>JAGIQG010000007.1:47541959-50041959 GCA_024679065.1 Sphyrna mokarran
TACAAGCCCAGTCAACCTAATCTCTCTTCATCTGTCATTTCTGCCATTCAAGGAATCAATCTGGTGAACCTTTGCTGGACTACGTCAATGTCTTTCCTCAAATTAGGAGACCAAAACTGCACACAATACTCAAGGTATATTGTGCCGACCAAGGCCCTGTATAACTCCAGCAAGACATCCTTACTCTTATACTCAAATCCTCTTGCTATGAAGGCCAACAAGCCGTTAGCTTTCTTCACCGTCTGCTGTACCTGCAATGCCAACTTTCAGTGACCTTTCCATCATGACACGTAGGTCAAATTGCACTTCCTCTTTCCCTAAACTACCACCATTCAGATAATGATCTTCCTTCTGTTTTTGCTAACAGTGTGGATAACTTCATTACATTGCATTTGTAAAGTATTTGCCCACTCAGCCATCCTGTCCAAGTCACTCTGAAGTCTCTTAGCATCCTCCTCAAAGCACACACTGCCACTCAGCTTAGTGGTTTCTGCAAATTTGGCAATATTGCATTCAATTTCTTCATCCAAATCAATATTGTATATTATGAATAGCTGGGGTCCCAGCATTGAAGCCTGTGATACCCCATCAGTCACTGCCTGCCACTCTGAAAAGGGCCTTCTTATTCCTACTCTTTGCTTCCTATCTGCGAACCAATACTCTGGCAATGTCATTACCTTATTCCCAATGCCATGAGCTTTAATTTTGCTCAATAACCTCTTAGGAGAGATCTTGTCAAAAGCTTTTAGAAAGTCCAGATACACAACATCTACTGGTTCACCCTTGTCCACTCTTCTGATCACATCCTCAAAAAATTCCAGATTTGTCAACTACAGTTTCCCTTTAGTGAATCCATGCTAACTTGGACCGATCTTGTCACTGCTTCCCAAATGCGGTTATTACATCCGTAATAATTGACTCCAGCATTTTTCCCACAACTGATGTCAAACTAACCAGTTATAATTTCCTGTTTTCTCTCTCCCTCCTTTTTAAAAAAGTGGGCTTACATTATTCTCCAATCCACTGGAACTTTTCCAGAGTCTATTGAATGCTGGACACCAATGTGTCCAATATTTCTGAGGGCCACTTCCTTGAATACTCTGGGACGAACAGCATCAGACCTGGAGGTTTTAATCCCAGCAATTTCCCCATTGCAATTTCCTGACTATAAGGGATTTTCTTCAGTTCTTCCTTCATGCTAGACCTTCTGTCCCTTATTATTTCTGGAAGGTTATTTGTGTCATCCTTAGTGAAGACGGATCCAAAGTATTTGTTCAGCTGGTCAGCAGTCTCTTTGTGGCCTACTATAAATTCACCTGATTCTAACTATAAGAGAGCTACATTTATCTTCACCAGTCTTTTTCTCTTCACATATCCATATAAGCTTTTACAGTAGTTTTTATGTTTTCTGTAAACCTACCCTTGTATTCTATTTTCCCCATCCAAATTAAACCCTTTGTCCTCTGTTGGATTTTAAATTTTCCCAGTCCTCAAGTTTGCTGCTTTTTCTGGCCAATTTATATGTCTCCTCTTTGGCTTTAACACTATCTCTGATTTCTCTTGTTAGCCATAGATGAGCCACCTTCCTCTTTTACTCTTACGCCAGACAGGAATGTACGGTTGTTGATGTTAATCATGTGTTCGTTAAATGTCTACCATTGCCTATCTGCTATCAACTCATTAAGTATCCTTTGTCAGCTTTTCCTAGCCAATGGACATCTCATATCATCAAAGTTAGCTTTGCTCAAGTTCAGGACCCTACTCTGTCTGGCTATGTCACTCTCTATCTTAATGAAGAATTTTAACATACTATTGCCCCAAAGGATTTTGCACCACAAGGTTACTAATTAATCTTCTTTCATTACACAATACCCAGTCAAGATTGGTCTGCTCACTAGTTGGTACCTCGACATATTAGTCAAGAAAACCATCCCTCATACAGTCTAAGAAATCATCTTCCATTGCACTATTATCAGTTTGGTGAGCCCAATCAATATGCAGACTGAAGTCACCCATAATGACTGCTGCACCTTTATTGCACACATCTCTAATTTCCTGCTTGATGCCATTCCAAATCTCACTACTATTGTTTGGTGGTCTGTACAAAACTCTCATTTGTGTTTTTTGTCCTTTGGTATATCGCAGCTTCACCCATACAGATTCCATATCGTTCAGGCTAATGTTCTTCTTTACTATTGCATTAATCTCTTCTTTAACCAGCAATGCTACCCCACCCCTCTGTCCTTTATGTCATTTTCAAGTTACGTTTTCATGACAGTTTACAATGCTTTAAAGCTTTGTATCATCTGCAAATTTTAAAATTGCGCCCTGTGCACCAAAAAATGTAATTGATATGAACAAGGATCCCAACATTTGACCCCTGGGGAGCTCCATTACAAATCATTCTCCAGTCTGTAAAACATCTGTGAACCATTAATAAATGTGGCATAGAGTTGAGTGGAAGAAGGATTTTCATGTTATAGAGCACATGTCCACTACCAGTGCCACAAGCCAAAATGAAAATAAATAGTGTTGGGAAGTATTGTCAGGACAATTGAATAGAAAATAAGAATCACTTTTGTTTCTATTTTTCCTTAATTGAATAAAACCTTGTTCAGGCTCCATATGGAGCTCTGGTGTTTCACATGATGGTTATTATGCATGCCCTGGAAAAGGTTCAAAGGATAGCCATGAGATTGATACATTTTAAGGGCTTTTAGATAACAAAATAGAATTAGAGAGGATTTGAAAAATTGTAAACTTCAAAATTATATGATTGAGGTCTTCAAAATAAAGATGATGATAGTTTGGTTGCACATAGATAGCTATGTGAGCTAGATAGGTTAGGGAGGGCCAGCTGACAAAAACAAAAACATTAAATTATGACAGGAGCCACAAGGACTTCACATTGTAGAGAGTGATTAGCCATTGAAATAGTGCAGTGAGAGCAATTTATACTCAATAGTAAATTGGACAATTCTTTAACATATTTACATATAGATATAAACAAGTCATTGAACTTTCTAGAATGAATTTTATTAACTTTGGAGATCATAGAGAATTTTTGGTATGTTCACATTAGGAATTTCAAAACATGATAGATTAGATGCCACATAAGAGGATTGTTGATAAAATAGTATAGAGACTAGTAAGGGTGGGAAATTGGTTAAAGGACTGTGTACACATTAGGGGAGAACTTGGACCTTTCTGGATACAGAATGGGTACAATTAAGAACTCTAAGAAATGTAATGTGCTGGATCAGCACCAGAACAAGCATTACTAGCATAAACAGGTACCTTGGCACTTCTACCAGAACTGCAGCATTTCTGCTCCTGATTCAATAGTCATGGAGGAAAGATATTTATTTTCTTTGTTATTGACAATTCCCAGGCTTGGTTTCCCCGATTACAGTCTGCATTTGTGTATGCTGCCTCAGGCAAAACCCAACCTTGGACAACCTTGGAAGTATTGTCAGGACAATTGAATAGCAAATAAGAAACACTTTTGTTTCTATTTTTCCTTAATTTTTTGAAAAAAATGATCAAAGAGGTGGATGGGGGTAAGGCAGTTGATGTGGTATATATGGACTTTAGTAAGGCATTCGATAAGGTGCCCCATGGAAGGCTTCTGCAGAAAATGCAGATGTATGGGATTGAGGGTGATTTAGCTAATTGGATTAGGAATTGGCTAGCTGATAGAAGACAGAGGGTGGTGGTTGAGGGAAATTATTCATCATGGAGTTCGGTTACAAGTGGTGTACCTCAGGGATCTGTTTTGGGGCCCCTGCTGTTTGTAATTTTTATAAATGGTCTGGATGAGGGTATTGAAGGATGGATTAGTAAATTTGCGGATGACAGAAAAGTCTGAGGAGTGGTAGATAGTGAAGAGGGGTGTTATAGTTTGCAGAGAGACTTGGACAAGTTGCAGAGCTGGGCTGAGAGGTGGCAAATGGAGTTTAATGTGGAAAAGTGTGAGGTAATGCACTTTGGCAGGAATAACAAATGTGTAGAGTATAGGGCTAATGGTAGGACTCTTAATAGTGTTGATGAACAGAGGGATCTTGGTGTATATGTGCATAGATCCCTGAAAGTAGGCAGTCAAGTCGATAAGGTTGTTAAGAAGGCATACGGAGTCTTAGCTTTTATTGGTAGGGGGATTGAATTTCGGAGCCGCAACGTCATGTTGCAACTGTACAAAACTCTAGTGCGGCCGCACTTGGAGTATTGTGTACAGTTCTGGTCCCCGCATTATAAGAAAGATGTGGAGGCATTGGAGAGGGTACAGAGGAGGTTTACCAGGATGTTGCCTGGTATGGAGGGCAGGTCTTATGAAGAGAGGCTGAGGGATTTGAGGTTGTTTTCGTTAGAAAGGAGGCGGCTAAGAGGAGACCTTATTGAAACATATAAGATGATTAGAGGTTTAGATAGGGTGGACAGTGACAGCCTTTTTCCTAGGATGGAGAAAGCTAGCACGAGGGGACATAGCTTTAAATTAAGGAGTGGTAGTTATAGGACAGATGTCAGAGGTAGGTTCTTTACCCAGAGGGTAAGGATATGGAATGCCCTGCCTGCTGCAGTTGTAGATGCGCCAAGTTTGGTGGCGTTTAAGAGGTTAGTAGATAAGTTTATGGATGAAAAGGGAATGGTTTAGGTTAGAGGATCATTGCTTTTTCTTAATTAGTCGGCGCAACATCGAAGGCCGAAGGGCCTGTTCTGCGCTGTAATGTTCTAGAGCACCTAAAACAGCAATTAGGCCTTTTATTTACATGCACCTTTTGCTTAATGCTTGCTTCAGCCGCAGTGAAAATATGCCTCCTATTCATTCTTCACATTATAGGGAATGATTGACTTCAGACTAGAATCATCCTCATGCTTCTTGCCTTCCATATTGGGGATTTAGGAATTTGATAGCATCCCAGTATGATGGAAATGTGAAACTTGCACTTGGCCTCTTTCTTCTTAAAATTCTGAGTCTTAAAATTGAAGTTTCAACTCATTTTTCAAGCAGAACATTGTTTTGGTGAATCTTTTCAATTTTTCAATGGGACTTATTCCATAAAACTATATTAAAATAAACAGCAAGTCTAGAACAGATTGCAGTGAAGACAAATACCGAGAAAGAATAACTTTATGTGCTGCTGAAAGACACTCAGAGCAAGTGAAGTGGGAGCATGGTCACATTTAAGAATCGGGATAGTGTTTGACAAACATCATCTGTGAGGTTATACTGTGGTTACACATATACTCGTACATCCAACATTTAGAAACCTGTTAAGCCATGCCAATTATAGTCCACAAACTCCACTTTGATAATTTTAAGTTATTCAGTTTTGATACCTTTCCCTGAGGCATCTCAGACAAACCAATTCAATTTTGCAGCGCTGTGTATCTTAATATTTTGGGTAATATTAAATACCAACACGCAGCACCCAAAAAGTTTAAGTTTAAATTAGTGTCACAAGTAGACTTACATTAAAACTGCAATGAAGTTATTGTGAAAATCCTCTAGTTGCCATACTCCAGCATGTGTTCAGGTACACTGAGAGAGAATTTAACCGGCCAATGCACTTAAACAGCATGCCTTTTGGATTGCAGAGGAAACCAGAGAATCCACAAGAAACACATGCAGGCATGGGGAAAACATGCAGACTCCATGTAGACATAGACCTAAGCCAGGAATCGAACCGGGGTCCCTGGTGCTGTGAGACAGCAGCGCTAACCACTGTATCACTGTGCCATTCTAAATGTTCGAAACAATACAAATTCTACAAAATATTTTACATTGCCTTTTTCTGGAACACATTCAAGTAAATAATCCCGACTTCAGCTGTATTTTATTACACAGACACGTTCTTTTAGCAGTGCCAACAGATAAGAAAAGAATGACCTATCATCCAGTTTTCATCCAAAGAGACACTGCAGCCCTCATTTCTGTCAGAAACTGCTGACTACCATTAACCAAACCAATATTTTGGCAGCAATGCTTATAGCTCCAGTGTTATTTCCCCAAGCATTGTGTGTCATGAATTTTCAATTTTGGCAATCTTAGACCTGATTGTCCTATTCAACGACAATTATTTCCACATGATGAATAAGGTTTAAGTTACCACAAGTTGTTTAGTTTTGTAGCTGGGTCATTTGGAAACATTAACTTTGTTTCTCTCCACAGTTATTAATAGACCAGCTGAGTTTATCCAGCATTTTTTGTTTCCATTACAATTGTGTTTTTTGTGTTCATTTTCTATTGGCCACAAAGTTATTTGGAATTACTAAAACTCATATGTTTTGGCTAAGATGAAGCATCGGATCTAGCCCAAGATGAGGTGCAGTGCCTTATCTTGTCAGCTTGGATCTTGTTTGTCTCCCTTGTGGGGACCTTGAAATGGATTCAATTAGATTTTGAATTTGATCTTTGGAATAAGCAAGGAATAGATTTGGATTTGCCCGGTCCACAACAATTTTTTTTTTAAATACATGGGTGTTGCTGTGTCCACAGTTAATCCTGCATCAGCCAACTTAATAGCGTAGAAAAGAGAATGTTGTATGCATAAAGGTGATGGGACAAATGTGGACATGACTGCTGTCATCCCGGGTATTCATAAAGAGAATCACTATTGAGGAAAGCAGATACTGAAAGACAAAATATTTAAAAAGATAAAAATGATCATCAACATCACTGATAAAGTCCAAAAGAAAGCTGAATTAGGTGTGATAATTATTATTCTTCAAATGGAAATCACTCCACATACCAAAAGGCAAGATTCACAAGCCTGGAGAACAGAGAATGATGGATCCTTTAAGTTTTCAAGTTCAATGCCACCTTCATCTATCAGATCTCCCATCTCCAATGACTAATATTTGGTGCTTTTGATCCCAGAAACTCTTTAAATAAGGATGTGTTAAAAAGCTTGCATATCCAATTTCCTTGGCACATTACCTTGCAATCGGATTATAATTACAGTTTAATTGACAGCAAGCTCATACTTTTCTTTAAGAAACTTTGACATTTACATCAGCTGAACAGATCTGTTTTTTTGGAGAAATAAATCTGGACAACAGTAAGATTTGGAAATTTTGGTTGGAAGGATCACTTTTTTCCTCTCACCCAATAATTTACAGATAGTTATTTCCATCCCAAAATTGATACCCCACCACTCACAGCCCTGGCCAAATTCCCATTGTGCTTTTAGGCCCTTGTCATGTTCAGCTGGCTGAGTCCTGAATTATTTTATTACAATCAATGTAATTGAGAGACAGTTGTCCTGCTGCACTGGATTTCATGTTTTCTGCTTGCAACAGATTAGGGACAACTTAAAATGAGAGATACAAAATGCAGCTGATACCAGGTTCAGTTGAGAAAGGTGAATGTGAGCAGGTTTTGGCCCCATAATAACTCAGGGACATATTGAAAGAACAGGTAACTGATATAGAGTAGAAAATTCAGAAGAACTTCCAGCATCTCATTCTGCAGCATTTTAATGCTGCTACCTAACTATAAATGTACTATAAATTTACCCATTCAGGCATGATGAACACATATTAGAGAATACCAGCTGTAGTATTTAAAGAAGCAATCTAACCATGGAATTTAGAGCAGAAAGAAGTTTTGAGACAGCAATTGCAAAAGATGGAACTCAGGATGTTCAACAGTTCTGTCTCATTTTATACCTTGCTTGCTATACTGTTAGGGGTGGTAAGAAATCAGAGAGATAGCCAAGTAATGAGAGAAAGAAACCTACTGCTACTAAAAGATGTAGCTGTATGTGGCTGAGGAGGTCAGTAGCACAAATATTGGACATACCCTTGACTTCTGTGTATAAAATACTTCCTTGACCCAACTGAATCAGGAAAGAGGGCCACAGTTGTATATTTATCCATATCATTTTTTGTGTATTATCCATCACACTCCATCCCCACTCTTTTCTCAAGCTTACTCCAGTACTTCACTCCTCAAATCCACTACCTTACACATGACTTTATTGTATTCTTCCTATGAACTGCTCCACATTGTCATCCACCCATCCAACACTGCCACACACTAATCCTAATGCAGTTTGATGCTTCTTCACCCACATATGGCTCTCTTTTTCCCTCTGTTGCAGGAGCACACGCAATTCACCAGGGCAAGGTTTGCCAAACTGTGGATTGTCACCTCATTGTGGGGTCACAAGCCTCAAGGCAGCAACGCGTGGCATGAAGCACAGCTTCATTTCTGACAGTTATTAAGGCTTGTTAACTCCCCACACTCTATTTGTAGGTGGGCATGATCCAATGAACCACTCACTGAGAGAAAGTTGCTGTTGCAAAAAAGAGCCTTTTAACAAGACAGGCAAACTTTTCTTGGAGAAAGATCCTTTCTTCAATAGAACAAAGGACAGCACAGCACAAGAACAAGCCATTTGGCCCACCAAGTCTGTGACAACACTGATGTCTCTCTAATATTTACTTGCCTCTACGTGGTCCATATTCCCTGCCTATTCATGTGTCTGTTCAGATGCCTCTTGAACGTTGTTGTAAAATCCGCTTCCATTACTTCCTCTGGAAGGGTGTTCCAGGCATTCATCACCCTCTGTGTGAAAAATCCGCTCCTTTCATCTCTTTAAAATTTTCCCCCTCTCACTTTCAACCTGTGCCCCGGGTAATTGACCTTTCGGCCATGGCAAAACGACTCTGAATATCCAAATCATAATCTCATAATTATAAACCTCTTTCAGGACACCCCTCATCCTCCAATCCTCCAATGTAAAAAAATCCAAGTTTGTTCAACCTTTCTTCATAGTTCAAACCAGGCAACATCCTGGTAAATCTCTTCTGCACCCTTTCCAATGCATCAACATCCTTCTGGTAGTTTGGCAACCAGAATTGTACTTAATATTCCAAATGCAGTCTAACCAAAATCTTATACAGTTGTAACATGATTTTCCAATTCCTATACTCAACACTCTGACCGATGGAGGCCAGCATGCCATATGTTTTCTTGACCACCTTGTTCATCTGAGTTGTTACCTTCAGGGAACTGTGGATTTGCATGCATAGATCCTCTGTATGTGAATATTTCTAAGGGCTCTGCTTTCCTTTTGCAGTAGACCTTCCAAATTGCATCGCCTCACATTTGTCCGGGTTAAATTCCATCTGGAATCTTTCGGCCCAGGTCTCTTGCCAATTTATATCCTGCTGTATCTTCTGATGACCCTCCTCACTATCTGCTACTCCCCCAGTTTTTGTATCATTGCAAATAATTAGCATAGCTTGCATAATTATGCATTAGTAATCATGGTGCTATTATATTAACAATGGTAATCCTATTGTGCCAATAATAAGGATCCTATTTCAATGCTCATAGTCCTATTACATTTATAATCAGTCTCTATTACTTTAAGATTCAGAACATTACTATATTAATAACCAGAACATAATTACATTAATATTGCATCTAAGGTATTAAAAAGGGGTCACACCAGTCATTTGGGAGACACTGTATTTGACAGAGAGAGAAAACTGCAGATGGCCCTCCACAGATTTCACAGTTAACAATGGCAGAGGAGAAGGCAAAGGATATGAGTGATAATACAGCACACCTGATCATTGAAGGTGGGAGATTGGCATCTCTTAGCTACTTGGAGACAAAATGAATTATTAACAACCCAGAATGCACGCTAATCATGCACCAACATTGAAATTCAGAATTAGTTAGATAGTTAGATCTTCACCAGTGACTTGGGGTTCCCAAGTGAATAAGAGCAGACAGTGCTGGCAAACACAGTTCTATAGGGTCTTTATCAGAAGATGCCGTCCTGCTCAATTTCCGCTCAGCTGTATATAGTTGTGATGCCCCGAGGCAGCAAAAAAAAAATCAAAAACCTATTGCCAGGACCTTTCATGCCCACTATTAACATAATAGAGAGAATGTCACAGAACATAAACAATGAAACGTTAACAACGATTCTGTGGAACATCAATTACAGCAATCAAACAAGCCCATGCAAGCCCTAACAATGACCTCTAGATGCCAAATTGTCCTGAAGGATGATAGATGCATTAAACCTAACCTTACAATGTGTCTGTGATCTATATCAAGCTGCTCCCTGCAGAGTGGATAGACTGAAGTGTAGCTGGACCATGAGTTACCTGATGATAAAATGGGGGAAGTGGAACTAGGGATGTCACTCAAAGCGCTTGCCTTGTTGAAATCACCCCATCTCTGAATATTTGATCTGCTATACAAATCTTTCCCTATACAGATGTGAGTAGAACAGTCTTTGGTAGTCTTCAATAGTCAAAGACAGCAGCCGGGTCCTGTCTGTGTTCAGGCAACAGGTCTTACACTGGAATGGTAGGAAAAGAAAGAGCAGCACTTTATAGCTTATCACGCGTTTGCACATATGAGAAAATTATATGTTGTTAATTTTTCATTGTTTATGTAAAATCACATGAAACGTATTAATTTGCAACTGTTTTCTATGTTTCCCATTCTTAGTTGCTGCTCGTCTTTTTGGTTACTTGTTGATGAATGGGAATGTACAGATTCCGGTTTTAAGGCAAGAGTGTGCAATGGCTGGTTGGTTCCTAATAGGATTTCATTACGTCAATGCAATTGGAAGTGGGGCTTTAGTATTTATTGGATGGAATTGCTATATCAGTCAAATAGTGGTAATGTACTATACTCTACAATTATAAAGGAATCTTGCATAGCAATATGGTCGCATTGGGGTCTTCATCTTTTGCTTCACCCTCTTCCTTAGATTTATCTGCAAACAATGTGTGCTCAAAGCTTCTTTTGTATTCATGCACAGGATGTGGATGTAGCTGTTGATCTAGCATTATTATTGCCATCCACAATTGGCCTCGAGAAGGTGTGGTCAGATATCCCAGATATCCCTTGAATCATTACTACTTTGAGTGGTGTAGGTACTCACACAGTGCTTTTAGTTAGGGAGTTTCCAGGATCTTGATGCAATGATAATGAAGGGACAATTATATATTTCAAAGTCAGGAGAGGCTTTGACTTGGAGGCAAACTTGCAGATAGTTCCCAAACACCTGCAGCCCTTGTTCTTCACGGTGATAGAGATCATGGGTTTGAAATATGCTGCAAACAACTGTGCATCTTGTATATTGTACATTTTGCTGCCACTGTGCACCTCTGGCAAAAGGAGCAAATGTCCAGGACAATGCAATGAAGGAGACTGTTTTATCCTGGATGATTTTGGGATCTTTTATTATTGATGGAGTTGCACTCATCCAGGTGGAAAACATTCCATTTCTGACTCGTGACTTGTAAATGGTGGACAGATTTTGGGAAATCAGGAGATGAGTCACTCATCACAGAATGTCCAGCCTCTTGACCTGCTCCTATAGTCACAGTATTTGTATGGCTGATTCAGAAGTGTCTGATCAGTGGTGATCCCAGAATGTTAATGGTAGGGAATTTAGCCATTATAAAGCTATTTGAATGTTATGGGAAGGTGATTGGACCCTCCCTTGTTAGAGGTGGTTATTGCTTCATTCTTGTGAGGAGCAAAATTTACTTACAACAGCCCAAGGCTGAAATGTGTTCCTCATGAAAGAGCATTGAGTCAGTTCAGGGAAGGTACAAAAAGGAAATCAACACAAGATTTCCTTCAGTATTTTTAACCTTTTATGTATTTTTAGCTGTATGGTGCAGAGTCAACATTGAGACCTTCCAAAGCTTTTCCCTCCCATTTGTATACCATAGTGCCACCAGCTCTGGTAGGTCCATCCTGCTATCCAGTGAACATGATAAGAACTCTAAGACATTGGTTAAGAGTATGACTATGTCAGGCTGGCATTTGGTCAGCCTTTGGGACACCTCCTAACTTTGGTACATGTTTCCAGATGTTAGCAAGGAACACTTTGCAGGCTGAATGGGATATCCAATGCTGAGGTCGATGCTGGATAGCGGACCCAGTTTTATCCTTCTTAGAACCTTTCGTAGAGCTTTGGTACAAAGAATGTTTTTCTAGACTACTTCAGAAAGCATTTAAGAGTCAACCACATTGCTGGAAGTCTGCAATTACATACAAGTCAAATTGGGCAAAGGGGATGGATTGCCATCCCTGAAGGAATAGTGAAGCAGATGTATTCAATGTAGTTGAGGAAGCTGAGTCTCTGTACACTCTGTCAATTGTGTAATGACATTTGCGGATTTGGCCCTCTGCTACACCCCTCCCTGCTGACCAGCTGCAAATCTCCAAAATAAGCTAATGCTGCAGGTAAGGGCCAGCTTACTGCTTGCCCAAAGTCCAATCTAAGGCTCCCTTGGTACCAAGCCATCTGATCTTCAATCTCAATACATCCAAAATGCAGAGATTGCCCCCTCATAAAAGTAATTTTCAACATGGCCTTGCCCAGTGGTAGGCTAGAAAGAAGTTGTGAGGATTGAGTTTTTCTTGGTGTTTTACCTGGCCTATAATGAGCTCATGAATTTCTGTTCTTTCCTCGTGTTGGTTTCAATAGCGAGTTTAAATGCTGATTAAGATATCACTGCAATTCTGTGATTTTAAAAATTCAAATGGCTCACCTGCCTGTCAAGAAGACACAGAGCAAACTCACGTTCTGCTCGAGTTCAACACAGAAATGTCTGTGCATTGTGAGTTCTCGGCACAGTTTCTTTTTAGTCAACTTGATTTCATCTAACACATATCTAAACCCATGCACTTCATCATGTTAAAATTCTCTTTGAGTCTGCAGCTGGCAATAGTATTTTGGAGTTAGTTTTAGTATTCTGTTCACACAACTTCGAGCTTGCTTCTGATTGTCTCTAGGAGTCTGAAGCCACTGGGAAGATTTCATCCCCACCAGCTTTGTGCCGATATGCAGGCTTTGCCAGAACAGGATGGAAATCTTTACAAGCATGCCATTTCTGCCAGGTTCATGGAGAAGGAAAAGAACAGGATGAAGGAAAGGAGATCAGGGCAGCAATGAAGGATGATGGAACCAGTGATATACCAATGATAAGAAGGACTGTAGAAAAAGAGATACTCAGCCATGGATATCTAAGGAAATAAAGGAGGGTATCAAATTGAAAGAAAATGCATACGAAGTGGCAAAGATTAATGGGAACCTAGAGGATTGGGAAATCTTTAAAGGTCAGCAGAAAGCCACGGAAAAAGCTATAAAGTGAAGATGGATTATGAGACTAAACTAGCTCAGAATATAAAAACAGATAGCAAAAGTTTCTACAAATATATAAAACAAAAGAGTGGTGAAAGTAAACGTTGGTCCTTTAGAAGACAAGAAGGGGGATGTAATAACTGGAAATGACAAAATGGCTGAGGCATTGAACAGGTATTTGTGTTGGTTTTCACAGTGGAAAATACAAATAACATGCCAAAAATTGATGACAGAAAGGCTATAACAGGTGAAAACCTAGAAACTATCATTATCACAAAAGAGGTAGTGTTGGGCAAGTTAATGGGCTAAAGGTAGACAAGTCTCCTGGTCCTGATGGAATGCATCTCAGGCTACTAAAAGAGGTGGCAGGAGAAATAACAAATGCATTAGTGGTAATTTAACAAAATTCGCTGGATTCTGGGATAGTTCCCACAGATTGGAAAACAACAAATGTGACGCCACTGTTTAAAAAAGGAGGTAGATAAAAGGCAGGTAACTATAGTCTTCAGACTCCTAGAGACAATCAGAAGCAAGCTCAAAGTTGTGTGAACAGAATACTAAAACTAACTCCAAAATATTGTTGCCAGCTGCAGACTCAAAGAGAATTTTAACATGATGAAGTGCATGGGTTTAGATATGTGTTAGATGAGATCAAGTTGACTAAAAAGAGACTGTGCCGAGAACTCACAATGCACAGACATTTCTGTGTTGAACTCGAGCAGAATGTGAGTTTGCTCTGTATTTTCTTGACAGGCAGGTTAGCCCTTTGAATTTTTAAAATCACAGAATTGCAGTGATATCTTAACCAGCACTTAAACTCACTATTGAAACCAACACGAGAAAAGAACAGAAATTCATGAGCTCGTTATAGGCCAGGTAAAACATCAATACAAACTTAATTCTCACCACTTCTTTCCAGCCTAACTTCTGTAGTAGGGAAAATGCTTGAATTTATCATCAAGAAAGAAATAGACATCTGGATATAAATTGTGCCATTGGTAAGACGCAGTATGGGTTCATGAAGGCAGGTCATGTTTGACTAATTTGGTGGAATTCTTTGAAAACCCTATATGTGCAGCGGACAGTGAGGAACCTGTGGATGTGGTGTATCTGAATTTCCAGAAGGCACTTGATAAGGTGCCGCACCAAAGACTGCTATGTAAGATAAAGGTGCACGGTGTTACAGGTAATGTATTAGCATGGATAGAGGATTGGTTAACTAACAGAAAGCAGAGTGGAGATAAATAGCTGTTTTCTGGTTAGCAATTAGTGACTAGTGGTGTGCCTCAGGGATCAATGCTGGGATTGCAATTGTTTATGATTTACATAGATCTTTTGAAGTTGGGACCAAGTGTAATGTGTCAAAATTTGCAGATGACACTAAGATGGGTGGAAGAGCAAAGTGTGCAGAGGATGCTGAAAGTCTGCAAAGGGATACAGATAATCTAAGTGGAGTGGGCGAGGGTCTGGCAAATGGAGTGCAATGTTGGTAAATATGAAGTCATCCATTTTGATAGAATGAACAGCAAAATGGACTAGTATTTAAATGGTAAAAAGCTGCAGCATGCTGCTGTGCAGAGGGATTTGGTGTCCTTGTGCAGGAATCTCAAGGAGTTGGTTTGCAGGTGCAACAAGTAATTAAGAAGACAAATGGAATTTTGTCCTTCATTGCTAGAGGGATGGAGTTTAAAAACAGTGAGATTATATTACAGCTGTATAACGTGCTGGTGAGGCCACACCTGGAGTACTGTGTACAGTTTTGGTCTCCTTACTTGAGAAAGGATATACCAGCACTGGAGGGGGTGCACAGGAGATTCACTAGATTGATTCTGGAGTTGAGAGTGTTGGCTTATGAGGAAAGACTGATAGACTCATTGGAATGCAGAAGAATGAGGCGAGATATTGTAGAAACATGAAGGGAATAGATAAAATAGGAGCAGGGAAGTTGTTTCCACTGGTGGGTGAAACTAGAACTAGGGGGCATAGCCTCAAAATAAGGGGAAGTGGATTTAGGACTGAGTTGAGGAGGGACTTCTTCACGCAAAGTATTGTGAATCTGTGGAATTCTCTGCCCACTGAAACAGTTGAGGCTGTCTCATTGAATATTTTTAAAGTAAAGATAGATTTTTGAACAGTAAAGGAATTAAGGGTTATGGTGAGCAGGCTGATAAATGGAGCTGAGTCCACAAGAAGATCAGCCATGATCTTATTGAATGGCAGAGCAGGCTCGAGGGGCCAGATGGCCTACTGCTCTCCTAGTTCTTATGTTCTTACATTCTAACCCACAAGGTGATGCAGTGGCTGGCTATAGCCTACCCAGTCCTCCTCAGCACTGGCCTGGGCATTGTCATTTCACTGCTCCCTTCAACATCTGGATTCTTGCACCAAACGTTGCTTGATGACCTCACCTCACTGCTGGCTGTGTGGCGATAGCATTGAAGGCCCAGCTCTTCTCTGCCATTGCCTGGGGGTTGAGTCACCCCTGCTTCTCTTGACACCTCACCTTGCTGCTGGCTAGCCGGCTGTGGCCTGCCCAGACCTGGATCAAGATCGAGAAACCTGCTGCTTTTTTCGCAAAAACACAGGAGCAGATCTTTGCCTTGACTGCTGCCTCTCTATCTCCTAGTCACCTCAACAACTATGGATCTGTGTTTTTCCACTCTACGAGGATTCAACCAGAGACTGATGTAACTCTGCATTGCTCGCTGAGCCTATCAGCAAATGCAGAGCTATCAAATTCTAACCGTTCCCCAAAAACTGTGCAGATGTCAACAAGTATGGGCACCCCATTAGTCGGGGCCCTGTGCCTTGGCACCATGTGTTTCATTGTAAGTCTGCCTCTGGGTCAGTCATACTACTGCAGAAGGCAACTGCAGTACTTCACCAAGCATAATTATGGACCAATCCATTGGGATTACATGCTCATCAATATCCCTTTAGGATACAACACCTGAAGGAGCAGAAGGTAATCTACTACATGTGGGATCTGTAACTAAGGTTCTCTCTGCCTATGCTGCTCCACCTGATGAGGAGGGTGACAAGTGCGTGCAATCTTTAAGCTGAAAGCTCATTTTCTGAAACAGAGGGTGTCTTAGTAATATCAGCCAGGCCACAATGCAGGCAGAGATTTGTCAAGTAGCTGAAATACTTTACAGGGTAGCTGGGGAAATTCATCCAGTTTGGCAAGGTAGAATCTCCAGCTTTACTGAGTTGCAGGTTTTTCCAAGGTCAAAGATGCAATAGATGGCAAATCCCTTCAGATAATCCCTGCAGTTTCCTCTACAGAAAGAGCTTCCACTCTTTGAATATGCAGATTGGAGATTATCTTAACCTTTGGTGATAGTGTAAAGCAGGCAATATCGGATTGGCTTCCTGTTATATACTTCTCCCAATTTTCCTTTCTAAAGCCAAAGGATGGAAATGCTTATTTCATGCTTACAACCCATAGTTTTCTACCTGTGTACTTGAGGAAAAAGTCACCAGACTGGCTAGATCTGAAAAGGTTTTCCATGTATGGAAAGATCAAATGATCAGAACAAACTGATGTTGGACAACAAGCTCCTGATAACGAAGAACAAAATTCATCACTGCTGAGTTGCTTATGAAGATACACAGGTCAACATAAGTCATATAATTTAAATGAGATTTGAGGTTCAATATGGAACAAGCCTAGAGCCTACCCATTCCGGCAAAAGGATCATTCCCTACACCCAGTGCACACTACACAATTTCATTTCCTCTTTCTCACTCATATTGAGACAACAAAAGTTGGCAAATGTGGATCACACAAATCGGGAAAGATACAGCTACTATTAAGAAATTACATAAATCTCAAATGAGAATGAACTGAGATTAGCTTCACAAACATGAAATCCTCATCTTTCATACCTATTCTTTTATTGTTTCAGAGCACAATGTATGACAGGTCTGCACTATTCGGAGAGAAGGTGGTTAGTCAGAGTGGCTTATTTCCTTAGAGAAATCAATTTGCCTATTATGCTTTGACCTCACAGCAGTGCTTCTTCCTTCATTTTCACCAGCTTATTAAAGTTCAGTTACTGTCTGAAAAGCTCAATACATGACTTATTCTTTTTTTAAAATCAACTTTAACAGGTACTCTAGGGAGGGGCTAAACGCGAAAATTGCCAAATTCCAAAAGAGCACATAAATTTCAATAACAGCTCCAGTCTGCAAGCCCCACAGCTGCAAAGAATATGATTTCACAGAAATAATTTATTTTGTTTTGTATATACACACCTTTCTTTCGAATAGCTTGCTGAGGCAGATACACGAACATCCAGAGGGAAATAATTGCCTTCACGTTGCATCACTAATTAAATTTCTGCAAGTGTTTGGAACTTGGTGCTTGAATAGCCTGAAGATTTGTTTCAATTGCAGAAGTAATAATGGATACAGACTAGAGGTGTTGGATTTACATTTGCACAATGAAATGCCAGATTGGGGAGGAGGGGAGTGTATGTGTGTGTGTGTGTATGTGAGAGAGAGAGAGAGAGAGGGGAGTCGGGTGGGGGAGCATTGGCTGAATTTCTTCACCCGGCATTTACAAATTCTTTTCCTAGCATGAACCAGTAAACTTCATTTGTACCATTTCCCCACACTTTTATGGATTTTCTGTCAAAGCTATTTTGACCACAAGTCCTCTTGAAATCTAATTCCAAAATCTTAGCATTACCTGTTAAGAAATCATATTTTGAAAAATTGCAATTGTCGAATCAGAACATTATAGCGCATTTAATCCATCAGATCTGTATCAGTAATTGAATTCCATTCTGCTGTTTGTTTCTCTCTCAAATTAATATTGTTGTTTTTGAAATAACTATTTAATTGCCTGTTAATGGACTCCAGTAACAGTTTATGGCATTGAACTCCACACTCCAATCATCCTCTCTGTTTGTCTAACGTTCCCTCTCATTTTTGTAGTTATCTTGAATTATCTTAATATGAATCATATTACTATCTCACTAACAAGTGGAAAGAGCTTATCGCCATCTTTCTGTCATGAGTCTTTATCATCTTGAATACCTATTACCTCAGTAATCTTCTCAGCTCCTATGAAGAAAACATTAACCTTAAATCTCTCTATATACCTGGTAATAGCCTGATGAATCCACATTGCACCTTTTAAATGATATTATATTTTTTTAATTATGGAGTGCCCAGGAATGTTCACATTATATGAAATAAAGCTTTGCTAAAGTCCTGTAAAACTTCAGCATTAATCCCTTGATTATTTACTTCATTTCTACACCTATTAATACAAAATCATCTTTAAGTACTTCCTCTGTTCTCATGTTTCATTTAAAATCTTGTTTTTCTTATTCTTTCTTCCAAAATGTGTTACTTTACATTTTTATAGAATGGAATAATACTGGAGTCCTAACAGTGCAGAAGGAGACCATTTGGCACATCAAGTTTGCACTGACAACAATCCCAACCTATCCCTATAACTCCACATATTTACTCTGCCAAACCCACCTCTAACCAGGATCAATTTAACATGATTAATCAATCTAACCTACACATCCTTGGCTGTGGGAGGAAACTGGAGACCTGGAAGAAACCCATACAGATACAAGGAGAATGTGCAAACTCCACATAGACAGTGACCCAAACCGGAAATTGAACAGATGTGATGCAGCAATTAGCCTCAAGAACACTGCTGACTACTTACAACCACAGTAAATTGTTAATTTTCTATGGGAATCCCTAGCGCTGTGAGGTAGCAGTACTAACCACAGTGCCAATGTGCCGCCCCAAATTTTGGATTGCACTTGTAATCTATCTCTCAATCCTGAAATTTTACTATAGTGAGTGCATTGCCAAAAGTACTTCATTGGTGATATAATATTGTGGGCAGCTCTGAGTCTGTGCAAGTTTTTATTTCTTGATGTGTTTAAGTTCTCTTGTAATTTTATGGAATACTCAGCACTATTTTCTGTACTGCAATTTCTTAATTTGACCTCTCCATTCATTCCCAGCTTTAATACACCCTCTTATTGTTCTTTCTGGAATGTTCTTCATCTATTCTGTCTTATGATTAATTTTATTGCATTGCTGTAGTTCTATTTATCACCTTTTCCTTACATGAATTTGGGAAGATACAGACAACTGGTGGGTTCAGATAGGGTGAATTCTGAGTACCCTGAAAAGCCTATTATTTTTTTCCTCCAGGGCAAATGAGGATGAAAACCACAGACAGTTTAGATGTATCTATAAATAATATGGCTGCAGAAATGGAGGAGTTTAACAATTCCGGGGCTGATTATGAGAATACATCTGGGAAAAGTTTAAATTGATTTGCATGGGACTCACTGACTGCATTTTCTGGGAATATAACAAAGACGTTTCAAGGAAAGATGAAATATGGAACTTGATGCTGAAAAACAAACTGGGGTAGTTTAGCAATATGAATATGGGAAAGGTTTGGGATAAGCAACATATTGTATGAGTAACTTGTATGTTACAGTACTAAAAAGGCAAAAAAATTACAAAAAAAAATTCATTATTTGGAGGAGAGGCTGAAAATTCCTCTTAGAAAAAACTGCACAAGTGTTGCTCGATCTGGACAGTGAGCAAGAAAAATGGGGTGGACCAGACATCTTGGCCCTATTATAGTGCATGTGAATTTCTGATGGTCATTAGATATCCCATTTAATGCAAATTATCTCCTGCTGGAACTGGCTTCAACTTAATTTCAAGTAGGTACAAAGCTTGTCAAAGTAATTCAAGTAATTATAACCCCTTAATATTTCTGCAGTCAGGTGCTTTTATCAGTCACTGAAGAATTGAATTTGTAACTTTTCATCATGTGTTCTTGGCTGAGAACCCAGATACCCATCTCCTTTTCAAACAGTGATGTCCAGAGAAATCGTTGCTTTATTGATAGCTCTTTCTCTCTGATCTATTCCGTCAAGTGCACAATGTTTATTGGCGCAAGTTGAAAAGGTTTCATGTGCTTGCAGTTTCAGCTATTGGCACTTCAAAATGTCTGGACAAATGATACATTTATGGGGCTGAAGTGAAGGAATATTTTTAAGTAGAAAGTTATGAATTTTATGTGAAACCCTTTTGTTAATATAGGCTTCACTGGTTCTGTACAGGTTATATGATGGGTGACGAAAGCAAATTACTGCAAATACTGGAATCTGAAACAGAAATATAAAATGGTGGAAACTCTCAGCAAGTTTATGTTTATGACATCTTTATTAATCCCACTCCCCCTTTCATCCTGAAAAGACAAATATCATTCTACATTCCATTGTCTTCAGCTCTGACTAAAAGTCATCCAGGCTCAAAATGTTATTCTCTCTTCACAGATGCTGTCAGACCTACTGAGATTTTCCAGCATTTTCTACATTTGTTATATATGTTGGATGAACAGGTATAGGTACAGGCTACATATTGGTTGACCAGCCATGATTGTATTGAATGTGGAATGGACTTGAGGACCTGAATTGCCTACTGCTGCTTTCAGTTCTTATGTTCTAATGAATGGGCATGAAAGTGCCATAGCCCGGCAAGAAGAGCAATGGGGAGTGGGTATAAGGGTGTAACTTGGCATGTAGGATATGAGGGACCATGGGAATGTGTAAAGGGATGTTGCAATGGCATGGAGTGTATGAGGGCTCACTGGGGGTTGGTGAGGTGGAAAAGCTTGATATGGAGACATGAGGGGCCATGGGTGTGGGTAGAGGGACATATAATGGGTAGGATCTTTTGAATTTAACTTTAAAAAGGTTCCCACATCTCTGAGGTGGAGTTGGACTAACTCCACAAAAATTGTGGAGAGCTCGGATATGCATATCCTGCAGGGGAGCTGATCAGGTCAGGAGTGCACAGTGCAGGCTGGCAATCTGCACAAGTCTGCACTGGTGAAATTTTAAGGGACTGGGAACAGGGTCAGGAATCCCAGAATTGAGTCCCAGCCACAATTTTTACACTTCCATCAAATCTCCCATGTAAGGGCAGCATGGTGGCACAGTGCTTAGCACTGCTGTCTCACAGCGCCAGGGACCAAGATTCAATTCCTGGCTTGGGTGACTGTCTGTGTGGAGTTTGCACTTTCTCTCCACGTCTGCGTGGGTTTTCTTCTGGGTGCTCTGGTTTTCTCCCACATTCCAAAGATGTGCAGGTTAGGTTGACCGGCCATACTAAATTGTCCCTATTGTCAGGAGGATTAGCAGGGTAAATACATGGGGTTATGGGGATAGAGCCTGGGTAAGATTGTTGTTAATGCAGGCTCAATGGGCCAAATAGTAGTCTACACTGGGGGGATTCTATGATTCCAAGTGTACATGACTCCATGTAAATCCAGTCCAGTGTCACTATATGTAATCCAGTGGTCCAGGCTAAAGTTTTGGGGCCTCGGTTTAAATCCCACTATGTTGAATTTAAGTTCAATTAATAAATCTGGAATTGAAAGTCAGTATCAATAATGGTGATCAAACAACTATCAGAGGTTGTTATAAAAAAAGGATTACTAATGTCCTTTACGAAAGGAAATCTGCCATCATGATCTGGTCTGGCTTCCATATGACTCCAGACCTACAGCAGAATAGTTAGTTGACTCTTCACTATCCTCTGAAATTGCCAAACAAGCCACTCAGTTTAATTAGAGATGCACAACAAATTTTCCCCTGCCAACAATGCCCTAACCCCATGAAAAAATTAAGAAAAAACCCTCATCTTAAAGCTTTCCTTAAATTCATTGATGGGACATGTGTGTTGCTGGCTGGCTAGTATTTATTGCCCATCCCTATTCATCCTTGGAGGATAGTCGAGAGTCAACCAAATTGCTGTGGCTCTGGAGTCACAAGAAGGCCAGACCAGATGGATTTCCTTCCCTAAAGAGCATTAGTGAACCAGATGGTTTTTCTGACAATGATTTCATGGTCATCAGTAAATTCTTAATTCAAGATTTTTTTTCTGAATCAAAATTCCACCATCTGCCATTGCAGGATTCAAATCTGGGTCCTTAAAACATTAATTGAGTTTTGGGATTAATAGTCGAGTGATAATACCTTTAGGCCATTGCCTCCCCTGACTTTGAAGCCTAATATTTCACTATTTTACTAAACGGTTGGTCCCGTATCTTTTACCAATCACTTTATATGTAATTTTCTCTCAGCTCTGACTTTTCACTGTTCCATCCAAGCCTTTTATACCTATATATTGAACAGAGGCCATAGTGTTTCTCAAATAATAGACATCGAATACCACATCTACCACGAGTAAGATAGCAAAAATTCAATGCACCTTGATAAAGTTATAAAAAAAATGACAGTATTGTTGGATTTTGTTAATAGGATTAAATGTTGACATTTTAAACTCAAGTCTAATTCGCTAATTCTTTTTAAACTTTATATTGGTGGCATCACTTTGAGATTCTGTGCATTTTTTCATTATCTTTACTTTGTGATAAGTGCTAGCCTCACAGCAACTTTGATAACTTCATGAAACAAACAATTTTCAATACTGAAAAGATTGAAATACTATTCAGGTTATTGCTTCATTCTACCTCACATTCAAGCTCCCTTATTTCTCTACACTGGTTTTTATAATAGGTTCAGATTTTACTCGTTGAACTTAGATGCAAATAAAACCACTATTCACTGTTCCAGTCACTCACAATACACATTTTTGGTAAAAGAACCACCAACTGTCTGGAAAAAGATTGCTCGACTGTAAAGACAAGAATGAGATTCCTGATGACAAGATCCAATTTTCTTTCATTGTGCCTGCCATCAGTGTTTTGGATTAATCTTGCTGCTTAAATTAGTCTCCAGCTTCCTTTGTTGCTCTGCATATTATACAAGCTTTTACAGTCCCTGGATGCGAATAAATGCAGCTGGACATAAAACATGCATTACTTGTTAACTTCTGTATTGCCAGAACTCTGTTTACTTGCGTAAAAAATGTTCAATGCCAGTCAATCAATTGAATTTTGGTTCAGACACGTCCCTTCCCACCTGGGTAACAGATTCTGAGAAGAATGTTCAGTTTGTCTTGCGGATCTCGTTAAAACATGATGGAATAACATTAGTGTTGTTGTGCAACTGTACCACAATCTTTTTTTTGAGTTTGTTTGAACATCAGCTGTCTGGGGCTTTACAAAATTGAAGAAAACTTTTTTTTTGAGTTTGTTTGAACATCAGCTGTCTGGGGCTTTACAAAATTGAAGAAAACTTACCTCAGCTTTTTATAAATAGAGTTGTTCTGCCAATGCTTTCACCCCTAATTATGCCTTGCTCCAATGAATCAATATATGCTTTTTGTGTTTTGATGAGTAGCAATAAGGCCACTGCTTTTGTTTAGTTGTTATCTGTTTTCTCACTATCGCAAAACATTTGTCATATTTAAAGCTAAATGCTTTTAATTTTATTTTGTCTTAATCTTTAACTGAGAGCATACTGTAAGCGCAGTCATCCATTAGATATAGAAAAAGAGACCACAAATTACTGTTCATGGTTTTTGACCGAATACTTACAATTTTGATATGGCATTCAGTTTCCACCGTTTTGTACTGTGGAACAGTTCATGGTCAGAAACAGCAATGGAGGAGTTTGTAACCTTGGCTGATAGAAACTCTCACATTTATATAATACCTTCCATGGCCTTAGGATGTCCCAGAACACCAGGTAGGCTATGAAGTACTTACGAAGTGTAGTTACTACTAGTAATGCAAAAATGCAAAAATTAATTCCTGAACAACGAACTCCCACTAGTAGCAATATGCAGATCATCTGTTTTAGTGGTATTGGTTGAGGGATAAATATTGGCTCTTTGAAAATCCAGCCCCTGTTGCTACCACTAAACAAAGGCATACTTGACGGATATGATTATGTAATTATGCCTATTGCTTATCTATGAGATAGCTTTCTCAGACTTGGCACCTGTCAGCAATTTTTTTTGATTTGTGGAATATAGGCATTGCTGGTTGGCCAACATTTATTGCCTATCCCTCGTTGCCTTTGATAAGGTGTTGGTGAGCTTCCGTCTGGAATCATTGTAGTCTACATGCTATGCATTGACCTAAAATACCATTAGGGAGGGAAATCCAGGACTTTGACCCAATGACTGCAAAGGAATGGTGACATGTCTCCAAGTCAGGATGGAGAGTGAGTGACATTAATGTATCTTTAAGAATTTTTTTTAAAAATCATGTTCTCTGCAGTTACAAGCTGACATTTTCAGTTTTTTTTTCATTATTGCTGGGTTGTCTACTAGAGGTCCTTTTATTGTTACTTCAATGGCTTAAATTAGATTTTGTTTATTTCTTATAATGGGCCTCAGCTACTTTCTGGGAGATCATGTGTTTTGGACAATTTATTTTTCATAGTAAATTCAAAGTTCCACTTTTAATTTGGCTGGCAGCAATTTTAGTTTAGAAGAGACATCAAGCTGAAAAAAGTGTTTCCCTCTCACCCTGGATTTGAGGACTCTATTGTTAGCTCAAAGCAAGGTTCCTAGTCTTCGTGGAGTGGAAAATATGCTGTTGGTGGTTGGCTTGACTAGAGTCCCTGGTGTTTTGGGAAGCTGTCCTGACTCCATGTATGCCTTAAGAGAACTGCAGCATTCAACCAAAGGACTACATTCCAGTATCACATGAGCTTTAGTTTTTGCTGTGTTAAACCTGGAGAAAGGCTATGTTATTGGGATTTCTTTCGTTGGAACGGTTTTAGCTATTAAGTTTATACAATATCATGATATATTTTTTCTTGTTTGCAATTAGTGAAAGTTCTTGCTAATTTTCTTTCTACACATGTTAATTATATACTTAAATAAACTTCATTTGATAAAAGCTTCTTAGTGGATTCATTTGAATCATACCTGAATTGAGATACCTCATGCTCATGCTCACCCTAGCCAAATTCAGATTGCAAAACTTATGATCCAGGCAGACTTCATAGAACACTTTGGAATTTCTGATTTGAATTGTAGCAAGTGGCTTGGAGGGGATTTTGCAGATTTGATGAGGAGGACACTTCAGGATTGACTGGACCTTCATTTTTTGCTGATTTAATGCCTCAGTTGCAGCTTAGTAAATTTTCAAGTTTTACATGTTGTATCCTTCTTCCTTCCAGCTCAATACAACTGAGTGGCTTGCCAGGCCGCTGAGGGAAAATAGAAGCCAATCACATAGTGATTAGAGCCATATTTCACACAAGACCAGGTATCAATGGCACTTTCTTATCCTTAGTGAACCAATTTGTTTTAAAGGCAACCTCACTTCTTCATGGTTACTTTTACTGATGCTAGCTTTAGAATTCCAGGCTGTTCTTAAACATAATTCAAATTCATGAATTGCCATGGGAGATATGAAGTCTTGTTGCCTGGATTATTAGCACTGACCCCGCGTTTAATGGTCCAGTAAATAATTGCAACTACCATATTCATCAATGAATTAAGAGTCTTTTAAGAATTCATGTACAGAAAAGCAACTGCTTTTATTTAATTGCTTATGCTCTTAAAAAGTTAAGTGATTTTTCTTTTGTCAATGCCCCATAAACAGCCACAGTCACTGAATCCTTTATTAATCTTTAATTTCACTTTTCAAAAGAGTGAAACAGGCTGAAATGCAGAGGTTTGAAATGAGAGGTGCAGAATCATTATTTCTCCTCCCCTGCATTCCTCCTCCTCCCACCACCATGCCTCCTGCAACCCCCACTTTTTCTGTAGCAGAGAAGGCTCGCCATTTCTATCCGATGGCATCTTCCAGTTGCATGATTTGTCCATCCGCTGCTGGGCACCTGAGAGGGAGTCGGGTCTTAGCAGGGCAGGATGAACCAGCTGGCAGAAAGGGCTAGGAGATCCCATCCAAGGCCAATAGACCTTTTCAAGGTCCATCTTTCACCTGCTCTGATTCCCATGGTGAGCAGGATGTTAAATTTCACCTCTGTGTCAGCTTATTGGTTCCTTATCCTTAGTATATATATTTCTGACTTACACAAATGTATTTGCACACGTATGCAAACAATATGTTCAGTTTGGGTTCTGCCAGGGTCACTCAGCTCCTGATCGTATTGCAGCCTTGGTCCAACATGCATAAAAGAACTGAATGCCAGAGGCGAGATGAGAGTGGCTGCCCTTTACTTCAAGGCATCAAGCAATAAAACTGGAGTCAATAGGGTACGGAGGAAAATCTTTCCATTAGTTGAAGACATACCTAACACACAGGAAGATGATTGTGGTTGTTGGAGATCAATCATCTCAGTTCCAGGACATAATTGTTTGAACTCCTCAGGATAGGCCCAAGCATCTTCAGTTGCTTCACTGATGACTTTTTTTCTGCCGCTAGGTCAGAAGTGGAGATTTTCACTAATGATTGTACAATTTTCAGCACCTCTCGCAATCCCTTAGATACTGAAGCCAGCCATGTCCCAGTGCAGCAAGACCTGAACAAAGTCCAGGTTTCAGTACTTTTTGCAACAAATGCAGCAAGACCTGGACAACATTCAGACTTGTGCTGGTAAATGACATGTAATGTTCATACCGCACATGTAGCAGGCAATGACCATCTTCAACAAGACAGAATCTAACCAATACCCCTTGACATTCATTGCACCAACATCCCTAAATTCCCAACTATCAACATCCTGGGGGCTGTCTTTGACCAGAAACAGAGCTCAGCCATATAAATGCTGTGATTATGGTAAGTAAGAGGCTAGGAATCTTGCAACAAGTAACTCACCTCTTGACTCCCCAAAGCCTGTCCACCATCTACAATGCACAAGCAGGAGTGTGCAGGAACTCACCATGGCTCTTAGTGAACCAATTATCCTGTGGATTCCCTGGAGCATAGAAGAATGAGGGGATATTTGATAGAGATGTGTAAGATTTTGATGGATATAGATAGAGTGAATGTAAGCAGGCTTTTTCCACCGAGGCTAGGGGAGAAAAAGACTAGAGGGCATGGGTTAAGGTGAAAGGAGAAAAGTTTAAAGGGAATATTAGAGTGAGCTTCTTCATGCAGAGGGTGGTGGGAGTGTGGAATGAGCTGCCAGACAAAATGGTAAATGCCGGATCACTTTTAACATTTAAGAAAAACTTGGACTAGTACATGGATGACAGGGGTGTGGAGGGATATGGTCCAAGTGCAGGTCAGTGGGATTAGGCAAATAAAATGGTTCGATACAGACAAGAAGGGCCAAAAGGCCTGTTTCTGAGCTGCAAAATTTTCTATGGTTTTCTATGGCTCCTTAGATAGCCCCAAAAATCCCCAATCACTATCATCTAGAAGGACAAATACAGCTGACACATGGAAATATCACCACCTGAAAGTTCCCCTCCAGGTCATTCAATGTTCTGACTTGGAAATACATCCTTAATCCTTCATTGTCACTGGGTCAAAATCCTGGAATTCCCTCCCTGACAGCACTGTGAGTGTACCTACACCTCAGGGACATGATGGTTCAAGAAGGCAGCTCACCACCACTTCTCAAAGAAAACCAGAGATAAGTAATAAATGTTGGCCTAGTCAGTGAGGCCTGCATCCCATAAATGAACTTAAAAAACAATCCACTCCGACAAGTTATAAAAAATGTACATTTATATAGCATCTTTCATTAACTCAGGGCATACCACAGCATTTTTCCGCCAATGAAATTCTTTGAAATTTAGTCACTGTTGTACTGCTGGAAACACAACAACCAAATTACAAGCATCCACAAATGGTGATGTGTAAATGGTGATCTGTTTTCTTTTGAGATGTTGACTGCAGAATCAATATTTATTAGCAGAACAAGGATAATGTTTTTGCTCTTCTTTGAAATTGTGCCATGGAGTCTTTCACACCCACAGGAGGGAATAGACTGCGCCTGAGTTTAATGCCTCACCTGAAAAGATGGTACTCCAATGGTACTAAACTCTCTCAAGTATGACACTGATATGAGACTTGAAGCCATATCCTCGTAATTCAGAGCTCAGACTATTACTAACTGAATTGTGCACTGATATAATTGCTATTCAACAATTTCACAATATCCCTAATTCCTCCAGTTCAAAGAGCAATGCACGGCAAAAATTAAACAATTTTCCTGAACCTACTTTAACTCACACTGTTTTGCCATTGACATCTATTTCCCAGTGCAGATAAACAATGAGATAAATAATTTAGCAATGAAACCTCCTAACTGGCTGTCTCTACCTTCGCTGTCCTTAGCTCTTGATGTGGTCAGGGACCACAAAAGCACCTCATAATGCAGCTGCCCTCCAAGGTTTGCATGAAGTTCAAAAATGGTGAGGCCCCTTGGAGTCAAGGAGATACCCTTCCTAAGCCATCAAGTAAGAAGTCACAAACCAGGTTAAAGTCCAACAGGTTTATTTGGTTGCAAAAGCCACTAGCTTTCGAAGTGCTGCTCCTTCATTAGGCCAATGGGAGACCTGTTCACAAACAGGGCATATAAAGATACAAACTCAATTTATAGAATAATGATTGGAATGCAAATCTTTACAGCTAGACAACTGACAGTGAAGGAATAACAATATATTTCCAAGTCAGGATGGTGAGTGACTTGGAGGGATCTTTCAGGTGATGATGTTTCCATCAAGTACAGACTTCCTAGCCAAAACCCCATCTGATGATCTTTGGACTACCACAGGGAACTATTAAAGCTGCTGGCCTCTGTGTGCAGTGCGGGGTTGGTTAACAAGTGACAGAATGCCTCTGTGGTTGCAAAATCATCATCCGCACAGGGGTCCTTAATCACTGCAATTGACTGCCAGCCTCCATGGTGCAGCAGCTAAACTGGTTCACTGCCTACCCCTGGGAATTTCTCTACTGACATTGGAGAACCATCCTCAGTGGTTGCCTCAACTGATCTCACACCTAATTCATCCTTACCATCCCCCTCAAAAATCTAGTCCTACGATTCTGTTGTCCTTTGAATCCAGTATATCACATAGAGAGCAGACACTAATTGTTCATTGAATAGTCATTAGTTGCCTAGATTCTATTTTTCAAAATGTGTTTAAATAATGTTTCAGATTTGTAGACAAAAATGGCTTGATTAAAATTGACAACACGAAACAAGAGTTCAGCTGAATGCAGAGATCATTTACTTAACATAAAACATCCAAAGCATAATGAAACCAAATAACTATATCTAATTTTGGATGGTTTGTTCAATGCAAAGTTAAACTGCAATGAAAATGCCTCTTAAAAATAGGATCTTCACGCATTTTCTACTGAAGAGATGCATTGCTCGGCAGTTGTTAAATATGTTGCTAGTAGAGAATTGCTTTAAAAGGAGTGTTCCTTGTTCTAAGATATATGTATCACTATGACATGAAAAAAAAATGTTCATTGCTGCCTACCTAAAGAAAATCATTGCAATCTCCAACGAAGGGAAAATAAAGGCAATAGGAAGCTTCTGGTCACATGCTGAGCTGGAGTTGCTACAATAACAGAATAAGTAGATTTGGAACTATCAGCACAGTGAAGAGAAGATTCCTTTGAGTCTCACAGAATGGGGCTTGTGGCCCTTATTGTTGTTCGACGGTGTGGAAGTGGTGGCAGTAAAGAGTGAGCCAAAAGTATAAACTACCTCAAGACTCAGCACTCACTAAACAAGCTACGCTTTGGGAATGATAGTATTTCAAAATAATCAGCTGGAAAGGTGTGAAAAAGGTGGACCATCTGCTGCCCAAAGAACTCCAGAGATATGCAGCTATCCACAGTGAAGTACCAGTGGGACAGCAGCTCACTTGTGAATCCCACTTTCTTTTCCCCACAGGGTTCTTCCAGTCAGCTGCAGGGGACACAGCTACTTTGTTGTTCAGGAGACCACTAAAGATAAAGTTTAAGTCCTATTTTCCTCTGTGCTCAACTATATAAATTTCAGTTATGGTAGTAGCAATGGAACATGCAGATTTCCCATGTTCACTTCCCCAGGGCACTGAGTATTATTTGTGCAATGACCAAAACTCTTTTATCCACTATAAAATCAAATTTATTTCAATGGATCATGCATTGCAAATTTGTTCCTGAGATGTAATTGGCACTTCTCTGCACAGTGTGCAACTGGTTTAATGATCTCTCTGTTATTTATACTAAATAGAAAGCAGAAAGAATGGACAGGAAGAGGCAAGTTGGTCCTTTTTGGATTTGTCCCTGGCAGCTGTGTTTGTAATGAGGCAATCATTGCCCCCAAGACTTCCATCAACAAAAGGCTATGTATGGAATCATCTTGAGAGAAGCAAAAACACTGGGTTAAATCAAGGGGAAACAAAAGCTGGGAAATGCAACTCTGACCTTCAAGAACAAATGAAGATGAGTTACAGAGTTGATGTTCTGGGGACAGGAGAGATGACACTGGCAAAGAGCTCTTGAATCAGTTTCTTTGAGAGTTTTGAGAACTAGGGACACTGGCAATAGATGCCATTCCTGCTTTTTATCTTCTTCATGCTGTTCATCCTCTTCCCTTCACTACTTCCTGCTGTCCAGATGGTGACAAATCAGTCCCTCTGAACAGCAAAGTTATTCAGCACACACTCACACACACACACAAAACATACAAATTTGGAAACACAGTCAGGTATGAACTGTAAAGCTTCCTCCAGTGAAAGTACTTCTTGAGCAACCAATCATTTTGCTCACTTACATTTCAAGTTGTGATATAACGCTTATGCCTGATGTTTTTGCCTGGTTTGCTGACAGGAATAATTAAATCAGGTTTGGTGGGGCTTTATTCATCATGATGTGGAGATATTGGCATTGGATTGGGGTAAACACAGTAAGAAGTTGCACAATACCAGGTTAAAGGCCACCAAATAAACCCATTGGACTTTAACATGGTGTTGTGAGACTTCTTACGGGCTTTATTCATCACCCAGAGACCAGTCTCTAACCTGACCATCTGATTGGAATAATGGAAACACAGATGGCTGGTGCAGAATATATGTGAAAAATTTAAACCTGGTACAATCCTGCAGTTCAGAAAAAACTACACTCTGGGAATGGTATCTGTTTCTATTTAAAAAAGATGTCAACTAGTGATGGGGACATGCAAGGCAATGAGAATGCAGCAGATGGATCTTGATGAAGACTGCTAAGTTGGAAAAGCTGATTCTCTTGTCCCAGTTTGCTCTGTCCAAGGGAATGTAGTGTAAATGCTTTTCCTGATATCCCTCTGAACTTTCCACACACCTGACGAAGGAACAGCGTTTCTGAAAGCTTGTGGGTTTACTATCAAATAAACTATTGGACTTTAACCTGGTGTTGTGAGACTTCTTACTGTGTCCCTCTGAGAAACAGTAATGCACAGCTAACCATGAATGTCATTCATATGTCAAGGTGCAATGTGAAGGAAATGCACATTGACCAATGGTTAATAATAAGTATTCTCTGAAGGCATCCTGTTAGCATGATGGCCTCCACAGTGTTCTCCTCCTCTATTGTTGCAACTTCTCCCCATCTTCTTCCTTGCTTTCCCTTCTCCTCCAGCCCTAAAGATGAAACTACAAACCACCCAGGACTGAATTAAACTTAGACCAAAACAAATAAAAGCACTCAAGTACCCACACAAGATTATAATAAAAACTCAAAATTCATTTTTTCCAACTACTCTGGCTCTCTCCAAGTTTTGAAATGACTTAACAGGTACTTGATAATAAATACCTATATTCCTTGAATCTCTGACAATACCACAGATTATTAACAATATATTTTTGATATGAGGTTAGGCATTTATGGCATTCCACATCTGAAGATTGCTTTAGTCTCTCTGGGTCTCTTATCTGTCACTCCCTGATATAGCTTAGATTTTTACATTTTCGGATATTTTTGTTGCAAAATATATGTTGCAATCGAGCAGCTTGTTCTTTACAGGCACATGTCCCACAATGGCCATTAAATCTCACAAGCGGCGAAAAACAGGATTTGCGCTAGGGGATCGCTGTTTGAAAATTTCCTCACCTCCCTCCTATGACTTGATCAGGTTCACATCCTGTGAGGGCGTAAATCCCATCTCCATCAATGAAAACTTTACGCCGTAGTGTCTGCTACAATGTATACTCCTCTCTCTTCCCTCACATCACAAGCAGCATGATGTCACAATAGCACAAATCACTAATAGCCTTCAAAAGTGAAAAGGAAGTCCTCCTTCTCGATGGAGGGTGGGGAACTATATTCTAAATGAAGATTGGGGAGGTATGTAAAATGATACCCTAATCAGGCCCCGTCCTACCAGAATGGTAGTCTAAATCACACCCCTAGATTTTCAGTGCAATAAATTCCAGAAAATCTGGTCTGAAAACTTGCCTGTGCTTCTGGAAAGAGACACATCAGACACTGACAAATTTTGGAAAAATTCCACCCATAACTTCTGGTATTCCTCTCAACCAATCACAAGCCAGTAATATTAAAGTTGTCTAGCTGAAGAGAGTGCAGTTTGTTACAGAGGGTCATTTTGAATACAAAATGTTCTTAAACCTTTTTCCCATGTAATTGTTTTACTGGCATCTTTTGAAGGTCTGTGCATGTGCAGGTTTTGGAGGGCTTTTCAGTCTGCAAAAAAATGTTCTGCAAGCAAACCTGTTTTAGTAGTGCTCCTGTTTTCAGTTATTACTGTTCTGCTGAGTGCTATTGTTGTTAAACTTTGTTTTTCTTTATATATCAAACAGATCATTATTTAAACAACAAATTCAACCAGCTTATTTGTTGTCTCAAGGTACCACATTCTTTTGGCGATGAGGAGAGAAAGGCAAGAAAATAAAACAAAGTTTTTCGATGTTCAGCTTGGCAATACAAGGTTGCACAAAGTGAATAGCTAATTTTCATCATTGGTTCATTTGAAGGAATTTCAAGTTAGAAGTACCATGGCTATGTTCAGGGAAGTTAGAGTGTTTGACGAGAGAAGCGACGACTGGGAAGAAAAGGTGGAGAGGTTGAGTATTTATTTTTAGCAAAAATAGTAGGAGACAAGGAAAAACAACACTTGATTCACCTGAGTGTTTGTGTGTGGGGCAAAGTTGACAAGAATCTGGCTATATCATGGAAACCAGTGGAGATTTTATTTGCAGATTTAGTTACTCTGGGCCAGAATCATGTTGGACTATTTTTATTTTGATTTCAAGTTATCACGGAGTTAAAATCCCAGATTTTGCATAAATAAAATTAGAATTTGTTCCAAGATGTATGATAACTGTACAGTTTCACTTTAGCATCAGTTATGATATCCTATTGGGCAGCAATGGATTAAGTTCTAAACAGTGCAATAAATTGAACAGGTTCCATTCATTCTCAGCTGGATATAGTATTTTGTGTGTCCTTGGGAGTTGAAACGAGTAAACCACTGCATTTCTAACGAGGACAACGGGATCTTCATCCAACTTCAGATGCAATATGGGGCTAATGGCCACTTTAATCAGATTCTGAGCTCACTCTATAAGGTTAGACTGCAATGCTTCTTCCACCAGTCTGTTTTAATGCAGTACTTTATCCTTGAATCTTGAATGCGCAGTATGCTTGCTGAAGTGTGGAAAGCATTTCTGTGCTATGAGCCTTTACTTATGAACAAGTAGTATTATTCCAGTATGGTTTTCAGGATGAACCTTAATGTTAATTCCATGTGTCGCTGAACCAATTCTAAGCATATTCATCTAGTGCTCCAGATTACTGTTTTTAGATAACAGTCACTCAATCCTGACTTTTACTCTGCCTTCACATCATTGACAAAGGAAGATTTTATATGGAATTTTATCGAGTACAGGTTTTACGCTGCAGTTGCTGCAAAATTATTTAGGATTGTGATAGAATAAGTAAAAAAGGACAGGAGAGTTGGTAACTCAAGGACACAGATTTAATGCTTAATCATTAAATGGTTTCATGAATGAGACAGATATATTTTTGATAAAAAACAGGTGAAGGAGATATTGAGAACAGGTAAGGAGGTGGATTTGAGACCAGCCATGATCTGATTGAATGGCAGAACAGGCTCGAAGGGCTGAATTGCTGACTTCTGCTCCTAATTGCTATGTTACTAATGTAATTGGCAAAATAATCAAAGGGAAGATGGAGAGATTTTTTTCTTTCACGCAACAAGTTATGATAATTTGGAATACACAATATAAAAGGTTGGGACAAACCGATTCATATGAACTTTCAAAAGGGAATTGCAAATATACCAAAAAGAGAAAAATTACTCAACTTTGGGGAAAGGGCAGGGAGTGAGGCTAACTAGGTAGCTCTTTCAAAAAGCTACTACAAGCACAAAATGCCAAAAGCCCTCCTTCTACGCTGCATCATTCTACAATCTGACATTATGACAGCCACTCTAAATACAGATCAAATCAAGATTATTAAAATGTGTTTTTTTAATCTGAATGACATCACAGAATGAACACAAAGATAATTTATTGGCAGGAGAAGCTCACAGGTGGTGGACATGAAGGGACAGGACTGGTACTGCATGGCAACCAGCCAACCCTGAAGCAATTGAACCCAGGTTTTAATATCAGATGTAGAAAAATACCACATCCAAGTCTGTATGCATTATTAACTTGCTAGAACACATCGCTTACTGTTTTGTGTGTTTTTTTTGTTCATTTGCAGCTTTGTTTTTCAGTAAGTAACTCCCCTTTTTATGTAGGATCATTGTGTCAACCAGCTGACTTATTTGGATGTAAATGGATATATATAGCACACATGTATGGAGTTATTAATGATTAAAATGCTTTAAAGACATTCTATAAAGCCCATGAGGAATTATAGAAATCAAGATAAAGAGTTGGCTTAACTTGATCATATGTTTTGCATATAGAAAACATCCTTTCTTTCCACACTATGTCGCACCAGAAAATTACTTAAACTCTGGTGGGTTAGATTAATTTCACAGTAGAAAAACTCCATAATAAATGTGATGAAAATCATATTGAAGAAATACAAATGTTAAAAAAATTGGTAATTCCTAGAAGACAAGGCATGTCATTAAATATATTAGAGTCATTTAAATCATCTGCTCCTCCATTTAGCTCCTTCGAAGTGGTGACAGTACTTAGCAGTTTGCTGACATAGTGAGGAACATTGGTAGTTCTCCATGCTTAGACACTGACATCTAATTAGTCTCCACGCTCTTAAATTAAATAATGTTTGTGTTTAGCTCCTTCTAACTCATCAGGTTGAATTTTGCAATCAAAATAATGGTGAGGATAATAGCAAGCAACGGTACTAACGTGTGAATCAGACAGCAATTTCCAGCGGCTGCACATGTGTAGCAAAATGTATAAATCAGGAAGTGACTTGTCTGAGGTGGCATGGTCCTCCAAAACCTCACGACAAAGCCAGTGCATCAACTACTCAAACGCAAGGAAGGCAGAGAACTTGCTGTAGTTACCTGATATATTAGTATTAAACTCACCAGGAGAGATTGATTTTTTTCCATTTTAGTAAAGTACACTTTTCTAACTACTGCCAAACAACCTTTGGAGATTAATTTTCACAGATTTATAGGGTGAGATTTTCCAGCCACACTCGCCCCAAGACCGGTCAATGGACCTTCCATGCTCTGCCCCTAGCCCGCTCTGATTCCCGTGGCAAGTGGGCCTGTAAAATTCCAGCCATAGGCTCAGTACTTTGGATTTTAAGTAGTGTTGGAGGTTTAAATAAAAATAAATATTTTGTAAAAATAAATTGAACTCTAATCTTTTTTCCCTCTCTCCTGATTTAGATTCTGCACTGCTCATTAATGATTCCTCAATCTGATTGATTAAGAAAATTTGCAGTTGCTTTCTCTATACGCACAGATCGCTGATGGTCCATAGAGGGGACTCTGCTTTATTGACAACTTCCATTGACTGGAACTTGCAGCACTAAAGGTCCTAAAATATGTATGAGTATGAGTAATGAATGGCTGGTGCTTTCGCTCACCATTATAGAACATAGAACATAGAACAATACAGCACAGAACAGGCCCTTCGGCCTTCGATGTTGTGCCGACCAAAATAAAAAGCAATGCCCCTCCAAACTAAACCATTCCTTCTCTTCCATATACTTATCAACTAACCTCTTAAACGCCACCAAACTTGGCGCATCTACAACAGCTGCAGGCAGGGCATTCCACTCACTAATCACTCTTTGAGTAAAGAACCTACCTCTGATATCCGTCCTATAACTCATACCCCTTAATTTAAAGTTGTGTCCCCTCGTGCTAGCTTTTTCCATCCTAGAAAAAAGGCTATCACTGTCCACCCTATCCAAACCTCTAATTATCTTATATGTTTCAATAAGATCCCCCCTTAGCCGCCTCCTTTCTAACGAAAACAACCTCAAATCCTTCAACCTCTCTTCATAGGACCTGCCCTCCATACCAGGCAAAATCCTAGTAAACCTCCTCTGTACCCTCTCCAATGCCTCCACATCTTTCTTATAATGTGGGGACCAGAACTGCACACAATACTCCAAGTGCGGCGCACTAGAGTTTTGTACAGTTGCAACATGATGCTGCGGCTCCTAAATTCAATCCCCCTACCAATAAAAGCTAAGACTCCATATGCCTTCTTAAAAACTTTATCCACTTGACTGCCTACTTTCAGGGATCTATTGACACATCCACCAAGATCCTTCTGTTCCTCAACACTATTAAGAGCCCTACCATTAGCCCTATACTCTACACATTTATTGTTCCTGCCAAAGTGCATTACCTCACACTTTCCACATTAAACTCCATTTGCCACCTCTCGGCCCAGCTCTGCAACTTGTCCAAGTCCCTCTGTAAACTAAAACACCCCTCTTCACTATCTACCACACCACCAACTTTAGTATCATCTGCAAATTTACTGATACATCCCTCAATACCCTCATCCAGATCATTTATAAAAATTACAAACAGCAGGGGCCCCAAAACAGACCCTGAGGCACACCACTCGTCACCGAACTCCACGATGAATATCTCCCATCAACCACCACCCTCTGTCTTCTATCTGCCAGCCAATTCCTAATCCAATTAGCTAAATAACCCTCTATTCCACACATCTGCATTTTCTGTAGAAGTCTTCCATGGGCCACCTTTCAAAAGCCTTACTAAAGTCCATATATACTACATCAACCGCCTTACCCCCATCCACCTCTCTGGTCACTTTCTCAAAAAAATCAATGAGGTTAGTAAGGCATGACCTACCCTTCACGAAACCATGCTGACTATCCCCAATCAATTCATTTCTCTCTAAATAACTATAAATCCTATCCCTAATAATTCTCTCCAATACCTTGCCCACAACAGAAGTAAGACTCATGGCCTATAATTCCCTGGAAGGTCTCTCTTCCCCTTCTTAAACAATGGGACCACATTCGCTATCCTCCAGTCCTCCGGAACCACACCCGTAACTAACGAGGACCTGAAGATCAGAGCCAGAGGCTCTGCAATATCCTCTCTTGCCTCCCAGAGAATCCTAGGGTAAATCCCGTCCGGCCCAGGGGACTTATCCAACTTCAAACCCTCGAGAATTTCTAGCACATCCTCCCTATCTACAACAATACTTCCCAATTTGCAACCCTGTACCTCAGTGTTCTCCATAGCTACATTTCCAGCACTCTGCGTGAATACCGAAGAGAAATATTTATTCAGTGCCTCACCAATCTCTTCAGGCTCAACGCACAACTTCCCACTGCTGTCTATGACTGGCCCTAATCTTGCCCTAACCAATCTTCTATTCTTAACATATCTAAAGAAAGCTTTAGGATTCTCCTTAATCCTATCAGCCAACATCTTCTCGTGTCCCCTCTTCGCTCTCCTCAATTCACTTTTTAGCTCCTTCCTGGCTAATCTATAGCTATCCATTGCACTAACTGAGCCTTCAAGCCTCATCCTGACATAAGACTCCTTTTTCTTCTTAACCAGCAAATCAACTTTTTTCGTACACCAAGGTTCTCTTACTCGACCATTTCCTCCCTGCCTGACAGGGACATACTTATCAAGGACTCTCAGCAGCTGCTCCTTGAATAAGCTCCACATTCCAGATGTTCCCAGTCCCTGTAGCTTCCTAGTCCAATCTATGCACCCTAATTCTCTCCTGATGGCCTCATAATTACCCTTCCCCAGCTATAACTACTGCCCCCAGCTTCATGCCTATCCCTATCCATCACTAGGTGAACGTAACCGAATTGTGGTCACTATCACCAAAATGTTCACCAACTTCCAAGCCTAACACCTGGTCTGGCTCATTGCCCAGCACCCAATCCAATGTAGCCTCACCTCTAGTTGGCCTATCTACATACTGAGTCAAAAAACCTTCCTGCACACTTTGTACAAAAACTGACCCCTCTAAAGAGCTAGAGCTATAGCTATTCCAATCAATATTAGTAAAGTTAAAGTCCCCCATAACAATTACCCTATTACTTTCACTCCTGTCCAGATCGACTTTGCAATCCTTTCCTCTACCTCTCTAGAACTTTTAGGAGGTCTATAAAAGACTCCCAACAGGGTGACCCCTCCTCTCCTGTTTCTAATCTCAGCCCATACTACCTCAACAGACAAGTCCTCATCAATCTTCTTTTCGATCACCGTGATACAGTCTTTGACCAGTAACGCCACTCCTCCCCCCCTTCTACCTCCTTCTCTACTCCGACTAAAGCATTTGTACCCCGGAACCTGCAACATCATTCCTGTCCCTGCTCTACCCAAGTCTCTGAAATGGCCACAACATCGAAGTTCCAGGTACTGGTCCAAGCTGCAAGTTCCTCCCCCTTATTGCGAATACTCCTTGCATTAAAGTATACGCATCTCAAACCATGCTCCACCCCCCCCGTACGCCGCTGTGTTTTACAACTCTCCTCTATAACCCCCTTACTCTCATCCCTCTCAGCACCCCAACTACTTAGGATCCCACCCCCCCCCCGAATCAGTTTAAAGCCCCCATCATAGCCTTAGCAAATTTTCCCCAAGATATTAGTCCCCCTCTGGTTCAGGTGTAGACCATCTCTCTTGAAGAGGTCCCACCTATCCCAGAAAGAGTCCCAATTGTTAAGGAACCTGAACCCCTCCCTCCTGCACCATCCACGCAGCCATGAGTTCAAACTATCCCTTTCTCTGTTCATCTCTACACTATCCCTTGGCACAGGCAAGAGTCCAGAGATAACCACTCTGCCTGTTATGGACCTAAGCTTCCACCCTAACTCCATAAATTTCTGTTTAATATCCCCTTCCCTCGTCCTACCTACATCATGTGAACAATGACTTGGGGCTGACTCCCCTCACCCTTAAGAATCCTAAAAACCCGATCTGCGACATCCTGGACCCCAGCCCCTGGGAGGCAACACACCAGCCCTGAGTCCTGTTTATTACTATTTACCCTCCTATCTGTCCCTCTAACTATGGAGTCTCTATAACTAGGCCTAATCTCTTATTCCCCCCACCCACCTGTGCATTCTCAGCAGGCTCACCCCCAGAGACCTGCTCCCTTTGGTCAGCTCCAGTTGATTCTTCCTCAACTGTAGCCTCCCAGACAGAAAATTTATTTTGGAGGGGAACAGCCCCAGGGGATTGTCTCCCCGATTGCTTCTTACCCCTCCTCCTAATAGTTACCCAATTATCACTTATAGGAGTTACAAAATCTTTGTTACTCCTGCCTATATCCTCCTCAACCTCTCGAATTACTCTGAGCTCCTCTAATTTCAGCTCCAGCTCCTTAACACGATCCTCAAGGAGCTGCAAATGTGCACACTTCCTGCAGGTATAATCAGCAGGAACACTACTGGTGTCCCTCACCTCATACATACCGCAGGAGGTGCAATGTACTACCTGCACTGCCATCATTATGAGCAAAATCTGGCCTAACATGCAGTATCTATGGGTAAAAGTATAAAGTTAACTTATGCACATTGGTGATTTTGTACAATCCTTCCACTGTGGTACAGTGGAAGGCACTATTTTCATTGTCTTCATGTCAGAACTGAAGGTGCGTACTAGATTTTTAGCCCTGGATGGGAGCAAGAATAGAAGCAGCCCAGAGATTACTATTGACCAGATATGGGCTAGCCATATAAATACTGTGGCTACCAGAGCAAGTCAAAGGATAGGAATTCTGCAGTGTCTAATTCAATTCCTGACTCCCCAAAGCCAGTTCATCAACTACAAGGCACAAATCAGGAGTGTAATGGAATATGTTACACTTGTCTGGATGAGTGCAACTTCAGCAACACTCAAGAAGCTAAATACTATACAGGACAAAGAAACTCACTTGATTGCTACATCTTCCACAAATAATCAATCCCTCCACCACTGATGAACAATGGCAGCAATATGTACTATCTATAAGATGTATTGCAGGAACTAACTAAGGGTCCTTAGGCAGCACATTCCAAACCCTTGACGACTACCATCTAAAAGGACAAGAGCAGCAGATATTTGGGAATACCATTTCATGGAGTTTCCCATCCAAATCATTCACTATTCTCATTTGGAAACATATTGCTGTTCCTTCACTGTTGTTGGATCAAAAACCTGGAACTTGTTCCCTAATAACACTAAGTACATATCAAGGCCTGCAGAAGTTCAAGAATGCAGCTCACCACTACCTTCTCATGGGCAACTATGATGGACAATAAATGTTGGCCTAACCAATTGTTGTAGGAAAATCACCCTCAGTGTCAGATTTAAAGATTTAACATGCAGTTTATTGGACAAAACTTTAGGAGAAGTGTTGGGCTCTCTACAGTGCTCACAGTCGCCTTCTCAACTCTAAAATGGCAGCTGAGCTTCTTTTATACATTTTCGAACAGTGGACAAGTGCAGACATTAGCAGTTATCACATCGTTATACATTTCGGAGAGTAGACAAATACGGACATTAGCAATTAGCACATCATGATACATTTATGTCCTTCTTTCAATGATTAATCTCGTTAACAAAACTCATTTTTTTGGTTCTGCCTTATCTCAAGTTAAGGTGATCATCTGGGTCTCAAGGTTGATTTATTTCCTCTAGTGATTTGACAGTAACAGGATTTAACTCATTGTGTAATGTCTATGCCTAAGGCAGCACATCTTAATATCTTTTCACAGAGTCCATTTTGTGCCAGGTAACCATCTTGTATCTTTTAATTTCTGGCTTACTCCAACACAATGATGCCCACATCCCATAAAAAATCTAGATGTGGAAATTTGTGAATGCTAGTTTGACAGCTCCATCATGGGCAATTTTTGTGAAGGCCAATGGTGGATGGTAGGGTAGGTTATTGAGAGTTGTTCAAGGCCACTTATGGCCTATTGTTGGTGATCAACTGGAATTTTCCATTCAACCTACTACCCCACCAAGCATAGTCATTTCAGTGGAGCAGAGCCCACACTTTGCATAATCTTTCTTTGTGATTGACTAAATTGAATGAAATGGCAGGAATTTCACCGGAGCGCCCGCCCTGATTCTGGGGGTGGACAAGGCTCGGAAGATGGCATTTTCCGTTAACCTTGGACGGGATTGTAAGAACCTCGGGTGGACCTGCTGGTAAAACTCTGCCCAGTGAATCAGGACTAATTGTGCAAGAAAGCCATGAACTCAATGAGCCAATTTGCATTTCTTGTTCTGAGCTTCCTTTGCTTTTTTTGTCAAAGCAATAAATTAACCACAAGGCCTCAAAAAAACTTTTACTTTGGACTGTACTGCACTTTTCTGATTGGTTCTAAATATTAACCACAAAATCTATGGGGACCGAGGAAAAGCTGATAATCTCAGTTATTTCTACAGATTTATATTAAAGCCTGCAAAATGAATTGATCAAACCCCAAATCTGAACACTACAGATCTGATCAGTAAACCCATTATTTCTCAGAGAGTTGCTTTATCTGTTCATCGATTTGTCGTCAACCCTATATTTGGCCTTTAAGATGAGTAGTGATAGCATGTTTTTATTCATTTGGCTTCGCAGTATTGCAAATTTCTAGCTTAGACAGTGAAAATGACAGCAGGCAAAGTCACAAACTGTCCTGAGCAATCAGCCCATTTCAGTCTATACCATTTCAATGTTACCTTCTCTAAATTGCTGAGCTGATATATTTGCAGCTCACTTCAGACAGAACAATCTGCACGACCACGAGGTGGAAAATACTTTATTCTCTCCCTGTTTTAGAATTAAACCCAGGACAACTGGTAATGAGAGTGTGACAGAAAATATTAATAGCAGGAGTAAAAGTTGGTTTCTCATTATCAATGGTCATCAAGACTGCATTGAAGTAACAATTTGGTCTCAAATTCTTTACATGATCAAAAAAAATGTTGAAATCGGAATGGAAGAGAATTTTCTTTGCACAGGAATAATGATATTCATAACATTTGATAGGAACATATAAAGAATCAGGGCCCACAAGGGAGCATTTCATTCCATCTTGCTGGCCTTCGAATTCAGAAGCAGAATTGAAAATCTTTCCCAAGTTAGCATTGAAATATTTCTGATCTGAAGCACAATTTTTGAAAAGTTATAAATAATTTGTCTATACAACATTACACATACACTTCTGGCTATGCACAAAGAGAGAAAATGAAAAACTTGCACTTTTATACTACCATCCATGACCTCAGGGCATCTAAAAGTGCTTTAAAGCCAAGGAAGTTTTTTATTTGATATGTGGCTCATCACTGTTGTCTTGTAAGAAACAAGGCAGCTACTGTATATATACATAGCTGGGCCCAAAAAACAGCAATCTGATAATCAACAGATAATCTTGTTTTTAGGTATTGATTAAAGTGTAAGTACCATCTTGGACACTCCATTCTTAATAATTTCAGATCCATAACTGACCTTTCTAGAAAACAGGATAGAATTTGCCTCGGTGCAGAGATGTTAAACTGAAACCCATCTGCCCTAGATGAATGTGAAAACTCTCTGACATTATTCTGAAGAAGAGTTATCTCAGTGTTTTGGGTCAGTATTTATTACTTAGTCATCACAAAATATTACGCTGCTGTTTGAACTGCTTGCTATGCATAAAATTGCTATTATGTTCTTGATATTACAACAGTACCTCCTCTTTATTCATGAGTTATTTGGTTTGGTTGAAATAATTGGTTGTTTCTAGTGGTTGTACAGACTGCAGTTTATAGAAACCTGCCTAAAGAACAATAGTGCAGATGCTCATTAAGGCAGGAATCTATTTCCCATTTTTATCAAAGATGGGCTAAAAATGGACTTAGACCTATTTTTGGATGCAAGGATTGTGATGCTCAAATACCTTGTGCCTAGTTCAGTTGAGGCAGGCAGCACACTAACTTTGTGCTAACATAGCTCCATTTGAAATGCTCTGTTGACTGGCTGCGTGATCAGCAGAGGGGCCATGAACATAGATGAATAGCAGGCATTACAGCAAGCTGCATTTCTTAAAGACAGGCTGCCCACTTAAAGTCAAGATACATTCAGGGTACAGCAATTGCTGGAAAGGTAAAACAAATCTTTGATGTAAGCTGGGAGACTGCAAATTGAAAATGTGGTAAGGAAGAGGGCTGCCAGGCTCTCATATCTGGCTTCTAGTGACTGAAACAAAAAGGGGAAAAGAGATGATGTTTCTACCTGGGGTTGGGAAATCCTCAAGGCATAATCTCCAAAAGGGATTGGGAGCAGGCACAAGCAGTTGATTCCTGGAGTGTCAAATCTAATATTCCCTGTAGGAAGTCTCACAATATCAAGTTAAAGTCCAACAGTTTTATTTGGTAGCAAAAGCCACCAAGTGGAGAGGATCTCCAAGAAGATCATGCATATCGACAGTTAGTGAGACTTTTTACTGTGTTTACCCCAGTCCAATACCAGCAGTTCCATATCATGATTTTTCCTTGCCTTAGTTAGGCCTAACATAACAGTCCTACACATACATGATTGAAGAGGGCCCAAAGAGGAAGAATATTAATTGATTTAGGTAATAAGGAAAAAGAAACAGAGGATTCACCTTTCTGCAACATAATTTCTGTACACTACAATTTAACACAATCCTTTCTCACTCAGTTAGTTAATCATTAAAGTGATGGTACATTGTCATCATAGAACCATAGAAAAGTTACAGCACAGAAAAAAGCCACTCAACCCATCTTGTCCATGCCAGCTTGAAATATCCAGATGCCTTTTCTAAATTCACCTTCCTGCACTTGGCCCATTGTCCTGTAGCTTATAGCACTTAAGGTGCAGATCCAAGTACATTTTAAAAGAATTTAGGGTCTCTACCTCCACCACAAACTCAGGCAGCCTTTGCGTAAAAGAATTCTTTCTCGTGTCCCGTCAACACCTTCTGCCACTTAACTTGAATCCGTGTCTCCGAGTTCTAGAATTCTCTGCCAAGGGAAAACATTTATCCTATCCACTCTATCTCTTCCCCTCAAAATTTTGTACACCTCAATCAAGTTACTGTCGACCTTCTTTATTTCAAGGAAAATAATCCCAACCAATCCAACCTCTCCTCATAATTGCACTTTTCTAACTCTGGCATCAAAACATAGTTCATCTCATTATCAAAGGAAGTATGCTTTAACTATATTTGTCATGTCGATTGTAATAGATTTAATTATTGGTCTTTCTTATTACTGTGTCTTTGAAGATAACATTTAAGCTGGGAAAATCTGTGAATAATTGGGTGGAATTTTCTACTCTCATTAGTGGTAAACTTGGAGGCAGGAAGGGCTTGTAATAAGATGAGGTGGTGGAGTACCAGAATCTCTTTGCCTTCTGCCTCCACTCAGATTCAGTTGTAGATGGGAAAGCCGATAGATATTTTGCATGAGTGCTGCCGATCTCATAAATCAATGGGGTCTGATGAAGTGTATCCCAGGCCATTGTGGGAGGTTAGGGAGGAAATTGCAGGGCTCCTAGTAGAGATATTTGAATCATCGATAGTCACAAGTGAGATGCCTGAAGATTGAAGGGTGGCAAGTGTTGTGCATTTGTTTAGAAAGGGCTGCTGGGAAAAGCTTGGGAATGGTAGGCCAGTGAGACTTACATCTGTAGTGGGCAAGTTGTTGAAAGTATTTTGTGAGACAGGATCTACAGGCATTTAGAGACACAAGGACTGATTAGGAGCAGTCAGCATTGCTTTGTGAGTGGAAAATCTTTTCTCACAAATTTGATTGAGTTTTTTTGAAGGGGTAACCAAGAAGGTAAGCGAGGCACTGCAGTTAATATTGTCCACATGGACTTCAGCAAGGCCTTTAACAAGGTACCTTGATAGGTTGTTGCATAAAGTTTCATCTCACTGGATCCAGGGTGAGGTAACTAAATGGATACAAAATTGGTTTGATGACAGAAAACAAAGGGTGGTTGTAGAGGGTTTCTTTTGCAACTGGAGACCTATGACCAGCGGTGTGTCTCAGGGATTGGTGCTGGGTCCACTGTTATTTGTCATTTATATTAATGATCTGGATGAGTATATAGGAGGATTAGTAAATTTGCAGATGACACCAAGATTAATGGCATAGTGGACAGTGAAGAAGGTTATCTTGTATTGCAATGGGATCTTGATCAATTGGGCTAGTGGGCTGACGAATGGCAGATAATTTAGACTAATGTGAGGTGATGCATTTTGGTAGACTGAACCAGGGCAGGACTTACTCAGTTAATGGTGGGGCATTGGGGAAAGTTACAGATCTAGGGGTACATGTTCATAGCTCCTTGACTGTAGAGTCACAGCTGGACAGAGTGCTGAAGAAGGCATTCAGCAAGCTTGATTTTATTAGTCAGAACACTGAATACAGGAGTTGGACAGCTTGTTGAAGTTGTACAAGACATTGGTAGGGCCACATTTGGAATACCATGTAGAGTTCTGGTCACCCTATTATACAAAGGATATTATTAAACTAGAAAAAGTGCATAAGAGATTTACTAGGATCTTACTGGGACTTGATGGTTTGAGTTATAAGGGGAGGCTTAATAGGCTGGGATTTTTCTTTTTCTGAAGTGTAGGAAGTTGAGGGGTGATCTTATAGAGATCTACAAAATAATGAGAGCATATATATTTTCCCAAAGAAAGGAGAGTCTATAAACTAGAGGGCATTGTTTAAAGTGAGAGGGGAGAATTATAAAAGGATCCAGAGGGGCAAATTTTTCACATAAAGGATGGTGAGTGTCTGGAACAAGCTGCCAGAGGTGGTAGTAGAGCGGGTATTCAATTTTGTCTTTTAAAAAGCATTTAGACAGTAATGTGGTTAAGATGGATATAGACGGATGTGGGCTAAATGTGGGCAATTGGGACTAACTTAAGGTTTTTTAAAAAAAAGGGTGGCATGGACAAGTTGGGCAAAAGGGCCTGCTTCCATGCTGTAAACCTCTTTGACTATGACTCTAATTGACTGCCAGCACTCAGTAGGTGAGTCTTGCACCCCAGGTAATTTGATTCCAGCGAGAGGCCTTGCCACAGCCTGATTGGCTTGGGGTTCAACAGGCCTTCTGATAAAGAGACTGAGGGTCTCTTGCCACTCTCCAGCTGGTAAGTAAGACCCCTGACACCTCAACAAAATTCTACCCAGAAGCTGCACGTGAGTCAGATAAATCCAGTAGGATTTAGTCCAAACCCATAGCCATGGGATTTTCACCCAATTGAGAAATTCAAATATTTATGGGTGCTTGCTATTGGAATTTCAGGATGTTGCCAATGGCAATGATACAATGATATGTATTCAAGTATCCTCAGTAATCTCTAACTCCTCATGGTATTGTCCATTCAAATATGTGGTGAAAATGTCCATCATAAATTCTTTTTTGTTGACCACGATCTATTAATTTAAGTGCCTGGGATTATTGATTTTTTTTTGCACAGTCATGCACACACACTAACTTAAAAGAACTCCTTGTGTCAGCTTGTGGGGGAACACTGGGGTTTCTGCATCCTAAATCCGTGCATTTAGAGGGAATTTTAGTCCTGAGTATTCAATTGCATTACCGATCTGAGCTTAATAGACAGTGGAGGAGCTTTAAAGAATTAAGAAGTGAGCTACTTGTCACAGACTACACGTCCCAGCTCTGATCATGCAACCATGGTGTTGCTATGGCTAATGCTGTTAGATTTCTGGCCTCTGGCAGCCTTTGACTAAAAATCCAATCGTGGCATCATAGGAAGATTGCGAGTTGATGGGCCAGTGAGTACTGCTGCTATGTTTCCATTTCTTTAAAGTTAGAAGCAGTTGGGAAATTAAATTTGAAGATTTGAAAGCTCAAGTAAAGATATACATTTAGATATACATTTATCTAATGTATATTTAGATATGCATTTATCTAATTTATCATCTATCATTTATCATCTATCATTTATCATACATTTATCTAATTTATCTACATTTATCTAGATATACATTTATCTAATGTATAATCTTAATCACATCTCTTTTATTCACAACACTTAGATATACATTTTTGTATATCTAAGTGTTGTGAATAAAAGAGATGTGATTAAGCAGCGAGGCTCTTTTTTTGAAGTAGTAAGGTTTATTATTTAACAGATTGAAGAATGGCAGTTTAATTCTGAACTCTTGAGTGCATATCTTGTGCTATGTAAGACTCCAGGAAGCTTCCTGTGTCCTGGTTAACCAAATATGCAGGATTTGTCACCAGTCACAGCAACCCAGGTTCCAGAGCTAGAGCAGAAGCTATTGATACTGTAGTGTATTCGTGAGGTTGATCGCTTTGTGAATATCAAATTATAGATATAGTCACCCAGAAACTTAGTCAATGCAGGAATGCATTTTAGTCCTGAGTATTCAATTGCATTACCGATCTGAGCTTAATAGACAGTGGAGGAGCTTTAAAGAATTAAGAAGTGAGCTACTTGTCACAGACTACACGTCCCAGCTCTGATCATGCAACCATGGTGTTGCTATGGCTAATGCTGTTAGATTTCTGGCCTCTGGCAGCCTTTGACTAAAAGGGAGACAGGGAATGGGTGACCATCAGGCAGTCAAGAAGAAATAGGAATGTAGTGCGGCTGTTCCCTAAATGTAACTATCTCACTCTCCAATATATGTATTCAGTTCTGATTGCTGATGGAAGTGATGGCTCAGTTGGGATATGCAGCTAGAACCAAATCCATGATGCCACAATGGGCTTAGCTAAATAGGGAGGCATGAAGAGTAATAGTGATAGGAGCATCAATAGAGAAACAAACATTTCTGCACCCACAGACATAAGTTCAGCATCTTGGCACCAGCATAAAGGATGTCAATAAATATCTATAGAGCAGGCTGAGGAAGCAGAATGACTAGCCAGCAGTCATGGTCAGTACCAATTACATAGTTGACAGAAGGATGTGGTCCTGCAATCAGATGTAGTTAGGAAATTAGCTAACAGGAGCTCAAAAGTAATCATCTCTGGATTACTCCCAGTACTAGATGTAATTGAGGATAGAAATAGAAGCATGAAACAGACAAATGCAACGCAGTAATGATGCAGCAGGGAGGATTTTGGATTTCTGGGACATTTGGATCAGCTCAGGGAATATGAGAATTCTAAAAGCTGGACAAGTTGTCATAGAATCAGTGTATCCCTACAGTGCAAAAGGAGGCCATTTGGCCTATTGATCTTGCAACAATCCCACCGAGGCCCTAGCCACATACTTAGCTTGCTAATCCCTCCGACACCACCGCATAATTTAGCATGGTCAATCCACCTAACCTGCACATATTTGGGCAGTGGAAACTGGAAGGACATGCACACAAACATGGGGAGAAGGTGCAAACTCCTCAGCCCTGAAACAAAGCAAGGGTGGAGTGATTTGCTAGTGCTCTTGGGAAGGTTTAAATGAAATTAGAAGGGGTTTGGGAATTAGGTGATAATACTAGAGTGAAAAATCAAGATGCATAATGTACTGAGAGAGAAAGATAACACTGGAATAGGAAATAGTAAACTTTTAGGTAGATACAGAAAGGATTAGTTGCAATCAATTGTGAGAGAACCTATGGGGATGAAAGACTACAAATGACAGAATTTTTATCAAGTTGGATAATGAGGTAATTGATTGTACGGCCAGGATCCTGAATCTCTATAAATATAACTATGATCGTATGAGACATTAGTTGGCTATGACTGACTGAGAAACCTTATTAAAAGGAAAGGCAGTGGCAGGCATTCAAGGAACAAATAGGTGAACTCCAAAGTTATTCATTCCATTTTGGTGCAAGTGGAAAGAGAACTGTGGCCAACCCATGACTTGCAAGGGAAATTAGAAATCGTATTAGATTCAAAGGAAATGCACATAATTTGGCAAGAAAAAAACAATAGACCTGAGGATTGGGAGCAGTTTAAATTTAGCAATGGCACATGAAGGGATTGATTAAGAAGAGGAAAATAGAGGATGAAAGTAAACTAGCAAGAAACATAAAAACCGACTGTAAAAGTTGTTCCAGATATGTAAAGAGAAAAAGCCTGACAAAAATGGATATAGGCTCCTTACAGTAAGAAATGGGCAATTCATAAGGAACAATCAAATAGCTGAGAAACTAAATTCATATTTCGTTTCTGTCTTCAGAAAGGAAGACATGAATAATGTATCTGAAGTTCTGAGAAACACAGGTTTTAGGTGGGAGCTGAAAGAATTCAGTATTAATGGGCAAGTTAATGGGATTGAAAGTGGCTACATCTCCAGGGCCTGATAATCCTCATTCAAAAATACTTAAGGAAATGGGTCTTGATCCATTGGTGGTCATTTCCCAAATTTCTTTGGACTGTGGAATAGCTCCTGCAGATTGGGGGGTGGCTAATGTTAGTTCGCTACTCAGAAAGGGAAGTAGAACGAAAACAGAACTGTAGACCAGTGAGCCTAACATCAGTACTGGGGAAATTCCCAGAGTCCAATATCAAGGATTTCAGAGCACAGCTTTGGAAAAGTTGTATAATCAGGCAAAGTCAGAATGGATTTATGAAAGGGAAATCACACCTGACAAAGTTACATCTTTGAGGATGTAATTAATAATTAATAGAGTTGACCAAGGAGAACGAGTGTATGTGATTTATTTAGACTTTCAGAAGGCTTTCAACAGCAGATTACTATGTAAAGTTGAAGTGCATGGGATTGCAGGTAGTGTCTCGAGATGGATAGAAAGATGGATCGTACATGGAAAGCAAAGAATTGGAATAAGTACATCTTTTTCCGACTGGCAGGCAATGATAGTGCGGTGCTGTATGGATCTGTGCTAGGACTCCAAACGTTCATATTTTATATTAATGGTTTGGATGAGGGAGTTAAATGCATTATCTCCAAAATTTGCAGATGATACAAAGTTGCATGGGAAGGTGAGCTGTGAGGAGGTTGCAGAGATGCTGCAGTGTGATTTGGACAGGCTGACTGAGTGGTATGTGTGCAGCAGGTGCAGTATAATGTGAATAAATGAGAGGTTATCCATTTCTGTAGCAAAAATAGGAAAGTAAATAATTATTTGAAAAGATGTAAATTGAGAGAGGTGGATACTGAACAAGATCTTGGTGCCTTCATGCATCAGTCACTCAACATAAGCATACAGGCAGTAAAGAAGGCAAATGATATGTTAGCTTTCATAACGAGAAGCTTTGAACATAGGAATAGAGAATATTTTTCTATTCTCTATTTATTTTATTGCAATTGTACAGGGAGTTGGCGAGACCACAACTGGAGCATTGCCTGCAGTTTTGGTGTCCTTTCCTGAGGATGTCCTTGCTATAGAGGGAATAGGATGAAGGTTTACCAGGTTGATTCTTGGCATGCAACATAGTCACAGGAGGAGACAGACTAAGTCAGTTAGGATTATATTCATTGGGGTTTAGAAGAATGAGAGGGAAACTTACAAAATTCTAACAGGATTACACAGGGTAGATTCAGAAAAAATGTTCCCAATAGTGGGGAGACCAGAACTAGGGGTCATAGTTTGAGGATAAAGGGCAAATCTTTTGGAACTGAGGTGAGGAGAAATTCCTTCACCCAGACAGTGTATCTATGGAATTCACTACTGCAGAAAATAATTCTCATAGAATCTCATAGAATCCCTACAGTGCAGAAGGAGGCCATTCAGCCCATCATGTCTGCACCAGCCTCAATCCCACTCAGACCCTATTCATGTAACTCCACATACTTACCCTGCAAATCCCGCTGACAGTAGAATCAATTTAGTATGGCCAATCTACCTAACCAGCACATCTTTGCACTGTGGGAGGAAACCAGAGTATCCTGAGGAAACCCACGCAGACTCAGGGAGAATATTCAAACACTCAGACAAAGACCCGAGGCCAGAATCAAACCTGGGTTCCTGGCGCCATGCGGCAGCAGTGCTAACCACCTCGTCACTGTGCTGCCAGAACATTGAAGCATTGAAGCCAGACCGTTGTGCGATTTTAAGAAGGAATTAGATACAGCTCTTGAGCTAACAGAATCAAGTCAGGGAAGGAAAAGACAGGATCAGGATACTGAATTTGATGATCAACTATGATCACAATGAATGGCAAAGAATGCTTGAAGGGCCAAATGGCTTACATCTACTTCTGTTTTCCATATATGTTTCTTTGTTCCGAGTAAAGAGGGAAGTAATAAAATCTAAATTAGGGATACTGTGCATGTATGTGAATACACAGTGTGATAAGCAAGGTTGATGAGTTATAGGCCTAGATAGCACAGCAGAAAAATAATACTGTGGCTATGGCGGAGAGCTGTTTCAAAGAAGGGCAGGACTGGGTACTAAATATTCCTGGATACAAAGTGTTCAGGAAAGGTGGGAAAGAAAGGAAAGGGTTGATAGTATTAATCCAGGAAAACATTGCAGTGGTGGAGAAATAGAATGTTTTAGAGCAGGCAAGGATAAAAACTATTTGGCCAGAGTTAAAGAACAAATAAAGGTGCAATTAGTGTAATCAATAGGCACCAACTAGTGGAAAAGCTGAGGAGGAAATAATATGCAAGGGTCTTACTTAAAGCTATTCAAATCTACACTAGAATGATAGTAAAGGACAGAGGGGGAACAAACGTTCCGAGAATGTATAGAGTGGAATTTTCCTCAGCTTCCTGACAATGGAGGCACTGTTACACCTGGTTCTTGGGAATGAGGTGGCTCAAGTTGATCATCTGTCACTGAAAGAACATTTTGGAGACAGCGATCATTGTACATAAGATTTAGCCTGAGAATAGAAAAGGGGCAAGGAATAATCCAAACTAGGAATAATAAACTAGGAAAGCCAATTTCAAAAGTGTAAGGATGGATCTGATCCAGACAAATTGGAATCAAAAATTGGCAGGCAAAACTCTAACTAAATGAGCTGAGTTTAAAGAAAAGATAGTCTGGGCATAGTCAAGGTCTATTTCTATGAAGGGGAATGGCAGGGCAAACAAATCTAGAGTTCCCCCAACGACAAAAGAGATGAGAGATTAAAATAAGGAAGAAAAACTGTGGTCAGGGCAGATGTCAGGGAGATAATACAACTGAGAACCAAGCTGAGTATAGAACATTCAGAAGGGAATTGAAACACCAAATATGAGAAGCAAAGAGTGGATATAAAAAGAGACTGTCAGCTAACATGAAAGGAAATCCACAAATCTTTTATAGGCATATAATAGTAAAAGGATAATAAAAGGAAAAGTGCATCTGATTACAGACACAAAAGGGAGGCAGAGGACATGGCTGAAGTATCAAATGAATACTTTGCATCTTTACCAAAAAAGACACATCGCATGTCATGGCATAAGAAGAGGGAGCTCGGACTAAAATTTCAAATTTTAAAATAGTTTATAATTGATAAGTAGGAAGTAGTCAATGGGTTGTCTGCATTTAAAAGTTAAAGAGTTACGAGGAGTGGACAAAATGTATCCACTGATATTGAAGGAAGTGAATATAAATTATGGAAGTATTGGGCCATAATTTCCCGATCTTCCTTAGACTCAGGAATGGCACTAGAGGACTGAAGCATAGTAAATGTTACACCCTTGTTCAAGTAAAAGTGCAAAGATAAGCTCAACAACTACAGACCAGTAAGTTTAATTTCAGTGGTGGAGAAACTTTTATAAATGATTTGGGACAAAATTAACAGTTTCTTCAGCAAATGAAGTTATTTAGTGAAAGCCAGCATGGTTTTGTTGAGGGCAAATCATGTTTAATTAACTTGTTTGACCTTTTTGATGAGGATAATGCTGCTGATATAGTGTAAATGGACTTAAAAAAAGAAATTGATAAAGTGCCACTCAATTCCTTGTGAGAAAAGTTAGAGCTCATGCAACAAAGGAGACATGGATACAAATTTGGCTGAGTGACTGGAAATAGAGCAATGGCAAATGGATGATTTTCAAACTAGAGGAAGGGTTAGAATGGAATTTCCCAGGGATGGGTGTCCTGCACTGCCAGGTCTACATTAATGCCGTAGACCTAGGTGTGAGGGATATGACAGGTTGGTGAAATGAGCACAGAGTGACAAATAAAATGTAATGCAGAGAAGAATAATCTGATTCATTATGGCAGAAAGAAGACAGAGACACAATATAAAGGAAAGCAAACTTTATCAGGAATGCAGGAGCAAAGGGACCTGGCGTGTATATGTACAAGTCCTCCAGGATCAATTAGCTCCTGACCTCATTACAACTCAGGTTCAAACATGGACGAAAGAGTTGAATGGCATAGGTGAGATGAGAATGATTGCCCTTAACATCAAGGTATCATTTGACTGTGTACAGCTTCAAGGAGCCCTAGCAAAACAGGAGTCAATGAGAATCAGGGGGAAAATTTTCCACTGGTTGAATTATATGTAGCACAAAGAAAAATGATTTTGGTTGTTGGAACTCAGTCATCTAAGTTTCACTATGTGATTGAAGAAGTTTCTCAGTATAATGTCCTGGTCAAACCAGCTTCAGCTGCTTCATCAACAACCTTCCTTCAGAAGTGGGATGCCTATGGATGATTACACAATGTTCAGCACCATTTGCAACTCCTCACATACTGAAGCAGTTCATGTCCAAATGCAGCAAGATCTGAACAGTATCGAGGCATTGGCTGACAAGTGGCAAGTAACATTCACTCCACACAAGTGCCAGGCAATGAACACCTTCAACAAGAGAGAATATAACTATCACTTCTTGACATTCAATAGCATTACCACCACTGAATGTCGCTCTATTAAAATCTTGGAGTTACCATTGACCAGAAACTGAACTAGACCTGCCATTTAAACACTGTGGCTACAGGAGAATCCTGCAGCAAGCAACTCATTTCCTGACTTGCTAAAACTTACCCAGCATTTACAAGGCACAAGTCAGGTGTGTGATAAGATACTGTCCACTTGCCTGAATGGGTGCAGTTCCAACAATACTCAAGAAATTCAACACTTGGAGGATTGCAGATGTGGTTCCTATCTTTAAGAAAGGGAACAGGGATAGTCCAGGAAATTACCAACCGGTGAGTTTGACTTCAGTGGTTGGTAAGCTGATGGAGAGGCTTCTGAAGGATAAGATATATGAACATTTGGAGAAGTTTGGACTGATTAGAAATAGTCAGCATGGTTTTGTCAAGGGCAGGTCATGCCTTATGAGCCTAGTTGAGTTCTTCGAAAATGTGACTGAACACATTGACGAAGGAAGGGTGGTGGACATAGTGTACATGGACTTTAGTAAGGATTTGATAAGGTCCCACATGCAAGGCTTCTGGAGAAGGTGAGAGGGCATGGGATCCAAGGGGCTTTGGCCTCGTGGATCCAGAACTGGCTTGCCGGCAGAAGGCAGAGAGTGGTTGTGGATGGGTCTTGTTCTTCATGGAGGTCGGTAACCAGTGGAGTGCCCCAGGGATCTGTTCTGGGGCCCCTACTGTTTGTCATTTTCATAAATGACCTGGATGAGGAAGTGGAGGGATGGGTCAGCAAGTTCGCCAACGATACAAAGATTGGTGGTGTTGTGGATGGTCTGGAGGGATGTCAAAAGTTGCAGCGGCACATAGACAGGATGCAAGACTGGGCGGAGAAGTGGCAGATGGACTTTAATGCAGATACATGTGTAGTGGTCCATTTTGGAAGGAATAATGGGATGAAGAAGTACAATATAAGGGGTCGGAGTCTTAGCTGTGTTGTAGAGCAGAAGGATCTTGGGGTCCGGGTCCATTGTAAATGCTGGGTAAGTTTTAGCAAGTCAGGAAGTGAGTTGCTTGCTGCAGGACTCTTAAATCGGCGTCGCAGGTGGAGGAAGTGGTCAAGAAGGCGTACGGTGTACTGGCCTTCATTAATCGAGGAATAGCGTTTAGGAGTCAGGAGGTAATGATGCAGCTCTATAAGACTCTTGTCAGACCCCAGTTGGAGTATTGTGCGCAGTTCTGGTCGCCTCATTATAGGAAGGATGTAGAGGCTATTGTGAGGGTTCAGAGGAGATTTACAAGGATGCTGCCTGGATTGGGAGGCAGGCCTTATGAAGATAGGTTGAGGGAGCTGGGACTCTTCTCACTGGAGAGACGTAGGTTGAGAGGCGACCTGATAGAGGTTTATAAAATGTTGAGAGGAATAGATAGGGTGGACTCTCAGAGACTATTTGCCCGAGCTGAAATGGTCACTACGAGAGGACACAGATTTAAGGTGCAGGGAAGCAAATACAAAGGAGATATCAGGGGTAGGTTTTTCACTCAGAGGGTGGTGAGTGAATGGAACCAACTGCCGTCGGAGGTTGTTGAGGCAAACTCACTGGGGTCTTTTAAAAGACTTCTGGATGAGTATGTGGAAAAGAATAGGATAGGGGGTTATAGATAGGTCTGTGGATTGGTAGATGTGATCGGCGCAACTCGTGGGCCGAAAGGCCTGTTTGTGCTGTATTGTTCTATGTTCTATGTACTATCCAGGACAAAAGCAGCCCACTTGATTGGCACCCCATCCACAAATATTCTCTCCCTCCACTACCAACACATAAAGGCAGCAGTGTGTACTAACTTTAAAAGGCACTGCAGGAACTCACCAAGACTCCTTTGGCAGAAAATCCCAATGACCATTACCACCTAGAAGGACAAGGGTAGCAGATACATGGAAGCATCACTACTTGGTAGTTCCCTCCAAGTTAGTCACAATTTTGACTTTGAAGTATATCATCATTCCTGTCACAGGGTCAAGATCCTGGAACTCCCTCCCTAAAGGCACAGTGAGTGTATTTGCAGCACATGGACTGCAGTGGTTCAAGAAGGTAGCTCACCACCATTTCCTCAAACGCAATAGAGGGTGGTCAAGAAACGTTGGCCTAACCAGTGACACACACATCCATGAATGATTTTTTTAAATATAAAAATCAATGCTACAATCTCTAGTAAACAACTATTTTGCAGTGAATTACTTTTTTTCCCCCTATTTGTTCTCACAATATGGACAGAGCTAGAAAAGCTTTCTTGCTTATTTCCAGTTCATTCTGAATTATCCTGCTGTAATGATCAATTTTACAAATGTTGCAGCACTTTAGGAGACACTAAGACTCAATCATAAGTATGGGAATAGAGTCAGATGTAAAAAAAAAAGGTAAAGGCTACAAGTTCTCCTTCCTGAAAGACAGTGAACCATTAAGGTTTTTACAGCAACCTAGCAGCTTTTAACTTTTCTTCTGATATTACTCCCATAAATACCAGGAACCTGATCATACTGGCTCATCCTGCCAGGTGAATGGTGAGGTGAGCCGGTAAGATAGGGCAAGAGGTGAAAAATCAGGATTGTGCCTCGCCTGATCTTAACGGCACTGAGTTGATGGTGAAATCGGCTCTTTGGGGCTGTCCTTTCTCATTACTGAGTCACGGGCACTATCGTTCAGGCTCACTTCTACTTGCACCTTCACTAGTCGAGATTCCTCACCAATGAGAATGACTTATGTCCCAATCAGGTGGTCAGAGGTAGAGCCTGGTACTGCCTATGCGGCAGTGACAGCCTGGCACCCTGACACTACCTGCTTGGCATGCTGGCAATGCCCACTCAAAGGGGCAGGAGTTGAGGGGATAGAGTCTGAGGGGGGCATAGGGCTTGAGGGGGAGATGCTTGAGAAAGAGGTAGAGCCATGGTGGAGGAAACAGGGATGGAGCTCTGCAGGGATGGAGGGAGGAACTCTCACTCTCCAGAGAGGGAGCTTTTAATTGGTGGGGGCAGCTGGGGGGGACAGGGGTTGGAAGGAGTTCTACAGTGGAGGTGATTGGGTGGGTGGGGGGAGAACTCTGCAGGGGTGGCAATTGCTGGAACTCTGCATGGACAGTGATTGGTAGGGAGCGGGGTGAGGGGAGGAGAGAGCCAATGTCCAGAGGTGGTAGGGGAATTGGGGGGAGGTCTGCCCAGAGAGCAATTGACGACCAAAAGCATCTGCGCCATGGCAAACTGAGAGCTCAGCAGTCGGCTTCACCAATAAGTTGAAGCTTCATGCCCACTCCCTGCTGACGAGAATCCATCCTGGCACTTTTTTTTAAAATGATGTGCCTTATGATTGCAATTAGGAGCTCACCCAAAAAATCAGCACACTCCTGTTTTCACACTCATTCCACATAATTTTTTTCATAAAATGCTGCCCTAGATTTACTGTATTTAATATCACAGTTTGCTATGGGGAAGCTAACCTCATAAGCAGAGTTGTTTCTGGATATTGTTAAAGCATGTGAAAACAGCCAACACTCAGAAATTCCTACGCTCCAGTAAGTGGTCAACACTGACTACCATAAATCAATTGTGATTATGATTTGACAGCTACACATGGTCCCGACAGGATTGAGATTGATCAATAGAATCACATGCTTAAAGCTGCTTTAAAGTTTTAATATTTTGGTCTCTGTTTATGTTCTGTCAATTGTACCTTGCAAATAACTTTCCTGTATAAAAGCCTCATCCCCACATCTCTAGCTGAATATGAGAGATCATTTCTCTTCTGCACCTTTAAATTTGTCAACAGAATTTCAGCAACTCAACTTTCAATATCCAAGTGATTAAATGGCATAGATGTGAAATGAATTTTCAAAGTCAGTTCACGCAATCCTGCCCTCCAGCTGTGAGTCATCATATAAATGTGACTGATTTAAAGGGTTAATAAAAATGCTGAAGGGAACTGAATATTTTAAAATCACAGATATCAAGAACCTTTGCAATTGAAACACTGCTCTGAACTGTAACCATAAATTTTTAAACTAATTATCCAACAGCAGACACAGCTGAATCATTCAAAGGGGTAATTAGCAATCAGGGATAATGAATAGTGCAACCATTCATTGTCATACACTATTTAGCTTGGAGCAGCTTAAGGGAACCAAATTATCTCCTACTCCTTTCCCTAGGCGTTGTTGGTACATTGAGCGCATCAGTCCGTTTTATTACTCCCCACTGTTTAATCCATCTACGGGGTTACCACATGCTTTTGATTCTGTCTGTCAAGCTCACCCAAAGCATTCACTGCCCATTTTCTAATCAATTTATGCTGTTTCTGTCATTGAATTAATCCTGAATAATATTTGTTACTGATAGAAATGATCAGAGTTCCGTGTTCATTCTCGTATCATGTCAAGTGTTCTGAATTTATTTTTGTTCCTGGAAATTTCTCCTGAAGCACAAAGGGATTATAGGGAGGCACTCGGGGTGTTTTTGAGAAGGTGAGTGAGAATCCGGGCAATGTTAGCATCTGTGACAGTGCTGGCTTACAACTTACATTTCTAATGAACAGCCCATCACGAGAGTGCACAAGGATAATCAGGATAACAGTGATTCATTGATTTTGTATGTTCATTTAATCCAACCCTCTTTGCTTAGATAAAAAAATTATGATCCTCTTATGGTTCCTTCGTCTAGATTGATTATAAGAGCCATTATACTCATGGATTTATAAATGAAATATAAAATTCTTATACACCCAAAGTAAACATGCGATCTAAGAGAAAGAAGGAGCATTCACACAGCACCATAATCACATCACCGTTTTACAAGTTTTAAAATGATCAATATTGTTACATCAGCAAATATCAGTGATTAATTTGCACATAACATTGATCTACAAATTGCAACTGAGATGACTGACTAATTTAACCATTATTAGTGATCATAGAATCACTACAGTGCAGGAGGCCATTCAGTCCATCGGGTCTGCACCAACCATAATCCCACCCCAGCCCTATCCCCACAACCCCATATATTTACCCTGCTAGTCCCTCTGACACTAGGGCTGATATAACATGGTCAATCAACCTAACCCACACATCTTTGGACTATGGGAAGAAACCAAAGCATCCGGAAGAAACCCATGCAGACACGGGGAGAATGTGCAAACTCCATACACACATTGATCCAAGGCCAGAATTGAACCCAGATCCCCAGTGCTGTGAGGCACCAGTGCTAACCACTGTGCCTCCCATGTGGTGTTGGATGATGTAGGAATGTTAGCCAGGACACTGGGAGAACTGGCTGAAGATGCTTGAAGAATTGTTGGGATGACTCCACCGGAATAAATAGGTACTGTCCTCGATTTAACATTTCATCTAAATGTGGCAACATCAATAGTATAATGCTCCCTCATACCACAATAAATATCAGCCTCTGTGATGGACTGGGGCAGGAACACATGAATCTCTGAGGGGAGTGTGCTAGCAACTGAGCCACGCTATCACTTCTCAGCACTAATGCCTCAGTAGGCTGAGTTCTGTTGAATAATGCCATCTAAAAAAGCTTTTTCACAAATGTTTTTGATGTCACATTACCAACATTTGCACTATTTATTTTTGTTTCTCCATTTGAGAAATTGTACTTCATAGTAACTTGTGCTGCTGATGGGCAGCCACACCTGATAGCCATGTACATCAAGAGATTGTGCACATACTGTCCATACTTTTCCATTCATTAATGGAGATGAAATCAATGGTAGAATACTCATTATATTCTGCAATGCAACTTGACAAATTTGTAATTCTGATTTATTGTGACAATTTGCCCTTTGAGGGTGGTGAAAAGAATTGAGTGACAAATAAGTTCCCCTCGAAAAGTCTAGCAGCAAGTAAGTTCCCCTGAAAGCCACACACCATCTTGACTTGAAATTATATCACTATTCCTTCCGTGATCAAAATCCTGGAACTTCTAGTCTAATACCATTATGGGTCCACCTACATCACAAGGACTGTAATGGTTCAACAAGTCGGTTTACTATTGTCTTCTCAAGGACCACTGGAGACTGACAAGGACAATTGGAGCCAGAATTTATCTTTGCCAGAAATTCTCACATTTCAGGAATGAATGGAAAAACAGTATTGATTTTTTTAAAAATTTCCTGAACTCCAGATTGTCCCAGGATACCTGCCAGGATTCTGTGAAAGTCCCAATGTGCTGGCCTCCAAGGAAATTGACTGGGAAATTTCACTGTCTGATGGACAGTTCCCTTGCTCACCTGGAATCTCTGCAAATATCACCAACTTTTATGTACAGTTAGGAATGTCAGACAGCTCTGATGTACTTACTTAGATAGTTATCCAGGAAATGGTAGCAGAATAAAATAACTTAGGCTAATTCCCTAGATAATTATAGAACTGACCCCTCAATTGCTCACAATGGACCGCAACTACCCCCCTTTCTCGCAGACTCCCCAACTACATCACTGAGCTCTGACTATCCACTGATTGCCTGAAGTGGGATGATTGAAATGATTTTATTATAATTGATTTCAAAACATGCAATAATAGCTTTAGAATAGACATATGTAGTTATCAGAGCTCTTTTTAAGCATGATAGGATTCTTGACTAAAATGACTATGGGGATGTTGGCTTAGTAGTTAGCAATTACTATCTTAACAATCTGTATAAACATTGTCATACAGAAGAAGGAGATAAGCGGGAACTGAAGGTTATGCTCAAGGCTGAGGAGTGAAATAATGGGAACATCTGCTGATAGAATAGCATAGTTAGCTAAGAAATTAATGAGAAACATGATAATGAAATGTAGGAGGAATTATAAATATGAGCTACAAGCCCTGTACCATTGACAGATGCCCTGGATAGATTGGGGTATGCTTGGAATAAAGACCGGAATTACTATGTCACAGGAATCAGAGCGGGCAAGGGATGGACAATGGGAAAGTCCATTGACTTCAGGTAAGATTTTATGGTTTCAGGATGAGCAAAGCTGTAAGATCTAGCCCAAATCTATATTTACTCAAAAGCACACAAATTCAGAATGGTTGTTTTTGACCACAATACCCTCCACCATCATTTTTGATACTCTGTTACCCTTTAACCACCGAACAAAACTCCTACCAACTATCTTCGATCTGACTGCCGTATACCCTCTCGACTACTCACTAACCTGACTCAGCTATCCATTCCGACCACACTACTACTGCCCCCTCCCCCACCTCCCAAACCAGACCTGACTATCAGTCCCACCACCTGACTAACCTCCCAACTCAGTCACTGCTCAAGCTGACTATCCCTTCTGACCTAACTCATCCACCCTGCCTATCGAACTACCAACTCATCCACTTGACACTACAACCTCACCCTACCTGCTGCCTCTCCCAACTATTAACTTCCTTACCTACCACCTCATCTCATCTGCTAACTCACTCGTCTGTCACTCGCCTATATCAACCCTCCATCAACCTACTCACTTACCTTACCCACTCTACCTATTAAGACATCTCACAATACCAGGTTAAAGTTCCAACAGGTTTATTTGGAATCACAGCTTTTGGAGTGCTGCTCCATCATCAAGTGAGTAGAGAAATAGGTTTCACAAAAGCAGCATGTATGCACTCACCTGTTGGACTTTAACCTGGTGTAGTGGGACTTCTTACTGTGCCTACCCTAGTTCAATGCTGGATCACCACATCATGGCACCCTACCCATGCACTCATTCATCCATTTATTACACCCACACCAGACTGTTAAACTTACTATAGGGCAGTTAGTGGTCCCTGGGAGAGGGAGATATGGCCTTACTCCAGAACTACAATGTTCCAACTTAGCTTTTGGAATGACACTGCACTCTACATTTCTAGTAAAGCTGCGATCAGAAGACTCAGCATGAAATGCAGAGCAGCATCAAGACAGGGAAGGTTTGAATGGAGTAGGAATCCAATAATGATTGCCTCCAGAGAAGATCTGAGCCATGATTTAAAATGTCATAAAGCAGCAGGAGTGATCAATTTACATTGATCTTTCTTTCTTCACAGTTTTTCCCTTTCTGAACTACATTTCTAGCCTCTGGTGCCTAAATCAAGTGACCACACTTCAAATATAAGTCTATGATAAGACATCTTCTTTGACCAATATGTCCTGTGGCTTTGCTAACAGCAATTCAGAGTCTTGAAAAGCTCTGCAAAGTTTGTACATTTACCATTGATTTCATGTCACCATTTTTGGCCAATGTTACACCAGAAGTTTGCAACTTTAGCCTCCTATTTGACCACGAGCTGAGCTTTCAATGCCATATAGAATCATAGGATCCTAACATGTAGAAGGAGACCATTTGGTCTATCGAGGCTACACCAACCACAATCCCATCCAGTCCTATCCCCTCAAACCCCTCCATTTACTCTAACTAATCCCCTTGATACTAAAAAGGGAATTTAGGTTGACCTGTCCACCTAACCCGCACATCTTTCGACTGTGGGAAGAAACTGGAGCACACAGAGCAAACCCACACAGACACAGGGAGAATGTACAAAGTCCACACAGACAATTACCCGAGCCGGGGATCAAACCCAGATCCCTGGCGCTGTGAGGCAACAGTGCTAACCACTGTGCCACCATGCCATCCTTTCATCACAATTGCTATTTACTTTCTTCACTGCAACCATGGTTACCTAATATTGTGGTACTCATCCATGCCTCCATAAACTTCAGCTCCTCCAAAACTCTGCCATTTGCAATTTGCACCAAGTCACATTCACCCATCACCTTGTTTTGGCTCCTGGTCCCCCAAATCTAGGTATCATTTGAAGGATAATGTAATACATCCTCAGAGGCAGAATCTCTTTATTTACTAGTCTGATAACAGCGTGCAAAGTGTTCCATTAACAGTTTACATTAGGGGTCCCACAGGAATCGACACTTCTGGTTAAATACAAAGCAAGAGATTCCTCGATTGGCCCATCAATTTGGCCCTTAATCATGGAGTTCATATTCTAACCAGCCAACCTCAATTGCATGATTAAAGTCATTACAGATAAACACTGACCAAGACTTCAGTCTGAACTCCCCTCCTCTTCTTTGAATGGTGCTTTAGGACCTTTTAAAACCATGAGAGAGACATCTTATTATAAACATCTCATCCTACAGATGGCACCTCCAATGGTACTGCACAGAGTGGCAGCCTTGATTTTGCACTCAAGTCCCTGGAATGGGTCTTGAACTACAGCCTTTTGGGCTGTATCTTACTGTGGGCTTCAGGACTTTCATAATGAGATCAAGTGGGGGTCCCAAGCCCACACTTTCTGACAGTAGGACAGTGATTTTACTGGTGGCAGCCTCCTAACTTGCTGCCTCCGAGCCAACCGTTCAATTAAAGGTGCTACCTGCCCAATCAACATCCATGGCCCGAGTGAGACAGGTGGACACTGGTGAGGCAGTTCGGAGATCGATTAGAAGCCTTAATTAAGAAAATTGTCTAGTTGCTTCTGTGGAGTGGACAGACAATCCGCAACTTGGTCCATCTCATACCACAGTCAGGAAACTTCTCCAGTGATGGAAATGTAACAAGCAGTCACCTTATGCATTTCACTTCTATTTTACAGGTCCTCAAGCTTCATTTCCAACAACTTGGGAATCAGTAAAATTCAGTCACCTGACTCAGAGTGAAAATGCTATCATTGAGCTACGGTTGACATCATATCATCCGAAGTAAGATGACTGTAAAGAGTATTGTACATGTTGTTTATGGATTTTCTTGTTCAGTCAATTATGGGTGGGTGGGGGGGGGGGGGTAGTGGTAATGACTTAGTGGTATCATTGCTAGACTATTAATCCAGAAACTTTAGCTAATGTTCTGGTGATCCAGGTTTGCATCTGGCCATGGCAGTTGGTAGGATTTGAATTAAGTAAAAACAATCTGGAATTAAGAATCTACTGATGACCGTGAGACGATTGTGGATTAATCAGAAAACCCATCTGGTTCAGTAAAGTTCTGACGGGAAGGAAATCTGCATTCCTTACCTGGTTTGGCCTACATATGATTCCAGATCCACAACAATGTGGTTGACTCTCAACTGCCCTTGGGAAACTAGAGATGGGCAATAAACGATGGCCATCTAGTGACACCCATGTCCCACCGATGAATAAAAAGAACTTGAATATATGCAAATTGCACAGTAGTGTTAAGGTAGCTCTTTTAAGGCATATAGTAAACCTAATGCACTGTTCATTATAAACATTAATGACCAAGTACTTCAATCAGAAAATTGCGAACTCTACAAAAGTAATGATATTTCATATATATAGTAACCCTCATCCTAACATGTCTGAACTTCCACAGAGTAGAATTTCTGGGTAATTTTAGAAATATCACTAAATGGCAACTACTAAAACTCCTAAAAGCCATTGATAGTTTCCAATAAATTTGGAGTTCAGTCCTACAAACAGGATTTCCAAACTACATTAGGAAAAGGCCCAGTGTATCATAGCAAACAGGAAAATTAAAGGTCCAGACAGTGAATGCATGAAAGTTTAGGAACCAAGAAATTAGTGCAAATGTCTCTCATTGGTATTAAGCCTATTTTCTCATAAAGTAAATAGCAATGGTTAATTAGTCTCTGTTTAAATTTGAAGATTCTGTAATGGATTTTTTTCATTTTCAGGCAGCAGAGAGAGTCATTAAATATAACAAACATGACATTTATAAATATGCTATATTTAGGGTAAGGGGTCAAAGTAAAAAGAATGCCTGCAGCTACAATAGGTGGGGGCAGTACAAATAAAATGGTGTAAACAACATTTGCATTTATGTTAGAGACAATACATACAGTGCTAACAGCAAGTGACCTTTACAGGTGTGTACAGGTTAGTTATTTTGTAAAGTCATTCACTTATTATGTATAGTTAATGCACAGCTTGATAACATATTCTGGATATCATAGAGAAAACATTACTAACATCGCTGGGATAAAAAACGTGGAATCAAATTTCAGCATCACACATTGTGAATACTGATTTGTGTAAAATAATAAAGGATGAGTCACACACCTAAATTCCTAATATGCACAGTGCTTGAAGATTCTACTCACTTCCTCCTCTTCTGAAGTCTCTGGAATTTTTTTTGTATGCCTTTCCATTCAAATCAGGGTAGGAACATTTGGTGAGACAGAGTGGTAGTAGCTCTAATGTTCACAAATGGAGGGAGATGCACTAGTCAAGGCTTCTTCTCTCATCACTTTCACACCCTCAAAGCATTTCTCTCGTCTTTGGGCCTCTTAAATCTTTTAGATTCCTAGTTAGCTCTTGTAGTGTTGCACAAAGATTTTGTTCCCTAGCAACAGAAGGTTTCTTCTTCGTGATGAGGATACTATTAAATGGCCAATAACTTTGACTTAGGAAAGTTGGTTGAAGTTCCTGCAGGTTTGAAAGTCCAACTCAACAACAGGAAAGTCATACACCCATTTGCATGTTGAATATGGTTCTGTAGGCACAGGTTACTTTTTAATATCATGTCCTGTGAATACTTTGCACAAATGGATTTTATCTAAGGCTGAGTAGTGAGGTATAACAGGTTTTCATCTAATGGCATTAATTTCAAGCCTGGTCCTATTATCATCTGTTTACTTACACTTTCCAGAAGGAAGCACTGGATTCTGATCACAAGTAGAAGCGTTGGCTGATTGTCTCCTCCCAAGTTCATGGGCACTGAGAATGGTACCAGCCAAAGATCAGGAACTGAATCAAAGGCCTTCAGCCTGGGAGGATCAAGCAATTAGTTTCACCAAAAGATTCACCAGAAGAGCTGTACTTCCTATTTGATCAAAGTTTTACATGAGAAACATTCAACAGTTGCTATGTTCTCCCATAAAAACCTACCAAGTTATTTCACTCAGCCTTAAAAATACAAAATGTTATGTCTATTTTTATACTGTATAATAATGCAAGAAATTTAATTTTAAAAACTCAAATGGCAAGGGGTAGAATTCATATAAATTTATATTCTATGAATTAGTTATCAGAGAACAATGTTGTCACTGATCCTACAACCCAGGCTTTAGTTTAATCCAAGCTAGGTATTGATGGGTTGGTTTTGATATCAATTCAAAACTTACTGACTCCAGTCAAAATACGCTTAGGTTACTTTAATTACAGAGATTCATTCTAAGGTGAATAACTGGTTCCCACTCTATTTACTGACTAGCCAGTGTTCAATTTTCAATGGGTCAGCTAGAAGCCTTTTTAAAGCACAAGTCAACGTTCTGAAGCAGAATTACATTTGCCTCTGCAAGATTTCAATGTTGGCAGTCAGAAAATGAGTCAGCATAACCTGCAGGCATAGCCTTCTTTTGAAAGTCACCTTCTCCGTGGCTTATTTTGCTGTTCTCCTTCTTAAGGTTCTTCTTGCTTTCATCCAATTCTTTCTGATCTAACTATGCAAGAGCTTATTGCTGTTTCTACATAATTTCCAATCCTTCTGCATTGTCAGACTACAGTTTATTGAAATCTGCACAAAAATGTGATCTGCCTTAGTTGGATCCCCCAGAACAATTAAGGCACTTAAAGCTTTACTTTAAAATGCACATGGCAAGCTTCATGATGTCCCTGGTGGCCCCAAGATTTTTGATGCATCATTGTCGATTTAGCAAAGTGGTACCATTGACCATAAGGAGATCTTCCATGCCCCATAACAGCCATCCGTTGACATCTGGATGGATCATGAAATGAGGCAATAGATCAGGTTCCATCATACACCTGCCAGCATAACTGGCACAGACTTGAATTCCTCTTTGGCAGTGATCATACATTAGCCCAACACTGATAGAATAAGAGCCCTCCATGATCATATAAGTGTACTGAAAGTTATGAGTGTCCCAAGTGCAAGAGGAGCAGGCCACTGCTGTGTACGACGTTGACGTCCATATTAGAGATTATTTGTGGATTTATTCTGACAAGGATTTTGCAGTGTTCACATTCTAAAGATGCATTACAGCAACTTGCTAAGGCTTCATGTACCACCTAGAAGAATAAGGACAGCAAACACATGGCAATAAATACCTTCCCCTCCAAGATCCACACGCTCCCAGCTTGGAAACATATCATTGTTTCTGCATCAGTTCTAGGAAACCTGAAATTCTCTATCTAGTACCTATGGCAGACGGACTATAGTAATTCAAGAAGGAATCTAATCACCATCTTCTCAAGGGCAGTTAAGCGTGGTTAATAGATGCTGGTCTTGCCAGCAATGCTCATGTCATATGAAAGAATGAAGAAAGGAGTGAACTGATGCTTTGTTAGACAGAGCAAAACATTGCAAATTTGCAATGTACTATGTACCCTTAATGCAGTCCAGACAGAAGCTTTGGGAAAACAAATCAAAAGTATTTTGGCTTTGAGCAACACTGGCAAAGCATGGTATTTGATGCAAATGCAACAAGTCCTGTTGAAACAGGGTATATTGATCAGTAATTGCTGATCTGTGAGATAGAGATTCCTCTCGTACTGCTCTTCCAAAATAACTCTCAGCCTATGGACTCGTGAGCTGGGAAAGGCTGTCTACTAATAACTCCTCCCCCTCACACTAGTATAAGGACATCTGACATAGCAAGGGCTAATGTGAGATGGGTAAACAGCACTGGCCACAATATTATGTAAAGAGATGCATCACCTGAGACTAGAGTTAATTGTGAACTAGACAAAGACCTGTGTGGAAGCAAACATGGAGTTAGCTTATGGTTTAGGCTACACTTTGTATATCTGTAGGTGAGCATTATTAATGAACACTTATTGTTCAAACATATAAAACTCAGGAATTGTTCATGAGACCTATTGAACAGGCAACATACACAACACTTCTTGGTCTCGTGTTTTAACTTCTATCAAATCCAGCTGCTGATTGTACTGATACATCGGGCTATTGCTATTCCTCTTGCTCCAACTGTTTATTCATGCAAAGTAGTGAAGCAAATCCAATGCCAGTGATAAGCAGTGATGCAAAATAAATCATAAATAAGCAAACTGGAAATTCAGAATTGCTCTGCAGAACTGCTTAACTCAATGGCATGTAGATCCTAATGATCAAACCAACTTCTAATTATGTTAGTTGGTGAAGCTAATGCCACTAAGTTTTAGTCAGCTGGTTTGTCACGAACAGGGTTTTTCATCTACCCCAAGTTAAAATTTGATTTGGGGTTGACATCATGGCATCAAGCCCAATTTGGAAATAATCTCTGCAACACCTGCCACTTTCCTGCAGGTGCACTTGCGACTCCAGACAGCTGCAAGTAAAAATGGCAGTTAGCCAGTTTTCTGTGGGAGTATAGCAATAAATTGAATTTCCTAATTTTAAATTGCTCATCCACTCTATTCCTATGCACATCGGGTTAATACTGGAATCCGAGTGTTTTGCACAGTGTTCATGCAAAACTATTACTTCAAGTACCTTGGCATTATACGTAAGTAACTGGAATAAAGAAAAAAATATAGATGTTAGTGGGGTGTCTTTTTTATTCCACTCTTAACTGCACTCATAACAATCCACTTTTCTATGAGTGATGAAGTCATGCTCATTTAAGTGACAAACATGAGGTTCTCCTGTCAGTAACTTTTCTCTTGCAAATACTAGGATCATCAATCAGTACATCCCAATTCTCTGGAGTTTCAAAACAAATTGGTTAACGAGAATGTAGGTAGAGATGTGAAAGAATGTGAATTGTAATACCTTTGGATACTCGGCATAGACTCATTTACACTGTAATAGCTGTCTACTTCAGGATAACAAATAGCAGTGATCCAAGAAATTCAGCAGGCCTCGAGCAATGACAGCTTGTATCCTTCATCAAAAACTTACATGCTAGTCAATGTTTTATCTTTTTCCCTTTAGAAAGACCTATTCAGTTTAACAATTCTCGCTGCATCAAATTTTTGGTATAAAAGCTGCAGAATCAACTTGTTCGCCCCAAGTCTGCATCCATGTTGAATAATTCAACATTTTACCAGATGCTGTAGAATACGGCCAGAAATAAGTAATCACACATCACAGAGAACTAGGAGGCCAAGATGGACTGCTTGTGGAGATTTTTCACTTACCGAGAGATTGTTTCTAAAGTTCTCTTCAGTCCTGATCCATAGATCTTCACCATGAGGTTAGTCAGGCACCTACAAGATACAGGAGGTTGTGATATCACAAAGAATAAAGGTCGTAATATATAAAGGCAGACATTCCTCATCTTCCTAAATGGAGGAAAGATTGGGATCACATTTGAAAATTCCAACTTGAATTTATTGAGGAAAAATGAGATCCAGTTGCAGATAATCTGGCAAAGTTGCGCAGATTCTAAACATGGGACAAAATATATAATTAAATTGAACATTCCAAGTCAGGTCTGTGCATCAGCAGGAAGTAATAACTCAAAAGTGCAGGTCAGAATTATATAGATTAGAGAATGATGAAAGCCAGTGAACTAGAAACAGAGGATGAGATAAAATAACTAAGCTGCTGCTGTACAACTATAGTGCTCATTCCCTCCTGACACACTCATGCATTATCCAAGACATATAGAAATAACAGATTTCCGGGGAAAGAAATGGCAAACCAGCAGAGAGGAAAAAAGCCTGGAATGCTCATTTTCTTTTTTTCATTTTAAATGAAAACTCCCTTTTTTAATTCTCTTTGAAGTAATGTTTTTTTTTAGCCACAGGAAACAGAGACCAGTGCTCCAATGGAACTGAAGGTTCTTAAACTGAACTGAAGGTGCTTAAAAAAAAACAACTGCACCAACTATAAGTGGTGCCTCCAGCTAATCTCAGCCTCAGCAGAAGGCAAGTGTAATTTTTAATTCTTTAGGAAGATGCAGACAGGAAACGTTACGAGCACACAACAGACGGTTTTCACCGATTGCCAATGGAAATACAGTGCCCCAATCCTCGTTCCAGTCAAGCATATAATGTCCATTTTTATCAGACCCAAATCTGTGTTCACTGTAAGGGTTTAAACTGAATTTTAGAGCTCAAACTTTTTAAATTTGGGTGGCATGGTGGCATTATATTTGGCATTGGTCCCTCACAGCAGCAGGGACCTGGGCTCAATTCCCAGCTTGGCTCACTGTCTGTGTGGATCTGCATGTTCTTCCCATGTCTGCCTGGGTTTCATCTGGGTGCTCCGATTTCCTCCCACAGTCTGAAAAATTGCTGGTTCGGTGCATTGGCTCAGCTAAATTCTCCCTCAATGGAACCAAACAGGAGCCAATATATGGTGACTAGGGGACTTTCATAATAACTTCATTGCAGTGTTAATGTAAACTTACTTGAGATACTAATAAATAAAATTAAAAACAGATAAAATTAGGATGCATCACAAGCTCATTGATATTCATTGGAGGGTTACTTTGAATAAAAACTTCAATGTGGGTCCCAGAGGTGAAAATAACCATGCAAATTAAAATTACAGTTTTAAAAAAAAGTCACCACATACAGTAAATTCATTCTTGCAGCCTTTACATCCATAATATATCTGGTTGATATCACAAACACAAGAGACATAGAACCTTTCAGGATTAGATGGGATAAAATTCAAGTTCAAAAGAGCTTTCTAGAAGGGTTCAATGCAAGTAGAGTGTAAGTTTTCTTAATGTTTTTATTAAAGTTATCTCTGGTATGTGTGAAAAATAAGGATACAGTAACGACTCCCAATAGCATGGCCATATATTTCTTTTGGACTGGTGTAATAAATGATGGTGATGGCTGATTCTTGCAAATTAGTTGCTGAAGGCAAGAAAATGTCAGAAGTTGAGAATCTTACCTGATGAGAATTGCAATGCTGTTTGCACTTTTTAACAATAGTTTGAATAAAACTTGAATGGCTGCCTCTTAAGTTAAGGGACGTAAATCACATAATCTCACACTAGGCTGCCCTTCCCCTTCATTAGCCAGGTAAATTAGCTGTAATTAGTACAAATATTAAAAAGAAATGCCACTATATGAACATTCAAATTAGCCATGCACTAAAATCATAGAACTATAAACCCTACAATGCAGAAAGAGGCTCTTCGGCCCATCGAGTCTGCACCGAACACAATCCCACGCAGGCCCTATCCCCATATCCCTGTATATTTTACTCACTAATCCCACTAACCTACACATCCCTGGACACTAAGGGGCAAGTTTAGCATGGCTAATCAACCTAACCTGCACATCTTTGGACTGTGGGAGGAAACCGGAGCACCCGGAGGAAACCCATGCAGAAACGAGGAGAATGTGCAAACTCCACACAGGCAATGACCTGAGCCAGAAATAGAACCTAGTTCCCTGCAGCTGTGAAGCAGTAGCGCTAACCACTGTGCTGTATGGCTGATCTGACTGCAACTTCAACTCCATACTCCCACCAATCCCCAATAACCTTCCACCCTCTTGCTTAAGAACATAAGAACTAGGAACAGGAATAGGCCATCTAAGCCCTCGAGCCTGCCCTGCCATTCAATAAAATCATGGCTGATCTGAAAGTGATTCAGTTCCATTTGCCCACCTGCTCCCCATAACACTTAATTCCCTTATTGATCAGAAATCTATCTACCTATGACTTAAACATATTCAGTGAGGTAGCTTCCACCGCTTGCAGAGAATTCCAGAAATTCATAACCCTCTGAGAGGAGAAGTTCCTCCTCAGCTCTGTTCTAAACTGACTCCACCTTATTTTGAACCTGTGTCCTCTAGTTCTTGTTTCCTTTCTAAGTGAAAAGAATCTCTCTGCCTCTACCTATCTAGCCCCTTCATTATCTTATATGTCTCTATAAGATCACCCCTCAGCCTTCTAAACTCCAACGAATACAGGCCTATCTACTCAATCTCTCCCCATAAGCTAACCCCCTCATTTCCGGTAGCAACCTGGTGAACCTTCTCTGCACTCCCTCCAAGGCCAATATATCCTTTCACAACTAATGGGACTAAAATGCTTATCAAGAATCTATCTAACTCTGCCGTAAAATTATTTAAAGACGCTCTTACTCAAAAGGCGGTGGAAGCAGAATTCCAAAGTCTCACTACTATGGGTAGATTGAGAATAAACAGAAGCACAAAGTTAACTGATCAGTTTTCACACTTCAGTAATTTGGTTAGATCTAGGGTGACAGTACAATAAAGTCCCTTTATTTAATAGGCAGCCATTCTGATATCCTGCCCTATATTATTAACAGACATATTAGACAAAATGTAATGTGCGTTGGACATTTGTTTCAGATGGAACAGCTGAATATCAAGTAAAAGCTCCATGGGGCTGCATAATGGCACGGTGGTTAGCATTGCTGCCTCACAGGGCCAGGGACCCAGGTTCAAATCTAGACTCAAGTGACTCTCTATATGGAGTTTGCACATTCTCCCCATGTCTGCATCGGTTTTCTTTGGGCGTTCTGGTTTCCTCCCACAGTCCAAAAGACACGCAGGTTAGATTGATTGGCCATGATATTTTACTCTTTAGTGTCAGGTGGATTAGGACTGTAAACTTGTAGGATTACGGAGATGGGGATTATTGTCAGTGCATACTGCATGGGTTCAATGACCTCCTTCTACACTAAAGATTCTATGATACCATGTCACCCAAAGAACAACTCATGGTCAAGATCTAACTCTGTAAATGGTTATAGTGAAGTTTTTACTTTACTTTCCTGAGGAAAGCATAATATATTTCATTACAAAGTACTCCCCTCATCCAGGGCAAAATTCCCTTGTCGTGAAAGGAGTTTTGCACTCCCATAACAGACAAGCAGAAGTTTGCAAGGTTTAATGAAAAATTTGAGCATTGAGGAAAAAGCCTTTTTTACAAATAAGAATTATTTTTTCAGCTGTGACTTAGCCAACTTGCCCATTGGTGGCTGACATTAGCCAATCATTTTGGGCAAGTTAGGCATCCTCCTTGCATGGCCAAACATCAGGAGCCGATCTACTGAAGCCAGGTCACTGACAAGATTGAATAATAATGGACCCGATAGCAAAACACACCAAACTGCACATGCCACAGGTTGTTCTAAAACTGCTTTTCTGTTCAGATGGATAATGGCCTAAATGGCCTAAATTTTGTATGATGATGGAAGTTATAATTGCTCATAGGTCTAATATAGAAAGTATCTGAAAGAAAATGTTTAACAGCCTCTGAAAAGGGTACTTTAATTACTAGACTCTGAGATGGTCAGATTGCTACGGGGCCATTTGGCATGTTTTTTTCCTAATTACAAGAAAACAGCACAAACTATCTCAGTACAAAAGATAGACAATGAAACTGTAACCCTTCACCAAATCCATGAGCACTCAGGGAGAGATTACGAAGATACACAAACAAAAAAATAAATTATGCTTTGGCTTTCTGTGAAGTTTTAGAGAAAGGCTATTGAATGTTAGAATAAATTAACTTTTAAATCCTGACGAAATAAGGAAAAATCTTGCAACAATGTATTGTTTCCTTGTTTGAGAGCTGGCAACAGATCTGGGTAAATCTCATCAAGTCGTAAGGGTACATGGATCACGTCAGAGAACTTGTAATCCAGTGTCAGAAATATTTTCATTATAATGAGAATTCTCCCCAGATTTGGAAAAGGTATTTATTAGCTCCATCTTACAAATAACAAGAATGTTTTTCTTCTACATGAGAAATCTGATTACAAGATGTCCAATTATTTATGTAGTCTTTTAGTGGAAGATTGGGTGGCAATATATAATGAAGTAGGGGTCATGGAAAAAGGACATTGCTTATTGTCAACAAAGTGGCAATCTCTTATGAATAGCAACTTTGTGAAACATGCAGCCATAACCACCTTTGAGGTAATTGCAAACTTAAAAAGAGAAATTTTATGGTCCCACAGGTGTTTTTGGAGGTAGCCAAGTGTACCCCAAAGAGTATCATCTAATGGAGGGCAGATAAAGTGTCAGATACTTGCCAGCCCTTTGGCCTACTGAAGCTCTTAACTGGCCAGTTGGAGGCCTTTTTTCACCTCCATCACAATAACACGTGGCTGAAAAATGAAGGTCAGCCCTCTAATTTTGCGACTCAAGCTAAAAGGTTGGAACCTAATGGAATGTTGATGGAACAGTGTAGAAGATACATTTGGAGGTCCTCAGTGTCCATCAGGGGAATCTATCCATTAAGATCATTCTCCTTCCTGCATTGACCACTACCATCCTCCTACATTCAGCTTGTTCAGGATGTCCCCAGGGTATTGTCACTCTATGGCAGTCTTTATAAAGTTGATAAGCTGCTGACCAACTTTTATATCAGGATAGGAGGTGGGAAATGGTGAGGAATATGACCCCAAGTAAAATTCATCATAACCTACATAATGCAATATCATAACAGCACACCATACTTTAACAAAGACTCAATACTATGTTATCTAAATTCATTACTGCTTCCACAGTCCTATTTACCCAATAATTAATCTCCTTTTTTAAGGTACGACTTACCTGTTACTAGTACTTTCAGGGAATTATGGATTTGAAATCTAGGATAATTAATCCACATTTTTCATGTCCTGTTGGACGGTATACTATTGTTTATCTTTCCGTTTGAAGTGTAGTGCTGTTTGTCCGATCCTTACTTCAGTATCATTAACAAAGCACCAGGATTACTCTCTCAATGTTTAAGTCTATGCGATCTATACAGAGCAAAACCAGAAGTCAGCATCAGTTTCTGGAATACAGCATTGCTGACATTTTTCCAGTAATGCTTATTAACCGTAATCCTTTGCTTCCTGTCCACCAGCCAACTTTCTATCCCTTCTGTGACATTTACTTTCATACCACTGATATGTTGAATTTGTTGTCCATTGACCTCACACCTTACTGAGCCTGAAATGTTGTAAAAAATGCTGACAAAATAAGGCACTCTGGAACTTCCATTCAACCAAATGGAAGGTACAGACTGCTCTCCAAGCCAACCCCTCAAAAAAAAACAAAATAAAAGGATATGATCATTTACACTACAATCTTGGACAACTATGCTTTATCCATTTTGCTGGACGTAAAATGGTGCTGTTCTAAGAGCAAAAGTGAGGCCTTACTCAGAAAAACACTGGGAAGATCTGCTACAATTTTTCTTCTGCTTCTAAGGGAGCTAGAAAGACTTTTTTTTTCAGGATATTAATCTCTTCTGGCATCACACCATGCATGCACACCAAAGCATGAAAATTCACCCAGAAATAATGCGGAAGGTATAGCACAAGATTTTCTGCAACTCACACAATTTTCATCATTGACATGGAATTTTAGGCAAGCTTCAAACAAAGTGTGAAGAACTGGGAACTCTTAGCTCTATAAGCCCTTCTGCATTACTAGTACATTTACATTAATAATCCAAATCTCCAACAGGAATATTCTAAAGAAACATGACTGAACTCTCTCATCTTTACAATAAGTCAGCACTTATTAGCCTCCTCTTAACACTTCATTAGCCTATCTTTTATTAAAAAAGATCACATTCACTGTTCTTGCTGTTCCTAATCAGAAATAATTAAGGACATGTTTTCCTTAATCATGAAAAATACTTAAATCATGTATTCCCCCTCATCTTTTCTAAAAGTCTTCAGATAAATAAGGTCTGTTCAAACAATGACAGCATACATTCCGGTCAATGCTTCTCAGATTTTTTTTTTAACTCAGGAATAGCGTGGATGGGACACATACATTTTGGGCCTTCAGTGTCAAGAGTCCTCCATAACTATAGAGCCAAACTCTCCTGACAACAGAAAATTTCTCAACCGCACTGTGATGATATTTAGGACAATTTTGTGCTGATCTGCTGGAAAATACTTCGCAAACAGCTGGCAAAGGGAACTTTGATCCCAGTAGTCTGCATTTGGTTTGAAGGCAGATCCTACAGGTAAGGTATAACCTGCAGCACCACCTCCTCGTTTATTATTTACTACACTAAGGTTCCAATGTAAACAGCGAGATAAAATAAACACTGTTGGATACACATTAAAAATATCTGGTGATGTATTACTTCATTTTAATTGCATTATTTAGTATTTCTTTGTACTGTGGTTCTGTTTCAAGAAATCTTCCATTACAAGTTCTTATTCTGGGCTACCCTTCAAGGCATTAGCTTTTCTCTGTATATAGCTTTGTAGATCAGTGTTCAATACCTTACATTTTTCAACACTGAGTGCTAATGGACATTTATTGAATCATAGAATAAGTTTCTTCAGATTCCATTGAATAGGATCTACTTCCATTACAAATAATTTTATATCATTTCAACAGTGACACTGATTTATAATCCCTTCAAGGTCACTGATGACAATTATGTATTACTAACCAGTAAGGGTTGTGGAATGATATTTATTACACAATGCTATAATCATTAAGTTTCATTTTGTTATGCAGACAAATTCAGCACATTGTTTTTTTGTGCTTAGCTATACAGCTCATATTTCACAGCCCTGCTTATGTATTCGCACCTTAAATCAAGAGGGAATATGGCATAAGCATCAAAAAATGACCAGCGCTCAGTACAGCTGACTCTTTAGCTAGTGCACTCCAAAAATGGCCTCCAGAACTCAAAGAATTGTGACTAGAAATGGGAGAAAACAGCTCTTTGGCCAGGAATTCCTGCACTGCCAGAAATCAGGTACTCTGGATAAAACTAGTACCACCAATGCCTTTAGAAATGAGCATATGATTTGGGGTCAAAGATACATAAGCCACCTTTCTAAAGTAGTATTGGTTCCTAACCCTGCAATATTTTGCATTCTCTTGCTTACAGTAAAGTAAAAGTAAAGTTTACTTTTAACCCTGCAATATTTTGCATTTTCTCCCATTGCAGGTTATCTGAGATGCCAACCCAGTGACATAGGGGCACATCAGATTTACAAAGTGGCCTCCCCTGCTCTGCAAGACTTTGGCTGGAGACATTTATCCATGGGTGCACAGTTGACAGACTTCCTGAGTCATATTTTATAAGGAGACAGATATTGCACTCCATTTAAGTTGAAGAAATCCAATAAATTTGTGATACATGATCTCACTTGCCTAAATCATTATCATCCAACCTGAACATTTTATCAAGAACAGCAATAAAATATTTGATGCCCTCTTTTGGAGATTTTTGCTTACTATCAATAAGAAGGCATACTTTGCCTCACAATCTAGAGAATGCTTTGTTGTTAAGTTGATAAATTGCATTTTACTTGCTTGCCGTAGCCTTCTGCCACACTAACATCAACCTAGCGATGAATGATCTAGGGGTTTGCATGATTGCTAGAATGTAGGTGAATGTAGAGTACTACACGATCCGTCTTCAAAAATTGAATTGCTGTTCTAAGGGCACAAAAAAACCTATACTACTCACCAGACGTATTTTCGAAACAAATTGTTCAATCATTTCTTGTTAAAAACAAATCACTACGGCTGTGCATACTAACATCATATATTTCTAATGTGACCATTGTTCTTCTCCAAAAGATACTCCAATCATAAAATTCTCAATAATTGAGATTAACGAAAATGCATTCATCAGCCTGTTGCCTAAACTGATGTTTAGGCTGCAAAACAGCAAAGGGCAAAAATGGGGACTGTGATAGGCAATCAGCCAAAAGCAACATCCCTGACTGATCTATATTTTGATAAAAGAGAAACACTAGGCAGGGTTTACATGCTGTTGGAGTTTTGCAGGATTAATTGTTGTTTTGTTTAAATACATCCCCGAGCCCCAATTTTCAACCGAGTATAATTTTGAATGCTACACCTGCAACAATTAAAGCTTTATCTCTGCAGCATGTGCAACCATAAGGGAAACAGTATCTTGCAGCAAAATGTCACCTAAAAATAAAAGGAAAGCTGGGAAAAAAAATGTGATTGTTGAGGCAATGCTCAGTAGTCAGCATGGTTGAATATTTCTCCATTTAACCTGGTATTGTTTTTAAGCAGAGGCTGCTTACGCAAGGAGATTAGAAATTATAAGTATTTTAGGTCAAAAGCAGGCAGCAAATGAATATTTTGCAAATAACACAGTCCATAGAATGAGGAAGAGTTAAGGTTGCTTTGTTTACACTGCAAGATGAAGATGACAATTCATCATCTGAGGTGGTTGGGAAGGTTCCAACGGGCATATAAGGGGCTGCTAAGACTGAACTGCATCTGAAAGGTTCTGCTGCAAAATCAAGAGAAAAGCACAGATGATTGAGTTTTGTACAAGTTGCTGGCTCAGGATTTCCTCTCTCTCAGTTTTCTCTCGATGTGAGCTTGCTTTGGAAGGAAGTCATGCTCCTTTTAATTCAGTTGCACTAGCTGCAGCGATTCTGGGTGAATTTCGTCTCGGACTCAAAGTCAACATCTGAACTAAGTGGATCCTTCAAGGTGTCCTGAGAGTGCTTCCTCTGACCACCATGAGTGTGCATCCCAGACTTGTGCCCTCAATAGAAGATGAGCATTGGTAAACGAGTATCAGGAATTCTGGCTGCATGACTAGTCTGGCCCAGTTGTGACTGAGTCAATATAGTGTGGCTGCTTGGCATGCCAGTTGAGGTATGCACTGGTATCTTGTCCTGCTGTGTGATTTTCAGAAGCTCTGAAGATAGCTCAAGAGCAAGTGATTGAGTTTCTTGGCATGACATAGACATATAGTCCAAGTCATCTCCAAACTCATCTCCAAACTCCATGGCGTGAGGCTCGGCTTCTCCATCTGTGACTGGATCCTAAATTTCTTAAACCACAGACCACAATCAGTAAGGATAGGCAACAAAACGTCCTCCACGATCATCCTCAACAACGGTGGCCCACAAGACCGTGTTCTCGGTACCCTGCTATACTCCTTATTCACCTATGACTGTATGGCCAAATTCCCTTCCAACCTGATTTTCAAGTTTGCTGACATCACCACCGTAATGAATCAGATCTCAAACAATGACACGACAGAGTACAGGAATGAGATAGAGAATCTGGTGAAGTGGTGCGGCAACAATAGTCTCACCCTCAATGTCAGCAAACCAAAGGAGATTGTTATCGACTTCAGGAAGCATGGAGGAGAACCTGCCTCTGTCCGTATCAATGGGGACAGAATAGAAGAGATGGGGAGCTTCAAGTTTTTACATGCCCAGATCAACTACCAATCCTGGTCTTCCCATGCCAACACCAAAATTAAGAAACCCACCAATACCTCTACTTTCTCGGAAGACTAAGGAAATTCGGCATGTCAGCTACAACTCTCACCAATTTTTATAGATGCACAATAGAAAGTGTTCTTTTGGGTTGTATCACAGATTTGGATGGCTCCTGCTCTACCCAAGACCACAAGAAACTACAAAACATTGTGAATATAGCAATCTATCATGCAAAACAGCCTTCCACTCATTGACTCTGTTTATACTTCCTGCTGCCTTGGCAAAACACCAGCATAATCAAGGACCCACATATTCTCTCTTCCACCTTCTTCTGTAGGAAAAAGGTACAAAAGTCTGAGGTCACGTATCAACTGACATAAAAACAGCTTCTTCCTTGCTGTCATCAGACTTTTGAATGGACTTACCTTGCATTAAGTTGATCTTTCTCTGTTCCCTAGCTGTGACTGTACTACCACATTCTGGAGTCTCTCATTTCCTTTTCTATGACGGTATGTTTTGTCTGTATAGTGCGTAAGAAACATTACTTTTCACTGTATGCTAATACATATGACAATAATAAATCAAATCAAATCAAAGTCTTGCATGCATTAAGCAGAGTGGGCAGGATTTCTAAGGTAAATAAAAGGAGGACTGCATGAGACCATACAATTAAGGGAGCATCACTTAGCATACCTAAAAATGAAGTGTCAACTTGGTGAAACTACAATGTAAAAATACACATGTGAAACTGCGGAGGCAGCATGCAATAAATCGATAATGCAAAATGATCTCGCAGCCAACAATCAGATCAAGCTCTACAGTCCTGCCACATCAAGTCATGCATGGTGGCTGATAAAACCATGTGGTTTGATAAATAGTGGTTAGGGGGAGGAGGACACTACATAAACATCAGAGATGGGAAGTCCCTATCAGTGCCAAAATATAGCTGAAGTAATTGCAACCTTCTTCAGTCAGAAACACCAAGTGGAAGATCCTCCTCTGAAGAAATTAATGCTGGCATTGCACTTACTAAAGACTGCAGATCCCTACTGTGCTGCTGAAGATTTGTGCTCCAGAACTAGTTACTCTCTGAGCCAAGTTTTTCCAGCACAGCTACAACACAGACATCTCCCCACTAATATGGAAAATGTATGTTTTATGCACAGAAAATACAATAAATCAATCCAACCATTTACCCTGCACCATCAGTCTACTCTCAATTGATAACCAAGTGGTGAAAATTGTTATCTAAAGTGCTATAATGTGGCATTTTTTCACCAATAACCTGCTCACACACTATGTATGGTTTCTTCAGGTACTCTCATTTCCAGACCTGATTAAAACCTTAATCAAAACATTGACAAAAGAGCTGAATTTCAGAAGTGAAGTAACAATGACTGCTTTGACATCAACAGAGATCCAATAAAACTTGATGGCTATTAGAGGGAGATCTCCAGTGGTTGGAGTCATCTCTTTATTCGTCGACACAGCTGGCTGGCCAGCATTTATTGCCTATCCCTACTTGTCCTTGGAAGGTGGTTGAAAGTCAACTAAATTGCTGTGGCTCTGGAATTTCATGTAGGCCAGACCAGTTAAGGAGAGCAGATTTCCTTCCCTAAGGTACATTTGTGAAACAGATGGTCTTTTTTTGACAGTCGATGGTTTCATGGTCATTAGTAGATTTTTAATCCCAGATATCTTTTATTGACTTTTTATTTAGTCTGGCAATAATACCACTAGGCCATCGCCTCCCGCTACATAGTGCAAAGATAGATGGTTAAAGTTCTTAGGAACCAAGTGTTCCAGGATTTTGCTGGTTCTTCAGGGTGCTGTCAGGCCCAACCATCTTCAATACTTCATCAGTGACCTTCACTCCATCATAAGAACAGAAGTCAGGTTGTTTGATAACAGCACAATTTCTACTTCCTCAGATACTGAAGAAACCCATGTTTGTATCCAACAAGACCTGGACATCATTTAGTCTTGGATTAATAGTGGCAATTAAAAGTCACCCCATACTGTAACAATGACTATCCCCAACAATAGAGAATATGACCATTTCTCCTTGATGTTTAACACTGCCACTGAATAATTCATCATCAAGTTATGGTGAATTGTTCAGTAATGATGTTGAACATCACTGGGGATTACCATTGACCAGAAATCTTAGGTTATCAGTCACATAAAATTGGCAACTTCTTAAAAATTAATTCACAGGGTGTGAGTGTTGCTGGCCAAACCAGCATTTATGCCGATTCCTAATTACCCTTCAGAACAGGGTGGTGGGCTCCCTTTTTGAACCACTGCAGTTCATATGGTGCATGTACACCACAGTGCTGTTAGGAAAGAAATTCCAGGATTTTGACCCGGCGACAGTGAAGGAACAGTGATAAATTTCCAAGTCAGGATGGTGAGAGATTTGGAGAGCAATCTGCAGGTGGTGGTGTGCCGCGTATATGCTTTTCTTGTCTTTCTAGACGGTACTGGTCATGGGTTTGGAAGGGGCTGTTTGAGGAACCTTGGTGAGTTCCTGCAACTATTCATTAGTGGTGGAGGGATTGAATGTTTGTGGAAGGGATAACAGTCAAGCGGGCTGCTTTGTTATGGATGATGTCAAATTCTTGAATGATATTGAAGCTGTACTTACCCAGGAAAATGGACAGTATTCAATCGCATCCTGACTTGTGCCATGTAGATATTGGACAGGCTTTGGGGAGTCAGGAGATTATTTGACTTAGCATTCTTTGCCTTTAATCTGCTCTGGAAACCACAATTTTTATATTGTTAGTCTAGTTTAGTTTCTGATCAATGGCATCCCTTATCATGTTGATAGAGGGAAATTCAGCAATGGTAACACTATTGAATATCAAGAGGCAATGGAGGGAGCAACACAACTCTTTACTATCCATCACTTATAAGACACAATTCAGAAGTATAAGGGAATATTTTTCAATTGTTTTGATGTGTGCAGCTCTTAAGAAATTATGCAGTGTCAGGACAAAGCAGCCCACTTAAACAGTGCACTCCATCTGCCACCTTGAACATTCACTCCCTCCATCACCACTTGAATTAGGGCTTACCATTATACAAGATACGCTGCAGCAATTTGCCAAGCCTCCTATGATATGACTTTCCAAACTCATGACCTTTACCATCTACAAGGCCAAAGGCAGTTGACATGTGCGTGTGACACATACATCCTGATCTAGAACTGTATCATCATTTCTTCAGTGTTGCTGGGTCAAAAGTGTAAAAGTCCCTAACCGCACCATGGGTGCACAAGCCATACATAGTGCAGCAATTCCTCTGCCTCCCATCTCATAACTCCACAAACTCAGAAGAAAGTAACACCCTGGAGAGCTGCTGGACAATCTAATTGGCCGGATGCTCACTGGTTCCAACAGCATCAACCTCTATATCCTGGTGGATACCATTAACCAGAAACTGAACTGGACCAGCCATGGAAGTGAGCACTTTGTGTCGATATTCACAAAGGAGTGGGACACATTAATTGATGGTGTCTCAGAAGAGTATGTGAGCTCTCTAGATCAAGTCATAATTATGAGAGAGGTAGGATTAGGTGTATTAAAAAGTATTGAGTTAGACAAATACCCCAGGGCCAGGTGGCATTTATCCCAGATTACTGAGGGAGACAAGTGAAGAAATTGCTGGGCCTCTAACAGAAATCTTTATTTCCTCTTTGGCCACAGGTGAGACCCTGAAGGATTGGAAGAAAACCAATATTGTATCGTTCTTTAAGAAGGTAGAAAGGATAACCTGGGTATTATAGGCCAGTGAGCCCAATGTCAGTGACAGTGAAATTGTTGGAAAAGATTCTTAGGGATAGGATCTATACACATTTGGAATTGAATGGTCTTGTTAGCAATGGGCAGCATAATTTTGTACAAGGGAGGTCATGTCTCATTAATTTGATTGAGTTTTTTGAGGCAGTGACGAAAATGATTGACAAGAGAAAGGCCATAAATGTTCTCTACATGGACTTTAATAAAGCTGAGGAATTACACAGTAACTTTATTGCAGTATTAATGTAAGCCTTATTTGTGATTAATAAATAAACTTTACATTTGACAAGGTCCCTTATGCAGGCTGGTGTGAAATGTTAAATCACATGAGATCAAGGATGAACTCGGTAGATAGATTTAGAACTGGCTCGGTTATAGAAAGAAGTCTGACAACACCAGGTTTAAGTCCAACCGATTTATCTGATAGCAAACTCACAAGCTTTTGAGGCTGTCCTCTTCGTCAAGTGAATGAGATATTCTGGTCTCAAACAGCACATATAACAGCACAGAACACCTCATTCATCTGACAAAGAGGACAGTCTCGAAAGCTTGTGAGTTTACTATCAAATAAATCGTTGGACTTAAACTTGATGTTGTCAGACTTCTTACTGTGTTTACCCCAGTCCAATGCTGGCATCTCTACATCATGACTACTGTCGGTCACAGAAGACAGAGGATATCAATGGAAGGGTATTTTTCTGAATGGAGATATATAGCTAGTGGTGTTTCAGTGATCAGCGTTGGGACCTGTTTTTGTAATATATATATATGGCTTGGAAGAAAATGTAGCGTCTCTGATTAGCAAGTTTGTGGATGATACTAAGATGGCTGGAGCTGCGATTAGTGATGAAGATTGTCAGAAATACACCAGGATACAGACAGGCTGGAAAATTGGGCGGAGAAATAACAGATGGTAATTAATCCAAGCAAACGTGAGGTGATACATTTTGGTAGATCCAATTCAGTGGGAGCTATAAAATAAATGGCAGAACCATCAGGAGCATAGGCACACAGAGAAATCTGGAGCACAGGTCCACAAAATGGAAACAAAAATGGAAAAGGTGGTGAAGAAAGCATATGGCTGGCTTGCCTTCATTAGCCTGGACATTGAATATAAAAACTGGTAGATTATAGAAGCGATTCCTCCAAAATTAGTGCAGTGAGCTGGAATATATGTTGGCTGATTTAAAGGATTCCCACAAATGTCATGCTGCACTTGCATCTCCCGGGCTTGGATTTCTGACGGTGTCTCACAGTGCTGGAAATCAGCTGGGAGAAGGGGCTGGCATTTAAATAGCATTTAAAATACGGTAGCTCCCCACTCGCACTGAACTAGCGAGGGACCTGGCCCAAGTGAAGGGGGGGGGGCAATCAGGGCTCCCCCCAAGGAACTGGGCAGCAGTGGGGAAGGGGAAGAAATCATCACTGCTGGGGGAGGGTGCTGGAAATCAGGCAAGGCCCACAAACGGTTGAAGAAGTGGGGTGAGGTGGAGGGAGTGATCAGGCAGTGAGGGAGTTGGGAGAGCAGCACTGCAGGGGTCCTGGGCTGGCCAGTGATCTACCTGTTCAGCAAAGAGGAAGGCTGACCGACAACTTAGGACTATTGTGCACGCGCAGAGGCCTGCTGGTTTCAGTTTCCCATGTGGGAATAAGCCCAACCTCCTGAAATCTAATGATATTCATACTGGTAGCCTCTGCGTTGTACAGTTTCTTGTGTGAATTCCCACTGAAGAAAAACAACATGATTGACTTCAGCGAATTCGACACTTAGAAGTTTTTTGGGAGAATCCGGGCCTATGTTATAGTTATATAAAACTGTAATTGGTTAGGCTATACTACCAGAAGGACATGGAGGCTTTGCAGGGAGTACAGGAAAGGTTTACCAGGATATTGCCTAGTATTAGCCAAGGGTATTAGCTATGAGGAGAGGTTGAATAAACTGGGGTTGTTCCCTCTGGAAAGACAAAGGCTGAAGGGTGACCTGATAGAAGTTTATAAAATTATGTGGAGCATAGGTAAAGTGAACTATTGAAAGTTTTTTCCCAAGGCAGAAATGACAATGCAAGAGGGCACACGTCCAAGGTATGGAGAGGAAGATTGAGTAGAGATGTGCAGAGGAAATTTTTTTTTCACACAGAGGGTGGTGGGGGCTTGGAATGCACTGCCGAGTGGGGCAGACACTTTAGCAACATTTAAGACTTATCCGGATAGACATATGAACAAGCGGGATATAAAGGGATACAGGTGGTTGGTCTCGATAGGATAATGCGATTGGCATAGGCTTGTTGGGCTAAAGGGCCTGATCCTGTGCTATACTGTTCTTTGTTAAATAAGAACAGGTCAGAGGCTAGAAACACTGTAAACCATCTCCTAACTCTACAAAGCCTGTCCATCATTTATAAGGCACAAATCAGGAGTATGTCAGAATACTCTTCACGTGCTTGGATGAGTGCATTTCCAACAACAGCACTATCCTGGACAAAGCAACTCCTTGTACAATCATTCCGTTCATTCATGAACAGTGACAACTATGTATACCATCTACAAAATGGGCAACAGGAACTCGCCAAATCTCCTTTGGCAGCACATTCCAAACCAATGATTGTTACCATCTGAAAGATAAGGGCAGCAGACACATGGGAATACCATTTCCTGGGGGTTCCCCTCCCAATCTCACACCATCCTGACTTGGAAATAGATTGCTGTTCCTTCACTGTCACTTGGTAAAAATTATGCCTGGACAGGAGTGGCTTGGAGAAGCATGGACGAGATGATCAGAGTCTTGGTGAAACCAGGGATAGAAATAAGTTCCTGAGGACATTAAAGGGACTGGGGTGCCCAACTTCAGAAGGGGCCCTTCCCATTCATGATCTAACTAATGATTTTTGGGCTTCTTTCGTGCAAGGTCATCCTCCCATCAGTCAAAAAACTGAGGCTAAATGAGCAAAGGCTCTAAAATGACCATTAATTAGCCGCTTAATGGCCTCAATTGGGACAAGTGTGAGCTTTCCATCTGAGGTCTTGCCTTCCCCAGCACAAAATTGCTGTGTGGTTGGGAAACCAGAGGGAATCCTTTCCCTTTCAAATTCACGCTTTTCTCTCGCAAGCCTAAAAGCTTGTTGGTGAGGAAGCACAAAATTCTAGCCCTGCTGTTGTCCACGGTGTTCACATTCCTTGAATGATTAAAGACTATTGCTAGAATATTGATAATATGTAAATAATGTTAGCATTCTTGGGAGCATTCTTGCCTCTGAGTCAGAAGGGTGAGAGCTCAAGACCCAGACAAACGAGCATAAGATCTAGGTTGATGTTTCAGCTAAGGATGGAGGAAATATCAGATGTGTCATTTTTCAGTTGAGAATTTAAACTGAAACCCTGTGTGTCTTCTCAGATGGATATAAAAGATCCTATTGCATTAACTGCAAGGACAGGGAAATTTTCTCTTGCTTACTGGCCTATATTTATCTCTCAAACAACATTATTAAAAAAAAATTATGGCCGAAATTTGCCTCCAAAAAATTCTAAGGGCCCTATTTTTACCATTTTGATTCTAAGTGCTGGGAATGTTTCAGATCCGACTTTTATTCCCATTCTCAGGTATCCCTACATGCACTCTGCCTGAAAAAAAAGCAGCAATTCCAAATAGTTCTGCACAAGTCTGTGGGCAGGGTTTAACACACCCAAAATACTACAGCTTCGATCGGCACCTCCAATTCATATGCACAGAAAAAAATGACAGAATGCTGCTCCTCTGCCACATTGCTCCCAGATTGGATAGTGCCTCCCCTGGCCCCCACAGACATTGCTCCACCCCACAACATTACCGACCCTCTTATTCTCTCAGCTTCCACCACCCAGACTGAACTCGGTCCCCTCCCCTCCACCAATCCCAGGCAGTGGCAGCAAATCCCCCCTTCCTTCTCACCGTTATCAGACAGAGTGGCAGCGGACTCCCCTTTCCTTCCACTGATCTCAGGCAGAGTGGCAGCGAATCCCTCTTCCCCCTCACTGATATCAGGCAAAGTGGCTGTGGACACCTCCCCCTTCCCACTCACTGATCTCAGGCAGAGTGGCAGCAGCTCCCCCACTACCCCCAAATTCCTCTCTATTGATCTCAGACAGAGTGGCAGAGGACCTCTCTTCCCTCTCACCAATCTCCGGCAGAGCGGCAGCAGACCCAATTTCCAGCACGGATCAGATGCCACTGGAAATCCAGCGCTGGGAGACACTACCGCAACGGGAATGTATGCGCAAACGCCCTGAATCAATTGATGTGAGAATATCCGGCCAAAAAAATTTAATGCAGCAGTATGAGAGAATCACAGCCTGTTCACTGTCACATTGGCGTTTGTAGGACATTACATTAGAACAGTGAGTACACTTCAAAAAGACTTCACTTTTAAAAATAACTCAATAAAAATTTTAACAAGCATTAAATAGCAAAAATATGGCCATTCCTGGAGTATTATGAGAAAGATCAGTATTTATATTGAAACTTAGCAACTTAATGTAAAAGTAATAGTTCCTTCATTCTGTTATGTACCAAAATGAAGCACGAGGACCAACAACAGTAATTCAAACTGTCACTGTTTTAATAAGTCTTCAGCAGACCATTTAAAACCAATTTGTGAAGAAATATCTCAAGGTCAGATATGAGCAAGAATGAATCTAGGCAAATTAATTAATAAATGCTGTCTGTAATTAATTGCTACATGTTGCATGAACTGACAAGCTACGATAACCCAGTTTTCTACAAAAAATAATCTATTTACCTGTAATATCACATTTTTCTTCTTGTTTTAGCTGCCTCTGTGCAATCCCACTTTTTGAGATACACAAGTGATGTTCTTTCATAACGAAATTAATCTAGCAAACACACAGAACACAATTTACCATACAAAATAGAACATAGAACATTACAGCACAGAACAGGCCCTTCGGCCTTCGATGTTGCGCCGACAAATATAAAAAGCAATGCCCCTCCAAATTAAACCATTCCCTTCTCTTCCATATACTTATCAACTAACCTCTTAAACGCCACCAAACTTGGCGCATCTACAACTGCTGCAGGCAGGGCATTCCACTCCCGAACCACCCTTTGGGTAAAGAACCTACCTCTGATATCCGTCCTATAACTATCACCCCTTAATTTAAAGCTGTGTCCCCTCGTGCTAGCTTTCTCCATCCTAGGAAAAAGGCTATCACTGTCCACCCTATCTAAACCTCTAATCATCTTATATGTTTCGATTAGGTCCCCTCTTAGCCGCCTCCTTTCTAACGAAAACAACCTCAAATCCCTCAGCCTCTCTTCATAAGACCTGCCCTCCATACCAGGCAACATCCTGGTAAACCTCCTCTGTACCCTCTCCAATGCCTCCACATCTTTCTTATAATGTGGGGACCAGAACTGCACACAACACTCCAAGTGCGGCCGCACTAGAGTTTTGTACAGTTGCAACATGACGTTGCGGCTCCAAAATTCAATCCCCCTACCAATAAAAGCTAAGACTCCATATGCCTTCTTAACAACCTTCTCGACTTGACTGCCTACTTTCAGGGATCTATGCACATACACACCAAGATCCCTCTGTTCATCAAGACTACTAAGAATCCTACCATTAGCCCTATACTCTACACATTTATTATTCCTGCCAAAGTGCATTACCTCACACTTTTCCACATTAAACTCCATTTGCCACCTCTCGGCCCAGCTCTGCAACTTGTCCAAGTCTCTCTGCAAACTATAACACCCCTCTTCACTATCTACCACTCCACTGACTTTAGTGTCATCTGCAAATTTACTAATCCAAAGGTCACTTATAAACACTTATAATGTAGAAATAAATGCAAACAAATTAATAAGTCACTAAAATATAATTTGTGTGGATAGAAAGTCTTGCAGGCTTCTAACTGTTAACTCCTTAAAAGAAAGCCTGGATTAGCACCTGTACGGTCATACAATTGGCAGTACACAGAGATATATAAGTACTTCACTAGGTATGTACAATATTGTTTCTGTAACATGCGGCACAACAGACTTATCTGGAGGGCAACAGGGCAAAGGTAATTAATGGACTTTTTTTTAAGAGAGGTGAGCACAGAGGAATGTGATTTGGGCTGACAGTGGTGGATAGTAAATTGGTAACCTATTATAAATAACAGCAACAGAAAATGCTGGAGAAACTCAGTAGGTCAGGCAGCGTCTGCAGAGAGAGAAACAGAGTTAATGTTTTGGATCTGTATGACTTTTCTTCAGGTTTCCCACATCCTCAGCATTTTGCATTTATAACCCATTTTACATCTCTGCTGATTTGCATTTCCATTGGAAAATTGATTCTAAAGCATTAGCTGTCATCATGGGTCAATTCTGAGCTCCCCTCATCAATAAGAATAGCCCAAGGGAGGGATTAAGGTGGAATCAAGTCCACTTACAAACTGTTCTTGCCCAGCAATAACTTATCTTTGAATTTGTCTGAGGTTCAAGCTATAGGCGAGTAAGGGATAATTTAAATTTAAAAGCTATCAATGGTACTGCTCTGCAATTTGTATGAAGATTCCATGAGGCCTCCTTTTGTCAAACCTGCCAGAGACTGAGTTAAGTAAGATATTTTATTCTTCAGGAGGATGTCCTCAAGCCTCTCTTGCCTCAGTTGTCTCTCTTCTTTTACCAGTATTTGTTTGGGAGATTGAAACTGCTCCCCAGCACTTATTTTAGGCTGAGGCCCATTCCCAAAGATCCCCTGTTCCTGGCTCTTACTTTGATTCCTGCTCCTGTCTGCTCATTTTAACATCATTCCTGCTGCATCATGCTGAACTTTCTTTCTAAGGGCCGTGTTTGATTTATTTGAAATCAGACTGCTCACCTCAGTACTCACATGCAACATAGCTGACCCACATTAAAATTGGAATGTGTGTGTTCATTTTTGTTGGTTGCACATCAAAACATTCAAAATGAAGATTTTATATGGCAGGCTTTCTTTGATGGTGATAAATGACAACTACAATGGCATTCTCTCTGGTCCTCAAATTTTCTATTGGCTGTAGGAGAAGATCTTGATGCCAGGAAATAAACCTCCTTCAGTCACTTCCCTTTGGTTAACCTCACTGTTTACAGAGCTGTTCTGCACAATGTCGATCAACTCTTCAATGCCTAAGATTAACTATCTCTACAAAAATACAGGAATCAAAAAGAGGTTGATGATTAGAATTATTGAATAACACCATTATCATTCTCTCCTACAAGTACCACATGGCAAAATAGATGGATCTTGGTCCTTTTTGTTTACTGTTTCTATTATTTCTGTGTATCTGGAGTTAAAGATTTTAATAATTTGCTAATAATAGCAAACAACAGAAACAAATAGCCTGATAGCAACTTGAACAGGACATAGGATTATTGAATACAAACTGTTACAGGCCAAAGTGAGGTTGGGCATAGTTTTAAATTGATCTCTAAACATTAGTATAAAGAACTGAATAGATTTGGGTCTTGCAACATGTGGACAAGGTTGCTTCAGTATCTGAGTAGTCGCTGATGCTACTGCACACCATGTGATCATGATTGAACATTCCCACTTCCGACCTTAAGATGGCAGGAAGGTTGATCAAGTAGCTGAAGATGGCTGGATCTAGGACACTGACCTGAACAATCCATGAAGTGATGTCCTGAACCACTGAATTCTTGCAATTAAGGTATATCCACATTCTTTCCATTATTTTACCAGTTACAGCTTTCACGTATTGGAGTAGGGATGTGCTGTTGCTAATATACAGGGCCTTGTGAGGCCACACTTAGAACATTGTGTGCAGTTATGGTATTCTTTTCTGAGGAAGGATGTTCTTGCTCTCAAAGGAGGTTTACCAGGCTGATTCTGGGAATGGCGGGACTGACATATGAGGAGAGATTGAATAGGTTAGGATCGTTTTAGAATTTAGATGAATAACGGGGGATCTCATAGAGACTTATAAAATTCCAACAGGGCTGGACAGGATAGATGCAGGGAGGATGTTCCTGATGGTGAGGAGTCCAGAATCAAGGGTCACAGTCTGAGGATTCAGGGCAGACTATTTAGGCCAGAGGTGAGGAGACATTTCTTCACCCAAAGAGTGGTGAGCCTATGGAATTCGTTACCACAGGAAGTAGTTGATGCCAAAACACTGAATGTATTCAACAGGGGGCTGGATAAAGCGCTTGGGGCAAATGGGATCAAAGATTTTGGGAAGAAAGAAGGTTTAGGCTACTGAGTTCGATGATCAGCCATGATTGTAATGAATGGTGGAGCAGGCTTGAAGGGCCAAATGGCCTCCTCCTCTCCTATCTTCTATGTTCCTTCACTTGCCCTATGGACTACCTCATAATTTTGAATACACCAGTACACTCCAAATATCCCAGATGCTCCAAAGAAAAAAGAACACAGCTTCTCAATCCTCTTCACATATCTGAAAATATGTTCCCTGTTTAAAATAGGTTACATGTTAAGTTCCGCAGAGAATATTTGTGAAATTGGCATATCACATGGTTATCCAATTCTATGAAACTAAAAAGCCATCTTGTAATTGTTCATGACTATATATATCCAAATACAATGCTGATGATGGAAATAATAAAAAAAAATGTAAAAAAAAGGTTTACTGGCAAGATTGGACAAGAGGAGTGAATTGTAACATGTATTCTCTTGTAATTCAAAATGTGAATTAAAAAGAACCCACGCTGTGTAGCTACACAGCACTCTTTGCTTGAGAAATTCTCCACAGTGCAAAATTAGCCAGATACTCACAGTTTATGTTAATTTGGATCATTATGAGAATGCACTAAACTTAATCCTCCAAAATTCAAATTTAAAATTTATGCAAATTTAATTTGTCTTTCAATCAATGGTGTGTAAAATAATCAGTTAGTTATAGAAGTGGAAGTGCTGATTAGAATATTAAACCCTGGAAATGTTTTTTAAGAGTTTGTTCATTTTGTTGCTAAATCAGCGAATTTGTCTGAACAGCATAGAAGTGTAGCAACTAGGCTAAGCCCAAAGTATCATGAAACTAGATTCAATTGCAAGGTTAATTACTGAACTCTTTTTCTTCTTCGTAGCCAAACATACAAAAGCAAGGAGAGTCAAATGTTTCCCAAGAATCTTAATTCACACTGTTGATCAACTGGCGTTTCTTGAAACTGAACGGCTGCAATTTTCCCATCGCGCTGCGCTCATGTTTTAGCGCAGTAGGCTGGGAAATTCACGAGGTTCACACAAGCTTTCCCACCCTGATAGCATCTCCCAGTACTGGATTTCCGATAACGTTAGCCAGAGGTGCCAAGTTTATTTAAATGATTGTTTAAACATAATTTAAGTTTCATTAGCTGTCCTGGGACTGAAGTCTCCAGACCCGCACACATCTACCTGCTTCTCTGCTGACTCCGTCTGCCAGAGTGGTTCACTCCAGCAGGGATTACAGTAGCTTCCCATTAACAGGGAACTAGAGGCCACAGCCCACTGGAGTGAAAGGAGGCCATCAGGGCCCACCAGAAGTTAGGAAGCTGGGAGGGGAAGGTTGCCTCCTGGGCATTGGCACATTCCCAGTGCCACCCTGAGGCCCTGGTAGTGACCAGGAGACAAAGTGCCAAGGCTCAGGGAGCACATCGGCACTGCTCATTGGGCATGGGGCAGTGTCAAGGGGTGAAGCCTAATGGCCCTGAGTCTGGTGGATCAATGAGTGGGGGTTCTCTGCAGACAGGATTGGTGGGAGGAGGGAGGCCAGTGATCGGAATGGCCTTGTGGTGGGGTCAGCCTGCGGGTGGAGTTGGGACAGTGAGGCAGGGGGAAATTGAGAGGCAGGTGCTGGAACTTGGGGTGGGATGGGATAAAGTTTTAGTGCTGGCCTGGGAAAGGTCAGTGGGGTAGCAATCAGGCCGTGTGGAGGAGAATGAGGAGGGCCAGTTATGGGGAGTCGCGGGAGGGATACAAAAGGGTCCAGAGGGGCAATTTATTCACATAGAGGGTGGTAAGTGTTTGGAACAGTCTGCCAGAAGTAATATTAGAGGTGGATACAATTTTGTCTTTTAAAAAGTGTTTAGACAATTACATGAGTAAGACGACTACTGAGGGATATGGCCAAGTGCGGGCAATTTGGACTAACTTGGTTGTTTAAAAAAAAAGGGCAGCGTGGACAAGTTGAACCAAAGGGCCTCTTTCTATGCTTGTAAACCTCTATGACTCTATGGCTGGCCAGCGATCAAAAGGCTAGCAGACAGGAGCCACTGCGCATGCGCTGATCTTGGTGCTGATAAATCCGCACATGCATAGTGACCCACCTTCTTCAGCAGGAATAGGCCCAATCACAGATTTATAATGATATACAAGCTGGTGATCTCTGCAGTGCACAGAGGGCGGCATGAGTGGCACATTGGTTAGCACTGCTGCCTCACAGCGCAAGGGACCCAGGTTCAATTCTCAGCTTGGGGCACTGTCTGTGCAGGGTTTGCAAGTTCTCCCCATGTCTGCATGGGTCTGCTCTCGTGTTCCTGTTTCCTCCCACAACCCTAAAGATGTGCTGGTTAGGTGCATTGGCTATGCAAAATTCTGCCTCAGTGTACCCGAACAGGCTGTAGTGTGGCGACTAAGGAATTTTCACAGTAACTTCATTGCAGTGTTGATGTAAATCTACTTATAACAATAATAAATAAATTTTAAATTTAAAAAAAAATGTGGAAGATTCTTCTCTGAACTCCCACTGAAAAAAAAAACCAGCGTGAAATACTCCAGTTTTCACGCGAATTTGACATTCTGGTCCACATGTTTGTTATATTCTCTGTAGTATGAGGGTGTTCGGAATGGCAAGGGTTAATATGGGACTGAGGAAATAGTGCTGCCCACAGTATGATGTAGAGAGTTACATGATGATAGAATGAGGACAATTGTGCCAACAGAAGCCAGCAACATCCAATAAGAACTGATTTATACAATTAATTATGTGTTACCAATAAACACTTAAGATGGAACCTCCCCATCCCGCCACAGCAGGTTTGAGCAGAAAATCCAACATCCAGCAAAAAGTCAGAAACCCACCGGTGTAAAAACATTGGTAATTCTTCCAAAAGCAGGTTAGTAGCAGATCAGTTATCCTATCAACTAGTGGTGTGAATTCCATTTGCATTCAATGGCATCTCATGAATACTCACTAAAACAGCTGCCTGCCCAGAATCTCGCCATGCCTTCCGATTTTGTGTCTCACCAGCGGGAAATTACATCAGCCTCAAACCCATTTGAAAATGAGAGGCATGCGCACACTTTGAGTTGACATACATAACTTACCTGCCATAAAGCAATGCCAGGTGAACCACACAGTGCTGGAGATGTAGGGGTTGATCTCCTCCCATTCTTTGTCTATGTTACAAGGATACGACTGTGCTGCGATATTCGTGTTCAGACATTGACAAGCACTGCGGTTGGGATTGGGTGTGCTCTCACTGGTTCATATCTTTGTCCACTAGGACATCATAGTGCTGTGGCATGCAGACAGCACTCCACTTCCGCAAACAAGCGGTAGGATAGGGATGACAAATGTGGTGGTGTTTGGGGGACAACGGGGAAGGAAGGCTGTGCAATGACTGTGGAGGAGGAATTGGAAGGCAGAGGAGCAAGAAGGTGGAGGAGGGTGAGGAACAGTGGGAGGCAGAGGGTAGACCAAGGAGTGCGAAGCTGGAGCCCAATAAACGTACATGAAACGCAGACAAGAAGGGGGATAGAACATAGAACATAGAACATTACAGCACAGAACAGGCCCTTTGGCCTTCGATGTTGCGCCGACCAATATAAAAAGCAATGCCCCTCCAAACTAAACCATTCCCTTCTCTTCCATATACTTATCAACTAACCTCTTAAACGCCACCAAACTTGGCGCATCTACAACTGCTGCAGGCAGGGCATTCCACTCCCGAACCACCCTTTGGGTAAAGAACCTGCCTCTGATATCCGTCCTATAACTATCACCCCTTAATTTAAAGCTGTGTCCCCTCGTGCTAGCTTTCTCCATCCTAGGAAAAAGGCTATCACTGTCCACCCTATCTAAACCTCTAATCATCTTATATGTTTTGATCAGGTCCCCTCTTAGCCTCCTCCTTTCTAACGAAAACAACCTCAAATCCCTCAGCCTCTCTTCATAAGACCTGCCCTCCATACCAGGCAACATCCTGGTAAACCTCCTCTGTACCCTCTCCAATGCCTCCACATCTTTCTTATAATGCGGGGACCAGAACTGCACACAATACTCCAAGTGCGGCCGCACTAGAGTTTTGTACAGTTGCAACATGACGTTGCGGCTCCGAAATTCAATCCCTCTACCAATAAAAGCCAAGACTCCATATGCCTTCCTAACAACCTTCTCGACCTGACTGCCTACTTTCAGGGATCTATGCACATACACACCAAGATCCCTCTGTTCATCTAGACTACTAAGAATCCTACCATTTGCCCTATACTCTACACATTTATTATTTCTGCCATAGTGCATTACCTCACACTTTTCCACATTAAACTCCATTTGCCACCTCTCGGCCCAGCTCTGCAACTTGTCCAAGTCCCTCTGCAAACTATAACACCCCTCTTCACTATCTACCACTCCACCGACTTTAGTGTCATCTGCAAATTTACTAATCCATCCTTCAATACCCTCATCCAGATCATTTATAAAAATTACAAACAGATGTTCAAAGCTATACCACATTTTTGACTGGAAGGGGATGTATGAAGATTCTAATATAGGGGTGTGGTTGTTGGTGTAACACATGAAGGATGGGATGCTTATTGCCTCAACTATTCCTTGTAGTAATGTATCTCATGTTTTTCTGCAATCTGATTATTTTTGATTTTCTTCTATACATGTTTATATGAATATACAAATTTACACAAAATATCTTACGTTAGAAATGTAAAAATGTTTTTAAGTCAGAACTTGTATTTCTGAAGTGTATTGGAAACAAGGGAAGCAGAGGAGCAGAATTTAAACTTGTTTGATCCAATTTCATCCAGATATGTCTGTGGTTAAAATGGATCAGGTTATACGAGTTATCATGTTACTTGATTATGATTTGAAAAAAAGCTTCCAAGTTTGAGGGAAATGCTTATGTCAGACCAAAGCCCCAGACAGGTACATGCACCAAGAATTATTATGTCAAAGATGACTCACTGCTATTTTAATCTAGAAGTCAGACAGTTGCCCATAAGGGTAGAACCACACCAGCCTGAAGACGGAACATGTCTTTCCAGGTAAGCTGAATATTTTCACTTATGAGCTCGCAAGGAGCATGAATGTTCCTCTGCTCCCTATATGGGAATCACTGACTGTTTGAGAATAACCTATGTTCGCAATCATCAACTCAGTTGTGGCAAGTCAGTTACTGGCATATTGTTAGTAAGTTAAAATTTGCTACACCTCCTGCTGTTGCTCCCAGTCAAGCCATTCGCCCACGTAGTCACTTTCCTGCCAGAATATTAAGTTGATTTCTGCTGCCTCCCCTGCCCACATTTCTGCATGAAATTAGCTGCACTAATTTGATAAATGTCAATCAAGTAAGGGACAGTTTTAGTCACTCACAAAGAGACTTAAATTGGTTAGCCTTTGATAATCAGCAAGGGGATTGCAATGTACAATTAACTCATGATTGTGAAATAGAAAGCACAACATTATGCTGCCTGCTCCTCTCAGTATTTTCAGTGTTCAGCCAATGCTAACTGCAAAGTTTATTGGCTCCATGCATCAGTAAGGAACCGATATATTGAATGATTAGCACCACTTCACTGCACTGCTTAATGCTTGACTGCATCTCTGAAAAGGTCCAGGTAGTAGCAGCGTTATATGAGCAGTTCAATGGTCTGTTTTATCCCATTTTCAAGTATATATATATGTACGCTCCCTGTGGTAGTGCATCAGCCATTTTGGCATTGGATATTTTTTCTTGTCCCAATAGCCACTCTTTGGCTCATTGTAATGGTTCGGACAACCATGGAACAAAGATATCATTGCTATGACATGCATCATTCTCTTCCCATAATCGTACATCAGTGAAAGACTGGTGGAGTGGAATCCTTTTTGCTTTGCTGCAGAGCAGAGTTGGTGTGATTTTCAACAAACTGCAGGTGTCTCAATGATACTTTCCACCATGGAAAAATCTGCAATCCAGCTAAACCTGTTTCTTTCTGGCAAGAGAGAATATTATTTAGTCCGCTCTCATTGTGCAGAAATAGACTTCCTTACACAACCCTGGAAGCCAAGTTGCATAAAGGTTTATTGTCATTCACCTCCACAGCCAAGAGTAATGTGATCTGTTCTTTGCTCTGAGGTAGCAGTTATGCTACAATAAGTGATAGATTTCAGTGAGGAAGCCTTTACTGAAGCTCAGGCATCACATACACTGTTTTTTTGCTAAGATAGCAGGACTGCTCCCATTACAGCCTGATGACAACCCATATTCCCATCCACCTTCTCTTGAACTGGAAAAATAGGTTAAAAGGTAAGACAGTAAAAGAAAATGGCCAAAGTCCTAGATGGCTACAGGCTGCTCTCCCATTGAGGAAGGAGAGCTGACTGGTAGTGATTTAATCTGAGAGTCATCATACCTCAGTCGAGGGGAAGGTTGAGAAGGCAGGGGCCTTCGTGAATAACTTCAGCCAGTATACTGTTCACACTGCTTGATAGCACTAACCAGATGTCCAGCCAACTGAGTTAAACTGACCAGAACAGTAATGAAGCAGTGGCAGATGTTTAAGAAGATATTCATAACATATCTCACCAAAGGTATATTTCAGCATCCTGTCCTGCTCTATGTGACCTCTTCTCAGTTCCCAAGTTATGCTGCATTCCAAGAGGAATATTGATTAGTGCACTGAGATTTGTGAGCACAGAAGCTCTGAAGTTAACTAAATACCCACCAGCAGCTGTCACTTTCTGTAGAATTTTGCAACTTTCAACAATTAAAGAAATCGTTAAACACTTGTAGAATCAAAACAAGAGCCAGAAGAAATCAGCAGGCAACTAACCTGCAAGAAGTTGAAGATCATTTAAATAGTATTGGTGAGGGTGTCCTTCCTGCTGCTGGACAATTCCTCAGCTGCGCAATGTTGCCAGAGACGGATGGCTGGAGAACTGACCTCAAGTCAGTATTGCACACTGATTAATACCATGATCGGTTGAGTCTGCATGTTTTTGACAGATTTCATTATGTACAAGTTAACATCTCACTAATGTAATGTTTTGCGTAATTCACCACACAAATATGAATAGCTGCCAGGAATGCCATTTTAGATCAGCAGTTGTGGAACTCACAAAACAGATCCTAATTTTTTAACAAAGTACTTTATAAATGTCTTTTCACATTTATTTGAGAAAGTAAACTTTCACAAATTATAACAAGCCAAAGGTTATTCAAGTTTTGCTCAAAATCACAACAACACATGAACTGGGATTGGGCTAGTCAGCCTTTTTGGGCTGCTTTGCCATTCAATAAGATCAAAAGTGATTTGATTTTGACCTCAACTCTATTTTCCTGTCTACCCCCCATAACCTTTGACTCCTTTGTCGATCAAAAATATCTATAGACACTCTGCCATTCAATAAGCTCATGGGTGGTCTGGTCGTGACCACAAATCTACTCTCCTGTCCACCCCCATAACTTTTGACTGCCTTGTTGATCAAAAAAATCTATCCAACTCAACCTTGAATAAATTCAATGACACAGTGTCTCAGAATTTCACAGACTAACAATGTCTAACAAAAAAAAAATAATCTCCGTCTTAAATTAGAAACCCTTCATTTTAAAGCTATGTTTTCTTGTTCTATATTCCCTCATAAGGGCAAACATCCCCTTCATATCCACCATGTCAAGTCCCCTCAGGATCTGATGCTTTTCAATAAGATCAGCTGTCATTTTCCTAAACTCCAATGGGATACAGGCCCAACCTGTTCAACATTTCCTCATTGGATAATTCCTCAGTAATGCAAGCCTGCCCTGAACTGCTTCTAATGCAGTGATATCCTTTTCTTAAGTCAGGAGACCAAAGCCGTACAGAGTGCTCCAGATATGGGGTGCGATCTTACCGGCTATTCACATCATACATTTGCTGCAGCAAAGTCGGAGAATTTGGCATCCAGCCAAATTTCCATTCACTGCAGCAATTTGGGAAACATCTTCCACTGTTCATTACTGTCCTATCTTTTAACTAATTTTTCCAGTTCACTTTAGTCACTCTATCTTCTTATCCATGTACTGGCCTTCATTTAAGTTAAAAACATCATTTACAGACAACCTACCTCCTTCTTTCTAGCTTCCTGTCCTTCCAAAATAGAAAATCCCCTTGAACATTTAGGTCCCAACTTCAAGCTAAAGGAATTATCCTCTAAAGCAGAAATGAGCAGGGATTTCTTCAGGCAGAAAGTAGTGAATCTAAGCAACTCTTTGCCGCAGAAGGCTGTGGAGGCCAGTCATTGAGTGTCTTCGAGACAGAGATAGATAGGTTCTTGATTAATAAGGGGATCAGGGCTTATGGGGAAAAGGCAGGAGAATGGGGATGAGAAAAATACCAGTGGTGATTGAATGGTGGAATGGACTCGATGCTCTCATATCCTATTGGACCAGCCTTGGTCACATTGTAAGCATGTTTCTGAAATGGCTATCAGGTCATACATATTTATCTCTATTCATGTTATCAATTCATCCACTTTGTGATGAATGTAGCACATATTTAATTCTGTCTTTTTATTATTCTTGCAAACTCTGTCGGTGGATTTTTTGGTTAGTACATTTTGTCTCTTCCTGTCACACTCTGGTTATCTTTACCCATACTGATACCCTGCTACATGCTAATCTTAATCTGAGATGCATCATTTTGATCTCAGTGATTTATTTGACCCTGGTATTGTAGATGTCTATTTGAATTTCTGATGTTTCAAAGCTTCTAGATTTTCGTCTGCCTCCCCAGATTTCGGTCAATTTTTCCTCTGGTGCAGACAATGCAGATGTATCCAATTAAAGAACTCAAGTGTCAGCACCAAGCAAAACTAAACTTGCTAAATTTTATTTTTGCAGTACATATTTAGAACTGGGATCTGTGGAAAGGCATCTGAAATAATTAGTCTTATACTTCTAAATAAATAAATGAAAGCTAGGTTGTATGCACTTCTTTAATGAGAAAATCTCCACAAAGGAAGGATTCATGCCAATTATGTTAATAGTTTGCTTCAAAACATTATACCTTGCATTGATGTTAGCCATGCATTAGGTCATGTTTAAAAGAATCCAATCTAAACAGGGATGAAACTAATAAAGGAAAGTGCACAGCTCAGTTGATATGTTCTCCTTCACTACATGCACCCAGTTGTTAACACTGACACTTGTTCATGTAATAACTTGTAACCGGAAGTCGTCACTAGGAGGCTGCCGGTAGTTGTAGTTTTTAAGCTATATAAGTACTAACCTCTGGGTATCGGCCTCATTGTTCCATTGGAGCAGCACGGAGAGGCAGCGATTTGGGAGAGCGAGAAGTTCGATTGTTAAGTAGTTTTTTAACTTTTCTCTTTGTTTAAAACAGCGAGCGGGAGTAGTTTTTGCCGTTTTTTATTTAAACTAACTTGTAACCGGAAGTCGTCACTAGGAGGCTGCCGGTAGTTGTAGTTTTTCTCTGACTCTATAAATTGGTCCAGAGAGAAAACCCGATACTCTACACAGGTAGAGTATCCCACCCTCCCCCCTCCTCTAACCTAATAATAAAAGTGTGTGAGAAGTTTTTTTTTCTCTCCTGGAAATTAAAGTAACAGTGATGGCAGTGCAGGTAGTACGTTGCACCTCCTGCAGTATGTATGAGGTGAGGGACACCAGTAGTGTTCCTGCTGATTACACCTGCAGGAAGTGTGCACATTTGCAGCTCCTTGAGGATCGTGTTAAGGAGCTGGAGCTGGAATTAGAGGAACTCAGGGTAATTCGAGAGGTTGAGGAGGATATAGGCAGGAGTAACAAAGAGATTGTAACTCCTATAAGTGATAATTGGGTAACTATTAGGAGGAGGGGTAAGAAGCAATCGGGGAGACAATCCCCTGGGGCTGTTCCCCTCCAAAATAAATTTTCTGTCTTGGAGGCTACAGTTGAGGAAGAATCAACTGGAGCTGACCAAAGGGAGCAGGTCTCTGGGGGTGAGCCTGCTGAGAATGCTCAGGTGGGTGGGGGGAATAAGAGATTAGGCCTAGTTATAGGAGACTCCATAGTTAGAGGGACAGATAGGAGGGTAAATAGTAATAAACGGGACTCAGGGCTGGTGTGTTGCCTCCCAGGGGCTGGGGTCCAGGATGTCGCAGATCGGGTTTTTAAGATTCTTAAGGGTGAGGGGAGTCAGCCCCAAGTCATAGTTCATGTGGGGACACATGATGTAGGTAGGACAAGGGAAGGGGATATTAAACAGAAATTTATGGAGTTAGGGTGGAAGCTTAGGTCCATAACAGGCAGAGTGGTTATCTCTGGACTCTTGCCTGTGCCAAGGGATAGTTTAGAGAAGAACAGAGAAAGGGAAAGTTTGAACTCATGGCTGCGTGGATGGTGCAGGAGGGAGGGGTTCAGGTTCCTTAACAATTGGGACTCATTCTGGGATAGGTGGGACCTCTTCAAGAGAGATGGTCTACACCTGAACCAGAGGGGGACTAATATCTTGGGGGGAAAATTTGCTAAGGCTATGATGGGGGCTTTAAACTGATTCGGGGGGGTGGGATCCTAAGTAGTTGGGGTGCTGAGAGGGATGAGAGTAAGGGGGTTATAGAAGAGAGTTGTAAAACACAGCGGCGTACGGGTGGGGTGGGGCATGGTTTGAAATGCGTATACTTTAATGCAAGGAGTATTCGCAATAAGGGGGAGGAACTTGCAGCTTGGACAGTACCTGGAACTTCGATGTTGTGGCCATTTCAGAGACTTGGGTAGAGCAGGGACAGGAATGGATGTTGCAGGTTCCGGGGTACAAATGCTTTAGTCGGAGTAGAGAAGGAGGTAGAAGGGGGGGAGGAGTGGCATTATTGGTCAAAGACTGTATCACGGTGATAGAAAAGAAGTTTGATGAGGACTTGTCTGTTGAGGTAGTATGGGCTGAGATTAGAAACAGGAGAGGAGAGGTCACCCTGTTGGGAGTCTTTTACAGACCTCCTAATAGTTCTAGAGAGGTTGAGGAAAGGATTGCAAAGTCAATTCTGATTAGGAGTGAAAGTAGTAGGGTAATTGTGATGGGGGACTTTAACTTTGCTAATATTGATTGGAATAGCTATAGCTCTAGCTCGTTAGAGGGGTCAGTTTTCGTACAGAGTGTGCAGGAAGGTTTTTTGACTCAGTATGTAGATAGGCCAACTAGAGGTGAGGCTACATTGGATTTGGTGCTGGGCAATGAGCCAGACCAGGTGTTAGGCTTGGAAGTTAGTGAACATTTTGGTGATAGTGACCACAATTCGGTTACGTTCACCTTAGTGATGGACAGGATAGGCATGAAGCTGGGGGCAGTAGTTATAGCTGGGGGAAGGGTAATTATGAGGCCATCAGGAGAGAATTAGGGTGCATAGATTGGACTAGGAAACTACAGGGACTGGGAACATCTGGAATGTGGTGCTTATTCAAGGAGCAGCTGCTGCGAGTCCTTGATAAGTATGTCCCTGTCAGGCAGGGAGGAAATGGTCGAGTAAGAGAGCCTTGGTGTACGAAAAAAGTTGATTTGCTGGTTAAGAAGAAAAAGGAGGCTTATGTCAGGATGAGGCTTGAAGGCTCAGTTAGTGCAATGGATAGCTATAGATTAGCCAGGAAGGAGCTAAAAAGTGAATTGAGGAGAGCTAAGAGGGGACACGAGAAGATGTTGGCTGATAGGATTAAGGAGAATCCTAAAGCTTTCTTTCGATATGTTAAGAATAGAAGATTGGTTAGGGCAAGATTAGGGCCAGTCATAGACAGCAGTGGGAAGTTGTGCGTGGAGCCTGAAGAGATTGGTGAGGCACTGAATAAATATTTCTCTTCGGTATTCACGCAGAGTGCTGGAAATGTAGCTGTGGAGAGCACTGAGGTACAGGGTTGCAAATTGGGGAGTATTGTAGTAGATAGGGAGGATGTGTTAGAAATTCTCGAGGGTTTGAAGTTGGATAAGTCCCCTGGGCCGGACGGGATTTACCCTAGGATTCTCTGGGAGGCAAGAGAGGAGATTGCAGAGCCTCTGGCTCTGATCTTCAGGTCGTCGTTGGTTACGGGTGTGGTTCCGGAGGACTGGAGGATAGCGAATTTGGTCCCGTTGTTCAAGAAGGGGAAGAGAGACCTTCCAGGGAATTATAGGCCAGTGAGTCTTACTTCTGTTGTGGGCAAAGTATTGGAGAGAATTATTAGGGATAGGATTTATAGTTATTTTAGAGAGAAATGAATTGATTGGGGATAGTCAGCATGGTTTTGTGAAGGGTAGGTCGTGCCTTACTAACCTCATTGAGTTTTTTGAAAAAGTGACCAAAGAGGTGGATGGGGGTACGGCGGTTGATGTGGTATATATGGACTTTAGTAAGGCGTTTGATAAGGTGGCCCATGGAAGACTTCTGCAGAAAATGCAGATGTATGGGATAGAGGTGATTTAGCTAATTGGGTTAGGAATTGGCTAGCAGATAGAAGACAGAGGGTGGTGGTTGATGGGAGATATTCATCTTGGAGTTCGGTGACAAGTGGTGTACCTCAGGGGTCTGTTTTTGGGGCCCCTGCTGTTTGTAATTTTTATAAATGATCTGGATGAGGGTATTGAGGGATGGATCAGTAAATTTGCAGATGATACTAAAGTTGGTGGTGTGGTAGATAGTGAAGAGGGGTGTTTTAGTTTACAGAGTGACTTGGACAAGTTGCAGAGCTGGGCCGAGAGGTGGCAAATGGAGTTTAATGTGGAAAAGTGTGAGGTAATGCACTTTGGCAGGAACAATAAATGTGTAGAGTATAGGGCTAATGGTAGGGCTCTTAATAGTGTTGAGGAACAGAAGGATCTTGGTGTATGTGTCAATAGATCCCTGAAAGTAGGCAGTCAAGTGGATAAAGTTGTTAAGAAGGCATATGGAGTCTTAGCTTTTATTGGTAGGGGGATTGAATTTAGGAGCCGCAGCATCATGTTGCAACTGTACAAAACTCTAGTGCGGCCGCACTTGGAGTATTGTGTGCGTTCTGGTCCCCACATTATAAGAAAGATGTGGAGGCATTGGAGAGGGTACAGAGGAGGTTTACCAGGATGTTGCCTGGTATGGAGGGCAGGTCCTATGAAGAGAGTTGAAGGATTTGAGGTTGTTTTCGTTAGAAAGGAGGCGGCTAAGAGGGGATCTTATTGAAGCATATAAGATGATTAGAGGTTTAGAAGGGTGGACAGTGATAGCCTTTTTCCTAGGATGGAGAAAGCTAGCACGAGGGGACACAGCTTTAAATTAAGGGGTATGAGTTATAGGACGGATATCAGAGGTAGGTTCTTTACTCAAAGAGTGATTAGGGAGTGGAATGCCCTGCCTGCAGCTGTTGTAGATGCGCCAAGTTTGGTGGCGTTTAAGAGGTTAATTGATAAGTATATGGAAGAGAAGGGAATGGTTTAGTTTGGAGGGGCATTGCTTTTTATTTTGGTCGGCACAACATCGAAGGCCGAAGGGCCTGTTCTGTGCTGTAATGTTCTATGTTCTATGTTCTATGTAATACTCCAGATAGCTACTAATAATTATTAAATACCTATCCTCTGTCAACCATTTTAAAGAGAGTGAAAAATATTTCTATTGGATAAGAAACATTTGAAAGTATCACTAAATGTGCAAAACAAGATGATTTTGGCTTTGTTGAGGCTTATTAATTTGAAATAAAAAAATCAAATTAGGGGACTAATTTGTTTCTTTCTCCAAAATTTTTCTTATTCTAATTGCACTGATGCATGATGGACTTTTACACTGACAGTAGTAGAGCTCATGTATCTTTGTCAAGTGGCCTTTTCTCATGTTTAAGCCTCAATAATGACTGCCAACTGGCCGTTTAATCACAAGTGGCTTGGTTGATACTATCTGTAAACAATATAAACAAACATACGTTTTCCAGCAGCGATTAGAGTCAGAACCTTTGGCTGATTTTGCCTCTTTGGTCCAGGTTGAGGAGGCTAATTAATGCTGTCCTTCCACTGCCTTCACTTAACAGATGAAGGAAATAATTTAGGGATTTCCAGGTTTGTGTAGCTCAATACCATAAATAAATACATTAGTGCATATTTACTTGTAATTGCTTCTATCCTTATGTAATTCTTAATCTGTGGTTAATTCAGTTTTTTTTAGATTGCTTCAGAAAAGCATGCAACATTTTTAAACAGAATTTTACCATCCTGGCATCACATGTCCCCCTTCTAGTAGATGTGATGAACCATTTTAAATTGCCATTTACTTCAGTGGGTCCTGCAATATGGAAGGGGCCATAAACACCTGACTCAAGTATATTCATGTCTTCTGGATGTTACATATTATATGGTGACATTTCATTGTAACTGTCCATTTTGGCAGAAATAAGTTCAACTATTTTATTTTATTTCTAAGCTGAGATCAAATGTAGTATCGACATGCTATGCTTGGTTGAAATCATTAGGTTAATTTCAGCTTCATTTGAAGCAGTTTTTAAAGCGGCATCACAGCCTTTTGGCTAAGATGCAAATAAGATCAAGCCTTGGAGAAAGAGCTATGTCTACTCCAATCAGCTTAGATCATATAGATCAAGCCCAAGACAAGAGGTGAGAAGCCTGTCTTGTCAGCTTGGATCGGAATGTCTCAACTTGATGAGGTTCTGAATCGAACTTGATTGGATTGAATTGGAGTAAAAACAAAACAAAAATTTCTAAGCAATCCCTCTGAAGGCTGTTTAACTGCCACCCATTTTTCAGGTGCTACATGAAGATTGAAGAAAGGCCATATTTTTTCCAGCAAAAGAATATTCTACAGAAGAACAAATATTGAATCATTTTTGTTTCCAAGGTGAGAAAGGAATGAATGTGTCAACAACATGATGCAGAGCATAGATGATTATCACTGACATTTCAATGGAAATATTCTGCACTCTCTCCTTTCCTTCTTCCTTAAGAATTTTGTGAACAATATGTTCATATTGTTCTTCCACCTTCTTCCGTCAGAGAAAAGATACAGAAGACTGAGGTCACATATCAACCGACTCAAAAGCAGCTTCTTTCCTGCTGCCATCAGACTTTTGAAGGGACCTATCTCACATTACCTTAATCTTTCTCTACACCGTAGCTATGACAGTAACACTACATTCTGCACTCGTTTTCTTCTCTATGAACGGTATCTTTGTCCATATAGCACGCAAGAAACAATACTTTTTTCTGTGAAATAATATGTGACAATAATAAATCAAATGTTCTATCCATATAATGCACAAGGAGCAATACTTTTCACTATATCCCAATACATGTGACAATAATAAATCCAATTAACATTAAGTAGACCCTGTTTTGAGATGAGTTAAGACAGAGACACAGAAATGTGATGCAAACCCTCCTTACATTACTATCATTATGCGAATCTTACATCAATGTCTAACAGAATTTAAAATCAAATCTCACAAAATTAATCCCTTACATTTTGCAGTACTTTCTCTTCAACAGGAAGATGGCTATCAAATAGAAAAACGGCCTATTCAAAGCAAAAATATGGTGTTAAACATGTCAATTGTGTATTAACATAGTTTTTATATTTATCTCTGATTGAAAAGCAGTTTTCCCTTTCAACAGTTACATAGCAGTTGGCATGGTTAAACTTTGATCCTCTTTGAATTTTTTAACCATTTTTCCTTACAAAAGATTTTGGAAAAATAATTATTTTTAGTGTTTTCCCCTCGAGTGTTTTGTGAAGAGAGGCAACCAGACAAATAATAGTTACAATGGCAATTTGCATTTATGCGCTGTCTACGATGCAGAAAAATGTTCAAGGCACTATATGAGGGGCTTCAACAAACAAAACCTGACATCAATCCATGTGAAAAGCTGGTGCTGGTGACAAAATCTTACATAAAGAGGTAGTTTTAAAGTTACAGAGAATAAGATAGAAATATAGAAAGAATTGGGAGAGGAATCTCAGAATATTAAAACTCAGATTTCCATAATAAAGTGCAAATTAGTATATAATCTAAATATTTTAAACGTAGTTACAATTTCAGATATTTTCTGCCAAAATGTATGAACGCTTTAAAAAATTTGAAAAGTCTGTATATATATAGATAGAGATAAAATCTAAAATTTCCTGGTGTGTAGAAGTTTGAAATGTAATTGATTGCTAGGATATCTGTAATTCAATGATCATGTAACCACCTTATTCATAGAAAATAACAGGAAGGAAAATAAGTTTCGCGTATGCCTATTGATGCTTATTTGACTGATGGCAGGCCAGAAAAGTGCAGTGCAATAGACAGACAAATGAATTTGATAATTTTAGCACAAAGCAAACTTGGTCAGCAGGATTCCAACTGAGTCCGAGAGAAAATTTTAATGAAAATGTGGTTAAGGAACAGAATTTCGTCATCAGTGAATAAGTCCAGACATCAGGATATGAGGAGGCTAGCTAAGTCTCTCTCTCTCACACACACACACACACACACACACACACACACAAAAATGAGGGCTGGCCAATCAATGACCAGTAGCAGGGAATGTGCATTGAGGAAGCCCTGGCATGAGAACAGGTGGTGATAATTGAAGAGGAGGCAGCACAAGCAGGGAGACTGAAAGGTAGGCCAGGAAAAGATGATGGCATCGTAATGGAGCTGCTAAAGAACATGTGACCCATTGTAATTTACAGCTCTCACCTCGTAGGCCTCTCCCTCTGATTCCAAGATGGGGATGTCTTGTAAGCTGTGTCCAGCATTCCCTCCAATTATATTTTTTACTCTTGTTCTATACTTTTCAAACTCGAACTCTTTTAAACTCTGCAACAATGCTTTAATCCAATCTTTTACAGATTCGGGACCTTTTCTATCCCCAGCTATAACTGTAACACTACATTCTGAACCCTCTTCTTCACTTCTCTATGAACACTATGCTTTGTATAGTGCACAAGAAATAATACTTTTCACTAAATACTAATACATGTGACAATAATAAATCAAATTAAGTTAAATCACTCTCCTTACTTGGCATTTATAAGATGCACTTTAAGGAAACTTGTTAATTTTTAAGACTCTGTTGTGTTCACCAAGTTTACTCAGCCATGAAATTCCATGCTTTATTTTTTATCAATGTTACAGATTCAAGGTTTTATAAAATTGCTATGTTTTGGAACTCTGTTTAATTAGGGTAAATGACATGGAAGATTTGACTTAACAAAGGGATCTCAAGGTAACTTTCACCATAAAAGTCAGTACTGGAATTAGAAATTAACCTGCTACAAAACTAACAAAAAGGGAGCAAGTCCTTGAGAATGATGCATCACTTTGAACTGGTTCTGGGACAATAGTGTGTCAGGAATCGAGTAAAAGATAATCACAGTGAGAGATTTCTAGTCACATCAAAGCATTGTCAAGAGTTACATTTTTTGTAGTTTGGAATACAAGTTACCTGTTAAATTAGAGTTCAGTTAATATTACTTTTAGTTTACATGTTACAATAAAGTCAGAAACTTGAACTCTTGTAGGATGATCTTGTCAACCATTCATTGGAAGTTTGGAGTTTTTTGAATAAATACTGGTCTCTATGGGATTTATAACATCATCTTTCCTATACTGCAATGCTGCTGATTGCAATGGCTGTCAATTACAGTCTTCACTGACCTGCTGTCCCCTTATTTCCAATGAGGTTCTGAAGCTCCATTCTTCGCATTTACTCTTGGAAAGATATGTAACCTCCAGAAAACACACATTCATTTGCTCCTTAACTCTACTGCCTGCCCACCGCCCATAAGCTTGTTTCCACCCAGCAGCCCAACGACCTCTGGGAAATTCCAACAGCAGCGGAACACATTGGGCATAGTCCTGACATTTTCTGTTCCGTTGCCTTCCAATTCATGGCTATGGTAGGAAGAAAGTTCTGCTCATGGGTTCAGAGGAAAGAGAAGTTGAGCCAAAATTGGATCACTCGGGATTTTACTGAAACCAAATGGCCCACTTCTGCTTCAATACTTAAGTTCCTGCTATTCTCACTTACTCCATCAAACAACATTTGGACAACCTATCTTATAAAATCAAGCAAGTGTTCTGATCAAACTGTAATATAAGAAAGATGTTACAGTCAGGTGAGAAGTGGGAGAATGACTCCTCCCTCTTTTTCCACCTCCCAGTTTGTTGCCACAGGTTTAAAAAAAACTTGCCAATTTAGCGTTTAACAGTTTAAGTGTTGCGACTGAAAACAACACAGATTATCTTGTAAGTTTCAGAAGAAAAGATAATTTATTATCCACCAGATCCCATAATTGAAAATAATAAAAATGTAACAGACAGACAGACAGACAGAGACACACACAATTATATTGCTTAAGAATCCAAAAGAAAGTTAACTATATGTGGATCTTGTAAATATCTTCCCCTATAAATGCTGTTGTGGAATATGAAGTCACACTTAGAATTGCTCTCTCTGCTGCCCACAATCTGATTAACGCAAACCAGTTTCAATTTAGTTGAGAGAGAAGGAGAGCAAGAAAACAAGAAAAAGGCAAGCAGCCTTCTGCTGCTGTTGTCTTCTGCTTTCTTTGTTACTTCTCCAGACTAGTGCAAAGCAGGTGGAATTTTTTGTAAATAAAATAAATTTCAAAAAGATTGCCATCATGTCACCAAGGAGAAATCATGAACTTTCTCTTTATTTATTGCAGTTCTTGAATCTTAATTTGGTCAAAGGCCAACCTCTTTACTTTGTGACTTCTATTTCTGCATTTGTCTGTGTGTGTGTTGTGAAAGTTGAGATGTGTTTACTTTTAAAATATTTTAACAACTTTAGCTGGATGGGATTTTTAGTACAATAAAAACGAACCTCCTATTTGTCTACACTGAAGAAAGCTTGTCTGATTGAGCTCTTTGCAAATGGCATATCAATAGTTAAGCACATAGACTGAATTTGCACATTCATCCTGCTAAATTAGAAAGAAAATATTATGATCAACCAAGAAGAGTGACAGTCCTTGAACTCTTCCACATCATAAAATTGCAGTAATTTTTAAGCAATTAATAAAAAAGTTAAAATGAAAGTACAAATTACCCCTATTTCTTGAAGATTCTATATTCCACTGAAGGTAATTGATTAGCCCATGTTTGACTATTTAACACTTCCACACATATGGAATGAAACAGGATTTGTCAAAACACTTTGATGCAAGGTATTAAAAAAACAAAACACTTTCACACTTTCAAGTTTATTGTTCTAAACTGGGTTAGATTCTGGATAGCATGCTATCACATTGCATTTTCCTTTGAGACAATAGTTACAAATAAACCACATCTTCTTTGGAAATTATTATTTTTGGATAGGGTTCTGAATTTTCTTTGTTTCCTTGGAGTTGGGCATAACTACCTTCATTAAATTAGGATTATGTGTTGTCTAGGCATTGGTATCCATTAGCATTGCCGTTAGCACCCAGGTTGTTACGAATTTTTGGGGAGATTCTGCAACTCCCATCGGCTCCATACACAGATGGCTTTGCAGAGTTGCTCTTCCCATGAACATTTTTTTAACTGTAGGACTTTACTGTTTTGATTAATTTTAACTTCCCACTGTCCACCTCTATAACCAATGAACTTAATAGATTAGTAACAGGCATTTTTACAAATTTGATATTCATGAGATCACTGGGTTATAACTTGATTTTAAGGCCCAGTATGGTGTTTGGAGTGACAACTGCTCTCTGTACCTCACCCATAGTGGGTCTTACATCTACACTGCTGGATTTATGAGGATTTAAAACTTGAGGGTGCTTTATTTGATTTACCAGTGGATAACACCATATGGATTTCCTGGATATACTACTTGTGGCCTCCACAAGTCGGTGTCCATTTTAGAGTAGGTTCCCTTGTCTTTTTCATTTGTCTTGGGAATGACTAACCTAATGTAAAATAATGATTTAATGTGCCCAACTTAGTGCCATTTATAATTTTGTGGAGAAATGATAGAAGTTTAAAAGAAGTATGAGCACAAATGACAAAATCAAAATCATATTTAGTACCCAATCTGCCATCATTTCCTCCACCCATCCTTCCTTTAAACTAAGAGGATCTTGAGCAAAATGTTATCACCGCTTTCTTCTGGTGACTCAGTGGCACGGTAGCACAGTGATTAGCACTGCTGCTTCACAGCTTCAGGGACTTGGGTTCAATTCCCAGCTTGGATTGCTGTCTGTGTGGAGTTTGTATATTCTTCTCATGTCTGTGTGAGTTTCCTCCGGGTGCTCCGGTTTCATCCCATAGTCCAAAGATGTGTGGGTTAGGTTGATTTGGCCAAGCAAAAATTGCCCCTTAGTGTACTGAGATGCATAGGTTAGTGGGATTTGTGGGTAAAATATGTAGGGATATGAGGGTAGGACCTGGATGGGATTGTCATCGGTGTAGACTTGATGGACTGAATGGCCTCTTTCTATACTGTAGGGTTTCTATGATCTTTTTATGACTCCCATAAGCTCTTCAACAATGTACAGTAGCATATCATTCTATCACATTAAGTGAAATGCTCAGAGAATTTCCCAGAAAAATATTAATTGAGTGTTGGTGATGCCTGACAGAGTGTCTCAGAATGTTCCTGATGTGTTTCAAAAGGCTTCTTCGAACATAGTGTAGTCAATTCATTTCCAGCAGCAAGTGAACAGCAAAAGCTGAGCTTGGTTTTAAGTGGCACTCAAAATTCTCAGTGTCAGCTTCTTTACTCTTGTTCAACTGTCATAAGACGACATTGCTTGAAGTGCTGTCAAGCAACTTAGCACACAGTTTCTTTAATGAGCACTAGGAGATAATTTAATTGTCATCAAGGCCTTAATGAGTCATGGGCAGCCATTCGCAGCACACACTTTAGCTGACTTACAAAGCTGCTTACAAGAGAGCGCGACAAGCGGATAAAGTGGATGAATTCCTTTCACACTGCATGTCCAGGATATCTCTCCCACTCTGGACCTCCCCTACTAATGTTTCAGCAAAAGCAACTAAGAAACATTCCATTGTGTACCACAGCTTGAATGGAAATAACTCTGTGGAGGCTACATATACTGCTATAGGAAAATTACTGCTGGTCACTGCTCGAGTGCTAACACTGCAGACCTCAGTTTTTGACATATTTAAGTCAAGACAATCAGCAAGTAGACCCAAAATTGCAGATGCAAATCAACTTTTCAAAAATTGTGACTTATTAACAAAGGACATACACGAAGTACTCTTTGCTTAAAATAACTTCAAAATGTTTCATGCATGTAACCTTTAGTTTAGATTCCTGCAATAGAGTTGTAAACATTAAAATGGTTATTTCTGCATTGATCAAGAATGCTGCAGAAATGAACAATGATTTGATCACAAATTTATTTGCAAAAACATAATTGTTTATTCAGAATGTTTTCAGCTAACTACATCTTCAGTGATCTGCAACTCGATTTAACTTTAATGCTCTAGTTTTCTTCTTCAGCTTACCCCTTTGATCTTGAATGTAGGACAACTGCTCTTAAACCAGAATTTGTATTCTTGAAATGTATTGGAAAAATGGGGACATCGTGCCTCACTTCATCTAGCTTTTACAGGCAAGCGAGGACTGGAGTTAAAATGGTGCAGGTGAAATATAATCTTTGCACCCATTTGAAAATGCCTAATTTTCCAAGTGAATGAGACAACAGTCGAGTCAAGCTACAGCTTCACACAACTATACAAATCAGAGTCTAATTGAGTTGAAAGGACTTCAATGCTGTCTTAAACTGGAAGAAAATAGCTGCTGCTCCAGCAGCGATAGCTGGATCTGAAATAGCTGACTCTGAAGGTCAAACAAGCTTTTCCAGATAAGTTTAAAAGTTTTTCCTCATGCGGGGTCGGAGGAGCACAAGTCCATCAGAAAAATGCAGTTCTTCTACTTCCATCCGAAACACTAATCCAAGGACATTGTCCCCACATTTTAGTATCTTAGTCATGAAATTAAGTAATTAAAATGTAACCGAACATTGTGTGGTTCATATTAACGTTACAACAAATCCACTGGGCAGGATTTTCCATTCTTCCTGTGGTGTGTTTCATGGCAGCTATTATAACCTTTGTGTTAAAAATGAAATACCACCAATATCTGATTATACAAAATTCATTAAATAGCATAAGAATATGATTATAGATCCTAATCAGTTCCTGTCGAAGAACAAAACAGTTTGAAAAGCTGAGCAACTCTAAAGCCAAAGACATCTTCAAGTTATTTTTATTTGATCAGTGAATAATGATTTCCTCAGAACATACTGTCAATAAACATTTCAGAAGGATATTCTGCTGAACTCTTGAAAGATTTGTACTGTTCACAGTTTTAGAAGAGATTGTTGTAGCCTGCATGACACTACCTTATTTTAGAGTTAGGATTAGAACTACCTCTATCATATTATTGTAGTTAGATTCATTCCTGCCTTGCCGCCCCCCCCACCCCTCCCCCCTACAGAACCTGGTCAAAAGTCATATCAACTCTATCCTTTGATCACTTGAACGTATATTTACAATTCTAAGAAGGTAAATTTAATACCATAATATAAAATATTAAATTTATGAAGAAGTAACTTATCAAACAATTTCTTTAAAATTTAAAAGGAATAATTAGAGTTTATTAATATACTTCTCTGTTTTTGCACACTCTACAATAATTTTATTTACATATCATCTTTTGACACTCTAAAATAACCCAAGTTGTTTCATTGAGATATAACTAAACAAACTTGGTCACCAATCTATAGAAGTAGACACTAGAACAGGTTTTAGTGAGTGTCACTAAAGAGAAGAGAGCTAAAAAGGCAGAGAGCCTGGAAGATGGTCATTCAGCCACTTAGGCCTTAGGCAGCCAAAGTCATAGCTGCCAATGGGAGAGTGATCAGAAATCAAAGCTACATGTTATTTTCCTTCATATTTTGAAGGTGCTGATTTCTGTTAGCACTCAGTTTCACTATTGTTGGATATCATCTGTTACCTGACTGAGTGGTTATTCTTTATAAATGAACCTCAGCATTGACTATATTTTATTAAATAATATGGGGAGTTGTTTTACAGCTGAAACAAAGTCTATCCTCATTCAACATTCACAATCTGTCTCTTGTGTATAGTTTCCAGGATAACTCATTAATAGTGAATGAGGGATTAGTATCACAGCAGCTTTGGCAGCACTATAGACTCATCACATAAACACAGTAGCAACAAGAGCAGGTCAGAGGCGAGAAATACTATGGCGAGTAACTCACCAAAGCCCATCTACCACCAGCTAGGCACAAATCAGGAACGTGATGGAATATTCCCCACTTGCCTGGATGGGTCCAGCTTCAACAACACTCAAGAAGCTTGACACCATTCAGAACAAAGCACCTCATCTACAAATATTCAATCCTTCCACCACCGATGCTCAGTAGCAGCAATGTGTATTATCTACATGATGCGCTGCAGCAATCCACTAACGATCTTTAGGTAGAACCTTCCAAATCCATGACCACTTCCATCTAGAAAGACAAGGGCAACAGATACAAATATCCACTCCCTCACCACCGACGGTCAGTAGCAGCAGTGTGTACTATCTACGTGATGCGCTGCAGCAATCCACTGAAGATCCTTAGCACCTTCCAAATGCACAACCACTTCCATGTAGAAGGACAAGGGCAGCAGATACATGGGAACACCACTACCTGCAAGTTTCCCTCCAAGCCACTCACCATCCTGACTTGAAATTATATCACCATTCCTTCGCAGTTGCTGGGCCTTGGAATTCCCTCCCCTACATCACTGTGGGTCAATCCACAGCATGTGGACTGCAGCAATTCAGGAAGTTCACTACCACCTTCTCAAGGGCAAATAGGGTTGGGCAATCAATGCTGGCGAGCGACACCCATATCCTATGAATGAATAAAAAAGATAAAACGTAGAAAGATGGGGAACACTAAGGCAGGTTAGGGATTGCAAGGATGCCTTACTTGGAGGCCTGGCTTCAATTCAATAATTATGAGGGACAAAGCATCAAGACACCTTGGAGCATTTGTTTTAATCTTAGTAGTGACCAGTAACTTTTTATTTAAATAGAAGGAATACAAAACCTGAGTTACTTTCTGAAATAATGAAGACCCAAGATTTCACAGTATAAAGTTTTTACTGTATAAGAATCAGTGAAGCAAACACTAAACACTATATCCCATACTCTAATATTCAAAATCAACATGCATTAAACATGAATTAACAAGCAAATTATGGTTTTATATAAATGGTACATTGCACATTAAATGGCAAATACAACTAAGACAAATCATAAGAATTGGCTCAGCAATCACCTCAGATTTTGGTGATCGCACACAAAGTTCTTCAAACTCTGTCTGCTTCACGAACAATTTCTGCTCCCATTCGTTTTGGAAGTAATCAGATCCCCACCTGATAGGAGCACATGACCCATCTGAAACACACAAGCACTGTCTCCTCCACAAGTGGCACATAACACGTCTGCAGGACCTAATCAACTTGGTCTCAATAGGGGAGATCTGGCAGTATTATTTTGAAGTAACAAAAGCAGCTGCAGCAACTATGGCTGGAATTTTACATAATTGGTCTGGGGGAGATGTTTAGTTGTGTGATATGAAAAACTCACAAAAAGGCACATTTCTCAGTGATGTAAATCCAAGATTGACAGGGGGAGAAGACAAAGATGGGCCACATTTCATGCCGCCAAACGTCAGCAACTTAACATTAATAAATTTGCATCTCATTATTGTGGCCACACACTGTATTCATCCCCCTACATCAAATTTAAATCCCATGTTAGCATGATGTCAGAAAGCCATGATTTGCAACAGTTTTTGAAAATCTTGCAGCTGGCATTCAGAACTTCAAGGGGAACTCAGAGGTGAGTACACCCAACTTAATACAGGGCTCATGAGGACCCCAATACAAGGAAGTGGCTCAGTGAATTCAGGGGGATCATATGCAACTTTCCACAGTGGCTTTTTGTAGTACTGATGCAATGACAACAGTGCAAAGAGAAGGGAACCTCGGCAGGGCACAGCCAAGGGAAAAGGTAGGGTCATGGTAATGCAGACTGAAGGTTGCAGCCAACGTATGTTGGGGAGTAAAGGTGAATAAAATGTCCAGGCAAATGGATCAGCATGTCAATGACTAGCAGTGTTATGCAACTGAGGTCACTTCGCTTGAACTCAGTTGAAATTCTTGAAGTCAGACCAGTCAAGCAATTGTGTACATCGAGCAGCACTAATTCCTGAGAGTGACAATGATTGTTCCTCTACTTTTAACTTTTTGGATACAGACTTCAAAGTTGTACAACTGCTTTGGTGCTACAGAACCACTGGCCAACTGAACAAGTTTGAGGATCCCCTTGGAATGGTGCCAATGGAACACTGACCAAGGAATACTGAAGGTAAGTACACAGAGACACAGGTATTGTTCAGACAACTTCAGCAAAGAGTAACAACGTGTTCCAAGTTAAAGAGACAATTGCAGTGGTCAGAATCGAATTGGGAAAGCAGACATCAGAGGTAAATCAAAAGTTTGATAGCAATTTGATAGAGTCTGAGAACAGCTTGTACAGCAGTTGATGCAAAGAAATCTTAAAGGAAGAAGTGTGAAACTTGAATACTAGATGAACTGTTAAAAGAGAAGGAGAAGCTTTGTTTAAAAAAACCCAGACTAGATTTCGGAACGCAAATCGCTGTTGGAAAACATTATTGTGAAGGAAGATTTTAAAGTGTTTTTTTGGCAGTGGAGTTCAGAAACTCTCAAATAACAATCATCTGGGAACTTTCAAAGGAGAAAGTCACAGACACTAAGTCTGGTTCAGAGTGGGGTGTACTTATTTAACCACAGCCAATCTGTGTGCTTACAGGATCTGGAAGATATACTTGTAATCAGTGTTGATCTTAAAATCTATGTATATTTGTTAAGATGTAGGGGTGGTTGTGTGTGTGTGTGTGTGTGTCCAGGCGGGGAGGAGGGGTAAGGGGAGGGGAGGGTGTAAAGGAGTAATCAAAATCAGAATCAAATTCTTTCAAGTTTAATTTTTTCTTCTTGTTAAAACTGAGCAGAGATCCTAATGTTCTTCCATGTTTTATAAAAATGTGAAAGTTATAGTAGCCAGGGATCCATTCTGGAATCTTTCCACCCCATTATTGCGTGAGCTGGGATCATAACACCAGGAAGTCACAGATACTATTTTTGCCAAGGCACACGACTTATTCAACATTGCCAGTGATTAGGTAAGCCAGGAAGCAAACATAGCAGGATGTGCAGTGATATCCGGATTCCCCCAGGTGCAGAGTGCCATTGACTACACTCACGTGGACCTTCAATCTCCCTGGCAAGAAGCAATCAAGTATGTGAACTGCAAAGGCTTTCATCCTGTCATTGTTTAGCTGTGACCATAAAACATGGATCATGCAGATACATCCTGGAAATGTCTATGCCTCATACATCATCTGCAGATCTTAGAATCCTGACATCTTCCAGGGTCAACATGGTCTGCAGGCTTGGCTCATTGGGCTCATCTATATCATCTTTTTTATAGATTTTATATCATAGAATCCCTGCAGTGCAGGAGGAGGCCATTCAGCCAATTGATTCTGCTGAGTAAAAGTATAACAAGGCTCATGATGCACTCTGAACTTTGGTGGAACACACCATTGACATCCTGAAAATGAGGTTCCAGTGCCTGGACAGATCTAGTGGAGAACTCCAGTAGAGTTCTCTGACAGGAGTTTGCTGCGTGCTACACAATCTGGTGATATAAAGTGTGGAAGACCTGGAGAATGAGGATGGAGATGTACCTTCTGATGAGAGAAAATTGAAGCAGATGAGTGTGTTGCAGTCCTGGAAGGCAAGATTATAGGTATGATGAAGTGATCGCCAAATGAGGCAGATGTGCTCTGTATGCCCTCATAGCCACAAGTTCCAGGGGAATGATGATGGGATGAAGTGAGGATACTCCTGAGATCTTCACATTTTATCTTGAACATCTGACACCTGTCTGGGTGAGGGCAGTGCACAGGCGATTTGTGAAAAGAGTCATTTCATGGAGATGCTGTTGAGATACAGTGGGCATGTGAACTTTAACAGCACTTGATCTATTGATAGGCTTTATCACCTGTTCCCTTCAGCACTATATCTATACCTGTCAGGAATGGTGAAAGAAGGGGTCAGCCCTGTCTCTAAGGTACTGAGAGCATGCATAGAACATCACAGAAAGAACCCTATGACACTTGGGTATGAGATATGAGATTCTTGGTGCAAACACAAGCTGTCCAAGGTGCAGGCATCACTGATGTGGAAAATGTGTAAGAAGCTAGACAATCACTGTACTCAGAATGTTAGTAAGAAGACTTATTACTGTGTTTGTCCCAGTCCAACATCAGCATTTCCACAATATGATTCTCAGTAGGTTACACACTGCTCTGGGAAGAGGCTCTGAACAGCAACATTTGTCTTCAGTTTGTGCACATGACAATGTTTCATATTTTACTGACATGAACATCACCGAGTATAACAAGGAGTCATGAACAAGAAGACAGTCTTGGGAGAGTATTTACAATAGTCAACATTATGTCCAAGTAATTAATACTCGTACCACATTGTGCAACTATATCTTCTTAACCTTTGTAAACAGCTACTATGTCTTCGTGCATCCCCAACATCCACAGTGGAACTTGAAGCAGCCTGTTGTCTGTCATTCTCTTTTGTCTGTGATGACCTTGGCAGGCATCCTCTGAAAGATCCTTCACCAAAGGCCCCTGCATGGGTCTTGCTCTGTGGCAGTGCCACACTCCTCAGCCTATTCATCCGGAGGTAGTGGATCACAGGAAGAGAAGTTTTGGATAAACAGGGCACTCCCTAGATGGATGACACTGTGGTGTACATCTGCTGATCCTCCTCTTTGACCCCTTCTCCTTATGGCCCCTATTTGACTCCTTGAGAGAGAGGGGCAGCTGCAGTGAGCTTGAAATGCCCCACACTCATTTCACACTGATATTAATGGTGGCAGCACATGCCTCAGTGGTGGAGTGCAGCGTCCACAGCAGTGTAGGATTGATGTCCTGGACAAAGATCTCCATGGTGCTGCCATCCTACCTGTGAATGTGTGATGTGTTCATGAGTTTAGAGTGATGAGATTTTTAACTTAATCTGGTGAATAGAAGAGATTATTCATCTTCTTTTGGCACTGGGTGGCTGTCCTCTTTTGAAGTGCATTGACATTGATCCCACTGTTATTGCCTCCCGTGTTGCATTGATGCCCTTGTTTGGTCTTTGCTCAGAGCAGAGGTACCACACATCACAGTAATCCTCCATTGCATCTGGTAGATGCTCGATGAGGTATTGCTAAATGTGGGGGCAGCATGTTTCCTATCTTTGGAAGTCAAAACAGTTTTTTTTCCCATGGAGAGTGCAAGCTCTGTTCTGGGGTGGCTTTTATATATGGCGCCAAGATTACAGAAGCTCAGTCATGGAAAGGCGAGAGAGTCAGAGGATATCCCACCAACAATCCCCCATGAAACTCATGCATATGCATTTTTAAAATTAATACAATGGAATCGACAGGTCAAACACCATTTTCCCCACTTAAATTTGGACTTTGCGAATTTCTGGGACAATTTCACCCCACATCTTTACTTCTATCTTTCCACCCTTCATCTCAGCTGTGGGATCCAGCCTTCATCAGTCTTTTCCAGCATACTTATGCTGCACTACTGGACTCATCAACTGGTACTATTGAGCTTGGATTGACTGTGCACTTTTATATCACAGAATCCCTGCGGTGCAGGAGGAGGCCATTCAGCCAATTGATTCTGCACTGACTCTTCAACAGAGCATCCCACCCAAGTCCTATCCCCATAACCCCCACTAATTTACCCCGCTAATCCTTCTCACCTACACTAAGGGAATATTAGGCATAGCCCAATCCACCTAACTTGCACATCTTGGACTGTGGGAGAAACCAGAACGCCTAGAGGAAAGTCACAAAGGCACAGAGAGAATATGCAGACTCCACACATTCACCTGAGGCTGGAATTGAACCCTGGCACTGTGATGCAACAATGCTAACCACTGTGTCGCCAGGATCAGTTTAGCTCAGTGTTTTGGTTTCTAAACCCCAGTTTGTTTTTGTTTCTTTAGAAATCAGGAGGGTCGGTTTCCTTTCTTTGTTTACCAGTTCTGTTCCTCTTTCCTGTTCAGTTTCTGTTTCATCTAAGGTCTATAAATTACAAATCAAGTTTAAAGACACAGATTTCCTCACATCTTGTAGGACATTCCACTCTCCGATTCAGACCAATTGTAACGTCTGAAGTCCATATTGCTGCTCTCGCTATATCTAGCATTTGTAAAAAGTCTCACAATCCGGGTCAAAGTCCCAAGTTTATTTGATATGATGACACTCATCTGATGAAGGAGCTCCAAAAGCTCGTGCTACCAAATGAACCCACTGGACTTCAACCTGGTGTTGTGAGACTTTTTACTGTGCCTACTCCATCTCCACACTGGCATCTCCACATCATAATCTAGCATTTCCAGGAAGCAAATCTCCAACATCCTGGTTTACTCAGCCCAACAGAACAGAGCTGTCAGGGAACTTGATTTTAATCACAGTAGCTGTCTGTGCTCACTGACTAAGTGCTTTAGCTTCTCATCTGGCATTAAAAAACTTTCTAAAACTTTCCAATTCCATATACTATACTGACAAGGTTTGAGTTATCAGCATCACTTGTGTAATTATTTGCCAGTTTATACAATTTTATGTTTTTTTGTACAAAGAATTAGCTATGTACTTACAGTGAATCTCCCAAAACAGAAAATGAGACTATTCATTGAAGTTCTAAATTTGAAGTTTAATGTGCATATTAATGGCTGTTAATGAGAAAATGTTCCTAATATGTGGAAAATCATCTGGCAGAAAATCTAACTTGTAAATTTCATCTGAACATCAGAAAAGAAGAAAATTACCCTTGAACAAAATCATTTTTTTTTACAATTATTGTGTCATTGTGAATTACTCTGATGATACACAAATTTCAGATGCATCTAAAAAAAGATAAAAATGTATATGACACAAATAGAAGTAATAACGGTTGTTAAATATTGATTGATTAAATGTGACCTTTCCATTATCTCCATTAGAGCTCTGAAGCTTTGAATGGAAAAATTAAAAATGCTGAGAGAAGCTAGATCTGAAAAGACCTAATGAAATATGGATAAAAATTATTGAAATGATGTTCCCTACAGTTCTCTCAATTCAGAAGGTGCTATTTTATCAGGCTGAAAGCTGGCATGTTTGGAGGTGAGCAATAGGGACGGGAGGCGATGGTGTGTTGAGAAAATAGGGAAGAACAGATCTGGATGGCTTCTTGATGCACTGTTGCAACTGAGAAACTTTCCCTCGGATGGGCTGGAATAGGGTTGACATCCTGCATTACAGAAGCAGATAGCCAATTACATTGGCTAAAGCTACAAATACAAGTACAAAATATTTTGCTGAGGGCAGAAGCATGCAGAGGTTGCTAGCTCAATCAGCTGGTTTTCTACAACAAGTTTTTTTTATATAGAGGGTGATAAATGACTGGAACGCGCTGCCTAGGGAGGTGGTGGGAGCAGGTACGATAGCGGCATTTAAGGGGTCAACTAGACAAATACATAATTAGGATGGGAATGGAAGAATATGGACTTCGTAAGTGTATAATTAGTTTAGGCATCATGATTGGCACAGGGTTGGAGGGCTGAAGGGTCTGTTCTCATGCTGTACTATTCTTTATTCTATTGGAGCTAGAGGCTCCATGCTCTGCTGATGGTGCTGTGGGCAGGAAAGGCTGCACCATCACCCAAATGATTTGTCTGGAGATGTTACCCCTCTGCTCCGAGGTGCCTAGGTGCTTAATTACTCATAATTATTAAATTGATTCCTTGCCTCCATGTTGAGGCATTCTTGCAGTCCCTCATCTGTTTTAACATTATCAACCTCTCCGGGTGGTGATAGGAAGGCCCAGGATCTCTTTGACTGTATTGAAAATCCACCCAGCATCATAACAGGGTGGTGAAAACAGAGAAACCCAAATCCTGGACGATGTTGCAGCCGATTTGGTTGTCAGCACACCTGGGTTTGGAATTCAGACTTGATCCCAATTTTGGGGTCCTGAAGCTCACGTGAACTTCCAGCTCTTAATATTAGTCCCTTGTATGCCAAATGCCAATCACTCTTGAATACATTATTCTAATAATACTTGTGAGCCTCGGCTGTGGGTAAGACTAAAGTTTGGGACATCACAATTTCTTTCTCACCTAAAATCCATATATACACTTCCAACAGAAGATCCTTCAATGTAGATGAGAATGAAAGAACACTGTAGTCTGCCTATGTTATGGCATAAACTCAGCAAAGTACTGTAAACGTTCCCAATTTGTTCCAATTGATGTTAACCCACTCAAATAAAGTGTAATGTGGTTATGTACTGACTTGCTTCTACTTAAAGAGCTGAGGTTAGTTGAATGGAGGTTTATAATAACACTTGCAAAAGGAGGAAAATTGGAAACATAGGCGCAAAATGTCTGGTTTGAAAAAAAAACAGGCAAAATGAGAATGGGGAATTGCACAGCTGCAGCAGGTTGCTGAATAAGGGGAGTGGGTGAGGCCCTGAACATGAGAGTGAGAATTTTAAACTTCTAGGCAGCGTAGCTCAGTAAGGACAGGCAATAGATGAGCACGACCTTGTGCATGATAGCTCGAGTTTATGGAATTTGGTAATTGGAAAATCACTCAAGAAAATATTGTGTCTCAAAGTATCAGAGGCATGAATGAGAGTTTCATCTGTAGATGGGCTGCAATGGTCAGACGGAGTCAAAATTGAATCGGTGATTGATAATTTTGGCATACTTCATCTTTCTTGCATTTTATCAGGACATTATTAGGATTTAATTCATTTTCTTGCTGAATTTCTTAATACTTTCTGGCCAAGTATCAGGCTCATTTTTGGAGAAAATGATCACCTCAAAATTTTGAAGGAAAATAGTGGAACTTGCATACTGCCTAGTTGGGACAAAATAGAAATTGTACTCCAGCGTTTCTCCATATATTTTCATTTTATGCTTGAAGGATGTTGCAGTCTGTAACAAAAGTACTCACTATATTATACAGCAATTTGACTGCTCATCATACATAACATTGCTAGAGTAAACTGTCATGCTGTGTACAACATTTGGGAGGGATTCTCATCATTGTTGGAGTTAAACTATTGTAGTAGCACTGTTGAAGTCATCAGGCCATGGTTTTTGGATTAAATTTAGGATCCTAGCTACATGCGGTGAGACCCTTGGGCAACTTCCAAGTTGGGGAAGATACTGGCCTGCAGTAAAAAGACTCAGACAAATTTAATTCTTCCCACTCACTATTTTCCACCAGATGGAGAGAGGATCTTATATCAACCCCACAGAATAAAACCCCAAAACACTTAAGAAAAATGATTATTCGACTTACTCTGTGAACCTGAAGTGGCAGCTGTAGTCATAGAGGCCTTTACTAGAGGATGCTCTTCAATTATATGTCTTTCTTTTTGTTAGTTAGTTTTTGAGGTTTGTGCCATGCTTTTGAAGCATGTTGTTAGCTTTTGATTTTTGTAGGATGGTGTATATATTTTTGGGCAGTTTGCATATTCATAAGAATATAAATAAATGGTATGAGTACTGGCATGCAGTCATTCACACTCACAAGCAGTAACATATGCATCCTCTTTCCTGAACTGCTGATTTTAAAGAATATTTACATTTATAGTGCCAAAGTCACACTGATAGAGATCTAGACAGCACAGCGACAAATTATCGCATCTTGCTTTTTGAGCACATTAAGTCAGGTGTTCTGGGAACTGAGTAGAAGATTAGATGCTTTTCCCAGTGCTGGTGAAATTTTGCAAATGAGATACCAATCAATATACTTTAAAAACTGGCACATTCTACCCCACTCCATTCACTTGGATTGTTGGTACTCATTAAGTCGTCATCATATTTGGTGACTAATGCACACATAAATTACCTGATATTATGTTCTTAAACAATACATCCAAAAACAGATCCATCTGAATGCTTAAAACAACCAGTTCATAAAGTTGCTAGAATTCAACAGATTGTTCATTAGAATGTCTGAATTATTAATGTGCCTGAGGAACTGTTCCTTTGAACTCAATGTAGTCACAGAAACGTGTGGTAACCAACATGTACTGTAATATTTCTGATTCCTTTGGAACCACTACTGATGTTGAAGCCAAGGCATTAGCAATTCAAAGTGTTGTCAGGTGTCACTGCTTTTTTCAGACATGATGACCTCTTCAGCCCTCCTGCTGGATATTATTTCCAATAAAATCCTTTCCTGAACACATATTTTGAATTCATAATGGAAGTAATGATTACTAAAATAACATGATTCACTGCTTGGTGTGTAAAACTACCCTCTGATGTGCTAAGGTAATGTGAGAGAAAAGGGAGAGGATTATACAGTGGGGTAAGTTGATCTCTTGTTTCTGCTTGGTACAAGAAGAGCATTAAATTTTCATGCGCCACTGGTGCTCATCCAGGCCAATATGTTGTTGATATATAAATGAGAAGGAGCAAGCAATTGAAAGTGAGAGGGGAATAAATATTTTGAAGATTATTATGAATTGTGGGAGAGGAATGTTCTGTTTAAACTAATTCTCCTGGGCAGGATAATGGAGGTGGATGCTTTCACAGGAAATTTCCTTGGAACTTCCTTCACTTTGCTCTGCCGATGTAACTTATGAACATTGAGGTTTTCACATGATAATCAGACTTTAGCAAACCCTCACTGAAGTAATAGTTGCAGACTAGAAGAAAATCCCCTGCATGTGAATCATTTGAGGAACAGCTGCATTGATGGGCCAAATAGCTTCCCTCATATGTACCTAGTAACCTGTGTGGGTGGGATTACATTTTCCAACCTTGCTAGAATGGGATAAATGCAGTTCAAAATTTTGCACCCATGTCAGCTTATTGCTTTGCAGGCTCACATATTACAAATATTACGTACATTAAACTTACTATTCACGTAAGTCTAATTATTCATTGAAAAGGACTGTGGCATGAACAATAACTCTGCATAAGAACTCATAGTGTCAGTAAGGTGCTTACATAATTCAACATCTTCTACTTGGCATCTGTTTGTGGCGATCATGCCTTTTGCAGTTTTATACTACTGGAAATGCAGTCTAAAAGGCATTCCACTTCAAAAAATACATATTTCTTGGGTAAAATCAAGATTAGTAATATAACAAATTATTAGTTATTCAAGCCAGTCAAATATTAGGCCCACCATACGTAAATTAATCTGAAATGTACGAGTTAAAAAAAGGAGTACAAAGAAAGAGGAAAGAGGAATAATTTATTATTTAATATATAGTTTTTAATTCATTTTGATTTAAGCACATAGTAATCCTCACTTCATGTTTAGTCATGATTTGATTAAGTCACTGAAGGGAACTGTTCTTTTTTTCAGCAAATGTGGAAGGAAATAGAAATGCAAACTTACGGCAGTCTCACCTGCTCCTGGTTTTGGGATTCATAAATAATATCTATACCCAGAATCAGAGAACAGGGGGTTGGGGATAGGGGTCAGAGTTAATAACTACTTGTTTATGTGCTGGCCATTGAAGACTCAACAATGGGAAAGAAAGCTCCCTCAGCAGAGCTACACCAACTAATTGCTTCACAAGAACTCCAAATCCAGCATCGGAAGAATAAACATCCGTTATAATCAACTGAACATGGGAGGGAGAGAAAGCAGAATTTTTTTTCAGGCAGGGGAAATGAAAAATTAATAAAGTGTATCTTAAGAGAACACTGGAAATCTGCTGTGGGACAGGGTAAAAATATTTCTTTATGTGCAATCATTTCTAAATGATTTTGACAAGAAGATAAAAGGATTTCTGAGGTGCCAGACAATGAGCTACTTAAACAAACCAATGTAGCTTTATTTACAAGGTGTTGCCTGATTGAAGTCCAACATGGAAGAGAGATATTAAAAAAAACCAAATGCCTCTGCTGACGTCACACCACATCATGTGACGAATCACACACAGAGATGCATTGCTTTACAATACATGACAGTTCATATCTGGGAACGAGAGACTTAGGGCTGCAGAAATGTTATTTCTGTTGTTTAGGAATATAGCTGTCAGCCTCATATCCTTTAACCATCAGAAAATGTGTACATGTGTTTTACCATGTGTCTATCATGTAATGCTTTCCTTTATTGTGCAATGAAGTACATTGCGTCAAACCAAAACAGGAAATGGGAATTACAGTCCAGATCCCTGACTACCCACAATCAATTCATACCACCAGTGATCTACTATTTGGTTTGCAGCATAGTAGAATATTTGGAAGTGACCTCGTCCTTACATCTGCAAATCACGTGTCTGTTAACAAAATCAGTAATTTGAAAAGGATCTCATGTGATTCTTTACCATTAAGTGCAAAGGTTTCAGTTAACTTGCAGCTATTGCCAATGGTGCTAATTAAGTCAAAGCAAAATAACACAGATGCTAGAAATCTGAAACTAAAGCAGTAAATGCTGGAATGATGAAGCCAATCTGGCAGCATCCGTGGAGGGAGAAACAAAGTTAATGTTTCAGATCGATGAATGTTCATTGGAACTGAGGCGCCTGAACTTCTGACTGTTGCCAACATTTTCTGCTGTTATTAATGCTAATCAAGCATGAGAATACAAGTCAACAAAAATTTATTAGATGACAGAGAAATAAAGCAGGCGTAGATATTGGAACAAGAAGAAATTTAAGACATTTAAGGACTCCGATTCTAAGATGTTAGAAAAATGAACTTGCTCTTGATGAAACAAAGACTGAGGAAAAACTTTAATGCAGGCCTACAAAGTACTGACGGAAACAGAAAGGACAGGCTTTTTAATTTGAATATTGAACACAGAACTGAAAAACAGACACAAAGAATTAAGACACCTCAAAGAAGCCTTAGCAGTACAGAAGGAAGTTGTTCTTATATCGGGGCCTTCATATGTTTAGGACATCACAGAGCATTTCACAACCAATCAATGACTTTTGAAGTGTAGTTAGCAGACATGAAAAGGTCCCACAGCAATGAGATAAGTGACGAATGCCGTTGCTGACTGATGGTTAAATATCAAAGGCATGAGAAAAACTCCCTTGCTCTTCTTCTGTCTATGTGCAGTTTGCACACTCTTCCCGTGTTTGTATAAGTTTTCTCTGGGTGCCCCAGTTTCATCCCACAATGTAAAGATGTGTGTGTTAGGTTGATTGCCCACACTAAATTGACCCTAGTGTCAGGGACATTAGCAAAATAAATATATAGAGTTATGGGAATAGGGCCTGGGTGGGATTGTAATTGGTATAGACTCAATGGACTGAATGGCTTCCTTCTGCACTGTCGGATTCTATGGGATTCTATGATTTTTTGACAAGTATCATGAAACTTTCACTGAGAGGGTAACTAGAGTTTTTGTTCTGATGCCTCGTCCAAATGATGGCATCTTCAAGAGTGTAGCAGTCCCTTAATAGTGGACTAACTTGTCAATTTAGATTATGCATTCAGGTCTCTGGAGTGCAGTAATAGCCCTGAGCTCAGGCTGTTATTAGACATAAAGTGGTAAGTACTGAACAGAGCATACAGGAAAAGACTCCCAGCAAAATCAGTTAATGCTGCGTCAACTAACACATTTAAAGAGCTAGATGAATATTTTAATAGTTAGGGGACTAAATACTATGAAGACAAGTATAAATAAAAACAAATCAAATACTCCAAGGAATGCATTGACCTTGTGTATCTGGAAACAAGGAAGCATCAACCAGGAACATTGATGGGGCGTAAAAGTTGACATTATATATTTCCTGGATCAGAAGATCAGGTGAGGTCTACAATAGCAACATTCTAATTGTACGCACTAAAATCCCCAAGTGAAACTGAAAACTTTATCCAACTATGTTTGAACTGCAAGCTGGATGGAAACAAATAATTTGTTGAAGTTTCTCTCAGAAAATAGGACAAATGGAATATAGTGTGTGCTGGGTGAGTTCTGTGAAGGATAGAGTTAGACTTCCAAAGGCCATAGACAGGCTGGTGGAATGGGCAGATGTGGCAAATAAAAGTTAGCATGGAGAAGTGTGAAGTGATATGTTTTAGCAGGAAGGACTAGGAGAAGCAATACAAAATTAAGGCTACAATTTCAAAGGATGTGCAGGAACAAAGCGACCAGTGAAGCTTGTGTAGAAATATTGAAGTTGTCAGACAGGTTGAGAAACTGATTAAAAAGATATATAGAATCCTGGGCTTTATAAATGTGGGCACAGAGTTTAAAAACAATGCAGTTATGAATCTTTATAAAACACCAAATTGGCCTCAACTGGAGAATTGTGTCCAATTCTGGACACTTTTCTTTATGAAGGGTAGGGGATAACAGATTTCAGTTACTTTAATAAATTGGAAAATCTGGTATTGTTCTCCTTAGAAAAGGTTAAGAATAGATTTAATATAGGTGTTCAAAATCATGAGGAGCCTAAACAGAGCAGATAGAGATAGTAATTGTTCCCAGTTGCAGAACCATCATAAATCAGGAATGCATATTTAAAATGATTGGCAAAAGAGCTAAAGTTTTTATGTAAGAGAATTGGGTACAACATAATGGAAAACAAACTGCAGGGCTATGGGGAGAGGTTGGAGGAATAAGAATAGTAGATTCCTCTTACAGAGACCAGCACAAGCTCAGTGAGCCAAATGGCCTTCCCCTAAACTATAATCACACTATGATTCTTAGCTACAGCAGACTGCGCAGGTTAGCAGAAAGAATAGCTGAATGATCCATTCATTGCTTGCTTTTGCATGTTGTCTGCTCAGTGAATATTCAACTGAACAGAAATCAAAAACAAATAGGTGGTTCTCTCAATGTTGATCAGATGTTTTTTAATTTCTTTTGAATTAGCAAATGGTTATTTTCCTTGTTGTGGTTTTCATTTTTTAAAAATTAATTCCTGCTATCTTTAGTTTATATTTCACTCTCTCTCACTTCACTTTTGTTCTATTAATTGGCTTACTTGGAAATGCAGTGATGCTGAAGGATTGACCGGAAAACTGATTCATCAGTTGCACTTTGTTAAATGTATCAGTCTGACATTTGAGGTCCTTTATTGATTGTGTATAGTTCCATAGAATACCATCATAAAAATATAGCAAAGACAAACAAGAAAAGGTCACTCATCCCATCAATGTTTAGCGTTTTTACAATGAAAGCAAAATACTGTGGGTGCTGGAATCTGAAACAAAATCAGTAAATGCTGGGAAATCTCAGTAGGTCTGACAGCTTCTGTGGAGAAGGAATAGAGCTAATGTTTTGAGTCTGGATAATCCTCCTCCAGACCAAAAGGTTGGCTCGAATTTCTCTCCACAGATGCTGTCAGACCTGCTGAGATTTTCTAGCATTTTCTGTTCTTGTTTTAACATTTTTAATATCTTTAAACATTCACTAATTTATTATCACATTTGCTTTAGGTATTAAAACTATGAGTAGACCTCAAAATACAATTTTATTGAAATACTATGAAAAGCTGTTCAAAAATGTCCAATTCTTGACTGGAATTTTTCTCAACTGGAGGATAGAAGCAGGATTTCTGTATGGAACCTCAACTGCGGACTCTCTTTCAAGGTTATGGGTTATCACTTTTTATAGTGCACTCCTATCAATAGTCTTACTGCTGACCACAAACATAAGAATAGACACAGGAATAGGTCACATATGAGGCTCATTGAAGCTGCTCTGTCATTCATTAAAGTTCATGGCTGATCTCCTATACAAACTCCACTTTCTTGTTCTATGTCCTTGCTGCCCAAAGACTTATTGATCTCAGTTCAGAATGCAGGCAACAATTGAGCATCGACAGCTCTCTGAGGCATAGAATTTCGAAGATTCACAACTCTGCACAAGAGTGAAGAAACCACTCCTCATTTCAGTCCTAAATGGCTGATCCCTTCTTCTAACCAAGGGAAAATAGCCTCTTAAGCACTTAGCTTGTCAAGCCCTCAAAGCACGTTATACATTTCATTTTGTTCACCTCTTATTCTTCTAAACTCCAGAGAACATAGGCCCATTCTACTCAAATTCTTGCTCATACGACCACCCTCTCAATCCAGAGGAGGAAAATAATGTACAATTACAGCACCTGAAAAGAAGAAAAAAAAATTCCGAAGGGAGAGTGGAAGAGCCTTGGATATCATTCTCCTATTCTCTTTTATTAGGTCCTAGAATGTGCAGGGGAAGAGGAAGAACAATGGATTGAAGTACCATTTAGTCTTCCTAACAAAAGCTTTGTGGGGGTGTTGGGGGGGCACGGTTGGGTGAAGGCATGGTTACAATAAAAGGCAGAGAATGCAGCTGTCAATTACTGGAACTCTGAAAATTATCTGCTGTGACTCATACTTAACTTCACTGATTTTATTACATCAACCTGACAAATGAGAAAAAAAACTGGATGTGGTTTTGGATTCTACTTCATAGATCAAGTTCCTCCAACGCTCTAACAGAGTATAATATATCCAGGCAACAACACTGAAGCAGTCAAAATGAAGCAATTTCACAGATAAAATCTTTTGAGTACTTATGAAATGAATGTTGATGCAATCAAGAAAAAATAATTTAGATATTGTGGGTGAGAAATTTTTGATAAAAGGCAAGCATGAAGGCAAGCAAATGGGTTTTTTTTCCCAGCCTTGAAATGGCTGTAAAGGCATGGTTAACTTACTACCAAACCTCATCATACTACACAAAATAAAAACAAACTGAAATCCTGGCTCTTCTTGTAAATATACTGAAACAAAAGGAGAATTAAATTGGATAGCTCTTGAAAGAGGGTGTATGAATCACAACATACAATTATTTCATTCCCATTCAATGCAATGCAGGCTACACACCAACTTTATGCTGCCTGCTCATTGCTGTATGCAGCCAGTGTTATTCATACTATTCATTAGCTAGAGTTAAGCAGTTCTTGGTATTGTACTTGCTAGTACTACTTGAAGCTAGTCTACACTGCTTAAAGCTAGTCTGCAACTCATATAGCTGCGGAATATCAGTGGGTAAAAATAAAACAAGACTGATCTTGACCCTGAGATAGCATGCAGCAAGGTTTTCCGACACTACATTATAAGTCTTGCTGGAGGAGGTGGCAAGGAGTAGAGATGTCCTGCCTTTGGAACGGGGATAAGAGGCCCTCTAGAATCAAGACATATGATGACAACAGTGGGACAAGTAGCTGTTGCAGTAAATGACAGCAGGCATTTAGCCTCAATGACCTGGACGATGTTTAATGACATCAAGGTCAGTAAATCCATTTTCAAATGCCATATCTTACCAACTGCACTACTAGCCAACTATTCAATTCGTGACTCCCTAACCAACAATCAACATCAATAAGGGTTTAAATGTATTATTCAAATGCTTCACCTCAGTCTCACACACTGTTGCAAGCCTTACACCCATTTCTCTCAGTTTGCATACACTGCAAGATATTCAACAGTGACAGTCTCATCTCCCAAACATATTGCACAACATTTACTGACATAATATCCTTTCTTTTGCAGGAGGTGGTGGTGCACAAATGGAGATGGCAGAGACTAAATGGAGGGGGTCTGGTGCTACTCTAGTAGCTGCAGCATAGCTGGTGGAAGGCTGCTAGAAGGATCCACAGCTATGAGCTTCTAGATTTCTGATGGAAGTTATGATGCTGAAGCATTTGCTATCAGATGTTGCACTGTAGTTAGGCTGACAATTATGTTGAAGAAGTTGACCATCTCTTTCCCTTGGAGTAGTGCTGACCATAATCATTGACCACTGCTGAGACTGTAGCCAGCAGCAGGCCTGATTCCACTGAAAATGATAGTGCCATGTACCTAATACTCCTTCTTGCATTAAACCTTGCCATCATATGATAGCATTTTCTGATGTACACATTGTCGATGATGTTAGCAGGCACTTTGTATCTTCTTCTCTACCCTCACCCCAACCTATTCTTCCTTTTTCCTTTCAGATATCCACACAGTGTAGCCTGGTCAGAGAGTGGAGGCAGAACCAAAGAAGAGTGATGAAACTGCCAGCCTGCCCAAGGGCAAAGTCACAACTGTGTACTTGCATCATGAACTCAGAGGACTTTGATGGGTGACAGTGGTTAGCGCTGCTTCACAGTGCCAGAGACCTGGGTTCAATTCTGGCCTCGGGTGACTGTGTGGAGTTTGGACATTCTCCATGTGTCTGCATGTTTCCTCTCACAGTCTAGAGATATGCACTTAGGTGGATTGGCTATGCTAATTTGATCCTTAATGTTCAAAGATGTGTAGGTTAGGTCGATTAAGTGTGGAAAATAAGCGGGGCTATTAGGAAAGGAGAGAGAGGTTGAGCATGAGTAAGATCCTCTTTCAGAGAGTTGGTGCAGACTTAATGGGCCTAATGGCCTCCTGCTGCACTTTAGGGATTTCATGATTTGATAAATTAGGGACATAGAAGCAGCTTGATGGCTGCACATAACAAAATGCTTTTTGTTTTGAGAAGCTTGACTGAAAGCCTGATTTCAATGAGAAAAAAATTGGGGGAATTACAAACCAAGCTGGCATAGAGCTTTGCTCAGAGCTTAGAGCCCAGCCATCCCAACATGAAGAAGATGGTCAACTTCTTCAATATAATTAGCCTAACTACAAAGCAGCATTTGATAGCAAATGCCTCAGTATCCATAACTTTGATCAGAAACCTGGAAGCCCATAACTGTGGATCCTTCTGGCAGCCTTCCACCAGCTGTGCTGCAGCCACTGGAGTAGCACTCGATAGGGTCACTAGGGCAGACAAAGGCACACAAAGACAGACATAAATGGAATGTAAAGGGTGATCAGTATAAGTTTATACGCACTAAGGCATCATTTATTTTATAGCTTTGGTTTTGAATGTTCATTTTGTGACTTTTGTTTTTACATTGATTGAAGGGAAGGTAAGGCATGTGGGAGATGTTGCTGGATGAGGAATTGGCATTGAAATGACTGGTATCATGCTTGAATTGGTTCTTCATGTATAGCCCAGGCTGAAAGAGCAGTCTAAGTTGCAGCCTGTCTTTCTCTACCACCTTCTCCTCGTCCTCATTTTTCTCTCCCTCCTGCTTTTCAGCTTCTTGCCTAGACAATTATGGTAAGGTTCCAGAATTATGACAAGCTAGTACAGCAGGCACCAAAAACACGCAGATCTTGAGTCTCTTCCAGAGACAGTGGTATTATTGCCAGTGGTCTGCAGTATCAAATTTCATACAGCAGCATGACTCTCACATGTACACAATGAACCAAAGACATCAGCCATTATCAGTGAAAAGCCTTTACTATCATCAGGGTAGCACAATAGCATAGTGGTTAGCACTGCTGCTTCACAGTGCCAGGGATCTGGGTTCGATTCCTGGCTTTGGTCACTGTCTGCGTGGAGTTTGTACATTCTCCCTGTGTCTGTGTGGGTTTATTTCTGCATGCTCCAGTTTCCTCCCATGTCTGAAAGATGTGTTGATTAGGTGCATTGACCCAAACAGGCACCGGACTGTGGCAACTAGGGGAATTGCACAGTAACTTCTTTGCAGTGTTAATGTAAGCCTTACTTGTGACTATTAAATAAACTTCTGGTGGACACCCAGTCATAATGTTTGAAATACAACTGGCACATGAATGAAGGCATCATAACTGTAGCCAGGATACGGGCTTTGACCTTCATGATTTGTAAACACTACGATCACACAGTACAGATTGGAACTACAGTGTACACATGGCAGCCAATGCTATCCTGCACCATGGAAAAGTCTGCAATTCTTGTAGGCTCTTGAGCTCACTCTGTATATTTCTTCCAGATGAGGAATAAAATGTATTTAGCTTCCTTTAAATGGAAAGTCTTTGTGACCTCCCCTTTCACTATAATCTGAGAGATGCTGCTAAAATCTCTAACACCAATCTGGAAGAAAGCAGATGTGTAAACTTCATAATCATGGTCACTTTTGCAGCCAATGACAATGCAGTTTTTGCCCTGCTCTGAGTTGTGGTTGTATGAGATGGCAGATTTCAGTCATGTGCTTTCTAATGAAGTGCAGATATCTGAAATGTTGGTTGCAACTGAGGTTTAGGATGAAGAATTGCTCTCTAAGCACTTGGGGTGTAAATGGCCTCCTGCTGAAAGGCTGTATTCTCCTCTCCTCCTCACTCTTCAAGCAGCCTGTCCTGCCCTGAAGGTCTGCCGACCACAACACTTCCCACAAACATATAAGACTTGAAATAACTATAGAAAGCACTAGAAAACATGTAGAAAAAAACCCAGCAAATTAATACAAGTATTTGATAATCCCTTTAAATACCCATGCTGGGGAAATCTTCCATATTGCTTAGCATGTGCTCAGCTATCCAAAATTACAAGGTGGCATTAGCAGGTTTGTAATTTTCTAAAATGACTGTTCAGGTACCAAATCAGTTTTGCATACTGAATAATATCATGATATACAGGTCTGCATACTTCCAGAGAACATAAACTATACACACACTAACACCTTTAAATGCTTTAAACAAAATGAGATCCTGGTATATGTGATGTCAGAAATGTATGCATGTACAGTGAGTGTCATTTGAGAATGCCTAATGGCATCCAAAAAAGATGTTCCTGAGTCCAATTTTGCCCCCAAGCAGTTATGGTGCTGTCACTAGACATGCCATAACGTACCTGTAGTGTTTATTTCTGATCACAGAAACTATCATTGATAGCCTTCATACCAAGTAGGTGTTTAAGACAGAAACAGAAGCAGGGAGATATCTTGCTTTACAATTTGCCAAATATTTCCCTGCTTTCATATCTGCTGAGTGGATTAGGACTGAAGTATGTGTAGTTATTTCTAGCATTCAAAGAACATCAGCACTCTTCGCATAAACATCACCCCTCAGTCACCCATTTAATTCCAAGCGTGCACCAATTACTCTGTGCAACACAGTTCAGTGACATTTGATTTTCCTAATAAAGCTCCCAAAGTGTCATCAGTGCAAAGGTGCTTTTCCAGTAAACGCACCTTCTTATCCTGATCTTTTGTCTTCTGTTACGTAGACCAAATCTGTGCTTTATTTTATATATGCCAGGGGCATTTAAATAGTATTGTGACATGTGTCTTTCTTTCAACCATCAGTCAGTGACTGATCCCTCACAGGGTACTGAAGATTATTCACTTAGGCTATGAAATGATAGTGAGCTCAATGAGCTTTTGCTTATGGCCTATTAACCAGTGCAAAGAAGTGTGGACGTTGGTAGTTTCATTAATGATCTTCAGTAATGCTTGAAGCACTGGGGACTGCATTGCTAAAGCTCAGAGTACATACATAAATCACTTTGTACAAGACTAAATTACCTTCTAACAAAATTCTGCCAATTCTTCTTAGAAGCAAACAGTTAAATAAAGTGCTTATTGGTGTTGCTATTATCAGCAGATAAGCTGATATTTAAAACATCATTCCTACTTTATTACCTAATAGCAGCTGAAAATTAAATACATGTTTAATTTTAGCTTTGACACAAACAGCTTTGTTGTGAAAGAAAAATGCCAGAACAATTCCCGTTTGCTGTGCTGATTTGTGTTTGCGTTTTTGGAAGGTTAACAGTCTAAAACATAATTATTTAAAGTTGATATGATTAAATATATGCAAAGCTGACTAGACAATAAATGAGAGACATAGCAGATTTTCTCTCTTTTTATTTTGTCTCTAGTTGCCTCCTTCAATGATCTCTTCTCCTCAACCAAGAAAGCCAACTTTTGTTCAGTTCTAGTGCAGGATGCAGTACACCATAATCAGTTAGTGAATACTGAAAAGTGCCTCCAATACTGACCATGTGTCTGAAACGTATCCTGATCATGTCAAACAATCGCTCAATGATATTTTTAAAAATTAATTCACAGGATAAGGGCATTGCTGGCTGCGCCAGTATTTATTATTCGTCACCAATTGGCCTTGAACTGAGTGTATATCAGAGGGCACATTAAGGTCGACCACATTACTGTGGATCTGGAACTAATGGAGGCCATGCCAGGCAAGGATAATAGGTTTTTTTCCTTAAAGGACATGAGTGAAGCAGATGGGACCTTACAACAATTGGCAATGTTTTTGTGGTCATCACAAGACTTTTAATTCCACATTTTTAATAAGTGACTTCAAATTTCATCGTTCACCATGATGGGATTCAAGTCCATGTCCCCAGAGCACTACCCTGGGATTTGGATTAGTAACTAAGCCATTGCCGCTCCCTTATCCAGTTATTGTATGGCTGTTATTGTGCTGTCCATGGGCCTTACTGACTGAATTTCATGGGGGCATCATCAGCCAAGTTTGAAGGGGATATTGTTTTCCACCTTCCAGTCATCTCTTGAATTTGCTTGCAAGTTGAAAGACGTAGAGAGTTTGGATTGTCACAGCATGAATACATTTTGACAGCTTCCTGGGAATTGTGCGCATACTTCCGTAAGTCTTTTCTTGTGATTGCATGGCAGCTGCACATTGATGGAGTGGATGATCTGCAGTTTGCAAATCCTATTGGTTTTAAGGCGAGGTGATTGCCAGATATGTGCAGTTGGTTACACCCTGAACCTGTGGAAAACCATTCACAGCTACAAACTCAAACACCCATTCACTCCAATTGGTGGACACAAGCCACCAGTGATCAAGCTTATTCCCTTGTGCGCAGCCAACTGGGAGATCATGGGCATGACTCTGATAGAGTCTTGGATCTAAAGGCAAATTAGTTGAGCATGGTCTTCACTATCACAGCCACTGGCCATGTGTGATCATCAGCTCAGGCAGAGGGCAAGTCTTCTAGGAAGTTGAAGATAACCAATACCAATTTACACAACAACACTGATCTCCAAAGCACTGCTTTTTAAAGAAGTTTAAGAAGTTGGGGCTGTATTTGTACATCCTGTTCTGAGGGTGTGCTCGGTCTTGCACCCCTTTCTGCAAAGGTCATCTTGCTCGTTGTACAAGGTCCAATCTAAGGAAGCATTGCATTACCCATCTTGACCACATGAATTCAAATACCTTCAAGGTGTAGAAATTAATCTCTTGCCACCAGAACTGGGAATCGATTACTGCATTATCTAGCTGGCATTTGATGAGCATGATGAACACCATTGTGTTCTCTCCTTGTAGCAAATTTCAGGAAACCTATGGATGCATCACTAAATTCGAACATAAGTTGAAGTACTGCTACAGTGGGAATCTTCAGTATTTCACTGGTCAAACCAGGGTTTTACTAACAGTGTTAATTACTTCCCATATCTCCTCCGCTATCCACTTTCTTTTGATGAATTTACATTTTACTTATTGTTCAATCCCTACAGCATTTTAGTAATTGGTCTGAGCAGCTACAACACAGACCTGACGCTGTCTTTGAGAAACACTAATGTTCCTGGTTCAACATCATTCCTCCTGACTGAGACAAGCTTGTTATGTGTCCAACTTTTTTTTTGCCAAATATTATTTTTCTTCAAACCACTCTTAAGTGAGGTGCCCATTGTCCAGCAATCAGATTGCTTATCTGTTCAACAGATAACTTGTATCAAAACCAGAGCTTAGCAAAAAAAACCTTTACAATGTAATTATAAAATCATGTCCTCTCAAATTCTTCCTCAAGCACGGTTGGCAATAAACATTGCATTAGACCACGGCCTGGGATTGTGATAATTCATTAAAGAGAATGACCCTAACAGTTGATTGACAACGAAATCATCTCATCAAGTAACTGTATTTGAACTCAGTTGAGAGTGAAAGGCCTCTATGCTAATCAACTGAGAACATCATTTCCCATCTTAATTAATTTTATATTTTTCAACATTTTATGTAGTGTTTGGTTATTCATGTCCCATGATCGTCAAGGGATCACTTTATACATTGGCTCTTCTCCATGTTACACATGTAAGACTTTATAAGACGGTTGTGTTTTAATCATCTCCTTTAATTCAAGGTGAAACACAATGTCCTGGAATGAGAAACTAAAAGAGAAAATGCTAGAAAATCTCAGCAGGCCTGGCAGTATCTGTAAGGGGAGAAAAGAACTAATGCTGAGTCAAGAAGACTCTTTATCAAAGCTATCCTTACAGATGCTGTCAGACCTGCTGAGATTTTCCAAAATATATTCGGGAATTGATGCTAAAATCTGGGCAAGGATGGCCTGTATTCTGTTTAGTGAAACAAATAGTGTTGCAGGTTTCTGTTCTTATCAATGCCACAGCTTCTCAATATCTGTTGAGAATCAAGTGTCACAGCCTCAGGATGAGGGGTTGATCTAATAGAACTGAGATGAGCAGAAAACACTTCACTCAGAGAGCAATGAAACTTTGGAATTCTCTGCTGTAGAGATTTGAGAATATTCCATCATTGAGTATATTCTTGGCAGAGATCAAAAGGGAATCAAGAGAAATGGGGAAAGGATGGGAGTGGAATTGAGGCAGAAGATTAAACTCCTAAGTGGACTTTTGACAAAGGATCATCTGGACTCAAGATGCCAGCTCATTTCTTTCCATACAGATGCTGCTTAATCTGCTGAGATTTTCCAGCATTTTCTCTTTTGGCTTCAGATTCCAGCATCCTCAGTAATTTGCATTTGTCCTAGATCATACTAGTTCTCCCCAGAGACAGGCCAATGTGATCTGTAATTAAAATGTATTGAAACTCATCTGCCAAGTTTCAAAGCTTGACACATAAGAGGGGCAAGCGGTTTTTATAAAAACACAGAAACACAGAGATAAGAGAGGTGTACTGCTTTGGGGTAAAACAGCCTGTAACTTGTGCGGTGAAGAGCAGGTAGAATTCTGCTTTAACAAATCAGCTGAATCCTTCTAAAGGTTGTTTTTTTCTGTTCAAAAGGAAGTGGCATGTCTGGTAGGATTGAGCTTCAAGGAATAAGGAATCATCAAGGTGGGCTTTGCTATTGGGAAATTGTTCTGGGTTATTCCGTCTGAATAGAACATTTTTGCAAGAACACTGGAAAATTTGACCTGACATGGCAGGGCGAAGTGATTTGCTGGGAGCGGGTAGAGCCTTAAAGCTTAACCTGGGATTGACATCATTTGTCAGGAGCAAGCCCCGAAGGAAATCTTATTGTCTGATGTATTTTGACTGAGTTAATTCAAAAGTTGGTGTATTAGTTAGCTTTAAATAGCATCTGGTCGATGCTGATTTTAGATTGTACAGTAAAAAGTGAAATCTTGGTTGTCGGAATATTAATTTCTTTTCTAAAAGTTTTTGGTGTCTGTGGATCTTAGCACTTTCTAGAGTTTCATCTACTGTGAATGCACATCTGAAATATGTCCTCTTATGTCTTCTTATTCTCCACATCATTGTTAAAATTATTGATTATATCAGGATTTTTGACATACCTTTACTGTCAGATATCCTCCCAAGTTTTTTGTTTTGATTTGATTTATTATTGTCACGTGTATTAACATACAGTGAAAAGTATAGTTTCTTGCACACTTTACAGACAAGGCATACCATTCATACAGAAGGAAAAACGAGAGTGCAGAATGTAGTGTTACAGTCATAGCCAGGGTGTAGAGAAAGATCAACTTAATGCAAGATAAGTCCATTCAAAAGTCTGATAGCAGCAGGGAAGAAACTGTGCTTCAGTACGTATGTGATCTCAGACTTTATATCTTTTCTCTGATGGAAGAAGATGGAAGAGAGAGTGTGCAAGGTGTGTAGGTCCTTAATTATGCTGGCAACTTTGCCGAGGCAATGGGAAGTGTAGACAGTCAATGGGAGGCTGGTTTGTGTGATGGATTGGGCTACATTCACAAACCTTTTGTAGTTCTTTGCAGTCGTGGGCAGAGCAAGAGCCATACCAAGCTATGATACAACTAGAAAGAATGTTTTCTATAGTGCATCTGTAAAAGTTGGTGAGAGTTGTTGCTGACATGTCAAATTTCCTTAATCTTCTGAGAAAGTAGAGGCATTGGTGGCTTTCTTAACTATAGTGTCGGCACTGGGGGACCAGGACAGCTTGTTACACTCAGCACAAGGTATAAGCAGTCACTTTTTGGTGCTTTGTATTTTTAGCCTTTTTTCCCAGTTTCAATTGGTTTTAGTCCATTTTTAATAATTATGCTGGTCTGTTTACTGATTTTAAATGCAATCAGGCAGTAACTTCTTAATTACCCCCCAGAGAGCTTTCCTCGGTACTCTTTGTTAATTATGCAAAATTATTTTGTACCTATCAAGGTCTATTCACCATTGCACTGTTTTTCTGCTAGTTAATTTTATACCTGGTATGTATCACTCCCTTGCTCAGTATGGTATTCAGTTTGTTTCCAAAGAATATTTCTTGACTCTTTCCATTCCCTTGACATTCTATGATGGCATCCACTAATGCACTCTTTTGTCTTAAAAATAAGACGTGCTCATCCACGAGTTGCATTATTTTTCTATTTGGCTGCAAATTATTTATGGGAATGATACAGTCCAATCTTCAAAGGCTCACAGAAGACTGTAATATGTCTGGTGCATTTTACCTTCATTTGATAGGAAATATCTAACATCTGTTTTTGATAGGTTTTAAACTCCCTTTTGTGTGGCATAAGTATTTATCCTTAGGCTTCTGACTTATCTCTGCACTTACACATTACACTGACATCCCTCATCATCCTTAGCACATTTCTGTATTCATACAACGTCAACTCTTGTCACTTTCAGCTCATATCTGCAATTATATAGTAAGTTTTCAACTTTTGATTCTCCATTCTACTTCTAACGAAGTTCTATCTTCTTGATTGTCTCTACTTCCTTATTTTCATACATTATTTTGGTCTTGGAGGTATTTTGTATTGTGATGAGCAAGTTGATGATATTTGTTTCTTAAAGCCAACAAGAAGCTTTTGAAAGCAGGAACCCTCAATTAGCTGAGAGTGACTGCTGCCGCCATATGATTTCTTTCCCCCTATTTTGCTGGTTCTTACTTTACATGCCAGCTAAATCCAGCTACTAAATTATCACACTAAAAGGGTCAAACCAAGGCTTGTGAAATAAAGTAAAATAATTCATGTTCACCATTTAGGAGCATTGATACATATCCTAAAGAGATCAAGATAAAAAGCTTTGGCAATGTATTGCTCTTTTCTGCAGTAATGATCAAGTATCTCAGCTTTTGATTAGACACTTCATAGACTTCAGAATTTACAACATTGTGTTCAACGATTTCAAATGATTATCTCTTGCCCTGCTTTATTTCCTTTTGCTTTGCAAGTTCTGTCTTTACTGCTGTTGTCCTCTAAGCAGCTCTTCATCATTTTACCATTCACACTTCCTAAATTCATATTTTGCATTTCTTTACTTGTCCCATTACCACTCTCCACCAACTCTTTAATCATGCAACCTCTCCTGCCCTCAAACTCCTATTTTGGACTTTTTCCAACTTTCCCCCATTTCACATGTTTAAGCATTATTATCTTTTTAACTAGGCTCAGTTGAGGGAAGGTCAGTGACCTGAAACATTAGTTGCTTCTCTCTCCAAAGACGCTGCCTGACTTACTGAGCATTCTAAGCATTTTCTGTTTTTGCAATGGTACTGTTTCTTTCTGGAAGGATTGTCAAGTCAAAGAGAGCAATGAAAGCATTCATATGGTGATCCACATACTCCTAGGTCAAACAATGGTTGAGATATTCCTGGAAATTGATAGAGGGTGATAGCGGGTGAGAGAAGTGGTGTTTGAAATTACAGATAGCAACAACGCTTTCTCTATCATACGATGCTGGACTTAGAGAGGAAAAAAAAATCAAGGGAGAGATCCCATGTTGGCAGGCAACCTTTGATTTACCTGCCCCGCAAGTAATTTTGCAACTCGACGATTGGGGCACCATTTTTACAGACTACTCCAGTGCAAAGGAGTTCACCCTGAAACCCACCTTACAGTCCAACACCCCGAGCAGTGTTGGGCATGACCCTCTTCTCCCTGAGGGATGCAATCACCCGAGTTCCCTAGGAAATCTGCTCACCAGGTGCATGCTTTGGGGAATCTGTCGGGCTTCCAGCTGTAGTGCCATCGCACTACATGAATGGATTTTCTGATGGCAGCCAAGATGGGAATTGGGAGGAGGGTTGGGAGGAGGGGTGGGAAATGTTCAGGCATAGGCACCTGACAATGATAGGTTTGCTAATGCAAATGATGTTCCCAACATTGAAAGTTAGCAATCCCCCCTCATCTATTAAAGGGGAGCATTTCCTGACTTTCAATGTTGGGAACATCATTTGCATTAGCAAATATATCATTGAGAGGGAATTGCATCACATCTGTACGCCCTTGTAAAATTCGACTTGATTCTCCCACTCTTTTCCGCTCCTATCATTGAACCTGCCGAACACGATCGAGAGCAGAAACCCTTGGACAATGTCTCACTCATTAAATGTATGAGTTAGTATAACATCATGTCATCTATGATCAGATCAATACGCACAACAAGAATGTGTCATAGGCAGCTGCTATACTTCCATCATTCTGTGGGAAACAATCGCACCAATCAATGGACAAATAAGACACCCAAAGATGAGTTCTGGAGACAAAGGAGTCCAGGCCAGGTAAGACCAGGAACATGCAAGATGCACAGGAGAGCATGTACTCATAATGATCAAAGTGGAATGCACCATCAACTACCTGATGCAGAAGTGTTAAAAATTTATTATTAATTAAAAGTAGACTTACATTAACACTGCAATGAAGTTACCATAAAAATGCCCCAGATTTATCCTTTGAGGGAAGGGAGGGTGCTGTACTTGACTGGATTGTCATGGACAAAAGGAATGTAAATAGTGATGGTAATGGCTGAGAAAGATGCTAAGAGCATCCATTAAGAGATTGGAATGTGCGAATGGCACAACAAAAATATAGAGTCAAAGGATATCCTGAGTGATACGGCAGTTGGCTCTGTGGAAGACAGGATGGTTTGGAAGATAAAATGGAGAGTGAGATTTCAGAGATGGACAAACAAAAATAAAAATATAAAGCAATACAAATGGATGAATAAGATGAAATAAAGTAAATGGAAATGGAATGAAGGCAGAGAAGAGAATTCATGCTCTGAACTTGTTGAACTCAATGTTCAATCAAGAAGGCTGTAAAGTGCCCAATCAGAAATTCAAGTTTCAGTTTACTTTGGGTTCACTAGAACATTGCAACTGGCCAAGGATGGACATGTGGATAAGAGAGCAGAATGTGTGTTGAAATGGCAAGTGACATGAAACTCTGGGTCCTGCTTGGAAAGCATTCGGTCTCTCTGGTGTAGAGCAGACTATATTGGGAACAGCAAATGCAATAGACTAGATTAACGAAGACACATATGAAGTATTGCTTTACCTGAAATGAGTGTCTTGGCTCTGGGATGGTGAGCAGGGAGCAGGTATTGCACCTTCTATGATGACATGGGGAGGTACCATTTGTGGTGGGTGAGATGTTGGGTGTGATGGTGGAATGGACCAGGCCATTCCAGAGAGAACGGTTTCTGTGGAATGCTGTTGGGGATAGAACATAGAACATTACAGCGCAGAACAGGCCTTTCGGCCCTCGATGTTGCGCCGACCAATTAAGAAAAAGCAATGACCCTCTAACCTAAACCATTCCCTTTTCATCCATAAACCTATCTACTAACCTCTTAAACGCCACCAAACTTGGTGCATCTACAACTGCAGCAGGCAGGGCATTCCATACCCTTACCACCCTCTGGGTAAAGAACCTACCTCTGACATCCGTCCTATAACTACCACCCCTTAATTTAAAGCTATGTCCCCTCGTGCTAGCTTTCTCCATCCTAGGAAAAAGGCTATCACTGTCCACCCTATCTAAACCTCTAATCATCTTATATGTTTCAATAAGGTCTCCTTTTAGCCGCCTTCTTTCTAACGAAAACAACCTCAAATCCCTCAGCCTCTCCTCATAAGACCTGCCCTCCATACCAGGCAACATCCTGGTAAACTTCCTCTGCACCCTCTCCAATGCCTCCACATTTCTCTTATAATGTGGGGACCAGAACTGTACACAATACCCCAAGTGCGGCCACACCAGAGTTTTGTACAGTTGCAACATGAAGTTCAATCCCCCTACCAATAAAAGCCAAGACTCCGTATGCCTTCTTAACAACCTTATCAACTTGATTGCCAACTTTCAGGGATATATGCACATATACACCAAGATCCCTCTGTTCATCAACACCATAAGAGTCCTACCATTAACCCTATACTCTACACATTTGTTATTCCTGCCAAAGTGAATTACCTCACACTTTTCCTCATTAAACTCCATTTGCCACCTCTCGGCCCAGCTCTGCAACTTGTCCAAGACTCTCTGCAAACTATAACATCCCTCTTCACTATCTACCACTCCTCCGACTTTGGTGTCATTCGCAAATTTACTAATCCATCCTTCTATACCCTCATCCAGATCATTTATAAAAATTACAAACAGCAGTGCCCCAAAACAGATCCCTGAGACACACCACTTGTAACTGAACTCCATGATGAATAATTTCCATCAACCACCACCCTCTGTCTTCTATCAGCTAGCTGATTCCTGATCCAATTAGCTAAATCACCCTCAATCCCATATATCTGCATTTTCTGCAGAAGCCTTCCATGGGGAACCTTATCGAACGCCTTATTAAAGTCCATATGTACCATGTCAACTGCCTTACCCCCACGCACCTCTTTAGTCACTTTTTCAAAAAACTCAATAAGGTCAGTAAGGCACGACCTACCCTTCACAAAACCATGCTGACTATCCCCAAGATATGTTGGGTATTGGCATCATGCTGGAGTTGGTGGAAAAGTACGATCCTTTGAATGCGGAGACCAGTGGGGTGAAAAGTGAGGACAAGGTGGACACTAACCTGGTTCTGGGAGGAAGAGGAGGATGTGAGAGCAGTGGCCTGGGAAGTGGGTCAGACACAATTGAGAACCCTGTCACCTACAGTGGATGCAAACCATGATTTAGGAAGAAGGAAGACGTATCAGCAGCATCATTTTGGAAAGTGGCATCATTAGAACAGATATGGCAGAGGCAAAGAAATTGAGAGAATGTGACAGAGTCCTTATAGGATGTGGGGTGTGAAGAGCTATAGTCAAGATAACTGTGTGAGTTGGTGGGCTTGTAATGGATACTTAATGCCACCTTGAAAAAGTACAGTATCCCCATGACACTTGAGAATGCCTGGTCAAGTGGCAGAACAGCATCCAGAAAGCAGCTGAACATTTTAAGTTTTATTGCTGAGGGCGAGCTAAAGTCAAGTGGTAACAGCAAAAGAAGGCCATAGCAACCTGGGCACCCAACCCATTTACTCCACCAACCACCATCTGCCCCACTGTGATAGAGACTGTAGGTTACTCACTGGACTTCTAAGTCACCTGAGAACTCATTTTTAATGTGGAAGCAAGTCACCCTCAACTATAAGAAGAGAATATCATTAGGGGTCCAGGGACAAAATAGTGTATGAGCAGGAAAAGAAAAACTGCAAGTAACATCCTAGGTATGAGTTCATGGAAAAGAGCAGGAGCAAGTGATGACACTGGACTTCTTATTTTCACACGTAAAGGATCTAATTCCTGTTTTAGGTTTGGGCCCTAGGCTCAGTATTATGTAATTTTTTTTTAGTCATGGTTTGCTCTGTTAATAAAAGCTTCATTAATCTTTACAGGATGTAGTGCAGGGGAGTTGAACACAGTTTTCTGCCCCACTATTTTCTCTCAATCACAATGCATGGGGTGTGCCTTCATTTCTTAAGAGAGTGATGGTTGACGGTTTTCATTGTTCACTGTAAAGAATGGCAGGGCTTAACTATGTAAACACTCTGTAATCAGTTGATCAAAGAATATGGAATTATCGGCTGTACTACGATGTAGAAAAATAAATATTTGTGCTTATTTTGTGTCTTTCACAATATTAGAATGTCCCAAGTGTTTTGCAGGCAACTAAGTATGCTTGAACAGCAGAATTATCTTTCATGCTCCTTTTGCCAATGGCCTTTTTCTCAGCCTCTGTCCTTTGCTAGCTGTTTTTAACTGTCCAACTCTGACTCATAAATCCGTTTAATCCAGAAGGCAGCTTGGAGCTATAGTTTCCGAGATGCTAGTAGAAGTATTGCTAAGAGCAGTAAAGCCTAAGCTTTATCCTTTACCTATGTTAATGAAGATTTGGGGTGACCACACTCTCCATGGTGATCTGCAGCTCAGTCAAGAAGCACTGCACTGATCTGGGTTGTGGATTTATTGATAGGCACACTCAATGTGGCCACGTAGAATGACACAGTATTAAATTACTATAATGTTATACTAGTGGAGTGGAGTAGAAGTGAGCCAGAAACACTGGCACAGCAATTGCCAAAGGCCGGTCAGCACTTTGTGTCCCCTGAAACACAACATGTGCTTTTTCCTCCTTGTTCATACAAAGTGCTCCATTAGATCCTGCAATTCATGAATTGACCCCATAGAAAATACAACACTGTGTTGACACTTAACACCATGGTCAATGTTGTTGATTGCCATAAAATGCTATATGGAGATGAGAAGATGTTTCAATATCCGGTTGGAGAAATTAGCTCAAAAAAATTCTTAACATTTCTAATAATTCAAAAGGTATATCACGGATATACATGACAAGAGAATTCAATGCAAGTCATTATGACTGAATGAATAATTCAGTGAAAATGGAGTTAAGTGATAAAAGTAAACCTGTGCTCATCATAGACTATTCTACTGCTGCCTTTAAATTCAAAGCATGTTTAGCAAGCAATCTTCTTTGGACAGATCTCAAACTGGACAATTTTGAAGAGTATCATCTAATGACTCACCAAACCCATAATGTTATGCCAGCCTTTTTAAGGTTGCCACAAATGGAGCAATGCTTTTGCCTTCCACTTGCTTCCTTCAATAGAACCTAAACCATTCCATGATGATCAATGGATTTGGAGGGTAATACTCTTCAAGGATCTTTGGTTAGGTAATCGAAAGTTTCGGTTCTGGATGAACCAAGTTTCAGGGCAAATTTAAGGTTCTATTTCCTATTGTACTGAGAAAAGCTGGTTCGAACAATGTGTGTGCAATTTTATTCTCTTGTAGAAAATATTCAAAATGTTCAGCATTGGAGCTCTATAATTCATTTTCTTCATTAAAGGCCTCATGGGTCCTAACTGACCCACCATTTCTTTTGCAGGGCTAGCAACTCAATACTGCTTAGTATAATATTTTTACTTTCCAGTACTTCCCTTTTACTCTGGAGACCATTGACTTAATTATTTTTTTTTCCAAATGACTCCAGGTGAATAGCAAAACATTCCTTATTTTCAAATATAATAGATACTGCTTGGGATTTCACCCTTATCAGATCAGAAAATCCCCCTCTTTCTTTTTTAGGAGCTTTTTTTTAAACTTGTCTTCTTGTACTGGCATTTCAAATTTGACTCATGTTGTGGCTTCCCCCGAGCTTTCAAATATTCTAAATATAAGGACAATATCTCCTTTCTTCTATTTAGGATCTTTTCTCGATGTTTATGATGCATCCAAAATCCTGACTTTTTGCTAATTTTCCTTCTGTAATGTCTTGACTCCATTAGAGGTTATGTGTTTTAGGCAAGTAGAAAAAGATGTGGTTTGCACATATTGATTGAAACTAACTAACAACAAATTTATTCTAAGAGCTCTTGCCTGTATAATGAGAAACTGAAAGTAAAACAGCAACACCTATATGACATCACCATCAAATCATGTGATTCGCTTTTACAGCAATCTGTAACCACTTAAATAGATAACCTTGTAATGTTGTTCTAAGCTTATCGTTAAAAGCAATATGGTCAAAACAAATAAATTTTGTTCACCTACATTTGCAACCATCATAAAATAAATTATTTTTCCCTCACGCATCCCCACATTTAATCCCTTGCTTAGGACAGCATTGACACAGTCTGTCACCTTTATCCATCTATCCTTACTCTTTTCCTCGTTGCTTATTGGCTCTGTTCCAAATAGCAACATGCATTGCTACAGGAACTCTATTGCTTATTTACTAAACGTAGTTGTCTATGCCCTGTCATTTTGCGATGGACAAGTGAAATTACTACCTAAGAGGCAACAATAACAATTTTCATATGCTTTCCATATATCATATATTGCAAACTGAGTGTCCTGAGGAAAATGCAAGCTAGCTGATCATTCATTATTTGGCAAAGTAAGTCATCTTAGGTGCAGGTGTACAACACAATTGAAAAATGCACATCTTAGTACAATGTGTTGTGCATAAGTAAGATAAATGATAACATAACTGAACTTTGCATAAGCTGTACAATTACTGAATGAATTCGCAACTCTGCCTCTGTTGCCACCTACTGAAACGATCAGCTCTGTTTGTGGTACATTTCACATCTGCAAACACTAAAAGGTAATGTGGCAGAATTAGGCTTTGCACTCTCGAGAGCCACCAACATAACAGATTCTGCCTGGTATGGGGAAATACAAGCATCAAGGGATAGTTGAAAATATTCCAACTCCTTTATTATTTTTCTCTCAGGATGTGGATGCTGCTGGTAATGGCAGCATTCAATGTCAATTCCTAGTTGCTCCTTGAAAGGAATGAGCCTTCTTCTCAAAACACTATAGTCTCCCAAAGCGTGATTAGGTGGGGAGCGCCAGGATTTTGACCCAGAGATAAATGAAGGAATGGCAATACAGAAAAAGAATAAAGAACATCACACAATAACCATTAGGCAGAATTGTATGACCCAATCATTGAGAAAGCCAGGTAATTCTCTCATTGTTAAATATTTTAAGCTTAAATCCCAAAGTTGAAGAACAGGGCCAGATATCTGATTTTTTTTTGCTTAACTGTGTAAAACAAGGGTAGGTTTTTAGACAGCGCCTGGATTTCCAAAAAAACGCCATTGCCAACATTTTATTATTTATTTCTAATATCTTTAAGGTTAGATTCTAATCTACTGCTTATATAATCCTGTTTGCACTATTTAGGTGAATACTGAGTTTCTTAAAATACAACAATGTCAACACAGAAGTAGCAATGGTGACAGAAGTTCCAAAGTACAGATGTAAAGCAGAATTCATCTTTATCACAGAATTATAGATTGCTCACAAAGGAAGAATCCACTTCACCTCATTGTAAAAGCAATTTAGTTAGTACCACTTCTCCACCCTTTTCCTGTATCTTGTAATTTTTCCCCATTTATCTTGTACACCAAATTAAAGTTTTAAGATAATTCAAAAACAGCAGTGGTCCTAGCACCAACCCTTGGGGAATCCTCTTCCAATCTGAAAAGGAACCATTCACCACTACACTCCGTTTCCTGTTAACTGGCTAACACTGTATTCCATCCTATCACTGTCAATTTTATTCCACATTGCTGATAAGTGTTTCGCTTCATCATATGCCTTTTGGAAATCCATTTACATTACATCAACCCTCTTTCTTATCTCATCAAGAAACACATGTTAGTTAGGCATGGTTTCCTTTTGAGAATCCATCCTGGCTTTCCTTAATTATTCTACACTTCTTCAAGCAAAGGTTTAATTTTATTCTGGATTATTATTTCTAATAGTGTTCACATCAGTGAGGTGAAACTGACTGGCCTATAGTTGTTTGATTTACCCTTGTATTCATTTACAAACAAGGCTGTAGTATTTACAATTTGGTAGTCCTCAGGAATTATCCCTATAACGAGCATAGAATATAGGAACAGGAGAGTCAGACATTTGACCCCTCAAATCTTCTCCACCATTCAACTAGATCACGGCTCATCTTCTACCTCAATGTCATTTTCCAACACCACCCTAATATCCCTTGATATTCTTAATATTTAGAAAGCTATCAATCTCTGTCTTGAATATATTCAATGATTTAATCTCCTCAGCCCTGTAACATAGAGAATTCCAAAGATCCATCACACTCTGAGGGCCCAATCTTACGTCACGTTCCGGCCATTTTTGGGTGTGAAACTTGGGTGTAAGGTGAATAGCGTGATCCACGCCTGCCTCCACTTCCTTTACCAAGGCCTGAAAATGGCTGTGATCTGGACTGCATTCAACACGGGTGGGATGGCAATTTAAATGTATTTGCATGCATTTAAACTGACTTAATGGGCTGCATGCCCAACCTTATTGCCACTTCCCCCTTTACCACCACATTCCCCCATCCAGAATCGATGCAAAACAGACACGCTCCACAGAAGTCCGATTTGGGTGCTCCAGTTAGTGAGGAGGTAAGTGCCAAGCATCCGACAGCTCTCTGCTTGAGACTGGTTGCGGGAGATGAGTGTAGGCCCGATGGCTCTCTACTTCAGATTGGTGGTGGCGGAAGGAGGGGGTCTTCCCCTACCTCTCTGTCTGAGATCAGTAGGGGAGAGGGTGGTTTGGTGCCACTCTGTCTGAGATCAATGAGGGGGGAGAGGCATCTGCTACCATCCTGCCTGAGATGAGTGAGGAGGAAAAGGGGTCTACTGCCACTCTGCCTGAAAACAGTGAGGGAGGAGAGACAGTCTGCTACCACCCTGCCTGCAATCAATGAGGGGAAAGTGGAGTCTGCTACTACTTTGCCTGAATTGATGTGGGAAGAATTGGGGGGGAGGGCAAGAGGGAAAAGGATACCTATCAGTTTGGGCATGGAGAGATAATAGATAAGGGGGTCAATAATGTTGTGGGGGTGAGGCAATGTCTGTGAGGGCCAGAGGGAGGCATTATCTAGCCCGGGAGAAATGTGATAGGGGGAACCACATTCCATTATTCTTTTTCTGCACACGCACAGTCGGAGGCGTCGATTGAAACTGCAGGGTTTTGGGTACATTAAGCCCCGCTCACAAGCTTCTGTAGTGCAATATGGAAATGCTGATATTTTTCAGGCAGAGCGTGATTGGAACGCCTGAGAAAGGGATCTGAAACACTCCCAGTTTCAAGTCTGCCCAGCACTTAGAATCAAAGTGATTCTAAGTGCTGGGCCCAACGTGAAGAAATTCCTCCTAGTCTCAATCATAACTGGCCTGCCTCTTATTCTGAGACTCTGTCTCCTGTTTCTACACATCCCAGTCAAGGGAAGCATCCTTCATGCATCTATTCTGCCAAGCCATGTAAGAATTTTGTATGCTTCAATGAAATTACCACTCATTCTTCCAAACTCTAGGAAATATAGTCCCAGTCTCATCAATCTCTCCTCATAGGCAATTCACCATCTCAGGGATCAGTTGGATGAATCTTTGTCGCACTCTTTCGAGACAAGTATAACCTTCCTTATGTGAGGAGACCAAAACTGTACACAATACTCCAGGTGCATGCTCATCAAAGTACTAAACAATTTCAGCAAGATATTTTTACTCCAGTTCTGAAATCCTCTTGCAATAAAGGCCTACATGACATTTACCTTTCTAATTTGCTTGTTGCACCTGCATGCTAGCTTTTAGTGATTCATGAACAGGCATACCTGAGTCCTTTGGGCATCTACAGCTCCCAACCTCTCACTATTTAACAAATACTCTGCCTTTCTATTTTCCCAATATTTTAATTTCATATTTTTTCACATTATATTCCATCTGCCATGTTCTTGCCCACTCACTTAGACTGTCTAAATTTCCTTGAAGTCTCTTTGTATCCTCCTCACAACTCACATTCCCACCTTGTTTTGCATCGTTAGCAAACTTGCAAATATTAATTTTGGTCCTGCATTGCCTGCCAACCTGAGAATGCCTGTTTATACCTACCCTCTGTTTTCTGTCCATTGATCAATTCTCTAGAGTAGACAATGGCATAGCTGTATTGTTACTGGACAGGTATTGCAGAGCTGCAGGGTGATGCTCTGGCAACTCAAATTCAAATCCCACCATGGCAGATGGTGAAGTTTAAACTGAATAAAAATCTGGAATTAAAATCTAATGATGACCCTGAAATCATTGTTGATTGTTGTAAAAATCCATCTGGTTCACTGATATCCTTTCAGGGAGGAAATCAGCGGTCCTTACCTGATCTGCCTTTCATGTGATACCTGACCCACAGTAATGTGGTTGATTCAGAAATATCCTCACAAAGGTGTGGGCAATTAATAATGGCCCAGCCAGTGATGCTTATATCCTATGAAAGAATTTTAAAAATCCATCCTGGTGTATTACTCCCAATCCCATTTGTTCTAAATTGGTCTATTGGGCCACACAGTAGCTAGCACTGCTGCCTCACAGCACCACGGACCTGGGTTCAATTCCAGCCTCAGGTCACTGTCTGTGTGGTATTTGCACAGTTTCCCCATTCTGTGTGGGTTTCTTCTAGAACATAGAACATAGAACATTACAGCGCAGAACAGGCCCTTCGGCCTTCGATGTTGCGCCGACCAATTAAGAAAAAGCAATGACCCTCTAACCTAAACCATTCCCTTTTCATCCATAAACGTATCTACTAACCTCTTAAATGCCACCAAACTTGGTGCATCTATAACTGCAGCAGGCAGGGCATTCCATACCCTTACCACCCTCTGGGTAAAGAACCTACCTCTGACATCCGTCCTATAACCACCACCCCTTCTGGATGCTCTGGTTTTCTCACATAGTCCAAAGATGTCCAAGTTAGGTTGATTAGCTATGCTAAATTGACCCTAGTGTCAGGGGATTAGTTAGGTAAATGTGTGGGGTTACGGGTATAAGGCCTGGGTGGGATGTGGCCAGTAAAAACTCAATGGGCCAAATGGCCTTATTCTGGTCTGTGGAGATTCTATGATTCTAACCTCTTGCGTGAAACCTCATTGAAAGCCTTCTGAAAATTCAAATACAACACACTAATCAGTCTGCTCTTGCTAAAATTGCAATTTATATATCTGAATTGGGCTCATTTCACTGATCCATAGAGTTTGGTTAAATTGATCAGATTTATATTACAGACTGTCAAAGTTATGTACAAATTCTGCAGGCTCACTGCAGTGGTAGCAGCAATGTTGCTTTTCTTGCACCACTGAACTGACCTAAAAATTTATCCATTACAGATGTTAAATCGAATGGTCTGTCATTACTAGGGATGTCCTTTCACTGCATTTATCCACCAGCAACAGCCATATGAATTAAAAGAATTCCTCTTCCAGTTTTAAAAAACTAAGCCTTTCATGACACCTCAGATTCTTTACAGCTGATTAAGTATTTTTGAAGTGTATTCATTGTTGTCTTGTAGACAATTCAGTAGCCAATTTGTGCAAAGCAAGTTCTACAACCAGCCATTAAATAATCAGAAAAACTGATTGGTTGAAAGTTCTTCATGGGCCATAACTCCAGGACGAACACCTCTGGTTTTCTTCAACACAGTGCTATGTTTTTTTAATGCACCTGAGGGAGCAGACTCAACCTAAAGATAACGACCGTAATTCTCTGGTTGTTAATAACAGGAGGATTCTGTGATCCTGCCAGCAGCCCACCATGCCATGGGTTTCCTGCTAGTGTGGGGTGACTTCAAAGGGAATTCCCTTTGACAGCAACGGGACCGCTACCAAACAATGCACTGTCTCCCACTGGCAGGAAATTTGCAGCTGGGAGGCTGGAGAATCTTGTCTTGTACTTCCAACAGTGCAATATTCCTTCAGTACTGCACTGCAGTACTAATCTAGATAATTAATTCATTCCTGACAATGACAGTATTTATTACCCATTACTTCTAACTCTCAAGAAGATAATGGTGAACTGTCTTCCTCACTAGCTGCAGTCTGTCTGGATTATATTTGTTCACAATGGACTTTTTTGATACTAGGACGTGTACTCAACATTAAGCTTCAGGAACAGGACTTGAAGCAAAAACATTCCTCTTAGAGGTGACTGTGCTAATCACTGAACCACAGCTGTGACCTACAGCATGCTGCAATCTGTTATGTGGCTATAGAATCAGCCCGGAGTAATTAATATTAGTGTCAGATTTTAGAGGAAATACCTTGAACACCATTAACTAACAACATGCCTTTTAACATATTTGAAGTCTAGATGTCACTGATCTTGGCATTCAAACTATTAACATTTTCATGCTTTCACTTCATCTTGAGTGAAAGTCATTATTATAGCACACAAAGTGGTCACACAGTTGATCAAGTCAATGCAAGCTCTCTTTAGACCAATGCAGTCAGTCCATTTCCCTGCTCAGTTCCTGCAAGTTAATTTCCTTCAAGTGCCCAATCAAATTCCTTTGAAATCAATGATCCCTTCCACCTGCAAAGGTACTCACTCCATAAAAAGCTTCTATCTCATGCCTCAACCATCTCTTGCCCAAAATCTTTAATCTTAGTTACAGGGTTCATTTGGAGAAGCAAGTGTTGTTTTGCTTGTGGGAGAGGAAGTTAAGGAAGTTACACCATCAACAAATGGGAATAAACTTTATTAGTCTACTTTATGTAAACCTGCTACAATTTTGCACATGCTATCAAATCTCACCTTAATTTCCTCTCCCGCAAGAAAAACAACACTAGCTTCTCCAATTGAACCCTGTAACTAAAGTCCATCATCCTAGAATCACTCTGGTAAATCTCTTCTGCAGCCTCTCAAGGACTTCACACCTTTCATAAAGTGCAGTGACTAGAACTCGACACAATATTCTAGTTGTAGTCTAACCAGTGCTTTATAAAGCTTCAATATAACATCCCTGCTTTATCTCTATTTATGAAACCCAGGATCCCAGGTGCTTTGCTAGCTATTTCCTCAGTATATTCTTGCCACCTTCAAAGATCTATGCACATGAACCTCTAGGTAACTCTGTCCATGTTTTGTCATAATTGTATTAGGCATTGATGAGACCACAACTAGAACAATGTGTATAGTTGTGGCCTCCTTCTTTAAGACAGGATGAAATTGCATTTAAAACAATTGAGGGAAGATTCACTTGACTAATTTCCAAGACAGCACCGTGGCACTGTGTTTAATACTGCTACTTCATAGCACCAAGGATCCAGATTCAATTCCAGTCTTGGGTGACTGTCTCTCTGGAGTTTGTATCTTTTCCCTATGTCTGCAAAGTTTCCTCTGGGTGCTCTGGTTTCCTCTCTCATTCCAAAGGTATGTCAGCTAGATAGATTGGCCATGATAAATGTGTAGGGTAATGTGGATAGGCTGGAGGGGAGGCCCTGGGTGGGATGCTCTTTCAGAGAGTCTGTGCAGATTCAATGGACTGAATGGCCCCTTTCTGCACTGTAAGGATTCTATGAGGGGATTATCCTATGAAAAAAGGTTTGGACGTGTATTCATTGAGATTTAAAAGAAAGAGAGATGATCTTATTTAGACATGTAAGATACTAAGGAGCATTGACAGGACGGATGCTAAATGAATGTTTCCTCATGACGGAAAAACTAGAATTTGGGGACACTGTTCAAAAATACGAGGGTCTTCCATTTAAGACTGGATGTGAAGAAATGTTTTCATCCAGAAGGTCATAAGTCAGTAAAATTCTCTTTCCAGGGAACAGCGGAGGCAGGGTCATTGAATGTTTTTAAAGCCAAGTTAGATAGATTTTTGTCTGACAGGGGACTAGGAAAGAAATTATCATGGTCACAATAAGATCGTATTAAATGGCAGAGCAGGCTTAATGGTCTACTCCTTCTCCTAATTTGTATGTATATGTGTATGTTCGTATGCTGCTCTCAAAGGTATGTTCTACTCCACATTTCTGGAACAGCCAGGTTTGGAGGATTCTAGTAGATATACAGAGCAGCACTGGATCAGAGAAATCTCAGGACCTTTGTCAATCCAATAATGATTGATGTTCCTTATGTTATAATTCAGGTCAGAAACTTCAAAATGTTTTATGTAACTTGCCTGTATCATAAGTTTTGCAATTTGTTTTTTGGTTAGGGTGAGTATGAGATGTTTCATGTCAGGTTTGATTCAATTGATCCACTGGGGAGCTTTTATCAAGCAAAGTTTATTTAAGAATTTATATATATGAATTTAACAAGCATAGAAAGAAAATAAGAAATAACTTCTACCAATTACAAACAAAGAAAGAAAAAACATGAAACCCTAACAGCTAAATACTGTTCCAACAAACAAAACCCATAAACAAAACTGTTGCCACGGGTTTAGCACAGAAAATACAAATGGAAAGAGAGACTCTAGGCAAGCCAACCGCTCACAGCAAATTTTCCACTCCAGTAAGGCAAGAAGCCTTGCTTTTTGGACAGAGAGAGAGGGAGAGGGAGAGGGAGAGAGAAAAACACTACTTTTTAATCTGATGTCCACCCCTTCTAAATTAAAACTGAAAATGAATCCTTAGAACTTTCTATGGAGCAGCCACCTGACTTTAACTCGTCAATCAATCTGCCTTCTCACAAGGTCATAAAAGATCCCAAAAAGTACCTGAGGCCTACAGTAGGAATAAACACATTCCCATTTAAGCCATTAAAGCAGCAATAAAACAGATAGCCCGGCAATATAAAAATTCAGTTAAACTGTTCTGTGCATGTTTAACTGCAGAGAACATGATTTTTTAAAAACTCTTAAAGGTATACTAACGTCACACTTAGAAAATCCAAGCCAATACTTTGGGAGCCTTTAGAATAACTTCAGTCACGTGATCATAAGCTTTTTGCTTCACAAGTCTAACCTAGCGGATTCGATCCCTGGCATCTCAAGGACAACCACAATATATTCTCTCAACATTACTGTCAACCCACATTCTTTTTTTTAATCTTTTTTTCTGTAATCCTTGTATTCCTCATATGTAATGGTCCAGTCCTCATTACTTTTTAAGCCACTTAAGCCATTATTGTAAGTTTAGTTTAAACTTGTTATTGTGTAAATGGATAAATATCCAGGGAAGAAGAAAAGATTTTCGCTTGCACAAGTGATTAAAAGTGGGCAGTCATAAATCGGTCACCCATTATAGATCCTTCGCAATTTTCTTTTCTGATGAGGCCAAAGAAAAGGCAGCAGATTTAGTTGTTCACCAACAAAAGTTAAAATCAATTCCACTGCAAAAATCTCCAGTCTTTGTTAATTTAATTAATGCCACTGACCATTAGCTTCACTAACAGGAACATGTGTACACAGCCTCAGTGGTGAAAACAGTGTGTCTAATGGTAAGGAATTATGTTGCAGTGCCTCTGTGCTACTGCAATGAAATATAAAAATGCTCAAAGGGCAGCAATTCAGTTTAAACAAAATTTTAGATGAAAATATAATTCATTTAAAATTATTATTTGTAACGGGGCCATGTCAAAATCCTTCTTTATAAACACTTAGTTCTTGCAAATTGTACGGATGTCTCTCTAGAGCTTTAGCATTTTTAATATGTGAATCTGTTAGCTTTATGCCCATCTGCTGTTGCAGCTGTTTTAATTTTTTGGCATGATACAAATAGTAGGAATAAATTTAACTTGGCTGTGATGGGATTTTATAAATATGTAAAGCAAGAATTTAGTGTAGATAAAAACCTAATTGAAAAATAATCTGCCTGTCTGAGCGCAAAGCTTTAGTATCCCTGAAGGCTGATCTGCACAGGTTCAATTTAAAAAAATGGATAGGGTGTCAGCGTGTGTACAGTACTGTTCTCTCACCTTAGGGACCTCAATTCAAATCCATCCAAAATAAAATTAGATGAAATCTTCTCTTTCTTGATGGCTTTTTAGGGCCTTTAATGGAATCCATTTGAGACCTAATCCAGCTCTTATTTTGCTAACAGCATCTTCTTTATATTTTGTTACCTTATTTATGATGAAACCGCAGACTCGTAATCCGGATCAGCATTTGAATCTGCACGGGCAAAATGAATGGAATTGCTTTCCTTGTGCTGTGATCAGTACCAGAAGTACATTTTCCTTCGAGAATACATACGCACATGTTTTATTTTCTTGAACATAGAATGTTGAAGGGGGAGTAAAAAACAAGGCAGTGATGGAAGTTGGAATACACTGAGCAATATCTGGAGATTCTTTCAAGGATCTCAATTGTATGTCCATACACATCAGAAAGGGCAGTGGCATGAGCCTTATTCATGAGATTGGGTATTCTTTGTACCAGCTGCAGTGCTAGTATGGAAACAGATATACTGGCCAATTTGCAAAACTGAGTAGAGCCTGCAGTTGCCTGATACAAAAATCAATAGGCCACTAACTTGCTACAGACAGCATACTGGGATAGTATTTAGGAAATTAAGGGTTACATTAAGAACCCTTTGATAGGTGTGGAGATACATTAATGCACATAAGCAGAGTTTTTACCCTAGTTATAGCAGCAGATTTGGATGAACCTTAAAGAAATTTATCTCCTGGGAACTTCTCTGCAGCATTTAAAAATACAGTTCAGTCTCACTGTTCATTAGCAGTCCGGGAAACAACATTTGTTGGAGAGCAACAGCTCCCGATTCCTTCACGTCACTCTAATAACTTCATTGCATTGAACACTTGATCATTACCTATGGGCAACAGGGTATGACACCGTCAGCAAAGAACTTCATTCACCCATTCAAAACTTCAAACCCCTCTGGAAGGCATTGAATAAATGGAATCCTGAGTGTCACCAGATCATCCAGAATTAACATCCATGCTAGTTGGTGGGAAGCGGTACTGGCAGTGATACTTAACTCCATCAACCTTAGGATCACAGGAAGTTTAACACTCTTAGCAGACCAGGGAATATAACACATTGTACATTTTTTCTTTTCCTCTTTGTCTATTTTGGGAACTCAGTATACTTTTCACCCTTTTAAAGCAACACTTGGTGAACTAACCTTTCATTGAATTTCTGGTTAAAGGAAGCTCCAACTAATGTACAATGGCCATCTGGCTGTCCTCAAGTCTCTTCAACAGCTTGTACTCCCACGTCTCTGAGTTCAGTTAGAATCTTAGAATGGCTATAGCACTGAAGGAAGTCATTTGACCCATTGCACCCAATGCCAGATCTCTGCAAGAGCAACTCAGCTCGTCCCATTCCCTCCTCCATTTTCCCCATTTTTTTTCCTCGACAGTAATTACCCAATTCTCTTTTGAAGTCTCAGTTGAATTTATGTGCATCACATGCTCAGGCAGTGCATTCCAAGGTTTGATCACTCATCATATCTTACCCCTATAAGTTTTTCCTTACATTGTCATTGTTTCTTTTTCAAATCACCTTAAGATCTATTTCCTCTGGTTCCCGATCCTTCTGTGAAAAGGAACAGTTTCTTCCTATTAACTCTGTTCAGGCCTCCTCATGATTTTGAACATCTCTACTGAGTTGTCTCTTAAACTACTCTTCTCCATGTGGAACACCTCCAGTTTCTCAAATCTATCCACATAAATGAAGTTCTTCAACCTTGGAACCACTTTCATGAATCTCTTCTGCACTCTCTCTATTGCCTTCACATCTTTTCCAAAAGTGGTGTCCAAAATTGGACACAATAGTTTAGTTGAGGTCCAACCAATGTTTTATATAGGGTCAATCATAACTTGCTTGTTTTTGTACTATATGTCCCAATTTATCAAGCCCAAGATTCTGTATACTTTATTAACCACTCTGAAGCTGCCTTGCTATCTTCAATAATTTGTGCACATATATCGCAGAGTCCTACTGTTACTGTATCTTCTTTAGAATTTTTTTTATATTGGCTGTCATCATTTATATAAAGTTGTAATGAACTACGAGGATAGTGTTAGACTTCACGTGGACATAGACAGGCTGGTGGATTGGCCGATGCATAAAACTTAATGCAGAGAAGTGTGAAGTAATGTTTTTTGGCAGGGAGAATAAGAGGGTGCAATATGAAATAAAGAGTATCATTCTAAAGTGAGTCAGAGACATTTTAGGGAATATGTTCACAAGTCATTGAAGGTGACAGGGTAGGTTGAGAAAGTGATTAAAAAGACAGATGAGATCCTTCACTTTATAAATAGAGGCACAGTGCAAGGAAGTTAAAGTGAAGCTTACTGTAATACTAGTTGTTATATAGTTGGAGAAGCTGGGGTTGCCTTACTTAGAGAAAGAGAGGTTGGGAGAAGTTATAATGGTTGATAGAGATATTCAAAATCATGAGGAGTCTCGACAGATAGACAGAAACTGTTCCCATTGAAGGAAGGAGCAAGAACCTGAGCATCCCAACATAAGATGAAGGCAAAGGTGGAAAAACTTGCTTCACCATAGCGAATGATTAGAATCTGGAATGGACTGCCTGAGAATGTGGTGGAGACAGAATTGGGCAAGCACCTGAAGAGGAAAAGAAAAATCGGGATTATGGGGAAAGGATGAGATAGTGGAATTCACTAAGCTAGTTGTGAAGAGAATTTGCATGGGCACAACAGTCAGTATTTTACGATTTACTTGGGCAAGGTTCGTAAAATCCTGCTCGAGGGCAATGGAGAATTATGTTTGGTGAGTCTCACCTGCCCCGAATGCAAGGCAGATGTGCCAATAAAATTCTGGCCAATGAATCAAATTTCGTCTTTGAGATGTAACCATTCCAGAATGCAAAGATCACTTCAAATGGGCTGGAATAAAAAGGGGGCCAGTATTATCTTAAAGCTGTATAATGTTCTACTGACCACATTTAGAATATTGGGAATGTAGTTCTAGACATTGAACCACAGGAATGATGTATTAACAATAAGGGGTACAGGTCAAGCAGGGTAAATGATCTTAAGATGCAATGATCTAATTGTATCATGAAATTAGCTCAATGGGCTGAATATTTTGACACATTTGCAATATTTTCTCAGGGGACTAATTTAAATGCAACTTAAATCTAGACTGTTCCCGCAATGTTTCTTTCTGATTTGAGTTGCAGCTGTTAATTATTATCTTTTAACATGTTTCAAGCATTTGAAAACAGTGTACAGAAGGAAAAAAGAGGATTACTGGAACATGTTCATCATCAGCTCGTAGCAATCTTCAAAGAGAAGAGAATACACAGGGGTAGCTTCTCGATGACAGTTGCACTATTCCACTGAGTGCATTTGGCTAAAAACATCTGATGGTCACAGTTGGCCCTGTAGCTTAAGCAGCACAGCACGGAACTACCTTGATTGACATTCAAACTCACTTGATCCAATTGTTGAAGTTTTGTGTGCTGTTTTTGTGAGCTGTTCACTAGACTGATAAATGGGCCTAGAGAAGTGGCAGATTGTTCCCCTTACAGGGGGAAAAATTGTGAAAAATTGGCAGACCCCCTTCAGTGCAAGGAAGCAGCTTTCTTTCTCATTGTTACTTCTTTGCCAGAATACTCATCCACTATTGTTCTATTTTCCCATTGCCCTGAATCAAACAGCAGGTGCCCTGAAAAGTTGCATGGCTAATAGCTGGAACCTTGTGCAATGTAAAATCCGGCCTGCTGTAGTATTGCATGATAGTTACAGAGTGTTGTGTAACTGCAAAAAATGAGGAAGCAACCCTTATAGATATAGAGCCAAATTTCTAACTTGGCTGAAAAATTGATAAATTTACATTAATTGCATTAGCTGCATTAATCCTATTGAGAGTGTTCAGAGCAAATGTGGTATCCAGTTAAAACTACCAGTTCATTCAATGAAAACCAAAACATAGGATTAATAATTATTAGCACTGTGTCTGTTTATCAAGTGAAATGGACACTGAAGAGTCCAAAATAACACATGGCCTGTATAAATTGCATAAAAGATAGAAGCACTCTGTATTCAACCAGGAAACTTACCTGAAGCAGGTGGCAGGCCCACTACCTGTGCAAATTGGGAAACTTTCTTACTTTGCCACATTAACTTGAAACTCATCCACAGCCAATTTCCTAGGGACAAAGCGATCAAACTAGTAGTCCCCACAGGGAAGTACTGGAGGCTACCAGCAAAAATGTAAGTAAATTGTTTATACTTAACAGGTTTTAGCCCCCGGTCCACATTATAATTGAAGATTACTGCTCGTCTTACTCGTGTCTACCTTCCCTCCTCTGCACCCCCCCTGCCCAAAGTTAACATGTTTCCTGCTATCCTTACACCCTCTGGACCGGATGGGGCAGTGACTGGTCCCCACACTCACTGGTGATTGAAGCCAGTGGAGTAATTTCCCATGGTTCTGCTGCCCGCCTCTTTTGGCACGTGCAGCAAACACAGACCTTGATGAACTCTTTAATTTGGGCTTCCACATCTAATTGGACCACAAATCAAAAATTAACATTCAAGTTGCAAAAGAATAAAGAGGAATAACCACTCTACTCAGCAAGTGCATCATTTATGAAATCTCTCCAATGCTTTCACCATTCACTGTATTAAGATGCAATCCAGATATCGGCACTAGCTTGACAAAGCATACATTACTGTTGTTTGTATGCTATATATTCTGGTAAAGTGATTTACCGAAATGTATCATTTCAATCAGAGATTTCTTCTGGGTTGCAATAAAGAATCTCTAAATGCCGTATTCAGTATTCTGTCAACTAAAAAACACAGTTGCTTTGAATGGCTGTACTTAGTATGACAGAGCAATAACAGCTTTCTTACTTGACCTATCTTGTTGTAACCAGAAACTAAAGACATCAAAACCTAATTATCTAATCAATAAAGAGACAGTCAAAAATCAATACGAGCCTGGATGTGTATCAGACAGATTGCCAGCTCATAGGAGTCATCTACAGGCTACATTTTAGAGTAATTATTTTGCATGTCTTTGCTACATTTATGCTATTAACTTCCATACAAGCTTGCTTGATCTTCTGTTGTAATTTCACTAGAATATCCATTCAAATCCTGGGCAAAGCATTTCTTTGGAGTTTCCCCAGGTTTTCTGAAGTTTTAAATAGGATAATTCTTGCAGAAGTTCAATCCATTGGATATTTCTCCGAATTATCTCCTTCTCACGTGATTGTAGACTCGATGGGCCTGATGGTCTCCCTCTGCACTGGAGTGATTCTATGTTAAGTGGAGCTTCATCATTTACACGGAAGGTTGATTTTAATGAAGAGAAGAGTTAGTACAAGTTGACGGTCATATCCCAGACAAACTCTTAACAGATTTAAATTGTGTGTCTTATCCATTAGATATCAGGCCATTGGTTCATCTTAAGGCTCCCAAAAATATAAAACTAGATAGAGATTGGATGTGGGAATATCATGGCTGGATTTCAGAATTTACTTTGTTGACAAATTCTTATTAAGGACTTTACCATAATAACTGATCACTGAAATACAGAAGTGAGTAAGGAAGGAAAATTCTGTTTTATTTTAAAACACACACTTTCAGGTGATAATCGTTGTCATTTCTTATTGGTTGAAAATAATCCCACAGGAGCAGAAAAGTGCTAATATCCAATCTCCTGGATCATATTATCTGCATTATCATTCACAGAACTTGGCGCAGATCTGAGCGGGGAGATTGAGAATACTCATCTGGAATCCAAAAGAGTGGAAGCAATTCAAAATCAAATGTTACAATAGAGTAATGAAAATCCAAAAGCCTCTAAAAAGGTTTTTGTTCAAAGCAAAGGATTAGCAAGTAATATACAAAAATGAAAGGAAAGGAAATCCCTTGTGCAGACAATTGGCCATTATTATTAATAATAATAATTGGTTCGGCTGGGCCTGTATTCTCTTGAGTTTAGAAGGATGAAAGGAGATCTGATAGAAACATATACAATTCTAACTGGGCTGGACATACTAGATGCAGACAGGATGTTTTCCATGGTTGAGGAATTCAGAACCAGAGAACACTGTCTCAGGATATGGAATAGATCATTTCGGATTGAGATGAGGAAAAATATCTTCACTCAAAGGGTAGTGAATCTATGAAGTTCTGTAGAGGGCAAGTCACTGAATATATTCAAAGAATATGGCTTTGAGATCGAGGTCAGCCATAATCATATTAAATGTTTGGGCAGGTTCAAAAGGCTTATTTCTCCTAGCTTCTATGTTTAATGGTAATAGGCAACCAAGGCTCATAAGTGGGCCACATGAGTGGCCCTCCTTCATCTCAGTGGGCTGCAAAATTGAAATCAGGCTTGTTCACTAGTCATCCCCCATGAATAAGATTGAATACATTTACTACATGCTGAATATTTCATAACAAGCTGTAGAAAATACTTAATCATTTATATATTAATAGAACTATCAACTTCAAATGGTATAAACAAAATAAGTATTTACACTTTGATTGAATGCAGTAGGAGATCATGGCTCTCCAATCAATGTTTTGTGCCATCAGCATTCACCTCACTTCACGTGCCCTTTCTTTATGTGTATATCACTTCAGTCGTACATTAGGAAAAAAAACATGGACGGAAACCAATGTAATCAGGCAACCCTGCATTTAGGCAACAGTATACAAAATGTCTTGCGGGCTGCACTCAAAACTCTGATGGACCTCATTTGGGCTGCAGGTTGCCCACCATTGGTGACCCCTAACCCCACCAATTTCATTTCATAGCTGTCATGGAATTGATTCATTGTGAAGAATTTGAATATAGTTGCAAGAATGATGGTCCTCTGACAAATGAGTGTTTGCATCTCTTTTTTGCAGACTGGAGTGTGCAGGTACCAACAAGTGCACTCAAAAGATCTCTTACACATGAGATGAAGGAGGGCCTGATTGTTGTTCCTTCTTTTCTTACCATTGTGAAATCCACTGATGTCCATATTGGTCCTGACAGAAATTCTTTTAAAAAATAATTGACACATAGGCTAAAAACATGTGTGACAGAACTGACAGAAAAAAAACCAACACAGATTCCTAAACAGTTTTGCATGAGAATCTTTTTACTGACACGTCGAACTTCGTTTCAAATATTGTCCAATACCCAACAGGGGAGGCGATGACCTAATGGTATTATTGCTGACTGTTAGTCCAGAAACTCAGCTAATGTTCCGAGGACCCGGGTTCAAATATCCCCATGACAGCTGGTGGAATTTGAATTTAATAAAAAATATCTAGAATTAAGAATCCACTGATGACCATGAAAACATTATCAATTGATGGAAAGACCCATCTGGTTCACTAATGCCCTTTGGAGAAGGAAAGCTGCTATCCTTACCTGATCTGCCCAACATGTGACTCCAGAGCCACAGCAAAGTGATTGACTTTCAACTGCCCTTGGGCAATTAAGGATGGGTTAAATGCTGGCCAGCCCGTGATATTCATGACTCATGAATTAATGCAAAAAAAAGCAGGATGCATATTCTTACAAGTGATCATTAGATGTTTTATTTCAAAACACTACACAGGAAATGTTATTGCATTGTTTCTGCATCATTTTTTCTTTGCATTCCTATACTCTGCCATCTAACTGTCTGAAAAGCTTGAAGAAATGCAAAAGGAGTAAGGAGCCAGCATTTGGTAATAGTCATGAGCTGGCAGACATGAGCCCGTGACAGCAAGAAAATGGGGGCGTTGTAATCAGTTTGCTTTTTGGAAATTTCCAAATGGTTCACTGAAAAATCTATCTGATTCAGGAGCAGATGGGTGACAACACAACATGAGATGAGAGAGATTATTAACTGAATACGAGTGCCTGCCTTAAAACTACATTTCACACCTGAGAACGTGTACTGATATCAGCTTCAGCAACAAGGGGCTTTGAAAACAAGATTTAATTTCGGTTCCAGAAAAGCAAACAGCTGGTCTGGAATCTCTGCAATCGATGGGACCATTCTTTGATGGAATGTAAAGCAAACGTATGCTGTGGTCAGAAGAATAATTGCAAAGCATGCACACGTTTTACAGGAAAGAGATTTCAACTGGGTCAGGACGGTGAAAATGAACAATATTGCTTTAAATATCTGTACAGTTTCCATGCGCAATGGTTGATTTGTAATATGTAAACCAGGGAGCTATAATGTACAAAAAAAAGCTCAAATGCCATTTTGGACCCAATGGGGAACCCAGTTTATTCAGTGTAACTGTATTAGGACATCAGAATCAGTATACTTAAATTGCGTACATGGTTAGAAAGAACCCTAGGTTTCTGACTTGGAGAGTTTTTTTCATATTCATTCGAAGGACACTGGGATCACTGGTGGCCAGCATTTATTGTCCATCCCTAGTTGCCATTGAGAATAGAAACACAGAGAGACATAGGTGTGCAAGTCCACAAATCCTTGAAGGTGACAGCACAGATAGAGAAGGCGGCATATGGTATTCTTGCTTTTATAGGACGGAGTATAGAGTATAAACACTGGAGTCTGATGTTGCAACTGTATAGAACGTTGGTTCGGCCACATTTGGAGTACTGCATCCAGTTCTGGTCTCCACACTACCAGAAGGGCATGGAAGCTTTGGACAGAGTGCAGAGGAGGTTTACCAGGATGTTGCCTGGTATGGAGGGTCTTAGCTATGAGGAGAGATTGGGTAAACTGAGGTTGTTCTCCCTGGAAAGACGAAGAATGAGGGGAGACCCATTAAAGGCATACAAAATTATGAAAGGTATAGATAGGGTGAACAGTGGGAAGTTTTTTCCCAGGTCGGAGGTGATGATTACGAGGGGTCATGGGCTCAAGATGAGAGGGGTGAAGTATAACTCAGATATTAGAGGCATGTTTTTTTATGCAGAGGATGGTGGAGGCTGAAATGTGCTGCTAAGTAGGGTGGTGGAGGCAGACATGCTGGCATCGTTTAAGACTTACCTAGATAGTCATATGAGCAGACTGGGAATGGAGGGATGCAAACAAATGGTCTGGTTGGACCAATGAGCAGCACAGGCTTGGGCGGGTGCAGGAGAGGTGAAGGGCCTGTTTCCTGTGCTGTACTGTTCTATGTAGAAGATGGTAGAGTGCTGTCTTCTCCAACTGTTGCAGTCCATGTCCTATGAGCTGATCCACATACCATTAGTGGGAGAATTCCATGATTTTGACCCAGAGACTCCAAAGGAACAGAGATATATTTCCAAGTCAGGATTAGTTGGAGAGGGCCTTGCAAGTGGTGGTTGTCCCCATGTATTTACTCTGAGATATTCCTGCAGAAATGTCCTGGAGCTGAGATGGCCAACTCTCCACAACCATAACCAACTCTACGTATCAGGTATGACTCCAATCAGCAGAGGGTTTTCCCCTGATATCCATTGTTCTAGTTTAGTTAGGTATCCTTGATGCCACACTCAGTTGAATGTAGCCTTGATGTCAAGGGCTGTCATTCTCACCTCTCCTCTGGAATTCAGCTCTTCTGTCCATGTTTGAACCAATGCTGTAATGAAGTCAGAAGCTGAGTGATCCTGGCAAAATCCACATTGGGGCCACTGAGCAGGTTATTGTTGAGCAGGTGCTGCTTGATAGCCCTGTTGACGACCCTTTCGTCATTTTACTAATGATCGAGAGTAGACTGATTGGGCGGTAATTGGCCAGGTTGGATTTGGCCTGCTTGTTCTGTACCTGGGCAATTTTCCACACTGCTGGGTAAATGCCAGTGTTGTAACTGAACTGGAAAAGCTTGGCTAGAGAAGCAGCAAGGTCTGGAGCTTAAGTTTTCAGTATTATTGCCGGAATGTTATCATTGCCTTTGCAGTATTCAGTGCTCCAACCATTTCTTGATATCATGTGGAGTGAATTGAATTGGCTGGAGACAGGCATCTGAAATGCTGGGGACCACTGGAGGAGGCCGAGATGGATCGTCCACTTAGCACTTCTGGCTGAAGATTGCTGTGAATACTTCACCTTATCTTTTGCCCTGATGTGCTGGGCTGTTCTGACATTAAGGACAGGAACATTCTCCTCCTTCAGTGAGTTGTTTAATTGTCCACCACCATTCGCGACTGGATGTGACAGAACTGCAGAACTTAGATCTTATCCATTGGTTGTGGGATTGCTTAGCTCTCTCTATTGCTTGCTGTTTGGCATGCAAGTAGTCCTGTTTGCTAGCTTCACCACGTTGACATCTCATTTCTAAGTATGCCTGGTGCTGCTCCTGGCATGCCCTCCTACACTGCTGTAACCTATCTTCCTGCTGTCAGTTCAGCCCAAAGCACCACATCAACAGCTTCTTCCCTGTTGCCTTAAACTTTTGAATGGACCTATCTTGCATTAAGTTGATCTTTCTCTACACCCTAGCTTGACTGTAACATTCATTCTTCACCCTCTCCTTTCCTTCTCCATGAATGGTATGCTTTGTCCGTACAGTGCACAAGAAACAATACTTTTCACTGTGTATTAATACCTATAACAATAATAAATCAAATCAAATCAGCATTGGAATGAGGATTACAAAGGTTCAGACTTCCACCACCGGATCACCTGACTGGCAGACTCCAGCAATCGCCCATCCAATGATTAAAATCTATCTTTTAGTATTAAAATGTAACTGGTGACAACTTTGTATTGGATATAATGTGAGCAATGAGAACAAGATGTAAACCAATTATAGAGTGATGTAATAATCAGAAGACCAGCTGATTCTATAAATAAGGAAGTGTAGAATTGTGGGAAGCTTGGAGTGGCCCAGGGCGAGGCTCCAAGTTTGGAGTAATGATGTTTCTTTATTAAACCCTTTCTTTGATTTATAAGTTGGGCTAAGTTTTGTTGTATTTTCATTAGCTGCATTTTGAAGAGTTCCTTCTGAAGAAACATTTAGTAGGATGCGCTACTTACTATGTTGTGCTCCAGAAGCTATCCATTTACCAAGGGCTGAAAATCATTCCCGACAATTTTCCAACAACCAACTAGTGACAATTCTCTTTTGGAGAAAGGAGAGAGATATGACAGTTTGTTCAGGATGAAGTGATTTTCAACAATGAAAATTTGGAACTACACAATTCTTCCACAGCAGATTCTGTGCTAATGACTAAACACTCAGCCTGACATATTAATGGAACCAGAAGGGCTACATGCCAATGGGAAACTTGATCCTTCCCACCCTGCTCCAAATAACCTTGTAAGCTAAAGCATTAACAGCCGGGTAGTCTTCACTGCACAAGCAGTTCTAAAAAACTTTAATGTTTTAATTGCTCAAATTCTAACAGGACTCCTAGACATCCTTAAATCTATTAACCTCACCTCGCCTTGCTGGACTTGTTTAAGAAGGTTGTGCCATCTAATAGGCAGTATGCACTGAACAGAATTTTTTTTTTATATTAATTCACAGGCTGTAAGTCTTGCCGGCTAAGCCAGCATTTATTGCCCATCCTTAATTGCTCTCAGGAATATAGTAGTGAGCCACTTTCATGACCTGCTGCAGCCCACATGATGTAGTTACACCCACAGTACTGTTAAAGAGGGAGTTCCAGGATTTTAACCCAATGACAGCAAAGGAATGGCGATATGTTTCCAAGCTAGGATGGAGTGTGACTTGGAGGAAAACTTCCAGGTGGTGGTGTTCCAGATGAATGATGTAGATTATTCAGCAGCTGAATTGGGATACTCTTAAAGATGGTAACTGGATTTCCACATGCATCAGATACACAACTAAACCATTTCCCCTTCTCTCCATCCAGAAAAAAAGCCCAGCAGGGAGCACAATGCAGGCACACACACTATAACTTTAATGAACAGAAAATTAAGGTTGAGAGTCTGTGATTTACGAGAACAAACAGCCAGCTCTTAGTGAGGAGCATGGAAAGAGCCTTGAGCTTTTATGTCTAGGAACAGGTTAAAACAAACTGGGTGTGAAGGTAAAGTTTCAACTATCATGACTGAATAAGAGGAGTTTTGGTCCCAAGATGCACACAGCATTGCACAGTGACTGGGCTCTGAGTCAGTGAAAACCTGCTGTCGGCATAAAAGTGCTGAATCAAAATATGCCACTATGACAAAGGGGGAAAAGGTCTGCTCTGGATCAGAGACAACTGCTGGGCATCAGATACAACTGTTGGGCAGGCACAAATCTTGTTAAATCTAGCTGAGAAATGGTCGAAAAATATTTCTGGAAACAAATCATATGGTAAAGGAACGGGTGCTCCCCATTGGCTCTTGGACTTGGGTCCTTCGTAGAACATTTCCTTTTGCTACAACTGGTCCATTTGGCTACTCCTAATTGACGAAGTTCTTGGCATCTTTAAGTGGGAAGTCTTTTTGTTGTTTTGCAGAACTGATGGAAAACGTATTAGCGATAAGAAGATGGCCTTTGATTGTTCTGTGCCTAGATCAACTGTGTTCACTGTGCATAATAGGTAGATCCTCAATAGTTCCATTTTGTGTAAATGACATATCAATGTTTCATTTCTATTTTACTACAACATTTTCCTTCAATGTTCCCTGTAGGGACTCCTCTGGAAAAAGCAGCGAGGTAAAAAAAAAGGATACAAAGCATGCAAGGTGTTACATACTGTGCCTCACTCTTACCTTACCTTTAGAATAGTCACATTGAAGATCAGACAAACTTCAACTGCTTTTTACTGTCAGCATTTTACATTATGACCTTCCTCAGTTTTATCCTGACTTCTAAGTGCTGAAACCTAAGACACCCATAGGGTTCTGTTTCTCAACATGTTACATGGGCAAGACATTCTCTATACACAGCTTTACAAAAAATAACAAAAACGTTTCATCCTATTATCAATAGAATCATAAAGTAAAGGAGGCCATTCGATCCATCTTGCCTATGCTGGTTCTCAGAGGTCTGCACATTAGTTCTATGCCCTTGCTGTTTCCCCACAGCCTGGCACATTTTTCTTTTTCAGTTATTTACTCAATGTCATTTTGAAAGTTACTAATGAATATACTTCCACCACCCTTTCAGGTGATGCATTCCAGACCACACCAACTCTACCAAAAACCCTGGCTAATTTTGCCAATCATTTTAAATCTGTTCCCCCTAGTTCTAATTGTGTTGGTGGAAATAGTTTCTCCCTACTTCCTCTATCAAAGCCCCACCTTGTCCAGATCAGAGTTGTGACTGAGAATTGTAGTTAAATTAACCAGTGATCTCTGAGCACACAGTTGGATTCAGTTTCCTGTTTGCATGCCTGATGCACAATATAGAAAAACAGAAGCACAAATGTTGATGGTTTGGACTAGTTTTACCTGATAAATTCAACCAGGCGTAAAAGACTAGAATGCAGTATCATTTTTTTGTCAGCTTCCATTAGTGAATGTCCAATAAATAACATTTCAAAGGATCTGAGAAACATCGCAAAATGTTCTGGCAACTGAAGTACAATAATGAGTATCAAATTGAGGACTTCTCTGAACCAAATTCACAGTTCATCCCTATAGAAACGGCAGATGCCAAGAACAAAGAGAATATTTGAAACCAGCTTTTAAGAATCCAAGAAATAGTTCAGTAAAACAAAACCTTAAATGATGGAACTAGTAAATTTATGAGATGACCTGCATTATAAAGGTATTATGTACATGTTTACATAATATCAACAAAGTGAATACCACGGCAAGAATTAAACAGACAGAGGTTTTTGTACCTTTATTACTATGTGTGTTGTGTTACTTTCAAATGAAGACTCCTTCAAACAAAGGGCATGATTGTTAGATTGAGCTGAGAATGCTGTCCCTTCACAGAATGCTCATGTTTCAATTCAGATCAAAGAGATGGGTAGAGAGGAATATTCCTTTTCTCGACTTAAGAGGTTTTAGTTTATCTGGCATAAATCCTAATACCAAATTTTAATCAACAACCATAATCTGGATGATATAGTTGCGCTCTCATTTCAGACAAGCCTGATAATGAGTTGACATGGGTAACACACAAAGGTACAAAAGTGCATCACGAGTAGCTCAATTAATTCAGAGGTGTTCAATCGGAGGCTCCACTGTCCCAAGGAGGTCCCAAGGAATCCACCAACGTGTAAGGAAAAGCTATTTTGTTACTCTTTGACAAAACATGTCAACATCCATTCTGAATTCACAGTGCGCATGCAATATAATGGATGCTGAGAAGTGGATGGTGATTGGGAGCTGTTAGAAGAAGTGGAATGTGAAAAAGATGAGCTGTTACAAAGCAAAATATGTGACGAAAGATGTATCTGGTGACAAACAGCAGGAATGGTTCACCTAGATACAGTTAAAGCATGATATCTTGATAAGCTTTTGTTCCTCTTCTGGGGCTGGCGGGCAAAGGAGTATGGGGAACGGGGAGTGTTGATGCAAACTGAAATGAATCTTGAAATAAACCCCATTTCCACCAACATCACCAGCCCCAAAAAATCAGCCACAAGCTCAGCCTTATCCTATCTACACTGGAGTAGTTTTTTAGTCTTTTATACATGGTTGTTGCAATAACCTGTGAGGCAGGAGATCAGAGCCAAAGAACCCATCATGTAGCACTCCCCTTGAACTGGTCACAGGTTCATAATGACTGATCAAAACATCTCTTTTGTAGGAAGGTAAAAAATGCTGCAACTGTACAAATATTGGAAAAATAGCAGGTATTCTCCAGAAAGAGTAAGTAACATTTCTTCGAAGGGATTGAGCTATCTGATATGTTGATTCCCTGAGCTGGGCTAACTGAAGCTATGCTCATTGATGTGGGGTATCTGATATGTTCACCCATTGGGATTGGGACATCTTGTTTTACTCACCATTCAGGCGCATGTTGAAGTAATAATAAAAAAACAGCTAAAAGACTTACTTAAAGGTATGCATAGTAAAAATGGTAAATTGAGTATTGCTGAAAAAGAAATGTGTTTTTGAAGTTTTTTAATTTGCATTCATCAGATTCATAGAATACCAGTTATAAAAACAATAATTTATACTGCATGAGAAGTGTGTTGCTTGGTTGGCAAGTGGACACTGTTTAGTAGAAGCATTATCATGGATAATGCAACAAGGAACAGTTAAAAATTCATACCAGGCAGATCCATCCTGATTGACCAATGTTTTGCCATGTGTAAAGAATCAGGAAATGGCAGTCCCTAAAGCTTTTGTTTAACTGAAAAAGGTACAATTTCTAAACATGTGCCTTCCATCTGCAAAGGTCAGGGTTTTAGCATACGTTGAGTGAGTCACACCATGAACCTGACTGCCGATCTTAAATTGGTTGCCAGTGCCATAGCATAATCAATTATTCAAGAAGAGCTCTCTAATTATAGAGTCACATCAAACATGCTAAGAATTAGCCACATCCACCCTTTCCACTGTTCTAGTCTCCCCTTGCTGGGATCTGCCAGTCTGATAGTGTCAAGATCCCAGGATTAAATGGAGGTTTAGATTTATTTCTGATGTCTTTGCAACATCTATGGTGCTGTACCAGCAGCGACCACTGCTCCTGGTGACGTTTCTGGTACTGCAGAGCAGCCAGCCTCTGACTGGCCAGCCCTAGGGAGAAGAGGGCATGCCTCCAACCTAGTAACGGTCAACTGGCCATTGGAAGGCTGTGGGACAGCTGGTGTTCTTCTCAGCAGGCTCCCCCTGACATCTTAACCAAGAGGAAGGGGAATTTAGCACCATGTATAATGCAGCCTTAGATATGGAATCCAACCAAGAATCCTGTTGACCTGAATTACACAGGATTAGTTCCTAATGCTGAGCGTGTAGGAAAATCCCATCATGGTTTTTTTTTATCCAACATGGAGTGGCTTTCAGATTAATTTATTGAGTCTGCAGTCAGAGGTACCTCTATGCCAAAAGTAAAGGTGGCTAAGATTTCGAGTAGGAACACCAGACCTTGTGCGAACTAATTGAAGAATCAGATTAGCAGTATCACAAAATTCCGCATATTGGTAATTTTGACTGAAGCAAAGTAGTGAGACATTAGGTAATTTAAGAATTCAAAAACTAAAAGATTATCTGCACTGTAAAAATGTAATGATTTAAAATCACTTTACTCCTTTTTTATCTGTTATCATAGTAATTTTGAAGATTGAAAATGTGTCTTATTCCTTTGGCTAATCACATCAAAGATGCAATAAACTGAGAAGCTGAGCACTGAGCTCATTGTAATTGACATTTTCTGGCTGAGGCTGTCTAGAATATTTTCATGAATTATGATTGGTTCATGTTCTAATCCCCATAGAGAAACAACCTTCTAAAAATAAATTTGAACTTCCAGTCAATAGTTGAAAGGATGACACACAAAGATTTCGCACTTTAAAAATTTTTGCTGTAACAGAGTAAAACACTACTGACTAAACATTATTGTTGAAGACTGTTGATACTTTAAACATAGTTTTCTGTCTTTTGCTTTTAATACACAACTGAAAAAACAGGCAGGACATGGACCGTACAAAGGTCCATTGACCTTGGATGGAAATTTCCGGCCTTCGGGACGAGCATAATTGGAAAATCCCACCCAAAGTGTTTATTTCCAATATTTTCCTTTCCCAGCATAGTAAATTTTAACACCAGAACTATCTTTCACATTGATGGGCTTTAGATTCACAGAATCTGTGGGATTCTATGACAGACTTTCACCTCCAGCTGCTTCCTCTTTTCTGGATCCTCATAGACTTACTGACTAAGAGCTACGGGTACCTTAGAAACTCTTCCTCTCTCAAAGTGCACCTTCATGGCAACATGAATCATATGGGCCTTGTATTTAGATAGTAATGCAGATTAGATATTCTTGAGATCCAAATTCTCTTTAATCCAGGAAGTAAATGAATAGTTTAAAGCATAACTGTTTAGTACCTGACATCCTCAGCATCTTCCAAAAACATTGGAAACTAGCAATCTAATCATTGTAAATACTGATGACACTGCCATTTATTTTAACTACAAATCCCTTGTAACTTCTTCTCAGCAAACCAATGTGGGATTTCCTTTCCTCTTAGACCTTCATCCAGGTCTTTAGTCAGGCAGATTTCAGAATATCATGACACTATTCATTTTAGCCTAAATTAAAGATACAGAATATTATCTTATAAACAAACAATCTTATAAACCTCACAATTGTTTTTTAAAAATTCACTCGAGACATGAGCATTGCTGGCTGGCCAACATTAATTGATCATCCCTAATTGCCCTTGGAGGGTAGTTGAGAGTCAAATACATTGCTATGGCTTTGGAGTCACATTTAGGCCAGAACAGTAGGGAAGGCTGATTTCCTTCTCTAAAGGATATTAGTGAACCAAATGGGTTTTTCTGACAATCAGAAGATTAATTCCAATTTTTTTTTCTTGAATTCAAATTCCACCATCTGCTGTGGCAAGATTCAAACCCAGATCCCTAGAACATTAGGTGAGCTTCTGCATTAATAGTCTAGCAATAATACCATATGGCCATCACCTCCTGGATTACAGAATATTTGATTGTTATGGTACTATGCTTAGTGGAGAAAAATATCAACTGTGGCAAGCTGTCAAATTCCACAAATGGTTTTTACTGAGATTTGAAAGGCTACTGAAGGAAACATTAGCATTAGAGGTCAGTAGGATTACTATTGTCAGTTAGTCACTCACCAAAGATCATCATGCTGCTTTGCACTTAGGAAGTGGAAGACAAAGAGTTTATTGTCTCCTCAAAGAGAAGGAAATTACATGAGAAAAATAATTGATTACATGTTTAACGAAATGACTACAATTGTTGTAAAATAATACCATTTCTACATGCAAAATATTATTGTGCAGATCTTCCAGTCTCTGGATTGGATACTGGACACATTACGGAGATACATGTCAGGACTCTGTGATAATCCTGACACATTGATGTAGGAATTGTCAGGCAAACTTCAACTTCCAATAATCAATTCTCCTGCTCCCCGGGATTCACTGGAAAAGTCTTTGGTTCTGATCTAGAGTCAGAGACTTGGGACAGTTCTGATCTACTTACCTGGATAGTTACCTAGGAAATGTTAAAATTTGATCTAATTGCTGATAACTGGAGAATAGCCCCTGCTCAGTCTTAATGGCACCCTGACTACCCCAAGAAACCTCACCTATCTGCTACCCCAATCACCTGCCACCTTACCCACTTACTCCATCACCGTATAGAATCGCTACAGTGTTGAAGGAGGCCATTCAACACATCAAGGTTGCACCGACTCTCTGACATAGCATCTTACCCAGCCCTATCCATTGCCCTATCCCCATAACCCCACACATTTATCCCATCAATTCCTCTAATTTAGATAACTTGGGACAATAACAGGTAATTTAACATGTTCAATCCTGCTAACCCGCACGTCTTTGGAATGTGGGAAACCAATACACCCGGAGGAAACTCATGCAGACACGGGGAGAATGTGCAAATTCCATATAGTGAGGAATTTTTGATGGTAGCCTTATAAACTTAAGATTACTTAAAAATTAAACTCATAAAGGCAAAGGTCTCTGGTTAAGATGTAACTAAAATTTATCTAAAAACATGAAAAGTCATATAATGCAAACAAAAATTAATCTAAGGCATTGAAAAGTCTTTGGATGATCAAATAGCTTTGGGCCAGTGGTACAGGACCACTTCAAAGATCTAAGGCACTGAGCCAAAGTTCAATACAATTATACCTTCCACTATCTAGCAACCAACTTCTAATTAACTTAGGTTCAATCTCATTTCATTTAAACATGTCAGTCCAAAACACCTTAGATTGCCTCAGCCAATTGCAATGCACTGCTTGATATAATGATATTTAATTTGTCTGTCCAAAAATCAGATTTCTTTCCTCTGGCAAGACTCAATTCCTTGTTGTTATGTAACTAAGGATGCCTCTACCCTAATATCATCCCCATTGGCATACTGCCAAAACAATCTGAAAACTGCCCTTTTTGGACCCAAGAAATGACACCTTCTGTATCTTGGACAATAGATGCTTTATCATTTGGACACTTCATGTTTCAACAACTGTCCTGGATTTCAAAACTATTTTATATATTCTGCTGACTAATGGATTTAGATATTGAACACTTGAACTTCTACCATTCTGCGCTCGGATTTTGACTGAGACAAACAAATACATCAGAAGTATATTTGATATGTTAAGATACATTACTTAATATGCAAATACACATACTTAACATTAAAAAGCATCTCATTTATTTTAATTCTGTTATTGCATCCACATATGAGCAAACTGTTAACATTATCTGGTGAGGTGAAAATCATCTTAACCCTTTTCTCCAAGCTATTACTACTAAATGGATCTGCTAGCTAACTCAAAACCCCCTTCAATACTAGAGGCAGTCATCCAAGGCCAGAATTGAATTCAGGTCCCTGGCACTTGTGAGGCAGCAGTGCAAACCACTGTGTCATTGTGCACCCTTTCCCACTTATCCAATAACTTCACCCACCCTACCAACTTGGTTACCCACTCTGCCAATCTACTTATCCACTCACCATTCAAACTGAGCTTTAAACTTGCCATATGGTTCCTTGTGTTGCATCCTTCAAGCACACCCTGTCATCACTCCCGACTACCCCAAATCTCTCGGCAGGACTTTACACTTCATATTTCTGACACAACTGGATTCAGAAAGTTCCAGAAGAAACATGGATCAGCTTTAAAACAAGGGAATGTTTGAGCGGAAGAGCAACCTGATGGCAACTGTCACTTCTCAGAAGATGCCAGACAATGTAATCAACAAACTTTTAAAATAAGTATCAGAATAGCCATTTCTTCAAGATACCATAAAAGCTGTTCACTAGCGTTCGCAAAATAGTAGTTAAAACTGTATAGCCCAAGGAGGATTCAAGTTTGAGAATTTGAGAGTTAATTTGCAATCGCTGCCAGCTAGCCAGCTTGTTCATCAAATCTGCAGCCTAATGGAACAATAAGAGAAATTATACTGGAATTCCAAATGTCTATAATAAGCCTTCATTTAACATGACATGATTATTTGCACTTGTGTGAGAAAGATCGTTCCTGTTAAAACCACAATAACGTGCATGACACATTATTGAAAAAAAATAGCAAAATACAACTCAGGAAACATTGCCATGTTGCTGTGGAAGGGAATGCTGCACTGTCAGAGGTGCCACCTGTCTGTGAAACTAAGGGCTGGCTTGTTCTCTCAATTGGGCGTAAAGACCCCATTTCAAAGAAGCGCATGGACGTTCTGCTGAGGCTTTGACCAACATTTATCTCTGTCAATAGCAAGACAACAAGTCATCCAGTCATGCTTTCATTGCTGCTTGCGGCATCTTGTTATGCTGTCTCATTATAAGAGTGACTATTCATCAAAATTACTTCAATTGCTGTCACATGGTCATGAGTGACGTTATATAAATGCATATCTTTTTTGTCTTTTGGTTAACTATTTGGCAATGAGCAGAACATGCTGGTCCTGGTCTAACTTGAGGACTGAGCCTCCCTTCCATGAGACAGGTTTACCATTAAAGCTCAAATCTCCAGGTGACCAAGAAGCATACCAGGCCAGCAGCAAAGGACATCCCGCTCCCCGACCCTGCAGAAATGATTTTATACTTAGCTTTTTGATCCCTCTTGTACTGTATTGTCCAGTGCTCTGGCCATCTGGCTGTCTGCAAAATCGCAAAAAGGATTCTAATGCAATCATAAAATCCCAATTTGTATATTTAAAGATATCTTCACAAGCTGATATAGGTAAGCGCCTTCCTGAGCAGAAGGAGGTCCTTTTCGTAGATGGCGGAAAAGAAGATGCCAGAGTAAATGCCACATAAACTGCAAAAGGAGAAGCCACTTTTGAGCTGTTTCAACAGGGAGGCTGATGTGAGAATATATCCTGCCACATTTTCACAAATTAGTCCAAAAAGAGGATCCAAGCATGATCATTGAAAACAATGGAAAAATGCTTCCAATATTTGTTTGGGATGGGAGCAAGTTTTGCATATTTGTAATTATTGCTATTCTCCACCGGGAACTTGCAACTGATCTAATTAACTCAAAATCTGAAGGCACACATCACACTTTGATCAAACACACATTACTTTATAAATGGACTGAAATGAGGCAGGCCAATCGGGACTCACTATTAATAAATAAAATGTTCACCATTGAGTAATTACAAAGCAGCTGGTTTAGATCACCTGTGGTACAGAGAACATTGTTGTGGTCCTCTAAACCACCAAGTACCAAACTCAGAATCAACATGCATTCACTCAGTTGGTAATATTCTACCTCTGAATCACAAGTCTCCGAGTTCAAGTCCCACTTGGGTTTGCACTCAACAATCTATACTGACATTTTCAGTGTGATACTGTGGGAATGCTGTACTGATGGAGGTACCGTCTTTCAGATGAGATTTTAAACTATGTCTGCTTGTTTGCCAAGACATAAAGGATTCCATGGTGCTATTTTGAATAAGAGCAGGAAACTTATCCCCGGCATTCTGGATGATAATTTTCAATGAACATCATTTAACAAAAGCATTTTGTCTAGGCATTTCTACACTGCTGTTTGTGGGAGTTTGCTGTGCCCAAATTAGCTGCTGCATTTCTTACATTACAACAGTGATTATATTGTATGTTTTCATTTAGCTGGAATTATGCGTTTTGCAATGCAACTTATTTTTTTTTAAAAAAAGGAAAATCATGCATAGTTCATTATAGTGGAAACATTGTTAAAACCGAAAATGTTTATTTCTTTGTAAATATCAAGAATAAAGTCATTTTGTGCTAAACTTCTTTTTACCTCAGCAATGCTCCATTCCATTTTATTCTTCCTTTGTCTGGTTCAGCCAAGTATGATGTAAAGATGCCGGCGTTGGATTGGGGTGGTAAGAACTCAGTAAGAATTTAGCAACACCAATTTTTAATCCAACCGATTTATTTGATAGTAAAATTGCGAGCTTTCAACACTCCCGTGTCTTCCTCAGGCAAATGCAGTGTTTTGGTCTGCAATAGCACACATCAGCACAGACAGTCAGAGATTGATTAGAATGCGAATCCTTACATCTAACCTGCTATTCAAGTGTTAAAGTGGCTAACAATGTGTGTGAAGGGAATCCTGAGCATTGATTAGAGAATTGTGTATTTTCTCCAGACAGCACAGTACGTGAGGTTTTTTGCTAACCCAGGCAAGTTACGGGGGTTACAGATAGTGTGTCATGAAGTCAAGATCCCTGTTAAGACCGTCCTCGTGTGTGCGGAGCTTGGCTATCAGTCTCTGCTCAGCGACTCTGCGCTGTCGTGTATCACAAAAGCCCCCTTGAAGAACATTTACCCGCAGGTCGGAGGCCGAATGCCCATGACTGCTGAAGTGTTCGCCCACAGGAAGGGAACTGTTTTGTCTGGTGATTGTTGAGCGATGCTCATTCATCCGCTGTCGTAGTGTCTGTATGGTCTCCCCAATGTACCATGCTTCGGGACATCCTTTCTTGCAACGTATTAGGTAGACAACGTTGGCCGAGTTGCAAGAGTATGTACCGTGTACCTGGTGAATGGTATCCTCACGTTTGATGATGTCGTCCATGTCTACGATCTGGCATGTCTTGCAGAGGTTGCTGTGGCAGGGTTGTGTGGTATTGTGGTCACTGTTCTCCTGGAGGTTGGGTAGTTTGCTGCGAACAATGATCTGTTTGAGGTTGTGTGGTTGTCTGAAAGCAAGAAGTGGGGGGGTGGGGATGGCCCTAGCGAGATGTTCATCGTCATCAATGATATGTTGAAGACTCCAGAGAAGATGTCGTAGCTTCTCCGCTCCGGGGAAGTACTGGACAACAAAGGGTACTCTGTCCACCGTGTCCCGTTTTCGTCTTCTGAGGAGGTCAGTGCGGTTTATCGTTGTGGCATGTCAGAACTGTCGATCAATGAGTCGAGCGCCATATCCTGTTCTCACGAGGGCATCCTTCAGTGTCTGGAGGTGTCTGTCACGATCCTCCTCATCTGAGCAAATTCTATGTATATGGAGGGCTTGTCCATAGGGAATGGCTTCTTTAACGTGTCTAGGGTGGAAGCTGGAGAAGTGGAGCATTGTGAGGTTGTCTGTCGGTTTTCGGTACAGTGAGTGCTGAGGTGACCGTCCTTGATGGAGATGCGTGTGTCCAAGAATGCAACTGATTCTGGAGAATAGTCCATGGTGAGTCTGATGGTGGGATGGAACTTGTTGATATCATCATATGGTTGTTTCAATGATTGTTCACCATGAGTCCAAAGTAAAAAGATGTCATCAATGTATCTAGTATATAACCTTGGTTGGAGATCTTGTGTGGTGAAGAAGTCTTGTTCGAACCTGTGCATGAAGATGTTGGCATACCAAGGTGCAAATTTGGTCCCCATGGCTGTTCTGTGTGTCTGGATGAAAAGCTGATTGTTGAAGCTGAAGACATCGTGGTCCAAGATGAAGCGGATGAGTTGTAAAATTGCATCCGGAAACTGGCAGTTGTTGGCATTGAGTACTGAGGCAGTTGCAGCAATACCATTGTCATGGGGGATGTTGCTGTAGAGCGCCGAGACATCCATTGTGACAAGGAGTGTCCCTGGTTCTACTGCTCCATGTGTGCTGAGTTTCTGTAGGAAGTCCATAGTGTCAAGACAAAAGCTGGGGGTTCTTTGTACAATGGGTTTCAGGATGCCCTCGATATAGCCAGAGAGGTTCTCACACAGAGTCCCATTGCCCGATACGATGGGATGGCCAGGTATGTTTGCCTTGTGTATCTTTGGGAGGCAGTAGAGATCTCCAATGCGGGGAGTACGTGGAATGAGAGCCCGGAGGGTGTTCTGAATGTCCGGATCAAAGGTTTTGATCAGACTGTTGAGTTGACGAGTGTGTTCTTTGGTCGGATCTGCTGGTAACTGTCTGTAGTGTTTCACATTGTTTAGTTGTCGGTACGCTTCTTCACAGTAGTCCGTTCTGTTCAGTATGACGATGGCGTCTCCTTTGTCTGCTGGTTTGATGACAATGTTGCGGTTGGTCTTGAGAGCACGGATGGCCTTGTGTTGTGCTTGGGTGATGTTCGGGACTGTCTTGTAAGTGCGGTTGATGAATCTGGCGTTCACGCACCTCCTGATGGCTTGGGCATACATGTCCAGTCGGGGGCAGCGGCCTTCTGGAGGAGTCCAATTGGATTCATTCCTCTTCGGTTGCTGCACTGCGGATCCCTCTGTCGGCTGTTCTGGTTCATTCGCTGTCTCATTGAGTCCACTATTGGCCTCTTGGGGTTTGTGGAAGAACTCCCGCAGCCTCATTCGCCTGATGAATTCCTCTGTATCTGCTGCGAGACTGATGGGATCCATTTTGGTGGTGGGACAGAAATTGAGCCCTCGGCTGAGAACTTCGATTTCCTCTGATTGAAGTGTGTAGTCTGACAAGTTAACAATGGACCTCCCTGCGGTAGTGTTGTTTTCTACTGTGGTGCCAAGGGAGGTTTGGTTGTTGCTGGTGGCGATGCCGAGTTTTTCAAGTTTCCTGTTCTTGGTGTGCGTGTAAATGGTGTAGTTTCTTTGTCTCATCTGCTTGGCAAAGTTTCGCAGCTGGTCTGCGTCCTGAGTGCAAGTTGAGAATATGTATTCCATTTTACTTTCCAGGGTGCGGCGTTTGCTATAGAGCTGGTGTATGAGGTGATTGAGGAGTGTGAGAGAGGTGCGATGGCAAAGCCTCTCAGCGTAGTCCGTGTTATAGGTTGACCTGAGTGGGTTTGTGATCTGTAGTCCCTTTGGTATCCTGTCTGCTTTCTTGCATCTCTTGGCTGCATTTCAGCCAAGTATAACAGTCTGCTTTAATAGAGGTTTTGTCAGCAGGGCTGGAGACTAGTTGGCTGAATAGTTGTTAGTACTAAACAATAATCATGTGTAACTGTCAACCAATGCGCACATTAATACTATAAAGCCCCATGGTACAAATCAACTGTTTTTTCCTGATCTCTGCTAAGCACCTCATAAATCCTACAGCGTAGAAGGAGGTCATTTGGCCCATCGAGTCTATACCGACCACAATCTCACCCATCCCCTGTTCCCACAACCCCTTACATTTACTCTAGCTAGTCCCCCTGACATTAAGGACAATTTAATATGGTCAATCAATCTAACGCATACATCTTTGGACCATGGGAGGAAATCCATGCAGACATGGGAAAAATATACAAACTCCACACAGATGAGCTGGTAATCGAACCTGGGTCTCTGGCGCTGTGAGACAGCAGTGCTAATCACTGTGCCATCATGCTACTATTGCATCTGGTCCTCTTTTAAGGCTGATTTATTTTTGTTTGCAGAAAATAATTTTTAAATCACATCTCTGGCATGACTCAAATAAATAGGGCTGTTCAGACCATGGCAAACATGGATTCTGACCCATGTAAAAACCGGACCCATTATTTAACTTGCATTGCAAGTCGGTGTTGCATCATGTCATTAAAATGAAACTTTTGGGAAAATGCTCTTGATAGGTAAGTGGGGTAAGAAAATGTGTCAAATGCATGCTATGTTCAATACTGGACCTCAACCTGATAATTGTGAGGACACTACAGTTAGTCTCATTGTCTCTCAACTAAAATGGAGGGATTGGGAAGCCAATTTGTTCTTGGTAAGCCAATTTGTTCTTGGTAAGCATTCCAATTTTTCCTGCCAGAAAATGTGCATGAGAAGATTGATGTTGACAAGATTCTGTTTGGGTGTGATGTTCACGTGCCTGACATTTTTGCTAACATTTTGGATCTAGGAATGGAAAATGGCATTTCATGACTCAAAAGTATTTCCTGACTGAAGGAGAGAAAACCTGCACAAAAATAGTGATGGGAATCATGGAGGGAAGGAATAGGTGGGGCAGGGGGAAATAAATCTGTTTAAATTAATAACTATGATTTATATACAAAAACACACTTTTGAGCACCACAAAAGGAAACAGCATTTATTAAGTCAGCATTCGGTTATGTGACAACTTTAAAGTTTCATGAGTCCCCACAAGAAATAAGGTCCCATCAATGATTGAAAAATTGATTTTCCAAATGAATACCCATGGCAAACAAAGCACCTCACCAAATGGAAGGAAATAAAAAACATAGTCAACAACATGGACTATCTTATATTGGATAAGGATCAATTGTACAGGACCTTAAGTGTAGTTTCTTATGTTCATTGCAATTCTACTGCAGTGTGAATATCATGTGTTATTTACTCATCACTGTCATTTTGTTCAGCTATACAGAACACGGCCAATTGAAGGCAGGAACATTGTATCCCTGAATGAGACTGAAAAATGCAGGGTTTCATAGACATTTGCAGTTTACAAAACTTGTTTATGATGCAAGAAACTTTGGATGAGATTACTGCACCACCCCCCCCCCCCAACCACCCGCCCACCTGTGGTGTGCTTTGTGGTGGCGACCCACCATAGGTTGGAGATGGGACCTAAAATTTCTGCCTTTGTAACTGGTTTTCCCTTTATTTGCATCCTTCATCATTGGGGAACTCACAGTGTGGGGTGGGGTGGGGAGAGGGGGGTGAGTTTGCTGTTGGGACTGAAAGATCCCACTGACAAGAATGTAATGGAAAACCCCATTCTTTGTTCTATCTTTCACAAAACTTTATTTTCTTTTTCTTTTACTTGAATTTTTTTTTGTTTTCTTTCCAGATAGCTTTGTAGTATTGGCTGAGGATAAAAATACCTTTTGCGTTGATTATATCCTCTTCAAAACTTTCCTTTTTCTCGTTGTTTCCAAGATTGTAAGTGTGATTTTTCCTCCCACTTACTTCCCAGCAGAACTATCTGGATATAGTTTGAGCTGCGGATGTGTTAACAGTGTAAAACATTACTGGGATGTATTGCACTGTAAGAACAACTGCAGTACTTTACTCATTTTAGAAATTACTTTTGCCTTTTAACACATAACGCATTACTTCCATGGGTATGAACTTGGCTGCTGCCTTTAGTGAAGGTAATAACAGATGGCATTTTATAAAAGATTCTTGTGAGATATTTGGTTGGCTGCTTTTCTGGTGCTTCCCAGTTGCTGATTAGTATCTGTTTAGTAAATTGAAGTGGTTACTGGTTGATTTCAGTTGTTGCTACTTGGTAATTTAGCATTTTCCTACTTGAAAGTACATCTTATCCAATCAGCATAATTTGAGAAACGGTAGTTCATGATTGTTCTTTTATATGCAAGCCAACCATTTTTTTTTGACCCTAAGTACAGTTTTGAGGAGACATCTTGAAGAAAGAAAATTTTTGATTTGATATATTTACTGTAAAATTGTACTTTTGAAGCAATGTGTCACACTACATCATAGACAAAGCATCTATTCATTTACAGAATGGGGGCGTTATTGGTTGAGGTGGTATTCACTGGCATTCTCAAAATGCCCTCAAAGTGGTGGTGAAGCACCTTTTTGAACCCAGCAGTGCAGGCTGTGTAGGTACACCACAGTGCTGTTAACGAGCTAGCTCCAGGATTTTGATCCAGCAACAATAAAGGTATAGTAATATAGTTCCAAGTGAGGCTCGTGAGCAGAGTTCTCCCATCTGGGATGAAGTCCTGTGGTGGGAGTAGTGATGGGACTATTTCCCATTGCAGATGCAGATGAGAAACCATGCCCCGTGTTCTATCCTGACCTCATTAATTATGCAGCTGAGGGTTTCACGCCATGTTCCGTGCCGGGGCAGTTCTGATTGTGTGTGATTTGATTTATATTGTCACATGTATTAGTATACAGTGAAAAGTATTGATTCTTGAATGCTATACAGACAAAGCATACAGCTCATAGAGAAGGAAAGGAGAAAATGAAGAATGTAGTGTTACAGTCATAGCTGGGATATAGAGAAAGATCAACTTAATGTGAGGTAGGTCCAAATGTTTGATGGCAGCAGGAAAGAAGTGTTTTTGAGTTGTTGCTATCTCAGATTTTTTTATTTTTTCCCCGATGAAAGAAGGTGAAAGACAGCATGTCTGGGGTGCATGGGGACCGAGGCAGCAGGAAGTTTAAACAAAGTCAACGGATGGGCGACTAGTTTGCATAATGGACTGGGCTTCATTTATGACCCTTTGTAATTTCCCACTATCATCTCTGGATCATATTGAAATTGCATGCAACATCACTGACTCATCTTTGAAGATGGACATTCTGAGAAAGAAGATGGATTTTCAGGGACATGCTGAGGCTGGAAGGTGGATTTCTCGATGATACTAAATTAGCACTAAAGCACAAGTCTTCAGCACTATTGCTGGAACATTATCAGAGACCATGGCCTTTAGTGTCAAATGTCTTCAGCCATTTCTTGATGTCATGTAGAGTGAATTGAATTGGTTAAAGAGCAGCCTTGGTAATCAGGCTGAGATGGATCATCCACTTAGCACTTCTAGCTGCAGATTGTTGCGAATACTTCAGTCTCATCTTTTGAACAGATGTGCCTGACTCCTCCATAGTAGAGGATAGGGATATTTATGGAGCCTTCACCTCTACTGAGTTGTTTAATAGTTCACTACCATTCAAAGCTGGATATAACAGGACCACAGAGCTTAGATCTGACCCTTTGGTTGTGAGATCACTTAATTCTGTCCATTGCTTGCTGCTTCTATTGATTGGCATGTGAATAATTCTGTTTTAGCATCACCAGGTTGACATCTCGTTTTTAGCTATGCCAAGTGTTATTCAAGTCTGCTCACGTGCACTCCTTATTGAACAAGGGATGATCCTCTGGCTTGATGGTAATGCTAAAGTGGAGGAAATGCCAGGTAATGAGGTTCCAGACTATAGTTGAATACGATACTGCTGCTGCTGATGACAAGCAGCACGGCATGAATGTCCAATTTTGAGTTGTGAACTGTGATTGCAATCTATCCCATTTACTATGATGGTAGTGCCACACAAGATGATAGAGGCTATCTTCTATCTGAAGTCAGGAATTCACCTCCATAGCAGCAGTGCAGGGATCACTCCTACTAATATATTATCGACAGATGTATCTGTGACAGGTGAATTGATGAGGAAGAAGTCATGTGTGTTTTTCCCTTACCACCTACCACAGACTCAGTTGAGCAGCTATGTTCTTTAGGTCTCAGCCAACTCAGTGAGTATCAACCCATTCTTGGTGATGGACATTGAAGTCCCCCATCTCGTGTGCATTTTGTGCCCTAGCAACTTTTAGTGCTTCAACTTGGAGAAATACTGATTCATCAGCTGAGGAGGGATACTAGGTGGTAATCAGTAGGAGATTTCCTTGTCCATGTCTAACCTTATGCCATGAGATTTCATGGGGTCTGGATTCGATGTTGAGGACGCCTGGGGGAACACTGTTTTCCACCGTGTTGCAACATGTGTTTTTCACTTGACTTGTCTATGAGGCAACTCTCTTGATTTTGGCACGAAGTCCTAGATTTTGGCATGAAATCCTATAGGAGGACTTGGAGCATCAATGAGGTTGAGTTTGTATTGTTGTTTCCTGTGCCTAGAAAGAAACTGGGTGGTTTATCTGCTTTCATTCCTTTTTGTAAGAAGTGTAGTGGTTTGGTTCAACTATGTGGCTTACTGATCTATTTCAGAGGGCACGTAAGAGTCAACTGCATTGTTGTGGGTCTCACATGTCAACCAGACCAGGTAAGAATGGCAGATTTCCTTTTCTAGGGGACATTAGTGAACCAGATGTTCTACTGCCAGAAATTTGGCTGCTTATCCATTATTATTTGTATTTGCTTCCCTGAAGCCAGCCCATTTGTGGAACTCAGGGCCACCCATACTTTTTGTGGGCACTGAGGACATTATTAGTTCATTATTAGTGAGGTTGCAGGGTTTGGAGGCCCAAAAAGCTCCTGGGAACTTAAAGAAGTGAAGCAAAAATTGTATGTTCTGTATTGTACTGGATAAGTATTCAAAATGGATCATTCTGTAATTACATCAAAAACAGACTCTTTATATTTAAAATTTCAAGACGCGTATCACAATTACTTATCAGAGAACAGGAACAACTCTCTCACTTGGCATTACTCAAAATTAAAATGATCAGAAATACATCAGCTGACATCACTAAAAAATGTCAGCGGCTTTGAATTCACGAAGTGTGCAAGAAGGAACAGGGATCTGGGGTGACCCAAGAAAATTAGACACTGCGTAGCTTTCTTAGATAGATCTGCCCAAGATTGTTCTCAGTGAAATATGCCCTGCAATTTCCATTTGGTTGCACTACTTTTCTCAGCACAGTTCACTCAAATTGGCTAACAAGCACAAAAGGCCTGCAAGCAAATCAAATTTTGTGATCTCTTGCGCTAGATTAAAATATATTGCATGAGACGTCCCCCAACCCCCACTGATCAAATTAATCAGTTGCACGTTTTCACTCAATGAATCAGTCTGTGGGCCCTCAAGGGGGCTTGCAAAATTAAGCCAGTTTGTTTTTGGTGTGAGGGCAGTAATAGACACATCTTAGAAACTTTAGACTATAATTTATTTTTAATTCACTCAAACACTGTCTACTGTACAACACTATATCTAGCAAATAGTTCAGTATACTTCCGTAAAGTAACTTTCAGTTATACAAAATATGGTCTTGACATTGACTAAAAGTGTTTATTTCTTGCGATAAACTAATTTTCATTTGTACTCGAGAAAATGCTTAAATGTGCTGACTCACGTGCAAATAGGTTTAAGTAGAAGCCAGAGGGAAAACAAAGCTTCTCAGAATTAGCACATTCTGACACGATTTTCACCCAGATTATTCAAAACGTAAAATAATTTGTAAAATAATTTTACTGAAAGGAGGATGAAAGGAGTGGAACTCGAGCCCATAATTTGCAAAATGCACCTATTTCTTAATCCATTGAAATTAGGTGGAGTAAAAATGATTGATGTTAAACAATCCTAGTCCAGTAAAGAGAAGACTAATCAAATTAGAATAATCCATGTACAGCCAAGCTCGAGTATTCTCGTCCTGAATGTGTACATCAGTGTAAAAAATCAATTATGCACTTTACAATAGGCTTACATCTGAATAGATTTGTTTCTGAAATGTAAGGATTGGTCAAGCACCCCCTCCAAATAATTCCAGCGCAGAATTCCATTTCAATGTTTTACTGAATTAATCCATCTCCAGATGATTAAATCAGATTTTTTTTTAATTTGCTAGATCGATTGAAATACATAAGACTTGTTAAGTGATTTTAAGGAAGTCACTGGATAGTCACTGAACCATTACTAATTAGCCTGTGCAATTAATTACATGCAAACGATCTGCTCGTTTCTCTCATTAGGTACAAGCACTTTCTAATTATAAAGGAATTTGAATGTAACAGCCATGTATTAATTCCATGAGACAGCAAATATGTGACAAATCCTTGTTTAACAATATTCTCTAGAAACACTGGTAAATAATTAGGATCAAAATAAAGTCACTGCCCACAGATTCTTTTTAACAATGGCAAGGGATGACTGCTCTCCTAATTCACAGTGATTAAACTGCAAATCACTACAAATTTACAAACAAAGCCCTTAGAATTACACTGGGCACTAACATTATCTGAACACTTGATGTGTTTAAAGAAGTGGATTGAGACCTCCAGTAAAATAGTGAGCAAAATATGAGATGTAAACAGAGAATGCTGGATAAATTCAGCAAGTCTGGCAGCATTTGTGGAGAAAAAAAAATTAACATTTTGAGCAACATGATCGGTTCTGTAGAAAGTTCATATTGACTCGAAATGTTACTTCTATTTTTCTCATCACACAATGCTGCCAGACCTGCTGAGTTTATCCAGCATTTTCTGTCTTCATTTCAGGCTTCCAGTATCTGCAATATTTTGCTTTTATTGGAACAAAGTATGAACATAGAACCATATAATCCCTGCAGGGAAGAAGGGAGCTAATTGGTCAACTGAGTCTGCACCCTTTGCATGAACATCCCATCCAGTACCTCCCCTCTGCCCTATCCCCATAACTCCGCACATTTACCATGGCTAATCCATCTAATCTGCACATCTTTGGACTGTGAGTGGAAGCCGAAGTACCTGGAGGACACCCCCACAAACAGGGCGAAAATGTGTAAATCTCACACAGACACTCAAGGCCGAAATCTAACCTGGATCCCAGGCATAGTAAGGCAGCAATGCCAACCACTGTGCCACTGTGCCATCTGTGTTAGGAATTTGATCATTTGTTACAACACAATCTAAATTTAAACGTAAAACAAAAAATGACATTCATAAGGTGCAGGCAATCTTGTGTTAAGACTGGAAGGAGACTCCTTGGAGTTATAATGGAGATTTAGGAGCACAGTCGAACTCCTAGATGAAATGCTAAATTGCAAGTTTGTAGTGCACATGGTGAGATGTCCATCTCAGCAGTGCCTCCTGAATAGTTGCCAAGCAACATTCACCAAGGTGGCCTTTGTGGATCTTCTATGCCCAGCTGTGTTCAGTCAGAAAAGATGTGTTTACAGGAAGGCTGAGGGGGTGTGGAGGAAACCAAGGCCATTATTCATCCAAAAAATAGTTCTGTTTACAGTCACTGATGTTACTGAAATTTAGGTGTTGCAAAGTTTTGCTAGAAAAATGCATTGTGAATTTCTGAAAGGACTAAGACAGGTAGCTTTTATACAATGGCAAAAAAATACATGATACAAATATATTCTTGTATTGATATGCCATACAAAAAAAGAATCAAAAGCACTTCACTGTCAATTAATTCAAAGAAGGGTCCTAATAAGCTAGGCCAAAAAGGTGAATTTTATGGAGCGTCTTAAAAAAGTAGGTGTTGGAGATGTCAAGGGATTTTGCATAGGGCGGGGGCGGGGGTGGGAGGGGGTGGTGGGGGGAGGGAAGGAGGAGTTGGGGGGGGGGGGGGGGGTCGAGATTTCCAGAGTCTGCAGCCAAATAGTCTACAATCAGAAATTAACTCTGTGCAACAGATATAATAAGATGAAGGCTGAAGACATTTGGACGTAGCTCCACCTTTCCAGCTTACCAACTCTACAAATTTTAATCCTCATTAGCAACCATTCAAGTGCAGTCTATTGCTCAAACACTGCAAGTGTTTTGCAAAAGCCATAAGCTACCAGCTAAACCAAACCAAATTCTTCCATTAGCATCTCCTGTGTCTCTAGACTCCACAAGAATATTTCAAGAGCAATGACTCTGGTCCAGTTCACCTTTCACTGTGTTTCACAGTGCTGTCCTGGAATCCTGAACGTATTCTCACTTCAAGGCATCCAGAGGGAGCAGTAATGGAGAAGCTCATAAAAGGATAATCTGATCAATACGTAGCTTCTGGCAAACAACAAAACAATTGATTCTTCCTTACTCAATTTGGGAAGGATGGTAAATAGGGGTCTAGCGAGCGATACCTATACTCATAACTGTTGAATAAAGGGTTAACTCTAATAAGAGCATGCTGAACATAAGCAAGAGAAGCTATGTCACTCACTGAGAAAGGATGTCCGAGAGGTATCTCAGATCTTTAGCTATAAATTAATTGCCTTTATAAATGGTTAATGTGCAGAATAAATGTTTTTGAACAAAGACCATTGCCTCTAATAAGATTTGTTCCAAAATAAAAAAAGCTGAAAAATCTTGAGACAAACTCGTAATAATAGTGGTGGCAGTGGCGACTACATCCTTAGCAGAATGATACAAGGCAATGGGGAAAGCTTCAAATGAAATGCAGCAACAGTGCAGTTCAACAGGTAACACCTCGAGGCCAACTCAGCAAGCACATCAGAGATCAGAGAATATCCCAGCAGCCCAGTGACCAGCTGCACAATCAGCACAAGAAAAGACTGCCTCAAATTGAATGAGAAATGGCTACTACTGCTAAGATCAAATTAGCACTTAGTTATTTTGTCAAACATTGTTGGGAGCCTAGCTGACTTGTTCACCAGATGGAGGGGGGGATGAATGAAGATAAAGCCTTCTACGAGGATGTTATTGGAAGCTTTGACATGTACGTCAGTCTCTGTAAAAGTATTGTTATTGAGAGAACGAAGTTTAACTAATGCAGTCACAAAACAGGGTGAAGGCATTTGCCCAATTCAGCAATTACTTGTACTACCGAGGCACAAATTGAACATGTGTAATTCTAAAAGACAATTTGATCAGAGATTGAAAAGCTGTTTGCATGTTTGATGAGAATCTCTCTGACTCTTTATAATCTTGGAATCATTTAAGCAAAACCGTGTAACTGACCAGACAGGCTGTACCATGAGGCCATTGCCTCCTCATACTGATGACCATGAAACCATTGTCAATTGTCAGAAAAACCCATTGAGTTCATTAATGTCCTTTTGGGGAGGAAATCTGCCATCCTTAGCTATCTGGCCTACATGTGATTCCAGAGTAACAGCATTGTGGTTGACTCTCAGCCACCCTCTGAACTGGGGCAACTAGGAATGGGCAATAAATGCTGCCCAGCCAGCAATACCCATGTCCCATGAATGAATTTTAAAAAAGTATATTCTTAATTCCAGGTTTTTTTTATTGAATTCAAATTCCATCATCTGCTGTGGCAGGATTCAAACTTGGGTCCCCAGAACATTAGCTGAGTTTCTGGATTAATAGTCTAGTGTTAATACCACTAGGCTCTTTGCATGGTATTATTTTAGCCAGTTGCCATTCAGCATTACATCAGCCTCTGAAATATTGCAAGACATTGATGACATTATATGCAACATGTATGACAGTCTGATTCATGAGTCCATTAAGCATTATGTTCAATGAGAAATGAGAGTTTTCTAGATGCATAGTAAAGTTTCTAGGGCATATTATCCAAATAATTGGGATTACCACAGAGCCTCAAATAAGGGAATTTCTACCAATTCAACATGCAACCATACTCCAGAGGTTCATGGGCATTTTCAACTAACTAGGCAAATTCCTGCTTCAGTTAAATGAATCTCTCAAGGTATCTTTTACGTCGGGACCAGAAATGGTGCTGGACAGAGCACATACACAATAGCTGTTCAAATAAATTAAAGTGACACTAACATCTTCAGAGTTCCAAACCCAACACCATCCTGAACTTTCCATATTGTGGCAGCTGACATGTCTGCAATGAGACTGAGAGCAGTGCTGCTCCAGATCCAAAATGATGGTAAAATAAAATCCGTTTACTGTGCATCCCGGTCATTAGTGAACATTGAACAGTGTTATGCGATTATTGAAATGAAAGCCTTGACAGTGACTTTAGTATGCAAGAAATCTCCAATTATTTAATGAGCCTCCACTTCAAGATTGAAACCAATCACAAGCCATTAGTAATTTTGTTAAGCACTTTGTTAAGGTGCCATCTAGGATTCAATAATTCTGACTTCCACTCATTCTGCTGCTAGAGAGTGCATTTTGAATAAATATCAGACCACAGTCCAGGATTCCCATCACTTCATGCACAAAGCCAAAGGCCGGGATTCTACCAAAAAAATTCTAAGTTGCCAAAGTGCGGGAAAATGGGAGTAAATCCCAGATTGTTTTTTAAACGTGATTTCCAGAATGAATCTCCAAAGCTCTGTGCGTCACAGAGTGTCCGAGTAGGGTTCATTCTGAAAAGCAGGGGGTGGGGCCTATTCTCACCAGAGAGACTGGCAGCATAGCGCTGAGCAGGCCACTGTGCACGCGTGAATCTGTTAGCGTGCACTGCACCCACAACCCCCCCCTCCTCCCCGCCCTCACCCTCCTCCTACCAAATGCCAGCCTCCAGATCACTGGCCAGCCCCAAAACCCCCATCACTGGCCTTCCGACCACCCCCCCCCCCACCCACCCCCACCCCACTTCTCCATTGCTGACTTCCCAGACCTGCCCCTATGTCCCTGCCCCTGCCTGGGTCAGCCCCAACCACCTTCTCTCCCCTCCCCCCCCCCCCCCACAAACCCCCACCAACAATTGTGACACCTCTCTGACAGTACCAAACAACACGCCCCTCGCCCCCCAGATCACCCTCGACAAATTTGAGGCAGAAATGGCAGCCTTGACAGCCTGGACTACTTCCCCTCAATAGACCAGATGTTGCACGAATTTCACACAGATGAAAAGTGATGAGTGCATATAGATTCACATGTATTGTCTGGGCTGATGGCCCCAGCACACCCCAAGCAACCCGGTCTTCAGACAATATTTCAAACAGCATCACAGACAACTTCCTGATGTACAGTATAAGACTGTTGGCATGTACTCTTTGCTTTGAGGCCCTCCAAGAAATGCACCAAGGACATCTTGGCATTACCAACTGCTTAATGAAGATACAGCAGTCTGTATCCCAGGGACTTCACATTCAATGGAACAATTAGTCTCCAGCTGTTTCACAGTGCCATTCACTGACAGGAGCAGAAGAGCTGCTTCCATCCTTCTCCTTCCCATGAAGGCCTTGGGTACACGTTGGCATGGGTTTCATTGTCCAAAAGGGAAATTCTTCCTTCCAGTCGTCAACTATATCTCTTGTTAGGTGCAAAATTACATGGCCCTACTTCAAAGTCGTCCTTCACCTTAAAGGAAATGTTCTTGATACCTGCATTCTGGATGTAGCCACCTCTGCTAACCGACTTTAGTGCATCAATGTGCGCTTTCAATCCATTGCAAAGTTGAATGGATTTGTGGATGCTGTGAGTACATAAAATATCCCCAGGCTAACAGAGAAGCTGCGTGAGGAGTACACACCATCATAGGTCTGTTGAAGAAAAATGATGATTTTAGCTCACGTTCAGTTTTCATTCCATACCATATATAATGGGTTTGCACCATGCAAGCTCCTGATGGATGGTAGGATTAAGATTCAACTTCTCTTCCTGCTCCACATCTTATTACCAAATGTCATGGCAGGGTGGGAGGAACCATGATTTAGCTAGATAAAGCAAATTGAGCAAGTCAGGTTTGTGTGTTCAACCAACACATTGGAGTTCAAGATCTTCCAAATCTGGGAACAGATGGTATGGATCAGAGATAAAAACCATGCAGATATAGTAACTTCTGCAAACAAAACCATAGCTGGTCAGGGCACAGACATTGTTCGGCAGAACAGATCACAGGAAATCACAGAATCATAGAATCCCTACAGTGCAGAAGGAGGCAGTCAGCCCATTGAATCTGCAGCAACCACAATCCCACCCAGGTCCTAATCCCATAACAGCTCATAGTTACACCACGAATTCCCCAACACTCAGGTTAATTTAGCATGGCCAATCAACCGAAGGCACACATCTTTGGACTGTTGGAGGAAACTGGAGCACCTGGATGAAAGGCATGCAGACACAGGGAGAAAGTACAAACTCCATACAGACAATGATCCAATGCTGGAATTGAACCGGGTCCCTGGTGCTGTGAGGCAGCAGTAATAACCATTGTGCCACCATGCCCGCCCTAACCTTGAGGGACAGAAAACAATCAATAGCACGGACAGAATTCTCTGAGGCAAAAGAGAGCGTCACACCCACACCAGCATAATTGAAACAAAGCCTTCTTGTAATGACCTCAGGGCAGCAGGATTCTCGTCTGCTCAAGAAGGAGCTCTGCACTCATTTAGGGAGACTGGTAAAACCACCAAAGAAACCTTCCCTTTAAGAGAAAAGACTCTGGGGGTAGGGAAATGTGTGTAAAATAATATGTGAATAACGACTCAGAAGATGATGTTAATAGTCACTCTATCAGCATGACTAAATCTTAATTGGCATGCAGTTCTTCAAAATATGGAGAATAAATGCTATCCTGTTGGATAATGGCCATCCCAATCAGATCATTGTTCACTATGTATTGCTCATACTCACAAACGGGCTTTTGGCTACTTTATCTCAGATTGCCTTACAAATTTGAGCAACAGGTCAAGCTAGTCATTTGACACTACTAATATACATAAGTTACATGAGTGGTATTTTCTATTAATAGGATGTTTCCATCAAACCAAAACAACGTTCTACCTAGCACACAAATCAATGATGTGGTATATGAATCTCTGCGCTGGTACCATGCCAAAAATTAAACTGTATATCCTCACATCCAATGCATCATATCAAACAACATGTTTCTTTGGCTATTCACAATAGGCAGAGTACTGACAATATACAACCAGCCTGTGTTTGCAAAACTTTGAATATATATAATGTCCACTGTTAGATGTGATGCCACAATTAGACAACACCTGCTGAATAATATTGAGTGTGGTAAGATTTAGACTAACAATCAATTAAAAATTGTCAGCCTCTATGCTTGCTAAGAGTTACACATATTCATATGCAGGATCTTGTCCTCTGCTGGAAAAAGGAACACATTCAGATATTGTGCCTAATTTGAATTAGAACCATAAAATAAACACAGCTACTTTAACATTGTTTCAAGAAGTTCATTCATTGTCATACTCAATTTGAAAGATCCTAGTGACATAATGACAGCCCTTGATGCTCATTTTCTTGAATTAATTAAAAGTTCAACCTCTGATTCAGAACAGCTGTTATAATTCACTGTATTAAAGACCTCTCATGAAATACTTTTGTTCTAAAGATTAAACAGATAACAGCAGATGTTTGCTCACTTATTTCATGGGCGATAATAGTTCCCTAGCAATGCTTCGACCAGAGCCTATCAGTACCTCTTTTTCTCACAACGTAAATTATTGCTCCATTTGAAATTTGGCATTCTTGTGTCTGTCCTGATGAGTGCAAGATAAAAAGATTTTACAGCATGTGTGTTTTGTACAGTTATGTTTCTGGTTACTATTGCTCATATTATCTATAGCTATCACACTAAAGGCAAATTTAAGTGAGAAACATCCTCTTCAACAAGATCTCAGACTCCACAAGGATCCTCTATTCTCTTTTAAATGTGATTCAAGAATGCAGCAACTAATGACTTGTATAAACATTTTGACTGCAAGATGAGCAATATCTGCTGTTATCTGTTTAGCCTTTAGAACAGAAATATTTCATGAGATCTTTAATACAGTGAAATATACATATCCATTATGAAAGCTGTTCTGGATCAGAAATTGGACTTTTATTTAATTCAAGAAAATGAGCATCAAGGATTTTCATCATGTCACTAGGATTTTTCAAATTGTTTCAAGAAGTTTATTCATTGTCACACTCAATGTTAAAGTTGCTGTGTATTTTTTTTTCAGGGTTTCTTTGGTCAGCTCACTCTTTTCTGTACTGGTACATGGACAATCTGTCTAACAATACAACATTTTCCAAACATGCATCAGATGCTACATTTTCAACAGCAGGATTTGGCTATATCTTTTTTTTTCATTTCAGAACATGAAAATGAGTCATTCAGTGAACAAATCCCTTCTGGAGGAAGAGTAGCTGTTATGAGCAGTTCAATTTTTAGACAGTGTATTACAATATAAATTCCAGAAGATTAAAAATTTATTGGTTAATCTTTGTAGCTACAGTCCTGAAACTGAGCATTCTGACAGACACTGCACACAAAATCACAAACAGTTATCAGGAGCATTCAGCCAAGACCCTGTTAATGCTTTGCTCTTCAAAACACAACCGAAAAAGGAACTAGGATCTAATGCACCACTTCTGATTATACTCAGCATCTAGATTTTGATTTTGGAGTAACCTGGAAGCCACGAATAACAGTTGTGCTATGAATATCCATCAATGCTGAAAACATGGAATAATGTTGGATTGCTAGAAATAAACAATCCAATCTGTAACTTGTAAAAAAGATAGATTTATTCTCCATGCGTGATCCTTTGTTACAGCTCAATTGTTTGCCTATCTTTCTGACTCAATGTGCATTGACATGCTGTACACTTTTCAGCATTTGAAGCATTTCAGTTTCCTGCCCACTCAATTAGTTTATAGATTGAATAATTCCTTGCTTATATTTGATGAGTATTTTGTTTTAACTCAGCATTGTTCAGAACAAATACAACGGCATCCTCCTAACAGCTTTCCTGCCAGTTCCAGTGTTACAAACATGAGCAGTATGTCAAAAAAAGATATGACAAAGATCAAAGGGTCGATTTTGTTCTATGCAGATAAAGGAGTTTTTTTTTAAGTTCTTTGTTTACCCAATATTTGAAGGCCAGTAGATGGTTTGGGTTCTCATTATTCGGAGGGAGAAACTGTTGGGTTGCTTTGTGCTATCTACGTCACGTGTCAAAGCAGAACAAAAGTTTCATTTGTTCAAAAAGCCCATTGGAGAATTCTGTTCAGACAGAACAAACTCCAATGTTTTTAAATTAAATTTATTTTTCCAATAAACACTATAACTGTATCTTCTGACTGGACGACCACAGCAATCTTCATGATTATCGCTCTGCTTTCCACGCATTTACACAAAACGTATTCTGAAAAAGATTACCACACTCAATATTTTCTCGATTACTTCAGCAAAGGAAAAATTCAGAACAAATCACAATGAGATCCTCCTGTGAGTTACTCACAGTCCCAAACTGCTAAGTAACATAATAATCTTCCAAAATATATTCCATTATTTTTTGCTGCATGTTTGATTGGGCAACATCTTTTGTCTTTCAAATAAGATCTCAGAGGCAGTGTCTGCCTTTGCATTGGGCACGAGTGCTGGAATTTTTCTGCCCTCGCCACCCAAGGCTTGTAAGATCCTGCCCGAGGCCAATGGGCAATGCCGTTCTGCGAACTCACCTGCCCCAATTCTAGGTCGGATAAGGTGACAAAATTCTGGCCAAGATATCTCATGGCAGCATTCTGAAGAGGAGAGGAGTTATTCCTGATTTTCTAACCAATATATACCCCTCAATTAGCCTTGCTAAAACAGATCAGCATATCATTATTATATTGCTGTTTGTGAGTCCTTGCTGTGCAACAATTGGCAGCTGCATTGCTCAAATCACAACAGTGACTAAAAAGAACTTCATTAACTGAAAAGAGCAACACAACAGCTCAGTGACTATTGCTGTGCTGTGCAGATACATGGATTTGGGCCTGTGTCTGTGGGAGTTTGCACATTCTCCCCGTGCTTGCGTGGGTTTTCTCCGGGTGTTCCGGTTTCCTCCCACATCCCGAAAGTGTGCTCTTAGGCTAATTGGCAAAACAAATACTCCCTAAATTGTCTTAAATTTGGTTTTTAATCCATAGATCTATAAACATAGACAGGATCACGAATAGAGGTGGGAACATCAGGGTGGCAGCACGGGCTCGATGGGCCAAAGGGCCTGTTTCCCGGGCTGTTTTGTTCTTTATTCTTCTTTGTAACCTGAGGGGTGCTATCAAAATGCAAGTAATTTTTCTTAAACTTGTGCAATTCATAAGGAAAAAAAGTGAGTAAAACATTAATTGTGGTCAAATTGGACTTTTTTGTGATTATAAAATGCATTTTGAAGGAGTTAAAGCTTTTTTGGATTTTTTTGGTGCATTTACACAGCAGATTCACTGAGCTTTCAGTAAAAATCAAACACAGTGACTCAAAGTTTACAAGAGAAAGCTTGAGATGGAATCACCTGGAACAACTTGTCAAATGGAATTAGTAAGTGCTCAGTGTGCCCCTGGGAGTTCCTGAACATGTTTCAAATTGACTTGAATCCAGACAATCCTGCTTGTTGTATATTCATGTTATTTCTAGTGTTTCTGCATGAGCAGCTTTGCAGTGGAACGGGGCACTTTAAGTGAGTGATCACATGACATACTGATGTTGTCATCGGCTACTTATGTGGGCTAATGAGTTTACCTTAGCAACCTGTAGTGTCAACATCTTTTCAATTGTTTGAAACTTTGAGGCTTAAAGCCTACCTTTTAAAACCACCACATAGAAAACTAGTGACGAGATGGTCAGAGCACATTTGCAGTGTTTATTTTTGTTTCCCTTTACGCTTGAATGTGTCCGAAGTACTTCCAATCCTAACCACAATATTTACAAGGATTCTAGATCTGATTGATAGCCATGGTTTCTTCAAAAGGAATAAGTGTTTTACACTTCTGAGGGGAAAGGGGGGGTTGAGTGGGATTCTGATGGGGATTTGGGGTGGAACAGGGATTCTAAGTTAAAAGGGGTCTAAGTCGGAGGTCTGAAGGGTTCAGATCACCCTTATTCCTGCGTAATACAGGTGAGAAAGTTTCTCATTGTTTGTGGATGAAGTGGGAGGATGCTTCACTTTCATAAGGAAATGTTGGTTCACCCTAGTCAGTGTAGAAGGGCACTACTTCAGATTTTGGAGGGAAGAGGGGGTGCTCTGTATCCAAACGCAATAAAATGGGCTCCCCGAACTCTGAACAAAGGGGCTGACCTGCAGGTTCCCCAAAATGTGTTAATTAGCATCTTTCATGTGGGTGAATTCCACCTGACAGAGGCTGCCAACACTAGATGAAAACTCATCTATTATCCCACCAGTGTGGGCACTTAAGTTCAGGAGAATCATGGCCACAATTTCTGGTTTGAATCAATGCATAATGTTCAGGAGCAGTTGCCTATTTTTATTCTCCTCTCCACCTTAGGGATATATTAAGGCCTGCTGTGGGGGGAGGAATAGATCACAGATTGAACTTGGAATCCTGCTTTGTGCAGCCACTGCTTTGGGCATTTATCCACTGAGCTTTAAGGAGAACATGCACGAATATCCTTTTGTAATTTAGCACTGCAAGATTAATTTTCTAAACTGACTGCTTGTAATGATATATTATTGCATATAATGGCGAAATCTGTAATAGCTGAATAGTTGGAGTTTCAGCATTGCTTTAAAGAAATGACTGCCTGTTTCTCACATAAAATATGGGTGATTGGCAGTTAAAAATCTGGGAGCTTGCTGTTACTACTAGCAACCTTCAGGCAGACTTATCAACAGGCATTCTTGCCCAAAACAGGCAGAAGCCTTGCACTTCAACAATATTGCAATTATTTGGCACATATCCCTAAAGTCTCCTTCACTGATACCAGCAATAAAACAAGTAGCAAGTCATGTAATGATGCTAAAATGGAGGAAACCTTGTTAAAATCATGTTGCTTGTTTACTATTTTTCAAAAAAGGAAATTGAGATTTTTTGCAGTTTATTGTGTTTGCATTTATTTGATACGGAATATACAACTCCCTCCTTCCAATACCAGATTGCTTTCCATCAGTTTGATATATCTAGGCCTCACTGTGAATATCATGATTCACATTACTATGCACCGGGGATCTTATTCTACAATCTGTATTACGCTTGGAAAGCATTTTATTTCAATTACTGAACTAGGAACTAAGAACAGAACAACAGGCTTCCTCATAGGAATTTTAATTTACACGATCCATATGTAAGATGGAAGGGAGCAACTTGAGCTGGAAAAAAGGTCAGTTTAATCAAGAACTGCCAGAGAAAAACCAGAGCCATTCAGCTCCAGAAGGCTGAATACACACAGCCACATTTTCCAAAATCTTTTCTAGTAACTCTGAACCTAGAGTCATATTCAGTCAGGAAGCCATCGAGGTTACGACAACCAGTTTCCACAGTCCAGGCCCGTCTAGTGTCTCAGCTTCAACTGCAGAGGCCAGGGATAGAATGCCTGCTGGGTGACAGGAAGTACGTATTATTCTCGTGACCCATGACATGTCCTTTGAAAAGCAGAAAGGGGCATCTTGCAGTATTTGCCCTTTGGCGCGCAGTCTGTAGTAGCCTACTCTGTGGATCAGATCTAGGAAATTCACTGATGGTGGATGTTCTAGAGGTTGCCAGGGAGCTTGATGATGACACAGCTTTTGTTTAAGCTTCAGCCTATGAAGAGGAAGCAGTGGCGACGGTTGCTAGACAGCACGAGAGTGCAAGCAAAAGGGGCTCTAATTCAGCATACTTTCACAATTGTCAGAAAGATTCTCAAATTCTGATAGGTTGACTGAACCTTTTTTGAGCAGTGATTTATGTAACCTAATAAGTGTTTTAACGCCATATTTAGACATGTGTCGTAGTACTGATACAAACTACTGAATGATAGTACTATATACAAACTAGAATCTGGAGGAGTCCAGGGAATGTTTATTTTTATGATTTTCATTGTAGATCTTTGCACGTTGAACTCTGCCATATTTGAAGGTCTTCAAAAGGGAATAGAAAGAACAGGCAAATACTATCATTTTGGATCCTATAGGTTTTACATTATTTAGAGAATTTGAGAAAAGCTGTTTTATTGTAGGTTGCATCAGTAAAATGTACCAAAGTAAGGGAATTTCATTTTTGGATCAATTGAAACTCATGCTATATTGATTGTGCTTGTCCAAGTAGCTTTCTTGAACAGATTGACGGACTCAGATGAAAGAAATCTGAAAGTTACTCACCATGAAAATAAAAACAGAAGAGAAAAGTAGTCCCCAGAGAAAGGAACTGAAATGGCAACCTGTAACTCTGTTGTACTGAACAGATGAAGATACTGAAAGAAAGGATTTTGGTAGTAGAATGAACAAAAAAATTGAGGGAAACCTGAAGCTGATCCTGAGATTGAGTTTGCCATTAAAATGACTGCACAGCCATTAAGTTACTCTCATGAGCAATATGTGAACACTTGCTGCTGAATTGCATTTTAATGGAATGATCTCTTCTTGTCAAAACACTGCACAAAAAAGTCAGCACAGATGTAAAAAATGGACAGTCTGGTTGATGGCAAAAAATACAACTTATAATAACAACTGAAAGCAAAGTGAAAGGTGAAGGTATAGAATCATAGATCACTACAGAGCAGGAGACCATTTGGCCCATCGAGTCTGTACTGATGACAATCTCACCCAGGCCCCATTCCCATAACCCCACATATTACCCTGCTAATCCTCCACACTAAGGTCAATTTAGTATGGCCAATCAAAATAACCTCACACATCTTTGAACTGTGCGAGGAAACCAGTGCACCCTGAGGAACTCATGCAGACACGAGGAGAATGTGCAAACTCCACACAAACAATGCCCCAAGGTCAGACTTGAACCAGGGTGCCTGGCATTGTGAGACAGCAGTGCTAACCACTGTGCCACCCAGTTATATCCAGTTATGTTTTCACACTCAGTACAATGGAGCAAAACTAAGGAATCCACATCCACTGAATCAAACAATGGCATATGTAAATGGATATAATTTGCAAAGAACTGGGTTGGGTTGTGTGGGGGGTGGAATGTAGAGGTGGGGGTGGTAGTTGTGAATTTTTGCAGAGATTCCTTTCTTCATTTTTGAATAATAGCAGTGAAACCCCTGGAATGACGAAATTTAGGGGTGGGAGAACCTCTGTGCAAATCTGAATCCCTAAAGACTGAGTTAGACAAATTGTGAGATTGGTGTCCAAGAGCGTAACGTATTTATTATCAAATTTCTTTTAACAGAAACATTGACTCATTTAATCTTCTTTGTGATCCAAGCACCACTTTTTCAGAATCAGAAGGCTCATCTGTGGAACAATGTAATCTTGTTATGCTGATGCATACATCCACCATAAACTTGATATGTCACAGTAGAAATCTAATGCTCCTAAAGTAGAGAATTATAGAATCCTATAGTGCGAAAGGCAGTTATTTTGGTCTATCAAGTCGGCACCGATCACAATCCCACCCAGACACCATCCCCGTAACCCCATGCATTTACACTAGCTAGTTCCCCTGACACTAAGGAGCAATTTAGCATGGCCGATCCACTAGCCTGCACGTCTTTGGACTATGGGAGGAAACCAGAGCACTTACAGGAAACCCACACTGACACAGGGAGAATGTGTAAACTCCACACAATGACCCAAGCCAGCAATTGAACCCCAATCCTTGGTGCTGTGAGGCAGCTGTCTAACCACTGTGCCACTGTGCCACCCATAATTTCGATGTAATATCATACATCTCCTGCTTTAAGTTTGAGACAACTTTGCATGATTTATGTCACACTCTCTTCATCTTTTCATTGAATTCGAGTAGCTGAAAGATTCCTTTTGTTCTTCTTCATTTTTGACCACTGTAACGACAGTCCATTTTTTCAAAACTGTGTCTGTACACTGCATGCCTGTGTCAAATAACTTGGCTTTATTTCAACCAAAGAAATATCAAATCTGCCTTATTAAATCACCTTTCTCATCCTCTGCATTGAAAGCAGGCCTGTTATTTTCAGCTTTTTTTAAAAGTTACACCTTCTATAGGCCATTACCTTGCTGCCTGTTCTTTATATAGAAACATTGTCCCTTGCCTTTTATACAAGTCTATACAGATTCACAACGTGATCTCAAATTGAGTCCTGTGTACAAGATTCACCAGATTAATGCCTCACTTGTGGAAAGACAAAAGACAATCTTTTTTTTGTTGAAACATAGGTGACAGAGAAGTATAAGTTTTGCAATAAGGAAAGGATGAGGCATGATGGATAGAAGTAGACTGTTTCCAGTAATGAAGGAATCCTGAACAGTGGACAATAGATACAACATTAATCATAAAAGATTTAGGACAGTAAGCAGGATAAATGCTATGCAGAGAATTGGGGCTGCGGACTTCACTACAAGGAGCTAAGAATTAGAGCAGCAAATATGACAACATTTGGTAGTAGGCTCATTAAATGAATGATGGAAAAGCAATGAAGGGTCATGAGAATACGTAAACACAATTAGAAATATTTGCTCTTGCTTAACAAAGACTGATTGAAATAATAGCCAACGGACCCCACCCGCCCTGACTCCGAGGCAGGGGTGGTGGTAAAATTCTGGCCAATGTCTATGTATTTCTATACATTCCTTGGTAATGTTGCAGCTATTGTAATGTTGTGGCTATTTTAAATATATAACTTGCGACCAATTTAAATCATACACACGATCTATAAAAATACTTCGACACAAAATGCCCAGAACTCCAAAGAAAGACAAAACTGCAAAACTTATTGACGTATGTATTTGTAATAAATAAAAAGGCATGAGCGCAAAAGAAATGAAGTCCCTGTTATCATTGTTAACAAAACACAATGAAAGCCCCACCCATTTTCCTCTCAAGAATAGTCCTGTTTCCCCAAACGATCACAGTCAACATTTAACCCGAGATCAGCTAGCACTGAATGAAAAATGTTTTAAAATGAAATGATTTAAAGTTTTATTAGCTGGTGCTTAAGATTGTTAATGAGATATGAGCATCCCTGGCATGGCCAGCAACTGTGGAAATACTTATGCATTTATAATCTTCATTGTAAATAAATCAAACTCGCTTCAATCTGTAAAAACATTAAGCGTATTTTTCATAAGAGCTTTAAAACATGTTCAGCAAAGAAGATTGTAGCTTTGAATTTGTGCTGAGTCAACTTATCTTTGGCAGTGCAGCAACTGAAATGCTGTAATTGGCTTTGACATCTTATGCTAAGATAGCTTCCACCTGTTAACCATATGATAGACTTCCAGGGTGAGTGGGTACGTATTAGCAGTAGGATTCCTCACCAGTGTTTCCCCTTTCATAGCACAGACACTGAAGCCAATTTTAGCAGTTTTATTACTACTTCACTATGGATCAGCAAACTCTATAGACACATAGCATCTTCTCCCACTGTATAGCTGCTTCACACTAGACACAGTAGCCAACCTCTTTTCAACAAAATAGACAAGACACTATTTTGCTGTTAGCCTTCTTATTGTTGATCCACATCTTTATTTTCTTGAAAGAAATATTTTCCTTAAAAGGACAATCGATCTTCTTTCACATGAGAGAAACACATATAGGCAAAGACAAAGCCTGTTTTCATAACATGTTCCTGAATTTGGGCAGTTTCAACACATTTCTATTGGTCTTGGCATAAAAGCACAAAGCTGCAGTTTTAAAATCACTCAAAAGAACCCGATGTAGCTGGTGTGGAAGATGAGCAAGGTCATATTGGTTAAGAAACTGCTGCCCTTTTGAGTTTCAGGTTTGGGTAGAATACATATGGACCAGCACCACATTTAATCTGTGTTACAATTAACCTGAGAGTTCCAAATACCAAAATTGGGTGTTAATATCCCTATGATATAAGCTCTGCTGGTGAATCACTCATACTTTAAAAATAAGGGGTCGCCCATTTGAGACGGAAGTAAGGAGAATTTTTTTCCCTTGAGGGTCATGAGTCTTTGGGACTCTCTTCCTCAAAAGACTGTGGAAGCAAGTCTTTGGCTGTAATTTTCCAGCTGTTCCCGCCAGTGGGATCTTCCAGTTCCACCAACAACAAAGCCCACTGCAGGAGAAAACCTGTGCACAATGGCAGAACCAGAAGATTCCTTGGCTAACCAATGGTGGGGCTGCCTCTAATGCTTTGAAACACACAGTGGGAGGCGCAAAAACCTCCCCCCTTTGAATATTTTAAGGCAAAGGTAGATAGATTCTTGATAAGCAACAGGATAAAAGTTTTTGGGGATAGGTGGGAATGTGAAGTTGAAGATGCAATCATAGAATCCTATAGTGCAGAAGGAGGCTATTTGACCCATCAAGTCTGCACCAAGCATAATCCTACACAGATCATGTCTGCATACATTGACCCTAGCTAACCTCTCTAACACTAAGAGGCAATTTAGTATTGCCAATCCACCTAACCCTCATCTGTTTGTGGACGAAACCCGAGCACTCAGAGGAAAGCCAGACAGACAGATGGGTGAGACAGGGGTGACACTTTATTTTTAAAGTGTGAGTGACCCACAACCACAGTTTATATCATAGTGATATTAATTTTGGCATTTGGAACTCTCAGGTTAATTATGACATAGATTAGATATAGACAGATGGGTAAGATTCTAAATGAATATTTCTGATCAATATTTACTATTGAGAAAAGTGTGGATGTTAGAGAAATAAATAGTGATGCCTTGAGCAGTATACATATTACAGAGAAGGAGATGCTAGACGTCTTAAAGCGCATCAAGTTAGATAAATCTCAAGACCGGATGAAGTGTATCCCAGAACATTGTGGGAGGCTAAGGAGGAAATTGCAGACACCCTAGCCAAGATATTTGAATCATCGATAGTCACGGATGAGGTGCATGAAGATTGGAGAGTGGCAAGTGTTATGCCTTTGTTTAAAAAGGGCTGCAAGGAAAAGCCTGGGAACTACAGGTCAGTGAGCTTCACATCTGTGGTGGGTAAATTGTTGGAAGGTATTTTGAGAGACAGGCTCTACAGGTATTTAGAGGCACAAGGACTGATGAGGGACTCAACATGGCTTTAAGAGTGGAAAATCATGTCTCACAAATTTGATTGAGTTTTTTGAAGGGGTAACCAAGATGGTAGATGATGGCAGTGCAGTGAATGTTGTCTCCCTGGACTTTAGCAAGGCCTTTGACAAGGTACTGCATGGTAAATTGTTGCATAAGGTTAAATCTCATTGGATCCAGGATGGGATATCTAAATGGACACAAAATTGGCTTCTTGACAGAAGCCAGAGGGTGGTTGTAGAGGATTGTTTTTCAAACTGGAGCCTGTGACCAGTGATGTGATGTAAAGATGCCGACGTTGGATTGGGGTGGTAAGAACTCAGTAAGAATTTAGCAACACCAATTATTAATCCAACCGATTTATTTGATAGTAAAAAAGCGAGCTTTCAACACTCCCGTGTCTTCCTCAGGCAAGTGCAGTGTTCTGGTCTGCAATAGCACACATCAGCACAGACAGTCAGAGATTGCTGATTAGAATGCGAATCCTTACATCTAACCTGCTATTCAAGTGTTAAAGTGGCTGACAATGTGTGTGAAGGGAATCCTGAGCATTGGTTAGAGAATTGTGTATTTTCTCCAGACAGCACAGTAAGTGAGGTTTTTTGCTAACCCAGGCAAGTTACGGGGGTTACAGATAGTGTGTCATGAAGCCAGTGATGTGCCTCAGGGATCAGTGCTGCGTCCACTGTTTCTTATCATTTATATTAATGATTTGGATGATACAGGAGGCATTGTTAATAAGTTTGCAAAAGACACCAGGATTAGTTCATAGTGGACAGGGAAGAAAGTTATCTCCAATTACAACAGGATCTTGATCTATTGGGCTAGTGGGCTGAAGAATGGCCGATGGAATTTAATTTAGACAAATAGGAGGTGATGCATTTTGGTAGATTGAACCAGGGCAGGACTTGCTCAGTTAATAGTAGGACATTGGGGACAGTTACAGAACAAAAGATGTAGAGGGTACATATTCATAACTCTTGAAAGCAGAGTTACAGGAGTGGTGAGGAAGGCATTCAGCACACTTGGTTTCATCAGTCAGAACACCGAATACAAAAGTTGAAATGTCTTGTTGAAGTTGTATAAGACGTTGGTAAGGCTTGGAATATTGTGCAATTTTAGTCACTCTATTATAGAAAGTAAATTATTAAACTAGAAAGCATACAGAAAAAAATGATTGGATGCTCCTGGGATTTGATGGATTGAGTTATAAGGAGAGGCTGGATAGACTAGGATCCTTTCTCTGGAGCATAGGAGGCTAAGGGGTGTTCTTATACAGGTCTATAAATTAATGAGGGGCATAGATCAGCTAAATAGTCAGTATCTTTTCCCAAAGATAGGGGAGTCTGAAACTATAGAGCATAGGTTTAAGGTGACAGGGAAGAGATACAAAAGTGTCCAGAGGGACAATTTTTTCCACATAGAGGATAGTGAGTGTCTGGAACAAGCTGCCAGAGGTAGTAGAATTAGGTATAATTTTGTCTTTTAAAAAAAGACAAACATAGAGGGATATGAGCCAAATGTGGGCAATTGGGGTTGGTTTAGGGGTCTTAAAAAAGAAAGGGCAGCATGGACAAGTTGGGCTGAAAGGTCTTTTTCCATGCTGTAAACCTCCACGACTCAATGACAGGGGGAGAATGTGCAAACTCTACACAGACAGTGACCAAAGCTGAGAATCAAACCCAGGTCCCTGGCACTGTGAGGCAGTAGTGCTAACCCCACTGCACCACACTGCCTCACCCTAGATCAACTGTGATCTTAGTAAATAGTAGAGCAGGTTCAAGGAGCTGAGTGACCTAGTCCTATTCCTAATTCACATGTTTGTATGCATTTTGTGTTGTTTTGGGCGTTATTGCTTGCTGTCAAGCTATTGCACACTGGCCCATGCTGATAATGTTACCATTTATCTCTGTTGTTGGCTAGTGTTTGCCAGGTGTGAAAATGGTGTTTAGGGCCTTCATGTCACGCTTGCAAGCATACTTGAAATGTCATCTCCTCAGAGTATCCCCGTAAGTGTGCCAGTCTTCCATGCTGAAAATGTGCCTGAGCCAGCAAAGTTGCCTCTGCTTAACGAGTGCTTGCATACTCGGGAGGTAGACCTTCAAATGGACTGTTGCGTTCATAACTTTATCCTTCCATGAGACACTCAGAAAAAATTGCTCAGCTTCCTTTTTTGATAGCAGTAAGTCATCCATTCTTCACAGCTACACAAGATTTTGCGAACATAGGCCTTGTAAACCAACATCTTTATCATAAGGGTGGAATTCTCCAGCATCCCTGCAGTGTGTTTTCGCACAACAGAAGCTGCTCGCTATCAATGATTTCCATTCGTCATGCATGCTGCCGCTGGGAAGCATTCAGTGAAGGGTCAACTTCAGCAGAACTGGAAGGTTCCACCCTAAGTGTTAAGTTTGTATTTCTATACACGTTTGAGAGTCAGCCAAAAGCAATAGCTATTTCCCCTAAGAATGCAGCAAACTGTGCATCGGGAGTCAGATTGTATATCGCTGTTAACCACTTCCATAGTGTTGCTTAGTGTGATCAAAGGGAGAGATGTGACAACCTGTTCCATAAATATAGTTTATTTAACACATATAGAAAGGAAGAACAGGCAACTAGTGCAGGAGAGACAACCCATGGAATTTTGCAGCAGAATTTTTTTGTGGGTGACTACATAATTCACATACAGAAATTTTCTGGTCAAGATGTGTTGTAGTTTTGTCTTTGCTTTCAGCTTGCCATTTGATCCAGTGTGCAGGTAAACTCCTTCCACATCTACAGAGAAGCCAAAAGTCTGGCACGTGCAAAATAAATTACCAGGAAATGAGGATGCTAAGACACAGCCTTAGAATGTTGGGAGTGGGATCATCAAAATGGACAATGCAGTGTAAGTTATCACAAAGTGAACAAATGTGATCAAGGAGCTTCAATGGACAATCAATTTTCTCCAATATTTTGTAGAGTTCTGCACTGCTGATGTTGAATACAATTGTGAGACCTGCAAAATTACAGTAAAGTCATATGCCTTTATCCTATACTTCTCCCTGACTAGCACTGGAAAAGGTCATGTCCGTTACAAATCTACCAGCATTGAAGCTACATATGACTTTGCAGGTTACCTTCAGTCAACAAATTGTAGTCTTTGCAGCACGACCTTGACAAAAGCTTTCCCAGTGACACCAAACAACAACTGTTGTTGTTTCAGTCTCCTCTGTTACTTTAATTTGAACGCATCACATATGTTCCACTGCTACAGACCTTGTCCTCCACCAAGAAAGGAGGTGGCCATGCAGCTGTAGCCATAAATGAGACTGTACATGCTTAAATTTCTTGTGTCTTTCTCCTTGCAAAGGAACCAATGACATTGTCAAGCTCAAGTTGGTGTCAATAACCAGATCTTGGATGGGACCACGATGCCGTGTGATGACGTTGGCTCTAATGAAAGAGATGGTGAAGCAGAATTCATTCTGGACACCAATCTCAAGAAGTCCTTGTCCATTGCCACTCATCTTATCCATCCCATGATATCCCAGGTTCCTTAGCCTGAATCTGCATCCAACTCACTTCATATGCAGTTAAATAATATGTCGCCATTTAGTATGTACTCCAAAATGCCATGGAGAGTAATAGAATTGATCTCTTTTTTTTGCTCATTCATGGGACATGGGCATCGCTGGCCGGCCAGCATTCACTGCCTATCTCTGGTTGAGAGTCAACCACATTGTTGTGGCTTTGGAGTCACATGTATACCTGACTAGGTAAGGATGGCAAATTTCCTTCCCTGAAGGACGTTTGTGAATCAAATGGTTTTTTTTCTGACAATCAACAAAGATTTCAAGATCATCAGTAGATTTTTAATTCCAGATATTTTTTATTGAATTGAATTCAAATTCCATCATCTGCCACAGTGGGATTCGAACCCAGGTCCCCAAAACATTAGCCAAATTTCTAGATTAATGATCTAATAATAATATCCTAGGGCAATGCCTCCCCTATGTCTCAGATGTTGTATTTCAAGTTTGTACAGATTAGTACAGATGACATTGATAGCAGATGGTATGTACAGGGAGAAGTTGCTACTGGTAGCAACTTCTGACTGTCAATCTATTGCTGACTGCAAAGTGAACATCATGTTCACAGTGGTCTTCAGTTGTCTTGCCATACCAATAGAAGATGTAGCCTTATGCTTCGAGCCTGCTTCATCTAATCTGATCACCTGTCAATCAACAATGGACTTGTATAGCACACAGTCAACCAGTGCTGACTTGAATGCAGATACAATGGAATATGGGCAATTATTCAAACAGGGACACTTAGCTCCAATATTTTGATTGGTTTTGAAGAATAATTGAGAAATATCGATATTAGAGTGGACACCCCCACAATTGGAAAAGTAATTTTTTTTAGCTATGGGAGTGTAGGACAATTGACATAAAAGACAATTTCTGCAAGATGATGCATTCAAAAGAGAAAACAACTCAAAGAGGCAACAGACACAGAAGGCAAACTATGGAAAGTAAACAAATATATCTATTGCCTGGCTGATGGTTCCACAGTGAGATATATTTCAGTGAGATGTATTTTGCTGAAAATAGATTGTTTTTAACTGAAAGCAAATCCTGCCACGTTTTATTGGCATTCTAAACTAAAACTTCTAGGCGACTTTGTGATGCATATTGACGATTTCTTAAAGGATGGTACTGCAGAATTTGAGAAAGTTTTAAATGTTGGGTAAGATGTAAAACTGAGAGACAGCTTTGCTGGGCTTTTAAATACATTGTTTAGCATTAAGCAAAGTAGGTCTGGAATAACTTTAAAATCAGCAATTGTATTAAGAGAATCTTAATTAAGTGGTGAAAAATTAAGAATTTCACCATGATGGAAGAATCCATCATGGTGAAATGTGCAAGATAATCTCAGAAAGACGACCTTATATCTAAACAGACAGAGCAATTGCGCAGTGTAACTGGTCAGTTAGCAAGTTGCACACTCAGGCTTGGAAGGTTGTAGGTTTAGATGATTTGGAGTCAAACACAATAACGAAACACCTTTAAGTAGGGAGTTTTTTAAGGATAAATAAAACATTTTAAGATAGTTAAATATTGACAAATGCATACTAAAGTTTTTGCCTTTAAATAATCCGAAGAACATTTAACATTTTTAGTGATGCTTCATATATGGAATTTCTGATACATTTTCTGTTCTAATTGGTTTCTTCAGATTTCTGAAGGAGAGATTCAAAACTGTTGGCCTTTAGCTTGGAAAGCTAAAAAATGTAAAAAGGGTTGTCAGCAATATTTTAGCTGCTGAAATAGAATTTATCATCTGCAATAAAATTTATTAGGTAATTTTTTTAATAAACATAGCAATTGCACTATTATTTGCAAATAAGCCAATAATATTTACAAGTTAAATCGAAATTAGGATTAAGTCTGAAGTTTGATAGCTCATCCCAGTGTTACTGCACTAATTAATGCATCCATATCTTATAAAGCTATTTCTAGGTGGTGCTTTTAACAAGTAACTTACAATAAATAAATGGTGATTTGCCTGACCAACCTGGTATATTACGCAGACACTGTAGCTGTATAACAATGGTTATTAAATGCAGTATTTGATGGGTGGTATTAAATGATTGACAATCTAATTTTATTAGTAATGCTTCAGTTATTAATAGCAACACTCAATATTTAAAACATGATTTGAGCTTTATCTTCATTAAATTATATTTTACGTAGGAACCAAATAAAGTTGCCAGACTGCATATTTTTAACCTGAGAGTACTCCTTCACTGACTATAAAACACTGCTTGGTGATTCGCTATGTTACAGGAGGATGTGCAGAAATGCACTACAGCCTAAAAATTGCCAGTAAGTAATTTAGGTTGGATAATGGCCTATTTTCACTTGTGTGCAGGTTTCTATGCTATATGGGCTTTAAATCTCAATTTATTTAAAGCAAGACAACTGCCTAGAATGCTGCATTTTCTGGTGGCCCAAAAATATTTAAATTTGATATATTTTCCTTCTGTTTATCATTATACTCCATTCAGACACATGTTCAGTCTTTCTCAAGATAATGTTACCAGAAGGGAGCAAATAATGCTTATAAACTGCAAAAATTACCATTTAAACATCTCTGAACAAAGTTATATAACACTGATCTAATTATGACAGCCAACATCTGAATGATGGATGCATAATTTGTGTTTAAAATGTTTAATCCAAAGTCTATCTAGTTATAATTAAGGACATTTCATCATGAAATTAAAGGTAACAAGTTACAACATTTAGATTTTATTTCATAAAGTGAAAGGATGAAGTTAGAATGGCTAATTGGCATCAAGTGAACACTATGAGCCTTGTGGTTAAATAACAGCTATGCAAAAAGGAAAACACGTTCACAAGAATGAGCTTGGATGAAGAAAGTCTTCCATCTGTTTCATTTCCTCCTTTCCAAGTAGCAATCCCATCTTCTTCCCATTTCTGTAATGTAAAGTAAATTCTATTTCTGCAAAATGTGACTAATAGTACATGGTTTAACCGTTGTCGATTGTCGGGAAAACCTATCTGGCTAATTTAATTTAAGCCATTTAATTTAAAGCTAATTAAATGGCTTTAATTAGGCCATTAAAGGACTAATGACCTTTAGGGAAGGAAATCTGCCATGCTTATCTGGTCTGGCCTACATGTGATTCCAGAGTTACAGCAATATGGTTGACTCCCAACTGCCCTTGGGCAATTACGATGTTCAATGAATGCCCATGTTCCATGAATGAATAAAAAAAAAACCTCCTCAAACATTTGGATGGCACCACTTCCCTTCCTCCATGTTTCCCTGTGCTGCACGACTCAATTGAATGCACAAGTTGGTGGCATGTTTGCAAAGTAACTGAGCAGGAACTAGCAGTAAGGAGTACCCAATGTGAGCCAATCTTGAATTTCCTATATTCATGAAATGAAAGCTTACCTTCAACCTGACACAATGTAAGAACATGAGCAAGGGTAGCACTTAGCCTTTTGAACCTGCTGTGCCAATGTGATCATCATTGAACTGCTACCTAACACCATGCAATTGCCTTTTAAAATTTACTTATTAGTGTCACAAGTAGATTCACATTAACACGGCAATGAAGTTACTGTGAAAATCTAATGGGGTAGCATGATAGCACAGTGGTTAGCCCTGTTGCTTCACAGCTCCAGGGACCAGGGTTTGATTCCTGGCTTGGGTCATTGCTTGTGTGTAGTTTGCACATTCTCCTCATGTCTGTGTGGGTTTCCTCTAGGTGCTCCGGTTTCCTCCCATTGTCCAAAGATGTGGGGGTTAGGTTGATTGGCCATACTAAAATTGCCCCTTAGTGTCTTGTGATGCTTAGGTTAGAGGGATTAGTGGTTAAAATATCTAAGGATATTAGGATAGGGCCTGGGTGGGATTGCGGTCAGTGCAGACTCAATGGGCCGAATGGATTCTTTCTGTACTGTAGAGTTGCTATGATTCTATCCCCTAGTTGCCACATTCCAACTCCTGTTTGGGTACACTGAGGGAAAATTCACTATGGTTAATGTACCTAACTAGCACATCTTTTGGACTGTGGAAAGAAACCAGAGCACCCATACAGAGATAAGGAGAACGTACAGACTCCACACAGACTGTGATCCAAGCTGGGAATTGAAACGGGGTCCTTGGCACTGTGAGGTAGCAATGCTAACCACTATGTGGTCCTCTGGCCCATATCCCTTAACACTTTTAGATAACAAAAATCAATTACAGATTTAAAAACTCGTTAAGCATCTACTGACATTTGTAAAAGGGACTTTCTATTGTAGTTTACAATAATAAGGAATTTCTGAAGTTATTTCCTAATTATACTGCTGAAAGATCAGGCTCTAATTTTCAGCTATGAACAAATTGGTGAAAATAGTTTTCATCTATCTATCCTATATACTCCCTTTAATACCTTGAAAACTTTGATTAATTCACCAGGATGTCAGTAATTGAAGCTGATCATATGGAAAACCTCCGGCAGAAACCTCTGTTTCACCAAATTAGGTTATAAAGTGTTGGAATTTCACTCTTCTTTGTGAGCTTGGTGTGCTTGTGGCAACAGTGAAATAACATCAAAAACTTTGAATGCTACAGTAAAGTGATTGTTCACAGGATCTTGTAAAATATTCTGGCTTTTATTTGCTGTGCAATCATGCAAACAGAATTCAATAATGCAGTCACTGCTTCTGTGGGTCTTGTAAATGCCTGTTCCTGATAAAACTAACAAGAATCATACTTTTCTTGCTTGAAGTACCCCCTTAAAACAGAGGCCAAAGCGTTTTTTTGCAAATTTTTTTTACTCCATTACTTTATTATTACAAAGCTAATGCTAAGAAAGGACTGGGCAAACCCAAATCTATTTCTTGCTGGCTCCAAAAACCAAATTCAAAATCCAATTGAATCCAAGTCAAGGTCACCATGAAAGGGACAAATGAGACCCAGGCTGACAAGATGAGGCACTGTACTCCACCTGGGGCTTTACAAATAGAACTACTCATTTATTGTATTTCAGGTTTCTAGGGAGACAAGGTAGAGTTTCTGCTTTAGATGCAATCAGGATATTGTACCCAAAATGAGTGTTAAAATGCAACAGGTTAGGCTTCCATTCAAATTAATTTATACAAACATAATAGGCGCAATCTAATAGCGCCATTTAGTCGTGGACGTATATACCATAATGGCTATTAGATCTCCCGAGTGACCAAGGGAAAGGGGATTTGGGTCTGTGGGATGTCAATTTGAGCTTGCCTCTCCCCCCTCCCCCAACCCCGGTGATGCAATCAGGTTCACACCGAGAAAAAGCATGAATCCAATTTCCACTCATTTTAATAAATTATAATCTAATAACTGGGCTTGAAGCTGCAACATCAGCTCATGACATTTCTTTCCTCTGGCATGGTGACATCACCAGTTTTCAAAAGCAAAAAAACAGTGGTGATGGCTACACCGAGGACACGTGGCCCCCAAGAATTGAGGGACATGCCTTGGCATTGCGCCCTGGTACTGGTGGGGGAGTGGTCCCTTTATCTGCAGGGGGTCTCGGTGTCCATTCAGCAGGTCCATGTCCATGGGTGGAGTCCTTAAATTTAACTTTGAGATCAGGGTGCCAATTAAACAGCAAACTGGCCTCAGCTTCCTGATGTTGCCAGAGCTTTTAGGCCCCACCCCTCCAGCTGGCTGTGAGATCCTTGTGAGCACTCTAAAATTACACAGAGTGCTGTTAAAAGTATTTATGAAGCCAGCAGGCTCACTAGCTTTTCTTGTCTGATCCAAAACACAGTTCAATTTTGGGAAGATTGCCCCCAAAGTTTTCCATAAACTGGTAAATCAGGCAGCCTAATGGAACTCAATAATTTATTTTCTTTCCATTTGAAAGACTCCATGATTCATTTTAGAATAATAATCTTGTTCTATTTCATTAATGCAACTAAAAATCTGTTAATCAGCAAAAATTAGCATTCTAAGGATTTCTGATGCAGGGTCATGGGCCTGAAATTTGGGCCAGGATTTTCCAGCTTCTGCTCAGTATTGCGGCTGGCAAGCCCTTGGAATGTTCATTCACATTAATGGGACCTGAAGGTACCACTGGTGTGAAAGGCTGGAAAATTCCAGTATTAAATCTGTTTCTCTCCACAATTGCTGCCTGATTTGGAGAGTACTGGCAATTTACTCTTTTTGTTTCAGATTCCCAACACCTTTGCTTTGATGTGCTTTGATGTTTCTAATGATGGTATCCAGTCCTCTTGTAACTAAGTAATCCTCCTCCTAAGTAACATTGCAAGAAACCAGAGTGATTAAAAAAAATGGACTGTCTAATAGATCCATTGTTGTACACTAGTTATTTTCTTAATAAACTAATTTTGATATCGAGCACAAAGGACCATGTTGAAGAAATGCTAAAAATTATACAAAACTCAAGTATAAAAGTGATTTTGGACTTAAAATTCTTCAATTAAAAAAAGTATATACTTTTTAGTCCATTCATGGAATGTGGGCCTTGCTGGTCAGGATTTATTGTCTGTCGCTGAGGACATTTAAGAGTCAACCACATTGCTGTGGCTCTGAAATGACATGTCAGCCAGATCAGGTAAGGCAGATAGCAGATTTCTTTCCCTAAAGGACATTAGTGAACAAGATATGTTTTTATGACAATGGTTTCGTGGTCATCATTAGAGTTTAAATTCCAGATTTTTAGTGAATTCAAATTTCTCCATCTGCCATGGGGGAATTCAAACTGGATTCCCAGAGCATTACGCTGGGTTCTAGATTACTAGCCCAATGACAATAGCACTATGCCATTATTTTGCGCTGGTTCAGCTGATCTAGTAGAATCGGAATGCAAATCAAGCAGAAACCAGAAGAAACTCAATCCCATAGTCTTTACTTGTTTAGAAGGATGCAATGCTTTGATAATCAACTTCACATTGTAGTCCTATTTATTTTGTGGCAACTGTAAAATGAAAATCTGTTTTGATTCCATAAGTTTCATCAATTCAAAAAAAGCTGGAAACGCACAATAGTTCAATCAACAACTAAAGAGAATGTTTAACATTTCAAGCCTGCCCAACGGAGCTGGTGAAAGATTTCACATGAAGTGTAAAGCTAATGCTCCATTAGAAATGATGCCCAATGTGCTGTGCTTTTCCAGAATGTTCTTAATATTTCAGGTTTCCAGCCATGGTGGCTGTGATTTTTAGATTTTCAATTCATTCATAATCAGTTTGAAAAATGGGTATATTGAATAAGATATTTAGTGTTGAAAAAAATATATACTTCTTGCAGAACTTTCAGACAACATTAGAATCATTTTTATACAATATTAATAGTGATATGCCTTGACTTTGTTTTTTTTTAAACAAACCTCAGATTTGTGATAAGTCCTTAGCGACCATGCCATCAACAGATGAGCAGGTAACTTTCAAGACTGCTGCCGTCATGGTAACTGCTAATAAGGCATAATCTGCCAATTTCTCCTCTTCCACAAAGAGAACTCCTACTCATTGGTGCCTTTCTGCAAGATGCAGCTTAGTTTAGCACTGTGCATGGCAGGAAAATAAAAATGTTCCTTGATGATTTGATTACATGCTTGAACTCACAGTGTGTCAATTATTACCACATGCAGAAATGTTTGAAATAAATCTGCTGCATGGCCAGAATTTTGGCCAAGAGCTAACTTCTCTGTCCTCACTTGTAGCAGTGGTGGGGCGTGAACTGACAGAAAGTTCTGGCAGTGATTGTCCTCTTTATAACTTTGTTGTACTTTGAAGCCTGAAAACAAATCATTTCTAAATTTTTATCTTTTATGCTCATTTATAAGTCACGTCAGGTGGTACAGTGCACAATGATTAGCATTGCTGCCTCACAGTACCAGGAAACTGGGTTCTGTTCCAACTTTGTGTGACTGTCTGTGTGGAGCTTGCATGTTCTCTGTGCCTGCCTGGGTTTCCTCCGGGTGGTCCAGTTTTCTCCCACACTCCAAAGATGTGCAGGATAAATGGATTGACCATGCTAAATTGCCTCTTAGATTAGGGAAATTAGTGTGGTAAATACTTGCGGGGGGGTGGGGGGTGGGGGGGGGGGGGAGGTGGGTGATAGGGTAAGATATTCTATTGGAAAGTTGGTGCAGAGTCAATGGGCTGAATGGCCTCCTTCTGTACTGTAAAGATTCTGCAGCCCTTACCAAGCTGGAACCCAGTGCTCTGCTATGATTCACATTTGGTGTTATAGATGCAAGAGTGCTTATAAAATAATAAAAATACAATCATCCTCAACTCAATGTTTTCAAGCACAAATTCTTGAGCAAGGCAACAAATCTGAGGTTTATCCCCCCTGCTGTTTAGGCTCACCTCCAGTAGGAAAGAAGCAGAGGTTGCCTGAACTAAAATCACTATGTGTGGCCTGCACAAAGCTGTGATCCTGTGCATGGAAATACAAGCAAAGTGCAATTGTTAAATTGTGTAGGTTATATTTATCATTGAAAGAAAATGTTCAGCTTTTGAATTCATTTGCGTAACATTAAAATGAAATTTCACGTACAATCGCTGAAGTCCAAATGAGCAGGCTCCAAAATAGCTTGGCTGAAAGAACACCACACAGAACATAGCTCATTAATTTTTCAGAACTGACAAGAGCAACTACTCCTAAAATTATACCCAGTGGTAAAAGGCATTGTTTCAGATTAGCACACACCATCTTTCAGCACATTACTGTGTCCAAAATAATTGACATGACTCTCATTGTTTATCCTTTCTTGCAGCACTGAAGCGAAGTATCTTATCATCCAGCTTAAGTCTCCAAGGCATATAAATAAATGATTAAAGCTTGGTGAGCTGCAAGTGTTGATACCCTGGAGTGTATGAATGCCTAAAATTCGAAGAAGGTTCAGATGCAGGAGAATTAAAACTCTATATGGGTCACTTTTCCACAAACAAGCCATCACATTCTTCATAGTTTAGGACAGATTAGAAGATATACTGTCTATAGATCACTTATAGAGTGGAAGATAGCAAAATGTTACTCTGATGTACCAATGGTATCTTAACAGCATAAAATAGAATATACTATTTACAAGGAGCATATTTACAGGAAGAAATGTTCAAACGGTCATGTAACACTTATTTTTAATGTGCTCTTACAGTCACATTAAATATAACATTTAGATTCTATCTATCAGTGTAACGTTGTTTGAATCCATAGTCTCACTGCACGTCTGTAAATTTCTACATTTCTGATGATAAATATAAACCATAAACAAGTTTTAAAATATTAATTGCACAATGGAGTCAACAAGGAACCCTCAGCATTTCTGGCTCTTTCATCTTTAGTCCACAAAAAAAAATTCATCTGCTGACTTCAGAGACAATTGTTTCTGTGAATATTCAAGAAGTTATTTTAATTTTTTTTTTCAAAATTAAAAGTAACTATGCCTAATAATTTTAGAGCTGTGACCTTGAGTTAAAAAAAACTACACAAAAAAGCAGCATCACTTTTGGATTATGCACTGCAATAGTGACACTGTGACCACTGTAGCCCACTATCACTTCGATTTATTGACAAACTCAGATGAGAGTTTTGTTTTGAACTGTATCTCAAGAACCTAAGAAACAACTAAACTGTACCAAAGTGCTAATCAAAAGAAAGGCAGAAATATCATTCAAAAGCAGAAAGAAAGAGGATTAAAAGAAATTACAACACTGTTATCTAACATTAGGGCAAGGGTGATCAAAAGGTTGACAGGAAGAAAATATGAGAGTAAACTAGACAAGAATATAAAGAACATTGCATGAGCTTTAACTGGTAAAGAGAGTAGCTTAAGTAAACAATGGTCCCTTAGACAGAAAAAAAGAATCAGGAAATGGCAGTGCCATAGTAAAAATGTGCTTGTTTTCACAAAGTACACAGCAGAAACAAAGTGCAACCAAGAGATTAATAGGGTGATGAAATTAAGATAATTAATATCACAGAGAAAGAATATTGGTGAAATTTAAAATATGAAAAATGGAAAATCCCCAGGGCATAAGAACCAGGAGCAGGAGTAGGCAGTTCAGGCATTCAATACGATTATGCCTGATCTCATCTCCAACCTTCTGCCTGTTCCCTATAACCCTTCATTCTGCTACAAAATATGAATCTATCTCATTCTTTGTTTAGTTTTCTGGTATCTATTGCATTCTCATCTAGAGAATTCGACAGATTCGTGATGCATCAAGCGAAGTAATCCTTCCTCATTTCTGTTTAAATTTTCCAGTGTTTAGCCTAAAACTATGGCAAAATTGAAGGGCCAAATGGCCTACTCCTGCTTCTATTTTTTATATGTTTCTATGTTTAGCCATGGATGCATTTTCCCCCCTTAAAATTTTTCTTTCTCTCTGGAACATATTTTAGTGGGAGGAATTGAATATCTCCTTAAATGTCTGCCACTGCTCATGAACTATCTTATATATCAGTCAACCAACCAGAGAGCCATCTGACCCACCTCCCTCCCCCACCAGAGAGCTATCTGAGCCATCTCCTTCCGCCACCAGAGAGCCATCTGGCCCACCTTCCTCCCCCACCAGAGAGCTATCTGAGCCATCTCCCTCCCGATCCCCCCACTGAAGAGCCATTTGGCACATGTCTCTTCCCCCACTCCCCCACCCCCATTAACTCAATTTAAATATATACAGATGGTCCCGATGATGGTCATTTTTGGCTATTGATAAGGGGGGAATCAGGTTGAAAGGTGGGCATGGATCACACTATTTGCCTCACGCCTGAATTTACTATTTTCACATCTGAAAATGGGCTCTACGTCTCGATCTCGTGTCAATATCATTTCTCACTCCAGACTGATCTCTTCCTTTAACAAGGCTACATCAACAACTCTTCCATTATGTCTGTTGTTCTGAAACACCAAGTACCCTTTGATATTCAATCCCCAGAGATTGTCTATTAACAAAGAACAAGGAACAAAGGAAATTACAGCACAGGAACAGATCCTTTGGCCCTCCAAACCTGCACCGACTATGCTACCCGACTTAACTAAAACCCCCTATTCTTCCTGGGACCATACTTGTAAGCATGTCTCAGTAATAGGCACAAATCATAACCCATCATCCCTATTTGTGTTGTTAACTCAATTTTATGCCAAATGCAAATATTGCATTCAAATTTAAACCCTTCAAGTTTGTCCCAATATTAATTTTCCATACACTTGCATGATACATTGAATGATGTTCATATATTCTGTCCCTTTTTTCATTATCTGATAACAACTAGCCTTATCATTAATCTGTTCTTCTAATCTCTCCTTATACTTTCATTTTTTAAATTTCCATTCAACTGAGAACTATCCCACTCTCCCCCTCCCCCCCCCTCCTCCATTCCCAAATTCTTTAGTTAAAGCCCTACTTAGAGCCTGACCCATCCAATTTGCCAAGAAGCTAATCCCAGCATGATTCAAGCGGAACATTCCCATTGGAATAGCTCCTTCTTTTCCCAGTATTAGTGCCAATGTGCCACAAACTCAGAACCATTTCTCCCACACTAACATTTGAGTCACGCATTTACCTCTGTAATTTTATTAACCCTATACCAATTAGCTTGTGGCTCAGGTAGTTATCTGAAAATTATTACCTTTGCGGTTCTGCTTTTTAATTTAGCTCCTAGCTGCTCATATTCCTTCAGCAGAATCTCTTTCCTCATTCTACCAAGCTACCTTGAGAGAAATCTTTCTATCCTCACTGGCTACAGGAGGAGTCCAAGAGAATTGGAAAATAGTCAATGTTGTTCCTTTGTTTAAGGGTAGCAACAATAATTCAGATAATTACAGGCCAGTGAGCTTTGCATCAGTGGTAGGAAAATTATTGGAGAGGATTCTTCAAGACAGGATTTATTCCCACTTGGAAATAAATGGACATATTAGTGAGAGGTAATGTAGTTTTGTGAAGGGGAGGTTGTATCTCATGTATTTGATTGAGTTTTTCAAGGAAGTAATAAAAAATGATTGATGAGGATAGGGCAGTGGATGTTGTCTATATGGACTTCAGCCTTCATAGAAGTTTAGTGAGGCTGCACTTCCAATATAGTGTTGAATTCTGGTCACCCCATTACCACAAGGATGTGGAGGCTTTGGAAAGAGTACAGAAAAGATTTACCAGGATGTTGCCTGGTATGGAGGGCATTAGCTATGAGAAGAGGTTGGAGAAACTTGGTTTGTTCTCACTAAATCGACAGAGGTTGAGGGGAGACCTGATAGAAGTCTACAAGATTATGAGAGGCATGAACATAGTGGATAGTCAGAAGCTTTTTCCCAGGTGGAACAGTCAATTACTAGGGGGCATAGTTTTAAGGTGCAAAGTGCAAATTTTAAAAAAGATGTACTAGGCAGATTTTTTAAATAGAGTGGTGGGTGCCTGGAATTCGTTGCTGGCAGATGTAGTGGAAGCTGATGCAGTAGTGACTTTTAAGGAGTATCTTGACAAGTACATGAATGAGATGGGAATAGAGGGATATGGTCCCTGGAAACATAGAAGGTTTTAGTTAAATCAGACAGCATGGTCAGTGCAGGCTTGGAGGGCCAAACAGCCTGTTCCCATGCTGTATTTTTCTTTGTTATTTGTATCTGGATCATGACAACAGAATTTTTCTTCTCCAATTCCAAATTCCTCTGTGAAGGGACAACCTTAGATTACAGGATATAGATGGTCTGGTCAATTGGGCTGATCAGTGCAGAATGGAACTCAACTCACATCAGTGTGAAGTGGTACTCTTGGGCAGGACAAACAAGACAAGGGAATACATGATGAGTGGCAGAACTCTGGGAAGCACTAAGATCAAGAGACTTTGGTGTGCAGGTACGCCAATCCCTTGGTTTACAGGACAAATGGATAAAGTGGTTGAGAAGGCTTATGGTATACTTGCCTTTATTAACCTAAGCAGAATTTAAAAGCAGGGAGGTTTGTTGGAACTATATAAAACTGGTTAGGCCACAGCTAGATCAGTGTGTGCAGTTCTGGAATCTGCATTATAAGAGGGATGTGATAGCACTGGAAAAAGAATGTAGAGGTCATTTACCAGGATGTTGCCTGGGCTGGAGAGTTTTAGTTATGAAGAGAAATTGCATAGACAGGGGTTGTTTTCCTTGCCGAGGGGACTGAGGGGAGACACGATGGAAATGTATCAGATAATGAGGGATATTGATAGAATAGATAGGAATAAATCTTTTCCTTTGCTGAAGGAATCAAGGAACCAATAACTCGGAGGCATAGATTTAAGATAAGGAGCAGTAGGCTTAGAGGTGATGTGAGAAAAAACTCCTTCACTCAGAATATGGTGGGAGTCTGGAACTCACTGCCTAAAAGGGTGGTTGAGGCAAAGACCGTCATAACATTTAAGAAGTGTTTAGATGTGCACGTGCGATGCCAAGGCAGTCAAGGCTATGCGGCCAAGTACTGGAAAATGGGATTAAAATGTAACTGGGCTTTTCGAGAGAGAGAGAAAAGGCTACAGGTCAGTTACCCTGACATCAGATGGTGGAAAATACTGAAATCTCTTATTAAGGATGTCTTAAAAATGGATTTAGAAACTCGTCAATCAGACAAAATAAACACAGCTTTATGAAAGGGAAATTGTGTTTGACAAGTTTATTAGTATTTACTGAAGATGTAATTAGTAGGGTATTTCAGGCAGAAGCAGTGGATGTAATATACTTGGATTTCCAAAAAGACATTCAATAAAGTGCCACACAAAAACTTCAAGCAGCCATGGTTAATAAATCAATACATTTCATAACCCTATTTAAAGAAAGATACACTTGCATTGTTGGGAATATAGTGAAATATCACTGGATTGAAAGGGTTACCCTAAGTTGAGAGACTGAGTATATTGGCCCTTTTTTTTTGGAGGTTCCTTTTTTTCCGAAGAATGAGAAGTGATCTAATTGAAACATACAGGTTTCTTAAACAGGCTTGACACTGAGTTTGCTCAACTGGCTTGAAATCTAGAATGCAGGAGTGCAGTTTTTGGATAATGGATCAATCATTTAGGGCTGAGATGAAGAGAAACTTCTTCAGAAAGTTGTGAACCTTTGCAGTAGTCTGCATCAAAGGGTTATGCATGCTCCATCATTGAGTAAAGTCAAGGCTGGAGATAGAGAGATTTCTGCTCTCTTGAGGTACCAAAGGATATGGGGAGCATGCAGGTAGAGTTAAGACAGAAGATCATGATTGTACTGAATGATGAAGCAGCCTCAAGGGATAGAATGTCCACTCTGTCTCCAACTTCTTTTGTCTTAATTCAAGTTAGTCTTTTATGAAATTATATTCCAGGGATCAGATATCAAGGCAAATCAAGTTTTCAAATGTACAACGGATAAGACTGCTCCACAGTCTTTGAAGGGGCTCATTCTCAGTCCCTTCCAGATATATCCCAACTGTTTCCTGGGAGAAAAAGGGCCATATTTATCTATATTACATATTTTATTATTATATTATTTACATGTGTTACATTATAATATTATATATTATTTACATATATTTTCAATAGAATTGAGGGTTATAGGTAAGCCTAGTAGGTATGGATATCATTGGTGCAATTTGTGGGCTGAAGGACTTGTTTGTGCTTTAGTTTTTCTGTGTTCAATGTTCTATATTTACACAGCAAAAAATGGAGGAAAAGCAGTTGAAGAATTTTAAAAGCCAGGAGAGATACAGCATTGACCTTTCAGTATGTTAAAAGTGCTATATAAATAGAATTGCTGTTCTTGACTACAAACAGGTTAAACATAAAAAAAATACACAAAGAATACCTTTAACATTACAGGTTATATCAACGTTTTGAAAAATTGGGAAAAACTGAGCTATGTGCACTGCTAAACTGCACACAAATGGGACTGACACTATGATTTACATAGCCACTGTGGAGTGTAATGGAATCCTCTCTGATGATCCAGAAACTAGTAGCAAATTAGTATTATTTGTAGTTTCTCATGCACTGTATACTTTATCAATTCCAAAATCATTGCCGAGCTAGTTAATTACATGTTTTATCTAACATTAACAAGTGAATTGGGTAATTAGCAACTGGTTAAGGAAATGATGGTAACTGACTGCAGGTGTCTACTAAGACAGAAGAACATAAAGTCTGGAGTAATACAAGCCATTAGGATCATGAAACCCACTCCATCCAGTATCCCTGCAGAATTATTCTATCCCACACTCCTCCACAGCCATCATTTATCATCCCAGACTTCAAATAATAGAAAACATTATTTTAAATAGATTATTCACTTGGAGTACTGTGCGCAGTTCTGGTTGCCACACTATAGGAAGGATGTGGAAACTACTGAGAGGGTGCAGAGGAGATTTTACAAGGATGTTGCCTGGATTGGGAGGCATGCCTTATGAAGATAGCTTGAGAGAGCTAGGTCTATTCCCCCTGGAGAGACGAAGGTTGAGAGGCGACCTGATAGAGGCTTATAAGATGTTAAGAGGAATAGATAGGGTGGATTCTCAGAGGCTATTTCCCAGGGCTGAAATAGTCGCTACGAGAGGACACAGGTTTAAGATGCTGGGGGGCAAGTACAGAGGAGATGTTAGAAGTAAGTTTTTCACTCAGAGGGTGGTGAGTGAATGGAATTGGCTGCCGTCAGAGGTGGTAGAGGCAAACTCGCTGAGATTTTTTAAGAGACTTCTGGATGAGTACATGGAATTTAATGGGATTGGGAGTTACAGATAGTTCTATGGCCTGGTTGGTACTGATATGATCGGCACAACTTGTGGGCCGAAAGGCCTGTTTGTGCCGTAGTGTTCTATGTTCTATTCATTTCTGCTGAGAGAAACATTAGACAAATGCATTGCAAACTTACCTGCTAATACAGATAACAATTTTTAGTTTAGGTTCATTCCCCATTCTTCTTGAAATTACCCCATTCTTTTCAAGCAATCTTCCTTGAATTTGCCCCAAGTGTCTCTGGTGGTCTACTCTACATATCCAATCTGCTACAAGTGAAATCTATGATCTTGTGTTTTGTTTGGAACTGGAGCCTACCTTTGCATACTTTTTTATTTATTTACAGAGTTACACATCACAAACATACAACTCCCAACCAAACAACCATAGGGGTAATCGTTACCATTTTGCCCTGCCGGACGATGGGTGGGACAAGCTGATAAGATCATGGGAGAGCTGAGAAATCAAGGTTGCTATCGATTTCTCACCTCATGCAATCTTACCAGACACTGGACATCCGGTGCAATCAGCCTTGCATTATTTGTCATGAGGCTGAATAAATTATGTAGTAGAATTTAAATATATCTTAAAAAGAATTAGCAAGCCCGGGATGGAAATATCTGACCTGGGGGATGAGGCTCATGATTGGCTGCATGCCTGTTATTATTGGGAGGGGGATGGTTACTGGGTTTTGCCATGTAAGCTGGCTAAAGAGCAGAGACCTGCATATGTGCAATGGCAGACTCTGCTGCTGTCAGCCAGGTTTCTGGCGACTTAAGTCCTGCCCATCCCTCTACTGGCAAGAAATAATTGACAGGATTTTTGCATGCACAAAGTGTATAAGATTTGACATTTGAACTTGCCAAGAAAATGGATCCAAAATGCTCCCATTTTCACTCTTCTTCTGGACTTAAAATTTTTTTGTAAGATCGCATTCCCCCCCCGCCCCCAACAATTTTATTCTATGTGTATTTAGTGAAGCAAATGAATTTATGGATAATAGTTTATAGAATAAACTATATAGTTAAGCATGATTAATGTATGATTAACAAGCTCCCTTCTATTTTGTAAATAAATGTTGAAGTTATTATCTAGATCTTCTGAGTAGCGGCAACGATTGTCAGGTCACTGCTGTGCTCAAAAATTCCCTGATCACTGTTGCAGCACATTTCTTCTGGCATGTCCCTAACCCAACCATCAAAGAAATCTGCAGTGCAGTGTCCATGGGGGAACTCTGTCAGAGCAGAGTTGGGGAAAGAGCTCCTTCCCCAACGCTTAAATATCTAGTCTGAATAGGAGGGCACCAGGAGCAGCATAGTGTATAGTGTAGAAGTCTAGATGATGGATGAAGTGCGGGGTAGGTGGGTGAATCAAGGGGGCCAGGTGATCTAATGGTTTGAGTAGGCAGGTAGTGATAGTCATCAGAAGTGCAGTCAGGTCAAATCATGGAGGGGGGGGGGGGGCAAGGCAAGGGGTGGTGTGAAAGAGTGTAGTGAGGTCAGATCAGTAGGGGTTGGATCAGGTAAGGGGGGCTGTAGTCAAATCAGGTCAGAGAGGTCATGTCAGGTCAGAAGACAGTCAAGTGGAGTTGGCTTGGGTCACTGTGGGCATATCCGAATTAGTTAGAGGGCAGCATACCTGAGTCAGGAAAGAGAGCGGCATAGATGGGTCAGGACAGAGAGGGGCATAGTTGGATCAATTTGAAGGAGATTGTTGTGAATGATCAAAAGGGACGTAATCAGGTCAGGTTGGGGATCGAGTCTGGTCTGGACAGGACAGGGAGCCTAGTTTGATCTGAATGAAGATTAATCAAACCGAAGTGGGTCGAGGGGGGTAGTCAAATAGGGTTGGGTCAGGGCAGGGATCAAGAGGTGCAGTCACATCTGTTATGTAGGAACCCAGATGCTAACCAAGTTTCAACACATCGAATCTTTCCTCAGTGACAATCCAGGTAAAAATCACACAAGTGTCCAAAGTCTCCATTTCCAGCTCAGAGTTAGAGACACTTGCAGAGCTCCTGGAGCATAAGACAATTGCCAACAGGAAGTTGAAATTTCCTGGATGATTCCCATGGAGATCAGTACACCAGAATTTCCACAGGGTTCTGACACATCTTCAGTTGTATATATGGTCTCTGATAATCTGGAGACTGGAGGATTTGGCCCAACAGACACAACAAAATTTCAAAACAAATGAAATCAATTGCCTCCATATTCCATATGGAACATTACATTGCGAAAGGTCCCTCCTCCAGGATCCTTAACAATTTCTTCTTACATTCATTCATTTTTGTAAAATAACGAAGCAGTTGTTGACTTGCATCCACCCATTTTAGGAATTTCCTGGTTCTTCATCATTTGTTTCAAGCCAGTAAGATTAATAAAGGTCACCCAGATTGCAATCTGGGCAATTGGCCTTCCGATGTGAAGCTCTGTTTTATAGAGGTTTACAGCATGGAAACAGGCCCTTTGGTCCAACTTGTCCATGCTGCTCCTTTTTTTATAAATCCCAAAGCTAATACAATTGCCCGCATTTAGAACATAGAACATTACAGTGCAGAACAGGCCTTTCGGCCTTCGATGTTGCGTCAACCAATTAAGAAAAAGCAATGACCCTCTAACCTAAACCATTCCCTTTTCATCCATAAACTTATCTACTAACCTCTTAAACGCCACCAAACTTGGTGCATCTACAACTGCAGCAGGCAGTGCATTCCATACCCTTACCACCCTCTGGGTAAAGAACCTACCTCTGACATCCGTCTTATAACTACCACCCCTTAATTTAAAGCTATGTCCCCTCGTGCTCGCTTTCTCCATCCTAGGAAAACGGCTATCACTGTCCACCCTATCTAAACCTCTAATCATCTTATATGTTTCAATAAGGTCTCCTCTTAGCCGCCTTCTTTCTAACGAAAACAACCTCAAATCCCTCAGCCTCTCCTCATAAGACCTGCCCTCAATACCAGGCAACATCCTGGTAAACCTCCTCTGTACCCTCTCCAATGCCTCCACATATTTCTTATAATGTGGGGACCAGAACTGCACACAATACTCCAAGTGCGGCCGCACTAGAGTTTTGTACAGTTGCAACATGAAGTTGCGGCTCCGAAATTCAATCCCCCTACCAATAAAAGCTAAGACTCCATATGCCTTCTTAACAACCTTATCGACTTGATTGCCAACTTTCAGGGATCTATGCACATATACACTAAGATCCCTCTGTTCTTCAACACTATTAAGAGTCCTACCATTAGCCCTATACTCTACACATTTGTTATTCCTGCCAAAGGGAATTACCTCACACTTTTCCACATTAAACTCCATTTGCCACCTCTCGGCCCAGCTCTGCAACTTGTCCAAGTCTCTCTGCAAACTATAACACCCTTCTTCACTATCTACCACTCCACCGACTTTAGTGTCATCCGCAAATTTACTAATTCATCCTTCAATACCCTCATCCAGATCATTTATAAAAATTACAAACAGCAGGGGCCCCAAAACAGATCCCTGAGGTACACCACTCGTAACCGAACTCCATGATGAATAATTTCCATCAACCACCACCCTCTGTCTTTTATCAGCTAGCCAATTCCTAATCCAACTAGCTAAATCACGCTCAATACCATACATCTGCGTTTTCTGTAGAAGCCTTCCATGGGACACTTTATCGAATGCCTTACTAAAGTCCATATATACCACATCAACTGCCTTACCCCCATCCACCTCTTTGGTCACTTTTTCAAAAAACTCAATAAGGTTAGTAAGGCACGACCTACCCTTCACAAAACCATGCTGACTATCCCCAATCAATTTGTTTCTCTCTAAATAACTATAAATCGTATCCCTAATAATTCTTTCCAATACTTTGCCCACAACAGAAGTAAGACTCACTGGTCTATAATTCCCTGGAAAGTCTCTATTCCCCTTCTTGAACAATGGGACCACATTCGCTATCCTCCAGTCTTCCGGCACTATACCTGTAACAAACGACGACCTGAAGATCAGAGCCAGAGGCTCTGCAATCGCCTCTCTCGCCTCCCAGAGAATCCTAGGGTAAATCCCGTCCGGCCCAGGGGACTTATCCAACTTCAAAACCTCAAGAATATCTAGCACATCCTCCCTATCTACTTCAATACTTTCCAGTTTGCAACCCTGTACCTCAGTGTTCTCCACAACTACATTTACATCTCCCTGCGTGAATACAGAAGAGAAATATTTGTTCAGTGCCTCTCCAATCTCTTCAGGCTCCACGCACAACTTCCCACTGCTGTCTATGACTGGCCTTAATCTTGCCCTAACCAATCTTCTATTCTTAACATATCTAAAGAAAGCTTTAGGATTCTCCTTGATCCTATCAGCCAAAGTCTTCTCGTGTCCTCTTTTAGCTCTTCTCAACTCATTCTTTAGCTCCCTCCTGGCTAATCTATAGCTTTCCAGTGCATTAACTGAGCCTTCAAGCCTCATCCTGATATAAGCCTCCTTTTTCCTTTTAACTAGCGAATTAACTTTTTTAGTACACCATAGTTCCCTTACTCAACCATTTCCTCCTTGCCTGATAGGGACACACTTATCAAGGACTTGCAGTAGCATTTGGTCCCTATCCCTCTATACTCATCATACCCATGCAACTATCTAAACGCTTTTTGAAAGACAAAATTGTACCCGCCTTTACTATTACTTCTGGCAACTTGTTCCAGAAACTCACCACAATCTATGTGAAAAAAATTGCCCCTCTTCTTTGGACCCATTTTTATCTCTCCCCTCTTACCTTAAATCTATGCCCTCTAGCTTTAGACTTCCCTATCTAACTGATCTATGCCCCTCATTTTTTTTAGAGCTCTATATTATCACTAACGTTACCATTGTCCCATCCTTGATCCAATGCCTTCTGCTCTTCAGCACCTTCACCAAAAAAAAACACATGAGCATTTGAGATACAAGCTGTCTTATTTCCTTCTACCAGCTGCTGAAAGCTTGAGGACGGGGTGTTAGTGGCCATTTATGCCCCGCTGCCTCTGCAGCAAGGATGGAGAATTTGGTGCCCAGAAAATCCCATCAGCAAGAACGGCCATAAGATTCCAGCCTGAGAGTCTGTAATTGTGATGATTCATGAATTCAGTTTCCATATTCAGTAATATTATCTTATGCTACAATTGAGGTTTAGAAGATCATTATATTTTGGGATGTGTTTTTAAGTATAGAAAAATGAATGGGGTTCTGCTGTCTGTCTAACAGTGAATCCGGGTAATCTCATCGTTAGACAGCAAAGGAAGATTCATATTTTTCTCCACTTTGTATATATTTTTACAACAATGTCATCCCTTTAATTTCAACAAACGTCACCAGCTCTAACTTTTGTTGTATTGATTCCAATTGACGTTTCATTGTTCCTGAGAGGAAGGAGCAAGATATTCACAATAGGAGAAAATGGTCACAGCCTCTAAGTATGCAGTGAGTAAATCCGAGTCTCCTGTCGTCCTCAAAACGTGTTATGAGTATTCAGTTTTAAAGAGTGGTGCTGTAAATTATCCATTTCCTTCTCAGATGAAAGGGAATCAAGATCAAGGGTAACTATTTAGTGTTTCTACTTAGATACGAGGCTAATATGTTTCCCGCTGCCACAGAAGTGCAAATTTCTCTTGAAAATGTATTGGGCTCTATGGAGATTGTAACACTTACCATCTCAATCTGTGTCCTTACCAGGGCCTTTCCATTCCCTTTGACACTCTCTCTTTTATACTGCATCAAACCTACTACATCAAATTCTGTTTCAGATTAGTTTATACAATGGTTCAAAGCTCTCTGGGCTTTTTCTGAGACTTCTACATTGATGATAGCCTGTCTTCTTTGCATAGGAAGCATTCATATGAGCTGGAAAAGACTGAACTAAATTGTAATAACTTCTGGAACAGGATGATTATTGCACAGAACAAAGGACAATTTTGGATTACATCTATAGACTAATTGATAGGAAATATGCCTGCAAATATCTGGAGTGAATTATGAACTGCCAATATAAGGGTTGTTGCAACTTGCAGTCTGCTTATCATCTCAATTTTTTTGCAGCATTTCATCAATCACCACATGACTTTTTTGAGTCTACTGATGAGAGGATTTTCAGCTGCAGTATTCACGGCCATGATGCTCATGTTTTCACACATGACTCTGAATTCATCATTCGCAAATTCTTCTCCAGTTTTGGGCAGAAACTTATGCTCATGCTCAAAGATTCATTACAGTTTGCTTACTGCCGCAACAGATTCACATCGGATGTCATCTCCCTGACCTTGCACTCAACCCTGGAATACCTAGCTAACAACTTCACCTATTGAGACTCCTATTTATTGGCTACAACTCAGTCTTCAACACTATTATTCACACGAAACTCATCTCCAAACTCCATGGCCTGGGCCTCGCATCTCCCTCTGTGACTGAATCCTGAACTTCCTGACCACACAATCAGTAAGGATAGGCAACAATACCTCTTCCGTGATCGTCTTCAACACCGGTGCCCCACAAGGCTGTGATCTCAGCCTCCTACTATATTCCTTAAATAACTATGACTGTATGGCCAAATTCCCCTCCAACTCAATTTTCAAGTTTGCTAATGGAGAGGTGGGGGGTCGGATCTCAGACAATGATGAGACAGAGTACAGGAATGAGACAGAGAATCTGGTGCGGCAACAATAATCTCTCCCTCAATATCAACAAAACAAAGGAGATTGTCATCGACTTTAAGAAACGTAAAGGAGAACATGCCCCTTCTACATCAATGGGGACAAAAGTAGAAAGGGTCAAGAGCTTCAGGTTTTTAAATGTCCAGATCACCAACAGCCTGTCCTAGTCCCCCATGTTCACACAAGAGTTAACAAAGCCACCAACACCTCTATTTGCTCATAAGACTAAGGAAATTTAGCATGTCAGCTACGACTCTCACCAACTTTTACAGTTGCACTATAGATTTCATTCTTTCTGATTGTATCAAGCTTGGTATGGCTCCTGCTCTGCCCAAGACAGCAAGGAACTACAAAAGGTCGTGAATGCAGCGCAATTCATCATGCAAACCAGCCTCCCATCTATCGACTCTGTCTACACTTCCCGCTGTCTCAGCAAAACAGCCAGCATAATTAAGAACCCCATGCACCCTGGACATTCTTTCTTTCACCTTTTTCCTTTGGGGAAAAAGATACAAAATTCTGAGATCATGTACCACATGACTCAAGAATATCTTCTTCTCTGTTGCTATCAGACTTTTGAATAGACTTACCTCGCATTAAGTTGATCTTTCTCTACACCCTAGCTATGACTATAACACTACATTCTGCACTCTCGTTTCTTTCTCTATGAATGGCATATTTTGTCTGTATAGCTCACAAAAAACAATACTTTTCGCGGTATGTTAATACATGTGACAATGATAAATCAAATCAAAAATCTGGGACCTACCAATTTTTCCATGATTTTGTCTGTAATGATCCTTAAACCCAAGTATTATTACAGAAAAACTGGTTGCCTCATCTACAAAATGTAGATTGAAACATCTGTGTTTTCTCATACCTTTAGTAAAACAGTTGCCATCAATGTAATTTCACATGCAAATGGAAAGCTTACAATAGGACATTGTGGTTGGTGGAGACACAATGGGCCAAAGGGCGCCCTTCTGCACTGTAGGGTTCTATGATTTCTATTCTATGATTATGTTAGCCTGAAATACTCTTCATCAACTATTCCTCTACGTTTTGGGAGGATTTTTAATTTTTGAAAGATACGGTGGGTAATTTTAAAGACAACTAGCTTTTTCTCTCATGATTCTCATAGTCCAGGGCCATGAGTACTTGTCTAACTTTGAGAAACATCAGGTTTTGCTAAACAGATGCAATATGGACTTGACTGGGTAAACTCCAAATGCACTGACTTTCCAAAAGTTACTGCCTTAAGCTTATTTTGTTTACTCAGCAGCATTGCTATCTCACTAGGGACTGCATCAGTATTTAATTTCAAGTTATTTCACACAGAATTACAAGTCTCCTTGGTAACCTCACCAAGTTGCTATTACGAAACTTAATGTAAGCAGAACTTTAATATTTAACCTTGCATTGGTGCTCGCTGCCTAGTGAATCAAGAAACATTTTCACCTAGCCATTCTCAATAATGCCAAAGCACAAGCACCATCCAACATTGTATATTTAAACGTTTCTGTGACTAATACATCCATCACAAGACTAAAACTCCTTGTGACCAGTATACTTTATTTGGAGTCTTCATTATCCTCATCCTTGTCCTGAGAATTCTCTTTGTTGGGTGTCATTTCAAAAGGCTCTGCCATTCTGCTTTGGATAGTTCATTACAGAATGACACTTTGAGACACAATTGAAACACCTATTAACCTTTCCTTGGGCACTGTTGAGAGTAAATTGTCTATTATATTTTTGATCCATTCTGCCTTGTAACAGCCAGGTTTGCTTAATATGTTTTCTTCCTCCTCCTGCCTTCTTTTAACTGTACCACGTGTATTGACTCCTGTGTCTTGGACCCGGACCATTTCAAAATCTTCCATCAAATCCTCTCTTCATTGGATGTATAATTTTGTTTGTTCCAATGAATGCAAGAAAATGACTGTTTGCTCATGAGTTTTTCCAAGTAGCAAACATCTAGTCCAACAGGTTCGCCAAATGGAACCGGGTGCTTGTTCACATGAGACAATTTACTACAATCCCTCAATTTAAACACCAAGGCCAATCCAGGGAAAACCAAATTAAATTTAGCCAATTTTTCACATAATTGGTTACATTCTATGTATTCCTCAATAGAGGCCATCCATTTTCCAAAGTCTATCAAATACTGATCTGGTTTGATAGGCCGCTCTTAAAAATTCACCTTCCTGGACAACCAGAGATTCCAAAAGGAGGTCTGAACCTTCACCAGTACCTAATGAATGGGCATCAGCTCAGCATTCTTCAGCTGTGATTTTACTTATTGCATATAGTAACAATGCCGAAGCCACGTCTTGCTTCCTTTCCAATGGTAACATAACCTGTGTTCATATATCCATTTCATTCTTCCACTAATATGGTTTAGATTCCAAGAACATTAGTGGCTAATTATGTTCAACAATTTACACTTGTTTTCTGCCAATTGTTCACAACTGCAGTTTTCTGTTTAATACCATATTTCTTAGCTTCCAACCTTCACCTTCAAGCAACCATTTCCATGTTCCATTCCAGAAAATCATTTGGTAGAGCATGGAAATGAACCAATCTTCATCCATTACTTTATTAATTTATGGGATTAAGCATAGGCCTCCCAACTCATCAACTACAGTTTCAATCCGAGTCCATTTCTTAGGAGCTCAAGAATTATCAGTTAACACCCATCAATCTGCATACAATTAAACAACAAATATGATTTAATCCCAGGTTTTCTAATTCAGTGAAACAGCTTGCTTGTTTCTCATTATTTTGAAGACCTTTAATCTAATTTCCTTTAGGAAAAGTAAACTATGAAGCCTTTCTTCATAGAGTTTGTCTTTCAAGCAAGCTGGAATTGTCTATCACTTTTTTCATGTTACACAATTGTTTATTATGATCAGCTGCATTCTCCTTTATCTGCAGTGTCCCAAAGAATGCTGCAAGACATTTTTATAACAATGGGCATTAGTGTATTCTGCCTCCAATTGTATAATTCTTAACCTAGATGCATTAGGTCCCAGAACAAACTCTACAAACAAGAACCATAAAGAAGCAGCCACCAGCAGTTCCATTAAGAATGGAGTTTAGGCCACTCTGCATTCAATACTATAGGGTGCAGGCAGTGCAATACAAGCTCTGCCCACTGGTGCGTGAAAATAGTAATAGTGTTTTACAACTGCAATAAATGTTAAAATAAAGCTCCGATCTGCCTCAGCCAAGACTGCTGCTCAGCCGAATCAAGGGCTCAGAATTTTCAGCTGCTCTGGCCCCAATGCCAAAAATACCACTCGAGGTCAACAGATCTTTGCATGGCCTGTGCCCCATCCGCTACGATCCCTGTGCTGGAAACGTCAGGAGACCTCTTCCCAAGGGCTTTCTCAAGGCAAAAAACAAAAATTGTCTGCCGATCGCCTTGAGTTTTAGGATAAATGAGGTAGTAGGCAGGCAAAAACTATTCCATATAATTTAGACAAACTTCTTGAAATTTTATGGTTTTGATATTAAAATTTTTTAAAGTTTTTTTTTACTTTTTAAGTAGGCTTACATAAACACTGCAATGAACATCCCCTAGTCACCACACTCTGGCTCCTGTTTGGGTACACTAAGGGAGAATTTAGCACGGCCAATGCACCTAACCAGCACGTCTTTTCAGGCTGTGGGGGGAAAACCTGAAGGAATCCCACACAGACATGGAAAGAATGTACAAACTCCACATAGACAGTGACTCAAACCCGGAATCAAATCCAGATTCCAGATGCTGTGAGGTACACTTACAACATTTTTGAAGACAAAGCATGGATATTACCCTTGCCTGTCAATTTTTCAGGACATTTAGAATGAATGAAGATGGGAAATTGCTCTCTACTAAATACCCACCATGTTGTTGATCCTCCTCTCATTTCCTGCTGTTTGGTCTCAGTGTCAAACAATGGGCAGAATTCTCCAATCTTGTCTGCGCCCACCCCACTGCAAGTGAGGATGAAGAATCTGACATTCCAGCCAAAACTTCATTCACTTTCAGCGGCACCAGAGAATCCCAGTCGCAAATGATGACACAGATTTTCAGCAAATAAACTCACCAGTGTATGGACAAAGCAAGATGCAAGTTATAGAAATATCTTCACCAGCATATTGTTGACAATTTGCATCTTTACAATGCTGTGCTGTCGGTTTGCTTGATAGTGCCGTTATAATGCTGATGGAGAGGATGTCGAATTGTTTGCTGCTATAGGCTAAGTGTAATTGGTCAGAATACTTTTATGTGCAGATTAGAGGCAGAGTGAAGTAGTTCTGATATTTAAAATGATCCAGGAGTGAGAAGATCATCCAGGAACAAAGATGACTCTTTCTGGTAAATGGAGACTTCTGGTCCTTACCTCACAGCAGTTAGCTATGAGGAGGGGGTCGGGGGGGGGGGGGGGGGGGGTGCCAGGAGGAGTAATACTGAACTATCTAGATTATACCAACAACAAAACGTTACATGTATTTTCTAAAACAAAAAGTCAGGATATTGAATATGCTGCCCTGAAGTTTCTTGCCCACCTACCCATTCCCCACTGAACCCTCACTGATTATCTGCCTCTCCTATGGAAAGGGGGAGAGAGCAGCAGTCATTGAGTTCAAATCAGCCAGTCAAAAAAAGACAATTCGCCTGAGTCAGGATCTTGAACAGGACAAAAGGCAAGCAGCATTCTACTGTGTCCTGGATGGACAGCAGTCTGGTGACCCTCAGTGCTGAGAATATTGGCATCACAATCACTCAAATCAAAACCATGCTCCTAACTATCCTACAAATCCTAGAAGCTGCATCAAAATATGTCAGAATTTTAGACTTCAATGGGAAAGAAAACAATCACAAAGTTACACACGGAATGGTGGTAATGTTTATTTGGTAAATACACATGTGAAGTGCATTCCCTTGTATATAAGGCAGTTTTCTACCAAAATCTGTGCACATGGTCAAAACTTTGACCCACATTGTCACAGTTGTGGTTGGTCAACAATTTCTTTCTCGATGCCACTAGGTTTAGGAAGAAATACAACATTTGCAGTACTGTGTTCTAGAATTCTGAAAGCGTTTCACACCAGTTTCAGTTCCCAAAGCATGCAGTTTTCAATCCAATCTTATTTATTCAACACTTTAGTAAGATCTAGAGGGTAAAGTAGTTCATTATCTGATAAACTGTGGGCTATCTAATAATGTCACACACTAATTCTATTGCAGATGAAATGAAGAGCTGTCCCTTGTCAAGATGTCTTGAAATGAAGAAATTTATAACAATTATTTCCTTATTCTGTGTAACAAATCATAAGGGAACATGAACAATAAGCCATCATTGGGAGGCATTTTCCACCAACATGTAAGAGTACTATTATCCTAATGGAATTAAGATGATTCTCAGCCGATATAATTTTCCATCATGAAATTCTCAATTATTAAATTCAATTTACCCTACGGGACAAGATACCTCTATCAATTGTTTCTGTGGCAGTACAAACCTTTATAATTGGAGTTTCATCAAATCAATATTTTCCCAGTAATTTCCCAAGTAATTTATTTTTGGTCATAAATCCTTACAACAGAGTTTTAATTAGATAAGAATCTGCCTTTACCAGACAAAACAGTTTTTTTTGTTGATCCTTATGTTTATCACTGGATGCATCACAGCCCCCTGTATCTACATCATAATTTCCTGCAGTTCAGCATTGCAAAAACACAGCACTCAGACAACTGGCAGAAAACATTCTTAGCTGGCTATGTGGTCTCATTTGGGCTAAGAAACAATGACTTCACAACCAACATGCTTAGCAACAGTACACTCACTGATGCCCTTCATCAATTGTAAATTATCCATTGTTTTTGCCAACATTTCTTTTGACAAAAATTGTACGTAGGTTTCTGCTCAAAGTGTACAGTAAGTTCTTATGGTTTAAAGTTACTACAGTGGACAATGCCCAAGTGTTAGTGAAAAACAACAGATAGTTCTATTTTGACACTGGCATCACCCCAGTTGCCTGACATTATATCCTTACATGAATTACTTATAGAAAAAGAGAAAAATATATGCCGCAACAAATATCAAGAGCAGTTGAAAATTATTTTCAATCAATTAATGTTACAGTATTTTAAAACAGCATTTTATTTATTATTTTTACATGGGATCTGAGTATCGCTGGCTGGGCCAATATTTTATTGCCTATCCCATATTGCCCTTTGACTGAGACCATTTAAGAGTCAACCACATTGCTGAGATTCTGGAATCGCATGTGAGCCAGACAAGGTAAAGATAGAGGATTTACTTCTCCAGAGGGATGTTATTGAACCAGATGGATGTTTACAATTAGCAATGGTTTCATGGTTACCACTAGACTTTTAATTCCAGAGTTTTTAATCAGAGTTCAAATTTTACCATCTGCCATGGCAGTAATCGAATCTGGATTCCCAAAGCTTAATGTTGGGTCTCTGAATTACTAGTCAGTGACAATACCACGATGCCACCACCTTTCTTTTTGGAAACTATACAATTGCACACTATTGCAATATTAATATTTTCATGCCATTTGTTCTTTTAGTTTATGTTTGTTGATATTCCCTTGTTAAAATTATGTGCTTGTGCCATTCATGTAAACATATCCATTAATCCATCTATTTTCATTGGTTCAAAAGCCTATTAATGCAAAGGACAAACAAAATTGCAGTTTTTTCATAACAATCTCAAAGCCAGTTATTTTTATGATTGGATTTCAGCAAACTTTATGTTTTGATTTACTGAAAGCAAAGCTGGAAGAACAAGAATCTTTGATGAACAATCTTTCACATAGATTTTATGTTATCCAACTCTAAGATGTGGTTAACATTATGTTCAGTGTTAGATTTTGTTAATGTCCATGAAGGAAATACCAGCACATCCTTGAAAATCACTCAGATGAATTTATATTCAGAAAGTCAGAAACTGTCACATAGAGGATGGAAACATTTTCCCTCCTGTGGCCAGAATACATGCTCCAAAGCCTTGGGCACTAACTGTTTTATTGATAGAATGTAAATTCCAGACTCAGTGCACATGAGTTGAGGCCAAAGGTCCAGCAAGGGCATTTAAAAATATCTGATTTTTCTAATCTACTTTTCAGTCCAATGAATCCATTACATTGTTGGAATAATAAATTGAAGGCATTAATTTCACTAAATACATGATTTAAAATATCTAGCTTGTGCTGGAACTAAACATATTTCACCTGTTATGATAATGTCAGGTGCCTTCAAAGCTTTGGAAAATGGTCACAACTTTTTAAAGCAATTTGGAATATTGACACTGTACCTTCACACATTGGACTTAGTCAAGTGACATATTTTGTGGTTTCTGTACAGACAGAGATAAATATGTCTGACTGTAACTCTGGAAAGTTACTTGAAATGCAAATGGCCTTTCCAGTTGCTGATTAACTACCCTTCTCACCATCCTAATGAAAGAGATTAAAAATGACAAAGGCTGCTGGGACCTGCTGACCCCATAAAGTTGGAATTTCAAATAAAGTCATTCAGGAGGATAATCAGCTAGAATATTGATGAGATATAAAACATTCCCCCAATATCTGTCAATTTTATTGTCTTCAACTTACTGTGCAAACAATAGAATACATTAATACTGTCATCACATTACTGAAACTGGCTGGAGGGCCAATCCACAAGGGTAGCTCTGTGAGTCAGCTTGGGATATAAAGATTAGAGAGAAGTCATTTCTTTTCCATTAGTATCCAAATAGATTTCTGGGCTTTCTGCCCAGAATACCTAATCAGGTTTCACTGAGAGCCCAGGAATACATTAACCTGTTGAAACACAAACGCCAAAGAAAACATTGCTTGATTGGCAGCTCTAACTCTTATTAGTGTTGTTAATATCACAATGTTTATTTACATAAAATAAAAAGATTCAGGTGCTTCCATTTCAACTACTGAAACTTTCAAAGTATCTGGATGATTGACAATTTTCTTGGGCTGTAGTAAAAAAAGAGTTTTTTTTTAAAGAAAGAGTGCAGAAAGAGTCCATTTGACCCATCGAGTCTGCACCAACCACAGTTCCATCCAGGCCCTATCCATTTTTACTTGCTAATTCCTCTAACCTATGCATCTCAGGCCACCAATGGCCAGTCAACGTAACCTGCACATCTTTGAACTAAGGAAGGAAATCAGAGCACCCAGAGGAAACCCACGAAGACATGAGGAGAATGTGCAAACTTCACACAGACAGTGACCCGAGCCAGGAATCAAATCCAGGTCCCAGGAGCTGTGAAGCAGCAATACTAACCACTGTGCTACCATGCCACCAATAAATGGTTATTTATCTTAAAGCTTGTTTTCACAAATCCTATTGCAACTATAGGGTTCATTGGTTCGACATAGTGTATAGTGGATGAATGGGTACGAAAGCGTCATTGCTTTCCATTGGGGACATGAGGGACCAGAGAGATGTGTGGGGGACATACCTTGGCATAGAGGCAAAGGAGATTGGTGGAGTGTGTGCCTTGGTTGGGTGGCAAAATGCACCATAGGGTTGTTTGGGAGGATATGAGAGGACCATTTGAATTTACTTTTACAAAGTTTCCCCCATGCAGACTATGGTTCACAGCACCTCCGAGGTGCTGTGAACCACGACTCATTGAAAACCTGACACAACTCAATGAAAACTGCAAAGGACCGGGACATGGCTAACCCACAATGTTACTGGCAAAGTCACAAGTGCACAATGCAGGCTTTTGATCCAAACCCACCTATAATGACACTTGGGGATGGGAACAGGAATCCTGGAATCAGATCCCAAGCACAAATTTTAGAGAGCTCCTGAATTATCCTAAATTCAGGTCACCACATTATAGGAAGAATGTGGAAGCATTGGAAAGGGTGTACTGGAGATTTATCAGAATGTTGTCTGGTATGGTGAGAAGGTCATATGAGGAAAGGCTGAGGGACTTGAGGCTGTTTTCATTCGAGAGAAGGTTAAGAGGTGGCTTAATAGAGGCATATAAGATGATTAGAGGATTAGATAGAAAGAACAGTGAGAGCCATTTTCCTCGAATGTAGATGGTCAGCACACGGGGACATAGCTTTAAATTGAGGGGAGATAGATAAAGGACAGATGTCAGAGGTAGGTTCTTTACTCAGAGAGTAGCAAGGGTGTGGAATGCAATAGTAGTGGACTCGCCAACATTAAGGGCATTTAAATGGTCATTGGATAAATATATGGATAATATTGTAATAGAGTAGGTTAGATGAGTTTGAGATTGGTTTCACAGGTCAGAGCAACATCAAGGGCCTGTACTGCGCTGTTATGTTCTATATTTCTTCATTTAGGGAGCTCAGTCACAATTCGTTCTGCAGCAGCCAGAATCTTCCAATCTCCATCGTCTCCAGTGAACCAAGAAAATATCCTTCAGGCCAGCAACGTTTCAACAAGCTTAAGAAATTTGTAAATAGTGAAATGTTTCCGTTTACTCTGGTAGTAATCTAAGAGCATGTTGCGTCTTTCAAAATCATCTTTTCTTGTGTGTGAATGTGCATGTTTGTGGTGTGAATGTTTGCTGTGTTGCCATATCATGTCCTGTAAAGAAAAACATTTATCCTTTCCGTTGATTTAAACTTACAAAAAACCCTGTTTGTCTATTCTTTGAAGTCACAACACTTCACAAAAATACATCTTATAGCAGACAGTCAAGAGGTGAGAAAGGAGGGGAAATTATTCAATATTGCTCCCTATTGCAACAAATTCAGGACTGGAGTCCTTGACTTAAAACCATTGGAAGGTAATTAATTCAGAATCAGGAATTAAAATTAATTATTAGAATTAAATGAAAACAAAATGGGGATGATCCTCTCACCCCGTTGCTCTGGTTTTTTTTTAAGCACAGAGGGCCGGGAAATTCTTGCGTCAGCCAATTTGCAGGATTCACATGAGCATTTCCACCCTGATTGCATCTTCCAACCAAAATTTTTGACACCAACGGAACCATTCTGAAAATTGGTGTAACAGACGTTTGCACACGTTTACATAACTTAGCATCTGATTAGTGGGTCTGCAACAACAACCTCCATCCTCATTGGCATCTCTACCTCTCTGGCATGGTGTACTATGGCATGGTTTACAACCGCTATATAAAAGGGAATTAGCATGGCAGCATTCAACAGGAGTAAGGAGGTAAGATTTACGGAACTCCCGGAGTGCTGGGGAGGTCGGAGGGAGGGCCTGGAGATTTGCTGCTCGCTGTGGAAAGGTTCCTGGAGACCTTCTGGTACTGTGCCCTGGCCCCGTGGAGTGGGGTTGGGGCCCTTAATGAAGTGTTGGTCAGGCTGCTCTCTGCAGCCATTGTGCTGTTCCTTTGTTCTGGCTATGGGGTGTACTGAGGGACTGGACTAAGTGCTGGTGTTTTAGGGAAGGGTATGGAGTGCTGTTCGAGGCTCATCAGTTCAAGCAGTTGGTGCTCCAAACTGGGCTGCTCAGATTAACATAGACACTCATTGCATCTGAATGGGAACCCATCTTGTGATGATTAGGAATCTGTTTTTGCCCCATTAGCCTGATCTGCAGCACATTCTTCAAAGGGAATGCTGTAGTTGCATTCATGGCAATAATTCGGGGACAATAGCCCCATACAAGCTACATGCTGTCCCTGCCTGCTGTGCTCACGATGCCAATGGCAACCGAATCAGGTGATGCATGGCACCACAGATCGTGCTGTGCTGTCAGCGTCCACAAGTGGGAGAACTGGACCCAGTGAAGCATGGTGTGGGGTGGGGGTTGATAGTGCTGGGGTAGATGCAAGCAATGTCATGAATCTATCTTTCTCTCTCTAACCTCTCACTATGCAGAATGGATCTCAAACTGGTTAATCTAGAGCTGGCCATCATGATGGTAGTTGAGAAGGAGGAGAACGTGGCAGCTCAGGAGGTGGAGCATGTGAGGAGGCCAGTGTACAAGCGGTGACAGCAACCCTTAACCTCTACAAATAGGGTCATTTCAGCCACCCAGTGGCGATCTCTGTGGGATCTCACAGGCCTCAGTACACACATGTACGCTTTGTACACCTGGGCAGGCCAAAACATCAATTTTGATGTTGGAAAGTAGAACAGGCAGTCCATAACATTTGGTCAAGCATCATGCAGCACAGCAGTCTGTGCCTTGATGCATGGGATTGAGGCCTACTCAGCTCTGTGGGAAGAGAATCTGAGACAGATTAGCCACTGCTGTGTGGGGAAAATAACAATTCATTGTAGCCATTTTAGGGAAAACAGTTACCAATGGAGGTGGAAGTGGAGGGGGGTTGTTGCAGGGAGGGGTTGGATGCAGTATTTGATGGGGGGACGTCTTGTTGTTGAATGTTCTTCAGGTGTTTGAGTGTGGTTTGACATTGATATTAGAGCACATGTGCAGGTTTCAGAATGGATCCACACTCACCCTTGCTGTCCAAAGAAGGTCGTTGAGCTTTTTCAGACACTGTTCCCCAAAGCGAGGTGTCATGGTCCGGGCATTAACTGCAGCTGCTGCCACCTCCTCCCACAATAGCTTTGTGAGATGATTCCTTGGGCGACGGCCCTGAATGGGGAACAGCAGCTGGCGCCTCTCCTCCACTGCACCCATCACGCACAGTGAACCTCAGCCTGATAGAACCTCAGGGCAGGTTTCTTTCTGACATCTTCCTGCTGTCACTGGCTGTGTATCCATCATTGCAGCTTAGACACAGCTCCAGCTTGTCAGGGGGAGTCCAGGTGCAGTCAGTTTGGGCAGTCATGGGCCCGTTAGTAAAATTTCCCAGTGCAAAATGTAAAAGGAACCTTTTAGAGGGTGAGCTATCTCCCAAGATACTAATTGGCTCTCATTCAGAAAAGTACTGTGTCCAAGGGATGAAATGCTCATTCAATAAGGGGGAATGCTCGCAGACAGTGGGGTGCATGGCAGCACAGCATTGGAATAGCGATATCTGGGGTACTGAGGGATGGGGAGGTCAGAAATGCCAGGTGGCTGGCAAATCGGGAGGCCAGTGAAATACAGCTCACTGGGGATGGGGAGGTCAGCTATGCCCGGGTCATTGGGAAATGGGGAGGCCAGCGGTATCCGTTTGGCGGGGGGGGTGGTGGCAGCGATGTCTGTGGGGGGTGGGGGGGAGTGAGAGGCCAGCAATGTCCATGGAGGGATGGAGGAGGAAAGAAGCCAGTAACGTCCACTGGGGGAATTCGGGGGGGGGGGGGGGGGGAAGGGAGAAACGGGAGGACAGCAACATCTGTGGGTGTGGGTGAGGGGCCACTGAATGCTTGGGGTTGGAGGGGGATGGGGGGAGAAGTGTGGTTGAGAGGACAACGTCTGTGGAGGGTTGAGGCCAGCGATCTCAGTACTGGGAGGTCCTTTTAGTGATCTCTCAGAGATGTGCACATGCATGGGATCTAGCTCATCATTGTCAAGTTCAGCCTCTTCAGCAGGAATAAACCCCACTCCCTGGTTTTTAATGATAATCACATTCGTGGCCTATGCAGTACATAGAGTGTGGGAGATTCATTTTAGGAAACACACTGAAAAAGCAGCGTGATTCACTCCAGACATCACGTGAATTCAATACTTCAAATTTTTTGGGGATAATTCCAGCCAATATCAATCAGCTGGCTTTCTTATAGATTCATTGTACCAAGTAGTTAAAATGGCCACATTTGACGTTGAAACCTTTGTAGACGAGGATAAATATTGCTTGGATTGCTTGGAAAAATAGTCAAATAAAATTGTAAATATTTGAATTAGCCATGTTATCAATTAGCCTACACTGCTTCAAAATTATCAGCAACACTAAATATTGTGCTGAAAAAGGATGTGAATCGCAGTAACCCAAACTCTCAGGTCAATATTTGTTTCTTTTGGTATTGCAGTAAGCATAAAAACATTCTAATTAAACAAGAGGAATATAAATTAATATGGATGTACTGCAACAAAGGTAAGGCTGATGAAGACAAACTCCACTAAAATTAAAACACTGTTTGAAATATTTCCATACAGAAAATATTTCCACGCCAGTGCAGTGATGTACATGGTTAAAGGTTAAGCATTTAATGGTGCATAAGGTGAAAGATAAACTTAATAAGGTCAAATTTGGCTACATTTTTAGACTACAAATTATAGTCTACAATTATTTGAGATCAAATTTCCATACTACTATAATTTGTTAATTACTGCTGCACATCAAGTCAAATATTTTTCTTCCTTATTTCTCTTCTTCTTTAAAATGTATCTCCTGCACCATCTGTCATTCACAACTGAGCAAATAAACAAGTAACTCCCCCACATCTCTATATCCGTTCCTCTTCAGTGTGCACGGAGCTTCCCTTGGTAACAGATCAGCAACTGATGTACAATTCCTTGCTGTAGTGCATTGGCACAACACTCTGAAGCAGTTAGCATTAGAAGAATATAAAAAAGCAGGAACGTGTTATCCCACTGTTTAGATGAACGAGAGTGTTGCTCTCATTTACATTCGAAGGGATAGACTTAGGACTCAGTTTTCCAAGAAATCTTCCTATTCTGTGTAAATTGTATTCAAATATGTGTTCAAGTTTTGAAATAAGGCTTCACAACTCATGTTTGTCAATCATTGTAGAATATGCTGTCAGTGAAAGGCTGTAGGAAACCAGAAATATTAATCCATCTCCAAAATTGCACTGTGTTGGTGGTGCTGCTCGAGTGACGATATTAAATGGACAAGATTGTCAGGAATGTCTTTCTGTATTTGTTTACAAACACACTGTGGCTGTACTATGGCAATGAAATTGCAATTACTTACAAAAATGCTACTGCTGAGAGAGAGAAATAAATTAGACATAGCAACAAGAATGCAAAATTGTAAAGGATCCTGGAGAAAAATAATTAAAGCACCATAACTTCACAGCGTGAACCTAAAATCTGTACCCAGCAATTTTGGAGTACTGCAGGGTCTTTGAATGTAGCTTCAATCTGTAGGTGTATAAGATCATCTTTCAGCAGCAAGATGAAATATAGAAAGTAGGCACCAAAGCAATCTCTGTATCTGGAGGCAATAGAAAAAGCCAAATTATGACAAGTGTGAAGATAATGAGCAATTCACCAGACAAAAACAGGTCCAAATATAGGGTTGGATGATAGGATATGTTAGATGCAACATTGAAATTTAATGCAGTTTTGATTTTCTGCTGCTATGATTAAAGGTTGTTTTTCTATTTTGTAACTAATAAACTATTGTTTTAAAAGAACAAGGCTTCATTATATTTACATGCAGAAAATTGATGTTGTTAGAATTTTTCTTTACATAACCAACACTTTACACCACAACTCACAAGGTCAGCAAATGGCTTGATAACTATAAGCTTCAGCACCTCCACATCATAACTATAAACTACACAGATCGGAAAGTCTTGTAATCAGACATGGTTTCTACTCCTAATCACAAGCCAGTAATTTCTGTTGGTGATGCACAACTAAGTATTGATAAGGGTAGCATTGGTCTGAATTGAGATGCTCCATGGTCAAGTTTGCTCCAAATTTCTTCAACAACACATTTAAAACATGTGACCTCCACCATCTGGAAGGACACAGACAGCAAGTGGCTGGAAACCTCCTACCAGCAAGTCATTCTCCAGCTCACACTCCTGTCTTGGGCATTTATCACTCTTCCCTCATAGCCACTGTACCTTACGGAACAATACATTAGATAGGCTGCAGTAGTTCATGGCAGCAGTTTCAGCACCTCCTGAAGGGTGAATAAGTATGGGCAATAGATGCTGGCCTTGTCAACGATGCCCACATCACAAAAAATAATTTTAAGCTCTTACTGCACATGCGTACATCTGAAGCATTATTTTGGACAAAGTAATTGAAGTAGGGAAGGTAGCCAATGAATTGTATCCAATGTGATTACTGCTGTCAGAAAACACAATCTGCGGAGAGTTGGGGGAGGAGGAACCTACCTATAGTTACAATACATGTTTGAAGGTCTACAACTCAATTCATGAGTGACTCTTCTACCCAATTCAAACGTTGACTTGTCGATATCTAACTATGATTCACTGATAGGTATCAAATATCAATTTTTGCAACTTACTATTAATGGGTTCAAAATCAAAAGCCGCTGGCTATTAGTCCAGTGATGAGGATACTGGGTTATCACAAAATCACTGCAGTTCAGAGATAGGCCATTCAGCCCATTGAGTCTGCACTGGGGTACAGAGTACCCCACCCAGACCGTTTTCCATATCCAATCTCCATAACCTCATGCATTTACCATGGCTAATCCATTTAACTTACAAATATTGGGACACTAAGGGGCAATTTAGCATGGCTAATCCACATCATCTGCACATCTGCGCAGACACAGGAGAATGTGCAACACCTAACACCTAAGTCTGGTTTTGAATCCAGATCCCTGGCATTGTGAGACAACAGTGCTAACCACCGTGCCACTTGCCGCCCCTTCAAGCTATTACAACCATAACAAGATTCCCACAAGCTTAATTTCCCCTTTTAATACTGCACTGATATTAAAGGCTTCAAGTACAAATACAGGTAGATTTTACCAAATGGATGCGGTAGCTTCTTGCAGGCCAGTGGAAAAAGAAACACCATTGAACTGTATGGAAAGGTTCAGTAGAGAGCTCAGTCAGAAAAAAATTGGAGTAAGCACGTGCTGAAGGCTGCATTTACAATATTGCTTTAGCACCAATGTCTTTATTGATGCTGAAGAAAACAATCTGCTTAGATGGTTGCCAGTGCTTCCAGGGACCTTGTTGCCTTACTGCTGAAGTCAGGGCTGTTGAAAGTGGCAGTTATGGACATTAATTGCACCACAAGTTTCTGGAAATTGGCCTCAAGATTTAACATATTCATTTACACAAAAAAGGGCTTCATTAACACAGTATTACTCCATGCTATTGTATCAACTAAATCCTGGTGTGACAGTCGTATGTGTTCATCTAAATTTCTAATGCAATCAATGATTATCTAATTACTGTATACTCAAATAGCTTCATACATCATAGCCTAAAATTAGAATATAGATGTGATATTAATATTTCATGTTGTGCCGTAATCAAAAAGAAAGACATTGATGTTCTATTCGAGATTTTGGATGTATAGTTTAGCCAACTGTTAACCTCGGAGTTGGCAGAAGCTTTTTCTAGAAAATGAGTTCCAAGTGTTCCAAAGATATTTCACCTTCACAAAATAATTCTTAAATTTATCTTCTTAGGCCAGCTCAATACATTTCAGCATTATTTGACTCTTATTTTAATAACATTAGTCAGTTTTTCCAATTTGAGAGGTGGGAAAAATTTATTTGTTGCACATTCATAGAAAAAAAAATTACAGCATATTCATTTATTTATTAGTGTCACAAGTAGGCTTACATTAACACTGCAATGAAGTTACTGTGAAAATCCTCTAGTCATCACACTCCAGCAACTGTTTGGATACAGTGAGGGAGAAGTTTGCATGGACAAGGCACCTAACTAGCACATGTTTTGGACTGTGGGAGGAAACCAAGGCACCTGGAGAAAACCCATGTGGACATGGGGAAAATGTGCAGACTCCACACAGACCATGACCCAAGCCAGGAATCAAACCCTTCATCAATGTCAGAGAGTTTCCAATGATTGCACAATGTTCAGCACCATTCACAACTCCTGAGACCCTGAACCAGTATATGCTCAAATGCAACAAGATCTGGACAATATCCAGGCCTAGGCTGACATGTGGCAAGTAACATCATGCCACACAAATGCCAGGCAATGACCATTCCCAATAACACACACTCTAACCACTTCCCCTTGACATGGTGGCACAGTGGTTAGCAGTTCTGCCTCACAATGCCAGGGACCCAGGTTCAATTTTCGGCTTGGATTAATATGTGTGTGGAGTTTGCACATTCTCTGCATGGGTTTCCTCCCACAGTCTAAAGATATGCAGGTTAGATGCATTGGCTATGCTAAATTCTCCCTCAATGTACCCACTGGCACTGGAGTGTGGCGACTAGGGGATTTTCAAAGTAACTTCATTACAGTTTACGTGTAAACCTATTTGTAACAAATAAATAAAACCATATAAATAAACTTCAATGGTATTACCATCACTGAATCCCCCACTGTCAACATCCTTGGGGTGACAATTGACCAGAAACACAACCGGACTCACCACATAAACATAGTGGCTACAAGAGCAGGTCAGAGGCTGGGAATAGTATGATGGGTAACTCACCTCGTGAGTTTCCAAAGTCTATCCACCATCTACAAGGCACAAATCAGGAACGTGATAGAATACTCCCCACTTGCCTGGATGGTGCAGCTCCAACAACACTCGACAAGCTTGACAGCATCCAGGACAAAGCAGCCTGTTTAATTGGCACAACATCCACTTCCTTCACCACTGACGCTCAGTGTGTACTATCACAAGATGCACTGTAATAACTCACCAAAATTCCTTACACAGGACCTTCCAAACCCAAATCATTCCATCTAGGAGAATAAGGGCAGCAGATACATGGGAACACTACCACCTGCAAGTTCCCCTCCAAGTTATGGACCATCCTGACTTGGAAATATATCACCATTCCTACAGTTGCTGGCTCAAAATCCTGGAATTCCCTCCCTAGTAGCATTCTGGATCAACCCACAACACATGGACAGCAGCAATTCAAGAAGGCAGCTCACCGTCACCTTCTCAAGGGCAATTAGGGATGGGCAATAAATGCTGGCCAGTCAGCGGCAGCCGTATCCCACAAGTGAATAAAAAATATATAAGCTTTGCTTTGCACCACTGCAAAAACCTAGCAAATGTAATTTAAGACAAACATTCAGCCCATTCTATGTGAAAGCAGATGGCATTATATTTTTTCCAAGCTTTTTTCCAAATCAATTTAAATATATTGGTTTGACTGATAGTTGGCTCAAGAAATCCAGTGATTTACAGTAAATTTAATAGTAAATATACCTCATAGGATCAGGGACCCAGGTTCAATTCTGGCCTTGAGTGACTGTCTGTGTGGAGTTTACACATTCTCCCTGCTTCTGTGTGGGTTTCCTTCAGGTAATCCAGTTTCCACCCACAGTCCAAAGATACGAAGGTCAGGTTGACTGGCCATGCTGAATTGCCCCTGAGTGTCAGGGAGGTTAGCCGGGATAGGACTTGAATGGGACTGTTGTTAGTGAAAATTCAATGGGCCAAATGGCCTCCTTCTATAGAGATGCTATGATTCTATGAAATATTGTAAACATTTTTTTCTGTTCACTTTACAAACCACATGCTTGCTATCGGGCAGCAACTGTTGAGCAGAAAGATGGTCATGTCGGCAACAGGTTCTATCCTCACAGTTTACTGTTACTGAAATCTTAAACTGAGTATGCTTATTAGCTCAGTGTGAGTACATTGAATATAATATAAAGATATGCAGGGAGATGAGGTGGAGAAAGAAAAACAGCTGATACACATTGTCTACCTTGCCTGGTATCAGATCAGAACAAAAAAAACTATAAAAGAAACAACAATAGCTTGTACCTCCTCCTCTCCAAAGGAGATTGATTGGTATTAAGCAGCTTTCAATGAAAAAACAATAGAGGAATATACTGTTATACTTCTTTTTAAAGTGTGCCATTGAAAGACAATTGCATTAGTTTATACACTTGTTGCCTGTGGCTAAAGAGTGCTAAGATATTTTTAAAAATAGGTTAACATTTCTTTTCAGCCTCACATAAAATATCTTGTATATAAAATTGGAATTTTGATATAATGTGCACATGTCTATATATTTATTGATATACATATATATATAGACTATTATTCAGATGTATGTGATTTAAATACATATTTAATGTTAAACAGTAATGAATGTTAATGTGCCATGACTATTTCCTAATAAAAACTCTAAATGTGACCAGTTAGCAGTAGAATTGCATCAGTAATAATTGATATTTAATTGTGAGCAACAAACATTTTTGTAGAATTGGTGCAGGCTTGCACTATATGCAGCTATGACCTGTAAATCTATTAACCTTGAATTCCTGCACTATTCTATCTGCACAGTGGGAGTTAACCTCAATAAAGCAGCAGTTTTCAATTTCTTTTCCAATATCAACCCATTTTCTGTGAAATTGTAACCATTTGTTTGCGAGAGGTGTTATTGTGATGGCAATATTCGTATTCGAGCATTGTGCACATAAAATAAATTACAAATTCCAATGACAATCAGAAATTAAATTGAACTGATTCAATTTATATCACAGGTATGATTTTGTTTGTGAGATTTATAATTTAACTATATTCAAACTCACATCAGACAAATATAGTCGATTTATTAAGTCATTACTGCACATTACAATCTAATATGTGCCGCGTTAGAAAATGCAGACTTTTACTTTGTCTATTTAAAGACATGTATTTGTATTTACTTGTACTTGGTAAAAACACTTAGCAGATTCTTAGAATCAGCCTTTTCTAACATTTGATTCCAACTAGTAAATTAAAATGCACGTCTTTGCAAAATCAGCAATGTCTCTGTTTCCATTCTTCCTTGAAACTCAAGTCACATTTAATTACTTTACCGCTATCTCCAAGTTTGCATTAAAGCTGCGGCAATAAACAGGTGTACGGCAATACATTTAAAAAAATAACTGCTACATTCTAAGGTTTGGAATGCATGAGCAGGATAGTTTAACCAGCAAACAAAAATGTCAGAAACTAATGAATGGGTTTTGCCCAACAAATGGAAAAAACATTAACTTAAACAATGTTATTTTAAACTATTTTCTGCGAATAAAAAAGTTTGTTAAAACAGCAATACAGAATGCAAGAACAAAAGATAGGTTCTTCACAAAGCACAGCATGGTTTCACTCAATGTTATGCATTAGTTCTGTAGCATCATATCTGCTGTTAAGACAGTGATACCTGCAAAATAGAGACAACTAAGGACCTTCCGACAGTTGCCCTTTTTAAATGATCATGTGTGTACAGTAAATAAACTAGGTTAGCTAAATGTCCTAACATTAGCTGAATCCCCTTATTCTCACTCTCATCTAATGCTGCCTGATTCTGGAGACTTGTCAAGTTAAGTTTCATTTTCTGCTTGTTTACCCTTCCAGCCTGCTCTGCCATTCATTACAATTATGGCTGATCATCCAACTCAGTAGCTTAATCCTATTTTTTCCCAATAACTTTTGATCCCATTCACCCCAAGTGCTATATCCGGCTGCCTCTTGAATACATTCAATGTTTTGGCATCAACTACTTCCTGTGGTAATGAATTCCACAGCGCACCACTCTTTGGGTGAAGAAATGTAGGTTCTTTACTCAAAGAGTGATTAGGGAGTGGAATGCCCTGCCTGCAGCTGTTGTAGATGCGCCAAGTTTGGTGGCGTTTAAGAGGTTGGTGGATAAGTATATGGATGAGAAGGGAATGGTTTAGTTAGGAGGGGCATTGCTTTTTATTTTGGTCGGCACAACATCGAAGGCCGAAGGGCCTGTTCTGTGCTGTATTGTTCTATGTTCTATGTTCTATGAAATGTCTTCTCACCTCTATCCTAAATGGTCTACCCTGAATCCTCAGACTGTGACCCCTGGTTCTGGGTTCCCCCATCATCAGGAACATCCTTGTTGCATCTAACTGTCTAGCCAAAATTCTAGGGTTAGAATTTTGTAAGTATGAGATTCCCCTCTCACCCATCTGAACTCCAGCAAAAACAATCCTAACCTAGTCAATATCTCCTCATACATCAGTCCTGTCATCCCTGGAATCAGTCTGGTAAACCTTCATTGTACTCTCTCGAGAGCAAGAGCATCCTTCCTCAGAAAAGAAAACCAAAACTGCATACAGTATTCTACACGTGGCCTCACCAAGGCCTTAACGTTGCAAAACACATCCTTGCTCCTGCACTCGAAACCTCTCGCAATGAAGGCCAACATACCATTTGCCTTCTTTACAGCCTGCTGCACCCTGCATGCTTACCTTTCTCTGACTGGTGCACAAGGATACCCAGCTCCCACTTCACATTCCCATCTCCCGGTTTACAGCCATTCAGATAGTAATATGCCTTCTAGTTTTTGCTTCCAAAGTGAATAATCTTTCATTTATCCAAATTATACTGCATCTGCCATTGATTTGCCCACTCATCCAATCTACCCACAATCCAAAGCCAGTTGGAAGAAGCATTTTTAGTCAGGGAGAACGAGGCAATCATGGAAGGGAGCCAAAGTAAGGTGGCAGACCTGGAACCTAAGGGGGGGAAACCTAACCCTTACAGGTGGATTACTGTCAGGAAGGGGAAAAAGGAGAGGGGAGACAGTCCAAAGACTTCCCCAGTGGCAGCCCCCCAAAATATCGAGGGCGGAGGGTTAAAAAAGGCAAGGCACGAGGACCAGAGTACCTCAAAGGGGAGGAAAGGGGCTAGAAGGGAGATAGTGGTGGGGGATGGGAGGGTTAAAGGAATAGATAGGCGCTTCTGTGGTCCAAGGCGGGACTCCAGGGTGGTAGTTTGCCTCCCTGGAGCAGGAGTGCAAGATGTGTCAGACAGGGTAGAGGGCATTTTGAAGGGTGAGGGGGCCAAGGCAGATGTGATTATTCACGTAGGAGAGAAGGATGTAGGAAGGAAGAGCAGGGAGGATATATGAAGGCAGTTCAGGGAGTTGGGGAGTAGGCTGAAGATCAGGGCCTCAAGGGTGGTGATCTCAGGGCTGCTTCCAGGTGCGGGTAATAGTGGAGCCAGGAGAAATGAGATCCTACAGCTGAATGCGTGGCTGAAGGACTGATGTAGGGAAGAGGGTTTCATATTTGTGATTAACTGGGAAGTCTTTCTGAAAGAAAGGCACCTGTGTAGAAGGGATGGGGAAAACTTGAATGGGAAGGGTGTGAATATCTTAGCTGGGAGGTTAGCTGGAGTGTTTCGACAGGATTTAAACTAATATGGAGGGGGGGAGGGGATGAGACCGATCTCTCGGTAGAGAGAGAGATGGGAGATAGAGTAAGCTTGGACGAGATGAGATGCACCAGGGAGAAGGAGGTTCCGAGTGGTCTTGGAGGTCTGGAGCGTGTCTGTTTTAATGCGAGGAGTGTAACGGGAAGAACGGATGAACTTAGGGCCTTAATGTTTGCGAGGAACTTGGATGTGGTTGCAGTGACAGAGACGTGGTTAAAGGAAGGGGAGCAGTGGCAACTGAACATTCCTGGGTATAAGTGTTTCAGGCGTGACAGAGGAAGGTCGAGAAGAGGTGGGGGAGTGGTGTTGTTAGTTAAGGAGAGCATCACGACGGTGCAGAGGGAGGACAATACAGACGAGTTAGGAGTGGAGTCACTGTGGGTGGAGTTGAGGAATAGAAAGGGGGCAATTACTATGCTAGGGGTGTATTATGGGCCACCCAACAGCCCACGGGCAGTTGAAGAAGGCATATGTAAAGACATTTTGGATAGGTGCAGAAAGAACAGAGTCGTTATAGTGGGAGATTTTAATTTCTCTAGGGTGGATTGGAAAGTACTTAGAGCTGGGGGTTTGGATGGGCAGGAATTTGTAAAATGTGTACTGGAAGGATCGTCGGAACAGTATGTGGCTAGCCCGACTAGAGAAGGGGCTATATTGGATTTAGTTCTGAGTAATGAACCAGGGCAGGTGGTTGATGTTGTAGTGGGGGAACATGTGGCTAACAGCGACCACAATTCTGTCTACTTTAGGATACAGATGGAAAAGGATGCTTGTTGCCCTAGGGGCAGGGTGCTGAATTGGGGGAAGGCTAACTATGGTCAAATTAGGCAGGAACTTAGGGAAACTTATTGGGAACGGTTGTTTGAGGGTAAGTCCACGCTAGGCATGTGGGACTCTTTCAAGGGAATACTGAAAATGTTGAAAGTAAGTACGTGCTAACCAAGAGGAAAGATGGGAAAGTTAGGATTAGAGAGCCGTGGATTACTAGGGATATTGAGGACTTGGTTAGGAAGAAAAGAGAAGCGTATGATAGGTCAAAGCAGCTGGGAACCGAGACAGCATTGAAGCAATATAGAGAGAGTAGGAGGGAGCTCAAACAGGGAGTTAGAAGGGCAAAAAGGAGCATGAAATGATTTTGGCGGATAGGATTAAGGAAAACCCAAAGGCTTTTTACTTCTATGTTAGGAATAAAAGGGTGGTTAGAGGAAAAATCGGACCTCTTAGGGACCGAGGAGGGGAACTGTGCTTAGAGCCCGAGGGAATGGCGGAGATCCTGAATGAATACTTTGCGTTGGTATTCACGAAGGAAAGGGGCTTGTTGACAGCTCCTGTCTCTGAGGGAGCTGTGGACCAGTTGAGGGAAATATCCATAACGAGGGAGGAAGTGTTAGAGCTTCCAGATAGCATTAAAACTGATAAATCTCCTGGGCCTGATGGCATTTATCCCAGACTGCTTAGAGAGGTGTGAGGTGAAATTGTTGGGCCTCTGAAGCAAACCTTTGTCTCTTCCTTGGACACAGGTGAGGTCCCAGAGGACTGGAGAATAGCTAATGTTGTACCGTTGTTTAAAAAGGGTGATAGGGATAACCCTGGAAATTATAGGCCGGTGAGTTTGACATCAGTGGTAGGGAAGCTGTTGGAGGGGATTCTTAGAGATAGGATGTATAGGCACTTAGAGCGTTGAGATCTGATTAGGGATACGCAGCATGGATTTGTTAAGGGGAGGTCGTGCCTTACAAATCTGGCAGAATTTTTTGAGGAGATGACGAAAATGGTAGACGAAGGGCGAACTGTTGATGTTGTCTACATGGATTCCAGTAAGGCATTTGACAAAGTCCCTCATGGAAGGTTAGTCAAGAAGGTCAAGGCAAATGGGATACAAGGACAGATAGCTAGATGGATAAGCAACTGGCTTGGTAATAGGAGACAGAGAGTAATAGTGGAAGGGTGTTTCTCTAGCTGGAGGTCGGTCACTAGTGGTGTGCCGCAGGGCTCGGTACTGGGACCTCTTCTATTTGTAATGTATATAAATGACTTGGAAGAGGGAGTAAGTGGAGTGATCAGCAAGTTTGCAGACGATACAAAGATGGCTGGACTTGCGGATAGTGAGGAGCATTGTCAGGCGATGCAGCAGGACATAGATAGGCTGGTAGCTTGGGCAGACAGATGGCAGATGGAATTCAATCCTGATAAATGTGAGGTGATGCATTTCGGGAGAAAGAATGTAGGGGGGAGGTATATGATAAAGGGTAGACCTATTAAGAGTATAGAAACGCAGAGGGACCTGGGGGTGCAGGTGAACAAGTCTCTGAAGGTGGCAGAGCAAGTGGAGAAGGTTGTGAAGAAAGCATATAGTATGCTAGCCTTTATAGGAAGGGGTATAGAGTACAAGAGCTGGCCTTTAATGTTGCAGTTGTATAAAACGCTGGTTAGACCTCATTTGGAATACTGCGTCCAGTTCTGGTCGCCTTACTACCGGAAGGACGTGGAGACTCTGGAGAGAGTGCAGAGGAGGTTTACCAGGATGCTGCCTAGTATGGAAGGTCTGAGTTACGAGGAGAGATTAGGCAAATTGGGACTGTTTTCCTTAGAAAGACGTAGACTTAGAGGAGATCTGATAGAGGTGTACAAGATTTTGAAGGGGATAGATAGAGTAAACAGGGCTAAGCTTTTTCCTAGGATGGACTCAAATAGCACGAGGGGTCACGGGCTTAGGGTGAGGGGGGTAAGGTATAATTTGGATGCTAGAGAGAGTTTTTTCACACAGAGGGTGGTGGGGGTATGGAATGCGCTACCAAGTAAAGTGGTGGAGGCAGGTACTCTGGAGATATTTAAGAAATACTTAGATGGGCACATGAACAGAATGGGAATGGAGGGGTATAGAAAACTGATTTAAAATAGGGATCATGAGCCTTGGGAGTCCCTGGGAAGTGTGTAAATAGATGATGATATTGATGTACTTGTTTTTATCCTACAGGTGCTTTGGTCCACCTTGTTGTCTAACGAGGGGCATACACGCGATGGGTCGTGAGAGGACTGCTCTTGGACCTTTTTCAAGAGAATCCTACTGCTTCACATCGTTAGTGTATGCTTGACCTGGACCATCTGATGGGCAACACAACAGCACAGTGACTATAGCTGTGCTGTGCAGATACATGGATTTGGGCCTGTGTCTGTGGGAGTTTGCGCATTCTCCCCGTGCTTGGGTGGGTTTTCTCCAGGAGCTCCGGTTTCCTCCCACATCCCAAAGATGTGCTCTTAGGCTAATTGGCAAAACAAATTCTCCCTAAATTGTCTCAAATTTGGTTTTTAATCCATAGATCTATAAACATGGGCAGGGATCACGTGTAGAAGTGGGAACATCGAGGTGCGGCGTGGCCTCGTTGGGCCGAAGGGCCTGTTTCCCGTGCTGTTTTGTTCTTTGTTCTTTATCCAGATTACTCTGAGGGATCTCTGCATCCTTATCACAGTTCACCCTCTCACCCAACTTGATATCATCTGCAAACTTTGACATATTGTATTTTGTTCCCTCATCCAAATCATTAATATATATTATGAATACCTCGGGTCCCAGCACTGATTCCTGTGACACCCCACTAGTTACTGCCTGCCAATTTGAAAAGCATTCATTAATTCCAATTCTTTGTTTCCCCTCTGCTAACCAGTTTTCTATTCACCTCAATACACTTGTCCTAATCCCATGAGCTTTAATTTTACACGATAATCCCTAATGCGGGACTTTGTCAAACGTTTTCTGGAAGTCCAAGTATTAACTGGCTCTCCCTTATCAAATCTACAAGTTAAATCTTCAAAGAATTTCAACAGATTTGTCAAGATGATTTCCCCTTCATAAATCCATGCAGATTCTGGTCCTGCCACTGCTACAAATCCTTGATAACGAATTCAAGAATGTTCCCCAGTACTGATGTTAATGTTACTGGTCTATAATACCGTGTTTTTTCTTTATCTTCCTTTTTGAATATTGGAGGGACATTAGCTACCTTCCAATCTGCAGGGGCTGTTCCTGAGTCTTTAGAATCTTGGAAGATGACCACCAATGCATCCACTATTTCTACAGCCGCTTCCTTAAGTATCCTGGGATGTAGGTTATCAGGCCCTGGGGATTTATCCACCTTCAATTTTCCCAACACTATTTCTCTGCTAAAATTGATCTTCCTCAGTATCTCTCTCTCACTAAATCTTGCATTCTCCAAGATTTTTAGCATCTGATTTGTGTCCTCTTTGCGAAGACAGAACCAAGGTATATGCTCATACTTTGTCCAGTTGCTCAGCCATTTCTTTGTCCCCTATTATTCCCCATTTCATTGATAGGGGACTTACATTTGTCTTTACCAACCTCCTTCACTTCACATATCTATAAAAACTCTTAGTATCAGTCTTTATGTTCCCTGCAAGCTTACTTTCGTACTGTATTTTCCACTTCTTAATCAATCCCTTTGTCTTCCTTTGAAAAATTATAAACTGCTCCGAATTCTCAGACCTATTATTTTTCTTGGCCAATCTGCACGCTTCTTCCTTGGATCAGATACTCTCTCTAATTTCCTTTGTAAGCCATGGATTGGCTCTCTTGTCCATTTGCTTTTGTACTAGACAGGAATAAATGTTTGTAATTGCCTATTCACTGTTATCCCTTTAAGTAACTCTTCCCAATCTATCAAGGCCAACTCATGCCTCATATCCTTATTGGGATTTCCACTGAGAGAGAGATTTCCTATTTTGGGATCTGCCGGCACTGTTGTGCGGGAAGCCCCAAGAACCAAGAAAACATTTGAAAGCAGTCGAGGAAAGGAAACTGAGGAACTATCTCACCAGAGAAGGCCTCTTGATGTGGTTCAGGTGACTTTCGTGTAATCCTCTCCTTCAAGATGTGTGCACATTCCTCCTTTCCAGATTAAATATTACCTCAGTAGCTAAATGTGGTGATAGAACATAGAACATTACAGCGCAGTACAGGCCCTTCGGCCCTCGATGTTGCGCCAGCCAGTGGACCCTCTAACCTAAACTATTCCAATATCATCCATATGCCTATCCACCGAACATTTGAATGCCCCCAAAGTAGGCGAGTCCACAACTGCTGCAGGCAGGGCATTCCACGCCCTCACCACCCTCTGTGTAAAGAACCTGCCTCTGACATCCGTCCTATAACTACCACCTCTTAATTTAAAGTTATGTCCCCTCGTGTTGGTCATCACCATCCGAGGAAAAAGGCTCTCACTATCCACCCTATCCAATCCCTTGATCATCTTATACGCCTCAATTAGGTCACCGCGTAACCTTCTTCTCTCTAATGAAAATAACCTCAGGTCCCTCAGCCTTTCCTCATAAGGCCTTCCCACCATACCAGGCAACATCCTGGTAAACCTCCTCTGCACCCTTTCCAATGCTTCCACATCTTTCTTATAATGCGGCGACCAGAACTGTACGCAATACTCCAAGTGCGGCCGCACCAGAGTTTTGTACAGTTGTAACATAACCTCACAGCTCCTAATTTCAATCCCTCTACCAATAAAAGCTAACACACCGTACGCCTTCTTAACAACTTTATCAACCTGGGTGCCAACTTTCAAAGAGCTATGTACTTGTACCCCAAGATCCCTCTGCTCGACAACACTATTAAGGGTCCTTCCATTAGCCCTATATTTCATATGCCTGTTATTCCTACCAAAGTGAATCACCTCACACTTATCCGTATTGAATTCCATTTGCCACCTCACGGCCCAGCTCTGCAACCTATCTATGTCCCTCTGCAAACTGTAACATCCATCCTCGCTGTCTACAACTCCCCCCACTTTGGTATCGTCAGCAAATTTACTAATCCAACCCTCTACACCCTCATCTAGGTCATTTATAAAAATGACAAACAGCAGTGGCCCTAAAACAGATCCTTGAGGTACACCACTTGTAACTGCAAATGATGGACTCTACAGTTTTAGAGCCTTGCTGCAGAACATTCTTCTCTTTACTCTGTTTTTCCATTCAACTAGTATTCCAACTCTGTGTTTTTGCACCTGCTGCTCCCTCTAAAGAAATTGATGTTGCCCAATGTAGCACCCTCCATCCCTACTTCAGCCTCAAACCAATAACTTCAAATCTTTTCTCTTCCTCCTTTGCTCCCAATGACCCCATTCCCCCATTTTCTTCTATCCCATTTGTTTGGCAAAACCCCATCACCATCCCAAACACTTCTGATCCAGAGTCTCTCAGCACTAAGGTCATTCCATAATAAGACCCCTTCTGAGTTCTTCTGTTCTCTTCCAGCTGTGTCCCATGCAGTCATAACGATCTGCAATGGTGTTATGGAGAGGAAGGAGGATGATGGGCAGAATTTAATCTACTGATTATCATACAAGTAATCTCAAGGCAGCATCAGGGAGACTCATGCTCCATTTTGTGACCGGACTGGTCATTTTGAGGAAAGTTGGGTTCTTTACCTGGTATCTGTAACGATAGAGAATCTCCTTTATTCCTTAAATGAGTTAGACAAACATTCAATCCTAGAGGTGCTTCTCTGCCACTATGGATCTGAGGTAAATAAATTACGACAAAACCAAGTTATTTTTCACCCATTTCTGCCACACACTTACCTTTTTGCAGTATTTCCAGTTGCAAATGCACTTGTGATTTGAAAGTTGTCTTTAGTTCGTATCTTGAGTGTCCGTAGTTTCAAAGGGCAGATTTATACTATGGCACAAATTATTTGGGACTGTCAATACATGTCGACTATTTGCAGGCGTCCATTTGTATAGGTTTAACTGCAGTTGCAAATTCTTAATTTCTGTTACACTGCGTATTCCTAGGAGAGAGGGAAGGGTGTTGTTTACTCATCCAGAAACTAGAACTGAGAGTTTTCATAGTTGAGCAGTATTATGCAATTTACAAGGATCAAGGACTATTCCTGAAAAATAGTTAATCACTTTCCAAGGTGGACTTGTTCCCTGAAAGTTGTGGGATTTCCATGACAAAATGGGGTCACTGATAATACATAACAGAACCACTTACTTGGCGATTGCACCAATTTCCCATATCGTTCATCAGTGTTTTCATAAAAAAAATACTATGTGGGGCGGGGGGAGGGGACACAAAGGAGGAAGTGAGAATAAAAGAGAGCAAAGCAGTGTGAAGGCAAAACATGGTAAGAGCCTGAGAGATGGAAAAAAATAAAACAGATCAAGAAAAATTGAGAAGGGGCCAGAGAGAAGAGCAAACAAACACAAATGAGGGCAAAAAGTGACAGGGGAAAGAGAGAGACAACAGGGAAGGGAGGAAGAGAGAACAAAGGGGGAAAGAGGAGAAACAGAGCAAAGAAAAGATGGTGAGGTGTAGCGTGGGGGTGAAGAGGAAGAGCGAATAATGAAGTTCAGTTAAAGAGAATAAGAAGCAGAGAATGAACAGAAAGTTAAAGAGGAAGATCATAGCATGTGGAGAAAGAGAATACAAAGGGTGAGGAGGGAACAAAAAAAAGATAGGGAAAAGAATCATAGAATGGTTATACAGCAAAGAGGTGTATATGCTATCCCTCTGCAACAGTTATCCCAATCCCCCACCCTTGCCCCATAGCTCAGGAAATGTTCTCTATCCGGGTCATAGAGGTTTACAGCATGGAAACAGACCCTTCAGCTCAACTTGTCCATGTTGTACTTTTTTTTAAAACCCTAAGCAAGATCCAATTGTCTGCATTTGGCCTACATCCCTCTATACTCATCTTACCCATGTAACTGTCTAAATGCTTTTAAAAAGACAAAATTGTACCCACCTTTATTACTACCTCTGGCAGCTTGTTACAGACACTCATCATCTGTATGTAGAAAAAATTGCCCCTCTGGACACTTCTGTACATCTCCCCTCTCCCCTTAAATCTATGCACTCTACTTTTAGATTCCCCTACCTTTGGGAAAAGGTATTGGCTATCTAGCTGATCTATTCCCCTCATTATTTTGTAGATCTCTATAAAATCACCCCTCAGCTGCCTACACTCTAGAGAAAAATGTCCCAGTCTATCCAGCCTCTTCTTATAACTCAAACCATCAAGTCCCAGTAGCATCCTAGTAAATCTTTTCTGCACGCTTTCAAGTTTAATAATATCTTTTAAATAATAGGGTGACAGTACTCCAAGTGTGGCCTTACCAATGTCATTGTTCAACTTCAACAAGACATTCCAATTCCTGTATTCAATGTTTTGACCAATGAAACCAAAAGTGCTGAATATCCTCTTCACCACTCTATCCACCTTGACTCCACTTTCAAAGAGCTACGGACATGTATCCCTAGATCTCTTTGTTCTATAACTCTCCCACGCCCTACCATTAACTTATTAAGCCCTGTCTGGTTCAATCTATCAAAATGCACCACGTTGCATTTATCTAAATTAAACTCCATCTGCCCTTCATCAGCCCACTGGCCCAAACTGATCAAGATTCTGTTGCAATCGGACATAACTTTCTTCACTGTCCACTATGCCATCAATCTTGTTTCATCTGTGTTTATCCAATGCTCTTTGGGAAGCTATGAATCAATCTATTTCCGTGACTTTCTCAGGCCACATATTACAAATCCTAACTACTCACCAAGTAAAAAAAGATTTCCTCATGCTACTATGGTTTCTTTAGACAATCATCTAAACTTGATATCCGAAGTTTCCTATTCTTGTGCCAATTGGAACTATTTACTCTGTGCAGACCCCTCATGATTTTGAGAACCTTTACTAAATTCCCTCTTAACCCTCTCTTGTCTAAGCAGAACACCTCCAGTTTATCCAGTCCATCCACATAACCAAAGTCCCTCGTCTCTGGGATCACTCACATAAAACTTCTCTGTACTTTATCTAAAGCCTTCACATCCTTCCTAAAGCATTATACTCAAAATTGGAAACAATACTCCAATTAAGTTGAACCAGAGTTTTATAACACTTCATCATAGCTCTTGCATTTGAACTCAATGCCTTTATTTATAAAACCTAGCACCCTCCATGTCTGCTTAATCACTATTTCCACTATGGTTGCTGTTTTACAACAATTTATGCATGTACCCCAGATCTCTCTGACCTCTTTATGATTATACATTTACACTTACTTTGTATTGCCTCTCTGTGTTCTTCCTACCAAAATGTATCACTTCATACTTTATTGTATTAAATTTAACTTTTTAATCAGTCCATCCATTCCACTAGCCAATCGATGCCATCCTGAAGTCTACCACTGTCCTCCTCACAGTTCACGAGAATTCCCGGTTTGGTATCATCAGCAAATTTTGAAATTGTGCCCTTTACATCCATGTTGAGATCATTACTATTTCCCAAGAAATGCAGTGGTCCTCGTCCCAATCTCTCGGGAAACCAATTATATCCCATCTTCTCGTCTGAAAAACAACCATCAATCCTAAGCACTCTGTTTTCTCTCAGTCTGCCAACTTCCTATCCATGTTGTCATTGTCTCTTTTATACCACGGGCTTTTCTGTGTCATGTGGCATGATATCAAATGTGTTATGTTTCAAATTCATTCAAGGGATGTGGGTGTAGCTGGTTAGGCCAGCATTAATTGCCCATTTCTAATTGCCCTTGACATGATGGTGGTGAGCTGCCTTCTTGGACTGCTGCAGTTCATGTCGTGTAGGTACAGCCAAAGTGCTGTCAGAGAGGGAGTTCCAGATTTTAAAGGACATTTCACCAGATTATCTGCATATTATTCTCAGTAACTCTCTCTGTTAGCTCAAAGAACAATAGAAGAAAATGAAACTTGCAAAGAGAAAAGAGGACAAATATTAGGAGAGTGAAAGAAGACTGGGTCAGATATGGTGGAGATGGAGGACAGGGTGGAATACAAAATATAAAAGGGAAGAGCCTGAACAAAAGTAAAGGGAAGGCAAGCAGAGAAAGAAAACTGATAGCAGACAGAGAACAAAACAAGCTGAGGAAGAGCAAACAAAACAATGGGATAATGACAAGAGAGAGGAACAAGAATCAAAGAATTTCCACAATACAAAAAAGGCCATTCTGTCCATCGAGCCTGCATTGACAACAGTCCCACTGTGACCCTATCCCAGTAACACCACATATTTACCCTGCTAGTTCCCATGACACTAAGGAACAATTTAGCTTGGTCAATCAACATAACCTGCACATCTTTGGACTGTGGGAAGCAATCAGAGCACCCAGGGGAAGCTCATGCATATTAACCACTGTGCCATCGTGCCTGCTGAATGAAGTAAAAAGATGGAAGAAAAGGAAAATTAAAAATGTAGAATAAGAGGCAGAACAAAAGAGAGAAATAGACCAAAAAAAAGATGGAAAGAAGAGAATATAAGGGAGAGAAATAAAGGAATTGGTCTCTGGATCCACTGAAAGAATAAAAAGGAATGATCAGGTTGTGTGTATACATATACTTATTGGCATGCCACTTAAAAACTAGCAACTTTCTAACTTTGTGTACCGACAATAGCTGGCTGATGCTGGCTGGATTATTGTCTACACACTCGACCCATAAACGTAGTGCCTGCAACTGGAATGTAGGAAATGGAACTCAGTGAGACCAAAGTAAAAGCATGATCACAGGAACACATAACAGAGTAGAGATCCAAGGGGTTTTCAAAGCTGTAGATAAAAAGAGTCAATACCTTGATGAATGCCTTAGCACAAACTAAAAGGGAGAATTTCTACTAGAAAATACAGTACAAAAATAATGGTAGCAGCATCAAATAAAACAAAAATGATTCACTAATAAGGCAGATATTTCTTGTGTTAAAACAGAATTCACGTAAACAAGTGCTGAAATTTAAATATCAACAGTACTTAGCTCCCACAGTCTATGTCACACATTGTAGACAGACTAGGAATAAAATAGAAACTAGGACAGCACTGTGTTACTTTCCTTAGTTTAAATAAAAGCAATATCATGAAGTGGGAGCACAGTAATACCAACCTGGATCACACCTGGGGCCAAAGCCTGAAACTCTTACTGGCAATTTACAGGAGGCTGTGCCCCTCTCCTGAAGCTTCAATGAAGATAGGTGTAGGGGTCCAGAAGGAGGTAGGGATGTGGTAATGGAGTCGGGGGACATCGAGGTAAAGGGGTGCCACGGATGGGGCCAGTTATCGGGTAGCAGTCAGGACAGTTTGGTTGCAGTCATGGGGGTTGTGGATGGAGCCAAATGGGAGGCAGGGAATAGCAGATGGAGCTGGTGGACACTTCCTTCTTTGCTCTCATCCATCCACCCACTTAAACCATCCTCAGAGTTGTTCTCACATTATTACCCAAGCTATGGACAGCAGCTTCCCATTTTGAACTGCGCTCCTGCAGTCATATCACAAGCTTCCCCCTCCCCCTATAGCTTCAGCCTCTGGTAAGGGCAGCAGGGAAATAACAGAAGCTGTCCCAGAATGCACCATACAGGATATACATGTCCAGCATGCAGGTAACATCAAACTGAAAGTATTAAAACAAATCTGAAAATAATGCCCTAAAAATAAACAATATTAAAACAAAGAAAAGTGGGGTGACTTCAATTGAGGATTTACTCTCCTCAAAAGGTTTATAGGCCTCGAGGAGACGTAGAGATAGAGAGGAACCAGACCATGGATGCATTTGAAAGCAAGATACAGAATTTTAAAATTGAAGGGTGGAATTTTATGCCACCATCAGCAACGGGAATTTTAGTGGGCATTTCATTTGACAAAAAAAATCTATGTGCTGACATTGGGATAAACTATTGGAATTTTGTTCTCCCAAATTTCAAGGTGTGTTAAGGGCAGGACAAGCTTCCCAATAGAGAATTTTGGGAATCTCATACGCATGCATTAGCATCTCATGCATGTTCGTTAAAATACCACATCGTCAGAAAGTCCAAAGATGTGTGGGTTGGGTTGAATTGACCATAGTGCCAGGAGATTAACAGGGTAACTGTGTGGGATTCTGGGAATAGCTCTGGGTGGGATGTGGTCAGCACAGACTTGAATTTGAAAAGTGACATGTACGATTCTTCCAAAGTGACTTCAGCCATGTAATTAAGTTAGTCAGAAATCCTTCAAGGTGGGAGGGGCAAGTTTTCAGGTCAGTGGAGTTCAATGTCAGCACATTAGGCCAATAAAAAGAGAGACCTTAATAATTGAGGGAACTAGATGTCAAAAGTACACTCTTGTGTTCTCCTCTCTACTGCGAAGCACACTCTACAGCAAGACGTGCTATTGCCATTCATTCTGTGCCACTTGCCACTTGCTGCAGTGAAAGGCAGGGATGAAAGGAGGGAGTGAGAAAGAGAGGTGGGTATCTCCAAGGGGCATGGCAGCCAACTTGTGACTCCAAACTTTCATCCTTTCAGGTGACTGATCGTACCTGGCAAGGACTCATGTTGTCTGGAAACCTCTATAGGGTTTCCAGGGTGGTGCAGGCATGCAGAAAATGTCCATAAGCAGTTTAGGACACATAGCTCTGATCACCCTGATTAAACAGCAATGCATCCATATATATTCATGTATGAATAAGAGGAATATCCAACCTCTTGTGCTCCAGGATGTCTTTTACCTGGGCAGAATGGGGATGCCATGTCAAGGCAGGTGAAGGCTTTGCAATTGCTGACTTATTTTGAGATGGAGGGAAACCTGTAAAGACACACGCACTAAATTTATCAATTTGTTCACACATTCACTGATGCATCCTGATTTGGTATTGGCTCTCAACTAGAGGAGGAGAAGGATGGCCCATTGCCAGTTAGCATAGGACCAGAAGGAGCAAGGGTTTGGGCAGCATGAGGCAACTCTGTAAGTTCAGGTAGTTGATGAACACGGAGCAATCTAGTTTGCAGATAATAAGCATACGAATGAAGGCCTCCGCGGTATATGAATGAAGGTAGGGCAGAGTTGGGTCCATGTTAAAGATGGAGAAATTGGTGGTCTTTCCACATGCACATGTGGTTGTAAGTTCATCTTGGTAGTTAAATATGACACCAATGTCGCTAATGGTCTGAAGTTTTACAACACCAGGTTAAAGTCCAAAAGATTTAATCTGGTGTTGAGAGACTTCTTACAGTGTCCATCCCAGTCCAACACTGGCATCTCCACATCATAATTCAGGCTCAGACAGTTGGGAACAGAATTTGTGGCAGGAATTTAAAAACAACGGCTTCTGTCTGCCTAGTATGCCATTTGAGGAAATTCCTGCTCATCCCTTACCAGATATGGGACAAGCAGTCTGCCAGTGTGAAGACAATATAGTAGCCAAAAGAGGTAAAGAGGGGATGGGATAAAGCTGGGTTTTGTCAGTGTATATGAGGAAACTGATAGCATGTTTTCAGATGATGTCACTGAGAAACAACGTGTAAAATAGGAAAGGCGTGAAGATAGATCCTATCGAGCTTCTCCACCAAAGCATCCCATTTCAACCACTCCATTTGGTAGCAGCTTTGTATTCCCATCATTGTGTGTAAAAAGGTTGTTCCTGAATTCCTTATTAGAGTTATAAATCACCACCTTGTATTTATGGCTCAGAAAATGCTGGAAAATCTCAGCAAGTCTGACAGCATCTGTGGAACGAAAATAGAGCCAATGTTTCGAATCTGGATACGCTTTCTTCAGAACTGCTAAGATTTTCTTGTATTTTTTGTTTTTATTTCAGATTCCAGCATTAACAGCATTTTTCCTTACATTTATGGGGATCCGCACAAGTTACTAGTGGTATACCGCAAGTATCTGTTTTGGGGTTATTGATATTTATCATTTTATAAATGACCTGGATAAGGGCATAGAAGAATGGGTTAGTAAATTTGCCGATGACACTAAAGTCGGTAAAGTTGTGGACAGTGCAGAAAAATGTTGCAGATTACAGAGGGACATAGATAAGCTGCAGAGCTGGGCTGAGAGGTGTCAAATGGAGTTTAATGAGGATACGTGTGAAGTGATTCATTTTGGAAGGAGAAACACAAATACAGAATGCTGGGCTAGTGGTAAGTTACTTGGTAGTGTGGACAAGCAGAGATATCGTGGTATCCATGTATAAAGATCCCTGAAAGTTGGCACCCAGGTTGATAGGGTTGTTAAGGTGGCGAACGGTGCCTTTTATTGTTAGAGGGCGAACAGCTTTTATTGTTAGAGGGCTTGAGTGTAGGAGCCATTTTGCAGTTGTACAAAACTCTGGTGCTGTCACACTTGCAGCATTGCATACAGTTCTGATCACCGCATTATAGGAAGGATGTGGAAGCTTTAGACAGGGTGCAGAGGAGATTTAGCAGATTTGCCTGGTATAGTAGGAAGGTTTTAATGAGGAAAGGCTGAGGCACTTGAGGATGTTTTCATTAGAGAGAAGGAGGTTAAGAGGTGATTTAATAGAGGCATATAAGATGATCAGAGAATTAGATAGGGTGGACAGTGAGAGCCTTTTTCCTCAGATGGAAATGGCTAGCATGAGGGGACATAACTTTAAATTGAAGGGTGATAGATATAGGACAGAAGTCAGAGGTAGGTCCTTTACTCAGAGTAGTAAGAGTGGGCAATGCTCAACAGTAGTGGACTCACCAACATTAAGGGCATTTAAATGGTCATTGGATAAACATATAGATGATGTTCGAATAGTGTAGGTTAGATGGGCTTTAGATTGTTGCGCCAACCTGTGAAACCATTGAGGGCCGCAGGGCTGTACTGCGCTGTAATGTTCTATATTCTATGTTACATAAATGGAAACATCCATCCCAAAGTTTCCCTGGCTTTAAAGAGAAAACACCTTATACAGTCATAACAGCTGCAGCTTTTCAGTTCTGGTATTATCTTTTTTGCCTTTTCTCCAGTGTTGATTTTTGAGAGCAGAATATCACACAAGCCTAAGCAAGGTTCTATACAACTTCAATGCAAATTCTCCGCTTTGAATTCATTCCTCTAGAAAGTGATATTGGGCACTTTGCACTTGTTATGGTTTTGTTAACTTATATTGCTACTTTTAACTATTTATGCATTTATATCCCTTGATCCCTATGCACCTCTACCCCACTAAGTTCTTACATTCCAAATCTTAATTAGTCTCCTTATTCCTCCTACTTCAATGCCACAGTTCATGTTTACTTAGATTGAAATTAATTTACAAGTTTGTTAACTTATTCTTGTATTTTATAGAATAGAATAGAATCATAGCATCCCTACAGTGCAGACGGAGGCCATTAGGCCCATCGAGCCTGTACTAACAACAATCCCACTCAAGTCCTATTGCCATAACCCCACATCATCCCCCTGACATTAAGGGATAATTCTGCATGGGCCATTAGCCTAACCCACACATCTTTAGATTGTGGGAAGAAATAGGAGCTCCTGGAGGAAACCCACACTGACATGGAGAAAATGTGCAAACTCCACACAGTCAGTCACCAGAAGCCAGAATTGTACCTGGGCCCCTGGGGTGGAAACCACTGTGCTACCATGCCACCCTATTTTGTCAGTCTTCCTCAGTATTAACCATAGCCTTCCACCAGTTCAGTTTCATTCATAAAATGCTGATAAGCATTGATCCCCATTCTTTCAATTAAATTATGAACAATAGTATTAATCACGGGGTTTGATTTAATGGCACAAAACAGTTAATATATAAACTCCCAATACCACTCCCCTCACTCCATGATCCCTTTTGGAGCAAGGTCACCGTTTTATAAATTCCGAACTCTTAATGCTGATCCATTGCTCTATCTGGTCTGTGGTTATACTGTTCATCAAGGTAAATAATTTGTCTGACAGCTATTCTCTCTCCAATTTAATACTGGATCATGTCATCCTCTGCTCTCATAGCCTTTGTGTCTTGAGCCCTTGCTTTCTGTAGACAAATCCTTGATATTAACAGCAGCCTTTAGCATCTGCTGGTGTCTTTAATTTACCCCAAAGATACTGGCATTAAACTTACTGGATTTATCGAAAAGCATCATGAACAGAGTTCAGTCATCATTCTTAATGTTTAATTCTGTTCCAAGTTGTGGAATAAGTTTTATGTTACATAACACAAACAGCTGATTTTCTAGTTTTATTCTTTTGAGGTCAACACTGTTATGTAGTCATAGAATTGTAAAATCTACAGTGCAGAAGGAAGCCATTTGGCCCAACAAGCCTACACTGACAACAATCCCATCCAGATCCCATTCCTGTAACCCCATATATTTACTCTCCTAAACCCCCTACAGTCATAGAGGTTTACAGCGCAGAAATGGGCCCTTTAGTTTATCACGTTTGTACTAGTCAAAGACAAACCACCAAACCATTCCAATCTCATTTTCCAGTACTTGGCCTATTGCTTTGTGTATGTCTTGGCATTGCAAGTACTTATTAATTATTATGAGGACCTCTGTCTCAGACAGTGAGTTCCAGACTTCCACCATCCTCTGCATGTAAAAGTCTTTCCTTACATCTCATCTAAACCTACTGCCCTTTCATTAAATCTATGCCCTTAAGTCATTGATCTCTCCACCAAGGAGAAAAGTTTATTCCTGTCTACTCTATGCAGACACCTCATAATTTTATACAACTCAATCAAGATCCGCCCCTCACCACCCCATTTACCCCCTTCCCAGTCTTCTCGACTCCAAAGGAAACCAATCCCAGTCCATCCTCTCTCTTTTCATAACTAAAACTCTTCAGCTTAGCCAACATCCTGGTAAATCTCCTCTGTACCTTTCTCGTGTTATCACATCCCTCCTATTATGTGAATTCCAGAAATACATGCAATACTATAACTGTGGCCAAATCAACCTCCCTGCTTTTAAACACAGTTAATAAAGGCAAGTATATCATATGCTTTCTTAATCACTTTATCCACCAGTCCTGGGAATTTGTGGGAACTCTTGTTTTCTGGAAAGTACAGTAGAAACTGTACAGAAGCTCTGCCTTTTGTGAACCAAATGAGATTTAGCCTTCCAGCTGAGACTCCAGTTTCATTAAACTGCATTCAGCAGTCATGAACTGAAAAGCAGTTGGTGAGAAAATTTTAGGGGAGATGGTGAGCTAGTGATAATGCCATTGAGCTATAAATGCAGCAGCCAAGCTAATGCTCCAGGGACGTGAGCACAAATCCCCCCTCAACAGCTGGAGAAATTTGAATTCAATTCACAAATAACCTGGACTTAAAAGCTAGTCTCAGCAATTGTGACCAGGAAACTATATCTGATTTTCAGAAAAACCTATCTGATTCACTTGTGCTGTAGGGAAGGAAATCTACCGTCCTTACTAGGTCTGGCCTACATGTGACTTCACGCCCACATCAACATGGTTCATTATTAATTGCCCTCTCAAATGGGCCAATAGGTGCCTAAGTTCCAGGGCAATTAGGAATGAGGCTACAAATGCTGGCCTTGCCATTGACACCCACAAAGAATGAAAAGACAATTAATTCACAGCTGATTTGATAAATGTCCCCAGTTCTAGAGTATGATTAAAGCTTCACATTCAGAAATATTCAACAGCAAGGATGTGCACGCCTGTTCAGATGAGAATAAGAAACACGTGGAATTGGTGCAGAAACCTCAGAAAATAGCAAACAGGAAAAAGTCATTCTGAATAGTGAACAATGGCTGCAAGAATTACAGATCAGACCACAGAATCATTGAATCCCTACATTACAGGAGGCCATTCCATCCATCGAGTCTGCACTGAATCTGGCAGTAGCGCAATGATTAGCACTATTGTCTCACAGCACCAGGGACCCGGTTCGATTCTCAGTTTGGGTGACTGTGTAGAGTTTGCACATTCTCCCAGTATGTGGTGTGTTTCCTCAGCCAAAAGATGTGCTGGTTAGGTGTGTTCGCTAAGCTAAATTCTCCCTCAGTGTACCTTTACACTGAGGGAGAATTGGTGGCAAACCAAGGGATTTTCACAATAACTTCATTGCAGTGCAAATGTAAGCTTACTTTTGATACTAATAAATAAACTTTAAAAAATAAAGCCCATCTTACTCAGGCCCACCACATCCACATTATAACCCCACGCATTTACAATGGCTAATCCAACTAACCTACATATTTTTGGACAATAAGCAACAATTTTGCATGGCCAAACGACCCAACTGGTACATATTTTGAGTGTGGGAGGAAACCGGAACATCCGGAGGAAATAGTCGTGGAAAGAGTTGAGGAGGAACTTCTTCACTCAAAGGGTGGTGAATCTCTGGAACTCTCTGCCCATTGAAGTGTTGGAGGCCACCTCGTTGAATATATTTAAGTCATGGATAAATAGATTTCTGATAGACAAGGGAATTAAAGATTATGGGAAGAAAGCAGGAAAGTGGAACTGATTCACTTCAGATCAGCCATGTTCTTATTGAATGGCAGAGCAGGCTCGAAGGGCTAGATGGCTTACTCTTGCTCCTATTTCTTATGTTCTTATGAATGGTATGCTTGGTGGTGGCAAGGCACTTAGTATAAGCATCCTCTGCAGTGTGCTTGGATTCCTGACAGAAATCATGAGCCTTATCTGGAGGGGACAATCTTCTTGCCAGTTGGCATGGCTTGGTGACATGCACAGTGGACTGGCAGAATGAATACATCATGACAGCTGCCAAGAAACCAGGCATCAACTTGAGAATCTCTTTAATCCTGACATCAATGCTCATCAAAGAGTTTAAATCAAATGTCAAGCAAGTATATTCTAAATATAAATTATATCTTAATTGTTTCTGGGTTTTACTTTGCAACAAGTACTGTAGCCTTAATCTATCAAGAGTAACTGTAAATCCATGAAATTTAAGCAGGTATTATTTTAATCTTTTCGAGAACATAAGAAATAGGAGGAGTAGGTCACAAAAGCTATCGAGCCTGCTCCACCATTCAATAAATGATGACTGGTCATCAGTTTCAACTTCACTTTCCTGTTCACTTCTCATGTTCTTGGATGTCCTCAGAGACCAAATATCTATCTGGCTCTGTTTCAACTAAGTTCAATTATGGAATATTCACAACCATCAGTGATAAGAGAATTCCAAAAATTCACAATACTTTGAATGAAGAAATTTCTCCTCATCTCTGTCCTAAATCGTCTCTGCCTCTTATTCTGAAATTGTGCCCCTGGGTTCTAGATTCCCTAATCAGGGGGAAAGGACCTCTCAGTCACACTGAGAGTCTGACCTCTCAGTCAGACTGAGTGACTGAGTGACTCAGTCACTCAGTCAACCTTCAACTCTGTGAAGGTTGTGACTCAGTCACAAACCTTCACAGAGGTTTGTGAAGATGCCAAACCTCTTCACAATCTTGTATGTTTCAATATGATCACCTCTCATTCTTAAAAAATCAAGAGAGTGCAGGCCCAATTTATGCAACCTTTTATGTCAGGGACTAATCTAGTGAATCTTTGCCACATCTTCAACGCAAGTATACAAGCATTTGTGGAAAATAAAGCAAGAACCAACTCTGAAAGGTTTCTGAGCTCCAAGATTTAATTTCCAAGAGAGTTCTCAAATGGATTCTGAATAAAACTACATTCAGCCACAGGTTAAGTAGGGCAATGCCAGATTTGCTTCATAGAGACCATACCAAATATAGTAGAACACTCATACACGCTGCTGTGTGTCTCACCACATACACAGTTAGAAAATACACTAATTGAAAATTAAACTGTATTAAAGATTAAATGGGAATGATAATCTTGGTTTCTGACTGAACTCAATTGTCGTATGCTATGTGAATGAAAAGCCATAAAGAGAGATCACTGGAACAAGATACCATTTTGAGATAATTTAACATATACCCAGACTACAGCTAACAAGACATCAAGAATAGGATTTGCAGCCAATAAAATTAATAAATTCTACTCACCATGGAATATTGTTTCCTCAGTGGGCTCCCAGACTAAGTGTACAAATGCACAAAACTCAACATTAACAGTCATAAAAGCCATATGTCCATGGATTCAAAAATACATATTTACTGCTCACAAAGTCGGTCCTTTCAAATATCAATGGATTTGATAGAAAAGTATGTTGTAAAGAAGACACAATGGTACTGATTTTATGATCTTGCTAAAGTGAGAAAAGAAATTCCCACCCCAAGGTCAACGAATATTTCCGTTGTCTATCCCTCGCTCATTACCATTCTGTGGCAAGCAGGAAAGAAGAATTCCAGCTAAGGAGGTTGAACAAAGATCGTTTGAGTGAGTGGACGAAAACCTGACAAATGGGATATCACGTGGGAAAATGTGAAATTGCTCACTTAGACAGGAAGAATAAGGAAGCTGTATTACTTAAACAGAACAGCAACAACATTCTGACATGCAAAGTGTTCCAGATGTTCTCGTGCATGAGTCACAAAAAGTTAATATGCAGGTACAGAATTAAGAAGGCTAAGGGAATGCTTTCCTTTATTTTGAGAGGATTTGAACATAGAAGTAAGAGTTCTCTAATTCAGTTACACAGGGCATTGGTGAGAACACATCTCAAATAGCGTGCAGTTTTTGTTTTCTTATCTTAGGAAGGATGTAAATATTGTTGGAAGTGGTTCAGAAAAAAGTTACAAGATTGATACCTGGAATGAATTGGCTGTCTTATAGGTTATACAGACTAGGAATATTTCCACTGGATTTTTGAACAGGGTGACTTGATCAAGTGTATTGGATCCTGAAAGGTCTTGACAAGGTGGATATGGAAAGGATGTTTCGTTTTGTGCACGAGTCCAGAACTAGAGGCTTTATGTCTCTCAGCAATGTGAAAAATTGCCCAGGCATATACTGTACACAAGAAACAGGATAAATTCTGTGGGCAGAGATGAGAAGAGATGAGGCAGAGTTTTTTTTTAATCTCAGAGTTGAACAACTTTGGAACTCTCCACCTCAGAAGGTGATGGAAGTGAGGTTACTGAAGATTTTTAAAGTAGAGGTAGATAGATTCTGCCTAGGCAAGAGAATTAAAGATTAAAGATTATTGGGGATAAGTGGGAATGTGAAACTTGAAACACCAACAGACTAACCTCGATGTTATCAAATGGCGGAGCAGGCTCAAAGGGCCGAATGGCCTACTACTGCTCCTATTTTATATGTATATACAGATACTAAATGTTATAACTTTCAATTAAAAATTGAAATATGTCTTTCAGAATTTTGATAGGATAATGTTTTAACAGACTTTGACAACCCATCTTTTTTGATTTGATTTACTGTTACATGTATTGGTATACACTGGAACGTATTGTTTCTTGGGCGCTATACAGGCAAAGCATAGTGTACATAGAGAAGGGAAGGTGAGGAATGTATTGTTACACTCATAGCTAGGGAGTAGAGAAAGATCCGATTGACATATTTAAACATTAGAACAAAATTAACTAAACTAAGATTGGTCGAACTCAAACTGAACTACCGCCAAGGCAAAGTTTTATTTTGGTCATAAGAATAGTAAATACTGAAAACTTCAGCAGGTCTGGATCTATGGAGAGAGAAAAACACAGTTACTGTTTCAAGTCTAATATGGCTCTGCTTTAGAACTGAAGTGAGGCAGGAATGTGATGGGTATTATGCTGTTGAGAAAGGGAGAGTCATGTGGAACAATGAGGAGGTTAAGGATAGGTTAGAGGGCAGGTATTAGAAATCCATTCCAATAATAGAACAGATCCAGCAGAAGTTGTGGCACAGTGGTATATAGGTAGGGAGTTGCCCTGGGAGTCCTCAACATTGACTTTGGATTCCATCAAGTCCCACTGCACCAGATCAAACATGGCAAGGAAACCTCCTCAGATTATCAGATACCAGCTCCCCCAGCTAATGCATCGGTACTCCATGTTGAACACTGCAAAGGTCATGGATCCTGACAATATTTCAACATTAGTCCTGAAGACTTATGCCTCAGAACTCCTAACCAAGGAGTCCAAAACAATTACAATACCCAGCAATGTGAAAAATTGTCCTGTACACAAAGAAAAGGATAAATCCAAATTGACCAATTACTGGCCCTTCAGCATACTCTTGATCATCAGCAAAGTGATGAAAGGGATCATATTCGGCGCCATTGGATGGAAGTACTCAGCAATACCTGCTCTCAGACACTCAGTTTGGGTTCTGCCAGGGTCACACATCTCATAACCTCATTACAGACTTGGTTCAAAATGGACGGACAAGCTGAATGCCAGAGGTGAGCTTGACATCAAGGCAGTAGTTGAATGAGCATGGCATCAAGGAGCTTTAGCAAAACTGGAGTAATAAGACCATTAGTGTAAAAGAAATAGGAATAGGAGTAGGCCATTTGGCCTCTTGAGCCTGCCCGGTCATTCAATAGTAGCATGATTTATCTGATATTCCTCATGTCCACTTTTCTGCCGTTTCCCCGTAATACTTGATAACTTTTGGAAAGATTACACACAACCTACATGTCAGTAACAATTGTGTTTGTGTGCTCCTTCAACATTATGCATCTATTCGCTAATATGCTGCTCAAGTCATAGATATCTGCATTGTGTCATGATACCATAGCCATCATGTTCTGATCCTGTATTCATTGAACTTAACAACTCATGCAGTTAAATTCATCTTTAAGGACATTATTTTTACTGAAGTAAATGGTCCTGCGATGAGTTCCTCTCTCAAGCCAGCTCTCAATATTATCATTGCTTTCCTCCAGAAATGCATTTTTGATAAAAGGATTACTAACCTCTGTCTTTTGCACATTTCAGATATGTCGATGACACATTTGATGAATATGAATCTGCAGCTGTGTGTAAGAACTTCCTGCCTCATCTTGACATATTCTATTATGCAATGGAGTGGGCTAATAAGTTCCCTTTCCTCAGCGCGTTAAATAAGAAATTCACAAATGGTTACTCTACAATTGTCTATTACAAGCCTGCTTTCGCTGGTCAATATATACATTGGAATTCCTAAAGTTATATGCACTACAAAACTGGCCTTGGTGACAATCTTGTAAAGAGGTCCCAAGCCGTTTACTCACCATGTAAGCTTGATGCCAAAATAGCGAATAAAGTTATTCTGTAGGAGAATGGCCCTACCGATTGGATCATTATTCACTGTGTGTTCCTTGGGAGACTGCCACTTATGATCTGAAGAGTGCTCAGTTTACCCCAAGAATAAAGAATTACAATGATTTAGCCTCTTTATGCTCCTCTTATGAAGCAGCAACAAGTGGTATTTTTCACTAACAGGAGGCTGCCATCAAACCAAAAGGATATTCTGCCAACTATATAAATGAATAGTTCAATATGAATTTCAGAACCAGTGCAATACCAGGTACAAAGGCCATACATCCCAATGCACAGTGGTTAGCACAATTGCCTCAAAGTGCCAGTGACCCAAGTTCAATTCCTGCTTTGGATCGCTGTCTGTGTGGAGTTAGCATGTTCTCGTCGTATCAGCGTAGATTTCCTCTGGGTTCTTCAGTTTTCTCCACGCTCTAAAAGATATGTGGGTTAGCTTGATTGGTCACGCTAAATTGACACTTTGTGTCAGGGGTACTAGCAAGATAAATACATGGGGTTATGGGGATAGGGCCTGGATGAGACTGTTGTCGGTAAAGGCTTGTACTGTAGGGATTCTATGATTAATGGATTATACTAAACAGCTTGTTCCTTCAGCTGTTGACAATAGGCAGACTACTGATCAACCCATGCTTGAAAAACTCAAAACATCATATCCTTTGTTGGATATAATTCAGTGATTGGGCAGCTGGACAATCCAGAGTGTGCTGATTTACACTAACAACCAACTTAAGATCATCAATTGGGTTTGGAATGTAACTCACTTTCACTTGCGAGAAGCTATATTTGTTCATACACAGGTATCTTTCCTCTACAGACATATCCGGATATTGTGGCTTGGAGGTAGATATCTGGTACATTCACCACGACAATGTCTCATGCAGTATAAATTATTGCTTTCTTTGAAATTTGGCTTTCTTGTGCCTGTTCTGATGAACGGAAGTTGAAAAGCTTCATCACATGCCTCATTTTTCAACAATATTCAAATTCCATATGTAATAACGCAAATAAGTAATTAATTGAATTTCAAGTACCATTATTTCACTCTGAAGGAACATTAAATAGATCAGTAGCCTCTCCATTGCATTGCTCTGTTTCTGATTCTGGAAATCTGCAATAAAACCACCACAAGCCAACCTACCTTGACCAGCCAATCACTAATACTCCAGAAAATGCACAGTGGCCTGCTAGATAATGACCAAGGAATGATTCAAATCAACAAAACACAGGGATTAAAATGAGCTAATATGAGATTTTAACCATATACATCTGAAGAATGAAATGTAAAGAAATGAGAGGAAACAAAAAAAAATAATGAATCAGGATGGATTGCCCAACAAGACATCAGTAGTGGAGACTTTTAACATCTCTGTCCTCAACTGTGATGATACCCAGCCTGTTAATGCAGCAGACAAATCTGATGGCATATTGCTGAGCATGTGGCACAAGTAGTATACAATATAATAGTATTTTGGACAAGCAAACCAGTGGTTATTGCTTTGACCTCCCCAAATTGATGCTAAAGTAATAAGTTACTAGTTATTTAGTTTTTCCCTCCCTCCTTTCTTCAAAAATAGAGTGAAATTTACCACTTTAATATCCAAGCCACAGAGCAATATTTAATGCCTCTTTCCACAGCAGGTTTGGTGGCGGGAAAGGGGCATTTAAAATCAGGCAGATGAACTTTCTAACACCTTCCAACTTCCACCATGATTAGCTTCATGATTGGGAAGGTGTATGGATGGCCTGACCATCGCAGTGCCAATTGAGGCCTTTACATAGATAATGAATGCCCTTTTGTTTTAGAGTGCCTCTCTGAAGCACCTTGGGAAATTGTATTATGTTAAAAGCAAATCGTTTTCTGGGTATGCACTGATTTTTATATCTTAAAAACACGTCACTCAATACCTCCCACTATTTTTCTATAAATTTATCTTTTTACAGTCCAGTCCAGTCTAGAGAAATCAATTTATTTCTTGTATTTATCCTGCTCCACATGGAATGGAACATTAACTTGTCTTTAAAAAATATGCTTACCAAGGCCTGGTACTCAGGTCACCATTTTTCTGATGGCCTTGGGGAATGACTGTAAGAGCGCAGACTAAACAAAAATCTCTAGAGATTAACTTTTACGCTCGTCTCGCTCATGTGTGCATTGGACAGAGAAACACTGTCCAAAGGCAGCCTTAATAGGGGCTTAATGGACATGTTCTTATGAATTTGTATCAAACTCACAGCTTATAACTGACATGTTTGTACTTAAGATTAAATCTACTTCATTGATGTATGTTTTCATGTTCCTTTGTTACATGCCAGTCGCAGAATGAACTTTGGAACAATTACTCATCCACACCCCCAAGCATCAGAAGAACATCAGACATTCAAAATGTCAAATTTTTACCTAAATTAGAAGAGCTTTTATTAAATGCATTCCTACACTCTGAGTCAAACTCTATACTTAATCATAAAATCACACAGCTGAGATGAAAGTCATTTGAGCCAAAACTATGCTGGCTCTTTGATGAACATATGAACATATGAAGCAGAGCAAAACAAGGCTATTCTGCTAATCTGTTTGTGCTCCACATTCCTATTTATCCCTAACAAGAATCTATTTACTTCTGCCTTAAAAATATTCAATGGCCCACATGAGAATCTAAAGAGCTTCTACAAATACATAAAGGGCAAAAGAGTAACAAGGGAGAGGGTAGGGCCCCTTAAGGATCAACAAGGTCATCTGTCCGCAGATCCACAAGAGATGGCTGAGATCCTAAATGAATATTTCTCATCAGTATTCACTATTGAGTAAAGCATGGATGTTAGGGAACTTGGGGAAATAAATAGTGATGTCTTGAGAAGTGTACATGTTACAGAGGAAGAGGACAGGAAGCCTTAAAGTGCATCAAGGTAGATAAATCCTCAGGACTAATGAAGTGTTTCCAGGACGTTGTGGAAGGCTAGGGAAGAAATTGCGAGTCCCTTAGCCGAGATATTTGAAACATTGATAGTCACGGAAGAGATGCCTGAAGATTGGAGAGTGGCAAATGCTGTGCCTTTGTTTAAAAGGACTGCAGGGAAAAGCCTGGGAACTGCAGGCCAGTGAACCTCATAACTGTGGTGGGTAAGTGGGAAGGTATTTTGAGAGACAGGATTTATAGACATTTAGAGATGCAAAGACTGATTAGGGACATTCAACATGGCTTTGTGAATGGAAAATCATGTCTCACAAATTTGATAGAGTTTTTTGAAGGGGTGACCAAGAAGGTAGATGAAGACAATGCAGTTGATGTTGTCTACATGAACTTTAGCAAGGACTTTGGCAAGGTACCGCATGGTATGTTGTTGGATAAGGTTAAATCTCACAGGATGAGATATCTAAATGAATACAAAAGTGGCTTCTTGGCAGAAGCAGAGGGTGATTGTAGAGAGTTGTTTTTCAAACTGGGGGCTTGTAAGCAGCGGTGTTCCTCAAGGATCAGTGCTGATGAGAATATAGGAGGCATGGTTAATAAGTTTGCAGATTACACCAAGATTGGTGGCATAGTGGACAGTGAAGAAAGTTATCTCCGATTGCAATGGGATCTTGATCAATTGGGCCAGTGGGCTGACGAATAGTGGATGGAGTTTAATTTAGACAAATGTGAGGTGATGCATTTTGGTAGACTGAACCAGGGTAGTTAATGGTAGGGCGTTGGGGAGAGTTACAGAACAAAGAGATCTGAGAGTACATGTTCATAGCTCTTTGAAAGTGGAGTCATAAGTGGACAGAGTGGTGAAGGCATTTGACATGTTTGGTTTCATTGAGGTTTACATCATGGAAACAGACCCTTCAGCCCAACTTGTCCATGCCACCCTTTCTTTTTTAAAACCTTAAGCTAATCCCAATTGCCTACATTTGGCCCATTTTCCTCTATACTCATCGTACCCATGTAACTATTTAAATGATTTTTAAAAGACAAAATTGTACCTGCCTCTACTACTACCTCTGGCAGCTTGTTCCAGACACTCACCACCCTCTGCGTTAAAATATTGCCCCTCTGGACACTTTTGTATCTCTTCCCTCACTGAATACAGGAGTTGGAATGTCTTGTTGAAGTTGTACAAGACATCGGTAAAGTCACACTTCGAATATTGGGTACAGTTCTGATCACCTTATTATAGAAAGAATATTATTAAACTAGAAAGAGTGCAAAAAAGATTTACAAGGATGCTATCGGAATTTGATGGTTTAATTATAAGGAGGAGCTGGATAGATTGTGGCATTTTTCTCTGTAGTGTAGGAGGCTGAGGGGTGACCTTCTAGAAGTCTTTAAAATAATGACAGGCATAGATAAGGTAGATAGTCAATGTCTTTTCCCAACAGTAAGGGAGTCTAACACTAGGTTTAAGATGGGGGGCAGAGATACGAAAGGGTCCAGAAGGGCAATTTTTTTCACAGAGGGTGGGATGTGTCTGGAACAAGCTGTCAGAGGAGTAATAGAGTTCGGTACAATTTTGTATTTTAAAAAGCATTTAGATAGTTATGGGTATAGAAGGATATGGACCAAATGCGAGCAATTGGGATGAGCTTAGGGGTTTATAAAAAAAGGGTGGCATGGACAAATTGGGCCGAACGGCCTGTTTCCATGCTGTAAACTTCTATGATTTTATGACCCCTCCTCCAATACCTTCTTAGAAAGAGTTCCAAAGTTACAAACACTCAGAAAAAATTCTTTCTCATCTCTGTCCTAAAGAAGTGACCCCTAATTTTACTACATCTAGTTCTGGACTCACCCAAAGAGGAATCACCTTTTCCACATCCAATTTGTTGATATCATTCAATATTTTGTATATTTCATAGAACATAGAACACCACAGCACAAACAAGGCCTTCAGCCCACAAGTTGTGCTGATCATATCCATACCTACCAGGCCTATCTACAACTCTCAATCTCATTAAATCCCACATACTCATCCATAAGTCTCTTAGAAGACCCAATGAGTTTGCCCCTACCATCACCGATGGCACCCGATTCCACTCACTCGCCACCCTCTGAGTGAAAAACTTACTCTAACATCTCCTCTGTACTTGCTCCCCAACACCTTAAACCTGTGTCCTCTCATAGTGACCATTTCTGCCCTGGGAAATAGCCTCCGAGAATCCACCCTATCTATACCTCTCAACATCTTATAAACCTCCATCAGATCACCTCTCAACCTTCGTTTGTCCAGGGAGAAAAGACCTAGCTCCCTCAACCTATCTTCATAGGGCATGCCACCCAGTCCAGGCAACATCCTTGTCAATCTACTCTGCACCCTCTCAATATCTTCCACATCCTTCTTGTAGTGAGGCAATCTGAATTGCGCATAATATTACAAGGGCGGTCTTGCAGTGCCTTATACAGTTGCAGCATTACCTTCTGACTTCTAAATTCAATGCCTCGATTAATGAAGGCTAGTACACCATATGCCATGTTGACCACATCCTCCACCTGCGAGGCAGATTTAAGAGTCCTATGGACCTGGACCCCAAGGTCCTTCTGCTCCTCTACACTGTTAATGTTGTCGGGGAGAATACTGTGATACCAGGTTGTAGACTGGGCAGGATTGAGGATCATAAGGAGGAGGTGTTAGCGAATCTTGAGGGTATGAAAATTGATAAGTCCCCTGGGCCAGATGGGATTTACCCTAGGATTCTCTGGGAGGCTAGAGAGGAGATTGCACAGCCTTTGGCTTTGATCTTCATGTCGTCGTTGGCTACAGGTATAGTGCCGGAAGACTGGAGGATGGCAAATGTTGTCCCTTTGTTCAAAAAGGGGAGTAAGGACCATCCTGGAAATTATAGACCGGTGAGCCTGACTTCTGTTGTGGGCAAGGTCTTGGAAAGAATTATAAGGATAGGATTTATAAGCATCTAGAGAGAAATAAATTGATTAGGGATAGTCAGCACGGTTTTGTGAAGGGTAGGTTGTGCCTCACAAACCTTATTGAATTTTTTGAGGAGGTGACCAAAGAGGTAGATAAGGGTAAGGTATATGTAGTGTATATGGATTTTAGCAAAGCGTTTGATAGGGTTCCCCATGGTAGGCTACTGCAGAAAGTGCAGATGCATGGGATTGAAGGTGATTTAGCAGTTTGGATTAGGAATTGGCTCGCTGATAGAAGACAGAGGGTGGTGGTTGATGGGAAATATTCAACCTGGAGTGCAGTTACAAGTGGTGTATCTCAAGGATCTGTTTTGGGGCCACTGCTGTTTGTCATTTTTATAAATGATCTAGATGAGGGTGTAGAGGGTTGGATTAGTAAATTTGCTGACAATACCAAAGTGGGGGGAGTTGTAGACAACGAGGATGGATGTTACAGTTTGCAGAGGGACATAGATAGGTTGCAGAGCTGGGCCGTGAGGTGGCAAATGGAATTCAATACGGATAAGTGTGAGGCGATTCACTTTGGTAGGAATAACAGGCATATGAAATATAGGGCTAATGGAAGGACCCTTAATAGTGTTGTCGAGCAGAGGGATCTTGGGGTACAAGTACATAGCTCTTTGAAAGTTGGCACCCAGGTTGATAAAGTTGTTAAGAAGGTATGGTGGGAAGGCCTTATGAGGAAAGGCTGAGGGACCTGAGGTTATTTTCATTAGAGAGAAGAAGGTTACGCAGTGACCTAATTGAGGCGTACAAGATGATCAAAGGACTGGATAGGGTGGATAGTGAGAGCCTTTTTCCTCGGATGGTGATGACCAACACAAGGGGACATTACTTTAAATTAAGAGGTGGTAGTTATAGGACGGATGTCAGAGGCAGGTTCTTCACACAGAGGGTGGTGAGAGCGTGGAATGCCCTGCCTGCAGCAGTTGTGGACTCGCCTACTTTGGGGCATTCAAATGGTCGGTGGATAGGCATATGGATGATATTGGAATAGTTTAGGTTAGAGGGTCCACTGGCCGGCGCAACATCGAGGGCCGAAGGGCCTGTACTGCACTGTAATGTTCTAATGTTAAGAGTCCTACCCTTGATATTGTACTCCTTCATTCCATTGGACCTGTCAAAATGGACCACTACACATCTATCCGTGTTGAAGTCCATCTGCCACTTCTCCACCCAGTCTTGCATCCTATCAATGCAACTTCTGACATCCCTGCAGACTATCCGCAACACCACCAACCTTCATATCATCGGCAAACTTACTAACCCATCTCTCCATTTCCTCATCCAAGTCATTTACGAAAATGACAAACAGCAAGGGTCCTAGAACAGATCCCTGGGGCACTCCACTGGTGACTGGCCTCCATGCAGAAAAAGACCCATCCACAACCACTTTCTGCCTTCTGCAGGCAAGCCAATTCTGGATCCCAAGGCAACAGCCCCTTGGATCCCATGTCCTCTCACCTTTTCAAGATGTCTTCCATGGGGAACCTTATCAAATGCCTTGCTGAAGTCCATATAAACCACATGCATCACTCTTCCTTCATCAATGTGATCCGTCACATTTTCAAAGAACTCGTAAGGCTTGTAAGGCATGACCTGCCCTTGACAAAGCCATGCTATTTCTGATCATACTAAACTTCTCTCAATGATCATAAATCCTGTCCTTCAGTACCCTGTCCATCAACTACCAACCAGAGGTCAGACTCACTGGTCAGTAATTTCCCAGGCTATCTCTGTTCCCTTTCTTGAAAGCAGGAACCACATCCGCAATCCTCGGGAACCTCTCCCTTCTCCATCGATGATGCAAAGACCATCACAGGGGTTCTACAATCTCTTCCTTCCGCTCCCACATTAACCTGGAGTACATCCCATCTGGTCCTGGCAAATTATCTATCTTGATAGAATTTAAAAGTTCCAACACATCCTCTTTAACGTCCATACAGTCAATCTTTTCAGTCCACCGCAAACCTGTAGTACAACCTCCCAGATCATTTTCCACCGCGAATACTGAGGCAAAGTACTCATTAAGCACCTTCACCATTTCTTTCAGTTCCACACAGACATTTCCCTCTTCACCTTTTATAGATCCTATCTCTTCACATCTCATCCTTTTAATCTTCACTTGTTTCAATCAAGTCACCTTTCACTCTTCTAAACTCTAGTGGAAACAAGCCAAAGAGAGCTTCAGGGTTTAGATGTCCAGATCAACAACCTGTCCTGGTCTCCCCCATGTTGACACTGTAGTTAAGAAAGCCCACCAATGCCTTTACTTTCTCAGAAGACTAAGGAAATTTGGCATATCAGCTATGAGTCTCAAAAACTTTTACAAATGCACCATAGAAAGCATTCTTTCTGGTTGTATCCCAGCTTGGTATGGCTTCTGCTCTGCCAAAACCGCAAGGAACTACAAAAGGTCATGATATAGCCCAATCTTTAATGAAAACCAGTCTCCCATCCATTGACTCTATCTATACTTCCTGCTGCCTTGACAAGGCAGTCAGCATAATTAAGGACCTCACACACGCCATATATTCTCTATTCCACCTTCTTTCATTAGGAAAAAGATACAAATGTCTGAGATCACGTACCAACTGACTCAAGAACAGCTTCTTCCTTGCTGCTGTCAGACTTTTGAACGGACCTACCTTAAGTTGATTTTTCTCTACTCCTTAGCTATGACTGTAACACTACATTTTGCACTCTCTCATTTCCTTCTCTATGAACGTTATGTTTTGGCTGTATAGTGCGCAAGAAACAATACTTTTCACTGTATGTTAATATATATGACAATAATATATCAAATCAAAATAGTCAACTAGTCCAAATAGTCCCAGTTGCCTTCTAGATTCCCACAGCCATATATATTTTCTCACATCAAGTATTTATCCCATTCCTTTTTGAAAAGTTTTGGCTGAACGTACTTCCATTACCATTTCATTGCAAATCATCATTTGTCACTAAATTATTTGTTTTAATTCGCATGTCACTTTTGACTCTTTTGCCAATCATCTAACTCTTATGCCATTGGAAAGACTCCTTCAACAATTCATAATTTTAAACTTCTTGATCAAACTTACACTTTTTCTTGTCCACTCAGCAAACTAACCTGAATTTCTCCAGTCTGAAGTCCCTCATGCCTGATGCCATTTTAGTAAAGCAACGTCTCTACGGCTTTGGCATCTTTCCAAAAATCTGGTGGCCAGAACTGAAGACAGTATTCCTGTATTTCAAGAAGATTTAGCTTCCCTTCTTCTGTACTCTATGGGTTGTGTTTCCATCCTTGAGGCGGGCAGCATGAGCTAGTAAATTTCCCAAGTCGGTACACTGGCAGGGAGTAAAGCTGAGAGGACTGTTTTCTTTTTTGTTACAATAACAGGGATGATGCCCAGTTGGCACAGGCTTTTTAAACAGCCCACCTCCACACCTAGCAGATCTGTAGCTGTACCCAAACTCTTTCCAGGAGGAGTGGGCCTGACTTCAGTTATCATACCCACATCCTGTCCCCATCCAAATAAAAATCCTACCTTTGAAGACACTTAACTGAGATATTGAAATTCCAAAACTAGGGTATGAGAGACTAGGTGAATATGCATGGGTTGGCAAAGAAGCTGCGAGATGCCATAGATTGCAGGGAGGGGTGGAAGTGTGGAGAATGAGTGTAGGTTGGCTGGAAGGCATGAGGGGCCAGTGAGGGTTGCTGAGGAACTTACGTTGGCATGAGGAGCACGGGTAAGGCCTTTTTAAGTTACCTTTCACAAGGTTCCCTCATGCCAGCTATGGTTCACGACTCCTTTGAGGAACTGTGAACCACAACTGATTGAAAAGCTGGCTAGACTCCACAAATATTGCAAAGAATTATGAGATTCCTATCCCCAAAACAGAGCCAGTCAGGTCAGTACTGCAGAAATCCGCACTCTCATTTCATCTCGACAAAGACTGGATATGCCAGGAAAAAGCCTGACAATCCCATTTCTCAATGTCTGTCGAGTCTCCCTGATCTGTCAAAAATCCAGAACCTATATGTTCATTTTTTAAAATAAACAATATGTTTATCTTGCCTTGCACGTTCAAAGACTTATTTACATATATCCCGTGTTTTTGATGGATATTGGTTTCAATTCCTGTGCTGGCTGTGGTTTTTCATGAAGGCACCGCCTTCTCAACCTTGTCCTTCGCCTGAGGTGTGGTGATCCTCTGGTTAAATCATCACCAGTCAGCTCTCCGACTCAAAGGGGAAAGCAGCCTATGGTCATCTGGGACTATCGTGATTTTACCTTCATTGGTTTACAGGATTGTGTACTTACTAAGAATATTACAATAGAAGATACATTTTGCAACTCATGTTATCCTTAAAAAATCTGTGTACATCTATGGAGATACAAGTGGGATGGAGGAGTGTCGTGTCATTTTTTCATATTTAATAAATGTTATTTCTTTTGTTCAAAGTTAATTGGCAGTTTTGTGACCCTGATCATCCATGTCTCTAAACAAAAAAAAACGTTATGGTCCACTGAGCCAGGATTCCATTCTGGAACTTTACTACCCAGTAGTGAATCTGGGATTGTAAGTCAGCGTTTAAAGTAGGTCCTTTCTATTTTTATACTATTACTGCAGTTTCCTCTTTTACTGCTCCACTGGCAGCATCCTCTTCTCTAGTGAAGACAGATAAAAAGCAGTCACACTCTGCCTTCATAATGACAATTCTTTTCTCATCCCCAATTGCCATTACCCATCCCCTGGCTATCTTTTTAGTATTTATAAAAAGGCTTGTGGGTTCCATTTTAGCCATTAATCTTTTCATAATCTCTCTTTGCTCCTTTTTTTTAGATCTGCTCCATACTCTTTGCATTCAACTTGGTTATGTGCATTATAAAACTCAAATTTATCATACACCTCCTTATTTTGAGTCATTTTAATCACTATATTTTGTCATGAAGGAAACTCTAGATTCGGATGCCCATTGTTTTCCCTCCATTGGAAAGTATCTACTCTATTCCTGAACTCTCTCTTTGAAGAATTCCCATTGTTCATTTACTTATTATATTTTGATCCCTTGAAAGTCTCTTAAATAAACCTTTGCCAATTAACTCTTTTGCACTTGATTGTCCCTCTCCCTTTATCACAATTATCACAAACCTGATGATAATACAATTATTGTTTCCCACAAACCCCTGCACTGAAACAATTTCCATTCACACCCCACACCCCCCCTCCCTCTGTCCCCCCCACATCATTTCCCCCCCCCTCCCCCCTTCTGTTCCCCCCCCTCCCCCGCCCTCTCCCGGCTCCCCACTCCTTTCCCTGAACGAGATCCAGGACAGCTTCATTGGGCTGGAAATGTGCCTATCAGAAAAATTCTCCAATCAGGAATTCCTCCACCTCTTTACATTAATTTTATCCCATTCTATATTAGTACAACTGAAATCTTTAATTATCACTAGCCTTAACACCTCTGTAATTTCCATGCAAATTTGCCCCCTCATTTCCTTTCCATAATTGGTGAACTACAACATAATATTTTCTTTATCAAATTATAATCAAATAGATTCTGCTTTTGACTCTTCAACTGCATCATTACCTAATTTGTACTATGATAGTTTATTTGATCAACCCCTTCCTTTTTATCCATCCTCATGTTTCCTGAGCACCTTTTAGGATTATTAAATTCTTAATCCTCTCCTTGCTTGCACCAGATCTCTGTTATTGTTACTACATCATAATCCTTTGTGATAACATACTTGCAAGTCATCAATAATATTCACCCTGCTATGTGCACTTAGGCACGTGCTCTCCAAATTCATCTTAGGCTGTTTTGCATCTGTCCCTGTCAGATTCCTATTTCTGAACTATCCTTTGCTCTTGTATTATTTAGTTTTGCCAGTTCTCTATACACCTCTGCACCTTTCAGCCCCATGATTCTTTCCATTGCCTTTCTAAATTAGGTTAAGCCCTCTAACACAAGGTAGGAGTAATTGGATGTGACTGCTGCCATTTCTAAAATTCTTTCTCACAAGCATTAAAAGCTGGCACATAGACTTAATCTGAAAATATCTCCTCGCAGATTCTTAATTCTTTCAACTTCCAAAAATATTCACTTTGGTTAGAGAATCTGCAGGCAAAATGATTGCTTAATTTGTGAAGGTACATGTGAAGAAATTCTTTATTGATATCTACATTTGCTTTTTATATTACTTTTCAACTTTTTTCAATATCCACCAACTACCTGAATGATTTGCCATAGTTTTGGCTGATGAGCCATGAAAAACCTCCAAAGATGGTGGAAAGACAATGGGCTGGATTTCTGTCAAAGAGACATGTATTGGGGTCAGGAATTTTCCTAACACCATCCTGGAGGAGCCAGCTTGGGCTGGATACAGGCCCATTGACTCCTTAAAAAGATGAAGGCAGTAATGGAGATAGGCAAATGACAAGGTCGGCAGGTTAAGAGCCCTAGCTCCATTTACTGGGACATTGGTTCCCTGAACGCCCACATATCTCTTCACTCAGTATGCAATTGGCACACAACTAATGAGCTATAAACAACACCAGCAAATCTTTGAAATGTTCATTAAAAGAAACAGGTATTCAAAATCCTTTCAATAAACATGTTCATACATATGAATTAGGACTAGGAGCCAGCCATGGCTGATCTGATTGTAACGTCCTGCCAACCATAATAACCTTTCATCAGCTTGTTCATCAATAGCTGATCTACTTCTCCTTAAAAATATTCAAAAACTGTACTTCCAATGCCTTTTCAAGTAGTGTTTCATTGACTCAGTATCCTTAGCGAAAAAAAATCTCCATCTGTCAGATCTTTGTTCACTCAATTAACATTTTAGTCTTGTGCCCTCTTCACAACATTTTAAGAGTTTGGGTGAGTTCCAAGAAAAACAAATGGATTCAGCTCAACAGAATCAGTTGTTACAGGGATTGTCTGATTGACAGCTTTGTTGCCTTGTAATAAACCAATCATTCTTTGAAATCCCTTTTCAATGCCAGCATGTTTATTTGAACAAGATTACAGGGTGCAAAATTATTGAAAGATATCTCAATGGGATTTGTAATATCTTCGTTTGATTGCCAGTTTTACAAGAAGGTAAAAAAAGCCTCTGAGAAACCACGCCTCCTGCAAAGGCTGACCTGACTCAAAATTGTGGGAGGGTATGAAATATCCACCCGATAACAAAGCCAGCAAGGGCAGAGTTGCTACATAAAGTCTCACAATCTGAACCCTTTATCCCTGCCAGCAAAACATTGCAGGAAATAGAATTTAGTGGGAATCCTGGAATCATCTCTCATCTGACATTTTTAACATCCTTTTGCTGTTATTTTGATATGGATGGAGGCATGAAAATCCAGGCCTACATCTCCTTTGATTTCACTACTAAGATGAATGGGAGAACCTCATGGAAATTCATTTCCATTGTTCCCAACTGATAAAAAATGAAAGCCAAACATTATACTTACTGCTTTATCCAAATTTAAAATTAATTGCAGAAATTGAGTATATGCTTCATTACCCTGGTTCTATTCTGAATATAGAGCTTCAAGTGAACTGTTGAGCAAAAAGTAGGTCAATTTTGAGTGGACTGAAGTGAATAGAGGACTTCATCAAAAATAGATAGTAATAGATACAAAAGAACAGATAATAGAAAAGATCATAATTGTTAAACTTTATTCCAAATGTTCACAAATACTGAGCAACAATCTCTTGATTTCCTCAAATGCTTTTTTTAATCAGCTATACCTGTTGAGCCTTACATGAATTTATTGTTACTACCCACCTTCACTGACCAATTGACCAGATTACTGAAGATGATCTTCATCCTCTGTTTAAACCTGAACTTGCTGAGTTGGAGTCAAGGTTCCTTGCTTACAGAAGTTTTTAAAGCATCAAAAACAATTCATTACTCTTCAATTTTCTCATCTCAGCATCTTAAAAAGTTTGCTAAGATAATTAGCCCATATTAGCCATGAGCATAAACAATGACATAGAACATAGAACATAGAACATAGAACAATACAGCACAGAACAGGCCCTTCGGCCTTCGATGTTGTGCCGACCAAAATAAAAAGCAATGCCCCTCCTAACTAAACCATTCCCTTCTCATCCATATACTTATCAACTAACCTCTTAAACGCCACCAAACTTGGCGCATCTACAACAGCTGCAGGCAGGGCATTCCACTCCCTAATCACTCTTTGAGTAAAGAACCTACCTCTGATATCCGTCCTATAACTCATACCCCTTAATTTAAAGCTGTGTCCCCTCGTGCTAGCTTTCTCCATCCTAGGAAAAAGGCTATCACTGTCCACCCTATCTAAACCTCTAATCATCTTATATGCTTCAATAAGATCCCCTCTTAGCCGCCTCCTTTCTAACGAAAACAACCTCAAATCCTTCAACCTCTCTTCATAGGACCTGCCCTCCATACCAGGCAACATCCTGGTAAACCTCCTCTGTACCCTCTCCAATGCCTCCACATCTTTCTTATAATGTGGCGACCAGAACTGCACACAATACTCCAAGTGCGGCCGCACTAGAGTTTTGTACAGCTGCAACATGATGCTGCGGCTCCTAAATTCAATCCCCCTACCAATAAAAGCTAAGACTCCATAAGCCTTCTTAACAACTTTATCCACTTGACTGCCTACTTTCAGGGATCTATTGACACATACACCAAGATCCTTCTGTTCCTCAACACTATTAAGAGCCCTACCATTAGCCCTATACTCTACACATTTATTGTTCCTGCCAAGTGCATTACCTTGATATTTTCGGACATGGGTCCGAAAATATCAAGAGAGCTGAAAAACAAGATTTTCGCCGGCGAGATCTCATTTTCTGATTTTGCCCACCCTTCACTGGTGACATAACAAGGTTCCTGCCCAGACATTTAAATTAATTTACATGTGGTTAAAGAGCTTCCCCACCTTAAGTAACCCCCCGTAAGAAACTCCCCCTTTGCTAACGTAATGTCACATCGGCGAGATTTACAACAGGATGCAGTTAAGAGGAACCCACTGGCAGTACAAATAGCTCTCGGGGAAGATAGACATATCTGAGCAGTGCCAACATGGGGCAGGCCCTCCCCAGGGAGTTTCATTGGTTACTCTTGCATGTTGGAAGGGATTGTCCCAATGCTCGTGGAGGTGGGGGGAGCAGAGGGATGTGGATGCAGGAGGGAGCATTGTAATTGGAAATCAGAATGCTTGCTGTATCAGGCTCCATCCCGCCAGGAAGTTGACGAAAAACCATCCCCCCCCCCCCAAGATTTTCAGGGCGTAAAACGTCAGGGATGCTGAAGAGAAAACTCAGCTGTGCAGACTGTGAGTTGCATGTCGGTTTTCTCCCCTCAACCAGCACTGTCAGGCTGCTGGGGTGTTTCGGAACTGTAAACATAGAGGTTGATGCATGAATTTTGTGGGATCTAAAGTATTAGCAGAGGCAAAACCAGAAATAAATATTACTTGTTTTCTTCTGCATTCTTCTGAATGCTGCGGCGGTCCCTCGTTGTATAGTGGTAATGATGTATCAGAATTCACCAAGTATCTGTCTCCTATATCTTACAGCTCATGACTGTTCACCTTCATCAGTCTCATCAAATTACTTTTCCAATACTGCATTAAACACCATCTGCTGTATCTGATTTGACATTGAATTTAATATCCTAATTGTCACTTCCTAGTTCAGACTTAGCTCCACTCATTAACGATTCTTCAGTCTGATTGGTTAAGGAAACACAGACTCTTGCCTTGCTTGCTCAGGTCCCAGATGTTCTGTGGCCAGTGCTGTGCTATTTAAATAGTGGACTGACAGGAATACCCAATATAAGCAAGGGTAACTCTAACCAATGATGCAAACTCCAGCCCATTGACATTCTGACTCAAGGCAGTTAATGGGCCTCCCAAGACATCGTTACAGCTTTAAGTAACAACTATGCACTAATTGTAACTCCTGTTCAGTTACAATAATCAGTGTGTAGCTTCCATGAGATTTGTTAAATGCTCAATTAGATCCAGATCTGATTTGGATGAGAATAAGGATTCTTAAATGAGTGTGAGCTGCTGATTCACATTGAATTTGTCTGAGATTGCTTAAAGAAACAGGAGCTGAGTCAAGTGAACTATTTTCAACATATCCCGGGGTTGGGAATCATTCCTGGTGACTGGAGGGAGGTTTATGTACCAATATTCAAAAAGCCAGAACAGGAAATGATACATGAATTTGTAAAAGATAAATCACATTCGATTAATTTGGTTAGCTTCTTTGATGAAGTAATAAAGAGCGGAGATAAAAACATAGAAACTGGAAGCAGAAGTAGGCCATTCGACCCTTCGAGCCCACTCCGCCATTCATCGTGATCATGGCTGAACATCAATTTCCTGATCCTCACTTCCCCCTATATCCCTTTAGCCCCAAAAGCTATATGTAATTTCTTCTTGAAATCAGACAAAGTTTTGGCCTCAACTACATTCTATGGTAGTGAATTCTAATCATTCACCACTCTCCAGGTGAAGAAATTTCCCTCACCTCAGTTCTAAAAGATTTATCCTTTATCCACAAACTGTTACCCATAGTTCTGGGCCCCCGCACCACTGGGAGCATTCTTTCTGAATCTACCTTGTCTAACCCTGTTAAAACTACGTAAGTTCTTATGAGATCCCTTCACGTTTCTAAATTCTAGTAAATATAATCCTGACTGACTTAGTCTCTCCTCATATAACTAACCTGCCATCCCAGGAATCAATCTGGTAAACCTTTGCTGAACTCCCTCTATAGCAAGGACATCCTTCCTTAGATAAAGGCACAAAAACTGCACACAATACTTGAGGTATGGCCTCATTAACGTCTTATATAATTGCAGTAAAACATCCCTATTCCTGCACTATATGAAGACAGTATGATTGACATTATGTATGCAAACTTTAAAAATAACATTTGATATCAAAGTACCACATAATACACTTGCCAGCAACATTGAGGCAATGGAATTAAAGAGACTATGGCAGTGGTGATATGAAATTAGCTAAGGAAGGGAAAATAGAAAGCAGTGATAAACAGATTTTCTTTCCCCACACTACAGACAAGTATGCTATGGCATCCTCCAATTCTACACACCACACTTTAGTTAGGAAGGATGTCAAGGCTTTGGGGAAGGTGCTTAGGACAATTACTAGATGGTAACAAAGATCAAAGGCTTCAGCTACGTGGCAGGAGTAGAAAAACTAGTGTTGCTCTCCTTCAACAAAGGTTAAGGTGAGATTTGATAGCAGTATTTGAAATAATAAATAATTGATACGAATAAAAAAGAGAACCTATTTCAGTGACAAAAGAATGATAACCAGATAACACAAATTTAAAGTAATTGGCAAAATGGAGGCAGCATGGAGGCACAGTAGTTAGCACTGCAGTGTTGCAGTGCCAGGGACCCAGCTTTAATTCTTGTTTCAGGTCACTATCTGTGTGGAGTTTGTCCATTTTCCCCGTGTCTGCACTGGTTTCCTCTGGGTGTTCCAGTTTCCTCCCATAGTCCAAACATGTGCGGGTTAGAGTAATTGGCCATGCTAAATTGACCCTAGCGTCAGTCGATTATCAAGGTAAATATGTGGGTTTGCAAGCATGGGGCTTGGCGTAAGATTGTGGTCGGTGCAGAGTCAATGAGCTGAATGGTTCCTTCTGATTGTGGCGATTCAATGAAATGGACTGGAAGCGACATGGGAAATAAGTTACCATTTAGTTTGCACAGTAGTGAGTTATGATCTGGAATTCATTGCCTGAAAGGATGGTGAAAACCAAGTCAATAATAACTTTCAAAAGGAAATGGAATAAATAATTTAAGGTCTGAAATTTGTAAGGAAATGGGGAAAAATTGGGAATGGGACAAATCAGATAATCCCTTCAAAAAGCTGGCACAGTGTCGAAGAGCTTTCTTCTGTTCTGCATTATTCTATGATTAATTTGATGTCAGTTGCAGGAAAATAGTTTGATGGGATCGCTCATTAGGATGCTGTCTCAGACTACTTTGAGAGACAATGGATTATTAGGGATATGCAACATGGCCTCTGGAAAAGAAAGTTACGTTTTACCAACCTGGTCACTAGGTTCATGGATGAAAGTAGGTTGCTTTGCTACTGTATACATGGATTTTCAAAAAAGTGCCAGTTCCTTCAGCAGCCAATTCCTGCTTGTCACTTACATCTGCACTCTTAAATTTACAGTTTTGACCTCTTAGCACTTTCTTGATCACTGTCCCATTTCTACTGCTGATCATCTGGTCCCTTGAACAATGTTTATTGTCTCTCATCCTGCCCATTATCCCATTTTAGGCCTCATCCTCAAAAGGGACAGACAAGTGCATGTCCACCTAATCTGGCTGCATCACATCACTGGTTCACTAATGTCCTTTAGGGAAGGAAAACTGTCATTCTTACCTGGTGTGGCCTACATATGGATTCCAGAGCTGCAGAAATATGGTTGACTTGCAACTCCCTCAGGCAATTAGGGATGGGCAATAAATGAAGACCAGTCAGTGATGCTCATGCCTCATGAATGAGCACAAACCTTAGGATCATCATGGAGAGAAACAACACGAGATTCTCCCCCCTCCCCTACCACCCCACTCCTTGTCTCCCCACCAAATAAAAGCCACCAATTTAAACACAACACCAAATTTCCTTCAACAAGAAGTGCAATGAGAGTATAGATTTCTTTGTTACAATAGATACAGGATAACAAAATTCAATACTCAAACAATCACAACTTAAATGTATAGTATATTTCTAATGTTATAAAGCTCAGAAAACCTCTTATACTGCTGTTACATTAAATATTTCTACCTTAAATGGAAGTGAAAATTTGAGTATGTTTATAATGTATATTTTTGGCGAATTTTTGCAGTTAGGAAACAGAAAAAAAATCTGTGCCCTAAAATGTAATATTTTCTACCTTTTCACACCTCGAATTTGCACTAAGCATTCCAACGCCAAACATAGAAAGTGCCAAATACTAACTGCAGCTTCCTCTACTCTGCTCAATTATTTTATTTTTAACTCCAACTTCGAAAGAGTGTCATGGTGGCACAGTGATTAACAGTGCTGCCTCACAGCACCAGCAACCATTGCTTGGATCACTGTCAGTGTGGAGTTTTCACATTCTCCCCGTATCTATTAGGTGGATTTGAAACGAAGACTGTCAGATAAAAAAATAAATTAATTTGGGAAGGCTTTCCAGAAGATAGATAATTTGAGTATAGAATAGTCACAGACCAATGAGGGGAAGCAGAAGTCAGCTCCCTAGGTGACTAAAGAAATAGAGATTAACATGAAACAGGAAAAAAGAGCTAACAATTAATGCTAGATATATATTACAGTAGAGAACAGTCAGGATACAGACTGCACAGGAGACCTGAAAAAGGTGAAAAAAGAGCTTAGAGAATGCCAAAAGATTAGATTATCACACAAAAGGGAAAACAAATTCCTTCTATAAACATATAATGAAGAAAAAAAAATCAAAGGAAAGATAGATAATTGGAAACCAAAATGATCTTTCTGTGAAGGTTTTATCTGGGTGCTCCTGTTTCCTCCCACAGTCTAAAAAGCATGCAGGTAAGGTGAACTGGCCATGCCAAATTCTCTCCCAGTGTGCTTAAAAAACCTTCAGTGTGCAGTGATTAGGGGATTTTCACAGTACCTATATGAACGTAGGCCTACTTGTGACTAATAAATTAACTTTTCTGCTGCACATGCATTTTTCCATTCCCATACCAACTATCCCCAAGCACTGAATGTTGAAATAAATCTCTGAACTTTAAGAAGCATTGCTCTGTGGGTTTGTGATCATCACAAATTGATTTGAGCTGTCTAAAGGACTCATACAGCAAGAGGAGATGGGAAATTATTGTTCCATATTTTTGATTGAAAAAGCAGTACAAATTCATTGTGACATATGCTCTAATGCAACTTGGTGTATTGGAAATGTTATAAAAATATCAGATTATTCCAATTACTTCTGAACAATCAGAATAGTAACAAAATCAGAAAGTAACAAAGATTACAATCATTTAATTACGTAAAACCCATCAACATTTCACCTATTATACTGTATCATTACGTGAAGTTCCTGGAAAAGGTTCCGATGAGGGCATTAAATTGATTTGATTTATTATTGCCACATGTATTAGTACATAGTGAAAAGTATCGTTTCTTGCCTACTATACTGATAAAGCATACCATTCATAGAGAAGGAAATGAGAATGTGTGCAGAATGTAGTGTTACAGCCATAGCTAGGGTACAGGGAAAGGCCAACTTAATGTGAGGTAGGTCTATTCAAAAGTCTGATGGCAGCAGGGAAGAAGGTTGATATCTAGTTTAAAAACCCTTAGTTGTCTCAGTAAAGAAACAGGTCTCATCATTCTAGAAAAACTTCTGGGAGATTTAGTTGAGTCATTTAAATTCAGTAAAGGACTAAACAGACTGTGACCACGTGGACAGATTATTTCAATTAGATGAGTCAGGGAGAATGACGGGGCATGTGTGAAAGTGACATAAGGTTAGATGTCAAGAGACTTTTCTTTGCCCTAAGTGTCATTGACCTCTGGGCCAACTAGCCAGCTCAAGCAGCAAGTGCAGATCCATTGCACCTACAATATTCAATATGGATCTGGAGAAGATACTGGTCAAGACAGAAAACACTGCGGATATAAGATTAGTGATGTACTTTGTGATGTTTGGAGCAGTTGCAGAGAAGGACAAGGAAAAATCAAAATATGAAAATACTCAACCACAAGAGGGCTAATTTAAGTGAGTTGTAGAGATTAAGTGGATTTGAAACGAAGACTGTCAGATAAAAAAATAAATTAATTTGGGAAGGCTTTCCAGAAGATAGATAATTTGAGTATAGAATAGTCACAGACCAATGAGGGGAAGCAGAAGTCAGCTCCCTAGGTGACTAAAGAAATAGAGATTAACATGAAACAGGAAAAAGGAGCTAACAATTAATGCTAGATATATATTACAGTAGAGAACAGTCAGGATACAGACTGCACAGGAGACCTGAAAAAGGTGAAAAAAGAGCTTAGAGAATGCCAAAAGATTAGGTTATCACACAAAAGGGAAAACAAATTCCTTCTACAAACATATAATGAAGAAAAAAAAAATCAAAGGAAAGATACATAATTGGAAACCAAAATGATCTTTCTGTGAAGGCCAAGAACATGGTTGAGATAATAAAACAAGTACTTTGCATCTGTCTTCACAAAGAGATGCTGCTAATACTGGGTAAGTCAGTAAGTTGTAGAAAAATTAGATAGTGGAAAAATAGATAAAAGTGTTAAAACAGTTGGCAATGTTGAAGAAGTAAAGCCACCTCGCGTAGCTGGGATAGTTATTGATGGAAGTCTCAGCTCAGAATCCGGGGTGATGGGAGTGGTACTGGAGAATGGAGAGTTGGAAATATGACACTTCTGTTCAGGAGAGAGGTAATTGTCAACTGGTCCATGTAAAATTGATGCTGGGGAAACTTGGAGAGATAAGAAACTGAAGCAAAATTGTCATTTCAGAAGTACACAGGTTAATAAATGACAGTCTGTACTGATTTGGTAAAAGCAAATCTTGTTTGACTGATTAGATTTAAATACTTTGATGAAATAGATATCACAATTTTTGGCTGTAGTGAAGAGTGTATATATTGTGATATAAAGGTGTCATTTTGCAGGATAAGCTTAATGAACCAGAGGATGTATTCTGGGCCACCAAGTCTCATAAAAGGAGATTAGGACAATACTTCCTCTAAAATTTCACTGTTATGCTTGGTCAGTTTTTCAAAACAAACTATTTTTAAATTGCTTACGGTGACTGTGTAGTGTTTAGCACTGATCAAGACCTGTGTGGTACCTTCCAGCTTTTACACAATGGCATGCACAAATATGCAACGCATCAAGAGCACTCAGCTATGCTTATGATCAAAAGCTTGGTTAAAGCTGAGTTTTAAGGATTGTCTTAAAGGAGGCATAAATGAAAGAGAGGCTGACAGAGGTAATTCAATTGGGATAAATCATTCCTAGCAGGACAGCTAAGTAACTACAGGGCACAAGTTTAAGATTGCTCTTTTGGCTTTTAGCCAATAACGAGAAAATGTTTTCCTCATTGAATTACGACCAGAATGCAATGCCTGAGCAGTTGGTGGAAGCAGAATCAACAATAACTTTCGAAAGGGAGCTGGATTTATATTTGAGAAGGCAAACTTTGAAAGGCCATGGGGATAAGCAGAAGATTTAGTCCAATTGATAGCTCTTTCAGAAAACACAGGTCCAGTAGGCCAAATGGCTTCCTTCTGCACTGTATGATTCTCATGATTACCAATGTTTTCGCTTGATCATAGTGTTTGAAGGAGAATTTCCCTGAATGCTGCTATTCCTAAATTGATTTTCAGAAACATTTCTTCTGGAAAGTTATAATTTTGTTAGTGAATGGGACCATTGAAGATCATGATGCTTAGCCAGTGCTTGACTGTATGGGAGACTTTGAGTAGACCAGACCTTTTCCCATCTGTCAATTTTGTCGTTCCATATGTTCTTCTTCAACATTCATTCAGAATCCCAAGAATTGTGTTTAAGCTTAGACTTGACACTTTAACATGGCAAAGTAACACACAACATATTCCAAAGAAATTAGTATCTTGGCTGCGATGAATGCAAATTCTTAGGTTAAAACACAGACGCCCAGAGAATGTTTTGGCGGGAAATTTAAACTCCTGCCATTTTTGGTTATTCAAACCTTTATCTGTTTCCAAATATCACCCAATGAATATTGAACATTTGTAATTTACAGTCGAGCTGCAGTATCTTCAATTAAATAAGCTCTGTTTACTGATGCAATTTTGTTGGGTGGCATGATGGCACAGTGGTTAGCATTGCTGTCTCACAGCACCAGGGCCCCAGGTTCAATTCCTGGCTTCGGTCATTGTCTGCGTGGAGTTTGCACATTCTTCCTACGTCCGTGTGGGTTTCCTCCAGGTGCTCAGGTTTTCTCCTGAAAGATGTGCATTAATCCTAACAGGTGCCAGAACGTGGCAACCAGGGGAATTTCATAGTAACTTCATTACAGTGTTAATGTGAGCCTTACTTGTGACTAATAAATAAAACTTTAACTTTTATTACGAAAAGAATCATATAAACTTCACTTCGAATTTCTCTGGTCACAGTTCAGTTATTTCTGTATAACATGGAAAGACAATTCAGCCGTGCATCACAATTCCGACGTGCATTAAAATCACACTGTGATTGAATAACAAATGTGTTCGTTCAGACTCCAAAACTCCTATGTACTCTACTGGAACAAAGGCATCATTTGAAATAACAAAAACTCTTCACATAAAAATATTAATTCAACTGTTATCGATATTATGTTTAGCATAATGTTTCTTCACTAGGTGCACATTTACACTCGGAGGTCATAGCTGCTTCTACTATGTGACTCTTCTGATTTGTGGCAGAACAGTGAAGATATTGAACAAAATGAATGCAGCCCTATACAAAATATGAGAGATACAAGGTGGAATTTTCCGTTCCCACGAGTGGTGGAATTATGGTGGGCTGGGCCACATAATTTGACATGATGGAAAAAGTCAAGTTTTCCTGCTAATAGAAAATTAGTTTGGAATTTTGTTCTCTTGACTTTATTGGATGGGTTAAAGGCTGAGCAAGTTTCCAACACTTACATTCATTTGCTCGTCATAAATGATCATTAAAAGACCAACTCAGCAGAATTACATTCATCCTCCAAATCGAGCTCTCGTCAGCAGACAATTAGAATAGTCTGTTTCTTGATAGATACAAGTGGCATGCATCTGGTGAGCTTCAGTTTATCAATAACTTTGAGATATAAAGATGCTGCTTTCGCCTACCTTTAAGAGTAGTGCTATGAAATGAAGTGCTTGTATCAGAAACTGTGCCAAGGCTAAGAATAGTAAGTCTGTTGAAGAAGGCTTAGGTATTGTTCTGGGGCTGAGAACATGCTGTTGGTGGCAGATTGAAGAGATGGTACTGGGGCTGAGGCCACACTGTGTGGGGAATATTGAAGAGACTGTCCTGGAGCTGTGTGGGTCATGTTAGAGGACTCCGCATGACAAACGTGTCTCAGTCCCAGGGAAGGTCTCTCTGGGCAGTGATGTCCACACAGGCAGTTGCCCAATCTGGGAATTGAACCCGGGTCCCTGATGCTGTGAGGTAGTGCTAACCACTGTGCCATCGTGCCACCCATAGGCCAATCCTTCCCATTAAATCATAGTTACCGAATGCATTGTCATGAATTCCATTTCGATTAATGAACACTAGCCAGCCATTCAGAAGCAAAGTAACATCCTCACAGGCAACTGGACAGCTTCATCAGAACACACAATTCCAATATCACACACTCATTCCTATATAGCAGACATTTCATCTGTCATTGAGTGGAACTAACCTCCATCGCTCAACAACTTGCATGGGGGGGAGTGGACAATAATAAAGGAGAAACATTCAGCCTTAAAGCTAGAGATAAAACAACACAGCAGGAGGCATTAAGGATGATGATGCTCCATGATGAATAATACTTTTAGCAAAACCTCATAATCATAAGATAAAGGCCTTGCAGAGTGCATCTGGATAAAAAGGTTCCAACTTACAACACGAAGACTCATTACAGATTAATGACTATGAATATTTCTCACAAAATTATCTGATGTGTGTCTCAGATGCAAGAGTTGTGTGTGTATTGTGAAGCCATCGTTTTCACATAGAAATTGCCTTTGTTCATGTCGGTAATGTGAAATTAAAGGCAATTGATTGTGGTGAAATTGAATGAGATTATGTGGAACAGATGAACAAGATGGGAGATAATTCAGGGATTGGTTCGGGGCAGGAGGTGGGAAGGTAAGGGTAGGGAGAGAGAAGGTCTGTAGACAGCTACACCCTTTTATCTGAGATTACTTTAGTGGGTATTTTCTTGGACGCTAGGAAGGCCATAACCTGTTAAGGGTCTCTTGCACCAGCGCACGTGCATCCTCCTTCAGTGCTGGAGTGTACCCAAGGCTAGAGCAATGGAGTCAAGCCAAGTACAAATCCGGCTGAAATAATATCTTGACAAAGACAGACTAGGTGGCACAGTGATTAGCACTACTGCCTCACAGCTCCAGGGATCTGGGTTAAATTCTGGCCTTGGTTGACTCTTTGTTGAGTTTACACATTTTCCCCATGTCAGCATTGGTTTCCTCTCGGTGTTTCAATTTCCTCCCACAGTTCAAAGATACGCAGGTTAGGTACATTGGCCATGCTAAATTGCCATTTAGTTTCCAGGATGAGTAGTTTAGAGGGATTAGCAGATTAAATATGTGGGAATAGGCCTATGTGAGATTATTGTCAGTGCAGACTTGATCGGCTGAATGGTTTCCTTCAGCACTGTAGGGATTCTATGAAACCCATCAACTGTAAGATCTAGCCCCTTGTGTGTGCTCAGCCATCACCAATAAGGGATTAAATCGTCAGATGAGTAGGATCCTACAGGAGATGGTGAGATTAAAGTGGGTTGGCAGAAAATTGGTGCATGACAGCGCACATTGGGCGAGAAGGTTCACTTATCCTGGCAAAGCACAGCAGATCATTTGTCCTTTTCCTGCCTGCAGGGTGGCCTTTTTTTGTGTGCCATGGGTACTGACCTCCTCCAAGGTTGCTTTTACTCAGATGGGTGTACTCCAGATCCTATCCCGAGGAAAGAGGACCCTCTGCCATTTCTGGAGCACAATTAGAGAGGCCTCGTTGAATCATGGAAGTTGAGGGTGTAGATCTTTTAGGTGCCAAGGATTCTCTGGCCTGCAGCGAGTGAACATGTGCGCAGAGGGTCAGTTTATCTTACTTGGCTGGACAGTTGATTTGTGATGCAAAGCAATGACAACAGCATGGATTCAGTTTCCCTACCAGCTGATATTATTCATGAAACTCTGCCTTCCCAACTTTGCTCCTCTCACCTGAAGTGTAAAATCCTCAGGTTAAATCACCATCAGGCAGCTCTTCGCTCAAAAGAGAGAGCAGCCTATAGTCATCTAGGAGTATGGCTACTTGACCTTTAGCTATTGTTTAAATATGGCACCAGGACCTTCGACCCTCACAACCGGGCAGGTGAATAGCTGCCCATGACAAGCTCCTTGATGCAGAATTCAATGAATGGAAAAGCTGAAGATCTATTCTTTAACTCATCCTGCTACATAGTGAGAATTGTGCTGACTTTGTGACCCATCACTACATTAAATGAAAATTCTGACCATAATCTAAAAATGATAAAGATAGATTTTGATCCAGCAAAACCATAAATACAAGAAAATCAAATTACAACAATATTTGAATTATGTCAAGACTATATTTACTGAAACACAGAGTTAATCCATAATTGTGTTCTTGGGTTATTACCGCTGCACCTATCCATTATATCATAAAACACAAATAAGGACCAGCAAGTCATTTTCACAAATTAAAAACCGAGTAAGAATATTCCTACACCATTTAAGACCACCAACTAAGCACAATAAAACAAATCAACAGCTACAGTAATTTTTGAGCTGGAGCTGAGGAAAGCAATTATACTGAAGCAATATAACCTTGTGATAAATCTCTCAAGATCTAACTCTGACTGAATGATTCAGATGTGCATAAATGGATTGTCAGACCCTAAATCATAAAAGAATTGAATATCCAGTCATATAGAATAATTCACATCCTCAGGTCATCCAAAGCACTTCACAGCAAAGGGATATTTTGAACTGCTGTCATGGCTGCCAAGGACTGAACAGCCAATTTAAACAAATCACCACACTCAGTTATGACATAAATTACTGGTGGTATTGGCTGAGTGGTGCAAAAGTATCTGGCATAGCAAGGGTTAATGTGGGACTGGGAAACAGTGTGATGACATGATGGGAGACTTGGGTCAGTTGTGACTGAAAAGACACTCTTTGAAAAAGCAAAGATGGAGTTAGCTCATAACTTTGATTAAACCCTTCATATAACCCTGGTGACATAGCGGCTCAGTGGTTAGCACTGCTGCCTCACAGTCCTAGGAGCCTAGGTTCAATTAGCAGAGACTCAGGTACCTGTCCATGTGGAGTTTGCATGTTCTGCGCATGTCTGTATAGCTTTCCTCTAGGTGCTCCAGTTTCCTCCTACAAAGATGTGCAGATTAGGATTAATTGGATTGGCCATGCTAAATTGCCCCTCAGCGTCAGGGGGATGAGCTAGGATAAATGCATGGGGATAGGGCCTGGATGGGATTGTGTCGGTGCAGACTCGATGGGCTGAACAGTCTCCTTCGGCACTGTAGGATTCAATGTAGATATGCACATGATTATGTGTCATCAATAAACACTTATGTTTAACGATACAAGGTTCAAAACCTCTTTTGAGACCTACTGAGCATACAACATTCAACATGTTGAGCCATAGATGTTGGTAAGAACAAAGAACAGGACTGCAGAGGAACAGGCCTTTCAGTCCATCAAGCTTGTATATTAGAACTCTCTTATTCAAATCGTTTCGTGTGAAAGGTAGTCCATCTGAGCAGGTAAGGTGTCTCTGTTTTGACATTTCATTCAACCAATGACAACTCTGACAGAGCAGCACTCCTTCAGAAACAGCCTTGATGACATGCTCAAGTCCTGGTGTAGAGCTTCGAACCCACAATCTTTTATTGCAGAAGTCAAAGTGCCATCAAATGTAACTTAACTAACACAACTAAAGTATAACCTTACTAGAGGTTTCAATCAAAATTAGTACTTCATACAATTTCAGGATGGGGAAATGACCAAACGTTCATGCTGCACACTACTGCATCCTCAAACGACCGTGTAAAACAAGATACCACAACAGAAAATCATCTATTTAGCATATGCCTCAGACATTTTTGTTCTCCAAAAAAGTATCTGATTGTCACCTGAAATGCTTGATGCTATCTGCTTCAATCACTTATTTCTGTAACTATAGGGGAAAAAACTTAACGTTCCATTTAAGGGAAAGGGACGGGGATATAAAACAGAAATTCGGGGAGTTAGGGTGGAAGCTTAGGGCTAAAACAAACAGAGTGGTTATCTCTGGTTTGTTACCTGGGCCGTGGGATAGCATGGAGAAGAATAGAGAGAGAAAATGTTTGAACTTGTGGCTAAAGGGATGGAGCATGAGGGAAGGGTTCAGATACTTGGACAATTGGGGCTCATTCTGAAATAGGCGGGACCTCTACAAGAGGGATGGTCTGCAGCTGAACCAGAGGGGTACTAATATCTTGGGGGGAAAATTTGCCAATGCTATTTGGGGAGGGGTGGGTTTAAACTGATTCAGAGGGGGGTGGGAACCTGAATTGTAGCTCCAATGTACAGGAGCATGAGAATAGGGAGGTCATGGATAAGGTTTCTAGGTCACAGCAATATATTGGAAGGCGGGAGGGTGATTTGAAGTGTGTATACGTTAATGCGAGGAGCATGTGCAATAAGGTGGATGAACGTGCAGCCTGGATTGGTGCCTGGGACTTCAATGTTGTCACCATTTCAGAGATATGGACAGACCAGGGTCAGGAATGGTTGTTGCAGGTTCTGGGGTTCAAATGTTTCACTCAGAGCAGAGAAGGTGGTAGAAGAGGGGGAGGCGTGGCATTGTTAGTCAACGTCTGTATTACAGTGGCAGAAAGGACATTTGATGTGGACCTGTCTATTGAGGTAGTATGGGCTGAGATTAGAAACAGGAAAGGAGAAGTCACCCTGCTGGGAGATTTTTTAGGCCTCCAAAGATGTAGAGGAAAGGATTGCAAGGATGATTCTGGAAAGAAGTGAAAGTATCAGGGTAATTGTTATGGGACACTTTAACTTTACAAATACTGATTGGAAAAGCTATAGCTCAAGCACGTTAGAGGGCTCAGTTTTTGTCCAATGTGTGCGGGAAGGTTTCATGGCACAGTATGTAGATAAGCCAACAGGAGATGAGGCTACATTGGATTTGGTTCTGGGTAATGAACCAGACCAGGTGTTAGATTTGGAGGTAGGTGAGCACTTTGGTGATAATGACCACAATTCGGTTACATTTACCTCAGTGATGGAAAGGGATAGGCATATACCGAAGGGCAGAAGTTATAGCTGGGGAAAGGTAATTATGAGGCTATTAGGCAAGATTTAAGATACATAGGTTGGAGTAGGAAACCGCAGGGGCTGGGAACATCTGAAATGTAGAGCTTATTCAAGGAGCAGCTACTGTGAATCCTTGATAAATATGTACCTATCAGGCAGGGAGGAAGTGGTTGAGCAAGGGAACCGTGGTGTACTAAGGTGAATCTCTGGTGAAGAGGAAGGAGACTTACCAGTGCCCTAACTGAACCTTCACATCTCATCTTTACATCAGTTAGGGCACTGGTAAGTTATAAATTAGCCAGGAGGGAGCTAAAGAGAGAGTTAAGAAGGGCTAGAAGAGGACATGAGAAGACTTTGGTAGACAAGATCAAGGAGCACCCTAAAGCTTTCTATAGATATGTCAAGAATAAAAGATTGGTTAGGGCAAGATTAGGGCCAGTCAGAGACAGCAGTGGGAAGTTGTGTGTGGAACTGAAGAGATAGGAGAGGCACTGAATGAATATTTTTTGTCAGTATTCAAGCAAGAAAAAGTCAGTGTAGTCGACTAGAATACTGAGATACAGAGTTGTAGACTAGATGAGATTTGAGATACATAAGGAGGAGGTATTAGTAATTCTTGAGAGTATGAAAATAGATAAGTCCCCTGGGCCAGATGGATTTACCCTAGGATTCTCTGGGAGGCTAGGGACGAGATTGCAAAGCCTTTGGCTCTGATCTTCAGGTCATCTTTGGCTACAAGTATAGTGCCGGAAGACTGGAGGATAGCAAATGTTGTCCCCTTGTTCAAGTAGGGGAGTAGAGGCCATCCTGGGAATTATAGACCGGTGAGCCTTACTTCTGTTGTGGGCAAAGTTTTGGAAAGAATTATAAGGGATAGGATTTATAATCATCTAGTAGGAAATAAATTGATTAGGGGTCGTCAGCACAGTTTTGAGAGAGGTAGGTCATGCCTCACAAACCTTATTGAGTTTTTTGAAAAGGTGACCAAAGAGGTGAACAAGGGTAAGGCAGTTGATGTGGTGTACTTGGATTTTAATAAAGCTTTTGATAAGGTTCCCCATGGAAGGCTACTGCTGAAAATGCAGATGTGCGGGATTGAGGGTGATTTAGCAGTTTGGATCAGGAATTGGCTAGCTGATAGAAGACAGAGGGTGGTGGTTGATGGGAAATATTCAACCTGGAGTTCAGTTACAAGTGGTGTACCTCAGGGATCTATTTTGGGGCCACTGTTGTTTGTTGTTTTTTTTATAAATGACCTGGATGAGGGTGTAGAGGGATGGGTTAGTAAATTTGCTGACATCACCAAAGTCAGAGGAATTGTAGACAGTGAGGATGGATGTTACAGTTTGCAGAGGGACATAGATAAGCTGCAGAGCTGGGCCAAGAGGTGGCAAATGGAGTTGAATGTGGAAAACTGTGAGGTGATTCACTTTGGTAAGAGTAACAGGATTTCAGAATATACAGTAGTGTCAACAAGCAGAGAGGTCTCGGTGTACATGTGCATAGATCCCTGAAAGTTGGCACCCAGGTTGATAAGGTTGTTAGGAAGGCGTACGGTGTGTTAGCTTTTATTGGTAGAGGGAATGAATTCCAGAGCCGTGAAAGCATGTTGCAACTGTACAAAACTCTGGTGCAGCCACACTTGGAGTACTGTGTACAGTTCTGGTTGCCACATTATAAGAAAGATATGGAGGCATTGGAAGGGGTGTAGAGGAGGTTTACCAGGATGTTGCCTGGTATGGTGGGAAGGTCTTATGAGGAAAGGTTGAAGGACTTGAGGTTATTTTCGTTAAGGAGAAAAAGGTTAAGAGGTGACCTAATCGAGGCATACAAGATGATCAGAGGGTTAGATAGGGTGGACAGTGACAGCCTTTTTCCTTGGATCATGATGGTTAACATGAGAGGACATAGCTTTAAATTAAGGGGTGGTAGTTATAGGATGGATGTCAGAGGTAGGTTCTTTACTCAGGGTAGTAAGGGCATGGAATGTCCTGCCTGCAGCAGTTGTGGACTCACCAACTTTAAGGTCGTTCAAATGGTCAGTGGATAGGCATATGGATAACATTGGAATAGTTTAGGTTAGAGGGTCATTAGATGTTCCACTGGTCAGCGCAACATCGAGGGCCGAAGGGCCTGTACTGTGCTGTAATGATCTATGTTCTATTTTACTCCTAAAATTATGTTGTGGAGGTGCAAATGTATGTCTAAAATTCCTTGTCACTATTTTAGCAGTAACATTAACCAAGTTAAAATAAATAGATTAACGCCTCTAAAAATGAGAAGGGCTTTTCTGATACCGCATTATAAGTTTGTACATGACTACATGAGTTTGTACGTGAATCTTATTTCTGACTTTCAATTTTAAACTTCTATTCCCCTAATAGTTGAGCTTTTTGGTAAAGCAAACAACTTTTCATAATCTTGAAAATGTACCTCAAAATCCCACTTTCTGAAACGCAAGCGTGACTTTCTAAATCCTTTCTTACAATTGAATATCCTGATGGGGTCCAAATGGGGTTTGATCAATTCTTTGTACAACAAAATAGATAGTTCAGCTGGTAAAGCAGAGGACTGTAGATTATTAAAACTGACATCCTTAAGACACTAGTTCAAATCAGGCTGAAAGGAAACTCTCTCTCATTTAAGCACTTGGAACGCCATAGAATACAATACCAAGTGCAGGAAAATGGGAATAGAATAGATAGTTGCTTAATGAGCAGGAGAGACCCAATGGCTTCTTTCTGTGCTGTAAAGCTTGGTGACAATCTTTACTAGATTTGTCCATTGCTCTTTGCTTTTATCAATGTCTTCTTGAGGTGATGTAAAGATCAGTTTCTTTCTTTTTCAGAAATGCTTTATGGTGAAGTGTTTCTCATTTCAATGTTACAGGACATTATTGTTCATGAGCAGAATATCATGCCGAGACTAGTTTATACACTTTTGAAAAGGTTTCCTTTTGTCCAGCAGATGAACTCTGCTTTGATTTGAGCACTGCCTTTAATTTTTAATCCCTACTTACAAAAAGCATCATTATATCAACCTCACAGCTCCTATTTTAGAGCTGGATTCTCTCATATTTATATGCAATCTTTCACAGCTGCAGCCTATGTGGTAACTGAATTCCCACACATGGTGTTGTTTGATAGGGAGACCCAAAAATTCTAACCACTGACAGTTAAGGAATAATTACATATTTCCAAGCTGGTGTGATGTGTGACTTAAAGGGGAGCTTGGAGGTGGTGGTATTTCTATTCACCACTGATATTCTAGGAGACAGAGTGGGTTTGCGACATTCATACGTAAACAAAGACTTCAAATTCCACAACTGCATAAATGAAATTGCAATATACTTTCATAGCTTTAGGCCTCAGTTGTTTTAAACACATATACTGCAATGGCCTTTCTGATGTGATTATTGATATTCTAATTCATAGAACAAAGAACAAAGAACAACACAGCACAGAAAACAGGTCCTTTGGCCCTACAATCCCGCACGGCCCATTTTAACACTCAGTGAGTGCCTCATTCAAATCCTTCTTCTACATACAACTTTTATCGAGATCTCGTGGACTCCACAATAAAGGAGTGCAAATTTAGAGAATTATGTGTGTGCCAGATTAAGGGAGATCCAATTTAGGGACAGTTTTATTAACACCAATTGGGGTGTGGGAGGAAACCTGAGCACCCAAAGAAAACCCAAGCAAGCACGGGGAGAACGTCTGTGGGAATTTGCACATCGACCAAGCCGGAGATCTGACCTGGATCCCTGTAACTGCACAGGAAACAGTGATAGGCACTGAGCTGTCACGTTACCTGTCAATTGGTCCAGTTTAAGCAAACACTAACAACGTAAAGCACCAGGCAACTCTTAAAGCAACATCCAAGAGCAGCCCTTGCACGACCCACTGCATGTATGCCCCTTGTTGGCCAACAAGGCGGACCGAATCGCCTGTGGATGTAAAAAAAAGACATCAATAAACATACAACAGCCTATACGGACATATATTGGAGCTACTGGGGATCTTCCATTAAAGAGACAGGTGAGCCATAAAATATGTTGGACAGCCCATAGGAATCTATTAATTCCCAGGAACGTCCTGAGGCTCTTGATCATCAACTAGAACATTCTTTTGTATCCTTCCATCTCTAGTCTGCTCATGTGCCTATCAAGTAAGCCTTAAACAACTCTAGCATGCTGCCTCCACCACCCTACTTGGCAGTGGACTCCAGGCTCCCACAACCCTCTGTGTGAAAAACCTCCCTCTAACATCTGAATTATACCTCGCTCCTCTCACCTTAAGCCTGTGACCCCTCATGACTTTTGCATCCAACCTGGGAAAAAGCTTCCCATTGTTCACTCTATCTATACCCTTCATAATCTTATACATCTCTATTAAGTCTCTCATCATTCTCCATCTTTCCAGGGAGAACAACCCCAATTTGCCAATCTCTCCTCATAGCTAAGACCCTCCATACCAGGCAACATCCTGGTAAACCTCCTCTGCACGGTCTCCAAGGCCTCCATACCCTTCTGGTAGAGCGGTGACCAGAACTGGATGCAGTACTCCAAATCTGGTCTAACCAACATTAGACACCAGCTTTTATACTCTATATCCCTTCCTATAAAGGCAAGTATACCATATGCCTTCTTTACCACGTTCTCCACCTGTACTGACACTTCAAGGACTTGTGAATTTGCACACCTAGGTCCCTCTGTGTTTCTGTACACTTAATGGTCCTACCATTTATTGTATAACTCCCCCTTACATTATTTCTTCCAAAATGCATCATCACACATTTATCTGGATTAAATTCCATCTGCCATTTCTCCGCCCAATTTACCAGCCTATCTATATCCTGCTGTATTGTCCAACACTGTTCATCACAATCAGCAAGTTCAAAGCTGCAACCCAACCGAATACAATGCCTAGATATGTAAAAGTAGCAATCGCAGTTAGTTTGTATGTCTAACCACAATTTTCAGTTTACTGTAAACTCATCTTGGCGCAATCTGGATATTTATTTTAAGCTGATGGCTAACCTAGGCTGATCCAGCAAATTAATCAATAATATGCTGCAGAGCAGCTTCAGAATGGATGGTTAGTGCCTGTTCACAAAACTGTACAACGATGAGCTGTCTGATCTTACTTTTGTCATTTAATCTTCTGAGATTGAAAATGTTTACTCAGTATTGTACGTAGATTGCTTTATGCATATCTGTCATGGCGACATGTAGTATAGCTGTGCAAAAGAGCCAGGAAAGGCTCAGAATCAGTATTTAGTTTTAAATATTCTGCAGGAAATGTTTCAGATGTGTTTCCATTATTGTACCCATCATGCCTTGTGAAGTTGCCTGGTTACATCAACAATCTTAACATTACAGCCAAATTTGCACAGCAACTTCCAAACTCCTTCCTTGCCGTGCCGAAGGCACTGCCAATACCTACATCCTCTGCAACAGAAACAGATAGGACTAGATGTATTTTGCAGCCAAATGCAAATTAGTATAAAAGCTATTTTTGAAACATTCAGCAAATTTGAATAGAAGTCAACATAAAAATTGGAGTGTGGCAGGACAGGAGCAAACCTGTACAATTTCCCTTCATAACCTATAAATGAGCACTATAATTTTCAGTTACATGAAACAGGTGTGTACTGGAGATGTGCTTGTAATGATGATTGCATCCACCAACCCCATATTGGTTACGTGCCCTTCAATTGATTATTCAAAGCGTAGTGGCATCAACAGTGAAAGGCAATGATAAGCATGATTTCACCCTTATCTCTAATTTAAAAAAGTCTTTCAACTTCCCCTTTGTGCTTGTAGTAATGATTCTGTAGAGGAAACATTCAATTAAGTAAACCAACTGACTGCCTTCTCCCAAGATCAACAGTACTTCCAGTGGGCCCCTGAGGGTATTTGTGGCTATCCTCCCTTTACTTATAACCCTCAGCAAACACATGCTTCTGAGTCTCCATCCAATCTGCTTGGCTGTGCCTCAGCATCAAAATAAGAAATAGTGCTGTGTCATCCTCCTTTGCGGTTAGGGATTAAATTGAAATGTTATTATTAGGCCTGATTAATCCAGCTTTTATCAGGAAGGATCTTGTTGAAATATAACTCAAGATAATCCATTCTACCACTCATATTGTCTGTTAGTGAGAGTAAGTGGTTGACTGTGGCAATTCAAGGAAGTGATACGAGTGAAGGGAGAATCACAAGTATGGCTCCACATCTCATTCCACATGCTTCAGCATTCCAACAGTGGACTTGGGAAAACGTGACTGGAACTTTAGCATTCAACAATATGTAGCTGTACTCATGATGAGCATATTTCTATGGCTAATGTGGCTTTTGGCAAAATAATCATTGAAATGAGCTTGTGGGCTTCATCATTGGGATCGAGATCATATGATCAATTGCATCTGTTGTTTCTCTCTCATCGATGAGCCCAATCTTCCTCTGAACCTTTGATCTTCACTAGACCTTAACACACATCTTTCTGCAGTTTTTTTACCTTTGCTTATTCTCTCTGAGCTCACATTGATCACTAGATTCGCTTCCTGCATTCGACTCAATTCCACTGAATTGCTAATTGCTTAACCTTCTCCCTTGACCCCATTCAGCTGATATTGCTAATGTGTTATGTACCATTGTGAGAGGGGCAAACTTTGAATCACCCTCCCTCCTTTTGCTACTTTGAGCTGGTGTGGTGCCATTCACACACGTCTATTTCTCATGATAAAGATAGAGTTGAAAGTAAAGCCTTTTAAATGAATTAATTTAAAAAAAAGCTAGTTAATTAATCATAGATATAAGAGAAACTCTAGGGGTTGAAGTTAATTCTTTCGTTGAAAAATAAAAGGGTGTCCATTTTTTTTCCATAGGAACAACTCTGCAAATTTCTGCAAACAGGACTCATTATCAGATTAATGACAACAAAGCACACATTGTTCCATTTTCATTAAAAAACAAATTGCTTCCTATTGCTTGGTATCAATGCCAGTCCTTACATTTAACTTGCCCTTTATGACTGTGCAACAGTGCAGGCTAAATTAAACAATTTGAAGTTAAGCATCCTGTTACTTAGACTGATGGAAATTGCACTTGTATCCAAATGGGTGCAAAGCTGATGGAGGGATAACTGCATGGGCCCGCTATGCCTCCCTGAGACTTGACACAAATTCAACTTTGGGATTCACTTAAAATACTGCTGTTGAACAGTCAGCACTAAAACGTCCCCCTCTGCAATTAGATGGCCAGGGAATGTGGAGAATTGTATGTTGATACACCAAGTTGGCCAATATCAAGGTAGGAGAAAGAGTAATTGCGAGTAGTCTTCACTGCTCTGGCCACTGACTGGTGATTCTGTGGGTTCAAACTGAGCATTCCTTGTTCCTGGGCACCTTTCTGTTCTGCAACCTCCAGTGATCAATTTAAGGATCTCTTGCTAAGTCACTCAACACCTTGTAAAATCAAACAGAAATTGTATTTGTACCCATGTATTTGAGGGCCTGAAGCTAGACCAGAGCCCTGATATGTACATTTAAGAAATTAAAAGCCCATTTCAGGTGGATACTTGGATGCATTGAAAGATGCTTGATCCACTGGTTTGGATTTTGCGATGATGATAATGGTGAACATTTCAGCCTGTGCCATCATTACTCCAGTTAAATTCATATTTACCAAAAGAATGAAGATACAAGGTCACAGTTTAAAGCAAAATAATTTTACCTTATAGAAATCTAGATTAATTTATAAAATTAATATTCAGAACTAAAGATATACAATGAACACAATTACTTATTTTCTAAGCCAAACTTAACTCAAATTTCCTGTTACACCCATTTTACTGTGTCCTAAAACTCAAGTCAGATATGTATTAAAATTTGAAAGATTAATCACTTGGTTGATCAAGATTGTTGAGCTGTTTGGATTTCTTAGGCCATCCACTTCCTTCTGATATGTTTCTCCTTCAGGCTTCCCACTACTGATTCACAGTGTCAGATTCCCAGCATCTTAATAGAATCACCTTGGGTCAGACATGGATAGCATCTTAATCAGAGTCACCATGTGTCAGACCCTCCTGATCTTTAATGCTTTATTCCCTAACCCTGGAGTCTTGCATTCATAACTATCTCTCCCTCTTCTCAGATTTGCTATCCCAAAAGCCTAATTCACCATTAGAAATGCTCCAGTTAACAAGGGGTTTAAAATGTTTTAGCTGGAATACCAAATTTCAAATGGATCTGATGGAAGGAGATGGCGGCATGGTAGCTTAGTGGTTAGCACTGCTGCTTCACAACTGCGGGGACCTGGGTTCGATTTCCAGTTTGGGTCATCGTCGGTGTGGAGTTTGCACATTCTCGTGTCTGCGTGGGTTTCCTTCCACAGTCCAAAAATGTGCGGGTTAGGTTGATTGGCCATGCTAAAATTGCCCTTTAGTATCCTGAGATGCGTAGGTTAAAGGGATTAGCACGTAAATATGTAGGGGTATGGGGCTAGGGCTTGGGTGAGATCGTGGTCAGTGCAGACTCAATGGGCCAAATGGCCTCTTCCTGCACTGTAAGGTTTCTATGATTCAATGATTCTGAGATATTTCTTATTTTGAGACCAGGGTGTTCTAAAACTAAAAACTCTCTTCAAGACCAGAGTCACATTCATAACTTACTCACCCTATATTTCTTGTTGCTCCTTTGCTATCTGGAGGATGTGGCCTTCCAATGCTTGTTTTATGCCAGCAGCAAAAGGATTACAATAGATTCAAACCCTTATAAGAGAACCTGAAAGTTAAAGGTAATTCAGTGAAGTATCTAGACTATTTTCTAAGGACGTCTGTTCAGTGATTAACAGAATCACGTGTGACAAGGTGTTTTTGATTTTTGGTATATTCTTATTGAGTTAATCTCAAACAATCTACCACGGGGATTCTAGCACAGGCTCAATGTCCTTTTTTCAGGAGAACAAATTGTTTAAGGTTCCTTCTGCATATCATAATCCTGTATGGTCCATTGGAATAATGTGCCAGTGGACAACAGGCAATCAAATTGGTTTGACTGTGAAGTCTCATATCGTCAAAATCCCACCAAGGTAGGTCTGCATGCATACACACACCAATAGGCATTAAACTCTGGGTCTAAAAAAGTCTAATAGTAATAGATGGGGACAAAATAAAGCCCCAGTGGAAAATAAAAATTACAAAGCCCTTCCCCTACACTGCTCAACACTGTTAGAAAAGATTTGAGCCAAATTGGAAATTAATGAAAAGACCTTAGCATATATCTGACATATTCTTCTGTTGTTAATTCAGTGGTGAACCACGTGAACATTATAACTACACTGTTCTGAGCATTCAAAAATACCACCTTATCAGGACTACACACAACATACTTAAAGTGTACAGAGTAGTAAAGATTACCAGAATGCAAATTCTTAACACAGCACCATTCCATAATGTTTTGTTTCCTAGTACTGGACTTAGCCGGAAACCATAAAGCAGATTTGACTATCAATAACAATCCTTCAAGGAGCACCATGCATATTTTCCAAACTTACTGCGGCTTAGTTGTAAACTGAAAATGATATTTCCAAACTGGCAATAGCCCAATGAATTTGCCTCCAGCTACTGAAAGTACAGAATTCATTATGCATCAAAGAGTTTCACATCTTTCTGCTGAATATAATAGCCATTGGATGAGGTTAATTAAGTTTTGATCCTTTAGGAAATCACATGCATTTTCTTATTCAGTGAAATCATGAGCAACCTCTCATCTTAATCCTAAAGGTATAGGCCAGGGTTTGCCCAAAATGTACCTGAGCCTGCAATCAATATACAGTGATACATCACTAATTTACAGACTTGACTGAATAAAATTCAACCCTATTACAAACTCATGAACTGCGTTATAATTTCCTCCCTTTCCCTACCCAAAAATATTTTTCTCTCCAGTTTTAAGATCTGTAGAAAGTAGAAAACTAGTTTCTTATTTGAAGCAAATCTAAATTGCTGAGCTGTCAGGATATGGTTAATGTGGTTGCAATTAAATTCAATTTAAAGTAAATAAAATGTCCATCGCTCAGTGCATTTTAATGATAAAAATCCTCTATTCAAAGTTTCAATAACCAGGTAAACAATTCCAGGATCCAAGAGTCTGATACTTTATCCAAGTCTTCGAAATCCAAGGTAACTAATGTCACTCAACAGCTGAGCAGATTAACTGTTACCCTGGATGAGCTCTTCAATTGAAATTCTGACCAAAATGTATATCCAAAGGAAACAAAAAGATTTGAGAAAAATCAAAATGTTTTTATTAAAATGTGAAACATCAAAAGGGAAGAACAAAGATTAAAACATTTATCTTTGATATGTGTTAAAGCGATTTCATGCCAACATATTACATTCAGTTTAAGAGACAGGAATTCAACTTGTGGCTATTAGGTTTTCTGACATAAAATCAAACTGACCTTGAAGTTTTGCATTGCAATTGCTGTATCTGAACTGAGTTATTCAATTTCACATTTTACCCTTGAAAACTGTTTTCAAAGTACAAACTTTTTTTGTAAAATAAACTTTAAAGTCTCTCTTGTTTTTCCACGCATTTACAAAAATAAAAGTTATATTTCAGGTTCTAGTCAGATTAGTTTTAACTCCTATTATTGAGGATGGAGAAGCCAATGAAGTGAGAGAGGCCTGAAGAGCGTGCAATAGTAGCAATTCATCACAGAGGTCCAATTTGGAAATGGCTTTCCCAAAAGGTACAAGTGAATAACTAACTTTTGCTGGAAAACTTGGATGAATATTTGAACCAGAGAAATTGTGGGATTGGGGAGAAGGCAGTGGGATCAATTGTGCATTGCTCCAGTATAAAGCCAAGAGCAAGTTAAATGATCCCTTTCTGTGATGCAATTTTTCCCAGTCACATCTTTTTTAATGTTGTCAAATAAGAAAGAAGAGAATGAAATTGTGTTTCTAAGGGCGAGTTACTAAATTGCACAGCCTTAAATTAAGTGGTTGCTTAAATTCAGGAACAAAATTCTTATTTTAAATCAGAAGCATTTTCCCTTAGGAAAGACATGTTCCAGCTAATTCTGATAGCACAGGGAAAATATATTGAAATCATTTAAAACACTTGTGCTAATATATTCTATTAAGAAAAAATCAAGTGCTCTGAAAAGAGAAGTTATCAATTCAGGACATAGCAATATCATTATGCTGAATTCCAATCAGATTGCAATTGTCTTCTTGTTGAGAAATATGAGGACACTAACAAAACTAAAAAAAACTCTGGGAAGGACTATTTGAGACCACAACATTGTATCATTCCAGAAGCTAATGAAAATTTATAGCTGCTTTAAGTTATTCTGGAAAATGTCTTTGCTGTTCTGCAAATGAAAAACTTTTTAATAAGGACCATCAGTACCATTCAATGCACTGAATTATGCTCAAACCCATACACAACACAGATTTATTCCTGTCCAGTTATGTAATAATTAGGGATTTCTTAGTTTGTAATTGATGTCAGTTCATCAAAGCAGTTTTGCCCTAAGCATTTACAAATATTATTTTGGTACTTAACTTTAAGCTTAAAAAGTAATGAGCTCAAAGTGTCGGTAGCACTGAGTTCAAAGAGCTGGTTGACACTTATTTGTCTTGCAATCAAATCAAAGTGACCTGAATGTATGCAACATATTAAATACTTATTGCATTGCTACAAAATAACATTTGATTTTTTTTTCTCCCAAAATGATGGATTTGTTCCCTAATTCTTCAGAAAAATGCTATTCAGACTAAAGACAATGAGTATGGAAATATTTAAAGCTGAGAAGTTTGTCTCGAGGCATGTGTACAATTCATCTTTAATTTCAAGCACATGCTATTACTAAAAAGCGATAGAAAACAGTATATATTTTGATATCCTCAACAAGACATTATATAAAGTGATTTTTACAAATGGTGAACAATTGTATTGAAAACATTTTAAGGATTGTCTTGCTATCTGTAGTTTTTTTCATTGTTTGCTGGTTAAATGCATTGATCCGAACAGGTGCCGGAGTGTGGCGACTGGAGGAACTTCATAGTAGCTCAATTGCAGTGTTAATGTAGACCTTACTTGTGACTAATAAATAAACTTTAAAAACTTGTAATATTTTTATTACTCAATATTTTACATAGCTTTGTACATTTGTGTTGTCACAACACATTTTGTTTACCCTGTTTTTTACCCCATCAGAACCTACCTCTGACATCCATTTACCATACATTTGCAAATTAAAACCAGGTTGCTGTAGCTATTTTCTATTGGATGCCAAACAATGTCCATTCAGAGCAATATAAATTTACTGACACATTTCAGAGGTGATTTGTGAGATACACAAGCGCAATATAAATTTACTGACATTTCAGAGGCGATTTGGGAGATACACAAGGACTTCAAGTTGTTTTAAGTGCTATTGGAAATGGAAACCTGAGGTTATAAGGAGGGGAGATATATGGGACTATTTGAACAAGGTCAGAGATGGCCAGAAGAATATTTATTAGATGTTTTCAAAATTCTAAAGGTTTTAATAAGTGAATAGGAAAAGACTTAGTCCTCTGGCTAGGAAGTCAGTGATGAATGGTCATCAATTTAAATTGTGAGGAACATGCTTAAAACAAAGTTATTTCTTCAGAGAATTATTAGCACATAGAATGTTTTGCCACAGGGACAAAATTGAGACACAGACAATTGCGCCCTTTGAGAGCGCAGCCAATAAATACTTGAAGCAAAGGAAAACAGTGATGGGGAGAGCATGACATACAATGATCAATTTTTGACTACTCTAACAAACAGTAGGCACCAAAGCAATGTCAAGTGATTTGCCTTGGTCTTGTAAATCTCTAGGCATACACGAGTTGAATAGCTGCCCTTTGGAAACTTTTGAGTGAGGCTGTTGTTTTATCACCCATCTCACACTATTCTTTCTTCTGCGTATGTCAATGCTTTCAGTTTTTGATGTCAGGCAAGGAAAAGAAAGATGGAACAAGAAATCTCAAGCTGCCTGGTACTCGACTAGGAGAAGTTATACTGACAAATATCCCATAGGCTTTTCATCCACTTGTTTTGTAAAGTGGTAGATGAGTTGACTAAGACCTCACACAATCAATATTTTTAAAATTCATTCATGGGAAATGGCTGTCGCTGGCAAAGTCAGCATTTATTGTCCATCGCTAAGTGCCCGTGAGAAGGGGAGTTGCCTCTTAAACCACTGTAGTCCATATGATGTAGGTACACCCATAGTGCTGTTTAGAGTTAGTTCCAGGATTGTGACCTGGTGGCAGTTAAGGAACAGTGATCTATTTCCAAATCATGATGGTGAGTGACTTGGTTTATACAGATATTTATATAGACATGATCATTTCTAAAATTAAAGAATGGACAAAGACCTTTAAAAATGGCTGAATCCATGTCTGTCTGTCTGTCTGTCTGTGTCCTACCCCTACCTCTTCTGAAACAAAAGTAGTAACCTCAGAATTAGTAAATGATTATCTCTGGGGAGCCACTAATGACTCCTTATGGGGTACATCATCCTTATGGGTGCACAGACCATATTCAAAGACAGCTGTACAAAGGATATCTGCATTCCATAACCCAGACTGGCCAACAGCTGTCTGTTTGTCTGCTAAGACAAAGGGCCCCAAAACCTGTCTCTCAATTCTTAACAGTTGAGATAAAATTTACAATCCCAAGGACCCAAATAAGGCATACATATCCTCTGTCAAAGAAGGAAAGCATGGAAAGGGTGGGGGTCATGTGACATGGTGGTCTTGTTTGTGGAAACTGTAATATTGCCTTGCTGAACAATAAGCTGTCTCCAATTTACTTGCCTCACAGAAAAGAAGCTCTGCCTAGATTGGTGCCTGGCACTGCTTCTGCTTGAAGTTCTGTATTGATTGATTCATTGAACATACAGCATAGAACATTGCAGCGCAGTACAGGCCTTCGACCCTCGATGTTGCACCAGTAGAATGAATCTAATGACTCTCTAACCTAAACTATTACAATGTTATCCATATGCTATCCACTGACCATTTGAATGCCCTTAAAGTTGGCGAGTCCACAGTGCTGAAGGCAGGGCATTCCACATTCCCACTAGCCTCTGAGTAAAGAACCTACTTCTGACATCTGTCCTATAATTATCACCCCTCAATTTAAAGTTATGTCCCCTCATGTTAGCCATCACCATCCAAGGAAAAAGACTCTCAGTCCACTCTACCTAATCCTCTGATCAATTAGGTACCTCTTAACCTTCTTCTCTCTAACGAAAACAACCTCAAGTCCCTCAGCTTTTCCTCATAAGACCTTCCTACCCATACCAGGCAATATCCTGGTAATCTTTTTCTGCACCCTTTCCAATGCTTCCACATCTTTCTTATAATGTGGCGACCAGAATTGTACTCAATACTCCAAGTGCGGCTGCACCAGAGTTTTGTATAGTTTCAACATGATCTCAAGGCTCCAAAATTCAACCCCTCTACCAATAAAAGCTAACACACCATTAGCAACATTAACAACCTGGGTGCCAACTTTCAGGGATCTATGCACATGTACACCGAGATCTCTCTGCTCGTCAACACTACTAGTCCTTCCATTAGCCCTGTATTCTATAATCCTGTTACTCTTTCCAAAGTGAATCACCTCACAGTTTTCCACGTTAAACTCTATTTGCTACCTCTCAGTCCAGCTCTGCAACTTATCTATGTCCCTCTGCAAAACTGTAACATCTTTCCTCACTGTCTACAACTCCTCCTACTTTAGTGTCACCCACAAATTTACTAACCCATCCTTCTACACCTTCATCTAAGTCATTTATAAAAATGACAAACAGCAGTGGCCCCAAAACAGATCCCTACAGTACACCACTAGTAACTGAACTCCAGGGTGAATATTTCTCATCAATCACCACCTTCTGTCTTCTTTCAGCCAGCCAATTCCTTATCTAAGCTGCTAAATCACCCTCAATCCCATGTATCCGTATTTTCTGCAGTAGTCTACCATAGGGAACCTTATCAAACACTTTGCTAAAATCCATATACACCACGTCAACTGCTTTACCCTTATCCACCTCTTTGGTCACCTTTTCAAAGAACTCGATAAGGGTTGTGAGGCACGACCTATCCCTAATCAATTCTTTTCTCTCTAAATGATTATAAATCCTATCTCTTATAATTCTTTCCAAAACTTTGCCCACAACAGAAGTAAGGCTCACCGATCTATAATTCCCAGGATGGTCTCCACTCCCCTTCTTGAACAAGGGGACAACATTTACTATCCTTCAGTCTTCCAGCACTATACCTGTAGCCAATGACGACATGAAGATTAAAGCCAAAATCTCTGCAATCTCCTCCCTAGCCTTCCAGAGAATCCTAGGGTAAATCCCTTCCAGCCCAGGGAACTTATCTATTTTCATACTGTCAAGAATTGCCAACACCTCCTCCTTATGTACCTCAATTCCTGTGTGTCTCTCTCATTATGTGAAGTAAACACCACTGGAAAAGTGAATTCCATTACACTGGTTTTCAACTCAGCTATCTCCATTAAGTAATACCTCATTGCACTCGAGTTCTGGACTCTGGAATGCAAGTGGGCCAATAATTTCTTTCTTTGTGACCTGTTTACTACAAATCCTTCTTATCTCTAATGTGGAGGTGATGTTGCAAACATCCTCCCTTGTTCAATGTGTGAAAATAAATTAACCCTTTGAGTTGATCCCATGTCAAGTCTGCCATGGGGTCATAAATGGAAAATAATATCACACAAAAACAGAGGGGTTAGGAAAAACTACCATCATTGATAAAGATGGGTGATGAGAGGAGAAATTAATGCCATTTAAATTAATCCCCTCCTGTCTGTAACAGAAATTGAGTGTTCAAATGTGGGATAACCCATTTGAAGTTAACTAGAGATGCAAGCCACATCTCATATAAAAGAGCTAATTTAAAACCCAAAGTGAAAAAACAGTGGGATGAATTTTCCTTTTCTGCCCTGCCATGGGAATTGAAAAGGTCAAGAGATGAACCATGGAAAGGTCCGTTAACCTTTGGTGGGGTTTTCTAGTTTTGTGGCAAACACGGCCAGAAAGCCCACCCTGAGACCCTAACTTTACTGGCACAGCCGCTCCAAAACTAGGGAGAGTGAAGCTCACAGAACGGCATTCCCCCTTGGCTTTATGATCTTATAAGCCTCAGACGGCCATGCCGGTAAAATCAGGGCCTAAGTGTTTGGAACAAATTTTAAAACACAAATAACTTCCCAACACCAAGAATATGGCAACTTTAGATGCTCAGACTTGGATCAAGCACAGTAAAATGTTAACACAGAGCAACTGAAAGCTGTTGCTAGAGAGGTACTGGTAAAGTGAAGTGACCTGATCCAGTTGTTGGTGGAGTATTTGGATCTCATATATCCAGTAGAACAGGTAGATAAATAGCTCCACATCCGAATCCTCTCTCCTAGCTAAATTTGAACAGGAAAAGCTTGGCTTACAACTAGAATTCAAAGTGAGAGGAGAGAGAGATAGGGAGAAAGGGAGAGAGAATTCCAGCTCCAAAAATTGGAAGTGGAACTAATAGCTGCATAGAAGAGATAGGAAGCTGCGAGGGAAAATCTCTACCTGGTAGCATTCCCTATTTGCCTAACCAAAATCACTGCAAGGCTGGTACGTATGCTAGATTCATCCCCATGTTTGAATGGAATGGAGTCATTTTTGCCACTTTTGTGAGAGTAACAGGACAGCTAAAATGGCCAGAAATCTAGCCCTTTTTAATTCAAGGACAGGGTGTGCTCAAGTGGTCTAGGCCATGCTGACCCAGGTTTGCTAAACGGTCATCTGGACTTGAAACTTCAGCTCTTTTTTCTCCTTACAGATGCTGCCAGACCTGCTAAAATTTTCCAGCATTTTCTCTTTTGGTTTCAGATTCCAGCATTGCAGTAATTTGCTTTTAGGCCATGCTGACTCCTGATGAGTTTATAATTATGAGCAGACGAAAGCTGCCATCCTAAGTGCCTATGAATAAGTCCTGGTAGTATATTGGCAGCAATTCCAGAATGGTTAGAAGAAAATAAATAAATCTACCTTGAGTTCCAACAGCTAAAGCAAATCACATTTGATCGATGAGTGAGGTGCTTACCATGTACTAATGAGGGGTTGTGGGAGTTGATATTGCTAGAGGAATTTAAAAACTGTTTACTCTCCTGCCTACGGATGCACACGAAGGAGCAGAAAATCCTCGTAGCTCCAAGGTGTGGCCATCATAGCAGACAGCTACAATCTCATTTATAGGAATGAAAACTCTGGCAAACCTTTTCAAAGCCGTCCCCCATGAACTTCTGAAAGATAAGCAGGACAGCCTAGTTGGGAAAGCTCTCCACACAGAAAACACAAAAATCCTCCTTTAGCCTGAAAGAGGAACACAGAAGCAAGGCCACTGTGCTTCCATTATAATAAAATAGGCCATTCCAGGACCGAGTGCTGGAGATTGTGAGGAAAGTAAGTAAATCTAATCAGGTTCCATATGAATACTCTTCTGAACGACATCCCAACAGATAGCATGGCATAGCAGGCAGAAACTTTTGCTATAGAAACTAAACACTTTGAGGGCATTGCACTGTGTGTCTGTAAGCCAGACAAACTCTTAGACAGCTTCAGGAGTTTTGTTCTTTTAGAAACAGTGACCCCATACTTATCCTGATTTGTAATTAAGTTTGTTGTTCTGTTGCAGAACATAGAGACCATACAGTCCCTACTGACAGGGGGAAACCTAATCTCCGCCACCACCCATACTATGCCAAGTCAAAGTCCTCCTGAAAACCAGAGTACTGATCAATAAAGTGAGAGGGGGATGTGTTTGACCACTCTATAAAGTGAACCTCGAGTGTGACCTTGTCTCAGGCCCTGCCCTGGCAGAAATGTCCCTCAACTATCTATAGCACAAATCAATTTCCTTCTTGGAAGTGATTTGTTTGGCAGCAAAAAGGAAGAGGCCAACATCAGCCAGCAGAAACTTGCAGAACAAAAAGCTGGAGAAGGTCCAGAGGCAAAAAGCAGGAAATCGCATCCATAAGCAGTGAGCAAGGCCCACTTCAATGCAGCAAAATCAAAGCCAAGCAGTAACGTTCAGAAGAAACAGCCCCTCAGAATACCCCAAATTAAACAGGGGCCAGGGCCTTCCTGCAACAGAAAAAAGATAGTGAGCATAATGTTTCACACAGTTGAAGGCAGGCTACTGAACCAGAAAAGACAAAGATTAAGGAATTGTTGGAAGTATGGCTGGCAGAAACCGCATTTCCGATATTAAATCTAGACAAGGGTGTTCCCAAACCGATTCAATTTATTATTGTCACATGCATTGACATATGGTGAAAAAAATTGTTTCTTGCACAGTATACAGACAAAGCATACCATTCGTAGAGAAGGAGAGAGTACAGAATGTAGTGTTACAGTCATAGCTAGGGTGTAGAGAAAGATCAGCTTAATGCAAGGCAAGTCCATTCAAAGTCTGACAGCAGCAGGGAGTGAGATGCCTCCCCAGTAGAAAAACCAAAGGGAGGGTGGCCAGAGCTACACTTCCACTTGAGGGCAGTGGTGTTCCAGGGACCTTGAAGTCAGGAGAACGCTCGCCTGTCAATCCAAAAACACGGGCTAAGAAACGAGCAAGTAAGTCAGCTTGCAGGTTTATGACAAATTTAAATGGGAGCCAGGAATGTTACCATAGAATCCCTATAGTGCATAAGGAGGCCATTTGATCCATCGAGCCTACACTGACAACAAGTCCACTTAGGTCCTATCCCTGTACCCTATGTATTTACCCTGTTAGAGGCCCTGGCACTAAGGAGCAATTAACACGGCTAATCAACTTAACCCATACAGCTTTGGACTGTGGGAGGAAAGTGGAGCACCTGGAGGAATTCCATGGACACACAGGGACAATGTACAAACTCCACACAGTCACCTTAGGTTGGAAATGAACCCAAGTCCTTACAGCTGTGAGGCAGCAATGCTGACTATTGTGCCACCGTGTCACCCCTTACCAAATTGGATCAGGAAGAAAGCGTAACGCCTCACTTAGTTGAAAAACCACGGGGATATACAGCAAAAGCTGATCATCCAGATGGCAGTAGTGTTTGAAAAGACATGGAGCCTATCACCCAACCGACTAGTAAGTCGAGGTAGTTTATTCTGAACACAACTGATTGTTGGTCTGGGGATGCACTACCTGTCTTTGGGACAGCTCTGAAACTATGCACAATCCATAGAAACAAAACACAGGCATGACAAAGATTTTTTAAGCAGCAGTGTCAACTTCTTAGCCAATGATAACAAACACAACTCATTGCTTAGCCTATGAATGAAAGTAAAGGCTACACATTGCAATGAAAAGCAATGAATAATTTTATTTCCAAAGGACAAATATTGTGATCTGGTCATTATAAATTTCAATAGTTCATAGTCTAAGATGTCAACAAGTGAAATAGATTGATAGAAAATAGCAAAATATATTGTTGCTTGGCAGGTCACTAATGTGTGAAATAATACATGACCTAAATTAATTCTTGAAAAATTGTCTCTCTCACCGAGCAGATAATATTCCATTTTAAATTCCTTTCTCTTTGACGTTTATTTGTTAAAAAAAAATCCATTATCTTCAAGCCAAGAAGTTGTTGCAGAATTAAAAGCACTTTAAGCTTTGTGATATTTCGAACATTTTATTAGATGTTTCAGAAAGTCACAAAATGTTGTGTAAGCCATAATGAATGATTAGAATCCAGCAATCTTTTCAGTTCGTTTTGTGACAATTAAGAGCAAGGCTGCAATTTTAACTCCAGAGTTACTGTACATACGCCAGTACATACTGATTGATATACTTCAAAAAAACTGAATGAAGTGATACTGAATTAAGAGAGCAAACAAATAATATGTATAAAAATGTTTTTGCTATATTAATAAACAACAAAGTTCATTTTTATATCTGATAGCAAAAATAGTGAATTACTGATCAAAGTAAACAGAGTCTATTGAAAGATATAGACAAGTTAAATGAGTGGGCTAAAACTTTGTAGCTGAAAAATAATATAGGAAAATGTGAAGATATGCGCTTCAGTAGGAAGAATAAAGGAGCTGAATATTATTTAAATTGAGAAAGACCGCAGAAAGCTGCAGCACAGAGGGACTTGGATATCCTCATGCATAAATCACAAAAAGCTAGCATGCAAGTCAAGTAAGTAACAGGGAAGGCAAATTGAACGTTGCCCTTATTATGTAAAAGTGAAAATAGGAAGGGCACTAGTTAGACCATATCTGCAATACTATGGACAGTTCTGGTCTTCTTATTCAAGAAAAAATAAACTGGCATTGGAGCTAGTCTAGAGAAGGATCAGTGTGAGAAGAGATTGAGTAGGTTGGCCTTGCATTCACTGGAGTTAAGAAGAATGAGAAGTGACCTTACTAAGAAATATAGGGTTATCAGAGGGATTGACAGGGTAGATGTTGAGTGGTTGCTCCCTTGTGGGAGAATCTAAGAGCAGAGAGTATAATCTCAGAGTTAAGTGTTGTCAATTTAAGATAGAGGTGAGTAGAGTTTCTTTTTTCAGAAGGTAATGAATCGGTGGAATTCTTTACCATAGAGGGCTCTAGAGTTGTTAAGTATACTCAAAGCTGACATAGACAGATTTTCAATCAGGGAATCGAGAGTTATGGACATAAGATGGGGAAATGAGTTGAGGATTATCATATCAAAACAGGCATGGTCTCATGAAGGCTTGAACATACTTGTCGGGCTGAATGGCCTACTGCTGCTCCTACATCTTATGATCTACATCAAAAAATGAAGGTAAACTAAAAAAAAAAGGTGTTTTGACATGCTAAGAGTTCAAAGAAATCTGGTAACTTTATATTACATCATGTGACTTGATGCAGTTAGCAGCACCAGTTACAGAAAATGCAGTTTGAATTGTGAGTTTTAAAACCTGCATTGCTTAGCAGTGCATTGCCAAAGAATAAAGAACAGAATAGGCCCAAGAGCTGACACAGATGCCTCTCTAATCTAATTTTTTTTGCTTCTACGTGGTCCAAATCCCTCTATTCCTTGCCTATTCATGTATCTATCCCAGTGCTTCTTGAACATTGTTATACAATCTGCTTCCACCGGCTGTGCATTTCTAGCATTCACCATGCTTTGTGAAAAACTTATGCCTTGCATCTCTTTTAAACCCTCCCCCTCGGATTTCAACCTATGCCCCAGGTAGTAACAGTTTCCTTAGTTTTTCTTTCAGTTATGAATTTATACTGCCGTACAACAGAGGGAAATAATGAAATGCACATTCTTTCTCATTATGTATACTTGACTGAGAGAGCAGTCGGCAATTAGAATACTGGAACACCTGTTCTCCAGAGGAAACATTGTTTGATTGATAGCTCCAATCATGGTTATCAATTGCATGTTTGTTTTCACAAGTTAAGTGTTTTCAAACGTATATGGTTTTAAGACACTGGATGGATGACTAATAATTTTATTAGCATGTAATGCAGGACTTTTTGAAAGCTTTTTTTTTACAAACACCTCAATACACTAGTGGGTTCACTGATTCTAGAAAGTATAAGTAGTTTGATGATCACGGATAGCTTGGTTATAGGAGGTATGTGGGGCCAGAGGGGATGGGTGAAAGGGCAGATTTTGGTATGGGGCATGAGGAATGTTACAGAGTGAAGAAATGTTAGGGATTAGGTATGGAAGGCTTTTATGTTTTTAATTTTATTTGGGAGATAGTTCCGTGACACCAGGGCGGGTATTTTAAACACTCCGCATCCATACCCAGCAGCCTGTCATTGCCTCCACACTTCTGTTAGAGTTGACAGCCTGATTCCAGCCTGCAACCTCCACCACCACCCCCATGAGACACGAGGATCCCACCTTTGCAAGCACTCTCTCTCTAGAGGCAAGCATGCCAAGGTAAGCTGGGAAATTTCCCAACCCTCCCTATTGTATCGAGGATGAAATTCTAGCCATAAGTACAAAATATCTGTTTGGTCTTTATATTAGAGGATAAATTGCATAGCTGAAATAGCAGTTGACCAAGGAGCTAATAAAAGCAAGGAACATGAGATAATTGATATGAGGGTAAAATTATTGTGCAAATTTAAGAAACTAAAAGTTCATTACCCGTCAAGAGTCGATGGTTTACATCCTAGAGTTCTGAATGGGGTAGCCACAGAGCTGGTGGATGCACTGGTTCTGATTTTCCAAAATCCCCTGAATTCTGGAAGATCCCCAGCTTATTAGAAATTAGCAAATATAACTGCAGTATTCAAGAAAGGAGAGAGAGAGAAAAAAATGGAGATCGGTAATTTTATGTCAGCTATTAGGAAAATGTACTAATCTATTCAGGAAATTTAACGATGCACTTAGAAAATCATAGCATGATTAGGCAAAGTCAACAGGTTTACAAAACGGAAGTTGCTTACTATAAATTTATTAGGAGTTTTTTTGAGGATGATAAAAAAGGAACAAATGGAACCACTATATTTGGATTTCAAAAGAGCATTCAATAAAATGCCACATAAAAAGTTAATGCTCATGATAAAGATTCATGAGGTTGGCGGTAAGATGTTGTTCACCTATTCATCAGCTACCATTTCAATAAAGTTAGCTTAAGAATTTTGTAATCCAATGCATTTGCCAGTGTCATTATTTATCTGCTTGAGTCTGAACCCTCATAAATAGTTCAAGTGTCACAGTATTCATAGGAAACTGCCCTCATTATGTCTAATCAGGATATGTGTTTCCAAACTTGAATCTTCAGTCTGAAATTCTATCCCTTTTGAAATACCAAATTGAATTTCAGATGTCTTTACAATGTTTCTGTACCACAACGCCCATATGTTTTTACAATGTCAAAAATGCTTGATTTTAAAAAAAAATCACACTCATTTGTCATTTCTTCAACTCCCAAAGCAACCAAATGAGGCAAATTTAGAAACTTCCAACCCCTCCAGATACAAATTTGACCAACTTCCAATTGCAAATTACATTTGGAGATCATATTCAAACTGAAGACATATTGACAAGGATTTTTCGGCCCGAACACTGAAGGGCATAGTTTCCGGGATGAACAAGAAAATTTGGAGAACCAGTAAAAGTCAACAACTCTCTGAATTTTTTCAACCTGCCTCAGATGTCTGTATGTCACTGGCAGGACTAGAAAATCCCAATCATTTTAAACAACATAGTCAGCTCAGTTGGTAGGGCTCTTGCTTCTGATTCAGAAGATTCTGGGTTCAAGTCTCACTCCAGGAACTGAGTGCAAAACCCTAGGCTGACAAGTCAATGCTTCACTGTGAGAATTGCCATTTTTCACTTGAGACATATTTCAAACTGCGGGAGTTACCTGCAGTGTCCTGGTCAATATTTATGTCTCAATCAACATCACAGAAATAAATATTATCAAGTCATTATTAGATTGCAGTTTGTAGGGGTTTGCTGTGTGCAAATTGGCAAGTGTGCATTTCCTCATTAAAGCAGTGACTACAATTGATATTCCAAAGGCTGTCTTTGAAGCATCCAGTTGTTGTGATAGATGCAACATATATGTTTAAATGTGATCTACAAGAAAGTCATCTCCTCCACCTCAAATGAAGTGCTTAAATTTGTGTGCAACATAAAGAAAGGTGGTCCAACTGTATATCAATGCAGTAATTCATGATTCCCTCCCCCAACACTCCTACTCAACCTGTCAGTACAATTATTCACAACATAAACGCAACAATTGGAAACAAGATTACAGCATATTCAGAATGCCTTAAATCAATGTTAGCTATCTTATTTATACAATTGAAGTGATCTCTATTGTTTCCTCTCTTTTTGTTAAATGTTTTGTTTTATTTTAATTATAAATCTATGGGAAGCTTTGGTAGCTTTCTCAAGAAGCCATTTAAGACATCAATACATGGTCATTAATCACAGAATCATAGAGTGCAGAAAAAGACCACTTGGTGCACTGAGTCTGCACCGATCACAATCCCACCTAGGCCCTATCCCTATAACTCCATGTATTTGAAGGGTCTTGGGGTCCAGGTTCATAGGACTCTCAAATCAGCTTTGCAGGTAGAAGACGTGGTTAAGAAGGCGTATGATACTGGCCATCATCAATCGAGGAACTGAGTTTAGGAGTCAGGAGATAATGCTGCAGTTGTATAAGACCTTGGTCAGACCCCACTTGGAGTACTGTACTCAGTTCTGGTTGCCTCATTACAGAAAAGATGTTGAAGCCATTGAAAGGGTGCAGAGGAGATTTACAAGGACGTTGCTTGGATTGGGTGGCATGCCTTATGAGAATAGGTTTTTTCTCCTTGGAGAGATGAAGGATGGTAAGAAGTCTGACAACACCAATTTTAAATCCAACCGATTTATTTGATAGTAAACTCGTAAGCTTTCAGCTTTATGGCCTTCGTCAGGTGAATGAGGTGTTCTGGTCTCCAATATCACACATATCAGCACAGACAGTTTGTGCTGATATGTGTGCTATCGGAGACCAGAACATCTCATTCGCCTGACAAAGGCCATAAAGCTGAAAGGTTATGAGTTTACTATCAAATAAATCGGTTGGATTTAAAATTGTTGTTGTCAGACTTCTTACTACGTTTACCCCAGTCCAACGCCGGCATCTCTACGAGATGAAGGATGACAGGTGACCTGATAGAGGTGTATAAGATGTTGAGAGATATTGATCAGGTGGATTCTCGGAGGCTTTTTCCCAGGGCTGAAATGGCTGTCACAAGAGGACACAGGTTTAGGGTGCTGGGGAGTAGGTACAGAGAAGATGTTTGGGGTAAGTTTTCCACTCAGAGGAAAAAGCATGGTAGGTGCATGGGATCGGCTGCCGACAGTAGTGGTGGAGGCAGATTCGATAGGGTCTTTTAAGAGACTTCTGGATGAGTACATGGGGCTTAGCAAGATTGAGGGTTATAGGTGAGCCTAATAGATAGAGATATGTTCGGCGCAACCTGTGGGATGAAGGGCCTGTTTATGCTGTAGTTTTTCTATGTTCTATTTACCTTAGTTAGTTGCCCTGACGCCAAGGGTCAATTTAGCATGGCCAATCCACCTAACCTGCACATCTTTGGACTGTGGGAGGAAACCAGAGCACCTTGCAGACACAGAGAGAAAGTACAAACTCCACACAGCCATATTATTTCTCATAGTTACCAAATGCTCAAAGCACTTCAATGCCAACGAAGTACACTTGAAGTGTAGTCATAGAAACATAAAAAACAGGAACAGAAGATCATTCAGCACTTTCAGCCTGCTCCACCATTAATCATGATCATGGCTGATCACTCAACTCAACAGCCTGATCCCACTATTCTCCGCCATCTGCCCCACCCCCTAATATTGTACGATCCCGTTCGCCTCAAGCTACATCTAACTCCTTCTTGAAAATATACAAAGTTTTGGCCTCAGCTGCTTTCTGTGGTAGTGAATTTGATCGTGACCAGATAATCTGTTTTTGAGATGTCAATTGTACACTGAGGTGAATTCCCCTGCTCTTCAAATGGTCTAGCAATAATACCACTAGGCAAGTGCCTTCTCAAAGTATGTAGCCAATGAAGTGACCTTTTATATAAAGTTAGTTTGTTCAACATAAGACATCTCTGAGCGTACATCTTCAAATTCACTAATGGGATAAGCATGTTATGCGAAGCCCTTCCAAACCTCCAGAGCCAGTAAATCCAAACAAAATGAAGAATATAAGCTGCAACAGAATTTATTGTCTGGGCATTCCCCCAACTCTGACACACTACGCAGGCAGGAGGGTGTCCCAACCTGACTCCACCTTGCCCCTGGTGCCCCCTTCCTACTCAGATTCCCACTCAGCCACCAGGACCCTCTAGTTAGGTTCCGTGCTTTGACAATTGCCACATTCCCCCAGATGAGGGTCTTGTGCTTGGACTGTCCTTTCAAGACTTGGCAGTCCAACCACAAGTTCATGCTGGCATGGTGATTTCAGGCAGCTCTGTGACTAGCGTCTGCAATCCTATCTTTCAGCTGTGAAAGTTTTTAAGTGACCAGATCGCTTTAACCTCCATGTCCCCAACTACCTGGTAGTCTTTTAAATCAGTGCAGCAATCCACTGTGCAGCAAAGATTTCCCTTTCTCTCTGTCAGAAGCTGCAGGTGTAAGCAGACACATGTGAAGTCCTATGACAGAGGAAAAATGTGAAGTTCACGTGGGGGCCTCTTCTCCACAACTGTGCACTGATCCCAATGTAATCACTTTCATTTGAAATCTCTGAACCATCCTAGCACTCCGAAATCTTCTCTATTCTACTGAGAGCCTTTGATCTCTCTCAATTTCACTGCTTTGACAGTTTAATAGATTTCTACTCATGCCCTAATCAGCTTCAAGGTTCAATGTATCTCAGGTATCCCCACTATTCCTAACCAAGGTAGCTATTGACTTTAAGCTTGATTGACATCCTGTGGTTTCCTTGAAGGGATTTATCAGCACCAAAGCCCAACTGGCGCATTTCATAGAATCATACAATGCAGAAGAGTCCTTTCTGCACTGATACACACGGAAACATGTCTTCTCACCTAATCCCAGTTACCAGCCCTTGGGCAATAGCCAATGGAATCATACTGATGAAGAGGTGGGTAAACGATGGGAGCTGCAGTAAATAGACCATCAAGCCTGCTAACTGTAACATAATTAGTGGGTTTGTATAATAATTGGATTGCCACCCGTTATGGGTAACAATATACTTCAGGTGAATCTTAGGCAGGAAAAATAGAAAAGCAAAATATTATTTAAGGGGAAAGAGACTACAAAATGCTGTAGGGACACAGGTAACTGGATGTCCTTGCACATGAATCATAAAAAGCTAGCATGCATGTATAGCAAATAATTAGGGAGGCAATGGAATGTTACCCTTCAATATAAAAGTAGTAATGTTTTGCTACAAAATATGCATTGGCAGAGAGAAGGCCATACCTGGATTATTGTCCACAGTTTTGGGTCTCTTTACTTAAGGAGGGATACAATTGTATTGAAAACAGTTCAACAAAGGTTCAGTAGGACAATTGCTGGGATGAAGAAATTGTCTTACAAGGAAAGATTGAGCATATTGAGTCTAGAGTTTAGAAGACTGAGTGGTATTCTAATAGCAACATACAAGATCCTGAGGGGACACGTCAGAATAAATGTTGAAAGAATGTTTCAGCTTGACGGGGAATCTAGATCTAGACTGCACCATTTAAAAATAAGACGTTGACTATTTAAGACAGAGACGGAGGAGGAAATTCTTCCCTCACAGAGTCATTTAGTTGTGAAACTATCTTCCCCAGAAAGCAGTATAAATATATTCCAGGCTGAGTTAGATATGTTTTTGTTCGATAAGGGAGTCAAAGGCTGTGGTGCGCAGATGAGAATGTGAAGTTGAAGCCGCAAGTCAAATCAATCATGAGGTTTTCAAATAGGGGTGCAGCCTTTAAGGCACCTTATGGCTTACTCCTGCTCCCAGTTCTTGTGTCCTCTTGGTTTTTTTGTGTTCAGATGGTTGGTTTAAAGTTTATTTTTAGTGTCAAAGTAGGCTTACATTAACACTGCAACAAAGTTACCGTGAAAATCTCCTAGTGCAGTCTAATTGCAGCATTAAATCTAAAATATAAATAAAACTCTTGGGATAATAAGTAGTGATATCTTGATAAGTATACATAGTACAGAGAAAGAAGTGCTGGAAGCCTTAAAGTGCATCAAAGTAGATAAATCCCTGGGACCTGATGTAGTGTATTCCAAGACATTATGAGAGGCTAGGGAGGAAATTGCAGGCCCCCTAGCAGAGATATTTGAATCATCGATAGTCACAGGTGAGGTGCCTGAAGATTGGAGAGTGGCAAATATTGTGCCTTTTTAAACAAAGGGCAGTCAGCATGGCTTAGTGAGTGGAAAATCACATCTCATAAATTTGACTGAGTTTTTTGAAGAGGTAGCCAAGAAGGTAGATTAGGGCAGTGCAGTTGATGTTACCTACATGGACTTCAGCAAGGCCTTTGACAAGGTGCTACATGGTAAGTTATTGCATAAGGTTAAATCTCATGGTTTATAAAGGTAAGGTACCCAAATGAATACAAAATTGGCTTAACAAAAGCCAAAAGGTAGCTGTAGAGAATTGTTTTTCAAACTGAAGGCCTGTGACCAGACTGTGCCTCAGGGATCAGTGCTAGGTCCACTGTTATTGGTCATTTATATTAATGACTGGATGAGAACATAGAGGTATGGTTAGTAAGTTTGCAGATAACACTAAGATTGGTGGCGCAGTGGATAGTGAAGAAAGTTATCTCTGATTGCAATGGGATCTTGATCAATGGGTTGCCAAGTGGAAGACGGAGTTTAATTTAGGGTAATGCATTTTGATAGATTGGACCAGGGCAAGGTTTACTCAGTTAACGGTAGGATGTTGAGGAGAATTACAGCATGAAGAAATCTAGGGGTATATGTGGAGTCACAAGTGGATAGAGTGATGAAGAAGGTATTCAGCATGCTTGGTTTCATTGGTCAGAACATTAAATACAGGAGTTGGGACATCTTGTTGAAGTTGTACAAGATATTGGTTAGGCCACACTTATAATACTGTGTACAGCTCTGGTCATCCTATTATAGACAGGATATTGTTAAATTAGAAGGGTGCAGAAAAGATTTACTAGAATGCATCAGGGCTTGATGGTTTGACTTATAAAGGAGAGGCTGGATGGATTGGGACTTTTTTCTCTGGAGTACTGGAGGAGGCTAAGAGATGATCTTTGAGGTCTATAAAATAATGAGGGTTTTAATCAACTAGATCATCAATATCTCTTCCCAAACATAAGGAAGTCCAAAACTAGAGAGCATAGGTGAGAGGGGGAAGGTACAGAAACGTGCAGAGGGGCAATTTTTTCACACAGAGTGTCTGGAACAAGCTGCCAGAAGAAATAGTAAAGGCAGGTACAATTTTGCCTTTTAAAAAGCATTTAGATAGTTACATGGATGAGATGGGTAAAGAGGGATATGGACCAAATGCAGGCAATTGGGATTAATTTAGGGGTTTAAAAAAAAGGCAGCTTGGACAAGTTGGGCCGAAGGGCCTGTTTCTGTGCTATAAACATCTATGACTGTTCTATGGGGCACCTAATCTCTATTAGCTATGTATTACTACAAGTGACATTAAATTTATTTTTGTTATTTAAACTCATTACAAAAAAAAGATATTACAGACTTTGTTAGATTATTTAATCAATAGGAAAATCAAACATCATAATACATCTCTTTTTTCCAAGACTGGGATAGAAACATAGGAAATAGGAGGAGTAGGCCATTTGCCTCCTTAAGCCTGCTTCACTATTGAATTAGATAGCTATCAGTTGACAGATTACTAATGTATGATCTTTAATTGCCACCTCATCTACACAAAGATTAGCATACTTCAGTTGTGGCAAATGCCCATACTTCTATTGTCTTTCATTTCTTCACTGATGCAAAGCATAATCAGATCTTAACCCCTACTGCAAGACAGATGATTTATCTCACTAGACATAATCATACTATGATTGCCACAGGCAACACAACTTGTCCAACAGTGGCATGTTTCTTTTTAATACTGAAAAATCTATTCTCACAATTAGATTCTGTCAATCCTTTTGGGTTTTGTCCAACTGAAAAACTAACCTTTGGAGTATTTGTCAGTTAATTGTTTGATGAGAAATGTTCTAATTCACAATGGACCATGGAAGTTCAGAGACAGTAAAACATGCAAGAATACATCTCACATCTTTTTCTCCACTCTGAGTAAAATATGAATAAAAGTTAAAAGCAAAATACTGCAGAATCTGGAATCTGAAACAAAAACATAAAATCTCTGCAAGCCCAATAGCATCTGTGGGGAGTTGGCTCAACTCTCTCTCCACAGGTGCAGTCAGATCTGCTGAGATTTTCTGGATAAAAGTTACAACTGTTTACATTAAACAAAGTTACATCAATCAACAGATGAAAGAGGACGAATAGCAAGAAAAAAAGTGGTGGAAAGGAGAAGGATAAACTTGTAAATGTGATTTTAAAAAATGTTTCAAGTTTTATACTTATTACAATGCAGAAATCTGAAATACCATTTTAAGTACTGTCAGAAGTATTATTTGAGTATTATTACTATAGTATTAGTTTTCCATTACCATTAGAAGTTTTGAGCTGAAACCGTCTAGAATGTCCATCCCAGGAAGCCTTACTATCCTTGAACTTGTTGGCAATCTCAGATATAAGCAAAAATACTTCCCACTGCATTTTCAGTACCATTAACTTGCACAAAAGTGAACAGCATGGTCTGAAAACCTGTTGGTGTGCTGCTCACTGACTCCACACGAAGAAAAAGTAACTCTGAGATTAGAGGAGAGATCAGAGTTGTGGGTGGGATTGGAGAATGTGTTCTGATCCTACATTGTTCTTGTAGAGCGCAAGTGGGGCACTCCTGTTCATTGTGCTGCACAGTCAGCTTTCATTGAACAGTGATCTATAGAAAACATTGCACTCTAAGTAGGATTCCAGTGTCATGTGCATTTACATCATGGCATCTATATTTGCATAGATTAAGGGTGGGATTCTCTGATCATGTCAGTGCCCATCCCGCAAGTGAGAACAGAGAATTTGGTATTTCAGCTAAAAGTCCATTCACTTTGAGCAGCAAAGAATTCCAACCATGAACAAGGACAGAAATGATTGGCGTAAAGTTCTGCCAGATTTTCAGGATAAATGAGGTGGTAGACAAACAAATGTGACTTAGACAAACTTACTTCCTGAAATTCTATGATTTAGATATTAAAAATTCTACTTTATAATAATTAGGAATATTTGAAGCATTTTTGAAGATAAGGCATGGATGTTCCACTTGTCCATCAATTTTTCAGGACATTTGGAGTGCATGAAGATGGGAAATTGTTCAGGGATATTCTCCACCAAAGACCCACCAAGTTGTTGACCCTCCTCCCATTTCCTGATCTCAGGAGCCAATGGGAGTGATTCTCCCATCTTATCCGTGCCCACTCCACTACGAGAGAGAATAGAGAATTTGGTATTCCAACCAAAATGCCATTCACTTTCAGCAGCACAGGAGAATCCCAGCTACAAATGAAGATGAGATTTTTGGTGTGAAGCTTTGCCTGAGTCTGACTGGCACTGTTGGGCATCCAATGATAGGAATAAAAATGGCCACAAAACAGTTTAAGTCTGCAAGCACTCCATTTTGTTGTCATTCATTCTTGGGATGTCAATATCATTGGCTGGCCAACTTTATTGCCCATCCCTAATTGGACTTCAAATGACTCATCAACCCCTTCTTGGTGCAGCTACATTAGTGTTGAGGAGGGTAATCCAGGGTTTCAACCCAGCAACAGAGTGAAGGAATAGCAGTATTGACCAAAGTCAAGATTGAGTGATTTAGGGGAAAAATCACAGGTAATGGTGTACCATGCATTTGTTGCCCTTGTCCAATCTAAGTGGTATATATGTATCATTAAAGGATTTGTTGCTGGAGGAAAAGTCATTCTCAAAGTAACTGGAGATAGTTTGGTTCAGGACACTATGCTGAGTAACTCCAACAGCAATGTCTTGGGACTGAGATGACTGGTGTCCAACAATCACAAACCTTTCTTTGTGCTAGTATGATTCCAACCAATGGAAAATTTTCCCATCAACTTCCATTTTGCTGAGACACAATGATTCCACTCAAAGCTAAACAACGCCTTTATGTCAAGAGCTTCATCTCACCACGAAAATTCTGCACTTTTATTCATGTTAGCATCAAGGCTATAAATAAGTCTTGAGCCAAGTGGCCCTGGCAGGACCAAAATTGAGCATTAGTGATGAGATTATTGTTAAGTGCTGCTTAATGGCATTATCAACAACACCTTCCATCACTTTTCTTATAATTGAGGAGAGCAATGTTTTGCTGGTTTAAATTTTCCTTCACCACCCCCACCCTGGGCAGGATATCCCTTGCAATTTTCTACATTACCGGGTAGATGCCCATGTTGCAGCTGTACTAGAATAGCTTAACTAATGGCACAAATAGTTCTGGAGCTCTGGGTCTTTTGATCGGCAGTGGAGGTGTTGTCAGGGCCCACAACATTTACTGTATCCAGTGTGTTCAACTGTTTTTTGACATCACATGGAATGAATCAAGTTGTCTGAAGACTGGCTTCTGGAGGGGGTCAAGATGGATTATCCACTCAGCACTTTTAACTGAAGGTGACTGTGAATGCCTCATTCCAGAAACGCTGTCTTCTGCAATGACATGTTGGACTCCATCATCACAGAGGATGGGTGTTGCAGCATTTTCTCTTCCTATTAGTTGTTTATTTGTCCAGCACAAGTGCAAAATGTGACTCTGAAACCCTTGGTTCCGGAATTGGTCAAGTCTGTTTCAAGTCAGGCAAAAACAACTAAATCTCTCCACCATGTTCCATAACACATTTACACCATGCTTGGTCCAGGCATGGGGACAGAATGATACACAAACTATCTGTATTTGGGACACTATAGTATAAATACAGTTTTCTATTTAGAAGTTAATTTGATATTTTATGATTTGACATGGTATAAAATCAAACGCAAGAAAGCTACATTCATAGATTTGCCTTGGGTGAAATCGTGCATTTGATTATTTTGCTTGCTTGGTTTGCTGTATTTTACTTCAAACAGAATATTCCAACTCATTTTTTAATGATTCTTTTGTTCTCAGCTATTTTGTGAAATGATACATTCTACTCAGCCGTTAGCATCAGCATCTAGCATTCCCACGTGAAGGTTTAGATGCAGAGTAACTCTCTTTCTGTCCCAACATGCCTCAGTCACAATTTCAGTCTAAAACCATAAATGCATAAGGATGACATTTTCCATTCTAATTATTACATAATTTGTATTGCATCCCCCAAATTAGATAAGGTCTTTTGTTGAGATCATCCTTTCTAGGAAATGAACTGAACCTCCACATGTCCATTTTATGTTGGGACCTTACAACCTGCTGAAATGAGAGACTTATTTCAACAGACAAGACTCAATTTGAAACCCTGGTTCCAAAGATGATGTACAGTCTTACTACCGTATTTCCCACCATGTGTGATTTTAATTATTACAATTCCTGTAGAGACTGATAAATTCAAACTTCCAGGGGTTGGCTGAAAGGATCATATGACAAGATTCCAAGTTTTAAGTCTTTCATTGTAATGAAAAACTAAAAGTAACATTGATTAGTCACAATTTCATTTAGCAATTTATACTGTAAACTATAGAAAAAAAAGCCCCCGGTTGTACTTTACTACATTTCTTAAATGGACACTTCAATCTTCGCAAACCAGTCCAAAGCTCCTTTCTTTCTTTTCCAGCCAGATAACTTGTACTCCCCAAACTGACTTTCATGGTGAAGGACAGATCAGAGAACAGTTCCCCCAACCTAACCATCATAAACCTGGTTTCTTCACTTTAAGTGCCATCTCTCACCTGCATCTACGTGGTGAACAATAGACTTGCTGCCTCTTTCCTTCTGCACTGTCTCTCTCAGATTCTTACAGATCAACCGCGAGAGGTTCTATGATTTATTTGGAAAACCTATAGTTTGATACTGCAATAGCTACCTATGAGTCTTCCCCACTTAAGGTTCATCTCCATAGTAACGTGAATACTGCGAGTCTTGTATCCAGGTGGAAATGTTAATTAGTTACCATGGTGTACTCCAACAGGGACCAGACTATGGTGGCTCAGGGATTTTCACATTAACACTGCAATGCAGTTAATGTAAGCCTACTTGTGACACTAATAAATAAAATAAACTTTGCATTCAAGATCCCAGCTCCATTCCATTTTAAAAATGTTTAAAGAATAATTGTTTACAATATCTGACATTTTCTTCCCAGTAAAACAATTGGTGGCCCCCTTTGGCATCAAGACACTGAATCTTGTCAGCAAAATTCAGATTAAATTAATTTACAGGATGCATTATTGTTCATCCCTCATTGCAATTCAGCCACTTCCGAGGATAGTTAAGAGTATAACTTATTGCTGTGGATCTGGAGTCACATGCAGCCCAGATAAGGATGGCAGGTTTCCTTCCAGATGGTTTTTACAATCAACAATGATTTTATTGTCGTTATTAGACTTTTAATTCCAGATTTTTATTGAATTCAATTTTCATCAAAATGCCACAAAGGAGTTCGAACCTAGGTCACAGAGCCATTGCCGTGTGTCTCTGGACTTGTGACAATACCACTACACCACTGCCTTCACCTACCATATCTAATGATAAAATAGAAGTTTATTTGAATCAAAAGCTCTTTAGTTATGCATAAACACAGGTAAGACACACACGTTATCACTTGCATTCAGATGTAAATTCAGTGATACAGAAGGATTTCAACTTGAGACCATATTAGTTCTTTCATGATAAAACAAGCTGTTTTCCATTTCTTGCATTTCTATTCTCAGTATGCCTTAGTTACCTTCAAAAGTTGGCATTTGGTCCTACAGTCTAGAAACATTGTCCTCTGTAGCAACTTCTCCTCTGGTTACCTGTTATCTATACAATTCACAAGTTGGTGTCCTTTGACTTTGTTTATTGAAACCTTAATCATTGTTATTACAGCTTCCTCTGACCTTTCCAAAAATTAGTATTGCCTCTTCAGAGTTCACTAGCAGATGAACCAGGTTCAATAGATTAAATATCTGTTAGTTTTAAAATCTAAATTCAAGACCTTTCATTGCTGAACAATTTTACTTAAAAAGAAAACAAACATTTGGTATTTTGAAGTATTGAGTGTAAAATTTGTCTTCAACAATGTAAAGTGGGGAAAAATAAATTTTCTTCCTCACCAACATGAAAACTTTGGTTGTTATTCATTTTGGGGTACTCCCATGGCCAATAATAACTCCAATGAATATTAGCTAACTATTTAGCTTGTGAATTCTTTGACTTTATTCAGGCCCTGCTCAGTTATCTTGGAAAAAAAGATATTTGAGAGGAGAGTCTTTTCCTATACTTCATACATCTAATGTTTCTACACAAAGAGTCAAGAAAATATGGTCTTCATGCTTCCAAAAATGTAGTATCATAAGTTATAATCAAATGGTGCAGCCCAAGTTATAATCAAAGAATTTCAGAATTCCAATTTGAGCTTAATCCTAACTTGGCTTCAAAGTTTACCACTCATGACTATACCAAAAACTTCAAAATAGCATTTCTTATTCAGTCTTGGGATGTCAGCATCTCTAGCAAGGCCAGCATTTATTGTCCATCTTGATATAGTTCCATGTGGTATACATAAACCCACATTGCTGTTAGGGAAACCAACTTTTTTGAATCAAAGTCAAGAGAAAAGATGGGAATGTATTTTTAAGTCAGGATGATACACGACTTACAAGTGGTGAAGCTCCTCTGCACCTGTTGCCCTTGATCTGGGTAGTAGTGATCGCAGGTTTGGAAAGTGCCTTGATGAGTTGCTAGCAGTGCATTTTGTGGATGGTACACAATGCTGCTATTGTGTGACAGGGGTGGATGGATTAAATGTTGAAGATGGTTGAAGAGGCACCAATTAAGAAGACTAGATGATATCATTGGAGCTACATTCATTCAGGCAAGTGGAGAATATTCCATCACATTCCTGACTTGTTGCATATAGACAGTGATGCATATAGATTGTTGCATATAGTTTGGAGAAGCAGGAAGTCAGTTACTCGCCACAGCATTCCTATTGTCTGGACTATTCTTTCTAGCCACAGTACCTTTGTGGTCCAATTAAGTATCTGGTCAATGGCAATCACCAAGATGTTGACAGTCGGGGATTTGGTGATAACAATGCCATTGAATGTCGAGGAGAAATGATTAGGTCCTGTCTGCCTATTTGTTTAATTGGTTATTTAATCACAACAGCAGACTACAGACATGCTAATTCATTCAGTAAATTTTATTATCTCATTCATCTTCATAAGTATCTAATATTGTGGAAGATTTTAATGATTTATCCCTCATCGTACCTCTCTTCTCACACTGACACTCAGAATATCAGTAAACACAATTATATAAGTGTTAAAAATATTAAATTTTTATGTTAAATTTGGCTTTACTCACTGAATCAGCAGTTCACTTTATTGCCACTCTTCTGTTTGCTCACTATAACTGTGCACACTTTTTTAAAAAACACAAATTTCCTTTTGAATGCTTGAATGGAATTTGCCTCCATCACACTCATGCAGTGCATCCCAGACCTTAGCCACTCATTGCATGAAAAAGTTTTTGCTCATTTCTCTTTTGCTTCTTTTACCAATTACTTTAAATCTGCACTCTTTCATTCTCAATCCCGATCTCATGTAGACTCTTAAGTAAAAGGTTTTTAAAGAAAACGCATTAATTTATATGTACGTTAGCAATATTATCCAAATGGGTGGAAAAAAACTTCACCTAGGTTAATTACTCACTAAAATCACATGACTGGAAATATAATTCATGTTAGAATCATACAGTGCAAACGAGACCCTTCACCTAGTCGAGTCTGCACCAACACAAGAAGCACCTGACCTCCCACCTAATTCCATTTACCAGCACTTGGCCCACAGCCTTGAATGTTATAAAGTGCCAAAAGTTCATCCAGTTAATTTTTGGTATTTCTAAGGGGAGAAATAAAGGAAGTTATAAGATTTAACTAGCATCAGAATAGCTTCAAAGGAAATGTAAAACCAAATCTTCCCTATTGTAGTTAACATTTTAACAGTCTGTCACTGTGTTTATGCACTGTTCACGCACCACACAATAACTTTCAATTGACATTTGATCCTCATGGAAAATGTTTGGGTTTTTTTGTTTAGCATTCAGTGTGACAAATGAAAATAGCATTTGTTTTGGTGTGGTGTTACTATGGTATATGTATATCCCATCCACAGATTTGAAATGGGTGGCATTTTACAAATTGCCAAAATATGACAATGCTGTAGTAAGGAAACATTCAGCAGCATCAGTAAACTAGAAGAGTAATGATTTGACAACAATGATGTATTATATACTATTCTCAGCCACCTTCACATCAATTGCAAATGCAACAATAATGTTACATGTTATCTTCAAAATGAAGTCACATTCTGCAAAAGCCAAATTTTATAAACTGATTCAAAAATATTATCCCTGCTAATGTTCTAACTACTTGTAGAAGTGTTAAAACTCAAACGAGTAGGATGTGTTGGCTGTTTCATAAGGATCTTTAAAAAAATCTAAACACAGTTTCCACCTAACCACAATGTTGCTACAGCTACTGCAATATATATTCTAAATCTGGATTTTCTAATCTTAGGACAACTGATTCCCTTGCTCAAGCAGCACTCTGAACAGAGGTGTAAATGCTTCATTACCAGCGAAAGTAGAGGTAAGTGCAACTAGCAGCTTCCAGAGGGGTGAGAAAAATGACACAGCACACCTGTAAAAATAAATCTTTTGTGGTGTCTGCAAAAAAAATGTGCTGGCCAATTTTCATTCTAGATAGATATAACTGGGTCAAATATTTATAACGTTTTATTTCTTAGATCATACCGCAGGAAGGATCCCTGCCTTGTCCCTGAAAACCTGATGTTGAAGACGTAACTGATATCGCTGGTAGATATCAGTTACATGGAGGAACAATGCTCAGCAATCACTTTGCTTACAAAACATTAAAATTTAGCTGGAACTTTCCAAACTTCTGCATTGGCAGACCGACTTGTCCTCACGAATAAGTCCATGATCCCTTGATCATATCCTCATTCTTTCATAACGATCCAATTTTGGGTAAAAGTGTGGCTGCCAAATGGATACGTTTTCCTCAAGATCGGACACATTTATTTTACCGGCTCCAACCGAACGGAACCGGTTTCAATTAGAATGACTAAAATGGAAAGGTGCAACTCCACTGCTGTGGCGAGCACCGTCTGAATGCACATGGAGGATACAAGTAACGTCAACCACGGCAATGTATGACTGTCGTATCGAGCATCAGAGCACAGTTACTTACATTGTAGTAGCACTGTTAGAAACGTGATGCACTGCCTCCCCCTCACAGCTCCCCGAAGCTCTTCACTGGGAAGTATTTCACCCGTTCCCCATTCACACAATTGAATGAAAACGTAATAATATTCGGCACCAGCACCGCAAAACAAGGGTCCCAGTAAAAGCAGGCAGTTTAGAAATAACGTGACACAGCCTTTACAGTGCAAATTGACTTGTTAAGGCAGACTAGCCACTGAGGGAAAGCATTAAATAAAAACACACGTTATTGACTTTATCATTAATATTTTATTCCCAGCTTTTCTGATGACAATGATTAGGTTACATCATATTGGCCCTGAAGTAAATACCTGTGCTGAAGCGTCGTTGTGCCTTCTGCGAACAATATAACCAATAACACACTTCATTTTCCCCTCAAGAACTTCCACAGCCATCCACAACTTTGTTTTTTTTGGGGGGGGGCAGATCGTTTTAAAGATTAAAAAGTTTTCAACAACTGGATAGCGGATTTGTCTTATTTTTTAAAAAAACACAACCATCTGAAATAGGTATACATGTAGGAAAATGACTTCTCAAGAAAAAGAAAAGCAACAAGCTGCAAGAAAAGTTTCCCGTTAAAAAAAGGTGGAAAAGTCTGCAAAACACTTTGGTTGTTATTGACAACGAGAACTTGTTCCAGGGTCGTGCTTGTCACTTCAGCTCAACCAAGCGAAGCACACAGATGTGTGTCAATACCGGTATAGAAAAATATACACCAAATAAAGCTTTGCAAATAGAATGAGAGAGCATTTCTTTTAAAATTTGTAATTTGTGTTGTTGTAGAGAAAAAAAACTACGGCTATATATGCATGCGTATTAAAAAATATTCTTTGCTTTTTTGGGGCTGGCAACAGTAACAAAAAATATACAAAATATACACAGTTCCTTTTGCCAAAGCCGTCAATGACTTACCACTATACAGCATGCAAGAACTTATTCTGCAAAATAGAATTTATCAACCATGCTTCGTATAGGCTCAATTTCTTGTTTTTTTTAATTAAAAAAGTAGTTGAAAATTACCAAAAAAAAAGAGAGAGAAAGCACTGAAAAAATCCAGATAGAAAAAAAAAACCTACTCACCGAGCGGGAAAAATTCAAGAGAGGAAAAATACTGAAGTTTGTAATATGGCGGTGGAAGAAGTAATGAAGCGCCCTCAGCCTCAGGCAAAGGCACGTGATCCAGAGAGCCTGCTCCCAGCAATGCCCAAAGGATGAGAGACAAATCCTCACCCCCCTCCCTACCTACCCCCACAATAACCACCCCCTCCCCAAAATAATCAACACAGCTCGGCCCAACTCATCCCCTCACAGCCAGTCCTGTCAGAGCGCTTGTCTTCCCTTCCCACACCCCGCTCTCTCTCTCTCTCTCACACACACTCTCAGCAATCGGCGCCTCCCCGAGAACAAGCCAAGCTGCTGCGCATCCCTCACAATCAGATGGTGCAGTCCACCGGGCTGGGAAGGAAGGCGGCCCGGGCCAACAGCGGGTTAATATTGATAGGGTGTGGGGGCAGAAGAGGGGGAGTCAGCTGGTGGGCGATCCAGGGGAAATAGAGGGGTTAATAAATAGAGAGGAGGTGGAGGAGAGAGCCGGCTGGCTGACAATCGAGGGAAATAGAGGGTTAATAGAGGAGGAGGAGGGGGATTCTCTCTCTCTCACACACACACACACACACACACACAGATCCAGAGATGCTGCCACTCTCTTTTCTACCTGCTGGAATCATTTCCGATGGACCGTCCAGCCGGAGATTTCACACAACTGGAAATGTTTTTTTTAGATACTCAGATAGCATTATAAATTTGTCACACACTCTCTCTTTCTTTCTCGGAGAGACCTTATTTGCGAATGGCATAGTCATTCGGTTTTAATCTGAAATATTTCCTGCCAGCTTTGCCTCTACGTGGGAACAGTTGCGATCTGATGGGCAAACGCTGGATGACATCGCTCCCTGAGTCTCTCTGACTGGTGTGTGTATGTGCACGGATTTACAGCAATCTGAACCTCGCCGTGGTTTTTTTTGATCGATGTCTTTTTTTGTTTCATTTTGTAAATAAGTTAAATATATGTGTTAAATACACACTCCCCACCCTTATTGCACATTTCTGATGGTCTCCAGCCAGCAGCATCTGCACACAGCAACAGAAACGCTTACGCCAAAGAAATGAACCTCGTGGGTATTAACATGAATACATAATTCCGGGCAGCTTTCAGTGCAAATCAAAGAAAACTTTCAAAGCCCCCGATTTAGCGGTTTTGTTACAAGAAAATACAATTCAAACTATTGAGAATTAGACCTACCTTTGAAACAGCATCGTAACAGATACACACATAGCAGCACAAAAATGCGCAATTTCAAAGCATATGAAAGTATCAGAGAGGAGGTTAGAATAACACTGATTTCAGCAGTTTCCCTCTACAGTTCTTGCAAAAAGAAACAACGAATTCATTAAATTCCGGACATGGCAGCAATAACATGATTCTCACCATCTTTCCTGTCTAACAGATGCACACCTATATTCTGACTTTGGTTTTGTCTCTCTCACACACACAATCTCAGCTTAAATATTATAAAGAATGCTTTATACAGATTGATATAAATGTATAAACCGATCAGGTTGGACATAATCTTCCCCAATCTTTTAATGTGCTCCCTCCTTTGGCGCATTTCCTACTTTCTCCAGATCCATGCACTTTTGGGCGATTGATCATAAAAATGCTTACTGAGCTATCCTCGGTGTATTTTAATGGCCCAGGCGTACATTAAGTAAAAGTTGCTTTACTCTTTGTAGGTAATAAGTACTCTGATCATAGAAACGGATAAAGATGCTGTTTGTGTAGCTTTATGACTGGAGAGACTGAGTTAAAGTATTAGCACTCATGAAAGTGCTGTCAATCAACTAGTATTGATTTTATTCCTCGCGTCTATTTCATACAGAAGTCGATCTTCCATAGCACTATACAGGAAAGTTAAAACCTGGAGCAGGCTTTAGGTGAGCGAAATCAGAGCAAGGATAATTAGATCAGTGTGAAAATACCTAATTGAATCCACCTTTTAATATTCCCAATATAAATTCAGATGTCTACATTTGTCGTGGGAAAATGCCAATTTGTAAATATCACAGCAGTGGCGTAGTGGGAAATTTTGAGGTACAGTGCTCTAAGAAAATATGTTGGCTATATTATTCCTAAACCTATGTTATTCTCATATGTATTTATCCCTTTGTCCCAAACATCAGTGAAAAATGTTGGTGCAAATAGGCATTTATTTCCAACCTTGTAGTATTTTGAAACATTTGATCTTTAGCCTAGTTAAACCTTCATTATGCAACAGTATATTTATTATTTGATTCAACACTATTAAAAACATGAATTACAAAAAAAACCTTATTTCAAACTGGGGATGGTATTTGGAGGGGTCACTATTTTTTGTTGATTTATATATTTCTATTCTAAATCTGGGCATACAGGGCATAATTTCAAGATATGAAGGTGATATAAGACTTGGAAGTATTATGAACTGTGAGGTGGATTGTGATAGACTTTGAGAGCATATAGAGGTGGAATGGGTAGATATGTGGCGGTTGAAATTTAATGCAGACAAGTGTGAAGTAGTACATTTTGATCAGAAGAATAAAAAGGTTGACATAAAATAAAGGGTGCAATTCTAAAAGAAATGTAGGAACAGAGGAATCTGGCTCTACATGTGCATAAATCATTGAAGGTGACCAGACAGGTTGAGAAAGCAGGTAATAAAACCTATTGCATACTGTGTTTTATACACAGGGGAACAGGTACAAAAGTTAGTTATGAACTTTGATAAACCACTGATTCAGCCTCAAGGGGAGGATGTGAAGTTATAAAAAAAGTAGCAAAAAAGATTTGCATGAAAGTTTCTGAAGATCAAAGACTTCATTTATGTGATTAGATTGATGGAAATGGGCTATTGTTCTTGGAGAAGAGAAGGCTGGAAGGAGATTTGTTAGATGTGTTGAGAATCATGAGGAGCCCAGGCTTGCATAAGTAGGAAGAAACTGTTCCCATCTGCAAAAGGTTAACAACCCTAAGAGGATTAACAAAAGAACCAGCAGTGACATAAAGAAAATCCTTTTATGCAACAAATGGTTTGGGTCTGGAATACACTGCCTGAACACTCCAGACCCAACGTTTGGATCTGAAAACCCAATGGCGGTTTTCAAAAGGAAACTGGATAACTATCTGAAGAGAAAATATTTTACTAGGCTACAGGGAAAAAGTTGAGGAATAGAACTAGCTAAGTTATTGTTGTAGAGAACTGACACAATGACAATGTGTTGAATGGCCTCCTCCTGTGCTGTAATCATTCTATGATTCTAGTATAGGTACATTAAGGAAGCTGAGTTGATAAACACACAAGGAAGAAAGGAGCTGAAGGTTATTCTGATAGTGTAATCAAGAAATTTGTGTGGAACATAAACACCAACATAGATGGCCTGGTTTTGTGCTGTAACTTCCATATAAAGGTGCCAGCAGGGAATACAAGCAACATGTTGTGTCTCACAACCTCAGGCCATCACAGCTAAGGAAGTAATGTGAATCATGCTCTCTCTTGCACCAGCTCAATCAAAAAATCCCCCCCCACACATTCTCCTCCCACAATCTCTCTCACTCGCACTTTCTCAATGCACATAATCTCTCCCTTTGCACTCTCTTGCCCCATTCTTCCTTCCCCATAATCTCTCTCTTCACCTTTGACACGCTCTCTCCCATTTCCACACAAAGCCTCTTTCATCATTGCCTCACACTCACTCTCTATGCTTCATGCTCTCTCTTTCACATCTTCTCATTTCCCCACCTCCTCACATTCTCTCTTTCCCAACCCATTATACTCTTCCCCCATCCCCTTACACTATGGACAGAATCTTACAAAAGTTTTTCAAAGTGTCAGTCCCAATGAGAAAACAGTGAGAGTCCCATTGACACTGATGGCAGGGAAACTCATTGTATATTAAACATCAAACATTTTTTTCTCCACATGAATCACACTGCACTTGTGGTGGCTTGCCCTTGGAAAGATTAATCTCCTTAATCAGTGTGGTTATCTTTTTAAACACCTCTCCAGAACTTGTCCAAGACGAGTTGGGGGCATGGCCTCCAAGAAGACATGGTGTTCAAGGGAACCTTGACTGCAAACTTCTCAGTGGGGTCAAGCAGAAGTGGGAAACCCTCTATCCGGCAGACATGCAGCAAGCAAGATCACCAATGGGTGCGAGCTCTACTAGGGACCTCTGCTGCTGGACGGTAACTAGGTCTGGGCCATGGGCGAGGGCAAGGAAAGGATGTGCAGCAGTAGCCCACACAGGAAAACCCTCCATGCCATGTGAAAGGGCACAGAAGACATCTCCACATGATGGCTCGAGCTGTGGAGCTCTGATTCTCACAGGGTGTTTGGGACTTGAGACCAATGTGAAATTCCATCCAAGCAGGGGTGTACTCAGACAGGCGTCCATCACACATCTGCGCTGCCTCAAGACTACAGGAACCACTTCAGGACCATTTTGAAGAAAATTTTTCTTTAAGTCATTTATGGAATATGGATGTTGGTGGCTGGACTAGTATTTATTGCCCATCCCTAAGCCTCCATTTCAATTAAGAGTCAACCACATTGCTGTAGATTTGAGTCATATGAGGCCAGACCAGATATGAATGGCAGATTTCCTTCCATAAAGGACATAAGTAGACCCTGCATTGATGTTCCAGCTGTCTCACTTGGACCCTTCACCTCCATTCCAGCTGCCTTGCCTGGGCCTTGCACATTGCTCCAACCACTATATTGGGGCTCCATATTGTCACTGCTACCATCTTGCCTGGGCTTCAAAACTCTGCGCCAGCTACAGTGCTGGTACCTGCACCGCTGCTCCAACTGCCTCATACTCCCTGCCCAGAAACCTCCCTTCAATACATATTTTCCCATTCATTCCTGCTTATCAACTTATTATTAGTTGATAAGTATATGGAAGAGAAGGGAATGGTTTAGTTTGGAGGGTCATTGCTTTTTATATTGGTCGGTGCAACATCGAAGGCCGAAGGGCCTGTTCTATGCTGTAATGTTCTATGTTCTATGTTCTATTCAATCACAGATTAGCTTCTCTCTGATTTGCTGCTGATTGGCTCATTAGGAAGCCTATTAGCAAGAAATGTGGAAGAAAAGTAGTCCATGATTAGATCTGTGCTGCTTTACAGCATTTTCAAATATCAGTCACTTGAGTATCCAGTTTTGGCAGGCTGCATTGTATTTAGAAATCCCCTTGATATGGAAGTGGCTGGAGCTGTACTATGGTGGCACAGTATAATTACGCCAGTGAGGCCAATGCCATGCCTCATCTGGTGGAACATAGGAATTACAGTGTGACAAGTGTACCCAGGCATTTTACATTAACACTTTTGACACAGGAATTAATAATGGAAAAACATTGGCATAAAATGTTTGCAGATTTAAGATTTTTGATTTTTATACAGTAATATTTAAATAACAAAATTTGCATGCTGCATTCTCGTTACTTTTTAATTAAGCAAGCAATATAACTGATATATAAACTGTATTGGATTGTTGTGTATTGTTGTTGGATTGTTGGAGTTTAGAAGGCTGAGAGGGGATCTTATAGACACGTATAAGATAATAAAGGGGATGGATAGAGTAGAGGTTGAGAGACTCTTCCCACTTAGCAAAGATAGCAGGACTAAAGGGCACAGCCTCAAAATTAGGGGGGGGAGGGGGGTTCAGATCAGAGTTGAGAAGAATTTCTTCACTCAAAGGGTGGTGAATCTTTGGAATTCTCTGCCTGTTGAAGTGGTGGAGGCTTCCTTGCTGAATATATTTAAGTCAATGTAAGTGGATAGGTTTTTGATTGACAAGGGAATTAAGGGTTACGGGGAGAAAGCGGGAAAGTGGTACTGAACCACCGCCGATCAGCCATAATCTTATTGAATGGCAGGGCAGGCTCGAGGGGCTGGATAGCCTACTCCTGCTCCTATTTCTTATGTTCTTATGTTCTTAGGTACTACAATGCAATGGTTCGGCTTTCAGTGTGAAAAACATGTGATTTTCAGCTGAATGAAGAACTTAGAAAAGGTAGCAAATACAGATTGCAATGATAAAGCAAACATGTATCACAGAGTAGTTTTCTGTTTTTGCATGGCACAGTGTACATGGGAAAGATTGTTATTCTTATGGGCACCATTTTCCATTAGTCTTATTTGATAGATCAGCACCATAGCTAATTTAGAGAAGTTTTTATTTCTTACAAATTAGTCATTTTTGCCATTTGCAAATCTACTATACAGGTGGTGGGAACCTAAGGATATGGAGTTACTGTTCTGGAAACATTAAAATTTTTCTTTTCAGAAAAGTGCACCCTGATTCATTTAACATACTTTTGTATTTCATGACTGATCAAAGAAAGGAAAAGTTTTTTGAAGTTTATCCATATTCAACACATAGTCAGACTATTGCTTTGCCAAGTATACTTGAACAGTCATTCTCCACTTCACTTTTCCAATGATTCCCCCAGTTCACTGAGAAATTCACTTTCTTTTTTTCTCTACATCACAGAGGAGCTATCTCTTCAAACAACTGCTCTCTCTCAGTTCACAAAAACATGACAATGTTATCACTGCTGATCATAGCTAAAGTTCGTATCTGACAGAGTACCTTGACTCTGGGAGTGGACTCTGCATTGTAAGTGGGGATTCTTTCACCTCTTCATTCCAAGAGGCTGTTTCCAAATAGATGTTTCATTGAGAAATACAAGTTCTGTAGCATCCGTAGATTTCGTATAGTGCAAAAGGAGACTGTTTGGCCCATCAAGTCTGCACTGACTCTCCAACAGGGAATTATACCTTTGGCCCTATCTCAGGAATCTCATATATTTACTCTGGTAATCTCCCTAAATTACACATCTTGAACACTAAGGCATGGCCAATCCACCTAATCTGCATATCCTTGGATTGTGAGAAGAAATAGAAGCACCTGGAGAAAACTCATGCAGATACAGGGAGAATGTGCAAACTCTGCACAGAAAGTCACCCAAGGCCATAATCAAATCTGGGTCCCTGGTGTTGGGAGCTAGCACTGCTAACCACCAGTTAAGACCAGTAGTAAGAAGATCATCTAAGAGTTCAGCAGCAACAGCTTCTAATCTAATTCTGAGGCAATGGTCAACTGTTGTATCAATAGCTCAGCAATTTTCCACCTCAGGGAATTAAATACAGCTCATGTGCCTGGCAATACCCCTGAAACAAGTCCACTTTTCTTTTCTAAAACACAATAACCAAAGAGTGAGGCACAGAACGATATATTCAGTATTTTTTCTAATTGTTGTTTTAGAAGGCACCAGAAACAACCTTTTGGATATTGTAATCTATTACTATAAATGTAATGATATTTCTGGACAGGTTTCCTTTGTTTTAAGAAATAAAATGAAAGGTTTTCTGGGTCGGTACAGACCTGTAAAAGAAAAGGCCCCAATTTTTCTTCCATTAATTCGAATAAAAGGAAAAACAGCTTCATTCCTTTTGAAACAAACCATATGAGCAGTCAATAGGCTGAAAGTGTCTTCCCCAGGAAAATGTTCTTTTTGGTTTGGGAGCACTATCACCTCTTTTTGCAATAATGATTATCTAAGTTTCTTCTCCTTCCCACTTTTGGAAAGGAACATTTTCTAAAACTGATTCGTGCAACCTTGTAATCATCTTGAGCCCATGGTGAACTTTCAATCACATATTCATGCCATCACTAAGACTACCTATTTACATCCCTGACATATTACTCTATTTTGCTTCTGTAGGCAACTCATCTGGTGTTGAAACCCTCCATCATGACTTCTTTTATTTCCAGAATTGATTATTCTAACACACTTCCCGATCCTACTCTCCACGAATTTGATGTAATCCAAACCTCTGTTCCTGTATCTTAATTCACAACATGTTCCAATCTCCTATCATCTCTGTACTTTCATAGAATATAGAATCTCTACAGGAGAGGCCATTATGGCCCATTGAGTCTGCACCAACTCTTTGTTGGTGCAGACTCAGGCCCTCTCCCCACCCTATCCCTGTAACCCCACACATCTGCCATGGCTAATCCATCTAACCTAAACATCTTTGAACCTGAAGGAATAAATTATCATGACTAATCCACCTATCCTAAACATCTTTGTAAGCAGCCAGAGAAACCCATGCAGACATGGGGAGAGCATGCAAACTCCACACAGACAGTAACCCAAGGCCGGAATTGAACCTGGATCCCTGGAATTGTGAGGCAGCATTGCCACTCCATTCTGCACACCTCACCTACATTGACTTTGAATCAAATGACATTTTGATTTTAAAATCCTCATCTTTAGTTTCAAATTCTTCCATGGCCTCACTCCTCCCTATGTCCTCCTGGCTCTCAAACCTCTGAGATATCTGCATTCATCTAATTCTGCTCTTGCAAATCCCCAACTTCAATCGTACAACCACTGTCAATGTCAGTTTTGTTGAGGAAACCGGCGTGTAGCTTCCCAACCACAGAGCTGAGCTTTCTCTCCAGACTCTCAGAATTCAGTGCACAAGGAATCTTGGGGTATAGTTTTTGTCATCACTTTGTTGGGCAGAGCCTGCTAGAGCTGGCAATACCACCTCCATAGACATCGAGGTACTATCTTTAAAGAGTGCCCAATCTACACTAAAAAGAAAACTTACCCCACTCCTGCATCACCTCTCTACCCCCCATACCCCATGGCATTTGTGAGTCAGTCCACTCACAAGTATCAGAATATCTCCACCCTCCACAAAGATCAGGTGGCAATCCCACCTCCCTTCAGATGTCCTAAGTTCTAGTATTCCCTCCTGATATCCCTTGTCTCTCTATCTGGCTTTTCTCCTTTAAGACACTTCTAAAATCTACCTAAGTTAGTTTTGGGTCATCTAATCTAAAATCTCTTCATGGGATTCAATGTCAGATTTTGTTTTATGATGCTCCTGTGAAGTGCTCTGAGATGGTTTATTGTGACATAGATGCTATTTAAATGTAAGGTATTATTGTTGTTAATGTAACAAAATTAGTCAGTATAACTGACATTTTATTAGATCAGCAATCACTGAAACAATATTACCCTTGGCACCTATGTTTCTCTCCCCTTCAAGTTCATAATACTTGTGCGTGCTGATGATACAGTAGTTGTTAATAATTTAATTCCTTTACAGTGACATCTTAGGCACAGAAATGTTTAAATCAATATAAAGACAGTTTTCTGGCAGTTTACAGTTGCAATCATTTTCAATTTTGAGTTGCGAGGAGTGCCAATAGGCACAGGGTTTATAAACTTTAACCTCTGGTATGCTCTGTGAATAAAGAAACTTCCTAACAACCAAAAAATGTCATCTGATTATAAGCATAGATACAGGTTGTGAGCTGTAGCCTTTTCCTTTAAGTTACCTTCAGCCGATTGGTTGTTAAAAATTTTGGGATGTCCTTTCAATATGATTAAAAATCACATAAATAAGTGTCTTTTGTTTATTTCTTTATTTAACTATAATGGATCTAGAAAACTGCGTGAACTAAAGGCTCAGGCTTCTACATGAACACAAAGCTCCAAATTGCTTTTTGTTACAGGCATCAGTTAAATAAAAGCAATGGAAGTTTTGTTTAGCGTGTGGGGCTGGGGAAAGATGTATTTCTTTCTACACTCAACCGTTGAGTTCCCATGTTAATGGGTGAATGGCATGCCCAGGAGTGAAATAAAGAATAATGCCAGCAGCAGTGTCTGGGGTTGGTAGTTACCATGTTGGGAAAAAAAATACACAACTAGGACAATATACGTGTCCTTATTGTTAGGTGAACTATGAACACTGTACCAACTATTATTGCCATCATCTCTTTCTTCATAAACATAAATACTTCCACTTCTGTTCGAAATTTCTATGAGTGTCAATGGTGTTACACTGTACACTCTGCAGTCCCTCCTTTGTTTGGTAAATGTCAGTATTGTGGGAGATGCCTCAGTCCAAAACCTTTGATGACAAACAGCTGCATGTTGCACATTCACACACATCATTAGCTGTGGGGAATAGCTCCTGCAGAAGTTGAGAAAGCTCATTCTGTCCCATGTTCAGCTTCCTCTGGAGACTGACAAATCTCCAGTGCCTGATGGTTTCGACCCCAGAATATTATAGAAAGTAGTTAAGTAAAATACAGATGCCTCAGTCTTAATCTTACAAAATTCTCTCAACTTCGGAATTGCCCCTTTAGATTAGCAATTTGCAAATGTGACTACTATTTAAGTAAGGTGTGTGAGAGAGACAAACTGGATGATTTTCGGCTTGTTAATCTAACTTTTGTGGTGGGGAAAATATTGGAACCTATAATTAAGCACTGAGTAATGGAGGTATTTCAGCTGATAAGAGAGAGGCAACTTGAAATAGTCAAGTGAAAACAGAGAATGCTGGAAACATTCAGCAGAGTAAGATTTGTTAAAGTTCTGAGGAAGAGCCATATGAACTTGAAATGTTAACCCTGTTTCTCTCCACAGATGCTGCCAGATCTGCCAAATTTATCCAGATTTTTTGTTTTCATTTCAGATTTCCAGCATTGGCAGTATTTTGTTTTTATTCACTTTGCAATGTCTAACAACCAAATTTAATAATATGAGTAAGTAACTAAAATGGTAGACAGAGGAATGCCAATAGATAAATTTTATATAGGCTTGCAGAAACATTCAATAAAACTTGATAAAAGAAATTGGTTAACTAAAGCTAATGGAATTGAAGGCAAATTACTGATATGGTTAAGAGATTGAATAGATGTTAAAAGATACATATTAGGATAATTGATATGTATTTGAATTGGAAGTATATGACAAGTGATATCCCAAAAGGAGCTGTGCTGGGTTACAACTACTTGCTAAATGTGTTAGTGATTTAGGCAACAAAATTGAGAACCATATATCCAAGTGTGCTGACGGCACAAATATTGGTACCATGGGAGTATTGCAAATGGGAGTATAAAATTACAAATTCGCATTGAGAGATTAAATGAATGGATATAACTGTGAAGTATGGATTTCAATGCTACTAAATGTGAGGATAAACCAAACATTTTTTAAAGGGCGAAATGCTAGGAATAATGGAGTTCAGAAGAAATTGATAGGTCCATATACACAGATGACTGAATTGTTGTGGTAAAACAGAAGTAATCAGAAGACTAACAGAATGACAGTTCTTAACTTTAGAGGACGAGAATATAAAACTTTCACTGCAGCTATTCACAGCTTTGGTTACACAAGATCTGGGATAAACAGCCCTGGAATGCATTTTAGAAAGGATAGATCAGCCTTGGAAGGAGTGCAGCATTGATTCATGAGATTATTACCAGGACACTGAGAGTTAAATTATCAGAGATTACATAATTAGGCTTGTATTCTCAGAACATTTGAGGTTATGCAGTGATTTGTTTGAGGCTTTAAGGATTTGCAAATATTTAATAGTGCAGATAGAGAGAAACTTTCTCTTCCGGTGAGCAATTTTAGATAAGGGGGCATAACTTTGAAATCAGAGTCAAACTTTTTGGGAGGGAAGTTGGGAAAAGATTCTTCATGGTGAGTTTGTGAACTTCAGATTCAGAATAATTAGGATCCCATTGAATGATGTTGGGGCTTGAGGGGCTTAGTGGCCTCCTTTGTAGCCATTGTCTTATGTTTCTCAGGCTCCTCATTTTTGTCTTCCAGCTGATTTTCTTTCAAATATGATTTTTTACTCTGCAGTTGAACATAATGATCTTGGAAACTTGTATTGGGTTGTGTTGTGGGATGCCTTTCGACAATTCTAGATGCTAGAAATGTAACTTTCTCGTGCAAATGGTCCACCAAAATGGAGATTTCCAACTCTGTGGTGGAATCTTCCCATAATTTGTCAAAGTGTCAGTTTTGTTGAGGAAACCGGCGTGTAGCTTCCCAGCCACAGAGCTGAGCTTTCTCTCCAGACTCTCAGAATTCAGTGCACAAGGAATCTTGGGGTATAGTTTTTGTCATCACTTTGTTGGGCAGAGCCTATACCACCTCCATAGACATCGAGGTACTATCTTTAAAGAGTGCCCAATCTACACTAAAAAGAAAACTTACCCCACTCCTGCATCACCTCTCTACCCCCCACACCCCATGGCATTTGTGAGTCAGTCCACTCACAAGTATCAGAATGTCTCCACTCTCCACAAAGATCAGGTGGCAATCCCACCTCCCCAGCTGCCCCTCTACCCCGCCATATCACAAAGATATTGAGCCATTCTCCACACTACAGCTGCCCGAAAGAGCCTGCCACTGGCGCTCTGACTGGCACTGCTACCCTGGCACTACCACTCTGGGATATCATCAGTGAAATTCTGGACTTTTCTGGAATCCTACATTGAAATGGAAACCTCAATCTCAGGCCTACTCCTCCCTGCTGTTCCTGAAAAAAGAATCCATTTGGACACTTGCTCTGTCAAACAATGCCACATTCATGTATTCTATGCAGCAATGCATTTCCTTAAGTTGCTGTTATCTTCAGTGACTATGGAAAGATTCAGCCTATAAATAGAATTGCACCTGCACTGAGGCATGATCGCGCACAGTTCATACTGCACATGCTTAATGAGGATGACAGTAGAGCAATGGTAAATTGGTCCATTGGCCTCAAAAAGATAGATGAGCTGCAGGCATCATTTTATTATTATTAATTTATGAGATATGGGTGTCACTGGCAAGGCCAGAATTTATTACCAATCCCCAACAGCCTTTGAAAAGGTTGTACTGACTTGCCTTCTTGGCCATTTAGTACCTTGCTATGCCATTTCAGACAACAGTTAAAAATTAACCAGATTGCTTTGAATTTGGTGTCACATTGACCAGAACAGACAAAAACATCAGATTTCTTTTCTGAAGGACATTGATAAAGGTTTTTACAACATTCTAATCGTCACATGGTTGTCATTAGTTTTACCAGCTCTTTATTCCAGATTTGTTTAATTAAATTAAATTTCCTAGTTACCACAATTGGATTTGGATGGACTCATATATCTCTAGCTGATTAACTAGGCCTCGGGATTTGCTGCCATTAACATAACCAATATGCCACCATTCTCTCAGTTGTCATTTGCCAGTTGCAGTGATGGGTTTGCATGTGGGGCAGAGAGGAGTTGTATGAAAGGGACAGTGAGGTTTGGTGCAGCAATATCAAACACCTCAGCTTTTGGCCTAGGGGAAGCAAGTGGGAAGAGAGTTACCAGCGGCCAGCAGCAGCACTTCTGTTCCTCCTACAACAAGGTAAATAAAAATCTATAAATTTACAAAGTCTCCAGTGGGCTCATGTTTTGGATTTTAAAAAAGAGACATTTTTTTGTCCCAACATAAATCCACTCCATCTGCCTCACCCACAGAATCATCTGTTACTTGTTCTTAAAAGTTTAAAGTTAACTTATTAGTCACAGGTAAGGCTTATATTAACACTGTAATGAAGTTACTGTGAAATTCTCCTAGTCGCCGCAGTCCAGTGCCTGTTTGGGTCAAAGCACCTAACCAGCACATCTTTCAGAATGAGGGAGGAAACCAGAACATCCGGAGGAAACCCTAACATCTGGAGGAAATCCATGCTAATACAGGAAGAATTTGCAAACTCCATACAAACAGTGACCCAACCCAGAATTGAACTCAGTGTAAGCAAAGGTGCTAACCACTATTCCACCCCGAGTTTTGCTTCCACTGAATTTTGTTCTCCTATTGACACATTCTGCTATTTTACCTTTACTCCACTCCCAGCACCTTAAATATCCTAATTAGAGGGTGGGGGTTGGACGATGAGGGTTTAGTTGGTTGGGGAATGAGAGTGTGGGGAGAGGTGACTATTGAGACAGGCTAACTTCTGATGCAGGTGCAAAAGGGCCCAATCAAGAGGACTCATCCAATTAAGTCTGCTGTTACCTGCCAGGATCACACAGGTTGTCTTCCAGTCAGCTGCATTGAGAAATAGCGCACAAGTGGTCCTTTGAAGGCTTCAATTGGCTTCTGGATGAGAAGGTCATTTCCATCCTCCTTATCGCAGATAAAATTCCATGGCAGCAGGAACTTGGCAGGGATTCCACCTCTGCACTTCTCACTATTTTATGGCTTCTTCTGTCTTCGAACTCACTTCTAAATGCCTCATTAAATTCTGCACCAAGTACCTAATTTTGACCACAAAAAGAATCCGTCAGACATTCATAAATATGTCATTTATAAATGATTTGTTTGAATCATAATTTTCTTCTCAGAGAATCTCATTTTTCCAGTCTTAGATCCTGATTTCCAATGTAGGCTGTATCCACATTATATAGTGTAAAGCAACATTATTTCACATTAATATTACAGTTGTAATAGTAATTGCATCCTTGAAGCATAATGACATGCTTTTTATCAACTGGTTGTTTCCTAGTCCATGTTAAAGAATCATGCATGCTTAAACTCTGGCATATGACCATTATTGAAAGATTCTACTTGTACAGGGTTTTGAAGATCATTCTCATAGTACAAATAACTGAGGTTGTTAAAATTTAGTGGAAGATGTGAAGAATGGATGTACATTTTTGCAGTGGAGATAATGTTATTATGATGCTAAGCTAACCTTGCATTGTTCCTGCAAACTCAGAGGGCAAATGTAATTACAGCAATGTGCAACAGTCAGTTATGGTGCATAAGTGCATAATTATTACCATAATTATAATTACAACAGTAATAAAGTAATTATGCTTCATGATACTTTTATTTCTATTACAATGCAAGTGTAAAACTATTAAATATAATTTATAATTTTAACTCTGGATATCATACTCTGTGATAGGCATTTAATCAAAGCACACCGCAGAACCTTCCAATTCAGGAGGAAAAAATCTGAATTTTACCCAAATGCAAAACACAATTTCTTCTTTTTGAATTTTTCCATTTTTTTGAAGCTTGCAATTATTGCACTCTATATTTCAGTGTACAATTTTGTTCTTTGAGATTCAACCCATTTAGAACCAATAGATTCAAGACAAACTCTTGAATTTCTGTCCCTAACAATCTTCCCAGCTGGAAACAAGTGTTCGAAAATTGCTTTTATCTTACTTAATAATGGATCTCTGTGTCTCATGGAAATTTATAGAACAGCTGAATACCCTGAAAAAGCACGATTTGAAATAACCTTTTCAGGTAATGCTCTCAGAGATAAACAAAATATTTCATCAGGCTGTTTGTTACTTCCTCCACGCCAGGCAATCATTATGACTCCTCTGACTGAAATTGCCAACTTAGTGACAATTAATCAAAGAATGGACACAGGTTGCAAATCCATACACATCAAAATCTTTGTTGCATTTGCTCAGTTGTATTGAGTGTAAGATTTCTGCAACTGGCAGTGCAAAGAAATGCTCATCTCATCACTCTGGGTTGGAGCTCATCACAAAGAACAGAATAATGACTCTAGAAGCGGGGTATCAGACTAATAAGAAGTTTCAGATAGACATTGGCATGTCATTCAACACCATGACCTTCATAGACCTGTGAAAAGTGGCTTTACATGGAGATCTGGAAATAAAGGTATTAAAAGAAAGATTGAATGGTATGATACTCATGCCAAGAGGACAAATTAGTCTGACAGCCCAGTGCAATGGCAAGAAGGAAGGTCTAGAGTTCGAGAATATAGATGGGAAAAAATAGCCTCTCATCTCAGCTGGAGCAAGGTTAAAGCTTGGACTGGTAATCCTGAATGACCAACAAAGATTTACAATGTATCGCAACACACTAAACCATTGACTGCCAATCAGGTCTTATAAGAGTTTAAAGCTGTGTTTACATGTTTAGGATGTCTACCTAGCGAATATCATCTAGAAATAGATGAGAGTGTAAGATCAATTCACAATCTATTGAGAAAAGTTCCAGCTGCCCTCAAGTCAAGCTTAAAAGATAGGACAAAAGAACTGGAAAGGAAAGTGACAACTTTTACACACTGGATTAGTTGCATAGTAGCAGTGAAATGACCTGGAAATCTGTGAATATGCATAGACCCAAAAGGTCTAAATGAAACATTGAAGAGATCTCACTACCCCATGTCAACCATCAAAGGAAATTTGCTGCAAATCACTAAGGCAAAGATCTATACGACCTTAAAAGCAAAGGATGATTACTAGCAAGTTAAATTGCATGAAGAAGTTATTTCCTACTAGTCACTATTCACGAGAAATATGGTTGTCCATACTGCTTGACATTTCCATGAATCCTGGAGAGCATCAATGTAGAAAGCATGAGATATTCAATGAAGTCAATGGAAGCAATAGTGAATTGTTTACTCTCTTGATGTGGAAACACAATGGAAAAAACCATAGCTGACATTGAAACTTAGAAAATAGGAATAGCCATTTGACCCTTCAACCCTGCTCCACCATTTATTATGATCATGGCTGATCATCCAGTCTGATATTCTGTTCCTGCCTTCCTCCCATATCCTTTGATCCTGTTTGTCCCAAAACCTATATCTAAATCTTTCCTAAAAACATCAAATATTTTGGCTTCAGCTGCTTCTTATAGTAGAGAATTCTAGGTTACCATCCTCTGGGTGAAGAAATTTCTCCTCATCTCAATCATAAATTGATTACCCGATATCCTGAGACTGTGACGCTTAGTTCTGCTATTAGGAACACCCTTCCTGCATTTATCATGTCTGGTCCTGTTTGAAATGTATATGTTTCCATGAGATCCCCACTCATTTTTCAAAACCTCAGCAAATATAATCCAAAGCAAGTCAATCTCACCTCTTTGGTCAGTCCTGCCATCTGGCTTGCTCTAGTTATGTAACCGCTGCCATGAGGGAAATTCTGTAAGCTGCCATCTTACAAACAATACAACAAAGACATACTATAAGAAAGCACTGCTGTCTTTGATTTCAAAACATTTACCATTGATGCAGAGGAAAAATATAACTGGAACCACAAAAGCTGACATAAAGCAAGCCATTGGGTTGCTGAAGATGCAATTCAGGTGCCTGGATAAATCTGGGGAAATCCTTTAGTACACACCAGCAAGAATGTCTGGAATGGCAGTAGTCCTCTGTGTTTTGTACAACATAATGTTGCTGAACGGATTGGAGCTGTAGGAGCAGAAAGGTGATTACTGCATTTCATGTTGTCAGAGGAACAGGATGAGGTGGAGACTGATGTGATGACCATGATTACTGCAGCCATTCACTTAACTGTCAGGTAAGCCCCAATGGACTCAAACATATGTGCAAAGCCATATGGCACACCAATGCTAAACCTACTGCTTACCTTCCACCAACACAGATCATTCCCCCAGCCAAAACCTTCTATCCTCTGTTTGTCTCCAACTTTGGTCATATTATTTTCCTCAAGGTTGATGGTCAGCGTACCATCAAGAGGCATCAATCGAGATAACTGGACAATGGGAAAATGAAATAAAATTTATTGCCTCTCTCAGGGTGAAGACGTTTCTCCTTATCACAGTCATAAATTGACTACCCTGTATTCTGAGACTGTGACCCCTAGTTCTAGACTTTCTGCAATCAGGAACATTCTTCTTGAACATTTAAAAAAAATTATCACTGTTGTATTGTTATAATAATAACAATGTGAATGCCTTAGTAGAACTAAAAGATCCTCCCTTTCTTCTTTCCTCTTACCACTACATAGTTCTAATGCTGTGGCTTCAGCTGAATTAGAGGGAGTTTTGCGGCAGTGATTGCTGAAATGCTTATGGCAGACATACTATGGATTTTGGGGCTTAAGACACTTGTTGTATGGAGCAGACTCAATCACCAGGGTGAGGCAACATGTGAGGCTCTGAAAAAGGCTGGATATCTGTAACCCCCATGACTTGCCTGGGTTAGCAAGAAAACCTAACTTACTGTGCTGTCTGGAGACAATACACATCTCTCTAACCTCAGTGTTCTTTTGTTAGCCACTTTAAGACTTGAATAGCAGGTTAGGTGTAAGGATTCGCATTCTAATCAGCAATCTGTAAACTGTCTGTGCTGATATGTGTGCTTTTGGAGACCAAAACACCTCATTCATCTGACGAAGGCACAAACGCCGAAAGCTAGCAGATTTACTATCAAATAAATCGGTTGGATTTAAAATTGGTGTTGCCAGACCTGTTACAGAGTTTACCCCAGTCCAACAACACCATCTCTACATCAAGGCTGAATAGGACAAGGGAGAAGAAATGTGAACACCTCATGAGAGTTCCATGTTTCTTTGTCTCATATCCCCCCTCATGCTCACTCACACTTGCATATCTTCTGAGAGCTGGAGAACACTTTACCACACGCCATTGAGATGCTGAATGGCCAAGGTAAGGCTTTCCACCATCCTATTTAAACTGCCAGGCTGAATGTGCAGCTCCTTGAAAGGGGAAAATATGCACTTGGTGAAGTTGCTTCTTCATGCAGGTGGTGACTCTTTCCATGGAGGTAGTTATCAGCACAAAAGTCTGAGACATCATGCTGGAGATGGATTCCTCCATTCTCTCTGGAAAAATGCACACTCTCTCTGGGAAGGCAGCCAGAATGTCATACAATTCTTATTGTGGTTCCAGAACAGTTCTCTTAGTTGATGATCCTTGAGCCTCAGCGTTTATGTCTGGTTAAGCAGAACTGGATGGGTCCTTTGCCCTCCAATGGTGACTCTCTTAACACCTGCTCCTGCTCACTTGTGGCATATACCTTACCATGTGACAACATAGCAAACTGCCTGGAGACTCCACTGAGACGTGTGTGTGCCTAAGCTCATAAAGGCTAATGGTACTTAGAATTCTCAACCTCCTCTGAAAACTCTTCTGCTTCCTCTCACAGCAGTTTCTGTGTCCTGTTTAAATGCCATGTGGGAGATTAAAGACCTGAATTAGAAACTGACATGTGGAAACAGTTCAAAGTTATTATACAAAGGATTATATTTCAGTTAGTAGTGATAGCAACACAACTTGAGTGATTCTTATGTACCATGTGGCAGTGTGATTTGTAATTCTCTCATTTGCTTTGTGGGAGACCAGAAATGGCCAGGCATTCCAGTACTCTACCGATTTCCATGGCCTTCTTTGTAGCAGTCAGGGTAACCATTAGTGGGAGATCCTACCCTATATATTCTCTGCTCCTCACTGGGGTGATGTACCTTTTTTCCCCTGCAAGAAAGGAAAGCAGAGAGTTGCGAGTGTGAGAAATGGGTTGTGCGGAGAGGATGGAATGACAATATGCATGGAGGCTGACTGTGACGGATGGGTGTGAGCTGGCAATAAAATGAGGATGTATCTGTGTTGGATCTTTAAATAATGACATGAGGGTGGGCTTCAATAGAGAGGAATGTGTGAGCTGCAAGATGTATTGCTTTGTGCAGGAAAAGACTAGAGAATTCAGTGTAAGAGGATTGACACTTGAATGTGGGATGTCACTTAAATTTCCTGTCCTGGTTAGGTCACTGAAACTCCTTCAGCACTGAAATCAGCTGTATTTATGAAACGCCTACAGTGCCGAAGGAGGCCATTTGGCCCATTGAGTCTGCACTGACTGTCCGACAGAACATTTTTCCCAGGCCCGGCCCACCCTTCTGCCCACTCCTATACCCCACCAACACATATTGATACACAAAGGGAGCAACTTAGCATGGCCAATCAACTTCATCTGCACATCTTATGAGTATGGGAGGAAACTGGAGCACCCAGAGGAAATCCATGCATACAAAGGAAGATCATACAAACTCCACACAGTTTCCCAAGGCTGGAATTGAAACGGGGTCTCTGATGCTGAGGCACCAGTGCTCACCACTGTGCCATCTTTAAGGCACTGCATGCCTTCTGCTTATTTCCCCAATGACTTCCATGTCTGTTTTGAGAGGCTGACCTCAGCTTCCCATTCAAGGGAATACTATTTCTCTCTGGGAAATCATGATCCACAGATCTCAAAGTATTATTGTCTTGTCCCATAATCCAAAGATGTATAGGTTAGGTGAATTGGCCACACTAAATTGACTCTAACATCAAGGGAATAGCGGAATAAATATGTGGAGTTATGGGAATAGAGCCTCAGTGGCTTTATTGTCAGTGCAGCCTCCATAGGCTGAATGGCCTCCTTCTGCACTGTAGGGATTCTATGATTTTATGATTATGTCAAAGGGAGGGATGGTGGGAGGTGGGCACATTTTTACAACCACATTTTTGATTCTCTTTCTCAGTGACAGATCTGGAATGGGTCTATTCTGACCTTTATTAGGGTAAATAGAGTGCCTTCAATTGTCAAGGAAGGTTTGTCATCTTGCCCACACTCTCTGATTGTTTAGAAAACCCAAAAGGGGGAACCAATACTGCAGTTGATTTAAGAAATCACGGTAATGTTTGATTCATGAGCCACCAGTTTACTGACCTGCTGCTGTGTGCTCCCCACTGTGCCCCTCCCACCTCTACTCCAATACCTCCCCACACTGCCCCATAAAATAAAAATCTGCTATATCCTTTTATCATTTGTATCTGAGATCCTTATCTACTCTGTGCATTGACACACATGCAGAGCAAGATGTAGGAAATGTTAATTTATGATTTAATGTGTCCACTTTTTACATTATGCTTGGTGACTTTATTCTTGATGTAGAATCTGTTGTGCAAAGCTGTCTTGTTTGATGATAGCTGATGTAGTCAGCGGGAGGAGTACAGAATGCAGAAATTGGATTTAATAATGTGAATCACTCTGACAGGGTGAGAGCAACACTTCACCACCCTCATCCCACCCGACACATTTCACCTTCCTGTCAACCCTTAAGTTAGGCCTCCACAGGCTCATCGGCTGAGGAGCCTGAGGCCACGTGCTGTTCCTGAATGTGAAAAGGAATGTGTGCCCAGAGCATTTACTGCTGTCTAAGAATAATATTGTTGCTGAGAAGCTGCTCACAATGAAACATCCAGTTTCTATAGCATTGGCCATAGGGTCAGTACTGCCTTATCAAGATCTTTTTCTCCTTTGCATGAGAAGCAGATTGGCTGTGAGAGGACACAGAGAGGTAGAGGGGTTTCCTACCTTCATGTTGTCAACACCATGGAGGATTTAGCCATAGAGACTGTCAGACAATAAGGAAGTTTGGCAAGGGAAAAATAGGCATCCGTGCTGGAGGTGATGATTTGAGAGTGTGATGTAGTCATTAAGGAGATTTGTTGCATTCCCGCCCATCTAGCAACATGCTAAAGACCCAGATGCTTATGAAGACTCCGCAATGGACATCTACTGTTCTCTGAAGCTGGATCTTATGATTTTCTCTTGTCTTCTGCAGATGTAGATTTCAAGATAATGGTACCAACTCTCTTTGTCATCATTGGGTCAAGCGCATCAGCAGAGAGTGCACCGTCTCTCTTTACGATCACAATCCGCACCAGCACAGATACACTCACTTTGGTGGGTCCTCATCTGTTGTTAAAAAGGATGGTACTGGCTATTGAGGAGTAATGTGCAGGAGGAGGTTCCTGAGGAGGAAGCAGATATGGATAGATTCCTGCAGAGGATGAAGGACAGATTCAGTTCTGCTCAGCTGGGCACATACACAGGCCTCAGGGTTCATTGGGAGGCTTTATGTAAAACAGCTGCAACAGATGTGGTCTCACATATCAAAGTGTCCTGAGATAGTATAGGCTGAGAGTGGAGGAGTCCATCCAGCTCATTTGAACCATCCTGCTCAAGGCTTTCCACACATACAGTCTTCCATGGAGAAAGTGGCCAATCTCATGTAGAAACATATGTGGCAACACTTGTAGTGCATGCAGAAACTACATGTTGACATTTACAGGATATAATCCACACAATAACTCTTTACTGGCAAAGATGATGCAGTGATATCTGGAAGGATTGCCAGCTGTCCTCACCAGTCCTCTAGAACACCTACAGAAGAGGGTAAATGTGCCATCCTTCACAGGGCACCGTCATCATTGACTTCTTTGATCCCGCTGATAAAGGGTGAATCTGTGCAGCAGGGCCCAGCGAAGGAGACAGCTTCTGCAGTGATGCAGTTGCAGCAGCCTCTGGAGGTGTCCCCATTGGCATCTCCACGATAAAAGCAATTGTCATGTGCATCTCAGCCATAATTAGTGTTAAGGACAGAGGAGAGAGGCAAACTGAACTCCTTTCTTTTTCTCACTGCCTATCTGTAAGCAGAGGTATTTTAACTTTTGAAATAATTTTTGGCATGTTTCCTCAAACCCTCTGTTTATGAAGTCAACTTTAAGGTGACTAGCAGCAAACTCTTTAAGGTTAAATCAGAAGTATTGTTTATTCATACATTCAAACCCTGGGGATGGTCAGCAAAACTGCATTCACATGCACAAGCACATAAGAAGGATTTAGGAAAGAAAAGAGTTTTACAGCTATGAATAACTTAAAGCAAACAGAACACCAAAGATATGGATACTAATTCATGTGAAAGTCCAGTGAGGGTTAAAATTCAGGCAGGTTCAACTAGCTGAAAGTAGGAGTTGCTGAATTCTTTCAATGTTTTTGGTGATACAGCAAGATGAGATTGATATCCAGTAGTTGGTTCACTCTACAGGCAATGGCAGGAATCTTCAACAGAAACAGGCTCTGAGGAGATTTAAACTCGAAGCAAGATTTGTTGTCAGTCTTGAGTCTGGCATTGGTGTTGATGACCTGTATATTTAACAGTAGCTGCCCTATGAGTCTACAAATGTGAATAAAAACTTTCCAAAAGCCAAAGGACCTTAGGTCATGTAGTGGTGCCCATTGATTAGTCAGTTGTCGGCTAACAGGCTATTTCTATGTCTCTGGTCAAAATCCATTGTTCATCTTAAGAAGTAGATGGTGGTTATTAGCACCTCTGCAGATATAACGTTTTGATGGTTCTTTATTGCAGGTCCAAGCTGGGAAACAGACCATCTATTGCTCTGTTCTTTCATTGATTGAAATGGGTCCACATAATGATAAGTATGAGATTTCATAAGGACAAGGGTTTAGCTTTGTCCTGCAACAACAGTTCGACATTTGCAGAACTATGGCTGACTTGCAAATCAGGTGATCTTTCAGTTTTAGGTTCAGAAAAGACCACTTTTAAACAGCAAAAAGGAAGATTTGATTTAAGCAGTTTTATGATCTCTTCCATGTTTTACAGGCATAACAGTAGAGACAAGTTAATAGTTGCCTCTGTAGAAGTGGCTGAGTATGGAGGTAATCATGACAGGCACAGCACTGAGTGGGTCACAAGATGACTTGTATCTGTAACTATGCATCGTTTCACTTTTATGAACAGCATGCACATCATGACATGAGAAGCCAAACATGTGAGCTTTCTTTTATAAATGGCAGGGCTGGAAAAGGTGCATGAAGTGGTGAAGAACAATGAAACCTCTGGGCAGGTAGAATCATTCATTGGCAATGAGTTTCCACATTCCAGACTATGTCTTCAGCACAGAGTAATTTCTAGATCAAGTCGCCTTCCTGGGCCAGAGCAGCTCAACTAAATGTGCCTGGATTCGATGATTCTTGACTTTGATGGAATTCTGAGGAGAACCTTAAAACCTGAAGTGCACATGGTCACCTCTCTAAGCAATGAGGTCATCTCTGATTTTACATCTTCTTCTCTGCCCCCTCTTCTTCCATATCCCACTCATTCTCTTCCTTTGAAAATGTTCTCCTCCAAAGACCTCACCCTGTTCAAGATTCATACTTCTCTAGAGTGCCAAGTTATTGAGAATGCAGGTGACCATCACAGAGAAGACCCTTGCAGAAATGTACTGGAGGGCACAATTTGCTAATCCAGGTATCGAACTTCATCTTCAGAAGCTTGATGCCCTGCTGAATAGTTGACGTAGTGAGCAAACACCTTTGGTTGCAATACCTCTGCATCTCTGTCTCAGGCTCTTGTTGAGGGGTATGTCACCATTTCTTCAAGGGATAATTTTTCTCATCCTAGTATCTATCTGTGGAGTTTGGGGTTGACTGAGGAGCTCCTGTATTCTGGAATGCCAGTTGATGAAGGAGTAATGGCAACTTTCATGAAAGTGAACACATACACAGAGGAAACTTTTGTTGTGGGTTGTAAACCTGCTGAACATTGAGAGAGTGGAAGCCTATTAATGAACCAGATTGATACACTGGGTGCTTGGGTGTTCACATGGATGCAACTGCCAAATGTGGGCAACTTCAGCAATGGAGGCAAAACCCATTGTCCTTTGTCTCTGTCTGGAATGGAAAAAAAGGCATCAGTGATTTGTGAAATGCCATGATGTGCAGCTATTTCCTTGGAAGGAACTAGAAGCAAATATATGCAAGGCTACAATGGCTTCGATGGATGCTGGCATGGTATGGCGAGCAATCCTTCAGACATTCTCAATAAGCTCTTTAACACTGTTAATTGACACTATTAATGAATTGGGTGGGGCCAGCTTCCTACTACCCTGGTGAAACTCAATGATACTCGGAATGGCAATGGAAATTAGCATGTAGAGTAAGAGGCCTGTCTTTTTTCCTACCTCCAGCAGGGAGATGTGGGACAGTTCAATGAAAGCCAATTTGTGGTTAGTATTTTCGAGGGAAGGCTTCATTCTCCATTCTTAAGCATGGATTTAAAGAGAAGTTTTATTTCAATTAGCTATCCCTTAGAATTCAGCTACATAGTCAAGATTGCTAAGTAATAGCGAAGCATAGAATCCAAAGATCCAACTGATCTTTGTCAGATCAGCCATCTGCTTTACATATGGCATGTAAGTGTTTTGTCTTCAATTTTTTTGTTTAATAAGTATGCAAGGAACATTGAGATTTTTGTTCTGAATATCTAACTCTAATGCCAGTAAATTCTTTAGTTATTCTTTTACCTGGATTAAGAGTTACAGATAGTAATTATTAGAGATAGCATTTCCACTTAGGCCATTTTCATTTAGGCGAGAACAGTTAAGTGACAGACCTTCAGTTAATCAACTAACTCAGCTTAATCTTTTCCTGTAGATAATTGATCTTTTCTGCTTTTTTTTTAATCAGTTCTCTGTTGTTTTAAAGTATTCATGATGTAGAGATGCCGGTGTTGGACTGGGGTAAACTCAGTAAAGTTTCACAACACCAATTTTAAATCCAACCAATTTATTTGATAGTAAATTCGCGAGCTTTCGACACTATGTGCCTTCGTCAGGCAAACTGTGTTCCTGACGAAGGCACATAGTGTTGAAAGCTCGCGAATTTACTATCAAATAAATTGGTTGGATTTAAAATTGGTGTTGTGAAACTTTACTGAGTTTTAAAGTATAACATGTGAGGAACAGTTGAGTTAGTTGATAGGCGAGGGTTTTGCTGAAAATAGACTGACAATAATGGAGGGCAGTTGGAAGAGCATTTGCAGATTATTTCAGCATCCACTATTGCTTGCCTTTGCTTAGATTTGAGATGGAGGCTACGAATCCCTCACAGATGCTAGTCTAAATTGGGTTGCTTTCTATGTAATCTAATAACATTTTCATTTTCCTCCTACAGTGCAGATTTGGCACTTTCCCAGTCGCCTGACAGTGCATTTTGAGTATTGTATTTATTTTGTTCTTCTGTGCCCTACAACCTTATTTTTTGCAAAAATACTCAATCACAAAATATATATCAAAGAATCACACTTTGTACTGCTTTTAAAGATTCAATATAGATATTCCATGAATATTTCTATATTTCCAACATTAAAGGATCTTTTCAGCTTTCCACATATTACATCCATAAATAGGGCTTCTAACATTTTTAAATGACTGCTGTTTCTGAGAAAAAAAATGAAGAATCCTGCCAAATGCATTTATTCAGTGGAGGGGGTGGGGTGGAGGTGGAGGTGGAGTGGGGGGTGGGGGGTGGGGGTGGGGCTGGGGGGGTGCGGAGAGAGAGGCAGTGGTATTATCACAAGTAATCCAGAGACCCAGGACAGGATCTAGGAACCTGGGTTCAAATCCCATGTGACAGATGATGAAACTTGAATTCAAGAAAAACTTGGAATGGTCTAATGATAACTGTGAAACCATTGGGTGAAATTTTCCATCCCACCTGCCATGGGAATCATTACTGGTGGGGGAAGGATAATGCAAAGGTCTGTTGATATTGGGCAGGATTTTCCAGTCTTGGGGTGACTGTGGCTGGAAAATCCTGTTCGTTGTCTTTTGCATTAAAAATTCATCTGATTCACTAGTGCGTTTAGGGAAGGAAATTTGCTGCCTTTACCTGGTCTGGCCTACACGTGAATCCAGACCCAAAACAATGTAGTTGACTCTTAAATGCCTTCTGAAATGGAGGGCAGTTAGGGATGGACAATAAATGCTGGCCCAGCCAGCGACGTCCACATTCCGTAAATTATCTTTTACAAAGTTATACTGTTAACGACATTATTATAGAATGGACCATTAGGGTACCTTTAAAAAGGAGATTTTTCAGGTACATTGAGGGAAAAGGGAAAGATAGGGTAAGAAAGACCAAAGTCCTACCGATGGTGAAAGAGGTAAAGATTAGGATGAAACAGAAAATGATGTGAGTTTGTCAATGGAAGTGAGGGCCGTATTGAAACAGAAAATTCACAGGGTAAATGGAAATTAAATAAGAGGCAAAGAGAGAGTATGAGAAGAGATGGCAGTTAATATAAAAGTGAATCCAAAATCATTTATAGGGATATGAATCATGAAAACGTAGTAAGAAGGGTGGGGCCAACTATGGTCTAAAAAGGGGATATACATATGGAGATACAAGGCAAAATTGAGATATTAAATGAATCTTTCGTGTATCTTCAATTAGGAAGTGAGAAAGGATATTGAGATATGGAATAGCTAAACTGATTGATGAAGAGGATGTATTAGAAAGGCTGACATAGAGTGGATAAGTCACCATGACTGGATGGAATGCATTCATTCAAGGATACTGAGGGACATAAGTAAGAATATTGCAGAGGCATTGGTCATAATCATCCAGTACACCTTAGACCTCCCTTCCTAATAGCACTGCTGATGTACCTCTCACTACATGGACTACAGCAGTTCAAAAAGGCAGCTCACCACCACATTCTCAAGGACAATTAGGGATGATCTACACATGCTGGACTTGTCAACGTGCTCACATTCAATGAGAGAAAAAAGGAAAAAGGATTGGAGAATTGCAAATGTTACACCTTCGTTCAAAAAAGAATCTGAGGTTAAATCCAGCAATAACAGACCAGTTATTTTAGCCTTAGTGCTGGGAAAAGTTTCAAACACAATAATCTGGGACAAAACTAACAGTCACTTGGACAATTGTGGATTAAAGAAAGCCAGCACAGATTTGTTATCACCAAATTATGTTTAACTAACTTGATTGAATTTTTTAAAAAATGAACTACCAGAGGTTTGATAAGGGTAAAGTGGTTGATGTGGCATATTTGACTTCCAAAAGACAGTTGATAAAATGCCACTTAATTGACTTGCCAACAAAGTTGAAGCCCATGAATAAAATTAACAGTGACAGAATGGGTATAAAGCTAGGTGAGTGACAGAATATAGAGAATAAGAAAAGGTTGGTATTTGGACCAGCGCTTTTCTTTATATATATGCTAATGACCTAGACTACAAGGCACAAATTCAAACTTTGCAGATGACACAGAACTTGAAAGTTTTATGAATTGTGAGCAGGATATTAATAGACTTGAAGAGGTCTTAGACAGACTGGTGGAATGGATGGGCACATGGGAGTTGAAAATGAATGCAGAGAACTGTGAAATGAAATATTTTCGTTGGAAGAACAAGGAAAAGTTAAATAAAAGAAAGCGTGGAAGGTGGCAGGTTGGTTGAGAAAGAGGTTTGAAATGCTTGCAGATCCTACAATTTATAAAGGCACAAAAGCAATGAAGTTATGATGAACCTTGAAAAAATATTGGTTCAATTCTGGGCAGGATGCAAAGGCTTTGGAGAGAGTGTCAAAGACATTAATGAGAATGTCTCAAAGGTATGAGGAACTTTCGTTGCATGAATAGATTGGAGAAGCTGGAGTTTATCTCCATAGAGAAGGTTGTGAAGAGATTTGATAGAGGCGTTCAAAATCATAAGGGGTTTAGACAGGGGGAAGAGGGATAAATTAGTCACAGACAGAAATGTCATGATCCAGAGAACTAGTTCAGAGATTTCGGATGGTTCTGACTTTCTAAAAAATGAAAACAGTGAGTTCTGGAAATATAAAATATAAACAGGAAATGCTGGAAAGATGTAGCTGATCTACAATAATCTATGAAGGAGCAAACAAATTTAATATTTCAAGTCCAATATGGCTTTCCTTCAGAACTGATCTGCTAAATTTTTCCAGTATTTTCTGTTTTAAATGCAGGTTTCTAGCACTGGCAATATTTTCCTTTTATTTTCTTTATGGAATAGTTATTTAGGAACAGTCAGAAGGATTAAAACCACTTTGAACTCCCTGATAACTATGGTAATAGTCCCGCTCTCCACCTCAAACATCCATTGCCCCACATTGACCACCTCCCACCAGCTAACATCGATCATAGTAAGATCCATTAGAGTTAGCATGGATTTACGAAAAGGAATCATACTTGAAAAATCTACTGGGATTCTTTGAAGTTTCTAGGTATTTAGATCACCAAAAATCTGTCCTGGTCCCTCCACTCTGATACTATAGTTAAGAAAGCCCACCAAAGCCTCTACTTTCTCAGGAGGCTGAGGAAATTCAGCAAGACTCTCAACAATTTTTACAGATGCATCATGGAATGCATCTTTTCTGGATGTATCACAGTTTTGTATGGTTCTTGCTCTGACCAAGACCGCAAGAAACTACAAAGGGAATGTTTCCAGTCAATCATGCAAACCAGCGTCCCATCAAATGACATTGACTTTACTTCCTGTTGCTGCAGAAAAGCAGCCAGCATAATCAAGGACCCCATGTACCCCAGACAGTCTCTCTTCCACCTTCTTCCATTGAGAAAAAGATACAAAAGTCTTAAAACACATATCAGCCTTTTGTAGTTGGATGGTCAGCCATGATCATTATGAATGGCAGAACAGATTCTAAAGACCAAATTGCTTAACTCCTGTCCTATTTTGCATGTTTCTACAACGCATTTTTGGTGATTCTCCTCTGACATCTCCAAGATAGTATCGGGGGATGGATAATGGGATCATGCTGGTGGATGGGTCAGGTTGATCAGGTGATGTTCTTGCAAGGCAAAGTGCATGGTATTAATGCATGGCCAAGGCAATGGCCTGAGGCACACAGAACTCACTTGAGTTTGATCATCAGGCAAACTCACTCTCAGTGCAGGCCCACTTCTGTTCCTCTCTTGTGAGTTCCAGGCCCCTCTCCTCAAATAGTGTCTGGTTGTTCAGCTCTGACACCCCGCTGCCCATCTTTGCTTGCCCTTGGCATAGTGAGCTAGCTTACTCTTCAGGAACGTAAATGGGGATCATGTTAGCTGGCTGCCTGGTGGGCCAGGTGTCAATGAAACCTGACATATGTGGGCACTGTGCATGAGAGAGGAAAGTGTAGTGAGGGTTTCTCTGTCAGTGGCCAGATTCTCTTAATTTAAGAGAATTTAAGAATTAAACTTGCAAAGGCAAGAGGTCTCAATTCAAGATGAACTAAAAATGCATTTAAACATAGAATACATACAAGACAAACAGAACATTATGCTCAGCCATGGGAGGGTTTTGGATGGTCAAGTGGCTCTAAGTTAGTGTGAAAGACACAAGCAAAGATCTAAGACATTGAGCCAAAATATCTTACAATTATACCTTTCCAATATGTAAGGTACTCCTCATTAACTTAAGCTTGATTTCATTTCATGTTAGTATGTCAGTGCAAAACATGACAGATACCTGAGCCAATTGAGATGTACTCAATTGTACAATTGAGAATTTCCAATCTTTCATTTGCCAATACAAAAACCAGATTTTCTCCTCTTGGCATGATTCACTTCCTTGTTGCCATTTCTTTCTAAGGATGATAACACCCAAAAACCTTTTGCATCAGCACACTGCCAAAACAACTGATAGTATCAGTTCTAGGCCTTAGAACTGACACTTCTCATGTCTGGACAATACAGCCTTTTACGTTTTGATGTTAAATGTTTCAGAATATGTCCTAAACTTGAAATTTCATTGTGTTTCTGCTGACTAAATGACTTTTATTTGCTGAACTACTGAACTTTCATAGTCTCTGCAGGACATGTATTTTGACTGAGGTCGACAGATATTTCAATTAAACTTAATATACATTAATATATTAAATCTTATTTAATATACGAATATAGGTACTTAACATTAAAACCATCTCTCATTCACTTTTAATAGCATTTAGCATTCACTTATGAGCAAACTGTTAACATTATCTCGTTAGGTAGACGTCATCTTAACTCTTTCCTTCCCAGCTGTTACTAAAACATTAAAGAATTTTCCTGTGGCTCTGCTCATTAACTCAGAACCCCCTTCCACAGAAGGACTGGGAGGAGCAAAGCCTCAGGAGATGTGAAGAAGATTGTGGGGGGGGAGTCAAGTGCTGGACTCATGCTCGGTCGCATCATGTGGGGTCAAGGTTAGATTCCAAGGGGTGACGGCAAGGTGAAATGCAGAGAGGATACAGGGAACACTTACCTGGCAGATTTCTTGAGGCATTGCACCCCTATCCTCTTGTGGGGTGTGCTGGCACTCACCAGTGCTGCCCTCGATTTCCAGGTGGGGTTCATGGTCTCTCTGGAGGGTCTCCTGCCAATCTGAAGCTAGGCCGTTCCCCATCTCTCTGCTATGGCATCAAGCAGATGGGTGAGCGCCCCTTCCATAAAGTAGGTAGCAGGCAACTTCACTGCCATCTTCCTGGCGTGACTGTGAGCAAATGCTGTGGAGCTGTTTAAATGCAGTGTCCACTTGATAGAAAGGCTCAGGTGACCCTTAGAGTATCCAATCAACTACTTCAGCTCACCATTTTCACATGGGGAAGCTTTTTTTCAAAGTGTGGAAAAATTGCAGTCTGATCACGCCACTGGCACTGACAGGATTCGCATTGGATTTTACATTCAAACTGATATATAGTCAAATTTTGGAACAATCCTACCCCATGATTCAACTCCCCAGGAACAAATTCCTCGGGCAGCTGACCATATTCTTCACACCATACAGTGCACTACTGTGTGAGGTGACAGGGAAGGGAAAGAGTTGATACCTTTGAAAAGGGAAACTAGTCAGTGAAGGGGGGACTTTCTGGTAAAGGAAGGGGGAATTTACCTGTGAGGGGGAGGGTGCCAATGATGCTGCCATGATGGTGAGGTGGGTGGGGTGGCTGCAGTGGTGAGGGACAGGAGAATGGGAGATGGAAGAGAGCCTCTTGACACTTGTGCAGTTTTGGGGAGAAAGTTTCCATGATACTTTAGTTGTTAGTGGAGGGGGAGTTGTCCCAATGCTTGTAGGGTGGGTTCTCCATGTCCATTGGGGGTGGGGCTGCAGTGGGGGGGAGTTTAACTTCAGTGCTGCTTGAGGCAAGATTTAAAGATGACACCTATGTGGAGCCAGCCTTGCCAACTTTATAAGGCCTCGCTCTGCCAGACTGATAGCATGAGCTATGATCATAGATTTTTTTTTGTCAGAATGGCTGAAGATCTGAAATCTCAGCTGTGTATCTGCAGAGATACATGCTGGTTTTGTTTAAAATACCTTTTAGTGTTCTTGAAATCTTGTAGTGATTTATAATACTTTCAGTTATCAACTAAAAGTTACTGGTTTTCCTCAAAATCATAACGAAATAAAACGTTAACTTTTTCATTTTCAATTTTGTTCCAGTTTTCCATTTTGTTAATTTACTTCATAGTTTATATTGGATATTATAACCATGGAGATGTTCTCAAGTCTTTTGATGTTGAAGTATCTTCAATATTTATGGAGCTAAAAATGTATTCACATGGCGCTACTTTAAGGTGGTGTGCAAAGACTACATAAATTACCTAGAAGCAGGCAGTGCTGCTGGTTGTCAGCTGTACCACTGGTGTGACATTCCTTATTAAGATTGAAGAAAGTTGTGCAAATCTTGCAGACCTCACAGTTAATGGCAGAACTGCTTGCCCCAAATAATCTATGTAGTCTACGTAACACAGCTTTGGAGCAAGGCTGCACAAACAGGTTTTTAGTCTGTGTTTTTTTTTAGCATCATAATATATCAGCTGAAATAGACATTCATTGATATCCAGAATAAATTATTGTTTCCTATATACTGAGACCAAGGTTAATTCAATGGAATTTTTTCGTGTCCATTTTGGTGCTTGGGAATCCATACTCTAGTTCAGTTTGTTGATTGAGAATCATATAAAACTTATTTTCACCAGTTTCAATATGGATCTATATTGCAACTGATAAGCCCACTTTTGATCTCTGTACTTCTCTTTTGATGAGCATGATTTCCCTTTCTTCTCAAATGATGACAGATATAGGTCCTGGCCAAAAACTGAGGAATAAAAATGCTTCTGATCTATTTATATCAAAGGTCATTATAAAAGCTTGCTTGAATGTATAGACTGCCAAGAGCAATATCTACAACATTATTTTAGATTCTGGATGTTCTTTTATATATGAAGTCAATAATCAAAACATTTGGGCACACAAATAACAAGTGCAATATTTTTAGTTTGAGCAGAATATAATTAAGCAGCATAAAAGTTTATAATGTTTTATGGGTTAATCAACATTTTGCGAAAGTTGCTTATCCAAGTGAATAAAAGCTTTTAAGACATTCTTGTCCAGTCAGCGAAGAGAAAGAATTTCATGGTGAATTTGACTATTCCACAAATCCCGTTTGAACATTAATCTTAATTACCAACATTACTGTTTCAACTAGATGACTCAAACATTTCTCCAAATCTACAGCTCACTTGCCGCATAGCTTAAGGTACTTTGTCGCTATTTAGAGTCTTATTAGAAATGCTGACCCAAACAGAATTGTTTCTAGGTATTGCAATTCAGTAGTATTTTCAATGCTACATTATTCAGAGTTAATGTTGAAATAATTTGGTTTGTTTTGTTTTGTATTTTCACACACACTCTGACAGCTAACAAAGCACTCCTGCTGATGTAGTGGACCCCAAAAGAAACACACACCCATCTAAAACTGTGTATTCGCTGCTGGACCAGATTCTGCATCCCACAAATTGATGACAGCCCCACTCCTTGACGGCACACTATCCGGATGACTGCACCAGTTGCATCATGGCAACTGATCCATGTTTCAACCTTCTAAGGAAAATCTGGAGAGTACACCATCATTTGGAACAAGCCTGGGAAGATATGGCCACTTCCTCCATGAATGGATGGTGAAAGACTGCTCAAACTGTGTCTCTGGCAATCCAAGCCAGGACATCACCCACATTCTGACCTCCTATCCTGTGTTATCCAATTATAAACATAAATCTTTTCCCCAGATATATTCCCTGTATGTCTTTCAAATCAAAGGGAGTCGACTAGGCAATAACCTAGTGGTATTATCCTGGACTGTTAATTCAAAAACTCAGCTAATGTTCTGGGGGCCTGGGTTCAAATCCCATCACAACAGATGGTGGAATTTGAATTCAATAAAAATATGTCTGGAATTAAGAACCTATTGATGACCATGAAACCATTGCCTATTGTTGGAAAAACCTACCTGGTTCACTAATGTCCTTTACGGAAGGAAATCTGTCATCCTGACCTGGTCTGGCCTACATGTGACTCCAGAGCCACAGCAATGTGAGTGACTCTCAACTTTCCTCCAAGAGCAGCAAGAGATGGGCAATAAATGCTGGCCAGCCAGCAATGTCCATGTGCCACGAATGAATGAAAAAAACCTCGTTCTTTATTCAATACATCAGGTATCAATATTCAACATAAATTCACATGAATTGCAACACTTTGATTCATTTAACTTCACATCCCAAAGATGTGTTCTTAGGCTAATTGGCAAAACAAATTCTCCCTAAATTGTCTCAAATTTGATTTTTAATCCATAGATCTATAAACATAGACAGGGATCGCGGGTAGAGGTGGGAACATCGGGGTGGCAGCACGGGCTCGTTGGGCCTAAGGGCCTATTTCCCATGCTGTTTTGTTCTTTGTTCTTTGTTCAACTCAAACTCTAACTTAAGCTTTTGACTGAAACTAAATATTACCCATTTTGGTCAGGCTTGCTATCCGATAGGAATTTCCCTTGTGGTCCTTTGTATTCTCTGAAGACGTCTTCAGGGCATACGTTGCAAAGGTGCTTCTCATGTTTTCGCTAAGAACAGAGACTCAAGCACATCTTTTTATCCAGAAGTTATTTTTATTCCAGAAAGTTCTCTGGCATTCAGCCAATGATACTGATCACAATGTTCAGCTATAGACAATGGAGTTACTCGTCAACAACTCCAAATGTTTATACCCAAATGTAGTCTCACCATAGCGGAAAAGTGAAAAGTTTTGGTGCTGTTAAGTCTTACACTTATCCAAACAACTACACGTATTAGTCGTCACAGGAAGTCAGGTGAATCTCACAGGACAGATCATGACTCACTGCAGCCTTTCTGACCTACATCTGTTTTTAATGATAACTGGACCAAAATCCCAGCATGCTTGACTCTTATTGCCACTATTACCCTCACTGTTGCTATTGCTTTTGGCCACCGAGCCACAACTAAGAAAACCATTCCTAGTGGCGCCATGATAACTCATTCTGCATAAGCTGAAATTGTTGAAAGGATTGTTAATCTTGACCTTGCCCTATAACTACTTCCCCAGCAATACAAAATTATTATTATTACTTGGGGAATGGTGTGGGAAGGATTAGAAGGCTGATGATTAATATGTTGAACCACATCATTCTGTGGTCATTAAGAACTTGAACCTGGGGAACTCTGGCTTGGAAACAGCTATGGTACCGACTGAGCAACAAGACCTACTAAATATTGAAGTTATTTTAATATTTATTCTATATGTGTGATTTAATACAACTGAATTGAAAAGCTATTCAGTGGTTGCAATCTGAAAGTTAATGCAAACACAGAATTCCATATTTACATGGTATATTTAAATTTTATATTGTTCTATTAATGTGTTTGACTTGAGGGGAAACGAGAGGCAATTTATCTCTCCATCCTACTCCTGTCAATCATGGATCTGGAAACAAAAATGCAAGATCAATAAATCATTAATAGAGTATTGGCAACATTGTGCCCTTCAATACTGCTGGAAAGGGTTATATTAAAGTATTGATTCTGCTTTAATTCAAGTTTTAGTTTCAAAGCTCAAAATAAAGACACTACAAATATTTCTTCAAATCAAGTTTTACCCACTATGTGGAATTAAACTCAAGAGTTATCACTACAGCGGTAAACCTTTATAAACCTTGGGTTTGCAGCAGCTCGCTTACTGAATTCAATTCTGTGCACCATACTTTAAGGAGGTATAATGGCCTTGGAGTGGGTGCAAAATGGGATGGAGAACTTCAGTTCACAGAAAGGACTGGAGAAGCTAAACTTATTCTCTTCCAGCATAAATATTTGCAGGGAAATTTAATAGGCGCGTTTAAAATTGTAAGGTACTTTCATGGAATAAATTGCAACAAACATCACGCAATGACATCATGCAAGAGATCAAAGATAGAAGAAAAATGTTTAGGTGACAAGTTGTCATGATCTGGACAGAACTGGCCAAAAAAGTATTGGAAGATCCAAAAGTGACCTCCAAAAAGGAAGTAAAAATGTACAGGAACAGACTGTACTGGAGAAAAAGAAAGGAAGCAGAACTACTTGGACAATTCCTCCTGAAGATACAGAGGGCTGAATGGCCTCATTCTGTGGTACTTGATTCAAAGATAAAAGCAAAGTAATAGCCACAAATTATAATAATTCAGATCTAATTGGAAAAGTTCAAAAAATTGACAAAAACCATGGAATTTTGAATTCCCTGCCTCCTTAGGGAAAGAGGAAATGTCAGCTGTGTGTCTGGGTCAGGACCTCGTATTCTCTGTAGCATCTAATTTGGTGGTGGGGAGAGCATTTAGTTGGGCGTAAGGACAGCAGGTGGGGATCCTGCGACTTTCCCACCGCCACCCTCATAAAATCCCAAGGTGTGAAAGATCCATGGATGTCCTTCCTTTCCTGCTGCTAATTGACTGAATAATTAATGTCCATTCAAAGCCACATCCCTCATTGCTCGTAGCCCAGCCATATGTGAGAGGCTTGCCATGCAGGGAGCCGAATAAGCAAACACTGGCATATTCGCTTATGTACTCAGAGGATGGAGATACGGGTCTCCTTGCTCAAAGGCACTCAGTACCTGGGATGGCTGATTTAGCATCAGGACATGGGGCGGAGCACTGAAAGATACCCACTGTCCTTGCTGCCAACCTCATCATCACTGCCGTCCACCCCTCCCACCCTCCCTTCCCACCCACTATGCAACTCCTTTTCTGCCATCAAGGAGCACATGCACAGAAAAGTGGTCACATCGCAGGCTAAGACTCCACATGCAGCAAGACAATGGGTGTCCACCTGGCAGAATAAGAGGACTAGGCAGGTTGTGCAGGAATCTTGTGTGGCCATTCCTTGCAGAACAGATATGCTACTTTGGATACTTTTGGGGGGAATGGCCTGAAAGAAGAAAGCAATAGTAGCCCATTTTGTGCACCATGGTTAGTTCGGCTGTACAGGAGAGGAGGAGAAGGGGTGGGAATTGTAAGTGAAATAGATAGGCAATGATATCGATAAAACAAGGGATGCAGTCCTAAAAGGGAGTTAGAAAGTGAGTTGAAAAACAGGACTTAAAAGGTAGTGATCTCACAATTACCACCAATGCCACATGCTAAATACCAAGATATATTAGATGAATACATGGCTGGAAAGTTGGTGCAAGGAGAGGGTTTCAGACTCCTGAGGCATTGGGGCCAAGTCTGGGGGAGGTGGGATAATATAAGCTGGCTGGACCAGGACTAATGTCAGTATTTGGGCCAGTATTTGCCAGTAGGATTGGGGAACGTTTAAACTAGAACAGCAGGTGGATAGGAACCTAAGCAGAGTTACAAGGGAAAGAGAAACAAGTGCGGTAATAAAAGGAAAAACAATAAGGTGCAAAAATGGTAGTCAAGTTTACCAAAGATGAGAGGCAGTTCGGGCCATTGTACAAAAAAATCTAGGATATCTAAAAATGGAAAAAGGTAAGCTTTGTATCTTAATGCATGAAGCATTCAGAAAAGATAGATGTAATCATGGTGCAGATTGAGATAAATGGATCTGATCTCATAGAATAGAGGGGACATGGTTAAAATGTGATCAAAACTGGCAACTTAATATTCATGATATTTGACATTTTGCAAAGACAGAAAAGAAGAGAAAGGTGATGCGTTAGTTAATAAGAGATGAATTGAGGTCAGTTGTGAGAGATGATCTGGGCTGAGATGATGTAGAGTCCATTTGGGTGGAGGGAAAAAGGAGCAAAGGAAAGAAGACATGGGTAGGAGGAATGATAGATCCCCAAATACAACCACACTGTAGGAAAGAGTATAAACCAGCAAATAATAGAAATAATAATTATGGGTGACTTTAATCACCCATTGAGTTAATCAAGTTGGAAGGGGTAGGTATGTCAAGGAATTCATAGAGTGCATTAGAGATAGTTTCCTAGAGCTGTATGTCATGGAGTCATGATGTGGAGATGCTGGTGTTGGACTGGAATAAACACAGTAAGGTGTCAGACAACACCAGGTTTAAGTCCAACTATCAAATAAATCCGTTGGACTTAAACCTGGTGTTGTCAGGCTTCTTACTGTGTCATGGAATCAACCAGTGAACAGGCTATTCTAGATCTGTAATGGGTAATGAGGCAAGTTTAATAAATAACTTCAGAGTAAAAGATCCTCCAGGAAATAGGGATCATAACATGTAGAATTTAATATTCAGTTTGAGAACGAGAAACGTGAGTCTGAAACAACCTTGTTTAACTTAACTAAAGGGAATTACAACAAAATAAGGCTAAAGTTAGCTAAAACGAACTGGACAGATTAGAAGGAAAGACAATAAACAAGACTGGCAGACAGTTAAAGAAATAATTCATGACTCTCAGCAAAAATATACTCCAGTAAAGAGAAAAGAATCTAAGAGAGGAATAAACCAATGATGGCTAATCAAGGACATTAAGGAGAATATTAAGTTGAAAGAGAAAGCATATAACGATCAAAAGTCAGTGGTAGCCCTGAAGACTGAGATAAATTCAGAATCCAACAGAACAGGACTAAAAAAATAATAAAGAGAGAAAATAAATTATGAGGACAAACTAGTGCGGAATATAAAAACTGGTACTAAGAATTTTTTTTAAGTCTATAAAAAGAAAGTGAGAGGTCAAATTGAACATAAACCCATTAGAAAATGAATCTAGGGAGATAGTTATTGGGAATAAAGAAATGCCAGAGGAATTAAACATATTTTATGTCAGTCTTTATGGTGGAAGATACTCTGAATATTCCTTTTTTACTAAAGGCTGTGAGGGAGGAATTAGGTCCTATCACTATCTTTAGAGAAGTAATGTTAGACAAGTTAATGAAGCTAAAGGCAGATAAAGCCTTCAACCCTAATGGCTTACATCCGACGATCCTGAAAGAAGCTAAAGAGGTAAAGAATCTTTGGGTTGTAATTTTCCAAAAATTCTTGGATTCTGAAAAACTCTTGAGAATTGGAAAATTGCCAATGTGACACTCAGGTACAAAAAGGGAGGGAGGCGAAAAAATAAGCCATTTAGCCTGACATTATTGTTGGAAAATTTGGAATCAAGTATTTAGGAAATAATAGCAGAAGATTTTGAAAATCATAATCTAATCAAGCCAAGTCAGAATGGCTTCATGAAAGGGAAATCATGCCTGACTAATTTATTGGGTTTTTCAAGGAAATCTCAACCAGAGTGGATAGAAGGGATTCTGTGGATATGTAATATTTGGATTTTCAGAAGGTACCTCACAAAAGTTTAAGTCATAAGATAAGAGTTCATGGTGTTGGAGATAATATATTGGCATGGATCAGGCTAATGATTGGGAAACAGCAAAGGGGGATAAAGAGTTAGTGACTGTAACCTGTGGCATTCCACATGGATCAATGTTGGAACCACAACTGTTTATAATATATATTAATGACTTGGAGGAAAGCAGCCAATGTACATTAGCTAAATTTGCAGATGACACAATAATAGATAGAAAGGTAAGTTGTGAGAGGGATACAAATAGTTTACAGAAAGATATTGATCAGTTAAGTACATGGCAAAAAGTTGGCAAATAAGGATTAATATGAGAAAATATGCAATTGTTCATTTTGGAAGGGAGAATAAAAGAACAGAATATTATTTAAATGAAAAACAACTGCAGAAAGCTGCAACAGAAAAGGACTTGGGAATACTTGAGCATAAAATACAGAAAGCTAGCACATAGGTGCAACAGGTAAACAGGAAAGCTAATTGAATGTTGGCCTTTATTTCAAGGAGTTTGTAGTGTAAAAGTTGGGAACTCCTGCTGCAGCTGTTGGTTTGATTTGATTTATTATTGTCACATGTATTAACATACAGTGAAAAGTATTGTTTCTTGCACGCCACACAGATAAAACATACTGTTCATAGAGAAGGAAAAGAGAGAGTGCAAAATATAGTGTACAGTTATAGCTAGGATGTAGAGAAAGATCAACTTAATGCAAAATATAGTGTACAGTCATAGCTAGGATGTAGAGAAAGATCAACTTAATGCAAGATAAGTGCATTCAAAAGTCTGACAGCAGCAGGGAAGAGTCGGTTGGTACGCAACCTCAGACTTCCTTCTCCCGAAGGAAGAAGGTGAAAGACAGAATGTCCGGGGTGCATGGGGTCCTTAATTATGCTGGCTGCTTTGCTGAGGCAGTGTAGACAGAGTCACTAGATGGAGCTGGTTTTCAAGGTACTAGTGAGGCCACATCTGGACTACTGAGAGCAGTTTTGGTCCCCTTATTTAAGGAAAGATGTTGGCTCATAATTTCCGCACTGAATGCTGACTTAACCTGTACATGTGTGTTGGGACAACATGGAAGTCCCAGCACATGCACATGTACGCTGAAAGAATGGCAAGTTTGAACCTCTGATTCGAGTTGTGAAAGCTGCCACTGAGCTGTAATCTTGCCCTAACTGTCATCACCTGCACTGATAATAAGCGAGTTTTTGCACACATAGCTGCAGTGAGTAGAGGCAACAGACATTCTTTAAATGGTTCATTTTTTTTGTAACTGTTAATGCACAGAAAAAGAAAGAAAGATTCAAAACAAAATTAACATCTTTGCCATGACAACAAATTTCAGCAAAAAAAATGTATTTATATATAATAAGGTGGATGTTAGGGTCTGGTATAAATTTCAGCTGACATCCAGTTGAATTTTGCTTTATATTTTAAGCAGTATTTATCCTAATTTTAAGAGTCTCCCTGATGCAATGCTGATCCTTTTGCAATTTGGCTGGTTTAATTGCTTTAGTATTTTTTTAAAATGACATGTGCAAGTATCCTATAAGCTGATTTGAATGATCTTTCTGATAGGCATTGCAGAATCCATTGCTGATTGAAAATCCACAGTCATGTTCCACCATCACTAGTACATTATGTTTTTAGCTTGATCCTTAACTGAAGTTCTTTTTGAGGCTTTGAATAGGTGGAGAGTAAATCCAAACCTTCTCCCCCACTTCTCCCCTTTTCTCCTCCATTCCCTTTCCTTCTACTCATTCCCTGTCAGTTCTTCCCTCCACTTGCCCTCCTTCACCCTTCTTCCTCCTCATATCCCTCCCTCACCACCTTGTTTAGAAACAACAGAACAATTATGTTAATATATAAAAATATTATATTGATTGTTGTGTTAGAGAAAAAATATATTTTGTAAAAAATTTGAAAAGATGAACATAGAACATAGAACATAGAACATTACAGCACAGAACAGGCCCTTAAGCATTCGATGTTGCGCCGACCAATATAAAAAGCAATGCCCCTCCAAACTAAACCATTCCCTTCTCTTCCATATACCCATCAACTAACCTCTTAAACGCCACCAAACTTGGCGCATCTACAATTGCTGCAGGCAGGGCATTCCACTCCCGAACCACCCTTTGGGTAAAGAACCTACTTCTGATATCCATCCTATAACTATCACCCCTTAATTTAAAGCTGTGTCCCCTCGTGCTAGCTTTTTCCATCCTAGGAAAAAGGCTATCACTATCCACCCTATCTATACCTCTAATCATCTTATATGTTTCGATTAGGTAAAATGAGGCAATTAAAATGTCATAATGCAGCTCTAAGATAAAATATTTCGTTAAATGTTAATGGTATCAAAGTTTTGTATTGGACATTTTTTAAATATGTTTTCCATTAAACTACAAAATTCTATTAATTCTTTATTGAAACAAAACATATAAATATGAAGTTATGCAAATGCTTTATTGAAACATACCGAACAATTAAATATGAGAATTATAAATGAAGCAAGTAAGGTAGAATAACACTAGTGATGAAGATATCTAGATTTTCCAGGTTCAAAATGTGAACTCTCTATGCAACCCCATGCAAAAAGGTATCCAAATCATTGTGCAAGGAATCCTGACCTCTCATCTTCCCCATTAAATTTTCAATTTCTAAATTAAATTAAAACATGTGAACACATAAGCATGATATAAATAAAGTTATATAATAACATAATGCAGACTTACATAGGAGTTTCAAAGATTTAGAATAAATAACAAAACCTATGTTCATTTATATGTTAAATAATACTCACCTTCAATCATAAAAGATTAGAAATTACATTTTAAAAATAAACTAATAACAATAGCATTAACTATTTAAAGTAAGTAATAAAGAAAATTTAAAAAGCTTCAATATGTTTTTTGTAATAGCAGGGAAACCCTTTGTTTTCATTGCAAAACTACTATTTCCAAGCTGGACCTCAATGGGTGTTCTCATTTTAGCTGTGTCATAAGTGGATATGGTCAGAGACCTCCTGCATCACGCTGGGGCCTGCAGAGATTGCCCTGCTAAAAACCAAAGACTGCCGTTCCCATTGGATGCTATTTTTCAAGGTAGCTCATAGCTTTCTGTCAATGATCAGATGATATGGGCCATTATTTCACTGGAGGCAATTCAAAAAACGTTCTCTGGTATGGAGGTAAGACTAAGTAGGTTGGGACTCTACTCTTTGGAATTTAGAAGTATGAGAGGCAACCTCATTGAAACACGTAGGATTCTTAAGGGCTTGACAGGATAAATGCTGAGAGCATGTTTCCCCTTTTGGGAGAGCTTAGGACCAGAGGGCACATGCTCAGAATAAAAGGGCGCTAATTGAAGACTGAGAAGGAATTTCTTCTCTCAGCAGGTTGTGTCTTTTGAACTCCTTGCCCACAGAAAACTGTGGGGGATTGTCCTTGTGTATATTAAAAGGTCAATATTGTAATAACTCCATGGAACAAGATGTCGGAGACCTCCCCAAAAAGAGGTAAGATGGGGGCCTCACTGACTCTCCAGCCCATGGCTGAGACTCCCACAAGATTCTGCCCATGGATTCAGATCCATTCATTGGGCAGAGGCAATCCTGGTGGATGGGAGCACTAAATTTGACGTGATGATCAGTCAGTTTCCTGCCAGTGAAAAATTAATGGGATGTCGGACGAAAGGTTGATCAAGTTTCCTGCTGATATTTGTTGTGAACCAGATTGGAATTAATTTAATCTCATAAACGTCTATTAAAAGCTCGCTAAAATTAAATTCTCCCTCCAAATTAAGTATCCCACTAGTGGATAATTAAAATGGTCTGTTTTATGACGCATAAAGCTGGTGAGATATATTACTTCCATGACTTGAAGAGCAGTGGGCACGACTTTTGTCTTCCTTTAAGAGATTGCTGCAAAGTATTGGATGCCTAGAGAGCAGGCTATACCAAATTTAGAAATGAGGGGGTGGAGAGACTGGTGGGCAAGAACAGCTGGGAGTAATGAGATGGAGGAAAGACTAGTGGCGGGTGGGTGGGGGAATTTGTGGAACACGAGAGGGAGGAGATTAAGCAGGACGAAGTGGGGTGGGAGAAAACACGAGTGGAAGATGGAGACAGAGGCAAGTCAAGGGAGTGGTCAAGGTACAAACTGGAATAGTGAAAGCCTGTCCTAGGGTAAAAGTTAAAAGTCTACCTAAGGAAAAGTCTGAGACAATTTTGGGGCTCAAACCATTCCACTGGGGCATGATAAAGAGAGCGCTCTGGGTCTGCACAGTTTGTTAAAGGGGTTTGCTTGGCATGCAACTTTGAAAAAAATAATTGATTGGCTAAAATCTGGGACTGATTTGTTTAAAAGTTTAAATTGTTGATTTTACATCAAATGGTTGCCCTCATGAGCAATATTTTTTGGACCTTGGTGAGCAATTGTTGTCCTTACTGCCTAAATTTCTGTCCTAAAGAAGCACACCATGAATTAAAGACATGTTATGGCGTCAACGCCGATCATTTGGCCCATTATGCCTGCATCAGCTCTCCAAATGATCTGGACAACCTGATGTTCACAGTCAAGTGTAAGGGTATGGTAGCATAATAGTAATGTCATTGGATCTAATAATCCAGAAGCCCTAGCTAATGATCTGGTGACATGGGTTCAAATCCTACCATTGCAGTTGGTGAAATTTATATTTATCAAATGGATCTGGAGTCATAATGCTCGTCTCAGCAAAAGTATCATTGATTTTTGTAAAAACCCATCTGGATTACCAATGTTCTTTTGGGAAGGAAATCTGCCATCTTTATTCAGTTTTATCAATTGTGACCCAGGCCCCCAGCAATGCGGTTGACTCTTAACCCCACATTGAAATGGCTTAACAAGTCATTCCACTGTCATTTTTATTGTATAGTATGGCACTGTTACTGTGCTGAATGAGATAGATTTTGAACAGACTTGGCATTCATAGGTACTGTGGGCTATCATCAGCAGTGTTATAGTATCTAGCCACAAGATGAGGATGATTACCTTTGACATTAAGGCAGCATTTGGTCAACCATGCCATCAAGGAGTCCTAACAAAATTGAAGCCCATGGCATAAAAGGGAGTCATACTTAGCACTGAGGAAAATGGTCATAACTGTTGAAGGTCAATCACCTCAATCCTAGGACATCGCCACAGGTATTCCTCATGATTAATGTCTGATGTTAAACCATCTGCAGCTGCTTCATCAATGACCTTCTCCATTATAAGGACAGAAGTGTGCGTGTTCGCTGACAATGTTCAGCACCACTTATAATTTTGAGGTGCTGAAACTATCCATGTTCAAATGCAGTAAGACCTGGACAATTTCCAGGTTTGGGCTGACAAATGACACTTTATGCCACACCAGTCAATGACCATCTCTTACAAGACAGATTCTACCCATTCCCCCTTGACATTCAATGGCATTACCATCACTGAGTCCTCAATATCAACACTGTGAGACATTAGCATTGATGAGACACTGAAGTGGATCAGTCATGTAAATAAACACTGTGGCTACAAGAACAGGTCAGAGGCTAGGAACTCTGTGGTGAGTAACTCACCTCCCATCTACAAGACGCATCTCAGGAGTGTGACTCACCATTTGCCTGAATAAGTGCAGCTCCAACCACACTCAAGAAATTCAACACCATCTGGGACAAAGCAGTTCACTTGATGGGCACCTTATTAACCATCTTCAATTTTACTCTGCTCCCCAACCACCCTGCTCGCCCCCCCCACCCCCTCCATGATGCACTGCAGCAAATAACTAAGTTCATTCTACAACAAAATCTTCCAAATCTATGATGTCTACTGCCTAGAAGTACAAGAGCAGTAGACACATGGAAACACCACTACCTGCCAGTTCCCCTCCAAGCCATTCACCATCCTGACTTGGAGCTATGAATGGAATTTTCTGCTGGCGAGAGTTTCCATTTGAGCCAAAATCAATGAACTTCTGAATAGCTTGCCAAATTTTCCAGTCCCACCTGCTCTGTGACAGGGCCGTAAAATTCAGTCCTATGTTATGGTTCCTTCACTGTTGCTGGGTCAAACTCCTGGAATTTTCTTCCTTTTAATTTTCTCACAACAAATGTGTTGCAGCAGTTAAAGAAGGCAGCACATCACTACTTTCTTGTGGGCAATTAGGGATGGACAATAAATATTGGCCAGCCACTTGTGTCCACATCCCATAAACAAATAAACATAAAAAATCAAATTCCACTATGGAAAGTTGTGAAATTTAACTTAATAAATTTATCATGAAAGTTTATTCATAAATGTTCTTCTTAGATGAGAAGGTGGCATCATTACTTAATGTGGACTGCATGTAACTATATGTAGTTGGTTATTAATAGCTTCCAGGGACACGAAGTGAATGCTCCAATGTTGGTATTTCCAAGAACAAGTTTAGAAACCCATATTAATGATAGTACATTATATTATGTTTTTGTCAATATCCATTGTCTAGCTAATTCAGGAGGACAAAACAAAAGCTAACACTGAACTTTATTTCATAATACCATCTTAGATTGCCAAATATCTTGTAGCAATGTGCTGTATCTGCACACTTTTTCCCAGCAGAAAAGGACCATCATTATCTTGGTAACATGTAATATATTATGTTTGAATTCAGTGACTAATTCCAAAGCAAAAATGAACTTGGGCACTCCAAAGAGTAAATCAATGTAACGAGACGCTGTTTGTTGGCAGGAATCCCATCGAAAATGTGAAGGTAATTATTTCATTTCTTTTTAGGGTGATTAATTAATTCTAAGGAGCTGAGTTGCAAAGGCAAATTAAGTTATTCACAAAAGTTGACTGTAGACTAGTTTAAATGAAATGTTTAATTTCTGATATCCGCTTTGTTTAAAGTACCCTTTAGATATTTACGAAAGCGCCTCATTTAAACAACTTTGGAGATTAGAAGGAAGACTGTAAATATGCAGATTGTAAATAAAACAGGAAATACTTGAAATGTGGAGATGAACATAGACAAATTAATGTTTCAAGTGAGAATCTTTAAAGTTGAACAATTCCATCAACCATGCAGTTAAAATATATTTCTCGTGATCTTTTTCAATGATAGCAATGGAAAATGGTGCAGTGTTGGTGACTTAATTATTTCTGCTACATTTCCTTTTTTCTTTATGTCTAGCCACCGACAGAAATGAAATATTGCTGGAACTTGGGCAATACTCCAAACTTGTCAATAATTGGATAATTAGTATAATTGCTAGTTGCTTGCCTGAATTTTGCTCCATTTTACTTTTGGGCTTTAAGATATTGGACTTGAAACCAGATATAAGCTAGCTGTACTGTTAATCCAAAAGGAAAACTTCTCTTGCACAATGCAAGTTATTCTGACCTGGAATCATGTTCTCCGTGGTCAGAATTCTACTGTGACCACAGAGACAAAAAACTTTTAAAATATACTAGAACACATAGCCTCCTCAATGGACCATTTCAACCCATTTCAGGTGAGTAACTCTTTATAAGATGAAACTGAGGATTTAACCAGTTAATAACCCAGTTTTGATATGTATCCAAATGCACCCAATAATAATCCTGCTCAATGTCTTTGTGAGATCAATGATGTTTTGAAATAATTCCACATGACATTAAACAGAAAATGAAAGCACTTACTGGATCAGTTGGATGTAAATTTTATGGAGAACAACACAACCAAACTCCTGATACTTGGGTAGCACCTGAGAGAACCTTGAGAATAGTGGTGTTTACCCTACAAAAGGAATCAGGGATGTATCTGCAGTATCTGTACACTAGCACTTCAGCAAGATTTCTATTTCTATGCCAGGAACACAACATGCAATCATACAGCAGAAAAGTGCCTGTTCTGGTTCTATATGCAATTAAGTGCCTCTTCTTTCCCTACAATGTTAGCATCAGCTATGGCTCAGATGACAGCAATCTTGCCCCTGAGTCAGGAAATTTGGGATTCAAACCCTGGTCCAGGTCTTGAGCCTTTTGGTTGAGATGTTAAGCTGTGGCCCTTCCAACCCTCACCCCATGCCTTCAAAGGAAGGCATGGGATGCCAATATTTGTTTCTCAATTAACATCATAAAAATAGATTAGCTGCCCAATATCACATTGTGTTTATGAGAGTTTGCTGTCTGCAAATTAGCTGAGATCTTCCCTGCAGTATAACAGTGGCAACACTTCAAAAATACTTCATTGGTTGCCAAGTTGGTTTGAGACATCTGCTGGTTGTGAAGATACTATATAAATGCAAGTCTATTTTTAATTTTATAATCCATTTTTATTATTTTTTAATATATATGAAATTTTCTTTCCTGTAGTGTATTTGCCTTCCTCAAATTTGCTTTCACCACTTTTTCTTGCAGTGCATTCTAGATCATAACTCACTGTATTAAAAAATCTCCTGATCCCCTGCTGTCATTCTTTTTACTAACTTTTAAATTTGTCAATTCTGTTGCCAATAGTAATGGCAAACACGTTACTTGTGCTGTCTGCAGAACTTTCTCGGGCTACTTTATTATATAACCCTTGTCATTTTCACTTGAGAAGCTTAAATATAGAATTATTGCTGCTGAAACAGAATTTTTGGCATCTTCATTTAAACCAAGAGAAGCACATGGGGCTGAATTTTCCAGCTCTTCCTATTGGTGGAATCTTCTAAAACTGCCAGAGGTGGCATCTCCCCAACATGGCAAATTCCCCGGTGGTGGGGAATGCAAGCCACACCAAACACCAGAGGCATTGGTGGGACTGGAAAATCCCACCAGTGGCTATGGTGAGCCACCTCCACTGATTGAGAATGTCACAGGGGAGCTGAAAAATTTAGCCCATTGTCTATCTGTTGGTGATCACAGTATCAGTTTATTCTCAAGGGCTTTCTGGACTCAGTAAACCACTGAGATGAAATTCATATGTTACTGTCCTGCCTGTAGTTATCTTTGATGCAATTGAAGTCACCAATTAATGCAATTGAATTCCACTATGAGGGGAGATTTGAAAAATTAGTGATGGTAGTAAAGGCAATAGTGCAGATTAGCTATACTTGTAATGGTAACTAGAGTTGAACAGGAAGGGACAGAGTATACAAACATGAAAGTGCACCAGTAAATATGGTCAGAGTATAGAAAATAACTTGAAACCAACAGAGCTGCTGGAGGGTCTGGATGGAAGGTGGTTTAAAAATCCAAAGAAAGAAGTTGAGGCTATAGAAAAGTATATTGTGGGTAGAAACATGTTGAGTGGGATAGGAATGGACAGAGTGTAGCAGCAAAATTGCATGAGAGAATAAGTAATATAGTTGTTGGAGACCTTAAACTACACATCATCTAGACAATTGGTAAAGATGATTTGGAAGATGAATTTATAGAATGCCTTTGTGACAGTTTCAGTGTTTCAAAATTCATTTATGGGATGTTGGCCTTGCTGGCAAGGCCAGCATTTATTGCCCATTCCTAATTGTCCTTGAATGGAGTGGCTTGCTAAGCCATTTCAGAGGGCATTTAAGAATCAACAACATTACTGCATATCTGTTGTCACATGTAAGCCACACACCAGGTGACAGCGATAGATTTTCTTCTTAAAGGGCATTGGTGAACTAGATGAGTTCTTATGACTTTATAAGACCCTTGTCAGACCCCACTTGGAGTATTGTGTGCAGGTCTGGTCACCTCACTACAGGAAGTATGTGGAAGCTATTGAGAGGGTGCAGAAGAGATTTACAAGGATGTTGCCTGGATTGGGAGGCAAGTCCTATGAAGATAGGTTGAGGGAGCTAGGTCTCCTCCCTGGAGAGATGAAAATTGAGAGGCAACCTGATCAAGGTTTATAAAATGTTGAGAGGAATAGATAGAGTGGATTCTCAAAGGTTATTTCCCAGAGCTGAAATGGTCACTATGAGAGGACACAGGTTTAAAGTGCTGGGCAGCAAGTGCAGAGGAGATGTTAGGGGAAAGTTTTTCACTCAGAGGATGGTGAGTGAATGGAATCGACTGCCATCGGTAGTGATGAGTTGAACTCGCTGGGGTCTTTTAAAAGACTTTTGGATGAGTACATAGGATTAAATGGGATTGGGAGTTACAGTTCTATGGCCTAGTAGGTATGGGTATGATTGGCGCAACTTGTGGGCCGAAGAGCCTGTTTGTACTGTAGTGTTCTATGTTCTATGACAATTAGCTGTGGTTTTATGGTCATAATTTCAGACTTTCATTAAATTCAAATTCCACCATCTGCTGAGGTGAGATTTGAATGGCAGTCCCCGATTACCAGTCCAGTGACAATACCACTATGACATTGCCTCCCTCAACTAGGAAGAAAACTATTTTAGATCTGATATTGTACAATCAGACAAGGTTAATTAGTAAAGTCATAGCAAAGAAAAAGAATTTGCTGGGAAATAGGAATAATAGTACAATTGAATTCCACATTAAGTTTGAAAAGCACATATTGCCATCATGAAACATTACCTTAAATTTAAACAAAGTCAATTACATAGGTATGAATGGAGAGTTAAGCTGATTGAATAAGTATACTGAAAGGTGTAGTGACAACTAAACAGGCAAAGACATTTATGGAACAATTTGAGATATTCAATAAAATTCATTCCATTGAAAAACAAAACATAATGAGAAAGATCAACCTTTGGTTTTCTAAAGGGGTTAAGGATATATTAGATGAAACAAAGACTCATAATGATACAGAGAATAATAGTAAGTCTGAGGATTTGGAGTGTTTCAAAAACCTTCAAAGGGTAACCAAAAATTAATAAATGTGACAGTGCTATCACAAAGAATGGAGAAAGGGAAAAGAAAATTACAGACTGGTTAGCCTTACATCTGCCATGGGGAAAATACTGAAATCTATTATTAAGTAAGTCTTAACAATGCTCTTGGAAAAACATAGCGTGATTAGCACAGAGTAACACAGTTTTAAAAAAGGAAAATCCTGTTTGACAAGCATTTTAGAGTAATTTGAGAGTATAACAAATTGGGACAGTAAAGAAGAATCAATGATGTGATTTCCAAAAGACATTTGATAAGGTGCCATGCAAAAGGTTAATACACAAGACAAGTGCCCATGGACAGAAAGCAGAAATTAGGGATACATGCAGCATTTTCAAGTTGTGATTGGTCAATTGCTGCAAAGATTAGTGATGGGGCCTCAGCTATTTACAATCTACATTAACGACTTAAACAAAGAGACAGAGACTAATGTATCTGGGTTTGCTGATAATACAAAGCTAAGCAAGAATGTAAGCTATGAGGAGGTCACAAGAGGCTGCAATGTGATATAGACAGCTATTGTGAGTGGCCAACAATAAGGCTGATTATATGAGCAAGTGTGAGGTTACAGTAAGAACAGAAAAGCATAATATTTTTAAAAGACATGAAACATATAAATTATGATGTTCAAACAGACTTGCACGTACTTGTGCAAAAATTACAGAACATTTGCTGGCACAGCAAACAATTAGGAAGGCAAATGGCTTATTATTAATGGCTTTATTTCAAGGTATTGGAGTACAAAATAAAAGAGTCTTGCTATAATTGTATAGTGAGACCACAGCTAGAATATTGTGTGCAATTTTGGTCTTCATATTTATGAAAGGATAAACTTGTACTGGGGGCAGCATGCTGAAGGTTCACCAAATTAGTCTCTGGAATAAAAGGATTGTCATATAATGAGAAGTTATAGAATACTTATAGTGCAGAAAGAGGCTAGTCGGTCCATTGACCCTGCATTGACAACAATTTCACCCAGGCCCATCCTGCAATCCTACACATATTCACCCTGCTAATTTTCCTGACTATGGGAGAATTGAATATGGCCAATCAATCTAACCCTCACATCTTTGGAGGTGAGTAAATTTGGGTCTGCATTCTTTAAAATTTAAAAGGATGAGATGCCATCTTATTGAAACATGAAAGATTCTGAAAGGACTTGTCAGTAAGATACTGATTCTTTTCCCCCCTCAGCTGTGAAACCGAAAACAAAAGGGTACAATATCAGAATAAGGGGCTGTTCATTTAGTTCTAAGATGAGGAGAAATTTCATGGCCTCATGGTATTATTACTAGACTATTAATCCAGAAACTCAGCTAATGTTTTGGGACCTGGGTTTGAATCCCACCATAGCAGATGGTGGAATTTGAATTCAATAAAAAAACGTCTGGAATTAATAATTTATTGACGACTCTAAAACAATTGTCAGTTGTTGGAAAGACCCATCTGGTTCAGTAATGTCCTTTAGGGAAGGAAATCTGCCATCCTTACCTGGTCTGGTCTACATGTGACTCCAGATCCTTAGCAATGTGGTTTACTCTCAATTCAAGGGCAACTAGGGATAGACAATATATGTTGGCTAGCCAGCGAAGCTCATGTCTCATGAATGATTAAAAAAAATTCAAAGGTTTGTGAATTTTTGAAATACTTTAGCCAGGACTATTGTGAATGTGCCATCATTGAATATATTTAAGGTTGAGATAGACAGATATTTTTTCTCTCAGCAAATCAGGGGATGTGGTGAGAAGATGGGAAAGTGAAGTTGAAGTCTAAGATCAGGCATGATCATATTGAATAACAGAGCAAGCTCAACAGGTATTATGGTCTACTCTTGCTCCAATTTCTAATATTCTTTTGTTCTTAATATTATAAAACAAAACATGCCCTGGTGGCATTCAATGATATTGGCCCAAATTCTGCAGCAGTAATGATGGCAAAGCTGTCAGCGTTCATTATTGTAATTTCTTTGAAATTGATGATGGGTTCTGGGGTGGCAATGCTCAATTAAACATGGGCTTCCAGAAATGTCTGTCACTAATTCTATGCTTCACATAAGCTACACTATAGGAATTCCTCTTGAATGCAATCAACAAGAAATCACTAACTGATGAAAATTTGCCTTTTTACGATTTTAGTTTCATGATAAAAACTATTGGCAAAGTTAGACTTTGTGGAATAATATGCAACTGTAACAGTACACTAAGTTCATAGTTACAGCAGAACAGTCTCACTGACCCTGAAAAATCAATTCTAGATCAGTGGAATATCATTATGATATAAAAATTATAAAGCTTTAAAATAAACTCAATACTTAACCAAGGATATCATAACATATTAAACCTCTTTGACCTTGCATGATCATAAAAGTCTAAATCATCTGATTGAATAAAAGAGAACAATTTAGGTTCTCTCCTTTCTGTATAACTATAATCTTTTGAATAATTCAATTAAATAAATTACCCATTTTCCTTTATTACAAGAATTTTAAACCCAAAGCCACCTTACTCTTTGCTCACACCATATCTCCCAGTACTTTTTTCCTCAAAACAGGTATTTTTATTCCAGGATGTATCTTGATAACAAGTGTGGCATGTACCATGGTTATCAAAGCTGCATTGCAACATCAGGGACTCAGGTTCAATTCTGGCCTTGGGTGACTTTCTGTGTGGAGTTTGCATGTTCTCCTTGTGTCTGTGTAGGTTTCCCTCAGGTGCTCTGATTTCTTCCCACAGTCCAGTTCAAATGATGATGATCACTCTGAAGGGATTGGAATATAATGAGTTTGGTCCAGTGATGAGTGTATTAATCATAGACTCAGTCACCTGTTCTGTGTTGGATACATACAAGCATATGAGTTAGGAGCAAGCATTGGCCACTTAGCCCCTTGAGTCTGCTGTGTTGTTCAGTAAGATTATGGCTGATCTGATTGTAACCTCAACCCCTCATTCCCACTTACCCTGTTGATCTTTCACTTGCTTGTTAATCAAGAATATATCTAGCTATGGCTTCAAAATATTCAAAGGTGATTCTTTCACCAACTTTTGAAGAAGAGTGTTTCAGGAATTTTCTTTCCTCTTTCCTTATCTCTGACTTAAATGAACTTATTTTATACAGTTAGGTAGGTTAGATAGATTGGCCATGCTAAATTGCCCCCTTGTTTTAGGGGGATTAGTGGCGTAAATACAGGGAAGCTACAAGGATAGGGCGTGGGTGGGATTGTTGTTTGTGCAGGCTCGCTGGGCTAAATGGTCTCCTCCTTAGGGAGTCTATGGTTCTATGATCATGATGGGGGTTGGCTGCTCCTACGTACAAAAGGCTGGTGAAGTTGAAATTACCCTTTTCTCTTGGTACCTTGGTTCTGGGAGACAGCTGCTGCTGATACGTCTGTAATGTTGATTTGGGTAGTGTGATATCATCTCCTACATATCTCTCCTGTGATATTCTAAGGTAGAAGGCTAGATATCTGGCATGACCTGCCACACTGAGAAATGACAAGCTCACAGGTTGATATCGCCTGGCACCACTTCATGACTTGTGTCATCGATCAGTGTGATGGCAAACCTAAAGACAGCTTTCAAATCATGGAAGTCCCAGGAAACAGCAGTCTGCATCCCATTCAGTTTTGAAAGCAGGTATCAAGGGTGCTGACTAATCTGTCTTCTATGGCCACCTGGGTAACTGTTTGTGCTTTTTTTCAATGGAGTCATAAACTGGTCATTAGCTGTTCCTGTGGTGGCAAGTTGTCAAAGATTCTGCTGCAAGTGCCACACTCTCCACATTTTCAGTGTGGAGCAAACCTCCTTAGTTTAGTTAGTGTTAGTTTAAATAATGGCTGTAGATCCCAGGATTACTGCTCTGAATTGTAGCACATCTTCAGATCCCAAATGTAGGTGTGATATTTCTTGAATATTCTTCTTTCAGGTAAGTGCCCATAAGGTCTGATCGCAAGGGGACAGCCTTCTTATCTCTGCTGACAATGTGACATACCCTCACTCACTCTTCCTCCACTCTATAAGGCTCAGTAATGCTGTTTCATTCCCATGGATAACAGTAGCTGAGGTGGTGCACTTTAATAGTGCACTTAAAATAGGTGACAATGAGGTTTTGAGATCAAGGGGATTATGTGGAAGAGCCCTGGACAAGATTTTGCTACTGGCACTCCTTGGTACCCCTAATCATCCTCTTTCTCATCATCAGCTGCATTGTCCCATCATCACCATAGTAAACAGGGATGAAATACTTACCTCCTTACAGCACCTTTTCCTCATTATCAACTTCCCCCTCCTCACCATCAACATCCTCTTCATTCGTACATTGATTCTATGGGAAAAAAGAACATGAAGTCAGCATAGAAGCACACAATCAGCTTGGGATCTGAGGGACAGTGAGACAGTTAAACTGGTAATCAGGACGCTTATGGTTGTTGTAGCACAGTAATAGTAATTTCATAACAAAATAGTGAGACTCGTGAGGATATTCTTAAAATGTTGGTACAATTTATTAGTCGCCAAAGACAGTATATTAAAAAAAACTACTTAAATCAAAAATATAACTACATCTATCCTCAGAAGAAAAATAAACATGTACTTTGTGTTTCATGTAAGATTTTGGATAGCATAAGTAAATATTTTCTAGATCTATTTTCCAATTATTTTTCCAATCAGCTTCAAAGTTCTGACAATTCTACAAGAGCTGATTTATTAAAATAGAATTTTAGTTATTTTTCTCCTTGTGTACCTCTAATATTTATTTTGCTCTATTTGCTTTCAAAGTGCATTCAGTTCAGCTGCTATGCATTATCAACAATCAGATCATTTTGTTTAATCTGAATGTAGTGAATGGCAAGTACCAGGTTCCAAGTAGTTTATCTTTTAATGGGAAGAATGTTTCATTGAGTTACCCCATTGTCATGAAATATCAAAAATAGTAACAACCGTAAACATTGCCAATGTCTTCATCTGTAATCTAGAACCAATGCTATTCTGAAAGAAGGAGATTGCGTTGAATTGTCATGATTTGATATTCTAAAGCTCAGTTCTAGTCACCTTATTATGAAATATAGTGGGCCATGGTTACTTTTCTTATTCCTCAGGTAAGTTTAACATAATGGGATGGATTGCCCTGGGGATTTGCCCCAGTCATCTGTTATAATACGAGCAGAAGAGCCATAGAAACCCCAAGGAAAATATTTTAAATGCTCTTTGGTTCATGTTCTGACCTCTTATTGGCTCTTCGTTATTTACAAGGCTTTGTTATTTACAAGTGTGATGGACTCTTGGGTTCCCATTTGGGTGAATGTAGCCATGATATCAAGAATCGCAATATCATTCAGGATAAAACAGCTTATTAACTAATACTGCTGCCACTAAAGGCTCTTGGGATGGTTTGTGAGACCTGGGTGGAAAGTATAATGGAGAAGGGATGCACTGGAGTGGAACTAGACAATATGGCATCAGATTTGTATTCTACCAGCAGCAGGAAACCTTCATGGTGGCATTTCTCTTCCAGCATGGTGGGAAAGGCAATTGTGCTCATTGGCAATTACTATTATTTACAATTTAGTGGTTGAATGTGGAGGCCTTAGGTTCGCTTGTGGAAGTCAGAAATTGGGCTGAGCTTTCATCCTCAGAATTGAGAAACCCTTCCCATCTTGGGAAAAAGTTCTTACATGGATGGAAGTATTAATTTAGCAGGGCAGCAAAGGGGTGGAAGAGGTGGGTGAGAGCAGTGATCAAGCCAATTGACTGAGGAAAAGTTCAGAGGCAACCAAGGGGACAGATGAGTGCAGGAGTAGGCTGTTTAAAAGGTCAGTTTCAGTGCTGTAGGACTTCATCCCAGTTAAAATAAAAACAGAAGGGGCCTTACCCCTCACACCCTTTATCCCTTCCCCCAGCTCCCCAAGCCTTACCTATGTCACTTCATGCCCACCATTCCCTCTTTCTGGTCTCCCATGCTCCACATTGTCAAGGTATGGCACAAAAACAATCCCATAGTTCCTCATGATCCCATGCTAAACTGTGACACTCCATGCCCATTCCTCACAACATAATGAACCCTATAGCTGTGGAAGGATGCATAATGTTTTCAAAGAAAACATTAATTAATAACATTCTATTTTCATTGAACAAAACTCCTTTTTACTATAGTCCAATAAAAGTGACAAACATCTCCATCCTTCAAAGTTTTGCTCAACCCTTCCACTCAGGAGTGTTGAGCCATGTTGCTGTAGGAACCAACTGTGGAAAAAGTTCCATCCCAGGATTGCTGCTCTGCCTTTTGCAAATTTCATGGCAGGACTGACTGCAAATCTGGCAGGTTTTACAAACTGGTGCCAAGACCTGCCCCTGCATGATGCAAGATGTAAAGGTGAGATCAGTGCCTCATAGTCCACCACTCCTTCCATCCTCAGCCATTCCCCGAAAGGTATAATTGGATGGGCTCTGCACCTTCAGGCCATAGTATCTGTTGAGCAACAGTGTCTGCTCTGGGCCCATGTCCGCAACATTAAATTTAGTCCATAGTGTTTGGACAGTTAAAATGAAGAAGCTTCTTACTCAAGTTGCCAGCTGAATGGTTGATTTCTGCTGTTTCTGGCAAGTTTAAAAGTATCCTTTGTGGTGAATGGAGAACTGGAGAGTATCTCCTAACCTCAAAATGAGATTCACAACCTCCTTGGTCCTGGACAACTTCCTCCCCAATCTACCAGATCCTCTGGAATCCACCTGTTATCTAGAAATTGGTAGATAGCCAAGCAGTGAATATCTGCTCTGTACTCTCAATCCTGTTCTACATGAAATGTGACATTTCAATGAGGGCTGGGAATTAGAATAGCCCTGGTCTGTAATTTAGGCAGTTGAGTCATTTCACACTTCACACTCAGTCAGTCTCTCCACTATTCACCTGCATATAACTCATTCCCCCTCCATCAACACCCACCACCCCAACCCGCCACCTCCTGCACCTCTCCACTCCTCATCATCTCCTGAAGGCTGCTCTGGGTTAATATCAAGTTGTAGACCTTTAATAGTGCATCAATAAAAGCCTTGTGTGGCTTCTGTTACTGCCAATTGTGTTCATCACCTACCCACTGAAGGTTTCAATCTCTGCCAAAGTCATTAATGGGAGCTGTGAAGGATTGTCTCGGGGTCTTTAGCAATTTCAATTATGCTTCCACCTCTTTCCTGTGCTGTTGAATTAGTCCATGTCCCCATTGCAGCACAAGCATGTTCCCCATTGCTGGAAAGCTGCCATGGACCGGAAATTACTATGGACCGGAAATTAATATGGACCTAGGTAAATGGGTAGGATTCAAGGAAACATGGAGCATCTTGGCTGAACTCTGATGGAAAGGAAAGAATTCAGCCCAATATGGAGATTGGCCAATTATTATTTTGAGAGAAAAGCAACTGTTTATGTTGTGCAAGAAAATGCACAAAGAATAATATGATATCAAATGAATCCTAACTTGTGATTTTTTTTTGAATGCTAATGATTATTTCACACTTTAATGCATCATCAAAAATTAAATAAGTTTTTTAATTTTAGCACACAGGAAACAGGATGACATCATGATGTGGTTCAATAGGTGCCAATGATCTCTCCACTGCAATCAGTGGCTGCTCACATGATGAGCAGAATTTTTCCATCGTTGTCAGAATGAGAGATTCTGACTGCAAACTGGATTATATCCCTCTAGAAAACTGTCAAGTTTTCAGACCAGATCTTGAGCCACTCTGACAAAAAGAAATCTGGGTGTGCAGTTTATACCATCAGTCCGGCGGGAATGGGAACTGATAGAGCCAGCAAGACTGGCTCCACAGAGACTGGGCACCATCTTTAAAGGACACTCTGATTAGAACTGACCTAAAACACTCATAGCAGCCCCTCTCCCTCCCACTACCATCACGTAGCTATCGAGAGCTCATAAAACTTTTGTGAACATTGGTGTAGTTTGAATATTCAGGAGCAGGATCATGTAGTCCCTTTAATAAATTGTAAGTGAATTAAAATGTATTTAAAAGAGGTTCCCATGTGGGGAGGGGTGGGGAAAATTGGGAAATGAGATCTCGCCAGTGAGAATCTCATTTCCCGACTCTTGCAAGATTTTGCACTTGTGTGGCCATTCTCCCTGATGGCGAACGTAGATGCAAAGTCACCCCCGAGTGAAAAATCTCATATTGAGAAGTCAAGTCTGGACTTGAAAGGAGCAGCAGTCAGCACGTGAGAGGGATTGAGGTTTGATCAATTGCAGAAGAGGATGTCAACAGTTTCTTTGATGTGTTTGGATTTGGTGTTTGTAGCTCAACTCTGGGTTAAAAAGACTTTGATTGTTCAGATTCAGTCTGAACAAGTGGGTAGAGAGCGGATGGATCATTGATAAGAGAGCAAAGTTTATGACGGGGGCCAGATAGTATTCCCAAAATCAGTGGAGGAAATGTTAACTCATTCAAAATTTAAGCTTTTAAAAGATGAACAGCATAAGATGCAGTGAAGTTAATTAGACAAGAAAGAATCCTAAATCACACATTTCCTTTACTTGGATTGTGTTTACATTAATATATTCAGGTAGAGAGTAACTTGGTGAGTGCTAGACAAAATATATAAATTATTTTTCCACAAAACAGTTTAAATGGGAAAATTCCTAGCTATTAATTCAAAAAACTCAGTAGCACAATGTATTAGTATTGAGTTTGTTGTGCATATTTGACAAAGCAATTGGAAAACATCATTAGCATTGCTTCATGATGCATAGTAATCTACCAGAATGGCTTAAGTACTTATTTTATATTGGAAATTCTGTCAACTATACAAAAATCTATTTAAGATATTGCCTTAAATCTGTCAATAGTAATAAGATCTAATTCTATTGTGACATATGGTTCTTGATGGTGTCAGAAGTTTCAAATATATGAATGCAGAAATATCTTTAAATTGAGATACACCAAGGTGAAGGATTAAGGTAAATAATACAGGATGAGAATAGTAAAAGACAAGTTCATATGGAATAATGTGTGTTGAATTGTAAGAGCTAACATGTACTTCTAAAAGGAAGATCATGTTTAACTAACTTCTTGTTTGAAAAGGTAGCAGAAAGGGTTGGTGAGGGTAATGCTATTGATTTGGTGTATATGTACTGTCAGAAGGCATTTGATACAGTGTTGCACCATCAATTTGTAAGAAAAGTTATAGCTTGCGGAATAAAAGGGATAGCAGCAACATGCTTACAAAATTGGCTGAATAATGAGAAACAGAATAATGGCCAGTGGATATTTTTCGGGTTGGAGGAAGTTTGTAGTGGTGTTCGCCAGGTGTCAGTATTGGGACACTTGCTTTTCCTGATTATATATTCATGAATTAGATCTTGATCTGCAGGGAACAAAGTTTGTGGGTGACACATATAAAACATGGAAATATTGTAAATTTCAAGTGGGCATAGATAAATTGATCAAGTGGGAGGATAGATAGCAGATGAAGTTTGATGCAGAGAAGTGTGGGATGATGATTTTGGTGGGAAGAACATGGAAAGGCAACATAAAATAAAGGCTAAAATTCTTATGAACATCCAAGAGCAGAGGGACATGAATGTATGTGTTTGTAGACCATTGAAAATGGCAGGACAGGTCAAGACTGATGGAGACAATGGTTAATAAAGCAATCAGGGCTTTATTATCAGGGGCATAGAGTATAAGAGCTAAGAGGTTATGCTGAACCTGAACAAAATGCTAGTTGTACCTCAGCTGAAATATTGTGTACAGTTCTGGCTGCTACAATATCAGAAGGAAATGAATGCATTGGAAAGAGTGCAGAAGAAGTTTACAACAATGGTTCCAGAGATGAGAAATTTCAGTTATGAGGATTGATCGGAGAGTTGAAATGATTCTCCTTGGAGAGAAGAAGTCTGAGAGGAGATTAGATAGAGATGTCCAAAATCATATGGGTGTTGTGAAGAATAGACAGGAGAAACTGAACCCACTCAGAAAATTATCAAGAACAAGAGAACAGAGATTTAAAGTGATTTGCAAAAGAAACAAATGAAATATGATAAATTTCTTACAATGAATGTTTCAGGTCCAGAAGACACTGCCCGCAATGTGGTGGAGGTATTTCGATTGAGACATTCAGAAGAACATTAGAGGCTTATAAGCAGTGAAACAGGGAGAAAGCAGGGGAATGGTATTAAGTCATGATGCTAGTTTGGAGAGTTGTTGCAAACATGATGGGCCAAATGGCCTCCTTCTCCACCATAATAATTCTGTGGTTCTGAGTCCAGTAGACTGTCATAGATTTATAGAGTCACAGAGATTTACAGCATGGAAACAGGCCATTTGGCCCAACTTGTCCATGTTGTCCTTTTTTTAAACCCCTAAGCTAACCCCAATTGCCTGCATTTGGCCCATATCCCTCTTTACCTATTGTACCCATGTAATTATCTAAATGCTTTTTAAAAGACAAAATTGTACCAGCCTCTACTATTATCTCTGACAGCTTGTTCCAGACACTTACTGCCTCCTGTGTGAAAAAATTACCCCTTGAAACACTTTTGTATTTCTTCCCTCTCACTTAAATCTACGCTTTCTAACTTTAGACTCCCCTACCTTTAGGAAAAGATATTTTCTAGCTGACCTGTGCCCTCATTATTTTATAGACCTCTATAAGATTACTCCTTGACCACCTCTGCTCCAGAGAAAAAAATCCTGGTCTATTTAGCTATCCTTATAACTCAAACCATCAAGTCCCGGTAGCATCCTAGCAAATCTTTTCTGCATTCTTTCTAATTTAATAATATCCTTTCTATAATTGGGTAACCAGAATTGCACACAATATTCTAATTGGCCTTACCAATGTCTTGTACAGCTTCAACGAGACATCCCAATTCCTATATTCAATGTTCTGACCGATGAAACCAAGAATGCTGAATAGCTGAATGGTTGACTGGCTGAAGATTTTGCTGGCATGCAGAAATTCCAGATCCCAGATAACTTTCCAGTGATCTCTGATGTGGAAGAGGCATGGCTGAGAGTGGGTTCTACCTACACTGGCTATATTTCACTTCCTCAGATTAAAGAATCGAAGTCCAAATTTGGATGTTGGTTTTCTGAAGGAGATGATGGATGCCTAACTCCTGAAGGGCATACGTGGGTTGGACCAGTGCAGGGAAATGGGGTTCAATCAAGCCGAGGAGAAAGTCTAGATTGCTTAAGATTGTAAATGTTCTTGTAGCTATCCCCCTCCCTGTATTTCCAGATGAGAGTGTACTATCTGAAGGAAAATTTCCTGTTAGATGGACAGTTGAAATACTCCATTGATCTCATTATGAAATCTTCTGATCTCATCAATTTTCAAAGTGTTAAGATTAATATCTATGGAACTTTACCACAATTAACTAGTTGCGCTGTAAAAATTCCCTTATGCTCTAATCCATCAGGTATCAGAGAAACCTCCTGACTGTGTAACTGAGCTAAGGATTATAGATTTTTTGCTTTCACTTTGAAGAAAAATTCTTTCACATCGGTCCTGACCTCAGCACATTTGATGTTGAATATGTCGGGATTGTATCTATTTTCAAAAGCTTTTGGGTTTACTGGAAGTGATAGAGAGGTTTACAGAATTTTGGCACATTTTATGAATTACATAGCTTGCCAGCTTGAGCCTGGTATCACAATTCAATTCTGGTACTTGTCAAATTTTGTGCTTCAATCAAAGTTGATGTACAGCTCTTTAGGTACAAAAAAACTCTAAGCAAATGGATGCCAGAATACTCCATGTACCAAATTTAACAAATAATATAGATGCTATAGGGATGATTCTCTTGGGCTGCTAGCTCTAAGATTGATTAAACTGTCAGTTGCTCCAAAAGGCTATGTTCTCAGCCCTTTACTATACTCCATACGCACTTATAACTGTGTGGCCAAATTCCCTCCAATTCGATTTTCAGGTTTGCTGATGATATTACCATAGTGGGTCGGATCCCAAGCAATGATGAGACACAGTCCAAGAAAGAGATAGAGAATCTGGTGAATTGGTGCAACAACAATAATCTCTCCCTCAGTGTCAACAAAATGAAAGAGATAGTCATCGACTTCAGGAAGCATTGTGGAGAACATGCCCCTGTCCACATCAATGAGGACAAAGTGAAAATGGCTGAGAGCTTCAGGTTTCTAGGTATCCAGACCACTAACAACTTGTCCTGGTCCCTCCATGCTAGAGTTAAGATATCCTACCGACACTTCAACTTTCTCAAGAGTCTAAGGAAATTTGGCATGTCTATTACAGCTCTCACCAACTTTTATAAATGTACCATAAAAAACATTCTTTCTGGTACGGCTCCTGCTCTGTCAAAGACCGCAAAAAACTACAAGAAGCCCAGTCCATTACACAAACCAACCTTCCATCCATTGACTCTGTCCACACTGCCACTGCCTCTGCAAAGCAGCCAGCATAATATAGGACCTCACACACTTGGACATACTCTCTTCCACCTTCTTCTATCGAGAAAAAGATCCAAAAGTCTGAGGATGTGTACCAATCAACTTAAGAATAGCTTTTTTGCTGCTGTCATCAGACTTTTGAATGGGCTTAACTTGTATTAGCTATGACTGTGATGTGGAGATGCTTGTGTTGGACTGGAGTGGACAAGATGAGAGATCACATGACACCAGGTTATAGTTCAGCAGGTTTATCTGAGTGCTGCTCCTTTGTTAGGACTTCATCGGTGAGATAAAAGTAGAGATGGGGAGGGAGATGCTGAGGGTAGCATATCTGTAAACAGTACTTGCCACAGCCAAAGTGCATCAGTAGTAGACAGGGTGGATCTTGAGCACAGTACGAGGGGGGCCAATCTGTCCTGAATGCCATTGAGTTTCATTAATGTGCTTACTACACCATCCACCCAAGTGCATGGTGAGCATTCCATCACGCACCTGGACATCAGGCTTGTCATTGCAAATGGATTTGAGAAATTTACCTACTTGTCTGAGGATACACTGCCTTTGACCTGGTTTTGTTGCCATGGTATGGATGTGGCTGGTCCAGCTAAAGTCCTGCTAAAGATAAGCAGGGAACTTGTTGATGGTGATGCTATTGAAAATCAAGAGGATATGTTGGACTTTCTTTTGTTTTAGATACTGCTAACATTCATGCCATCTAAGTGCCAGGTAATCTGCTACTTGTCAACTCAGTTGAATATTATACAGGTCATGCTGTAAACTACAATGAATTGCTTCAATATTGGAGGAATTTGAATTGTCACTATCTAACAGCAACTGTTCAATGCCACTGGCACCAAATAAGCAAACACCAGTTGTGGAACCTCAGCACCAGCACTATGGACTTCAGTGATATAAGTTATGTACTCGAGGGCTGAGTGCTGTGCACTAGAAGTAGTCACATTCGACTGGCTGTAGTTCAATTGAACACAGAGGTGCATCGTTGAAACCCTGAAGTCAAACACTCCAGCTACCCATGCTAGCTTACTTTGGACCCTCCTCCTGCCATTACAACCAGCCACTGATCCACCCTTCCCACTATCCAACATTCTTCACTTCTGCTCTTTGGGCAAGCACACAACCTCAGGCAATACAACTGCAACCCTGAAGGGCTTGGAAAAATAATTAGCGTTCACAAGAAGTCACCAATGAAATCCTCATGAAACACCAGACATGGAGGCTCTCTGGTTCCCAGAAAGCTCATGGACATTCCTAAACTGCATCCATACAAATGCAGCTACCTGATGCACAAATGGAAAATCTCTCCAGTGTGCTACTATGGTCATCCAGAACATACCATGGAGGACATAACAACACAATGCCCAGTAAGTATAAAGAAGGTATTAGAGCAATTTACACAACCATTTCTGACGTAATAGAACATAGAACATTAGAGCGCAGAACAGGTCCTTCGGCCCTCGATGTTGCACCGACCAATTAAGAAAAAGCAATGACCCTCTAACCTAAGCCATTCGCTTTTCATCCATAAACCTATCCACGGATCTCTTAAATGCCCCCAAACTTGGTGCAGCTACAACTGCAGCAGACAGGGCATTCCATACCCTTACCACCCTCTGGGTAAAGAACCTACCTCTGACATCCGTCCTATAACTACCACCTCTTAATTTAAAGCTATGTCCCCTCATGCTAGCTTTCTCCATCCGAGGAAAAAGGCTATCACTGGCCACCCTATCTAAACCTCTAATCATCTTATATGTTTCAATAATGTCCTGGCTTGGCAATCTTGATGTAAAATTTAAGTTGTTGCTTTCTATCCAGTCATATGGAAGAAGAAAAGAAGTTTAATCAGCTAAGTAAAATAAATAATTATATAGTAGATAAATGTAAAATACCGCAGATGATGGGATCCAAAACAAAAACAGAAAATGCAGGAAAGTCTCAGCAGTTCTGACAATACCTGTGGAGAGAGAGTAGAATCAATGTTTCTAGTCAGAACTGGCAGAATGAGTATTTATGGAGTAAATATAATTGACAGGAAGCCTGTCTGCCAGTCACTTTATGTTTTAAGTTTTACATTTATCTATTAGTGTCACAAGTAAGCTTACATTAACACTGTAATTAAGTTACGATGAAAATCGCTGAGTCACCTATTCAGGTAAACTGAGGGAGAATTTAGTATGGCCAGTGCACCGAACCAGCATGTCTTTTGGACTGTGGGAGGAAACCAGAGCACCCAGAGGAAACCCACTAAGGCTTCATCCCTCCCTGTTCCTGTAACTTCTTCTAACCTTACAGCCTTCTATGAATAGTGCATTGCTTCAATTACGGCCTTTTGTGCGTTCCTAATGTCAATTGCTCCATTACTGATGGCTGATACTTTAGCTGCTAGGCTCTAAGTTCCGGAATTCTTTCACTGCCTCTCTTATAAATATATAAATTAGGAGCAAGATTTAGGCCAATTGGCCTCTTCAGACTGTTCCACCATTCAATAAGATCATGATGGATCTGATTGCGGTTTCAACTCCAAATTCCTTTGACTCCCTGATTAATTAATCATCTATCAATCTTGGCCTTAAAAATATTCAACGGCCTAACCTTCATAGCTCTCCGGGAAAGAGAATTCCAAAGACTCACAACCTCTGAGAGGAAGAAAAATACTCCTCATTTCTGCATTATGGGAGGCCCTTTTTGTTGGAATCTTACAGCCGTTCATGCCGGTGGACAGTGATTTGCCTGCTGCCAAATTTTCCAACCTCACTGCAGTGGGAGTGTGGCATGAATGACTGGTAAGATTATGCCTTTTATTTTTCAACTGTGTCCCAAAGGGGAAATATCCTTTCAGCATCCACCCTGTCAAGTGTCCTCAGGATCCAATATGTTGCAATAAGATCACCTCTTGTTCTTTTAAACTTCAATGGATAAAGGCCCAACCTGTTCAAACTTTCGTCATAAGATAACCATCACCTCCCTCCCTACAGAGACACATACACACACACACACACACACATGCACACACACACCTGTCCCAGGTAAAAATATGAATCTTCTAACATGTTTATTTTCATACTCAAATAAGGAGACCAAAGCTTTAAGATACGCTTCAAAACCTCCCTCTTTGATCAAACTGTCAGGTTATTCCAATTTCTCTCTGTGAAATTTGGTGTTAAATTTTGTATGATAATGTTCCTCTGAGCTTTTTCTTAAACTATGTTAAAGGCAATGCATTAATGCAACTTGTACTTGAATTTCTTGTAACTCAACAATAATCTTTCCCTTAATTGCTGGTCTATTCTTGAATCAAGGGCAATGTTTGGTTTTTGAAATGTAAATCAGTCTGATCGGTATATCTGGCTTTCCAGAGTAACGTGACTATGCTATGAGATCTGCCTCTAGAAGTAGGCATCTGAAGGCAATTGAAGAAAGGCACTTGTTAAAACAAGACACTTATGAAGCTCTAATGTCCTTACATATTGAAGCAGGCAGCTGCATCTAAAGTGACAGTATTGCTTAGAATTGAAGATGGCCCAACAGAATTAAATGACCATGGAAATAATGAAACCATTTGCACAGTATATCTAATAATTTCATCATTAGTGAAGATGTAAGCCCAAAGGAAAATTGTGGAGGCACTTCTCTGGAAAACATTAGGCTTGATTTTTAAAAATACAGGTCATGGATATGGCCTTTTCAGAAAGTGGCAGTTAAAATGCTGCTTTTTATTTCTAAAATTGAGCGCTTTCAACCAACAAAAGCAAAATCCACTATTTATATTTATTTAACACAGTCAACGTATTAAAATGTTTCAAGACGATTCACAGGAGTGTCATCAAACAAAATTTAGCTCACAGCCACATATTAGAAATAGTGAGGGAAGAGGGCCAGCAGCTTGATGGAAGAAGTAGGTTTTAAGCATATCTTAAAAGAGGAGAAAATTAGTGTGACAGAGGCTGGGATTTTCTAGCACCACTGTGGTGGCACCCATATTGGGAGATGTGGCAAGCCAGCTGAAGGTCCATTGACTCTTGACTAGACCAGGCGATCCCAGCGGATGGATGGAGTTAGAATCTCCTGCCAAGAGTTTTAGGGAGGGAGTTCCAAAGCTTAGGTCCTTGGCAGCCAGAGTACTGATGCAAATGATAGAGGTTATTATTGAAGGATTTGAGACATTTCAGATGATTTTCTCAAGAGACTGAGGAAATTTGGCATGTCAGCTACTTGCCACCAACTTTTACAGATGCACCATAGACAGTGTTCTTTCTCATTGTATCGCAGCTTGGTATGGCTCTTGCTCTGCCCGAGACTGCAAGGAACTACAAACGGTCGTAAATGAGGCCCGGCACATCACGCAAACCAGCCTCCCATCCTTTAACTCTCTCTACACTTCCTGCTGCCTTGGAAAAACAGCCAGCATAATCAACAATTCCTCACACTGGACATGCTCTCTTCTACCTTTTTTTCACTAGGGAGGAAGAAGCTGACTGCAAATACCCCACTGGCTGGTCCATGCAGGACATCTGTGACAAAGTGACATCTGAGCCAGTCATTTTTCATGGGTTGACTTTTGAGAAGGCTGCTCTGATGTTGGTGATGGTGATCTCGGATACGGGCCCATCCAGGGCTTCTGGGATGGAGACCATATTCTTGCTGACCTCTCGCTCAAATGGGCATAGAATGTGCTGAGCTCATTGGAGAGGAGTGCATTGAAACCAGTGGTTTAACCCACTTTTATCTTGTATCCTGTTACGTCTTGACCTTGCCATTATCAGCAGGAGTCCACATGACCAGTCTGGAACTCTAGCTTGGCCTTGTACTGTCTTTTAAATCATTGATGGATCGCTGTAGGTCATATCCGGCTTGCTTGTACAGCATAGTAAGAAGTCTCACGTTACCAGGTTAAAGTCCAACAGGTTTATTTGACAGCACAAGCTTTCAGAGCACTAATCGTTCATCAAGTGAATGGGAGTTGTATTCACAAACAGGTGATTATATAGACACAAACTCAATTTACAAGATAATGGTTGGAATGCGAGTCTTTACAGATAATCATGTCTGAAAGATAAAGACAATATTAGGGCAGAGAGGGCCAAGCAAAAGTTAAAAAAGATGTGTATTGTCTCCAACCAGGACAGTTAGTGAGATTTTGCAAGCCCTGGCAAATCGTGGGGGTTACAGATAATATGACATGAACCCAAAATCCTGGTTGAGACTGTTCTCATGTGGGGGGACAGTAATAGAATTGGAAATGTTTGATATTTATATAGCAGTGGTCTAGAATGTTTGGGCCTCTGGTGAAACAGGAGATGTGTTGGTGGTATTTTGGTCATACACTGTTGAGCTTGGTCTGATTGAAGCCCCCAGCCACAATAAACAAGGCCTCAGAATGTTTCATCTCAAGGCTATTTGTGGTGCTGTATATTTTGTCCAATGCGATCTTCACGTCTGCATGGGATGGGATATAAACTGCTGTCAGGATAACAGAGCTCAGTCCTACAGAAAGTAGTAGGAACATAATTTTAGAATCAGGTATTCTAAGTCTGAGAGCAGAAACTCACTAGCATAGCTATGTCTATGCATCACAATGTGTTGATTAGAAGGCATACCCGACCTTCCTTAGTCTTGCCTGAATCTGCTGTGTGTCCATTCGCTGGATTGAGAAGACCTCTTGTTGCTGGGCACAGTTCAGTGAATCAAGATGAGCCACATCTCTGTGAAACAGAGCACATAGCACTTCTTCAGTTCTCTTTGGAAAGTGAGTCTGGTTCTAAAGTTGTCTAGCTTATTTTCCAGAGAGTGGACATTTGCCAGGAGTGAGTTACAGAGGTGGGCTTTGCTTCACTCTCATCTGCAGGCCTGCATATTTTCTACACTTCCTGGGGGGACTGCTTCTTTCTGGGCCTGGGAGACGGTGAGAACATTATGCGGCATTAAGAATAATGATGAGTCCAATGGGGTTCTTTGCTCTAGTTGGTGTATAGATGGAGGATTTGTTGCCTTGTTTGCAGTTCCTGCATTAGTAGATGGGTCTGTGTGGTCAGGCATTCCGGGTGCACTTTGGCTTTGGAGATCAGAGGATATCCATTCTACAATCTGACTTGGATAGGTGGAGGTCTGGTAGATGTTCGATACCTCTGGGTTTGCAGTTGCAGTTGAACCAATGTCTAGGTCTTTGTGTTGGGGTCTTCAACATCACTCCCAGATTAGGATCTTCCTTCAAAGGATCAAGGATCTCTAGACTGTAAGCAACTTTAAAAGAACAGTGTTAGTGATTTTTAGTAAGAAGTCTCACAACACCAAGTTGAAGTCCAACGGGTTTATTTTGTATCATGAGCTTTCGGAGCGCTACTCCTTCACAGAATTAGCATTGGAACAGTGAGTTCGGTGGGAAAATGATCAGCAAGATCTGTCCACAGTGGATATGCTGGATGGGAAGAGTTGGATGTTCAAAAGAAGGCATCAATGAATGCCTTGATGAGCCCTTCAAAAGAATGCAAAGAGAGGCATAAGGGGAAGCTATAGACTTTTCTAAAAGGAGATCATGACGGAAAATTTGGGAGGTCAAAGATGGCTGGAGTATTTCTATTTAAACTGAATTGTCTACTGCAGTTGTTTCTATTATACGGCCTGTATGAAAATCTATACAAATTGAAATTCCAAATCATATCCATATAATGTAAAACCAATGTCATATTTTTAAAAACGAATACATTTTTATTGTAAAATGATTTTTCAATTCTGCTCAAAACAGTTGAAGGAATGGTGAATTATTGACTTCTGAAATCTAAGTATCAAAATTCAATTGCAAACTTTTGCCCAAATTTCACACCTAGTGCACCAAGGCCTATACTTTCGTTTGTTGAGATCATTTTATCAGAAAAATATACATGAATAAAACCGCTGTAACATTGTTAAAATGTCATATTCTTTATCTATATTAATGCTATTCCAAGTATTTCTGACCCACCAAATATGCATTAATAAACAGTGAGGAAAAATGCAAGAAAAAATAGATTTATTTTGTCTTGTTAGGGTCGTTCAGGCCATTAATAAAATAAGGAACTAGTGCAGTGTTTCACTGCTGAGTGATCAAATCGAAAATATTTCAGTACGTGCCAGACCTGACAACAGTGACCTACCCAATGTATGAGAATATTAACACAGCAAGTATCACAAGCGAGTTCTGTACAAGAGCTCTTTTTCAGACAGCATAGGAGAGTTACTGACTGGCGAATATGTTACATTGAACAATGTAGCTCAGTAACAGAGGTTATTGAGGATAGATGGCCTGTGATATAGTCACAGGTCATCCATATGTCAGTTAAAATGGCAGGCTTACCTCATCCATCAATTGATGAGTATAGAAAAGCTTAAATAAAATACAGGATTAAGAATTGGATAAAATAAATTATAGAAGCTTGAATAAAATGAAGATTAAAAAATTGGATAAAATAAAGATTTAAAGATGCTTATATGAAATAAAGGTTAAAGAATTGGTTGAAAGGAATTGGTAAGCGTGCAGTTGCTTTGAGGGTTTTTGATATGTGGAACAGCTTAGCCACAGAATAAACAGATATTTAGTTAAGTAAAATAGAGAACAACAGAGTATAGAGGAGGTGCTAAAGGAGACAGGAGTTCAAAATGGAAATTCATAAGAATTCATGTCACACATACATGCTTAAAGCAGGAGTTCTAGAATGAATTGTTTAAATAAAATGAGATCAAAGGGATAACAATTTATTAGTAGTGGGGTTAGCTCTGCACTGCAGGAGGACAGCTAAGATCAGAGCCACACCCAGCTGGAAACAGATGTTTTCTTAAAAGTAGGATTCAATGCCAGAGGAAGCTGTTTACAAGTTTGAATCAGAAGGTTTTCCCAAATAAAGATAACTCATGGTGTGGTAATTATTTGCTGGATTTGGCTTATCGAATTGAACCATATATAGAACATCACAGCGCAGAACAGGCCCTTCGGCCTTCGATGTTGCGCCAACCAATTAGGAACAAGCAGTGACCCTCTAACCTAAACCATTCCCCTTTCATCCATAAACTTATCTACTAACCTCTTAAACGCCACCAAACTTGGCGCATCTACAACTGATGCAGGCAAGGCATTCCATACCCTTACCACCCTCTGGGTAAAGAACCTACCTCTGACATCTGTCCTAAAACCACCACCCCTTAATTTAAAGCTATGTCCCCTCGTGCTAGCTTTCTCCATCCTAGGAAAAAGGCTATCACTGTCCACCCTATCTAAACCTCTAATCATCTTATATGTTTCAATAAGGTCTCCTCTTAGCCGCCTTCTTTCTAACGAAAACAACCTCAAATCCCTCAGCCTCTCTTCATAAGACCTGCCCTCCATACCAGGCAACATCCTGGTAAACCTCCTCTGTACCCTCTCCAATGCCTCCACATCTTTCTTATAATGTGGGGACCAGAACTGCACACAATACTCCAAGTGCGACCGCACTAGAGTTTTGTACAGTTGCAACATGACGTTGCGGCTCCGAAATTCAATCCCCCTACCAATGATATCCCCCAAACTATGATATTGTTTTGGTGACAAGATGCATTCTCAGAGTTTAAAGACATAGATGGATGTGAAATGGAGTTGATTCAAGTATACTGGGAGCGATTCTCTAGCAGCACAGCAGGCTGGGAAACTCAAGCAGAGCCCAGCTTCTTGCTGGGCACCACACACTTCGCGCATTTCCAGCCACCAGATTTTTGGTGCTGTCAGTTCTGCATGAGAAATCAGTGCCATGCTGATTTAAATTAGAATTTAATTCTTATTCGCGGACTTAGGATTGGAGTTCTGGGCCTGCTAGAGTTCCCCATCCCTACTCCACCCACCCAGGAATGTTTCTGACATATCTGCCTTTTTCCTCAACTAATGTTTAGCCGCCATGATGGCTGACAAAGCCCTCAATCCTGTTAATTCTATCTCCTGGACTTCTGACCTCCCTCCCCCCCAGAACCATGATAGGGCTCCCATTGTCCTCATTAATCACCCCATCAACCTCCACATTCAAAGTTCATCTTCCACACTAGCATAATCCACTACTCACCATATCTGCCCTTGTCTGCCAGCAATCTATAGGGAGCATTTCCTCTGTTATATCCTAGTCCATTCCTCCATTGCCTCCAGTGCTTTAGCCCTTTCATAAGAACATAAGAAATGGGAGCAGGAATAGGCCATCTAGCCCCTCAAGACTGCCCCGCCATTCAACAAGATCCTGGCTGATATGAAATGAATCGGTTCCATTTTCCGCTTTCTCCACATAATCTTAATTCGTTATCTAGCAGAAATCTATCTACCTGTTCTATTCAGCGAGGTAGCCTCTACCATTTCAATAGAACATAGAACATTACAGCACAGAACAGGTCCTTTGGCCTTCGATGTTGCACCGACCAATATAAAAAGCAATGCCCCTCCAAACTAAATCATTCCTTTCTCTTCCATATACTTATCAACTAACCTCTTAAACGCCACCAAACTTGGCGCATCTACAACTGCTGCAGGCAGGGCATTCCACTCCCGAACCACCCTTTGGGTAAAGAACCTACCTCTGATATCCGTCCTATAACTATCACCCCTTAATTTAAAGCTGTGTCCCCTCGTGCTAGCTTTCTCCATCCTAGGAAAAAGGCTATCACTGTCCACCCTATCTAAACCTCTAATCATCTTATATGTTTCGATTAGGTCCCCTCTTAGCCGCCTCCTTTCTAACGAAAACAACCTCAAATCCCTCAGCCTCTCTTCATAAGACCTGCCCTCCATACCAGGCAACATCCTGGTAAACCTCCTCTGTACCCTCTCCAATGCCTCCACATCTTTCTTATAATGTGGGGACCAGAACTGCACACAATACTCCAAGTGCGGCCGCACTAGAGTTTTGTACAGTTGCAACATGACGTTGCGGCTCCGAAATTCAATCCCCCTACCAATAAAAGCTAAGACTCCATATGCCTTCTTAACAACCTTCTCGACTTGACTGCCTACTTTCAGGGATCTATGCACATACACACCAAGATCCCTCTGTTCATCTAGACTACTAAGAATCCTACCATTTGCCCTATACTCTACACATTTATCATTTCTGCCATAGTGCATTACCTCACACTTTTCCACATTAAACTCCATTTGCCACCTCTCGGCCCAGCTCTGCAACTTGTCCAAGTCCCTCTGCAAACTATAACACCCCTCTTCACTATCTACCACTCCACCGACTTTAGTGTCATCTGCAAATTTACTAATCCATCCTTCAATACCCTCATCCAGATCATTTATAAAAATTACAAACAGCAGGGGCCCCAAAACAGACCCCTGAGGTACACCACTTGTCACCGAACTCCACGATGAATATCTCCCATCAACCACCACCCTCTGTCTTCTATTTGCTAGCCCATTTCATCTGCTGCCCATTTCAATGGGCAGAGAATTCCAGAGACTCACCACCTTTTGAGTGAAGAAGTTCTCCTCAACGCTAATCTAAACTGCCCCCCCCCCCTTATTTTGAGGCTGTGTCCTCTAGTTCTGCTATTCTTTCTAAGCGGGAAGGATCTCTCCATCTCTACCCTATCCATCCCCTTCATTATTTTATATGTCTCTATAAGATTCCCCCTCAGCCTTCTAAACTCCAATGAAAACAGACCTAGTCTATTCAATCTCTCCTCATAAGCTAACCCCCTCATCTCCGGTATCAGCTTAGTGAACCTTTCTCATGGTATCTTCCCATGCAATCACAGAAGGTACAACATCTGCTCCTTTACCTCCTCCATTCTCATTGTCCAAGGCCCCAACACTCCTTTTGGATGAAGCTACATTTCATTGCACCTCCTTCAATTTGATCTGTCTATTCGTTACTCCCAATGTGGTATCCACTATACGGAGGAAGGCTAAATGCTAGTAATAGCCATGCCAGTTCAACCATTTACAAACCATGACGATAATAAAGATCTCTGCAAGTCAACCTCATGTACAGAATGGTTGTTGTCACCACATTCCTACACCACAGGGGGAATTGTGCTGTATATCAATAACAAATAAGAGAGTTAGGGAAATTCCACCAGCAATGCCTTCACCATATCCATGATGTGGAGATGCCAGTGTTGGACTGAAGTAAACACTGTGAGAAGTCTCACAACACCAGGTTAAAGTCCACAGATTTATTTGGTAGCACAAACCACAAGCTTTCAGAGAGCTATTCCTTCATTAGGTCAGTGGGAGTTCTGTTCACAAACACAACATATAAAGACACAAACTTAATTTACAAAATAATGATTGGAGTGCAAGTCTTTACAGGTAATCAAGACTTAAAGCTACAGACATGGTGAGTGGAGAGAGGGCTAAGCACAGGTTAGAGAGATGTGTATTGTCTCCAGACAGGACAGTTAGTGAGATTTTGCAAGCTCAGGCAAGTTGTGGGGGTTACAGATAGTATGACATGAACCCAATATCTTGGTTGAGGTCATCCTTATGTGTGCAGAACTTGGCTATCAGTTTCTGCTCAGCGAGAACAGTAACCACAACATCACACAACCCTGCCACAGCAACCTCTGCAAGATGTATCACATCATTGATATGGATGCCATCATCTGACATGAGATCATCCATCAGGTACACCATACGCACTCTTGTAACTCGGCCAACGTTGACTACCTGATATGCTACAGGAAAGGATGTCATGAGGCATGGTACATTGGGGAGACCGCGCAGGTGCTATGACAATGGATGAATGAACATCGCTTGACAATCATGAGGTGAGAGTGTTCACTTCAGCAGTCATGGGCATTCAGCATCTGATCTTCAGGTAAGCATTCTCCAAGGCGGCCTTCAGGACACACAATAATGCAATATAGCTGAGCAGAAACTGATAGCCAAGTTCTGCATACATGAGGAAGGCCTCAACTGGAATCTTGGATTCATGTCACACTATTTGTGACCCCCATGACCTGCCTGGGCTTGCAAAATCTCACTGTCATGGCATCTCTTTAATCTACGCTTAATCTTTTCTCCACCCACATTTCTGTACCTTTAAGAATTGATTACCTGTAAAGACACACATCCCAACTATTATCTTGTAAATTGAGAATGTGTCTTTAAATGCCCTGTTAGTGAACAGAATTCCCATTCATCTGATGAAGGAGCCACGCTCTGAAAGCTAGTGGTGTTTGCTAGCAAACAAACCTGTTGGACTTTAACCTGGTGTTGTGAGACTTCTTACTGTGTCCACCATATCCACTAGATTCAAAGGACTGTTGAACAAACTACAGCATCCTTCTTGAAGTCTGTTCCAGAAACATTCAGACAAAACTGCTAAAAAGTCATCTTTGATAGTCTAGACACTGCACTCTGGATCACACTACCTTGCATGAGCGCTTTCTCCCTGTGCCCTAAGATTAACGGGTCAAGAGTTGGCTTGTTTGGGGATAGCATGGTGGCACAGGAGTTAGCACTGCATCCTCTCAGTACCAGGGACCCGGGTTCAAATCCCAGCTTAGTTCACTGCCTATGCAGAATTTGCACATTCTCCTGTGTCTGCATAGGTTTCCTCTGATTGCTCCAGTTTCCTCATATAGCCCAAAGGTGTGTGAGTTAGGTGGATTGGCCATGCTACATGCCCTTTAATGTCAGGGGGACTAACTAGGAGAAATGCATGGGATTATGGGGATAGGGCCTGGATGGGATTGTGGTCGGTACCGACTCGATGGACTGAATAGCTTCCTTCTGCATTGTAGGATTCTATACGAAGACCCATGGCAGAAATCTTTCACCTTGAGTTGACATCATCTTGAATCGAATAAAGCTAATGAAGACAGCCTTAGAGGATTGAGTGTGACTGTTTTGCTGTTCCTGGATGAATCTGCCAGACAGAATGAGAAAAAGTTGTTTTCTCACTATAAACTTGGCAAACTGTTTAGAAGAAACCCCTGGGATGTCAGCCAGTGGAGTAATAAGCTGGGAATTAAAAATGTAATTTCTGAGATGTTCTAGGGGTTTCAAATGTGATCAGAATTTCAAAATATTTTCCATTGACTTTTTGTTCAATGGTTGTGAAATTGAGTCTTGTCTGTGGCATATAAATGATTTCTAAACAATGTTACACTGTTTGTAAAGGTATCCTTCCATGAAACAACATTTCATTAGCATCCATACAGAACTGAAAAATTACTGCTTTGAAGGAAATATTAGATGAGAGCTCTTTAGCACTCTGTTCTTCTAATCAATACCTTTGCATGTTCAAATAAAATTACATGTGTGATAATGATAGAGTTGCTGCAACATAACTTGTTCTGCTGAAAATTATGTTTTCAAAAGGAAGAAAACTCATACTAATAGCTCTGGTGTGAAATTCAGAGATAATAAACATATGATTACCCGAACCTCCCAACCCTTATTATCCCAACTCAATTTTCACCAACTATTCATTGTACATATAGGGAAATGAAAAGCAATGACCCCGTATTGATAAATTGATGGCCACTGAATATTAAAAATACTTGTCCCATTTCTTTTATTTTTTAATTTTATCCCAAATGCCAAAGATCAAGTTTAAAGTGAAAACTCGCCAATTGTTTGGTTAACAAAACTGAAAGGAACTTTAGAATCCTGTGAATGGACAGAAAGTATCTGTAATGTTTGATAGTTTGAGTGGAGAGCTATGATTGTCCTGGGGTAGATTTGATTTCATTGTTATTCCTGTGGAACCTCGTTCCATTTGCAAAGGGCAGCAGCTCAGTGCTAGTCTGTGGTCAATCACTATTCACTCGGCAAATTAAGCTTTGGCACTATCTCCATTCAATTTATTATTGCCTTGAGACTTCGAACAGATGTACATTGCAATCTAATCTACATCAGGCAGACTAATTTACTCTGGTACTTAATGGGTTAACAACGAGCACAATAAATTAGTGAACAAGAAATTTTGCACAAATTTGATTTGATCTGTTATTGTCACATGAATTAGCAGTGAAAAGTATTGTTTCTTGCATGCTATACAGACAAAACGTACTGTTCATAAAGAAGGAAATGAGAGATTATAGAACGTAGTGTTACAACCATAGATAAGGTGTAGAGAAAGATCAACTTAATGCAAGGTAAGTCCATTCAAAAGTGTGATGTCAGCAGGGAAAAAGCTGTTCTTGAGTTGGTTGGTATGTGACTTCAGATTGTTGTATCTTTTTCCTGAAGGTGGAAGAGAGAATATCCATGGTGCATGGAGTCCTTAATTATGCTGGTTGCTTTGCTGAGGCAGCAGCAAATGTCGACAGAGTTAGTGGATGGGAGGCTTGTTACACAGCGCGCCACCAGAGGAAGTTAAATCTCTGGGATCCTTCTTCAATGAACTATGTGTTTTGTGACTTATTACAGAATTTATTATATTTTACCCTGGAAAAATCAATGTTATCATATACTGTTACACAAGCTTTGAAACTGCTTTATGAAAAGGAAATATATAGTATTTGATCTGGCACTGGATGGACATGCTGGTGTCATTTCATGCTGACCTTGTGCAAAAATGTTACCTAATTCTACAGAATCCCAAATGGATACATCCGCTCCTGGATGTGCTCAATTAGTGAGCTGCAACAGCAAGAACAAACAGTGTGAAACACTGAGCATCAGTGTGGTGAAGCCAGTTTTGGACACAGGGCTTAAGGGCTCCTTCAGCTGTTCAGCTGAGAGATTTTCACCTCATGGGGCTTACCTAAAATAGAACTTTGATATCTCAGCATCAGCACTTTGTTGAGCAATTGGAGAGTATCCAGACATTTTGGATGCATTTTGTAAAGGAGCCTACAATCCACATATCTGCATGATACCTGACCCAAAAGCAGACCACAATCCAGACATTCAATTGCACCCGAGAAAACATATGCCATTGGTGCCAGTTAAAGATGGCTTGCACCGTTTAAAGCAAATGTTGCTTGAAGGATTGTCTTCAGGCATTTGAGACCAATTTCCTATGGCTTATTCTTCAATTCACTTCTTAACTGTTTTATTGGTTCAGCATTTATGGAGACAAAATTTCCAAGTGGGCTGGGGAAGGAAGGTCCCTAAATGAAGCACTGCATTCATGCTTCTTTTTCCCAACAGCTTCTCCACCTGGAAGATAGCCTGATCAACAGGCTTGGTTACTTGTAGCCCAGGAGACATAAGTTGGTGCTATTCACAGAAGAGATTACTATGGGTGATGGCAGGGGGTAGATGCAACTTGGGGTAGAGAGTGGTCACAGGAGCTATACTTAGCATTTTCTTGTATCATTGCTTCAGAATGCCAATATTGTGCTAAAATAAGACCAGCAAATAGAGATAGTTTTAAATAATGTATATTTGTAGGCATTAGAAATAAGGCAGAGCTTTAAGTAAATTCATTTTTTGTATTCTGTATTTGAAGTAATTAATGACTTCAGTTTCATTTACATGCATGTGTAGTAAAGAGAGTTCATAAGAACATAAGAAATAGGAGCAGGAGTGGGCCATCCAGCCCCTCGAGCCTGCTCCGCCATTCAATAAGAACATGGCTGATCTGCAGTGGTTCAGTACCGCTTTCCCGCTTTCTCCCTGTAACCCTTAATTCCCTTGTCAATCAAAAACCTATCCACTCTTGACTTAAATCTATTCAGCAAGGAAGCCTCCACCACTCCAACTGGCAGAGAATTCCAAAGATTCCTTTACGTGAAGAAATTCCTCCTCAACTCTGATCTGAACCATGCCGCTTCCCCTAATCTTAAGGCTGTGCCCTCTAGTCCTGCTATCTTTGCTAGGCGGGAAGAGTCTCTCAACCTCTACCCTATCCATCCCCTTTATTATCTTATACATCTCTATAAGATTCCTCTCAGCCTTCTAAACTCCAAAGAGTACAAACCTAGCCTATTCAGTCTCTCCTCATAATCCAACGCTCTCATCTCCAGTATCAGCCTAGTGAACCTTATGTGCACCCCTTCCAAGGCCAATATATCCTTCCTCAAATGCGGCGACCAAAACTGCACACAGGACTCCAGCTGCGGCCTCACTGGTACTCTATACAGCTGCAAAAGTACCTCCCTACTTTTATATTTTAACCCCCTAGCTATAAAGGCCAACATTGCATTCGCCTTCTTAATCACCTGCTGCACCTGCAGACTGTGTTTTTGTGATTCGTGCACAAGGACCTCCAGGTACCTCTATACCATCGCATGCTGCAGCTTTTTGCCATTTAAATAATAATCCTTCCTACCGTATTCCTTCCAAAATGGATAACCTCACACTTACTAACATTATACTCCATCTGCCAGGTCCTCGCCCACTCACAACCTATCTAGATCCCTCTGTGGGCTTTCCACAACCTCCACGCAATTTGCTTTTCCATTCATCTTCGTGTCATCAGCAAATTTCGGCACCCTGCGCTCAGCCCCTTCAGATCATCTATGTAAATGGTAAATAGTTGAGGCCCCAGCACCGAACCCTGGGGCACTCCACTAGTCACCAGCTGCCAATCAGAATAGCAACCATTAATACCTACCCTCTGCTGCCTATTAGACAACCAATCCTCTATCCTATGAGAGCGTGGAATGCCCTGCCTGCAGCAGTTGTGGACTCGCCTACTTTGGGGGCATTCAAATGTTCGGTGGACAGGCATATGGATGATATTGGAATAGTTTAGGTTAGAGGGTCCACTGACCGGCACAACATCGAGGGCCGAAGGGCCTGTACTGCTCTGTAATGTTGTATGTTCTATCCAGTCTAACACCCTACCCCAACTCCCTACACCCTAACCTTTTGCAGCAATCTTTTGTGAGGTCCCCTATCAAATGCCTTTTGGAAATCCAAAAGCACCACATCCGCCGGTTCCCCTTTATCTACCGCACTAGCCGCTTCCTCATAGAAGTCCAATACATTCGTCAAGCACCACAGCTGTGCTGTGCAGATACATGGATTTGGGACTGTGTCTGTGGGAGTTTGTGCGTTCTCCCTGTGCTTGCGTGGGTTTTCTCCGGGTGCTCCGGTTTCCTCCCATATCCCAAAGATGTGCTCTTAGGCTAATTGGCAAAACAAATTCTCCCTAAGTTGTCTCAAATTTGGATTTTAATCCATAGATCAATAAACATAGACAGGGATCACAGGTAGAGGTGGGAACATCAGGGTGGCTGCGCAGGCTCGTTGGGCCGAAGGGCCTGTTTCCCGTGCTGTTTTGTTCTTTGTTCCCCTTAATGAATCCCGTGCTGCGTCTGCTTGATCAGTTTGTATCCAGGTGCCTCATTATTTCTGCTTTGAGGACAGATTCAAGCATTTTTCCAACTACAAATGTTAAACTAACCAGCCTATAATTCCCTGCCTTCAGTCTGCTACCTTTTTTAAACAACGGCGTAACATTAGCCGTTTTCCAATCTTCCGGCACTTTCCCGGAGTCCAGCGAATTTTGAAAGATAATTACTAGGGCATCTGCTATCACCTTTGCCATTTCCTCGAGAACCCTGGGATGCATTCCATACAGTCCTGGGGACTTATCTACCCTCAGCCCTGTTAGTCAATCAAGCACCAACTCTCTAGTGACTAATCTCATCAAGGACCTCATCTCCTACCACCCTTCTATCCTTAAATTCGGGCAAGCTATTTACGTCCTCCTCTGTAAAGACTGACACAAAAAACTTAAGGTCTCTGCAATATCCTTATCATCCACCATTAAACCACCCCTCTCATCCTCCAAGGGTCCAACATTAACTTTGGCCATCCTCCTATTCTTTATATACTTATAAAAACTTTTACTGTCCTTTTTGATATTTCGAGCTCGGTTAGCCTCATATTCTTTCCTTTTTTAAGATCATCTTCTTAGTCATTCTATGACAACATTTGCTGCTGTTTAAAACTTCTCCAATTCTCTGATCACCCACTATTTTTAGCTGCTCTGAACGCCTCAACTTTTGATTTAATACTCTCATGACATGAAAAGAAACAAGGTTTAAAGAAAAAGTGGGATGTTGCTTAACAACCAAGGTTAGAAAGAACGTTTTGAGTTTAGATTTAATCTGGATCCCGGAGGAGCTATATAGAACCAGAAGCTGGAGAAAGCAGGCTTCTCAAAAGAAGAACAAAAGAAAATCCAGAAACCAGGAAAACTAGTACAGCCTTGATTGTCCGGCTGCATTGCACGCAATGTAGATTCTATTAGAGTGTATTGGGGACGGAGAGTTGTGGGTGAGGAGTTGGCATGTTGAACGCTGGTGCTGAGCCTCCATATGATCTTTCCAGCCACTGTTCCCGGACATAATCTGGTTCCCAACCTTATTAGAAGTTTGCCGAAAAGACCTTCCTTCTGCACAAATGGGAGTTTAAAAAATTCAAAAATGAGCAGCCAGGTTTGCAGCCAAATTCCTAAAGTGCATGGAAAACACACAGTAAGCTGACAACTGATAGTCAAAAAGGAAGGATAACAATGCACTTGAATTGGCAACAATAAGGAAAAAGTTGAAGATTATTAAGTACTAAAATTAGAGAAGACTCCAATAGAGGGCAACTCTCAAAAAAGATGGTCCATAAACAATTAATGTCTCTAGGAAGAGGCAATGGAAGACTTCAGATAGATAGAATAGATAGAACATTACAGCACAGAACAGGCCCTTCGGCCTTCGATGTTGCGCCGACCAATATAAAAAGCAATGCCCCTCCAAACTAAACCATTCCCTTCTCTTCCATATACTTATCAACTAACCTCTTAAACGCCACCAAACTTGGCGCATCTACAACCGCTGCAGGCAGGGCATTCCACTCCCGAACCACCCTTTGGGTAAAGAACCTGCCTCTGATATCCGTCCTATAACTATCACCCCAATGATGTCATCATTGCCTCAGAGGAGGCAATGATGACATCAAGGAAGAGGCAATAGAAGAATTCAGAGGAAACAATGAGGAACTCATGGAAGGGGATGTTAAATACTTTAAGACAAGGTAATGAAGACCTCAAGAAAGAGGCAACAAAATACATCAAAGAAAAGGCTATAAAAACCTCAAACAGGAGACAATAATGACCTTAAAAAAGGAGACAATAGAAGCTCCAGAAAGTGAGCAACGAAATTCGCCACAATGAGGGCATTAAGAGATCCCACATGAAAGGCAACAAGAGAAATGCAGAATGGAAATGGGTCAACATTAAGGCAGAAACAAACCTGACCAAAAGATAAGCCGAAAAGGATATAGCTGAAGTTAAGACAAGTTAGAAATGAAGGTTCCATTTATGAAATACGTATGTCCAGTTAGAACATGATGGATTCCCTTCAGAAGAAATTCCAAAATTTAAGATTTTAAAAGAAACTATGAATTGTTGGACATAAAGAGGATTCAGTAACAAGAATTAAAGTTCTAGAGAAGACATTAAAAACAATAAGATTAAATGACTGACAATGACTGGAGAATGACAGGTGAATAAAGAATTACAAAGAAAAATTATAAGTGAACTTAAGAAGAAGGGGAAATTAGTGAGACCATATAGAATAAGGTAAAGTCCATGAAGTGGCAACTGGAAAATAAGAACAAATCCAGTGACTAATTAAATCAGGAGAATAAGAGCTTGAGGAAGGGAAACTTGATAACGAGAAATTAACTGAAGAGGTAAAAACATTGAAATTGACAGCAGAATCAGCAGTTCAGACAAAGAAAGAAACTGAGGTTAATGGCAGGATTTCACAACCTCACTTGGGTGAGGCTCGTAAAATCCTGCCTGAGGCCAATGGAGAATTCTGTTCTGTAAGCCTCATCTACCCTGATTCTGGGCAGGTGAAGTGGTAAAATTCCAGCCTGTGTGTCAGAACACGATTCCTGAAATGGTCACGCAAATGGAAAAGCACAAGAACCAATATGATGACATGGCTGATAAAAAAAATGCTGAATTGAAATGCTGGAAGAAACTTTGTTACATGATCTAAATTTCAGAAACAGTACCACAACCAGCCTTTCACATATGAAAACCAAGATCATAAAAGAATTGCCAAGACCTAAGACTTTGTTGTATTGTGATGATATGTACCTTTTGAAGATGATGTTGATATCACTATTGCTGGGGAAATCTTGCAGGTAGAAGATATCTGTGACTTTAAATCCACAACACCCACTTAATAAAATCTGGTCTATGGGCATGCCTTTATCTGATGACTTTACTGCCTTCCTGACAGTATTCTGCACGCCCTGGCCTAGAGCTCAGGAGTTTGCAGCAGTCACTGTTGGAATGCTGAGTAGCTATTGTACTGAGGTTTGACCTTAATATTAGGTTCAGACCTAAAATAAGACCCATCACTAGCAGCAGAGCTCACACATGTTCTTTCCTTCTTGATCATCATTGTCACTCCAAAATAGCATTGAGATCCACCAAAAAAAAAAATGCAATTATGGCAAGAATAGATACTATACTTGACCTTAATCAAAAAGCTGCAACTCAATCACTGTAGTCACATCCCCTGGCAGCCACAGTGCAGGCTGTCAGCCTCGTCCACCTCCTGTCTTCTCCAGCCACCTTTTGCTGTCTCTAATTGGTGATTCATTACATAAGCATGTCATTGGCCATCTTCTATAACAAGCCCTGGAAATGTCCCCGATGCTCGGCATTATTATATACCTGGAAGATTCCAGCCATGATTTCTGTACACAGGTATCTTAGGACATGTCCATATAAATAATTCTGTCCTTCAAAATGTGAGGGATAGAAGGTACAGAAGATGCACCTGTCCAGCATATATTCACCTTGACCTTAAATAAAAAGGACGTGTGTCTATGGAGATACGAGGATCTTCTATTTATTGAGCACATTTCAAATGTTCAAGATGCCTCACAGCGTTATAGATCCATTACATTGCCTATACTTCAAAAGCAGTCTTATTTATTTAAGTAATTATAGCAACCATTTTGTACACAACAAAAATCCCAGAAGGATCAAATGAAGAGTTAATCTGTTGATGGATAAATGATAGGTACTTCTTCAAAGAATATAATTGGAATTGTTTATGCATACTTGAGTAGGCAGAGGAGGCCTTGGATTAGCATCTTGTCCCAAGAATGCCACCTCTGATAATGCTGCGTGCCCTCAAATGTTGCTTAGTGTAGGATGCCAGTGCCAATCCAGATGAATGTTTGAATCAACAATCAATTGTCTAGAAGACAATCGTCTGCCATTGGGTCAAGCTGACACTTCAATAGTACATATTGATTTATGACCACTTGAGATGAGATTCAGACCACTTCCATAACAGTACCTGTCTCAACATATTTGATCCTGAAGTCCTCATCCATGTCTTTTTTTCAAATCTAGACTTGATTATTACATTGTTTTCTTGGCTTGCTTTCTATGTTTAATAACACTTCTATCCATCAACTTGAGTTCATTCAAAATTCTGTAAAGGTAAAGTCACCTTTGTTCTAGATAGCCATAGGCTAACTTCCCCTTTGAGGTGGAGGGCTGATTGTGGTGATTTAAACTGAGAATCACCACACCTCAAGCAAGAGGCAAGCTGAACACATGCTTGAGTTTGGTATTAATAAATCTCGTATGAAATTGGTGTGGAGGTTTCAAATGTTTGATGTGGCATTAGGTCACATTAACGCGTGTTACGTTGAACGAGAGCAGCAAACCACATTATAAATCCCAACAAGTTTTATTTCTTTAAGAAATTGTTATTATTCTGCATAGGTTGAATTCTCAGCCCACTTGCAGTCAGAAAATAATGGCAATCTATTGTCCTGAGTGGTATTTCAGTTTGTTGTCCATGTCGTTGGCCCTCTGGTAATATGGGAACACTTTGGTGGACGACTGAATGTTTCTAATGAAATGCCATGCTCACTTAAATTGTGAGTTGGAAAATTGAAATTTTATGTTCCCTGACCAGATTACTTTCAAGTGTGACAGCTTTGATCACAGGACTATAAAATTTACACTGGTTTACCTTGAATTATGTCTACTTGTTGCCAGTGCTGCCCACTTTGGTTAAATTTCTGTGCCATCATAAAATATATCTGCAGGATGTGAAAAACATCACAACATATGACTCTTTGGAATGCAATTATTGCTATGATGCAGGTTAACATGGACCATGGCAAGGTCTAATGGGGCTAAAAGTAAGTGAGCAGAAAGTTGACTTTTAATGATATTAGTTGAAATGCTGACTTGAATACTTTGACTTCTGTCCACCACAATCCAGGAGCTACCACAGTTACCTGAACAAATAGGCAGAACATCACACTTACATCCCACACACAAGACCACACCTGGAGTACTGTGTATGGTCTTGGTCATCTTATTTAGCAAATTGGAAGCAGTTCAAAAAAGATTGATTGAACTAATGTCTGCAACAGGCCAGTTGTTATTAAGAAAAGCTGAATAGACTTGGCTTGTATCTTGAAGTTTATTTATTAATATCACAAGTAGGCTTACATTAACATAACAATGAAGTTACTGTAAAAAAATTCCCTAGTCACCATACTCTGGTGCCTGTTCAGGTACACTGAGGGAAAATTTAGTGTGGCCAATGCACCTAACCAGCATGTCTTTTGGACTATGGGAGGAAACTGGAGCACCTGGAGGAAACCCACACAGTCAGAGAGAATATGCAGAATCCACACAGACAGGGACTCAAGCCAGAAATGGAACCTGGGTCCCTAACACCGAGGCAGCAGTGCTAACCACTGTCCCACTGTGCCACCCCACAGGGTGGATATGGATTGGATGTTTCCTCTATGGGAATGTTTAGAACTAAGGATCACTGTTTGAATATAAGCGATCATCCATTTAAAACAGAAATGAAGTAAAATTTGTTTTTTATCTCAGACAATCCTAATTCTTTGAAACTCTCTTCCTGAAAAGGCGCTGGAAGCAGAGTCTGAATATTTTTAAGGAATGGATGGATGGATTCTTGATAAGCAAGTGGGTGAAATATTAAATCGGGGGCAAGTGGAAAGCAGATTTGAGATTATGCCATGATCTTAATAAATGATGGTAAAGGCTTGAGTGGCCAAATGGCCTCCTCCTTATCCTTGTCTGAGTGATTCTTTGGATGGTATAGCACTCCATCAGTATTGTACTGAAATAGCAACTAAATTGAGTATGAGCTAAATTTTCAGGCCTCCTCAATGGCAGAGACAGGTTAGTAGCATTACACATTTGGTGCTTAATGATTTATTTCACATCGTCCTGAGAAGTTTAGTTGGTGGCCAGTGAAAGAGAAGAGAAAACTAAAGCAATCCTGTTTAATTCTACAAAGCCAGCCTACACTGTTACGATACGCTGTTTCATCCCTCTTTCCAGAGATCACAGCCCAAGTGAGCTACCTTCATCTGGTTGAAAGGCTGATTGGGCCATTTGATATTGCATGATCTGGATCTGGCAGTTTGCTCTGGGGAGCCCAGTCACCCTCTACCTGTAAAACATCCACCCCAATGCTGATGAGGGCCAACACTCAAAATAATCCAGACCTCCAGTCAGGGCTATTGGCTAGCACATTCTAACCATCAGCTGGCCAATGTCAGCTTGGAGAAAAAAAAATCAAACCAAGGGATATTGAGATTGTTACCTCAAGGTCAAAACTGACAAAGTGATATAAATCAACAGTAAGAATGTTTATGCATGGAAAAGGGAGCGGATAGTAAATTATCAGATTTCCTAACAATAGCATTTATTTGAAATCCTAACACATCAAAGAAACAAAGCATTGTCAACTACCCAGAACACTCTTCACTATTCTTAATAGCAGAAATGTGATTGGCAGGAAAGAAGTTATATATTCCATTCAATGGTGCCTTGTAGTTATTGTTAATATGCAAACATAGTTTTTCCTTTTCATAGAATTTGAAATGTAAGTCATACACTTATTAACCACAATAAATTCTGTTCTACAACTCATTTCCATTTCTGAAACATAATCCACTGTTTCCTGTCTTTTTAGTCAGATTAAATCAAAATGGCATGATATGGTAAATTGTGCTCACACGTCTCCTTTTTAAAATTGAGAAGAACTATACTGAAGAGTTTAATGACTCAATTAGAGATGGATATAATACATGATTGCTTGTATTCTATAGAAGTTCTGTTTATTTCATACAGCCTATCTGCTACGGAGACACTAGCTTTTGTATAATTAGCTTATTGTTAGGTACCAGCACACAGGTTTAGACAGCCGTTGTACACATTCTGAATAAGAAAAGAATACTCAATGTTGTTCTGTAATAAAATGAACAGCAAGTTATATATTTGTAGTACATTGCACCATTATCTTAGGGGTTGAACCCACTACTGAGCTGTTAACTATACACAAAATCACAGAAAACTCAGATTTCAGCTGTAAACTCATAAAATGACTTATTTTTTCTTTCAAAAATGTCAACGCCAAGGCGTAAAGGGATAATGATATTACCTAAGGCACTGTTCCATTATTCCACAGCTGGATCTGTGAATGCCACAGTATTCCTCTGCTGAAAAGCCTGCCACATCAATAATTTCTAATGGCCTAAAACATATTTCTACTAAATAGGAACCCATAATTTGGTGTCATTGAAAAGCAAAGAAGGGATATTTACTGTAACTGAGTATTTGTGGTTTGAGTGACAAAAAGCGGGAGAATAGATATTCTCAACCAACGAATGTCTCTTTGTTAGGTCAAAGTTGTCAGATGGGAGGAAACAAACATCATCAAAATATCACTTATGATCTCCGTTCAGCACTGGTTGTAATAAATCTTTGTGCTGATGAGATGTTTAGCCAATGTTGATGCAATTCCATTTTCATTCTGTATTTGGTGCAAAGACTGCAATATAACTGGACTGGAAAGACACTGATTTGATGGTTCAAAATGTTTTGACAAGTGGTTTACAGTTACTTCCAGGTGATATCACACCACTTCAACTTTATATTGGTTACAGTATAAATGGAAACTCCTTTTATCAACAACAGTTTAACAAGTCTCCTGGTACTGTGCTGACAACAACCCCCCCGCCACCCCTGTACAATTCCTCATCCCTCACAACGTTAGCAGAATAAGGAAACAACGCTCCATATATGTGCCTGTATATGTCTGCATCCATGCACAGGTCTCCAGTTTAAAATCTATTCCAGAAACATACTCCATATCACAGAATAGCCATTAATAAGTGTGGTTCATTTCTATGCATTGTGCAATTACATTATAGGTAAGGATTTGGTTAGGAAGGAAGTGCAGCATATTTGACAATACCTTTGAAACAACAATTTCTGCCATCTAGAAGGTGTATGGGAATGCATCGCTTCCAAGTTCGATTCCAAACCACACACCACCCTCATTTGATTCAAACATTGTTGCTGGATCTAACTCCTGGAACTCTATACTTAAAGCTACTGTGGGCGTAATTTGAATGCACGGACTGCAACAATTCAGTAAGTCAGTTCATCATCACCTTCACAATAGTAAGCAGGAGTGGAGGGTACAAATCTGGCCTTGCTAGCAATGCTCAAATCCCAAGTATAGAAATAATTATGTGACAGAAATAACAATTACAGATATATTTACTGGTGTATAGTATATTACTTGAAAATTGGCAGTTGTGATACACAGCTCAAGTACTGCAAGATAGTGTGAGCGGAATAATTTGAAATGGTAATTTACAATGTTCTGTTGCCAAGGTGGAGTCCCGCTAGATAGTAGCTTAGATCAGTGCAACCCTATGTTGTTCGAGGCCTATCTCTGACCTGTGTTCTGTTTATGAGACTCTCTACATAGGATTCTAATTTTAACACCAGTCAGATCTAGCTAGGCCAGCTGGATACTCACCAATTGCACTGGGAATGAGACCAAGACTATTTTAAGTTCTGCTGAACCTCATTTAAACCCTGCTAGCCAATTTCACATCTGGAAATTTGCAGGAAGCAGCATCCTGTAGCTGTTGGATTTACAACTGAGCTACCTTGTAAGGGCTTTATGAGAAGGAAGGGAAATTCTGAATAGGGGAAACCTAAGCTTATCTTGTGTGATACTGGTGACTTTCCCCTCTCAGATGGGCGTTAAAATTGCAGTCAATTCCAACTGCATCCTTGATAATACATATGCAAAGAAGGACCTAGTCAACTTGAAGAAGTGGGTGTCCATGGAACCATTCTGTGGATCGGGTTAAAACCCAGAGGTTTGGATCCTGGAGGTTCTCAGATGCACAAGTAATCTGCGCAATTTTTACTGCCAACAGCTGGGCTAACAAGATTCAGATCATAATTTCACAACATTACTCCTCTAGCATATTTACGATGGTGGCTTAATATAAAGTCAATTACTTTAGTTCACTTGGTGAAATCATTTAACCTTTTACAGCATTGTTTTCAGATCTTTGATCAGTACATTTTTGTTATCATTTTTTTCCCCCAAAGAATCAGTACACTCACCTGTGATAGAATCTTCAGTACAGCACTGAGAGAGTGCTGCCCTATTGGAGCTACCAGCTTTCAGATGAGACATCAGATTGAGGGTCCTTCTGTTCTTTGCTTCAGAACAATGTTCTCCCCAATGCTCTGGCCAATAGACAACAAGTAAAAACAGACTTCCTTGTTATTATATCTTTGCTGTTCCCAAAGGCTTGCTGTGTACAAATAGACTGTAATTTTCCTATGTTACAAAACAACAATACATCAAGAAAGTAATATGCTTTTCAAACCTTGGAATTCCTCAGAATAGCAATCAGTGTCAGACTGCCAATCTGTACTCACTGACTTGCACCAAATTTTTTTTCAGTCTGTCTCACCTGACATTGCTGACTCAAGTCAAATGAGATCCGAGCAATGCAGGGGACTGGGCCCAGCATGGCAGTCTAACAGAGTCACAGCAAAAGTGGATATGCCTCATTTTTTACTGTACTAGTTACCATAAAGCAGGTAAATTTAATGGTAGCATGGAAATCAACAGGCCAAGGAGAAGGTAAACCTTCAGGCTAACTGGATAGGATTAGGAAGAGGAATCATCTAGATAGTGTGCAAGAAACAGTGCTTTTTGCTGTATGTAATACATATGACAATAAATCAAATCAATTGCCCAGAGGAAGTTAGTGCTTCTGAGTCATTGCTCGGCAAACCCTTGCTTGGAAACCTCTGAGAAGGATTCCTTAGCACATTTCTGGGGTGTCCCTCAAATCTGGCACTTGGAAGACCAGAAGTCATGGCCCATTATAAATGAAAATTCTTTTTTCCTTTAGTCTCAAATAGGTTGTCGTGTCTCTGAGCAATGTTCCAGCAATATTTCTAGAGCCACATCCAAAAAACAGGTGCACAACTTCTTTTAGATGTCTTTTTTGGGTCAGAGGCACTCACTGTTCATTTTTTACTACTGCAAGCTTCAAATTCTGCAGCAATACAAGAGTTCCAACTCACATAATAGAAACCTTGGGTTAATTAGGAGCTTGCTGATGCTATTGTAACTTTTTGGTACAAAAAAAGTCTAATTTGCTTCCAAAATTATAGCTGCGATTGTGAATATTATTCAAAGTGACAAAAATTGATCGACAAGACAATAGTTATTTAATATAATTGATCGGCAAGAAACATATATGGTGCTTTTAATTGCAAGGTTCGCTGGAGTATTGCAATGACTTGTGATGTTTGAAGTTCCACAGGTTTTGTCAGATTACTTTGCCAATTCTCTTTTTTAGGTATAAAACAAGAGAGATTACAAATTCTTTTGAAATCATTTTTCATGCACATTACAAACAAGATGAAAAACTTGTCCCCAGCAATAATGGGCTACAACTGAAGAATTAAGTATGGAAAGTTAGAATTTGAGCCATAGTTATATGTAAAGGAATGATTGAGCAGAAAATATTTAATATTTTCCAACTGCTACAAGTGGGATTTTGACTAATGCCCTAAGAGTTTATTTATTTTGCAAGATTGTTAAAGAATGAAAAGAGTTGGTCCATTTCTGTAGCATGTTCTGTAATTACAATTTTGTCAACAAGCCTTAAAAAGTCTCTCTTGTCATTGTTTACTGTGAAATCTGGAAGTAGGTTTTAAGCAACATATCAATGTTTAAATGAAACATGCAAAAGTACAATATCTATACCTTTGGACTGTGTCGTTTTAAGCGTAGGAGTACATAAGAGATAGAATGGCTGAACAATGCAGATAATTGGAGGAAGACCTTTGCTAGGTTGTAGGATATGACTAATACAAGCTATTGTTGAATAGCAGTTTGCTTGTGGCTATGTAAATGGAAATGAGCAAGAGAACCATTTGGTCACTTTGTAAGACATGCTGATTGCAACCAGGACTGACCTTCCCTTCCCAGAAGGAAGAAACAGCAAATGGGGAAATAAGAATACTGGTCTGAAATGGTCTTGTATATTTTAAAATGGAACACCAGTAAAATAGAGAAATGCGAATACTGATCTGAACTTTTTTTTCCCCATTCTGGGTGTTTTCTTTTGATACAATAGGTTTAATTGCAGAAATATTATGAATGAACCTTCAAAAACAAGGATCAAAATTGAAATCTGCAGCATCCAGGCATGAGCGACCTGGTTGTTCCAGATCTTGAATGTCTCAGTGGCCAACTCCTGCTCCTAATTCATATGTTCATATTTTTGTCATTAAAGGAATCCCCAGAGGCAGCTCAAAAAAAAACCAAACTTCAAAGACATTTTAGTCATTGCATTTCTCCTGACTCCACTGCTGTCTGTAGCCTGCCCCCTTCCTTCCCAGGACCTCTCTGCAGGCCAAATTAGAACCAACTTGGATTGATCATGTCTTGGCCAGTTAACTGCATCAGGCCGATTAATTATTAGTTGCTATCATTTATCCATGGCAAATGAAGTCTGAGACCAAGTTTCAATTGAATTTCAGACCAACATATTTCGCTACATGTTATAATCAAACCTCTGGCTGAATTTGTCTTCCAATTTTTTTTAATGAAAGTTATTTATTCTTTTATTTCAATATGAAAATGATTTTTACTATCTTCTTTGTTTAGTAGTTTAGAAGGGAGACATATGACCTCATTCCAGTCTGGTTTTGATGCCGCAATATATTAGTTGTGGAGAGATACTAGAAGGTGTCCCAATTCCATCTATTTGTTAAACCTGGTAAAAACCTATCCCCCTCCTATCGCATTCATTACTGAGAACTGAAGGTTTATTTTGACCTCTCTCCTTTAAGACCCCCTTAAAATTTCCATCATTGACTATACTCAGGGCTGAGATAGACATATTTTCTATCTTTCAGGAAGGCAAGGGATATGTTGAGAAGCTGGAAAAGTGGAGTTGAGACAGAAAATTAACTGTGATCTTATTGAATGGTGGAGCAGACTCAAGAGGACAAATGGCCATCTGTTGCTCCTGTTTCTTCCATTCTCAACTTAGTAAATACAAAACCTCATTGTGGAGCTTCAGCAGATACAAGCCTAGCTTGTCCAATCTTTCCACATCAGAGAACTCACCATTCCAAATATTAGTTTGGTAAACCTTCTCCGAATTGCTTCCAAAGCATTTACATCCTTCCTTAAATAAGATGACACGGTACTCCAAATGCGATTTCACTAGTGCCCTATAATAAGGGGAATATAATCTCCCCACTCTTATATTAATTTACTCTTGCAATAAATGATAACATTCTATTGGCATTCTTAATTACTTGCTATACCTGCCTTCTGGCCTTTTATTATTCACGCACTAGGACATTCAGATCCCTCTGCACTTAAGAGCTTTGTAATCTCTCATCATTTAGATAAATGCTTTTCTTTTATTCTTCCAGCCAAAATGAACAATTCAGCATTTTCTCACATTATGCTTCAATTTCAGATCTTTTCCCACTCACTAAACCTATCGGTCTCTTTTTATACCCTTCTTGTATTCTCTTCAAATTTTTCCATTCCGGCTATCTACAACGGGCAGCATTGAGCAAAGTTTTAAACAAAAAAAAAGTCAGAGCAAAAATTACTTTAAAATCAATCTTCAGATCTCAGAGGAGCATATTGCTAGCAAACATTATTAGCTTAACATTTTTTTGCACAGTAGAACAGTTGATAAGTTTAGAAAACAGCTCCTGAAAGCAGCAGGTGCCCAATGTATCCAACAAAGTGCAGAAAGATCAAAGAGAAAAAAATGTAGCAGTTCATATTCAGCCATTCTTGAAAAAAAGGACAATGATGTTTAAAACAATGACTCAAAACAAAGCAAGTTAAATAGCCATGGATCAAAAATTCAACTTACCAGATCAGCTTAGATTCATTCCAGGGCCAAGACTAAGTTCAATCCCTCACACAAACCAGCTTCCCATCCATTGATTCTGTCTACATTTCCCACTGCCTCAGAAAAGCAGCCAGCATAATTAAGGATCCTGTGCACCCCAGACATATTCTCTCCCCCTTCTTCCATTAGGAAAAAAGATATAAAAGTCTGAGGTCATATACCAATATACCACAGAATATATTCTTCCCTGCTGCCATCAGACTTTTGAATGGATCTACCATATGTTAACTTGGTCTTTGTCTGCAGCCTAGCTATGACTAAAACACTACTGCATCCTCTCTTTTCCTTCTCTATGAATGGTATACTTTGTATAGTGTGCAAGAAACAATACTTTTCACTGTATACCAATATATGTGATAATAATAAACCAAATCAAATAAAAAGCCTAATGAAACATTGGTGCTCTGGAGAACAGAATTTTTCAACCACTGGAGAACATCAAGTTTCAGAAGAAAGCAAGAGAAGTCAGATCATTGCCATTCTAGCTTTGTTTGCTGAACTTGCTGGTAACATATTCCTAATACTTGAATAATCCTCAACCATATTTGACAATATATCAGCAGCCTTTAAAAAATGTTTTATCTTCAAAAGGAACAGTGTCTAGAGCTTTAAACGAGGCATATAAAACCACCTGCAAAATGATGAAAAGGCAAAAGACAGCATCCAAACAAACCACGCAGGAGTTGTCATTAGAGGCACAGAGATTTTTGGATGATCCAGTAATAAGTCTTTATGGAAGCCCATGACAGAAGTCCACAATGATTTTTTTTTTGAAAACGTGAACACATTTCCCAAACCGTTCCAGCAGCTGGCAGTGAACAACAAGAAAGACCTGTAGCACGAAGATCAAGCAAAAGCAGAAATGCAATAAGAAAATCTCGAAGTGGAGTTGGAAGAACCTAATCCAAAGTATTGCCAAGCACACGAGCAGACAAGAAAGGCACTCACAGAAGACACTGCCTCAGAAATCACTTTGACAAATGAATACATGGCCCTGGGTGTTGGAAAAGACATTGAATACTACTTCAGAAAAAGCTGTGTTAGAGCCATCAACAATGAGAAAGCTATATATTTATACAAAGATTAAGACAAGAGCTGAACAAGAATATAATTAGTCAAAAGCAAAGCTAATTGTCCTTCAGGATTAGGTTCAAAACTAGTCCATTATCTTTCAGCAATGTGATGAAATAAATAATGCCCTGAGCAGCAGAGTGAAAGAGCAGCACAACAAACTCAATGAGTACATTACAAAAAAAAACCTCAATACAAAGTACTTGTATTTTCTGATGAAAATGAAAATCTATTGAAAAACCTTCACACTCTACAAGGGTCCCTCAGGTCCAAGTATGTCTTTCGGAAGCATGGAGAATTGAAACAATACTGAACACCATTCTGATAGAACTAATGAACCAGTTTTCAGAAAAAGATGTTCACTCATCTGAGAGGAAGCTAACAAGATAAAGAATCTAGCACTGACGGTACCATGACACATTTGGAAGGATCCTTGGAAAAACATGACATCCACAAAGAGGTATACGAAGAGATGAAAACCAAGAATATAGAATGAGAAGCAAAGGTAGAAGTTCTCACTAGAGTGTGAAGTGTTTCAAGAAGAATGGGAAGAAGTGCAGTACAGTCCGATGGTAGTGGGCTATAGTTGATATTTGCTTACAAAGTCAGACAGACAGTGATCTTGAAAGGTAACTCAGAGGAAGTATACTTTGCTATGATAACGTAGACAGTCTATTCACATAAATCTTTGACACTAAGTCTCCTTCCTAAAGCTTGTAACTGAATGAAATGTATTATTTACATCATCCTACATTGACCCCCCCCCCACCCACCACCAGCTCTGTCTCTGTCTTCATCCCTCATTCACACAGATAACAATTTTGTTGGTTTCACTAAAGTCCAAATCTTGTTGTCAGATCTCTCAGAGGATATATAAAATTCAAAATTCTCCATGTTCTCTTTTGGATTTTGATTGCACCTATCGAGCTTCATCCTTTCTGTGATTGTGTTCCTGCTCATGCTGAAGTGTACATCAAAAACTTTCATAATATCTTCATATATCACCATTTTGCATTTTTACCCTGTCTGACCATTATGTCATCTGTATTGCTGCCAATGGCGTAGTGAGGGGTATTGGCATGATCTTTGCTAAGCTTTTTTGCTAATAGTGCGCCAGTTTTGTAACTAGGCTTTTAGGTAAACTTACAGCACCAGTTTTGTCACTTCGCAGTCTGATCTGGGCCTTGCGCATGTTTAACACACTGTGGTAAGGATACGATTTGCTCTAGTCTTTCTGATGTTATTGTCTCTGTGTGTCTAAGTTAAGATTTTCATACTGGGATCAATAGACATACCTGGAGGAAAGGCTGGTGGTAAAGTTTAACTTTTATTAAACAGTCTTTGAACTAGAAAACAGGATAAGGCTTAGCAAGAAGCTTCACATAGAACTGTTTCTCAGTATACTGTGTTATCATGTGACCTTACAGCACTGATCATGTATATTAAGCCTTTACACAACAGATATATGTTCAATTCTAGCTCCAAAATCTGAACAATATTACTGTTGGGTTATCTTGAAAGACACTTATTTTTGTCAGAGATCTGGCCAGTTTTATTTGCAAAACTAACTGCATGCAAGATTACAGAGCATCAACATAGGGCTACATCTTATTTCTAAAATTCAACTTACTCAATTCTCACTTGATTTAGCCTTTGCTTTTTGGCCTGCCTAGCCAGCTTTCAGGAGATTGTAGAAAGTCTGACAGGATTTCTCTGAAAACTTCGACCACTATTATATCTCTCACCGAATCATCTTTTAATATCCCATTCTCACAACTGTTAGCTAAATTGGAGAAATAATTTATGAATGAATCAATTCCTTCTCCTTTAAATTTTGCCTTTTGTATTACAATGTTTTGAAAATGACAAAAATATAGTTCAAAGGCTCCTCCATCACCTCTTGTCTGGCTAGTACATTGTTTGCGATGCTAGAAAGAGTGTATACCAATGTACCAAACTTGTCCTTGTTATTCTTCCTCACCAAACCTGAAGCAAGGCAAAGCAATACTGAATGAAGCACCTTCTCCAGTTTTGTCATTGCTCAGCCTATTTGGGACTCTCTACAGTCTGGAATTATTCTGGGAGAGGTACAGTAGAAGTCATTTCTTGCCCTATGTTGAGGTTTCAGTTTCCTGCACTGCTTTCTGTGCTAGTCACTGGGCTGACTGTGGTTTTTCTCCCCAGTCTGGTTATCGGGTTATCCTCTAAATCCTCCACCCACTTCTCTCTGCTACTGCTGGGCTTCTTTTTGGGTTGTTTCTGCCGTTTATTTTTTAATAAATTTATCGTGACTCAATGAGGCTTCATAACACAAAAGCTTTATTGCTAAAGCAATGAGTAATATATATAAAAATAGGGACAGAGAGAATAACTATGTAACTGCACCCTACACCTCCATGGCTCCTACTGCTGTTCGTTCCCAACCCAAGATAAACATCCTGGCACTCCATTTGTTCAGCTTCCCACTTGATCATTCCACAGTGTCTGGCCTGACTACATAGCCCCCTTAAAGGGGCCACACATTTGTTGTTTCTCTGAGTGTAGGCAACGTTCACTGGAATTTTACCGTTCTGCCTGACACAGAGATCATATCAGATGATGGGTGGACAATGAGAAGCTCCATTGATCTCAGGTGAGATTTTCCGGCCTTATGTCAAATGAGGCTGTAAAGTCTCACTCTTTGGGTGTAAGAGATCTGGCTGGAGACAAAGATCTTTCTTTAAGAGTAGCTTTATTTACAGAACTAACTATATACATGATTGCAGAACATCAGGACAGAACCTCTTCTCTTAGGTTCTTCCCACACATCTCTCTCTCATTCAGTGATGCCACAATAACATAGCTCCTTTTATGTGCATGCTCTGCAACAGTTATTAGAATAATGTTAGAGTCAAGTGTTAGAGTTAAATGTTAGTTTATTCACGCAGAGTGCTGGAAATGTAGCTATGGAGAACACTGAGGTACAGGGTTGCAAATTGGGAAGTATTGTAGTAGATAGGGAGGATGTGCTAGAAATTCTCGAGGGTTTGAAGTTGGATAAGTCCCCTGGGCCGGACGGGATTTACCCTAGGATTCTCTGGGAGGCAAGAGAGGAGATTGCAGAGCCTCTGGCTCTGATCTTCAGGTCCTCGTTGGTTACGGGTGTGGTTCCGGAGGAATGGAGGATAGCGAATGTGGTCCCATTGTTTAAGAAGGGGAAGAGAGACCTTCCAGGGAATTATAGGACAGTGAGTCTTACTTCTGTTGTGGGCAAGGTATTGGAGAGAATTATTAGGGATAGGATTTATAGTTATTTAGAGAGAAATGAATTGATTGGGGATAGTCAGCATGGTTTCGTGAAAGGTAGGTCATGCCTTACTAACCTCATTGAGTTTTTTGAGAAAGTGACCAGAGAGGTGGATGGGGGAAGGCGGTTGATGTAGTATATATGGACTTTAGTAAGGCGTTTGATAAGGTGGCCCATGGAAGACTTCTACAGAAAATGCAGATGTGTGGAATAGAGGGGGATTTAGCTAATTGGATGAGGAATTGGCTGGCAGATAGAAGACAGAGGGTGGTGGTTGATGGGAGATATTCATCGTGGAGTTCAGTTACAAGTGGTGTACCTCAGGGGTCGGTTTTGGGGCCCCTGCTGTTTGTAATTTTTATAAATGATCTGGATGAGGGTATTGAGGGATGGATCAGTAAATTTGCAGATGATACTAAAGTTGGTGGAGTGTAGATAGTGAAGAGGGGTGTTTTAGTTTACAGAGTGACTTGGACAAGTTGCAGAGCTGGGCCGAGAGGTGGCAAATGGAGTTTAATGTGGAAAAGTGTGAGGTAATGCACTTTGCAGGAACAATAAATGTGTAGAGTATAGGGCTAATGGTAGGGCTCTTAATAGTGTTGAGGAACAGAAGGATCTTGGTGTATGTGTCAAAATAGATCCCTGAAAGTAGGCAGTCAAGTGGATAAAGTTGTTAAGAAGGCATATGGAGTCTTAGCTTTTATTGGCAGGGGGATTGAATTTAGGAGCCGCAGCATCATGTTGCAACTGTACAAAACTCTAGTGCGGCCGCACTTGGAGTATTGTGTGCAGTTCTGGTCCCCACATTATAAGAAAGATGTGGAGGCATTGGAGAGGGTACAGAGGAGTTTACCAGGATGTTGCCTGGTATGGAGGGCAGGTCTTATGAAGAGAGGTTGAGGGATTTGAGGTTGTTTTCGTTAGAAAGGAGGCGGCTAAGAGGGGATCTTATTGAAGCATATAAGATGATTAGAGGTTTAGATAGGGTGGACAGTGATAGCCTTTTTCCTAGGATGGAGAAAGCTAGCACGAGGGGACACAGCTTTAAATTAAGGGATATGAGTTATAGGACGGATATCAGAGGTAGGTTCTTTACTCAAAGAGTGATTAGGGAGTGGAATGCCCTGCCTGCAGCTGTTGTAGATGCGACAAGTTTGGTGGCGTTTAAGAGGTTAATTGATAAGTATATGGAAGAGAAGGGAATGGTTTAGTTTGGGGGGCATTGCTTTTTATTTTGGTCGGCACAACATCGAAGGCCGAAGGGCTTGTTCTGTGCTGTAATGTTCTATGTTCTATGTTCTATGTTCAACCTATATTCCACAAACACAATCCAGTCTCAATCCAAATCACATTTCTGATGTGATGTTAAACCAAGATCTGACTTATCATCTCATCTGCAATAAGTCCACAATACGAAGATGGGTAGAATTCTCTCTGGCCAATATTTACCTCTTAACCAACACAAGAAACAAATCATCTGGTCATTACCACATTGATGTTTGTGGAACTTTCCCGTGTGCAAACCTATATATTATAATAGCAACTACCCTTCTAAAATAAAGGCTGTAAAACAAATTGACTGTAAAGCACTTTGGCATATCCCGTAATTGTGAAATGCACCATATCAATGCAATCTCTTTCTTCTCTCTGCCTAAAGGTTAGAAAAGGTAGGTTCAATGTCAACACTACCCCTCCCCTCCCCTATCCTCACGAGACGGCTCAGTGGTTAGTATTGCTGCCTCATGGTCTTAGAGACTGGGATTCAATTTCCACCTTGGGTCACTGTCTGTGTGGAGTTTGCACATTCTCCCTGTACCTGTGTGGGTTTCCTCCAGGTGCTTCGGTTTCCACTGCAAAGGTGCACTGACCATGCTAAACCCTTCCTCTGTATATGCAAACAAGTGTTGGACTGTGATACTCAGGAGATTGTCACATTAACTTTATCGCAGTGTTGATGTAAGCCTACTTGTGACTAATAAGTTAACTTTACTTTAACTTTAGGACTGTCTAACTAATCTGAAAATAAACTGACCATATTATCTCTACTTGTTAGATGGTATCTATAATTTATTAAGTTATTTTGCCTGCCGTATAAATGCGATATTTCATATCTCTACATATATCCTGTCTGATTGTACACAAACAAGTGTTCAACATGGAGTAGCTCCATTTGTCTTCATGAAAATTGTCTTTAGTTAAGATGATTTAGTGTCATCTAACAAAGATTTTCATCTCAGAGATTGTTCACTGTTAAACATGCCTGGTTTTCTATTTCTCCAAGTTTATTATTTTATACAAAATACTTCAATCAACTTCTATGGTTCTATTTTGTTAATACTACAAGGATCATTTGCCTTGTTATTAATTCTCACTGTGCTACTGCAGCTGAGAATTAATGGCTGCGATTTTCCCAAAAGTGCTGAATTGGCAGGAAAACTGTTCTAAATCCTGATTGTTTTGTCAGTTCAGCTTCTCACCTGAATCTCTGCACTCTGTGCATTGCAGAGTTGTGAATCTCATTTAAAACCCGCGCCGGGAGGCGGGAAGATTGGGGTGGGTGGCCTTTTGTGCCGGAGAACATAGAACATAGAACAATTGTATTGTTCTATGACAATTGAATGACAATTCTGAAACTCGATGCGTGCACAGTTGTCCCAATCTGTCAGACTCCCCGTTTGCTGGCCAACTCAATTGACGGCTAGCCCGGAACTCCCGCAGTGCTGCCCCTCCAGCACCCCCTACCCCGCAAGGCCTGATCGCAACCTCTACAACAATTATAGGGCTATCCTGGACACTCCGATGCACAGCACACACTCCAGCAGTGGTGATTCCCTACCCTCCTCACTCCAGCATACCTCCCCCACACTGGCCTCTCCTGGGGTCAAACCTCTCTCCTGGAGGTAGCCCCTCCCACCACCCGGCTGATCCTCCACACCCCCCAGCCCACCTCAATCTCTGCCCTCTCTTCACCCTAGCCCGATCCTGTTTGCAGAGTGGCAGTGGAACCGCCCATCCACACTGATCACTCCTGCCCACATTTGGCCCTGCTCCTTTGCACTACCTGACACCGATTTGGCAGTGCCAAGGTGCCCCCTGGGCATGAGCACTTTGCCCCTTGGGCAGTGCTGGGGCATAGGCAGTTACTGCCAGGGTACCTATGCCCAGGGGGCACCACAGCCTTGCCACGCAACCCTCAGGGGAGGCCCTGATTACCCCACCTTCATTTCAGCAGGGATCCTGCTAGTTCCCTGAATGGAGGAGCTGGTGTACTCCTCGCGAGATGGGAGATTCAATCAGGACCTGAAAGTTCCTGATAAATGATCTTCTGAACATACTTTAAATATATTTCAAAAAGACTCAAACTATTTACCTGCATTCCCGCTGGCTTCCAATGGGGTCTGTTCACCAATCTGGGAGATGTGCATGCGCTCCTGGTGCACGCACAAATCCCGGTACAAGGCTGGTGACGCACATCTCTGACCTCGATCTGCCAGAAAAGTTGCAGGTCATGATGGGAGAATGGCAGCTAACAATTCCAGCTATTACAGATGCACCACAGGAAGCATTCTTTCTGATTGTATCACAGCTTGGTACGGCTCCTGCTCTGCCTAAGACCACAAAACCCACAAAGCGTCTTGAACAAATTCCAATCCATCATACAAACCAGCCTCCTATCTATTGAGCCTATCTACACTTCCCAAAACCAGCCAAGAAAATCAAGGACCCCATACACTCTGGGCGTTCTCTCTTCAACCTTCTTCCATCAGGAAAAGCAATACAAAAAAGTCTGAGGACACGTCAATCCTACTCAAGGACAACTTCTTCCCTGCTGCCATCAGACTTTGATTAGACTTAACTCGTATAAAGCTGATCTTTTTCTACACCCTATGTAACACAACATTCTGCACTCTCTCCTTCCCTTCTTTACGTACGATATGCTTTGTCTGTATAGCATGCAAGAAACAATATTTTCACTGTACAGTAATACATGTGACAATAATAAATCAAATCAAAAATAGATCTCCTCTATTAGAACTTAAGAGATTCATATGGCTGAACCTAACCTAAATGGCTGAACTCCCTCATCCCTATGTCAGTGACTGGCATTATGAGTGTTCTAGTTTAAATCCATCTCAACTAGGCTGACCACAGAACAAATCAGAAAACATGTATTACTGAAGACCAATTTAGTCATACAATGTTATCATTATAAGTTTAACTTATTCATTTAGTCTGTCCCTCATGTTCATGATAGATAAGAAGGTAGACAGTAGGATATCTGCTTGAATTGATTCGCTGCATAAAGTCTTTTGAACAAGATGACCTTAGAATTGAACACCAGGCCAATTTTTGTCTATATCGAAAGGAATTGCCAGAGTAACTCTTGGCTCTCTAGGAGGTATGTGATGGTGGATAAAAATTATATAAATTTGAGCTGCAGTGTTATAATTTAACAAAATGAATCAGGTTTGTGGTGATGAATTTTCACAAAAGAAAGTGAAGAAAGGAAGTGGAAAGTGGTAGTTAAATTGTGAGGGGAAGATAATCTTGGTATTAAAACAACACAAAGTGTCAGCATCATGTGAAATACATATGTTTGTATTTCTTGTGAGATCTATGAAAGATTATATTTTTCTCATCTTTGTTACTTCATCACTGATGCTTCTTACATTTAAAAATACAGCTTTAAAAGTAAGCCCGACAAGGGAAGCAGCACATTTTACTCTGGTCTAAGCTAAACTTTTCATAGCTTTATTTCTCCATTTGAATGACCATTTTATAAATTTCAATGTTTAAAAAATTTTTGTTAATATTGTACACGGTCATTGAAACTATGATAGCAAATGTGAAATTTGTATTTTAGGAAGCAAACAAGAACTATTATTTGAGATCTGAAAACTCTGAGAAGCATATAAACAATAGTGATATGTATTTGTTCCAATTGGCTCATTGTGAAGCCCTGCTATAGTAATGTAGTATTGTATACGAACATAAGTGATCACGTAAGATGTAGACCAGAAAACAGAGAGAGAGAGAAGCAGCAGCCATGGAAGAGATCAAACACCACAAATAAAGGATCTGTTCCTTTTTAACTCAGTGCTTCAATGTGTTACAGATTTAATGTACAAGGGGTAAGGTTTAAAGGAGATATACGAGGCAGATTTTTTTTTTTACAGAGTAGTGGGTGCTTGGAACTCATTGCCAGGTGAGGTAGTGGAAGTAGGTACAGTAGTGACTTTTAACTCTTGATAAATAAATGAATAGAACCATAGAAAATTACAGCTCAGAAACAGGCCTTTTGGCCCTTCTTGTCTGTGCCGAACCATTTTTGGCCCAGTCCCACTGACCTGCACTTGGACCATAACCCTCCATACCCCTCTCATCCATGAACCCGTCCAAGTTTTTCTTAAACGTTGAAAGTGACTCCGCATTTATCACTTTATCCAGCAACTCATTCCACACTCCCACCACTCTCTGCATGAAGAATCCCCCCCTAATATTCCCTTTAAACTTTTCTTCTTTCACCCTTAACCCATGCCCTCTGTTTTTTTTTTCTCCCCTAGCCTCATTGGAAAAAGCCTACTTACATTCACTGTATCTATACCCATCAAAATCTCATATATCACTATCAAATCTCCCCTCATTCTTCTATGCTTCAGGGAATAAAGTCCTAACCTATTCAATCTCTCTCTGTAACTCAGCTTCTCAAGTCCCACAACATCCTTGTGAACCTTCTCTGCACCCTTTCAACCTTATTTATATCCTGTAACTAGATGACCAAAACTGTACACAATACTCTAAATTCAGCCTCACCAATGCCTTATACAACCTTATCATAACATTCCAACTTTTATACTCTGATTTATAAAGGCTAATATACCAAAATCACTTTTTATGACCCTAGCTACCTGTGAATAGAGTGGGAATAGAGGGAGATGGTCCCTGGAAGGGTAGGGAGTTTTAGTTAAATCGGGCAGCATGGTCAGTACAGGCTTGGAAGGTTGAAGGCCCCGTTCCTGTAATTTTCTTTATTATTTGTTCTTTTTGTCATGTTTCCAAATACACAGGAAAAACTGACGATGAGGACAATGGCTGTGTGCTTGCTGAGTCACTCAAAGAAAATTTTTGATAAGTCAGGAAAAGAAAACTTTTCACACATACAATGGAAAACTAATGGGCTAGTCTGGATGTGAGCAAAAATACTCTGCAGACAAATTATTAAGTTGGCTAAAGCAAAAGGAAAACTAAAGCTCAAATTAGTATTTTGTGGGTGAAGAAAACCAACGTAGTGACTAGAAAAGTGTTGTGAAGTACACTTAGGAGAAAGCAGCAGAGGAAAATAATGGTGGTGCTTCTTGGCGGTGTTGGAGATTTTAATGAAAACATGGAGCAATGGAGCTCTTCGGCCAAATATTTTCAATGGACAATCCCAGATGTGAGCGAGGTCAGAGAGATCTGGCCAGGTGTTTAACATGTAGAATTTGTATTTATGTTTTAAGTAAAGCCACATAGTCTCTTTGGCTCAATTTCGAGTCATATGCTTTTATTGTAAAAGAATTCCAGTTTTACAATTTGAAACATAGCCTTTGATTTTACTGGTATTGAATGATTTGAAATCTTCCATTGGACTATAAAAAAATTAATGTGAAAGTTACAAATTTCTAATATAAATTGTCAATTAAGTATAATCATGTATCTCATATTGAGATGATAGCATTTCATTATTTACTATCATTCTGTGGATCAAAGCTTTTATTGGATCAGAAAGAATAATTTCACTGAATATTGTCCTGTCACCCCAGTTTACTTGGAAAGAAAACTCAGCTTTGATGGTTATTAGTAGCACTGGCGCAATCAGGTCTACAGACAGCAAGAGATGACAGACTGACAAAACTCAGTCTGACCTTAGAGATAATGTGGGCAGAGTTAGCTGCTGCATTCTGAGACAAGTTTAGTTAAGAATATCACAGGGATATGAAGGAAGGTTGGTAGATGAAACATGAAACATATCAGACGGCTGATCCTAAATTGAGTAAAGTTATCTTTTTTAATCTACTTTAAAGATTATTTAGCAGTTATTTCCATCTTCATCCACAGATTGTATTTTTCAACTGATAAATGGAAGACTTGATGAATAATTTATTTTAATTATTTAATTTAAAATTAATTCCTTTATCGTAAATGCCAGTTCTTTGTAATTTTTTCAATGTCATTTAGGGCTGGAAATTAATCCACTCATCTTGTAGCAAAAATGATATTCCTTTCCCATCTTTACATAAATAGGCAGATATGACATGTGATACAGGATGGGATTTTATAGCCTTGCTCATCCTGAAACTATAAAAGCCCTGCCTAAGGTCAATGGACTTTTGCATGGTCTGCCCACAACTGCTCCAATTCACGTGGATGGTAAACTCCAGGCCAGAATGTTCATGTTACTTAAACAGTTGAACAAAACTGATAATTTACACAAGGCAAGAAAGCCACCATCAATATAAAGTGACAGGATTGTACACCATCTATAATTTGTGTAATTCATGGAATAGTTGCAGCTCTATTGCTCTGTGCAAATTTTCTTTCTTTCAGTTGCTTATCCACAGCCTTCACTATAGTCTCAATTCTAGATTGTGCTGTCCGTTGCACAAGGAAGCTTTTCCTCCTATTACTTTTGGTTTACTCACCTTAAATCTGTGTCCTTAGGTTCTCAACCCTTTTACCATTGGGATCAGATTCTCTTGATTTGCTCTGTCTATACCCCTCATGATTTTGACCACTTCAATCAAATCACCTCTCAACTTTTATTTTCTAAGGACTAGAAACAAACTTCTCCAACTTAGCCACATAATGGAAGTTCCTCTTCCCTGAAATCATTCTCACAAGTCTTTTTGAACCTCTATTAACCCCTCACAAAATCAGGCTCAACACTCTGAGGCTGTATCACTGTTTAGAAAGGTTCCTTGCTTTTGCCTTGTATGTCTCTATAAAGCCCAGGATTCCATAGGCCTTTCTATTCACTCTCTATTCAACCTGTCTTGTCACCTTAAACTGTTTGTGTGCAAGTATCCCAGCGAGCAGCATTGGTGATAGGAACAGGAGAAATGGCAAAAGTCTTCCGTAACATTGCCAAAAAGCCCACAGGGTGAGATTTAATGGTAGGGCTGTCCATTGACTATATAGTGGAGTTGCCACCAGCTATGGTCATTTCTGGGAGTTCCTTTGGGATAATCAGATTGGCTGCACTGGGCCTTCTGATCCACCCAGGGGTAATCTCCTACCAGGCTTCTCAGAGTGTTGGATGGATGTTTCCCTTGTCCTCCAATCCCACAGAGCTGTTAACCAATCAGAGGTTTTGTTGGGAAGGTGACGAGTCTCATTCACAGCTGCTCATTAATCATGTTTTTTTTTATTTGGTACTTGTATATGCTAGGCTAATTTTCATAGATTATTAATGGATTCATATATTCCTGGCAATGTGATGAATTAAATCCTTCAGTTGATACTAGCAATGCATTTAGAAACTGATGGAAACTCAGAACTATTCCACACTCATTGGATCTTTTATTCATATTATCTCGCCTTAAATCAACTTTTTTGCTCTAACCAAATCTATTTATTCCCTGCTGAATTAGAGGAATATTTTCATTGATATTTTAGTTAACAGGTGAATATGTAGATATTTGCCAAGATAAAGATTTAATCTTTTTTTAAAAAATTACTAATAATCCACATGTTTAAACGAAAATGAGTGGGAATATCAGCTAATTAAAGCAGTAAAAGAACTCCAATTGAAATTCTGCATGGAACCATTAAGTTACAATGATTCGTCAAAAATAAAGCAATACCAGGAATAATGAAAAAATGCAATTTAGCAGGAAGCATGTAGTACATTAAATGATTCTACCTAATTGAATCATCTAGCTTGCTTTCCCACCACCAACAGGTAAAAACCACCAAAAACATTAAATTAAATCTTGAGAACCACTAATGGAAGGACATATTGGCTGCAATCTAGCGTCATTATTATCCATGGGCGCAAATCCTGCAATGGCTGCTATATCTTGCGAGTGACAAAAGCCATGATTTGTGCCAGCAAGATCTCAGTTTGAGATTTTCCCAATGCTTCACCAGTGCTGTTATTAGGTCCATGCCCAGAAAGGGTGTGCATCTGATTTCAATAAATTATCATATTTTAGCTTATTATTAAAAGGCTTGACACTCTAGTGATCACTTTCCCCCTCAGTCCCCTACAGCAGTGTGATATCACGCTAGTGCAAATGATTAATAATTTTCGAGAGTGAAAAGCAGTCATGAGGACCATACCAGAAATGCAGAGGTGCTTGTAAATCTTGGGAATTGAGGAACAAGGCTGAGCATTGCTTCTTGGCACCTTGGCAATACCCCCAGGGTGTCATGCAGAGGCACATGGAAGGGGCTGTGACAGGGAGCTCTGGCATGACTTATTCTCTTCACTGGGAGGATGTGGGGTAATTTGCCTTCTGTGTGTCAGAGGTTGGGAAAATTGCACCCATTATTTCTACTTTACTTTGCTCTTTATAAGTGTTTCTTGTCCTGTGCAACTCCAACCTGTGGACTTCTAGATTTACCATTTGTGGTGATGGCCCATGGAGATAAAGCAAAGGCAAGAAACTAAATATCTGCTGAACTTAGGTTACTAGGCTAAACCAAATAATTAGTCTTTCTTACTCTTTTCATACTGCGACCTCATAAATGACTGTAGATTAATTCCATTCTTTACCATTATTGGCTGTATTGTAGCAGAACATGTGATTTTTTTTTAAATCTGTGGACAATTCCTAGTTACCTATTGGCAATATAGAGTCACCCATGTCATATAGGACTGGAGTTTCATAAATCAATAGGTTTAGAATGGCAGATTATCTAAAAAGCATCATTCAAACAATTAAGTCCTTCATGTTAGTCCACAAATTTCCAGACTTGTTAACTTATTTTCACCATTTAGTGTTGTGATTGGATTGGAACATGGCCTCTTGGTCATTGCTGCTTGTACCAAAGCACTCTAGGCTACCATATCCTTGATTAATTTATAAATGAAACTCCTTCCATCTTAGGGAATCTTTACACAGTAGACAAAATAAGAGGAAAAAAATTTCAGGGCATGTAGTGTTACCCCAGTTTTGACAGCACCTTAAGAACCTTCAAACTTTACCAACTGGGAGGACAAGGATAACAGATTCTTAGGCACACGAGGCGTAAGAGGAGGTTGGTATGATTGGCTAGTCTTGGGTGGTGGTGAAGAAAATTCACTCTGGTACCTAGTCCTGATCACTGCCACATAACTCCAGCTGGAAAGCAAGGCCGGAATTTTATATTTCCGCTCTCCTCAGAAGTTGATTTCCAGGCGTAAAGGGTGGGGGCGAGTGATCTTATAATTGAGCAGGATGGCAGAGGGCACCATGTCCATTACCTAAACATTGCTGTAACAAGTCACAGGTTGGACGTTGGGTGGCCTAAATAATCTTGGGCTGATTGAATCCAATTTGGATTCAGTTAAGGATCGGCCTGTATGTTCCATCACTGGTATTTTTATAAGTCGTGCAAGAAAGGGTTGCCTATGGTGACGAGGTCACCAACTAAACACTGATGGGCTGACCTCAGGCTCAGGTACAATCCTTTTCATTCAGAAGCCCTGCGTGCCTCATGCCCCATGGAGAATAAAATCACACTCCCCACTCTCCCATAGTGAAAAGTGCCACCCTGCCCGAGTTCATTCTCCAGCCTCTTGTTCATTAAATTTAGCATTTGTGTGAAGATAGAAATCTTGTTGTGTCTTTGACATTTAGAATACTGCAAGTCTACATGAGGATCACAATAAAAGCTAGAGAGAGCCATTTTGCCTTTAAGGATAAAAGCAACCCATAGAACTATTAATAGAAAATCAATTTATTGTAAGTACCATGTTCTAGATGATGTGGGTGGACACTCCTGTCAATATGACAGCTTTTTGACTGCTAACACTGAACGCATTATTTAAATGTTAGACTAATTTATAAGCAACAGTCATACACATAAGCCTTGTGCCAAAATTTGGACTAAATAATAAACATCTCATTTAACCTCTCCTGTAATGTTACAGGCTATATTGAGTCAGTACTGAGTTCATCTAGATCTGTGTTAGCGTTTTGCCCTATAAGAAAGAAAAGGATCAAAATCAAGGGTCAATGTTATGTTGAATTGTACAACAGATTTGTTGTACAATTCAATATTTATTCTGATATTCAATATTTTGTTCTGACATTTGAAGGAGGATATTAAAGATTATACACTGTTAATTTTCTGTTCATCTCAGCCATACTTGAATTGATAGCACTCTCAAAAAGTGGCTTCAAGTCCCAATCCAGGACCCGAGCACAATAATCATGGCTGATGTAACAGTGCAGTACTGAGACAGAACTGCATTCTGAGAGGTGCCTTTTGTCGAGTAAGACATGACCACTGTCTTCTTGAAAGACAAGGGCAGTAGATACTTGGGAACATCTCCACCTGGAGATTGCTCTCCAAATCACCTACAAACCTGACTTGGAAATATATTGTTGTTCCTTCACTGTCACTGGATCAAAATCCTGGAATTCCTTCCCTATCAGTACTGTGGGTATAACTACACCTCAGGAGTTCAGCAACTCAAGAAGACAGCTCACCACCACCTTCTCAAGGGCAATCAGGGATGGGCAATACATATGGCTGAACCAACAACATCCATATCCTGTATATTTATTTTTAAAAGTCTAATCATTCAGTTAGATGTTAAAGATCCTATGGCACTATTTTGAAGGACAGGGGAATTATCCCTGGTGCCTTAGATGATATTTATCCCTCAATCAGTATCAGAAAATAAAGAATAGATTAATTGGTTATTATACTGCAGTCAGTGGGACCATGCTCTGTACAGATTGTCTATAGTGTTTCTTAAATTATAATTGCCAAAGTAGTAAAAGGCAATATTGTGATGACCTCTGATCTGAAAGTACAGTAAAGAAAATTTGCAATTTAGTTAAGTGATCTGTGGAATCTGTAATGATTTTAAGAATGTTTGAAAAGGACCTGCAAGAAATAATAGTACAGGTTCATCTGACCTGGGAATCCTTGATCTGAAAGCAATACCAACAGGAGGAAAGTTAAGAAAGAAGTTACATGAATGGCAGACACAAAGGAGAGCCATAAGCAGAGGAGCTGGAGGATAAAGGCACAGATCAGATACAAAGAAAAAATACGCAGAGACAGAAAGGAGAACACATCAAATTTATGCATTTGAAATTACTTCCAGGAAGAAGTTGTTTTTATTCTGTTTGGCAGAAAAGGAAACAGGAGCTTGTGGGAGGCAATGTGCAAGCATGTTGTAAAGGTCAAAAGCCTGGAAAACTGTCTGAATAACTTGGAAATGCCAAAGAGCTGGTTGTTTTTCCAGAAGTGACAAAATCATGAACTGGGCTGTTATTAGTTGGTTGGTTGAAAAAAAAACCTCTGGAAAGCTATTATGACCTGAGGGAGAGAGTATTGGTGTAAGTATACCTTGCCAATGATAATCGCACCCATCCATTTCAGAGATGAAAACTGTTGTCTGGTAAGATTGCTGATTATTTTGTTGGTGTAATGTTGCCTCCATGACATCCAAGCTTTTACCCTGCTCTTCCTCTTGCGGTTTATGTGGGCATTCCTTATAAATAGCTTGCTTGCAATTATGACAATAGGAAAACATACTGTTATATCATTTCTGTACCACTTCCAGTTAATTCAAGAGTTTGCTACAAATGCCTACTCATTTGCCCATTGGCATTTATGAGCAACAAGTGAGTACTTTGTCCTTTTCCCATGCCAATATACTGATGTATGTAGGAAAACTAAATGGAAAAATAACTTAAAAAAAAACACTTACAGTTGTATTTCAATCTCTATGACTCATGTTTAAAAATAAAAGTGACATGTAAAAGCAGGTATAAAGCAGAATGGGTCAAGGACCATGAGATGATACAACTGCTAAACCAAAACGACCAAATTATAATCAGGCTGCCTTGGAAGATAGTTTGAGGAAAGTATAGAGTTTGGGTTCAAAGGCAAGAGTGAAAAAAGCTTTGTTGGGGTGACAGTATACTATGTGTGAGGAGACAAGCACATTTCTGTTCTTTTGTTGGTCAGGTTTGTTAATATTGATCATTTACGAGTAAAATCCGAAAGCATTTTGTTCACCAAAGTAAATTGAAATTCTAGAAATCTCTCCCCCAAAAGACTCTGGATGCTGGGTCAATTGATTCTTTCCTTTGTGCAGTTTTTGATCATTAGCAAATTTGAGTGATTGCAGTACTAATAATTGTACTTACACTGAACTGTTTTTTTGAGCCCATTTATTTTACTGCACAGTAAATGCATCTTTAACTCTCCTTAGGGTAATGTCTGTGATTTTCCTGTGATCAGTCCAGTTAATGGCATAGGAATGAAATGCATTCAGTCGTTCTGTTGATGTCCTTGCATCCATGGAGTGCAGTTAGTTTTGGGATATTGAATGAATCCAAGGGAGTAATTTAATACTACCCACTTTGTATGGCAGAGTCTACTGTTTCAGATAACACCAAACTAATTAGTACTTGATTCAGATTAAAGCAGCAGGGACTTTAAGCACCCTCGAGTCAGAATAGGTAAAGAGCAGAACAATCTTATAAGGTTGAGAGATTAAATTGATGAGCTTCAGAAAATGCAATCCCTGGAGTTCTGCACTTTCACATTCAATTGAGACTGGTAAATCTATGCAATTGCAAGTTGAGAAAGCATGGAGGTATTTTCAGGAATGTATACTGAACAGCTTTTGGTTAGCTTTTCATATTGCCGTGCCAAAATAAATCCATTATGCTCATTTTAAATTGTGCTGAAATTAAAATCTTAATGTGACAGGATGATGATGGTCTGGTGGTGTTATTGCCAGATTATTAATCCAGAAACTCAGCTAATGCTCTTTGAACAAAGAACAAAACAGCACAGGAAACAGACCCTTCGGCCCAACGAGCCCGTGCTGCCACCTCAATGTTCTGGGACCCTTGCTGTTTGTCATTTTCATAAATGACCTGGATGAGGAAGTGGAGGGATGCGTTAGTAAGTTTGCCAATGATACTAAGGTCGGTGGTGTTGTGGATGGTCTGGAGGGATGTCAGAAGTTGCAGCGGGACATAGACAGGATGCAAGACTGGGCGGAGAAGTGGCAGATGGACTTCAACGCAGATAAATGTGTAGTGGTCCATTTTGGCAGGACCAATGGAATGAAGGAGTACAATATCGAGGGTAAGAGTCTTACCTGTGTTGAAGAGCAGAAGAATCTTGGGGTCCAGGTCCATAGGACTCTTAAATTGGCCTCGCAGGTGAAGGATGTGGTCAAGAAAGCAAATGGTGTACTGGCCTTCATTGATCGAGGGATTGAGTTTAAGAGTCGGGAGATAATGTTGCAACTTTATAAGACCCTTGTCAGACCCCACTTGGAGTACTGTGCACAGTTCTGGTCACCTCACTATGGGAAGGATGTGGAAGCTATTGAAAGGATGCAGAGGAGATTTACAAAGGTGTAAATCTTTGTAAATTTACACCTGGATTGGGAGATATGCCTTACGAAGATAGGTTGAGGGACCACTACACATTTATCCGCGTTGAAGTCCATCTGCCACTTCTCCGCCCAGTCTTGCATCCTGTCTATGTCCTGCTGCAACTTCTGACATCCCTCCAGACCATCCACAACACCACCGACCTTCGTATCATCAGTGAACTTACTAACCCATCGCTCCAATTCCTCATCCAGGTCACTTATGAAAATGACAAACAGCAAGGGACTCTTCTCCCTGGAGAGACGAAGGTTGAGAGGCGACCTGATAGAAGTTATTAAAATGTTGAGAGGAATAGATAGGGTGGATTCTCAGAGGCTATTTCCCCGGGCTGAAATGGTCGCTACGAGAGGACACAGGTTTAAGATGCAGGGAAGCAAGTACAGAGATGTTAGGGGTAAGTTTTTCACTCAGAGGGTGGTGAGTGAATAGAATTGGCTGCCATCGGTGTGGTAGAGGCGAACTCGCTAGGGTCTTTTAAAAGACTTCTGGATGAGTATATGGGATCTAATGGGATTGGGGTTTATAGATAGGTCTATGGCTTGATAGATATAGATGTGATTGGCTCAACTTGTGGGCCGAAGGGCCTATTTGTGCAGTAGTGTTCTACGTTCTGCCCATGATCCCTGTCTATGTTTTTAGCTCTATGGATTGAAACCAAATTTGAGACGGACTCAAAGTCAAATCCCACTATTGCAGATGGTGGAATTTGAATTCAAAACAAAAAATCTGGAATTAAGAGTCTGAGATGGCAACTATTATTGATTGTCAGAAAAACCCACCTGGTTCACTAATGTCTTTAGGGAAGGAAACCTGTTATCCTTACCTGTTCTGGCCTACATATGACTCCAAAGCCACAGCAATATGGTTGATTCTCAACTGCTCTCAGGCAACAAGGGATGGGTAATAAATGCTAGCCAGCCAGCAAAGCCCATGTCCCACGAGTGAATTAATTCAAAGTTGCAATTACATTTGTAGATGGGAAGTGTATATGAATTCAATTAACAAAAGTCACAAGACTTTCAAGAGTGTATGGAGTGAGTAGTAAAGAGTGTATGGGGTGAGTAGCAACTCTGCTTGTCAAACATTGACATCCAGGAGGATGGTTTATTTCACAGTTGTCCCTCATGACTCTCATTAAGCTCTCGTTCGTGGCTCCAAGTCTGACACCAATCCTGCCTCTATTTGCAATCTTGCGAGAATAGTCAAGGTGTGTCAAAGACTTGACAAAGCCTAGACTTCTGGAACTGATTCAGTCTCATCATTGCTGCTGAGCTGTGAGTAGGATATTGGGAGTATGATGACACACTAAAGAAAGCTGTTAAGAATAATGTCATGTGTAGTCAACATCAGCACTTTTCCTTTTATTTAATATCATTTTGGATTGACTTCCTTGCATAGTGTTCAAACATATAGTTTGAAATTTAGGTCTCAGTATTTGCATATTACTTTTGTCTGCTTGCTTCTTAAAGTGGGATTCTTTCTGTTTAAAAAGCCATATTCCATAAAATTAACATAAGAATGTGATGAATAAATAAGCCTGTAATAAAACTTGCTGTTTGGCACACAAATAGCCCTGTATTGTAGCCTCACCAGGCTGACACCTCATTTTTACGTATGTCTGGTGCTCTTGCTAACATGCCCTTCTGCACTCTTCATCAAGCTAGAGTTGATCCCCAGCTTAATGGTAATGGTATGGCAGGGGATACATCAAGATACGAGGTTGGTGATTGTTTTAATTTCTGCTGCTGATGGCGTACAGAGCCCAGTTTTGGGTTGCTGGATGTGTTTGGAATCTATGCCTATTACTGTTTTATTACAATCCAACACATAAAAGGTAGAGGTGGAGGGTATCCTCAATGTGAAGATGAAGCTTTGTCTCCAAAATGACAATGCAATAGACACACCTACCAATACTAACATAGACGTATGCATCTGCGACAGGTATACTGGTGAAATCATTTATGTTGATCACTTCTGTGACATCATTGAGCTTTTTGAAGCACCACATCCTTTAATCCATGTTGCTGGCATTGTCCACAATAGGACAATCGTCACAACTACTTCCACTGCCTTTGCAACACTGGAGGATCCCCTGGTCCACTGAGGGAGAAGAACTTTTCTTCTGCTCGCTTCATGCACAAAGGCCATCTGTGCTACATTGGTTAACCTAATGACACTCCCTCTGTTCTGTTGAGTCATTGTCACTCTTTTTTCTGTGCAAGAGCTCCCCCTGAATCAGTTCCAGCAGCTGTACAGCCAAAATACATTTTGCTTTTCAAAGGAACAGTTTTTTTCTTTAAACAGTACAGGTTGGCTTTAAGTGATGCTAGTCTCACACAATCTTAGGCTCCCTGCTAAGCATGTCGGCACTCGAAAGCATGCCTCATGCTGGGCTACATGCTGCTATCATTTAAATTATCAGACCAGCACAAAGTCTGTGTTGACTGCATCATGATGATCAAGTCTGGATTAACCATGCCTTAAGACTGATAACTGGCCTAATCCACTTTTCCCTCCATTAATTTCTAATTATGGTCATGTTTATTTTTGTGGCATTATTCAAAATTACACAACTCTCAATGAACTCTTTATGTATTTCTCTGTTTTATTCTTCCACTGGGTAATTTCCATTTTAGGTGAGCTTTGGCAGTGATTGTAGATGAGCTGCCCATTATGCAAGCAAATACATGAACAAGGAGCAGGAGTAGGCCAATTGGCCTCTCGAGGCTGTTTCATCACTTAATAAGATTGTGGCTGATCTCATAACCTCATATGCTTTTGGATAGGTCATCTCTCCTCAGAACCTATCCTCAAGCAAAGGAAAATATGGTGGTAGATCACATGTCAGAAGGTAGTGAATCTATGGAATTCTTTACCATAGAGGACTAGTGGGTGCATCATGAAGTTTGTTCAAGGCTGAGACAGATATGTTTTTAATCAGTAAGGGAATTAAGGATGAAGATAAGACAGAAAAGTAGAGTTGAGGATTATATCACGATGTCATTGAATGACGGAGCAGAATCAATGGGCTGCGTGACCTATTTCTGCTCCTACGTCTTACGGTCTATGGTCTATGTCAAAAATGTCACGTCAAACGACCTCAGAGACATGAGCCATGTCCAGCAATCACTGCAGTGCTTTCACTGCAACTGCGTGGGACACTTTGGAAAGATATGTAAGTGCAAAACTTTCAGATGTGCAGAGGGTCTCAAATGAGTCCTTGAGATAGATTAGCCACATTGGGGAGAAAGTGGGAAAGTGGAACTGATCCGTTTCAGATCAGCCGTGATGTTATTGAATGGCGGGGCAGTCTCGGGGGGCTAGATGGCCTATTCCTGCTCCTAGTTCTTATGTTCTTACATCAAAAAGAAGTTTACTGATGCTTCTTGAGGGAAATCAATGATCCTAGATTTGTATTTTAGAATGCTGACATATGTATTAATAGTCACAACATGAATTTCAACTTAGAAATGGGAGCTAGTGTGACAGCCGTGTCAAATCAGGAACAGTAGTGAGAAAGCCTCTGATGATGGATGGCAGACAGACCACTTCACGATCCCAGAGAAATCCAACAACGGATCGTAGGCACAATCCAAGTGCTGTTCTGATATGGCAACAAACAAATCATCATTCCGTCAGTCATCCACAATTAACCCTTTCCTCTCTTGAGGAAAGTACCTTTATTACTCTCAGCTTCCTCAAAATGGCAGAAAATGTCAAGACAACCACTGTCATCAGCTACACTGAATCGGAGATTCCTGAGAGGCCCAGAGATCCTGACTGGGACTTCAGTTTGAAATTGTCCTCACTCCAGGCAGAAGAACTTATTCCAGCTCCATTTTACTCGGCAGAAAGCACTCCTCTTTGAAAAGGCCAAACCTCCAAATGAATACGAATGTATTTAAAATAGAAGGTAGAGAGGAGAAGGAGCAGCAGCAGAAAGTTGAGCCCAAACCTTCAAAGTCAAACAGTTGCTGTCACAGCACCAAGGAATACTACAGCAATGAAACTGGAGCTTTACAATCACACGGACAATGTGAAGTGAATCCTAAGCAGGACAGAGTGGCCAGCAACTCAACAAGACAAAACTCAGGAAGGCACATCACACTTGAAGAAACATCAGAAGCATTAGAATCCAAACTGCGGGTTGGTCTCAATATAAATGCAAGGGAGGTAAACCTGCAACCTCCAGGAAGAACATAGCAAACCCCACGAAGATAGAAAACCCAAATCCATTCTATGAAGGAACAGAGTGAACATTCCCTTTGGAACCAGACCAAGGAAGATAGATTGTTGCCAAAAAGAAATACAACATTCAGGAACATGAAAACAACCAGATATTGAAACTTGGGCATTTAAAGCATGAAGTACTAAACTACAGACCACCAAAAAGCACCCAAAAGCAGTAAAGATGTCCAGACCTCCAACCTTGAGAAAAGCAAGATATGGAAGAGTCATAACTCCTTCAGACCATCTGACTCTGTAAATCCTAAGACTTGTGGGGAGCAGCATGTTAATAATATTGCAAATACGTGGGCGGTATAGTAGCACAGTGGTTAGCATTGCTGCATCATTGCTCCAAGTACTTGGGTTCGATTCCTGGCTTAGGTCACTGTCTATATGGAGTTTGGACATTTTCCTCGTGTCAGCATAGATTTCTTCTGGGTGCTCTGGTTTCCCACAGTCCAAAGATATGCAGGTTAGGTTGATTGGCGGTGCTAAAAAAAAAAGCTCCTTAGTGTCCTGAGATATGTCGGTTAGCAGGATTAGTGGGTAAATATATAGCAATATGGGGATAGGGCCTGGGTGGGATTGTGGTTAGTGCAAACTCGATGGACCAAATAGCTTATTTCTGCACTGTAGGGTTTCTATGATTCTATGATTCTGGTAAACTTGGGGGTGGTGTAATGTTAGAATATTCCAGACTGTAAGGGTTAATGTGGGACTGAAAAAGAATTATCCACATTTGATGTAGAGAGTTGCATGAGTGTGGTGATGATTCTGGTAGGAGTCAGCCTGAATACAACACTAGTCATGACTGGATCTTGTATGTGTGTACATTGTTACGTAATATTAAGTTATTGATCATGTAAGTCTCTATACCCCATCCTGAGACAACAAGTCGACCTTGCAACAGAACCCTGCATTTCTACATGCCAGCCGCAAGTGTAGGCTTTGTGGCAAGCTAATAGAAATCAGATACTGTCAGTTACAAATTAGTATGGTCATTATTGATCCATGATCAGCACAATATAACATAGCCTGAGACTTACTTTGAAATCAAAGCTTTGGAATCTCTGTTAATGAATAGAAGTGCTAAGTATGAATTCTGGAATAATTGGGATGAAATTGGTGTTTGTCAGTAGTACAAAGCAGATAATAATGAATTGACAGCCTGTCTTCTTATCTCCAAATCTTCTTTTCAATTGAAGTCAACTGCCCTTTGTCCAGATCTACATCCCTTCTTCTGTGAATTTATTATAATAAAGAAGTTGCACAGTGTCTGGTGGCTGTATGAGTTTGCAACGCATCTTCGAAGATTACATATAACAGCTTTAATTACTTGAACTTCTCCCTATTTACTTTATCCAGGTCCTTAATGATTTTGAACATCTCTATTAAACCTCTTCTCAACCTTCTCTACGAAGAACAGTCCTAGATTCTCCAATATACTGGCATAAAGGAAGCCGCTCATCCCTGGAGCCATTCTTAATGCATCATTTTTAATGCCATCCCAGCCTTCCAAAAGTGTGATGCTTGGACACGTTACTCTAGTTAAGGCCAAACCAATGTTTTATGCAGGCTTATCATAATGTCCTTGTATTCTGTTCCTCTATTTATAAAGACCAGGATCACATATGCCTTATTATGTTCTTTCCTTATCTGCACTGCCAGCTTCAATAACTGGTATACAGATACCTCGAGGTCTCTCTGTCCTTGCACAAACTTTAGAATTATTATTCTTTATTTTATATTGCCTATCCTTCTTCTTAACAAATTTTATTACTTGATCCTTTTCTGCATTAAATTAACCAAAGGAACATGTTTCAATTTATTGGCAAATCATTAGGGTGTATGACCCTCATTTCTGGCATCTCACCAGTACTGAAATGCTGCCTGAAAAGTGCCCAATCTACCTCAAATTACTCTAGAAAGGTAAAGCATCTTAAAAATTTGAACAACAGGTTAAGTAAGCTGTTTCATGCTGCTACCAAATCATCTGTTAATGCAAATACCACAGATTTAACCAGGATGCTGCCATCAGTTCAAAAAAATGTTCTGCCTTCACACAATTGAGCAATGTCATGCGTGAATCCCAGTGCTGAGATGCCAAATATATAGATCATATATCCAAGCGTTTGAATGATCAAATCAAATAGTGTGCTCCATTGTTTTTAACGTGCAGAGTTACAGATCGTAGTCAACCAACCGACAATTACAAAGCTCAAAAGAAAACATCCACTGTTAGATGTAATTCAGTGACTGGCTAGAACTTGTTGAAAAACCCAAATGTGGTCATAGCTACATCAACAATCAGAAAGTGACATATCTTCAGATGGGCCTTTTAATTACACATGAGCTTGGAGAGGCTATAGTTTCTTGTTGCTTTCTCCATAACAATGTCTCGGTTAATTAGTTAACTTATCAATCAATCAGCACCATTTTCTCTCAGAGTGTAAATTGTTGTGATCATTTGAACTTTTACATTCTTTTGTATCTCCTAGTGTATGTAACATTTTCAGGCTTTTTATCTGTATCCAAGTAGTGTACTGTTAAGTGCTGTGACCTAAGTTAATGTTATAACTGAATGGGAAGATCCCAGAATGAAAATTTGCTTCAAAGACTGTAACTTTTAATTTTTACAACACATGGCAAAACAGAGTTACAAGACACACTAATTAGTTTTAACGACAAGAACAAAAATGTATCAAACAGTGAAAGAATTGGATGATTATACGATACTCCTTTATTCCTCTTAATTTAACAATTGCACACAGATTTTAAAATTGTCACAGATAGCGAAGTACATCTTAAACTACAATGGTCTCATGAACACGCAAAGTCTCTTTTTAGGCACACAAGATACTATAATAAAGCATACTCCTCTTTGAACCCAGTGAATGTTTGTGAGTTTTTCTTTAAAATACACCTAGATAATTCCATTGACCTTGGGCAGAATTTTGGAGTGAGCACTATCAGAAAATCTCATCCTATAAGTTTTTAACACTATCTTGTGTCTTTGTCTCTTCACTATATAGTCCAATAAAAATCTTCTTGCATAACCAACCATTTTTTACATATCTTGCCTTCTTTAATGATGCCTCAATCATGTGTTTATTATCATGCCCTGTTCTTCTACAGAAAATCTACCAGTTTTTTTTCCCTCGCTCATTTCTTTTTCCAAGATTATATGGTCCTACATATTGCCATCTCCTCTTTCTCTAAAAATACTGTCTCAATCTCCCAAAAAAAATCAAACAGCTGTTTTCACTTTGCTGTTTGATAAATTTTTCAGCTTTATTATATCTTTCATCAGCCTCATTGCCTGGATGTTTGCTTGTGGGCATTTATAGCTAAGTGAAGGTAGGTTCCCAGTTGTCCCTTTAGTCTCAGTAGTATCAATCTACTTGGTTTGCATTTACTTCACTGAAACAGTTAGTAACTTCCTTCTCTAATGCTACTCCCCATTCTTTTTCACTTCCTCTGTCATTCCATAACCGATGAAGTTTTTTTCCTGTTCAAAGTTCTTTATGTTACCCCAAACCTTTAATTTCTTGCTTTAGGAACGCAAGCTTTCCTGTCCTACTCATTAACCGTACATTCCATGTTCCTATTCAATAGATACTGCTAAGCTTGTCATAGATGAGGATTTGCTAGACAGTGACGTGGGAGGACTGACTTCCTCCTACGCTGAGCATAATATGCCTGTCCTTTGAAAGGGCCCCCATCTATGCTGTTGGTTTTCCTTTGTCCAAAGATGCGTAACTTAGGTGGATTGCCCATGCTAAATTGCCCCTTAGTGTCCCAAGATATATAGGCTAGATGGATGAGCCACAGTGAACGTGCAGGATTATGGGCAAGGGGGGAGTGCCCAGGTAAGACACTTTGTAATAGTCAATAGGCTGAATGGCCTCCTTCTGCACTGTAGGAATTCTACGATTTTTTTGTGCTGATGCCTTCCTGAATCTTTCACTTGGGCAGTTTCAGTAGTGATTTACTATTGCTGCTACTGTTGTGCAAGTTTAGTCAACGACAATTGTGACAGGTAATCCTGGGCTTCACTGATACAATAGTAGGCATCTGACTTGCTAGACATTCATACTATTGCTGTTTGAGGGATTTCGCTGTGGGCAAAATAGTAGCAGCACCGAGCAAATTTTCTTGAAAACAATTAAAATGAAATTGCCCGAGGAACTCGTAGCCCCAAGTGAAAAATAATTCAAGGACATTTTGAAACAAGGTCTCATAAATATACTGTAGGAGGGAAATTATTTCTGGCAATAATATCAGCAAGATTCAATGAATGTAGATAACATTCCTTTGTCTAGTATTTTTATCTTTTGAGGGAAGAAACAACTCTGAATAGATGTTCTATGAACATAAAGTAAAAATATATTTAGGCTTATATTCACACTTCAATAAAGTTACTGTGAAATTCGCCTAGATGCCACATTTCAGTGCCTGTTTGGGCACATTGAGGGATAATTTAACATGGTCAATGCACCTAACCTAATGCATGTCTTTTGGATTGTAGGAGAAAATCTTCGCACCCAGAAGAACATAGAACATAGAACATAGAACATTACAACACAGAACAGGCCCTTCGGCCTTCGATGTTGTGCCGACCAAAATAAAAAGCAATGCCCCTCCAAACTAAACCATTCCCTTCTCTTCCATATACTTATCAATTAACCTCTTAAACGCCACCAAACTTGGCGCATCTACAACAGCTGCAGGCAGGGCATTCCACTCCCTAATCACTCTTTGAGTAAAGAACCTACCTCTGATATCCGTCCTATAACTCATACCCCTGAAAAACAGAAAGAACATGCAAACTCCACATAGACAGTGACCCACATCAGGAATTGAACTCAGGTCCTTGGTGCGATGAAGCAGGAATGCTAACCACTGTACTACCATGCCACTCTATGAATATATGAATTGGGAGTAGGAATAGGGCAATCAGTCCTATGAGTCCGCTCCTCCATCAGTCAGATCATGGCTGATCTGATTGTGATCATTGCATGATAAATTTTATAGTTCATGATAGAATCCATTCATAGCTATTTTATGTTAACCCATTTTCTGCTGCCACTCATTTATTTACAACTGTAAAGTAACTTTTAAAGTGCGAAATGATTCTTCGCTCAATGTCTCACAAATGTCAGCAAGGAATTATGCAAATATCACATGTTAAACTGCTGGGGTACTTACTTTCTAACTGAATAATTATGCTAATTGTGAAATACCTGTCAATGTTATTCCATCCAGCTTTCAGACAAAATCCTTGTCACAGCTATGGATCAATCTGGATCTATTGATAGTTCTGGGGTTACGTACATTGTAGTTCATTTTAGACTAAAAACAGCAGGAATAATTCTGAGCAAAGAATAATGTATGCTAATTGGTACCTCGATTATGCTATAATAGATTTACAAAAAACAGTGTTTACATTTTGATTACTGCAGTTGAATGATAATCAGATCATATTTATTTAATACTAGTTCTATAAACTGAAAGTTTCTCATTAATGTAAATTATGTAAATACATACATTTTTAAAAAATGAATTGTCAGTGTATCGTTTTGCAATACACTGGTTTATCTTGTGAAGCCTGTCTCTAAAGGCTTGATTGGTCCATGAGAATGACATCGCTAGGAAACTGCCGTGATAACAATAACTGGACCAACCACTTCTGATCATTTTCTTTTAATGCTGGTGAGTGAGAACATAATCTAGTTCAAAACTGAACATCAGAGTTGTTGGTCTGGATTCTACACTCTGTCTCTGGCAGGTTTAATGGTATGGGGGAGGGGCACATAAATTCCAGTGGTGGCCTTTCTGCTGCCCATCCTTGCCTTAGGAAATTTTACAGGGAGGAATTGGGAGAGGCATTAGTGTCCCACCCACTCCTGAGTTTATTGAAGATTAACTAGCCAGTTAATAACTTTAATATAATACCCTTGGAGACTGAGTCCCACACCATCTGGGAAGCCTGACAGCTTCAGTTCTATTTTGGTTGGTGTAAGAGAAGTGGTGGGTGGGGGGAGGGGCATTTATCCTGGGTCTATTGGAGGCACATCCTCCCTCTAGCTCACCCCCTTTAGCCTCCCTATGGGTTCTTGAACATACCCCTCCAACTCCCCTTGCTGAGATTCCTGAACCCAGAACTTAATCTGAGATTGCACACTGGTGCAGTGGTTAGCACTTTACAGCACCAGGAGCCCGAGTTTGATTCCTGGCTTGGATCACTATCTCTGTGGAGTTTGCATGTTCTCTCCAATTCTGCAAAGATTTTCTCCAAGTGCTCTGGGTTTCCTCCCACGGTCTGAAAGATATGCTGGTTAGATGACTTGATCCAAACAGGCACCGCAGTGTGACAATTAGGGGAATTTCACAGTAACTTCACTGCAATTACTTGTGATTAATAAATATACTTTACTTTTTATCTGGGTTGTGCTGCATGGCAGGACTGCCTGCGGTGTGGTAGGACTGCCTGCGGTGTGGCGGGACTGCCTGCAGTCGCAGCAATGGCCATCAATGCAGCCTGGCATTACTGGGATTGCAACCCATTGACCAGCAGCTCTAGAAAGCAGGATTTGCTATCGAAATAGATATGAAAGGCAGGAGAGCCTTCACAATTATAGGCAGTGCAGAAGAGCTGGCACAGAGTAGAGTTCTCTGTAAAATCCAGTGCTCTCTGCTGATATTACTTTACAATCCTTCAATAAGCCACCATGAGATCTAAAATCAAGTCTCATATATTTTCTTAATCTTAATCTTCCTCCATTCAATTTCTTGGCCCAACTCTTAGCTTATTTCTTAGTGTCCTTCCCCTACCCCACTCCAACCACAGTACACTAAGTCCCTCTGTTACGTTGGCTATGGCCTCAACGTCTAGCATCTATTGGCTCTGGATTCTTCCCTCTTGACAAAGTTATGGCATTAGCATTCTGCTCTCTCAATAATCATTTCCCATATGACCTGGCATTTGCACTCCCTCCTGACACAGTGCAGAAATAGCTTTCTGATGTATCTTACCAATGCGCATTTCCCTCCATGCCATTCCCAAATGATAGATCCTTGGGTAATACAGGGTGGGGGGAGATGTCGTTATTCGAGAAGCTCTGGTTGGGAAAGAATGAAACGAGGGCAAGTTAGTAATATAGAGCTTAGCTATGGAAGAGAAGTGTATTATTTGTCATGCAGATTGATACATCAATGTCGTATCATTCCTGTCACGGTAGCAAAAAAAAATTCAGTGCAATAAAATATATACCATATAAAACACAGACGGCCTTCAAATAATTTTAAACTCTGAAAGTGAATAACATACAACTTGCTCCATAGCAAAGGAACTAGTTTTGCTTCCTCCCTGCTTGAATTCTGCACACCAGTAATGCTGTTGCTTTATTAAAACAGTTAATGTATTTTCACTGTTTCAATAATCATCAGAGAATTAATTCAAAGGGTCTTCGTGGATCTATGAACTGGAAGTTCAGCAAGTCAGGTTCACCAACCCCAGTTGCTATCCATGTCTGCAGGAGCAGTGGAAATCTTTTTGATTTAATCTCCCTCATGTTTATTGTTGTGTACATTGAACTCTGACCATTTCTATCTGTTCCACAGCTGTGGACAAGATTATATTTTGTGAAATGTGTGGTGAGAATGTGGAGTTTGCTTCCATCAGATGAGTTGAGTAGCATAATTACAGTTAAAGAGAAGCTAAATAAATAAATGAGGAAGAAAGGAGCAGAAAGACATGTAAATGGGATTAACGGGGAGTGACGAATTCTAGTTGTTGGACTAGAAACCCAGAGACTCAGAGTTATGCTCTGAGGAACTTGGGTTGAATTTGAATTGAATCATTCAATAATATTGAATTTGAATTTAATAAAATATATGGAATTAAAAGTCTAATGATGATTATGAAACCACTGTAGATTGTCTTAAAAATCCATTGGATTCACTAGTACTCTTTAGAGAAGGAATTCTGCTGTCCAAAATTGGGAGAGATGTGCAAAACACTAGTCAAGGAATAACCTGACATAGTCATCTTCATGGAATCATACGTTATACATAATATCCTAGTCATTACCATCACCATTCCCAGTGTGTCCTGTCCCACCAGCAGGACAGACCCAGCAAAAGTGATGGCACAGTTGTATACAGGCAGGAGGGAGTTGTCCTGGCAGTCCTCAGATTGACCCTGGACCCCATGACAGCTCATGGCATCAGGTCAAACATGGACAAGGAAATTTCTTGCTGATTACCACTTACCAATCTCTCCTCAGCTGATGGATCAGTATTCCTCTATATTGAACACCCCTTAGAGGAAGTGCTGAGAGTAGAAAGGGCACAGAATGTACTCTGGGTGGAAGAATTTAATGTCCATTACCAAAAGTGGCTTGCCAGTTAGTACCAGTACTAACCGAATTGGCCTAAAGGAAACCACTACTAGATAGATTACGCAGCAAGAGATGAGTGAACCAGAAAGGAGAAACATACTTGACCTCAACTCACTGACTTGCCTGCTACAAATTCGACTATCCATGAGAGAATTGGCAGAAGTGACTACAGCACACGTCTTGTGGGGCCAATGTCCTGTCTTCACATTGAGGATACGCTCCATTATACTGTGTGGCAGAACCACTCAGCTAAATGGGATACACTTTGAACACATTGAGTAACTCAAGACTGGGCATCCATGGGATGTTGTGGGACATCAGCAGAATTGTACTCAACCACAGTCTGTATCTTATGGCCTACATATACCCCACTCTAGCACTACCACCAAGCCAGGGCTCAACCCTAGTAAAGAAGAGCACAGGATGCCAAGATGAGCATCAGGCATGCCTAAAAATTAGGTGCCAACATAGTGAAGCTACAACATTAGATGACTTGTGTGCTGAACAAAATAAGCAGGAGGTAATGGCAAGAGCTAAGAGATCCCACAATCAATGGATCAGATCTAAGCTCTGCAATCCTGCCAAATCCAACTGTGAATGTTGGTAAACTATTACATAAATCACTGAAAGAGCAGGAGGTTCCATAAATATCTCATCCTCAATTATGGAAGAATCCAGCATATCAGTGCAAAAGATAAAGTTGAATCATCCGCAACAATCATCAACCACAAGTGCTGAGTGGATGGTCCATCTTGGCCTTCTCTGGAGGTCCCCAGTATCACAAATCCCAGTCTTAGCCAATTTGATTCACTCCATGTTATATCAAGAAATGCCTAAAGGCTCTCGATACTGTAAATGCTATAGGCCCTGACAATTTTCTGGTAATAGTCCTGAAACCTTAAGCTGCAGAACTTGCCATGTCCTTAGCCAAGCTGTTCTAGTACAGTTACAAGACTGCCATCTACTCAGCAATGTGGAAAATTGCTCAGGTATTTCCTGTATGCAAAAAATAGGCCAAATGCAACCCAACCAATTCTCACCCTTCAATTTATTCTCGATCATCAATAAGGTGATTGAAAGTGTCACTGAGTGAGGTGATGGTATTATTGCTAGACTATTAATCCAGCTAATGTTCTGGGGATCAGAGTTTGAATCCTGTCACGGCAATTCGTGGAATTTGAATTCAATAAATAAAATCTGGAATTAAGAATCTACTGATAACCATGAAGCCATTGTTGATTGTCAGAAAAGCCCATCTGATTCACTAATGTCCTTCAGGCAAGAAACCTGCTGTCCTTACCTAGTTTAGCCTACATGTGACTCCAGAACCACAGCAATGTGATTGACTCTCAACTGCTCTCCAAGGGCAAGTAGGAACGGGCAATAATTGTTGGCCAGCCAATAATGCCCATGTTCCATGATTAAAAAAATTGACAGTGCAATAATCTGCTCAGTGATGTTTATTCCCAAGACCAATCATCTTCAGCTGCTTCAGCAATGAACTTCCTTCCACCATAACGTCAGAAAAAGGGATGTTCATTGATGATTGTACAACATTTAGCACCATACAGGACTCCTGATACTTAAGTAGCCAGGTCCAAATGACAAAAACAAGACTTCAAGGCTTGGGTTGACAAATGGCAAACAACATTTGCGCCATAGATGTGCCAGGGATTGACTATTTCCAAGAAGATAGAATCTCACCATTTGACATTCAATGGCACTACAGATGCTGAATCTTTCACTGAGGATAACCATATTAACTCTGTGGCTAGAAGCACAGGTCAGAGGCTGGGAATCCTGCGATAACTCATCTCCTGACTCCCCAAATTCTGTTCACAATCTACAAGGCATAAGTCAGGAGTGTGATAGAATACTTAAGACTGGATGAGTGCAGCTCGAACAACGCTTAAGAAGCTCAATGCCATCCAAGATAGAATAGCTCACTTGATTGGCACTCCATCCACTAACATTCACTGCCTTCTCCATCAATGAACAGTGTCAGCAGTATATACCATCTACAAGATGCACTGTAGGAACTCACCAAGGCTCCTCACCAAGGCTCCAAACCTACAACTGCTGCCATTTACAGGGACAAAGGCAGCAGATATCTGGGAACACAACAAACTGCAAATCCACATCCAAGTTACTCTCCATCCTGATTTGGAAACATTCTGCCTATCGCTGGTTCAAATTCCTGGAACTCCCTCCCTAACAGCACTGTCTATTCACACCACAGGGAATTCTGCTGTTCAAGATGGCAGCTCACCACCATATTTTGAAGGGCATCTGGGGGTGGGTAATAAATGCTGGCCTAGTTGGTGATGCTTACACCCCATGAATGAATAAAAAAGAACTTGGGTGAACTGAGCATTTCAATGCTGTACTAAACTACACTAGAGGAGGTAGTATGGTGAACTATGCCACTTGCGACTCTGATGAGGAGCATTTCAGTGCCTAATGGAAGCAGACATTTGATTGGAGAGATGCGAACGTGGAATTCCAACGAAAAATTAATTCCGAGAGGGCAATACAGTCAAGAACAGGGAGGTTGGAGTTAGGATTGTAGATTACAAGGAGTGGTTTGGATTTTTTTGTTAGGAAGCAGATGATGATGGCTTTTAAAGTGTGGGGCATTATTTGAAGAGAGGGATCTGTTTACAATGTCATTTCTCTTGGAAGCCAGGAAGAGAGTTGCCTGTTGAATTGAATGGGAATGGAGTTAAAGGATGCAATTTACTGGTTTTCATGGAGAAGGTATGATGAGAGATAGGAGGAAAGCCAGAAATACATTGAATTGGAGTGGCAAGCTGTCTTCCTGCCAGGTCCTGGTGTTACTCTGCCTTTTTTTTGACACATAGGAATAACAGCATAACACTTCTTCCCATAGGCAGGAAGACAGCAGAATCACGGGAGACAAGTCAGTGCTCTTATTTTAGTTTCCACATGTCTGTTCTAGCAGATGGGGCAGGGTCGTTATAGGGTTGTAAGCGATATTAACAACTGGTGTCAAGATCATTTTAACACAATCTAGCTACATGATATATGCTCATCTTTTACAGTCGCAGGCTGCAGTTTGTGTAGATATTTGTTATTCTGTGTATACTTTTTTGAATTGTAGCACTCAAAAACTTTGTGCCTGTTTATGCAAAAAAACAATAACTTCCCCTGACAGGAGTCTAGTCTTTTTGGGAGTTTCATGACACGGCTGATATAAATGGCCAGACCATAATGTCTTCAGTGCACCATTCACCTCAAGAATACCAATACACAGTTCTTGCAAATTTCCTATTAAAATGGAAGCATTTATGTGTGAAACTCATTGATGATATAAAGTGTAATTTCACTTTTAAGTTGCAGCTTTAATTCATTTCCTTCATGATGCTCAGAAATGAAAGAGCTATCAGTCTCTAGGGCATGCATACAAAGGCATAGACATTATACTCAATATAGACTGTGTTTAATTGTTCAATAATTGTTCAATGATGATGTGTCCCTGTTGATTCTTCTCTATACTGTGCTACAAGTTTAAAGTTTATTTATTGGTCACAGGTAAGGCTTACATTAACACTACAGCGAGGTCACTGTGGAAATTCCCCTAATCACCGCACTCCGGCACTTGTTCAGGTCAATGCAGTTAACCAGCACGTCTTTCAGACTATGGGAGGACACCAAAGCACCCAGAGGAAACCTATGTAGACACGGGGAGAATGTGCAAACTCCTCACAAACAGTTCCAAGACTGGAATTGAACCCAGGTCCCTGGCACTGTGAGGCAGCAGTGCTAATCGCTGTGCTACCAATGGGTGTGGTCACTTAGAAAAAGCTCCTGTAAGCATTTGAGAGCAGGCACTTTGGAGTTCAACTCCTGTTATACACAGAGGTTGGGATTTTATGACCGCACTCACCCCAAAAACGAAAAATCTCACCTCAGTCAATAGACCTTTGTATGGTCTGCCCCCTGCCTGCTACAATTCCCTTTTCTACATACGATGGGAAAACTCCTCCCTGGAAAGTAGTGTATCATTCTAGCATAACACAAAGCATAAAATGCAACATAGTATATTAAAGATATCATGTAGTCAAAGTTTACTATGGCACAGTAGGAGCCATTTAACCCTTTGTAGAAGTGCTGACTCTTTGGTACACTGTTCCATTGGTCTCACCACCACTGCCCTCCTCCCCACCCATCCAGACACTTAGAACGTTGTCTTGTAAACATTTTATTCAATATGTGAATTCATCCAATATGTTTTCAATGTTACTATGAATCTGCTTCCAATGCCTCAGGTACTTTAATCGATCATCTTTAATCTATGTCTTCTCGTTCACAACTTTTCTGCCACCAGCTGGAAACAATTTTTATTTAGACAATAGCAAAACCATTCATGATTTTGGATCACTCTGTCAAATCTCCTCTGAACTTACTCTTTTCTGAAAACAATGCGTTTTTCCATCCTCTCCATAAAACTGAAGTTCCTCATCCCTGGTAACAATTTGAAATTCCCCGAAGGTTTCCTTAACTATTGTCCTGCTAATCTACCAAATGTTTATAAACATTCAGCATAACTTATATGGTTTTGTTCTTTTTTCTTCAATTAATAAAGCCAATAGTATCACATGGATATCTTTACCAACCTTTTCAAATTGGTCTGCCATCTAACAAGATTTGTGTAAGTACATCCTACTGTCTTCTTGTCCCTGCACTATTTAGTTCATCTTGTCTATTTTAAATAAAGATTATAAACAGTCATGGGATGTGGGCAGCATTAGCAAGGCTAGCATTTATTGCCCATCCCTAATTGTCCTTAAACAAGTGGTGGTCAGCTATCTTGTTGAACCATACCGTGCAACTGGTAAAGGTAAACATAGTGATATTAGGTAGAGTGTTCCAGCGTTTTGATTGAATAACAATAAAGGTATGGAAATATATTTGTAAGTCAGTACGGTACATGCATTGGAGGGGAATTTACAAGTCATGCTGTTCCCTCCTGCCTGCTGCCATTATCCTTCTAGATGATAGAAATCATGGGCTTTGAAGGTGCTTTGAAGAAGTCCAGATTATTTCATAGAATTGTAGAATCCCTACAGTGCAGAAGGAGACCATTTGGCTCATTGAGTCTGTACTGACCACAATCCCATCCAGGCCCTATCCCCATAACCCTATGCATTTATCCTACCCAGTCCCCTTGACACTAAAAGTCAATTTAGCACAACCAATTCACCTAACCCGCACGTCTTTGGACTGTGGGAGGAAACTGGAGCACCCGGAGGAAACCCACGCAGACATGGGGAGAGTGTGCAAACTCCACAAAGTAACCCAGGCTGGGAATTGAATGCAGGTCTCTGGCGCTGTGAGGCAGCAGTGATAACTACCATGCCACCACGCCACCCTTTGTTTTCTTGTATCGTGCAAAAATACATTTTGCAATAGGTGGAGCAAATAAATATTTAAGTTGGTGCATGGGGTATCAATCAAATATATTGTTTTGTCCTAGATGGGATCACGCTTCTTTGGTGTTGTTGGAGCTGCACTCATCTAGACAAATGGACAGTATTCCATCAGATTCCTACTTGTGGCTTGAATATTCAGTCTCTAACCTTCTTTTGTTCACACGATTGGACCAGTAAAATTTCTTGTCATTGGTTAGATGTAGTATGTTGATTATGTAGGATTTAATGTTAGCAATGTTATTGAATGTCTAGGAGAGATTGTTAGATTATCTCTTGTTGGAGATGGTTATTGTCTCACACTTGTCAGGGATGAATGTTCCTTGTCAATTATAAATCCATATCTTCATTTGGGCATGGATGCTTTGGTATCTGAGGAGTTTCAAACTCAACTGAATGTTGGGCAATTATCAGTAAACTGCTCCACTTCTAACTATATGATGGAGAGAAGGTCATTGATGAAGCAACTAAAGATGATTGAACCTAGAACACAGCCTGGTGGAACTTCTATAGTGATGTCCATAATGGTACTGGCAGCTTACTTAGTGTGTCTTTTCATTCTTTTCAATCAGAATGTATAACTTCACATTTCTCTGTGTGAAATTTAATCTGTCATGTGCCTGCTCATTTAATTAGATTATCTATGTGCCCCTGAAGTCTCACTGTTTTATTTCATTGGCTGCAAACCTTGAAATTCCATCCTGTATTCTCATATCAAAATATATGTGCAGTACATTGGAAGGTATCCCTTTGTGGTATGCGCATCTGGATTATCTACCACTAAATTAATGCAGACAGCTTCCTGACATATGTCACATCTTTTCCATCTGGACCTCTTGTAGTGTGCACAGCAAGCAGTGTACAGTGCAGTAATCCAAAACTCACCTTCTGCCAGGCATACTGCACTGCTATTCTTTAAAGAAGTTTTCCTGCAATACTAATCCGAACTGCCTGCCTCACATTTAGCTCATATAGCGCCATCTCCATTTAGCCAACTATCACCCAAGGGTTGCATATACCATGCTGTTTCATCACTTGCTCACAGACTTCACTTTGCCATTCTACATTTGTTTTGCATCCAGTATGGTGCAGCTTGTGGAAAAAAACTGTCAGAAATTGTTACTCCAGCATGTAGCAATCTACTTTAAGGCACTGCTTTAAATTTTGCCTCAAATTCCTGAAGCGCTGCTGACATGTCCATTACCATTAAGACCATAAGATATGGAAGCAGAAGTAGGCAACTCGGGCCATCTAATCGACTCCACCATTTGATCATGGCTGATATGTTTCTCAAGCCCATTCTCCTTCCTTTTCCTGTAACTTTTGATCCTCTTACCAATCAAGATCCTACGATCTCTGTCTTAAATACACCCAAAGACTTGGCCTCCGCAGCCTTCTGTGGTAATGAATTCCATTGATTCACCATCCTCTGGTTGAAGAAATTCCTCCTCATCTCAATTCTAAAGGGTTGTTCCTTTACTCTGAGGCTGTGCTTTTGGACCCTAGTCTCTCCTACTAATAAAAATTTCTTCTCCACATCCACCCTATCTAGGCCTGTCAGTATTTTGCAAATCTCAATGAGATCCCCCCCTCATCTGTCTAAACTCCATTGTGTACAGATCCGGAGTCCTCAAATGCTCCTCATATGTCAAGCAAATGTCAACTTTCCTATTTTCCTCCTCTGTTGAGCTCTAGAGCTCAGCTCAATCCATGCAGGATTTTCATTGTAAAAACTGAATGACGGCCAATGACAAACGGTTTTACAAATTTCATGAATGCAGAATTTCTAGCAGGTTAGTCTTGCTTCCTCAGCACCAAAATCAGAAAATAATTCCAAGCGTGCCCTCACTTTGCCCTGTTAAATTCAATCCATCTTGCGTAGAACTTTACCCAACTCACAAAGGAACCTTATCAAAATACTAGCCTACCTTAATATTTTAGAACATGTATTATTCAGCCCTTACTCCTACCTTCCATAAATGAGATCTCCATGGTCCCATTATATTTTTGATCATCTAGGTCTTGCAAACTTTCAATCGTGTGCAGGGAAGGTAATTATCCAGCTCTTGTAAATTATTTAATTGATTTAAGATAAACCACATAGCTATTATTTTGTGTGAAAAGCAAATGGTCAGAGTTTGATGATTTCTTGAGGTGACTTTAATGGACATGATTTTCCAATCTTTGACCATGAATGGTAAAATAATATTTATTGTGTATTGTGATATTGATGCCAGGAAACATGGAGGATTAAAAACTAACAGAGCTTTATTACAAAGTGTGTCCCCTATGTGATTATTGGTGGTACAGTAGCTAGCATTACTGCCTCACAATGTCAAGCTTCAGGTGACTGTCTGTGTGGAGTTTGCACATTCTCCCCATGTCTGCATGGGTTTCCTCCAGGTGCTCCAGTTTCTCCACACAGTCCAAAGATATGCAGGTTAGGTTGATTGGCCATGCTAAATTGCCTTTAGTGTCAGGGGGATCAGAGGCTACATATATACGTTTACAGGGTTGGGACTGGGTGGAATTATTGTGCAGACATGGTGGACCCCATGGCTTCTTTCTGCACTGTAGGGATTCTATTATTCCCTTGCTAGTGACGTGTGACATCACTTTCGGTGGTGAACTGCATATGTTAATTCACAGTACTTACTACAGCTATTAAGACTCACTACAAAATTTCCTCCTCTCTAAATTGAATGCTCCCAACAATTTCAAATGCTGTAACATAACCAATAATAAAATAACAATAATCAATAAGACAGATGGTTTAGAGATTGTCAATCCCAGATTGGTTAATGGTGAACCACTGGCGTCTTCTTCTTTGCAATAACTGGTGTTTTAGTCTTCGTACGAATGTCATCAGTGGTTGTTGTGGCCAGTATTGCCTTTGTGGCTAAAGATTGACTCTGTTCTGGACTTCTGGTGATGATAATACTTCTGTATTAATATACAGTGCTTAGTGCACTTACTAAGAATAAAAATACATAATTTTTTTTTATTCATTTGTGGGATACGGGCATCATTGGCTGACCACTATTTATTATCCATTCCGAGTTGCCCTTGTCTTTGTAGCTATTGATACAATTATGCAGCTTGAGAGGTCTCTTCAGAGGGGAGGTTTGCTGTAGCACTGGAGTCACATGTAGGTCAGACCAGGTAAGGATGGCAGATTTTCTTCCCTAAAGGGCATTAGTGAACCAGATGGATTTTTCCAGCAATTGACAATGGTTTCATTGTCATCAGTAGAGTCTTCATGCCAGATTTTTTTTTGAATGCACATTTCATCATCTGCCATGGTGGGATTTGAACACTGTTCTCCAGAGCATTAGCTGAGTTTATGCATTAACAGTCTAGCGATAAATCACTAGCCATTGACTCCCCTGTGATCTTTGTATATCTGTCATTTAATTTCATACTTACAATCCAAGTTGAACAATCTGCCTATTGCCCTTTTCTCTTTTAAAGGTCTTGATCATGTCCCTGTTTAATATTCTTCTCTCATTTGACAACAATTTTTTCTTGGTCTGTAAATCAACCATGTCACTTCTCTAATCCCTGTGCATCAATAGTCTACGGAAAATGGTGCACACAATATTCCAAATCAATTATTACCTATTCAGAATTAGAACAACATACTTTTATTGTAAGGAAATGACTTTTGAATTATGTCTTAATATTTGTTTCTTCTTGTTAATAATAGCTTTATGTAAAGCGTATATGTTCATTGAAGAGAGTAAATCACTGTAAAATCTTAATCCACCAATGCTAAGCAGTATATTTTGATGGCAATCATTAATTTTTGCTCCAGTGTGCATTGCTTGACATTTATTACTGAAATTCATTTGTAATTCCCTAACGTTTTGCTTAGTTGTTTGTTAATCCTTTGAATAATTATCTGCTGTACATAATTCACAGGGCCAGGCATGTTAAGGTCATCAGTAGCTGTTATATTACAAATAACCTCCACCCTGTAATTTACTGAATTGTAAAAGTTTAAGTCACCATAGTCCCAGATGATCATGGGCTGCTGTCTCCTTTGAGGGGAGAGGTGACTGGTGGTGATTTAACCTGAGGATCACCATATTCAGGCCATAGGCAAGGTTGAGAAGGCGATCTTTCATGAATAGCCTCAGCCAGTATGTGAATTGAACACACATTGTTGATGTCACTTTGCAACACTAACAAGCTGTCCAGCCAACTGAGCTAACCAATTGAATTGTACACAGCTGGTGACCCAAAACAGACCTTTCATGAACTTCAATAAGTTACTGACCTCCAACAAAACTTATCATTTTTATCATTATTTTAGTCTTTGATTGCTAAAACTCCAACTTGCAAATGAAAATCCGAGTTAAACATATGCACCGGATTTATTTACTTCCTCAATCAACCCCAGCACGCTTCACCTTTTCCTTCTCAGTCCAAGCTGGCTACTTCTTATGGCCTCTGCTCTCTTTAAATTATTATTAACCCAGCTACTTAAAAAAATACTCCTGAACATTGGTGATGCTGATCCGTCAATCCTGAATCTCCAAATATTTCAATCTTTGATGTGTAATTTTCCCAACTTGCCAACCAGTGACGTATATCATGAATTTGCTCTGTGGATGTTTTGCAGGCTATTTATATAAATGAGGCTTGACCAACTTAATACAATTGCCCAAGATGTTTAAGATCTGAGCCATTCCTATTCTCTAATGCTCTGATCTCTATTGAAAACATATTCTGGTATGTGAAGGTTAATTCTAGAAGTGCCAAAATTGAAAAATTATCTCTTTAAAACCTGCTTGCTTTCTTTTAATATTGTGATATTGGATTCCACACCCTTGTTCTCTAATAAAAATGCTGGACTTTAAGGTCCCATAGAAAAAACATAGCACAGTTTATTAGGATACATATATAAGGATTTATTTTACTCTCCCAGCGTCCTGAGTATAATTTCCACTGGATGTACTCTGTGATGGAGAATTTATCTCGGTGTCTAAACTTCTAAAAGTCCTCAATAAAACATACTAATAAGATGCATGTGTGCAGTTTTGGTGCCCTTATTGGAGGAAGGATATCCTTGCTCTTGATGGAATGTAGTGAGGGTTTACCTGGCTGATTCCTGGGTGGCAGATCTAAGTTGGCTAGGATTGTATTCACTGGAATTGAGGAAGAATGAGAGGGGGGTCTCATAAAAACTAATAAAAGTCCAACAGGATTAGACAGGATAGAATGTTCCCGATGGTGATGAAGTCCAGAGCTAGAGGTCGTTGTTTGAGGTTAAACTTTTAGAACTGAGGCGAGGAGAAACTTTTTCACCCAGAGAGTGGTGAATCTGTGGATTCATTACCCCAGGAAGTAGTTGAAGCCAAAACATTGTGTGATTTCAAGAATAAATTAGATATAATTCTTGTGGCTAAGCATCCCAAGAAAAATGGGGAAGAAGGATTGAATTTGATCATCAACCATAATAATAATGAATGGCAATCAGGCTCGAAGGGCTGAATGGCCTCCTCCTGCTTCTATTTTCTATATTTATATATTTCTATGTGATAGCACAATTCTGGACATAATCAATAGACAAGCGGAAGAATGGATGTTTATAAGGCTTTAAAGATAATGTGAAAGCTATATGGAAAGCAGCAGCCCCATGTGAGAATGTGTATTTCACTGCTTATGGAAGCTTGAATGTAATAATATTAGCTGCTTGTGAATAATTGAGTGTGTTGAAATCCATTGCACCAGCCAGAAGTGAAGATTTGCAAGTCTCTCCTCTTCTCAATTATTTTAATGTGCTTTCCACTGTGACAGCACTTGTGCTCCTGCTCTAGGGCTGGGATGTCAGCCAAATGTGAGTTTGTGCATCGCTTATAGAAAACCTTTGAAGATGTAAGTAAAAGGGACGCTCTTTGATGACAAGCAGTGGATACATATGCAGAGATGTATTCCAATAAAACACTGTTTGTAAAGCACTCTGATGAAATGGTGTTATTTTGAATGCGAAAGAACACAAGAATAAACACTGGTGTGAAAAAGAATAATGCAGCACTGGGAGGTGAGTGTTGAATTGAGTATAAGCTTTCTCTTTTTATTTCGAGGTCATTTGGATAACGATGTGACCAGGGAGAATGAGAATTCTTGCTTAGTGGAAAGGAAGGGACTGTTAGTGGCACAGAAAAGGGTCATCAGGCATTTTCAACAGTTGCCAAGGCGATTTTGTGGTGGGTATTGACAGAGACTCAGGAAAAAAATTATTAAAGTTTAAAAGTTTATTTATTTGTGTCACAAGTAGGCTTACATTAACACTGTAAAGAAATTATTGTGAAAATCCCCCAGCTGCCATAATCCAGTGCCTGCTCAGGTACACTAAGGGAGAATTTGCATAGTCAATGCACCTAACCTGCATCTCTTTCAGACTGTAGGAGGAAATCAAAGTTCTCAAAGAGGACTCCCACAGACACAAGGAGAATGCCTAGACTCTGCACAGACAGTAAACCAAGGTGGGAATTGAACCAGGGTCCCTGGCGTTGTGAGACAGCAGCACTAACCACTGTGCCACTATGCCGCACTGACAATTACTCCGGTGCAGCCATGGATCCCTGAATGGGACCAGTAAACTAGAAGTAAATTAATATGGTGTCAATGTTCAAAATCATTGTCAAAATAGACAAGCCAAACTAAGGACAAATTACTTTGCTTTTCATTCCATGTAGAATAATAGATTGAGAATCACTGGTAGAGTTACTAGTTTTCAGTAGGAGTTTGGAAAAGAAAATTCCTGCTCGACCACGCTTAAGAACATAGAACAATACAGCACAGAACAGGCCCTTCGGCCTTCGATGTTGTGCCGACCAAAATAAAAAGCAATGCCCCTCCTAACTAAACCATTCCCTTCTCATCCATATACTTATCAACTAACCTCTTAAACGCCACCAAACTTGGCGCATCTACACAGCTGCAGGCAGGGCATTCCACTCCCTAATCACTCTTTGAGTAAAGAACCTACCTCTGATATCCGTCCTATAACTCATACCCCTTAATTTAAAGCTGTGTCCCCTCGTGCTATCTTTCTCCATCCTAGGAAAAAGGCTATCACTGTCCACCCTATCTAAACCTCTAATCATCTTATATGCTTCAATAAGATCCCCTCTTAGCCGCCTCCTTTCTAACGAAAACAACCTCAAATCCTTCAACCTCTCTTCATAGGACCTGCCCTCCATACCAGGCAACATCCTGGTAAACCTCCTCTGTACCCTCTCCAATGCCTCCACATCTTTCTTATAATGTGGGGACCAGAACTGCACACAATACTCCAAGTGCGGCCGCACTAGAGTTTTGTACAGTTGCAACATGATGCTGCGGCTCCTAAATTCAATCCCCCTGCCAATAAAAGCTAAGACTCCATATGCCTTCTTAACAACTTTATCCACTTGACTGCCTACTTTCAGGGATCTATTGACACATACACCAAGATCCTTCTGTTCCTCAACACTATTAAGAGCCCTACCATTAGCCCTATACTCTACACATTTATTGTTCCTGCCAAAGTGCATTACCTCACACTTTTCCACATTAAACTCCATTTGCCACCTCTCGGCCCAGCTCTGCACTTGTCCAAGTCACTCTGTAAACTAAAACACCCCTCTTCACTATCTACCACACCACCAACTTTAGTATCATCTGCAAATTTACTGATCCATCCCTCAATACCCTCATCCATATCATTTATAAAAATTACAAACAGCAGGGGCCCCAAAACAGACCCCTGAGGCACACCACTCGTCACCGCACTCCACGATGAATATCTCCCATCAACCACCACCCTCTGTCTTCTATCTGCCAGCCAATTTCTAATCCCATTAGCTAAATCACCCTCTATTCCACACATCTGCATTTTCTGTAGAAGTCTTCCATGGGCCACCTTATCAAAAGCCTTACTAAATTCCATATATACTACATCAACCGCCTTACCCCCATCCACCTCTCTGGTCACTTTCTCAAAAAACTCAATGAGGTTAGTAAGGCATGACCTACCCTTCACGAAACCATGCTGACTATCCCAATCAATTCATTTCTCTCTAAATAACTATAAATCCTATCCCTAATAATTCTCTCCAATACTTTGCCCACAACAGAAGTAAGACTCACTGGCCTATAATTCCCTGGAAGGTCTCTCTTCCCCTTCTTAACAATGGGACCACATTCGCTATCCTCCAGTCCTCCGGAACCACACCCGTAACCAACGAGGACCTGAAGATCAGAGCCAGAGGCTTTGCAATCTCCTCTCTTGCCTCCCAGAGAATCCTAGGGTAAATCCCGTCCGGCCCAGGGGACTTATCCAACTTCAAACCCTCAAGAATTTCTAACACATCCTCCCTATCTACTACAATACTCCCCAATTTGCAACCCTGTGCCTCAGTGCTCTCCACAGCTACATTTCCAGCTTCTTATTCTTCGTTAAGCAAGTGAAAATCCCAATGTTGAAAAAGAGTCAAATTCAATTTGAAACATCCACTCTCTTTCTCTCTCCACAGATGCTGTCAGAACTGCAGAGAATTTCTGGCACTTTCAGGTGGAAAAGCTCACAAGAATCAGGATTCTTGCCGGCAACATTGCATTTCCCACTTTTCCACATCCCTTGCTGGTGATGTAAAAAAGTTCATGCCCACAAAGAACATGAACCTCATTTTAATGCATTTAACATAATTAACCCTCACATCACACCCCTCCTCACCACCCTCTGTGCTCTGCTATATGTTTTCCCCCCTCACTGAATATCCAAACCTTGCCGAAGTGGCAAGTTTACAACATGTTTTGAAAAATGAGATTCAGTTTTGGGTGTCCCCTAATGGGCACAAAGATAACTATAATTGTAAGGGAGAGGAACATAGTAAGAAGTCTCACAACACCAGGTTAAAGTTCAACAGGTTTATTTGGTAGCAGAAGCTACTAGCTTTCGGAATGCTGCTTCTTCATCAGGTAAGGGGAGTCTCTGTTCACCGACAGTTCATGTAAAGACACATGCTCCTAAAGCTAATGGGTTTTGCTGCCAAATAGACCTGTTGGACTTCAACCTGGTGTTGTGAGACTTCTTACTGTGTTTACACCAGTTCAATGCTGGTATTTCCACATTGAGAGGGACATAGCCAGGCAGTGCACTGGCACAGTCCCCTGGCACAAGTTGTCACTGCCAGATTGGCACTTCCAACTGACAGTGCCAACCTGGCAATGCAAATCTGGGGTGGATCCTCTGGAGAGCCTCATTGGGTGGTGGGTTCCTGCTCTGTTTGTTGAGGGATGAGGGAGGACCCCCTATACTAATGATTGTGATGCAGCAGTGGAGAGTGTGCAGAGCTTTGATGCTTGTTGGGATAAATGGGTGGAGGTAGGTAGTGGGGGCTGCCCAGTGTCCATGAGGGAGGGCAGTGTAAGTGGGGGAGTTTCTTTCTATGCTGATTTTAAAAATGGCTCTTTAAAGATGGCTTCCAATCTTGTGAAGCAAGCCTTGCCAACTTTCCCAAGGCTTACCCTGCCAAAATGATGCTGTTAACCTTGCCCACTGATTTTCAGAGTGGTTCAAAATCTGGACTAAAAGCTCGGCTGTGGAGCTAGAGAGCTACACGACAGTTGTTTGCCCGAGGCTGACACTTTGACAAAATATTGGAAACTTCCACCTTCTGTCTTTATAGCCATCCAGTGTCTTAAGAAGGCTTTAAAATTACACAGAAAAGGTGGTTAGTGAGAGATGTTAAAGATGATAACCCTCACCAACATGTAAGAAGATCTGTGCAAGGGAAATTATTTCAAATTATATAATAATAAACACTGATATATAATGATTCTACTCAGATTGTCAAACAGGTCAAATACAACTGCTTCCTATAATTCAAAATTTTTATTTTTAAAGTTTTTTTTATTAACAGTTGCCACACAATGAATGATTGGATGAATCTTTTGGCAACACAAGTTGTTGTGCATTCTTGCTATCAAACAGAAATGAGTAACACAATAAGTGGAATATGTTGGTGAGTATGAATGATTTATTTATGATATTTCTGTTTGTGTATTTGTGCTTGACAGATCTGGTGCAAGCCTCAACTGCTAAGCTTGAAGTTAAAAATTAAGCAATGAACCAACAACCATAGCCACTTTCCTATCCATCACCTGTTAGCGCAAAGGCCATTTTATCGTTTTTGTGTTTACAATCAGTTCATTCTGCAAAGAACTTGGAACCATCCCCTAATGCAATCTCTGAAGTTAGTGTACAAATGAAAGCACATGGGATAGACGGTAATGTTTTGGCATGGCTGAAAATTGGTTGACAGACAGGAAGCAGAGAGTGGGAATAAATGGGTATTTTTTCAGTGACAGGCAATATTAATTGGTACAACAGGGATCATGATATATATAAATAACCTGCATGAGGGAACCAAATGTAATATTTCCAAGTTTGCAGATAACACAAAACTGGGTGGAATTGTGAGTTGGAAGAGGAAGCAATGAAGATTCCAAGGTGATTTAGGCAGGTTGAGTGAATGGGCAAACACACGGCAGATGCAATACAACATGGCTAAATGTGAATCTATACACCAGAATTCTACTGTCCCACCCACCACGGGAATTGGAGTAGGTGAGAGGCAGACAATGGGAAGGCTCGTTGACCTCAGGCAGAATTTTACGGTCTCATTCGAGTGAGGCCATAAAATCCCATACACTTCAGTGTGAAGACAGAAAGGAAAGATGTTCTTTAAATGGTGACATATTGGGAAGTGTCGATATACAAAGGGATTTGGACGTCCTTATCCATCAATGAATGGAAATGAAGAGAAAGGTGCAGGAAGCAATTAAGAAGACAAATAGTATGCTGGCCTTCATTGCAAGAGGATTTGAGTTCAGAAATAAGGATGTTTTACTGCAGTTGTACAGAGCCTTGGTGAGATGATACCTGGAATTCAGTTTTAATCTCCTTACCTAAGAAAAGATATGCTTGCCATAGAGAGAGTGCAGTGGAGATTCATTAGGCTGGTACTGGGGTTGATGGGACTCTCTTATGAGGGGAGATTGGTTCGAATGAGCCTTTATTCACCAGTATTTAGAAGGATGAGAGGAGATCTGATTGAAATTTATGAATGCTAATGGTTAAGTGGATTGTAAGACTTTCTGGGGCTACGACATCCAATTAAAATGTATAAGAAAAGTAAATAGCTTGTTCCTGTAGGAAGTCTTCAGGCTTCTTCTTGAGGTCTGCCCATTTGATCTCTCAGTTGAAATGGGTGTCAGGCATGCTTTGCCCAGTTTTCCTTGTAAGTTGCAATCAGCTACCCCACTGGCATTCATTTAAATAGACTCCTGTCTGCCTTGAGTGGAAGTGTTTTGTGCCCTTTGGAAGGGCTATCGGACTGTTGATTTAGTTAAGAAACATAACGTTCCCACCTGACTTACAGCTGCTTGACTTTCAGATGAGAAATAGACTCACAGCAGTTGCTAATCTTCCCCATGAATAGTTTTTAACGTAGCTTTTTAGTTTGAGAAACAAGCAGAAATGCCAAGCATCGGATCTTCATGATAATATTATGTAGACATGATAAGAATGATGCATTTTGACACAAACGTAGTAATTAAATTGTGTGGACTTGAAATAAATGAAATAAGAATTTGCGAGTGAAAACAGTTGACCTTTAAAGGTACTGTACTGTATCTCTCATAAAAGTTCCTGTAATGATAAATCATCGCATTTCTGATGGTATTTTATGAATGCAATCTTTTCATTTTCTCTTTAATGCTTCCAGCTGGACTGTTAACAGAGCTCCAGGTTATCAAATTGCATTGAAATTCATTGATCTTGTTTAGTTGCAATTGGAGCCTTTAATCCTGGTTTGAAAATGGAACTCGTACATTTTACAAAGATAAAAGAAACCCAAAATTAGTTGCATGCGCAATCCTCACAGTTACCTTACAATCATGTCTTAGATCATAGAGGATCATTGGATTCTTACAGTGCAGAAGGAAGGCATTGAGCTAATCAAGGTTGCACCATAACAATCCCCCCCAAGTCTTATATAAATGACCTGCATATTTACCCTGCTAGTCCTTCTGATACTAAGGGGCAATTTAGCATGGCCAATCAACTTAATCCACACACTTTGGAGAATGGGAGGAAATCCATGGAGGCATGGGGACAAGGTGCACAGTGACCTAATGCTGGAATTGAACCTGAGCCCCTGGCATTGTGAGGCAGCAGTGCTACCCATTGTGCCACCTTGCTATCTTCTGTCTGTTAGTGCCCAGAGCACAGTAAGAAGTCTGACAACAACAGGTTTAAGTCCAACCGATTTATTTGATAGTAAACTCACACAAGCTTTCGAGGCTCTTCTCTTCATCAGGTGAATGAGGTGTGCTGGTTTCAAGCAGCATATATAACAGCACAGACTATTTACCGATTACTGATTAGAATGTGAATCTTTACACATAACCTGCTATTCAAGTCTTAAAGCGGTCGACAATGTGTGTGGACGGAGCACTGAGCACAGGTTAAAGAGATGTGTATTGTCTCCAGACAGCACAGTAAGTGAGGTTTTTTGCTAACCCAGGCAAGTCATGGGTGTTACAGATAGTGTGACATGAAGCCAAGATCCCTGTGCTGTCTGGAGACAATACACATCTCTTTAACCTGTGCTCAGTGCTCCGTCCACACTCATTGTTGACCACTTTAAGACTTGAATAGCAGGTTAGGTGTAAAGATTCGCATTCTAATCAGTAATCTGCAAACCGTCTATTATATGTGCTGCTTGAGAACAGAACACCTCATCCACCTGACGAAGAGCAGAGCCTCGAAAGCTTGTGTGAGTTTACTATCAAATAAATCGATTGGACTTAAACCTGATGTTGTCAGACTTCTTACTGTGTTCACCCCAGTCTAACGCCGGCATCTCTACATCGTGCCCAGAGCTGCCAGAGTACGTGAAACTGGATGGAGCAGCTAATTAGCATGTGTCCAATGGACATGGTATCACCACAAATGCATATTAAATATTCACCAATCCACACAAATGGTAACTCTAGAGTCTGTTGTAATGTGGGGAGAAGTCAGGGTGGACAGTGTCCCCACCTCTCAAAGGCTGCATTAAAAAAAAGTCTTCAGTGTATTTTCTCTTTCAGATTTCCAACTGCTTCTCTGGTCTGGAAGCCACCTCTTGCTAATTTGCCCAAAGATCTGCAGGTCTAGAGTCGGCCTTCAGTCACATGATAACTCATGGCAGAAACTCAAAACCCTGATTAAACATTCTCAAATTGAGGGACATGCTTCCACATTTATGCAAGTGCCACTGAGATCATGAAAGTAGGAATGTTTGGTGTAGGACATAGGGAATTATATTTATGATGAGCATAGCTGTACTTCAGATTAAGTTCCAGAGGAACTACCAACAAATGTCCCCGGTTCTGCTTAATGTGCAGGTATTGAACAAGTTGGAGGCAGGGGCTCGGCTATATAGGGAGACCACTAAACAAACTTTGTCAGGATTGCCTGCAAACTATGGAGGTGAGTGGGTGTGTCTCATTTGCAGGCATTCTCAGGCATTTGAGGGAACAGCAGCAGGATAATGGGATGGGGTGGTGTGGGGTGGGGAACCCATGAAATCTACGCCCGTGCCCTTTCTTATGACTCCTTTCCTCCCCTTGTTGGTGACTCTCTCCTTTTGACCCAATCCTATCCTCATCCCATCTGGGAATCCACTGACAATCGCCAGTGCCAATTATTATTCCAAAAGAGACTACTGTTCCAGGTAATGCTGCTGGGACTGGGAAGCTGCTGGTCTCTGGTGGACAGTTCCTCAGGTGGAATTTTTGCTGAGCTGTGGGCTCAACCCATTAGGAGGCTATCCAGGTAACTGCATGTTTATCTCCCGATTGCATTACGCTTCCCAGAGTAAAGAGATGCAAGATTCCCAACTGGCTGCAGGTTAATGGGCAGAATCTCCTAGCCTTAGCCCACCATCGAAAGGACTAAATTTGGCTCATTATTATTTCGAGAATACACACGACTATTGTAAAAAATTATTATATTTTGGAAATATTCAAATTCAGCTTTGAATCTTTTTACACTGTTCTCTATTTGGCTTTGAGCTCATGTTTATTTTTACTGAAATGTATTGTTTGTGATATTTACTGACGGTTGTTAAGGGAAAAGATTTAACAATGAGAAACTTGGAGACAGAGAGAGTCAATAAGTTGGAGAATGCGTTTTGACTGGATAGTGTTGGTGGGCAGGCAGTGGAATCATGGTGGAGGTGGAGAGAGTGAAGTCAGAGGTTGTGATGGGGATATGGAGGAGTGACATGAGGGCTGAGGCTTCTCAGAGACTGGGAGTGGGAGAATTGGAATTGTGAGTGTTATTGGCAATGACAGTGTTGACTGATCATGTGGTTTGTAATGAGATAAGCTTAAATAAAAAGTAAAATACAGCTGATACTAAAATACTGAAATGAAAACAGAAAATGCAGGAAAATCTCAGCAGATCCAGCAGCATCAATTTGATCCAAAACATTAACTCTGTTTCTCTCTCCATGGATGCTACCAGAGCTGCTGAATATTTCCAGCACTTTCTGCTTTTAAACTTGTTGAATTTGGAGACTGGACAAAATACTCCTGCTGTCACTCACCTATTCAACTTCTTCTACTTCAGTTCTCTGCCCAAGACAGACTGAGACACTGACCCATGGGCTGAAATTTTACCACCCCATCCACCACAGGAATCAGAGCGGCCAAGGGGCAGACCATGGGAAGGTCCATTGCCCTCAGGTGGGATTTACATTTTTGGGATAAGCGAGGCCGTAAAATCCTGCCCATGATCTCCAGTAAAGGCCAAGGAGGCAAGTTCTGCATCCCTACACTGATTCAAAGCAGCCACCCAGCCAACTGAGTCCCCAAGAAGTCCTAGTTGTTGTGACAACATAGATTTTTACATACATGTCATAGTTAGGAGCTATGAATAGTGATGGTTGAGAATACAATTTTCCTTCCATCACATGGCTGAACAGCAATCTCTCCCAAACTCACTGCACGCTATCAATATGTTTTGAAAGGATTTGCAGATACATACTCAACCTGTTTGGCAACACTATGAATGCACCTTCTTTGTCATCAAATTCTGTAGTGGGACTTGATCCCAATTTTGAACTTTATGCCACTCCCCTATCTTTTTCTTTATAGCCCTGGATTTCTTTTAGTTCTTCAGTTAACTGATCCTGAATCTACTACATGTTCAGACTGTACATTCCGGATTCTAGCCACTTGCTGCATGAAAAAGTTTGTCCTCATGTTGCCAAGATTTTGTTTCTCAGTTATGTTAATCTGTAAACTCTGATACAGGATCCTTGCACCAATGCACCAGATTCTCCGGATCCACTTTGTCCTAACCTCAATATTTTGAATATCTCAAATCATTCAACTGTCTCTTCTCCAAAGAGGGCAGTCTCAACTTCTCCAATCTACTTATATTATCTCATGGGTTGGTCCTTCTCAATTTCTTTTATCTGTCAGCACACAATAACTTTGCGAAATCCTGCCTTCATTTTTCTTTTAAAAATGGAGGCATACAGCATCTTCAAGAGGTATGTGACATTAGTGTACCTTTATGAAAGTTTTTTTTTAATGATGATCTCTGGAGCTCTTTCCACTTCTGTTTCTCATTGCTGCCAAGCTGTCTACAAATGTCTTTTTATTGCTTTTTTTGTTAGTTTTTTTATTGCTATGGGTGGCACAGTGGTTAGCACTGCTGCCATACAGTGCCAGAGACACAGGTTCAATATCTGGCTTGGGTCACTACTTGTGCAGAGTCTGCATATTCTCCCTGTGTTTGTGCGTGTTTCCTCCAGGTGCTCCGATTTCCTCCCATAGTCTAAAAAAAGTGCTGGGGAGGTCAATTGGCTGTGCTAAATTCTCCCTCAGTGCATCCGAACAGGTGGTAGAATGTGGCGATTAGGGAATTTTCACAGTAACTTCATTGCATTGTAATGTAAACCTTCTTCTAGGTTGCAGAGCTGGGCTGTGAGGTGGCAAATGGAATTCAATACGGATAAGTGTGAGGTGATTCACTTTGGTAGGAATAACAAGCATATGAAATATAGGGCTAATGGAAGGACCCTTAATAGTGTTGTCGAGCAGAGGGATCTTGGGGTACAAGTACATAGCTCTTTGAAAGTTGGCACCCAGGTTGATAAAGTTGTTAAGAAGGCGTACGGTGTGTTAGCTTTTATTGGTAGAGGGATTGAATTTAGGAGCCGTGAGGTTATGTTACAACTGTACAAAACTCTGGTGCGGCCGCACTTGGAGTATTGCGTACAGTTCTGGTCGCCGCATTATAAGAAAGATGTGGAAGCATTGGAAAGGGTGCAGAGGAGGTTTACCAGGATGTTGCCTGGTATGGTGGGAAGGCCTTATGAGGAAAGGCTGAGGGACCTGAGGTTATTTTCATTAGAGAGAAGAAGGTTACGCGGTGACCTAATTGAGGCGTATAAGATGATCAAGGGATTGGATAGGGTGGATAGTGAGAGCCTTTTTCCTCGGATGGTGATGACCAACACGAGGGGACATAACTTTAAATTAAGAGGTGGTAGTTATAGGACGGATGTCAGAGGCAGGTTCTTTACACAGAGGGTGGTGAGGGCGTGGAATGCCCTGCCTGCAGCAGTTGTGGACTCGCCTACTTTGGGGGCATTCAAATGTTCGGTGGATAGGCATATGGATGATATTGGAATAGTTTAGGTTAGAGGGTCCATTGGCCGGCGCAACATCGAGGGCCGAAGGGCCTGTACTGCGCTGTAATGTTCTATGTTCTATGTTCTTGTGACTAATAAAACGTATTGCTTTTTAAGTGGCTTAAATAGGGGCCTCAAGTACTTTCTGAGATTAATTTTATGACCATACATTATTAGGAGGAAAACTGGGTTGGCAGGTAAGATGACAGGAAATCTTTTGTTTTTGGTTCTGAGCTGCAGGTTTTTCAAAAGGGACAGCAAGCTAAAAAAGAAGTATTTCTCTCTCTCTCTTTTTCTCTCTGTTTTTGTTTGGGAAATCCTGCTGGTTATCTGAAAACGAGGTCTTGTCTTCCTGGAGTATAAAATCTGCTGTAGGTCGCTTGACCAGAGGCTACCTGAGGTTTTGGGAAGCTGTTCTGACTTCAAATTGTACTGTCAAGAGGAGTTCTAGAACTCATAAGACTGAGAGTTTTCAATTCTCTAACCAAAGGACTCAATTCCAGTATTACATAAGTATTAGACTTTTCTATGTTGAACTTGTTTAAAGAGTTTTCTCTAAGGAAGGTTTTGGTTGATTTGAACTTCTTGGATAATTTTGTTAAGGATTATATATTTTTGTGGTTGCTTTACTGCTAGTGTTCTTTCCATATATGTGAACTATATTCTTAATTAAAATTTGTTTGATAAAAGCTACCTAATGGGTCATTTGAATCATACCTGAAGGGGAACATATCATGCTTATCCAAGGCAAATTCAAGATGTTAAATTTATGATCCAGGTGGGTTCCATAAAACATTTTGGAGTTTCTGACCTGAGCCATAACAGATATTTGAAACCAAACTATCTCCAATTTCATGGCCTCCCCCCACCCTACCACTTGTGTTTAAGACTAATTTACATGTATTTATTAGTGCCACAAGTAGGCTTACATTAAGTTACTGTGAAAATCCTCTAGTTGCCACACTCTGATGCCTGTTTGGGTACACTGAGGCAGAACTTAGCATGGCCAATTCACCTAACCTGCACATCTTTCAGATTGTGGGAGGAAACCGGACCACCCAGAGAAAATCCTCTAACATCTTGAGAAAATACATTTCAATAATATGGAACACAGGTAGAATGTGTGGAATCTGCACAATCTCCCAAGGCAGGCATTGAACTTGGGTCCCTAGCACTGTGAGGCAATGGTGCTTACCATGGTGCCCAACTCTCTCAGGAATTATACAATTTTTTTTTCTATTTCCCACTTTGAAAATTCCCAGTATTAATGAACTAAATACGCAACCATGGCATGATTTATCATTGGGTGGGGTAATGTCTTGACATTTATATTGCAGAGGGCAGTTGAGACAAACTGGTCATCTGAAAGGTATAGCTTCGGATTAATTATTTTTATTCAACAAAACAAACATCTTGAAGAAATTGAAGCTCCCACCTGTGACTTTCCATTTTAAAATCATTGTCAGTTTGAATTCAGGCTTGATGCAGCCTAACTATCAAAGTCTCTTCAATCATGTAACTTTTCCAGTTAAAAGTGAAAGAATATTTAGAGGTTGTCCACTGGCATCATCTCAATTTCAAATCGTTTGAATAAATTTAAATTTGATTATGTTATTATCAAAATTTTAATGCAGAAGATCTCAATTTAATTCTGGGAAGGATAAATACTGTTTTTTTTTATCGAAATTTCAGACAAAGATAAATTTCCCAGTCACTTAGTGAGGATGTAGAAGGGCTTAAATGAGCATCACTTTTTTGAAGGTGCAAATCCCTGACTTGAAGATAATTTAATTTTCTTTACGTTTCTTGGTCTCCCTGTATCATATATTATCTCTAATAAAGAGATTGTACTTTCAAGCAAGTTACTTCCACAGCACCAGAAATATAAAGCTGAAACTAACCATTAAGATCTGTGTCACAGTGTTCTACTGCTGGTTAGTTTTCTGATCTTTTCCTCCAGTCTGTAGAGAATTTTCTGCCCTCTACCCAGCATGCTCCTATAGCACATGAACATCAAAGACATAGAAACAATGAGTCAAGGAAATAGCCTGTCTTACAGAGGCGCAATACTTTGTGGAATACATACACTGCCATTTCGGCACACCCAAAAACCTCCTTGGAAAGATGAAGAATTACATAAGAGCCCAGTTCAAATAACCATAGACTAGAATCATAGAATCGACAGTGCAGAAGAGGCCATTTGACCCATTGAGTCTACACTGACTCTCTATCAGAGTATCTTACCCAGGCCCTCCCCCCTGCTCTATCTCTGTAACTGCCCCCCTCTCCCCACACATACACACATTTATTATGGCTAATCCATCTCACCTACACATCTGGGACACTGTGGGCAATTTAGCATGGCCAATTCATCTAGCCTGCACATCTTTGGACTGTTAGAGGAAACCATAGCACCTGGAAGGAACCCACACAGATACAAAGAGAATGGTGGAATTTGCACAATGAAATAAAAAATCTGGAAAATGCTTCTCCATTCCTCATTGGTAATCAAAACTTGGTAAGAAGTCTCACAACTTCAGGTTAAAGTCCAACAGATTTATCTGGTAGCAAAAGCCACTAGCTTTCAGAGTGCTGCTCCTTCATCTGTTAAATGGGAGTTCTGTTCATAAACAGGGCATATAAAGACACAAACTCAAGTTACAAAATAATGGTTGGAATGCGAGTCTTTACAGGTAATCAAGTCTTAAATGTACAGACAACGTGAGTGGAGAGAGGGTTAAGCACAAATTAAAGAGATGTATATTGTCTCCAGATGGAACAGTTAATGAGATTTTGTAAACTCAGGCAAATCATACTTACAAGTCAGTCAAAACTTGTCCAGGCAAACCAAAACTATGAACTCACCTTATGGACATATCTGGCTTAACTCATGCCTTACAGCTCTGTGACATCATATATTGGAGTGCCAATATTGTCACCAAAATGATACAACATTAAAAAGAACATACCACAGCACTACTTGACATGGTCATCATTCCTTACAATATGTATAAAACATAAGAAAGAATTTGAACTGACAATCTGATTGACACTCCAGTGCAACACTGAAGGAATGTTGCATTGTTAGAGGAACTGTTCTTGTGTTAAACATCAGGCCAAGGTCTTATTCCCTTGTTCCCATGATTGAAGTGGACATTAAAGGTGACATTAGTCAAAGAAGAGTAGGGAGTTCTGCCAGCTTCCTGGTCAATATTCCTACCTCAAACCTAAATATCCTTGGATCAATTTAATCATTCTTCATGTTATTGGTTTATAGATACAGTGTTTGTCTACATAACACTGGTCACTGTGTTCCCAATGAAATACATTCTTTGAAGCACAAGGTGTTTCACTATCATAAATTAAATATTCAAGTTTTCTCCACCAATCTGGTACAATAGAAATGGCTAAATATCACTTTAGATCACAACTCATCTTGTTCTGATGATGTGAGTTTATAGCTCTTCATCTGTGATTCATCTTGGCATAATGGATATCAGGACACAATCTGAAGGAGATAATGTGGTGGAGGCACTCCAATCACAGCATAATCCACAAGAGCCAAGCTGAATTACTTTACAGTCTGAGCTGAGTGCCAGCTTGGCATATCACGATCATATTCTTCCAACATACTGTACCTGTGTTCCGTATTATTGAAATATATTTACTCAGTGTTACAGAACACACACACAAATAGAAACTTACGTATACAGAAAAAATATTAGTGCAGAGTTATACCAGTTAAAATTGCACTCCACTGATCCTGCAGTGCAGAAGGAATTTGAAATGATAAATTCATGGTAGGAGTTCTCTCCCCAATCAATGGATCCTTCCATCCACCTCCAATCTCTCTCTACCTGAACACCTTTTTCTGGCCACCTTCTTGTTCTTGATCTTTTCATCGAGAACAGTCGGTGTGACATTGGTCATATCAACTTCTCTGTTCCTCTCACAGATTCTAATCTGTCTTCTTTGAGCCTCTGTTCTTGCAACTCAAACCCAGATTTTGTTTGCAAATCTGCTGACAAAGTGGTGCTGTTATTGTCTGGTGCACTGACTTCAATTTAGCAGATTCTGAGTGCCAAATCTTAGACACTTCCTCCTACTTCCCAGTGGACCACAACACTGCCAAATATCAAGACATTGTTTCCAGGACTATCACTGATCCCCACAGGGGTTCTTTCCTTCACAGCTTCTAACCTCATGGTCTCCCAACTCCAAATAGCCTGCTTTTACTTGCTCTACAAAATGCACAAAGAAGACTGCACAGGTAAGATCATTATATAAACCTGTTTCTGTCCCACTGAACTTAATTCCTCCTTTTCTTGACACGATTCTCCCTTCCCTTCCCACTTACATTTGAGATTTCTCTGATCCCCTACATCACACCAAAGATTTTTCGGCCCTCCCATCTCTTCTTCACTATGGATGTCCAATCCCTCCACACTTCCATCCCCTACTAGGATGGCCTTAGGGCTCTTCACTTCTTCCTTGAGTAGAGACCTGAACAATTCCTGTTCACCATCAGTCTCCTTCCTCTAGCTGAACTTGTTCTCTTACTTAATAATTTCTCCTTTAACCAGCTTCACTTTCTGCAAATGAAAAGTATGGTAAGGAAACTTCCTTAGGTGCAGTTATACTCACCTTTTTGTGGATTATTATATCTAAATGCATAACATTTGAACATTCAAGTTTTCTCCACCAATCTGATACAATAGAAATGGCTTTAGATCTCAGCTCTATATTTCCTTGTTCCAGTCTGATTCAGGCCCTCTTCCACAACTCTTTTTTCATTGTATTAATGACTACATCAACACTGTTTCATGCTCTTGTCTGGACCTGGAAAAATTATCAATTTTCTTTCCGATTTCTACCACGCTCTCACTCTGACATTTCCCTTTCCTCCCTTGATCTCTCTGTCTCCATTTCTGGCAATAGACTAACCTCCAATATTAATTACAAACTCACCGAGTTCCACAGCCATCTTGACTACAGCTCCTTAAACACCATGGCCTGTAAAAACTCCATCCCACTGCCCTTGTATCTCTGCCTATGTTGTATTTGTTTCAGTGATGCCATGTAAGAAAACAAAGTCTGCCTTTTTCCTTGACTGAGGATCTTTCCTGCGACACTGGTTGACAGGACATTCAACCATCTCTGACCATTTCCTGCATCTCCGCCCTCACCCATTCCCCTCCCTCTCAAAACTATGACAGGGTTCCCCCCATCTTCAATTTTCACCCCACTCCACTCCACAATCAAAGAATCAATCTCCTAATACCCAACACCCAACTTTTCCTCATCAGTCAAGCCTTTCATCCCAGGAATGAAAATAAAGAAGTTTCTGTGAACTGCTCGAATGTAAGTATATTCCTCTTTAAGTAAATTGACCAAAACCATATAACAATACCTTAGGTGCATCTTCATCAATGCCCTGTACAGTTTTAGTAATATTTCCCTACTTTCATTTTCCATCCTCCTATGCATTAAAAGCCAGTGTTCCATTGGCTCCCTCCTTACGGGTTCAGTTCCATCTGTTTGCATTTCATGGCAAGGAATCCTGAATTGCTCTGACTGAAGCATTTGGTAGTCTCTTTTGTTAAGTGATATTTGCTCTTCTATTGTTCCTACCAAAAGTACACCTTCACATTTCCCCACATTATAGTCCATCTGTCAAATTTTTGCCCCTTCACTTAACCTATCTATATCTCTTTGCAAACACTGTCTTCTTCACAACTTGCTTTCTCATCTATTTTTGTAACATCAGCAACTTTAGCTGCATAACACTCTGGCCTTTAAGCCAAGTCATTAACATAGATTGTAAATAATTGAGGCCTTAGTGTTACTATTTAATAGGTTCTGTTGATGGATGTTAAATACCTAATAGTTTAAAGCGGTAAGGTGAACAGGCGTTGGGTATATTGCTATATTAATTCGTTAATTATATTCAGATACATTTATAAAGAAGATTTGGCCAGCAGCGATTCTGGGTTAGAGTAGAAAAGCAAGGTCTGTAACAAGCAATAAACTGGCTCCACCAAAGCATCCCAGTCTCGGAGCCTTTTTCATGACCAGGCTTGGGAATGCTGGTACTCCGCATTGATTCTTGCAGCATCTGCTGATTACAATATGCCAATCTGAAAATGACCCATTTGCCCTAACACCAATGGCTCTTAGCTTTTCTGTGGCATCTCATCAAATGCCTTTTGGAAATTCACATACACTACATTGAGCAGTTCTCTTTATCCACCTTGCCTTCTATGCCTTCAAAGAACTTTCTCAACCCTGAATCTGCTTAATTGCATTATGATTTTCTGGATGTCATTTTATCCTCTTCGCCAATATAATAATCTTATCATAGCCAGTCTTCCGTCACCTATCAGCTTTGATTCACAGTGTGTTCTGAATATCGTTCAGTTGCTACAGAGTGCAGGTCAGCCCCAAGTCTTTCAACTGCTGGCCTGAATGGAGCCAGCTGGTTTTAAACCTTCTGCTGCTTTTTCCATACTGGGTGAACATCGAACTGCCTAATAGGGGAGCTTGTATTCTATAAGGTGGTCAGGGAGATCTATGTGTTGAGGTTTAGCCAGTTTGTTCACATTATTTATGTCCATAAAGCTTTAAAAATGCTCTATATTTAATTAAAGTCCTGTTGGAGAGGAATCTGATCCTATAACTGTTGCTTTTAATTTGAGAAAGGAGATTCCTGCAAGGTGATCTTATTGACTTGACTATCATTATCATTATCTATGATGTATCGCTGACAACAAGTGGCAGAAAAGAGTGCCCAGAACTGAGTTCCTCACATGCTGGACAATAACTAGAAATGAGGTCAAGATCAGTAAGGCCTAATTACATTTATGTACTGTGGCCCATTGTAAAATGCCAAAAGTTGTTCTTTAAGCTGCCAATAATTAATACAGAGGTGATGAGAAGAAACATTCTAAAGGCACATGAAGAGCTGCCTTTAAATCTTGCAATATTAACTTTAGCATCTGGGACAGCCCCAAACAGATCACAATTGTTGACTATTTACTGGGCAGGTTTGAATGAATTTGATAAAGGCAAAATACTATAGATGTTGGAATCTGAAATAGAAACAGAAAATGCTGGAAATTCTCAGCAGCATCTGACAACATCTGTGGAGAGAGAATAGAGCCAATGTTTTAAGTCTGGATGACTCTTTGTCAGAACTGACAAAGGGTCATCCAGACTTGAAACATTGGCTTGAATGAATTTGCAAATGCAAGATTGAGTTCCAAATGCTAAGCTTCTGGCACACAAGGATATTTCTCCACATCACTCAGCTTTCTGTATATCAGTGTAGCTGTGAATGCATGTCCCGGATTGGGCTCTCACCCAGCAGCACACCCATAACACTTGAGACTCTGCCATTGATTCAACAGGAGGCTTCATCATTATAGAGATAAATAACATGGAAAAAGGTTAATTGCAATACTACTTTAAATTAAATGAGAGTGGAAAACAGGTGCAAACTGGTAAACAGGTGGATGTTTTGGGTGGATATTATGTTGTTGTGCTGCCACTTTCAGAGTCCAGTCTTGTGTTTAGTTCATAACATCCTTGGCTGCTTTGCTGGCTTTGAGGCAGTCTAGTCGAAGCCTTTGTGCAGTGAACAACTTCTCAATAAACCCATCTTGCCAAGTGCAACCAACCCATGAGTGCTGTGACTTTCTTGCATCCTCAACATACATGATAAATAATGTTCGTACAGATATTCCGAAAGGAAGTCCAAAGATGTGCAGGTTAGGCGGATTGGCCATTATCAACGCACACGGTTACAATCTTAACTAAGCCTGTATGCAGTATGTCCTATGTGGGATGGGATTTTATGGCCTCACTCGAATGAGATCAGAAAATACTGCCCAAGGTCAACGGACGTTTACATTGTCCGCTCTTTGCCCGCTCCTATTCCGGGCAAGGTGGTAGAATTCTGGTGTTAGTGTCACCAATGCGCCGTAAACAATAGCTAAACTTTCCTACTTTTATATTTTACCCACCCTTGCAACAGATATCAGTGGGATTTTCCAGTCCTGCCCTCTCATCTCAGGGGCTTAATTTTCAGCAACAGAAGTGAACCCTAATTTGCCAGTGAGCCTTGCTGGGGAGCCCACCACAGGAGGTCTCCACTCACATGATCAGAAGATCCCACTGACGGGAAGGGCCTGAACATTTTGACCAATGTTTTCCCTCCTGGGAAAAACTAAAATTAAAAATAAAGAGTCCCCCATTTACAGTGGAGATTAGGAGAATTTTGAATATTTTCAAGGCTGAGTTGAGTTCTTGACTCACAAGGGAATCAAAGAGTACAGGGAGTAGGCAGGATGGTAGAGTTGAGGCCACAATCAGATCAGCCATGATCTTGTTAAATAGCAGAGCAGACCTCAGGCCAAATGGTCCACTCCTGCAGCTAATTAACATATAAAAACATGTATATGTAATTCTGTAGAATCCAGAGAATTCCAGGTAACCCAAATTCTATGTTAGTTTATATTAGCACACGTATTTTAGTTACTGCTGAATCACATATTTTAATGATTTGATAAATTATGCATTTTACAATTACGTACAAATGACTTTCTTCACAAAATATTCACAAAACCAAATGGCATTTGGGTGTTTTTTTTGTAGTCTTTGGATTTCATTGGCTGGATGGTGATGCAGTTAAAGTAAATCTTAAAATATCAATGATGTGGAGATACTAGCGTTCGACTGGGGTGGGCAAAGTAAGGAGTCTTAATCACCAGGTTAAAGTCCAACAGGTTTATTTGGAATCATGAGCTCTCAAACTGCTGCTCCTTCATTAGGCGATTGGAGAGGTAGATTTCACAAACACAGCATATATAGGTAATGACGGTTGGAATGCAAGTTTTTACAGGATCAAGTCTTTATAGGTACAGTGTGAATGGAGAGAGGGATAATCACAGGTTAAAGAAATGTGAATTGTCTCAAGCCAGATAGTTAGTAGGATTTTGCAAGTGCAGGCCAAATGGTTGGGATTACATGAACCCAAGATCCTAGTTGAGGCTGTCCTCACGTGTGCAGAACTTGGCTATCAGCTTTTCCTTAATGATTCTGCGTCGTTGTGTGTTTTGAAGGCTGCCTTGGAGAATGCTTACCCGAAGATCAGAAGTTGAATGCCCTTGACTGTGGAAGTGTTCCCCAACTGGAAGAGAACATGCCTGCCTGGTGCTTATCACACAATGTCCATTCAACCTTTGTCATGGTGTCAGCGTAGTCTTGCCAATGAAGATCTAAGAACATAAGAACTAGGAGCCCAAGTAGGCCATCTGACCCCTTGAGTCTTCTCCTCCATCTAATAAGATCATGGCTGATCTTTTTGTGGACTCAGCTCCAGTTACCTGACCGCTCGCCATAACCCTTAATTCCTTTACTGTTCAAAAATGTATCTATTCTTGCTTTAAAAACATTCAATGAGGTAGGCTCAATGGCTTCACTGGGAAGGAACTCCCACAGTTTCACAACCCTTAATGAAGACCAACACAACATACATGTTCAACTCAGTCCTAAATCTGTTTCTCCTTACTTTGAAGTTATGCCCCCTAGTTCTAGTTTCACCTGCTCATGGAAATAATTTCCCTGCTTCTGTTTCATCTATTCCCTTCATAATCTTACATGTTTCTATAAGATCTTCCTTCATTCTTCTGAATTTCAATGAATCTACTCAGTGTCTCCTCAATAGCCTACTCTCTCAGCTCCAGAATCAAACTAATGAATCTCCTCTGTACCCCTCCAGTGTTAGAATATCTGTTCTCAAGTAATGAGACCAAAACTGTACACAGTACTCCAGGTGTGACCTCACCAACACCTTATACAGCTGCAACATAATCTCACTGTTTTTAAACTCCATCTCACTAACAATGAAGGAGAAAATTCCATTTGTCTTCATAATTACCTGCTGTACCTGCAAATCAACTCCTTGAGATTCTTGCAAAAGCTTGCCCAGATCCCTCTGCACAGCAGAAGGCTGCAATTTTTTACTATTTAAATAATCGTCCATCTTTCTGTTATTCCTATGAAAATGAATGACCTCACATTTACCAACAATGTATGCTATCTGCCAGACACTTGACCACTCACTTAGACTATCTATATCACTTGGCAGACTTTCAGTATCCTCTGTACACTTTGCTCTGCTATTCATCTTAATATTATCTGTGAATTTTGACACACTGCACTTGCCCCCAATTCCAAATCATCAATGTAAATTGTAAACAATTGCAGTCCTAACACTGTTCCTAAGGCACACTACTAGTCACTGATTGCCAACAGAAAAATACCCATTTATCCCCACTCTTTGCTTTCTGTTAGTCAACCCAATCCTCTATCTATGCTAATACATTATCTGTAACACCGTGCACCTTTATCTTATATAACAGTCTTTGGTGTGGCAACTTATCATATGCCTTCTGGAAATCCAGATACACCACATCCACAGGTTCCCCATTATCTACTGCATATGTAATGTTCTCAAAGAATTCCACCAAATTAGTCAAACATGACCTACCTTTCATGAACTCATGCTACGTTTTACCAATGGGACCATGGGATGTCTCGCTATTTCTTCCTTGATGCTAAATTCAAGCATTTTCCCTATTACAGAAGTTAAGCTAACCAGCCTTTAGTTACCTATCTTTTGTCTACCTCCTTTTTTGAACACATGTCACATTTGCTGTTTTCCAATCTGCAGGAACCATGCCAGAGTCCAGTGAATTTTGGTAAATTACCACCAGTGCATTTGCTTTTCTCCTTTAGTATCCTGGGATGCATTCCATCAGGACCAGGAGATTTGTCTACCTTTAGCCCCATTAGCTTGCCCAACACTACCTCTTACATGATAATGAGAGTTTCTAGATCCTCTCCAGCCATAGGCTTTCTATCATCAATTTTTGGTATGTTATTTGTGTTTTCCACTGGGACCGAAGCAAAATACCTCTTCAATGCCTCAGCCATTTTCTTATTTCCAGTCATTACATCCCCCTCCTCATCCTGTAAAGAACCAATGTTTACTTTAGCCACTCTTTTTCATTTTATATATTTGTACAAAGTTTTGCTATCTGTTTTTATAGCCTGAGTTAGTTTACTTTCATAATCCATCTTACTTTGCAGCCTTTTTTCATGGCTTTCTGTTGACCTTTAAATATTTCCCAATCCTCTAGGTTCTCACTAATCTTTGCTACTTTGTATGCATTTTCTTTCAATTTGATACCCTCTTTTATTTCCTTAGATATCTATGGTTGATTATCTCTTTTTCTAAGTTCTTCCCTTTCACTGGTATATACTTTTGCTGGTCATTGTGAAAGATCGTTTTGAAAATCCTTCACTGTTCCTCAATTGTCCCACCATAAAGTTTTTGCTCCCAGTCTACCTTAGCCAACACCTCCCTTATCCCTTTATGGTCTCCTTTGTTTAAGCACAAGTCGCTGGTATTGGATTTTATCTTCTCACGTTCCATCTGTATTTTAAATTCAACCATGCCGAGATAGCTTCTTTTGAAAGGATCCCTAACTGCAAGATCATTCATTATTCTTCTCTCATTACACAGGACCAGATCTAGGATAGCTTGCTCCAACGTAGTTCCATTATACATGTTCAAGGAAGCTATTGTGGATACATTCTACGAACTTCTTCTCAAGACTATCTTGACCAACATGTTTTGATGAATTGATATGTAGATTAAAATCTCCCATGATAATTGCTGTACCATTTTTACGTGCATCAGTTATTTCTTCGTTTATTTCTTGCTCCATTATGATGTCATTATTTGGTGGCCTATAGACTATGCCTATCAGTGACTTTTTCTCCTTACTATTTCTAATTTCCACCCAAATGGATTCAACCTTTTTTTGTAGAACCGATATCATCTCTCAGTATCGCTCTGATGTCATCCTTAAATATCAGAGCTTGCTACCTCCCTTACCTTCGTGTCAGTCCCTCCAAACAGTCTGATAACCTGGAAATTTAACTCACAGCCGTGGCCATCTTGCAATCATGTCTCTGTAATGGCCACCAAATCATACTTGTTTGCGATGATTAGTGCCATCAATTCATTTACTTTATTTTGAATGCTATGGCCATTCAGATAAAGTGTCCTTATGCTGGTTTTTGTACTTTTTGAATTCTAACACTTCCATTAATAACATCTCCTGAGTTTTCCTTCCTTTCAATTTTTTTCCTGGTTTTTGATGTAAACCTGTTAGACTTTAACCTGGTGTGAGACTTCACTCTAAAATATCTATATATTAGATATGTTTACTGTCTCACCAATCATCTGAAAAAATATAAAAATCTTAACTTTGAATTATAAGTCTGATATTTTAACACAACTGGAGAAAATGAACACACAACCAACTTCATCCTGATAGGATACTCTGATTGAAATATATTTTTGGTAACAATGCACAAACTTGGATCAAGAATTGAAGAGTTAAATACTTGATTTAGTTATAGAATTAGACCTCTTTTCAAACTGATTACATTCCAATTACAACCACATCGACTATTTTGTTCACCAATATATGGTTTGCAGATCATTTCAGGAGCTCCAGGATAAACACTCGATACCAACTGCAAGGACTGAGAATTGCAATGTTAATGCATTTCTTAATGCCTTTCCTGCATATATAACATCACTTAAGGAAGAAAAATTACTTTGAGCCAGAAGCCAGTCCCAGGTTAACCAAGAACACCCTGGAGTCATTGCACAGTCATTGTTTATTTACTGTTAACACAAATAAATTTTGATCTCAGTCCACAGGATAAGGACCAAAAAATAGTCTTGCTTAAAATAACATTAGAAATAAGGTTCCTTATACTGGTTTGGAATACCTAAGTACTGTTTTTGTTTGATCAGAGTACAGGCTACTCCTGTGCTGGTTAAATGCCAATGCCTAAGGTTGAGTGAACTGTTGAATCAAAGATTAGAAGTTTCCTCCGGATATGTATATCTTTATATAATATGACACGAAGAAAATGAGAAAATTGCTTTCAAACATTTTAAAATGTTAATATATTGAGATACTTTATTTGTATTAAGAAAAGCAGAAGTTCTGTTAATCTGCATTGATTTAATATCTAGTTAACAAGATGATGTGCAGTTTGCATTTTTCTACCTGGATTTATCAAATTGATACAACCTACCTGGCAGTCAGTCAAAGACTGGACCAAATTATCAGGGAGGAATGAGTAGATGAGGGAGAAATTGGGTGTGGGGATTAACCCAAAAATGTTCATTGCTTTACAGCAAGTTAAAAATTATGCTATCTGCTGCTTCACATGGATGCAGCATGCAGACAGGGAGTTACTCAAACTGTTCATTGGCTACATGCAGCATAGAATGTCTTATATCACAAACAGCCTGTGCTACTTAAAGGCAGCCTGGACTTTTAAAGAAAAGATGCATTTTGGCTGCAAGAACAATTTTGATAAAAGGCTGTTAGCCTGAAACATTAAGGGGGTTATTCTCCCAGCCTGCTGTGCTGCTCTAGCAGTGCAGCTGGCTGGGAGATGTCAGCAGATGCAATTTCGGAAGCTTCCCGCTGGGCACCATGGCTTTCATGCGTCTCCGTGGCAAATATTTTCAGAGTAATCAGCTCTGCGCCAGAAATCTGGCGTTGGCTAACTATCAGGAGGCTAGTAATGCAGAGCCACTGTGCATGTAATGACCTCAGGGCTGAGAGATGAGGCACATGTTGTGGGGCCTGCTCAGCACTATATTGTCAACCTCTCAGGCGGGATTAGGCCCCATCCCAAATTTTTGGAGTGAATCCTGCTAGGACACTCTGTCATGCAGCGTGCTGGAGATTCAATCTGAAAATCCTGCTAAAATAATCAGTGTGACTTACTCACATTTTTCATATGAATTGGAGACTTAGAATTGTTTTGGGAGAATCCCGGCCTTACTCTCTCCGCAGGAAGGTTATGATGGAGCTATATTAAATGCTTGTTAGGCCACAGTTAGACTACTGTATGCAGTTTTGGTTGTCACACTATAGGAAGGATGTGATTACACTAGAAAGGGTACAGAGGAGATTCACCTGGATGTTTCCTTGGCTTGAGCATTTTAGTTACAGAGAGGCTGGTTACGCTGAAGGGTCCTCATTGAGGTGTACAAAATTATGAGGGACATAAAGAGCATTGATAGGAATAACCTTTTCCCCTTAGTAGAGGGGTCAATAACCATGGGGCATAGATTTAAAGTCGGGGCAAGAAATTTGGAGGGGATTTGAGAATTGTTTTTTCCAGAGAGTGATGGGAATCTGGAACTCACTGCCTAAAAGTGTGGTAGGAGCAGCAATCCTCAGAACACTTAAAAAACCAATTGGAGAGCATTTTAACACCCATAGCATACAAGGTATGGACCAAGTGCTGGAAGATGGGATTAGAATTGATAGGCGCTTGATGATCACTGCAGACTTGATGGGCCAAAGATCTTTTTATATGCTGTGAGTCTCTAGGGTAGCATAGTGGCACAGTGGTTAGCACTTCTGCCTTACAGTACCAAGGACATAGCTTAAATTTCAACATTGCATCACTGTCTGTGTGAAGTTTTCACATTCTCCTTGTGTCTGTGTGGGGTCTTCTCCCACAGTCCAAAGCTATGTAGGTTAGGTGGCTAAACCAAGGTAAATGTGCAGGTTTGCAGGGAAAGGATGGTTGGTTGAGCCTTGGTAAATTGCTCTCTTGAAGAGTCAGTGCAGACTTGAACAGCTGAATGGCCTCCTTGTAGGGATTCTATCAACCTATGGCTGTGTGAGATACAATTTGACTTGATGAATAATTCCATCATTTCATGAAAAAAGTCCCATTCCATATGTGAAATATTCTTATCATCATAACTGCGACAATGCGTTGACAAGCCAAGTGTACAAATTTCTATGAGCCTTCTGTGAGGAGTTCATTGTGAGCAGAGCATATTTTATAGTGAATCTCTCTTCATGCTCTGCTGCCTCACGCACACCCAGCTCCACCGCTGTTGGCAAGGGTCAATCCTATGAGAACACTTGATGCTGCCATTAGCAGAATTCCCAGTACCGAGGAACTGTACCTTCAAGGAAATTTCGACACAAGGATGGATACGACCACATAGCTTGGCCAACATACATTGGGCACGAGAAAACTGGAAGATGAACAGAAATGGATGATGCTGGTGATATGCTGTTACCATGGACTCTGTTTGACAAACAGTTACTTCCAAACCCTGGTTGTCACAACACGTCCAAGTTCTGAGTTCACGCCATTGATACCAGCTGGATATCACCATCACCAGATGCATGAACTTCAACAGTATCCTTACTACTTATAGCTAACTATGACACTGATCAGTCCCTGGTGTGTTGCAAAGTCAAGCTTTAGCCAAGGAAACAAAGCCACCTCAGGAAGGAAGATTGGATCAACATATGCAGTGTCACTGTTCCTGAAAGAACTCAAGAGTTCCTCAATCAGGTTCTATTGGACAATAATACTCAAGGCCAGAGTGCAGTGTTAAATGAAATTATTTGGACAACACCATTTGGAACTCTACACTCACTATATACTGGAAAATAAATCAGAGGAACAGCTTTGAAGCTCATTGGACTGAAATGGGACTATTTATCACAACCAAGAAGAGAACACTCATGAGGTACAAGCAAATCCCCAGCAAACAAAACTTAGATGCTCTCAGCATGCCACAATTATGTGTCAGCAAACTGCTTGGCACTGTGCCAATCAATACTATTTGAAACTCTGCAACAGCTTCCTGGGAATGCTGGAGGCTTGTATGAAAGAATCATGAAAGTAACAGACCCAGCAGCATCCAAATCAACCCCCCAAGAAGACAAAGACAGGTGATTATCTCTGAACCCTGCAAGCAGATGGATATGTGTGTGGAGCACTATCTCTATGAGTCCATGTTAACAGCACATCTCCAGCATCGTCCTAGCCATTTCATTTTGCCGATCCTCTGGCGCTCAATGTACGTTGGCCAAGCTGTGTGGTTGGTGCTCTTATGTTGAAATTTTCTTGAAGGTACAGTTCCTCGGTGCTGGGAATTCTGTTGATGGCAATCAAGCAATCAAAGATTAGACATGGCATGAATCACTTCCAGCCTCCCTGGTCAGTCTGGATCCACTACAGCTCGCCTACTGCCACAACAGGTCCATAGAAGATGTCATTTCCCTGGCCTTGCACTCAATCCTGGAAAATCTAGATATCAAGGATACCTACGTCAGACTCCTATTATTGACTGCAGCTCAGCCTTCAACACCATTATTTCCATGAAACTCATCTCCAAACTCCATGGCCTGGGCCTTGGCATCTCCTTCTGTGACTGGATCTTCAACTTCCTAATTCACAGACCACAATCATAAGAATAGGCAACAATACCTCCTTCCTGATCATCCTCAACACCAGTGCCCCACAAGGCTGTGTTCACGTCCTCCTGCTATACTCCTTATACAGCTATGACTGTGCAGCCAAATTCCCCTCCAATTTAATTTTCAAGTTTGCTGACAACACCACTGTATTGGGTTGGATCTCAAACAATAACTAAACTGAGTACAGGAATGAGATAGAGAATCTGGAGAACCGGTGCGGCTAGAATAATCTCTCCCTCAATGTCAAAAAAATGAAGGAGAATGTCATTGACTTCAAGAAGCGTAGAGGAGAAAATGCCCCTGTCCACATGAATGGGGATAAAGTAGAAAGGGTCGAGAGTTTCAAGTTTTTAGGTGTCCAGATCACCAACAATCTGTCCTGGATCCCCATGCTGACAGTATAGTTAGGAAAGCTCACCAACGCTTCTACTTTCTCAGAAGACGAAGGAAATTTGGCAAGTCAGCTATGGCTCTCGCCAACTTTTCCAAAGGTACCATGGAAAGCATTCTTTCCAGTTGTATCACAGCTTGGTATGGCTCCTGCTCTGCCCAAGACTGCAAGGAACTATAAAAGGTCGTGAATGTAGCCCACTCCATTGCGCAAACCAGCCTCCTATCCATTGACTCTGTCTACACTTCCGTTGTCTCGGCAAAGAAGCCAGCATAACGAAGAACCCCTCACAGTCTGAACATTCTCTCTGCTACCTTCTTTCTTCAGGATAAAGATACACAAGTCTGAGGTCAAGTGCCAATTGACTTAAAAACAGCTTCTTTCCTGCTGCTGCCAAACTTTTGATTAGACTTACCTTTATTAAGTAGATCTTCCTCTACACCCTAGCTAATGACAGTAACACTTTACTCTGCACTCTCTCATTTCCTTCTCTATGAACAGTAAGTTTTGTCTCTATTGTGTACAAGAAACAATATTTTTCACTGAATGTTAATACGTAACAATAATAAATCAAATCAAATCAAATCAAATCATAGGTCACTAGTGGAATGCCCCAGGGATCTGTTCTAGGACCCTTGCTGTTTGTCATTTTCATAAATGGCCTGGATGAGGAAGTGGAGGGATGGGTTAGTAAGTTTGCCAATGACGTGAAGGTTGGTAGTGTTGTGGATAGTTTGGAGGGATGTCCGAAGTTGCAGTGAGACACAGATAGGATGCAAGACTGAACGGAGAAGTGGCAGATGGACTTCAATGTGAATAAATGTGTAGTGGTCCATTTTGGTAGGTCCAATGAGATGAAGGAGTACAATATCAAGCGTAGGAGTCTTAGCAGAGTTGAAGAACCTTGGGGTCTGGGTCCATAGGACTTTTAAATTTGCTTTGCAGGTGGAGAATGTGGTTAAGAAGGCATATGGTGTACTGGCCTTCATTAATCGAGGGATTGAGTTTAGGAGTCGAGAGGTAATGCTGCAACTTTATAAGACCCTTGTCAGACTCCACTTGGAGTACTGTGTGCAGTTCTGGTCACCTCAGTGTAGGAAGGATGTGGAAGCTATTGAAAGGGTGCAGAGGAGATTTACAAGGATGTTGGCTGGATTGGGTGGCATGCTCTATGAAGATAGGTTGAGAGAGTTAGGTCTCTTCTCCCTGGAGAGACGAAGATTGAGAGGCAATCTGATAGAGATTTATAAAATGTTGACAGGTTGATAGAGTGAATTCTCAGGGGCTATTTCCCAGGGCTGAAATGGTAGCTATGAGAGGACACACGTTTAGCTGGAGAGCAGGTACAGAGGAGGTGTTAGGGTAAGTTTTTCACTCAGACGGTGGTGAGTGAGTGGAATCGGCTGCCATCGATAGTGACAGAGGCGAGCTCACTGGGGTCTTTTAAAAGACTTCTGGATGAGTACATGGGATTTAACGAGATTGAGAGTTATAGATAGACCTGGTAGATATGGATATGATCGGCGCAACTTGTAGGCGGAAGGGTCTGTTTGTGCTGTTGTGTTCTATGTTCTATATATAATTTCATTCTCCCAGGTCATCCTTGTTTTCCATTCTGTGCTTCAGTTTTTGTTTCCTTTGTAACTAGAAGGATCTGTTTCTCATTTCAATTCAGGTCTGTCTTAAAAAAACATAAGCTTTGAATTTATGGATTCCATTACTAGTGGCATTAGGTCTTGTTATGTTCTATGTTCTCAACTCTCCACAATGGAGAACATTGTCCTTGAAAAAGCTGAAGACATTCCTGTCATGGAGGAGCTGGATAGCAAGACCACCATAGTAGAACTCAACAAGATCGTTGATTGTGTTGACAGTGATTAAGTCCTAGGAAATGATTGCATTCCATCTGAAATCATCAGAAATGGAAAACCAACACTGCACCTGCATAAAGTTTATGTTTCTGCTGGGAGGATAGATTTGGACTTTCAGGTATGATGCAAATATAGTCATCTTGTACAAAAGCAAAGAGGACCACTATGATTGCAACAATGACTGAGGCATCTCCATGTTGTGTTTTATGGGGGAGGTCTTTGCTTGCATTGTTCTGACAAAATTGGTGACCCAAAGCATTGCACATATACCCAGAGTCTCGGTACACTTCATAGTTGGCAGAACGACAGCTGACAGTTACAGGAGAAATTCTATGGACAGCACAGACCATACCTCATTGCCTTCATAGACCTCACCAAAGCCTTTGAGATTGTCAGTAAAGAAGGACTGTTCAAGCTGCTGTGGAAAATAGGCTGCCTGACTGGACTTCTAGAGGTGATTTCTGCTTTCCAGGAGTTTATGCATAGTTTAGACAGTTACAATATAGCATCAAGGTTAGCAGCAGAGTAAAACAGGGCTGTATCCTACACCAGCTCTCTTTGCTGCTATTTTAAGCTTTCAGTGTGTCTCAAATGAGGATATCTACCTACATGTTAGAACCAGTGGCAAGCAGTTCGATTGTGCTCCATGATAAATGTGCATAATGTCCTATTCTGTGCGTTGCTGTTTGCTTATGATGTTGCATTTGATATCTCATACTGAAGTATACTTACAACAGCTTGTAGATCAGTTCTTCTGGACCTACAAGCAATTTGGACTGACAGTCAGCATCAGGATCAAAGCTACGGGCAGGAAGGGAATCCACATTCAATCAACATTGACAACCTCACTTTGGAAGTCATCAACAGCTTCACATACCTTGGATTAATAATTACAAACAAGCAGCCCTTTAATACCAAAATCAGCACCAGGATTGCCAGAACCCCAACCATCAGGTCAAAGCTGAAAATGTTGAGTGTGGACTAATAGCAAACTAACCAAAAATACTAAATGTCGTACGCACCTGACCTGTGTTCTCAGTACCCTCTTTTACAGCAGTAAGTCATGGACAACAAGACAAGGGAAGTGGCTGAACAGCTTCAACTCCACTGCTGCAGATTGAGCATCCTCTGGTCACTTCTCATTTTGACAAAGTGCAAAATATGGAAGTTTACCAGCATGCGGGATCCCTGGTCACTCCACTGGCTGGATTATCTGAGCTAAATTGATGAGACCTACAAGCCCAAAGTCATGCTCTATGGTGAGATTGTTGTTGGCATGAGACCAGCAAGTTACCTATATCCATGAAACCAGAATGTCTATCAGCAAGTTCTCAAGTTGACTGGGATTGGAGTCGATGCATGGGAAGTCCTTGCTGCTGACCAGAGTACCTGGGGACAAGCAGTCAGGAAGGCCAATGAAAAAGCAGAGGATAAAAGAAATAACTACATATTGTGAAAGAGAGCTCAGCTGAAGGACAACACATCAGTTAATCTTGGGCCAACATCATTCATCTATGCTAGCTGCAGAAGTAAGTGCCAGTCATGAATCATTGCACAGTCACAATGTACAATGTTTGTTATACAAGTGACATTCATTTTGGGTACATGGATGCCAATAATAGTTTTAAACCCAAGCAATTGCCCTATCAATGGCCAGGTGGAGTTCAAATTTAACCAGTGGACACAATGTGAGTCATTTTTTGGACTGAACAACAGCTACAACCTGAATGGTTTTGGCAACCTCAGTGATGTTGGGTGGCTACACAGAGACCTTGGCCAGTACAGGAATAGTTTACAAAGGCACACGGGCACTTTTGAGATCAAGGTCAAATAGACAAGCAGTAAGAAAGAGTTGTTTCTGGTGGATGTTTTATTCTGCTACAGGCACTCAGTTGTTACTTTTTAGCGTGGTGGATTGAGCCTTATCGAGCGGTGAGAAGCAAGGTGTGCTGCTGGTGGTTGAGGAGGTTTTTGAACAAAGGCAGGCTTGGGATGGAGGAGACTTTCTCCAGTAGCTTGAGCTTGCTTGTTGCAATCACCATTGTGATGTGGGATGGTGGGGCAGTGGTGAGGGTGGGATGGGGGTAGTAATATTGTTCAAGGCTGGGAGATAGAGAGGGTCACTTGGTCAGAGAGAACCGGTCATGTTGCACCTTGCCCAGTTGAATTGCACATCAGTAAGTTTAACGTGGGCAGACTGGTACCATGCTGTGAACATTATTCCGCAGTTCAGTATGTGACGGCCAGTGCAGAGGTCCTTAGAGTCTTGGCCTGTGGTCCCCTCATGAGGTACAACCAGTTTACTGAGGTTGTTGTGGGATTTAACTTTTTCCATGAGTGGTCAATAATAAAATAAATAAATAATGGTAAAACTTGCCTAATAAAATATATTGGCTACAATTGCAAAAGATTTAAAGGGCAGAATTTTACAGCCGCTGTCAAATTGAAATTTTCCAGTTCCCCAGACAGGTCAATGGAATTTTGAACAGCTTGCCTCATTTTCCAGCCCTGCCCTTACCCCAGTGGGGGTGGAAAATTCCACCCATAGAGTACAAAGTTTGAATTGACAGAAACTTGTGACATTACAGTGTAGACACTTCTATTCCTACCCACTCCACATAAATAGATTTAAAACTTATCTTTTAGGACTCTGGCTTTTTGCCAACTGATTCAACTGTACAGAATGGTAGGTAGAAATTTAAAAAAGTGCCCTGCTGTCAATTCCAGCAACATGTCCAGCATATCCATTCTTGCAGGTTTTTTTTTACCAAATTCCTCCCCAAGAGTTTCCCCCTACCTTCCAATAAATAGTGAGACCAATGATGTTACCTTTAGAATAAACAGCAAAGATAAACATGCTGTGCAGCAACAATGGATTCAAACCACATGATTTTATCTCCCTCCCGATTTCCACCAAAGGGTTAAAGTTCCCTCAGCTTACATCTGCTTGTTTCTCAGTGGGTTGTTTCTAAGCAATACTTTTAGGACTCATTAGTGCCATCGATCCATGCCAAATGGCATTGGAGAAGGCATTATCCATTATGTGGGTCCTGAAGGGGCTCTCACTGCTGGAAGCAACAACTATTTGTTCACAATTGAGCAAATGATGCTCGCTGCTCCCTTGCAAAGAAACTAGACGGTGTAATGACATCAATCACAATATCAGTGCTTCAACTGAAAGAAAAACATTGGCAAAAATAGCTTGCGTTATAAATGAATCACGGTTTACACAATATTTGTTCTGATGTTTTAATATGACAGACCCTTATGATTATACTCCAAAAAGATATCAATTTCTCATACATATGTGGCAATATTTTGTCCATAACTGCTGATCTTCACCCTATCCTTGAAACACCTGAAGTCCTGTTTACTTTACAGCCAATAAAGGCAGAATAAGTTGTATTTACTGGCCCGAGAGCTGTTACGTCCAACCCAAAGAATGACTTTTGGCAGCACCAGCTGAAGCCAAATAAAAATGCTACCCCCAGAGGCAGAATGTGCAATTAAATCTTTGGTTTGCTGTTCAGTGCAGAACTTCTCCATCTTGGGGGAAGGTAGAGTAAACAGTAAACAAAATGCATGACAAACAGAGTTCAATGAGTTAGGTGAGGGTGAGTAGTTGAAATTTTAAATCCAGTCCTACCTTCAACCTGCTCACTTATTTTTTATTTATTCACTTGTGGGACATGGGCTTCACTAGCTGGTCACATTTATTGCCCATCCCTAGTTGAGAGTCAACCACATTGCTGTGGCTCTGGAGTCACATGTAGGCCAGACCAGGTAAGGATGGCAGATTTCCATCCCTAAAGGACATTAGTGAACCAAATGGATTTTTCCAACAACCAATTTAACTTATTTTAAAATAGGCAGATAATCAAACTGCCTTGAGAATATGGGGTAGTTGGTAAAAATTTTTAAGAAGGCCGAGTCTCTCCATTATCATGTTTCACCTGTAACAAAAATCAACAGGTAAGAGGTGAAAATTTGGATCCTTGAGGTAAACACAGCATTGATCCTGCAAGACCAGTAAAGCCACTATTTAAAAAAGGAGGTAGACAAAAGGTGAGTAACTATAGGCCAGTTAGCTTAATTTTTGTAGTGGGGAAAATGCTTAAATCTATCATCAAGGAACAAATAGCAAGACATCTGGATAGAAATTGTCCCATTGGGCAGATGCAGCATGGGGTCACAAAAGCAGATCTTATTTAACTAATGTCGAGGAATTCTTTGTGAACATTATAAGCACAATGGACAATGGGGAAACAGCTAAATGTAGTGTACCTGGATTTCCAGAAGGTGTTCGACAAGGTGCTGCACAAAAGGCTGCTGCATAAACTAAAGATGCATGGCATTATGGGTAATGTATTAGCATAGATAGAGGATTGATTAACAGAAAGCAAAGAGTGGGGGTAAATGGGTATTTTTCTGGTTGGCGATCAATGACTAGTGGTATACCTCAGGTTTCCATGTTGGGACAGCAATTGTTCACAATTTACACAGATGGTTTGGAGTTGGGAACCAAGAATAGTGTGCCAAAGTTTGCAGATGACACTAAGGTGCGTAATAGATCAAAGTGTACAGATGACATGGAACATATGCAAAAGGATATAGATAGATTAAGTGAGTGGTTAAAGGTCTGGCAGATAGAATGCAATATTGGTAAATGTGAGGTCGTCCTGTTTGGTATGAATGTCAAAAAAAATTGACTATTATTTAAATGGTAAAAATTGAAGCATTCTGCTGTGCAGAAGGACCTGGATGTCCTTGTGCATGAATCAGAACAAGGTGGTTTGCAGGTTGTTGTGGGGAATTTTGAAAGTTGGCCAATATATGTCTGAAAACTTAGACTCTATTCAAAAAACGCATAAAAGGCAAAGTCTCTGTTAAAAGAGCTGACAAATTTATTTGAAACATGAAGTCAAACAGAACAAACAAAACATGAACGTGCAGCCACTCCGGAAATCTTCCGAACGATTAAATAGCTCAGGTTCAGAGTTGTGAAACCTCTCTGAGAGATCCGATCATTCAGCCAAATTACCAAGTCAGTTTTATAGGATTCTTTTATATATATTTTGCCTTCCATTAGCTTAGGAATGATTTCATTTCAAAATTATATATCAATACACACTTTGTCAGTTACTCTGGCCATTCATAATTTGCCACCCAGCACAATGCTTTTTTACTGGTTTGTTTAATACAGATATCATCCTCTATTTTGGCAAATCTCACTTCCTGGTTGCTAGGCTCTCCCTAGAGGTCAAAATGGACCTTCCCACTGGCACGTTGCCAGATGAATAGACACATGAACCTTGGGCCTTAGATTGGTATTTATTCTACGCCTAGACAATGAATGCAGCTATTCATAAAGTTACAACATTTGTTCCACGTATGCAACATTTTTAATACCTTTCCCTGCTACTTAAGGGATATTCACCCTATGGTTCTAACTTTCTGGCCTAAACCATTATACATTGTGGCATCTTGTTCCTGACCAAAGTGAACAATATATTAAAATACATTTAATACTTTGACACATACATACTCTAAAATCATATTCATTTGTTTTAATACTGTTACTGCATTCACATATGTGCAAACTGTCCATATTAACTTATAAAAAATCATTTAACCCCTTCTTGCTATCCTGTTTCCTCAAAGACTATATCTGTCTGTGAATCTCACTAGTTGATTTGAAATTCCCCTCTACACAGATGCAGCAGGTAGTTATTTGATTTGATTTATTATCGTTATGTATATTAGTATACAGTAAAAAATACTGTTTCTTGTGCACTATACAGACAAAGCATACCATACATAAGAAAGGAAAAGAGAGAACACAAAATGCAGTGTTACAGTCACAGTTGGACTGTGTACAGAAAGATCAACTTAAGGCAAGGTAGTTCCATTTAAAAGGCTGATGACAGCAGGGAAGATGTTCTTGAATCAGTTGGTACATGATTTCAGACTTTTGTATCTTTTTTCCAATGGAAGAAGGTGGAAGACAGTATGTCCGGGATGTGTGGGGTCCTAAGTTATGCTGGCTGCTTTTCTGAGCAGCGGGAAGTGTAGACAGTGTCAGCAGATGGGAGGCTGGTTTGACTGATGGATTGGGCTTTGTTTACAAACCTTCGTAGTTTTTAGCGGTCTTGGACAGAGCAGGAACCACACCAAGCTGAGATATAGCCAGAAAGAATGTTTTTTTATGGAGCATCTGTAGAGGTTGGTGAGATTTGTAATGAACATGCCAAATTTCCTTAGTGTCCTGAGAAAACAGAGGCATCGGTGGGCTTTCTTAACTAACAGTTAATAGAACATAGAACATAGAACATTACAGCACAGAACAGGCCCTTCGGCCTTCGATGTTGCGCCGACCAATATAAAAAGCAATGCCCCTCCAAACTAAATCATTCCCTTCTCTTCCATATACTTATCAACTAACCTCTTAAATGCCACCAAACTTGGCGCATCTACAACCGCTGCAGGCAGGGCATTCCACTCCCTAACCACCCTTTGGGTTAAGGTTGTTAACTACCAGTTAAGGGGATCAGGACAAGTTGTTGGTGATGTGGACACCTAAAAGCTTGAAGCTGTCAACCATTGCTATTTCATCCCATTGATGTAGACAGGGGCATGCCCTCCGCTATGCTTCCTGAAATTGATGATCATGACTGGCAACAGGACTAGCCTCATTGCTGTAAACAAATTGAATGGAAGGAAAACCTTACATGTTAGAGTCATTGAGCCATAGAGTTTACGGCATGTAACCAGGCCCTTCTGCCCAACTTGTCAATACTGCCCTTTCTTTTTAAACTCTAAGCTAGTCCCAGTTGCCCGCACTTGACCAATATCCCTTTGTATACCATTTTATCCATGTAACTGTCTAAATGCTTTTTAAAAGAGAAAATTGTACCTGCCTCTACTACAACCTCTGACAGTTTGTTCCAGACGCTCACACCCTGTGTGAAAAAATTGCCCCTCTGAACAATTTTCTATGTTTCCCCTCTCACCTTAAACTTACGCCCTCTAATTTTAGACCCCCTCTACATGTGGAGAAAGATATTAACTATCCAGCTGATCATAGGCTCTCATTATTTTATAAGCCTCTGTAAGAGGCTTTCTCAGCCTTCTGCGCTCCAGAGAGAAAAGTCCTAATCTATCCAGCCTCTCCTTATCACTCAAACTATCATGTCCTGGTAGCATCCTAGTAAATCTTTTCTGCATTCTTTCTAGTTTAATAATATCTTTTCTATAATAGGATCACCAGAACCGTGTACAGTATTCTAAGTGTGGCCTTATCAATCTCTTGTACAACTTCAACAAGAAGTCCCAACTCCTGAATTCAATGTTCTGACCAATGAAACCAAGCATGCTGAATGCTTCACCACTCTGTCCATTTATGACTCCATTTTCAAGGAGCTCTAAACCTGTACCCCTAGATTTCTTTGTTCTATAACTTTCCGCTTTGCTCTACCATTAACTGAGTAAATCCTGCCCCCGGTTCAATCTACCAAAATGCATCACTTCACATTTATCTAAATTAAATTCCATCTGCCATTCGTCAGCCCACTGGCCCAATTGATCAAGACCCTGTTGCAATCTAGCTAACCCTCTTCACTGTCCACTGTGCCACCAATTTTGAGGTCATCTGCAATTTATTAACCATGCTTCCTATATTTCATCTAAATCATTAATATAAATGACAAATAACAGTGGACCAGCACTGATTCCTGAGGAACACTGCTGGTCACAGATCTCCATTTTGAAAAACAACCCTCTACAACCACGCTCTAGCTTCTGTCATCAAACCAATTTTTTATCCATTTAACTACCTCACTGTGAATTCTGTGAGATTTAACCTCATGCAACAACCTACCATGCAGTACCTAGTCAAAGGCCTTGCTGAAGTCCATGTAGACAACATCAACTGCACTGCCCTCATCTACCTTGTTGGTTACCCCATCAAAAAACTCAATCAAATTTGTGAGACATGATTTTCCACTCACAAAACTATGCTGACTGTCCCTAATCAGTCCTTGCATCTCCAAATGCCTATAAATCCCGTCTCTCAAAATACCTTCCAACAATTTATGCACCATAGATGTGAAGCTCATTGGCTTGTAGTTCCCAAGCTTTTTCCTGCAGCCCTTTTTAAACAAGTGCACAACATTTGCCACCTTCCAATCTTCAGGCACCTCACCTGTGACTTTCAATGATTCAAATACCTCTGCTAGGGGACCTACAATTTCCTCCTTAGTCTCCCATAATGTCCTGGGACACACTTCATCAGTCCCGGGGATTTATCTATCTTGATTCTCTTTAGGACTTCCCACACCTCCTTTTCTGTAAAATGTATACTCCTTAAGATATCACTATTTATTTCCCTAAGTTCCCTAACATCCATGCTTTTCTCAACGGTAAATACTGATGAGAAATATTCATTTAGTTTCTCACTCATCTCTTGTGGATCTGCACATAGATGACCTTGTTGATTCTAAGAAGCCTTATTTTCTCCCTAATTATTCTTTTGGCCTCTATGTATTGCAGAAGCTCTTTGGATTCTCCTTTGCCTTCTCTGTCAAAACAATCTTGTTTTCCCCTTTTTGCCTTCCTGATTTCTCTCTTAATTCTACTCCTACACCCCCTCTACTCTTCAAAGGATTCACTTGATCCCAGCTGCCTATGCATGATATGTGCCTCTTTCTTCTTCTTGACCAGGGCCTCAATATCTCAAGTCATCCAAGGTTCCCTACTTCTACCAGCCTTGCCCTTCACTCTAAGTGGAATGTCCTTATCCTGAACCCTGACTAACACACTCATTGAAAGCCTTCCCACAGACTCCCACAACTTTCTTTTTTGAAGTTCTTGCCTGATATCATCAAAATTGGCCTTGTCCCAATTTAGAATTTTAACTTATGGGCCAGACCTATCATTCTCCATAGCTATCTTAAAACTAATGGAATTATGGTCATTGGTCTCAAAGTGATCCCTCACGAACATTTCTGTCACCTGCCCTTCCTTATTTCCCAAGAGGAGGTCAAGTTATGCCCCCTCTGTCGTTGGGCCATCCACACACTGAATGAGAAATTCCTTCTGAATATACATAATACATTTCTCTCCATCCAACTTTCTAATACTATGGCTGTCCCAGTCAATATTGGGAAGTTTAAGATCCCATACATATATCCACCCTATTTTTGTTGGAGCTATATGTAATCTCCTTATATATTTGCTCCTCAATTTCCTGCTGACCATTTGGGGACCTATAATACTATCCTATCAAAGTGATTTCCCCCTTCTTATTTCTCAATTTTACCCATAATCAAAAATGCAACTCCCCCTTTTCTCTTATTCCTATTCTATCTTTCCTATAGAATCTGTACCCTGGAACATTGAGCTGCCCGTCCTGTCCTTCCCTTAGCCATGTTTTAGTAATGCTATAATATCCCAGTCTCACGTACCCATCCATGCCCTGAGATCATCTGCCTTGCCCGTCAGGCCTCTTGCATTGAAATAAATACAGTCTGTAGGAGATGGCTTCTTTAATGTATTTACGGTGGAAGCTGGAGAAGTGGAACATTGTGAGGTTAGCTATAGGCTTGCGGTACAGAGAGATGCTGAGGTGAGTGTCCTTAATGAAGATGCATATGTCGAAGAATGTAACTGATTCCAGAGAGTAGTCCATGATGAGTCTGATTATGGGATGGTTGATGTCATCATATAGTTGTTTCAGTGATTGTTCACTATGAGTCCAAAGGAAGAAAATGACATTGATATATCTAGCGTACAGCATTGGTTGAAGGTCCTGTGTGATGAAGAAATCTTGTTTGAAAGTGTGCATGAAAATGTTGGCATATTGAGGTGTGAATTTGGTCTCCATGGCTGTTCTGTGTGTCTGGATGAAGAACTGGTTGTTAAAGGTGAAGACATTGTGGTCAAGGATGAAGTGGATGAGTTGTAGAATTACATCTGGAAACTGGCAGTTCTTGACATTGAGTACTGAGACAGTTGCAGCAATGCCATTGCTGTGGAGGATGCTGATGTAGAATGCCAAAACATCCATTGTGTTGAGGAGTGCTCCTGGTTCAACTGCTCCATGTGTGGTGAATCCAATGCAGATTTCCGTAAACATAGACAAGGATCATGTGTGAAAGTGGGAACGTTAAAATGGCAGCGCAGGCTTATTGGGCTGAAGGGCCTGTTTCCTGTGCTATGTTGTTCTTTGTTCTTTGTTCTTGAGTGCTTGTAGGAAGTTTGTATGTCGCGAAAAAGCTGGGGGTTCTTTGTATAATGGATTTTAGGATGCCTTCATCGTCCAGTACTTCCCCGGAGCAGAGAAGCTACAATATCTTCTCTGGAGCCTTCAACATGACATTGATGAAAACAAGCATCTTGCCAAGGCCATCCCCCATCCCCACTTCTTGCCTTCAAACAACCGCACAACCTCCAATAGACCATTGTCCATAGCAAACTACCCAGCCTTCAGAAGAACAGTGACCAATTAACCATACAACCTGGCCACAGCAACCTCTGCAAGATGTGCCAGATCATCGACAGGAATGCCATCCTCTCACGTGAGAATGTCATCCACCAGGTACATGGTACATAGTCTTGTAACTCAGCCAACATTGTCTACCTGATACACTGCAGGAAAGGATGTCCCGAGGCATGGTACACTGGGGAGACCATGCAGATGCTATGACAATGGATGAATGAACACTGCTCGACAATCACCTGGCAAGATGGTTCTCTTCCTGTTGGGAAACTTTCAGCGGTCATGGGCATTCGGCCTCTGATCTTTGGATAAGCGTTCTCCATGGCAACCTTCACAACACAAGATAGTGCAGGTTCGCTGAGCAAAGACTGATAGCCAAGTTCCACACACATGAGGATGGGTTCATGTCACACTATCTGTTACTCCGATGACTTGTCTTGACTTGCAAAATCCCACTAACTGCCCTATCTGGAGACAATACACATCTCTTTAACTTGTGCTTAACTCTCTCTACACTTACATTGTTTGTACCTTTACAGATTACTCGTACTTCAATCATTATTCTCTAAATTGAGTTTGTGCCTTTATATGCCCTGTTTGTGAAAAGATCTCCCATTCACTTTATGAAGGAGTAACAAGCATTCCGAAAACTAGTGGCGTTTGCTACCAAATAAACCTGTTGGACTTTAATCTGGTATTGTAAGTCTTCTTACTGTGTTTACCCCAGTCCAATGCCAATATCTCCACATCACGATTAAATTTGGCCCATGAGGTGGAACATTGGTTAGTGCTGCTGCCCCACGACACTAGAGAACCAGGTTTCATTCATGGCTTGAGTCTTTGCCTGTGGGAAGTCTGTATGTTCTCTCTGTGTCTCCATGGGTTTTGTCTGGGTGCTCTGGTTTCCTCCCACAGTCCGAAAGACATGTTGGTTAGGTGCATTGGCCATGTTAAACTCTATTTCAATGTACCCAAATAGGGGCTGAAGTGTGGCAACTAGATGATTTTCACAGTAATTTCTTTGCAATGGTGATGTAGGCCTAGTTGCGACAATAATAAAATAAACTTTAAAAGCTGATTCTAATCCTATAAAATAATGGATATGCTTGTAAGATATAATTGATCAGATCTGAAAGCTGTACGGATTCTTCAGTTTTGCATCTTTATCATCTTGTGCCAGGAAGCAATTGCAAAGAGATTTATCTTCTTCGAAGATTTACCTATCTGCCTAGAAAAGAATTTGGAAAAATTCCCAACAATACAAATTGTTCATGACAAGTGGGAGAAACAAGGTTAATCATATCACTGTCGACACTTGTGATTTTGTTAATGATTTATTGATTCAGAAACAGAGACAAATTTTCTCCCTCCCTTATTTTAAATTTGATGAGTCATACAAATTTTAGCAATAGTACAAAAATCAATAGTGGCTTAATTAAATTACAAATGTTGCCAGCAATGCAATCAGCTAGCTGACCTTAATTCTTATTCGTATGACTTTATGTATGCTCTTAAGTGGAAGTATAACAAGATTAATTTTTGTACAATGGCTGATATTGTGGCTACAGACATTTTCTTTTTTAATTAGGAGTATTTGATTTTAGGCTCCAAATACAAATATTTTAGCCACTGTCAATATGTTTAATACTGTATCTTTGCTTATGTGATTTTTAAGATGGTGGTCCATGGATGGAAATGAATATAGAGGAGAGTATCACCATCTGCAAATTTTAACACTGAAAGATAGTGAAAGCTTTAAAGCAGTAACTGTTTAAAAAATCATTTAATGTAGTGGCACAAGGGAGAACTGTGGGATATAGAGTGTGTTAAATTTTACATCATTTATATCCTTGTAATGCAGTCCCAAATTGTGCAAAACATGATATTACAACAATGCATTATGTTGTAAGGAACTGAAGATGAATTGACATATAAATCTCATTCATTGTTACATATACAACTAATGTCTTCACTCATGCATGTTTATTAGCTTTACAGAATGCCTTTATACTAAAACTTCTCATTGCGCATGAAATTTGGCGATTAATACTGAATAAGGCCTTCCCTTCCCATGCCAAAAGTATGTAATGTGGTTAAAGAAGATAATTAATTTCATTGAATATTGTTATTTGCTGCTGCACTTAGGAATAGAAACGTAGTCAGACATATACTGAGCCAGTCAAGAAGTCAATTCATTCAATCATAATTCCAGGCATCACATTTCCCTAGATCTTGCTTATGCCAGAAACACTTCAAGAGCTGACAAGGTTGAAACAATTTGACATTTGGTTAATGTGACAAATTTGCTCTTTTGTTTTTGTTCTGTCAGGTTGTATTCAATATCTCAGATTGCTAAGTAAGGAGACAGTTTAAAATGATTGCCTTTTCAGGCATAACCTGGACAGATTCAAATCTCTGACATGCTCCGGAGTTTACTGGGAAATTGGGAATGAAGAAGAGGATCAGGAGTGGGGAAAATATTTAGAGAGCAAGCACAAAAATATTGGTTTTCCAAACTTCCCACTGAAGTCATGATGCCTGCTAAATGTTTTCAATGGGTTTCCTACCTGTAGCCAAACAGATATGTTGGTGAGGGGGAGTGGGGGTGGGGTGTGAAAAATTTGTGGTAGCATTTATTAGCTACATGCAACTTCATGATGGGAGAGTTGCAAGGTTGGCATAGTCTGGGAAGTCTTGAATGTGGTATTGCAGGAGATTCTGACATTGCAAGTGAGTTTGGGGATGAATTGGACAATCACAGAGGGCTGGTGGGGGGAGGGGGCATTTATTTTCAGTGATCTAATTGCATGAATGCTAGCTTGTAATGGATGGGGCAATACCCCTGTTCACCCCCACCCACAGGTAATGCAGTTAACATCACTTACCTTATGGATACGATCCTTCTCACTTCCTTTTCCCTATCAGCCTGGGATTCCTTATCTGCAAGCGTTAAAAATAAAAATGTGTTAAAATGGAAGCATGCGGCCTGTTGAGAATATATTTGTGAAGTCCACCTCCTGGAAGTGAAGTGGTTACCTGCAGCCAGATTCACCTCTATTTAAACCACAGTTTGGAGAGTGTTTTTTGTCAGGTTTGAAAATCCAAAGTTCATTGCTTTCCCACCCTCCCCCAATCATCCATCCTTGGGAATAAATCTGTTCCCAGGGGTGATTTTATCGCTATCTGCCAGGTGACTTACTAGCTGCTTTCCCAACAGCTGTTTCTAATATTAACCAGTTCTTCAAAACAGGGGTCAAGTAGTAAATATGCAGATTGCATGCTGAAGATGTCATCAGCTTCTGACCGCAGTTTTAACTGTGACCCGAGTAAATAAGTCACTGCCCAGGGAGGGGAGTGAGAAAACCAGGAGAGAACAGTTCGGGCAATATTTTAACTTTTCACTTTCTCCTTGGGGTCAGAAAGAACAGGAGTTCCTCAGGCTTCTGATACCCATTCCCTATTACAATAAGATTCTGAGATCTACAACCCATGGCTTTAATGTTGACTCATGATTTCTCATTAGCCAAATGTCTGCTGCCACTTGCCAGTCATCTGCAGCTTTTCATTATACAAAAACAGAAAGTACTGGAAAATCTCAGTAGGTCTGATAGCATCTGTGGAGAGATTTTGAGTCAGGATGACCCTTCATCAGAGCTGAGATTTTCCAGTATTTTTCTTTCAGATTTCAGCATCCACAGTATTTTGCCTTTTTCACAGCTTTTCACTCATTTGGAACAGCCACATTGTGCAATTAAAATAGCACAGTCATTATACTACCAGTAAAGACATGTCTGTTACCATAAATCTTGAACCTGGGTTAAAACTCCCCTCTTTAAAATTTGCAGCCTGCTGTGATACCCTCCGTATATGCCTTTTAACAGTGTTAGCAGTCCTTTCAAGCAGGAACCACCAGTGTTCTAATGATGCTGCATGTGCCTTTGTGCTGTACATTTGATGAAAATTAACAAGCTGATGTAAGTGTTTTTGTCATAAAGGCGTAAAGGATGTGTAGTTTATGTACAAATTATTCCACAAAGCAATAAAATTACATACAATAACTTGTCATGGTACATGCTCAATGATGAATTGTTAAAGAGTAATGCAAGTGGAGATTCAGACTCCAGAATGCTTGAGTGAGATTTCTAAAGCACTTCAAAACAATGATAATGAATCATAATTAACAGAATTAATCTACAAGATTAGTTCGTTGTGACATGATTTCTTGCTGTATTTGATGTTTGACTAGAGCTATTGGTCAACAAGTGAGACACTCTGTAACTCATCCACAATAATAGAGCAAAGGTTCTTTTCATATGACTTGGAAATGGACTATTTCTAAATACTAACAGTGTAGCCCAACCAGAATATCTCAACCAAAGTTATCGAGTGACTAAAATGAATGGGAGTTCTACAAAGTTGTGAGAGGATGAGACAGTCATGCAAAATTCTTTGCTTCTCATTGGAATTTATTTTCAGAGGTTATGTGAGTGATACAGTGTACACCTAACCCCGGCCCTCAAAAGTTGTATTTCTGATGGTAAGTTTGAGGCTCGCAATTCATATTAAGGCCTGTCATCATTCAGCCCCTACTTTAATTAACCAAAGTCCACTGCAGTTTGTTAGCACACCTCTTCATCATCACATTACTGGATGTTTTATCTGCCAGAGTTGTCATGTCCCTGATAGCAAAAATAACTTGCATTTATGTAGCACTTTTATTGATGTAAAACTTCTCTAGGTTTTTAAACAGGGGATGGGATTTAATGCTCTCACTCATCCCAAAACTGTAAAATCCCGCCTGAGGTTAGCAAACCTTTCCATGGTCTGGCCCACACCTGCTCTGATTCTCGTGCTGGGCGAGTGGGGTGGTAAAATTCTGGCCAATAGCTGCCACATATACGGGATATAATTTGCAGCCTTCTCAGGAGATGGCATAATGTTTGGGGGCTAACTTTTTTAAAGGTGACTACAGCATTGAAGCCTTCTGCCTTTATTACCTGATATCATAAGGCAGTTGCGTAGAAGGGATGAAAATAGGCACTGCATGAGTTCTATGTTCACAAGAAATGCCTGTTTAAAAGTCTGATTTTATCCTTCAAACTTTGATTGAATTGATGATTACCATGATTTAAAGCTGCCTGAAGGCACAAAAATTGACATCTGCACATTTAACACTCAGGCACTTATTGGAAAGAATTTTCCTGGAAGGTATATGTAGTCTCCAGCATGCACTTCCGCTGATGCTCTGGAGTACTTTGGCTGACAGAAAGCAGAATACTTCAGAATAACTTGGGGATTGAGGGACAGTGTTTAGAGGTTCACAGGGGTAGGGCTAGGGACCGAGTGGAGGAGATACTGTAGAGTAGATATTACTCGTGTGTTCGTGGGGGAGAGAGAGTTGGGAAAAAGACACCACAAAGACAATAAATGTGATGGATATGGGAAGTGATTCATGAGGAGGTCATTAGCAGGAGCATTGCCCCCAGGACACAGTTCCAGTGCCGCAAGAAATTTAACGATTTGACATGAGTTTTCAGAAAATGATTTTATCTCATACACAAACACTACTCAATAACTGTGCCACACATCCAACATCAAAATCTGGGCCAGTGCATTCACCATCTATTTATGTACTGATATTCACAACTTTTGCATCCTTCACAGGCAGTATTCATTTCACAGATAGCTGTCATGGGTCTTCAACCATGAGACATTATTAATAGACATAGCCATACCTGCCAATTCAGTCATTCACAGGCACTACTCGAACAAGTCAAAGTGATAGGTAACAGGGGCCAGCAGGACATGACAGGGGTGGGGTCAGGTAGATGGAGAGAAAGCACAATTCCATAAGTTCATTTATCCTCAGGAGGCTGTTCTGGCAGTGATCCGTTATTGACACTGAATCACAATTTTTTTCACAGGACAGAAGGAGGCCATTTGGCCCATCATGTCTGTACCTACTCTCGGAATGAACAGTTTACTTAGTGTTGGTCACTTAGTGCCATGTTCCATTCTACTTTTTTTTCAGTTAAAGAGCAGTCTTGAACATCAGACTGTAACAATTATAGAATCCAATATGATGCCATAAAAAGGAGATACTTGTCTCAGGAAGAAGCCCAGGGGAAGGCTCCCACTAAGGATCCAGAGGAGGATCTAGAGAATGAGAGAAACTTTTGGAAAAGGAGCAAGGATCAAGTTCTCGACAGTGCAAGATATGTTTTGTATTGGCTCTGGACAGGTAAGTCTTAGAAAAGCCTTGGTGATTCAATAGGCAGTAGAAGATCATTGACTCTGTACTGCAGGCTCGTGGGTCAAATATAACCCTTTGAAGCATTGATTTTCTGCTTGGTGTGGCTGAGGAGCTGGAGCTGTCCCTGTGAATTGGTGCTGAGTGCAGCCCTCAGGAAGCCAGTGGAACAGAGACACTCAGGGAAGGAGATTGAATCGTAAGGAGGTGTGAAGACATTGAGGCAGGTTGAGTCAGAGTGGCTTTTAAAGGGCTTTAGAGTGAAGACTTTGAGAATAGAGACTCACAATCCTTCATAAGGGAGACAGAGTTTTCATGAGAGTATGAAATTCAGCATGGACACTGCCATTCAGATGGGAACTGACTTAGCAGCATTTGCCATATATTGTGTAGTTTGATATGTGTGATCATTAGTTTTCTTACTAATACTTACTTATCTCTTTTTATTCTGAATGTGTAACATAGATATTGGGCAGATTTTCCAACCCCCTCTGAGTTCCCCCCAACTTAAGGCATGTTTTGCAGTAGTCTGTCCGCTATTGGCCAGCAATGAGATCTTGCAGTTCCGCTACTGTCAACAAAGTTTCTCACTGTTCTCACACACTATCATTCGGGAACCCGTGGCAGGGAGTCACCATTGATAGGATCAGATGATCCCGCCAGCGGGAACAGTTGGAAAATCCTGCTCAATGTAAATTGTTTTACTTTTCTAACTTTGCATAGTAAAATTTATTTTGTCTGTTCAAAACTGTAGAATCTAGTGGCTTAATTTCCTTAGCAAGCATCTGGGATTCAAACTGTTTCTACTGTATAAACAAAGGTACTGGTCATGAATCGATTGTAAATTAAACTGGGGGCTTGAATGACATTTCCAATCTCAAACAAAAATGAGCACTGGGAATTGTATGGGTTAGGATTGATAAAACTGTGAATTTTACTGCACTGGAAAACAAAATATCTTTGTCAATTGTTACAAACTTTTTTGGGAAGGGTTATTTGGAACAATTAACCAAGATTAGGTTAATCGCATTAGCAGAAAAGTTGCAATTGGTGTTAAAAGTGGACCTAGTTGAGGTAATAGCATACATTGGGAGGTACAATGCAGAAAGACAGCACAGTGGTTAGCACTGCTGCCTCACAACACCAGGGGCCTAAGTTCGATCCCTGCCTTGGATCACTATGTGGAGTTTGCATATTCTCCCCATGTCTGCGTGTGTTTCCTCTGGATGCTCCAATTTCCTTCCCAATCTGAAAGATGTGCTGGATAGCAGCATTGACGTGAACAGGCACTAGAGTGTGGCAATTAAGCAATTTAACTTGTTGCAGTGTTAATGTAAGCCTTATGACTAGCAAGTAAATAAACTTTTTTTTTAAAAAAATTACTTTTTTAAAAGGACGCTATTCAGCCCATTGAATCTGCACTGACTTTCTGACAGAGCATCTTATCAAGGTCCATGCCCAGCCCCATTCCCATAGCCCCACACATTTATCCTGCTAATCCCCCTAACCTACACATCTTTGGACACAGGTGCAACTTAGCATGGCCAATCCACCTAAGCTGCACATCTACGGACTGTGGGAGGAAAGTAGATCACTTGGAAGAAACCCACCCAGATAATGGGAGAACATGCAAACTCCACACAGACAATCAGCCAAGACTTGAATCAAACCTGGGTCACTGGCACTGTGAGGCAGAAATGCTAGCCGCTGTGCTACACAGTTTGAGTTAACTAGAATTGAAGCAGTTGCAAAAGATAATGAAATGAAGCAACTTGAGATTGACAGAAAAGCAAAAACTTTAACCTTAACAAGAAAAAAAAAGAGCAATACAAAAGTTTGGACTTGAACTCCAGACAGAGAAGCTAGCAGAATGATAATGGGAAAGAGTTAGTGACTTTCAAAGAGAAAGAGACAGTATGAACTGGTGAAGGAAAAGCTTAGGTTATGAGATGAGAGGGAGCCTAGTAGACTGAATGATGAGTTGAGTCCCACTCCAAGCTTTGATGCAACAAAGAATCTTTGCCTTTTGCCTAAATTCACTGCGGAAGGGGTTGAGAGACTTTCGATCTGGTTTGAAAAGGTGGCTGCCAAGCTAAAATGGTCGAGGGACACATGGATTCTCATTTTGCAGTGCTTTCTGCTTGGGAAAGTGATGGACATTTATTCTAGCTTTTGGAAAGACAATACTCAGAGTATGAGACCATTAAAACTGCAATACTTAATGCTAATGAGCTTGTCCCCAAAACATATCAGTTGTAACATTGGACTTTAAGCAAAAAATCAAATGGAACTTTTGAACTCATTTGCTAGAGTTCAAAAGAAATGTTGTTTGACAAGTGTTCTTGATCAATGAAGTTAGAACTAACTTTTGAGAATATGCAGGAGCTAATAATAATGGAAAAATTTTGGAATAGCATCCTAATAGCTATGAGGTCCCACCTGGAAGACGACAAAATTTTGAATGTAAGAGAAGTGGCGGTACTCACAATTGGGTGTGATATATTACATTGCCAGCTAGGGGCAGTAAATCTCCACTTCTAAACCCACAGGGAGGATTAGAAAAAAATCTAGCTTTTGGAGGAAGACAGGAGGTGTTCCAGTTAATCAAAATGATAGTATAGAATATAGAAATGATACTAAAAGTTCAGTATGTTTTTATTGCCATAAGACAAGGCATAGGAAAGCAAATTGTTGGAAATAGAACAGTAAAGTAGTGGCAGTAAAATGAAGGTTAAAGGAGTCTTCAGAAAAGACAGTGGCTGAGATTCTCTACTCCCATTGTGATGGGAACTGCTGTGGGAGATTTGGCAGCCCAGCTAAAAGTTCACAATTCCAATGGCAGATGGGGCCAAACATCACTATTTGCATCGGGCTTTGAGAAGTTTGAACTCTTCTTTCCTAAGTTCTTGTCCAAAAAGATCATGGATGAACTTTGCATTCAACTGCTTCATTCATCTGGGTAAGATCTACACATGTTCTGATAGATCTATTGGGTTTTGGTACTGGGACCATACTGAATCCTGGATTGTTAGAACAGTTACAGGTGACATCCAAGTGCTTCATTCAAGACTCTGACAACAAATCTGTTGCTGATTATTTCATTTATTAACCTGCCATATTTATAGTTCTCTGCAGGACTGTACAGATTGATAAAAGTATTAATACTTTCTCCTTGTCACAAGGTATGCTGATGAAATTTAGTCTGCTCAACAATGGTATTTTTTCTCAGCTTGAAATAGGCATCAATGTGCTTTTTTGACTTCATCATCCATAACTTTGTCCTTACTGATCCCTTCCCTGACTAGGATATCATCTGCAAAGCCATTCATCAGATATAATAGCATACTGACCTGCTCTCTGTTCTTTAATGCAGTGAGGCTAGAAGTGGCAAATCTGCAGCACAAATTCAGCCATGCTTCTGCTTAGTTGAGACCTTCAACCTGTCCAATGCTTTTTGGTAGTGGAAGAGATATTTTCATCATTGTTCTCTCACTCACTGCAACCATGTGATATTCTTGTTGTGCTAATACAGGATATTCATTGAGCTTGTTGAGCTACGGAAAATATCAACCTAATTGAGAAACAATGGTTTCATTTTGCCAATGCGGTCTGCAAGAGAGAGTAGGATCATGTGACATTACATCACTTCTTGTGATGTCTAATTCCATAACATAGAGTTTGAGGTAAGTCCCTATGCTGTAGGTGGCAGTGTTCTTGCTCTCTGCCCTGCCATTATCTTTGCACTTGCCTGCAGCCAGGCGTCCCGAACTGCTTACGTCTATGCTGAGATGGTGCAGCCTAAAATGGGACCATAATGATCCAACAGCTGCTGGTGTCATTACAAGAGGACATTAGAACAGTCCTCACATTCTTTAAGATGATCCACTTTGTGTGTTGCTATCACTCAAAGTGCACTTCATGAAAACATCAGAACAGTGGAGTAAATTGTAGGATAGCCACCGGTGTCAGTAGTTTAAACTTTACAAATTCTTTGGTTGTGACATGTTTAGATTGTTTGTTCATTTTTGCCGTATGATGTAGTGAAAATGCTTCAGAAAAAGTGCGATGATAGTAATTGAGTACAGATAGAATTTGTGGTTTTCCTTACTATATTCTTTATGGGGGTTTAAAAAATAAAGTGCAGAAGGTCAACATCCTGATGAATTCTCATTCCTGGAAGGAAAGGAATATGACATCAGTGATCTGATATCTGATAGGGGAGAATGTGTCTGAAAATCAATTAGATAGTGGTGAACATCTCTCCCAGTTATATGCCACCTCCCTGAATCTCTCTGTTGCTTTCCCTGGTCCCTCTTATCTTCTTTGTTTTCTTCCTCCTCTGTTGTGGCTCCTGGGTTTGATCCTCTGGCATAATTGTTGATTCAGTAAGAGTCTGGCAACACCAATTTTAAATCCAACCGATTTATTTGATAGTAAATCTGCTAGCTTTCGGCGTTTGTGCCTTCGTCAGGCAAATGAGGCGTTCTGGTCTCCAAAAGCACACATATCAGCACAGACAGTTTACAGATTGCTGATTAGAATGCGAATCTTTATTCGCATATTAAGATTTGCATTCTAATCAGCAATCTGTAAACTGTCTGTGCTGATATGTTTGCTTTTGGAGACCAGAACACCTCATTCGCCTGACGAAGGCAGAAACGCCGAAAGCAAGCAGATTTACTATCAAATAAATCGGTTGGATTTAAAATTGGTGTTGCCAGACTCTTACTGAGTTTACCCTAGTCCAACGCCGGCATCTCTACATCATAATTGTTGATGGCAGTGGTTGGGTCTCATAATTTCCAATTTTGTGGTACATGTGACAAGTGATTGAGAATCTTTACCTTGTCCCTAGCATTTAGTGCTGTTCTGCTTGACCTCATTAACTTTCATTCTTTCTCCAGACCAAGATCCCATGACCAATCACTGCCTCCTACTGATAGCTTCTACAAATTCTCATGAGGGTTAACACTGCTGCCTTGCAGTGCCAGGGACCTGGGTTTGATTCCCATCCTGGGTCACTGCCTGTGTGGAGTTTTATTATGTTCTTCCCATGTCTGCGTGTGTTTCCTCTGGGTGCTCTGGTTTCTGCCTACAGTCCAAAGATGTGCAAGTTATGTAGATTGGCCATGAGAAATTGTCCTTTCATGTCAGGGAGATTAGTAGAGTAAATATATAGGGTCACAAGGATAGGGCCTGGGTGAGATTGTTGGTGAAGGCTCGAAGGGCCGAATGGCCTCCTTCTACACTATCAGGATTCTGTGATAAGTTACTCACTCTTTTTTTATAAATACTTCACAGAATATTTGAAAGCCATGATGTGGAGATGCCGCAGGAGAACTGGGATAAACACAGTAAGAAGTCTTACAACACCAGATTAAAGTCCAACAGATTTATCTGGTAGTACAAGCCACTAGCTTTCAGAGTGCTGCTCCTTCATCAAGTAAGTGGGAATTCTGTTTACAATCAGGGCAAATAAAGATACAAACTCAATTTACAAAATAATAGTTGGAATGTAAGTCTTATTTGAGAGAACAGTGGTAAGAGTGTTAATGATGTCTTGACAATGTTTTAAATACTATTGGTTGTGACATATTTACCTTGTTAATTTCCAGTGTATATAATTTGCTCCAGAGAAAGAGTAGTGATGGTAATTGGATGGTAGTGGAATTTATTACACTCTTCATGAATTTCTACCAGTATGTCTGAAAATTCCTCTTGAGCACTATGTAGTCAGCAAGTGAAGAGTGAACACTGAGTATGATTTTAAATGATGCTTGAAATGCTCACCAGTGACTGCATCCTGTTCAGCTGATCACTGTTTGGAAAGGTTTCTGGTATCAACATTTTATTTCTTCTGGGAGGGAACAATTTATTCTCATTCCCTGGATATCCCGGGGGCATTAACAATCAACCACAACTAGCTTTAAATTGGAATCATATGCAGACAGAACATGGATGATGTGTCCTTTCCCTGAATAATATTAGAGAGCCTGTACGATTTTGATAAAATTGTACTAGATTTCATGGTCCTTATCTGGTACCAGTCAGCGAACTTTCAATGTTGGAATTATTGAATTCATGACCTGTGGGTGGCTTTTTCACAAATAAAAAACACAGACTGTCATCTCGACTCTTCTCTATCGACATAAGATTCACCAGCTGTTAAGTATTTGTTGGACTGTCTGTGCTGAATTTTCCTGGCCCATTCAGGATAGCGTTGAAGGCAGAGGGAGAGATGGGAAAAGAGGGCAGCCATGTTGGGACAATACCTCTGCATGTTCCCAATGTGAGGGGGATAGATCACCTCCCCACTGCATGTCTACACCCATGTAACACTACATTCTGCACCCTCTCACTGCCTTCTACCCTGTGTACTCAATGAATGGTATGCTTTGTCTGTATAACACGCAAGAAACAATTCTTTTCACTGTATTCGAATACATGTGACAATAGTAAATCAAATCAAAAGATCATAAGAAATAGGAGTTGGCCATCTGGGGCATTAAGCTTGCTCCGCCATTCAATACGATCATGGCTGATCTGATTGTGGCCTTAACCTCACTTTCCTGCCTGCCCTAAAATCCTCAGCTGCCTTGTTTATCACACTCAGCCTTGAATATGTTAAATTCCCTAGCCTCCTCTGCTCACTGGACAAGACAATTCAAAGACTAACATACATCTAAGAGGAGAAAGTTCTCCATATTTCTGCCTTAAATAGGAGACCTCTTTTAAGTCATGCTTCCTAATTCCAGTTTCCCATATGAAGGGAAATTTCTTCTCAGAATCAAGTCTGTCAAGCCTTGTTGGAACCTTCTAAGTTTCAATAAGATCACCATTCATTCCTCAAAGCTCCAATGAGATCAGGCCCAACTGCTCAACCCATCGTCATAAGACAAACTCCTTCATCCCAGAAGTAAACCTCATGAACCTTTTCTGAACTGCTTCCAATGTAATAATATCACTTCTTAAGTGAGGAGACCAAAACTGTACATAGGTGTAGTCTAACCAATTCTCTGTACACCTGAAGTAGGACTTCCCCATGTTTGAACTCCATCTCTTTTCCAATAAAGACTTGCAAGGCAAATGCTAACTTTTTGTGAATCATGCTCAAGGACAGCCAGATCTCTCCGTACTGTAGCATTCTACAGACTCCGTCCATTTAAATAATACTTTGCGTTTCTATTTTTCATACTAACGTGGACAACTTCACATTTTCCCACATTATACTGAATCTGCCAATTTTTGCCCACTCATTTAACCTATCTATATCCATTTGCAGACTCTTTGGGCCTTGTTTTACCATGTTGACTCTAAGTGTTGGGCTGACCTGAAAATGGAATGTTTCAGATCCGACTTTTGGAACCATTCATACACACTGAGCCTGAAAAAATATCAGTGAGTCTGAATTGCGCTGCACAAGCCTATGGGCGGGGATTAACGCACCCAAAGATCTCCAGTTCCAATCGGTGCTTCCAACTGTGCATGCACAGAAAAAAAAATGATAGAATGCTGATTCCCTGCCACATTCCACCTCTGCTGGATAGTGCCCCCAGCCCCTACTGAATTGCCCCATTCTCACAATATTACTGACTCCCTTATCCCCCCACCTCCCCCGTCACCCAGATTGATCATTGGGCCTTCCCACTTCCCCCAGACAGAGTGGCAGTAGACCATCCTTCCTCTCCACTGATCTCAGGCAGAGTGGTAGTGGGCCCCTTGTACCCTTCTCCCGCTCCTGCTCCCCAATCTCAAGCAGAGTGGCAGTGGACCGACCATTCCTTCCCCGCCAATTTCAGGCAGAGTGACAGCAGACCCACCTTCGCCAACCGACCCTCCCCCCCCCACCCCGCCCACCTTCCAATTGATCTCAAGTAGAAAGCCATTGGATGCTAAGCGTTTACCTCCTCACTAACTGGAGCACCCAAATCAGACTTGTATGGATCATGTCTGCTTCGTGCTAATTCTAGATAAGTAAATATGGTGGTAAAGGGGGAACTGCTGGTACAGTTGGGCATGCAGTCCATTAAGTCAATTTGAATGCCTGCAAATGCATTTAATAGCTGTTGTGCCCATTTCGAGCATGGACCCAATTGTAGCCATTTTCAGGCCTTGGTAAAAGGGGAACCAGCGTGGAGATGGTTGCAGATTGCGCTATTCACTTCATGCCCAACTTCACCTCGTGCCCGAAAATGGGCACAACGTGATGGTACAATCGGGCCCTTTGTGTCTTCCTAACAACTTTCCTACCTATTTTCATATTCTAATTTCTCCTTCATGGTGAATGCTACCCTCTGGGGATATTTTGATAGCTCACCAGATCAGTCCAAGGGTCACCTCTTCTTGCGACAGTCAGTGTGAGACAGAGAGTGTGAGATAGATTGCCAGCCAACAAGTGCCATAAATTCAAAAGGAACAGAAAGAGCTGTGTAGACAGACTTTAAAGTTGGGGAAAATGAACCCCTTTGGAGAAGTAGCAGTTTGCTTGGCATAATCAGAAAGTGTTCTTGAAAGCTAGTATTTGAATATTTTCAGGGGAAGGTATCTTGGAAGGTGAGATTGAGGTCCTGTGAGATTGGTTGCTGAATTGCAGTGAATTTTGGAGATTTACAAGGGGAGGTCTTCAAAGGTGGAGATTGGAAAGACGGAGAGTGGGACAAACAAATGGGTGCTTGGTTAAGGAATCAGTGGAATCTGTATTGGTTCCATCGATCGTTTATTCTGCAGTTTGGTATGTCTGACCGGTGTTTTGAATTTACATGACCCTGATGTTCATGGTGAATGTTAGAGTACAAGATACATCTTATAAGTTCTTTTATCTTGCTGAATCTTTGTATCATAAAGCTTGTTGTTGTTTGTTCTAAACCTATGGAATTTTATCTTTTCTAAAAGTAGGAGGGTGGAATTCTCTTGTCCCACTCATCGGGAATCATAGCAGGCGAGGGGTGGGGGACGGAAGTGGGTGGACCACTCAAAGGTCCATTGACCTCAGGCGGGATTCTCTGGTTTTGGGATGAGCACGGCCAGAGAATCCCATCCTAGGTGTCTTGAATCTCAATCTTTAACTTCATTAAATAAAATGTTGTTGTTCCCTAACCAGATCTCATTGCATATACCAAGGTCTTGCCAAGCACCATAACATTAAAATCTGATGAAACTTCTCCAAGAAGCTTCAGAAAATCTGCTTTAATTTTCCTGACTCTGTCTTCACATGAATGCAAATGTTCTTTCGAGATAATTAGATATTTATGCAATGTCAAAGTAGACCTCCAATGGGAGAAAGGTTATGAACTATTGTAAAAAACACAGGAACATAGGAATTAGGAGCAAGATTAGGAAATTCAGCCCTTTGAGTCTACTCCGCCATTCTATCTGATCATGCTGATCTCCATCTCATCTTAACTCCAATTCCCAGCTTTTTCCCTATAGACCTTCATTCCACTTTTGATCAAATATGTATCCATCTCTTTCTTGAATCCACTGATTGATTCTGCATCCATTGCATGCTGGGGCACTGAGTTCTATAGATTCACAACCCTCTGAGAGAAGTAGCTTCTCCTTATCTTTATCTTAAACCTCCCCCCCCCCTTACTCTACAACTATGGCCTCTTGTGCTAGATTGTCCTAGAAGGGAGAACATTTGGTTAACATGTAGCTTACCAATCCCATTTTATATAATTCAGTCAAATCCCCTCTTATTCCAATGAGTACCAGCCCAAGCTACTCAACCGTTCCTCAGACCTAGAATCAATCTAATGAACATCTTTTGAACTGCCTCTACTGCCCCTGCATTCTTCCTCAAAACTGAATACAATACTCCAAGTGTAGTCTTACCAATCCCTTATACAATTGTAATAACATTTCTGTACTTTAGTACTCTAGCGTCTTTGCAATAAATGCCAAGATTCCATTTGTCTTCTTTACAACATTCTGCACCCGCATACACCCGCTTTTTGAAACTCATGCACAAAGACACCCAGATTAATCTGCACAGATGCCTTTCCATTGAAGAAGTAATTTGCCCTTTTATTTTTCTGGCCAAAATGGGTAACCTCACATTATTCACATTGAACTCCATCTGTCAGATTCTGTCCCATTCCCCTAGTCTGTCAATATCCATTTATAAACTTCTTGTCTCCTCATCACAGCCTGCTTTCCCACCTATTTTCACTATGTTACACTCTGTCCCTGCTTGTGGATCAAAAATAAAGCTTATTTATTAATCACAAGTAAAGTTACATTAACACTGCAATGACGTTACTGTGAAATGATATCATTGATATAGATTGTAAATAGCTGTGTTCTGAGAACTGAACCCTGCAGGAACCCACTAGTTACAGACTGCCAACTGGAGAAGGACCCATTTATCCCAATCCTCAACTTTCTATCAGTCAGCCAATCCTCAATCCAAGCCACTACTCTACCCCCTACCCACTTCGGTGACTAATTTATTTATGATTTACATTGATGATTTGGAGTTGGGGACCAAGTGTAGTGTGTTAAAATTTGCAGATGACAGTAAGATGAGTGATAGATCAACATGTGCAGAGGATATAGGTAGTCTATCTGAGTGGGTGAGGGTCTGGCAGATGGAGTACAATGTTGTTAAATGTGAAGTCATCCATTTTGGTAGGAATAACAGCAAAATCGATTGTTACTTGAATGGTAAAACAATTGCAGCATGCTGCTAAGCAGAGGGACCTGGGTGTCCTTGTGCAAGAATCACAAGGATTTAGTTTGCAGGTACAGCAGGTAATTAAGAAAGTAAGTGGAATTTTGTCCTTCATTGCTAAAGGGATGGAGTTTAAAAACAGTAAGGTCACGTTGCAGCTGTATAAGATTCTGATGAGGCAACAACTGGAGTACTGTGCACAGCTTTGGTCTCCTTTCTTGAGAAAGGACATACTGGCACTGGAGAGGGTGCAGAAGAGATTCACTAGGTTGATTCCAGAGATGGCATATGAGGAGAGACTGCGTACACTGGGTTGTACTCATTGGCATTCAGAAGAATGAGGGGAGATCTTATAGAAGCATATAAGATTATGAAGAAAATAGAGAAGATAAAAGCAAGGAAGTTGTTTCCACTAGCAGGTGAAACTAGGACTAGAGAGCATAGCCTCAATATAAGGAGAAGCATACTTAAGACTGAGTTGAGAAGGAATTTCCTCACACAAAGGGTTGTGATTTTATGAAATTCCCTGCCCAGTGAAGCAGTTGGGGCTATCTCATTGAATGTTTTTAAGGCAAGGGTAGATACATTTTTGAAAGTAAAGGAATTAAGAGTTATGGTGAGCGGGGCGGGTAAGTGGAACTGAGTCCATGAAAAGATCAGCCATGTTCTTATTGAATGGCGGAGCAGGCTCAAGAGGCCAGATGGTCTACTCCAGCTTCTAGTTCTTATGTTCTTATGGCTCACCCAATCTATATGCAGACTAAAATCAATCATAATCACAGGTGTTCCTTTGTCACACGCATCTCCAACTTCCTTCTTAATTCTATTCCCAACATTACCATTACAATTTGGTGATCTGTATATTACCCCCACAAATGTTTTTTACCCCTTGCTATTTCTTAACTCGACCATTCAGATTTCAAATCATCTCTGCTAATATCTTTCCTCAATATTGTATCAATATCTTCTTTAATCAACAATGCAACTTCACCACCTTATCCTTTCTGTCTGTTCTTTCTAAAGTCTGAATAGTCATAGAACATAGAACACAGAACATTACAGCGCAATACAGGCCCTTCAGCTCTCAATGCTGTACCAACCAATGGAACCAATCTTGTGACCCTCTAACCTAAGCTATTCCAATGCTATCCATATGCCTATCCACTGCCCATTTGAATGCCTTTAAACTTCGTGAGTCCACAACTGCTGCAGGCAGGGCATTCCACGCCCTTACTACTTTCTGAGTAAAGAACCCACCTCTGACATCCGTCCGGTAACTACCATCCCTTAATTTATAGCTATGCCCCCTTGTATTAGCCATCTCCATCCGAGGAAAAAGGCTCTCAATGTCCACCCTATCTAACCCTCTGATCTTCTTATATGCCTCAATTAGGTCACTTCTTAGCGTTCTTCTAATTAAAATAACCTCAAGTCCCTTAGCCTTTCCTCATAAGACCTACCCACCATACCAGGCAACATCCTGATAAACTTCCTCTGCACCCTTTCCAATGCCTCCACATCTTTCTTATAACGTGGCAACCAAAACTGTACACAATACTCCAAGTGCGGCTGCTCCAGAGTTTTGTACAGCTGCAACATGACATCTCGCTCTGAAATTCAATCCCTATACCAATAAAAGCTAACATACTGTACGCCTTCTTAACAACCTTATCAACTTGAGTACCACCTTTCAGGGATCTATGTACGTGTACACCGAGATCTCCCAGCTCGTCGACACCACTAAGAGTCCTACCATTAGCTCTATATTCTGTACTCCTGTTAGTCTTTCCAAAGTGAATCACCTCACACTTTACGGAATAAACTCCATTTGCCACCTCTCGGCCCAGCTCTGCAGCTTATCTATGTCCTCTGCAAACTGTAACATCCATCCTCCCCCTCTACAACTCATCCGACTTTGATGTCATCAGCAAATTTACTAACCCCTCTCTCTATACCCTCATCCAGGTCATTTATAAAAATGACAAACAGCAGTGGCCCCAAAACAGATGCCTGAGGTACACTACTTGTAACTGAACTCCAGGTTGAATATATCCTATCAACCACCACCCTCTGTCTTTTATCAGCTAGCCAATTCCTGATCCAAACTGCTAAATCACCCTCAATCCCATGCATCTGCATTTTCTGCAGTAGCCTTCCATGGGGAATCTTATCAAACACTTTACTAAAATCCATATACACCACATCAACTGCCTTACCCTTATCCACCTCTTTGGTCACCTTTTCAAAAAACTCAATAAGATTTGTGAGGCACAACCTACCCTTCAAAAAACCATGTTGACTATCCCGAATCAATTCATTACTCTCTGGATGACTATAAATCCTATCTCTTATAATTCTTTCCAAAACTTAGCCGACAACAAAAGTAAGGCTCACCGGTCTATAATTCCCAGGATGGTCTCTACTCCCCTTCTTGAAGAAGGGGGCAACATTTGCTATCCTCTAGTCTTCCGGCACTGTACCTGTAGCCAATGACGACATGAAGATCAAAGCCGCAGGCTCTGCAATCTCCTCTCTAGCCTCCCAGAGAATCCTGGGATAAATCCTATCAGGCCCAGGGGACTTATCTATTTTCGTACTCTCAAGAATAGCTAACACCTCCTCCTTATGTATCTCTAACCCGTCTAGTCTACAACCCTGTATCCCAGTATTCTCCTTGATTACATTGACATTTTCTTGCGTGAATACTGATGAAAAATACTCATTCAGTGCCTCTCCAATCTCTTCAGGCTCCACGCACAACTTCTCACTGCTGTCTCTGACAGGCCCTAATCTTGCCCTAACCAATCTTTTATTCTTAACATACCTAAAGAAAGCTTTATAGTTCTCCTTAATCCTATGTCCTCTTCTAGCTCTTCTTAACTCACTCTTTACCTCCCTCCTGGCTAATTTATAACTCTGCAGTGCCCTAACCGAGCCTTCATGTCTCATCTTTACATAAGCCTCCTTTCTCCTCTTCACCAGAGAATCAATTTCCTTAGTACACCACGGTTCCTTCGCTCTACCATTTCCTCCCTGCCTGACAGATACACATTTGTCAAAGACTCGCAGTAGCTGTTCCTTAAATAAGCTCCACATTGCAGATGTTCCTAGCCCCTGCAGTTTCCTACTCCAACCTATGTATCCTAAATCTCACTAATAGCTTCATAATTACCTTCCCCTCAGCTATAACTTCTTCCCTTCAGTGTATGCCTATCCCTTTCCATAACTAAGGTAAACGTAACCGAATTGTGGTGACTATCACCAAAGTGCTCACTTACCTCCAAGTCTAACACCTGATCTGGTTCATTGCCTAGTACCAAATCCAATGTAGCCTCTACATACTGAGTCATAAAACCCTCCTGCACACATTGTACAAAAACTGACCCCTCTACTGTGCTTGTGCTAAAGCTTTTCCAATCAATATTTGCAAAGTTAAAGTCCTCCATAACAACTACCCTGTTACTTTCACTTCTGTCCAGAATCATCCTTGCAATCCTTTCCTCTACATCTCTGGAACTTTTTGGAGGCCTATAAAAAACTCCTAACAGGGTGACCTCTCCTCTCCTGGTTCTACTCTCAGTCCATGCTACCTCAATAGACAGGTCCAATATTTAGTTCCTCAATATCTAGTTCCCAGTCTTGGTCACCTTGGAGCCATGTTTCCATAATTCCAACGATATCATACCCCTTTATATCTACTGTACAACTAATTCATCTGTTTTATTTCAATGCTCTGAGCATTCAGTACAAAAGCTTAAGGTCGTTTAGTCCTTTTAAAATTCTTTCTCCCCTTTCTATTTATTTTCACTGTGCCCTGATCTGATTCTGGCCCTTGAGGAAAATCTCCCGATGATGTGAAGACAGATATATGTTAACTATAATAAAGGAAATATGGAGTTGTGTTTTCCGCTATTTCTGCTATTTGATCATTAGCACAGGAGCCATACTTTAAGTCCTGGCATTCAAAATTCTGAAGTTGTTGTATGTGTACAAATTGAAGATGAACCTGTAACAGTTTAATCAAAGTATTGTAAAAAGCACCCCTGAGTGAGATGAATATTTTTGGCAGATGGAAAACTCACCAAGACCATTAGTATATGTGGAGCCAGTAGGTCATTACCAAGACAGAGATATTTCTTCAATGTCCTGGATGGTGGACTGAATTATCACCAGAAAGAATGAGATTGATGCAAATTATTAAGATGCTTTATTTCATAGTAAGAAGTCTGACAACAGGTTTAAGTCCAACCGATTTATTTGATAGTAAACTCACAAGAAAGCAGACAAGATACCAAAGGAACTACAGATCATGAACCCACTTACTTCATAACCAGGTAAATGTGCAGAGTAAAAACTATGATAAGAGACACTTAATTCATTGGTAAAACTTATGTTCATGTATAGTATATAAGAAGCACTTTGCTGCTTTCCACAATGACTCCACCATTTTCTCCTTTCAAAATATCTGACTGCTCACATGTGAGCTTTACAGAATTCCTTCCATCGGAGCCAGACTATGACTGCTGGGGATCAATGTGGGGAATTGTGAGGTCATTCACCTTGGACCAGAGGAAGAGAAATCTGAATTTATTTTTGAATTGGGAAAGAGTTGTGGAATAGCAAAGTGATTTATCTGTGTCAATGTGTACAAATCACTAAAAAGTAGTACAGGTACAAAAAACAAAGAACAAAAAACAAAGAACAGTACAGCACAGGAACAAAACCTTCAGCCCACCAAGTTGTGCTGACACAGATGTCTCTCCAATTGAATATTTTCTTACCTCTACATGGTCCATATCTCTCTATTCCCTGCCTATTCATATAGCTATCTCGATGCCTCTTGAATGTTGCTATAGAATCTGCTTCCACAGCCTTCTCTGGCAGGGCGTTCCAGGAATTCACCACTATCTGTGTGAAAAATTGTCCCTTATATCTCTTTTAAACTTTCCCACTCTCACTTTCCATCTATGCTCTCGAGTAATTGACCCGTTAATCTTAGCAAATAGACTCTGACTATCCATTTTATTCAAGCCTATCATAATCTTGTAAACCTTCAAGTCTGCCTCATTCTCTGGTACTCCAATGAAAACAATCCAAGTTTCTTCAACCTTTCTTTATAGTCTATATCCTCCAAACAAGGCAACATCTTAGTAAACGCATCATTCCATTTCCATTTCCAATGCATCAACATCCTTTTGGTACTGTGATGACTAGAATTGTACATAATACTTTAAATGCGGTCTAACCAAAGTCTTATACAGCTGCAACATGATTTTCCAATTCCTATACTTAATGCCCCAATTGATGAAGGCCAGCACTCCATATCTCTTCTTGACCACATTGTCCACCTGTGTGCCTTCTTCATGAAACTGTGAATCTGCATGCCTAGATTTCTCTGCATGCTAAAATTTTTGAGGGTTCTACCATTTACTGTATACTTTCCCTCTGCAGTAGATCTTCCAAATCGCATCACCTCCCATTTGTCTAGTTTAAGTTCCATCTGCCATCTTTCAGCCCAGGTCTTCAGACGATTTAGATCCTGCTGTAATCTCTGACAATCCTGTTCACTGTCTGCTACTTCCTCAATTTTTATATCATCTGCAAATTTACTCATCAGACCATCTACATTTTTCTCCAAGTCATTTATATATATTACAAACAATAGAGGCCCCAGCACTGATCTTCGTGCAACACTGTTTGTCACAGATTTCCAGTTAGAAAAGTACCCTTCCACGACTACTCTTTGCTTTCTATGCTCAAGCCAGTGTTGTATCCATATTACCAGCTCATCTCAGATCTCATAAGACTCCATCTTTTGTATCAGTCTGCCATGAGGAATCTTATCAAAGGCTGTGTAAAGTCCATGAATACAGCATCCACTGCCCTGCCCTGGTGAATTTTTCTTGCCACTTCCTAATGAAGTCAGTCAAGTTTACAAGACATGATCTCCCCTTCACAAACCAATGCTGCCTATCACTAATAAACCTATTCTCTTCCAGATATGAATACATCCAGTTCCTAAGAACTTTCTTCAATAATTTCCCAGATTGTTTCTTCTGCCCTTCTTAAACAGAGGAACAATGTTAGCTACTTGCCAATCCTTTGGTACTTCACCCATGGCTAAAGAGGTTACAAAGATTTTGGCAAGGCCTCAGCAATTTCTTCCCTCGCCTCTCTCACTATTCTGAGATTACCCCTATCCAGGGACTTGTCCATCTTAATGTTTTTCAAAACCTCCAATACCTCCTCCCTTTTTATTTCAACATGTTTTAGAATGTTAATATCCTCGTTTTACAGTCAGCATCCACCACATTCTTCTCCTTTGTAAATACTGGTGTAAAATACTCATTAAGGACCTCATTTACCTCATCTGGTTCCACACATTAAATTCCTTCCACTATTCTTGAATGGACCTATCCTTTCCTTAGGTACCCTCTTCCTCCTTATGTATGCATAAAAAGCCTTGGGGTTCTCCTTAATCCTGCCTGCCAAGGACATTACATGGCATTTTTTTGCCCTCTTAAGTCCCTGTTTAAGCTCTTTCCTGCTCTTTTTGTATTCCTCAAGAGCCTTATCTGTTTTCAATTGCCTTAAATTTATGCATGCCTCTTTTTTCACAAAGCTCACAATTTCTCTTGTCATTCGGGGTTCCCAAATCTTGCCATTTTTATCCGTCATTTTTGCAATGACATACTTGCACTGTGTTGTTAACGACTGACTTTTAAAAGACTCCCACATATCAGTGTGGATTTATCCTTAAACAACTGCCCTCGGTCTACGTTCCCTAGATCCTGCCTAATACTATCATAGTTAGCCTTCATGATGTTGGACTGGGGTAAACACAGTAAGAAGTCTCACAACACCAGGTTTATTTGGTAGCAAACACCACTAGCTTTCAGATCCCTGCCCCTTCATCAGGTGAGTGGGGAGTTCTCACTTGACAAAGAGACAGAGGCCTGAAAGCTAGTGGCGTTTGCTACCAAATAAACCTGTTGGACTTTAACTTGGTGTTGTGAGACTTCTTACATAGTTAGCCTTCTCCTAGTTTGTACTTTCTCTCTGAGAGTACTTCTATTCTTTCCTACAAGTATCTTGAAACTTACAGAATTGTGATCACTGTTCCAAAGTGATTCCTCACTGAGATATCAAAAAGCAGATATACAGACTAATGTAATATTGCTCAAACAAAACTGCTGCAACATAACGAATAACTCATGAAGTTTAAATTGAAAACTGATAAACGAATACTTTGATTATACAGAATCTTGGTCAGACCCCATCTGGACTATTATGTTGATTTTTGGCCATTGCCCTTCTGAAAACAAATATCAGTCTTAAAACAGATACAGTGCAAATTCACCTGAATGGTACCAGTAAATAAATGAGAATAGATGGCATAAACTTGCCTTGTATACCTAAAGTTTGAATTGAAAGGATTAAGAAATTCAATCATTTAGATATCCCAATTTGCTTAAGTTAGAGAAATGCATAATAATCTTAAAATTAGCACTCGGTCATTAGAGAGTGAAATCAGGAAGGACTTTTTCAGAAAAAGGGTAATTTAATACTGGAATTCCCTCCCCCAGAAGCTTGTGGATACTTGATAAAATAACATTTTCAAGATTGATAGATTTTTATCAGATAAAAGGACTAATGTACATGCTGCAAAGTCAGGACATTGTGTTGAATGCAGATCAGCAGTGATCTAATTGAATAGTGGAACATGTTAGAAAGGCTAAATGCCCTGTGGAAATTTCATTGCTGCTGGCTGCATCTGCCACATCTCTTCCTTTTTAACTAAATTCATGTAAAGCTCAATATGAATAACCACTTAATTCTCAATCCCACCCCCACAATATGAATGTTGAGAACTCCTGAGAACGAATCATAATTTGCCTATTGTATATCTGGTCAATGTCTGTCTTTAATGATCAAGCATTATTGAAAGATTGTACGTGCTTTAATGCAGAACTTGCTGAGTTTGTTTTTTATTTCAACATTTTTTTTCATTTTAAACTTGCTAAGTGCTCATTTAGATGGTGCTTGAGGAAGCTCCTCATTGTACCAGGTAAGGAAACTTTAAAAGAGCAAGAAAAATCTGAGCAGATGTTCCCAGAAGTGACATAAAAGTAATTTTTCATTTTACGTTTATCAGGGGAGTTCGTTATCATCAAATTGAGGGAATTTATGAAGTCAATTACTTGATCACAACCCTTATTACTCACAATGCTAATTTTGTTACTGGTCATGTCTCAATTACCTTTCAGCCTAGATTTGGACAGATTACTGGGAGAATTCCACTCAGTGGAAGTCATCGATGTCAACTTTCTGGTGTTAACTGTGGAATATTGACATTCAAACAAAGTAATGTTCAATATATCACATTGTGAAACAGACTAGCAAAGTCTTCAGAAGAAACTGCTTCTACATTAAGCTTAAGGATCATTCAATTTCAACTATAAAAAAAGCATGTTCAAAAAGCTTCAACAAACTAGATTTCAGGAACAAAATACATAATTATGATAGTTCTTTTCAAATGAGCCATTTGCTTCCCTGTATTTTTGTTGTACAAACTCTCCCAATTTCAGGTTCCTGAACTTGCTGCATTCATTCTTTCGTTCATTTTGAAACATGTAGCTAGGTAACACATGTATCATACTTTTGGCACTAAAAGGAATATTAGAAAGCAATTTTCATCAACATAATTTTGACATTAATAGATATAGCATGAGGACATTTTTTGCCAATTTCAATAGGAATTGAAGATTAAAGTCAGTGTATTTCTATAGAAGTATTGAAGAAAAATTGATTATCCCACCTTTGCACTTCTTGTATCTTTGTGGTCCCACTGCCTTATATTTCTAATTCAGAGAAGCCTTTACTTTAGTAGTAAATACAGAATACAACTAGAATCTATGCTGGATTGTTTTGAGAATACATTTAGAAAGTCTGAGTCAGACACAAAGCAATACTTCATTGATGTGCAAGGATTGCATCAGTAATATGGAGAAAGAGTTACACTTGGCTGAATCTCATTTCTTGGGGACATTTTGGCTGATTTTGGTATAAAGCACATTGTCCTTGTTTCCAGAATGCAGTGGGTGTTAACAAACCAGAAACACTCAAACAACAAGCTAGTCTTCTAAAGAGATATTTCAGTGAGTTTTGCTTTGCATATTTCAGACTTTCATGAAAAGTATAATCCATCTTGTGAGAGTTCCTCTTTAATAAAATGGAAAATACTCAAAAGTGTTCAGCAGATCAGGCAGCACCTACAGAGAGAAAAGTAGTGTTCAAGGTTCTTATATTTACAGCAGAGGTGAAGGGCAAAACACAGCTGAACACCTAGATAACAAAGACATCTATGTCAGACTCATATAAATGACTACAGCTCAGCCTTCAACACCATTATTCCCACAAAACTCATCTCCAAACTCTGTGGCCTGGACCTTGGCACCTCCGTCTGTGACTAGATCCTGAACTTCTGAACCCACAGACTACAATCAGTAAGGATAGACAATAACACCTCCTCCACGATCATCCTCAACACCAGTACCCCATAAACGTGTGTTCTCAGCCCCTTATTGTGCTTCTTATACACTTATGGCCGTGTGCCAAATTCCCCTCCAATTTGGTTTTAAAAGTTTGCTAACGACACCATTATAGTGGGTCAGATCTCAAATAATGACGAGATAGAGTACAGGAAAGAGATAGAGAATCTGGTGAACTGGTTCAGCTACAATAATTTGTCCCTCAATGTCAATAAAATGAAGGAGATTGTCATCCACTTTAGGAAGTGTAAAAGAGAACATACCCCTGTGTATATCATCTTGGATGAAATAAAAAGGGTTGAGAGCTTCAAGTTTTTAGGTGCCCGCATCACCAGCAACCTATCCCGGATCCCGCAATGCAGATATATAGTTAGAAGACTAAGGAAATTTGGCATGTTAGCTATGACTCTCACCAACTTTTACAGAATGCATTCTTTCTGGTTGTATCACAACTCGGTATAGCCCCTGGTCTGCCCAAGACTGCACGGAACTACAAAACATCATAAATGTAGCCCAATTCATCATGCACACCAGCATCCATTGACTCTTTCTACACTTCCCGCTGCCTTGGCAAAGCAACCAGGATAATTAAGGAGCCCATCCACCTTGGACATTCTCTCCTTCACCTTCTTTCATCGGGAAAAAGATACAAATGTCTGAGGTCACTTACCAAGCAACTCAAGAACAGCTTTTTCCCTGCTGCTGTCAGACTTTTGAATGGACTTACCTTGCACTAAGTAGATCTTTCTCAACACCCTAGCTATGACTGTAACATTACATGCTCTCTCGTTTCCTTCTCTATGAACAGTATGTTTTGTCTGTCTAGCGTGCAAGAAACAATATTTTTCAATGTATCTTAATACATGTGACAATAATAAATCAGACCAAATCAAATCAAAAGATACAAAGAGAATTACAGGACAGGAACAGGCCCTATTTCCTCCAAGCCCATGCCAATCATGATGTGCTAAGTAAACCAATAAAAAACCTTCTGCCCTTACTCATCCGTATCCCTCGCTTCCCTCCCTATTCAGGGTACCCATCCAGATGCTTCTTAGATGTTGCTAACGTGTTTGCTTCCATCACCATACATTCCAGGTATCCACCACTCTCTGCACAAAAAACTTCCCCTGCACATCTCCCTTAAACTTTCCTCCTGTTACCTTGAACTTGAGCTCCTTTGTAATTGAACTTTCACCCTGGGAAAAAGCCTCTGCTTATCCTTCCTGTCCAAGCCTCTCAGAATCTGGAAAGACCAGGAATGTAGAGATACTATCAAACCCTGGGAAAATCAGTAGATCATTCTGCCTCTGATCTTCGGGTAAGCGTTTTCCTAGGCGCCTTTCATTACATACGACAACACAGAGTTGCTGAGCAGAGACTGATAACCAAGTTCCGCACACATTAGGATGGCCTCAACCGGGATCTTGGGTTTATGTCACACTATCTGTAATCCCTACGAATTGCCTGGGTTTGCAAAATCTCACCAATTATCCTGTCTAGAGACAATTCACATCTCTTTAACCTGTACTTAACCCTCTCTCCACTCACATTGTCTGTACCTTTAAGATTTGAGTACCTGTAAAGATTTGCATTCCAACCATTATTTTGTAAATCGGATTTGTGTCTTTATATGCCCTGTTTGTGAACAGAACTCCCATTTATCTGATGAAGGAGCAGCGCTCCGAAAGCTAGTGGCTTTTGTTACCAAATAAACCTGTTGGACTTTAACTTGGTGTTGTGAGACTTCTTATTGTATTTATCCCAGTCCAACACTGGCATCTCCAGTTCAAAACCAGCAACAGGCAATTGCAGGGGTCTGTGGCCATAGAGAGGGGCTGTGACTGAGAGGGGAGGAGGGGGGACAGAGAGATTAACAAAATGGGAGTGAGAAGCTGTGATTGGCAAGGGGAAGAAAACACAAAAAGAGTGAAGGAACGAGAAAACCTGAAATGGCTGAGGTGGAGAGAGAGAGGAAATGATTGGCAGAGGAGAGAAAGATTGCAACCGGCAATATAAGAATAACAGACTGTGATTGTTTGGAGATATAAAGGCTTCAAAAAGAGTTTTAAAACAACATCAAGGACTCTTTGAAATTGTAAGTCAAAGAAACAATTATTCACTTATTTGGGCACTTACAGCTTTAGGTGGATTTTGATTGGATAATATGATCATATCAACGAGACATCCTACGCAGCTTGAATGAAAAGTATAAAAATCATGTGCAATCTGTGTTTTAGAATATTAAGTCAAAAATTCTGGTTAGGTTTTATAAAGTATAATCATTGCTGGGTGATCATATGCATAACTGTGCCTTGAAACCTGCCTTCATTTGTGCCCCCACTGGTTTTGATTGTACAGAAAACACATCAACATCATAATATTGTGCTCACTCCCTGAGAGTTAAAAATCAATCAATTTCCCAATAAAAGCAGGTTTTTGACACAAAAATAGAAACAGTTCCTGTTTGTTGTATCCAAAGGAAAATTCAGGCCCAATTTGGGCTTTGATTTTTGTATCATTGGATAGACTTTAATGCTTTCCCAAACTTACGTTCAGAGGTTTGGGAGCAGTTTCATTGGCTGGGAGGGAACATTTTTGCCGACCCCCCTGACAAAGCTCATTGCGAGATTATGCAGACACTTCAAGCTACTTAAGGGTTCATGCTGCTACTGCTAGTATTCACTATGTTGGACTGGGAGGGCAGGGAGAGGCCTAGTAAACCCCATGTCAGGCTTCTCTGTTGCCTTGTCAGGGATCCCTCATTCACAGGCACTCAGTGCCCCATTGAAGGGCTCAGCATTGGGAGACGGGGGCCTACAGAAAGGCAGCCAAATGCTCTTGATCTGCTTCCACCCTTTTTCCGCTGCTCCCCCTCCTGCCCTCACTGGCTTCGCCTCCATGTGATCCCCATGCCATCCACATACACTCCTATCTAGAGACCTGTAGCCAATCTATCCTGCAGGTCTGATTGCAGTACCGGCAGTAGCCAGTGCTCCCAGTGGCCCTGCAGTATGAGAAAGGTTCAGGACATCTCTCCTTGTTTGGACCTCCCTCAAGCAGGCCCTCCAGTGCCGTGTCCTAAAACATATCTGTCCTCTTCCTTGATTCTAGAGTCACTCTGAAATGTGCCCTGTGTGTCAACCAAGAGACACTTCTGGTGGAAGTGGGAGCATTGTAAATGCTTCCATCAGTTTTTGGATATTAAATATGAAGCTATCCATATTAACACTGCCAGGCAAGATCAATTTATGATAATCAACAATTCATCCCATAATTATACGCCTAAACTTTTAAACAGACATATTCTATTAGTACAGCACTCATGTTGTGTCTTTTTTCACTTTTTCACTAAAATAAAACTATTAAAATCTGTAGGGATGTACCTGACTGCCTGCCCTAATTGGGCTAACTGCTGGCTCAGATAATATCCCGTTAAAATTATGGTAGGGAATCAGTGGAAACTCTATGGAACTTCCACCTCTTCATCTTTAAGTTTTCACAAACATTTAACTGGAACATAGTATATAACTCATGAGCAGAAAATCAACACTTGGGCTTTTATTGATTTGTAGTTCCTTATTAAGGAGGAGCAAGTAGAGATGGACAAATATTGGGGAGACAAAGAAATAGAGAGCTATGGGGAAATGGCATAGAAAAGGAGTTGAGGCCAGCATACAGCGATGATGGTATTGAATGGTGGGGTAGGCTTGAGGGGCCTGATGATTCCTGCTCCTATTTCTTGTGTTCAGCTTTAGGCTGGTGCTTTCTGTAACTCTTTGTCCAGTTCTCTACACCTTTCATATTTATTCCCGTCCCTTCTACTGTGCATTTGGTTTCTACGCATTTCTTTTTTCCCCTTCTTCCTGTTGTTTGACTGCTCTGCACTTCACGCTGCTGTAGAAACGCAGTTATTCTCGGATTAGAATTGTGGCTCGAAAAAGAGCCACTTTTTATACAATTCAAATCAAAACAGCTTATAGTAAACCAAATAAAATCATTATGCAAATATAATGCTGATTGAAAAATGTGTATCTCGCTGGAGAGCTTGGTCCAATATTTGAATCTCTATAATTAAAGTCTAGCATCCATCACAATGTGTCTTTTTAAAACACTTCAAAGTGTGGCCTCAGAGGTGTCACATCAGGGCAAAAACAGTGATTGGCTGAAATAAGCACTTTGTAAAGTAATCAAATATCTGATTAACTAAATATAAATGAATATATAAATGTAAAAGGCTATCCAGCAGAAAATCAAGCAATGAAAATTACCATTCATGAATGTACAATATCAGAAAATGGTTTCCTTCTCCATTTAGTGAATGTCGGCAATGAGTAGTAGTGGTGCTGAATATTTCCAACTTCACTGGTATATTGCATGCCAAGCATTTTAAATGTATTTGGCCTTTTTTCTGGTTTCATCTACTAGCATTCACTTCAGGGCATTGCGTGCTTGGATATCAAGTCCTTTTTTTCAACAACACTTTTTAGTATGTTCCGATTGAACCTTACGCCCATTCCTTTTTCTCACTCTCAACATGCATTGACACCCTTGGTGCATTAACATTCAGAATCGTTGACTGCCCGAGTGTGCTTCTACCATTTACAGACTGGGCAAGCAATTATATTCTCATAGGGCGTTGGTAATGGCATTCCTAATCCTTGGTTGTGTGCTGTGTGCTGAGGTGCATACTTACAAGTTTTCCCATAGGGCAGGTTGAGTACAAGGACTTGGAGCGAAGCTTTGAACAGTGCCTGCACCTGGAATGAGAGCTTAGGATGAAGTAGATTGGCTAAAGCTGTGGCTATCTGTGCAAGAATAGTGTGGTGTCTTACCAAAACAGGATGCACACAGATCTCCAGGGCATCAAGCAATAAACTTGTTATTGGAAAACAGAGTTATTTGCAGCGTTTAATGCACACACTTAGTGCCAGGGCTCTGATATCAGTTTGGCACATGCAAAGACTAGGAGTCAACGTGGTGGCCAGGACATGAGCCTTTGAGAGGCAGCTTCAGATAATGAACGGACACATCCTTTGGGGACAATATTTACAATCAAGTCTCCCTCTTTAACACTGTAACGAGGACAACATACAAAACATGATGACTGTGTTGTCATTCTTCCTGCACATAGGCAGGAGACAAGAAAAAGAAACATTAAAAGGCACCTGGCTTACTAAAGGTAGCAGGGGAACCATGAAGAGTATTCCACATGCAGAGGATGAACACCAGAGAGCTATCACTCAAACGCACCTCACTAGACCAGGGCTACAGACAGTCCCTAACATATCTGTAGATGTCTGAGATCTAGTGTTGTTGAAGTAATGCATGCTCAGGAACTGGTTGGTCACATCAGCCACCTGCTGCAGCGTTTGGTACCTCGGGGCTCCACTACGAGTGTCAATGAAAATTACAGTGCTGCTTAATATTTACAGCAGTGGTTCCTTCCATATGACATCTGTGGGATTTTCAAGACTCTGCATTCAAGTGCCTCCAGAAGGTGACGGATGCAATCTTTGTGAGGGCACACAATTTCATCCATTTCGATTGGGATCAAGCAAGCCAGGATGTAAGAGTGATGGGCTTAGTACACATCTTTCATTTTTCATCGGTACAGGGTGCCACTGTTTGCACTCTTGGCACACAGATCTCCAGGGCATCAAGCAATAAACTTGTTATTGGAAAACAGGGTTATTTGCAACATTTACTGCACACACTTATTGCCAGGGCTCTGCATATCAGTTTGGCACATGCAAAGGATCAAACCTCTAATAGGGCAAATATTAAGTAGTGCAATTTATTTCAGCTATCATGAATCAAGGTATGTTAGAGCTAAGTATAGCATCTGTTACCAAAAAGGGGCTGGAATCTTCCATGATGTAGAGATGCCGGCTTTGGACTGGGGTAAACACAGTAAGAAGTCTGACAACATCAGTTTTAAGTCCAACCGATTTATTTGATAGTAAGTCTGGAATCTTTCAGCCCAGCTGAGGAAAGAAAACCAAATAAAAAAGAAGACATCTTACTAGCTCACTCTGCCAGGAATCTGTCAGCTATCAAGTTGGCATGAGCTTCTCTGCCACATATATACATTGCAAAAGCCTCTGCATGGACCTCTATGACTTCTGAGTCCGCGTCATCACCATCCCTTTCGTTGTTGAGAAGACAATTAGTCGATGTCTCCCACAGTTTTTTGTACCATGAGATTGGGCAGACAATGTTGATCATTTACTCTCTATGATCCAAACATTTAAATCTCATTTTAAGAAAGCCAATCATCTGCTGAATCATAGAGGTATGTGCAAAGCATTGTAATTCTTCTCAGTCTTACTCTGTAAATGGTGATCTGGTGTCATCAGCCAGATTATCTGGGGTAGCCTTTGTCTCCAAGAAGCTCATCCCTGCAATTGCCAAAGTACTTCAACAGCCTTGTGGCACCTGAGAGTGATTTGGAATGTAGGGCTTGTGAGACCTTTCAGGGAACCACACACATACAGAATTTATCTTCTGTGATCACCTATCAGCTGTATATTCGACGAAAAGAAACCTTCCCTATTGACGAATGTGACTAGCTGTTGCCAACATGCTCTCAACATCACATGTATTTCAGTCAATAACTCTTTACACTTGTGGAAATCTGTGATTGCTGCAAAACCCACTATTCTCGCAGCCTAGTTTTCAGGATCCAGACGGAATTGAAAAAATTGGTCTGCTCTCTTGAAGAAGGCATCTGTCACTTGCCCTTCTGTGTTGCTGACTTAGAGATACCTCACTGGATAATCAGAAGCATTTTCCCAGGGTGGAAGAATCAATTACTAAGGGGCATAGGCTTAAGGTGTGAGGAGCAAGGTTTAAAGGAAATGTACAAGGCATATTTTTTACACAAAGAGTGGTGAGTGCCTGGAACTAGCTGCCAGGGAAGGTAATGGAAGCAGCTATGATAGTGACTTTTAAGGGGTGTCTGGACAAATACACGAATAAGATGGGAATAGAGGGGTATGGTCCCCCAAAAGGTATATGTTTTAGTTCAGTCAGGCAGCATGATCAGTGCAGGCTTGGAGGGCTGAAGACCTGTTCCTGTGCTGTAGTTTTCTTTGTTCTTTGATCCCTAGTGGTGCGCTGTAAGGAGCCACTGGCAAAGAAATTTAAGGTGGTGGTGACCTTTAATCCTTTATCATAGGATTGCCACCAAGTCTTGCAAACACACATCCTCATTGAGAAGCCAGAAGAACCACATCCTGGGATATCCTAAGGTGCCCTTGGCATTGCCTTTCACCCATCTGTAAATAGGTGCATTGCCTGCAAAATAACCATGCTTATGACAATGCTTGCCATTGCTCTGGCTCTTGATTGGCCAACCTTCTTTAAAATACTGCCTCCTTCTGCTGTCTGTTGTTCTTCCTGGCCCTGTGCCAAATTGGATGAGCCCTTTCCGGAAAAATTAAATCCTGGAGGAACAGCAATGATTGTTCCTCCTGTTCATGGATATCTGTATATGTAAACATTTCTTTTTGACTGGGGTGATGCCAGCCATGTGCAAGAAGCCTATTGTGGGACTTGAGAGAGAGCAGAAGGAAGTGGAGGAGAGAAGGAGGTGGGAATAAAGCCTAGGAGTTGTGTGCTTACTCTGTATCCTGTTTAGATGACAAATTGTTGGATTCTCAATGCTTTGAGATAGATGAGTCAGGAACAAACTTGCTGCCACGTGGGCTTCACATAGAAAGGAGAAGACACTGAGCATGGTTCCCGTCCAGTTGCTTCATGATTATTAGGGTGTTCCTTTATTTGACATTTATACTCACCTTGAAGTTTATCCACCCAAAAAACCTTTTTCTCACTTTAAGGGACTGCAGTTTTGGAGCAACTGTGTTGTACAGCAGAGAACATCAAAACAAAATGTATCACATTTCAGACCAACTCCATCATCTTTTTCCCTCCTTCTGTTTTACTGAATGTGTTTTTTTCTATCTTGGACTCTAAGCACAAGAATTAATTTGTAGACAGACTGCAGATACGTTGTAAATATTCTGGTACTTGCTTGGTACTTATTTATGAGCACTCCATCTAAACAGGTTACAGAGTAGGCATGAAGCTCCTCGGCATTATTCCAACATCTTTGTCCCAAGAAAGAAAGTCTAACACATGACTGACTAATAATGATGATACATCATCTTTTATATACCATCAGTGCCTGGAAACACTCTCACCTTCTCAATTACAGGATCTCCAGACCATAGAAGCAAGTTGCCTTTTCCTCAGCCCACATTTGTACCCTTGCATTTCTCTGCTGCCTTCCTCTATTCCCCAGCAACCTGTCTTTCTTCCCTGGTCAGTCTCCCTTACTGCGCCAGATAATTTTAAAAAATTCAAAGGGAATGGGTGCAGCTGGCTGGGCCAGCATTTATTGTCCATTCCTGATTGTCCTTGAACTGAGTGACTTGCTAGGCCATTTCAGAGAGCTGTTAATAGTCAACCACCTTCATGGATCTCAGTCACACGTAGGCCAGAGCAGATAAGGATGGCAGATTTCCTTCCCCAAAGGACATTAGTGAACCAGATGGGTTTCTATTTTTAATTCAAATTTCACCATCTGGAACTTGAACCCAAATCTTCCCCTGGGTCTCTGGATTATTAGACTAGTGAAAATAACACTGTGCTACTGCATTGACTGTCTTTTTTTCCATAGACAGCCTCCCTTCCTGCCCCAGACAGTCTGTTTTCCTTCCCAGACAGGCAGCCACCCTGCCTTAGGTAGTCTGTCTCTCTTCTCTACACAGTCTGTCTCCCTGCTTCAGACAATCTGTCTCCCTTCTCCAGATGGGCTCCCAACCATCTACCTTTAGCCTGCCTCCCATGTCCATCCTGTGCTTGTCTGATCCCCACTGATCTTGCCTCCTGCGTTCAGCCTTCATGCAGCTTGGCCTTATTCTTAGTCAGTATATGACATATATGAGTTGTCCCCAGGAAAGTGACATTGTTTATCGGGAACCTCGATGCACTTTTAAAGTCACAAGAGTATAACTGTAAAAGCTCACCCTGCTGATAGGAAATAATCCTTGGTCTCCATTCTAACAAAGTTCCTCTGCCCGCTGAGCTTCCCACTGCTGGTGGGCCTAGAATATTCCTCCTACCTTTAATTCTTTTACAAAGTGTAAATTTAAGGCATGGTTTTCACCCATCATGCTGCCTGCCTAGACTTCCAGTCTGACAATATCACAAATTTAAAATTCTCATCCTTGTGTTCTAAATTTTTCCATTCCCTATCAACCATAATCTTTTCCACATGTACCACTCCTCCCCAAATGCTTTCTGTTCCTTCACTCTCAGCTTTAACAGGACTTGAACAAATAGGGATTTGTGAGGGAAAGGCGAGAGAATAGGAATGAGAAAAGTATCAGCCATGATTAAATGGTGGAGCAGACTTGACGGGTCGAGTGGCCTAATTCTGCTTCTAATTCTTATGATCTTATAAAGTGAATGGCCAACCTTCCTTTTTATGGCAGTTCGAGACAGGAGAGAGGAGACTTCAGTCTATGACTGCCCAGAACCTACTGGCATGAGCACCATGCCTGGGCAGGAGGTCATGGTTGTGGAGCATATGTGCAAGGATTAACCTTCAGAAGTTCTCACAATCAGGAGAGAAGATAGATTTGGGGGATGGGAGATCTTTTCTTCTTGGGCTTCAGTGACATCTCATGGCAAGTTAAAAAAGTTACAAAGACATTTCTTTTTGACAAACAATGTTAATGGCTTATTGAGTAGTTTGATATTGAGACCTCTAAGGCTATTGTTATCATTTGATATTGAGACCTCTAAGGCTATTATTATCCTATGTTTCTGGACTAAGACCATTAACTTTACTGAACACTACGCAGTCAGTAGCACTGCATCTACAGTACTGCTATGAAGCTAGGCACCAACTGTACTCAGATTCTACTCTTGGCTAGTCTGAAAGCCCATGTAACAAATTGCTGGTTTCTCCAGACACCTTTTCTGAAAAGCAAACCTCACTGATAAAGTAAGAAATAGATCTCTACACATTCCCTGAACTTGGTTTGACATAGTAATACTCAGGCCCAAGTAGTGTGAGATTGCCTCTATAAGGGGTATTTACATCTCGGGTATCAAATCAGGACTTTGATGTTGTGATGGAAGCAACTTGACAGCAAAGTGCTAAGTGAAATGTAGCTGTCTCCCTTCCAAATTAAAATAACCAGTAAAAAAAAACTACTGAAAGGCAAAATAAGAATGTGGAGAGATGACTTTCAGATAGATATTGTTCATTCTGCATAACATTTCTGTTCTCAGGTTTTAGTTCCATTCATGGTCTGTCTCAACTTCTAAACCTTAACTTCACACAGAACTGAGAAAATTTCTGTATGTCAGATAACCTGAATGTTGGTGAATGCAGTTTATATGATGTATGTCTTATTTTGATGGGATAAGACAACATGTAATTATTTGAGACAAGGTTAGCCATATCTACATGGTTTACAATCAGTAAATTTATTCTCTCCTGCTGTACTTCAGTTTTAATATGACTGCTTGAATCAGTGCTATTTCTATTATTATTATCTTACTCAGTATCCGAGTGTGGTCTCAGATTTGTTGAAAATAGGATTGGTCAGGTATTGTTATTTTTTTCCAATTATGTTTACTGTGCAGATGGATCCTGTATTTTGTAATACTGCCCACTGTATCACCAATCAATTAGACCCAGCTTGGAGTCTTCTCAACACAAAGGTTAGCAAGCCGTTTCATTAAAGCAATGCAGAGGCATTGACTAGAAATAACTTGATGACACACATTGCAATACTTCTAAATTAAATATTAATAACAAAATAAACATTGATACTGTATCAGCAGGCACTGACCTTTAAAACTGCAATTTATCTTTTCTTGGACAATGTGTGCATTTGTTAGCATTTTATATGTTTATACTTCATCATACAAGCACTTTGCTCATATTGATCCGATTTAGAGGATTCATTATTTCCAACACAGTTACGTGAATAAAGATTCGCTTAGTGAATGTGACTGACTATCTTTCAAAGTTTCAATTCAAACCTAAACTTATTTTAGTGGATTTATTTAATGATGAGAAGTGTGATCTGCTTATTAATTATTTGTCCCATCATTTGGTATATTTTCTTAACCAATGCAATACTTTATACATACGTACATACGAGCATAAAAATTGGGAGGAATAGGCCACTTGGTCCCATGAGTCTGCTCAACCATTCAATAAGATTTAGCAAGATACCACATGGTAGGTTGTTGCTTAAGGAGGTACAAAATTGTCTTGATGACAGAAGATAGAGGATGTTTTCATACTGAAGGACTGTGACCAGCGGTGTGCCTCAGGGATCAGTGCTGGGTACACCATTATTTGTCATTTATATTAACGTTTTGGATGAGAATTTAAGAGGCATGGTTAGTAAGTTTGGAGATGACACCAACATTGGTAACATAGTGGACAGTGGAGAAAGTTATCTAGGATTGCAACGGGATCTTGATCAATTGGGACAGTGCGCTGACAAATGACAGATGGAGTTTGATTTAGATAAATGCAAGGTGATGCTTTTGGTAGATCGAAACATGCAGGACTTACTCAGTTAATGGTAGAGTATTGGGGAGAGTTATAGAGCAAAGAGATCGAGGGGTACAGGTTCATAGCTCCTTAAAAATTGACTCTCAGGTGGACGGGGTGCTGAAGAAGGTATTCAACATGGTTTCATTGGTCAGAACATTTAATAAAGGAGTTGGGATGGCTTGTTGAAGTTGTACAAGACATTGGAAAGCCCACATTTGGAATACTATGCACAATTCTGCTCACCCTATTGTAGAAAGGATATTATTAAACTAGAAAGAGTGCAGAAAAGATTTACTAGGATGCTACTGGGACTTGATAGTTTGAGTTATAAGGATCAGCTAGATAGAGTAGCACCTTTTTCCCTACAATGTTGGAGGCTTGGGAGGAATCTTATAAAGGTCTATAAAATAATAAGGGGCATAGATCAGTTAGATAGTCAACATCTTTTCCCAAAGAAAGGGGTGTCCAAAACTAGAGGGCGTAGGTTTAAGGTGAGGAGGAGAGATACAAAAGCGCCCAGAGGGTCAGTTTCTTTTCACACAGAGAATGGTGGGTATCAGGAACAAGCTGCCAGAGGTAGTAGTAGAGGCAAGTACAATTTTGTTTTTTAAAAAGCATTTAGACAGTTCCATGGATAAAATGGGTACAGAGGAATATGGACCAAAAGCAAGGCAATTTGGATTAGCTTGATGGTTAAAAAAAAAGGATGACATAGACATAGGCTGAAGGGCCTATTTCCATTCTGTAAACCTCTATGACTCTATAAGATCACGGCTGGTCTGATTGTAACCTCAACCCCACATTTCTGCCTACCTTGATCACTTTTCACCTTCTTGTTTATCAAGAATCTACCTACCTCTACCTTATGAATATTCAAAGACTCTGCAAGGATTCATGACCCTCTTTGTGAAAAGATTTCACTTCATCTCTGGCTTAAATGGATGACTCCATATTTTTAAACAGTGACCCCTTAGTTTTATATTTTGCCACAAGAGGAAACATCTTCACCACATTCAATCTGTCAAAACCCCTCAGGATCTTATATGTTTCAATCAAGTCGCCTTTTACTCTTTTAAACTCCAGTGGACAAAAGCTTAGCCTGTCCAATCATTCTTCAGAAGATAACTACCCATTCCAGTCTAGTAAACGTTCTCTGAAATGCTCCATTGCATTTACATACTCCTGTAAACAAGAAGACCAATACTGTATACAGTACTCCAGAAGTAGTCTTATGAAAGCCCTGTACAACGGAGGCATAACCTCTCTACCTTTGTATTCAATTCCTCTTACACTGTAAAAAAAATTCTATTATTTTCCAATTACTTGTTTTACATGCATATTAACCTTTTGCAATCATGCAACTGAGAAATTAAGGTTCCTCTGCCTCTCTGAGCTCTGCAATCTCTCACCTTTTAGGTAATATGCTTCTTTTTTCCTTTTTGCCAAAATGGATAATTTCACATCTTCCCACATGAGATTTCATTTGCCAGGAGTTTACCCACTTAATTAACTATCTGTATCACTTTGTAGCATCCTTATGTCCTTGTCATAACTTATTTTTGGTCTATTTTTGTATTATCAATGTTGATCTTTGAATAAATTTTTGATTTACCACCTTGTCCCAAAATGTTATTCTTCACTCTCATTAGTTAGCTTAAAAATCTTCTTTCATTCCCTAGTTTTATGGTTCATTAGGACATTGATCCCAACATGGCTTAGGTACACACCATTCAATGGAACAGTTCCCACTTTCCCCCTTACAGGTGCCAGTGCCCCCCACAACCCACATCTCTCATACCTGTCTTCGAGCCACACATTCAATTTGCAATCTTATTTGTCCTATACCAATTTGCATGTTGCTCAGGTAATAATGCAGAAATTATTATTAATTTTGAGGTTCTGTTTCTTAGTTTGGTGCCTGGATCTTTATACTAACTATACAGAACCTCTTGTCTTGTCTGTGTCATGGTAACCATATAGACCGTAGTGACTGGATCTACTCGCACTCTATGTTCCTCTCCAACCATGAACAGATGTCCCAAACCTTGGTACTGGGCAGGCAACACAACCATAGAAACTATGGTTTCTATATCCACCTGGGATCTTGCTCTTTGGTGCAGAGAACAGTTTCAATCTTTCAGTATCCCCTAGTATCGCTACATCTTTTTTGCTTTGCTCACTTGAATGCTGTCATGGACAGTCAGCTCATTCACCCTGCAGCCCCCATTCTCATCCAAACAAACTGAAAGATCATCAAAGTTGTTGGATAATTGCAAAAACTGTGGCTCCTCCACTCCTGCTCTCTGTGTCCTCTTATCTGTCTCACTTTCAGTCATTCCCTCCCTTCCCTGACCACTGATAAAATCAGAAGACCCTATCCTAAGGGATATGACTGCCTCTTGGTACACTCCTCCCTGCTACATCAGTGTCTGCAGCTCATTCTCCAATATGTTCAGCAGTTCCTACATGTTGTAGATGTGATACATCATCTTTCCTGTCTTCCTTTAATGCATTCTAATTAACTGGTTAATGATCTTATTCAATTATTTTCTTTTGTATATTTTTTTTAACCTTACTACCAGTTTGTATGCTATTTTAAAACTTGAGAATAGAATAGACTTTAATTACTTACCTAATACTCACTAAACAGTTAGTTTCTTCTCCTGTGGCAGAATAAGAGCAAATTTCTACAGGGTGAGGAAGTTTGAAGAAATAGAGGAGCATCTCACCTTTTCATCTAATTTCCTTATTCACCCAGCTCCTAGCTGGGTGTTTATATTGTTTAGTCCCATACACTGATAAGCATGCAATGGGTGGCATGGTAGCACAGTGGTTAGCACTGCTGCTTCACAGCTCCAGGGATCTGGGTTTGCTCCCTGGCTTGGGTCACTGTCTGTGTAGAGTTTTCACATTTTCCTTGAGTCTGTATGGGTTTCCTCCAGGTGCTCTGGTTTCCTCCCATAGTCCAAAGATGTCTGAGTTAGGTTGATTGACCATGCTAAAAATTGCCCCTTTGAGTCCTGAGATGTGTAGGTTAGAGGGATTAGCCGGTAAATATGTAGGGATATGGGATTGTGGTTGGTGCAGACACAATGGGCCAAATGGTCTCATTCTGCGCTGTAGGGTTTCTATATAAAAAATGAATAACTGAAACAGTTTTCAGAAAAAAGTACAATAGAAGGTTGGTTTTCAACATCTCAGAATTTAAATTATTTATTGTTCCATTCACTTGTTCACAAGACCACGAACATCTATAAGCTTATTATGGGTGATTGTTTGAAGTTTATTTATTAATATCACAAGTACGCAAACATTGGAGTTACTGTGAAAATCCCCTAATTTCCACACTCCAGCACCTGTTTGGCTGAACTGCAGGAGAGTTTAGCATGGCCAGTGCACCTAACCAGCACATCTTTCAGAAAATGGGAGGAAACCGGAGCACCCAGAAGAAACCCACATAGTCACAGGGAGACATGAAGATTCTGCACACACAGTGACCTAAGTGAGGAATCAAACCTGGATCCCTGGTGCTGGGAGGAAGCAATGCCAACCACTGTGCCACCATGATTTACTGGTATCATGACTCTAATTGAAATCTAGCAGAGTGGTAATGACCCCATCCCCCTTTCCCAGCTTAGATACATTTTGCACCATTGCTCTGTCATGGCTGGCATGCTGTATCATTTACCACAGGTTTCCACATTGGCTGACTCCCCATTCCTCTGACACTTTCCCTCCTTTGAGTATTGCATCTTTTCCACCTTCTCACCAGTCTTCTAAAAATTATCATTCTCTACTGCTTTTAGTGGTACAGTCAGAATTTTATCATCAAAAATTTTTTATTGCTATCAACCTTCAGCCTCTGCAGCAAGTGTCTTATCTTCCTTGATGATTTCAACCTTCATCTCAATTTATAATATCTCTCTCCTCTGAGCTCATTGCTCTTTTGTCCTCCCTTTCCTTTCTCTGAAATCTCTTCCAACGCCAAACACTCTGAGGTATCGGCACATCTCTAAATCAGCCTCTTGTGCATTCCCAGTTACCATTACTCTACCATTGATGGCCATGCCTTCAGTTGCCTTGACCCTAAACTCTGGGATTGCCTCTCTATGCCTCACTACCTTTCTCATTCCTCCTTTTAGACCCTTCTTAAATCCTATCTCTTTGACCAAGCTTTCAATCATATGTTCTTAGTGGCTTGGTATCATTCTTGAAACACCTTGTGATGTTTCATTGTATGAAAGGCATGATATCTCTGCAGGCTGTTGTTCAATGAATATTGTCACACAATGCAATTCATTTCTATGCAGCTAAAGTAAATAATACTTTTTTGAATATATTTGCCAAGATCTCAATTTGAATTCTGGCACTAATCTGTTCCATATTCATGAGGAGAGTCAGAGTAAGGGAGAGCTGCAATGAGATAACTGAGGCACCAGTGCCATCTTGCAACCAAGCATAAACAATGGTACAAGTAAGTTATTAAAACCTTATTGACAATCATAAACATGATAGCATGTTTGCTTCTCTAATTAAAGTATCACTTGGTAGAATCTGGTGAATAAATGGTAGATGGCATTTCCTCCACAATCACAAGAGAAGTAAATATTAGAGCAGGGACTGAATGGTGTAAATGAAGCAAATAGTCTGCAGGCAAAGAGCAATCCAAGATTAAGCTATTGTAAGGTTAGAAATGGTGATGTTCGCTGAGACTAGACAATGTTTGTGCCTCCTCAGATACTGAAATAATCCATATTCAAATGCAGCAAGACCTGGACAACGTCCAGGTTTGGGCTGGCAAGTGGCAAAGCCAGGCAATGTCCATTTCAAAAAGAGAGAATTCAATCACTGCTCCCTAACATTCAATGGAATTACCACTGCTGAATCCACCAATGCCAAAGTTCTGGGAATTGCCATTAACCAGAAACTGAAGTGGATTAGCGAATAAATGCTTTGGTTACAAGAACAGATCTCAGGCCAGGAATCCTGTGGTGAGTAACTCACCTCCTAACTCCTGAAGGCCATCTTCGAGGCACAAGTCAAAAGTGTGTTGGAATACTCACTACTTGCCTAGTTGAATGCAGCTCAAATAACACTCAAGAAACTCAATACCATCCAGGACAAAGTAGCCTCTTTTACTGTCACCCCATTCATAAACATTCACTCCACTAATGCACAGTGGCAGCAGTGTATATGATGTGTAATATGCACTGCTGGAACTCTCCAAGGCTCCTGACACTGTATTTTCCAAACCCATGACTATTACCATCTATAAGAACAAGGACAGGTGACACATGGGAAAACCACCAACTTGAAGTTTCTCTCCAAATCATCCACCATCTTACTTGAAAATAACTTGCTGTCACTGGGTCAAAATCCTGGAACTCCCTCCCTCACAGCAATGTAGGTGATCTACATCAAATGAGCTGCAGCGGTTCAAGAAAGCAGTTCACCCCCACATTCTCAAGGGTATCTAGGGGTGAGCAATAAATGCTGGGCTAGCCAGCGATACGCATATCTCATGAATGAGTGAAAACGTAATATTGCTCCCACTGCAACAGTGCTCAAGTAATTGAAGGCGGGAAGTTGGAAGATCAGAAGCCTGTCCCTCCCAGCTTGACATTCAGTTAAGTAAAGTTAAAATTCTCTTTGTTTGGTTGGTAGGCTGAAGATCAGGTTTAATCGAGTGTGGTCAGCTATTGGCAGCTGCCTCAGGCAATCCAAACTACGAGTGCCAGCATCAAATCAACACTGAACCCCTTATTTATGTTTCAGGCAGAGGAGCTGAACACCTTTTTTATTTCCTTCATTAATAAGGCAGCAACATTACCTTGATCAGTGTGTAGATACTTTCCGATCACTATGCTAATGGAGGCATGGGCAGGACTCAGTACTTTAAATTAGTGAACCAACTCATTTCTTTTTATAACCCAATATCTTCATAGTAATATCTATTTGTGATACCAGATGTTTATATTTTCTTCAGAAACTTCAAATTCTCAAACTGCTTAGGTGAAATTACTAGTCCAGGTCTCTGGTTATCTACGGCAGTAAGATTACTATGACACCATTGTCCCAATTTACTTCAACATTCTCTACATGCAGCAAGTTTAAATATATTTGCTACTGATGATGTGTTTAAGCCTATTAAGCATTTTTAATGACCTCACATTGTTGGAATTCCAAGTGCATTACAAGCTATTAGTGAGTATGAAAAGGATATGGGTGGAATTTGCTTCCCCCCCCCTCTCCTCCCCCCCTCCCCTCCCCCCCCTCTCCTCCCCCCCCTCTCCTCCCCCCCCCTCCCCCTCCCCCCCCCCCCCCCCCCCCCCCCCCTCCCTCCCCTCTCCCCCCCCGCAACCAGCATAATCAAAACCACCCTTTGCCACAGGACGTTTTGGCCTCTGGTGAGATCTTCCAGTCCTGCCAATGTCTACGACATTTTGCTTGGCTCACCCATCCTGGTGTCTGGGAACCTGATGGGTGGGAACACCTGAGAAATTCAGCTCCATTTTTGATTACATCAGTCTGCTCATCAGTTTTGTTGAATGAGCTCTAAATCTGGGACAAAACATTCAGGTGGATTATGCTTTGATCCATTCTCTGAAATACAAAGTCCCTCATGGGAGGTTAATGGAGAAGGTCAAGGCTAATGGGATATAAGGACAGGTAGCTAGATGGATAAGTAACTGGCTTGGTAATAGGAGACAGAGAGTAATAGTGGAAGGGTGTTTTTCTAGCTGGAAGTCGGTCACTAGTGGTGTGCCGCAGGGCTCAGTACCAGGACCTCCTTTTTGTTATATATTTAAATGACTTGGAAGAGGAAGTAAGTGGAGTGATCAGCAAGTTTGCATACGATACAAAGATGGCTGGACTTGCGGATAGTGAGGAGCATTCTCAAGTGATGCAGCAGGACATAGATAGGCTGGTAGCTTGGGCAGATAGATGGCAGATGGAATTCAATCCTGATAAATGCGAGGTGATGCATTTTGGGAGAAAGAATGTAGGGGGGAGGTATATGATAAAGGGTAGACCTATTAAGAGTATAGAAACGCAAAGGGAACTGAAGGTACAGGTGCACAAGTCTCTGAAGGTGGCAGAGCAGGTGGAGAAGGTTGTGAAGAAAGCATATGGTGTGTTAGCATTTATAGGAAGGGGTATAGAGTACAAGAGCTGGCCTTTAATGTTGCAGTTGTATAAAACGTTGATTAGACTTCATTTGGAATACTGCGTCCAGTTCTAGTCGCCTTACTACCAGAAGGACGTGGAGACTCTGGAGAGAGTGCAGAGGAGGTTTACCAGGATGCTGTCTGGTATGGAATTTCTGAGTTACGAGGAGAGGTTAGGCAAGTTGGGGCTGTTTTCCTTAGAAAGACATAGACTTAGAGGAGATCTAATAGAGGTGTACAAGATTGGAGTAAACAGGGTTAAGCTTTTTCCTTGGATGGACTTGAATAGCATGAGGGGTCACAGGCTTAGGGTGAGGGGGGTAAGGTAGAGGGAAGGAGTTTTTTCATACAGAGGGTGGTGGGGGTATGGAACGTGCTGCCAAGTAAAGTGGTAGAGGCAGGCAGTCTGGAGTTATTTAAGAGATACTTAGATGGGCACATGAACAGAATGAGAATGGAGGGTATAGAAAACTGATTTAAAATAGGGATCATGAGCCTTGGGAGTCCCTGGGAAGTGTGTAAATAGATGATGATATTGATGTACTTGTTTTTATCCTACAGATGCTTTGGTCCACCTTGTTGTCTAACGAGGGGCAGACACGCGATGGGTCGTGAGAGGGCTGCTCTTGGATTTTTTTCGAGAGTATCCTAGTGCTTCACGTCGTTAGTGTACGCTTGACCTGGACCATTTGATGGGCAACACGACAGCTCAGTGATATCGCTGTGCTGTGCAGATACATGGATTTGGGCCTGTGTCTGTGGGAGTTTGCGCATTCTCCCTGTGCTTGCGTGGGTTTTCTCCGGGTGCTCCGGTTTCCCCTCACATCCTAAAGACGTGCTCTTAGGCTAATTGGCAGAACAAATTCTCCCTAAATTGTCTCAAATTTGGTTTCAATCCATAGATCTATAAACATAGACAGGGATCACGGGTAGAAATGGGAATATCAAGGTGACGGTGCGGGCTCGCTGGGCCGAAGGGCCTGTTTCCCGTGCTGTTTCGTTCTGTGTTCTCTGTTCTATAAAGGAATATTGGAGCAAGATTATCGCTTCACAGAGATGTGGAAAGAAAAATCAAGTAAACCATGTCAGAAAGATGGATAAATCCACATTACACTCTGCAGGCATACCTTAGCAGTGCCCAATTCACTGAAGGAAGTTTCTACATGAATACCTTGGCTCAAGTACAAAGCAATTACTTTAAAATATCTTTTTCTTTAGATCGTGCACAAAGACGCACATCTCTATGGTTATCATCAGCTTCAGGGGAAATTCAAATTTAAAACAAAAGGTAATGCAAAGGCTTATGTAAGTCAGTCACAAAGCTTACATGTAAAGCAGCGACTTGTGTTAAATTGAGAAAACAAGAGAACATTGATATTGATATCAAAAATAGATACAGGAAAGACAACGTGAAGCTTAATGTAATAAATCTCTTAATGCTTCATGTTTCCAATATTTTGTATCATTTATGCATCTTTGCTTTGCATTGCAAGGCAACGATAGTAAGTTGTAAGATTCCTGTATTTTAATGAGCTGCTTCGAACATTTCAATGAGTGATGATGGAACATGGGCTGATCTGATGCTTTCCTGATGCTCACAGTCAATGTGGCTGCAATAATTGACATGACAATTCACATTGGCATTAACAATAGAAGGAGTAATATCTATGGGTTTCAGGTAATCTGGCATTTTACTGGGATTGTGCCCATTGTTGTTCTCCAGTACTAAACACAATGATAATTTGCAGGACCAATGAGAAATGAATTCATATTCCCATGGCCAGCAGGCATGTATGACGATACAATCTCTTCTCATCCAACCTATGCTGCCAGTAACTCTGACATCTAGTCACAATTAGGGAAGAAGTGTACATAGCCTTTTTCCTAGGATGGAAAAAGCTAGCACGAGGGGACACAGCTTTAAATTAAGGGGTGATAGTTATAGGACGGATATCAGAGGTAGGTTCTTTACCCAAAGGGTGATTCGGGAGTGGAATGCCCTGCCTGCAGCAGTTGTAGATGCGCCATGTTTGGTGGCGTTTAAGAGGTTAGTTGATAAGTATATGGAAGAGAAGGGAATGGTTTAGTTTGGAGGGGCATTGCTTTTTATATTGGTCGGCGCAACATCGAAGGCCGAAGGGCCTGTTCTGTGCTGTAATGTTCTATGTTCTATATATTCCCTCAAACATCTGCCCCTACCAAAATCCCAGAAATTACATTCCTCAGCATTGAGTGTAACATTATAAGCTGCCCATCTTTAATGAGTCCAACAACTTTTCTGGTTTGGAAACCTCTTTCCATAGGCCCAATAACCTTCTTTGCCTCATCTTACTGGGCAGACCAACTTCTAGTCTTCTGCCAAGTCCCTTATGTACCAAGGAAGTGGAACTTCCAACATCAAGGGTCTTTCCTCCCTGATGGATGGAAATGTAGAACATCAAATGCAAAGCACATTTCAAGAAATCAAACATCAACAATTCTTGGGATGTATTAGTCAAGATAATTCTTCCTTTAGATCACACAAAAAGTGAAGTTATATTCCTGGGTCATTTTTAATCTTATGTTTATTTTCCTGCCAGCACTGAAGATTTCTTAAGTCTCTTTTTGAAAATATTCATTAGAATAGGAATCCACCAAAGTGGCATAATGCCTTTCCTCTGGGATGATGCCAGGCAAGTTCGGCTGCACAAGAATTGCTCTTTGCCTTCCACCAGTACCTATACATCTGACTCTGCTGAAAGAAATGAAACTAAATCACTTTGACGGACATGTTGCTACTCCAACCCTTTAAACTTTTCTTGCAGTTTTCCTCTCATCATTTTGCTCTCTGGAATGTTCAGATCCTTACTTGGTTATGAATAATAATGCAAATAGACTAATGCTGGAAAATTGAGTGTTTTGCACTTATTAGTATTACCTTTTAATCATTTAAAGCTGTATTATATCTGTAAGTGAAATATGCATTGCATTTTATGAAATATATTCTCAACCATAATTTGATGCTTCATCTTAATGCTGCCTCAATTACAGGATTGTATATAATACCTGGCTGTTATGTACCAATAGGAGCCTTATGAGATGTTGCAGGTTATGACCCTTCTGCAACTTGAGATAATGTTCTTTTCTTCACTTCATGTAGTCATAGAATTCCTACAGTGCACAAGTAGGCCATTCAGCCCATCATGTCTGCATTGATTCTTTGACAGAACATCCCATCTATACCTATCTCTCTTGCCCTAGCCCCATAACCCCACATGCTTACCCCACTAATCTCTCTAACCTACCCATCCTTGGTAACTAAGTGATAATTTAGCATGGCCAATCCACTGAACTTGCACATTTTGGATTGTGGGACGAAACCAGAACAGCTGGAGGAAACCCATGCAGACAGTGGAAGAACATGCAAATTCTCCACAGTCATCCAAAGATGCAATCAAACATGGGTCTCTGGTGCTGTGAGGAATCTGTGCTAATATTATACCACTGTTAAAGTATAAGATGAGGCTTGTTGGAAGGCCTGGATGTGTTGACATTGTAAGAAACAGAAGCATCATCCACATCTATTCGACCTATAGCTCTGCTATTGAACATTACATAACTAAGGCTATAGATTAACTGTCCAAATGACACCAATGAGATAAGTGAAATCCTGCCTTCTGGTTCTAACTAGTTAATATGCCTGGCACTTCTACTCTGGCATTTCAAACGTCCATGAATGAAGAGACACTGTCATGCATTGTATTGCTATCAGCATTGTGGACTACTTTATTACAAAACTATTCAGGATGGCTATGCACATACAGTAGATTCCTCCATATGAGTTACTAGATGCAAGCTCCCAATTCTTGCTGCAAAGCCTGATGCTCAGAATGATTTACATCTTTTAAAACTAGATTGAAATTTAAATGGTCATCAAGAGGTGCCTGAGCAGCAGTTTTCTCACATAGCAGAAATCTGCTCTTCCTGTTACTTATTCAATTGCTCTTCATTTTGAATGCCTCACCCCATCCTCTCTTCAAACTTACTGAGTCCCTAGGGCGGATATATCTGTTCTGGTGCTTATGTGAGTGATGGCATGTGGTATTTACATGTTGCACATATTAAGAACTGACTTATTTACCTCAGGTGTGATTCTGGAAACAGGGGTATTTTGTCACAGAAACTTAATGAGTAGATGTTCCGTCTAACTTGCAAGGGAAATGACATGATGCATGGTTTCATGAAATGTTTTGCTGTGAAGAAGAGCCACATTGGACTCAAACCATTTGGCAGAATTTTCTGTGTAACCCACCATGTATTTCGCAATGGGCAGAGAAAGCCCACTGTTGGCTGGTGGTGGGATGTTCAGTTCTCGCCGTTGTCAATGGGGTTTCCCATTGAATGTACGCCTCACTGCTGGGAACTCCCTAATGGGGTGTGCCATCGGCAGCACCAAAAGATCCCACCGGCATGAACAGCAGAAAAACTATGCCCCTTAACTCTGTTTTTCTCTCTACAGATGTTGCCAGACCTGCTGAGTTTTTCCAGCATTTTCTGTTTTTATTTCATGAAATGTTTTTTTTCCCCCTGGCATTAATGACAGGATAATCAGATGAAGAGGAAGACAAATGGATTGGGATCTTGCCCTCCAATTTTCTACCTTCAATAATTCTAATGGATTCTCTCTGAGCAGATTTCTTGCTTGTCGGGGAAAGGTTTCAACTTTACAGGGCTACTGCCCAATGATGCATTATCCCTGTTGTTACGGGCTGTCTTCTGCTTCAGAAGCAGTCAGAAGTGACTAATGTTACCATGACATCCAGTATTAATCATGTGTCAGCAAGTTACACGTTATGGATCTGATACCTGCGAGTGCGACAGGCAGTCACATTACACAAGAGGCTTTCTGTACTGAATTCTTGTGACAATGGAAATGAAAGAACAGCTCCAGGTAAAATTTGGAGGCATCATGCTGTTTCTTTTGCATTCATTGTAAGAATTCTCTAAGAAAATGTGTCAAAGTGGTAATTGGGAGTGGCAAACATACATACCACAGGCAGTTGAAGAAAATTCTGCTGCTCTTACTGATGAAGTTATCAAGCTGCTTCCTTCATCGTTTCCAAGGATGTGAAGTTGTTGGGTTGGAATTGATAAATGTGTGAAATCATTTAAATTCCTTTGGGCAACTTTTCTTAGGGTTCCATTTCTGTCTTTTCCAAAGATATGCAGCACCTTCACTTACTGATTTCATCAAGACCTCAGCAAGTAGGCTGTCAGCCAGAAGAATATCTGACTCCTGAATCTCACTTACAATGTAATCAGAGTAACAAGTGGGACCAGCACCAAGCTCAGCACATGGATATCAATCGCACACTCTGCAAATTCTAGGAGGCCTTGCACCCCATTGTAAAACCTGAATATCTGAGTGTCCTCGGTGAAGGAAGTGAACAAACATTTCAAAATATGACTAGCAATGACACTCGAGGTGTATAAGCCAAATATAGAATGATTAGATTTGCACATGTCAAAATTAAGAGACATTGACATCCCTTGGGCAGACAGGATTCTGTGATTTGACATATTGGGTGACCAATGGCAGGAGTCTTAGAGGAGGGGAAGTTGAAGTTGGAGGTCATGTGATGACAGCTCCCTAAATATGTCCAGCCAAAGTTGACAACCTATTCAGACCCTATGCCATTATTTTACAGACCCACCCACCTGCTGGTCGATCTTCCAGTCCTGCCAAAGTTAATGGATCCTCAGCTCATTCACCACATTTTCCAGCCTATTGCTGCCACAGTGAGCAGAAAATTCCAGCCCCATTTACTGAAAACAGAATTTATGAAACACAGACGGTTTGATGCCTGCCTCATTTTCTTTAATTCAAAACTGAACCGAAGTTTTGTTCTGTCACAAGGCCCCAGTCAAAACCTTCTATTCCACTCTAACTCTACTGTACAATGCACAATGGCACGACAAATTTCCTTGTTTATTTTCATTTGCAAACTGGACATTGACAATCAACGTTTTCAGCTAGAAGCTGGACACTAAAGTATCAATGGTGCCTCAAATGTGGGGAGTTTTGTTTGCACCTTGTATTACAAGCAGGATAGCATGTGATCTTTCAAGGAGAAGTTTGGTTGAATGTGCCTTGGCCCAATCCAATTTGCCTGCTGCCTTCCTCAGCAGCAATTGGTGGCTGGCTAATTGATGCCATCCAATTACTTGTTCAAGTGGGTGGTGGGTATCGCTGTGGTAATTGCTTGGAATGCACTGTCAAAGGAGGTCGTAGAAGTAGACTTAGTAGCAACATTTAAGGGATACCTTGACAAGTAAATGAATAGGCAAAGGAATAAAAGGATGTAGACTGCAGAGAGGCAAAAGGTTTTTAGTTTAGAAAGGTGTCATATGTTGCTACAGACTTGGTGGGCAAAAGGGCTGTTGCTGTGTTGTTCTTTGCTCTTTGTTCCCTGCCATCATTCTGAGGCTGATTCCTTTGCTCCTCGGGATGCCAGTAAGAAGGATTTCACACATGAGAGCACCTCACTGTGCTCATTTAACAATCAGCAAGTGAGCTTCATTCCAATTCCCCGAGTATAACACAACGCAAGAAGGGTATTTTGAATTTTCCTACAGTAAATTGAAGGTGAGGTGCATTTTAAAGGGAAGGCTTTAGGAGGACTGAAAATTAGGGCAGTTGAACAATTTGAAGAAAATTGTTGGAATACCAGGATGTATGGAGAAAAACTATCCTATCGCAATTATCCTATCGCGACCTGCAACTTTTCTGATGGGTTGGAATGGGAGACACATGTCGCTGGTCTTGTTTCAGGATTTGCACATGTGCCGGAAATGTACGTGCATCTCCCAAAGCTGGTCACCGGTCAGACCATGCTGGAAACTGGCGGGAAGGCAAGTAAGTCATTTGAATCTGTTTTTAACATTTTAAATATATTTATTGGGATCTAATTATAAGGATTTTTCAGATCCACCCCGCCAGAAGTACTTCATTCGGGCAGAGTTTATACTAGCTCCCATCTTCAGGGAACTAGTGAAACACCTTGCTGGAATGAAAGGGGTCCAATCTGGCACTCACAGAGGGTTGGGCAGTGACAGCTGGTGCTTCCTGAACAAGGGCACCATGGCTGTGCCAGTCTGTTCCCCTGGCACTGCCCAAGGGGCAAAATGCCTGGCACTCCCCATCAGTGCCAAGAGGGTGGGCCTTTTGTGGGTGGGGTCTGGGGTAATTGGTGAGGGTGGGGGTCCCGATGCCATTCTGCAGATAAGATTAGTCTGGGATAGAGGGAGGGCAGCGATTGGAGTGAGATGGGGAGGGTGTGATGGTCTGCCGGGGGCCTGCCAGGGGGTGGGGAGTGGGGATAGGACTCTTGCTCCCTCTTCTGAAGCATTCTAGGACAAAAGGTCATAGTCTTAGGATAAGGGGTAGCAAATTTAAACAGGAGTTGAGGAGAAACTATTTCTCCCAGAGGGTTGTGAATCTGTGGAATTCACTACTCCAACGTGGTGGATGCTGGGACAGTGAGTAAATTTAAGGAGGAGTTGGACAGGTTTTTAATTGGTAATGGATTGAAAGGTTACACGGAGAATACAGGAAAATGGGCATGAGAAGCATATCAGCCATGATCAAATGGCAGAGCAGAGTTGATGGGCCAAATAGCATGATTCCGCTCCTAATTCTTACGAACTTATGAACATTTTTGGTTGCCCAAATGAAATATATATATACGTACGTTAACCATTATCAGCAAAACTAAATTTTGGATGGATGACAAAAAATGTTGTAACCTTATGAACTATGAAGATGATGGTAATAAACTTCAAGAGGATCTAGGCAGGCTGGTGGAATGGATAGATAGGGGCAGTTGAAATTTAATGTAGAGACATGTGAAATGATGCAGTTTGGTAGGAAGAGTGTGGAGAGGCAGTATAAACTAAAAGTCACAATTCTAAAGGGAGTGCAGGAGCAGAAGGACAAAGGAGGCATGTGCACATAAATTGTTGAAGACAGCAGGCAGATTGAGAAAGCAGTTAATAAAGCAAAGTAAATTCTAACCTTTATAAATAATTAATCAAAGAAGCAATGAAAAACCTTTATAAAACAATAGTTGGCCTCACCTGGGGAGTAATTTGTTCAATTCTGGACACTGTACTTTAGGAAGAATGTGAAGGTTTAGAAAGGGTGAAGATAAGATTCTTGAGCTTAGTTCTGTGGATGAGGGATTTCAATGCTGTGAATAGATTAGAGAAGTTAGTGCTGTTCTTTTTACCGAAGAAAAGATTGAGAGGACGCTTGGTAGTGGTGATGAAAATCACGAGGGATCTGTGCAGAGTAGGTAGGACAAAACTTCTCCCAAGTGGAAGGTTAAAGATTGGCCGGATATCTATTTAAGAGTGAAAAGCAAAAGAAACAAAACAGATGTGAGGAAAGACATTATTACACAGCATGATTAAAGTCTGGAATGTAGTGCCTAAGAGTGTGATGGAGGCAGTTTCTATCTTGTCTTTGAAAATACTTTGATCATTATCTGAAGAGAAAAAGACTTCCAAAGTAAAGGTTGGATAGTGGGGCTAATTGTGTTTCTCTTGCAGAAAGCTGGTACAGATACAGTCTTCACGTATTGTAACTATTCTTTGATTCTAAGCCATACCCTTCCGATGTGGCATATTGCTAACAGCAAATGTATTTTTCCCTCCTCTTTCAATTGCAAAAGGACCATTCTCTAATATATTCTGGTGTACTCTTCAGTCACCCTTTTCCCTTCCAAGGCATCTTTCCATGCAAACGTCAAATATACAACAGCTGTATTTTTCTTGATCCCCTCTGACTGTCCAAGGCCCCAAAAACTCCTTCCAGAGCCTAATCGGGGTTGACATACTCAGTATGGGATTGGAAAATCTTGCGAGAAGATCTGAGACTCATTTCCTGGCAACGTAAATGAAGGGTGCGATTGACTCTGCCCACCTGTCAATGGCAGGCTACATTTCCCCAACATCGGGAACTTAATTTTGATAAATTTGCATCTCATTATTGTGTCCTTTCTCGCACGTCAAATTTAAATCTGACATTGCCACAATGTCAGAGTGGCATGGTTTACAACAGTGGTGAAGAAAACGGTTAGGCAAAAGGCAAAGAAAGTCAAAGGTCAGGGCTAATCCACATCTGAGATCATTCAGCTAAAGCTAAATTGACAGGCTGGGAGTCAAACAATTGTGCTCACTCAAGCAGTACTAATTCTTGACAGTGCAAGTGATTGCTCATCTATTTTTATACCCTTGTATACAGACTTCAAAACTGAACAAGTGCTATGGTGCTGTAGAACCACTAGGTAATGGAGCAAGTTGGTAATCCCTTTGAAAAGTGCCAATAGAACACTGATGGAGCGATGCATTCTTAAACCCTTACATTATGCTTAAGTAAACATTGAAAAGTCACCCTCTCTTGGTCCAAGAAAGCTGCAGGTTAGGAAAATGTCTATGCCTGAGATGAGAGTTCAGGATGCAGCCGAGTAGCTGAAGCTGTCACCACTTGGTCATGTGGTGTGCAATGGTGGGGAAGGGGGGCCATGGGGCTGTGCATTTGGTCAATGACCAATAAGCACTGGACATCCATCTGGTGGCCAGGATTCTTTGGCATGCATAAAGGGACTTTGAGAAGCAACTGCAGATGATGACGTATCAACAGTGGTCTTGAGGAGACAGTTGTTGACGTTTGGATCTCTGTATTTGATATTGTAGTGAGAAGACCATCAAGAAGATGGAATCTGGTGAACTTGGTGTTTACCCTCAGTGATTATAGTCAGGAGAGAAGGAGAAGAATGTGATAGTGGTGTTTGACTTGCAATTGCTGGAGTTAAACCCTCAAAACCAAGGGATTGCAGAGACTCCGCTGCATGTAAGGGTTCAGCAATAGAGAGCCATTGTTCGTAAGTTCATCAGTTGGTCCAATGTCTATAGAAAGTGAATGTATTACCTGCAAATGAACAAGAACTAGTGTTGCTGTGATTGTGCATATCAAAGGAACTGGTCATGTACATATGTCACCTTCTGTGAGGATTTGGTGCCACAGGGGTTTGTTAAGTCAGTGGCAATGATAGTGACTGCTGCTCTCTATTTCTACTGGGGATCTGTGCAGGATCTTACAAGACTCCACACACATACATATCTAAGTGGTCATGGATGTCATTTCTTCCAAGGCACACAACTTTGCTAAATTTGACAGAGATCAGGTGAACCAGGACACAAGTATTCAGGGAATTGCTGTGATTTCTTTATTCCCACAAGTGCAGGGTACCATCACCTGTACTTACATGGCTCTTAAATCTCTCTGGCAAGAAGCAGCTCAGTATGTTAACCACAAAGTCTTCCACTCCCTCAATGTTAGCCTGTCTACCACCATAACAAATGGAGCACGCAGGTTTTTGCAAGATATCTAGCAGTCATGGATGTGTGTGTTGAGAATGATGAGAAGAGTGACTTACTCTTCACTCAGGGCAGATTATCCACCCTCTTTTGCCACTGAGTGGCTGTTCTCTTTTGGATAGTTTTGGTACTGAATAACACTGCCACCACTTCCCAACCTGGATTTTCCACCTTGCTTGCAGCTCTTAGCCCAGAACGGGGAGGTGGCGGGGGAGCGGAATAAACAACACCACAGCTGGCCTCCACTGCGTCTAATAGACGCTTGCGGAAATCATCACTAAATTTGAGGGCACATGTTTTCTAGCTGTGACAGCCATCAGTTCCCAGCATCTTCCTATTTTTTGAAGAGTTGTAGGTTGTTTTGTGGCACATCTCCACATGCATCAAACTGAGCTTCCAGTCACTTGTATTATTACTCTCCAAATTAGCCTTGGCCTCTATAGCCAATGAAGCTCACTGTAAGCTTGAGGAACAGCTCTGAACTTTTGACCCATCACTACATAGCCTTCTGGACTCAACACTGACTTCAACCATCTTAGCTTTTAGATTGCGATAATTGCCCCCATTTATTTTCATTTTATTTGCAGGCTTTTTGGCCTTTTTCTCTTGTTCTTCTCTCTTACGAGAAACAGTGGTCTGGTCTGTACAACCCTTGCTCTGAGGAAAGATTGGAATGGCTAGGGCCGTTTTCTTTGGAACCCAGAGACTGAGGGCAGACCTGACTAAAGGTCTAAAATCAGGAGGGATCCAGATCGAATTCATAGGAAGGTCCTTCCCACATAATTGAAGTTTCATATGAAAGGCATATATTTAGGATAAAAGGTTTGGAGGGGATTTGAGGGCACATTTTTTCACTTAGAGGGTGGAAAGGATTTTGAATGTGTTATCTGAAAGGGTGGTAAAGACAGAAACTCTCTTAATTTTTATGAATATGTGGATACATATTTGAAGTACTGTAACTTACAAGGTGACGGACTAAGAGTTGGAAAGTGGGATTAAGCTGGATGTCTCCTTGTTGGCCAGCATAGAGATAATGGGCCAAATGGCCTCACTCAGTGTCATAAATAAGATTCTGAGGCCTTCATTGGGCTCTTCAATGACTCATTATTACTGAATTGAGTGAACTCTCTGGGGTGCTGGCATCAGGAATGACAGTCAGAAAATCGCTCATAAATGGATACCAGAATCTTCACACCCAGTTCCCCTTTGTTCTTTCTCTTTGAGGACCCAAAGCCCTGAGTAGCTGCTTAGTGCAAACTCCAACTTCTTAATCGTAAATGAGTGAAGAACTCTTTTGCTGCTATTAACTATAATCTAAACAGAAACTTTACAAAATCTCAAAAGAATGCAGTCTTACAATAGCTTATAATATTTAGTGAATAATGGGAGTGATCTTGAATCCATGTCCACTACCAGAGATGGTAGCTGGGATTCAAGATCCAGGAATCCTGGAAGTCATAAACCTCACCAGCAAGAATGCAACTTCCATTATTTATCACCTCTTTCAGGGCTTGCAGCTAATTTATATACATTACAATACATTAGCATATCATTAAAGAACTCCTTCACTGTATGTTGAGATTGAGGCATATTTTCAAACTCCACCAACAGAACGTCACGTCGACACAGTTTACAGCAGGTTTACCCAGGCATGAACCTGTCATGGAGATCCCCCAAGGGCATAAAGGTGAGTATTGCCCCTGGGGAGAGGGACACGGCCAAACAGTGATCTGGCAGTGTGCTTGGCATTGTCCCTTGGCACAGATTGGAACTGTTGGAAGTGTCACATTGGCACCATGTCAACCTGGCAATGTCAATTTGTGGCAGAGGGCAGTGGCACTTGAGTGAGGCTGTAAAATACTGGCTTCAGCTTAATAGCCTTTCAAGAATATGCTGAGTGAAATCTTACAAATATAATTAAACATAAATAATCGTTGCTTCTTAATTATTAAAGGGAAACACGAAACACTAATTCTTTATGGACAGCTGACCCTACGTAATGCATTTCAAGGCCGGCTGCCAGTCTATTTGAAGGGAGGGGATTGATGTGTAAAATAAAGCAGTTGACCAGTCTGTCCCTTCTTATATGCCTTTAATCTGTTCCCCATATTACAGATGTTGGGTTTGGTGTCAGGCAACCCGTCACTGTCTATCTGCCCACCTACTGTTACACTTATTGTGGACACTTAATTACCACTTAAGGGGCTTTTTCTGCCACTTTGGCAACTCTTCAATTTGATGGGGTAGAGAAGCAGTTTAGCAGTTTTGACTGTTTTCGGGTGGACACGGGGTATTTCCTTTGGCTTGGGGGAATATACTTGTACCCATTAGGGGCAGGCACCCCACACCTCTCCAAGACAATACCCTTCTCTTTCCTTCCAAACTTGTCTTCTGTAACCTTACCACCCTCCCCACCCCGACCCACGGCCTCACTGGGGTCTCCTGACAAGGCCCACCCAAAATCTGCAGAGTTGTCTTGAATTTAATGTTCACCTTCACTCCTTGGTGGGAACTTGGTTCCAGCCTTGACTATTACTGTATCCTGGTGTTGTAGGTTTGACAGAATTGCCAGTTGATCAGAATGGGCCCGAGGGGCACAAGTCCCATTCAACTCTAATTAAGAACAACCATAGCTGGATTCCACATTGGCAAGGTGCCAACCGATTCCTCAGTCAGTGGTGGCAATAATCTGTTCCACCGTGTCCCCCCTCAGCCTACCTCCCAATCCCACTCTTAAAATCTAATCCTGTGTACCTAAATCATTACAAAATATATACTTGTTAAAAAGTAATACCAGTGGAACACAAGACGGGCTAAACTACAAATAAGTTGGAAAGTTGCTTTACTATATTAAAACTTAAATTCAATGATTCTAATGTTACGTGAAAGGAAATGCTAATATCGTTTTAGCTAAAACTCATGTTTTTAGGCTGTCAATATTTTAGACTTGGGACTCAATCATGATAATGTGATACTGTCTCAGTTTAGAAACACTGGTACATTTGTCTAGTCTATTACCTCTTTCCAATGTATTGTATATGGTTGTTATAACACATTTTGTAATTTCTTTCTTTTACCACAGGATATTTTCCCCAAAGGATGTATAACTTTGCTACAAGATTACAAGATTATTGCATTTTCATGAGTGCTTTATCTAAGATGCCTTTTAGTCAAATAGTTCGTAATAAAATCTATTCCAGTAATGGAATTTGTTATTTCTTAATGATTTATACATTACAGGAGTAAATTTCTTTTCAGATAGTTTGAATTTGATGGTATTAAGAAAAGAAATGGTAATGTTTGTAGAGCTAGGGGCAATGTTTGACCAAATTATAGAATCCCTATTATTCCCTTAATTTATTATCAACTGAATATCTTAGCAACCTGTTTATTTGGGAGCGTAGCAGAGATTGACGGTTAGTGTGTCATGAAGGCTCTGATCCAATGCTAAGTTTATGGTGCTTTTAAAGAAATAGCCCTTTAGTTGTACTTGGAATGGTAGCACTTGAAGCAGACATTCACCAACCAGGTAAACATAAATAGTGATCTACAAACAAATTTGAAGATAAGAGTAGCTGGGAATTAGAAAGTTGAAAGACATGGGGTTAGATTCTGCTGTGTAGGGATTCTGTGGTTCTATGGTTAGAACCATAGAACCACAAAATCCCTACACTGCAGAAAGAAGCCATTCAGCCCATCGAATCTCCACTAACACTCTGACAGAGCATACCCGCAAGCTCTCCCCTCTACCCTATCCATGTAAATGCATGCATTTACTATAGCCAATTAACCTAACGTACACATCTTTGGACACTTAGGAGCAATTTAGCATGGCCAATCTACCTAACCTGCACAGTCTTGGACTGTGGGAGGAAACCGCAGTACCTGGAGAAAACCCACGCAGATATGCAAAAGACAGTGTGCAAATTCCATACAGTTACTATGCGTACAGGACACTGTGCCACTGTACTGCCCCAAGCGTCCCCCTTCCCTCCCAAGCCAGCTGGTGGGCAGATGTTAAATCCAGGCAATGGCCTGTCTGCAGCCTACTTGCCCACTCCTGCCCCTACCACAATTTTACCAGCCAGCCCATTCATCACTGAGCCAATGGAAGTCTTTTAAAATGCTCACTTCAGGACCAGATTTAACTGTTGGCAAGAGGCCCATGCCAAGCTGCTGGGCTGGTGGTGAGCAAAAGGAGTCCCTCCTTGATGGACCCATCCAAGACCTCAAGCTTTTATGCCCTTCCAGGGTACCTCACATCTTTTCCCCTCCTCTATGTCCTCTCAAACCTCAGTCTTCCTCTTCCAATATCATGTTAGCTTGGCCCTGGTGAGGCACGCCAGGGGCAATGCCCAGACATGCCCCTCTATAGTTACCTTGGCTCCTCTGGTGGGAACCCCTTGACTATTTTTCATCTTAATATAGCTGTTGGGAGCCTCGCCAGGGATCATATTACATTGTCTCCCATCACAGAACATCAGACATAAGCATTGTACATCCGAATATTGGTGTGTTTATTACACAAGCAGTTTAATTTGTTATTCATTGACAGTTAATGGATTACCATCACTAAATTCCCTATTGTCAACATCCTGGAGGTTACCATTGACCAGAAACTGAACTAGATAAGCCAAATAAAAACTATGACTATAAAAGAGCAGGTCAGATGTTGGGAATTCTGTGGTGAGTAACTGACCTCCTGACTTTCCAAAGTCTGTTGAGTACAGGTCAGAAGTGTAATGAATACTCCACACTTGCCTGGATGGTTGCAGCTCCAACAACACTTAAGGAGTTCAACATCATCAGGACAAAACACTTGATTAGCATTCTGTCCATCTTCCTCCATCACCGATGAACAGTGGCAATCGTATGTCTCATCTACAAGATGCACTGCAGAAACTCACCAAAGCTCCTTAGACAGCACATTCCAAACGCATGACCATTATCAGCTCGAAGGATAATAGCAGAAGACAGATGGGAACACTGTTACCTGGAAGTTCTCTCCTATTCATTCACCATTTTGATTTATAGAGTCATTGAGTAGAGGTTTACAGCATGGAAATAGGCCATTCAGCTCAACTTGTCCATGTTGACCTTTTTTTTAAAACCTCTAAGCTAGTCTCAATTGCCCACATTTGGTCCAAATTCCTCTACTCCCATCTTACCCATGTAACTGTCTAAATGCTTTTTAAAAGACAAAATTGTACTGCCTCTACTACTACCTCTAGAAGTTTCTTTCAGAAACTCACCACGCTTTGTGTGAAGAATTTGTTCTCTGGACCCTTTTGTATCTCTTCCCTTTCACCTTAAACCTATGCCCTCTAGTTTTAGACTTCCCTACCTTTGGGGAAAGATATTGATTATCGAGCTGATCTATGCCCCTCATTATTTTGTAGACCTCTATAAGATCACCCCTCAGCCTCTTACACTCTAAGGAAAAAATTCACAGCCTATCCAGCCTCTCATTATAATTCAAACCATCAAGTCCTGGTGGCATCCTAGTACATCCTTTCTGCACTCTTTCTAGTTTAGTAATATCCTTTCTATCACAGGATTTGGAAATATATTGGAAATATATTGACACAGCTTCAAATTAAGGGGTGGTAGTTACAGGATGGATGTCAGAGGTAGGTTCTTTACCCAGAGGGTGGTAAGGGTATGGAATGCCCTGCCTGCTGCAGTTGTAGATGCGCCAAGTTTTGCGGCGTTTAAGAGGTTAGTAGATAAGTTTATGGATGAAAAGGGAATGGTTTAGGTTAGAGGGTCATTGCTTTTTCTTAATTGGTCGGCGCAACATCAAAGGCCAAAGGGCCTGTTCTGCGCTGTAATGTTCTATGTTCTATCTATGTTCTATGTTCTTTCACTGTTGCTGGGTCAAAATCCTGGAACACCCTTCTCAACAGCACTGTATAATGACACCACATGGATTGCTGTGGTTCAAAGAAGTAGCTCATCACTGCCTTCTCAGGGGCAATTAAGGATGGGTAGTAAATGCTAGCCTAGTTAATAATGCTAATATCCCTTGAATGAATAAAAAATGTCATCCATCAATGATATATATCAAATTACATCAAATTAAGGGTATGCATAATGAGCTATTTTCCATATTCCATATTGCAACTTGTTTTCTTAGTGTATGCCAAGAGTGCTAAATCTCTTCAAGGATTCATCCCCGGTACTGGTAATTTTTACCTAATATTGATCTAAAACACAGAGGGCCTAATTTTACCATTTTCATTCTAAGTACTGAATTAGATCCGACTTGGAAATCTGCTTTCAGGTGCCCTCCCTCATATGCACTCAGCCTGAAAAAAAATCACCGGTCTGAATCACATTGTGGGCAGGTCTTAGTGCACCCAAAAGGAGTGGAGCTCTGAACTGCGCATGTGCAATTAGAAAAGAATTTGAAAAAGCACACCCATGTCAGATTGCTCCCGAACTGCTGAGAATGATCTGGGCCAGTTCATATCCCTCCCCCCAAGCAATGATCTGTCCTCACTCCCCTCCCCACTCCCAACCAGGGAATGATCTGACCTGCCTCCCTACTCCCCTTTCTCCCCCCCATTTGATTTGAGGCAGAGAGCCATTGGATGTGCTGAACTCACCTCTTCAGCAGCTGGAGCGCCTGATTCAGACTTTTATTCAGTATGTCCATTTCGGCGCAATTCCAGATTGACGAATGCTGTGGTAAAGGGGAAAATGCTGATAAAGTTGGTCGGGCAGTTCATTAATTCAATTTAACTGCACACAAGTGCATTTTAATCACTGTTGCACCTGTTTAGGATGTGAATTGGATCGCAGCCATTCCCAAGTCTCAGTAAAGTGGCCATCTGTGCAGATGCGGGCGCGGATCACGTTAATGGCCTCACACCCGACTTTACCACGTTTCCATGCCCGTTTTCAGGCACAATGCAATGGTAAAACAGAGCCCAGAGACTACAAAGGGTGGGAAGTTGCATTTGTACGATGACTTAGCATCATTTCTCACAGATAATGAAATGCAATGGCCATTATTATGTAGGCAAATATAACACAGACTGTGAAGAGATTTATGAACACTTAATCCCGAACTGGTTTTTAAATAATCTAAAATAATAACCAGCTTTTGTACAGCACTTCTAACACAGAAGGCATTCCAAGATTTTTTACAGCAACATTGGGAAAACGTGGACGTGGAGCGGAAGAATGAAAGATTGAAAGAATAGCTGAAAGAAACAGCAGAAAGAAAGAAGGATGTACTGAGTTGGTAAGGCTTATGGGGCAATCTACAGTGTAGTGGGGTGAGACTGTTGAGATGGCCCACATCCAAGCAGCCAGAATAAAGAAAACAGACAGTTGGTAGAAAAGGGTTATAGGGTCAGAAGAAATCACAGGTTGGGAAAGGTGTGGACAAATAAGGATGGATTCAGATACAAGGATGAGAATATCATGTTGCAGCATTGGAAGATCAGGATCTAAAGTCACAGAAGTAAGGAAAGATAAGGGTGAATTGATTTTGCAATAAGCTTGTAGCATATTTGTGCTACTAGATTAGTAATCCAGCGGTTTGGAAACACTTTCTTCAGTTTTTAAAAGCATGGAACTAAAAAGCTGACATCAATAAAAATAGACTTGAAGCAGTTGGATTACTATTAAAAACCTAACTATTTCACAAAGGTTATTTTGCCTCCTGTCCCACATCAATGTGTTGACTTTGAACTATGTTTTGAAGTGAAGCCATTTCATTTTATAATGGGAACTAATGAGCAATAAATGCAAGCCTTCTTGGTAATGCCAGCACACGAAGAATAAAGTATCTCAAAATCCTGAGCTAACAGAGTTAATGGATGAGGTTTTTATACTACTGACAGGGTTTGAAGTCTGTGTCACGAATGGAAGGGAATGTTTGAAGTACTTTGATGCTAAATTTGGATGTGGACAGTCAGGATCAAAGCTTTGGTGGTTTTCCATTTGGTCCCTAGATACCTAAAATGAGAAAAATATCTGTGTATTACTGTGCCACTCACAATTTCCACCAGGGCTATGCTACTGACAATTCTTGCTCAAGTTCCACAGTGGCTTCAGTCAATGCTACCACCACCCTTTCTAAAATTACCTACAATTAGTGATAGAGGGGACCGTGACAATTGCTATAAATATTACTGAGAGCTTTAGTATGTATTTGTCCATACATCTTCTTAGGATGGTAAGGATTTCACTATGTTTTTCCCTCTATAGTTGCCGCACAGCTTCAGATCCAATGTTGTTTTCTCCATCTGTTGTTGCTGAAATTCCTCTTTTCAGAAAAGAATTGTCAGAGGATTCCCACTTTAAAAGAAGGGCTGCTGATGTATCCCTTCATAAAGTTTCCTGAAGGCTGTCCAGCTGCAAGCAAAACAAAAACACAGATCTGTCCCAAAAAATAATTCCAGTGTTTTAAATTAGAGCAGATAATTGCTCGTTTAAAAAGTGTTGGAATTGGCTGCCAATTCTGTGCTAAACATGTTTTATTAGTGAATTTAGGAACAGCAGTGGCAGCACTAACAGAAAAATGGAACATGAGTTAGATTGGAGGAGGTTCAGAAAAGGATCACTAGATTGATTCCTGCATTTAAGGGGTTGTCTTATGAAGAAAGTTTGATCAAGTTTGGCTTTTACTCATAAGAGTTTAGAAGAATGGAAAGTGGTCTTATGTATAAGATGCTGAGGGGATTTGACAAGGCAGATGCTGAGAGAATTTTTCCCTTCATGGGGAGAACCAGAACTAGGATGCACAGTTTCAGAATAAGAGGTCACCTCTTTATGACGGGGATTAGAAAGAATTTCATCTCTCAAAAGGTTATTAGTCTTTCGAATTCTCTTCCGCAACGGAACTTGCAAACAGATCTTGAATAGATTCAAAGAAGAATTAGATTTTTGATCGACAAAAGATTAAAGGATTATGGGGAGCATTCAGGAAATTGGACCTGGGGCTGCAATCAGATCCATAGGGATCTTATTAAATGGTGGAACAATGGGCTGAATGACCCATTTCTATTTCTTATGATCTTATGAGTTCTGAAGCATCAATCCTAGTTTAAATATTTTTCTTAGGTTCCTAACAAGAATGTATAATGAGGCTTGGCTGAGAGCGCAAGTATCCATTAGTCTGTAGAAACATTTGCAATTCAGGGAAAATGTTGTTTGATTGATATCTCTTTCTCTGATCTGTTCTGTCAATTGCTTGATGATTATTTGCATAAGATAAAGTGTTTGTAGTTTCTTCCAGTGATACTTTGAAGGTTCTCAATAATTGACAATTTAACAAGGCTGTAGTAAAAACATCTTTTTAAAGAAAGTTGTAAATGAATGATTTTTTAATACCCACATCTGGGTGTTACTACAGAATAATATAATGGATGAATAGGAATAGAAATGAGCTAAATTTGAATGGAGGGCATGAGGTTCTGTGGAGGACCAAGGGGCATAGTTTGACATGGAGCATGTGAAGGAGCATTTAGGGTGGCTGCGGACTATGAAGTAGCATGGGATATGGGGAGCATGGAGGGGGTTGAGGGTTGGAGGGTTCATAGGTCTGTGATCATTGTTACAACTGGAACAGAATCGCAGAGTACTGAGGTGGACCTTTTTACCAGCTGCCTTGACATCTGGCAGTCCCTGCAGCTGCCTTCAAACACTTTCTGAGTGCTGCAAGCCTAACACCTGCAATCAGCAGCACCCCCAGAGTAAAATCCAACCTTTGCAGGTGCTTTCCTCCGGGTGGGTTGGCCAAGTGGGAAATGTTCCAACTCGTAGAGGGTCATTGCTTTTCCTTAATTGGTCGGCGCAACATCGAAGGCCGAAGGGCCTGTTCTGCGCTGTACTGTTCTATGTTCTATGTTCCTTCTACTCATCTCTGCGATGAAAATCCAGACCAATATCTCCTTATGTAGCTTTGATTCATAGTGTTGTAGTAAAGTGTCTTGGGAGCTTTTGTTATGTTAAAAGTGTTATAGAATTACAGATTATTACAGGTACATGGCACTTGCAGTTGGAGCAACATTTTTGTATTTATATTTCTCATTGGTTTTATCCCTATCTAATTTTCAAGGGCCTGAACGTGACCAAACGGCTACTGGTTGCATTATTGTTGGGTATGTTCTGAAACAGAATGCCACAATATGTGTGTATCAACAATTAAGATAAATGTAAACTAATTTGAATAATTGTTCATATCTTAAGATGAGATTCATGAAGTTTTACTGCTTTCACTTAAGCAGCCTGTTGAAAACAAAATTCAAAATTTATTTATGAATTAACACAGTATGAAGTTACTGTGAAAAGCCTCTAGTTGTCACATTCTGGTGCCTGTTCGGGTATACTGAGGGAGTGTTCAGCATGGCCAACACACCTAATTAGCACATCTTACAGACTGTGGGAGGAAAGCAGAGCACCCAGAGGAAATCCACACAGACACGGGGAGAATGTGTAAACTCTGCGTCCTAAGCCGGGAATTGAACTCAGGTCTCTGGCTAACCGCCGTGCAACCTTACTGCCCGAAATGTTTGACCACAGAAGCAAGCTAGTCTGTAAGGGCAGAAAACTCTTCAGTCCAACACAGACATTAATCCACCCAGAGCAAATCAGTTAATAATGTACTTTTCTTAAAACAGTAGTTAGAGGACTTTCATACCTTTATTGCCGATATCACATTGTGCAATTTTAATCTACATGACTGAATCACTCTTCTTTCTTAGGGATCGTTTTGCAGAACTGATTTTTTGAAACTGAGTTTTTAATTAACTTGCATGCATGGTATTACCATTAATCAGCAATTATTAACTAAAATGTGATTAAAGTAAATCTTTATAGAGAACATTTTATTCATCAGCTGGGAGCTTGAAAAGGAAGTTCATATTTGGAAATCAGTAGATACCACAGGATTTTCAATTTACTTCTTGGATTACTGAACATTCTTAGATTTTAATACTGTCTTCAGCTGCATTGTAAGTTAATAGGGGACAAATTGAATAAAACCTGAAAATGGGGATTGTGTTAGGTGATTAATCCATGCCTATTTTGTCTGATTGATACAAATAGCGTAGTACTGTATGCTCATTATAATGATTGTAGGCTGCACACAGCACGGAGAATAGTGCTAAGTGGCTGGACACAGATTAGGAGATGCACAGTTTGAGATGGCTGTGCAACTTAAAGTAAGCCTGTGCCCTTTTAAAGGGAAGCTTTATTGTGGCTGAAACTGGTTTACAAGAAATTTGATCAGACAAGGATGTGGAAATGGCACAAGATGGCAGAGAGTGAACCCCAAAGTTCGCTGGCATAGCGTTGGGAAAGGATTGACAGGAAGAGTGAGGTATTCTATCCACAAGAAATCAGGAGGCTCTCCTGCCAGACTCTGAGGTGGAAGTTAGCTACCTAGATCAATGCCAGCATTTGTAGACCTGAGGACCTAGATGCAGTGCTGAAAGAAGTTCAATGTCATATGAGTTCTCTTCCAAGTGCAATACTCCTCCACCAATAACCTTACATATGGCTTAGTGCATCATCATTCACCCCATCAACCTCTTACAATTACCAGTCATTTCTAACATTCATACATTTTCCTCATCCTCACATGTTTAGTAGTGTTAGAAACTTAAAACTCACATCTCCCAGCTTGCATTCATGGCAGCTATTAAACCAAGATAATCACATCACCCAAACACATTCCACTGCACCCATTGATACACTTTCTCATTGCTTGCAACACAACTGAAGGTAGTAGCAACTACCCAGTGAGAGGCCAGCATTGGTAAATGTTGTCAAATCTGATGGCTAGGGCATCATTGATACAGGTTGTGCAGGATGCAGCAAGTCACGATGTATGCTGACACATGCACCCATGCACACAAACATGCACGTGTGTGCACACATATATACACACACACACACACAAACACACATGCTTCTCCTTCTCTTACACATTTAGACATGGAATCATAGAGTCCTACACTGCAGCGGAGGCCATTTGGCTCATTGAGTCTGCACCAACCACAATCACACCCAGGCCCTATCTCCATAGCTCCATGCATTTATCCTTGCTAGTCCCCTGACACTAAGGGGCAATTTAGCATGGCCAATCCACTTAACCCACACATCTTTAAACTGTGGGAGGAAACCGGAGCACCCATAGAAAACCCACGTAGACATGGGGAGAATGTGTAGACTCCACACAATTAATGACCCAAGCTGGAAGTCGAATCTGTGTCCCTGGCACAGTGAGGCAGCAGTGCTAACCACCGTGCTACCATGCTGCCCATACACACACATGCACGTGCACACTCACACTCATGTTCCGGTGATTACTCAGGGCTCCTCCATAGTAATCCACACAGCAGGAGCAGTGGTTATGCACCATGATAGTCAGCTTGACGATATTCTGCATGACAGCATGGTTCACGGTATATGCATGCTGTCCATGTGTTGCTCACTGACATCATGAATCAGGTGGTCAGTGGATAATCAGTGCCAACCCATAGCTACCCTCTGGTTTGACATGGTGGATCAAACATTCATGATATAGCATAGAATAAAGGCACCATATCTGCTGTTGGGATATCAGGCATTTACCAACATGAGATGATGAGAATCGTTGCAAACCAACTGCATATTTATTGCAATAATATTTTGCATCCATGAAGCAATGTGGGTTTGAGCATTAGTAGCTTGAACATGGGGAAGCCAGTTATCCTGACATAGTCATGCCTTGTTCTATTTGCCTTTCTTTGGAAAAAAATGATGTTAGGGATTTTTCCAGACTGGAGGGATCCAACATAAAGTTCATGGCTGTGGTCACCTTTGCAGCCATTGGCAGTGTCATCCTTAGGTTGCCCTGAGGTTGCAGGTTTTCCTTCAAGAGGTGTGAGATTTCAGTGAACACCTCCTTTGTAAAATGCAGCTGTTGCATACTGTAACTAAGAAAGGGAAATATGCAACAAGACCCTGGCTGTCCTCATATACAAGTCACTGATGGTAAGTATGCAAAGCGTAGCAAGCAGTAAAGAATGTAGGTAGGCCTCCATAGTGAAAGGGTTCAAGTATAAGAGCAGAGAGTATCTTGCTGCAATTATACAGTACCTTGGTATGCCTCATCTGTGTGCAGTTTTGGTCTACTGATCTAAGGAAGGAATGCAGCAAAGGTTTACCATTTGATTCCTGGGATGGTGGGACTGATACATGAGGACTTACTGAATCAGTTGGGATTATATTCGCTGGAGTTTAAAAGAGTGGTTGGGGGGTTGGGTGGTGTCTCATAGAAATCTATCAAGTTCTAAAAGGACCAGGCAGAGTAGATGTCACTCTGCTCCTGCAATGTCATCTGTAGCATCAGCAATTCAGGCTCTTTGGAGTAGGTTTTGTTACCAATATTATTGAGAAGGTTTTGATCTAATACAGGAGTTTAAGACCAGATTAAGTATGAATTGATATCCATTTTGATTTTGGTACTCTTAATACTCAATCTCCATTTGAAACTTTCAATTGTTTCTGTCCCAGAGAGATCTGAGTGTTCCAGAACCAAATGCAGTAACCAGGGCTTTATACAGCTGGAAAATAACCTTTGTATTCTAGTTGCCTTGAAGATTGGCCAATATTCCATTCACCTTTTAAGATCCAGTGTAAATTTTCAATATTTTTTCTTGATTTCTATACTTGGACTTCCAAATCTTTCTACACAGCATCCCAGCTCCCAGCATCTTGTCCAAAATATCCTGAAATATCTTTCTTATCCAAAGTAGATAATCTCACATTTTCCCATTTGAAACTCCATCTGCCACAGTTTTTCACAGTCATATAATGTAGTAATCTCCCTTTGCTAATTTCTGCTCCTGACCGCTCTACTTACTCTGCCATTTAACACATTGGCGTCAGTGAACTTAGACATCTGGTTCTTTGTTCCTTCATCCAAATGGTGAAAGTTGTGGCTCACTTTCAACTAATCAAATACTGCCAATTTGAATATATGCTTACTATTCCTATGCTTATTTCCAGACTAATCCATATCTAAATCTATCGATATCCTCAAGTGCCATGCACTCTCATTTTGTTAGTCATCCTCTTGTGGTGTATGTAGCAGGGCAGGTGAGCAGGTCCTCATCTTCCTGACTTCAGGTGAGGGACTAGAGGCTGGACCATGCCCTCTGCAAGGCTATCCCTGCTGGGCACCAACGTCCCCACCAGCCGAGGTCATCAGCCAGAGTGGACGCCATGCAGTGGATTTAGTGAACATTGCTGGTTCCCCTTTGGACCAGAGTTCAAGTCCTTGACAAGCTGGGTAGACAGTGCCTGAGTCCAGAGTGCAGCTTAAGGAGAAGGAGCAACCAGAGATACATGGGGAGAAATAGAACAAGCAGGACTACAGCAAAGGAATGGATTTTCATAGCAACTTCGTTGCAGTGTTGATGTAAGCCTACTTATGACAAACAGAGTTTGAGGTGATTCATTGCATTGAGGAGCCAAGGCAATGAACAGTACGGACTCTAATCTTGGCTGGAGAGTTGACAAGTGGAAATGGAATGCTTGAAAAGTTGCCAGAGACCTAGGGAGACTGCCTGGTCAACATCTCTGATTTTGAATGGTCATGAGTGTTATGTGTGTTGGGGCATAGTCCCTTTACAGGATCATGTGACCTCAAGTGTTGGGTGAGCTGTTGGGAATTGCTCTGTGTGGGCAGTAACTTTTGGAGTGTGGAGTGTGTCGACTGAATAAAGAGCTATGTCCCTGACACCTGACTAGGGAGTAGTTATAGAGGAAAGATTCCATACAACCGGATTTAACAATGAGAAGAGGAAGAACCCCTTTTAGTCTGGGAAACAAGGTACTCAGGTTCACAAGGCATTAGGTCCACCACCACAGCTCTGCCATCCAGCTGATTAGAGATCAGGAGTTAAGCTCTTGATGGTATCCAGGTGGATCTGGAACACCAGTAGTAAATATCCATTGGAAGTAATTAATCCCTCTAATTGTTCATATAGAAATGATGTCAATAAAATAAAGGATTCCTGTTTCCTAAAATCAATGGAGTTCATATACTTGAATTACATATTAAATGAGGAACAGTTATCAAGTACCTTAATTCATATAACTAATATCTATGAACATTCCTTTATTTACCATATTACTTATTTCTTCAAAGATCTCCACAACCAGTTTACTTGACAGCTACCCCTTTATGAATCCATTTTGGAGCCCTCTTATTAGCTCATAGATCTCCAAATACTTAGTCACTCTGTCCCAGATTTTTACAACTGGTATTAAACTATCAACCCTGGTAACTGCACCTTCATCCCTGTTTTCTAAATTCCTTTTAGATCTTTCTTACCTTGGCACCAGATAGGCAACTTCGAACCCTTGGTCATGACCACAGAGAATGCACTCTATTTCTTACATTACTTGACAGGATCAGCATCTGTTGATCTTTATTCTCTAACTCAAGTTCCCTCCATATGCTGCCTGACAGTCACATTCTCCCCTTTCTGCGCACTCCCTCTTCTAATGGATAGACATTGCGGAATAACTTGTGTGTGTGTGTGCGTGTGTATAGAAATAAGCCGACCCATTTTTATTTCCATCTTACCTTGAGTTTGTTGTGTATGTCATTAACAGAGAATAGCAACTTTTCCAGATTTAAGGATCGGGAAAAATCTGCCACCACTTATAAAAGGATCTTATAAAAACATCTTTCTGTTTATAGATGGGTAGAGACTGGGTAAATCTGGGCAGTTTAAATTCAGCCCCCTCCTCAGTCTTTTGAATGGATCTATCTCGTATTAAGTTGACCTTTTGCTACACTATATCTATGACTATAACACTACATTCTGCACTGCCTCCTTTCCTTCTCCATGGAGGGTATACTTTGTCTGTATAGTACACAAGGAACAATACTTTTCCCCTTTACTAATATATGTAACAATAATAAATTAAATCAAATTAAATGGCGTTGGTGACATGCCACTTCAAAGGACTGATAGAATAAACATGGCTGTGCAGCTTGAAAGAGGCAATGCCCTCAGTATATGTTAAATAATCAGTGTCCTGTAGATGTTAGAGAAACAGCAAGTCATTTCTGACATCTGCAGCTCCCAGAACATCTGGGTGAAGCAATACAGGTGCAGCCTTGAGGATTTAAACAGAACGAGAGTTCCTTCCAAAAGGACCAGGTGGGCATGCATTTTCAGTAGCTAGCAAGGTTTGCTGAGGAATGCACCTCTTTAACTTTAGCTCCGTTCAGAGATCTGCTAGTCTCTTCTCCAGAATCTCACAGTCTGCCGTTCACAAACTCCCAATCGTTGAAGTCTCAATACACTCTACATGTACTGCTATTTCTATTGTTTAATTGATTTTTCATTTGTCAGTTCACAATACTTCATTTTGTGAACCAACAGCCATTGTAAGTATAGATTATAATGAGCAAAATGGATTTAATTTCATTTTAATTCAGACAATAATTATTTATCTGCTTAATTGTTTTTCTTTTGTTTTGATCTTAATCAATGGTAACCATATAACAATTAATATTCCTGAGGGAATGATAAGATGAAAAGCCTTAGTTTTTACAATCTTCACAGCTATGCTCACTAGAACATCACCACCATAAACATTCTCAAGCTTTCTTTTCCCACTTCTGCCAGGCAGCTGTTTAAATCCTCAGGTTCTCCTGGATTGCTATAACCTCTGCAGATAGTCCTCTAGGCTGCTGTTTAAATACTGTTCCTGTTGTACTCGTGATGCTCTCAGGCTAATGACACCTCTCAGAAAATTCAGCCTGATGTATCATAGAATTCCTACAGTGCAGAAGGAGGTCTTTTGGTACATTGAGCCTGCACTAAAAACTATCCCACGTGGGCCCGATCCCAGTAACCTTTCATATTTACCCTGCTAATCCATCTAATCTTCACGTCCTGGGCAATTTAGCATGGACAATACATCTAACCAACACGTCTTTCAGACTGTGCGAAAAACAGGAGCAACTGGAAGAAACCCATGCAGACACCAGGAGAACATGCAGAATCTGCACAGACAGTGACCCAAGTTGAGAATCAAACTCTGGTTCCTGCAGCTGTGAAGCAGCAGTGCTAACTACTGTGCCACCGTGCTGCAACAGGCATGGGCCACATTTCCCATGGAGCAGCAGTGATTGTTGAATTGCTACTTTGCTCCTATTTGTTTGTCCAATGCTGGAGCTCTATATTCCTAGTGCAGACTTTCAACCCTAACTTCCTGAGAAATGTGGAACATCTGTGCTCCTAGAGTCCTTCCCTTGGAGCATCTGGTGAAGCCACGTCCCCTTTTTACAGGATTAGCTTCTATATTCTGGGAAGTTTAAATATCCCAGCTATGGTTGCATGCTTGGAGAGAAGGTAAGTGTGTAAGGTAAGTGAGTGAATGAGTATGGTGGATCTGTGGGGGGCGTGTGGAATAGCCTGGAGGTAGGAGTATTTGGGGGGTGGGGCAGAAGTGATTACTTGGGACAGGAGTTTGTAGGTTAATTAGAGAGATTGGGGAAGTTAGGGTGGTGAGGACTTAGCCAGGGTTGGGGGATAGTTAGGGGGTCAGATTTTTTTTATTCATTTGTGGAACATGGGCATCACTGGCTGGCCAGCATTTCTTGCCCATCTTAGTTGCTCGAGGGCAGTTACAAGTAAATCATATTGCTGAGGTTCTGGAGTGACATGAAGGTCAGAGCAGGTAAGGACAGCAGATTTCCTTTCCTAAAGGAGATTAGTAAACCAGATGGGTTTTTCTAACAAATTGACAATGGTTTCATGAGTCATCAATAGATTCTTAATTCCAGATATTTTTAATTGAAATCAAATTCCACTATCTGTGATGAGATTCAAACCCAGGTTCCCCAGAGTATTAGCTGAGTTTCTGGGTTGATAGTCCAGCAATAATAAACCCTAAGGCATTTTACAAATACGTGAAGGATGAGATGTGAAGGAATAGCACCTATATAATATGATGGTGGGAAAGTTTGTATAGAACCGGTAGAAATAGCAAAAGTTCTCAATGATTACATTACTTCGGTATTCATATTGGAGAAAGATCTTGGTAGTTGTAATGCAGGCTTGCAAAGCTTAAATGTGTGGAGATTAAAAAAGAGGATGTGTTCGAACTTTTGAATTGCATCAGGATAGATAAGTCGCTGGGACTAGATGGGATGTACCCCCATGTTACAGTGGGAGGCAAGGGAAGGGATTGCAAAGCCTCTGGTGATGATCTTTCTTTGCATCATCGATGGAGATGGGAGAGATTCAGGAGGATTGGAGGATTGCGGATGTGGTTCCAACATTAAAGAAAGATAATTGAGGTAGCCCAGGAAATTACCAAATGGTGAGTTAAACTCAGTGATTAGTAAGTTGATGGAAAAGATCCTGAGAGACAGGATTTATGAACATTTAGAGAAGTATAGTATGATCAAAAGTAATCAGCATGGCTTTGTTAAAGGCAGTTACAAGACTGGTTGAGATTTTGAAAATGTAACCAAACACATTGATGAAGGAAGAACTGTGGATGTGGTTTATATGGACTTCAGCAGAGGGGTTCGATAAGGTCCCCCATGCAAGGCTTATTGAGAAAGTGAGGGGGCATGGGATCCAAGGGGACATTGCTTTGTGGATCCAGAACTGGCTTGCTCGCAGAAGGCAGAGATTTGCTGTAGATGGGTCTTTTTCTGCATGGAGTTCGGTCAACAGTGGTGTGCCCAAGGAATCTGTTCTGGGACCCTTGCTATTTGTGATTTCTATAAATGACCTGAATGAAGAAGTGGAGGAATGGATTGGTAAGTTTGCTGAAGACATAAAGGTCGGTGGTTTTGTGGATAGTTTGGAGGGATGTCAGAGATTGCAGTGTGACATAGATAGAATGCAAGACTGGGAGAAGAAGTAGCAGATGGATTTCAACCTGGATAAATGTGTAGTGGTACATTTTGGCAGGTCAAATGGGATGAAGGAATCTTATATTAAGGGTACATAGAACATAGAACACTACAGCACAAACAGGTCCTTCGGCCTACAAGTTGTGTCGATTATATCAGTACCTACCAGGCCATAGAACTATCTGTAACTCTCAATCCCATTAAATTCCATGTACTCATCCAGAAGTCTCTTAAAAGACCCCAGCGAGTTCGCCTCTACCACCACTGACGGCAGCCGATTCCATTCACTCACTACCCTCTGAGTGAAAAACTTACCTCTAACATCTTCTCTGTACTTGCCCCCCAGCACCTTAAACTTTTGTCCTCTTATAGCGACCATTTCAGCTCTGGGAAATAGCCTCTGAGAATCTACCCTATCTATTCCTCTCAACATTTTATAAACCTCTATCAGGTCGCCTCACAACCTTTGTCTCTCCAGGGAGAAGAGACCTAGCTCTCTCAACCTATCTTCATAAGGCATGCCCCCCAATCCAGGCAACATCCTTGTAAATCTCCTCTGCACCCTCTCAATAGCTTCCACATACTTCTATAGTGAGGCGACCAGAACTGCGCACAGTACTCCAAGTGGGGTCTGACAAAAGTCTTATAAAGTTGCAGCATTGCCTCCTGACTCCCAAACTCAATCCCTCTATTAATGAAGGCCAGTACACCGTATGCCTTCTTGACCACATCCTCCACTTGCAGGGCCAATTTAAGAGTCCTATGGACCTGGACCCCAAGATGCTTCTGCTCCTCAACACTGCCAACACTCCTACCTACCCTTGATATTATATTCCTTCATCTCATTGGTCCTGCCAAAATGGACCACCACACATTTATCCATGTAAAACTCTTAGCAGTGTGGAAGATCAGAAGGATCTTGGGGTCTGAGTTCATAGACTCTCAAATCGGCTTTGCAGGTAGAGGATGTGGTTAAGAAGGTGTGTGGTGTACAGGCCATTATCAATTGAGGGATTGAATTTAGGATTCGGGAGATAATGCTGCAGCTGTATAAGACTCTGGTCAGACCCCACTTGGAGTACTGTGCTCACTTCTGGAAGGATTACAGGAAGGATGTGGAAGCCATTGAAAGGGTGCAGAGGGGTTTACAAGGATGTCACCTGGACTGGGTGGCATGCCTTATGAGGATAGGTTGAGAGAACTCGTTTTTTTTCTCCTTAGAGAGACGAAGGATGAGAGGGGACCTGATAGAGGTGTATAAGATGATGAGAAGTATTGATCAGGTGGACTCTCAGAGGCTTTTCCCCAGGGCTGAAATGGTTGCCACAAGAGGACGTAGGTTTAAGGTGCTGGGGAGTAGGTATAGAGGAGATGTCAGGGGTAAGTTTTTCACTGGCTAAGTGGAATTGGCTGCTGTTGGTGGTGGTAGAGGCAAATTCGTTAGGGTCTTTTAAGTGACTTCTGGATAAGCACATGGGACTTAATAGGATTGATGGTTATAGGTAAGACTAGTAGGTAGAGATAAGATCGGTGCACCGTGTGGGCCCAAAGGTCTGTTTGTGCTGTAGTTTTTGTATGATTCTATGATTCTACTAGCCATTGCCTAGTAATATTATTGTGGAGGGGCGGTTGAAAAGTTGGTAGGTATAAGTGGCAATTGGGGTGTTGGGTAGTAGTTGGGGGACCAGATGGTAATCAGGGATGGAAGCAGTCAAGGATTTGGCAGGATAATTGGGTGGCAGGAGGTGGGTTAGTAGTTGAGTGGTCTATTGAGGGATTGAGGGTGTCCATGGTAGAGTTACACAGGATCAGAACTGGTTTTAACCCTTCTAACTTTTTCTGGTTAATTGACTGTAAAATGAGTCAGAATCGTTCAAAATCTCTAACTTTAAAATCAGAGGTTTGAAGGGTTCCAGATACAAAGCATTTCCTGTGAATTCAGTGCATGAGGACTTGTGAGGGGTTTCCCCAGTGCATCCTCTAGAGTGCCTTTGGGGTTCAACCATCTAGAGGATGGAAGATCTGGGCCAATAAATTGAATTAAAATCTTCTATTCATCGCATGTGAATACACCAAAATTAAAAGTATGAAACATGCTTAGTTTGTGTCTTGCTTGGATCTTATTGAAAATAAATCACAATTGAATAGGTAGGAAATCAGCCTGTGAACAAATAGTAGCCTTTTTTGTTAAACTACCAATAAAGGCTCAAGGAACAGATACCAATAAAGCAACTGGCACTGAGTGAGTAGAAACCAACTAAATCAATCAAAATATATTTTTGAAAATCCTTTCAGCTAGCATCTTGCTTGGGAATGACCCAAGGATATAACACTAAAAGTAAGGTTTGTAACATAAAAGAAAACTTCAATAATTCACATTAAAATCTTTGAATATGGTGATAAAATGATGTACATACATTAGCAAATTTGTCCCCAGGACCTTATTCTTTTTCAAAAGCCATCACGTAGACCCTTTTACTGCAGCTTACCTTTCTTCTTAAAGGCTTCGCCTCTGTGTTTTCTGAGCTGTTATGAATGTTTGACAAGTACATTTTGCATGCAACAGGTTAGAGCTGTTGATTCCCTTAAATACGTAAACTGAAATGTAAATATTAGAAGATTGGCATCTGCAGTTATCACTAAGTGCTAATATGAGGAGCAGGTTTTATATCAGTTTCCTCCTGCATTATATAAAAATCTTTGCAGTTACAATGGGGGCGGGCATGGTAGGGGAATGCTTTAACTCTTCAGGAAGGATATAGGAGAGATGGAGGGTACAGGGATCAATTATTAAAATTGAGAAACACAATCACAACAGGCCAAATTTTTTTTAACTCAGTTATGGGATGTGTGCACCTCTGGTTATGCTGGCATTTATTGTGCACCTACTCCATCAACCTCACAAACTCTTCCCTTCCGCAAACCCGTTCCTCTCACAAACCCCCCATGAACTCCCTGACAAATTCCACCTCACAAATTCCCCCTCACAAATTCTTGCTCATGAACCTCCCCTCACCAATTTCCTCTCACAAACTCCCCCTCACCATCTCTCCCCTGGAATATCTTCCCATCATCTTTTCCTCACCATCTCATCCTGCCATCTCTCCCTGAAAATATTTACTTCTCTGCAGCAATCTCTCTTCACATTCTCACATTTCTTCCCCCCACAATCTCTGTCCTCCAATAATCTCTTTTTCATTCCCAGAACATTTTTTTTCCTTATCTCCCTCTGTATTCTCCCCTATCTCTCCATCCTATAATTTCTTCCTCTCTCTCTCTTCCTCCTCTCCATTTCCCATCTGCAGCCTTGAAAATCTGGCTTTCCTGCAATGTAGCAACCAACTGTTGTATCTGGCCAGCTGCTGGGAAACCGAGTACAAAAATTTGTATTTTGTTAAATGGGCAAGTCTTCACTTTTTCCATATTTCCATAATTTCTGGGTCGCTGACAGTCATACTGGTCCATCCCACTTCCTCATAAATTTTGGACCCATGTCACTAAGCAATTATTAGCACAACACAGTTGCAAATTTTTAAAATGTACCAGCTCTAGATCACTAACTGAGGCAATTCTGGGAACAAAAGCAAAATACTGTGGATGCTGGAATTTGAGACTTAAACAGAAAATGCTGGAAAATCTCGGCAGGTCTGACAGCAGACGACCTTTCGTCAGAGCTGACAGCAAAGAGAATTCAGAGGAAAGAGCAGTATCTCTTCAGGGAAGGCATTCCTAGAAGAGAATTGCCTGATCCAGGAACTGCTAATGAATCTCACACCTGAATATATCATGTAAATGAGATCCATTGGCATACAAAAATCAGAAAAGAGGGGATCACCTCAGAAAAAGAATGTGAAATAATAACATGGTTAATGCGGAGTCCTGAACAATGCATGTTGTAATAGAAAGCCCGATAAAAGGGAATAACTTCAATGCCAGCCTCCTCTGAGAGGTGAACCACAAAGCAATATTGTATTAGAGGATAAGAAACAAGAGAGAACTTTGTAAAAGCTACAGATTAGAATTCCAAAAGTAAAGTCCCTATTGTGTCCCTTATTTTCTGCTGGTAAAATAATTAAAACCATTGGCCTATATTTTTACAACGTAAGTAATTGATGCTCATCCAAAGTAAGCTAAATGCCATTAGCAGACACTCCATATTGTGCAGTATCACCAATGTAATTACAATTTTAAAGCCCTCAAACTCTGCTATCAGGAGTAGTTACAAGTAATGCATTTATTTATTGTCGCTGTAAAGTACTTCATTTTGCAGCCTGTGTGCATAAACTATGGCTAAATAAACTGATTGAAAATGGCATTGTCATCTAAATGTTAGACTTGCAGCAAGAAGCGTAGTAGCAGTCTATCTCTCATTCACGTCCCATTATTAGTTTCAGACTGGCAGATGTGGTGTCAGTGAAACTGCAACAGACCGTGATCTCCAGTCCATCAACTCTTGTCAAATCCCTTTCAGAGACAGGCAGTGGAGAGTCCTCATGATGACAACATCAGCACTAAATGTTCTTTTTTTCTCTGACCTTATCTGTCAAGAAATGCTGGATGTGATAAGAACCCGGCCAAGAAATATAAAAAGGAAGAAAATAGACAGTCCAGAGAGGAAAATAAATTCTGTAGTTCAATCATCTGAGCATTTTTTTACTCTCTGAAGGTTTGTTTCCCTAAATTAAGATTAATGCCTTGATTAAAATATATTCTTGGAGTGTGAAAAGTAGTGGGGAGAGTGGATATTAACCTGACAAGGTAAAAGGTGTAAAATTGCCAGTGCACAGGGAAGCTGTCAGCAATTACTGACTTTCACCTTTAAATAGTGCTGATCTGTAGCACATGGGAAACTCACATGGGGCAGGCAGATTTCCTTATTTTTTCCCAGGATGTGGGCATTGCTGGCTAGGCCAGTATTTAATTCCTATTCCTCCTTCTTGACCACTGTAGTCCATGTGGTGCAGATACGCCCACAACACTGTTGTGCTGGGGTCTTCAGCTATTTGGCTTGAATTCTCCATCCCACTGTAATTTTAGCAAACAGGTTGCAGAGAATGTGAAATGCTATTGAGGATCGGGCTGGTATTCCAGCTTTTAGACCAGCTGGAGAACTCTGCCCTTTGACCCAGCAAGAGTCTTTTAAATCCAACCAATTTATTTGATAGTAAATCTGCGAGCTTTTGACTTTCATCTTCGTCAGGCAAATGCAGTGTTCTGATCTGCAATAGCACACATATAGAACATAGAACATTACAGCACAGAACAGGCCCTTCGGCCTTCGATGTTGCGCCGACCAATATAAAAAGCAATGCCCCTCCAAACTAAACCATTCCCTTCTCTTCCATATACTTATCAACTACCCTCTTAAACGCCACCAAACTTGGCGCATCTACAACTGCCACAGGCAGGGCATTCCACTCCCGAACCACCCTTTGGGTAAAGAACCTACCTCTGATATCGTCCTATAACTATCACCCCTTAATTTAAAGCTGTGTCCCCTCGTGCTAGCTTTTTCCATCCTAGGAAAAAGGCTATCACTATCCACCCTATCTATACCTCTAATCATCTTATATGTTTCGATTAGGTCCCCTCTTAGCAGCCTCCTTTCTAACGAAAACAACCTCAAATCCCTCAGCCTCTCTTCATAAGACCTGCCCTCCATACCAGGCAACATCCTGGTAAACCTCCTCTGTACCCTCTCCAATTCCTCCACATCTTTCTTATAATGTGGGGACCAGAACTGCACACAATACTCCAAGTGCGGCCGCACTAGAGTTTTGTACAGTTTGCAACATGACGTTGCGGCTCCGAAATTCAATCCCCCTACCAATAAAAGCCAAGAATCCATATGCCTTCCTAACAACCTTCTCGACTTGACTGCCTACTTTCAGGGATCTATGCACATACACACCAAGATCCCTCTGTTCATCAAGACTACTAAGAATCCTACCATTAGCCCTATACTCTACACATTTATTATTTCTGCCATAGTGCATTACCTCACACTTTTCCACATTAAACTCCACTTGCCACCTCTCGGCCCAGCTCTGCAACTTGTCCAAGTCCCTCTGCAAACTATAACACCCCTCTTCACTATCTACCACTCCACCGACTTTAGTGTCATCTGCAAATTTACTAATCCAACATATCAACACAGACAGTTTACAGATTGCTGATTAGAATGCGAATCCTTACACCTAACCTGCTATTCAAGTCTTAAAGTGGCTAACAATGTGGGTGAAGGGAACCCTGAGCATTGGTTAGAGAGATGTGTATTGTCTCCAGACAGCACAGTGAGTGAGGTTTTTTGCTAACCCAGGCAAGTCATGGGGGTTACAGATAGCGTGACATGAAGCCAAGATCCCTGTTAAGACCGTCTTCGTGTGCAGAACTTGGCCATCAGTCTCTGCTCAGTGACTTTGCGCCGTCGTGTGTCGTGAAGGCCACCTTGAAGAACGTTTACCCGAAAGTCGGAGGCCGAATGCCCATGACCGCTGAAGTGTTTGCACACAGGAAGGGAACAGTCTTGCCTGGTGATTGTCGAGTGATATTCATTCATCCGCTGTCGTAGTATCTGCATGGTCTCCCCAATGTACCATGCTTGGGACATCCTTTCTTGCAACGTATTAGGTAGAAAACGTTGGCTGAGTTGCAAGAGTATGTACCATGTACCTGGTGAATAGTATTCTCACATTTGATGATGTCATCCATGTCGATGATCTGGCACATCTTGCAGAGGTTGCTGTGGCAGGGTTGTGTGGTATTGTGGTCACTGTTCTCCTAAAGGTTGGTTATTTGCTGCGAACAATGATCTGTTTGAGGTTGCGCGGTTGTCTGAAGCCAAGAAGTGTGGGGGGGGGGAGGTGAGAATGGCCCTAGTGAGATGTTCATCATCATCAATGATATGTTGAAGACTCCGGAGAAGATGTCATAGCTTCTCCGCTCTGGGGAAGTACTGGACAACGAAGGGTACTCTGTCCACTGTGTCCCGTGTTCGTCTTCTGAGGAGGTCAGTGCAGTTTATCGCTGTGGCACGTCAGAACTGTCGATCGATGAGTTGAACGCCATATCCTATCCTCATGAGGGCATCTTTCAGCATCTGGAGGTGTCTGTCATGATCCTCCTCATCTGAGCAAATTCTGTGTTTACGGAGGGCTTGTCCGTAGGGGATGGCCTCTTTAACGTGTTTAGGGTGGAAGCTGGAGAAGTGGAGCATTGTGAGATTGTCTGTCGGCTTGCGGTACAGTGAGGTGCTGAGGTGACCGTCCTTGATGGAGGTGCGTGTGTCCAAAAATGCAACCGATTCTGGAGAATAGTCCATAGTGAGTCTGGTGGTGGGATGGAACTGATATGTGTGCTATTGCAGACCAGAACACTGCATTTGCCTGACGAAGACGAAAGTCGAAAGCTTGCAGATTTACTATCAAATAAATAGGTTGGATTTAAAATTGGTGTTGCCAGACTCTTACTGAGTTTACCCCAGTCCAACGCCAGCATCTCTTTGACCCAGCGACAGTGAAGGATCAGCGATATATTTCCAATTAGGATGGTGAGTGGCTTGAATGAAGGAATTTGAAAATGATAGTCTCTACTGCCCTTGTCCTTCTACGTGGTAGAAGTCACTGGTTTGGATGGTGCTGTTGAAGGAGCCTTGGTGAGTTGCTGTAGTGCATTTTGTAGTTGGTACACCCTCCTGCCACTGTGTGTCGGTAGTGGAGCGAGTGAATGTTTGCAGATGGGGTGCCAATCAAGTGGGCTGTTTGATTGGCATGTTATCAGAGCCACTATACTACCAACCCAACAACCGGAGATAGCATTCATCCCTAACAGTCAGTGCTAGCACCTCCCCACCCCCTCCCCAATACTTTCCTCCCAAACATCAGACTCCTTCCCCCAGCCTCAATGCACACAGCCATTGTTGGCATCCCCAACTCCCACGTCTGTCCTCAGTTACCATCACGAATAAATGAGCCTTCTCCACAACCCCCCCCTCCCACCAAGAGTTTCCTACTGGGTCACCAAATTGGCCCCAGCATAGGTTTACACTGCCAGGTCTGGTGCCAATTTGGCAATGCCAACCTGTGCCATGAGGCACTGACAGGTCATTGGCTGGCCATGTCCCTCTCTATTGGGGTCTATACTTACCTTTTTGTCCCTGGGGGAATCTCCAATACAAGAAATACAAGAGGTGTTTAATTAAATGTAAATGCAGTGTAATGTACTCGAAGAAGTTTCATACCTGTTGTCACAGGCAAGATTCACGATTTCTAGGTTTTGCCAGGTCTTGTGCTCCCACTAGCCCTCCTGTGAATGGCGAATGTGCATTCAAGATCACTCCCTATAGCCGAAATCCTATAGCCGAAATCCTATCACCTCACCCACCCCAGAATCAGGAGAAGTTCCCAGAATGGAAATCTCTGGTGGCCTCGGGTGGGATTTTACAATCTTACCCAAGCAAGCTTGTAAAATCCTGCCCTGCATTTCTATATTCATTGGAAAACTTGTCATGGGCTGGTTTTATTATCCCAGTACTGTACCTGGCTATTGCTCAACAACTTTTGGATTTAAATGTTAGTTGCAGTGTCTCTCTCTCAGTGTCTTCTTAAAACAAGTTATCATCATTTATAACAGTATTGTCGGATGACCTTGGCAGGTCTCTTGAGGTCTGAAATATATTTGCTCCTATTTCTGATGTATCATCGATTCTTCTTCCAGGCTTTCTCTGCCGGGCACATTTGGGAATTAGTCCCATGTAAGTCTGTCCTTCATCTCACTCCTTCCAACAGAATATCCAGGACTTCATCAGGACACTTTATCCCACCTGCAAGGCTTCATTGTTCCTTACCCTATTTCAGAAGTATAAATGCCTATCTATTGCACTTAATGCTTGTTAATCTGTTCTTTTCTTGCCTCATTAAATGTTCTGTTAAGACATTAAAGTAGACATTTGGGTGCACTTGGCTTTTATGTTTAAACCATCATGAAGGGTGGGTTGAAATCATGCCTTACAACATTCAAAAAGCTTAAGCAAAGCTCATTTAACCCTATGAAACAATAGTTATTTGAAGGCTATTTATTTGTAAGCTAATAAAAGGTGCGCTACATCATCATTTTACAGGGAGTATTGCATTTTCAGATAAATGTCAGCATTCAAGTCGACATAATCAATGATTAGAGGTTTAGATAGGGTGGACAGTGATAGCCTTTTTCCTAGGATGGAAAAAGCTAGCACGAGGGGACACAGCTTTAAATTAAGGGGTGATAGTTATAGGACGGATATCAGAGGCAGGTTCTTTACCCAAAGGGTGGTTCGGAGTGGAATGCCCTGCCTGCAGCGGTTGTAGATGCGCCAAGTTTGGTGGCGTTTAAGAGGTTAGTTGATAAGTATATGTAAGAGAAGGGAATGGTTTAGTTTGGAGGGGCATTGCTTTTTATATTGGTCGGCGCAACATCGAAGGCCGAAGGGCCTGTTCTGTGCTGTAATGTTCTATGTTCTATGTTCTATATTTGGATTAAAATGTACCAATGCTTTGAATTACTGTTTGTATAATTAATGCTTTATACAGTTGGGACTAACCTAAATCACATTTTGTCATCGATAAAATAAATCTTTGCTCATTTTGAAGAATACACTGACATGGTGGATAGGACTAAGTGTATTTATTTCAGGAATTAAAGGTCACTAAGATCTCTGTTCAAGAAATGTTCTGTCAGGATGTTATTGCTCTGTAATGAGGTACTTTGGTTTGTCTGCCTACATAAGAAGATTTGTTTGTGAGGTAACCATGCAACACTTTTTTATTCATTTGTGGGACATGGGCATCTCAGACTGGTCAGCATTCATTGCCCATCCCTAGTTGCCCTTGAACTGAGTGGCTTGTTAGGCCAGTTCAGAGGACAGCTGAGAGTCAACCATATTGCTGTGGCTCTGATGTCGCATGTGGGCCAGACCAGGTAAAGATGACAGATTCCCTTCTCTAGAGGACATTAATGAACCAGATGTCTTTTTCTGACAATCGACAATGGTTTCATGGTTATCAGTAGATTCTTGATTCCAGGTATTTATTATTGAATTTAAATTCCACTATTTGCCATGGCAGGATTGGAACCCGGATCCCCAAAACATTAGGTAAGTTTCCAGATTAGTAGTCTAGCGATAATACCACTCTTTCATTGCTTCCCAATCTGGTTAGACAGAAATTTATCTCAGATCAGGCAACATATGTATTCAGAATTTTTAAATCCCAAAGTCTTGGATATCAGAAAAAATTTGCAAAATTATAGAATTATAACACATAAACAGGTCATTTGACCCATGTGGTTTATCCTAGTGTTGATGCACTAAACTAGCCTCCTTGCTCCCTATTTCATCTATCCTGGGTAGATCCTTCTATTCCTTTTTCCTTCATGCACTCATATAGCTTCCCCTCAAATGCATCTACAGGTCTAAATTTCTCAAAAAAATTCTAAGTGCTGAATTGGTGGAAAAACTGGTGTAAATTATGATGTTTTTTTAGTGGGAGTTCAGACTTGAATCTCCTTCACTCTGTGCAATGCAGAGGTCACAATTGGGAATATCATTAAAAACTCAGGGGACGGGGCTTATTCACACCAGATTTTGACAGTTCCAGAACTCTGCGCATGCATAGTGGCCCCAAACTGTCAGACTCCCGTTTGGTGGCCAGCTCACGATGCCAAGTAATGCTGGTGCTCAAGCCCCCACCCTCCCACATAGTCTGTTCTCAACCACCATGACCATTCCGGGGCCAGCCCTGATCCACCCATCCCAGAACACTCCAGGCAACTGCACCACACCCATCCCCCCCCCCCCCCCCCCCCCCCCCCCCCCCCCCCCCAAACCAAAGCCACTGATGAACAGAACTCGGCTGGCAGAACCCTGCCGGCAGGCAGGCACCACCCCCACCCCCCGCCTTCAGCAGGAAGAACCACCCCAGTTTGCCCCGATTGCTGGTCTCCCTCCAGCCCCATTATGAGTAGCATCCTCACATATCACCCCTAAGCCCTGCCCACAATAGGCCCCACACCTTGACACTGCCCGGTGGGTGTTTGGTGGGCAGTGCCAGGGGCACAGGCTGGCATTGCCAGGATTCCCATGCCTAGGGTGCAACACCAACCTCCCCCCCACCATCGCCTGACCCCTGGGGGACCCGATTGCCCTCCTTTCCTCCAATGGGATCTCCCGTTAGTTACCCATATGTGGGAAACTATTCTAAACCTTGCCAGAGTGAAATATTGCCGGCGGGGTGGGAGATGCCATCGGTTCTGGAGAATTCAGCCTTGAGCTCAATAAATACATTTAAAGTCCGTTAAAAATAGATTAAAATAATTTACCTGCTCTTCCTGCCGGTTTCCAGCATGGTCTCAACCACACCTGCTCTCCAGCGTTGGGAGACATGCGTGCATCAGGAACGCACGCATGAATCCCACAAAATGGCTGACATGTGTGTCCCTCAACCCAACATGCCAAAAGATATGTGCATCGTAATGGGAGAATCAGGCCGTACACATTTCAGCTACGCTCAATACTTTCAACATAAATACTGTCCGTTTCAATGACACTTCACTGAAATCACTTACTCAGTTGGAACTGTAGCAGAAGATGATGGATGAAACTCCAACTACTGTTTTGTCTTGCTATAAAGTAGTCATGTTACTGATATTACTGTTACCATTTTGTCTTTGTTTCTTTCTATCGCTGCATTTATTTTCATTTGTAAGCCATGCAGATAAACAAATTAAAGGACAGACAGGAGCAAAGTGACTGGCCCATCGGATCTTTTCCCAAACCAGCATGACAGAACCCTGTGGACCCATCCATTTATAATCATATCAATCTAACAGATGTGAAAAAAAAACAGCTAAAAGCTCTAGGCCAGGGAAATTGCTCTCTGACACCAAAGTGAATTCCAGGGAACCACTTACCTTTTGTATGAATTAATATTCGTGACAGGAAGGAGCTGGTCTCAGTCCTTTCTTAAATCCACACTCACACATGAACCAATTACTTACTGCAAATAGTAAAAAGACAAACCTCCTGACATCTGACCTAGTTCATGCTTATGTAGGTTAGATGCATTACTCCATATTTTCCAGGCCCTTTCCAACTCAAATAATCTGCCATCTCAATAGTCTACTTTGTTCATCAATTTAATTATGTCAATTAAATTTCCCCAAAGTCCAAGCATTTCTAGAGTTAAGCCCATAACTGATAATGAAGCAGGCAGAACATTGACCTGCATATTTTAACTTTGTTATAATTTTCTTGTTAACCTAGATTGACCGCACAATAATAGATAACCATGGATGAGATTTTTAATTTCAAATCAACAATGCCATTTATTATGTGAGATTTATGAGACAAAGTGCATTACTTAACTTGTTTGGAAATGAGGGCAGTGACAGGTCACACAATTAACAGTCTAATGGGTGCAAGACCAATGCAGTTGTAAAAAAAAGTTCTGTAGCTCAGCACCTGGTTTTGTGATGTGCTTAGATCCAGTATATCTTTTGATGATGAGCAGTCCTGCAGCCTAAGAAGTCGGATAAAAGAGTCATGGTCACCTTATTTAATGGACAAACCTATTCAGCTATCCTTCGGGATTGCTGCAACTTGCTTATTTCACAGCAATTTTAATGCATAACAATTTGTAGTTGACCCTCCTCTGTGGAAAGCTGCACTGTCCCAAATGGAAGCTGCGCTACTGCTCGTTTTTACTTAATGCTGTTTCAGAGGTTGGTAAATTGAAAGGTACAGTAACAAGGCGACACTGTTATACATACAAATCCCGGAGAACAAGAACATTGCATTGTCAGAGACATAATCTTATAGATTAGGTTTTAAGACCGAGGATTTGTCTCCTAGTCCTACTTGACATTGTTGGCAGGTCTAAAGTGTACTGAGTGACAAGCAGAGGTTTACTGGGTGTCCTGTTTCCTAGGGTGCTTAATCGAAGTGACATGTGGTATTTCAGCTATACTAACTTTTTCTTGACAAAGTCCCAGATTCTGCTCTGATCAATGTTTTATCTGATAATATATAATTCAGTTTCAAGCATACACTTCTCTCCTACTCATACTTCCACATGTAATATTTTGTTATCCCAGTAGTCTACCCTGCATATTTTCAATCATGGAATAACTTATATCTTCAATACTTAGGAGGTAAATTGACCGAGCGGACTGCCCACTTGAGGAGGTGAATATAATCTCCTCTAGACGCCTTTATTTTTGTTTTTATTTTATTGCAAGGTAATTCATATGTGAAAAACTCTTTTAAAATATCCTTTATATCTTCTAAACACACCCCAACGTCTGAGTGAATTCAGCCAAATAATGCTGAAACCATTTAATTCACTCAACAGAAAGGAGTGTGAAGGAGAAACTCTTCATATGCTGAATGTAACCATGGCTATGCTTGAATTCTTTTATTCTTTCATAACCTCATCATGGGAAAAGGTGATTTTAACAAGAACAGAGCAGGAAGTTGGATTAACGGTGCCATACTTACACAGGAAGGAAATGAGATATTGGGCCTTATTTTGCCATTTTGATTTTAAGTGCTGGGCAGATTTGAAACTCGGGGCCTAATTTTACCATCAAGTTGCGCCGTTTTCGGGCCTGAAAACTTGGTAAAGTCAGGCGTGAGGCGAATAGCACAATGTGTGCCCACCTCCGAAATATTCCCAGTTTCAAGTCTGCCCAGCATTTAGGACTAAAAGGGTAAAATAGGGCCCTAAGAGCTTTTCAGATCCGACTTCTAGACCCGTTCTCAAGCGCCCCTATATGCACTAAATTGGCAAAAATATCAGCGAGTCCGAAACACGCCATAGAAGTCTGTGGGCAGGGTTAAATAAATCCTGAAATCCTGCAGCTCCGATTGGCACCTCCAAATGTGCATGCTCAGAAAAAAATGATAGAATGCGGCTCCGCTACCACATTGCTTCCTGCCCGGATATTGCCACCCCCAACCTCCACAGTCATTGCCCCACCCTTATAACGTGAGGGGCGGCACGGTAGCACAATTGTTAGCATTGCTGCTTCACAGCTCCAGGGACCTGGGTTCGATTCCCGGCTCGGGTTACTGTCTGTGTGGAGTTTGCACATTCTCCTCATGCCTGCACGTGTTTCCTCTGGGTGCTCTGCCTTCCTCCCACAGTCCAAAGATGCGTGGGTTAGGTTGATTGGCCATACTATAATTGCCCCTTAGTGTCCTGAGATGTGTAGTTAAGAGGGATTAGCAGGTAAATATGTAGGGATATGTGGATAGGGCCTAGGTAGGATTATGATCAGTGCAGACTTGATGGGCCAAAAGGCCTGTTTCTGTACTGTAGGCTTCTATGGTTCTATTACTTACTTCCTTATCGCCCCACCCTCTCCCACCTACCCAGACCAATCACGTGCCCCTCTCCCTGCTTCCCCTTATTGATCTCAGGCAGCGCCACAGCAGAACTCTTTCCCCACACTAATCTCAGACAGTGCGGCAGCAGAACTCCTTCCCCACATTAATTTCTGGCAGAAATTACACCCCCCCCCCCCCTCCGCCCCACACACTTCCCTCCACCGATCTCAAGCAGAAAGCTGTCGGATCCACCTCCTCACATCCCTTCCCCATCAATCTCAAACACAGAGCCATCAGATGCTCAGTACTTAACTCCTAACTAACTGGAGTGCCTGAATCGGATTTTTGTGGAGCATGTCTCTTTCACACCGAATCTGGATGGCTGAAACATGGTGATAAAGGGGTGAGTGGCGGTAAGGTTGGCCATGGAGCCCATTAAGTCAATTTAAATGCATGCCATTTTCAGGCCTTGGTGAAGGGGGAACAGGTGCAGAGGTGGGCATGGATCGCACTATTCGCCTCACACCCGACTTTGCCAAGTTTTCGAAAACTTGATGGTAAAATCAGGTCCATCGCGTACAAAAATTAACACATAGCAAAAGGAAATGGATAAGCAGCAAAGAACATTGAGAATGAAGAAAATAATTAGCAGAAAGAGGCTGAATTGAAATGCTGGAAAGAAATGTTATCATGCCACCTAAGTATCAGAAACAGCGTACTACGACCATTCCTTTACACATGAACACCAAGATTAGGAAAGAACTGTCAAGAAATAAGCCTTTCTGCATTGTGATGATATCTGCCTGCATGCATTATAAAAGGAACCCATATAAAGTACATAACATGACATGCTGTCATAATATGAAATATTGGTAGTGGATTGAGTTAGATTCTCTGAATTATTGTCCCTGTAACTGAACCTCTTTCGTATCAAGTAGACATGGAGGGATGGATTGTTCGTAAACATGTGGATCACTTGAGGAGTAGAGAAATACCTCAGCAGTCAGTGTTGGCATCAAGAAATGTTTTTGATCACATGAGCACTGAATTATGTGATTGATCTGTTATAGACATAATTGATATTTCTTTCATTCATTCGTGGGATATGGGCTTTACTGACTGGCCAGAATTTATCATGATGCGGCGATGCCAGTGTTGGACTGGGGTAAACACAGTAAGAAGACTCACAACACGAGGTTAAAGTCAACAGGTTTATTTGTAGCAAACACCACTAACTTTTGGAACTGGCTGTTCCTTCGTCAGGTGTTCCTTCTTCAGGGAGTTCTGAATTCCCACCCACCTGAAGAAGGAACTCTGAACTGAGAGGGGAGGGTAGAAGTGTCAGAGGGCAGGAGTTTCAAAGGAAGCTGAGAATTATTTTTGCATTCCAGGATGATCCTGGAATAGTAAGCAGCCTTAATTAATTAAAGTAGGTCCCAATAGTGCCTGAGCGAAATATTACAGTGGACAGCTAAGGCAATTGTCTTCTGAATCAGTTTAAGCCTTCATCTCTTGGACTTACGGGAATGGATTTGAGAATTGCACCAGGGAAATGACTAGGGTGAGATCCCCAGGGAATCAGGGCATCAAAGCTGAAGGTGGGGGTTTGGTTGAGGAGACTAATGGCTGCAGAAATGTCCTGATGAACAAATGGCCAAAGGTTGGAATACAGAGATTTGAAAGTGCAGTTGGAAGTAAATTGGGGAGAGCTTTTTTTTTTAGGGACTGATACAGAAGGAAGTAGACTCTGGAATGGAAGACACAGCCTTGGTAAAGAACAATACAAGAAAATACTGAGGGATCTGTGATTTATAGCACTGGAGTAGCAAGGCCATATGAGGCAAAGGGAGACCTTAAATACATGTTGGTGACTTTACATGGAAGGTGAATTAATGGAGGATTGGAGGGCAATGATTTCAGAGGAGAGAGAATGAGATGAAGTAAGATGGAGGTTCAAAACATGTAGGTTGAATAGTCAAATTGTGCAGAGGCAGAGGGAGGAAATTAGTGAGATGGGTTGTTGGGAGAATTGACATGGTGGCTATTCTGCTGTAGAGAGCCAGGATTTAAATAAGAAATAATGGGTTAGAATGAGATAAGATGCTCAAAGGAGGAGAAAGTGCCTGAGGAATAAAGAGGCAGATTAAGGTAGGATTTGCTCATATCAGTCACATTGTCCCTGCAACAGTCTGGAAAATGCAAGTGGTGAAAGGCATAGTAAGACTGGAAGGTTTCATTGAGGGAGAAAATGTCATCTATCCTCAGATAAATTTTCCTCAAAGATATCAATTGATTGCAGAGTCTAGATCAGGAACAGGTAGAGTTTCTAGAGAGAGATGCAGAGAGAGATAGTCATAACTGGACCACAAGTAAAATCCACAGAATCAGCAGTCAGACGGATGTACTGTACAAAGAGGAGGCTGGAAAGATCATTCCCTAGCCAGCAGCTGGACAAGAAGATCAGCAGGAGAGTAGGTTGTGATAGTGGGAGTTGCTGCTTGTGTGCAGGCAGTGATGAGTGCCTCGATGGGTCCTTTATAGAAGCCCTAGGATTCTTCTGATCCTAGGCACAGAAGAAAGCCCTAGGATTTTGTAGCAAGGAATGAAGCCTGAGATACCAGCAAGTGAGTAGGAAAGTTGAGAAGTACTGAAAGGTTAGATTAGAGAGGAGAAATGAAAAGAAGCATAATGAAAGGAGGAAAAGATTTCAGAGGGACAAAGAGGAAGAAAGCAAAAAGAAGGAAGAACATAATAAAGTGGTGGTGGAAGTGACGGGCTAGGATCCAGAGCAGCAGCCAAAGTGTATGTATGGATGCATATGGGGAAAACTTAAATTACGTAGACCTGGTTATGTAGCATTAATGAAGATGAATATTTCCTGTGGGTGTGAGAGGAGACAATAGGACAGATTTTAATATCTTTACTTACGTTAAGTTATAAACTTAACTTTGTAACTTAAGTTATAAGTTGTGTAGTTATTTACAGGGTAGAGTATCAGAGGATGCATTGATGGAAAATTTGAAAGGCAGAGATGACAGAAAATTTGGATGTTGCCGTAAGAGGTGGAGAGATATGCTTCAGTCCTAGACTGGCTTGTGAACTTGTTCTCTTGGGAAATTGTAACACTTGGCACAACATATTTGTACACTAATTAATTTTGCCAACTGAGGAAGCTATTCTTTCAAATAAGACTCTGATTCTTTTTCCCAAAATAATGAATCTCTTGTGTAAAAATAAATAATTTGTTTTAGATATGTCTATTTCCATTTGATTCTTCAATTTTCCATAAAGAAGAAACTTCCAAAGGATAACTGTTTATAATAAATGATACAAATTCATTTCATGATATGAACTTCAAAGATTACAATTGAAATGATTTCCTATCCTGCCATTTTTCAATTAAAAATAAAAAGAATTATATTATTTTTATTGGGATGAAAGTTTGAATAATGAACAGTCTTCTGTCTGAATATGGTTGTATAAAGCCAATGTTTTTAATTATTTGTTGTTACAACCTCTTACAAAGTGTTTAATGTCTTTGCATAAGCTTATTAATCCATCATAACATTTTAGTCAAAAAGGCAGTTGGAAATCAGTCCTCTGTAATATTTGTGAAGATCTTCTCTATGCTATTCATTTCAAGAACATGAGCATAAAAATCCAGACTGGTACTCTCAAAACTCTGTACCACTGAGGACATACTGCATGGTTAGAGGCACCGGGGGGCGTTCTCCCGTCCCACCCACCATGGGAATCGTAGAGGGCGGTAGGGGGTAGACCATGCAAAAGTCCATTGACTTGAGGTGGGATTCTCCAGTTTTGGATCAAGCACACCCAAAGAATCCCACCTGTCATCTTTAAGGTAAGTAATTAACCAAGGCAATATCAATCCTGTCAAGTGAACGTAAAAGATTCCAAGGTATTATTGGAAAGGAAAATCCCATTATCCTCACTGTCAATACTTATCCCCCCAATCAACATTACTAAAGCAGATTATCTAGTCATTATCAGATTGCTATTCATGGGAGCTTGCTGTGCACACTCTGGCTGCTGGGTTTCCGACTTGCAACAATGGCTACACCTCAAATATATTTAATTGACCAGAAAGAGCATTGGGATGTACTGAATTCATAAAAAGTGCTTTATAAATACTAGTCTTTATTTAGTGTGGTCATAGAAATCTATGTATGGCAAATTACCTTACAACAGTAAACAGAGAAAATACTTTCTCTCTGAGAAATTAAGGAGTTAAGGTGGCTTGGATCCTTAATTATTTTACTGGCAACAGAAGCTTTCTCATCTTATCTTCAGAAGCAATTGCTATGCCTGTCAGGTTGTGATCATCTTCACAGTTTATTCAGCATTGCCAGTAACACAACTAACAAACATATTTCGGTTTCCTTCTATGACATTAATATATGTTAATTATGATTTTACAAGCAGGTTTTTCTATCCTTTACAGTATTTTTACCTGATTGAAAAGCTAATTTCCTTACAGATTTTGTGATCCTTCATCTGGAAATATTACTACTGAGAAGTATAATAGTGTCAATAACTACATTTAATTTGGAATATTCATTGCAGTAAGAAGATAAAGTTTGCATATGTCTCATTTTTTTATCATGTGACAATGTAGACAATTTACTGACACATTGCTTTTACTCCTCTTTGTTTCCCAACACAGACAACATTTAATTTGGTTCTTTTTGTATGTATTTTCACATTGGCCTTCAGTCCATTGACAGTCTTCACTTGGTCCTTTATTTAACTTTGCATCTTAGCCACTAATAGACATGCTACTATAACGAACCTCAGATTTCCCTATTTTTATCTTTGAAAAAATCTATCACAGTACCTCAGAACATAATGAAACAAAGAAAGACAATGTTGTATTTTATCTCTTGTCCATTTTATTTTGACATGTTTAATTATTTTGGAGGCATTCCTATTTCAGGTTTTGTAATTTTCCCCTTCCAAAATTAATCCAGTAATCCATCATTTAATTCTGCCCACATCTGCCAATACATCTCACAATTGAATTTCTAAGTGAGCATAACACACAATATGTCTGCCTTACTTATTCATTTTTCCAAGGCAATCTTTCATGCCTGTAATCAAGAGGTAAATATAAAAGCCGCAAAATTCCTTGGTAGATTCACAACAGGTATTCTTTATTTGTAGTCAAGAAGCAAGGATATGGATTGTTTCATTTTCCTGTTTTAATTTGTGACTTAATAATAACCAAATAGTACATCATTCTCTTCAAAGAATCAAATTCTATTGAAAACAATTGTGCTGACTTTGTGAAAGACATAACATTCACTCTGCACTATTGTTGTGTTATGGATAGGAAAGGGGTTATTTTTGAACATCAGCAATTTCTCCTCTCACCACCCATCCATAAACACAAATGTGTTTTTATTTATTTCCCTCTTTGTATGAGATTCTGTACTTTCCAACCCCATGGTTCCAGTGTAATCCAATTTCCTATTCATGACCCAACAGCAAACTTGAGATAGGATGACTTTAAAAGGGTTATTTTGTTTGTACACAATTGCAGTGTGATGGAAGGGTCACAATGGTGCCTCCACATTCAGGTTGTAAAGAGAGGGATAGAGAAAAGAAAGTTTTGCAGTGCAAAGACGACAGAGAAAATAAATATTGGGGCAATTCTCCCAGAAGTGCTTAATTGGTAGGAAAACAGTTCTAAATCCTGACTGTTTTGTCAGCTCAGCTTCTCATTTAAATCTTCCCACTCTGTGCACTGCAGACGTCCCAGTTGTGAATATCATTAAAAACCCTCCTGCCCCAGTGTGCCCCGATGCACAGCCCACCCCCTCTCAGCAATGATGATTCCTCCACTCTCTTCACCCTGGCAGATCCCCCCCCCCCATTGCTGACTCCCTTAGGGTCAGACCACCCTCTCGGGAGGCAGGCTCCTCCCCAACAGACCACTACACCCCTTCCCTCCCCAATCGCTGTCCTCCTTCCATTCCAGGCCAATCCGATCTGCAGAGTGACAGCAGGACCCCCATCATGCTGATGGGCCCACCCACAATAGGCCCTACTCCCTTGGCACTGCCCAATGCCTGATGGGCAGTGCAAGGTGCCCCCTGGGCATGGGCACCTTATTCGTTGGGCAGTGCCAGAAGGCACTGACTGGCACTGCCACAGTGCCTGTGCTCAGGGGGACTCCTGCCGCCCTGAGAGTCCATTTTGAATCCCACTTCATTCTAGTAGGGTCTCCAAACACGGCGAGCTAGTCTGAACCCCGCTGGAATGAAGTACTCTTGGTGGGATGGGGGATTCAATCAGGACCTGAAGGTTCCCAATAATGATCTGCTCAACATACTTAAAATATATTTTTAAAAGATTCAAATTACTTACCTGCTTTCCCGTTGGCTTCCAGTGTGATCTGACCGGCAACTGTTCATTGGCTCTGTGAGACGTGCATGCATTCCTAGCTCACGCGCACATCCCGGTACAAGGCCGGTGATACGCATCTTCTACCGGGACCCGCTAGAAAAGTTGAGGGTTGGAATGCTAGAATCGCTGCCATTGTTTCACATGGGTTTCAGAGTCCAGAATCAAAGTTTAATGAGTTTGGGGGTTGAAAACCAATGCTATATAATTTACTTTTCTGGTAGTGTTGATGTCACACAATGGGATAGTCACACTGAGATGAATGGGTTTGTCGATAGTGTGGAATTTTCAGCAGAAGCAGTGTAGATAAGGTGACTTTTAAATGTAAATGGTCTAATTGGACAAGAAGTTATCTCTGGCCTCAAAGTGTTGGGAGCTGTCTACTTGGTGCTAGCAGCAAAGGCAGGTAGCAGCCATGTTGTGGGTTGCTGCTGCCTTGTCAATTAGAACAGGCAGTTCCTAGAAAAGCCATGGTGGTGAAGTGAAACAAACTAGAGACCAACCAGCGCTCTCGCCGACAACTGTTGGCCACACAGGTTTGTTTCCAAGACAACTCCATGGACATTTATTTGGGCCCCACAATTGATCCAACAAGACTGTTGAACCTTGCTCAAAAATATTTGGAAAATGGCATTTGAAAATAGAGAGGACCGTTAACAAGCTCCTTAAGGATCATAAGAGTCAATTAATTGGTAGTGTTTCTATATTCTCCCACCATTGGCCCTTTCAAAATTTCAAACCTGTCCCAGAGGCATCAGACTCCCAAAATGACTCCTTGGAACATGATTTTCAAGGCTCACCCACACTGGGACCCTACTTTGCAGCCCTTTGAAAATTCCCGTTATTCTGCCTAATGCAGAAATGGTCAGGGATTAGTCAGTGAATCCAGCTTCACAGATTATAGCTTTAGAACATAGAATCCTGCAGCACAGAAGGAGCCATTTGGCCCATTGAATCTGTACCAACCACAACCCATCCAGGCCCTATCCCCATCATCTCACATATTTACCTACTAGTTCCCCTGACACTAAGGGGTAATTTAGTATGGCCAATCAACTTAATTGGCACATCTTTGGACTGTGGGACAAAACTGGAGAATCCAGAGGAAACCCATGCAGACACCTTCCACACCTTCAACCTCAACACTTCCACTAACAAACCACTGTGGAGCTGACCCTGCAGCACTTGCAGAGTTTGTGTCAAGATTTATAGTGATCTGTTGCACATTGCACAGCCTCAGGATCACAATTACACAACGCTTGTCACCAAATATACAGCGACCAATTGTGGAGGTGTTACAAGGAAGAGTGAACAGAGGAAAGGAAGGAGAAAGCTAAGAGGAAGGCAACACATTCCTTTCTGGGCGGGCTGCTTGTGATTATCTCGTCTGCCTGTGTGAACAATAAACACAATCCAAATTCCCTACTCACCAACAGTCCCATACTTGTCTTACCTTCCCTGTGTCACTGCCAAAATGAGCTTGTGTGACTTCAGTTTGAACTTCTAATTAGAGTGGGCCCATACCTTACCATTTTCTCATCCACATGGCAGAGTGATTGGGCAGGACTTGGCAATCTGAATTTTAAATTACTTGGCTCCAGGATCCATTGGACCTTCTCCTTCATTTTGATGATAGTCCCAGCTTTTCCGTGGAATGTGTTCCTCGCACTGCTTGGACTGGTGACAGTTTTCAAGGGAGAAACTACCTCCCCTGTGGGGAGGGCAGAAGTCCCAGACTGACTGGATTTATCCCACCTGCAGTATGTTATGGCTGTAGGAAGGGCTGATATGGAATGGCTCAACTCCACACTAACTTTGCTTCTTGTCTGTGTCTCCATAATATTCTGCCCGTTCATTTCAGCAGGGCCACAAGTGCATTATACAGTTCATTACATTGCTTTGATTTGGTTGATCATTGTCACATGTATTGGGATAGAGTGAAAAGTATTGTTTCTTATGTGCTTTACAGACAAGACTTTTTTAAAAATTCATTTGTGGGACACAGGCATTGCTGGCTGTCCAGCGTTTACTGCCCATGCCTAGTATCCCTTGAGAAGGTGGCAGTCAGCTGCCTTCTTGAATTGCTGCAGTCCATGTACTATCAGTTAATCCACAATGCCATTAGGGAGCGAATTCCAAGGTTTTGACTCAATGACTGTGAAGGAACAGAGGTATATTTCCAAGTTGGGGAGGAACTTGCAGGTGGTAATGTTCCCATGTATCTTCTGCTCTTGTACTTCTACATAGAAGATGTTGTCAAAGGATCTTTGGTGAATTGCTATAGTGCATTTTGTAAATAGTACACACTGCTGCTACTAAGCATTGATCGTGAAGAGGTTGAATGTTTATAAATATGGTGCTAATCAAGCGGACTGCTTTGTCCTAGATGGTGTCAAGTTCCTTGAGTTTTGTTGAAGTTGCACCCATCCAGGCGAGTAGGGAATATTCATCATACTATTGACTTGCCTTGTAGATGGTGAATAGGCTTTGGGAAGTCAGGAGGTGAGTTAGTTCGTGCAGCATTCTTAGACTCTGACCTGCTCTTGTAACCACTGTGTTTATATGGTGAATTCAGTTGAGTTTCTGGGCAATGGTAGGCCCAAGGATGTTGACAGTGGGGGATTCAGTGAATCCCATTGAATGTCAAGGGGTGATGCTTAGATTGTCTCTTATTTTTGATGGTCATTGAAAGAAATAACTGGTTTGATTAGTAAGTTTGCAGATGACTCAAAAGTTGGTGGATTTGCAGATAGCAATGAGGGCCATCAGACAATACAACCGGATAGAGATCAGTTGGAGACTTGGGAGGGGGAGTAGTGGCAGATGGAGTTTAATCTAGATAAATGTGAGGTAGTGCATTTTTGAAGGTCTAATACAAATAGAAATACATAGTAAATGGCAGAACCCTAAAGAGTATTGATAGGCAAAGGGATGTGGGTGTACAGGTACATAGGTCTCTGAAAGTGGCAATGCAGATGAGAAGGTAGTCAAGCAGGCATACAGCATGCTATCTTCATTGGCCGGGGCATTGAATTTAAAATTTGGGAAGTCATGTTGCAGTTTTATAGAACCTTAGTTAGGCCACACTTGAAATAAAGTGTCCAATTCTGGCTGCCACACTACCAGAAGGGTGTGGAGGCTCTGGAGATGGTACAGAAAAGATTTACCAGGATATTGCCTGGTATGGAGGGATTCGTTACGAGGAGAGGTTGGAGAAATTTGGTTTGTTCTCACTGGAATGACAGAGGTTGAGAAGCGACCTGATAGAAATCTACAAGATTATGAGAGGCATGGACAGAGTGGATAGTCAGAAGCTTTTTCCCAGGGTGGAAGAGTCAATTACTTGGAGGCACAGGTTTAATGTGCGAGGGACAAGGTTTAAAGGAGACAGAAGAGGTTGGAAGAGAGCATGTCAGGGATGGGTGGGGTGCTTGATCATTGTGAATATTTCTCAGTCTTCTTTTGCAAATAGAGATTCTCATCTGAATCCTCCAGGGCAGAAATGTTGCATGACCTTACCTTCCATCAGACTGGCACCTGTGTCATACCTCTCCCTTATTCTGTCATAGGTCCACATGCACCAAGCATATCCTGGCTCTATGCTATCTTTTAAAGTATATGCAGTCAATATCTGACTAGTGGCTCCGATACTGGGGACTGAATGCAGATGCTGGTTCTCCATTGAGGCAAACTCACTGGGGTCTTTTAAGAGACTTCTGGATGAGTATATGGAAAAGAATAGGATAAGGGGTTATAGTTAGGTCTGTGGATTGGTAGATGTGATTGGCGCAACTCGTGGGCCGAAGGGCCTGTTGTGCTGTATTATTCTATGTTCTATGTTCTATCACTATTTTCCCCTTTTTCAATGCCAGGCCAGTAAGGCTGTTCTTCTACCAGGTATCTGATCTTCTGCTTCAATTCCACTGCTATCCTTTCTCCATTTCTCTTGACCCCCATTTGATCTCAACCTTTATTATACTCAATGATGGAGCATCTTTAATCTTTGCAGTAGAGAATTCTGAAGTTTCATAGCTCTCTGAATGAAGTAATTTCTGTTCATCTCAGTTCTAGAAGATCAACCCCTCACTCTGAGACTATGTTGCTTGAGGCAGCAGAAAAAAACATTCACACCTTTTATCTTCTTCCAGAATTTTTTTGTTTCAATGAGATCATCTAACTTTCTTCTAAACTCCAGCGAATAGACCCAATTTATTCAACTCTTTATCATAGGACAATCTTTCCCAATCTAGTGAACCTTCATTGTACTGCTTCTAGGGTAAAAATATCCTCCTTGAATATGGAGATCAAAACTGTATACGTTCCACAGATGGTCCCACCAAAACTCTGCATAATTGTAGCAAGACCGTCCTCTTCTTGATGTGGAGATGCTGGCGTTGGATTGGGCTAGGAAGATTAAGAAGTTTCACAATACCATGTTAAAGTCCAACAGGTTTATTTGATAGCAAGAGCTTCTAGAGTGCTGCTCTTTCATCTGTCTTACCTGATGAAGGGGCAGCACTCTGGAAGATCATGCTACCAAATAACCTGTTGGACTTTAACTTCATGTTGTGAGACTTCTTATTGTTCCTCATTCTTGTCCTTCAAACCCTTGCAATAAATTTGTCTTCTTGATTGCTTGCTATGCGCATTAACTTTCTGTGTTCCTCATCTGAGTACACCCATTTTTTCTTCTGAACATCAACATTTATAAGTTCCATGACTTTCATGAAACATTCTGATTTTTATTCTTATATAGAATCCCTACAGTGCAAAAGGAGGCTAGTCAGCCTATCGAGTCCATACCAACCACAATCCCACTCAGGCCCTATTCCGGTAACCCCACATAATTACCCTGCTAATCCCCTACCACATCCCACCCAGTCTCTATTCTCATAACCCCATATAATTACCCTGTTAATCCCATGGCACTAGGGTTAATTCAGCATGGCCAATCAACCTAATACGCACCTCTTTGGACTGTGGGAGGAAACTGGAGCATCCAGAGGAAACCCCCAAAACACAGGGTGAATGTGCAAACTCCACACAGACAGCCACCTGAAGCCAGAATTGAACCTGAGTCCGTGTCACTGTAAGGCAGCAGCACTAACCACTGTGCCACCATGCCGTCCCAACTGTGTGTGCAGGAAGCCTGAGATTTGTCAGGTCGTGGAGATGCTGACCACAGAGCTGAAGACATGTTAGTTTTAGTTTAATTACATTAGTTTTAAATTACTGTGAATCTTTTTTGTTGGCACAGTTCTGGGGGTTGGGGTGGGGAAGAATGGTGTATTCATGGCTGCTGCACACTGGTTGGGAACCACTGTTCTAAACACCAATGAATTTAGACAATGAGTTTAGGCAATGAGTAAGGTTATTTGTGTGCTGCCAACATTGAAATCAATGGATGCCATTTAATCACTCATCACAACCTCTTTGACTTTATTCAGGGCTTATCAAATATCATGTCAATGTCCTTGAAAAACAAAGAATTGGTTTGTATTCACTTTGCTGTCATGAAGTAGAGTGTGCTGTGGCATTATGCTTTGTTATTCATGAAGGTTCGAATCATAGAGGCAATTGTGCTGACTTATTCAAAGAGCTTATAATTATTGTCAGTGACATGGAGAGGTAAAGATGGTGATGTGTTGTTATGTTCCAGGATGCACTTATTAAAGGAATGTTCCTTGCATTAACAAAACAGTGACTACATTTTAATTGTATTTCATTGGCTGTGGAGTTCTTTGGCCTATTTTGAGGTACGTAATTGCAAACCTTTTTTTGTCATTCCTTCCTCAAAGTCTTGATTTGATTTGTTGGGGAGAAGGGCTTGTGACATTGCCAAAATCAGCTGAATTGCGCAGAAAAGAAGGCTTTAATGCTGAGAAATATGCCGATGCCTTTTCAGAAGTCACTGAGTGTAATTCACTGCGATGGTTTTTCTAGCTTCAAAGTTGCTGCGTTCACTTCTGCATTTACATCAATGTCTTTATGGAGAGGATTTTTCAGATGATGTGGTTTAATGCCCTGCCATCTGAAGAGTTGGTGGGGAACGTATCCCCACTGATTCCAGCTGAACTGCAGCTATTTAATATTCGATAGAGCATAAATTACTTAAGGGCAAGATATCCTCTTCCACAAGAGCAGGAAATCCCACTTTAAAGAGATACGTGCCAACTAGATAGTAAACATTGTCTAATCTGAGCAGTGTCAGCTTCAATGCATTCATTAGCAGAGGTATGAAATTTATCACCTTTAACACTCTGCAATGTTGCACCTAAAGCAGACAGAATCAGAGAATCACAGGATACTACAGTGCAGAAGAAGTCCTTTGACCCATTGAGTCTGCACCGATGCATGAACTACTCTGAGCTGCTCACCTAATCCCCTTGCCTGCATTTGGCCCATACCCTTGAATGTTATGGTGTGCCAAGTACTCATCCAGGTAGTTTTTAAAGGACGTGAGGCATTCTGCCTCCACCATTCTCCCAGGAAGTACATTCGAGACCGTCACTACCCTCTGAGTGAAACAGTTTTTCCTCAAATCGCCCCTAAACCTCTAACCCCTCACTTTTAAATTGTGTCCTCTCATAAGTGACCCTTCAACTGAGGGAAACAGCTGCTCCCTATCCACCTTGTCCACGCCTCTCATAATTTTGAACACTTAATCAGGCCACCTCTTAGCCTCCTCTGCTCCAGAGAAAACAATCCAAGCCTATCCAATCTCTCTGCATAACTTAAATGTTCCATCCCAGGTAGCATCCTGCTAAAGCTCCTCTGCACATCCTCCAGTGCATTCATATCCTTCTTATAATGTGGCGACCAGAACTGCACAGAGTACTCCAGCTGTGGCCTCACCAAAGTTCTATACAACTCTATCATGACCTCTCTGTTTTTGTAATCTATACCCCGACTGATGTAAGCCATATGCTTTTTTCACTACCCTATTAACTTGCCTTTCCGCCTTCGGAGATCTATGGACAAACACGCCAAGGTCCCTTTGTTCTTGAGAAATTTCCAGTGTCAGTATACTTCCTCATCAAATTACTCCTTCCAAACTGCATCATCTCACACTTTTAAGAGTTAAATTCCATCTGCCACTTATCTGCCATTTGACCATCTCGTCTATATGTTTCTGTAACCACCCGACCAATCTTTATGTCATCGGCAAACTTACTGATGTTATCCCTCCACATAGTCATCTGTATTATTTATATAAATGACGAAGAAGTTCCATACCTTTGTTAATGAATATACTTGAAGTTTACACTATTCAGCTTTGCCAGGTTGCTGCCTTTCCAAAGATCCGGATTACAATTGATGTTGCCGATGTTGCTTTGTGAACGCCAAAAGAAACCGTTAAGCAAGAGCAATCAGGGATGGACAGTGAATGCTACTCTAGCCATCGATGCCCACATCCCTTAAATTAATTTTAAAAATCATCCAGTCTCTGCTGATCCTGGAAATTGTATATTTCATAATTCTTAATCTAATTGACAAGAGTATTGTGCGAGTGTAAAATCAGAAAGCTACAGCGCCACAGGCTCTCATTATAATTTATTTAAATGAGTGCACTTGGGACTTAGCAAGTCGATCGCAAAACTGGCAGAGACAAGTATCTTGGGATTGAAGAATGGGATGAGCAACTTCTTTTTCTCTTTGCTTCCAAAAACAGTTACTTGCTCTTATTATATATGAAATTGTGCCAAGAATGGTATGCTAATTCTAGATCGCAATACTAATTGCTTACATAAAATTTGAGGCACAGAAACAGTACATTCAGCCCAACAAGCCAACATTAGCATTGATGCTGTATATGAGTCTCCTTCTTACCTAGTTCATCTTATCAGCAGATTAAAATTAATTCCCTGACCAGGAACTGAACCCCAGACATGGTAGTGAGTGTACAGAATTCTAATTTCTAGCCTAAGGAGCTACTGACTAATCAAAATGTTTGAAGAGGTAGCAAAATGTGAAAAGTTTGGTGGCATTTAAGAGGTTAGTTGATAAGTATATGGAAGAGAAGGGAATGGTTTAGTTTGGATTGGGCATTGCTTTTTATATTGGTCGGCGTAACATCGAAGGCCAAAGGGCCTGTTCTGTGCTGTAGTGTTCTATGTTCTATGTTCTTAATTATAGCTATTGCTAAAAAGAGAGACATGTTGTGGAAGTTTTTCCTTTTGCAGTCATCAGGACAAACACAAGAATTCAAAATTTCAAGCAGTCACAACAACCAATACTATTCAGTAAGAAGTCTTGCAACTGCAGGTTAATATCCAACAGGTTTATTTGGTATCACAAGCACTATATCATGTCGTCATTAGCAGAAAAGTTACAATATCTTCTCTGGAGCCTTCAATATGTCATCAATGAGGAAGAACATCTTGCCAAGACCAACCCCACATCACCGCTTCTTGCCTTCAAACAACTGTGCAAACTCAAATAGCTCATTGTCTGCAGCAAAACACTCAGCCTTCAGGAAAACAGTGACCATGGCACCACACAACCCTGCAACCTCCTCAAGACATGCTGGATCATCCACACAAATGCCATCATCTCACATGAAAACACCCATCACCAGATACACAGTATATACTCTTGCAACTCAACCAAAGTTGTCTTTCTGATACACTGCAGAAAAGAATATCCTGAGGCATGATGCATTGATGAGACCATGTAGGCGCTACAACAACGGATGAATGGACTTCGCTCAACAATCACCAGGCAGGAGTGTTCCCTTCCTATCAGGAAATATTCAACAGTCAAGGGCATTCAGCCTCTGATCTTCAGGTAAGTGTTCTCCAAAGGCGACCTTCACAACACACGACAATACAGAATCGCCAAGCAAAAATTGATAGCCAAGTTCCACACACATGAAGATGGCGTCAATCGGGATCTTGATTTCATGTTACATTATCTGTATCACAAACAAATTTCCTGAGCTTGCAAAATCTTACTAACTGTCCTGGCTTGAGACAATTTACATCTCTTTAATCTGTACTTAACCCTCTCTCCACTCACATTGATTGTGAGACTTGATTACCTGTTAAGACTCACATTCCAACCATTATCTTATAAACTGAGTCTGTGTCTATATACATCCTGTTTGTCGACCTAATCCTCCACTCACTTGATGAAGGGGCAGCACTCCGAAATCCCATGCTACCAAATAAACCTACTGGACTTTAGCCTGGTGCTGTGAGACTACGTACTGTGCCTACTCCAATCCAAGGCATCTCCACATCATCAGTATCTGAAGAGTTTTGAATATACTGTTATCAGTGAAAGCTTTAAGTTTTGATCTCATAATTGAGGAAAAGTAATTTATTCAGCTGATAAAGCTTTGTCCCTAATATGCTACCCCAAGAAATTCCTTTGGGACTAATGATTGACTTCTAACAACCAGAACCATTTTCCTATCTTCTAGCTCTGATTTAAGTGGAGAATTGTCACCTTTAATCCCATTGCCTTTAATTTTGCTTCATGCCATTCAGTTGAATGTTGCCTTGATGTCAAGGGCAATCACTCACGCTTCTCCTCTTGAATTCAGCTCCTTTGCCTACATTTGGTTCAAAGCTATGAACCACTCAGGAGCTGAATGGCCCTAGGGGAAATCAACTGACCATTGGAGAGCAGGTGAGTGCTTTTTAAGTGCTGCTTAATGGCATTGTTGACAACCCCTTCCACCATTTTCCTAATCAATTGTAGGCTAACGGGGCAGTTATTGGCTGGATATGATTTGTCCTGCTGTTTATAAACACAACACACTTTGGTAATATTTGAATTTGGTGGGTAGATGTCAGTGTTGTAGCTGTAGTGGAGCAACTTGGCTAGACATGACTAGTTCTAGAGCACAGTTTTCAATATTGCAGCAGGAATATTGTCAGGATTCATAATATTTGCTGTGCCCAGTGCCTTCTTTGTCTCACATGTGATGAGTTTGTGATGCTGGGGACTTCAGGAGGAGGCTGGATTGAATCATCCACTCCATGCTTCCAGCAAAACATTGTTGCAAATATTTATATATTTTCCTCTTGTGCCTGGACTCCCTCATCATTGATGGTGTGGATTTATGGAGCCGCCTCTTCTAGTTAGTTGTCAGCTGTTTAATTGTCAACTATCATTCAGAACTCTTGGCTGAACTTAATAACCACAGGGGTTGACCTCTCCACTGGCAAAGTAGCCAGGGCAACCGAACCCTGACTGATTTCAGAAGCCCAAAAAGATTAGCTAATCAGCCAGTAAACTGCCTGCCATCGGGATTTCCTTGTCTGAGAAGATGAATATCCCACTCCCAAAATCTGATCTACCTCACATTACTCTAGAAAGGCAAATGGTCTCAAATAGATAAACAATAAGAAGCCACTTCACATTATGCAGTGTGTACACAGTTATTTCCAACTAATAGGATGATACTGACAGTCCAAAAAAGATATTCTGAAATAAAACAGGAAGTGCTGGTAACACTTAGCAGTGATGTGGAGATGCTGACGTTGGACTGGGGTAAACATAGTAAGAAGTCTTACAACACTAGTTAAAATCCAACAAGTTTATTTGGTAGCAAAAGCCACCAGGTTTTGGAGCACTTGTTACTCCTTCACTAAGTGAGTGGGAGATCTTTTCACAAACAGGGTATATAAAGACACAAACTCAATTTATAGAATAATGATTAAAATGCGAGTTTTTACAGCTAGTCCATCTAAATCTCTTTGACTTGTGCTTAATGTTCTCTCCACTTACATTGTCTATACCTTTAAGTCTTGACTAGCTGTAAAGACTCACATTTTAATCATTATTTTGTAAATTGAGTTTGTGCCTTTATATGTCCTGTTTGTGAAAAGATCTCCCACTCACCTGATAAAGGAGCAGCAAGTGCTCAGAAAGCTAGTGGCATTTGCTACCAAATAAACCTGTTGGACTTTAACTTGGTGTTGTAAGACTTCTTACAATACTTAGCAGGACAGGCCACAGAAAGGCATTCTGACTACCATAGAGCTGAGCAATGCTGTGCATGAATTTCAGTGCAATGCTCGATACATAGGTTATACATCTCCATGACTGGCTGATAAAATCAACTAATACGTTCCTTCAGAGCCTACTTAACTTGCCTGTGCTTGCAAAATGCAAGTCCCACCCAGGTCCTATTCCTGCTTAGTTATCCTGCTAATTCCTCTAATCTATCACATCCCAGGACACTAATTTAGCATATCCAATCAACCTAACCTGCATATTTTTGGAGGAAACCGATGCAGACATGAAGAGAACATGCAAACTCCACATAGAGAGTCACCCAAGCTGAGAATTGAACTTAGGCCCTTGGCACTATAAGGTGTGCCACCCCATCTTGCAGCTACTTGGTTGAAAGGAGGATTTTTCCCCTTAGGGAAGAGATGAAAACTAGGGGAGAAAGCAGAGGAGGCTGGGTCATTGAATTTATTTAAAGCTGAGTTAGATTGATTTTTGATTGATTAATGAGTCAAGAGTTATAGTGGGGTTTGGGGTGGGGACCAGACAGGAAAGTGTAGTTGTTACCACAGCCAGATCAATCATGATCTTATTGAATGGCAGAGCAGGCCTCAAGGGGCTGAATGGCTTGCTCCTGCTCCTTCTTCCTGTGTTTCTGTGACCCTATGCCTACAAGTACAAGCAGGATTGTTCATCAAAAGGCTGCAGAATCACATCAAACAGCAGACATTTTGCTTTACATTTTGCAAGCCCAAATGACTTAAACAGGGCTTGTATTCTGAAGAAACATGTTAGTTGATTTCATCAGCCAGTCACTGAGATATATAACCAATGTATCGAGCATTGCACTCAAATTCATACACAGCATTATATGAATATACTAGCTCTAGGGTAGTCAGGATGTCTTTCTGAGGGAGAAATAGATGTGGCCTGCCCTGCTGAGTGTTACGAGCACTTCCTGCTTTATTTCAGAATATCTTTTTGGATTGTCAGCATCATCCAGTTAGTTGGAAATACCAATGTGCATATTACATAATGACAGTGTGAAGTGGCTTCTTATTGTTCATATATTTGAGACTATTTGCCTTTCCAAAGTAATTTGAGGTAGATCAGCTTTTGGGAGTGGGATATTCATCTTCCCAGACAAGCAAACCCTGATGGCAGGCAGTTTACTGGCTGATTAGCTAATCTTTTTGGGCTTCTGAAATCAGTCAGGGTTCGGTTGCCCTGGCTACTTTGCCAGTGGAGAGGTCAACCCCTGTGGTTATTAAGTTCAGCCAAGAGTTCTGAATGATAGTTGACAATTAAACAGCTGACAACTAACTAGAAGAGGCGGCTCCATAAACCCACGCCATCAATGATGAGGGAGTCCAGCACACAAGAGGAAAATATATAAATATTTGCAACAATGTTTTGCTGAACGTGCGGAATGGATGATTCAATGCAGCCTCCTCTTGAGGTCTCCAGCATCACAAACTCATCACATGTGAGGCAAAGAAATGGCTGAAGGCACTGGGCACAGCAAATGTTATGAATCCTGACAATATTCCTGCTGCAATATTGAAAACTTGTACTCTTGAACTAGTCACGTCTAGCCAAGTCTCCCCAGTACAGCTACAATACTGAAATCTATCCACCAACTTCAAATATTACCAAAGCATGTCCTATTCAGAAACAGCAGGAAAAATCCAATCTGGCCAATTACTGCCCTATTAGCAGACTGTTGATCAGAAAAGTAGTGGAAGGGGTCATCAACAATACCATCAAGCAGCACTTAAACAGCACTAACTTGCTCTCTGATGGTTGGTTTTGTTTCCCCCGGGGCCACTCAGCTCCTGAGTGGTTCATAGCCTTGAACCAAATGTAGGCAAAAGAGCTGGATTCAAGAGGAGAAGCGTGAATGATTGCCCTTGACATCAAGGCAACATTCAACCGAGTGGCATGAAGCAAAATTAAAGGCAATGGGATTAAAGGTGACAATTCACCACTTAAATCATAGCTAGAAGATAGTAAAGTGGTTCTGTTGTAAAGTTGTTAGAGGCCAATCATCTCAGCCCCAAGCCATCAGTGTTGGAATTTCTTGGGGTAGCATCCTACGGACAAATTTTCATCAGCTGAATAAATGACCTTTACTCAATTATGAGGTCAGAAATGAAGGCTTTCACTGATAATTTACATTTGAAACTCCTCAGATGTTGATGATGTGGAGATGCTGGCATTGGATTGGGGTAGGCACATTACGTAGTTTCACAGCACCAAGCTAAAGTCCAACAGGTTAGTTTGGTAGCACGAACTTTCGGAGCACTTCCACTTCATCAGATGACTGGAGGATTGGGTTCACTAACAGGACGTATATAGACATAGGCTCAATTTACAAGATAATGATTGGAATGTCTTTACAGGTGCAGACAATGCAACTGGAGAAAGGGTTAAGCATAGGTTAAAGAAGTGTGAATTGTCTCAAGCCAGGATAGTTAGTGAGATTTTGCAAGCCCAGGCAACTCATGGGAGTTATAGGGAGTGTGACATGAACTCAAGGTCCCAGCTGAGGCTGTCCTCGTGTGTGGAACTTGGCTATCAGTTTCTGCTCAGCAACTCTGTGTTGTGTGTCTTGAAGTTGCCTTGGAAAGCACTTACCCGAAGATCAGAGGCTGAATGTCCTTGACTATTGAAGTGATCCCTGACAGAAACTGCCTGGTGATTGACAAGCAGTGTCCATTCATTGGTTGTCATAGCGTCTGCATGGTCTCGCCAACATACCATGTCTCAGGACATTCTTTCCTGCAATGCATCAAGTAGATAGCATTGGCTGAGTTATAAGAATATGTATCATGTACCTGGTGGATGGTGTTTTCACATGAGATGTTGGCAACTGTGTCGATGATCCAGCACATCTTGCAGGGGTTGCTGTGGCATCGTTGTCACTATTCTCCTGAAGGCTGGGTAATTTGCTGTGAACAATGGTCCGTTTGAGATTGCACAATTGTTTGAAGGCAAGTAATGGTGGTGTGGGGATGGTCTTGGCGAGATGTTCTGCTTCACTGATGACATGTTGAAGGCTCCGGAGAAAATGTCACAACTTTTCCACTCATAAGAACAGGATATGAAGCTCGACTCATCGATTGGCAGTTCCGATATGCCACAGCGAAAAACCTCCTCAGAAGACAAATACTGGACATGGCGGACAGAGCACCCTTTGTTGTCCAATACTTCTCCGGAAAAGCTACAACATCTTCTCCGGAGCCTTCAACATGTCATTGATGGAGATGAACATCTCACCAAGGCCAACCCTATATTCCCAGTACTTGCCTTCAAACAACCGCACCACCAAACAGATCTTTGTTCGCAGCAAACTATCCAGCCTTCAGGAGAACAATGACCCCAACACCACACAATCCTACTACAGCAACTTCTGCAATGTGTACCAAATCATCAACCTGGATGCCATCATCTCACATGAGAACACCATCCACCATACTCTTGTGCTGCAGGAAAGGATGTCCTGAGGCATAGTACATTGGTGAGACCATGCAGACGCAATGACAATGGACAAATGGACACCGCTCAACAATCACCAAGGAGGAATGTTCCCTTCCCACTTGGGAACACTTCAGCAGTTAAGAGCACTCAGCCTCTGATCTTCAGGTAAGCGTCCTCCAAGGCAATCTTTAAAACACATGACAATGCAGAATTGCTGAGCAAAAACTGATAGCCAAGTTCCGCACACGAGGACAGCCTCAACCAGGATCTTGATTTCATGTCACACTATCTGTTACAACCACGACTTGCCTGGGCTTGCAAAATCTTGCTAACTGTTGAGGCTTGAGACAATTCACATCTCTTTAACTGTGCTTAACCTTCTCATCACTCGCATTGTCTGCATCTATAAAGACTTGATTACCTGTAAAGACTTGCATTCCAACCATTATCTTGTAAACTAAGTTAGTTTCTATATTATGCCCTGTTTGTGAACCCAATCCTCCGCTCACTTGATGAAGGAACAGCGCTCCGAAAGCTCATGCTACCAAATAAACTGTTGGACTTTAACTTGGTGTTGTGAGGTTTCTTACTCAGATATGGAAGTAGCCTTTGTCACATGCAGCATGACCTGCATATCAGTCAGGCTTGGTCTGTTAAGGGGCAAGAAACATTTGTGTGACACAAGTGCCAGGCAATGATTATCTCCACAAAGGAGAATCTAACCACATCTCATTAAATTCAATAACAATATCATCACTGAATCCTCAACTATCAACATCCTGACGGGTTATCATTGATCAGAAACTTAACTGGAGCAGAATATATGTATGTACGTTTGGCTACAAGAGCAGGTCAGAGCTGAGAATGCTGTCATGATTAACTCAGCTCTTTATTCTCCAAATCTTATCCACCATATCTATAAGCATTAATCAGCTGTTTAATAGAATACAAATCACTTGCCTGAATGCATGCAATTTAGCAAAGCACAAATAGCTCATTAGCATTCAAATCGTAGTATAATGTAGAAATAAGCATAGAAACATAGAAATGTGCATAGAAACAAAAAAAGATAGGAGCAAGAAGTGGCCATTTGGCCCTTCAAGCCTGCTCTGCTATTCATTACGATCACGGCTGATTGTCCAACTCATTAACCTAATCCTTCTTTCTCCCCATAATCTTTGATTCCACTTGCCCCAAGTGCTCTATCTAGCCATCACTTGAATACATTCAATGTTTTGCTATCAACTATTTCCTGTGGTAACGAATTCCATAGGCTCACCATTCTGTGGCTGAAGAAATGTCTCTTTATTCACGCAGAGTGCTGGAAATGTAGCTATGGAGAGCACTGAGGTACAGGGTTGCAAATTGGGAAGTATTGTAGTAGATAGCGAGGATGTGTTAGAAATTCTCGAGGGTTTGAAGTTGGATAAGTCCCCTGGGCCGGACGGGATTTACCCTAGGATTCTCTGGGAGGCAAGAGAGGAGATTGCAGAGCCTCTGGCTCTGATCTTCAGGTCCTCGTTGGTTACGGGTGTGGTTCCGGAGGACTGGAGGATAGCGAATGTGGTCCCATTGTTTAAGAAGGGGAAGAGAGACCTTCCTGGGAATTATAGGCCAGTGAGTCTTACTTCTGTGGTGGGCAAGGTATTGGAGAGAATTATTAGGGATAGGATTTATAGTTATTTAGAGAGAAATGAATTGATTGGGGATAGTCAGCATGGTTTCGTGAAGGGTAGGTCATGCCTAACTAACCTCATTGAGTTTTTTGAGAAAGTGACCAGAGAGGTGGATGGGGGTAAGGCGGTTGATGTAGTATATATGGACTTTAGTAAGGCTTTTGATAAGGTGGCCCATGGAAGACTTCTACAGAAAATGCAGATGTGTGGGATAGAGGGTGATTTAGCTAATTGGATTAGGAATTGGCTGGCAGATAGAAGACAGAGGGTGGTGGTTGATGGGAGATATTCATCGTGGAGTTCGGTGACGAGTGGTGTGCCTCAGGGGTCTGTTTGGGGCCCCTGCTGTTTGTAATTTTTATAAATGATCTGGATGAGGGTATTGAGGGATGGATCAGTAAATTTGCAGATGACACTAAAGTCGGTGGAGTGGTAGATAGTGAAGAGGGGTGTTATAGTTTACAGAGTGACTTGGACAAGTTGCAGAGCTGGGCCGAGAGGTGGCAAATGGAGTTTAATGTGGAAAAGTGTGAGGTAATGCACTTTGGCAGGAACAATACATGTGTAGAGTATAGGGCTAATGGTAGGGCTCTTAATAGTGTTGAGGAACAGAAGGATCTTGGTGTATGTGTCAATAGATCCCTGAAAGTAGGCAGTCAAGTGGATAAAGTTGTTAAGAAGGCATATGGAGTCTTAGCTTTTATTGGTAGGGGGATTGAATTTAGGAGCCGCAGCATCATGTTGCAACTGTACAAAACTCTAGTGCGGCCGCACTTGGAGTATTGTGTGCAGTTCTGGTCCCCACATTATAAGAAAGATGTGGAGGCATTGGAGAGGGTACAGAGGAGGTTTACCAGGATGTTGCCTGGTATGGAGGGCAGGTCCTATGAAGAGAGGTTGAAGGATTTGAGGTTGTTTTCGTTAGAAAGGAGGCGGCTAAGAGGGGATCTTATTGAAGCATATAAGATGATTAGAGGTTTAGATAGGGTGGACAGTGATAGCCTTTTTCCTAGGATGGAGAAAGCTAGCACGAGGGGACACAGCTTTAAATTAAGGGGTATGAGTTATAGGACGGATATCAGAGGTAGGTTCTTTACTCAAAGAGTGATTAGGGAGTGGAATGCCCTGCCTGCAGCTGTTGTAGATGCGCCAAGTTTGGTGGCGTTTAAGAGGTTAATTGATAAGTATATGGAAGAGAAGGGAATGGTTTAGTTTGGAGGGGCATTGCTTTTTATTTTGGTCAGCACAACATCGAAGGCCGAAGGGCCTGTTCTGTGCTGTATTGTTCTATGTTCTATGTTTACCTCTGTCCTAAACAGTCTACCCTGAATCCTCAGACTTTTACCTCTGGTTCTGGACTTGCCCACCATCAGGAACATCCTCCCTGCATCTACCCCTGTCTAGTTCTGTTAGGGTTTTATAATTCTCTATGAGATCCATCTCATTCATCTGTACTCCAGCAAAAACAATCCTGACCTAATCAATCTCTCCTCATACATCAGCCCCGCCATCCCCTGAATCAACCTGGTAAACCTTCGCTGCACTCCCATGACAGCAAGACCATCCTTCTTCAGAAAAGGAGAACAAAACTGTACACAATACTCTAGGTGTGACCTCACCAAGGCCCTGTACAATTGCAACAACACATCCCTACTAAAGTCATACAGACTTGGTCAAATTGCAACTTCTAACGAGTTACATTATTGCAATCAGCCAGGAGATTTCATTCTATCTCAGAAATTGTCATACAGGCAGAACTGCAACTTTTATTGGTGGATTTATGTCTTTACTCCTGGGAGCTGATCTGACAGGATAAATTGTTCATACTTTGTAAGAATGCATGATTTTATTCTGTCAACTTTAATGCCAATTAGTAAAGTTGAAATTCTACATGGGCTATTCAACCGCCCCACTAATTCACTGTACTTTTTAAATGAAATTCTGCTCAGCACTTTCCGACCTTAATTTTCCAAGTTGGGAAAATAGATAAGAATTCTCCCATCCCGCCCGCCATTTTAGTGGGCGGGTTACGGACTTTGTGAAACATCATTAACAATCCAGCAGGAATGGGTAGAGATTCTGAAATCATCCCACAATTATCCTGCCAGTGCACTGCAATGCTGATCAGACTATCCAAACTCAGACTGTTCAACTAGATTAATAATCACAATTAGTAGGATAGACTATCATGATTCAGATTCTTAGTTAACCATAATATTCACTCCATATAGACCACTTAGATGGAATGCCCTGGAGCTTCCGTGTCTCAGAATAAACTTTCAATGCAGTCATTTGACTACAAAAGCATCAAGACAAGCATCTAAATAAACAATATTGATTTAAAGTTACCTATTTGGATTGAGTTGCATGGCCAATTGAAATGTCCAGCTGTAAACCTATGTTGGAATAAAATTGTATATTCTTTTTTATTTAAAGTAATATGTTGACCCGTACAGACTGAAACAAAATGAGAAATATTTAATATCAACGAAAGGGTTATGCTCCAAACAAATTATATTTGTATTTAATCCATGTACGCTCTGCCTGAAGGCAGGTCCTTGGCTCATTATCTGCTGATGCTTCATCCTGAGCTGTTTCTTGGCAGTTTTTAATTAGTGGTGTTTCACCATTGCTTTTCACTCTCAGAGACAGAAACCAGATCTACCTTAGCCAGAATGGGAATTGAACGCATGCCATTGGCATTATTCTAATGTGCATGCTAGTCATCTAGCTAGCTGAGCTAACCAGCTCCCTTGTTCTTAGCATGAACTGTGAATTTGAATGTGATTAATTAAATAGTTGTTTAGTAGTACAGAACTTGAGTATTGTTGAAAATGTGGACATGCTGTCAAAGCTTTATTCTTGCACTCATCAGGACAAATTCGCAAGAAAATCAAGTGGAAAGAAAAATACAGTTTAGACCACATGAGAAGAAAGTGTTGATTGATTGGCAAGTGAAACCTGATTGGTAGGGACATTGCATTGGGATTGCACCAGGAAACCATTAACTGCCAAGATTTTGTCTAAATTCAAATTAAGTAGGTTGACTTTGATTGATCAATGCAATACCATATGGGATGAGCCAAGGGACAGCTATCACCCAAGCTTTTGCTTAGCTGAAAAAGAATAATATGTGTGCTTGCTCATTCTGTCTATAAATGACAGGGCCCTGTGTGTGAATGTATGTAGATTCTAGCACCTGTATGTGAGCCACGCTGCAAACTTAACTGTAACATAGAGCCATAAGAGCTGTAGACCATTCAGCCCCTTGATCCTGCTTCACCATTCAATTATATGATGGCCGATCATTTACCTCAGTGCCATCCTCCTGCATTATCCCTCTCATTCTTCTAAAATCTAGAGAACATAGAACAATCCTGGTAACTCAAGTGTTAGACTGGTCAACCTTCATTAAACTTTCTATATGGCCAGTTTTTCCTTCTTCAGGAAGGAGACCAAAAACTGCACACAATCCTCCAGGTGTGATTTCACCAAAAGTCTATTTAATTGCAGCTAGAGTTCCTTACTCCTTACTCAAATCCCCTTACATTAAAAGCTAACATACCATTTCCCTTCCTAATTACTTGGTGCACCCACACGTCACTTTCTGTGACTTATGAACAGGATCCCTTTGGACATCATTATTTTCCAATTGCTCCCCATTTAAGAAATACTTTGCATTTTTGTTTCCTTTTTCAAAGTGAATAACTTAACATTTCTCCACATTTCTACATCAGACTCTTAAACTGGTCATCAGTTTTAAGTTTAGGGATAGTGGTGTTTTGCTGCAATTGTATAGGGCATTAGTGAGGCCACATCAGTATTGTGGGCAGTTTTGGTAACCTTATCTAAGGAAGGATGTCCTTGCTATAGAAGGAATACAGCGAAGGTTTACCAGGCTAATTCCTGGGATGGCAGGTTTGTCATATGAGGACAGACAAAGTCAGCTAGGATTATATTCATTGGAGTTTAGAAGAGTGAGAGGGCATCTCATAGAAACTTATAAAATTCCAATAGGATTAGATAGGGTAAATTCAGAAAGGATGTTCCTGATGCTGGGGGAGGCCAGGACTTGGGCTCATAGTTTGAGGAAAAAAGGTCAACCTTATGGGACTGAGGTGAGGAGAAATTTCTTCACCCAGAGTGTGGCAAATCTATGGAATTCACCATCACAGAAAGTAATTGAAGACAAAACATGCAATTTCAAGAAGAAATCGAATATAGCTCCTGGGGCTAAGAGAATCAGATATTAAAGGGATAAGGGGAGAACAGGATATTGAATTTGATGATCAGCCATGATCAAAACAAAAAGAGCAGCAAGCTCGAAGGAGGTAATGGCCTACTCCTGTTTTTATTTTCTATGTATCTTGTCTATGTCAGTGTAATTCTTAGCAGGATTGTCTGACAAGTACTGTTTGCCAGTTCAGAATTACACTTAACATCGGACAGTATGTTGTGAGGTTTGCAAGCAGGAGCTCATTTTCTAATAATACTAGATTTGTATTTTAATGGAGAAAACCTGCTTGTTGAAGTTCAGTGGTATAATTTTTGCAGATTAAATTTGAGCACAACTCCATTCCCTCTGACTGTTGTTTAAATTCATGTTCCCTATTGTGTTTCATAGTAACAGTTTTTGTTACCTTACAACTTTCATCTTATGCACTTTGTAGTTAGCAGCGCTTTAATTTTGGATTTTTATCAGCTATGTATGTGTAGTATAAAGTATTAATAGCTATTATGCTAATAGATAATATCCATCATCAGTGATGTTGGATCACATGCTGCTGGAGCTCAGAGAGATGGAGTTTACACCTGTGCATAATTGCATATAGTTGAGAAATGTTTTGAAGCTCCCGGCTGCCTTGCTTCCAGTAGTCTCTATTAAACACACCCTGGGGCTGTTTATGACATTATTTCATTGTGTCAGTGGTAAATCAATTGAATAACAAGGATCCCCAATGAAACCACCAGTCGTGGGGAAGTGAAAACCATTAAATATAAAGCAGCCAATGTGTAACCATGGCAAAAATATCAGAAGGAACTGTTTCAACAGTGTTCTATGATGGTTTATTGAAGTTAACAAACATGAAAAAAATTCCTACCTCTTCCCCACCCTTTGACAACATAGGAGGCTCTGGTTCAACAGCGCAAAGACAAAATTGGCATCACAGATTTTAGACAGTGCTGTCCCAAAATAGAGGGCGAAGGGAGGCACAGTCACCACCATTATCCAATGCTATCCTGCTAAGGTATAATATATTCCTATAAGGCATCAAAACTGTCTTCACCACAAATGCACAGTGTCATTTCTACAGGAGATGCGGCCATTTTATAGCGGTACGCCACAACTGAACACCTCTTGCTCAAAAATGTAAAGAGAGATCAATCAGATCAAGCTGAATACAGGAAACAGAAGATACAGAGGAATGCAAAGCACCTTTCTTGTATGAGGTTGGAAAATCCAAGTCACTTTTTGGATGCCAATGACCACAAAACTGATTTTAAGATGGACACAAAACAGAAGAATCAATTCTTTCTGATCTGGTGCAATGCCTGAAGCCTAAGTTTTTCCAGCTATCTATCGTTCAACTCCATGCCTGGGGGGGGGGGTTTCCGCTGAAAGTGCAAGGTCAGATGACTGCCACGCTTTGTTATAAGGGAAGAGAAATTACAGTCATTCTTTCAATTTTCCAAAAGCAAAAGTACTCAATAACATGCCAGAGAACCTGCTCTGAGGTACAAGAGCTGAGTGACCATGACAAAAAGACATTTCTAAAATTATTCCCAGGTCTGGGGCAATTCCAAATATGTTATCATATTATTTTAATGCTGAATGCTATATTTGTTTCATCCACCAATGTTCCCACACACTATTTTAAATAAAGGTGAGATTAGAGACTGACTTAACATTACCCCAGGGTGTAATATCACCAGTAACACAACTCACTTCTTAATGCTCTGGTATGGTACCTAGTGTCAGGCCTAAATGGCTCACTTTGCATTTGTGTGGACCTGACTATCGTCATAGTAAGAGATGACTACTCAATGGCGTTGGTTGATGAAAGTTAGGGAAACTTGTGAGGAGCTCAGTTTTCACCAATTTAGGTGCCAACAGTGGCATCTGGCAGCCCCTCTTAGAAAGGGAATCCAAATTGCTAACAACATTTATAATATCCTTCAGCCAGTATTGTTTCAATCAAATTAGTTCAGCACCCGAAACATTTCGTGTAGCATGACAAACGTTTTGGGAGTGCTGGATGGTGTATTAGTGATAGAAAAAGTGTGGGAAAAGGAGGACCTCTACCATGCACATTAAACCCTGACAAACAATCATCATCACAGAGCACAGAATACACCAGCAGTCTTGTCAGGTGAGTCTGTCTATTTCTGAGACCAGAACCAGTCCAGCCAGGTTTTGAGTCAGTCGGTTCTTCCACACTCCTTTCTTGTGCACAATGAGTACAGTGTTCTCAGGTAGAATACTGACTTCTGCACTAATATCCCCCAGCAGAAACTTTTATAGGACTGGACTGACTATCTGGACAACTGAGAAGACAACTCAAGTAACTGACTAGATGGCTCACAGTCCCTTCACAAGAAGAATGTAAGATTAGCTCTCTTCCAAAGGAAACAAGAACAAAATTCTTCAGACGAGTTGAAGCACCCTATGACTCAAGGATGTTGACGGTGACTTGAGGGAGTGTGGAGGAGTAGGATGTGAAAAATTTAGGAAAGATGAAGTATAAAGGATAATAGCTATTATCTTAATGGCTAATATACATCATCAGCAATGTCAGATCATGTGTCACTGGAATTCAGAGAGAAAGACATAGTTGCATATGGTTAATAATTTTTTGCAAGTTCCTGGAAGCTTTATTTCCACTAGTCCCTATTAAACACACTCTGGGACCGTTTATGACAATGCTTTGATATGCTTTAATTAAATATCACTTTGCATGCATTAGATTTAATAGTGCATTTTTGTGCATGAATTTTAATGGACCATTATTTCTTATGTATTCATAAAATAGATTCAGATGAAGAATGTCTTTTGTCATATTAAAGATCATTGCCCCAGAATGCAGCTAAATATACAAGCCGATTTTCAACTGAGTTCAAACACCTTTCCTCATCACAGATCCAAGCTCTCAATCATTTTCTTTCTTGAGATAAACACTTCCTGGCATCTGTTTTCATTGTACCCTTCACACACCTAAACCTATGCACTCTTATACTGATGGCTTGGTATATTTGAAATGACGATTCATTGTTTACTTTCACTATCCCATTATCTGTATAAAATGAGATTTTTTCACATTCCATGTTTCTTAGTAAGAAGGAAGAACTTGTATTTATACAGTACATTAAAATGACCTCGGGATGTCCCCAAGCACTTTACAGCCAATGAAGGACTTCACTGTTGTAATGTAGGGAATACATGGTTTAAACCCTCTGACAGATCAGCCTTATTATTCTTCTCTGAATGCTTTCCTTATGTCACGGTAACATAATCTGTATGCATTTTCCAGATGCAGTCTGAATTTAAAAAATGAAAAGGGACTAGTGTTAAGGAATTGAATGTGGCACACGGTACACAACATGATTTTCAGTGCATTCATTTTAAAATGCAAAATGTATCTCACAGCTTCAGTTTTGATCATTATTGATATGAATAGAAATACTGGGCAGGATTTTTCTGTGCCATGTTTCATGGCAGCAGGAAATGGCACGGGCTCATGGGCGGTGGGATCTTATGGTCCTGCTGTTACATAAGAAATAAGAACATAAGAAATAGGAGCAGGAGTAGGCCATCCAGCCCCTCAAGCCTGCCCCACCATTCAATAAGATCATGGCTGATCTGTAGTAGTTCAGTACCACTTTCCCGCTTTCTCCCCATAACCCTTAATTCCCTTGTCAATCAAAAACCTATCCACTCTTGGCTTGAACATATTCAGCAAGGAAGCCTCCACCACTTCATCACACAGAGAATTCCAAAGATTCACCACCCTTTGATTGGAGAAATTCCTCAACTCTGATCTGAACCGCCCCCCACTAATCTTGAGGCTGTGCCCTCTAGTCCTGCTATCTTTGCTAAGCGGGAAGAGTCTTTCAACCTCTACCCTATCCATCCCCTTCATTATCTTATATGTCTCTATAAAAATCTCTCAGCCTTCTAAACTCCAAAGAGTACAAACCTAACCTATTTAGTCTCTCCACATAATCCAACGCCCTCATCTCTGGTATCAGCCTAGTGAACCTTTTCTGCATCCCCTCCAAGGCCAATATATCCTTCCTCAAATGCAGTGACCAAAACTGCACATAGTACTCCAGCTGCGGCCTCACCAGTACCCTATACAGCTGCAAAAGTACCTTCCTACTTTTATATTCTATCCCCCTAACTATAAAGGCCAACATTGCATTCGCCTTCTTAATCACCTGCTGCACCTGCAGACTGTGTTTTTGCGATTTGTGCACAAGGACCCCCAGGTCCCTCTGCACCATCACATGCTGCAGCTTTTCGCCATTTAAATAGTAATCCTTCCTACCTTATTCCTACCAAAGTGGATAACCTCACACTTGCTAACATTATACTCCATCTGCCAGGTCCTCGCCCACTCACTCAACCTATCCAAATCCCTCTGTAGGCTTTCTGCACTCTTCATGCAATTTGCTTTTCCACTCATCTTCGTGTCATCAGCAAATTTCATCACCCTACACTCAGCCCCTTCCTCCAGATCTTCTACATAAATGGTAAACAGTTGAGGCCCCAGCACCGAACCCTGGGGTACTCCACTAGGCACCAACTGCCAATCAAAATAGCACCCATTAATATCTACTCTCTGCTTCCTATTAGACAACCAATCCTCTATTCAGTCTAACACCCTACCCCAACTCCCTGCATCCTAACCTTCTGCAGCAATCTTTTGTGAGGCAACTTATCAAACGCCTTTTGGAAATCCAAAAACACCACATCCACCAGTTCCCCTCTATCTACCGTACTATTCACTTCCACGTAGAATTCCAATAAATTTGCCAAGCACGACTTCCCCTTAATGAATCCATGCTGCGTCTGCCTGATCAAACCGTTCATATCCAGGTGCCTTGTCATTTCTGCTTTGACGACAGATTCAAAAATTTTTCCAATTATAGATGTTAAATTAACCGGCCTATAATTCCCTGCCTTCTGTCTGCTACCTTTTTTAAACAGTGGCGTAACATTAGCCATTTTCCAATCTTCTGGCACTTTCCTGGAGTCCAGCAAATTCTGAAAGATAATTACTAGGGCATCCGCTACCACCTTTGCCATTTCTTTGAGAACCCTGAGATGCATTCTATCCGGTCCCAGGGACTTACTTGCCCTCAGCCCTGTTAGCCTATCAAGCACCATCTCTCGAGTGACTGTAATATCATCAAGGACCTCATCTCTATCACCCTTCTATCCTTAATTTCGGGCAAGCTATTTACTTCCTCCTCTGTACAGACCAACACAAAAAACTTATCCAAGATCTCTGCCATATCCTTATCATCTGCCATTAAACCACCCTTCTTATCCTCCAAGAGTCCAATATTAACTCTGGCCATCCTCCTATTCTTTATATATTTATAAACATTTTTTACTATCCTTTTTGAAATTTCGAGCTAGTTTAGCCTTATATTCTATCTTTCCTTTTTTAATCACCTTTTTAGTCATTCTTTGCTGTTGTTTAAAACTTTCCCAATCCACCGATCGCCCACTATTTTTAGCCGTTCTGACCACCATATCTTTTGATTTAATACTCTCCTTAATTTCCCTGGAAAACCACGGCTGATTTTCCCTTCTCCTACAGTCCTTCTTCACCATTGGAATATATTTTTGCTGAGAATCGAAAAAGATCTCTTTAAAAATCCTCCACTCTTCCTCAGCCATCCCACCAACCAACGTACTCCTCCAATCCACAGTCACCAATTCCTCTCTCATCCTATCATAATCCCCTCTGTTCAAACATAGTACACAGGTCCGGGACACTACTACCTCATCCTTCATCTACATCATAAATTCTACCATACTATGATCACTCGTTCCTAGAGAATCCCTCACATGAATATCCCTAATTCTACCTGCCTCATTACATAGTACCAGATCCAAGATAGCTCGCTCTCTCATCGGTTCTGTAACATACTGTTCAAGGAACCCATCTTGACAGCATTCCAAAAACTCTTCTCCAGCCCACCGTGTCCGACTTATGTCGCCCAGTCAATATGCAGATTGAAATCTCCCATTACTAACACCATTCTGTTTCTACACACATCTCTTATTTGTTTGTTCGTAGCCCGCCCCACCTCAAAGTTGTTACTTGGGGGCCTATAGACCATACCCACCAACGTCTTCCTTCCCTTACTATTCTTTATTTCCACCCACATACTACCACCCTGATACTATCCTTAATCAACACAGCCACCCCACCTCCTTTTTCCTCCTGCCTATCCTTCCTCAACACCTGATAGCCCTGAACATTCAGTTCCTGGTCCCTGTCCTCCCGCAACCACATTTCTGTAAATGGCCACTAGATCATATCCATTTGTGCCAATTTAAGCCATCAGCTCATTCACTTTGTTCCGAATGCTTGGTACATTCAGGTAAAGTGCCTTGACACCTGCCTTTGCCTGGACCTTATTTGCTGAAACGCTACTAGTCTCTCTCATGCCCCCTACTCCTTTAATAGGCAGAACATCCTCAACATTCACTTGCACACATACCTTTTCCTTTACTCCAGATTATTCCTGTTGTCAATGGGGTTTCCCATTGAATGGACCCCTCACCGTCGGGAATCTCGCAGTGGGTATGCATTGACAGCAGGACCATAAGATCCCACCAGCGTGAAGGGGAGCAAGATTTTGGTGATTGTCCTAAAAAAGCTTAAAGCAAGTCTATCAGTTGTCAAACTTGTTGCAGACTTTGAGCATTGTTGCTTCTGAGAAAGATTCAAGTTTCTAGGTGTTCTGATCACCAAAACCTGTCCTGATCCCTCTATGCTGACACTATAGTTAACAAAGCCCACCAACGCCTTACTTTCTCAGGAGGCTAAAGAAATTTATCACGGCTGCCATGATTGTCATCAACTTTTACAGATGCACCATAGAAAACATCCTTTCTGGTTCTATCACAGCTTAGCATGGCTCCTGCTCTGACCAAGACCACAAGAAACTACATAAAGCTTGTGAACGTAGCGCAGTCCATCATGCAAAACATTGACTCCATCTCCATCATTACTGCCTTAGAAAAACAGCCAGCAATATCAAGGACCCCATGCATCCTGGATGTACCTTCTTCCACCTTCCTTTGTTGGAAAAAAAATATAAAAGTCTGAAAGCATGTGCCAACTGATTCAAGCACAATTTCTTCCATGATGCCATCAGACTTTTGAGTGGATTCATTTTATATTAAGGTGATCTTTCTCTACATCCTAGCTATGTCTGTGACATTACATTCTGCACCCTCTTCTTTCCTTCCCCCCATGTGTTTTATGAACAGTGTGTTTTGTCTGTATAGCATGCAAAGAACAATACTTTCCAATGTATCCAATACATGTGACAATAATAAAATAAAATAAAATCAGCATCTTTCTGAATCAGAAGATCGTGAGTTCAAGCTCCACTGCAAAGATCAAAATCTGTGATGGTTGAAGAGTTCATGGAGGGCTTTTGAAATATTTTCTGAACAGTACATTCTGCAACCAACCAGAGAGCAGGTTATTTTAGATTATAATTGTTATAGTGTAAAGTGACAGGGTTAATTAATGTCTTCAGAATAAAGGCAATCCTAATTAGCAGCGACCACGAAGTGATTGAATTTTACATCCAGTTTGAAAGGGAGAAGAGTGAGTCTAAAACTAATATTGTAAATTTAGATTAAAGCAACTCTGGACATGAAAGCTGAACTAACAGAAATGAACTGGAATATTAGTCGAGAGGATAGATCATGAGAGAAAGAGTGGAAGACCTTTAGGAGGAAATCTCAAAATACTCAAAATTGTTATATTCCTGCTATAAAGAAAATTTCTGAAGACAGAACCAAAATCATTACCTAAAGAAGTTAGAGAAAGCTTCAAACTTAAGGAAAGTACACTTAAATGTGCATAGATGAGTGGCTGGTCAGATGATTGCTTAGAATATAAAGTACAACGGTAAATGATTAAAAAATTAATCAGCAGAAAGAAATTAAAGTATGAAAGAAAGTTGGCTATGAAGGTAAAAATGGATAGTAAAAGTTTCTACAAGTATTTAAAAAAAGAGAGCAGGTAAAGTGAATATTGTTTCTCTAGAGAGCGAAAATGGGGAGGTAATAGTAATTAATAAGATGAAATTAACAAATATTTTGCTCCTGATTTCATTATAGAAAATGCAAGAAATGTTCCAGTAACAGTTGTAAATCAGGAAGTGGAAAAGTGAGAGGAACTTGGTGAAATTGCAATCATTAAGGAAGCAATAACGAACAAACTGATGGAGCTGCGGACTGATAAGTCTCCGAGTCCTGATGAACTTTACCACAGGAAATGAAAAGAGGTGATTAATGAGGCAGTGCTTGTGTTGGTGTTAATTTTCCAAAATTAACTTGGCTTTGGAAAGTTTTATCACATGGGAAAATTGCAAATATAAACTCTCCATTTAAGAAGGGAGAAAATACAAACCACAGGCCAGTTATATATTAATAACCTGGAGGAAGGAAGTGAATATATTGTCGTCAAATTTGCAGACAACACAAAAATAGGTGGAAGGGCAAGTTGACAGAGGGATACAGACAACTTACAAGAGATCTTGATAAGTTAAGTAAGTGATCAAAAGATTGACAAATGCAGCATAACGTGGGAAAATGTGATGTTGTTCAATTTGGAAGGAAGAGTAAATGAACAGAAAATTGTTTCAATAGAGAAAGACTAAAAAAAGTTGCAGCACCAAGAGACTTGGGGTACTTGAGCATGATAAACAAAAAACAAGCACACATGTGCAGCAGGTAATCGGGAAAATTCATCAAATGTCGGTTCATTTTTCAAGGGATTTGGAGAATAAGAATAGGGAAGTTTTGCTGGTGAGGCCATACCTAGAGTATTATGAACAGTTTTTCTCCATTTATTTAAGGAAATATATTATTTAATTGGAGGCATTTCAGAGAAGCTTCACAAAGATGATCGCCAATATGGAGGGATTGTCTTATGAAGAAAGGTTGAACAGATTGGAACTCTATTGGAATTTAGAAGAATGAGAAGTTAGGGGCTCGACATGGCAAATACTGAGAGGATGTGTCACCTCATGGAAGAGTCTGGGACAAAAGGACATAGTCTCAGAATAAAGGGACACCAATTTCAGATTGAGATTAAAAGGAATTCCTTCTCTCAGAAGGTTATGAGTCTTTGGAACTCCTTGTCATAGACAGCTGTATGGACAGAGTCATTCTGTATATTTGAGGCTGAGATAGATTATTGATCAGTAAAGGAATCCAGGGTTATGGGGAAAGGGCAGGAAAATGGACGTGAGAAATGTCGGATCAGCCATGTCCCATTGAATGACAGAGCAGGTTCAAGGGACCAAATGGCCTCTCCTGTTCCTATTTCTTACAGGCTTACAGTTAGCTTGACATGTGTCATGAGGAAATTGTGAAAATCGATCATTTAAGAGGTTAAAGCTAAACACTTTGAAAAACTCAAGGTAATTGGGAAGACACAGCCCAGTTCTGTGAAAGAGAAATCATGTTTAGCCATTTTGTTAGAGTTCTTTGAAGGAGTAACTTTAAAAAAATGTATTCATGGGATATGGGCATCACTGGCTCAGACAGCATTTATTCCCATCCTCAATTGCCCTTGTTTAGAGGGCATTAAAGAGTCAAACACATTGTTGGGGATCTGAAATCACGTGGTTAGAGATTTGACCTCCCATAATGGCCTGTGTGTATAAAACACAATAGGTTTTATAAAGGGCTAACAGTTGTGTCAAGAATGACGTAAGTAAGACATCAGAGTCAAGATGATCAAGCGGCTCTAAGGAAGCAAGACACACAAGACTGTCTCCATAGATCCTTGTACTTATTAGGATGTCTTGTAAATAGTGTAAGCAAATAGTTAAATGTTTTCTACAAAATCTATATACCAACTATCTCAAGTCACTTATAGATAAAGGGTAAAACAGGTTTCTTAATTTTATTTTCCTTCTGATCCAGCAATGATGATTTATTTTTAAAATTCATAATCCTGTTCCAGGATAATGTAACAGATATAGTGAAATTGACAAAATAAGGTTTCTTTTAGCTCTCCTGTTAGGTCAGACACTGGTCCCATAATCTGCACGCTACTCCTATTTTAATTAACTCTTATTAAAATAGAGTATCACTTCCTTATTCTTAGCCACAGAATGTATGTTCGAGAAGTTTCTTGAATTTTCTCTAGGACACCATCTTGTTTCATTCTCATAAGAATAGCAGACAATAGCGCAGTAATTAGCACTGGCTGTCTCATATCGCCACGGATCTGAGTTCAATTGATATGAGATGTGGAATTTACATGTTCCCTGCATGGGTTTCCTCTGGGTGTTCTGGTTTCCTACCACAATCCAAAGATATGCAGTTTGGTGAATTGGTCAAGGTAATTGTCCTTAGTGTCAGGGAGATTAGCAGGATAAACATGTTGGGTTATCAGGATAGGGCCTGGTTGGGATTGCTGTTGGTGCAGTCTTGATGGGCTGAAAGGCCTCCTTCCGCACTGTAGGGATTCAATGATTCTCATCCTGCCTGTCCCTTATCCACAGATTTGTATGTAACATTTGACAGCTTGAGGTATTTCAATTAAATTCTTGTTTGAAATGTCTCTAAACAAACAGCTAGACTTTCTCTCATAATGAAATGTGCATTCATTGTCTGCTGACACATTGCCTGAACCCATCAGGCTCTGAGCTAAGTTTTCCATCGCATCACTCACTCTAATGATTGATAAGTTTTGATGAGCCGCAGGACATCCAGCTTTCAAACTGGGAGCCGTACTCATAACAAAAAAACTTCAAAGCTGCTTTGGTGGGGAAAAACTAATTATGTTTGCATTCCAATTTGTCTTAATATTCTGCTTGCAATCCTAGCTCAAAGAGAAGTATAACATTTAAAAATAAAATGTACAGTTTCTCTTAGAGGCCAAAAATGAATATTGAAATACAAAATTAAATTAAGTGACTTTAAATTGAATGGTGTATGTACACTTAAATTGCCCTTCCAATGGATTTTTTCATCACAGAACAAATTATTTGGGACTATTTCAGTGCTGTGTTGAGGGTGATGGAAAAGGTAGGCATGCATTTTGAAGAAGTTAGCACATTTAAAGGCTTTCAAGAGCAAAGGGGGATTACAGCTCAATAATGAGCAAGGTCAGAGAGGTCAAAGTGGGGCAGTTTTGAATGAGAAAAAGCCAGCACCTAATGAAACCATTAAAGGGTGACACTGTGGTTAGCACTGCTACCTCACAGCACCAGGGACCTGGATTCGATTCCTGGCTTGGGTCATTGTTCAAACTCCACACAGACAATCTCCTCCTGTCTGTGTGGGTTTCTTCCAGATGCTCCAGTTTCCACCCATGTGGATTAGGTGGATTGGCCGTGCTAAATTGTTCCTTGGCTTCAGGGGGATTCACAGTGCAAATTCGAGAGTTACTGGAATAGTGCCTGGGTGGGTTTGCTGTGGGTGCAGGCTCGATGGGCCAGAAGGCCTCCTTCTGTACTGTAGGGATTCTATGAATATAGCTAATATGGGGGTAAGAATGGATGCTGGTGGTCAGTGGCCCATTGGGAATAGCATTGAGAAAGCACAAGGCGATAAAAGTATAATCCCGGGAGATAATTTCAGAGAAGACATAAGGGGAGATAAGAAATCTAGAGAAAGGACTAAGTTCAGTAGTAGGCAGGGGTGAAATTTGGTCTGATTGATAAGGGGAAGGAAAGAGCAACCAAGAAACTGATACAGAAAAGGCAGAGGGAATATGAATGCAAGCTAGCAACTAACATAAAGTCAGACTGTAAAAGTTTCTTTAGATATGTGAAAAAGCTGTCTCCATGGTGGAGTTGTGAGCGGGGTTGTGAGGAGGGGAGATTAGGTTTTGTTCCTGTGGAACCAATTCCAGGATTTAAGAGTCCCCGCCTACCAGAATGACAGCACAAACCACATCCACTCTTTTTTTTTGACAGTTATAGTGACAAGATCTGGAGGGAAAGCTGGCCACTGGAGCTAGAGAATTCCATGCCAATTTTCTCATCAGAACAGACACTCTGCCAGATTCTAGTAGGATTCCACCCATGGTGTATTTGGAATTTAAAACGTCTCACAAAGGAGATGAGTAAACAAAATTACAGTACATGAGACTGGGGCTAACATTAGAATGGATTGACAATACAGTAACAAGCAAAGAACAGAAAGTAGGAATAAATGGATCATCCTCAGGATGGAAGACTGTTTACTGGTGGGGTACCACAAGAATCAGAGCTTGAGCCACAGCAAATCACAACCTACATAAGTGATTTGGATACGAGGTCAGGTGTATGATTTCCAAATTTGCTAATAGCTCAGAGTAAGGTGGAAATGTAAGTTGTGAGCAGGATGCAAGGAGGCTTCAAAGAGATTTGGACAGTGAATGGGCAAGAATATAGCAGATGGAATATAATGTGCATAAGTGTAAAGTTATCCACTTCAGTGGAAAAACAGTAAGGTGGAATATTTCTTAAATATTGCGAGGTTTTGAAGTGCCGATGTCCAAAAGGACTTTGGGTATCTTTGTTGATGAGTCACTAAATCTAGCATGCAGGAACAGCAGGTAATTCAGAAGGCAAATGATATATTGCCCTTCATTAAAAGGGGATTTGAGTAAAATAGTAAAGATGTCTTGCTGCAGTGTAGAATCTTGGTAAGACCACATCTAAAGTATAAATGAAACTTAAGGGACAATAAGTAATACAAATCTCTAAAACTTGATGGTCTATGTACAAGGTTTTGAAAATGAATAGTTGTAGTGAGTGGTTTTCTGGATGCTTACATGGTCCGAGCAGATTAGAAGTTGGCAAATAACTGCTATTAAAGAAAAGAAGGATACAGAAAACTGTAAGCTAAGGTCAGCTGACCGAACATCAGTTGTTAGGAAAATGCTGAAGTTTAGGATTAAGGAAATCTTAATTTGTAATTAGAAAATCATAATATGTTCACACAGAGTCAACATGAATTTATGAAAGGGTCATCATATTTCTCCCTTATTAAATTTTATTGAGCATGCAACTAATAGATTAGATAAAGAGATGTAGTATGATTGGGTTTCTGAAAAACATTCAGTAAGATGCCACATAAAAGTTTATTATGCCAGACAAAGGCTGATAGAATTGTGGGTGAAATATTAGCAGCAGATTAGTCATGATTGCATTGCTTTGTTGTCCCGGTGCCAGGGCTATATTTTTGTTCCCATTTTTCATGCTTGCTTTCCAGGATGATACTTGAGCATTGAGTGATTTTAGAGGAGAAGAACAGAGCCAGATCCTTACAAACAGACAAATGGTTAGCTTCTTTCAATCAGAATGCAGCCTTTTCACTAACAGTGTGTTTGACCAATGCCAAGCTTCAGACGCTGCTAAATCACATGTGATTTCCAAGCACGTGGCTGGCATTTAGAATTTTCAATAGAATTGCTTGGATAAAGGAAAAGGTAGAACGAGAGAAGGTGGAAGTGGTGGACAGTTCCAGTTGTCATGAAAGCAAAATACTGTGGATGCTGGATCTAAAACAAAAGATTACTTTTCTGATTTTCTTTGCTCTTAGTTCTGATGAAGAGTCACCCAAACTCGAAACATTAGCTCTATTCTCTTTTCACAGATGTTATCAGACCTGTTGAGATTTTCCAGCATATTCTGTTTTATTTCTAGTTATTACGTGGGAATAAGAAACTGTTAACAAGATCATGGCAGTTCTGTATGCCTCTGACATGCAGCGCCTACAGATTTATTCAATCATTGCTTCTATTAACTTATTTTAAAACTCATAATTGTCAATAAGATTTTAGACGAATGTATTGAGTTGCTGTGTGGATTCTCGGATGCAATAGGAAAGATCATCTTGAAGGTATTTTAAAAGAACTAGTTACTAGGAAGCTGGAAAGAAGCAAGGAGGTAGATGGAGGTGGAGTAGGAGGCCGAGACTAACAAGGAATAGGAAACCTCTGAAGCAGCAGGAGGCAGGATATATATATATATATTATATATATATATATTGCTGCTGTTCATGGCAGCAGGGTCTTAGGGTCATGTTGACAGTGCACCCCCACAATGAGTTTCTTGGAGGCAAGTCATGCATTGACAATGGTGGGATCGTAAAATCCCATGGCCAGAGAGTGATATGCTGCCAGAGAGCAGTGTGCCACCATGAAACACACTACCGAGGGGGAGAAAAATCCTGCTCATAGTTAAGTGGTTATTTTTGATGGTCAGTGTTACAGTGGCAGTGTTACTGGATTGGTAACTCAGAGATCTTGATTAATAGCTGAGAGACAAGAGTTCAAGTCTCACCATGGCAGCTGGGAAATTTAATTCTCATCAATTAATACATCAGGAATAAAATGTAAGTTTTGCTAATAATCCTGGAATCAGTTTGCTGCAAAACTCCATGTTGTTCAAAGAGGGGAGATCTGCCATCCCTAACTTGTCTAGTGTACATGCTCCTCTGGATCCACTCCAAAGTGATTGAATCTGCCTATTGAAATCATCTAGCTAGATCGCTTGTACCAAACCAGCAAAGAATCCTACATTGTAACAGTGAGAACACATCAAAAGTATTTAATAGAACATAGAACATTACAGCACAGAACAGGCCCTTCGGCCTTCGATGTTGTGCCGACCAATATAAAAAGCAATGCCCCTCCAAACTAAACCATTCCCTTCTCTTCCATATACTTATCAACTAACCTCTTAAACGCCACCAAACTTGGCGCATCTACAACTGCTGCAGGCAGGGCATTCCACTCCCGAACCACCCTTTGGGTAAAGAACCTACCTCTGATATCCGTCCTATAACTATCACCCCTTAATTTAAAGCTGTGTCCCCTCGTGCTAGCTTTCTCCATCCTAGGAAAAAGGCTATCACTGTCCACCCTATCTAAACCTCTAATCATCTTATATGTTTCGATAAGGTCTCCTCTTAGCCGCCTCCTTTCTAACGAAAACAACCTCAAATCCCTCAGCCTCTCTTCATAAGACCTGCCCTCCATACCAGGCAACATCCTGGTAAACCTCCTCTGTACCCTCTCCAATGCCTCCACATCTTTCTTATAATGTGGGGACCAGAACTGCACACAATACTCCAAGTGCGGCCGCACTAGAGTTTTGTACAGTTGCAACATGACGTTGCGGCTCCGAAATTCAATCCCTCTACCAATAAAAGCCAAGACTCCATATGCCTTCCTAACAACCTTCTCGACCTGACTGCCTACTTTCAGGGATTTCAATGAAATCTCCAAACTGGATATTTGGAGATATCCAGTGTCATGACAAAGCTATGGAAATGCACATCTTTCTATATTTCCTTCCAAGAGTAAAGTAATTCAAACAGATGATTCACCATGATCTTTTCAAGGGCAATTAGGGATGGATAATAAACATTGGCTGAGCCAGCAATGTTTCACATCCCATTTTAAAAGTTGCATAGTTCCTTAATTGGCTATATTTGCGTTATTATTTAATGCATTGTATTATAATTATTCATTGTGTTCTATTCATAGTGTAATTTAAACCACTGTCCATTTGTAATTGTTTATTCTCTGTATTCATATTAAAATTTAATATCCTGCATTTGTGCTGTAAATAATTGCATTGCAAGTGTTATTATTCAGTTTTGCGTCTTTAATTGATTTCTTTCTCAGTGTCACAGTTCATACATTTTGATACATGACACTGCACTTAATATGAATTAATTGCACTTGCTATATGTATGTTATTGATTTTAAATGTTAGTTATTTTATTACAAACCATGAACTATATTAAGAACTACTTAACAATTGAAACATAATCTAACACCATGAGCTGAGAGAAGCCAATGGAACATATCAGGCCAGAAGAATGTGGAGTTTACCATTAGTAACAGTGCTTATGATAAATATTGACAATTGCACATTAAGTTTAAATTTATTTTAGTGATTTAAACCGTTCAAAACTGAATGCTGTTTATTTTAAGTCTCAACTATAAGTTGTTCTGAGGCAGCAAAAGATAAATGGTTATTTCCAAAGTGTTCCTTTGTTGTTTTCTTTCTCTGTGGTAATGTCTCTATTGGCTAAGAATATGCAACATGTCTACTGACACCACTATGAAGCCAACGAGTTGGAGGTAGAACAATACGAAAAGCAAGGCTCAACCAAAGGTTTGAATTTTGCCAGCAACATTAATGGCAGTGGTCACTGCCAATATCTCCTGGAAACAGCAAAAAGAGTTCCATATAATTAGCAACTTTAATGACCACCAAATGTCTCAAAGCACTTCACTGCCAATGATGTACATTTGAAGTGTATTTGCTGTTGTATTACACAAAAAAACAGTGATTTTGCACACAGCAAAATTCTAGTAACTGCAACGTGGTAATGAACAGATAATCTGTGTTTTCTGATGTAATTGAGGGGAACTGATTGATCAGAAATAGCTCCCTGAATTTCAGTGCCAGGGGAACCTTCACATCCACCTGAAAGTGCAATTTCATGCTTCAGCTGAGAGACAGCAGCTCTGACAGTGCAGTGCTCCCTCAATATTGCATTGGAGTGTGAACATTGATACTTACGCCCAAACTCTGGAGTGGTATCTGAAGCCACAGCTTTGTGTCTCAGAGGGGAGAATGCTACCCACTGAGCCACTCATTAATATGTTGGAAATAAGCAAATCAGTATGGAGATTCAGAAGTCGCAGTCAATCACTCACTAATTGATTGAAATCATTGTACCCTTCAGCTTTCTCATTGCCACGCTTGTGTTAGAACCCCCCTAAAATGTTATATCTTGGTCAGCCAGATTAATTTGGTTTTTAATAGCAATGTGATTAGTAAAATTTGATGAACAAGATTGGCCTGAAAAAATTATTGTAGGAAATGCCCAACTAGTTTGTACGAAACAACCAGTTAGTAGATTGCCTTGCTGATATTGTCCAGTGTAACACAGAGGGTGCAAGAAAGAGACAGGACTTGGTTATTGAGGCTATGTTCAAAGACCAATCATCAAACTTCAAAGAGCATGTAGTTAGAGAGAAGCAGCGCTGAAGAGACAGAATCTTCCGCAGACATGGTGACAGAGGCAGAATCTTCTGCAGAGGTGATGACAGAGGCAGTGCAAGCCAGCTGCCACATTTTGTTTGCAGTGAATGACAGACAAACCTACCAGACAAACAAAGGAAGCATGACTGGTGGTCTCCAGAGACTGTTGCCTTCCTGTTGGTGAACACTTCAGCAGTCACAGGCATTCGGCCTCTAATTTTCAGGTAAGTATTCTCCAAGGCAGCCTTCATGACACACGACAGCGCAGAGTCGCTGAGCAGAGACTGATAGCCAAGTTCCGCACACATATGGACAGCCTCAACCAGGATCTTGGGTTCATGTCACACTATTTCTAATCCCCATGACTTAGATGGACTTGCAACATCTCACTTACTATCCTGTCTGGAGATAATCCACATCTCTTTAACCTATGCCTAATGCTATCTCCATTCACATTGTCTGCATCTTTAAGACTTGAATAGCAGGTTAGCTGTAAAGACTCACATTCTGATCAATATTCTGTAAACTGTGCGTGCCTTTTATAGGCTCTGTTTGAGACCAGAACTTTCCACTCACCTGATAAAGAGGCAAACTCCGAAAGGGTTTACTATCAAATAAACTGGTTGGGCTTTAACCTGGTGTTGTGAGACTTCTTACTGTGTTTATCCCAGTCCAATGTCAGCATCTTCACATCATGGTCCCCAGAGATGTCAGCAGTTACAAAGTGGTAAGAGGGACCTGGATCAATTGCTGGAAGAGTTTCAACAACTTAATGCTTTCTGGCAAGATGAGCAGAAAGCAAAGCCAGGCATGTCAGCCCTAAGAATAGAACATAGAACATAGAACATAGAACAATACAGCACAGAACAGGCCCTTCGGCCTTCGATGTTGTGCCGACCAAAATAAAAAGCAATGCCCCTCCTAACTAAACCATTCCCTTCTCATCCATATACTTATCAACTAACCTCTTAAACGCCACCAAACTTGGCGCATCTACAACAGCTGCAGGCAGGGCATTCCACTCCCTAATCACTCTTTGAGTAAAGAACCTACCTCTGATATCCGTCCTATAACTCATACCCCTTAATTTAAAGTTGTGTCCCCTCGTGCTAGCTTTCTCCATCCTAGGAAAAAGGCTATCACTGTCCACCCTATCCAAACCTCTAATCATCTTATATGCTTCAATAAGATCCCCCCTTAGCCGCCTCCTTTCTAACGAAAACAACCTCAAATCCTTCAACCTCTCTTCATAGGACCTGCCCTCCATACCAGGCAACATCCTAGTAAACCTCCTCTGTACCCTCTCCAATGCCTCCACATCTTTCTTATAAATCTTATAGAGCAAGAGAGCGTCTTGTGATTAGGTGCATCAAGTAGATTATTGACCCTCACACCAGTGAAGTTAGCGATGTAAGGCCAGCATGACAATAGTAAGCACTGGGCAAATGTAATAATAGAAGCATTAGATAGTATATCAGGATGTGCAAATGGAAAGATTGAGTATAGTTAATCTCTCCATCCTCACAAAGAAGATACAATAACACAGTGAATGAGCAGTGAGTCATTCAGGAGGCAGAGAGGCCAACCTGACAATATTGGTGCTAATAGGAGGAGGCATTGCAAGGGTAGGATGGCAAGGTGGCACACAGGTTAGCTCTGCTCCTCAAAGTGCCAAAGACCCGAGTTCGATTCCTGGCTTGGATCATTCTCTGTGTGGAGTCTGCATGTTCTCCCTGTGTCTGCTTGGGTTTCCTCCAGGTGCTCTGGTTTTCCCCCACAGTCTGAAAGACATGTTAGTTAGGTGCATTAGCCATGTTAAATTCTCCCTCAGTGTAACCGAACAGACACCAGAACATGGTGATCAGGGGATTTTCACAGGAACTTCATTGTAGTATTAATGTAGGCCTACTTGTGATACTAATAAACAAAATAAATAAATAGCAGCTGTGAAGGCAGTTGCTGATGGTGAGAAGCTGTTTGGCAAAGACGGAGTGATCGTTTAATGAATTTTGCTTGGAAGTGCTTTGGAGCAGCTTCCAGCCATATCAAGTATTTTCCAGTGGAAACTATTTGATGTGTTCAAAAATGTTTGCTGAAGTACTTGCTGAGAAGAAGATTGTTGAAAAACTGACGTTTTCTCTCTTAAGTGGGGCAGACGTGGGACAAACAACAGTAGCTAAAAATGGAGGCTACAATTACCTTCAGACTTGTACTCAGAGAAAATACTATCACGGCCATTGATAGTGCTGCCCACCAGTGCAGATGTACAGTCCACAGTGGAGTGGCTCACAACTTTAAGTTGGTGGCACAAAATGTGCCGCATTGCACATGTGAACAGAAGAGAGGATGGAGCCATAGGCACCTATATGCAGTCTCCACCAAAGATGGAAGGCAGCTCTCGCCATGCTCAATCAACTGGTGATGTGGAGCCTCAGAGCCATTACAAAGGCAGCAATCAGAGACTGCTAGGCTTCAGGCAGAGTTTCCTGAGGCAGTGCAGTCTCTTGTGAGGAAAAATGGAGGAGACTGTTCTTAACGTGAGTGCTGGAATATCTCAGGCATATAAGTGCAAGAGTTCGTCTACTGAAGGACACCCACTCACTCTTGTCCATATGCAGTTTGGTCAAGAGAAGGAGATTGAAAGTGGGAGAGTATGGAGATGGGAGAGCATGAGGGAGAATATGGCGACGGGAGAGTGTAACAATGGAAGAGTGTGGTAATGGGGTAACAACAGGGGAGAATGTATATCATGTGGCCTGATTTCCAACATTGGCAATGGACAGGATTCTCTACTGTCAATGAAAAGTCTTAAATTTATCTCTACTACTTTGAGGAGGCCACACATAGCAGATTTGCTGCCTCAATACCAGAGCCAAGATGTCTTTGCCTGTGCTTGTGCAAAGCAATTTATTTTCAGCTTACTGATTTAAACTATGCTGGTATTGCTTATTTTAGCTTTGCCCTGATGCACTAACTCTGCATGTAATTTTCTTTTCTGGAGACAATAACAAGGGAAATCCCAGTGCAGTACATGCACTATATGCCATTTCCTTTCTGTGAATAGTGTGAATGAGTGAATGGTGCAATATCAACTGGAGGCTGATTGTAATGCAAATTGAACTGAATAAAGTGGCATAAATAGTCCCAATTCTCAATGCATAGGCCAAGAGGGTGCTAAATGAGGCAGTTGCTTCATGGACAGAGAACAAATGAAAGCAAGGTGACAGAGGATGTAGACCAGGGGAGGTGATTATGGAAATGTTGCACTTACAGCAGGAAACTGTGCTTACAGGAACCATTGAGGCGAGGAGTCAGATCTACAATGTATAGATTGATTTCAAATTCATGCTCCCTGAAAAAGCAACGTTCCCACTGAAACAATTATCATTGTTCTGGGATCCACCTCATTGTTGTAAGTTGCTGGATTTATTTGCATTTCCTCATGCTAGCCAACATCCCAATGAATCTGCACCATGCGTAGTCTACTGTCTCACCATCCATTCTATACTTCAATTGTGACCTTACTGAGGTTTTACACAAATTCATTCTGTACCTTGCCTTTTATATTCTGCTCCTCTTACTTTAAACATATATTCTGTCAGCTATTTTATGGTCTCACCCATTTGAGGTGTTGCTGTTAATGTTATGTGAACTGGGACCTTGAACCTGCTCTTCCACATGACTTAGACTTCCCAATTCAAATGATGTACCATTTGTAATTTCTTTCAGCACTATGTACTATTTTATATTTACTAAGTTTCAATTCCATCCATCACATTTTTAAAATCCTCTTGCAACTTGCCTTAGTTCTGTTTTTGTTGTATTTACTATGCCACATTTTTCAGTGATGTAGAGAAGCCAGCGTTGGACTGGGGTAAACATAGTAAAAAGTCTGACAACATCAGGTTTAAACTGGTGTTGTCAGACTTCTTACTACATTTTTCAGTTACAGGAAGCTGAAGCAAGGATAACGTATTGAGTGTAATATGTGTGAATTTGCAAAAACCTTGTGGTAAAGAACCATGGGATTGACAGACTCACATCAGAGCATGAGGAATAGGAGACACATAGGTGAATGGGTAGCCAGCTAGTTACAAAACAGAAAACAAAGAGAAGCGGGTTAAAACTGTTTAATCAGGTTGGCAGAATATGGGAAATAGTAATCTACAGGAACTGGTGCTACTGTTGTTCACCATTTATAGAAGCGATTTGAACTTAAGAATTGGGAGTATAGTATTAAAATAAGGAAGATTGACAAATTAAACAAAGTATCAAAAATGCTTGCACAATGAGCGTGGAAATAGCAAATGAACTTGGACCCTATTTTGACAATACTCCCACTAAATTGTTGACCACCTATTTTGAACAGTTGACCTCCATTTTATGGGACCTGCAAGAAAGGGATTGCTGGCTGGTGGGTTGACTTCAGCAGACGTGAAATGTGGCTTTTTCGACAATAAGTCCAGAGCTGAACTCAGCGATGTGTTTGTGGTGGTTTAGGCCTCAATCATCCCTTGGAAGACTCCTAGTCATATATTTGCATGCAAAGCAAAATCATTATATTGAAACTTTATGTAAAGATGTCCTATCTCCATGATAAAGTCAATGGCTCACAAGAATCTCACAGCACCTGATTTGTTTAAAGGTGGCATGCAAGGTGCTACATAAATGCAAGGTGCTACATTAATTATATCTGGACATTCCTGCCAATTATCCATGTGCTCTAACCTCACTTCACCTAATGACTACAGTTAGTTTTAAATCTCTGAAAGGGACTAATAATTTAGGAGAAATTAATTCTGTCTTCTTATTGTTAATCCCTCCCATGTTTTTACTATACACTCCAAGACTTTTTTATTATATTCATTTAACATAAACACGACATGGTAATCAGTACATAATGCCTTGCAACCTTTATTTTATCATGTTTTGCTAAATTAAAGATATCATGAAAGATGTGAGCAACATTGCTATTATTATTACTGCAGCATGGTAATTCCTGGCTTGGTCACTGCCTGTGTGGAGTCTGCACATTCTCCTTATGTCTGTATGGGTTTCCTCCAGGTGCTCCAGTTTCCACCCACAGTCGGAAAGGCATGCTGGTTACATAGAAACTAGAAGTAGGAATAGGCAATTTCAGCCCTTCGAGCCTCCTCCATTTGACACGGCTGATTATCAAATTCTATATCCTGGCTCCTCTTCCCTCCCATGTCCCTTGATCCCTTTAGCCCCAAGAACTATATCTAATATATTCTTGAGATCAGACAACGTTTGGTCTCACCTACACTCTGTGGTAGTGAATTCCACACATCCATCATCCTCTGGATGAAAACATTCTCCTCACCTCAATTCTTAAAGGTTTGCCCCTCATCCCCAAACTATAACACCTAATTTTGGACTCCCCCACCATTAGGAACATTCTTTCTGAATCTATCCTGTATAACCCTGTTTGAATTTTATAAGTTTCTATGAGATACCCTCTCACTCTTCCAAATTCCAGTGAATATAATCCTAACTGAGCTAATCTCTCCTCATGTGACAGACTTGCCATTGCAGGAGTCAGCCTGGTAAACCTTCGCTGTATTCACTCCATAGCAAGGATATCCTTCCTCAGTTGAGGATACAAAAACTGGACACAAAACTCCAGGTATGATCTCACCAATGCTCTATACAATTGCAGCAAAACATCCTTATTCATTCAAAAATATGAATTATCCTCTTGTATGAAGATCAATATACCATTTGCTTTCTTTACTGCCTGCTGTACCTGCACATTTACTTTCAGTGACTAATGCACAAGCACACCAAGGTCTCGGTGCATATCCATCTCTCTCAATTTACACTGTTCAACTCATAACCTGGTTATGCTAAATTCAGTGTACCCAAATAGGCATCAGAGTGAGGTGACTAGAGGATTTTCACAGTAACTTCATTGCAGTGTTAATATAAGCCTATTTTTGACACTAATAAATGGAGTTTAACTTTAATTAAATTTTGCTGTTCAGTAATTCCCTTACTATTTCTTTGGGCCCCGAGCCAAGCAGCTGTGTCAAGTCAATAATGTCAAAAATTGTCCAGGTTTGTCTTGTCCCCCAAAAAAAGGACAAGTCCAATCTCACCAATGTCCTACTGAATGCTCTTAATCATAAGCATAGTGATGTAAAGTGTCAGTGATAGTGCTGTCAAGCAGCACTTTCACAGCAATAGCCTGATTTCTTAGCTCAGCTTAGGTTCCACATGAAATCATTGGGAAAATTATCCACTTCTTGGCTTCATGCCTAAAACAAAAGAAGATACTTGTGGTTGCTGGAGGGCAACCATCACAGCTCCAGCACATTGCTGCAAGATTTCCTCAGGGCCTATCCTACGCACAGCCTTCTTCGGCTATTTCATGAATAACCTTCCTTCCATCATGAGGTCAGAAGTAGGGATGTTCGCAGATGATTGTGTATTCAGTGTTTGGTATCATTCAAGATTCTTCAGCTTCTAAACTATTCCTTGCCCATATGCAACAAGCCTGGAAAAATTTTGGATTGGGCAAATAAATGACAAGTAACACTTGCATCACACAACCATGAGGTAATGACCATCTTCATAAACTGAGAATCTAACCATCTTCTGTATAATTCAGTGGTGTTATCTTCACTGAATCCCCCCACCACCAATATACAGAGTGTACCATCGACCAGAATGTTAACTAGATCAGCTGTATAAATACGATGGCCACAAGAACAGCTCAGAAAGTTGCAAATTCAGAAATGTATAATTCACCTCCTGACTCCCCAAAGCCTCTCCACCATCTTCAAGGTGCAAGTCAGTGATGAAATACTCTCCAATTGCCTGAATGAGTCCAGTTCTAACAATGCTTAATAAGCTCAATATTTTACAGACAAAGTGACCTGCTTGATTGGTCATAAATGAAACATTCACTTCCTCCACTATTGGTACACAGTAGCAGCAGTCTTAACCATCTACTGCAGCAACTTGCCCATTCCTCTTTTTACAGCACCTTGAAACCTGTGACCTCTACCTACTGGCAGACAAGTACAGCAGATGCATTGATACATCACCATCCTTCTGAACCACATACAATCCTGATTTGGAAAAAGATTTTTTCATTATTGTTGGATCAAAATTCTGAAACTTCTTTCTCAATATTACAGGGGTTTACTTGCACTACATGGATTGCTGTGGTTTTGGAAAACAGCACACCACCATCTTCTCAAGGACAATGAGGGATGAGCAAAAATGCTTGCCTTGCCAGTGACACTCAGATTTCACGAAAATACTATGAAAAAATTACACAATAAAAGCAAATTACTGCAGATGATGGAATCCAAAATCAATCTGAAACCAAGCGATATGATAGCACAGGGGTTAGCACTACTGCTTCACAGCACCAGGGACCCTGGTTTAATTCCTGGCTTGGGTCATTGTCTGCGTGGAGTTTGCATGTTCTCCCTAATTCTGTATGGTTTCCTCCTCCGGGTGCTCTGGTTTCCTCCCTCATTCTGAAAGACATGTTGGTTAGGTGCACTGACCTAAACAAGTGACTAAGGGAATTTCATAGTTACTTTATTGCAGTGTTAATTTAAGCCTTACTTGTGACTAATAAATAAATAAACTTTATATTAGAAAATGCTAGAATATCTCAGTAGGACTGGCAGCATCTATAATGTCAGTATCTGAAAAGAGTTAATATTATGAGACCATATGGCCCTTTGTCAAAGCTTTGATGAAAAAATTACAGTTCATTTTGTCTTTTCTAACATGCATTAATCTATGAAACTTCAAAACTAGTAAAAAAAAATGCTATCTTTAAATTTCTTTCTGAATAGTCAATTCACAAAGCTTTGTAATATGTGTTAAATCTATGACCAAAGAGAAAGTGAAGAAAACTAAACGAAGTGAAATTGTGAGAAGAATGGAACCAGAATGAGTCTGGGTGAAAAAGGTTTGAAAATGTGTGCTCCAGTGTTACTGGCTCGTGGTCAAGATCATATTGACCAAAATTTGAACAGAATATCAATCTGAAAGGTGTGAGGGGGAATTTTCTGGCCATTCACATTGGTAGGATTCTCTGGTATCTCTGCAATGAACAAATATTTGGCCGAGCACCAAATACTCTGTCTTCACTTGAGATGGTGGCGGGGTTTCACAGCCAGAGAACTCCAGCCATAATAGTCATCCAGAACTCCGGAGGCTGTTCCAAGCCTTCTTCATGTAAATCCTCACTTTTGCACATCACACACGTTTAGACATGTTCTGGACAGGTATATTTTTCCATTAGTGTTGTAGAGAACGTGGGGGGGGATGAGAATGATTCCAGTCATGTGATTACACTCATGCTGGTGAATATATGGGAGAATTCTGTCTTATGTGCAGTTTCTAATATTCCAGAATTGCAAACTCTAAAAGTTTATTTATTAGTCACAAATAAGCTTACATTAACACTACAATGAAGTTACTGTGAAAATCCCCTAGGTGTTAGTCTAGTGCCTGTTTGGGTACACTGAAGGAGGGTTTAGCACCGCCAATTACCTAACCAGAAAATCTGGAAACCTATGCAGGCACAGAGAGAACATGCAAACTCCACACAAACAGTGACCAAGCCAGGAATTAAACCCAGGTCCCTGGAGCTGTGAGGGAGCAGTGTTAACCATTGTATCCTCCATTCCTGTAGGGATTGCTGGAGGGACTTTAAACTCCCTGGCTGTAATCTTCAATTCATAGAACATACAAAATTTACAAGGATTGCAGCTAAATGATTGCTCATTAAAATAACCTGAAATTATATCACACTGGCAAGCGAGTGGAGAGATTTCTGGCCTGGCAGCTTGTATGGCAGGATTCCAAGAAATCAATGCAAAATTTTACAATCCCAACCAACAAAGGTTTGATGGGCTTTGTTATGGACATGCTTGTAGGGATCCATATTTCAGTGGTGGAATTGCACATTCATCATCATGAAACAGTCAGAATGGTAGCAACATAGAACTATTTAATAGCAATCCGAACAGCTCCTTAGGGATGTTGAAACAACATTAAAACAAGCGTGGACAGTTCTAAAGATTGTTCTGAATCAACCTGGACATCAATATAAAGCTGTTCAAAATCAGCTTTAATAGTACAACAGAACTGTTCAAACCAGCCTGACCACAGCACAACTCAGTTCAAGATCAGCCAGAATAGTTGTAATTAGCTGTTGAAAACCATTCTGGACAGCACTACAGAACTGTTCAAAATCAATCTGTTTATCCTTAACAATTTGTTCAAAAGCAGTGCAAAGGGCACTCCAGTAGCATTGGAAAGCAGTCTGAGCAAAATTGTTTTAAACCAGCTTACAATGTGCTGCAAATCTGTAAAAACAATCCTGAACTGCAAAATGAACCTATACAAAACAAGCCTGCATTAGCTCATCCAGATTCTTCTAACATTGTATCATAATTTATGTGACCGATTGTTCAGGTACAAATACTGCAATTAGAATATTGGAGGCGATCCTCCCAGAAGTGCTGTATTGGTGGGAAAACTGGTCTAGATCACAAGTGTTTATTCAGTACAGCTTCAATCTCGAATCTTCCCACTTTGTGGACTGCCCAGGGCCCAGTCGTGAATATCATTATAAGTTCAGAGGGTGGGCCCTATTCACACCAAAGAGGCTGAAATTGTCGGAATGTGCGGAAATCTATGCATGTGCACATTTCTAGCAGGTTTCTGTAAAGACCTCCCAGCATCCAGATCACTGCCACCCAAGCACCACACACATCGCTGGCCTCTAGGAACACGAGTTGGTCTTCAAAGATCCTACAGATGTCCGACTACCTGAACACAAAACTGTCATGGACAGTTCCTGGGTGGCGTGCATCGACCTGCAAGGCCTCATTAGATGGTCGCAGATAATTTGGACGTTCAGAGAGTGAAACTCCTTCCTGTTCACAAATTGCTGCGGTCCCGTAAGGCGATGTGTGCACCATTCATTGCACCTGGACATTGGGAATCCCAATAATGGAAGCAAAGCCGAGAATCCAGGCCTCCTGCTATGTACAGCCCACATCGAAATTAATAAACTGCCCTGCCTGGGCATACAGAGCATCTGTGACCTGCTGCATGCATCTGTGCATGGAGGCCTGGGAGATCCCAATTAGGTCTCCACTGGGTTCCCAAAATGAGTTGGAGGCATGGAAATTTAGGGCAGCCATAACTTTCTTGTTAAGAGGGAGCAGGTGGTGCTGCTCCCCTGAGGTGCCAAGTATGTGAGCACCTCACAAAGACGTCATATCATGATTTGGAAAGTCACAGCCGGCGACAGCACATCTCCTCTGACAGGGTCTCAAAGGAATTGTGGCCTGTACCTTCTTGCCCTCGTCATCCTCTGCCTTCCATGCACCTTCTCGGCGGGCTGCTCACTCAGTCCTTGTCCCTCAGCGGCAGCCCCTGCCCTCTTTCCTGAGGGACTGGTAGCGGTCTCTCTACGCCCACCACCTCCTGAGCCATCCCCTCCTCCTCCTCTGCCGCTGCTGCCTCCAACATGGCCAGCTCCGTATCGAGCAAATCAAGATCCATCTGCATAGTGGAGTTGGAAAGAGCATAGAATGATTGATTGTTACAATTGACTGCATAGGCCCAGCACCATCCCAATCCTTCACTTGGGCCAGTAGCCCCACCCATGGGTGCTGGCAACCCCACACAATCCATGATGCTACGTATGACCCAACTGGTGTTGTGTGAGGTTCCCATCATGACAAATGCTAGATTATGCAGGTTGGTGTGCAGCCGTGGGCAATGCACAGCGTTGAGCTTTTGCTATGTCTGCAATTGCAGCATCCATTACAGGCATGTGTAGTTGGTTCCTGTCACAGGGCACAGAGACTGCAAAGCAGCACCAGAAATGTGTCCAGTAACAGCAGATTCCATGCAGTCCATGTCTGAGTACCACCCCCCCGCCCTTAATTGCCATGCCATGTTTGAGACCTTTTATATGCCTACTCTGATTCATGCCAAAGTGACATTACACCAAAGAGGTGGGAGACGCTAATGTAGGTGGAGATTGCCGTGTCGATCCAATAATGGTGTGCCAAGATATGGAAAGTAATACAAATCAGCGGCACTCTGGTTTTTGCGCAGTCTTGGCGGTGTCATCTTTTTCTGATTGGGAGATGCGCACAGGCCGTAAACGCTAGTGGGGTCTTGTGAATGGCCGACACGTGCATCTACTGACCAGACCCGCCAGAAAATTTGCAGGTCACAATGAGAGAATTGCCGCCATTATGTCCAGTGTTTCTTGACATTGATCAGAAAGAGACTATTGCATTAGTCAAATGAAGAGGGGGGTATGGTTTTCAGATCTGAGTTACTAAGCTGCAGAAAACAGACTGTACAATTTTGCAACATTTTCTGTCAACAATCAGAAATTGGGAGCAAATACAGCTCAAGTGAAAATATAAGTAGACCAGTTAAAATTAACACCAACAATTATATGCAAGCTACAGAGGAGTCCAATAGCTTGATTGCTCGAAGACATTTGCCGTTGTGACAATAGAGTCAGCCAGTTGGTGGTTCAGAAAATCAGTAGAGGCAACATCAATCTCATTATTCTCCACTTTGCTCTAAGGCAATGTCTCACCTCTCTTTGCTACCACCATTAAATTGATTCAAACTCACCAGTCATATACCTAGGTAAAGTAAGTTCCTGCACCAATGTATTATTACATTGCTGACCGGCTAACTTTGAAGTTCAGTTTTATTACTTCACTCTTTTTTGATAAATTTTGCACTTTATACTGTTACTATTTTAAAAACATGCATGTTGTATATGACATATGAAATGTAATGTGTTTAATACTTTGCAAAGCTGTTGTTGACTATCACTGTAACATACCGAAAAGAAAACATATTGCGTGGAATCTGCGACTATATTCTGTGATGGGGACAGAGACTGTATCTCGCTTCAGAAGGCAATGGGAAACCACACCATACCTTTCATTCCTGGTATAATTAATTATGCATCATTTGTATTGTCTTCTGTGGCAGAGCAGGTTTAATGGCACATTCTGCACTGGTACCATATTTAAAAAGCTCCCCAACATCCCTCACCAACCATTGAGGAAAACAAGTGGACCTCCTGAAGAAAGAACCAGCAACACTCTGAGGCTGGAAGATGGACTTCATTGATAATCCTTGTGGAAATTAAGTTACAACAATAGCAAGACTACTTTGTCAGCGAGAATGGAAAAAACATCATAAAACAAAGCTTCTTTTGAGGTCAGCGGTTGCCTGTTCAGGAAAGAGACTAATCTAACTGTGATGACTTTAATCAAACAACTGCTTGAGTATGAACTCCCTGAGAGCTAATTGATGGCGCATTCAGGGAGCCCCATGTTGTGTATTTAAACAGGAGTATCAGTCCCTCTGCAGCTGAGATGCAGATCGCAGATTGTGAGCATTCTGTATGTCATGATGGGATCTTGTAATTAAAGGAAATTTGCTGACAGGATTTTCACCTCCATGGATTAAGTACACTAACCTTGTGTCCATTTTATAAACATTCCCAGCATTCCCAGCCTTGGCCACAGGATGAAACAAAGACAAGTTACCATGACAAATACCAAAAACAAGATATGTTGACATATTACATAATGAAGGAGATGATTTTTTTAATGGATAAGAAAGGGCAAAAAGCTATACTATGATTGGTGGACTATGATGCCAATGAAGGGTTAGAAAGTTGCTCGTTTCTCATTTGTTGTATTAATTAGAATTGCTAATTATCCGTACAAATCAACAGAACATCATTGTGAAATTCATATATCTATTCTATCTAACAAGTAATAAAAGTTTAGGAGATGGAGTACTCACCAGGCACTGCCTGGTTAATCCACAACACCCTGAAACTGAATGATTCACCTGATTAATTCTTCCCCTATCTACTGTTCTGGTGTTCCAGAATGCAGGGTTACAGGATTCTGGCAGCCTCCATCCAGAATTTCAGAGGCAGCTCTAGGCTATGTTCGGGTAAGTCCGCACTTTTGCACACAACATTGGTCCAGATGTATTCTGGCCTGGCTGTGTTTTCCACTGGGGACATGAAGAATCGGGTGTGAGAGGAAAGATATCAGTCAAGCTGATATTTGCATCCTGGATGCAATTGGGTTTAATGCAGGCCTGATCCACTATGGCGGGCATGATCAACAGAACTGGGTATAAATTCATGCTGGACTGAATCCGACTTTTGGATCTTCCTTCAGGTTATTTCTCTCTCGCTGCCCATCATTGAACCTGTCAGTGAAGGCACGGGGAAATTTGGCCCGTTGTTAAAATCTAAAGCTTTTCATCAGTCCCACAAATAGGCTTACGTTAACAGTGCAATGAAGTTACAGTGAAAATCCCTTAGATGCCACACGCCAGCGCATATTTGGGGAACACTGAGGAAGAATTTGGCATGGCCAATGCACCTAACCCACACATCTTTCAGACTGTGGGAGAAAACTGGAGCAGTCAGAGGAAAGCAACGCAGACATGGGGAGAATGTGCAGATTACGCACAGATAGTGACCCAAACCAGAAATCAAGCTTAGATCCCTTGTGCTGTGAGGCAGCAGTGCCAACCATTATGTCACCATCCCGCCCCATTGGATACTGTGGAAGATTGGTGGTGAACTGTCTGTTATTATGCCCTTGAAACTAACCACAACTTCAGGATGTTGGGAATATGTAGAATCAGACAGAAATCCTTAAGTTGCAAACTGCCGTTTAAGGCTCTGACACACCCTGCCCAACCCCAAGTCAGCAACCACAAAAATCAGTGAGAATCTCAACTTTTTGTTCCCACATTGTCACTTGAAACACCATAAAAAGTCAGACCTTGTTCAATCAAGTCCAACTAAGCTTTTGACAACAACATGATTAATAACAGTTAATGAACAACAGAACTGACCCTGAAAACATGATTTTCTAATCCTGGAGTGCTGGTCAATGATTAATCAGTAGAATTTATAAGATGAACCTTTTTAATAGTAATTTAAGAAAAGTTGGAATATCTGAGCTTCTATCTTCACCTCTTCTGTGTATTTCAATCTTTAATTTGATCTGTATAAATATTTTTAGATGTTCTGCTGCCCCGTTATTGTGATTGACTGCTTAGATAGTCTGAGATATCATTGCTGCTCTATGCTTCAAATGCCCAGTATAGAAGATTGCAGGAGCCTCTGTAATAAAAGTGAAATTCTCATTGGAGAGACCTGAGATTTTGCAGCAAGACTTACTTTGTACCTGACCCAAAAATCTGGCCCTTAAATAAAGTTTTTTTATTAGTCACAATATCTTCGGAATAAACTAGAAAAATATATTATCATAAACATTTTCCTTGAAATGAATACGATTTAAAATATGGTACTTCTTTACAAAAATGGTAAAAAGACACTTCTTTACAAAAATGGTAAAAAAAAATCCTAATATTTAAATAAGATAAGTTAAACAGCAATGATATAATGAAAAATATGCATCAGTATGTTACTTGTGTAAAACTGAAGGATAACTTACAATTCATAAAAAATGCAGCTTTACTTCCCTTTTGGGAGCAAACACTATTAACATCTCATTCAAAATAACTAATTCTGTTAGAAGTTATATTACTGATTTTGTTTATCAAATTGTTGCTGAACTACTGTTGTCAAGATTCATCTTGAACCATAATTTAGTAAGTGACTGCAATGCCCAATCGCATTTTGTGAAAAATGCTAAGTAAATAGTCTAATAAGAATTTCAAGATCAGTTGACTTCTGTCAGTCTGAATGCATAAGTGATGTGATTGTATTAATTTGTCTCACGGAATGTGGGTATTTCTGGCAAAGCCAACATTTGTTGCTCATCGCTAATTGCCCTGGAGAAGGTGTTGGAGAGCCACCGTAGTAGATACACCCACTATGGAGTTCCAGGTTGCAGTACAACTGCCACTCCAACGTGTGAATGAAAAAAATCAGGGTTGACATTCCAGTACAGTACTGAGGGAGTGCTAAACTGCTGGAAATCCTAACCTTTGAATCAAACGGTAAGCTGAGGCCCTGTCTGCTCTCTGAGATGGATGTAAATTATCCCACAGCACTGATTCAAAGAACAGAGGCATTATCCCCAGTGTCCTGATTAATATGTATAGAATCATAGAATCCTAGAATTCCTACAGTACAGAATGAGGCATTCGGCCCATCAATATTGCACCGGGATTAATTCCACCCAGGCCTTTCCGGGTAACCCCACATATTTACCCCACTGATCCCCTGATACTAAGAGGCAATTTAGCATAGCAAACTAACTGAATCCACACTTTGGAATGTGGGAGGAAACTACAGCACCCGGAGGAAACCCACGCAGACAGGGAGAGAACGTGCAAACTCCGCACAGACAGTCACCTGAGGCCAGCATTGAACCCGATCCCTGGTGTTGTGAAACAGCAATGTCATTGTACCAGCCTATCTCTCAATCAATGTTGCATAAAGAGATTGGGTTGAATTTTCAGGCATTGCTGTTGTTGGAGACAGAGGAGGACAAGGCCTGAGTGCTCTTCTGACAGTACTGTGGATGTACCTACAACAGATGGACTGCAGTGATTTACCACCACCTTCATGGGACAAATGGTGAGGAGCAACAAGTGTTGGCTTTTCCAGAGAGATCAGAGACCCAGATTCCATGAGAAAAATGGTAGCTGAAATGCTGATTTCTGACCCCATTCCTGGCACTGGACATGAGGCTCATTAAGATACTTGATAAGGGTAATGAAGCTGACTGCAATTTTCCTGTCACCCTCCAGTTTCTCAATGCAGTGCCAATGCTACAGATGGACCTACAATTCCTGCCCCTCTATCTGTCTGTTTGGGTGAGGTGCAGCCCAAGTGCAGCTGTACAGAGATTCTCCATCAGCAGTGGCTGCTTCTTCTAGTTTTTATTTGTTTTTTAAAACTTTAGTAAAAGGATGCTTCCATATTGAAGCAGTATCCCAGTTATTTACCTTTGACAGACCTGGGTGCTCCTGTCAAACTGGAAACTCTCTGATGCGGACTCCAGCTTTGTCTGACATTTTTAAATGAATGCCAATTAAGGGAGCTCCTTCCATGAAATATTCATGTCACCAATTGTCTTCGTTTATGGGGTTGGCTTGTGGTCTGGAAACAGTCCAGCTCTTGTTTGATGCACCCTTCCCAGCAACGATTCAGACCGCTATTTAGTCATTATCACTTTGCCGCTTGTCGGAGTTTGCTTTGTGCAGACTGCTTCCCTACACTAGATCAACAGGGACTCAGATTCAAGTCTGCAAATTCTCCCCATGTCTGCATGGATTTCCTCCAGGTGCTCTGGTTTCCTCCCACAGGCCAAACGATGTGCTGGTTAGGTGCATTGACCATGCTAAATCCTCCCTCAGTGTACCTGAATAGGCGCTGGAGTGTGGCAGTTAGGGAATTTTCACAGTAACTTCATTGCAATATTAACGTAAACCTACTTGTGACTAATAAGTAATTATACTTTTGAAACTACATCACTGGCTGTAAAGATCAAATGGGCATCAGAAGATCATGAAAAGCATTATATGATAGCAAGAATTTTTTTATTGACATCCTTACCAACTTCCCAGAAGAAGTCCTTTGGCTCATTGAGCCTGCATCAATATGTGAGGAATACCTGACCTCCCACCTAATCACATTTACCAGCACTTGGTCCGTAGTCTTGAAAGTTATGATGTGCCAAGTGCTCTTCCAGATTCTTCTTAAAGGACGTGAAGCAACACACCTCTACCACCCTCTTAGGCACTGCATTCCTGTCCATCACCACCTCTGGGAAAAAAATGTTTTTCCTCACATCCCCCCAAATCTCCTGCCTCTCAATTTGAACCCATGTCTCCTTGTGACTGATCTTTGTGTCATCAGCAAATTTACTAATCCTAACCTCCCACATAGTCAGTTATGTTATTTATATGAATGACAAATAATAGGGGACACCACTGTACATTGGCTTCCAGTCACTAAAGCAGTCTTCTGTTATCATCCTCTGCCCCTGTAACTGAGCCAGTTTTGAATCCACTTTATCAAATTCTCTGTATTCAAGGTGCATTTGCCTTCTTCATAAGTCTCCCACGTGGGACCTTGTCAAAGATTTTGCTCAAATCCATATTAACTACATCAATTGCACTTCCCTCATCTACACACCTGGTTACCTCCTCAAAAAGTTTGCTCCAACTTATTAGGTATGACTCTCTTTTAACAAAGTCATGCTGACTATCCCTGATCAAGTTTTGCCTCTACAAGTGAAGATGGATGGTGTCCTTCAAAAGTTTCTCCAATAGTTTGTCTATCACTGACATGAGATTCATTGGTCTGTAGTTCCCTGATTTATAACTCTTCTTAAATAGTGGAACCACATTAGTTGTTTTTCAATCCTCTGACACTTCCTAGGTGCCATAATATGGAGATGAAGGGGCAACGCTCTGAAAACTAGTGGCTTGTGCTTTCAAATAAATCTGTTGGATTTTAATCTGGTGTTGTGAGACTTCTTACTTCCTGGGTGGCCAGGAATTGGATCAAAGCCCTTGAAATCTACTCCCTTGTCTCCCACAGCAGCTGGGATACAATTCATCCAGATCTGGAGATTTGTCCACTTTTCAATATCTTGTTCTTCCTGATGTCAATTTGCCCGAGAACCTCACAGTCTCTCTCTCTCTGAATTCCAAACCATCATCCTCATTCTCTTGGATGAAGATGGATGTGATTATTTGTTAGCACTCGACCAATGTCCTCTGGCTCCACCCATATCAGTAAGAATTTAGCAACACCAATTTTAAATCCAACCGATTTATTTGATAGTAAATTTGCGAGCTTTCAACACTCTGTGTCTTTGTCAGGCAAATGCAGTGTTCTGGTCTGCAATAGCACACATATCAACACAGACAGTCACAGATTGCTGATGAGAATGCGAATCCTTACATCTAACCTGCTATTCAAGTGTTAAAGTGGCTAACAATGTGTGTGAAGGGAATCCTGAGCATTGGTTAGAGAATTGTGTATTTTCTCCAGACAGCACAGTAAGTGAGGTTTTTTGCTAACCCAGGCAAGTTACGGGGGTTACAGATAGTGTGTCATGAAGCCAAGATCCCTGTTAAGACCGTCCTCATGTGTGCGGAACTTGGCTATCAGTCTCTGCTCAGCGACTCTGCGCTGTCGTGTGTCACGAAGGCCCCTTTGAAGAACATTTACCCGCAGGTCGGAGGCCGAATGCCCATGACTGCTGAAGTGTTCGCCCACAGGAAGGGAACTGTTTTGCCTGGTGATTGTTGAGCGATGCTCATTCATCCGCTGTCGTAGTGTCTGCATGGTCTCCCCAATGTACCATGCTTCGGGACATCCTTTCTTGCAACGTATTAGGTAGACAACGTTGGCCGAGTTGCAAGAGTATGTATCGTGTACCTGGTGAATGGTATCCTCACGTTTGATGATGTCGTCCATGTCTATGATCTGCCATGTCTTGCAGAGGTTGCTGTGGCAGGGTTGTGTGGTATTGTCCACCCATACCTCCACCCTTCCTAAATCTCTTCCGTAAATCTAGCCATTTCTGAATGTTTTCTTGCTACCTGTATGCTCAGAGTACCTCCCTTTTAAGAAGAATTAGCTACCTTTAAGTGATGTCAATAAAATCTTCCTACCACCTTCCTGACTCTTTCCGCCCAATGCACCCCAATGCCAAATAATAAAGTTGCAGAGCTAGTAAGCAGCACTGACTGCATGGAATGAACTGACTATACCAATTTCTCCAGTGCATGAAACTATATGAGTCAGCTCTGCATAACACCGCCTTTTTCACTTTTCCAGGCACGATCAAATATCTAGGCCAAGATGCTTTCAAAATCGATGCATGGCTGTAAATAAATTTATAAATGCATCTTTCTTACTTTAACTTGCATTTATTATTCATCAATCTCTGGAGGCAAAACTGGGATTTAACTTTTTGAAAGCAGCTTTATTGATGTTCAATGTGGTATGCACATAACTTAATAATTCCACCATAAGCTACAGCAAATGGTAATACTTCAGACAGCTACTGCATTTTAATCTATGTTGATTTAATATAACATAGGGTCCATTTTTGCACTCAGCAACAAACTAATGAAGCCAGCTGTTTGTTGCACTTGCCCATGCCATAGACAATTATAGAGGTGCTGACATGGAAATGGGATAGCCTCAATTTTTATTGCCAAGCTTGGTGTGTATTTATCAGGTAAGAACTGCAACTTCCTGATGTTGCATGTGTTTCAATGTTGAGAAACCATTACTGCATTGCTTCATGATGAGAATCTCAGACAGAAACATCCTGATTTATGCTTTTAATTGCACATATGCCATGGCAAGATGCTTCAACATGATCTACACGTTAATAAAGGTGAGTGGTGTTAGCCTCACAGTTATTTCTCCTGAAAAATTCAGTCCACAAATGCTTAGAAAATTGTACCAGGTTAAATTATTACTAGTGTTTGTTCTTAACCGATTGCCGCTGTGAATCTATATTTTTCTGATGGAATGTAATTCCACTCCCTGTAGCTGAGTCTGGAGGATTAGAGTCAGGGGGTGGTTTTTAATTGGACAAGAGGGTGCAGTACTGGGATCCTGCTGGTTTCTGCTTCTACCTGATTAGGTTCAGTGCAGGAAGGCCTGTAGATTGCTTTCTCAACCCTCCGATGCCAACTGATGTTCTTAACCAAGCAACTCATGCTCATTTAATGATCTCATTCTGTTGCCTTTGACGTTCAACAAATGGCAAGGAGGAGAATAACCACGTCGGGCAGTCTGAAAGCAAATCCCCTTGGGTTTTCATGTGGGCTTTCAAAAATTATTCCTTGTTTAAAGACGCACCGTGGTTGGTTGAGGGATCCGGCATCAGGAAGTGATGAGTAGTAAGGGTTGTGGGATCACAGAAAACCACCTTCCTGTATTTCCCTCTGATCCTTTCCCCCACTGTCCTGCATCCCCATCTCGCGGCCCACATTTCACCCTCAGCTATCCTTGGGTTGGAGTCTCTCTTGATCCTGGGCCTCTGGTGGATGTATCACTGGAAACTCTCTCTTTCTCTCAGGTTGACTACCAGCACTCAGGTGGATGAGATTTCCACCTCCAGAAACCTGAATCCTAGGGAAAGTCTGATGCTCATCATTTAAAGGCCAGATGGGTGCTTAACCAGACAGATCTTTTCCAATGAAAGTGACACGGGGCTCAGGGCATAGGGGGAAACATATTAGCATAGATAAAACATAAGAACTAAGAGCCCCTTACATCTGCTCCGCCATTTCAAAACAATCATAGCTGATCTCATCTCAGCCTCGTCTCTACCTTCCTGCTTGTCCTCATAACCCTTTATCTCCTATGGATAAATATTTGATAGATCGAAGAATAGAAGGCTATGGGAAATGGCACCAAAAAGGAGTTGAGGCCGACATGCATCAGCCATAATTGTACTGTACGGTGGGGCAGACCTGAAGGACCAGGTCTGCTGCTGCTACTGCTGCTTCTATTTCTTGTGTTCGTGGCTTAATGTCTCTACAAGTTCTGTGTTTCGCAATATTGACTCCCCAGTTTTGTGCTCTAAGGGATCAATAGAGAATTGATTAGTTAATATTTGGATGAAGGGATTGAATGTAAGGTTACTAAGTTTGCTGATGGCAAAAATATAAATAGGAGAGTAAATTGTGACGAGAACATAAAGAGTTTACAGAAGGATTCAGATAGGTTAAATGAGTTAAGTGAGTGATGGAAAAAGATTGGCAGATGTAATGTAAAGTGGCAAAACATGAACTTGTCCACTTTGGCAGGAGAAGTGGAAAAGAATTATACTATCCAAATAGAGAAAGATTGCAGAACTCTGAAGTATAAAGAGACCTTTGCCCTTGTACATGAATCAGAAGAAGTTAGCATGCAGGTGCAACAAGCGAATAAGAAGGCAAATTGAACTCTGGCATTTATTACAAGGGGAATTGAGTAGTGAAATATTACTGGAAGTATGGCAGAATTTTTCATTATTCCAAATCATATTTGGATTGATTTTCAAAAGTTTGTGTGGTGCCAATTATGTTACTTTTGTGTTCTTCTTTTCTCACGGCTGCCTCTAGTTGTCATCTTAAATTCCATTACAATGACTTACAAAAATATTCAAGGGCACTCCTGATTTCTGTGCTAATTATGTAACAGAAATAGTGACACAAATGCTCTAAGTACACACCATTTCTTTCATGACCTGATTAGTTATTAATATCTCTCCAGTTCTTTATTTTTGGAGAAGAGAGAAATTAATTGACAAAGCAATCTGTATGAATCTAAAACATAGAAATCATAAAGCACAAAATTTTTATTCATTTGCTTTCTTCAGCATCTGTGCCTGCCACTCTGCTGCTAACAGTTGGATTGTAAGAACATTTGAAGTTGTGTATTTCTGATTTGATTCATAATTTGTATTATTGTACACGACTGGCACAAAATTAGGTCATCATGGAAAAATAACATCATGTGACATTCTGTGGGTTAAATTGGATAACTTTCCACCCTTCTAATAGTGTGTCATGATCACGGTGTACAATTAACTTGTTCATTGCAATGTAGGCATTGCGTCTCCTTCGATCTGCCTGGTTACAATGGCACAGTGGTTAGCACTGTTGCCTCACAGTGCCAGGCACCTGGGCTTAATTCTGGCCTTGGGTGACTGTCTGTGTGAAGTCTGCATGTTCTCCCCATGTCTGCATGGGCTTCCTCTGGGTGCTCTGGTTTCCACCCACAATCCAAAGATGTGCAAGTTAGGTGGATTGGATATGCTAAATTGCCCCTTAGTGTCCTAAAATGTTAGATTAGATGAGATTAGCCATGGTAAACGTGTCGGTTTACAGGGATGGGGCAGGGGAAGAGGGCCTGGGTAAGATACTCTGTCAGAGAGTCCATGCAGACTTAATGGGTTAAATGGCCACTTGTGCACTGTAAGGATTCTATGTTGTTGATCATTGATTACGCACATTAGCAACCATTATCTCAATATTGAGAGCATCGAACATTACTAAAAGCTAGCCTACAGTTCTTAAAGGTGAAGAGTATTATGGTTGCTGTTGCAGTTGAAATCATTCTGAATATTGTCCTGAGAAAGAATCAACAATAACTGACAATCCAAAAGAGTTCACACCATAGTTTTTGAGACATTGTACTGGAAGTCCTTATGGAAGAATTAGAAAGAAAGGAATATTCTATATGCTCAGAGGAGGGGATCCAGATGCAGACTCTGAAGGCAGCAGCAAGAGATAGTGGTAAAGATCAATATCAAAAATGTAGCCCCAAGACTTGGATGCAATGCAAGAGATTTAATAACTTCACAGAAGTTGTCAAAGTCAGTGAGTTTTCATCAAATTTAAAAGGTTTGGAGGAGGAAACTGTACAAACATATCTATCCTCAATGATAGCTCATCACAACACTATAATGTCTTCAACGAGGGCCATTCTTGGAGTATGAGTTTCCTGATAATTGCCTACCTGATCAGGGAGCTCATACTCCAAGAGGCCAACATCACGGGTCTCATTGAAGTCAATACACACATCAGTACAAAAGACAAGATTGAAGCATTTGCAAGCATCTTCAGCCAGGAATGCTAAGTGGATGATCCATCTCAGCCTTTCCTGAAATTTCCCAGCATTACAGATGCCAGTCTTCAGCCCTTTTAATTAACTCCATTTGATATTAAAAAATGGTTGAATGCATTGGATATTTCAAAAGATGTGAGCCCTGACAACATTCCAGCAATAGTGCTGAAGACTAGTTCTCTAGAACCTTTTGCTCCCCCAGCCAAGCTGTTCCAGTCCAGCTACAACATTGGTATCTACTTGATAATGTGGAAGATTGCCTATGAGTGTCCTGTCCACAAAAAGCAGCACCAATTCAACCCAGCCAATTATTGCCCCATCAACTTACTCTTGACCATCACTGTGTTTGTTACTTTGATCTTACATTGTTGGAAACAACACAAAATGATGGTCAGTTATGTAGAAAAATTAAGGAACGTGGGACTGCTGGTAAATGTGGAATCAGGGTTGAGGTTAAATGGTATCCTTTATTAATTATTCACTATCTGCAGCCCAGGCAAAAAAAGGCTGCTAGTTGGCAGTCTCCATTCTAGTTTCTCCCCTTTTGTTTCTTATTCTCTGCCTTCTCCATATTTGCTTTCTCCTCCTACGCCTCAGCTTCTTGCCTCATGGCTGGTGGCAAGGACAGTTTCCTCACAATGGCAAGTTTCTAATATGACTATTCTTAAGACCAATTCAGCTAAATACCAGAGAGTTCCTCCAAGTCAGTCTAAGTAGTGAATCATTGATGCCAATGGTTTATTCTCTAATACACCTTGCAGAAGCATGGCTCCTATTGTCTGCCTGATGCAGGTTTCGATCTGAAATCATCAGCTCAGTCATGAGTGGAGAACCCTTGTTGGACAGTTTTTAATTTTCCCTTGGTTGAAATACAACTGGTGCAGAAGACTGCAGAATGAACTAACCTGGGCTGTTGCCAGGATGTCAAGTGTTGATCTGCATGAATCTGCTTAAGGTCACATGCCAGCTGCAGATTGAGCGAATGGAATTCTGTTTGGTTCAGGTAAATGGCTGAGTTGACATGAGCTGCATGCAAAGCAATGAGCACACAGTCAACAGCAGCCAACGCTCCATGGGGAAACCTTTACAAATCCTTATATCTCTTCTGCTTGCTAGCCCAGAAGAAATGACATGAAGTTGGCTCTCTTTGTACAAGAGAATCTCAGTGACTCAACAGGAGAAAATCAGCATTAAAGTTCATTGCCATGGTTCTTTTCACAGCCACTGGCAAAGCTATATTACCCTGCTCTGAGATTGGAGTTTTGACTGCACAGTCAGCACTGTTAGAAAACAATCAATAAAAGAATGCTTTAGCTGAAACCATCCCACAACCAAAACACCAATAGAACTACCATGCATGAAATCACAGGCAGCATTTGGAAGCCTTCTTACTGTGCAGCCTCTTGGGAGTTGTACTCAGGATATTAATAGTTTGGACACTAAAGCGTAACCCTAGTCCATGCAGCAAGCAGAATAGAAAATCAGGAATGGCAACAAACATGTCTGAGATTGAGAATATGAACCTAGTGAAGGGGGTGCACCTGAGTTTCTGTGATTTTGGACAGTCATGCTGCCAAGATCTTTATTATTCTTAATTTCTTAGTGATATTAAATAAGATAAACTGGTGATTATTTTATATCTCTTATATAGAAAGAACTCAGATAATTAAGAAATGTTCTTGCTGGTTAAGCAGAGGTGGAAAACAATTTATCCTGATCTTTGAAAATTACACCAAGGCCACTAAGTATTCTCTAGCATCAGTTATTAGCATTCATCCACTGAAACAAGGGTTGTTCTGAGACATTTTAAAACCGACGCTGTAATTATCAATCTGATTTTGGCATCTCACAGTTGCCTCATCTGCATTTAAATAGCATCCATAAGGGCCAAATCTGTGTTCCTTTTGTACCACAGATTCACTTTAATCCAGAGATAGATTACTGCAGGTTGGGCTGGGAGCAATGACAAAAAGAATAAGCATCAGAGATTCAAAGGCACAAATCAGATTGCTCTTCTGCACAGATGAGCAGGAATTTCTCAGCATTTTGGAGTGTCTGTATTTTAATAAAAATTGGAGTGTTGTATTCTTACAATTAACATTTAATATTCCCATTTTGTTCCATTCAATTCCAAAAATAATAATTTTCATGCTGCAAATAAAGAAAACAATTGTCCATGTTGTCTGCTTTTTTTAACAAGGGATCACTTAAGTTCTAACTTTTCCAGACATGGATGTTCCCGTTTGTGACACAACGATAATATTCCTCAAAAATCAGCAACTGTTGATTGATTTATCTGAAATTAAAGAAATAGAATTCCTACAGTGCAGAACGAGGTCATTCAGCCCATTGGGTCTGGACCAACTCTCTGACAGAGCATCTTAACAAGGCCCTCTCCCCTCCCTATCCCCATAATGTTATGCATTTACCATTTAACCTACATATCTAGGGACACCAATGTGTAATTTAGCATGGCCCATCCATATAACACACATAGGGCAGCATAGTGACACATCGGTTGCACTCCTGCCTCATAGCTGGAAAATGGGATTAAAATACTTGGGTGATTTATCTTTGACCAGTGCAGACTTGATGGGCTCAATGGCCTTTCTCTGTGCTGTAGACCTCTAAGACTATCTTCCCTTCACTTATCTAACCTATGCAGTCTTGGGTTCTCCTTCAATTGTTAATTTTGGAAATGCATTCAAGGGGCTCAGAACTGTTGGTCTAAAAAGGTTTTTCTGAAATTCTTATATTTAGGGTAATTTTAACCCCAAGAATGTGTGAGTTTGAATGGGGTGAGAGTTTAACATTTTTAAAAATGTCAATCCCAAGTTCAGTTTGCCTCAAATCTTCCCACTTCCAATTTTAACAGAGGCAAGACTGGGGCTTGCAAGAGACTAATGTGTTCTCACAATATAGGTCAGTCAGTAAAAAACTTTAAGGAAGCTGCCGTTCATTTCAATACAGTTTTATACTTAACCTTTTTCAGCCGGGTTTCCTGGGTATCAGAAAACTGAACAGGTAAAAGGAGGCAACACAGGTCTTCATCCAGAAAGTAAATATATTTTATTTATTAGTGTCACAAATAGGCATATATTAACATTTCAATGAAGTTACAGTGAAAATCCCCTAGTCGTCACACTCCGGTACCTGTTCAGGTACACTGAGGAAGAATTTAGCGTGGTCAATACACCTAACCAGCATGTCTTTCGGACTATGGAAGGAAACCCATGCAGACTCAGGGAGAATGTGTAGGCTCTGCATAGATAGTGACCCAAATTTGTGCTGCACGAAATCACAGCCCTCACAGGCAGCATTTGGAAGCCTTTCTAATTTGTCCTGAGAAGTAGGCATCACTGGCTAGGCCAGCATTTATTGTTCATCCCTAAATGCCCCTGATAGGGTGAATGGCCTTCTTAAATAGAAGTGCATGCGTTATAGGAACGCTCACAGTACTGATAGGGAGGGAGTGGTATGATTTTGACCTAGCGACGGTAAAGGAATAGCAATTCTGTTCCAAGTAAGGATGCTGAGTGACTTTTAGGGAAATTTGCAGGTGGTGATGTTCCCATGCATCTTCTGCCCTTGTCCTTCTAGGTGATAGCAGTCGTGGGTTTGGAAGGTGCTGTCTACTTGGTAAATAATTGTAATGTATCTTGTAGATGGTATGGGCTCCTGCCACTGTGAATCAGTGGTAAGAAAGTGAATGTTTATTGTAATGGATGGGGTATCAATCAAGCAGGCTGCTTTGTCCTGGTGATGCAAGTGGAGGGTATTCCATCACATTCCTAACTTCTGCTTTGTAGATTGTAGGTTTCAGGGAGTCAGCAATGACTTATTCTCTGCAGAATTCACAGCTTCTGATCTGCTCTGGTAGCTACAATACTTAGATAGCTGTCCAGTTCAGTTTCAGATCTATGGGAATCTTCAGGATGTTGATATTGAGGGATTCAATGCCTAATTGGAGATGATCATTTTTTAACACTTGTGTGACTTAATGTTATTTCCCACATAACTGTCCAAGCCTGGATATTGTCTGGTCTTGCTGCAGATGCAGTAAGAAGTCTCACAATACCAGATTACAGTGGACATGGACTGTTTCATTATCTGAGGAGTTGCAAATGAAATAATCGAACATTGTATAATCATTAGCAAATATTTCACTTCTGACCTTATGGTGATGGGAAGGTCATTGATGAAATAGCTGCAGATGGTTGGACCTCAGACACTTTACTGGGGAACTCCTGCAGTGATGTCCTCAACTAAGATGATTGACCTCCAATTTCCACAACCAGCTTTCATTGTGCCAATTAGTGAAGAGTTTTCTCCTTGATACCAATTGACTTCAATCTTGCTCAGACTCCTTGATGCCACATTTGGTCAAATGCTGCCACGATGTCAAGGGCAGTCACTCTCATTTCATTCCTTGAGTTTGGCTCTTTTGTCCATGTTTGGACCATAGCTGTAATAAGATCAGGAGCTGAGTGGTTTTGGCAGAACACAAACATACATCAATAGGCAGATTATTACTGAGTAAGTGTTGATTGATTGGGGCATCATGGTAGCTTAGTGGTTAGCAATGCTGCTTCACAGTGCTAGGGACCTGTGTTTGATTCCCGGCTTGGGTGACTGCCTGTATGGAGTTTACACGTTCTCCCTGTGCCTGTGTGGGTTTCCTCTAAGTGCTCTGGTTTCCTCCCACAGTCTGAAGATGTGCTGGTTAGATGCATTAACCAAAACAGGCGTAGTACTGTGGTGACTAGAGGAATTTCACAGTATCTTTGTTGCAGTGTTAATGTAATCCTTACTTGTGACTAATAAATAAACTTTACTAATGGCACCATCAACAATCTCTTCCATCACATTGCTGATGATCGCAAGCAGGCTGATTGGGCAATAATTAGTTGAATTGGATTTGTCCTGTTTCTTGGTGTACAGAACATACCTGGGCAATTTTCCACACTGGGTAAGTCAGGAGGAAGCTGAGATAGATTATCCACTTGGCACTTCTAGCTGAAGGTGGCTGCAAATGCTTCTGCCTGGTCTTTTGTACAAATGATGCTGGTCTCCCTCATCATTGAGGATTGGGATATTTCTGGCGTCTCCTCCTCTTCCAGGGAGTTATTTAATTTTCCACCATTGTTCACCACCGGATGAGACAGGATAGCAGAACCTATATCCGATCCATTTGTTGAAGTGTGGTGTTTCTCTGTCTATTGTATATTGCTTCAACTGTTTGACACACAAGTAATCACGTATTGCAGTTTTACCAAATTGACACCTCATTTTTAGGTGTGCCTGGTGCTGCTCCTGGTTCACTGAACCAGGGTCGATGCCCAGAAAAATGGTAATGGGGGATATACTGGGCTATGTCATTACAGGCTGTGGGCTGTATGTAATTTAACTATTCATAAAGAATGGCCAGTTTTAAACTGCTAGATCTGTTAAAAATCTAGTCCATTTAGCATGGTGATCATGCCACACAATACAGGGTTTACTCAATTTGAAGATGACTTTGTCTCCACAAGGAATGTGCAGTGGTAACTCCTACCAATACTGTCACGGACAATTACATGAGTGACAGCTAGATTGGTGAGGATGAAGTCAAGTAGGATTTTCCCTCTCGTTGGTTCTCTCACCACCTGCTGAAGACCCAGTCTAGCAGTTTTGTCATGTAGTTCTTGGCCAGCTCGATCAGTAATGGTTCTGTCTCTTGGTGATGGATATTGAAGGCTCCCATAAAATACATTCTGTACCCTTGCTAACTTCAGTGCTTCCTGCAAATGATGTTCAACATGGAGGAGTACTGATTCTGAGGGAGGTCAATAGATGCTAACCTGCAGAAGGCTTCCTTCCCATGTTTAGCCTGTGACTTAATGAGGCCTAGAGTTGATCTGAGTAGTCCTAGGGCAACTCTGTCCTGACTGCATACCTCTTTTTCACCACCTCTGGTGGGTCTGTGCTTTCGGTACATTAGCCTGGGTCTCTGGATTACCAGTCCAGCGATATTACCACTGGATATTACAGTTTATAGCACTGCCTCCCCACAAGGTGAAACCATGGCCTGATCTCTGCCACCATCAGGAATCTGTCCCATCTCATTCCTCTGTAATCTTAAACATTTTCTAAAATTACTACAGTAAACTTTATTTTAACAAAAACAGCCACTAGACGTAATGCAAACAGAAAGGGAATGCAACTCAATGTTCTCTGAGAATGAGTGCGAAGATTACAAGGCCTAATTAAGCTGATTTTCTTGTTTCTGTTTCAGATAGCATGCTGACTTCGTGCTGCCTGTTAATTCACATGATTGCTGAATGCAGACAGCGTTTGCTGAGTGGCTGCACACCACAGGCAGTGTTTCATCTCTACTAAGTCAACACCTATAATAGTTATCCCGCTCCTGTATTCTGGACAGGCATTCTGACTGTGAAACCGTTTGTGAAAGAGGAATTGTGCAAGAAAATGAGTAACTTATTGGACAACAAGGAAGAACATGGGCTCCAATGTTTATCTATTAGTATTGGAAGAAGGCAATGGTGGAGGTATTGGATAGGGATGGAGAGATGCTCCATCCAGATTGATAGTGCAAAGCAGATAACCATGATAATCAATGTCCCGACTCAAGCCTTGTGGACTGGATGCAATGCCACAAGTAGTTCAATTGCCTCACACTAACGGTCAAAATCAATGAAGATATCTTCAGTTGCTGTATCCTAACAATTGTACCACCCGGCTCACTCACTTCTTAATGCAGCACATACCCATTAACTGCTTAGTTAAAATCTCCATTGGACAGCAGCGTGGCACTGTGGTTAGGACTGCTGCCTCACAGTGCCAGGGACCCAGGTTTGATTCCTGGCTTGGATCACTTGCAGCACCCGAAGGAAACCATGCAGTGCTGCCCCAATGTAACATAATGTAACAAAGAATAACAGATTGAACTTGAGTAAACTGACTGACAAACTACAAATCTATTATTTTTCATGTTAGATATAGCATTTAAAATATCATTAATGCTGGTCTGCAGCACTTTTTTTTTTATTTACTCCATTGATGACATTTCTATTTTATTATCGATCTTTTCCTTAACACTATCGGTATTGAAAACATACATTTCAATAATATTTCATATACTTTTCAGTACAGCATTAACATCTCCATCACAACTGCCTGCCAACTTGCACTATATGTGAAGATTGATCTGCATATACTTTGGTTTACTTATAGTGCAGTTCAAAGAAGATTGTTCAGTCATTGACTGATCATTTTGTTCAAGGTGTTGTCATTTGAATGTCCAACAATACAATAAATCATCCCCTCTTGTTGGCTGCTGGGATTTGACAAGGACTTCCTTTCACCTTGAAGAACTGCAAATTGAGTTTCACCTCATAGTGCTCTCTGAGAATAAAACTGGTTGCTAATATATCCTTCTGAGAGATACAGACCCATCCTCCCTGTCTTTGATGATGGATGATGGCTAAAAAAGACCTGCTTCTGTTTCATTTTTTTCAGCAGCAATTGTGTCTGCATTGAACACTCTTGTTGAAGTGGCTTTCTTATTCCATTGCTATTATTGTCTGAGAGTGATCTCATTTTTAAATGCAGTAACATGGAACAAAACATTTGCACTCCCACTTAGAGCTGTAAGTTTTCAGATGTTTGTCCTCTGGAGACTAAGAGCATTACGAAAATTGTGATCCCATCTCAAACTGATCTTTTATAATTTATCATAGCTAATTCTTGACAGCAGACACATTTTATAGCAGCATAATATCAACATACTATCGGTAAGTGTAAATGTAAATACATTTTTTTAAATTTGCAAATCTTTCATTGAACTGTAGAATCTTTACAGGGCAGAAAGAGGCCATTCAGCCCATCAAATTTGCACCAACCCTTTGAAAGACCATCCCACCCAGGCCCACCACACACCCCACCCATAACATTGGCTTTCGTGTATGCACAATCCACCTAACCTACACACCTTTTTGGACACTTGTGCTGAAATTTTATCATCACACTCACCCCAAAATGGAAATCCCCGTTGATCTCGGACAGGATTTTATGAGTCTCACTGAGCGAGCTTATAAAATACCAACGTATGAGGCAATTTAGCATGGCCAATCCACTTAACTTGCACATCTTTCAACTGTGGAAGGAAATATGGAGGGGACCCACCATACATGGGGAGAATGTGCAAACTCCACATTGACAGTCATTCAAGGCCGGTATCAAACCCAGGTACCTGGCACTGCGCGACAGCAGCGCTGACCATTGTGCCACTGTGCCACCAAAACATGTAATTGAAAACATTTCAGACATTCTAAATCTTGCCATTAGGAATTTCAAGTGGCTGAAAATTAAAATAACAGGTATTAAAAATGAGTGATGGTTTGAGAAGCAGGTCAAATGGCATCAATAATCTGCCACTCAATTTAATTTTTTTCATGGTTCTATAACAACGCATGTTAGGGTAACTGGTTAATGTTTGGCTGATTTATATTTTCCTTGATAATGTCTTTAAGTCTGCATATGCAATCTCAAAAATTTTAATGTAGGGACTACGATACTTGATGTATCTCAAAAGGTTTTAATGCAGATAACTACAGGGGCCATGATCTTAGTTGTATCTCAGGAACCAGAAGAATCAGTCTGGAGACTAGATGATGCAACATGAAGCCTGAACTCAAAATAAAGTCTTTACTTCCTTCCATGTTCGCCTAGCTCTCTACGACATCATGTGAAAAGAAAACTTCAAAACAGTAACAGATGCACTTGACAGTAACATTCACACTTCACAACTCTGGCTGCTCTTCAGGAACATTCCTTGTTACATTCTGTCCTCAGCACTAGGACTGTGGTGTGGTTTCACATTCTCTACCTGCTCTGTTGACAAATATATCACTTTCCTCCTCATGAAAGTGTCAAGATTAAGTTCACCATCTGGTCTCTTTCCTTTAACTTATTTCCTGTTTCATAAACATCTCCATTTCTTTGTGTCCTATTTAAATTTGCATTTTCAAAGAAAAAGAAGTATATCTGTAGAAGTTCTATTTGCCGGTTTCATTAATTGGTTGGGGTTGCTAAGCAACAACACAGCTTCATGGAGGTAAGATTTTGTTTTAAGATGCCAAGATGAAAAGAAATATGTTGACTGTTAACTTGTGAGCAATGAAAGAAGAGATAGCCATTTCAAGTCAGAAGAACAACATCCAAAGGAAATGTGGCTTTGGTTTTTATTGCAGTGAAAGAATAGACGAACACACATAGGAGGTGATTTTGCCGTCTACGTTCTACTTGTTCAGCAACCTTATTCTGGAATTGTGGTCTTTTTTGTTAATTATTTCCTGGTCATTAGACAGGTAACTCAAAGATCATTTAAAACAAGCCAGATTTGTAGAGATTCCTTTTGTAATGGTTAAAGTCATCACTCATTCAATGCAAAAATTAAAATTTCCTTCCTGCTCCCTTTTGTGTTTCATGAGATGGAAGGATGCTTGTGCTGGGGAGCAGAATACTTCATTTCAGGCAATGACTATCAACATCAACCAGAATCTGCCACGGCAGGTGGTGCAATTTGAATTCAGTAAAATGTATCTGAAATTAAGAATCTACTGATGATCATAAAATCATTATCGATTGTTAAAACCCATCTGCTTCACTGATGTTTTTTTAGGGCAAAAAATATTCCATCCTTACCCAGTCAGGATAATATGTGACTCCAAAGCCACAGCAATATGGTTGACTGAATCAATTGCCCATCAAGGGCAACTAGAGATGGGCAATAAATACTGGCCAGCCAGTGACACCCATGTCCCACAAATTAATAATTATTAAAAAAAATATATTGGACTAAATATGCAGTAAAACTCCCTCCATTTTGCCCCAAAAACCACATCTTCAAAGAAACACTCTTTGATGGGATTTTCCAGTTTTTTGCTGGCGGGATCCTCTGCTTTTTCCTTCTGAGGAGATCCACGGGTTCCGCTAAATGTGGATTCCCATAGTGAGTCTCCAGACAGTGGGGCAGGCAAGCAATACAAAATGCAATAGACTTCAGTGAGACAGGAAGATTCCAGTGATGGCCAGTCACCTCCACATCAGAAAACATACTGAGAGAGTGCCAGAAAATCCTGGCCAGCAATTTCCATTTCCCATATCAACCATCTGTGGATTTGCTTGCACGGCACTGCCAGGTGCTGCCCAAGCTAAGATGCCACCCAGCCCCCTCAGCAAATGTTTTTTGAAACAGAATAATATTTGCACCATATTGACGTAGGTATATTATTTCATGTATATATTACCTATGGAATGTTTATTACATGACAAATATGATTGCCGCATTGTGGTTGCCTGAACAGTATATCCAGTCTGGATTTTTCTCAATGTAATCTCTCAGGTTAGAATAAGAGAGTTCACAGCAGAACCAAGGCTGAAGTGGTACTGGGGAACAATGCTGCTCACAGTATGACGTAGAAGGACATGAGACAGGAGATAAAGTTACATGGAAAGGTTCAAATGGAGGTCAACATGAAGTTAGCTCCCAGGCTGTATATAGAGCTGGGATAATGTTCCCAATAAACACTACTGTTCAATCTTACAAACCTCTGAACCTCTTTGTGAGATGCACCGAAGAAATCATTACAACATGGCGGCAGCTAATAACGAATCCAGAATTGAAGAAGCTAGTGAACAACCAACAATCTGAAAAACTGAAGGAACAACTTCCCGACCTGACTGAAGTGCACCTGGATCAAGGACCACAACTGGAGATTAGTGTTATGAAGTTCCAAGGCATATGTGGAGGCTGAAAGGCAAAAAAAAAAATCCACTGTTCACTCTACTAGGGCATATAGAGTCATAGAGATTTACAGCATGAACACAAGACCTTCAGCTGAACTTGTTCATGCTACCAGTTTTTACCACTATGCCAGTCCCAATTGTTCGCATTTGGCCCATATCCCTCTATACCCTTCTTACCCGTGTAACTGTCTAAATGCTTTACAGAGTCTTTATAAAGGGATATGGAGGACACATGGAGGTCCATTGTCAATCCCTGTTGATTGCAGAATTGAAGAACCCAATGTGAGCAGAAATTTAGGTCAGAGATTGAACAAGCCTTTAAAATCTTAAAAATATTAATCAACCAAAGCAGTTTCATTGATCACCATGGCCAGCCTGGGCTCCTAGTTGGTATTATATATCTCCTACACACATTGAAGTTTAACAGAATGAAAAGTGATTTTATTGAAACATCTAAGTTCCTGAGGGGACTTGATAGATGAACATTTGAAGGATGTATTCTCCTGTCAGGGAAGATACAACTAGGGGATAAAATAACAGTACAATACTTCTTTCAAAAGGTCATTGGTGCGTGGAGTTCTCTTCCACAGAGTGTGGGATATTGGGTCCCTGAATTTATTTAAGACAGAGTTAAGTCAGATTTTTGATAGACAAGTCAGTCGGGTTATGGGGCACAGGTGGGTAATTGGAACTAAGACCACAGTCAGGTCAGCCATGATCTTAATGAATAGTGGAGCAGACTCAAAGGGCCAATGCTGTACTCCCTCTCCTATATTACATACCACATAGTGGCTTCACTCCAATCAGAGAGAAAAAGATAAAGTTTCAAAAGCTCAACCAAAGCTGGCAATCACCTTTTAATCTCTGCAACAACGAAAACATTCTGAAGGCCTCAATAAGGGTGGCACAGTGGTTAGCACTGCTGCTTCACAGCACCAGGGACAAGGGTTTAATTTCTAGCTTGGGTCACTGTCTGTTTAGAGTCCGCATATTTTCCCTTTGTTTGTGTGGGTTTCCTCCGTATATTCCAGTTTCCTCCCACAGTCCAAAAGATGTGCTGGTTAGATGCATTGGCCATGCTAAATTCTCCCTCAGTGTACCCGAACAGGCGCCGAAGAGTGGCAACTGGGAATTTTCACAGTACCTTGTTAATGTAAGCCTATTTGTGACTAATAATAAATAGACTTTAAAAACTTTATCTTTGATTGGAAAATTCACTGCAAGAAATCAAACCCTTTGAAGTTATATCTGCAGCCGCCAAAACCTATCAAACATAGGAAGAAGCATTGAGAAAGCAGCTTCTGCAGTACCATCTGTAAAACTGAAACAACATTTAAAGATGTATTCCACTGAATCGAAAAGCAACCATGGATAATAAATCAGATTTAATATTTAAATCAGTGAGCTAATACAAAGGCCACACCATACACAGAGTTGGAGGCTTTAGTAAAAATAGCTTCTGGCTTACCTAATTGAGGCTGAACAATTGAATACACTGTTGTACTCAACAGGCCTGATAAACAGACACTGACATAATTGTAAGGCCAGGAATAAGTGTATCTTCAGATAAGTTTGAAGAGGTTCTGAAATCCTACTTTAAGTAATAACATTTTAGAATGCACAAAGTTCAACAAATGTATCAAATAATCTGGAGTACATGCCAACTCTTCTATCAATTTATTATACAGATTAGTTGGGAATATGACATGTTTAAGTCAGAGCTCATATGAGATTGAAGAATAATCAGATCTGATGATGATGCCCTTTTAGATATACTGCAGGCCAAAGGAAATCTGCTTCCAGACAAGGTCACCCATATGGCCAGATAGTCAGAAATTTCAACAGCAAGAGCTATTTTATTATTTATTTTATTTATATTTATTTGTTAGTGTCACAAGTAGGTTTACATTAACACTGCATTAAGGTCACTATGAAAATCCTTTAGTCACTACATTCTGGTGCCTGAAGGAGAATTTAACGAGGACAATGCACCTAAACAGCGTGTTTTTGCTCTGTGGGGGGAAATGGAACATCCGGAGGAAACACACACAGACACGGGGAGAACATGCAGACTTCATACAATCAGTGGCCCAAGCCGGGAATCAAACTCAGGTCCCTGACACTGTGAAGCAGCAGTGCTAACTACCATGCCACTCGGCACTTTTTGAGACGAGGTCAAGCCATGGTTTGGAGCAACCCCAACTGTCCATTTTATAAAACAAGGAAAAGATAGGGAAACCCCAGTAAAGAAAGCTAATATCCAAACAGACTACACAATGGTGAGAGACATGGCCGGAATTCTCCCATCCCGCCTAGCAGTGGAATTTTAGCACACGGGTTGTGGAAAATGTGAAACACCATTGACGGTCAATTGGGAATTTCTGGCTTTTAGACCAACGCAGTCAGAAAATTCCACCTCCATGCTGTGGAGCCAAAAGATTTCTCCTGTGAAACAATCTCTGCACAGTATTTCAACTTTAACCGGTTAGGACAATTTGGAAAGGTATGCAAGTCTAAGACAATGAAATGTGTAGAGGATCCCAAAATAGTCCACAAGATTGAGGGAAGAAGTCCAACTGTGCTGAGATGAAGAATCTCTCTAAACAGTAAACTCATCAATTTCAAATTAGACATGGCAGCCATGTTAGGATCCTCTAAGGAACCATGATTGTTGAAACAATGTCTGATGCCACCCACAACATAGTTATAGAGGGCTAGCGGCAATAAATTTCCAGTTAAAGGTACTTTGCAAGCCACAGTCCAGTACAAAAACAAACAAATTCAGGAGGCATTGTTTGTACTTCACGTTGTTGTACATTATTTACACATGAATTGTACTTCACCTCTTGAGCAGAAGCCTGTGTGGACCTAAGTTCCTTCAGAAAATTGATGAGGGAACACACAAGGATAAGGTTCCAATTTTAAGGAGTTTCCAAAAGGAGTTTTCATGGGATAGTGGAAACAGCAGACTGCATATATTATTACATTAAGAAGGAAGCAAGCCCACATACTTGTCCATACTGCTTATGAAGCAAATGTCGCAATATCTGGGTCAGATGACCAAAATGGGTGTCAGCCCCCTCTATTTAGTGGATAGAATGGAGTTCTGGGATGGTCCCAGTAGCCAAATGGATCCATTCACAACTCAACAATGCAGTGGCAAGAGAGGTTCATCTTGTTGTCCTGAGTGGACGACAGTCTGACTAAAAGCATGGTGTATTTAAATACAAACAGCTTCTGGTAACTTCCATGAAATAACAAGTCCAGACTGTTGACTATCCCATTTGGCAAATGCTGTTTCTACCACCTGTCCTTTGGCATTGCCTCAACACCCATCATTTTTCATCACACAACGCCAGCCATCTTATAAGGCCTTGAGCTTATCATCTGCCATATAGGTGATGCTTTGATCCACTGCATTACAATTGAGAAACAATTTGGAAGGCTCACAGCTCTCTGAGAATGCTTGCAAAAAGCACAGCTGACAGTGAATGAGAAAAGCATATTTGTTTTTTAGGAAATGTTGTGAACAGCAAAGGCATTATGGTGGACTCACACAAATTAAAGGTAAAGAGAATTTTCCTAACCTCACCACCTATTCCAGACTTCCAAAGATTCCTGGGCATGGTAAATCAGTCGATATATTTTCTGCCTAATCAGATTCACATCACAGAGACCCTGGGCCAGCTTCTCAAAAGAGGAAAAGTTTGGTGTTAGGATATGCATTTAGAGCAAGCATTCAGTTACATCAAAGACATGCTGTTCTCATTCGCTATTCTGACTCATTACAGCCCATCTCTGTCCACCACAATAGCAACGGATACCTCTTCCACAGGCCTGGGTGTAGCTTTCTCTAGGAGCAAGTAGATGGACATTGTCATCAAAAGTATTACATGTTTAAAGGGCTGTCAGGAATATTCAACAGTGTGCCTAAAATTAAGAGATTCCACTTACATCTCAAGTGTTTCACATCTGATACAGTACATATTCAAGGGAAGCATCAAACTACTACAGACACACTACGCAGGGGCAGAGTCAACCTTCCTTTGACACATAATGTCACACTGGTCAATGAACTTGAGTCATGTTCTCAATTGTTGAGGGAAAAGCTGCCGGATAGCTCAGGAAATCTTCAGCAAATCCATGAAGAGTAATTGTGAGATAAGGTTGTGTCTGCATCTGCTATTACTGTCAACAAGCGTGGGCACAGCAGAGGCCAGTGAGCAGTGTCATGAGCATTTGGCAGCATGGTAGCACAGTGGTTAGCAAAGCTGCCTCACAGTGGTGGCCAACAGCAGTGCAGCAGCCTTGGGTCACTGTGTGGAGTTTGCATGTTTGCCCCATGGATGTGTGGGTTTCTTCCATGTACTCCAATTTCCTTCCACAGTCCAAATATGTGCAGGTTAGGTTGATTGGCTATGCTAAATTGGCCCTAGTGTCATGGGATTAGCAAAAGTAAATGTGCAGGATTACGGGAATAAGGCCTTGGTGAGGTTGCGATCAGTACAGTCTCGATGGGCTGAATGACATCCTTCTGTACTATAAGGATTCTATAATTCTATGATTTGCTTTGAACAGCAGAAGCACTCACTGCAACCGATGGTCCATTAGGATATAACAAGTGATTGGTCATTCCAGTCTCTCTTCTGCAACAGATCCACCAAGATCACTTGGACATTACAAAGCACTGACACAGCCTATAGTCTGATGGCTGGGAATGTCAAGGGCAATTGAAGAATGACCTCAAGATGTCAAGTGTGGATAGATAGAGCCCATTAACCCCAACTGTTCTTTACCAGGTTTTGGGAATGATTGAGGATTGAGTTATTCATGTTTTATAGTAGGTCTTGGCTCATCATAGTCGATTACTTCTCCCGATAGACCAAAGTGAAATATTACACACAAAAACAACAGAAGTGATCTTTCAATCCTTGAAGGAAATATTTGCAAGCTATGGCATCCCAGATCAGGTGGTGTCTGATAAAAACTGCAAATCTCAGATAAATGCTTCACTCAGTTTGCTTTCTCAATGCAGTACCAGTTCCACAAGGTATCCACAATCTAACAATAAAGCAGAAAGAGGCTTCCACACAATTGAAAGAGAAGGCTTCACTGTCTGGCAAGGTGATCATCAACTAACGCCCATATCTGATACATACCGTGCAAAGTATGATCAGGCGGGGCAGGAGGAATCTCCTCTTGGTCCTTGAGGTGAGCGTCCCAATCTACATTTAAATGAATCAGATGGACAAAACATAATGTCAGAAATGCAGAATACTACTGCTCAACTTGAAGCCAACAAAGCATGCTCACATGAACTGAGCATACCACTCATCCAGGTATGAACCAGAAATAACTTCTGGAAGAATTGTCAATACTTAAAACTACCTGAAATATAATGTCAGAGACTTAAGGTAGCGGGAGGGGCAGGCAGTGGGGTAGCATTTAAATAAAGATTATACAGTCAATACTATGGGTGAAGACGTGGTGGGCGGAAGTGTAGTACAAGGGTGTTGAGCAGAGCAAAGGTAGATGTGAGATTGAAGAACAGCACTGATCACAGTTCTGATGTAGAAAGCTACATAGCAGTCGACGAGATAGACCTGTATAGAGGTCAACATGAAGTTAGCTTCTAGGAGGGCTATACTTTTTACATGTGTTTATAATCATGTGTTCCCAATAAATGTTATTGTTCAGCCTCACAAGTCTCCAAACCTCTTTGTGAGACCTACTGAGCAAACCATTACACTGCTAGCATTTGTTGCTTATCTCTAACCACTCTTGAGAAAGTGATGGTGAGCCACCTTTTTGGCTGAAGTCCAGGTGGAAAATCTTTCAGCATCTTTGCATGTAGGTCAATTGTATTTAATTTGTCTGAGTTCATTGTGGGCTACATTGTGTTTAACATGCAGTTGATTTTAATCATTACTTGCATGGTGCTTATCCTTGATAAACAGACTGTAATAGTAAATGTTGTTTATATTCCAGGCCATCTGTGTACTGACAGAAGCTGGAGTTCAAATACATGTCATTATTATCAAAACAATAACAACTCATCCACTTCAGCAGGGCGCAAGATTGTTCCAACATTGTTCTTCAGTTTATTTTGCTCCAAATGGTACTGGCTAATCAGAATGACTTTTTAAAAAAATGCTATGAAAGACCTAAGTCTTCAATCTCTTAAAGCAATTCAGATTTAGCTAAATCTTTGACTGGTTGAGGAAGACTGCGCCTCAACAACTTGCACTTTGGCTAGCCAGTTCCCTGCTCAGCAATTACTTAGACACATAACCCTAAAACCCCTTTCTCCACTTTAACTGGCTTATGTTCCCATAGATTTTATTCCATCTCATCTCTACTATCATCGTTGGACTTCCTTTCATTCAGTCTAACTTCTTGCAGAGCAATTGACAAGTCATCAGGGAGCTATCTCTACTTTGGGCCTTTCACCTACTTTGAAGGCAGGAATGTGGAGCTTGAAGGAAAGCATTAAGTTGTGGAGATGAGAAATGGTGATGGCAGAGTTACTGATGGGAAATGGTGACATAATGGTAATGCCACTGGACCAGTAATCCAGAGACCCAGGCTAATGCTCTGGAGATATGGGTTCAAATCCCACCAAGGCAACTAGTGGAATACAAATTAAATTAATAAATCGGAGCTAAAATTCTCCTGCCTCGCCCGCAATGGGAATCATAGTGGGTGAGACAGAACATCCAGTGGACCATTCAAAATTCCGTTGAGTTCAAGTGGGAATTTCCAGCTTTGGGGTGCATGTGGCCTGAGAATCCTGCCCCTCAAAAATGAAGCTAGCCTCAGTCATAGTGAGCATGAAACTAGACTGATTGCTGTAAAAACTCGCCTGGTTCACTAATGTCTTTTAGAGAAAGAAATCTACCTTCTTACTAGGCCTGGCCGGTGCATGACTCTGGACCTACAGCCATGTGGCTGAGCCTTAACTTACCTCAGTTAAAAGTGTAATTAAGGATGGGCAACAAATGGTGACATTGCCCACGACATCCGCAAGAATGAAAAATATATTTTTAAACGAGCACCCACAATGTCAATGTTGAATCCCTGTGGATTATCACACAGCTACAATTTCCCACACACATCTCTGCCCCTCAATTTCAAGGCTGATACCCGTATTTAACTTTCCAGATCCACCAAAGCAACATGGGAGGAGTAAGATGATAATGCTGCCAAAAAGGATGGTAGGGCAAAGTCACACTAATGAAAGCATCTTACTCACTCATAAGACATCAACACAATGTAGGTCTCTTTATCACACCACACCAGTGAATGCATGAGATAACATCAAACTGATAAGAAACAAGCTGACATGGGAGGCGGGCTAATAAACCCCTTGAACATTTAGCAAAGAATGGGCAGTCAACCATTTCTTGTGGTTCTGATCCTCAAATGGAATATAGAAGGAGCTGTGGTTAGGCACCAATAGGAATTTCCTGAGAAGTCCTGGCAATAGGTCAGGAGTGGGGAATACTGGTGTTCCAACCTTGCATGAAGTAGCCAGAAGCAAGTGTAGACATCATTATGCAGAACAGCAGAAAAAAAGAAAGCCTCAAAAACTGTTTCCTATCTGCAAACAAATCGAAAATTAAAGACCTTCTGAGTCCTTTGTTTCAGAAACTCTTCACTCTCGCCTGGCCAGCTGTTAATGACAGTTGCTGCATTTCGTTGAGTTTTACATAGCTTACTACAAGTAATGACAACTGAACAAATCCACAGAGACAATTCAGTAGACAGATTGTCGAGAAGTTGCAGACATACCAGGAGACTCAAGAATAAGTATACAAGGTGGAACTGGCATCCATCTCAATTTCCTCACAAAAACAAAATTGTTGCCTCAGCATTCCTGCACAGTTAGTGATTCAAAAATGGCACAGCTTCCTCACCATCTCTAACACTATCCCTATGTCTTTTGTATTAGCTTGGATAAGATTCTGGTGTTAATGAAGCTGTAAATCAGTTTGACTAACTGGTTACTTTTTTCCTCCTTCAACTAGCTATTTCTGAAATTACACCACACCAATGACTGCTCAACCCATGGTGGTTATTTCACAGAATAGTTGTATGAATTAAGTATTAGTCTTCAATATCACTTGTCAAAGGTTCACAGAAGTTCCTAACAGATTTGGAAAAGAAGTGATTCAGAGGTGACTGCACTAAGGTGTCCAGGATTACAGAGGGAGCAAATCAATTTGAGCTTGGTAAATTGTTCATCATAGTACAGAGTTCGAACATCAAGCTGCAGGAAGCCAATTTTTGAAAGTTAAGAAAAGAAAGAGAAGTCAGCTGGAACCTTTGGAGCCACTATCCCTCAAAGTACTTAAGTTGTCATTAAAAAGGCATAAATACGTTCAAGTTCGCACCAATTTGTAACACTGCACAGAATTTAGTTGTGAACACTGGTGTCCTACCCACTGGCTAGAGAACTAGTGGTGACCTTGAGTGAACATTCAAAAGGAGTCTCAGCACAGCTACCAGGTAACCAGGCATTTACCTGGACAGCACAGGATCTCATGCCAGGTTATAATTCTAGGAGGATGGAATTCCTGTCCCAAGAGGGTTTGCTCAGCAGCTTTCTGTGGCATGGAAGACCAGTGAGAGTCTCATTAAATCCCTAGGCCAATCCCAGTGGACTCAGGGATAATTGGATTTAATGCACTATAGAATCTCACCACTAGAAACCAGGCATGTGGCCTCCTGTACAATTCTCCATGCCTGTCCGCCAACTTAACTTCTCCAGCTGGCTCCAATAAATTCCACACATTATAACTAATCATTGGATCTTCAATCTTCAGTGGTCAGGCGTGTGTCCAGCTTTCAACATGTTTCTTTTCTATGTTTTGCCTCAGATACCTTTCTTTTAGCTACCTCAAAAAGATCGGAGGACAGTGGCTCTCAGGGGCTGCTAATATGCGGCCTTACCAAACACTCAGAGTGTACAGGCTTTTCTGGACATGCCTGAGGAACCATACCTCTGGAGTATTTGTTTCACTAGGATGGTTTTCTCAGATATCTCATCCATATCTGCTCAGTGATGGCGATGAAATTCCTTGGCAGGCCTTGCACACAGGAAATATTAAAGTAAACCACACTGGAGTATGTGAGGTAACTAGAAGTTGAAATGTGATGTTAGGTTCTCCTTTAATCCCTGGATTTGCTATAGATTAACTGAAGATTGGATACTCTCCAGGTCATGGAGAGAAGGCTCATCTTCCAGTGATCGATTTGTTTGAAAAAAATAAGTAGAGTTAAGAGCCAATTGCTGAGAAGTTAAGATGTGCAATATATTAAAAAAAAGACAACATAATACAATGCTCTTCACTGTTCCCTGGAACCTTGGGGATTACGTAATCAAAACACTTGTTTAATTAGACTTGTTATTTCTCCTATGTTCAGAGTCTCAATTTCTTTTGCAAGCCACTTGCTGTAAATCATTTTTATACATATACTCAATATCTCAAGTATGTGGTTTGTACACCTTTCTATGTGAAGTTCTTAGACATTGTCACTCACAGGGAGCACTTGAGAATACTGTCACAGCTAAAACAACTTACGTGGAAGATGGTTTGATTTCTGACAGTCAGAGGGGGCGATTTTTTCTGGCTCGGTATACCACTCAATCAGTACAATGTCTGGAACGCAATGGGGGAGTGACAGATTCACCCAGTGCACTATGTAAACTTGGCAATCAGGAGCATGTGCAATAGCGCCCCAAGCACTCTGTATCCAGCTTCCCAGCATGAATGGATTCTGCCCATTCCCTCTACTGGTGAGAATCATATTTTGTCTAACTTATTTTTCTAAATGCCATACAATTGTGTCTGGGAGCTTGCCTGAAAAATGGGTGCAATTTTATCCTGTTTGCATGCTTGTTCAGCACTTGGAATTTTTTTTGGTAAGATGATTCCGATAATTTTTAAGTTCCTATAGAAGAGTGTTACATTTCCAATGGCCATTAGCTTAATGTGCATATTCAGCCCAGGTACATTTATTTGGTTTCCTACTGGAGCAGCAAATAGGATTACAGAAATTCAGGTCTGAATTTTGTGCTTGTTGGGAGCACACGATCAGTGGGCACGGAAATGAGTCCACTTTGCTATTTTAATTCTAAGTGCTGGGCAGATTGAAATTGGGAGTGTTTCAGATCTGACTTTTAGACCCGTTCTCTGGTACCTCCATTCACACCCTGCTTGAAAAAATATCAGTGATTCCAAAAGATGCCAGACAAGCCTGTGGCCGGAGCTTAATGCGCCCAAACTTTTGCAGCTCCGATTGGCGCTCCAACTGCACATGCGCAGAAAAGAAAGATAGAATGTGGCTCTCGTGCCACATTCATAGAACATTACAGCACAGAACAGGCCCTTTGGCCTTCGATGTTGCGCCGACCAATTAGGAAAAAGCAATGACCCTCTAACCTAAACCATTCCCTTTTCGTCCATAAACTTATCTACTAACCTCTTAAACGCCACCAAACTTGGCGCATCTACAACTGCAGCAGGCAGGGCATTCCATACCCTTACCACCCTCTGGGTAAAGAACCTACCTCTGACATCCGTCCTATAACTACCACCCCTTAATTTAAAGCTATGTCCCCTCGTGCTAGCTTTCTCCATCCTAGGAAAAAGGCTATCACTGTCCACCCTATCTAAACCTCTAATCATCTTATGTGTTTCAATAAGGTCTCCTCTTAGCCGCCTTCTTTCTAACGAAAACAACCTCCAATCTCTCAGCCTCTCTTCATAAGACCTGCCCTCCATACCAGGCAACATCCTGGTAAACCTCCTCTGTACCCTCTCCAAAGCCTCCACATCTTTCTTATAATGTGGGGACCAGAACTGCACACAATACTCCAAGTGCGGCCGCACTAGAGTTTTGTACAGTTGCAACATGACGTTGCGGCTCCGAAATTCAATCCCCCTACCAATAAAAGCTAAGACTCCATATGCCTTCTTAACAACCTTCTCGACTTGACTGCCTACTTTCAGGGATCTATGCACATATACACCAAGATCCCTCTGTTCATCAAGACTACTAAGAATCCTACCATTAGCCCTATACTCTACACATTTATTATTTCTGCCATAGTGCATTACCTCACACTTTTCCACATTAAACTCCATTTGCCACCTCTCGCCCAGCTCTGCAACTTGTCCAAGTCTCTCTGCAAACTATAACACCCCTCTTCACTATCTACCACTCCACCGCTTTTGTTGTCATCCGCAAATTTACTAATCATCCTTCAATACCCTCATCCAGATCATTTATAAAAATTACAAACAGCAGGGGCCCCAAAACAGATCCCTGAGGTACACCACTTGTAACCGAACTCCAACGATGAATATCTCCCATCAACCACCACCCTCTGTCTTCTATCTGCTAGCCAATTCCTAATCCAATTAGCTAAATCACCCTCTATCCCATACATCTGCATTTTCTGCAGAAGCCTTCCATGGGCCACCTTATCGAACGCCTTACTAAAGTCCATATATACCACATCAACTGCCTTAACCCCATCCACCTCTTTGGTCACTTTTTCAAAAAACTCAATAAGGTTAGTAAGGCACGACCTACCCTTCACAAAACCATGCTGACTATCCCCAATCAATTCATTTCTCTCTAAATAACTATAAATCCTATCTCTAATAATTCTCTCCAATACTTTGCCCACAACAGAAGTAAGACTCACCGGCCTATAATTCCCCGGAAAGTCTCTATTCCCCTTCTTGAACAATGGGACCACATTCGCTATCCTCCAGTCTTCCGGCACTATACCTGTAACCAACGACGACCTGAAGATCAGAGCCAGAGGCTCTGCAATCGCCTCTCTCGCCTCCAGAGAATCCTAGGGTAAATCCCATCCGGCCCAGGGGACTTATCTAACTTCAAACCCTCAAGAATATCTAGCACATCCTCCTTATCTACTTCAATACTTTCCAGTTTGCAACCCTGTATCCCAGTGTTCTCCACAACTACATTTACATCTCCCTGCGTGAATACCGAAGAGAAATATTTGTTCAGTGCCTCTCCAATCTCTTCAGGCTCCACGCACAACTTCCCACTGCTGTCTCTGACTGGCCCTAATCTTGCCCTAACCAATCTTCTATTCTTAACATATCTAAAGAAAGCTTTAGGATTCTCCTTGATCCTATCAGCCAAAGTCTTCTCGTGTCCCCTTTTAGCTCTCCTCAACTCACTCTTTAGCTCCCTCCTGGCTAATCTATAGCTATCCAGTGCACTAACTGAGCCTTCAAGCCTCATCCTGACATAAGCCTCCTTTTTCCTTTTAACAGCGAATTAACTTTTTTAGTACACCATGGTTCCCTTACTCGACCATTTCCTCCTTGCCTGACAGGGACATACTTATCAAGGACTTGCAGTAGCTGCTTCTTGAATAAGCTCCACATTTCAGATATTCCCAGTCCCTGTAGTTTCCTAGTCCAACCTATGCACCCTAATTCCCTCCTTATGGCCTCATAATTCCATTCCCCCAGCTATAACTATTGCCCCCAGCTTCATGCCTATCCCAAGTTCAAATAATATCTCCTCCTGGCTCACCTGGCCAAATCACCCATCTGACAGCTGTAATAGTGGACGGGCCACATAAAATCATCACCAATTGCTTCCGTCATGGGCTTCCTTGCTTGCTTAAATATCAACAGGCACTTCAGACTCATGTATTCACCGGCCATAATGTTGTGCACAAGCATGATGACAGTGGGACATATATCTGAAGTCTCCTCACGTGATCTCAAACGCTTCTGTGTCAGCATGTGAACTGTCAATCAAAGTAAAACTCTGGCTTCAGTAATCATGTTGACAATACATAGCTATGAGTATAATGCTTGGCTTATATTGCAAATTCTGTCAGAGATAGAAAAAAGTCCTTGAGATGTATTGACTTTAATTGGTTAGCGGTAATAAAGCCTCATCTGTCTATAATACCTTCCATAGACCATGTATATTCTACATTATTATGGACTGGATTTCTTGCATTTAATGTTCTAGAGGTAAAATTTAGTACAATTTTCCCTCACCCCCAAAAAGATAAGCAAAATTACTCTCCCATGGACAGCCATTAATTTATAAACATTTCAATCTTCTATACACCTGCTCTCATCTTCAGTAAATATTTCCTGCCATGACAACTTTCCTTGAAAGTACAAAAAAAAACTGGTAAAACCATCTGATCTACAAAAAATCTTATCCAATGGTGGTAAGTAGAATGGAACCAAATAAAACTCTTGCTAAGCTGAAATCCTGATTGCCAAGGCTTGCAAATATTGCTTCCGAGAGCAAAGGCAACTGTACCGTCACCTTCTGTAATATCCAGAGATCAGTTTTTCATTTTTGAAATTATTCTCCACAACTTTGCTAAGGCCAGGCTCCTTGGTTGAAACAATAAGACAAAGCACAAAGTGCATCAGCAAATAGTAATTAAGTATGAAGATAGGAGGAGAAGAGAAAGTTGAGATAGAGTACGAATTTGGGCAATGAATGTTGTGAGAGAATCTATATTTTTAGATTTTGTGTATGTTTGTAAGTTAGCATCTGTGGGTGTGTTGACGTTAAGTTGACTGACAATTGTAAAATGTAAAGAACACAAGGGAGCAGGGTTGATACATAAGCTTCCACCTCAGAACAGGAGTGCAACCTTGTTGGAAGATCACACCAGATCACACAAATCACACCAGTTGGTTCAAAGGCTGGGTGAATAGCAGCCTGTGGTCAGCAGGGGTTGTTTAGATGACTTTGTAGCTAGAGGATGCAGCTGTAGGTTGCAAGCTTCATGCTACTGGAGATTGGGGCTAAGAGAAACCTAGTTTATAAGTTTGTGTACGATTCATAAGTGTATTATATTAGCATTGCAATTAATTTACTGTGAAAATCCCCGAGTCACCACATTCCAGTGCCTATTTGGGTACATGGAGAGGGAATTTAACGTGGCAAATGCACCTTACCAGCATGTCTTTTGGACTGTAGGATGAACCAAAGTGCCTAGAAGAAATGCACACAGACATGGGGAGAACATGCAGACTCAACAGTGACCCAAGCCAGGAATTGAACCCTGGTGTTATAAGGTAACAGTGCACCACTGTGCACCATTCCTAGAGCAGTGAAGCTGCTATTGGTTCTGTGAAGCGAGGAGTTGAGACTTTGTCAAGTCCATGCAGTGGCAGCTCAGTGAAACTGAATTGACATTGTTTGCTTCATGAAACTGGCAGTTGGGACAGGGTTCTGCTCAGAGTAGCTAGCAAGTTGAAATTCTACAGGTAACTCGATGCTGGGGTGCAGCTTTACAAATCCAGTGAGATTGAGTCTCAAGGGAAGAGATTGCTCACTTCCGAGTTGCTCAATCACTAGGGTAGCCTGACTAAAGGTGACAACAGAGGAGCTGAAATTCCATGGGGGAAACAGAGTTTTAAAGAATATCTGTGACTCCGCTTGTTTGAGTCTGTCATTTAATGTACAGTTTGTGTTCTACTCAACAGCAGCTTGCTTGTTCATCCACATTGGTTCTGGAAAATAAAGTATAAGTTAGATAATGTTTACTTTGTTGACTTTGGTACAGTAAAAGTTCTTCCTTTTTGTTGAAAAACAAATGTGGAAACTTGTGGCTCTATTCTCTGAATAAATAACTGGCATTTTAACTTCAATTTACTTTAACATAAAAAGAGGTTGCTGGTCCTTAACAAAATTGGGATTCTGCTCTGGAATTGTAACCATCTTCTTTCAACCTTTCCCAGATTCCAGAAGGAGAAAGAACTTAACTAGGAAGAATTTATTGAGTTTCCAGTTTTTATTGAAGATTCTGAGAGGTTTCTGGCATTGTTATACCCTTTTCAGCATTTTTTTTTTAACGTGACTGTAATACATAGAGAAGGAATAGGATAAATATTAGAGGCATGTATTGAATTCTCTGGGGATTTTGATTATTGTGCTTAAATAGTTAGAAAGGGGCATTCATTGAATCTAACAAAAGACCTGAATTAAACTTTGAAGAATTAGGTGGTTCAATAAAATGTAGCAATAGATAATAATGCTGAAATTCACATTTAAAGCAGATTGTCTAGCAGAATAGTTTATGCATCCATGGGTCAATAGAAATTATTCCTAGTGCAGCATTATCACCTTTAGAAGCACTGCTGTATATACAGTGAAATGTTTCAAAGGGCAATTCAGCTGGGAGGTATTTTTACATCTGATTGTAGATGGAACATTGGCTTATTCTGCACTTTTCAAGGCAATTTCTCACTCATTAAGATTCGTGCTGAGGTAGCAATATATAAGATAAAAGAGAGCTATTATTTTTGATAACTGTCTATATTACATTGATCCCTGCTTTGCAATAGATCAGACTCTAAAAAAAAGCTTTAAATAATCACTTCAGCTTTCAAATGCTCACTGTCAGTTCAAGCTTGCTGAAAGAGAACTGTATAGTGTCAGATAAGACCTGGTATCTAAGAGCTAATGGGACAAGGTTAGTTTCCATGGCACCTGGATGCTGTAAAGCCTCTTGAACTATCAAAAAGGCATCCACGATGCATGGACTCACTACCAATATAGGTGTCCAAGTGCCATTTTATAAAAGAGTTAATGCATGTGCAACTAATGATCGCTGCAAGAATGAAGAGCAGGCAGACTTTGATGTCAATAAGCACGTAACATTGATTTAATGCCAGTGCTGTCATTTGAATCTCAATGTCCAACCCATATTCTTTCTTAGCCACACACAATTGGACACATATTCCACAACATGAATCTACCACCTGTGCCAAACATAAAGATCATGAATTATTTACATGTTAGTTGCTGAATTATTTCTTCTGACAACTTCCCATATTTAGTCAACATAGGAGGCTTCAGATCACAGTTCCCAGAACAGATCCTGATTCACAGTAACTTTACACCCTGCATCTGGTTTTAATTATAAATTGATCAAAAATCCCAGCGTGCTTAATCCTCAGCCATTTTAAAGCCACTTTTGCCATTATTCTTTTTAAAATTATTGTTGTAATTATCTTTCTTCATCTACAAAAAAATTGCTGTAATTCTATGTACTTTTGGTGCTTTACCAGTTTAAATTTTCAGTAGTATAAAGGGAGTTGTCTGGCTGATGCTGAAGTATTATTTAGTGGCTTAAAGGATTGTGGACAGACTAGTTGGTTCTGTCTTAGTAGAGTTTCCCATTACACTGAACATGAATGGGAGAATGAGTTGAAGCCACACGGAATAGGACAAGCTGCTAGAAGAGAGAGGAGGTGTTTGTGTGCCCTAACACCAGCTGGAATATGTGCTATCGTTTTCTCCCAGATCAGCCTCCAGTGCAAAAAAAGGGTCATCCAAACATGAAACATTGGCTCACTTTCCACAGATACTGTCAGACCTGCTGAGATTTTATAGCATTTCCTGTTTTTGTTCCAGTGCAGTTATGTCTGGTGGCTCACCGTATACAGATCACACCTCTCTATCCTATCTTCCAAATTAAACTGTGGCAGTATCAGAACTGGTGGCTGCTATTGTATTTATTTTTATGAGTTAGCTTGTGTGCAGTCACTGAGCCAAATAATACCCCTGCTAGTGGCTAGATGGAGTTCTTTAAACCTGCTTTCAAGTTTAGTCAGTGGACATTCCTCAACAACGTGCCATTGTTTGGACTGAACCTCAGCTATAGCACGGATGGTCTTAGTGGCCACTGATGTTAGTGGTGGCACAGAGGCCTTCAAAATGATTTATAATGGCCCACTGTTGTTTATAATGGAGATTAAAGCCAGGTAGACAAACTGTAAAGTCTATGATGAGCCCCTCGCTGTTACTTCACGGTATTTAACTATATGAGATAGTGTGAGGGAAGGCTTCAGCTGGCGGGTTGAGAAGGCCATTGAATAAGAGAAGGCTTGGATTGTAGTGACTCACTGATGTGGGAGGGTGGGGTCACAATGTTTCTCAGGACTGGATACCAGATGAGATCAGTTGATTGAGGAAAACCCATGATTATGAAGTTGAGTTGGACAGCAGTGTTCTGTAGGTACATGATGACAGGAGTTTAGGGTCTTGTCCTGTGATCCCCATGAGGAACAGCCAATTTATTGAGGATGGTGTTACTGGTTTTAATTTTTTCTAGTCTTGATGAAATTGTCAAGAGTGATACCTACATGAGACTTCAGCCTCTGGCCATTCGGATAAAGCTGTGATTGTGAAGTCAAATAATCTTCCTTTTCTTCTGGTTTTTCTGTACTAATTAAACAGATTCCAGGTTTGAATATTTGGAAATAGGAAAGAGACAAGGGATGAGTTATGGTGAGGGGAGAGGTGAAAGTAAGAGACATAGGCTTAGATCATCAATAGCTAGTAAATCAAAGGTTGAGGAAGAAATGGGATGAGAGATAAAGGATTAAGTACGAGGACATCATGATCTTCAAAGGCTTCATCCTCACTGATGACCATGTCCTGAACTGCAATGACCCCAGTGATGGGAGTTTTGTGATTCAGCAGCATTCAGTAGGATAGGGCATCTTAAGATGTACACACTGGCTGGCCTTGTGTCATCTTGGAGTAACATACAGATGTGCCTCTCCCCTGCCATTAATTTTTTTTTGCTTTTTGTGCACGACATCCTCCTGCAAGAAATAGAAAAGTGTATCAGGAAATGTTATGTAAAATATATGGATGATGGGGCTGTCATTGCTGATAGCTGCCTCAGAAACTGAAGATGTTGAGACCCTCATGCAGCAAGACTACAACGTTCAGGTTTTGGTTAATGAACGGCAAGTAATATTTTTCTTTGTTCATTTGTGGGACATAGATGTCACTGACTGGCCAGCATTTGTTGCCTATCTCTAGTTGCCCGAGAGCAGTTGAGAGTCAACCACATTTTGTGGCTCTGGAGTAACATGTAGGTCAAACCAGGTAAGGATGGCAAATTTCCTTTAGACAGTAGTGAATCAGATGGGTTTGCACTACACACATGCCAGGCAGTGACTTAGCTCCAGCAAGACAGAATCTAATTACCTCCCCTGGATCTTCAATGATATTACTGTCACTGAATACATCATTCTCAACATCTTGAAGGTTAGCATTGACCAGAAACTGAACTAGATTAACCTTATTAATATTATGGCTGCAAGAGAAGGCCAGAGGCTGGAATTCTGAATAAATAACTCAACACCCAAATTCCCAAAGCCTGTTTACCATCTGCAAGGCTCAAATCAGGAGTCTGATGGAATACTTTCTTATATTACTTTCCAACAATAAATCAAATCAAAATTAAATCAAATAAACTTCTTGAGCTCCAAACAACTTTTAAAAATCTCAACAACTTCCAAGACAAATCAGCCCGCTTGATTGGTGTTCTATCTCCCATCTTAAATATTCTTTCCCATCATCACTAACACACATTGGCAGTAATGGGACCACTTGCAAAGATGCATGGAAGCAATTTGCCAAGCCACCCTCAACAGCATCTTTCAAACACATGACTTCTAACATCTAGAAGGAAAGGGGCTGCTGATGCATGGAAACACCATCATTTGTAAGTTCTCTTCAAAGTCACATACCACCCTGATGTAGAACAATGTCATTGTTCTTTTATTGTCTCTAGGTCAAAAACCTGAAACTCCTTAACGGCACTGTACGTGTATGATACCTCATGTACTGCAGAATCCAAGAAGGTGGCTCATCTCTGCCTCCGTAAGGGCAACATGAGAATGTGCCAAAAATGCTGTCCTAACCAAAAACATTCAAATCCCATAAAATAATAAAAATAAAGTATGTCGAAGCTTTGAGATATGGATGTGAGAGTTGCAGTAAAACTAAATGTGGCAGTGAGGTAAAGCAAATGAATACTAGGTTTGAGAATGAGTGATATCTAAGGTTGTCAGCTCAGTGATGGGGGTTTTGTGAGTGAGCAGCAATCGGTAGGATAAGGCATTTTAAGATGTACACACTGACTTTGAACACTTGTCTAAGGCTATTAAACCTCTTCTGGAAGTCCATTCAGGTTTGTGGGAATGACCATACCTCCACCAAGGGAATGAGACATCTCTCCTACTTTCCATTTCTTCAACCAAGGCTCCAATGCAAAAACTCTCTCCCAATCAGGGCTGAATCTTTTTAAAAAATTTATTCATTAGTGTCACAAGTAGACTTATGTTAGCAAAGTGCAATGAAGTTACTGTGAAAAGCCCCTAATAGCCACACTCCAGTATCTGTTTGGGTACATTAAGGGAGAATTTAGATTGACTAATCCATCTAACCAGCATGTCTTTCAGACTATGGGAGGGAACCAGAGCAAACCTACACAAACACACGGAGAGCATACCTCCATATAGGTAATGACCCAAGCTGGGAATTAGAACATAGAACAATACAGCACAAACAGGCCCTTCGGCCCACGAGTTGCGCCGATCACATCTACCAATCCACAGACCTGTGACCCCTTATCCTATTCTTTTCCATATACTCATCCAGAAGTCTCTTAAAAGACCCCAGTGAGTTTGCCTCAACAACCTCCGACGTCAGTCGGTTCCATTCACTCACCACCTTCTGAGTGAAAAACCTACCCCTGACATCTCCTTTGTATTTGCTTCCCTGCACCTTAAATCTGTGTCCTCTCATATTGACCATTTCCGCTCGGGGAAATAGTCTCTGAGAGTCCACCCTATCTATTCCTCTCAACATTTTATAAACCTCTATCAGGTCGCCTCTCAACCTACGTCTCTCCAGTGAGAAGAGTCCCAGCTCCCTCAACCTATCTTCATAAGGCCTGCCTCCCAATCCAGGCAGCATCCTTGTAAATCTCCTCTGAACCCTCACAATAGCCTCTACATCCTTCCTATAATGAGGCAACCAGAACTGCGCACAATACTCCAACTGGGGTCTGACAAGAACCCAGTTGGACCCAGGTCCCTGACACTGTGAAGCAGCAGAGCTAACTACTGTGCCACCATATCACCCTACCCTCAATACAACGTTAGAACAATATTAGCATCACCAGCAACCACAATGTGTCACCTTTAAGGGATGAAGGCAGCCATTATGTAGTGTTAAGCATTAATACATTGGGCCCTCTGCTGATATGTGCAATTGATAAAAAAAACACGGGGACCCTGGATCAAAAGCAACAGTCATCGAGATAAGTAGGGAATGTGATGATGGTATGCTGCCTGTCCCAGCTTACTTACATTCCTTCACCCGTTTTTGGGTACTATTCAATTTAACCCATAACATGATTTTGGAAACAAATGATGAAATAAATATCTAAAATATAGCCAGTAGAATTTAGGAAACATTTGAAATTCTTCCAAATCAGTAATGACTGGTAAAGTGTGTTGGATGTTTCTGTACATTTTCTTTATATTAAGGAATGGCTGCAAAGCAGAGAATGCATGCCCTTTTGATGCCCCAATATTTAATCTTTGTGTAGTTTGGCAAAAATTTGAGTTGACACATTACTAAATAAAAGTGCTGTCTTAAGAACTTTCCACCTTTCCCAGAGGTATTATAGTGCAGAGTTTTTTGACTAATCTAGTTTTAGGAAGCAAATGTTTACAATACAATGATACTGTTAAAATTAATACACAGCATTACAGCACAGCAGTCATGTTTACTGGAAGACAAAATGTGAATCTAAAGAAATCAAAGTGAAGCAGAATGTTCTGAAGTTGAATTTGTTTTTTTATCTGCACTTAAGTAGCATACACACAGAAAAAGCAAATGGCACAATGGTTAGCACTGCTGCCTCACAGCGCCAGAGATCCAGGTTCAATTCCGGCCTAGGGTGACTGTGTAGAGTTTGCACGTTTTCCCTGTATCTGTTTGGCTTTCCTCCAGTTGCCCCTAAGTGTCTGAAGATGTGTAGATTAGGGGGATTAACAGGGTGAAAATATGTGGTTGTGGTGTTCGGGCCTGGTTAGGATGCTTTGTTGGAGAATTGGTGCATACTTAATGGGTCGAATTGCCTGCTTCTGCACGGAAGGGATTCTATGAATAGCCATAAAATTCTACAGTGCAGAAGGAGATCTTTCTGTCTATTGAGTCATTATCGATCACAACCCTACCCAGACCCTATCCCCATAACCCCAAGCATTTACCCTAGCTTGTCCCTGATCCTAAGGGGCAATTTAGCATGGCCAATACACCAAACGCACACATCTTTGGACAATGCGAGGAAACTGGAGCACCAGGGGGAAACGCACACAGACACGGAGAGAATGTGCAAACTCTAGACAGACAGTGACCCAAGCTGGGAATCAAATCCAGGTCCCTTGCATTTGAGAAAGCAGTGCTAGCCATTGTGCCGCCCATCAACTTTAGACATTAATGTAATCAGAATAATAGTCCAAAGTTAACCATTGTAACGATTGTCAAACTGATAAATTTGCTATTCTTAGTCTATGAAACTGGGCAACACAATGGCACAATGGTTAGCGCTGCTGCCTCACAGTGTCAGGGACACAGCTTCAATTCCTGGCCACTGTCTGTGTCTATTTGGGTTTCCTCTAGACGCTCCTATTTCCTCCCACAGTCAAAAAGTTGTGCAGGTTAGGTAAATTGAGCAAGCTGAATACTCCCTCAGTGCACCCAAATAGGTGTTGGAATGTGGTGACTAGGGGATTTCAAAGTAATTCCACTGCAGTGTTAATGTAAGACTACTTGTGACTAATAAATAAACTTTACTTTAAGCTGATATCAACTGTAGGTGTATCCACACATGTGCAGTTAAATATGTCAGTAATTTCCAGCTCCTCTATCGGGTGTGCTTCTGAAATCCTTGTGGGTGGAAATCTTAGAAATCATTTTGAGTCGACATGAACTGCCAGTTTTAGTGATTAGTCCCACTATAAGATCCCTGGGAGAATGATTTTTAACAGCATGCTTAGTCATCATTACTGCTGAATAATCCTTCTGGCTCTGAAAAACTAATTTTATATACGCAGAAGGTTGCATTTTCCCATTTTCATAACAAATGCATGGATTTTTAAATTAGTAAATATTACATCATTTCAAAGTTTGTTTATAATACATCAGTTTCTGTCACAATCTCATGTACCTATCCAAATCTTTACTTCATTCTGAGTAAAATGATTTAAGATGAAGCATTCTCGGACTTTTTGCTTCCTGCTTTGCTGTCTCTGATTGGTGACATCGCTGTTGCTGGGTGTTGGAGATTACCTTTAATGAGCACCAGCAGTTAATGTTTGAAAAAGTGAAAATGTATGCCACAGCATTGGAGAAGAGAAGACTAAGGGGGCATTTTATAGAGATGTTCAAGGCAGTGAAGAGTCAATGGCAGAGGGGCAGAGGACAGGTTGTCCCAATAAGAAGTGCCCCGAAAGATGATAGTGGCAGCAACTGCCCACCTACTGCTATAATGTCCATTTAGTTCTCTGGCTTCTCTGGGAAAAACCAGGACTGGCTGCAACTAATTCAAGAATAGCTTCTTTCCTGCTGCTGTCAGACTTTTGAGTGGATCTACTTTGCATTAAGTAGATCTTTCTCTACACCCTAACCATGACTATAATATTACATTCTGCAGTCTCTCATTTTCTTCTCTATAAACAGTATGCTTTGTCTGTATAGCATGCAAGAAACAATACTTTTCACTGTATGATAATACATGTGACAATAATAAATCAAATTCCTAGACTTCTCTCTGGCATTAGGTGCTCTCTTTAATTGCTGAGGCATAGAATTTAAGAGCAGGGAGGTTATGATGGAGCTGTACAAGACATTTGTTAGACCACAATTAGAGTACTGTGTGCTGATTTGGTCACTGCACCACAGGAAGGATGCGATTGTGCTCGAAAAGATGCAGAGGAAATTCACTAGGATGTTGATGGGACTGGAATGTTATAGCAATGAAGAGAGGCAGGATAGACGGTGTTATGTATGATAGGGCATGCTCTTTAAGAGAATGGGTCAGATGACCCAGAATGGAAGCTCCACCTGCTTGAGTCTTGAATTACCCGACCCATTCTCCACCCTGGGTGGAGTTTGCCTTGCCAGTCTTGTGCTGACCATGCCAGGATAAAGACGAGTTAATAAATTGTTGCAGTTCAGTTACTTCCATTGTCCTCATGGTTCTTTGTCAGACCTTAAACATAATAGGCTGGGTTTGTTTCTTTACAAATAAACCTGTTGGGCTTTAACCTGGTGTTGTGAGACTTCTTACTGTGTTTACCCAGTCCAACACCGCCATCTCCACAGCATTGCTTCTTTATGCAGAGAATGAAGAGGAAGGACCTGACTGAATACAAAATTATGAGGGACATTAATAGAGTCAACAGGATGAATCCTTTCCCATTAATAGAGTGCTCAATGACCAGGAGGGCACAGATTTGAGATGGGGGTGTGTGGTTAGAGGGGATTTGAGGAAAAACATTTTCACCCATAAGTTAGTCGGAATCTGGACTCACTGCCCAAAAGGATGATGGAGATGGGAACTTCACAACATTTAATAACCACTTGGATGAGCATTTAAAATGCCATAGCATATACCAAGCTACAGACCAAATACTGGAAAATGAGATTAGATAAATAGGTGCTTGATCACCAGCACAAACGCAATGGACCAAAGTTTTTCTGTGGTGTAAAACTCTATTGGAGGCAATTAGCCCCAAAAAATTCAACGTGCTGAATGAGTGAGAAAACAGAAAAGTTTCAGATCTAAGTTTTTAGCGAGGCCACAAATGAAATCTTATACCACTTAATGCAAAAAATGATCCACAATCTGTTTCTCGCCAGTCAGGGGAAGCAGGCCATAACCTCACTGGAAAGCCGGCCTCTCACGCAGAGGGCACAATTGTGCTTGCATAGATCTCTGTTTTTTTGCAACAGAACAGGGAGTGATGTGTCATTCTCCTCCTCTGTCTGCATATCATCCACTTTCTAACCCCATGATCACTGGCCTCCCAGGCTGATTTGTGACTGGATATCATCTCCCCCTCTCACCCACTCACTCCTGGCTGACTGCACAGCCCCCACAATCTAGCCAATCGCCCATCCCGCCACCACTGGCCCAGCTGATCACTCACCACTGGCCTGGTCAATTGTTGCCTTGCCTAAAACCTGGTTGCAAAGTGCACAGCTGCTCTCTGCCCACTTCTCCTCAGTCCTGACCAATCATGTCCATACTCTTTTCTGACACTGCCAAGTGCCCCTTGGGTAATACCAGGCTAGCAATGCCCGGGGAGTTCTGCTCCCTTGCCCCGACTTTCCAAGGGGCCTCAATGGCCTCTGGTCCCACTAGCAAGGCCATCGCATCAAGTTCCCATTGATGGGGACCATACATGATTCTCACTGGTGTGGACCTTCACTACTGAGGCCACTAAGGTAAGTTAGCTAGGAAATCTGTTCTGGGCTCATTACTAACATTTAAATCTATTAGCTTTAAATATTATAATCAGCCTTGCACTCATCCTAGGAAGTGAGGGTGATCTTGCCAGAAATCTGGGCCCAATAACCTCGCGAGAGGCAAGAAACCATGCACAAACCCAATTTTTCACCTCTTGCATGAGTTTACTGACTTATCCCATCCAACGATGGGCAGGACAAACCAATAAGATTGCCCATTATGGCTCTTCTTTCCATAAAAGGAATACTGAAACAAAAATGAGGAGAATATATGCTTTCAATTATATGCCCAACATTTCCTTTGTCAACGACCAATAAATCTCAGTCATTCTTATTAACTAATAAATGTTGCTCTTCATAAGCCCCCTTCCCATCCTAGATAAGCCCTGCCAGAATCCCCTGGGATCATGTTGAGTGGCATTCTGTTTCAAGACACTGAGTAATTTTGTGAGAGAACTTGATTGCGATTTTTTTTTACTGAAAGTAGGTGTGGCTGAGACACTTGGAGAGTCACTTTGCTAATTTGAACTGTTTCATATTGAATATGTGAGAATGTGGAGGCCAATAGAGCAGCTTTGTTAATGTACATTTTTTAGTGTGTGTCTTATTCTGAAGATGACTAACAATTTTAAGCAGAACATTCACCAAATGGTTGAGCTATAACTTATGTAATAAACCAATAATGAATTCTGCACAACTCCAAACAATTCATTTAAAGATAAAGTGCTTATTTATTAGGCTTGGAAAATCTTCATAAATTAAACATGCATAACACTATTTTCACATAAAAATAGAAAGTGCTGAAAAACCCAGCTGGTCTGGCTCTATCATGGAGAGAAAAAGAAAGTTAATGTTTTGAGTCCAACATAACATCTTCTTTATAACTTATTGGGTTCCATAAAAGAGTTATACTTGACTCAAAACTTAACTCTGGATAGGAACTTACAGCACCCCAATGCAGTGTTTTCCGACAGGGAAATGGCTCACCATTGGCCACCAGTGGGATCTTCCAGTCCTGCCAATACCTATGGCATTTTGCATGGCTCATCCATTTTGCCACTGGGGAACCCACTAGAATGGTAGCCTTTGGTGGGACTGGAAGATCCGACTGACAGGATGGGTTGGAAAATCCCATCCTTTATTTATCTTTCCCCTGTTGCTGGCAAACCTGCTTAGCTTTTCCAGATTTTTGATTTTAAATTTCCAGCATCTGAAGTTTTTTTGCCCTTTCTTCTTATCTTGAACATATTTAATCAAAGGATGGCAGCAATACTTTGAAAAATAATTTCAAACAGTTGTCCAAAAATTTACACTTCAAAACTTAAAATAAAACATTGCAAGCTCTTGCAGAAGGTGGAATACATCAGTTTGGATCTGTTTTTAATAAACACAACTTGGATCAGAAGTTGGTTATATAATAGAGAAGTTAATGCTTGGACTCCTGTTGTTTTTAATCTACATTAATGAGCTCGAGGTGGGAAATAAATTTAATCTTGTCAAATTTTCCTGATGACAGCAAAATAGAAAGAAATGTAAGGGGAACTGATGTAGCTAAAGGCTCTCAGAATGATTTAGAAAGGCTACGCAATGAAGTACATAAATGTCAAATTAAATTTAAAACTGATAAATGGAAAGGATTGTATATTATGTTGTAAGAATTAGTTTGATAAGTAGTTATGTGACTGAATTGACAAATGGAGGCATACAAAAAAGTCTTGCAATAATATTTTGTTCCTTATTTATTTATTGTTTCTCGCCTTTCTTTATTCTAATTTCAAAGCTCTGTGTTCTTCAGTTTCTCTATGTCATTAATACTTAGAACCAAAGAATCCCTACAGTACAGGAGGATGCCATTTGGCCCATCAACACTGCACCAACTTTCCAACCCCATGACCTTGCTCATTTACCATGGCTAATCCACCTAACCTCTACTGAGGCATGCCCTCCACTACACTTCCTGAAGTCGCTGATTTTCTCCTTTGTTTTGTTGACATTGAGACTAAGATTATTGTTGTCACACCAGTTCACCAGATTCTATTTCTTTCCTCTACTGTGTCTTGTCATTATTTGAGATCCGACCCAGAACGGTGGTATCATCAGCAAACTTGAAATCAAGTTGGAGAGGAATTTGGCCATATGGCCAGAGGTGTATAAGGAGTATAGTAAGGCGCTGAAGACACAGTCTTCCAGAGCATTGGTATTGTGGATGATCGTGGAGGTGGTGTTGCCTATCCTGACTGACTACGGTCTGTGGGCTAGGAAGAGTAGGATCCAGTTGCAGAGGGTGGAGCCGAGTCCCAAACCACAAAGTTTATCTAGGTTCTCCAGGGTTCAGTGTATGACCAGGGCAACGATGATTGCTATGGACCTATTGCGGCAATAGGTGAAGTGCAGTGGATCCAGGCAGTCTGGGAGACTGGAATTGATTTGTGCCATGACTAACCTTTCAAGGCACTTCATAATAGTGGATACCAGAGCCATCGGATGATAACCGTTAAGGTACACTGCCTGGCTTTTCTTTAGTACCAGGATGATGATCATCTTCTTGAAACAGGTAGGAACCTCTGCTTGGTGTAAAGAAAGGTTGAAAATGCCTGCGAATACCTCTGCCAGTTGGTCTTTGCAGGATCTTAGTGCCCCTCTGGTTACCCCATCCAGACCAGTTGCTTTCCGTGGGCTGACATCTTAGAAAGCTGCTCCGAGGTTGACAATAGTGGCCTCGGGTACAGAAACTCAGCGCACAGAGCAGTTGAACCAGGAGCACTCCTCGTCACAATAGATGGCTCGGCACTCTACACCAGCATCCCCCACAATGATGGCATTGCTGAAACTGCCTCAGTACTCAACGCTGACAACTGCCAGTTCTAGATACAATTTTACAACTCATCAGCTTCATTCTGGACCACAATGTCTTCACCTTCAATAACCAGTTCTTCATCCAGAGACACAGAACAGCCATGGAGACCAAATTTGCACCTCAATATACCAACATCATTATGCAGAGGTTTGAACAAGACTTCTTCGCCACACAGGACCTTCAACCGATGCAATACACAAGATACATCGATGACAATTTATTACATTAATAGTGTGATAACGCAAGTTGCTGTTGAACTTGTATTGCACTTTTCAATCTGTCAAGACATCCTAAAGTGCTTTACTGCCAATGAAGCATTTTTGAAGTATATTCACCGTTGTCATGTAACTGCAAACTGTTCAATGAAGATTAGTGGATGCTGGTGTGTTTAACATATAATTGTCAATTATAGTGATGGTGCTATTTGCCTGGTTTAAATGATTGCCCAAGTTAAATGTGGGGGGCTTAAACACTGGGGACCTGTATCACCAAATACAGCGTGATTGTGTAGTATAATTGGTTAATTTTTGACACCTTTTTTCTTTCTTTAGACTCATGGTGAACAAATCACTGAAATAAATATATGATAGTATCAACAAGTTCCACTCCACCATCAGACTCATCATAGACTACTCTCCGGAACTGGGTGCATTCTTGGACACACGCATCTCCATTAAGGATGGTCACCTCAGCACTTCATTGTACTACAAGCCCCCACATTACCTCACAATGTTCCACTTTTCCAGCTTCCACCCTAAACACATCAAAGAAGCCATCCCCTACAGACAAGCCCTCCGTGTACAAAGGATCTGCTCAGATGAGGAGGATCACAACAGACATTTTCAGACGCTGAAGGATGCCCTCATAAGAACAGGATATGGCGCTTGAGTCATTGATCAACAGTTCAGACGCGCCACAGCGAAAAACCACACTGACCTCCTCAGAAGACAAACTGAGGAGTTTGTCCTCAGTTTGTGAGGACTGCTAAGATCTCTGAACTTGCTAAGATCTTAGTGACAATTTGCTTTGCTTTTATTATTGAAGTTGGGTGACCTTAATCTATACAAGAAAGTCTCACAACATTAGAATAAAGTCCAACAGGTTTATTTGTAGCAAATACCACTAGTTTTTGGAGTACTGCCCCTTCATCAGATGAGTGGAGAATTCTGATCACAAACAGGGCATATAAAGGCACACACTCAGTTTACAGAAAACTAATTAGAATGCAAGACTTTACAGCTAATCAAGTCTTAAGGTGCAGACAATGTGAGTGCAGATAGCATTAAGCATAGGTTAAAGAGATGTGCATTGTCTCCAAACAGGACAGTAAGTGAGATGTTGCAAGCAAGATGTTGCAAGGTGGACAGATTACCCTTCATTTTCTAGTACTTCCCAGGAGCAGAGAAGCTATGACATCTTCTCTGGAGTCTTCAACATGTCATTGATGAAAACGAAAGTTTGCCAAGGCCTTCCTCACACCTCCACTTCTTGCCTTCAAACAACTGCACAACCTTAAAGAGACCATTGTCCGCAGCAAATTACCCAGCCTTCTGGAGAACAGTGATCATGACACCACACAACCTTGCTACAACTTCTGCAAGACATGTCGGATCTTCGACAAGGATGCCATAATCTCACATGAGAACACCATTCACCAGGTACATGGCACATACTCTTGCAGCTTGGCCAATGTTGTCTACCTGATACGCTGCAGAAAAGGCTGTCCCAAGGCATGGTACATTGGGGAGACCATGCAGACGCTATGACAATGGATGAATGAATGCCACTCGACAATCGCCACGCAAGACTGTTCTTTTCCTAATGGTGAACATTTCAGCGGTTACAGGCATTCGGCCTCTGATTTTTGGGTAAGCGCTCTCCAAGGCAGCTTTCATGACACTCAACACCGCAGAGTCTCTGAATAGAGACTGACAGCCAAGTTCTGCACACATGAGGATGGCCTTAACTGGGATCTAGGATTCATGTCACACTATTTGTAACCCTCATAACTTGCCTGAGCTTGCAACATCTCACTTACTGTCCTGTTTGGAGACAATGCACATCTCTTTAACCTATGCTTAATGCTATCTGCACTCACATTGTCTGCACCTTAAGACTTGATTAGCTGTAAAGTCTTGCATTCTAATTAGTTTTCTGTAAACTGAGTGTGTGCCTTTATATGCCCTGTTTGTGATCAGAATTCTCCACTCATCTGATGAAGGGGCAGTACTCCAAAAACTAGTGGTATTTGCTACAAATAAACCTGTTGGACTTTATTCTAATGTTGTGAGACTTTCTTGTATAGATTAAGGTCACCCAACTTCAATAATAAAGGCAAAGCAAATTGTCACTAAGATCTTAGCAAGTTCAGTGTCTCAAACTTAGTGACTGACTTCAAAGATTTGATCACTATGCCTTTTTTTTCAGTACAATAGACACCTCTAATGAAGAAAACTTTTGATAGCTCTCACCAAGAAGGGATTTGACTTCCAACATGTCTGTCTTTTTCAGCTGCAGTTATTAGCGCCAGTTCTGGGATTCATCGCTCTGTGTACACTATGCTTTCTGGAAAGAATGCAAAGCTTTTCAAAACTGGTTGCTTGGTTCACCTTGTTAATACATTCAGAGCAGGTCTTGGTGAATTACAAATTGACAGAGATGCACAGTGACGAAAATATATGGTCATTTTTTGTCATCGGCAGTGCAATTTGAAAACATCAAAGAATTGGAAGGGATTGTTGATCTGCAGTGGGTTGAGGTTATCAAGCATGTAATTACACACTGCTTACCATTGGGAAAAGCTGTGAATCACATTTTAAAATGATGGCCTGCTTTGTTCTCATGCGTCAGCAGCACAGATTGTTCAAGTCATTTGCAGAAGCTCCTTGTAATAGATGAAGAGCAGCACAAAGGTGATAATGAATGCACTCACCAAAATGTTATTGCCATCTACCTTACATGCTAACTTGTTCTCTGTGTTTGAAGAAGTCAACCTCAAGTTGCATTCCTTGGATGCATCCGTGCCTTATCCAATATTGCCATTCAACTCTCCTGAAGATTAATGCATTATTTACTGCACAAAAACTAGAACATACACTGGTTCACTGGCCTGATCACCAAAGGCAGGAAATAATAAATAACTTCATCATTGTGTGTCCAGGCAATTAGTTCATTTCTTTAAAAAAATGATCTGGTCTGATAATTAACAATGGTTTTTCCCCGAGATGTCTGACTATGAATGGTGAAGGTCCACCTCAACTCTCTAACTGAGTTGAGGGATATCATCAGTTGATTGTCTATATAAAAATACTGTATTCTTGCATCAGTATTGAAGGATGTTGGTCAGGAAAATCCATTCCACAGAAATATAAACAAATATTTAGAACATACAAGCATTTGAGAAATCTGTACACAGGCGTAATTTGCCTCATTCACATCCCATCAACAACATGTGGATCATTGATGGGACAAAGTGGGATGATTGTTTAATAATTGTACTGTTGATCCACTAAAGGCTGAAGTGCAAATATAATGCCATTACCAAATGACATGTTGTGAATTTAACCTTTTCTATATCTAATCATGGTCCGTTGAATGCTGCAACATTAAAAGAAAAATATCTTAGCAAATGGTTTAACTGTGAGACTAGACATTTGTAAACTATTATAATCAATTGTATAATGTGTTCCACTAAATCTAAAAGATCGCAGTAAAGGAACACTTACTGCCAGATTTCACAGTTACATCAAACTTTGAGTGGAACCAGCTAAGGCATATATTGTATGAATCGTACAAAATGCTATGTTAACATATAGATGAAAAAGTAACTAAATTTCTGTTTACGTTGAACAATAGTTAGAAAACTATTCAATTTACAGGTGAAATTACTGAGTTAAATTGAATGTATGAATTTAGGATGTATAAATCAAAATTATTTTGGTGTTCTTGAACCATATTGGCAACATATCTTCAAGTCTTGACTAAATATTTAATTTCAAAGCAAATGGGGCAAAAAGTGCACCAGATAGTATCATTTTAAGGTGAAAAATTCCAAAGTTCCTCAAAGTGAGAGTGTGCCTCCACTCAATCGCTTCACTCCCTCAGACCGTACAGTTCCTCGTACGGTCTGCATCTTTTTCTTCATTTAAGTATTGGTAAAATATTGGTTAGCCCTGCTAAATAGTGAATTGATAATCTGCTTGCAGATGGACTAAATGGTGTGCAGGATTTCCCAGTCCAGAGTGAAAGGAACCAGTGATAAAGACAAGGGCTGTGATGAGGTCTGCAACAAAGTAGTCATGTGGAACACTAAGTGCACATTGCTGAGCTAATGGTAAATAATTGCTGCTTGATACACTGTTGTCAATATGATCCATCACTTTGCTTAAGATTGAGAATAGACTGATGGGGGCAGAAATGGTTGAATTCAATGAGGGGGATTTTGTGGTCTTGTTCAGTCCGAAACTGTAAAATCCTACCTGAGGTCAACGGACCTTCCCATGCTCCACCTCTCATCCACTCCAATTCCTATGGTAAGCAGGCTGGTAAAATTTAGGCTGATTTATCCTCCTTTTAATAAAAAGGGACATAATTCAACAATTTTTCATATTTTCTGGTAAATGCCAATGGTTGCAGTTGTACTAGGTGATGCATAGCTAGTTCTGGAGCACACATCTACCATCTACAGCACTACTACTGCCCCAGTAAGTGCCCATAATTTTAGTTGTATTCAATGCACACAGCCCTTTCTTGATCTGTGAAGTCTCGAAATGAATCAAACTGATTGAAGACTGGCATCTGTGATGCAAGAGAAAGACAACTTGATCATTCACTTGGCATTTCTGGAGTGTGGTGTCATTGGCCCTATATTAAAATGGAAAGAAAACTCCCTCTGTAAGATAAGTGACCTTTATGAAAGTGTTCCATGAGATCAAATGCATAAGGCACATACCTTTTTCACCTGGTTATGTTTTTTCTCATCTTTTGTTATCATTCATTTTGGTAGCCTCTGATTTTCTCTGCAACTTTTTTTGAATTGTCCTAATCTCTCTATCCATGCCTTAGAGCTATTAGTGGTACAATGACCAATCAGGGCTGAGCTGTCTCTTTTGCATTTAAACAAAAGCTTGGCAGTTAACTGGTGTATTCACTATGGCAATGTCTCTACCAATCAGATACCTCTCACCAACCAATCAGCATTCTCTTCTCATGCAGTCTAAACTTTGTTCCAGTGAAAAATTGAGGAAGTTAAGTATTAAAATGAAATTGGGATAAAATAAAGATATAAAAAGAGAATCAATGAGTGCAGTTGCTTGAAGGGGTGCTTTGATATATGAATTAGCATACTCATTGGAAAAATAAGTATTCACCTATATAACTAGAGGAAAATGCAGGAAAAAGAAAAAGGGAAGGAAAAGAAATACAAATGAAAGACTTGAACTAGAGATGCAGGAAAAGCAAAAGGAAGGAAAGAAAGGAAAAAGAAAGAGAAAGTTTTTCAGAAGAATTTAGAAATGGAGAAGTTAGCAATAGCAGATGGAGAAAAAGGGGAGGGATAGTGACTTTCAGATTATAATACTGGAAGTTAAAGCAGTAACACTCAAGCAGGTTAGGAATCAGTTAGTTCTAGACATGAACCTAATGGAGAAATGTTTAGATTTGTACAGGCGCTTCCAAGATTTGATGAAAAGGATGTGGAGATATCCTTTAATTCATTAGAGAAAATAGTGAGACTAAAGAAATGGCCACAAGATATTTGGGCACTGTCTATGTGTCTTTGTCAGAGGAAAGGTCTGGAGATTATGTACAGTGAAGAGAACTATATTGAATGCTCATAAGTTAGTAACAGATTTATAGAGAGAAGTTTCAAAATATAAAAAAAGGACAGACATATTGAATTTGAAAGGGTTAAACAAATTTTTTTTTTGGATAGGTAAGAACATTAAAAGTAGAAGAAATCTATGAGGCTCTTAAGGAAGTAATCTGTTGGAAGAATTCAAAGATTCAATACCTACAGTGAGAAGAACTCATGTGGAGGATCAAAGAGTGTTAGGCAAGCTACAAAACTTCCTGATAACTATGTATTGGTCAAAGTCTTTCTTTCAACACACTTTTCAATCTGAAAAAGATGGAAATGGGAAGGTGCAAGAAAAGGAAACCAAGCAAGGAAGGCAGCGATTGAAAAATTCAAGGAGACTTCACCTCAAAATAAAAAGGATGGTGTTGAGGGAATGAAGGCTTATGAGGAAAGTTAGATGTGTTCATTGTAATAAACTAGGCCATATAAAATAACTATGTTGGGATTCAATGGTGAACTGGTTGGAGTTATATGTCTTAAGAAAGGGAATATTAAATCAGAACAGGAGAACAAGAAAAACTGTTAGGGTTTGTATACTGAGAAGAACAAACAATAGGATTGAAAATGTATATACAAATTGTACAGGGCAGTGTGAACAACAAGTGGCTGATGTATTTAAGTGTTTTACGTGAAGGGAAAACCTTCTCATGTCTACAGAATGGAATGGGGAAGGCTTTGCATATCTTCTCACATTAAACCAAATTGAAAATATACACCACTAATGACCAGTGCTCCAAATTACCCTTCTGAGTTTTGGGACATCCTCACATTTAACATCAATGGGATTCTTAACATTTTCCTTTACAAAGAGTATTACAAATCTATCGTGAAGAGTGCAGGACAAAATACTTTGACAGTATGTCATCTTTTACAGCAATGCTCAAGCTTCATTACTTTAAAAATTCACACCAAAATAAAAAATGGTTTGAATTACTTTTTCTTAGCAGTTGCAAACTTTTCCAGCCTTTTGATTTATTATAAAATAATAAAGATATGAGAGCTATTTTCCAATCTTAAATACTTTTCCAAATGTAATTAAATTACAAAACTTCAATAAAAGGCACACTAATTTTATACCAAATGATGAATGGTCAAAATGTTGGCTCTCGTCTCTCCTCGCAGATGCTCAGATCTGCTGAGATTGTTCAGCAATTCCTGTTTCTGTTACTAACTTTACACTACTTTCTAATCTATGGATGCTTTTTAGCCAAATAGATAATCCAAATAAAGAGTACTTGACATTTTAATAACAAAATTCATTGTTATTTTCAGCCTGCTTCACTCATCAATAGTCATATTTTGCATCTTATACAAAAATAGAGAGCTCCTACTTCAGCAGGAAGACACCAAATATCATAATAGTATAAACTGCACTGAACTCTTCAGGTGAACAAACTCTTTCAGACTGCAGTGATGGCAATTAATTACATACAGATTATTTTTGCAAAGTGATAATATTTTATCAGTAATATATTCCTGGTTGTCATGGTGATGCTCTTCTCGTTTGTGCTTTCGTATCTCCTCCTTCTTCACAACTTTCAAACTCAGATTAAGTGTGGGATGAGGCTTCCAGCGGGTGACCTCTCTGTTTCTGGGTATCATTGTAACTGTTCCAAATTGTTCAGTACCATTTGATGCATTCTCCTCCTGGGATCCTGACACTGGATTATTAATGTGTCATGTAGCTTGTCAGTACCAGCTAGGAAATCATAATTACATCCTTCGTGCAATTTTTTTCATGTGTACCCATTCAGAATACTGCACCATTGTAATACCGTTATAATATGAATACGTCACACAGGGAGCACTGTTTGACTATGTGTTCACCAGTTCTTCTTATTGATGTCTAATCCCTCCATATGCATCAGTACAACAGGAATAGCTGTTTTCATTACTGTGATTGTGCATGATAAAACAAATTGACTCTCATTGCTCCGACTGACATTAATTTAGACCTGGATTGGGTTTGACAAAGAAAACAGATAAGTCTGCCACATTATAATTTGGTATTTGCTGCCAAGCTAAATCTAATAGGATCCTCTTCCCAATAATTGGCTTAATTGCTGTTGTTAAACCTCTCATGTTAAAACGTTGCCACGTTATTAAACATGTGGAAAAATCAGAGTACTATTATTACTGCCTAGGATTTATACCAGATATCTGCATGGGGTTAGGTTGGCATTAACAGTTATCAGTAGGGAATTGTAAACTTCTTTAGTTGTGAATAGCAATGCTACTTTTAACAAAACAAGTTTCCTCGATTAGGAGATTACAGTCATGCCTAAAACTATGGTATACAAAGAACGATGGCTATAATAATTTTAAACATAAGCAGCAAGTGAATAAAAGAAGGAAATGTGACTTATAATGCACACTAGCCAAGCAAATGCGGCTGTAAAATTTTATTATAAATATTCAAAGAGGAAAACACTGCACATAAAGGGTAGTGTTTTGAATGGAATTAAAGACTAAATTGTGCCCCAAATTAGACTCATTTTCAAAAGTGTTTTGCATTTGAACACAAAGGGCAAATTTCCCTTCCATTTCACCTGCCATAAGAATCGGAGCAGATGAGGGGCGAACTAATAAAAGATCTATTCATCTTAGGTTGGATTTTTCTGGCTTCAGGGTGATGCTGATGGAAAATCCTACCCAAAATTTGTCATGAGCTACCACAATCAAACAAAACATAATGACTACAAATTTCAGCTCCATGGTGCTAGGGATGCAATTTCAATACCAAAATAAGGTACGTACAACTTTCACTCATTCCTGATATGGGCCACGCCTAACACCATCAATATGGGCTTCATATCTGTGCACAAAAAGTAGGTTAATCGTCTAGTTTTATCAAATATCACCCAGTTCATCATCCATTGCTACATCAGAGAGGTAGTAAAGGGTGCAAAATTCATCGCTTTAGCATTGTTGAAGGCAGCATTGTAGAAGCATATAATTGTTTTGCTGGGACATAACACAATTCTTTGTGGCCAGTTTCTTATTTGACTAGGAAAAAGGGAGTGTGTGCAGCTGTCCCCTATATGTACTGGAAGGTTGTGAATGTGGACCACCTTGACATCATACAACCCAACTATTAACGTGAAAGACTCAACTTTGGACCTTGCAAGTCCAGGAAATGTATTCATAATTACTTAGCCAATATGTAGAAGCATGAATCTTCAAGGGCTAAAGGATCAGGCACCAAGTTGCAGCTAACGTATTTAAATAACTTCTATTCAAAATTTTCAGAAAGTACTCTGGAGTGTCTTTGGAGGTTTTTAGTGAGTCCCTGGATTTGACAGAAAGTCTTATTGCATGTTTTTACAGGTCCACGTAAAGGTTTCAAAAAGTATGCATGCTATGGTTGTAGTTGTTCTCAGTCCCCAGCATGGAAAAGGAGATTGAGCAGAGACTGTGGAGAGAGAAGAGAATAAAGAACAAAAAACAAAGAAAAGCACAGATCAGGAAGAGGCCCTTTGGCCCTACGGCCCTACAAGCCCATGCCAATCATAACTAAAAACAAAACTGCAAAAAAAAACCTTCTGCCTTTACGTGTCCATATCCCTCTATTCCTTCCCTATTCATATACCCATCCAGATGTCTCTTAAATGGTGCTGGTGTGCCTGCTTCCACCACTTTGTTTGGCAATGTATTCCAGGTGCTCATCAGCCTCCGCATGATAAACTTCCCCTGCACATATCCCTTAAACTTTCCCCCCCTCACTTTCAATCTGTGCCCCCATGTAATTAACACTTCCACCCTGGGAAAGAGCCTCTGACTATCTACCCTATTGATGCTCTTCATAATTTTATAAGCCTCTATCAGTCCTTCCCTCAACCTCCATCTTTCCAATGAAAACAATCCTTGTTTATTTAACCTTGCCTCGTAGTCAACATCCTTGAGACCAGGCAACATCCTGGTGAACCTTCTTTGCACTGCCTCCAGTGGCTTAAGCTTAAAGTTTATTTATTAGAGTCATAACTCAGCTTACATTAACACTGCTATGAAAATCCCCTAGTCACCATACTCTGGCACTTGTTTGGGTACTCTCAGGCAGAATTTAACATGGCCAATGCACCTAACCAGCATGTCTTTTGAACTTTGGGAGGAAACCCACACAGATACAGGGAGAACATGCAGACTCCGCACAGACAGTGATCCAATCTGGGAATCAAACCTTAGTCCCTAGAACATCCTGGTTAACTTTTTTGCTCTCTCTCTAAAGCTTCCATATCTTTCTGATAGTGTGACAATCTGAATTGCATGCAATACTTCAAATGTGGCCTAACCAAGGCTGTATATAGCTGTACTCATTGGCCGAGACAATGAAGATAAGCATGCCATCTGTCTACTCAATCACCTTGGCCACCTGTGTTGCGACTTTTTGGGTACTTTGGACTTGCATGCCCAGGTCCCTCTGTATCCTAATATTCCTCAGGGTTCTGCCATTTACAATATAATTTACACTAAGTTTGATGCTCCATAATGCATCATCTTGCATTTGCCCAGATTAAATTCCATACTATTTCTGTGCCCAGGTCTCCAACTTATCTATATCCTGTTGTATCCTCCGAGAATCCTCAACACTATCAGGAACTCCATCAATCTTCATGTCATCCACAAACTTACTGATCAAAAGGCCCACACTTTCCTCCAAATCATTTTTATATACTACAAACAACAGAGGTCCCAGCACTGATCCACGCAGAACATTGCTCGCTACAGATTTCCAATCTGAAAAACATCGATTCATCACTACTTTCTGACTTCTATGACTAGGCCAATTCTTTTTTTTTTAAAAGAGCAACACAGCATGGGAAACAGGCCCTTCGGCCCAATGAGCCCGCGCCACTGTCATAACTATATAGTAGCAATTCCATTATCCTATTCTAAATTCTGTATCCTTCTAGTCAGCTTGCTCTGAATCCCTGATTGCAGTTTATGTACCAGTCTGCCATGTGGGACCTTGTCAAATACACATAAATTACATCCACAGCCCTTCCATCAGCAATTATCTTTGTCACTTCGGCACAAAGCTCAATCAAATTGGTGAGACATGAATTCCCCCATACAAAATCTTGCTGTCATTAACTAGTCCATTTTTTTTCAAATGTGCAAATATCCTATCCCTCAGTATCTTCCCCAAAAGCTTTCCTACTGTTGATGGCAGGTTCACTGGCTTATAATTTGCTGGATTATCCTTACTTCATTTCTCAAACAAGGGGAAAAAGCATTAACTATCCTCCAGTCCTTTGCAATTTCACCTATAGTGAAAGAGAATGTGAAAATATCTGTTAAAGCTCCAGCTGCTTCTTCCCTTGCCTCCCGCAGTAACCTGGGATAGATTCCATTTGGCAACGGAGACTTGTCTGCCTTAATGCAATTTAGGATACCCAACATTTTCTCCTTCAATATATTGATATTTTGTAAAGTGCTCACACACCTATCCCTGACCTCAACATCTATCATATCTTTTCCCTTGGTAAATACCATTATATAGTACTCATTAAGGATCTCACTCACTTCCTGTGGCTCCACACATAACTTCTCTCCATTGTCCTGTAGTGTTCCCACTCTTTCTCTTTATCCCTCTTGCTCTTAACATATGCATAAAAAGCCTTGGATTCTCCCAGGCCCTACTTGCTAAAGACATTTCAAGGCCCCTTTTATCTTCCTAATTCTACGTTTTACTTCATTCCTACTTTCACTGTACTTCTCAAAGGCTTCATCACCTTTTACTTGCCTAGAAAAATATTTTTGCTTCCTTTCTCCCTGGGCATTCATGGTTCCCAAGTTTTGCTATTTCTATCCTTCATTTTTGCAGGGACACATCTATCCTGCACTCCAATCAATTGGCCTTTAAAAGCTTCCCACATGCTAGATGTGGATTTGTCAGAGAGCAGAGATTGTGCAGAGGGCAGAGGCTACGGAGGGGTCAAAGGATAGGGAGAGGGCAGGGGGGAGAGCAGAAGCTTTGAAGGCAGAGGGTGTGGAGAGGGCAGAGAGTGGGAAGAGGGCAGAGGGTGTAGAGAGGGTGGAGAGAGGGCAGAAGCTGGGGAGAGGGCTGAAGGTACGGGGAGGGCAGAGGGTGTGGAGAGGACAGAGGGTGTGGGGGGAGGGTAGGGGAGGGGGGCAAAGGCTGGGGAGCTGGCTTAGGGTGTGGAGAGGATTGAGGATGTGGAGAGGGCAGACATTGTGGAGAGAGCAAAGAACAATACAGCATGGGAAACAGGCTCTTCGGCCCAACAAGCCCGTGCCGCCATTTTAATATTATGAGTGCCCTCCTCTACCTATGACATTTGTCTACACCTATTGGGGAAGATTTAGGAGAACCAATTTAGGAACAATTGTTAATCAAATCAGCCTAAGAGCACATTTTTGGGGTGTGGGAGGAAAGCAGAGCCTCCTGAGAAAACCCACGCAATCATGGGGAGAATATGCAAACTCCCGCAGACACCAGCCAAATCTGTGTATCTGCACAGCAAACAGTGATAGCCACTGAGCTGTCAGACGGTCCAGTTTAAGTGTACACTAATGTCATGAGGCAGAGGCTGGGGAGAGGGCAGAACGTCTGGAGATTCATTGGCATCCTGTGATTTAAGTCTCCATTCATTTTGTCTTGAAGTGTGTTCCATCACATTTTTTTTTCATTCATTCAGATATGTGCAGCATCAGCTAGGTATTTATTACCCATTCCTAATTGTGCTCGAGAAGGTGATGGTGAGCTACATTTTGAGCCACTGTACGCAATGTAGGTATATCCACACTGCTGTTTTTGGGGGGGGGGGAAGGAAGGAAGGAGTTCCAGGGTTTTGACTTCGCGACAAAGAAGAATCGGTGATAATATAAAGTATCAGGATGGTGATTGGTTTGGAGAATTTTCAGTTGGTGGCGTTCTCATGTGATTGCTGCCCTTGTTCTTCTAGATGGTACAGTCTGGGTTTGGAACGTGCTGTCTAAGGGGTCTTGCTGAGTTCGTACTATACATCTTCTCCACATCAGTGGCAAAAGGAGTGAATATTGTGGATGGGATGCCAGTCAAGTGGGTTGCTTTGTCCTGGGTAGTGTTGAGTTTCTTGAGTGTTGAGAGCTGCATTCATCCAGGCAAGTGGAGGATATTCCATCACACTCTGGAATTGTTCCTTGCAGATGATGGATGGGATCTGGGGAGATCAGGAGGTGAATTTTCCACTGTAGGATTTCATTGTCTCTTTGTAGATTCAGGCTTCGGGGAACTCAACCTTGATCTGTTTCTTCTCTGTTGCATGCACTATGAAGGTGTAATACACACTCAGCGATCTTCTGGCCCTGCCCATAAAAGGACTAGCAGCGTATCTCATCATCCAGCTATAGTATTTATGCGGCTAGTCCAGTTCTGTTTCTAATCAATGGTCATCCTCATGATTTTGGTAGTGGGCAATTCAGTGATGCTAATGCCATTGGATATTGGGGGGTGATTGTTAGATTCTCTCTTGTTGGGGATGATCATTGCCTGGCACTTGAGTGGCTTGGATGTTAGAGACCAATTGTCAGCCCAAGCCTGGATATTGTCTAGGTCTTGCTGCATTTGGTCATGGACTATTTTAGTATCTAAGAACGCATGAATGTTACTGTAGCATTATCAACAAACACCCCCACTTCTGTCCTAATGATGGAAGGAAGGGCATTGATGAAGCATGGGGAAATGGTTGGGCCCAGCACATTTCCTTGAGAATTCCTGCAGTGACGTCCTGGAACTGCGATGACTGACCAACAACCACAACCACCTTCCTATAAGTCAGGTATGATTTCAGCCAATGGAAAGCTTTCCCCTGATTCCTTGGAGCTACATTTTAAAATGTGCCTTGATAGTCACTCTCATTTCACCACCCTGTTCCACACATCCTCTCAACTTTTAGCAAAGGGCGGTATGGTGGCACAATGGTTAGCATTGCTGCCTCACACTGTCAGGGGCTGGTTTAAGACCTTGGGTCACTGTCTATGAAGTTTGCACATTCTCCCCGTGTCTGTGTGGATTTCTTCCATGTGTTCAGGTTTTCTCCTATAGTCCAAAAATATGCAGATTAGGTTGATTGGCCATATTCAATTACCCCCTAATGTTAGGGTAAATACATAGGGTTATGGGGACAGGGCCTAGATAGGATTGGTATAGGCCCAGGCTCAATGGGCTGAACGGTCTCTTTCTGCACTGTAGGGACTTTATGATTCTATCCTTTACATTATATACAGAACATCACTCCACATTTAGCAACCATCATTATCATTCATCTTAATCCTAATGCAAATGTTGCTTGGGTCTTATGGGCACACTCAGGAAATGTATTGCACTGATCTGGTGAGTTTCTCAACTTCATATTACATATCCCTACATATTATCCCTCTAACCTGGACACTAACAGGCAATTTCTTAGCATGGCTAATCAACCTAACCTGCACATCTTTGGACTGTGGGAGGAAACTGGAGTACCCGGAGGAAACTCAAATGGAATAGAATGAAGTGAACGGAATCGGCTGCCATCAGAGATGGTAGAGGCAAACTCTCTGGGGTCTTTTAAAAGACTTCTGGATGAGTATATGGAAATGAATGGGCTGGGGGTTGTAGATAGGTCTGTGGATTGGTAGATATAGATGTGATCGGCACAACTCGTGGGCCGAAGGGCCTGTTGTGCTGTATTGTTCTATGTTGTTCATGCATTCCCCGAGCAGGATTTTACAATCTCACTTGCCCCAGGCCAAAAACTCCTGCCCAAGGTCAATGGACATTTTCATGGTCCATTCACCACCCTCTAGGGTTCCCATGGTGAGCGGAATGAAAAATTCCACAGTCTGTTTTTTTTCACCCCTTGTAGAACAGAGCATGAAACATGAGAGAGTGTGAACACTGCAGCTGAGCTATGAGATATCATCCAGCTCAGAGATACAAAGGAGGCCCTGGAGATGTATGGCTCATCTGTATCTTTCTCAGTCAGCGATGGAAAGACAAGAAGATAACAGATAGCTAGTGACAGAATTGGGAGTAACGCCAGCACATTATTTCACCCACAACTGAATTATGAGAAAAATGGGTTTAGCGATTGTCAAAATCATGACATTGCTGCAATTGAATTATATTCTTGTATCTTTCACAGCCTTCACACATACAGCGGATGGAATTTTGTCTATAGTGTGCTATTACTGATAGTGAAAGTGGAATTGGACATCACTTCTGCTCTCTTACTTTTTACTGATTCCCTCATGACTGAAATTATAATTTAAAGTGCCGCACAGTATGTGGGAGACCCATGCAATTCTGTGAGAGGAGTTGCTCTTTGGTGTTAAATCTGGCCTTTAGCTGACAATGTTGCAATTGCAGGCATGCTATATAAAGCCACTGGTCAAACAGGGGGGCCCTGCATCATGACCAAAATTTATCTGCCCAAGTCCATTGCCCAACTCCATCACCATTAACATAAACCTTATTGAATGCACAAAGATGGTACAAATGTTTTTCAAAATTAAATTCTACTTGTAAATAGTTCACATTACATTGGTTTCTCTATTCTTGTGTGCTCCATTATTTGTTGAGGTGAGCTTAGTCAGAAAGATAAAATATACTGGCATGTCTTATGGTTAGCACACATTGATGACTACAGAGAATTTAGGGACATTTCCTTTATTCTAGATGAAGCACTGTTGTGTTTTTTGTTTGTTCTTTATTGAATGTTCATGCTTTAGTCTAATGGTGTCCTCACTGTTTTGTGGGACATGGATGAACTTGTAGATTCAGCTGGCCCTTCCTTCTATGTATTGTGAAGGATATTGTCCTTTACAATACAACAGGTCGCTCTCACTGTGGATAAGTAAAATGTTGATGGTAAACTCAAAACCCTGTAAGGACTCTGTTATCCAACCTTCTGAGATGAACACACCATATGGCCAGTACTAGCATCCCTTTAAGTCCTCCCATTTTCTTACCCTAACTGACTGTATCCTCAGACCAATAGGGAGGCTGAGGGAGGAGTACACACCATTAAGGACCTACTCAGAACGCTGAAGAGTTTGTGTTAGCCAGGCTCAGTTATTGTCAGTGTTGCAGGACAATTTCTCCCCTTTTCAGCATTTATTGGGCTGCAGGCTAGGAACCCACCTTTTTTTTCTTTCCCATATGTTGATATCAAACATCATGGTAGAAGACAATAGTCATGCAAGAAAAAGGGAAACAAGTTACAGAACACTTTCAAGTCCGCACTTTCACCTAAGAGAGGACTCATGACTTTTCTATTCTTGAAGAATGAATGATGTTGTGGATCAGCGAACCGCAGTGCGAACGGACAATAATGGGGAAATTACAACAACCAAAATTATATTTCCGGATGGAAACTGGCAGGGAGACAGATTATTATTTGAATGGGTGTAAATTGAGAGAGGTGGATACTCAGTGAGACCTTGGTGTCATTGTGTTTCATTTGCTGAAAATAAGCATGCAGGTACAGTAGGCAGTAAAGAAGGCAAATTATATGTTGGTCTTCATAGCGAGAGGATTTAAATTTAGGGATAGGGTAGGTTTTCCTGCAATTTTATAGGGCATTGGTGAGGCCGTACTTTGAATATTGTGTGGAGTTTTGATGTCTTTATCTGAGGAAGAGTATAGCAAAGGTTTACTAGACTGAGTCCTGGGATAGCAGGTCTGTCATGAGGAGAGACCAAACCAATTGGTTTTATTCACAGGAATTTAGAAGAGAAGGGATTTCATAGAAACTTATAAAATTCTAATAGGTTTAGACATTGTAGATTCAGAAAGAATGTTCCCAATGATGAGGGAGTCCAGATCTAGGGGTCATTGTTTGAGGATAAGGGATAAACATTTTAGAACTGAGGTGAGGAGAAATTTCTTCATCCAGAGGATGGTAAGTATATGGAATTCACTACCACAGAATGTAGTTAAGGCCAAAACATTGAGTGATTTCAAGAAGAAATTAGATAAAGTTCTTGGGGCTAAAGGGAATCAGGATATTGAATTTGATGATCCGCCATAATCAAAATGAACGGCACAGCAGGCTCGAAGGGCCAAATGGCCTACTTCTGTTTAAAGTTTTTGTGTTTCTATGTAAGCAGTGCACTCTGATAAGGTTGAGGAAGCTGAACCTCTACTTGGACATTGTTTTGATGTAGTTAATTTCTACTGCAACCTCAGCCCCTCTTTTGTGAGCAATCCTCCTGTACATGTGCTGATCTCAGCATGAGGGAATTACAGATCGGTTAGCCTAACATCAGTAGTAGGAAAATTCTACCATCTATTGTAAAGAATGTGATAATAGGACATTTAGAAAATATCAACGAAATTGGACAAAGTCAATCATGTCTCACAAAGCTTTTAGAAAAGATTCGGGAAAATGAGTGATTGTGCGGATGATTTTCAGAAAGCTTTTGATTAAATCACAGACTAGATTAATGTGCAAAATGAGAGCACATGAATGCATTGAGTTCATCGGGGAAGGAGTGCATTGGAACCTGCGATTTTACCTGCCTTCATCTTGTGGTCTGTTATGTCTTACAGACCTTGTCATAGTCAGCAGGAGTCCATTTTGCTAGCCTGGGATTCTAACTTGGATATGTATTGTCTTTTGAAATCATTGACGGATCTCCTTAGATCATGTTTGACTTTCTTGTATAGGTCCGTGTCACCTGACTTGAATGCCTCAGACCTGGACTTCAGCAAGCAGTGAACATCCCTGTTCATCCATGGTTTCCAATTTGGAAACATGCGGATTTACTTCTTCGGCACACAGTCTTCTACACACTTACTGAAGAAGTCAATTTCTATAGTCGCATATTCGTTCAGGCTGGTCACAGAGTTGAGAGATGGAAACAGATGGTCTTTCTGTCCTACACAGCACAAGTGCATCCTATCCTGATTGCATCTAATTAAATCCTCCAAGGTTGAAAAGACTTGGATTCATATAAGCATGCCCTGCCAAATATTTATGAGAAGGAGTAACTAAGGTACTAGTTGCAATAAGTGAGCAGGTGGGGCAATGAGAAATTGAAATATCCACCTGAACTGCTGCTGAAACTTATCTCTGTCTCCCTGAGCACTGCATGGTCACTAAAATCAAGTTGAACACAATTTAAAAAGATATCATTAACATCTCCTGAGGATATTTATTGTGCTAGTCATTAACTACTTGAATACAGTTATTAAATCTCTGACTTTGGTGAGTAGCAGCCAAACAACAACCTCAAGTAAAGCAAGAATTTTAATCCCACTACTCCCAACTCACCAGCTTCTGGGGGTTAAAATACCTCCAAAGAGCAAGGACCAGGAACAATTTCTCTTCAATTTTATTTGAAGCCAATTTCAAAAAAGCAATGAAAAAAACACAACTATAACAAGTAACTCAAACAAATCAAAAGGAGAAAAATGGTTTTAAAAAGAAAACCTATTTGTGATTTGAACCGCCTCCTCAAGAGCAAATAGAAGTGGGTAATAAATGCTGACCTTGATTACATTCCAAGAACAAATACAAAAAAGACACCATCAATTGAACTAAACAAAAGCAGTGTGGGAAATGTGAAGCAAAAGCCAACGGTTACTGTCAAAAAGTTAATATCAAGTGAAAAGCACCAGATAAAACTTCAAGGCAAAGAGTGATATTTCCATGGTGATACATACCTACACAGCATGCCTGTCAAACAAATGAAAATCGTGAACAATTGTGGGGGAAAGAATTCATTTTTAAAAATCTATTTATCATTTAGAAAACCAAAATGACCCAAGCTGAACTGAGATGAGTCAAAATGATGAAAGCCAACATTTACCTTTTGAAACTGCACTCATGTGATGCTATTCTGAAAGTGTTTCTACTTTCATGATTCAGAGTAATTAGCAATGACAATGCATAGCCAGTTCACTGTCACTGTTCAGGTAAAGAGAGCACCATAGGATGGAGGAAGGAGACTTAAGGAGCATTTCCACTGGATGCAACAAAACAAATGTCTTTGCTAAGGTGAATGGTAGAATTGTGGGAAGTGGTGTTCATTGAAGGGGATGTTTGAGGTCATCTACCCTGGGTCAAAGAAGCACAGTATTTTCTAAATTATGAGATACCAGCAACCATGAAGCAGCAAAGTGACTTGAGTGTCTTTCGACAAGAAATTATTGAACATGGCCAAGTCAAAATCATCAAGAAGTACTGTTGCCTCACTGCGCCAGGGACACAGATTCAATACTGGCCTTGGGTCACTATCTGTGGAGTTTGCATATTTTCTCAGTGTCTGCGTGGGTTTCCTCTGGGTGCTCTGGTTTCCTCCCACACTTCAAAGATGCGCAGATTATGTTAATTGGCCATGCTAAATTGCCCCTTAATTTCAGGGGGATGAGGAGGGTAAATGTGTGGGCTTACAGGGATGAGGCCTGGGTGGGATTGCTGTCGGTGCATGCTCGATAGGCCAAATGGCTTCCTTCTGCACTGTAGATTCTATGATTCTAAGATTAATTGGGCTTTAAACTGAAGACTCCATCCTTGGATTAGACTTCCTCATATCTCCCAGTTTGGGAATTAAACCTATCTGCTCCTGTAGTCTACCTTGGAGTCTTTCCCACTGGGCAGAACATCAAACTGTTCAAGGAGATACCACATCTCTTTTGTTTTCTACAGACGTAGCAAAACAAAGAGAACATGGAGTTAACTTTCTCAGAGCATCTGGCTTTCCTGACATCCAGAGTACCATTAATGGGACTGGAATCTCTTTTTTAAAAGTTTGTGTATTAGTGTCACAAGTAGGCTTACATTACCACTACAATGAAGTTACTGTGAAAATCCCCTTGTCGCCACACTCCACCAGCTGTTTGGGTACACTGAGGAAGAACTTAGCATGGCCAGTGCACCTCTACACAACTTTCAGACTGTGGTTCGAAATTGGAGCACCCGGAGCAAACCCACACAGATATGGGGAGAATATGCAGGCTCTCCATAAATGTTGATCAGGTGAGAAATTGAACCAGAGTCCTGGAGCTGAGAGGCAGCAGTGCTAACTACTGTGCCACTGTGACGCCATTTATAGTGCAGAAGGAGATCATTTGACACATCGAGCCAGCACTGACAACAATCCCACCCAACCTCTATTCCCGTAACCCCATCTATTTACCCTGCAAGTCTCTCTGACACTAACGGGCAATTTATCATTGGCAAATCAACCTAACCCACATATCTTTGCAATGTGGAAGGAAACCGGGGCACCTGGAGGAAATACATGCAGACAAGGATAGAACATACAAACTCGACGCAGTCACCAAGGGCGGAATTGAACCCGGGTCCCTGGTGCTATGAGGCAGCAGTGCTAACAACAGTGCCATCATGCCACCCTGACATGGCAATAAAGCTCCACAAGGTAAAATTAGTTAGGCCCTGTACAAAGAGCTCAAGGCTAGCCTGAAACTGGACCTTAGGCCCCAGTACAATAATTGGAAGCTCCTGGTGTCTTTCACACCTTCACTATGAACTCACTCATTTGAAGCAGCCAAATTTTGACATGTTTGTCTCACTAGCAGCAACTCTTATCTAAGGGGTGAAGACAGAGCATGGTGGAGGAAGAACAGGCAAGCAGACTGACCTTAGCTGATATTTCTTCACTGATAATGCCCAGTGTTCTTTCACTCTGGACCTATGAGAGATGGCAAAAAATGTGCAAATATTGGGTGGAATTTTACAACCTCATTGCACCTGTTTTGCAGCAGGAAAATGTCATAAAATCGGGCATGTGGCGGCTTGACGAACGTGATGGCCCATTTTACCAAAAAAAACAATTTGGCACCATTAGATGTCCATCCAAAACAGGTGAAACATCAATTTTCATTTTTTTGATTCATCATAATGTCATTAACCAGCTTCTCTCCCAATCGTCCCAGCTCACCCGCCATAACCATCTCTCTCATTGCAGCCAGGTCTGTCAAAAAAACACCTCCACTGTAAAATTCGGATTGAAGCGCTTGATCAGCAAGGGTAAATGAGGGGGGTAAGTCTCTGCGTTCAACCTGCTCTGTGCTGCTTTGAGGGGGTTGTTTTGTGGAGGCCATTTTGCATTTTGGGAGCGTGTGGGGGGGGGTTGCTATTATCATGGGATCCAACCTCAGACTCTTAGCACAGAGCCAGCTCCAATTACTGACCTCGCAACTCAGTGTTGACTCTGGGTCATAGTGCAGGCAGCAGCAAGCACTGTTGCAGGTGGAGGTGGGCTGAAAAATTTCTGAATTGGCAGTGCTGCAGCCTCAGGACTTGTCAAGCAGCAATGTCTATAGCCACAACTGCATGGGTTCTGTGTGTATGTTCAAGAGTTGGGGACAGCAGAAGGTGGGGGGGGGGGGGGGGGGGGGGGGGGGGGGTCGTATTGTCATTCTGGGATGCATTGGATGTTATGGGGAGTGTGTGGTGCTGGGGTTCTGTGCAGCGGTATGGGGAGTATCTGTTGCTAGCGGTCTGTGGGTGGGTGATATGGGGAGTGTATATTTCCAATCTGTTGGCCGGTGCTCATTTCTATGCTCCAACCCGACCAATGGTCCAATGCCCTCCTCCAGTGCCTGTTCGTCAAAGACGGTAAGGATCAGGATCTCAGACACACTACGCCTGTCTTCACTCTGTCCAGATGATTATGGATATTCTTCTCCTGTGGGTTCAGAAGCAGCCATGTCAAATCTGATGGCAAGAGTCCTGCAGGTTCTCAGGAGTGACCCTCAGAGGGAAGGGTTGGATGGGAGTAGGGAAATGCTTGGGGGACACTGGTTGAAAGCATGCATAGTGCGGGGACAGTGCCTCCACCCTCAGCAACCTGGCCAGGTCAGCATCTGAAAATCAGGGAGCTGTCTTCCTGGAGACCATTTCTTCCAGCACTGCCTGCCTGTCTGCCTGTCCATGGGGTTTTCACAGAGCTCTATGTTGTTAGGACAGGTCAGCTGCAAGAAGTTTGGGCAAGTTACGTGCCTGTGACTGCATTCCAGTGAGTTTAAAGCAGTTTGCTTTGTTACCATAAAGGGAGAATCAAGTTAGTACTCGTGGGCGTGCTGATGGAACGGCGGGGGTATTTGTGCCTCTGTGATGATCAGGACAGGGCAGAAAGGGGAATCATGTCGGGCAGCCACTGGGGCCAGTAGGGTGATAAGAGGGCTATATGCCAAGAGGTCCAGGATAGGGTGGAGTTAAGGGGCTCAGTAATTTTGGGGGGGAGCTGGGGTCTGTATCTGACCTGTGGATATTCTGTCAGCTGAGCTGGGGCTCTTTTGGTTTTCCTGTGCGTGCGCAGTCTGTGACTCCAATCTGAGCTGCTGGCTGTCTGACAAATTAGGCCCTGGCCACAGCCTATAGTGACTAGAAACAATCTAACCCATAATTTCAAAGATTAAGCTCGTAAAATTGGGAATGAAAACTTGCCCGAAAATGGATCAGCAACTCTCCCATTTTCACGCTAGCTGGACACTTAGAAAGAATCTCAAAGTTCTGCCCATTGTGTCAGCTGAATAGCAACAGCAATGTGCTTTAAATTGAATTTCTCAGCTCAGAAACTTGCACTGTCTCTCCAGATGTCAAACTCTCAAACTCTTCATATTTGTCTACATTCGCTGATATGCACTATTGCTGCACCTTTCAATCTCTGTTCAAATTAGTACTGAAAAACCCAGGAAGCTGACAGCTGCTCTGCTGCTGGCTCTTATTTGGGCATATCTAAGTGAGGCCATTGTTGAGGAACACGCAGAGAACACTCAGGGGAAGCGTTTGAAAACACAAAAGCAGTGAAAACATTTTCCAGCACAATTTTCTCACTACGCAATCCCAACGCTATTTATATATAAGTGCTGCAATGACTTCTGTCAGGATTAAACCTTTCTGAATAACTTAATTGTGCAACATACTGTGTGTGCAATGATAACTCGTGGCCGATCCTTCTCTGACTTAATTGGGATTCTCCAGACTTATCAAACCACCTGAAGTAGTAATTTAACAAGGCAATTTTCTGCTCAATTATTATTCAAGTGAATTCTGGGGCCTCAGCATCCATATTCTCCACTGCTAAATCTGGATACGGGAAAGGTATCATTAGGCATCTTGTTCCTGTCATCCAATCAACCAAGCTTAGGCAGCATTCTGGTTTCATAATGTAGCTTTTGTTGTTTAATGAAGTACAAATGAGTAATGGCAGGTTCCTGAGTAACACATATTGACATACATAATTATATGATTACTATCACACAGTAACTGGATATTAATTGAATAATAACCCTCCCTGTTGAGAAAGTTGAGCTGATTCTCATGTTTGACCTTCAAAGTTTACATGAATGTTAAAAAAAAGGCACACTGCAGCAGTGTTTTAACAAAGAACAAAACAGCACGGGAAACAGGCCCTTCGGCCCAACGAGCCCACGCCGCCACCCCGATGTTCCCACCTCTACCTGCGATCCCTGCCCATGTTTATAGATCTATGGATTAAAAACCATTTTTGAGACAATTTAGGGAGAATTTGTTTTGCCAATTAGCCTAAGAGCACATTTTTGGGATGTGGGAGGAAACCGGAGCACCCGGAGAAAACCCACACAAGCACAGGGAGGATGTGCAAACTCCCACAGACACAGGCCCAAATCCATGTATCTGTTCAGCACAGCGATAGTCACTGAGCTGTCGTGTTGCCCATCAAATGGTCCAGGTCAAGCGTACGCTAACAACGTGAAGCACTAGGATACTCTGGGGAAAAAAAATCCAAGAGCAGTCCTCTCACGACCCATTGTGTATATGCCCCTTGTTAGGCAACAAGGTGGACCAAAGCACCTGTAGGATAAAAACAAGTACATCAATATCATCATCTATTTACACACTTTCCAGCGACTCCCAAGGCTCATGATCCCTATTTTAAATCAGTTTTCTATACCCCTCCATTCCCATTCTGTTCATGTGCCCATCTAAGTATTTCTTAAATAACTCCAGAGTACCTGTCTCCACCACTTTACTTGGCAGCGCATTCCATACCCCCACCACCCTCTGTGTGAAAAAACTCCCTCTAGTATCCAAATTATACCTTACCCTCCTCATCCCAAGCCCATGACCCCTCATGCTATTCAAGTCCATCCTAGGAAAAAGCTTAACCCTGTTTACTCAATCTATACCCCTCATAATCTTGTATACCTCTATTAGATCTCCTTTGAGTCTAAGTCTAAGGAAAACAGTCTCAATTTGCCTAACCTCTCCTCGTAACTCAGACCTTCCATACCAGGCAGCATCCTGGTTAACTTCCTCTGCATTCTCTCCAGAGCCTCCACGTCTTTCTGGTAGTAAGGTGACCAGAACTGGACGCAGTATTCCAAATGAGGTCTAACCAACGTTTTATACAACTGCAACATTAAAGGCCAGCTCTTGTACTCTATACCCCTTCCTATAAATACTAGCATACCATATGCTTCCTTCACAAGCTTCTCCACCTGCTCTGCCACCTTCAGAGACTTGTGCACCTGCACCCTCAGGTCCCTCTGTGTTTCTATACTCTTAATAGGTCTACCCTTTATCATATACCTCCCCCCTACATTTTTTCTCCCGAAATGCATCACCTCACATTTATCAGGATTGAATTCCATCTGCCATCTGTCTGCCCAAGCTACCAGCCTATGTCCTGCTGCATCGCCTGACAATGCTCCTCACTATCCGCAAGTCCAGCCATCTTTGTATCATCTGCAAGGTTTATTGTTTGCCTTCCTTTTTTTTGGCACAGCCCATAAGCAATCCGATAAATTTAGATGTCCACAATTATCTGTGACTTTCTTAACACGGTGACTGCTGGAAATCAGTGGAGGCCATCATAGGTTGCTCCACAGCACTTCAAAATAATGAGCAGGAAGGTGGGATCTCATGTGAAAGAGCTCATAATGAATCAGCAGTCTGGTACATACAGTACTAACTTCCATTTTACAAAACATAGCCATGGTTTTACTTCCAAACTGAGTAAAACCAAGAATCAGACAAAGAAGTGATGTTTGAGCTGCCATTCTGTGGTCTTCAATGGAAAGAAGATTGGATGCAATGAAAAATCAGCTGCCAATTCAGGATGAGCTTGTTGCATGCCGTCGACGTATACTAATTTCACCCTCCACGACATTACTTTGAAGCTCATTGTATCAAATAGAATAAAATAGAATTCCTGCAGTGCAGAACGAGGCCATTGGGCCCATCAAGTTTGCACTGACCACAAGTCCACACAAGTTCTATTCTTGCAACTCCACACATTTATCCTGCTAATCCCCTTGATAATAGGCCAACTTAGCATGGCAAATCAATCTAATCAGCATATCTTTTAGAATGTGGTAGGAAACTGGAGCACTCGGAAGAAATCCAGGCAGACAGAGAAGAGTGTGCAAATTCCAGACAGAAAGTGACCCAAGGTTAGAATTGAACCCAGATCCCTGACACTGAGAGGCAGCAGTGCTAACTACTGTGCCACCATATTGCCCATCAATTCCATTAGCTGCCATGGTAAGATTTGAACCCAGCTCTGGATTTACTCAACATTACTCTCAACCTCTGGGTTTCTAGACCAGAAACATTACCACTGTACCATCTCAGTGGCAATAATATCCTAGGAACAGATACATATGGGCCAAGTATTGACATTTTTTGATATCTCACTTTTCTCGAGTGCTGAGGCGACCGTCCTTGATGGAGATGTGTGTGTCGAGGAATGCGACTGATTTCAGAGAATAGTCCGTGGAGAGTCTGAAGGTGGGATGGAACTTGTTGATGTCATTATGTAGTTGTTTCAGTAATTGTTCACCATGAACCCAAAGGAAGAAAATGTCATCCATGGATCTCGTGTAATACATTGGTCGAAGGGAGGGTACCAGAGGACCGGAAAGTAGCAAATGTAACACTGCTGTTTAAGAAGGGAAGGAGACAGCAGATGGGAAATTATAGACCAGTTAGCCTGACTTTGGTTATTCGCAAGATTTTAGACTCCATTATTAAAGATGAGATTGCAGAATACTTGGAAGCGCATGATAAAATAAGACTGAGTCAGACGGCTTTGTCAAGGGGAGGTCATGTCTGACAAATCTGTCAGATAGTATTTCTTTGAGGAGGTAACAAGGAAGTTAGATAAAGAAGAACATGATTTATTTAGATTTCCGGAAGGTGGACATGATTTATTCAGATTTCCAGAAGCCTTTGATGAGGTGCTGCATTGGAGATTATTACATAAGTTAAGTACCCATAGTGTTAAGGGTAAGATCCTGGTATGGGTGGAGGATTGGCTGACTGGTAGATGGCACAGTGTGGGGAAAAAGGGATGGCAGCTGATGACTAGTGGTGTGTCTCAGGGGTCAGTGCTGGGACCACAACTTCTCACAATTTACATCAGCGATTTGGAGGAAGGAACTGAAGGCATTGTTGCTAAGATTGCAGATGATATAAAGATTTGTCGAAGGATAGGTAGTATTGAGGAAAAGGAGGGGGCTGAAGAAGAACTTGAACAGGTTAGAAGAGTGGACAAAGAAGTGGCAGATGGAATGCAATGTGGAAAATTCTGAGGTTATGCACTTTGGAAGGAGGAATGGAGGTATAGACTTATTTTCTAAATGGGAAAATGCTTAGGAAATCAGAAACACAGAGGGACTTGGGAGTCATTGTTCAAAATTCTCCTAAGATTAACATGCAAGTTCAGCTGGCAGTTAGGAAGGCAAATGCAATGTTAGTATTCATGTCAAGAGGATTAGAATACAAGAACAGGGATATACGTCTGAGGCTGTATAAGGCTCTGGTATACCCCAATACCCCATTTGGAGTATTGTGAGCAGTTTTGGGTCCCATACCTATGGAATGATGTGCTGGCCTTGGAAAGGGTCCACAGGAGGTTCACAAGAATGATCCCTGGAATGAAGAGCTTGTCGTATGAGGAACGGTTGAGGACTCTGGGTCTGTAATTGTTGGGGTTTAGAAGGATGAGAGGGGATCGCATTGAAACTTACAGGAAACTGTGAGATCTGGATAGAGTGGATGTGGAGAGAATGTTTTCACCAGTAGGAAAAACTAGAACCAGAGGACACAACCCCAGGCTGAAGAGACGATCCTTTAAAATACAGATGAGGAAGAATTTCTTCAGCCAGAGAGTGGTGAATCTGTGGAACTCTTTGCTGAAGAAGACTGTGGTGGCCAGGTCATTGAGTGTCTTTAAGACAGAGATAGATAGGTTCTTGACAAATAAGGGATCAGGGGTTATGGGGAAAAGGCAGGACAATCAGGATTTCAAAAACATTAGCCATGATTGAATGGCGGAACAGACTCGTTGGGTCGAGTGTCCTCATTCTGCTCCTATGTCTTATGGTCTAAAATTTTGGGAGTGGACTCTTCATGTTAATGTTTCTGTTTATAATCACAATTTATTCCAGATATTTAACGTAAGAAACACATATATGAGTATCCTGTGTTGTTCATGATTTGCTATTTGCCATGTATTAAGCAAATTAGTACATTGGCATTAGGTTTTGTAATGATGGAACATTTAACTTTTGACAGAAAAGAGGGATAGTAGATGATGAATCTATTATGCAATTATACATGCATTCCAAACTCAAGGCGGCAAGTTCTGGAGGTGATCTGTTATTCACTTCATAGCACTTGGTTGAGATCTTGAGAATCAATAAATTAGCAAGTGTCTTGCAAGTTCTGAAATCTGACAAGCATTGAGATAAGGATTGAGCAAAAGGGATGATTTCTGTTTAATTCAAACCTATTGCCCATTAAATATCTTCTAGCTGGATGGCAGTTTTAACATCCAGGTAGTCAATGCTTGATTTAATCACATAGACACATTTCCCAGAGTATTTATATTGCTCATCTAAAAAAAGGAAAGCAATTGCATTTATTTAACGCCTTGAAACATCTTCATGGTGTCCAAAGCACTTCACAGATAATAAATTACTCTTTTCAAGTGGAGTCATTGATGGTAATGAGACACAAAATCCCTGAGTGCCGTAATCCTTCTATTTTTATAGAATCAAAGAATAGTAAAGCACAGAAGCCCATTGAGTTGCACTGAAGAATAATGCAACTCTCATACAGCTTCCCCACATTACTGTTGTTTTATCATTCTTCTATTATCTATGTAATTTCCTTTTGAAGGCTACTATTGAATCTATTCACCACCCAGGTCAGGCATCCTAACCTGTTGTTTCTTTGTGTTTCCCTGAGTTCCTTCGCCAATCAGTTTAAATCTGTGCCCTGTGATTAGTCACTGAAACCATTTCTCTTTATTTGCTTTGTATCAAATATTCATGATTCTATCAAATTTCCTTTTAGCATGCTCTGCTCCACCTAGAACAACCCCAACTTCTCCAGTATATCTATGTAACTGATATCCTTCATCCCTGGAGCCATTCTGGTAAATCTCTTCAATATTCTTTCCAAAGTCCACATGTCCTTTCAAAAGTGTGATGCCCAGAATCGGGCACAACTCTTGAGGGAGACCAAGCTAATGTTTTAAATAGCATTTGCATAATTTCCTGGCATTTTAATGTTCTACCTCTTTATATAAATTCCAGGATCCCAATACTTTATTAGTAGTTTTGTTATCCAGTCTTTCCACTTTCAAAGATTTGAAAAAAAGTGCTTCTAGTATTTAAAATTATGTCACTTAACTTGTATTGTTTCTCCTCCCTGACCAAAATGTGTCACCTCATACTTTCCTGCATTGAACTTCATGTGCCTTTTGTTTGTCCATTCCAACAATGTCCTTTGGAAGTTTCTTATTATCATCTCACTATTCACTATATATTTACTAAATAATTTTCAGGTTTTGCATCATCTGCAATTTGAAAATGATGACCTCTTCCCTACACCAACTTTTCACTCTTATATTTTAAAGAGCTGTTGTCATTCCCAATCTACTATTAAGTCAATCTGTTTTAGTAATTTTGGTTTAGGGAGGAATGTAGGCTGGGAGATCGAGGAAACTTACTCACTTCTCGATGCTATAGGATTGCTTACCTGAATGGTCAGTTGAAAGCCTGGTTTAAATTCTCATCGAAAATACAACAGCACCAATAGTTTACCATTCATCTAAATTATCAGAATATCTTCAACTATGATGATATACTTCACTTGAGGGTGATTTGTTGTGATTTCAACTTAAGAAGAGTTTATAACCAGTAATATATAAGCAATAATCAGACAGAACTAAAGACATACCAACAGTCTCTTTTCCCTGGCTCCAAGTGAGGCAAGACATGCACCAGACTGTACTCTTACTCCTGACTGACTCAGTTCCTTTGCTGGCTCGCCATAGGGTCCAACCTGATCACATGGCTCTCAGAGGTTACTCCCTTAAAAAGGCCATGTTACCACATTTATGTTCATCCCTAGTAAGGAGCCTCAGCAAAACTGGAATAAATGGGATTTAGGGGAAAAACTGTCTGCTAGTTGGAGTCATACCTGGCACAAAGCAAGATAGTCATGGTAGTTGGAGGTCTATCATCTTAGTTTCAGGACAATACTGCAAGAGTTCCTCAGGGTTTTAGGTCCAACATCTTTAGCTGCTTCATCAATGACTTTCTGTCCATCGTAAGGTGTGAAGTGTGGATGTTTGCTGATGGCTGCTCAATGTTTAGCAGCATTCACAGCTCCACAGATATTGAAGCAGTTTGTGTCCAAATGCAGCAAGACCTGGACAACAGCTTGGCTTGGGCTGACAAATAGCATGTAACAATTGTGTCACACAAGTGCTACGCAATGACCATCTCCTACAAGAGAGAATTTAACCACTGTCCCTTGATATTAAATGGCATTGCTATTGATGAATTCCCCCACTATCAATATCCTAGGGTTACTGCTGTGCAGAAACAGAACTGGAATAGCCATACAAATACTGTGCCTACTAGAGCAAGTCAAATGCTAGAAATTCTGTAGTGAGTAACTCACCTGCCGACTCCCCGAAGCCTGTCCACCATCTATAAGGCACAAGCCAGGAGTGAAATGGTATACTTTCCACTTGCCTGGATGAGTAAAACTCCAATAACACTCAAGAAGCTTGACACCATTCAGGACAAAGCAATCTGTTTGATTGCTACCTCTTCCATAAACGTCACCAACGAACAGTGGCAGCAGTCTGTAGCATCTACAAAATGCACTACAGGAACTAATCAAGGTTCCTTAGGCAGCACCTTCCAAACTCACGACCACCACTATCTAAAAGGACAAGTATCCAGCAGATACTTGGGAATATCACCACCTGAACGTTCCCCTCAAAGTCACTCACCATCCTGACTTGGAAATATATCACCACAATTCCTTTGCTGTCGCTTAGTCAAAATCCTGGAATTCCCTCCCGAACAGCATTGTATGTATACCTACACTTCTAAGACTGCAGCAGTTCAAGAACAACTCACCGACATTTTATGAAAGACAACTGGAGATGGACAATAAATACAGACCTGGCCAGGAAGCCCAATCCTGTAAATGAATTAAAAAAGAGAATCAGCCTCCAACATAGTAATTTTGCTACATTGTCTGTGTAATTGATAAGGCATGATGAACAAAATCGACACTGTAATCCATATCTTAACGGTGCATTGTACCCTGAAACCACAGGATACCTCCAATTATTTTGGTGCCACAGCCAACATGCTGTGTCTCATAAAGAGAATGTTCGATTTAATCTAAATGGTTTCTCCCAGAAACATTATACTTCGTTATTTAAAATAAAAGCTCTTAAGCTCTTGTCTATATTGATTCCACACTGAGAAATTTTGTGTAATATATCTTCCTTGCTTCCCAATTCAACTGCAGCTTTGAAATAGTTATGGATTTTCATAGCTCTGATGATATTAGCAGAGAGAACACAAGTTGAAAATTGTAAGCGAACCTAGTTTGATCATTAGCAAGGTCTGTCAACAGGAATCTATCTGCTGCTGTGGTGCGGACAGTGAAATTTTAATTCGTAAAAAAGGAGTGGATGTACAGATAAGTTCAGAGAGCTACTCTGATGCTTTTGTTTCTGATTTCAATAGAGACACAGACAACTCAGTGGCTGCCAAGGTCATATGTGACATATGCAATGTTTCTCTTCCTCCCTTTCTTATCTGTCTTACAGCTTAAAAGCCTTCAATTTAAGAAAGTTATTTACAAATCGAATAGTTAATTTGTGGACTTTAGAAGAAACTTATTGAATGACAGTGCCGAATGTACTACTTCTATAGCTATTTTCTACATTCCTATGAATTATATTAGAAAATTCATAGGGAAAGTAGCTGCCTACGTAATGTTGTCAAATGTCTTTCACGGAACATGAGATTCAAGTACATAGTTATTGAATAGGTATCATATTAAATGAATAAGAAGCATTGCAAATTTTAAGAGAGTTTACATTTACCATGCTGCAGTTCTGTTTAAAAATTGTTCATTCTCTGTAATCAAGTATGGATTTTTGCTCAATAATTTTGTATTGATTTTACCATAATTATAAACCCTTCACTCTGGAGTCTTTGTCCATCAACTATTAAAAGCAGAATACACATTAAGATAAGTACTCAAAAAATAAGCATAAACATTTGGGGAAAGAAACAATTTCTGCAAAGCAATAAGTAACTTTGAATTAATCCAGGAATATATTTATGGAATGGGGTGGAAGAGGAATGATTTTTAGCAGCAAGTTGCTCTCTTTTCGAAAGCTATAATTCATTCTGAGCAGTGGTACACTTATATAAATCTGTAGCTCATCAAAAATATATATGAACAATATCACATAATGTTTATAAATTCTTCAAAGTTACTTTCTTAATTATTAAAAACATGTAAATAAGTGATTTGCCTAATTTTTGTATTAAATATCTCAATGAACTTCGTATTTTAATTAGTAATCCACTGGTGAATACCATATAAAACACATTGTGCTGGCTCACTGATGCGTCTTGATTGTTGGTTGCAATTTTTCTCCTTAGCTCAATCCCAACAGATTTCTATTCTCACTTAATATCCCCCCGAGGGCTTCTTCCTCTCTGTCAACGTAACACATTCATGTTGATTTATGACTCCCACTCAGTTCTGTCACAGCTGCAACTCCCAGTTGTATCATTGTTCTTCCAATTATTTTGTTTTATTCGTAGGACATTTTGGACCTGTTGGTTCTCTGTAATGGACACATGTTGTGTTAAGGTAACTTCTTCTTGTCCTCAGTGCAGAACTCAAACTTATCCACTGTGAGGAAAAGTTGCTTTCTGCATCCACAGGAACCATCTTCTATCACTGTGTACCTGAAAATGTGGGCTAACTGCCATGCTTCCATTTGCCATATATTACGAGTCTGTACGGAGGTGGGTGAGGGACAAGGTCAATTCTCCCCTTGATGGATAACTCTCGGTTTTAAGCTCACAAGAGGACTCTCGAAAATCGATGTTATCAGCTTAGCACTGAAGGTTTTTCCTCTGATAGTACTTTAAAAAGTTATGATGTTCATCCCTGTCAACACTACAAAGAGGTTGTTTATAAGCACATACAAGTATGATCTTCCAATTGGAGCCCCAGTGGATAGATTAACATTGCTTAGAGCATACTCAGCAAATTGAATGCAATCATGCAAGGGAGCTGGGCTAATCATTAGCAGATGAACCTTCAGTGGGCTCTTTATATGGATTCTATTGGCAATTCACCATCTCATACTCCTCAGCTCAATAACCCTTTTCAACCAATTCCCACTGTATTGATTTTAGGGACCAGAACATCACGTATCACAAGCTTCTTGTCAGAGTCTTCACTATTTCTATACTTCGTTCAGTCTTCCATCTGTTATGCAAAACCTTTAGAGCTATCCATTTGAAAACTAGCTCTGTAGACTGTCTAAAAGTGTGTCTTTGAAATTAACTTTATATTTAATCATTTTGAAATAATAAGTACTAAAATTGCAAATGGGTTAAAAAAAATGGACATTAAAGGTGAGGGATGGATTCTGTGGAGTCCATTGGGCAGGTAACGTGTTAGGTGGGCATAGAGAATTGTGTGTCAGACTTCCAGTGGTAGGAAAACTTTGAACAATTAAGTCCGCAGTAGGAAAGTTATAAAACAGGAAATATTAGCGCTGAGAAGTTTGTTGATATGCTTAATTACTCACCTGCATAATAACTTAATTGCAATTCAACACAGTTTTATCCAGACTTAGTGAAATTTACACATGCCTCTCATGCCTCCGGTAATCTGTCCAATTTAATTGCAGCTTCCTTGATTCACTGTGAAAATTCTTTGGACTTCCAGACAACGGAGTCATTGCAGTGATTATGGAAACTTTTTCTCTTTGTAAAAACTTGCTGAGCTGACACTCTGAGGAGTAGAGCTTCAGATGGAAGATACGGTACTGGGTCCAGCACACAACTAATTTGCAGAGGGACTATCCCTTAAAGTGGTACCTGAGATCTGAGTCGCTAAAAGGACAACTATAATAGCACAGCAAGTTATTATTTAAAAGAGGAGCGATGACAGAATGATGCAGCACAGAGGAATCTGGGTGCTGTTAAACATGAATCACAAAAAGTTAATATGCAGTTATAGTAAGTAATCGACAAATTTAATGGAATACCGTACAGAAGTTTAGTTACAGTTGTACATGGTATTGGTGAAACTCCAGTTAAAGTAATGTGTACAGTTTTGATCTCAGTTATTGAGGGTTTAGCAATTTATTGAAGATTTACTGATTGCTGAGATGAAAGGGTTGTCTTATGAGGAAATTTAAGCAGGTTGGGCCTATACTCATAGCAATTTAGAAGAATACAATATGAATGTTACTTACCACTTATCAGCCAAAACCTGAATGCCCAGGTCCTGCTGTTTCAGTATCTAAGAATTTGCAAATTGTACTGAACACTGTGCAATCATAGAAAAAACAAAGAACAAAACAGAATGGGAAACAGCCCCTTCAGCCCAATGAGCCGCGCCGCTACCTCGATGTTCCCATTTTTACCCATGATCCCTGTCATCCCTGTCAGTATTTATACATCTATGCATTAGAACCAAATTTGAGACAATTTAAGGAGTCTGTGAGCATTCCCACTTCTGACCTTATGATGGAAGGGAGGAAACAGCTGGAGATGGTTGGGCCAAGGACACGACACTGAGGAACTCATGCAGTGATGACCTGAAACTGAGATGATTGACCTCCAAACACCACAACCATCTTCCTTTGTGTCAGGTTTGACTCCAATCAGCAATGTTTCCCTATGATCCCCATTGGCTCCAGTTTTGCTCCTGCTCTTTGATGCTACACTCAGTCAAAAACTGCCTTGATGCCAATGGCAGTCATTCTCTCCTCAGCTGGAGTTCAGCTCTTTTGATCATGTTTGAACCAAGGCTGTAATGAAGTTAGGGAATGAGTGACCCTGCCTGAGAGCTAAACTGAGCATTGGTGAGGACATGAATTCTCATACATGAATGACTGCAGTCAGGCCAAAGGAAAGGTATGTATTTCATGGAGGGCAAGATCGCAAACTGTATCGGACTGAGATGAGAACTTCAGTGAGGTAGCTGGAGGGTGAGGGAGTAGGGTGGGTCAGATGATCAAGGAGGATGGTTGGGGGAAAGGGATTGTATTGGAGATTGGGGGTTTAGTCAGGTAGTTAGAAGTTAGTCGAGTGGTCACGGGGATGCATGGTACTCAGGAGGGTCATAATAGTCAGGTGGTCAGGGCAGTGGGTGTGTTTGGATTTGTCGTCAAAGGTTCAATGGGAAGTCAGGGGATTGGGATGCAATTGGAAGATCCAATAGAGGGCTCAGTGAGGGTCAGTAATCCAGAGATTAATTATTCTAACTTTTCCTATAGAATTGCGAAGTGAGTCAGAACCATTCAAAGTCTCTGGGGGCAATTTTGCCAGCTCATTCTGTGGTCAATTGGTATAGCAAGCTGGTATGATTGGCATAAAAGAGAGGCATAAAATCAGATTTGCGCCCAGTTTTTCGCCTCTTGTGATGTTTTGCCAGCGATAAAAGCTTTGCATCCATAAAGAGCATAAAGCCAATTTCAATATTCATGACTTCATTTAAATATAATTAATAATTCGTGGATGTCTTCATCCAGGCTCACTTGCCTTTACCTGCTTATCAGTTGATTTTTTCATGAGTGAGGATTATGTGAGGTAAAATCAATTCATTGAAAGATTGAGTATTGATTGGGTTGTTACCTGAACAATCTCTTGAAGGGTATAGGGGAGGTAAGAGTAGAGTTAAGAGAGAAATCAGGAGAGCAAAAAGGGGACATGAAATTGTTTTGGTAGATAAGGCAAAGGAGAATCCAAAGAGCTTCTACAAATACATAAAGGGCAAAAGAGTAACAAGGGAAAGAGTAGGCCCTCTTCAGGATCAACAAGGTCATCTGTGTGTAGATCCACAAGAGATGACTGAGATCCTAAATGAATATTTTTCATTAGTATTTATTGTTGAGAAAAGCATGGATATTAGCAAATATGGGGAAATAAATAATGATGCTTTGAGAAATGTACATATTAAAGAGAAAGACGTGCTGGAAGTCTTAAAGCGCATCAAGATAGATAAATCCCTGGGATCTGATGAAGCGTATGCCAGGACATTGTGGGAGGCTAGGGGAGGAAATTGTGGTCCCCTAGCCAAGATATTTGAATTATCAATAGTCACGGGTGAAGTGCCTAAAGATTGGAGAGTGACAAATATTGTGCCTTTGTTTAAAAAGGGCTGCAGGAAAAAAGCCTGTGAACTACAGGCCAGTAAACTTCACATTGTGGTGGGTAAATTGTTGGAAGGTATTTTAAGAGACAGGATCTATAGGCATTTAGAGATGCAAGGACTGACTAGGGAAAGTCAGCATGGTTTTGTGAATGGAAAAATCATGTCTCACAAATTTAATTGAGTTTTTTGAAGGTGTAACCAAGAAGGTAGGTGAGATCAGTGCATTTGATGTTGTCTACATGGACTTTAGCAAGGCCTTTGATAAAGTACCACATTGTAGGTTGTTGCATAAAGTTTCACGAGATCCAGGGTGAGGTCTCAAAATGGATACAAAAGATACTTCTTGACACGACGTGGAGATGCCGGTATTCTTGACAGAAGCCTGAGGGTGGTTGCAGGAAGCTGTTTTTTCAAATTGCAGGCCTGTGACCAGTGGTGTGCCTCAGGGTTCAGGGCTGGCCCCACTGTTACTTATTATTTATTTTAATGATTTGGATAGAACATAGGGAGCATGGTTAGTAAGTTTACAGATGACATCAAGATTGGTGGCTTGGTGGATAATGAGGAAAGTTAACTCCAATTGCAATGGGATCTTGATCAATTGAATCAATGGGCTGACGAATGGCAGATGGAGTTTAATTTAGATAAATGTGAGGTGATAAATCAGGGCAGGACTTACTCAGTTAATGGTAGGGTGTTGGGAAGAGTTACAGAACAAAGAGATCTATGGGTACATGTTCATAGCTCTTTGAAAGTGGAGTCATATGTGGACAGAGTGGTGAAGAAGACATTCAGCATGCTTCGTTTTATTGGTCAGAACATTAAATACAGGAGTTGGAATGTCTTCTTGAAGTTGTACAGACCTCACTTGGAATACAATGTGTAATTCTGTTCACCCTACTATAGAAAGGTTATTACTAAACTAGAAAGAGTGCAGAAAAGATTTACTAAGATGCTACTGGGACTTGATGGATTGAGTTATAAGGAGAGGCTGAAAAGACTGGAGCTTTTTTCTCTGAAGCGTAGAAGGCTGAAGAGTGACCTTATAGTGGTCTATAAAATTATGAGGGACATAGACAAGGTACTTAGTCAATATCTTTTCCCAAAAGTAGGGGAGTCTAAAACTAGAGGGCATTGGTTTAAGGTGAGAAGGGAGAAGGTCCAGAAGGGCAATTTTTTCACAAAAGAGGGTGGTGAGTGTTTGGAACAAGCTGTCAGATGTAGTCATAGAAGCAGGTACAATTTTTATCTTTTAAAAGCATTTAGATAGTTACATCGGTATAATGGGGGTAGAGGGATATGGGCCAAATGCAGGCAATTGTGATTATTTAGGGAGTTTAAAAAAAAGCCAACAGGGACAAATTGGGTTGAAGGGCCTGTTTCCATGCTGTAAACCTCTATGACTCTAAAGTGTAAATTGGCACAAGGCAAGTAAGATTAGAAATATTAATATGTGGCTCAAAGACTGATGTGGTAGAAGTGGGTTTTGGTTTGTGAGCCATTGGCATCATATGAGAGAAGGTGGGGGGCTGAAATATTAGAATGGTCTACACCTGAATCAAGCTGGGACGAGTATATTGCAAAGTGCATAACTAAGGAAGTAGGGAGGGCTTTATATTAAACAAAGGGGATGAACAATCAAGCTTGGATAGATGTAATGAATCAAGGAGTAGACACAAAGCAGGAGACCAAAATAATAATCTGAGAAATGAAGTTCATAGATAGCAGGAACAGACAAAGAGATCAAATATATGAGAACACCCTCAGTCAAGACTAGTTGTGACAAAAATAACAAAATGAAGAAAACTAAAAGCTGTGTATCTGAATGCAGGTAGCATTTATAATAAAGTAAATCAATTGATAACACACATTAATGTAAATAAATATGATCTGATAGTCATCATGGAGATATGCAATTCTCTCATCCTGTCTACCACTGGAATTCTAGCAGGCAGGGATGGATCACGTAAGGGTCTATTGAAGTTGCACAGGGATCTGATGTTTTCAGGCAAGTGCAGACCATAGCCTCGATTGCAAAGATTGTGTTGTGAATATTGAAGCATAAAAGATATTCAAGAAGAATAAGAAGCTAGGTAAAAGTGGCAGGAGGGAGCATTGTTGATCAAGGGCGGTATTTGTGCAATAGTTAGATATTACTTCTCAACCAGTATAACACAGAATCACTTTTTGCAGCGACAATGCACCTCCCTTTTAAGAGGTACAGGGCGGTCTAACTATAGGTAATGTCATCCATTCCTAATATTGTAGCCTCTGCTTGTGCCAATGATCAGCATGAGTAACATTACTGACTGCAGCAGTCATTTAAAACCGCAGGTAACACAAATTTTATGTGTTACCTACACCATAATGAATGGATGTATAGATGTGGGTTATAAGTGTGTGACTTTCCCTGCTCTCTCCCCCTGGACCCCATGTTCTGCTTTACCTTAACCTCCAACATCTCCTTTATATTTCAAGCAATGGTTTACATCACTACTGTCTGTGAACTGCGATCACCCCGATTCTGCTGCCAGCTCTACATGATTCATAAATCAGATTCAGGCTTATGCAGACTTAAATGAATAATTATATAACACAATGTTCAGCTTGTTAACATTAATGAATAGCTAAATATCCAATGGATCACCAGAATTCACAGTATCCACTGCTCACAATGCAGTCTCATCTGCAGACTGGGTGACCACTTGTCACCCTTGCTCAGTCCACAGGCAAGATCTTGACCATTCAGTCACTTGCCATTTTAGCTCACCATCTTGCTCCAGTGCCCGCCTTTCTGTCCTTGGCCTGCTACAATGTTCCAGTGAAGCCCAATGCAAACAGGATGGACTGTACTTCATCTTCTGATTTGACACTATACAGCCTTCTGGACTTCAATAATTATAGGCCACAAGTTCTGTCCTCTGCTTAGATTAATGTTGAAGAAAGAATATCCCAAAGCCCTCTGCCACAGAGCATCAACCCTTGTTCTGCTACTCGTACATTCATATTGGATCACAGTTTTTGGTGACATTCTGCTGTCTCCCATTTACTCCTTTTGTTTGCTTACTTGACACATTTCTAGCTCCCTGTACTGCCATCTCTCAGGCTAATTAATTTTACCTACCCTCTGTAGTAATGGAATCTGGCATGTACAGGGTTATTGTGGGAATCAGTATAGGCCACCCACACAATGATGTAAGAAGGCACATGGGCTAGAGCCAGGGTCAGCTTAGAAATGGACAGAGACATATAAAGAACTAGGAAGGATTCATGCTCTATACATTACCCTTTGCTGTGGGGTGGGATGGGAAAATTCTGCCATAATTTTGAGTTGTTAATAAAAGGGCTATGAAGCCTATCTCATGCTATCCAAAGAAAAATTATTCCTCCTCCACCCTGTTTCTTCCTCTGTTTCCCTGGCTCTGTACTTGCTGAAAAATCGTTACATCCCTTAGCGTTTTCCAAAATGACAGAAGGTCCATAAGCTAGAGTTAACCCTGTTTCTCTCTTCACAGATGCTGCCTGACTTGCAGTGTATTTCCAGCATTCGCTATTACATTTTTTAATCATTGTCAACTTATTCAGAAAAAATGCAATCTATAGGTTTCACTTGTTAATCTAATCCAATTCTTTGTACATGCATTTCATAGGCAATTCAAATTGAAGTTTGCTTTTTCATTAACAACATAGCACTGACAGCAAAGTGCTTGCTGATGTAATTTGTAACTGCAATAAAATAGGGCACTTACGTTTCATTTAACATAATAAAATTGTCAGGGAAAAGGACTCTAATGCTTTTCTCACTATGACTATTTGCAGAATTTCTTCCATCTGCCCAAGTATGTAACTATAGCAACCTATTACCATCTGCCATCATCCTTCATTTGTACAAGATCATATGGAGATAAAATTACTTTAAAAAAAACTGTAAGAAACTAATAGAATTTACAAAATCTATTCAAGCGTATTATTACATTTGACAGTTAACAGCCTTTAAATTATGTTACTCTTGCTAAATTATACAGTCTGCCTCACTACCGGGAATACTTTTGGTAATGTAACATATTCTCTGAAACCCGATTGCACCCATCTCTCCAATCATATTATTGGGGCCTATAAAACTGATGGGGAAGTTCAGAAGGTACTGTTGTAAATTGTCATCAATAACCTACTGAATGGACACACCATTCAAACTTTATACAAATATTTGCTCCATATGTGGCTGGAACAATTTACACTTCAATGTTATCTTGAAGAACTACTAAAAATGGACCTTGAGTAAAATTCACTGGAATGTTCCCATCCCAGGATAATTTGAAAATTCTTAAACCATGTACCATGAACGTTTAGCTTTGTGACTTGATTTAAAGTCATTACCATGCAGAAAAAAACAGTGAGAAAACCTTCTGCTTTCTCACCCATTCAACACAGTCATAGTAAGATCGCAGCCAATAAGTTCCCTGCAGGTACTTGAGTGAAGGAGGTGGTGAATAGAAAGTGGGAGAGAGAATCAAGGCAGCAGCAGACCAGGTGGTTTTTATTGGATCCTAAGAAACAATCCAGCTTCTCCAGGCGCCACAACAATTATTTGAGATTGAGCTTTCCAAAGAACCAATAAAACAGCCAGAAAGTGCATGGCATATGCCCTAATCAATTCTGTTCTAAAATGGTAGTTAGGATTACAAGTAGAAATTAATTTTCATATTAAGATGAGTTTGCCACCAGAAACAGTCAGATGCTCCAGCCATTCTTCTGTCTTTTTAAACTTCTCTCCAGTCTCCTCTACCCTCACTTCAGCAAGTGTGAGGAGCTCATTTTTTTTTGTCACTAAAAACCATCCATTCAGTTTCCTCTGCCACATCCCTCCTCTCCACTTGCACCATTGGCCAAATTTCTTTGAAGCTCACCAGTGCTCCAGCCCGAAAATATCTCCGGTTTCTCATCTACCTCTCCTCATGCTCTCTGTGATCTCGTCTCATCCATGAATCCCATCTACTATTCCCTTAATCCTATTATAGGGGAAGCAGGGTTGTTATGGAGTAGTGGCATTGTTGCTGGACTAGTAATCCAAGGACCCAGGGTAATAATCTAGAGATTTGTTTTCGAATCCCACCATGAAATTTGAATTCAGTAGGAATCTGGAATTAAAAGTCTAATTATGATCAGGAAATTAATGTCGATTGTCATAAAAACCTATTTGATTCATTAACATTCTTTAGCGAAGGAGGTGTGTCGTCCTTATCTGATCGACCTACATGTGACTCCACACCCACAGTAATGTGGTTGAGTCTTAAATACCCTCATGGTCGGGTATTAAATGCTGGCCCAGCCAGGGACATCCATATCCCAGGAATGAATATAAAAAAGAAATCCCACTAAACAGATGATCACCTAACTTCCCCTTCTGAGTCCCAAGTGAGCCATTATTGTAAGCAGCTGTTCAGACCTTAAATGTGTTATTACCTCCCAAATCGGTTCCCATCTTTCCCTGAACTCTATGTCGAATAGGTCTCCACCCCTGCCACAGCACCACTGCAATTACAAATAATATCATATATACTAACAAAGATAAAGTTGACCTGCACATCCACATTGACATGGCTGCAGGCTTTAACATGGTGGTTCACACCATCTCCCCCCAATTCCTCTTCAGCATCATCCGACTCACACGTGGTTCATTCTTATCAATCGATTTGCAGCCAGAGAATCACTTGCAATGATTGGTCTTCCTGCACATATGCCATTCCCTTTCGTGCCCTCAAAGATGTTTCCTTGCTTCTTTCCTAATTCTCATCCAGATGCTTCTCCTTGGCAATATCATGTAAAGACACAGCATTAGTTTTCACAAATTTTCCAATGACACAGTTTTAAATCACCACCACGTCTCTCCACTTCTCCACTGTTGTTAAATTATCAAACTACACATCTGACTGACATTCAGTAGTGAATGTACAGAAATTTCCTTTTATTAAATATGGGAAAGACTAAAACTCTTTACATTTGTCAGTGTCAAACATACATATTGTGAAGTCTTTGGGACATTTCATTACATTAAAGGTACCATAATTAAGTTTTTGATGTTGCATATAGCTATAAAAATGGCAGCTGGTAAGATGTTAGCATCAATTGAGAAGTAAATTCTTGAAACAAACTCCATTTCCTAACTACCCACTCTTATCCTCTCCATGACATTCTGAGATTAAGCCTATCTGTCTACAACTTTTGTGTCACATTTGATGGCAACTTGGGCTTCTGCCTTCATATTGGTACAATCACTAAGACCATCAATTTCCACCTCCATAATATTGCCTGTCTTCACCTCTGGTCAGCTTATCTGCTGCTAAAATCGCCACTCATGCCTTTGTTACCTCTAGACTCAACGATTCTATTGCATTCCTGGCTTGTATCCCATATTCTGCCCTTCTAAACTTGAGATCTTCTAAACTCTACCACCTGGGTCTGAACTCATATAGCTCCAATTCACCTACCACTTATTTATTCAATTATCTTTGTTTAAAATTCAATTACTGGACATGGATGTTGTTGGTTAGACCAACATTTATTGCCCATCCCTAAATGCCCTTGAGAAGGTGGCAGTGAGCTGCCTCCCTGAACTGCTGCAGATCATGTGATGTAGATATACCATGGTTTTGTTCGGGAAGGATTTCCAGGAATTTAACCAGTGACAATGAAGGAATGGTGATATTTTTCAAATCAGGATGGCAAGTGACTTGGAGGGGAACTTCCTGATGGTGGTGTTTCTGTATATCTGTTGGCCTTGTCCTTCTCTAGATTGTAGCAGTTATGAATTTAGAAGTAGCCTGTCTAAGGAGCCTTGGTGAGTTCTTGCACTGCGTTTGAGATCCAGGTTCGATTCCGAGCTTGAGTCACTGTCTGTGCGGAGCCTGCTCATTTCCCTCATATCCTCTGGGTGCTCCAGTTTCCTCACACAAGTCTGAAAGACATGCTGGTTAAGTGCACTGACCATATTAAAATTCTCCCTCAGTGTACACCAAAAGATGTCAGAGTGTGGCAACTAGGGGATTTTCACAGTACCTTCATTGCAGTGTGAATATAACCCAACTTGTGACTAATAAATAAATAAGTAAATCATTTCCATCTTCTTCTTAGGCAATCTGTAACCAATTACATCTTTTTTGATCAACTCTTGTCTCTGGACTTGTTTCATTGCCATTGCATTATTATCCCCTCTGATGTTAAAATATTGTCTATTACCATATTACAGAGCCTTTTCTGTATTAATTCTCTACTTCATCTCCTTTCCATTATTCCATTCTTCCTCATCCATAATGTTATCCATCTTTAACATGTTGCTTTTCTGTTGGAAGGTCATCAGCCTCAAATATTAATTGTTTCTTTCTTTTTCCCAAAGATGCTACCTGACAAAGTAAGAGTTTCCAGCATTTGATGTTTCAATTCACTTCTCAAAATATTTAGAATTTTGTTTTTGCTTTATTAGCTAGCATTGCAAATATGAGATTTCTAAGCTTGTTAAATTTTGGGACTACCTTAAATTTAGTTGAGGAATAGGATCAAGTGTCCTGGTCTGGGATCTGCCTGACAACAGACCTAGGGTGATGAGACTATTAAAAATTAAAAGATTGGAATTGTTTTGCTGGGGAAAAAAAGGTGTAAATTGTTAACACGTGGAGATAATGTAGCATTTATGTTTATAATAGTTTAATTTCTAGTCTCCAAAGTCATGATGTGGAGATGCCAGTGTTGGACTGGGTAAACACAGAAAGAAGTTTCACAACACCAGGTTAAAGTCCAACAGGTTTATTTGGTAGCAAAATCCACTAGCTTTCAGAGCACTGCTCCTTTGTCACTTAACTGACGAAAGAGCAGATCTCTGAAAGCTAGTGGATTTTGCTACCAAATAAACCTGTTGGACTTTAACCTGATGTTGTGAAACTTCTTATTGAGTCTCCAAAATTCCAGGAAGGTGTTGCAAACAATACGTGTTAATATTTTATACTTTAAACTTCCAAGATAAAAGAGAGTTAGGAGTCTCCAGGATAGCGAATCTGCATTTTTACCTGGACACAAGACTTATGTGATTCATGTTGCCACAGAAACAGGCTTTGATAAGGAAAATGCTTCTAAGATGTTCTTAAAGGCTCACAGTCAATCATCCAGGATTCATGAAAGACAGCATCTAGAGATCAATGCTCTGGGATTCATTTTGCAAACATGTGCTTGGATTGATAAGACCATCTTCATGAGATTGAAATGAGACTGGAAATTTTGTCCATATTGTGCTAGAGGCAGAATCTCTGGGAAAAGTCCTTGCCATGTAAAACAGTTCTGAGGTTAATAATTACCAGGCTGTGAAAGGAAAGAAATGGAATAAACCGCTGGGGGTTAAGAATTTCTTTGAACTGGTTCTGGCAGAAGTAAATGTCTGCTTAAGGGAAATAGTCATGATGTAGAAATGCCAGCGTTGGACTGGGGTATTAAGAACTCAGTAAGAATTTAGCAACACCAATTTTAAATCGTGTTTAAAATTGGTGTTGCTAAATTCTTACTAAGGGAAATAGTGACATGTAACTGTGGAGAAAGATTATTGATTATGTGAAAGTTACTTGGAGAAAGTTCTGTTTAACAATTTAAAGTATTGAACAAAGATCAAAGAACAAAACAGCACGGGAAACGGGCCCTTCGGCCCAACGAGCCCACGCCACCACCCCGATGCTCCCACCTCTACCCGCGATCCCTGTCCATGTTTATAGATCTATGGAATAAAAACCAAATTTGAGACAATTTAGAGAGAATTTGTTTTGCCAATTAGCCTAAGAGCACGTCTTTGGGATGTGGGAGGAAACCGGAGCACCCGGAGAAAACCCACGCAAGCACGGGGAAAATGCACAAACTCCCACAGACACAGGCCCAAATTCATGTATCTGCACAGCACAGCGATAGTCACTGAGCTGTCATGTTGCCCATCAAATGCTCCAGGTCAATCGTTCACTAACAACGTGAAGCACTAGGATACTCTCGAAAAAAAATCCAAGAACAGCCCTCTGATGACCCATCGCATGTATGCCCCTCGTTAGACAACAAGGTGGACCAAAGCACCTGTAGGATAAAAACACGTATATCAATATCATCATCTATTTACACACTTCCCAGGGACTCCCAAGGCTCATGATCCCTATTTTAAATCAGTTTTCTATACCCCTCCATTCTCATTCTGTTCATGTGCCCATCTAAGTATTTCTTAAATAACTCCAGAGTACCTGCCTCCACCACTTTACTTGGCAGCGCATTCCATACCCCCACCACCCTCTGTGTGAAAAAACTCCCTCTAGCATCCAAATTATACCTTACCCCCCTCACCCTAAGCCCGTGACCCCTCTTGCTATTCGAGTCCATCCTAGGAAAAAGCTTAACCCTGTTTACCCTATCTATACCCCTCATAATCTTGTACACTTCTATTAGATCTCCTCTAAGTATACGTCTTTCTAAGGAAAACAGTCCCAATTTGCCTAACCTCTCCTCGTAACTCAGACGTTCCATACCAGGCAGCATCCTGGTAAACCTTTTCTGCACTCAGTTTGTTTACTCAATATTACTTCTAATTGGCTTGTTATAGGTGAAATCTTGGCATGCCACTCTTTCAGTTATTAATTCAAAAATTAAATTTATTCTTAGAAGTTAATGGTCTCTACAGAAATCATATCAGTTGCTTTTAGTCATTGGCTTGATTTTGGACTTTAAAGGAGTTGTATGAACAACTGTGGTATCACCATAGCTGAAACACTTATTAGAATAATAATGCCTTTCATACAGCAGCCAAGAAATATTCAAAGAGTTTTACTATTGATTTGATCTATCAGCCATCAGGCTGCCAGAGGTAATTGGATATTTTCCACTGTTACCATCAAAGCTCCAGAAATCTATAAAAAATTGATGTAATCTCTAAAGGTCATTTCTGCACAGCTGCTCATTACATGCACAGGCAGAATTGAAATGGACTGGACTATCCACAGGGCTGAGTGTTGGCAGAGGGAGGCAGGGGTACAGCAGCAAGTTGGAATCATGCTTGTGAGTGAAGTGGGCTTTACTGTACTCACAACATTACAGTTCGATTTCCATGATTCCAAATTATTCATACAATTAGTAGGATGACAACCCACAATTATCAATGACAGGATTTCTGTTGAAAGGGACCTGACAGGGGTCAGAATGGTTCCACTGAAGATTTAATGGTGAGAATAGAGCAAGCAGTAAAATAAAAGCACAAGATGGCTGCTGTCTCCACCTCACCACTCCCCTTCTCTGCTCTCCACCCCCCCGATTCTTGGTTTGATTTGCTTTGATTTATTATTGTCACATGTATTAACGTACACTGAAAAGTATGGTTTCTTGTGAGATATATAGACAAAACATACCACTCATAGAGAAAGAAATGAGAGTGCAGAATGTAGTGTTGCAGTCATAGCTAGGGGAAAGATCAATTTAATACAAGATAAATCCATTCAAAAGTCAGACAACTGCAAGGAAGAAGCTGTTCTTGAGTTAGTTGGTACGTACCCTCAGACTTTTGTATCTTTTTCCCAAAGGAAGAACGTGGAAGAGAGAATGTCTGGAGTGCATGGGGTCCTTAATAATACTGGCTGCTTTGTCGAGGCAACGGGAAGTGTAAACGGAGTCACTGGATGGGAGGCTGGTTTACGTGATGGTTGTGCTGCATGGATAATCTTTTGTAGATCCTTGTGGTCTTGGGCAGAGCAGGACCCATACCAAGCTGTGACACAACCAGAAAGAATGCTTTCTATGGTGCATCTTTAAATGCTGGTGAGAACTGTAGCTAAATTTCCTTAGTCTTCTGAGAAATTAGAGGCATTGGTGGGCTTTCTTAGCCATATTGTCAGCATGCGGATGGGTTGTTGGTGATCTGGATGTCTAAAAACTTGAAGATTTCAGCACTTTCTACTTTGTCCTCATTGATGTAAACAGGGTCATGTTCTCCTTTATGCTTCCCGAAGTCAATGATAATCTCCTTTGTTTTGTTGATATTGAGGGAGAGATTATTATTGCCACATCAGTTCACCCGATTCTCTATCTCATTCCTGTACTTTGTCTGATCATTGTTTAAGATCCGACCCACTATGGTGCTGCTGTCAGCAAACTTGAGAATCAAATTGGAGGGGAAATTGGCCATATAGTGATAGGTGTATAAGGAGTATAATAGGGGCTGAGAACACGATCTTGTGGGGCATCAGTGTTGAGGATGGTCATGGAGGAGGTGTTGTTGCCTATCCTTACTAATTGTGGTCTGTGAGTTAGAAAGGATCCAGTAGCAGAGGGAGGTGTCTAGCCCAGACCACAGAGTTTGGAGATGAGTTTTATGGGAATAATAGTGTTGAAGGCTGAGTTGTAGTCAATAAATAGGAGTCTGACATAGGTAGCCCTGTTATCTAGATATTCCAGGATTGAGTGCAGGGCCAGAGAAATGGTGTCTCCTGTGAACCTATTGTAGCGGTAGGCAAATTGTAGTGGATCCAGATAGTCTAGGAGGCTGGAATTGATTCATGCCATGACTAACCTTTCAAAGCACTTCATAATGATGGACGTCAAAGCCACCCGTCAAATCGCTGATCCTTCCCTAGAGATGCTGCTGTGGCCTACAAAGGCTAACAAAGATGTTTAGTTCCCCACAGACAGGAAGAAGAGGCCAGCATCTCAAATGAAATAGATGTAGCTGGAAGTAGCTGATGACGTGAGCAGTAAGAATATATTTCTTTCAGTTGATTCAATGCTCCCAGGGCTGAGCCTCTTGTTTTCAAGCCCTCCCACCCTCTTGCCAGCCCCTCAGCTGACATATGGAGAGAAAGAACTCAGTAAGAATTTAGCAACACCAATTATTAATCCTGAGGAAGACACGGGAGTGTTGAAAGCTCGCTTTTTTACTATCAAATAAATCGGTTGGATTAATAATTGGTGTTGCTAAATTCTTACTGAGTTCTTACCACCCGAATCCAACGCCGGCACCTTTACATCATATGGAGAGAAACACAGGAAGGAGAATATGGGAAGTGCTGCCTGCATCCAGCCTTCACAACGCTTTTAAAGCAAGTGGCACCCCAACATGAAGGGAAAGTAAGGCCTGCCAGCGACCCCTGTGGATCCCTTCCCCTAGTACAGCAATTGTTGAATCTCTATCCAGGTCCCGAGTTCCACTTATTTGTGTCATCTGCATCCTCTCTGATATCTCCTGAGCAGTCAATATCCCAGAGGTGTTGGCTGCTTGAGTGCTCACCTTTGAATTCACCTTGGAGGTGAAGGAGCCAGGTTCATAGTAATGCAAAGCTGTTGTAAATGGCGTGACATCATGCCAGCACCTGTTGAATATCCAAAGAGGGGGAAAATCCCGGAGAGAATGCTTGCCAATGACATGCCAATGTATTAAAATTGCCTCCTTAGATCAGGATAGATGACCTCTGGCAACGATCTTTTGCATTATATATTGTCCATTTTAAAAGAAATCCATTCCAAAAGATTATACAGCAAATAAAATTCACATGTTAAAAATGATGAACGTAATGTGCCTTTACTGGGCATGACAAGAAGGTTAAATTTACAATCAATTATCTGTTAATATATTTAAATGACAGACCCAATATTTCCAGAGGATTGGCCATCCGTCAGGTAAAGGCGAATGTAAGTGGGATCAAGTCAAGGTTTTTCCTGCTGATTTAATCACACCCAGCATCAGGACCTCTTTCAGGTTAAAATTCAGCCATTGTCCCTAGTTCTCCCTCTTTGCAGATATGAATATGTAGATTCTGTACTTTGTGGAGTTCAACATGGTTAAAAGTGAATTTTATGTGAATATGTAATTACCTGTCTAAGAAAGGCATATATTCAATGTCTATCATGTTATATATTGTCTGCATTGAAGCTTTCATTCGGATACGACTTCTCTGTGCTACATGTCAAAAAATTGGAAGCAAGTTGATATGGAATAAATTCATGTTTGTTCGACATATTGTTTGAAAGACATGTTCCTTTGTCTCTATTTTCAACAGTTAAGGTCATAATAAAATCTTTTGTATTAGTTTAATGCAATGAGCATAAATAGATCCATTTCATTGCAATGCTAAGTTAAAAGTAAATGAATCCAAGGCTCACTATCTAAAATGACAATGCACCTATAACTGCTGTATACTGGATTTACTGAATTAGTTATAATATTGACTATTTAACTGACTGTTTGGATGATCCAAAACGATTCTGATTAGTGCCTGAAATGTTCCACTTTAACCTCAAGCGCAGAACAATTGGGCTAATTTAACAAAATAGTATGGATGGTGCCAGGCCATGTGAAATGAGAGTATTTATTGGGTGTTGCATTGTGGAGATCAGTGAATCCCCACATAGTATTATATCCATTCAACATATCAACAGTGATGACACTTCAAAAAGTACTTCATTAGCTGTAAACTATTTTGGGATGCCTGGTGCTTATGAAAAAAGAAATGCTATATAAACGCAATCCTTTCTTTTTCACAGATTGTTAACCTACATGACAGAATTCCTGATACGGACCTTGCACCTTACTCCAACCGCTGCTGCAGGGAAGCTTGCATCAGTAGTGCCAATTTTACGATTCTGTGAATAATTGAGGTTAGGCATATTTGCTCAGGAAAGTACATGCACACTAAAGCAAGATTGATAAAATTAAATTTCAAAATTTGAAAACTTGCCATGCAGGCTGACATTATTGCTATTAAAGGAAATGTCACCTTTACATCTTCCCTGCTATTTAATTTGGCATACTATTCTCACTTCCATGCTTTCTATCAGTCATCATGTCATAATGTCAGAAGTGAGCATTTACCTTGAATTTCTACAACTCTGCCTCTCTGGTCAGACTGTCAATGACTGGCACTGAAAAGCCTCTGGGATAACTTTATGTTGATATTTCAAACTGGGATTTAAACAATGAGAAACGTGACCTTTCCATACGTCAAAAGAGGCACTTGGTGGTGCGTAAGAGAATAAGAAAGTATAAGACTGGAAATAAGTTTTCAAGCCCTAAAAACTAATTATTTTTCATCACCTAGTTCCCTATATATCTATTCAATTTTCATTAATTTTTTTCACAATTACTGTGCAGCATTCTTCCTCTGGGGGCCCCGAGGTATGGACTGTTTCAGGATGTTGAATCAATCAGGATGCTAATTGTGGGAAACAATCACTAATTGGGATTTTGAAGGAGGAACCCCTTAATAGACCTGGAGATGAACAGCAATTTGGACTTCCAGCTTAAAAGGAGCGGTTTGCTGTAATGGGAGGTAAGTAGAGCAGACAGTATGAGATGTCTTCTCTCTAACATTTTTAAATCTTTAATTAAAAGCTGCAGTACTGAAGAAAGCTATTCGGCCCATTGAGTCTGCACCCTCTCTCCAACATATTGAATCATGTATCAGTTGTGACTTAGAATGATTGAATCCTTATAGTGCAGATGGAGGCCATTTAGCCAATTGAGCCTGTGCCAACACCAATCCCATCCAGGTTCTATCCCCCTATATTTATTCTGCTAATGTCTTTGACAATTTAGCATGGTCAATCCACCTAGCCTGCACATCTTTGGAATGCGGGAGGAAACTGGGGCACCCAGAGGAAACCAAAGAAAACATGTGGAGTACATGCAAACAGTGGCTCAAGGACAGAATTGAACCTGGTTTCTGACACTGTGAGGCAGCAGTGCTAACAACTGTGCCACCTTACTACCATTATGCATATGTTTAAATGCAAAGAGTAAGATTAACATGAGGACTCACATCAGGTGGCCATTATTGAACTAATCTTTTTGAACATCCGCAATTGAGAGGGCAATGTAGTAAAATTCCCAAATCTTAAATATAGTCTGCTCCCTCGTATTTAAAGAACTTATATATTAAAACATAAAATTGTACATATACATAAATTCCCAAAATACAATGTGACTAAACAATCATCAGCAACCACTGATGTTGAAAACTTAACAAGAGGGATTGCACATGTGTTTTTACTGCAACCACCACTGAAACATATATGACCAGTATTGCCATAGTCATTTACATGAAAAAATGTTTTTCCTTAACTCCAGTATATATTTCACAAAAATATAATCATTTGTCAAGAAGTAATTTTAAAAATTCATTTTTACAGGATGTGGGCATTGCTGGCTGGGCCAGCATTTATTGCCTATCTCTAACTGTACTCCATTTCAGAGGAAAGTTGAGAATCAACCACATTGCTGCGGCTCTGGAGTAACATGTAGGCCAGACCTTGTAAGGACAGCAGATTTCTTTCCCTAAAGACATTAGTGAACCAAATGGGTTTTTCCGACAATCGACAATGATGTCATGATCATCATTAGATTTTTAATTCTAGATTTTTACTGAATTCAAGTTCTACCATCTGCCGTGGCGGGATTCCCAGAACATTATCCTGTTTCTCTAGGTTATTAATCCAGTGATAATACCATCGTGCTACTGCCTCCCCATAAAGAACAAAATACCAACTTATCTCTCTGAAACAACTGTGTCCCAAAATGATAGTAAAGAAAAGAAGGTGATGTAGCTTTGATAATAAAGGCGTGACATCTCATCAAACAACTTCCTGAAGTCCTGGTATACAATGTCTACACAACCCCCATTATCCACTTTGCTTGTTACATCTTCAAGAAACGCCAGCAAAATAGTCAAACACAATTTCCCCTTCATAAAACCTTGCTGACTCTGATGGATTGGGTTTCGACTTTCCAACATTCTGTTATTACTTCCTTAAAATAGGATTCTAACAATTTCCCAATGACAGGTGTTAAACTAACTGCTCTATTGTTTCCTACTTTCTACCTCCCTGCCTTTTTGGATAAGTGCCACATGCTGTTCTTGTGCAAGGAATACAGAAAAATGGTATGCAGGTAAAAAGGAAAGTAGTGGAATTTTGGCATTTGTAGCTAAAGGAATAGAGTATAAAAGCAGGATTGTATTGCTGCTACTGTACAAAGCATTAGTGAGATCACACATGGAGTATTGTGTATGGTTTTAGTCCCCTTACTTAGAAGCCATGTTATTGAATTGGAGGCAGTTAAGAGGAAGTTTACTAGATTGATTCTAGAGATGAGAGGTTTTTCGTATGAGAGAGATTGAGCAATTTAAGCCTATGCTCTCTAACGTCTAGAAGGATGAGAGGAGATCTAATTAAGGAATATAGAGGATGAAGGGGATTAACAGGGTTGATGGAATGAGGATGTTTCATCTTGTGGGACAATCTAGAATGAAAGGTCATAGTTTGAGGATAATGGGTAGAAGATTTAAAACATTGATGAGAGTCAATTATTTCTCTCAAAGGGTTGTGAATCTGTGGGATGCAGAGTACACTGGATGCTAGGACATTGAGTGAGGTTAAGAAGGGGATAGATTTTTAATTAAGAGATTTACTTAAGAGATTTATGCTAATGAGTATGCATGACATAAAAATGTATTATAAGTATGCGCCCACCACATCTAATGTAAGACTCGACACACTCACTACAAACATAGAACATAGAACATCACAGCGCAGAACAGTCCCTTCGGCCTTCGATGTTGCGCCGACCAATTAGGAAAAAGCAATGACCCTCTAACCTAAACCATTCCCTTTTCATCCATAAACTTATCTACTAACCTCAAACACCACCAAACTTGGCGCATCTACAACTGACACAGGCGGGGCATTCCATACCCTTACCACCCTCTGGGTAAAGAACCTACCTCTGACATCTGTCCTATAACCACCATCCCTTAATTTAAAGCTATGTCCCCTCATGCTAGCTTTCTCCATCCTAGGAAAAAGGCTATCACTGTCCACCCTATCTAAACCTCTAATCATCTTATATGTTTCAGTAAGGTCTCCTCTTAACCACCTTCTTTCTAACGAAAACAACCTCAAATCCCTCAGCCTCTCCTCATAAGACCTGCCCTCCATACCAGGCAACATCCTGGTAAACCTCCTCTGTACCCTCTCCAATGCCTTCACATCTTTCTTATAATGTGGGGACCAGAACTGCACACAATACTCCAAGTGCGGCCGCACTAGAGTTTTGTACAGTTGCAACATGACGTTGCGGCTCCGAAATTCAATCCCCCTACCAATAAAAGCTAAAAGTCCATATGCCTTCTTAACAACCTTATCGACTTGATTGCCAACTTTCAGGGATCTATTAACATATGGACCAAGATCCCTCTGTTCATCAACACTATTGAGAGTCCTACCATTAGCCCTATACTCTACACATTTGTTATTTCTAACATGACACTGACTTTATCTCTGCATCTTAATCTGCTATTGGGAAATCAAGAATTCTCATCCTGCCTATTAAGTTACTCTGCCCTGTACGTTTCATGCTCTTGTGATAACAGTAAAATTATCTGTAGAATACTGCTATTGGAATAACTAGTCAGTTTCACAGCAGTTCTGCATAATATTTTGTGATTCAGAGACTTTTTATATTCTCCGTTTGAGATAACAGACACTGCTGCATGTCAGCTTATTGTCTTTGCTCAAAAGCTTGGCCAAGATTTTATTGTTCCTAAGGCCACCTACAAACACGTATCTGAGGTTGATTTGTAAGTTCACGGCATGATGAGACAATTTCTTTAATTTGAGAATATAATCAGCAATAATCTTTCTTGGTGGTTGCTTCCTAAATGCAATTCTCAGGGCAGTTTCATTTTTAGTAGGTCTATAAAATGAGTCCAGAATTTAGGTTTAGGATATTCCATTAAAAAGAAATTTCTTGCATAAAATTGGTGAAAGAAACTACATCAGAAATAGCTGGTCTCATCATAGTGAGGAAAACATTTGCTTTAACTTTATCTATCTTACTTGCTTTCAGCCAAATCATCATAGAAACCCTAAAGTGCAGAAAGAGGCCATTCAGCCCATCAAGTCTGCACCAACCACAGTCCTATCCAGGTCCTACAACCATATCCCTACGTATTTTATCCACTAATCCCTCTAACCTACATATCTCAGGACACTAAGGGGCAATTTTAGCATAGCCAATCAACCTAACACACACATTTTTGGGCTGTGGGAAGAAACCAGAGCATCCAGAGGAAACCCACCATACACAAGGAGAATGTGCAAACTCCACACAGACAGTGACCCAAGCCAGGAATTGAACTCAGGTCCCTGAAGCTGTGAAACAGCAGTGCTAACCACTGTGCTGCAATGCTACCCTTCACATGTAGCCTTCTTTTGTAACTACACCAATCCTTATGTTAGTGTCGAATTCCCCTATTGTCTCCAAATAGTCCTCAGCGCAATTTTTAAAATTACCTACTGTGTGACATACTGTATATTTGAGTACAATGTATCTAATCACTCAAATTGCTCAACCTTTCTCAAAATCAACTTTAGGAGTTCCAGAAATTTGTTGCAACCTTCTCCAACCTTAACTTCCCAAATGAAATGCAGAAATTCTTCAATCTCAGTCTGTTGTATGTTTCACTGAATAAGATTAACATTTGGATTCATAGCAGACAAACATTACTGAACTAACTTTATTTACATTTCCCCAACCAACAGGAATGGCACAAGAACAAAATGCTCAAATCTTAGAAGTTTTATGTTCATTTTATTTTGTAATAACTAGAAACATAAACTGACTACCCTCTATTCAGTCATCTCAGTTGGACATAGAAACATAGAAACAAGAAGCAGGAGTAGACTGGCCCTTTGAGCCTGCTCTGCCATTCATTTTGATCATGGCCAGTCATCGAATTGAACATCCTGATCCCCTTTCCTCTTCTACATCCCTTGATCCTTTTGGCCCTAGGAGCTATAGCTAATTTTTTCCTGAAATCAGACAACATGGTCATCACAAAAGTTTACTTAATAAGGATATTCCTTTTCCAAATCAGAATGCTTTTAACTATTTAAACTGTGAGCAACAAGAAGCCAACCATACAAAGTTTTCTTGAGACAAATAAAGAGTAAATTTATTAACCACTAAATTGGAGGAAATGTAATGCTAAACATTTGGCCCCCATACAGTCATCAGGGCATGCACACACATACTCACGCGCGCACACACACACACAAACCGCACACATGTGCGCACGCACGCATACCCACACAAACACACACACACATACACATGTATCTGAAAGGTACCAGAAATATGGAATAAGTATCCAATAAAAAAGATAAAATAAATGTGGAGCATTTTATCATGGCATTGAATCTTTAGTTCATGATTGGCAGATCTAACATGTTTTGTTTGCATTTTTTATTTCATTCCTGTATGATTTGTGATTTTCAGAGTAGACTTTTTCTTTGTCATTTATTGCTCAGGGTTATTAATGGACCCTTGCAGTATCTCTCCACCCATAACCTCTCTCCATTTTTTACACATTATTTTATCCTTTCAAATCTCAGCATTATCTGGCTGATTTTTTTTTAGTATCACCTGTTTACCAGGATGTTGCCTGGTATGGAGAACATTAGCTGTGAAGAGAGGTTGGAAAAACTTTGTTTGTTCTCACTGGAACGACGGAGGCTGAGGGGCGAGCTGGTAGAATTTTACAAGATTATAAGAGGCATGGATAGAATGGATAGTCAAAAGTTTTTTGCCAGTGTGGAAGAGTCAATTACTAGGGGACACAGGTTTAAGGTGTGAAGAGCAAAGTTTAAAGGAGATGTAAGAGGCAGATTTTTTTCACAGAGAGTAGTGGATGCCTAGAACTCGTTGCTGGGAGAGGGAGTGGAAGCGGAAGCGGATATGGTAGTCACTTTCAAGGGACGTCTTGACAAATACATGAATAGAATGGGAATAGAGGGATATAGTTCCCAAAAGGTTAGAGGGTTTTGGTTCAGTTGGGCAGCATGGTGCAGGCTTGGACAGCTGAAGGGCCTGTTCCTATGCTGTAATTTTTTTGTTCTTTGTCCTTTGTTGTGTTTTCTATCTAGAGATTGCCACATTATTTAACTCATTGGGGCTAAAACTTCCATCTGGATTCTTCCAGTCACCAGTGAAACTTCAGCCAGGCATTAGCAAAAAAGCTGGAGAAATGACATTTACATTTGAGCAACAGAGTGGCACAGTAGTTAACACTGCTGCCTCATGGCATCAGGAACCCAGGTGTCGGGTGACTGCCTGAATGGAGTATGTTCTCCCTATGCCAGTGTGGGTTTCTTCTGGGTGCTCCAGTTTCCTCCCACTCTCCAAAGATATTTGGGTTAGGTTGATTGACGATGCTAAATTGCCGCTTATTGTCAGGGGGATTAGCAGAGTATATATGCAGAATTATGGGGAAAGGACCTCCTTCTGCACTGTAGACATTCTATGATTTTTTTCCACCACTTCACATTTCTCACTACAAAATCTTTAGCTCAGTTCCTGGTCCTGTATTGATGGTCTATAGCATATGCCCAAAGTTAGTTACCTTCCTCCAACATGTGTCAATATTATTTAGGGAATATCCACATCCAGATAGATCCACTTGCTTTAGAATCTTATTTCTTTTCAAATAAAATGCTGCTCTTTGGTTGGTCTGATATGAATTAGTGACTATGCTTGAAAGGAACATTGATTATATTGGTTACACAATTGTTAATCATTGCTTGAATTTAACATCTGCCCTCAGTTAATGCCCTATGATTTTACTCTTCAGTCAAAGCCCAGCTACATTCTGAGCTTCACGTGCATTTCTCCCCATTATAGAAGGTCTCTGTATCCTATTGCACACTGTCAATCCAATATGAATATGCGACTGAATCATTTAATTTTATTCTAGAATCAAAGTTTTTTAATTAATCACACGACTTAGCATTTGCTTATCCAAATCAGTCAAATTCCATTAAGTTCACCAAATGGATCTTATCTTTTTCATACCTTCTTGCAAGTACCATCATGTTTCTTTGACTTGAATTGGTGTTAACACTAAAGATATTGATTTATTCTGACTGACAGAAGAAATAATTATTTCTAAGTCTAGTTTCAGCCAATGCATAACTATTGAACTGTGGCAAAATCATTAAAATGCACATGCCCTGGTTATATACAGCTTAAGATTATTTTCCAATTGCTTTCATATTGTATATGATGTTTTTATGGAGCTGTGGGAAGTGAGAAACAGATACAGATATCTGAACAATACCATTCAATGAATGCAAGAAAATAACATTTATTGTCATTTTCAATGATCGTGGTATCATTGAAGAACAACTTCAGGCATGTTATTTGATCGTTAATCAGTCATGACTGATTTCCTGAATTTTTTCACTTATTCATTGACATGATGCACAAAAGCAATCAGATATGATTCTTTCTCATTGATTTTAGATTAGAAATTCTCTTTTGACATTTTTCCTGATACTGGCCTAGAATTTCCACTTGAATCATGGCAGCGTCCGATAAGTAATTTTGGCGAAATGTAATGTAAACATTGTGGGAGCTTCTCCAGCATCTCCCTGCTCACTCTATCCTTGGCATCATTTTCAGAAATAATGGATGGTGTGGAATCAGCATATCCAAAACCTGCCTGGTGTATGTAGCTGGCCAAAAAGACATTTGCAATGTAATTTCCACCATCTGTGGGATGGCAGAAATTCCTGTGTGTCCTGGTGGGAAGGGGGATTTGAAAATTAAAGACTTACCTAAGTCCTTGATTGGGACTGCTTTTTGGGAATTACACAAGCTTTGCTTTCCCTTGAAGGAGCCCTTTGAAGAATGCCATAACCATTCACTAGCCCCTTCATTTAGCCTCCCCAGCAGCGACTGGGAACCCTGAAACAAAAGAGCCTAATCATGACTCAAAGCTGGACTCAGAGGTGCATCTTAGTTGGCAATGGAACTCTAGCCATGTTCAACATGCATCAAACTTCCAGCACAATGGAAAATCACAGCCACAATGGCTGGTGTGGAAATATAGGTTAGTTGCACTTTACATTGGTACAAATGAGTTTGCTTTATATTAATGCTATATGTGTGATGTAACACAGATAGGAAATCACCCAACTAGAAATTAATCAAGTACTGTGAGATCTGCTCATACAGCTTCAATTGTAATGTGATTGCACTCAGCACAAAATAAACTTTTATGTTTCATCTTTTATTTTCTAATGTTAACAAAAGACTCAGCTGTCTTTTTGCAGACATTAAAATGCTTTGGAATTCAATGAGATGTCTGCAACTCTATTTCATAGAGCTGTTCTTGATTAATGAATAATAAAGGGGATAGTTTTATCCCATCTATAATGGAAAGAAAAGATCAGGGAAAGTAAATATATGAAACCTGACCCCAACTCATTGCAAATCTTACCAGTCTGCTGCACCAATCGATTGGTGTAATGAACAGAAAAAGACCAAAAAAGCTGATTCATACACAGATGAAATAGTCTCTTACAAACATTACCTTCACAGCCTTGTTTTGCCGGTGGGATCAGCATTTCACTGATGTAAGTATTAATGCCATAATTTACAAGACATTAACGATTCTGGCACAGCTGTTTCCGGCCTCCTGTATACTTCCCCTCTCAGTAATGAGAGGTCTCACTGGAGGGAATCTCTCATGGTCCCCACCAACAGTGACCAGGTGCCATGGCCACATCAGGGGGATCGGAGGCCATTGAAACCCTTCGGTACCTGCGTATGGCAGGGTATTGCACACCAGGCACTAACTGTGACAGGGAAGTGCCAAGAAGGTGGGACCTGAATGGGGTGGGGCTGTGATGGAGAGGATAAGTAAGGGCAGGAGCTCTGCTGAGATGTATGCAAGGAGGTTTTTTGGGCGCGTTTGTTACTGAAACTTTCCCAAACTGCTAATTTATTTGGCATTTGGGAGATTCACACCAGAAAGGGCAGGGCACTGAGTTTATCAACACCAGTGAAGCTGGCTGAAGAGGGCAGGTGCCATTGCACAAGTGCCCTGATCTCCCAGAGCACTGGAAGATCTCCTGCCATCCCCTCCATGGACACTGGCTTCAGGGTGAGACCATTCTCTGGTCAGGGGAGAAGCAACTGGGAGGCCAAAAAAAAAGGTGCCAGCTTTGCTAATGTCATGTAATGTCTCCCCATGGGGCGAGATGTAAGTGAAGCTCAGAATATAGCTGGTCTTTGATTGAAGACAAAAATCATAGGCATTAACTGTCTTACTGTGCTTTACTGTTAAATTCAAACAATAATTAGCAGTTGTGTAACCAATATAGTTAATGTTCCCTTCAAGCATAATCACTAATTCATATCATACCGAGCAGCAGAGCAGCATTTTATTTGAAGCAAAATAAGATTCTAATGCAGGTGGACCTATCTGGGTGTGGATATCCCCGTAAATAAGATTGACACATGTTGGAGGAAGGTAACTAACTTTGGGCATATGCTAAAGACCATCAATTCAGGACAAGGAACTGGGCCAAAGATTTTGTAGTGAAAAATGTGGTGGTGAAAACAACTCTCAGAATAGAATCGTAGAATCCCTTCAGTGTAGAAAAAGGCCATTCAGCCCACCAAGCTTGCACTGACAATAATTCCACTCAATTCCTATCCCCATCATCCTGCATATTTGTCCTGCTAATCCCCCTGATCAAAAGAGGCAATTTAGCATAGCCAATCAACCTAACCGCACATCTTTGAACTGTGGGAGCACCCAAAGGAAACCCACACTGACAAGAGAATGTGCAAACTCCACACAGACAGTAATGCAAGCTGGGAATTGAACCTGGGTCCCTGGAACTATAAGGCAGCAGTGAACTGTGCCACCATGCTGCTCAAATGTTAGTGTTATTTCATCAGTTTATTTGCTAATGACTCGCTAAAGTTTCAGTGGAGATTGAAGAGATCCAGATGGAAGTTTTAATGCCAGCATTAAATAATGTTGAAATCGGTCAGATAATGCTGAGATTTGGAAAGACGAAATAATGTGTATACAGTGGAGAGAGGCTGTGGACATAAAGATGCTATATGCAAAGCATGATATTAATATTCAACTGGCAAATCAAATCATAGAAGATGACATTTGGTGCCAAACTGGTTTACGCCTGCCGCAAACCATCTTCTTGGTCTCCTCCTAGCTTGCCATAACAATTGAGCAGCGCAGTGGGCTGATAAGAATTCTCCCACTGTGTCTGTGTATTATGTCTGTGTATGAGAGGGCATATGTATGTGGGTGGGTGAGTGTAAGAGATGTGGGTGCTTTCGGGGGTATGTGAGAGAAGAATGAGTGTGTGAGGACTGAATTAATTTGTGTGTGTATGCACGTGCGCGTGTGTGTGTGCGCGTGCGCGTGTGAGAGAGAGAGACAGTGCTTGTTTGAGGGGAGTGAGAGAACATGTGTTGTGTGCATGAGAATGAAAATGTAGGAGAGTGTGTGTGGATGAGAGATGTATTGTGCGTGTGAGAGAGGGATAGAGTGAATAAGCATATATGTGTGAAAGTGTGAGGGGGAGGGAGAAAGTGGGGGATTTACTGCCTGTGTGAGATAGTGAGTGTGAGTCTGCCTTCCTCCTTCCCACAATGTCAGATTCCCTTCCCTGATATCCAACCGGACCCGATGTCTAACTCTCCACCCATGTCTGACCCCACCTCCATGTCCCAACTCTTAACTCTCCACGTTCCCCCCTCATGTCCAACATCCACCCCACCTCCAATGTCCGACTGCCCCAGACAGTCTGAAATCCAAACCTCCACATCCCATCCACTTAACTTAGATGCTTACCTTCTTTGTGGCCTGTTATATTCAATGGGATATTTGAACATACCTGCTTCATTGCAGCTAGTGCTATAAAAAAGGGAATGTGTCCTCCTTCGCTCCATTTCTTTTACATGTTGCCACTGGAGCCAGAGGCACACTCTCGCCTGAATCTCACTCGGCCTCGGAAGGTTCAGCGAGACAGACACTTAAGACCATAAGCACAGTCAAGTCTGTATGGAGTGATAATCTGTTGCTGATTGCCACTCCGAGGAAGTTGAAGCCTTTTATCTTTCTGAAATTTGCTCATTAGCCCCATGAGTAAGGGGAGAAATGGAAATGTGGCTCCCAAGTGTAAAGGTTGGACAAAAGTCTGATTTAAAGTATATGGTAGTTTATTCAATCTGGAAACATTCAGAGTTACTTTATTCTAATGAGAACTGTACATTTTCATTCTGGTAGCTGCTATTATATGGGGTGTCATTAACCCTTGGGCACATACACAATTTGTTTTGCATTACAAAAAAAAACTTTGCAATTCAGCATTTTGTTTGCAAATAAATTCAACTGCCATCGAGCTTGGCAGTGATAGCACTATGAATGCAGTCTTCCATACAAACTTCCAAAACCTAATTTATCTTCCTAGCCTAATTAATGTTTCTATTCCAGAAATTCTTTATTATAAGCTTCCTCCATTAAATAACATGATAAGCTAGTTATAAATTGAAATAGAGTTGGCCAGAGGTTTCTGTGCAGTGTGCTTTATGAAATAAATTAATTATACTTCAGTAACTATATTAACTTGACAAGAGGAAGTATGTGGAGAATGAAAGGAGTAAATAGAATTTATAATTAATTTTTAACTTGCAATAGAATCTTTATGATGCTATGTTGGTGGTGAAATAGAGTTATACAGTGGCAGTTGCTTAAATTAACTGAAATCCTATTGAGAGAGCTCAAGCTTGAAATCCTCAACTACTTGACGTTGACTATTCACTCTTATCGCTTCTTCATTGTGCAAAGTCTATGGAACAGAATAATAGATGATTGCTTCTAAGCACCTTGGGAAATTTTGCTATGCTAATGATTCTATGTTAACATACATCAGTAGGAAACACAGCCTGGTAACCAATCATAGGTGGCAGGGTGGCATAGTGGTTACTGCTGGTGCCTCACAGCACCAGGGACCTGGTTCACTGTCTGTGTAGAGTTTGCACATTCTCCCTGTGTCTGCATGGGTTTCTTCTCGGTGCTCTGGCTTCTTCCCACAGCCTAAAGATCTGTGGGTTAGGTTGATTGGCCATGCTAAATCGACCTTAGTGTCAGGGAGATCAGCAGGATAAATGTGTGGGATTACAGGAATAGGGCCTCGGTGGGATTGTGGTTGATACAGACTCGGTAAGTGGTATGGGCCTCCTTCTGCATTGTAGGGGTTCTATGAATGCTATCCAATTAGAGTCAATTCCAATGCTAGCATTGCAGATACACACAAAGGAACTGGATGGTCAATAGCTTTTTTCTCCAACGTTCAGTGAATATGACACATTAACATTAGCTTGTGACCAATCACATGCCTTTAGAGCAGAATTTCCTTAACATTTTCTGTCAGACATCAATTGAAATTTTTATTGGTAGTCAGGATTGAGCAACTTTACTCCAAAAATTTGCTGGTCTGGTGGATTGGGTGTGCTAAATTATCCCCTTAGTGTCAGGAGCATTAGCGGGTTAAATAAGTGGAGGTAAGGGGATAGGGCTAGGGTAGGATCGGTGTCGGTACAGGCTCAATGGGCTGAATGGCCTCCTTCTGCACAACTGCATGAGGAAGGGGCAATATTTGTTTTTGCTTCTTCCTCTTTATGAACCCAGTTCCATTCCATTCTGATAGTTCTCTGATTTTCAAGAAGTTCTTGGTATATATTTATGTTCTTCATCATTTTCAAAAACCAAGATAGTAGAAATACTGATGGAATGAGATAGGTGCCGCGGAGGGTTATAACTGGACAATTATAGTAGTTCAATCTCCAAGTCACGGATTGAGTGTCAACTCAGTATTTGTTTGTTATTAATATTGGCTTTCTGACAGAACAAGTTGGAGACCATAACCTGGCTTTTATGTGAATGGCTGAGCAGCAGAAGCCAGGGCCGGAAGCAGAAGATGCTGACACTTCCTACCCAATCCCCAAATGCACCTCTGTTTCATAGGCTGACCAATTAACTGTCAGTAGGTGGGCAAGCTGCCAATTCCACTGATGGTGCCAGATATATAGGCAACGGCTGAGGCGCAGACTGACATCGAGGGATATAATGGTGCCATCTTTAAAGCAATGCCGGAACACAGCTGAAACCTTTTCACACTCAGCAATTCCTGAATATCCAGCCAGCAATACAGTCCTTCAATTGGCAGAAGGTCAACTTGTCAGTGATGTATTGTGAAGCTCTGAGAAGGAGGTGCTTGTTGATGTGGCAGATGGAAGAGTCTGGGTGATGAATCCCAGCATGTTTTCAAGCAGGTTACTTGATCAAGGCAGGACGCCATGAGAACATTAGTGGGAGCAGGATAAGACCACAAGGCCTGTCCAATCCAAGTTCTGTCATTCAGTACTATCACAGCTGATCTTGGGCTTCAATCCACTTACCCACCCACTGCTGTCTCCCTCGATTCTATGAGAGACCATAGATCTGTCCATCTCAGCCTTAACTGTGTTCAATAATGGAGTTTCCACAACATTTTGGGGTCAAGAATATCAACAAGTCACAATCTTTTGAATGAAGTGTCACTGTGGTGAGCACGACTGACTCACAGTGCCAGAGACCCAGGTACAATTTCGGCTTGGGTCACTGTTGATGGACGTTTTCATCATGTCTGCATGGGTTTCCTCCCATATTCCAAAAGACGTGCCGGTTAGATGCATTGGCCATGCTAAATTCTCCCTCAGTGTACCCAGAAAGTTGCCGGAGTGTGGCAACAATGGGATGTGAAGATATCTGGTCGAAGAAGGCACATAGTGTCATTTAAGAGGCATCCAGATGGGAACAAGGGACTGTTCCTGTCTTGTACTTTTCTTTGCTCTTTATTCTTTGTTTTGTGGTGCGTTACGTACCAAGCCCTTTCAGGATCTATTTCATTTCAATATTCTCATTCTTCTAAACTTTAGAGAATTTACTCAGTCTCTCATCATCGGACAATACTCCCATTCCAGGACCAAACTTTGTGAATCTTTGTTGTACAATCTATAATTTTATCCTTCCTTAAATATGGAGACAAAGCTACACACAGACTGGTTGGAATCTTTTGGATGTGATGGAGGTCATGGCCATTAGCTGAAGAGCTATGAGATCCTCACATTGCTTCCTTCCAAGAAGGTTCGCTATATCTGTGTGTCTGTCAACACAGGCACTTGATAGGTCAATGATGCATCTTCCCCTGGGAGCAAGGACCCTATACTAGAAGTCCCACCTGTTGTAGGTAACTCTTTTGTACTCAGCACTAGAGAGGCGAGTGCTGCTGTTGGTGTTAGACTCAGCTGAGGCCTCAAGGGAGGAAGAAACATAGCACAGCTGAGTAATGATGGGGAGCAGAGAGTTCATGGCTTGGGAGTTGCAGAAGAGGGGGCAGGAGCAATAGCTCTAAATGTCCCCCTATCACCAAATTCACCATGAGTGAGCGCACATGGTTCATCCAATATTCCAGGCGCAGTCTTATGAAAACCCTCTCCAACTCTTTATTTTTGTACTCCAATCCCTTTGCAATGGGGTCAACATGCCACTTGTCTTTCTATTTGCTTGCTATTCCTGCACGATAATTTTCTGGCTGGAATTTTACTGCCCTGCCCATGACGGGAATCAGAGTGGGCGAGGGGCAGACAATGAAAGGGTTCATTGATCTCGGCATCATTGTATGGTTTTGGGATGAACGAGACCGTAAAAGCCTGCCCTCTACGTTCCTTTTACAGGTCCGTCTGAACACCAACAGAGTAAGGAATCTCACAACACCAAGTTTAAGGCATCTCTACATCGTCAAGGACTTGATTATACAATCAAGTTGCATCTGTTTTTGCACGTGAAAAGCTGGTAAAATTGGACACGAGGTGAGTAACACAATCTGTGCCTGCCTTGGCACCCATTCCCCCTTTACCACTAGCCAAAAATGGCCACAATTGGGACCACGCACAAAACAGGCACAGCAGCCATTTTACTGCATTTACAGGCATTTGAATTGATTGAATGTGCTGCATGCCCAAATTTACTGGCACTTTTCCCTTTATCACCACATTTGCCCATCCAGAATCAGTGCGAAACAAACGTGGTCCACAAAGATCCAATTTGGATGCTCCAGCTTCTGAGGAGATAAGTTCAGAGCTTCCAGCAGCTCTCTGACTCGGATCGGTGGCGGTGGGGAGGGGAACAGGTCGGAGGAGGGAGGCAGATCAGGTTGCTCTCTGATGGGGGGAGCAGGGTTGTGTGTCTCTCTGATAAGGGGGGGGGAGGCAGATCAGATGGCTCTCTGGTGGATGGGAGGAAGGTGGGTCAGATGGCTGTCTGGTGGATGGGAGGGAGGTGGCATATGTGGCTCTTTTGTGGAGGGGATAGGCAGGGGATTGCAGAGGTAGGGGAGTTCACTGTCACTCTGCATGCGATTGATGGAGGGGAAGGAAGGATCAGCTGCCACTTTGCGTGTGATTGGTGGTGGGGAGGAGTTCCACTTTTGCTCTGCGTGCGATTGATGGGGGAAGGATGGTCAGCTTCCACTCTGCGTGCGAACAGTGGGGGAAAAGTTGGGGGAGGAGGCTGCAATCAGTCTGGGTAGTGGGGGTAGGGAGATAAGGGGGTCAATAATGTTGTGGGGGTAGGGCTATGTGTGTGGGGCCAGGAAGAGGAATTATCACGTCCAGGAGACTGTGCACGCACAGATGAAGGTTCTGATTGGAGCTGCAGTGATTCGGGAGTTTTAAGTCCCACCCACAGGTTCTGCAGCGCAATTCAGAATCGCTGCTATCTTTTCAAGCAGAATGCATATGAGAATGGGTCCAGCAGTCAGATCTGAAAGACTTCCAGTTTCAAGTTTGTCCAGCACTTAGAATTAAAATGGTAAGATAGGGTCCAAAGAATCATAGAGCCATAAAGCTATATAACTTAGAAACAGGGCCTTCAGCCCAACTTGTCCATGCCACCCTTCTTTTTTTAACCACTAAGTGAACTCCAATTGCCTGTGTTGGGCCAATATTTCTCTTTACCCTTCTTACCCATGTAACTGCTTGAATGCTTTTTAAAAGACAAAATTGTACCTGCATCTACTACTATCTCTGGCAGCTTGTTCCAGAGACTCACCACCCTCTGTGTTAAAAAAATTGCCCACTGGACCCTTTTGTATCTCTCCCCTCTCATCTTAAACTTGTGCCCTCTTGTTTTAGACATCCCAACTTTTGGAAAACAATGTTGATTGTGTAGATAATATGTGCCTCTCATTATTTTATCGGCTTCTGCAAGATCACCCCTAAATATCCAGGGAAAACAAACTCAGTCTATTTAGCCTCTCCTTATAACAGGTTTCACATTTTTACAAAATATCCTGCTTTCCTGGCCTGATTGCTGCAGCAGATGGGGAACCTGGAGTGAAGTCAATGAGCATCATCCTATTATGGCCTACATGGCTCACCGGAGTGTGTGGCCATGGAGCACCTGGCTAAGTGCAAATCCAGCAGGTATCCATGGTGGTTGCCAACTTCCCATGATTGTCTCGAGGTATTCGCATGTCAGAGCCATGAGATAAGACAGAACCCAGAAGGACTTCTCCATTGTCCACGCCAGTCTGCTGAGAGACTCTCAAATTCTGCCCTATGTTCCGCTCACTGCCTTTGTGTTTTGACCAGTGAGCTGACAGCTGCTTCCAAAATCTCATTATCTGACTGGAACTGAGCTTGTGTTTGATCTCCAGCAACCCTTTGAATGTCTGAGATCTGGGCTGTCCTCTCCCTGACTGCTGTGGTGACATGTCCGTGAGGTGTTCTCCACAGAGTGACCTCAAGTCTAACAAAAGAGGTGCGGCTAATTTTTTTTCCCTTGGGTACAGCTCATGCCATTGACCCAGATGCCCCAGATAAGGTCTCAGGGACTGTGGCAGTTAAAGCTGGTGCAGCCTTCCTCTTGAGGTGCTTGCCTTTTGCCACTGGCTTCCATCCTGCACAATCTGGTGAAGAGAAATGGGCTGAAGAGAATGATATGAATATACTGGACTAGTGTTTAAATATGGCAAAACTAGTTCTGTATTGTAATTGAGGCCCATTGAGTATTGTAAATTGAGTTTATGTCTTCATATGCCTGCTTGTGAACTAAAATCCCACTTACTGATGAAGAAACAGCGCTTCGAAAGCGAGTGGATTTTGCTACCAAATAAACCTGTTGGACTTTAGCCTGGTGTTATGAGACTTCTTACTGTGTTTACCCCAGTCCAATACCAGCATCTCCACATTATGTTTAAATATGGCGTCAGGACTTTGAATCGACCAGAGGAGAGAGACCTGATAGTTCAACTGCCAGCTTGCCAGATACTTAGCCTCAACATGGAGGACTCTGCCCATTATCTCAATCTCTTTGTCATCATTAATATAGATTGTAAATAGCTGAAGCCCCAGCACTGACCCTCCCAGCATTTCATTAATCACAACTTGCCAAGTTAAAGATGTCCCAATTATAGCTACTCTTTGCTTCCTGTCCATTAACAAATCACTATCTATGCCAACATATTATCCCAAACTCCATGAGCCCTTCTTGCCTTACATATTAACCTTTTGTGTAGCACTTTATCAAGTGCTTTTGGAAATCCAAATACTTTGTCAACTGTCCCTTTTATCTACCCTACATCATTAAAAAATTCTAATATATTTTCAAACACAATTTCCTTTTCACAAATTTTGTCAAGTCGACTTTGTTTCATCATACCTTGACTTTCTCAGTGTTGTCAAGACTTCTTTAATAATAGATCGTGTCATTTTCCAATGGCTGATTCAGGTCAACTTACTTGTAGTTTCCTATTTCCTCTTCCCTCCTTTCTTGAATAGGGATGTTATGCTTACTGGTTTCAAGTCTGCTAGGACAATTTCAAGATCTAGGGAATTTTGGAAAATCATAGCTAATGCATCCACTACCTCTGTAGCCACCTCTTTTAGGACCCTACGATGGGTCATGGGGAGTTGTCAGATTTTAGTCCCTTTAGTCCCTAGTACTTTTTCACTGTGGATATTAATTATCTTAAATTCTTTACTTTTTAGCCAGTGTTACCTCATATTTCTGGTGCATAATGTGTGTACTCTACCCTGAGAGCAGGGACAAAATATTTTTTCAATATCTTTGCTAATTTCTCATTCTCCATGACAATTTCTCCTGTCTTTGCTTATAAGGGACCAATGTTCACTTTAGATATTCTCTTCCTTTTTATAAAAAGTTTATATAAAAGTTCTTACATTCTGTTTTTATATTCCTGGCCCTCATACCACCTTTTTCCTTTTTATCAATTTCTCATGGGACCTTTTATGGTTTCTAAAATATTTGCAATCTCCAACTTACTACAATTCTTTGCAGCATAACCTTATTTTTCAATTTAATGCTATCCTTAATCTCCTTGGTAAGCTTTGGATGCTCCTTTCTTGTTTGATTATTTGTTTTTTAATGGAATATATTTTTGATGAACATCTTGAATCCTTTATTTAAATATTTCTCGCTTTTTATTTAGATCATACCTTTCAGTGTATTTCTCCAATTAATCCAAGCCGCATCTCACTTCATACCTATGGAATTAGCTTAATGCAAGTTTAAAATTCTTGTTTGTGATTGGATTATGTTGTTTTCAAACTCAATGTGCAAATCAATTGCATTATGATTAATATATCTGAGTGGATCTTTTACCGTGAAATTATTCTGCCTCACTGTAAAACTTTGGATCAATAACACTTTTATCTCTAATTAGTTCTCTATCATTATTACTCCAGGAAACCGTCACAAAGTCATAAAGAAAATCACCTTTGGCAATTTGATTGGTCTTGTCTACATGAAAATTAAAATCCCTCATAATTAAAGTGTTGTCTTCGTTACAAGGTCCAATTTTTTTTAATGCTTTATCCAATGCCATAATGACTCCTAAAGGGTCTATAAACCAACTTCACTAGTATTTTCTAACTCCTGCTACTTCTAACACCCACCCACACTGGGATGGATTTTATGTGCCCTTAGAACCACAAAACACTACATCACAGAAACAGGCCTTCTGGCCTTTCTTGTCTGTGCCGAACCATTTTTCTGACTAGTCCCACTGATCTGCACCTGGGCCATATCCCTCCACACTCCTCTCATCCATGTACCTGTCCAAGTTTTTCTTAAATGTTAAAAATGAGCCTGCACTTATCACTTCATCTGGCAGCTCATTCCACCAGTCTCTGTGTGAAGAATGTTCCCTTTAATCTTTTCCCCCTTCACCCTTACCTCATGTCCTCTAGTTTTTTTCTCTCCTAGCCTCAGTGGAAAAAGCCTGCTTGCATTCACTCTATCTATACTGATCATAATTGTATACCTCTATCAAATCTCCTCTCATTCTTTTACGCTCCAGGGAATAAAGTCCTAACCTATTCAACCTTCCCCTGTAACTCAGTTTCTTAAGTCCCGGCAACATCCTTGTAAACCTTCTCTGCAGTCTTTCAACCTTATTAATATCCTTCCTGTAGTTAGGTGACCAAAACTGCACACAATACTCTAAATTTGGTCTCACCAATATCTTATACAACCTCACAATAACATTTCAACTCTTATACTCAATACTTTGATTTATAAAGACCAATATTCCAAAAGCACTTTTTATGATCTTATCTACCTGTGATGCCACTTTTAGGGAATTATGTATCTGTATTCCCACGCTCTGTTCTACTACACTCTTCAGTGTCCTACCATTTACCTCGTATGTTCTACCTTGGTTTGTCCTTCCAAAGTGCAATACATCACATTTGTCTGCATTAAACTCCATCTGCCATTTTTCAGCCCATTTTTCTAGCTGGTTCAAATCCCTCTGCAAGCTTTGAAAACCTTCCTCCTGTTCACTACACCTCCAATCTTTGTACCATCAGCGAATTTGCTGATCCAATTTACTACATTATTATTCAGATCATTGATATAGATGATAAGAAAGAATGGACCCAGAACTGAGCCCTCTGGCACACCATTAGTTACAGGCCTCCACTCAGAGAAACAATCCTCCACTACTATGCGCTGGCTTCTTCTATTGAGCCAATGTCCATTCCAATTTACTACCTCCCATGTATACCTAGCAACTGAACCTTCCTAACTAACCTCCCACGTGGGACCTTGTCAAAAGCCTTACTGAAGTCCATGTAGACGACATCCACTGCCTTCCCCTCATCCACTTTTCTGGTAACATCCTCAAAAACTCTAATAGATTGGTTAAACATGACCTACCATGCACAAAGCAATGTTGACTCACCCTAATAAATCCCTGTCCATCCAAATATTTGTAGATCCTATCTCTTAGTACTCCTTCCAATAACTTATCTACTACTGATGTCAAACTTACTGGCCTATAATTTCCCAAATTACTTTTTGAGCCTTCTTTAAACAACGGAACAACATGAGCTATTCTCCAATCATCCAGCACTTCACCCATGGATATCGTTTGCCTTATTTCCATGGACACCATGCCAGTTTCCTTAGTAAATATGGATGCAAAAACTATTTAATATCTCCCCTATTTCTTTTGGTTCCATACAAAGCTGACCACTCTGATCTTCAAGAGGACCATCTCTGAGCTGACACACATAACATGGTAGAAGGATGGAGACTGAAATTACTAGCCTTAATCAAAGGTCAATTGAGCTTGAAAAAATAATGTGCTGCCAATCATGCTAAGGCAAGGAAGTTGGAGAGTGTGTATTGGCCATTTCTGGAAGGAGGGAACTACTATCTTCCTTTGCACAATGGGTGGTAATCCTCCTAAAATATTGTCCCAACCCACCTGCTAACCAAAGCCACAATTTCCAAACTCCCGTGTCCTCTTCATAATCTGTCCAAATCTTATCTTGCTCAGGAACCACAAGCCTAGGTGTCCATGAGGCTCTGTGCCCATCAGCAACAGCAGAACCCATATTCAACCTCATTCTGTAACCTCAAGGACTGGCATATCCCCCATTCTATCATTACCATTATGTCAGAGGATCCACTCTGGATCAATGGAAAGTGCAGGAGACTATATCAGAAGCAATACCAGACGTCGCTAAAAAAGAGATATCAACCTAGTGAAGCTACAAAATGGGACTACTTACTTGCCAAACAGTATAAGCAGCAAGGAAGAGTCAGATCTAACAAATCCCACAACCAACAGATCAAACTTAAGCTTTGCAATCCTGCTGCATTCAGCCATGAATGGACAATTGAGTAACTCACTGCAGGAAGATGTTTCACAACTATTCCCAGCAATGTTGAAGGAGCTCAGCACATCTGTGCAAAGGATAAAGCTGAAGTATTCACAGCAATCTTCAGATAGAAGTGCTGAATGAATAATCCATTCAGGCCTCCTCCAGTGGTTTCCAGCACCACAGTTGCCAGTCCTCAGCCAATTTGATTCACTCCACATGATGTCAGGAAATGTCTGAAGCACTGGATACTGCAAAGGTTGAACATTGGAGGAGAAGAAAGGAATAGCAGTTGGCAAGAAAGTCATCAAGAAGCCAGTGTCCAAGGGCAGTAATCAATGGAAGAGAGAGGAAGGAGAATTACTTCATCTACATTTACAAAGTGATGAGGCAGTTTTATCCTGACACCAGGATAAAACTGGTCATGAGCATCATAAACTTGTTCATCAACGACAGCTTTAAGTACATTGTGCGCAAGGCTTCCCATCTGGGCCATTACAAGTGGCAGCCCAACCACTCCTGAGTGATCCAGACCACTTCTGCTGCAGGGGAACTGGCCAAGCATACCACCGTATTGGAGGGAATAAAGGTGGTGACCAAATACAGCACTTTTAATGAAACTGTGCTGGAGCTGATTAAATTTAAAAAAAGGCCATTGGCCCTCACAGTACTCTGACAATAGGCCTGAAAGACTTATAGAACATAGAACATAGAACAATACAGCACAGAACAGGCCCTTCGGCCTTCGATGTTGTGCCGACCAAAATAAAAAGCAATGCCCCTCCTAACTAAACCATTCCCTTCTCTTCCATATACTTATCAACTAACCTCTTAAACGCCACCAAACTTGGCGCATCTACAACAGCTGCAGGCAGGGCATTCCACTCCCTAATCACTCTTTGAGTAAAGAACCTACCTCTGATATCCGTCCTATAACTCATACCCCTTAATTTAAAGCTGTGTCCCCTCGTGCTAGCTTTCTCCATCCTAGGAAAAAGGCTATCACTGTCCACCCTATCTAAACCTCTAATCATCTTATATGCTTCAATAAGATCCCCTCTTAGCCGCCTCCTTTCTAACGAAAACAACCTCAAATCCTTCAACCTCTCTTCATAGGACCTGCCCTCCATACCAGGCAACATCCTGGTAAACCTCCTCTGTACCCTCTCCAATGCCTCCACATCTTTCTTATAATGTGGCGACCAGAACTGCACACAATACTCCAAGTGCGGCCGCACTAGAGTTTTGTACAGCTGCAACATGATGCTGCGGCTCCTAAATTCAATCCCCCTACCAATAAAAGCTAAGACTCCATATGCCTTCTTAACAACTTTATCCACTTGACTGCCTACTTTCAGGGATCTATTGACACATACACCAAGATCCTTCTGTTCCTCAACACTATTAAGAGCCCTACCATTAGCCCTATACTCTACACATTTATTGTTCCTGCCAAAGTGCATTACCTCACACTTTTCCACATTAAACTCCATTTGCCACCTCTCGGCCCAGCTCTGCAACTTGTCCAAGTCACTCTGTAAACTATAACACCCCTCTTCACTATCTACCACTCCACCAACTTTAGTGTCATCTGCAAATTTACTGATCCATCCCTCAATACCCTCATCCAGATCATTTATAAAAATTACAAACAGCAGGGGCCCCAAAACAGACCCCTGAGGCACACCACTTGTCACCGAACTCCACGATGAATATCTCCCATCAACCACCACCCTCTGTCTTCTATCTGCCAGCCAATTCCTAATCCAATTAGCTAAATCACCCTCTATTCCACACATCTGCATTTTCTGTAGAAGTCTTCCATGGGCCACCTTATCAAACGCCTTACTAAAGTCCATATATACTACATCAACCGCCTTACCCCCATCCACCTCTCTGGTCACTTTCTCAAAAAACTCAATGAGGTTAGTAAGGCATGACCTACCCTTCACGAAACCATGCTGACTATCCCCAATCAATTCATTTCTCTCTAAATAACTATAAATCCTATCCCTAATAATTCTCTCCAATACCTTGCCCACCACAGAAGTAAGACTCACTGGCCTATAATTCCCAGGAAGGTCTCTCTTCCCCTTCTTAAACAATGGGACCACATTCGCCATCCTCCAGTCCTCCGGAACCACACCCGTAACCAACGAGTTAACCCGTAACTTGTGCTCCTGAACTTGCCATGCCGGAGTTAAGCTGTTCTAGTATATCTACAACACTGGCATCTATTCAACAATGTGGAAAATTGCCCAAGTATTTCCTGTATAGAAGAAACAGGACAAATCCAACCCAGCAAATTACCGCCCCATCAGTCTATTCCCAATCATTAGTAAAATGATGGAATGTGCATCAACTGTGCTATCAAGCAGCATTTTCTTAGCAATAACCTGCTCACAGGCACTCAATTTGGGATTCTCCATGGTCACTCAACTCCTGATCTCATTATAGTCTTGGTTCAAATAAAGGAGCTAAATGCCAGACGCGCCTACTCTTGACATCAAGGCAGCATTTGACCAAGTGTAGCATTAAGGAGACGAGGTAAAACTAGATTCAATGGGAATCAGGGGAATAACGCTCCAGTGGTTGGAATCATTCTTTTCACAAAGGAAACTTCAGGACATTACAGCAGGAGTTCCTGAGGGGTAATGTCCTAGGCCCAATTGTTTTCAACTGCTTCATCAATAACCTCCCTTCCATCAAAGAACAAATAACAAAGAAAATTACAGCACAAAACAGGCCATTTGACTCTCCAAGTCTGTACTGACCAGGCTGACCAATTGAACTAAAACCCCTTCCGGGGACCATATCTCCCTATTCCCAACTTGTCAGATGCCTCTTAAAAATCACAATTGTTTACTCATCGTAAGGTCAGACGTGGAGCTATCAGATGACCGCACTCTGGTACCATTCATGACTCTTCAGATACTGAAGCAGTTCATGTTTAAATGCAGCAAGACCTGGACAATAGCCAGGCTTGAGCTGACAAATGGGAATAACATTCCTGCCACACAAATGCCAGGCAATAACTGTCATCTAACCATCATCTCTTAACATTCAATGGTATTACCATCATTGAATGCTCAACTATCAACATCCTGGGGGTTACCATTGACTGGAAACTGAACTCGACTAGCCATATAAATATAGCAGCTCCTACAGAAGGTCAAAGGCTAGGATTCCTGTGGCAAGTAATTCATTTTCTGACCTCCCAAAACCTGTCCACTGTTTACAAGACACTAGTCAAGGCTGTGAAGGAATAATCTTCACATGTCTGGATGACTGCAGCTCCAAAAATACTCAAGCATCTTGACACCATTCAGGACAAAGCAGCCTGTTTGATTGCTACCTCTTCCACAAATATTCAATCCTTCCACCACCAATGAACACATGTTCCAGCTACAAGGTGAACTGCAGGAATACACCAGATTTCCTTAGGCAGCATCTTTCAAACCCACGGCCACTACAATCTAGAAAGACAAGAGCACAGATACACGGCTACATCAGTATCTGGAGATTCCTCTCCAAACCACTAAACATTCTGATTTGGAAATATATTGTTGTTTCTTAACTATCTCTGGGTCAAATTCCTTAAATTTCTCCTTAACAGCACTGTGGGTGTACCTACACCTCAGCAACTGCAGCAGTTCAGAAAAGTAGCTCATGATCAGTTTCTGAAGGGCAACTAAGAGTGAGGATTAAATGCTGTCCTAGCCAGTGACAGCCACACTTTGTAAATGAATTGTTAAAATATTAGTCGCCCATCCTTGTCTCTTCAATTGTAATTGGAAAGTAAAAAGATTCACTAGCCAATTGGGTGAACCTTTACTATTGGTCAAACAGCATTTAAAAAAAATGTATTTTTTTTTAATCTGGCAATAAAAATATTAAAAAAAGACAAAGAAAAGCATTCTCTTTTAATGTCCTTCGTGATTTTTTTTTCTCCAAGGTTGCACACAGTAGTGTCCTGGAAAATTATCTTCAATTCCATGCCAATCCAGAAGGGTTGGCAATCTTAATCAAATTGTTGGCTACTTTGGAGTAAATTTTCACTTCTGATAGTGATGGAAAGCATTTGATAGTGGATCAGACATCATTGTGCACGGCAGCCAATTGTTCTCAGGTGGGGTGTCTAATGGGTAGCCCATCTGCTACCACCTATTTTCCACAGCTGCCAAAAAATGAAAATCTGCCCTTCTGCATTTATTTTCTCCGCTGAGTTGCCTAGGTCGATAAATGGATATGAGGCTAAAAAGTGATGCTGACTTAGCCCTGGATCATTTTGGTGGACTTGGCCCAAAAGCACTAAAGGACATGTGTATTGCCAGCCACTAACTCACACTTTTGGCAGCTCATTGAGATCTGGGATTATTCCCACAGACTGGGAGATAATCCGTCTGGTGTATTTATTTAAAAAGAGGATTATGTGGAATCTGGGAATTATAGGTTAGTTAGTTGTTGATTTCCAAAAAGCCTTTTGTAAAGTGCAGACAGATGGTGATTAAATAAGGTTGCATCCTCTGAGATTGACAGTCAGATTTTAAATTTGATTGTGAATTAGCTGAATTTGCTCAGGCAGAAGTTAATTATTAATTGTAATCACATTTGGTCTGGTCAGTAGCAGAGTCTGCACTGACAATAACTACCACTAAAGTCGCACTAATCCTATTTTCCAGTATTTGTCCCACATTCCTGAGTGTTACGATGTCTCAAGTGCTCATCCAAATACTTTTGAAGGTTGTAAGGTTTCCAGCCTCAAAACCATCTCAGATAATGCATTCCAGAATCTGACCATCCTCTGAGTAATTTATTTTTCAAATTCTCTCTTAATCTCCTGCCCTTATCCTAAAACTCCATGATTGACACCTCAACTACGGGGGAACAGCTGATTCCCATTCATCCTGTCCATACCCCTCATAATCTTATACCCCTCAATCATGACTCCTATCAGTCTTTTTTCCAGAGCAAAAAAAATCAAAGCCCAACCTCTCATTATATCTCAAATGCTCTATCCAGGTAACATCCTGGTGAATCTCCTCTGCACCCTCTCGTGCACACAATACTTCAGCTGTGGTCTAACCAACGTTCTGCTCAGATCCAGCATAACCTACTTGCTCTTATATCTCTGCCACAACTGATGAGGCGGCATTTGGGAAAATTGTTTTTAACTATCCTATTCATCTGCTGTGCCACCTTTAGGGATCTGTGAATAAGTACTCCAAGGTCCATCTGCTCCTCTGAGCTTCTACATATCCTGCCATTCAGTAAATAATTCCTTGCTTTGTTACTTATTATCAGAGTTAAGTACCATTTGTCACTGCTTTGTCCATCTGGCCAACCCAGCACAAGTGCAATCACCCTACAATGCTGGTCTCCCGATCACTGGCCAGTCCCATGACCTCCACATCGCTGGCCAGTTGCTGGACCCCCCCGCCTTTTGCCCCCAGCCCACCTCAAGGTCCACCCCTCCCCCGCAGCCCTGATCTTTTGAACATCCTCCTCTCCCCACCAGCAGCCCTGACCGCCCCCCATTCTGGAGTCCTGAGCCCCCTCCCCCCACAGCCCCAAACTCCTCCCCTCTCACCCAGCAGCCTTGATCACATTATCCTGCTGCCACCCTGATGGCCAGCCCCAATCGTTGGCATTTTTTCCTCTGCCACGTAGCTTAAAAGTGTGGCAGTGGGACCCCCTATTTTCACTGATTACCCCTGAGGTGCTGCCCCCATTATACACGCCCCCCCCACCCCCATCAGACCCCATGTTGATACTATCTCACGCCTGGCAGGCAGTGCCGAAGTGCCCCCTGGGCATTGGCACTTTGCTTCTTGGGCAGTGCCAGGGGGCCTAGGCTGGCACTGCCAAGATGCCTAGGATCACTAATCCGGTGCTTGAATCTCGATTGCGCCCCCCCTTCACTCCAATGGGAATGGGGCCCCAGTTTCCTGCAAGCGGCGAGCTATTGTAAACCCTGTTGAAGTGAATCACTCCAGGCAGGGAAAGGAGACTCGAGAAGACCCAGAAACTTCAGCCCTGGCCCTACTAATCATATTGAAATTGTGTGGTAATGCACATTACCATAATTTATGCAGCTCCATGCTGATTTCCAGCGTGGAGCTGCCAGTGCCAGAAATCCAGCTATCGGAGACTCGTGGAGGCCTTGGCGCCTAGTGGGGAATCGGCAAAACAGCCTCCACTGGAGTGTCCCAGTCCGCTATGCTACAAAAGCAGTACAGCAGAATGGGAGAATTGCTCTCTTTAATCTTTCTATTACTAGCACCAGTTTATTTTCCACACACCAGATGTAAGTTTCTAAAGATGTTAATGGTGGTAGAGCCTCCAGCCAATTGTATACTTGGTCTTTGAAATTCTCTGCTAATTGCTTTGCTATCTGATCCCACCTTCTTGAAAAAATGTCTCCAGTTCTTTCTTCAGCCTCCTCTTCTAATTTTCTTTCTCTTTTGCCCAGGTCCAGAAACCCTCCAGAAAAGCGTCCTGAGATTTTTTTTGTTATGTAAAATATTGTTGTTGCTGTTGTCAGCCCAAAACCTGCTGAGGGATGCAGTTAATCACAGCTTGGAAAAACATGCTGGAACTTGCATTTTACTGTTGGAAAATGTCACAAGGCTACCTTCTGTAATTTTCTCTTTAATGTCGTTAGTTACAAAAACTTGATAAAGTCAGCAAAAACCTGTCAACCTACTTGAATTTCACGAGATTCTGCAAATACCTCAATTGTACCATGAGTTAAATGTTCATATTTGGTGGGATTATTGGTGGCATCAGTCACTGCTTGGTCAGTACAACCCACTTGATTTTGCTTTCCACAACTTCATTGTTTATAACACATCATAATTGCCTTCTCCCCCCCACCATCTGCCACCCACGTCAATGGATCTGTTAGAATAGTTAAGGGCATACAAGGGCATCCTCATCCCCTTACTCTGCTCTAGGCCTGGAGAAGTGAATGCATTCTGCTTTGCCCGACTCAAGACCGGAAAATCCCCTCTGAGGTCAATGGACTTTCCTATAGTCCGCCCCTCACCCGCTCTGATTCCTGTGGCAGCCTGGACAGTAGAATTCCGGTGATGATTTCAGTGCCATAGAAGCTTAATGAGAAGCACCCTTGACCAAATTAAGATTTAGTGCTATATTATTATGTTCTTGGGTTGAAGTAGTTTCAAGATGTTCTCAAATACTGCTGGCTATAGTACATTCTAACTTGACTGTAACATGTTTACAGTTGTAAGAACACTCTACACCAGTTTCTGACCATTTTTGCTCTTCTCAAGTCCCAGTAGGCTGTTTGGCCCTTTGAGCCTGCTCCACCATTCATTATGATCATAGCTGATCATCCAACTCAGTAACCTGTTCACATGTTCCCCCATATCTTTTGATCCCTTTAGCTCCAAAAGCTATATCTAGCTCCTTCTTGAAAACATAGAGGAGTGATCTTAAGTGGGTGGGTGAGGGGCCAAAAACAGGGTTCACACCCACATTCTCATCTCTCGTGATGTTGCCAACCCCATTCTGCTTACAGTATCAGCCTCGAACTCGGGAATGGTGCAAGGTTGATTTAAATATTGATTAGGTTATTTTAATACAAATAGTGAATCCCGGACATTTGTAATGAATAGGGAATAATTCAAACCAACTGCGTTAGTACTTTCTCATTTCTTTCTGTATGTATGTGTGGCAGAATTATTATGCTGTACTATAGCAATCCTTGGGGTTTGTTCCACTCTTGAGCTCGGAAAGACTGTATTATAAAGGAAGAAGTTATAACCATTTCCAGGAAATCTAGCACTCGATGTGGAGAATTCAGAACATTTGGTCACACACAATCTGGCAATTCAGAGTGAAATTTTTTTCTATTAAGAAAATTAGAAGTGTTAAGGGACTTTTGGAATGTATATCCCAGAGGTAGCTGGATATGGGGAAAATATGGTCAAGTAGGCATATGAGATATTTTCCTTTATTAGCAGAGTTATAGAATATAAGCTGGTAGTTTTATGCTGAAATTATATAAAATGCTAGTCAGGAAAAAGTGGAAAAAATCTTCAATAAAATATATTTCAAAAATCAAAACTGAGAAAATTGGAGGTGGGTAAAATGTTTTACTTCCCACTTTCCTGCAAAATTCTTGTTCTTGTTTGGAGTGGAATGGGGGGAGTGGGGGCCAGTCGGGGACTTATCAACTTCCTTTATTATTATTATCATACATATCACAGGTAGGATTTTACAGCCTTACTCGTCCCGAAATTGTAAAGTCACACCCAAGATCAACAGACCTTTCTATGGTCTGCCCTTTGCTCGCTCCCATCCCTATGCTGGGCGGGATAGTAACATTCCAGTCCACGTCTTTTTGTCAACTTATTGCTGGATTCACCCATTTTAACATGATTTAAAATAATGGTCATCTGGGATTGCTAAACATTGAATTGTACACAGTAATAGGATCATTATGTTATCTGTTGCCACGTAGACTGTCCATGATTCTGTCTTTATACTTAACTGAGCAGACCTGACAAATTATGGATAACCAATTTAGAACACTGATCATCAACCTGCCATTCCTGGCTTTATCCTGACAGCGTATGATTACAGAATCACCCTTTCTTTAATATTTGGATTTTGCTGGAAAGACAGATGTGTTGCCAAATCATTTCATCTTGCACTCAGCTGGACAAACAAAAATGCAATGAAAACAGGTTATTCTACAGGAAAAAGGAGTGCTGATTGGTTGGCAAGTGGACTTTGATTGGCTAGAGACATTGCCACGGAGAAAGCAATATTGAGCTATCGGCTTGCCAAGCTCCCGGTTAATTAACGAAAAAGCACTTAGATTTGAATACATCCATTTTAGTTGCAAAGAATGTGTCCCTGTGCATGAATGAATGTCACTACTAGCAAATGTAAATGAGCCATCTTGTATTTTGGGCAGAACCTGCTGAACAATCCTATGTGCTGCAATAGCTAAATTAGCAATCAATTTAAAATATTCAGTCAAGCTTGTAACGTGGCTTGAGGGGCCAAATGGCCTACTCTTACTCCTATGTCTTAATATCATACAAGGAAAATAGGGTCTTCTTTTTTACTCATCTGGACCATCAATTTCATGCAATTCAATTAAATCTCCCCTCAATCTCGTCTGTTCCAAAGAAAACAACCAGAACCAAGAGACTTGAAATATTAACTCTGCTTTCTCTCCCTACAGATGCTGTTGGACCTGCCAAGGTCTTCCAGCATTCTCTGGTCTTGTCCAAGTCTATCCAATCTTTCCTTATAATTACTATCCTTTAATTCAAGCAATATCTTCATGATTGTACCCTCTCTAGTGTAATCACATCTAACAGTAGGGAACTGCACATACACAGCTCCAGCTATGGCCTGATTAACATTTTATATGGTTCCAGCATAAAACTACTACCTGTTATATTCTATGTCTCTGCTAATAAAGGAAAACATCCCACATACTTTCTTGAAGGCATATCCTACATGTCCAGCTACATTGTCAAATAGGATGGTAGAGGCAGACATGCTGGAATCATTTAAAACTTATCTGGAAAGTCACATCAGCAGACTGAGAATGGAGGAATACAGTCGAATGGTCTAGTTTGACCAATGAGCGGCGCAGGTTTGGAGGGCCGAAAGGCCTATTTCCTGTGCTGTATTGTTCTTTGTACTTCAAGAATCTATGGACATGCTCTCCAATGCCCTTGACATGTTTAACATTCTTAGCAGAAAAGTTTTTCACTCTGAATTTCCAGATTGTGCGTGGCCAAATGTTTTGAATTTTCCACATCAAGTGGTAGGTTTCCTGGAAATGGTCATAATTTCTTCCCTTACGATGCAGTCTTTCTGAGCTCAGTGACGGTGGTCATCAACCTGACAGTCTGTGCTCCACTAAACATGTCTCTTGAAAGTGACCTATGATGGGCAAAAGCAGCAGAGAAGTGTGCGGCAATGAGATACATGCCACTTCTCAATTTGTGATGGAAAGAAATACATAGAGATCTAAAAGGGGAAAGTTTACTGGCTTGACAAGAAGCTCCCTGTAATCTGCACCCAAGTGTGTATTCTGTAGTTAAAGTTAAGCACAACTTTGTTATTAAAAAAAGTATGGGTAAACATTCCTAAGGAGCTGACACCAACTGCTTTGAAGGCAAATGAATTGGTGAAAATGAGAACTGTCACTTGAAGAACTCTTCAGTATTGCAAGTTGCAACACAAAATAAATTCACCTGTGAAATGTTAATAGTCTCAATTTGTCGCCACTTTCTCCATTTCTTCACTTCTGAGGCACTATATTCCTTTCAGTTCAATACCTATCTCAGACTAATGTGCATCATATCTCTTTACTCTCCACATGACAATGTGAATCTTTATATAACTCCATGAATAATTCAACAGGAATTAAGTACTGGTATACTTGTATGACCACAAGTGAACACAAAATAGATGCACCGTTTCAATTATTCTGACAATTTAATCAGTGAACATGAGTTTCTCCAGTCCTTATTCACTTAATGCTTGTTTAAATGTCCTTTTGATTCTCTTGTTTTAGTGTTTTTTGTAAATTCAATTTGAGAGCCATTACTACGAGCTTACCTACTTTTGTGGTAGAAAAGGCTCACAGGACTGAGGTGAGCTCCCTCTTATTGCTTCTGAGAAAGACTCTCTGCAAGCTGTATCATGTACCCATCTTAACGAGTAATCTCACACATGCCATATGTGTAGTACACTGAGGGGAAAAGACCAGTTGCTGTAAGTAAATATAAATTGGCAGCCTCATGGAAGTCCACTGCAACTGCTATCATTCTATCAAGCCATGAATTTGTTTCTCCACTGATCAATGGGATAGCTGGTCTACTGGCAGCTGTCAGGTCTTGTAAGCTTTCAACCAACAACCTGCATGCTGGCTGTCATGTAGGTTTCAATTGAATTCATTATTTATAGCTAGGATGACTGCCATTGAGTAAAGAAGGAGGCATCTATACTCCTTGGCAATCTCTGAGGTACACAGCAGTTACACTGGCTACAGGAAGAAATGCAGAAAAGAATGTGATATGTAGGCCAAGTTTTCCTTTGTGGTGTGGTTTGTTCGGCAATTAATATTTGCTGCATCATAAAACTACTCTTCTGCTTCTGTCTGTTAATGAATTATTAATCAATACTAATATATTTCCCCTAACCCCATGTGCTCTAATTTTATTTGCTCACCTCCTGTGTGGGACCTTATCAAAAGCCCTCTGCAAATCCAATTACACCATGTTCACTGGTTTTCCTTTATCATTGATAGACATAATATCCTAAAAATATTCCAAGAAGTTTATGAGCATGATTTCCCTTTCAGGAATCAATACTGACTCTGCCCATTTTTAAAATTTTCTGAATGCTCAGTTTTCACACCCTTTATAATAGCTTCTAATTTTTTCCCTACTACTGACATCAAACTTACAGATCTATAACTCTTGATTCTCCCTCTTCCTTCATTTTTCAATAATATAATTATATTTTCTACTCTCCAGTCGACAGGAGTATTTCCAGAATCTATCAAATATTGAGAAACAATAAACAATGCATCTCTATTGCCACCTCCTTCAACACACTGGAATGAAGCTTATCTGTCCAGAAGATTTACCAACCTTTGATCCAGTTCATCGAAGCACTGTCTTTTCACTGATACTAGTTCATTTAATTTTTCAGTTCCACCAGTCCCTTTGTCACCTATTATTTACGGGAGATTTTCTGTGCCTCTCATGAAGACAGACACAACTGTTTAGTTTCTACACTATTTCCTTTTTCTCCACAATAAATCTCCTATTCCTACTACAATGGGCCCACATTCGTCTCAGCTAATTTTGTCTTTTCACGTAACAAAGCTTTAACAATCCATCTTTATGTTCCTCAAGAGTTTGCATTTATATTCTCTTTTCCTTTTCTTAATCATTTTTTTGTTAGGTTTGAAATTGCTCCTAATTCTCAGGCTTACCACTTTTACTGGTAAGTGTTGCCACTTCTTTTGATCTAATGCAATCTATATCTTATTCATTAACCACAGCTGATTTACCTTTCTCTTTGGATGTTTTGTGCCTTGAGGAATGTATATCTATTGCAGAAAATGTAGTATTTCTTTAGATACTTGCCACTGCCTGTATTATCAATCTGCTTGTGTATTTTCCCAATTCACCAGAGCCAAATTTCTCCTTTCCTTTTTTCAGGATAAGACGTTAATTTCAGAACAAACTATATTGCATTCAAACTTAATGCAAAATTGGATCATATTATGGTCACTATTTCCCAAAGGCTCCTTTACAGCAAGGTTATTAATTAGCCCTCTCATTACATAACATTAAACCCAATATCCCCCATTGGACCCTCAACATATACAATGTAAACTCATCTTATACTCACTCAAGGAATTCCTCCTCCGTAGAATGAGTGCATTATTGATAGCTTATCCTTTCTGTTTTCAGGTACTGAGAGGTCTGTTTTATATTTTGATCATTTTCTCTGTTCATTTCAGTCCAGCAGCTGCAGTTTTTCTTGTTTGCTCCCCCATCCCCTTTGTCCTTTGGCTTTTCTCTTGTTTTTTTACCAGCTTAACTCTTTTCAGCATTTTTTATTCTTTTAGTATATTTTTGTTGATTCACTTAGATAATTTGTTATATTATCAACCAATTTCTTTTTCCAACAAAAATTCATGTATTATTCAATTCACTAACTTCCTCCAAACACTGGGTTGAATTTTATGTGCTCCCACTGGGATATTTTTGATGTGAGACACATAAAACGGGATAGGTGCCCAGTCATCTACCTTATTACCTATCTCTGGACTCACCCCATAACAGATTAGGTGGGAATCAAGGGTCAATTAAGCTTGTTAACGTCTGATGATGAGGATGATGTGGGGCAAATCCAAGTGCTTTTACTCATCTATTCTATTCAAGCACAGGAACAGGAGAAAGCCATTTAGTTCCTCTTTTCGATAAGGTCATGTTTGATCTGTAGGTTAATGGCATATACTAAACTTTGCCCCACATTCTTTAGAATACAAAAATCTACAAGCATCAGATTCAGCATCAATTGCCATTTGCAAGACAGAGTTCCTTCCAAACTTCTAGCAGCAAGTGGAAGTGTGTGGAAGTATTTCCCAATTTCCTGATAGGTGTGATTCTAATCTACATACTATTCCTTCACTCCAAAAAAATGGAAATAGTTTCTCTCCATCTACTACATTAGTTTCCCTTAATATCTGGAAAATGTATATCAAAACACAAATTCCAGGGAATAATATTTTGTTGCCATCTTGGAAAATGTTGAGTGCCTCACATTCAGCATGAGATCCAGCTGGATACAAAGGTCCTTTTTCAAAGTGACATTTCTTTACATACTCAGGATTACAAAGCATTCGGACAAAGGCACTACTTGTCTCTCAGGGTCTCTCCATCCTCTTCTGTGTGACTAGGCTTATAGTAAACTTTGTTGTCTAACCAAGGCTTTGTAAAGTTGAAACATGACTTGTACTGCACCACCCGCATCCATCCCCCCCCATCCATCCATCCCCCCCGCCCCATCCCGTACTTTAGTTACTAATATTCCACTAGCCTATCTGATTACTTTCTGCACCTATTCACACATTTCTATACTGTCCTGCTAGCTCTTAGCCCCTGGCTACTCCTGTACCTATTTAAATCTGGCTTTTTAAAGACACTCAGATCTGACTTCATGAAGAGTCACACAAATACTGAAAAACAACTAGTGATTACAAAAAAGTTTCCAGATATTTTTAAAACTCAGAATTAAATAGGAACAGGAGTAGGTTAGTCTGCCCCTCAAATCGATTAAAATGCTGATATTGGGTCCATATACCAGGTATGACATTAATTGATTCTTGAGGTGGGATTGCTGGGATTCAATTCCATCATTGCTCGTTCCAGCAGCAAGGCACAATGCCAATTTTACATCAAGATGTGGGGGGAAATCCCTCCATGCAGTTTCCAGGCTGTTGTTTCCACTAAAAATAATACCATGTATAACCTTAACCAGCGTGATGCTGATGTAATGCTGCAAGCCATCCTTTTGCACTGTAGAAAGTAAAACAAAAAAGGGGTAAAACAGACAGTTGATCCAATCCTGCTAATTTGTTGCTAGGTAGATTAATTCAAGTGATTCTAAAAAACATGTGCATACAAAAGGTCCGTTGACTTCATACGAGAATTTCTGGCCTTGGTGTGAGTGTGAACGGAAAATCCCACTCTGTGAAAGTTTGTCAATTTTGATTTAAATTGATTCGATTTTGATTTGACTTGTTTTGATTTATTATTGTCACAATTTAACATAGAGTGAAAAGTATTGTTTCTTGTGCACAATACAGACACAGCATACCATTCATAGAGAATAAAAGAAGAGAATGAAGAATGTAGTGTTACAGTCATAGCTAGAGTGTAGAGAAAGATCAACTTAATACAAGGTAAGTCCATTAAAAAGTCTGACAGCAGCAGGGAAGAAACAGTTCTTAAGTCAGTTGATATGTGACCTCAGACTTTTGTATCTTTTTCCTGATGGAAGAAGGTGGAAGCGAGAATGTCTGGGTGTGCGGGGCCCTTAATTCTTCTGGCTGCTTTTCCAAGGCAGTGGGAAGCGTAGACAGAGTCAATGGATGGGAGGTTGATTTGCACAATGGATTGGGCTACATACAGAACCTTTTGTAATTTCTTGTGATCTTGGGCAGAGTTGGAGCCATACCAAGCTGTGATATAAGCAGAAAGAATACTTTCATTGGTGCATCCATAAAAGTTGGTCCAAGTCATAGCTGACATCCCAAATTTCCCTAGTCTTCTGAGGAAGTAGAGGCATTGGTGGGCTTTCTTAACTATAGTGTTGGCATGGGGGAACCAGGACAGTTGTTGGATACCTAAAAGCTTGAAACTCTTAACTATTTTTATTTTGTCCCTGTTGATGTAGACAGGGGCATGTTCTTCTCTAAACTTCCTCAAGTTGATGACAATCTCCCTCATTTTGTTGACATTGAGAGAGAGATTATTGTTGCCGCACCAGCTCACCAGATTCTTTATCTCATTCCAAAATTCTATCTCATCATTGTTTGAGGTCCAACTGACTATGGTGTGTCAGCAAACTTGAAAATCGAGTTGGAAGGGAATTTGGTTCCACAGTCATAAGTGTAAAGAGAGTATAATAGTGGGCTGAAAATACAGCCTCGTGGAATACCTATGTTGAGGATTGTTGTGGAGGAGGTGTTGTTGCCTACCCTTACCGATTGTGGTCTCTAAGTTAGGAAGTTGAAGATCCAGTCACAGAAGGAGATGCCGAGGCTTTCCACAGGTTGACTTTTGAGAAATCTGCTCTGACATCTGCAATGCTGACCCCAGATACAGGTTCATACAGGGTTTCCAGGGTAGAGGGCATGCTCTTGCTGACCTCTTGCTCAAAATATGCGTAGAATGCATTGTGTTTATCAGACAAGGGTGATCAGATTTTACGTCTTCCTTTTGTAGTCTATTATGTCTTGCAGACCTTGCTATAATTAGTGGGGTCGGTGCGGCCAGTCTGAGGTTCCAGTTTGGTCTTTGATGGATGTCCTTAGATCATATTTGGCTTGCTTATAGAGGTCAGCGTCACCTGACTTGAATGCCTCAGACCTGGACTTTAGCAAGCAGTGGATATCCCTGTTCATCCATGGTTTCCGGTTTGGAAATATACAGATTTGCTTCTTTGGCACACAGTCTACACTATATGAAATCAGTTTCTGTATTGGCATACTTGCTCAGGCCGGTCATAGAGTTTTTAAATACTGACCATTCCACTGACACCAAGCAGCCCTGCAGGAGATCATCTGATTCCTCAGATCAACATTGCCTGACTTTCCTTGATGGCTTCTCCTGCTTCAGATTTTGTTCATAAGCCGGGAGCAGGAGTACAGCCTTGTGGTCTGATTCATCATAGAACATAGAACATAGAACATTACAGCACAGAACAGGCCCTTCGGCCTTCGATGTTGCGCCGACCAATATAAAAAGCAATGCCCCTCCAAACTAAACCATTCCCTTCTCTTCCATATACTTATCAACTAACCTCTTAAACGCCACCAAACTTGGCGCATCTACAACTGCTGCAGGCAGGGCATTCCACTCCCGAACCACCCTTTGAGTAAAGAACCTGTCTCTGATATCCGTCCTATAACTATCACCATACTGTCAAAGTATGGGTGGGTGATAGAGCAGTAGGTGTGTTTAATATTTGTGTTGCAGTGGTCTAGGATGTTTGGGTCTCTGGTGGAACAAGAGATGTGTTGGTGGTAACTTGGTAGAACACTTTCAAGCTTGGCCTGATTGAAGTCCCAGAGTCTTGGGATGTTGCATCTCAAGGCTATTCACTGTGTTGTATATTTCATTGAGCTCAATTTTCATGTCTGCATTGGGTGGGATCTAAACTTAAGTAATTTAAGTTACTTCTGGTTGTAATTTTCATTCAGTCCAGCATTACTTTTGATGTAAAAAATGCAACTTATCTCAGAACACTCAGTATAATGGAAAGAGGCCAGATTGATTTCAGGGATGAAGAATTTGTCTTAGCAAAAAAGATTGAGTAGTTTAGGCCTATGCTTGGTGGAGTACTGGAAAGGAGATATAATTAATATTTACAAGATGCTAAAGGGGATTGACAGAGTAGGTGCAGATCAGATGTTCCCCTTGTTGGACATTCTAGAATGAGAAAAATATACTTACAGGCTAATGAGTGGCAGATTTAGAATGAAAACGAGGAGAAATTACTTCAATCAAAGAGTTGTGAAGCTATAGAATTTTCTAAGTCAGAGTGCAGTGGAATACTAAATAGATTTAAGAAGGAGATAGATAGGTTTTTAATTTGTAGGGGAATGAAGGGTTGTGAGGAGTGGGCAGGAGGTGGTAATGACGCCATGATGGTATTGAATGGCGGAGCAGGGACTCTCTTTAGCAAGGGGCTAAATTGTCTAATCCTAGTTCTTGGGTAGACATCAGTGTGGTCAATAAGGATATCTGTGTGTAATTGTTTCTCATTTTCATAAAATTGGATTTTAAACACCAAGAAATGAAGTAGATTTCCTGAAGTCCTAATTAGATCAAAATCATTATTAGACAACTGTCTGGCCATTTGTTTCTCTTCAATTATGGAAACACAAGAACAAATCATAGAGAAGTAGTTTTGTTAATTTTCTTGCCTGGGTGATTGTGTGTATAATCCTTGGCATCTGTTATCTCATGTTGTAAATTAAATGCATCTTCCAAAGATATTGCCAGATGTCAGATATTGCTATCTCAGCAATTAAAAAGACTTCAATTTATGCAGCGTATTGTTTAATCATTCCTTCCTCTTTATTGCCGTTGGCTGTTTAAAGTTATTGTGGAATTAATTGATGCTGGAGGGAATAGCAAATTAGGGCTGAGATAGTGATGGATACTAGCAATCAGAATTAACGGCAGGTGGATGGTGACAATTCCCATATTTTCCACCTGCTACTAATATTCATGTAAAGCATAAAGTAGTAGACATAATAGTGGATTTTGTTTAATAAAGGATTATTTTTCAAATAGTCAATTAATTGCCTATAAAAGTGGATACATTTAGAAAAAGAAACAGTATAATTTCTTTCATAAAAACAGTCCAACAAAATTATTTTTATGGTGCATTAAGACGTTTATTGGCAATTAAATATTTCATTTATTTGAGCCATGTGATGTTGTGAGGTAAAAAGAAATGACACAAAGTGCACAGACAAAAAGCTTTCCACATTTTTGTTAACATTTTAGATTGAAAGAAAAATAAAACCAGCAAAGGGAATATCAGGAGAGTAACTGAAAATGATTAAAATTATTTTCTGTCCAATTATTTTACCACAGCTTTTTCTTATAATAAACAAGAGAATATATTGAAGTTAGCATCTGCAAAGGAAGCATTGAGATTAGTAGGAATGACTTTAAAGGACTAAATGGATGGGATTTTACGGCCTCACTCTGGCAAGACTGGAAATTCCTGCCCAAGATCAATGGGGATTTCCGTTTTCAGAATCTTGCCCGCTCCGATTCCATGGTGAACGAGGTGGTACAGTTCCAGCCACTGCGCAAAACTGGAATACATTGAAGATACATTTTAATGATTAGCTGAATGTTTCATCAGGGCAATTTAGTGCTCAAGAGGGATTGACATTTTTTTCCTGTCTGAACCAGTGGCTGTCTACAGGTATCGTTCTCATAGGGCTGAATTTTTCTTGCCTGAACAGTGTTCTTGGAGGCCAGGAGGGAGCCCCTGGCGTACTGCCACTGCCAGGGAATATTCCCAACAACAAACTAAAGTTAGAATCAGCTGCCCATCTGGGAATGTAGATAGTCAATTACTATTCTTAAAGTCCCAGTTAGGAACCTTATTTTGCAGCCTTGCCAGCATTTTGTTCTGAGCAGAGCCTCCACACCTCCCTCTTTTGTATGTAGTGTTCATCAGTTCAATGGAGACAGCCTGCTCTGATTTAGGGGTCATTTTACTCCTAAGGCATTGGAAGCCTGAGCCAGGACTCAAAAGATTTTTCCAAAGTGATTTCCCTCTGTTCCAAGAGTCCCAGCAGCTTTGGCTCTCAAAGTTTGCATTGTCATCATGCCTCATGTGTCTCTCTTTCTCTCTCTGCTAAGGTGCTCTTACCACGTTAATGTGCCTTCGAAAGTCCAATTCTCCAAGTGGGGCTGGTAAGGATTCAGAGCAGAATATGTACTCTGCAGCATCAGAAACGCACCAGCAGTCAGCGCGAAGACAAATAATTATCTCTTCTCTGGAAGATTCAACACTGGTTTCATTGCAGGAAAGTGTGGGGCTCAGGAGCTCCATTTGTTCCAGTTTCAAAGCCCATAAAAAACTCCATCCCAAATTCTCCTCCTGCATTTATATTCTGCAGGTACTGTAATTATTTGAAAAAGCAAGGAGAAGCAATGGCCTAATGGTATTTATTGCTAGATTATTAATCCAGAAACACAGCTAAAGTTCTGGGGACCTAAGTTTGAATCCCATCATGCAGTGGTGGAATTTGAATTCAATAAAAAATATCTGGAATTAAGAATCTACTGATATCCATGAAACCATTGTCGATTGTCAGAAAAACCTATCTGATTCACTAATGATTTTTAGGGAAGGAAATCTGCTATCTTTACCTCTTCTCGCCTGCATGTAAGTCCAGAGCCATAGCAATGTGATTAACTTTCAACTGCCCTCCAAGGGCAACTAGGGATGGACAATAAATGTTGGCCATCCAGTGACATCCATGTCCCATGAATGAATAAAAAAAAGTTCAGTATGCTCTGAGCTACTCATAATTGATATTCAGATAAAGATATTTTCCTCAGATATTCCCATGCCAGAAGTAGTATCTGGCTGTAAGACAGCAATTTGCCCAAATGCACTGAAGTTCATTAATAAGACATGCTGCTTAGTTGTGATGCTTGTTGAATCATGTGAAAAACCATTCATTATGCATTTTGAAATAAAGTTATGCTCCTTAATTATCCTCCCCATCTCTGTAAATTCTACCTGTCCCACAATTCTCTGAGCTCTTCAAATTTTGGTACCTTGCACACGTCCAATTTTAATGACTTAAATACTGGTTTCGTCTTCAGCTGGCAAAGTTCAAAGCTCTGGAATTTCTCCCCAACTTCACTATCTCTCTTTCCTCCCTTAAGGTGCTCCTGAAAAACCAAGCTTTTGGCTGATTTCCATTAACATCCCCTTAAGAAGCTTGATGTCAAATTCTATTAGATAACACTTCCTTGAAACACCTTGGAACATTTCAGTACATTAAAGGTGTTATAAATCAAGTTGCTGTTGTTAAATCGATTGAATTTTTTGGTATTTGAGTCAATAGCCTGAACTGTTGTTTTTGCAACTCAAAGTTAGAAATTCTGCTGGTTCACCTAAGAACATAATAAGAACATAGGATCATAAGAATTAGGAGCAAGAGTAAGCCAGCTGGCCCTCAAGCCTGCTCCGCCATTTGATAAGATCATGGCTGATCTTTTCATGGAGTCAGCCCCAATTACCCGCCGCTCACCATAATCTTTAACTGCTTTACTGTTCAAAAATGTATCTATCTTTGCCTTAAAAACATTCAACGAAGTATCATCAACTGCTTCAGTTGATAGGGAATTCCACAGATTCACAACCCTTTGGATGAAGAAGTTCCTCCTCAACTCAGTTCTAAATCTGTTCCCCATTACTTTGAGGCCATGCCCCCTAAATCTAGTTCCACCTGGTAGTGGAAACAATTTCCCTGCTTCTATCTTCTCTAATTCCTTCATAATCTTATATGTTTCTATAAGATCTCCCCACATTCATGGAAGTGAGCAAAGAATATGCTCTGTTGTGGGTGTGCGAGGAGAACTTCACATTCTCCCTGAGACTCACTCATTTAATAATTGCTCTGCATCCAAAGAGTCTACAGTAGATTGAGGGGGCAATCCAATGATTAAGGCAAGATCCCCAACTCACTTTGGGGACATGAGTATCTCCAGAGGACATGAATTCAAATCCCACTGCAGCAACAGCTGGTGGAATTTTAATTCAACTAATTATGAAGCTACGCTCATTAATGGTGACAATGCCAACTATGGTCAATTGTCTTAAAAACCCATCTAGTTCACTAAAGTCCTTTAGGGGCAGAAATCTGCCATCTTTACCTGGTCTGGCCCATGTATGACCAGAGTCACAGCAATGTGGTTGACTCTTAACTTTCCCCCTGAAATACCTAGCAAGCCATTCAGTTCAAGGGCAGTTGGGATGGGCAACAAATGCTGGCCTTGCCAGTGATGCCCACGTCTCATGGAAGAATAAAGCAAAACACAGTGTGTTGGCCATAGGAAAGCAACATCAGAATCAGCAGCAGATTTAAAGAATCAATGGCATTGTGCTTTCTCATCCATTATCAATGTGTCCTGGCCAGGAGGCAGAAAGAAAAGTAGATATCTATTAACTACATCAACGCAGCAAAAGTATTTTTATTTTTTAAAATGTGGATCTAGCCTTTACTTTGACTAACCATAACTCATACCAAAGGAATACCTAACCTTCAAACTAAAATCAGAGACACACTGGGCAGGATGCTTGGGCCACACTCGCTCCAAGACCAGAAAATCCTGCCTGAGGTCGATGGACCTTTGTATGGTCCGCACTGTGCTGCTACAATTCCTGTGACAGGCAGGATGGGAAAATTCCACCCATTAGCTCTAAAAAAGTGTGAACGCCCATTCCTGAAAAGCACAAAGCTTTTTCACATTTTGAAAGAGAACACTGGCCACCCATATGTCTGCAAAGGACAAAAGGATTCCCGGCTTGGATCATTGTCTGCGTGGAGCTTGCACATTCTCTTCACGTCTATGTGGGTTTTCTCCGGGTACTCCGATTTCCTTCCACAGTTCAAAGATATGCGGGTTAGGTAGATTGGGCATGCTAAAAAATTGCCCCTTAGTGCCTTGGGATACGTAGGTTAGAGGGATTAGTGGGTAAAATATGTAGGGATATGGGGTAAGGCCTGGTTGGGATTGTGTTTGGTGCAGACTTGATGGGCTGAAGGGCCACCTTTTGCACTGTAGAAAAGGGACACATACTCCTATAAAACACCTCAAGATCCCAGACCTGGGGAAATACATCCTTTGTCCAACACTTAGGAGAAGCAGTAGGAAATATGCCACTTCCTGCATGCTGGTAGAATCTGTAATATTTTCACGTCCGACTGAACTCAGCCAGTTAACATTTAACCTCAGAAGGGAAGCAGACCTCCAGGCCAACACCCTGTCAGCCATTTTATCTTCAAGCAGATCGTAGCAGAAAGACGTCTCTCCCTGTCTCTGTGCACTTTCTCCCATAATGGAAGTCCTCACTTCTGTAAAGATGCATCACCCTGCAGCAGTCAGCTTACTACATTCTGAAGGAATACACTATTGAATGTTTCATTGAGGACTTAGACAAAATCATAATTCTTATTTTTTAGTCATGATCTTGCCCCAAACCCCTTTATTCCCCTTATTCCTTTTTTATTGTATGAGTACAAGAAGGGAAAAATATGGTGAAACCCCCTCCTGTGTTGTGGATGTGCAAAATTAACCATCCCTCGTTTGAATTTTTAGAATCCCACAGTGTAGAAGGAGGCCATTTGACCCACCAACCACAATCCCACCCAAGCCCTATCCCTATAACCTTAGCTAATCTCCCTGACATAAAGGGAAAATTTAGCAATCCACCTAGCCCACACATCTTTGGACTGTTTGAGGAAACCGGAACACGCGGAGCAAACCCATGTAGACATGGGGAGAATGTGCAAATTCTACGCAGACAGTGACCCAAGCCGAGAACTGAACCCAGATCCCTGGCACTGTGAGGCAGCAATGCTAACCACTGTGCTACTGTACTGCCCCTTATTTTACCTTATCTTGAATTTGCTGTCGGGGTTAGTCATAGAAGATTGGAACATTCCAAACTGAAGTGCTGAGGAAATTATGTTACCACTTAAAAAAGGGGAAATCAAAAAATCAAAAGCACCTTTGTTTGGATGGGTAATGAGAGGAGAGATTAGGATTATTTAAGTTAATCCCTCTCCAGTCAATAACAAATGTTTAATATTATACCAATCAATTTTGTTGAAGTTTTGCTGACGTTCATGCCAGTGGGATCTTACAGTCCTGTCAACAGCAACAGTGCACCCGGCTGCAGTTGGCCAGCAATGAGGAGTGCATTCAATATAAAACTACATTGACAACAGAGGGCCCCAGGAAATGGCACACTGCCTCCTGCCTCCATGAAACATACCAAAGGGAAGGTGAAAAATCCTGCCCATATGTGCATTTATATATTTTCTTTCATTTTTCTCTCCATCTCCCTTCTGCTTTTGAGAGTGCTGAATCATATTGATAGGCACTCTCACTGCACTGAACTCTATGGTGCATTAGTCTTGTAACTTTTCTTCAAATCTAGATAGTGAAAGTTGACAGCTGGACCCAATGCTACTTTCACCAAACATGCAGTGTCCAGACAGTGCCAATGTATGCTCATAGAATTCAGTCTCTGGCTTTTCAGCCCAGTGATCCACATGCATCTTGCAGCATACTCTAAACTGAGATCAGCAGGCAATGCCACAGATTGAGGATTAAACTTGGCATCTCCCTGGTCTATGGGATTCCACAAAAGACAATGCGTGGTGAATGTATCTCCTTAATTGTCTGTGAGTTTTGCCTGACTTGGTTCCCATACATGAATTTCTTCCAACATTAGGAAATGGCACAAAATTGACTGCAGATTGTTTTTTGATGTCACATTATGTTGAAAGCACAAAAGCTTTCGTGAGCATATTATTTCAAAACTTCAGTTTATAGAAAATTCACTCAATCAAAAGAAATTATTTGAACTTCAGACCAAAAATGAGATTGAAAATGATACCCTTAGTTAAAGTGTTCAGTATTTTGAGAGTTGGATCATTAAATAACTTTAGACATTGCTTTGAAAAAGTGAAATCTAAGGTCAAAGTCTTATGGCGAGAGTTCATTTTTCACATTGTTTGCAGAATATTCATTAACTTCCAACCTGTGCTTGTCTGTAGCACTGCAGATCAGTCCTGTAAAAGGACTCCAGTGTGTGATTATACATCTGTAACTTTCCTTTATACATCAGTTCAGACTGAAACATAATTCAGCTTTAATTAGTGAATGCATTTCGTGTGACAACTACCAATATCTTTACTTGTACAACAATATTGTTAGAGTAGCTTAAGTATTGAATTTTTTTAGTGAGTGATTAATCTCTGTTATAGCTCATGTGAAAGGTAATCTATATTTTAAATTTTGGCTTTATCACTACGTTTAAAATTAATCTATTAACCAATCAGTTTGTATCCCAACCTCCCTCATTGCAATTTAATGCTTTATGATGTGATCCTCTAATTAGATTCTTTGTGCCGAGCTAAAGAATATTCTAAGGAAATATGATCACAAATTAGCAGCGCGGCGAAACAGTGTTATTAAACCCTAGAAAAGTTGAATGTTGGGGATACCTAAGCAACAATAGCGATAAATCAGCTTATGAATCCAGAAGGTGAAAAAGAACAGAGAATGATGACTTTAGAGCCTTGAATTCAAATGGAAATAAAGGAAAAAGGTAATCAAACATTAAGAAGGTACCCGTGAAAGATGCCTCTTAAATATTATAGCTAAATCATTAATGGAGTAAAGAAGTATGAGGAAGAGCATTAATGAATAAAAATGCATGTTGATCTAAATAAATTATCGATGATAGAATCATTACAGAACAGAAGGCTGCTATTTGGCCCATCGTGTCTATGCTAGCTCTTCTAAGAAACAATTCACACTCTGCCTGTCCACTATAGTCTCCTCAAAGCCCTGTACATTCCTCCTTTTCAATTCATTCCAAAAATTTAGAAATTCCAGAAAACAATTTACAGCATAGAGGGAAGCCATTCTGCCCATCATTTCTACATTGGCTGAAGAAACAAAGCCTTATGCCTTATTCTGTTTTCCAGCATCTAATTTATAGCCCTGCAGGTTGCAACATTTTAGATGCATACCAGATATTTTTTAAATGAATGAGGATTTTTGTCTCTATTAACCTTTCAGGCAGTGAATTCCAAACCACTAACTCCCTCAGGTAGGGAAGCGTTTTCCTCTTCTCCCCTCTAATCCTTCCAACAATCAGTTTTTATAAATTCCCACTTTATCAGTGTCTGCTTTGCTAAAGGAAATAAGCCATTTCAACCTACTCTATCCACCTCATTGTACATCTCAATAAAATCTGCTCTCAGCCTTCTCTGTTCCGAGGATAACAACCCCAATGTATCCAGGCTGTGATCTGATTGGCCGTTCATACCACATTCCAGTAGCAGAGGTCAGAGAATTGGCACTCATCAAAATCTCCATTCACTGCAGTGAGATGGGAAATCCCATCAGTATGAATGGCTGTAACATCCCAGTCCCAATCTTTCCTCATATCTGCAATTTTCCTGTCCCGGCAACATCCTCATAAATCAGCTCTGTACTCTCTTTAATAGAAATGCATCCTATCTGTAATAAAGTGACCAGAGCTGCACACATTTCTCAAGTTGTTGCCAAACTAATGATTTATATAGTTCCAGCATAACCTCCCTCTCTTCTATTCTATGCTTGGGCAAATAAATAAAATGATTCTATGGATGAGATTGTCCGGCCTCCCTCAACGTTTTTCTCGGCTGCAGGATCTTCTGGTCCTGCCGCTATCAATAGGAATTCCCATGGGAAATCCACGGCATGAGTTGCACTGCTGGCAGCACCACAGAATCCTATCAGCATGAACGGTCGGAGAATTTCGGCTCATTCATGTGCTTAACCATCTTATCAATCTATTTTGTTGCCTTCAATGATCTCTGGACATTCACTCCAAGATCCCTCACTTCCTCAACACCGATCCTTCCATTTATTATGAAATTATTTGTCTTTTTTGACTTCTCCCAAATGCACCGTCTCACACTTCTCATGGTTAAATACCATTTTGCACTTTTTACCCACCTGACCAGTCCGTGTCTTCCTGCCGTCTACAACTGCATGGTCTATTTGCATCATTCACACATTTCCTTTTATAACATAGAACATAGAACATAGAACATTACAGCGCAGAACAGGCCCTTCGGCCTTCGATGTTGCGCCGACCAATTATGAAAAAAAAGAAATGACCCTCCAAACTAAACCATTCCCTTCTCTTCCATAAACTTATCAACTAACCTCTTAAACGCCACCAAACTTGGCGCATCTACAACTGCAGCAGGCAGGGCATTCCATACCCTTACCACCTTCTGGGTAAAGAACCTACCTCTGACATCCGTCCTATAACTACCACCCCTTAATTTAAAGCTATGTCCCCTCGTGCTAGCTTTCTCCATCCTAGGAAAAAGGCTATCACTGTCCACCTATCTAAACCTCTAATCATCTTATATGTTTCAATAAGGTCTCCTCTTAGCCGCCTTCTTTCTAACGAAAACAACCTCAAAATCCCTCAGCCTCTCTTCATAAGACCTGCCTTCCATACCAGGCAACATCCTGGTAAACCTCCTCTGTACCCTCTCCAATGCCTCCACATCTTTCTTATAATGCGGGGACCAGAAATGTACACAATACTCCAAGTGCGGCCGCACTAGAGTTTTGTACAGTTGCAACATGACGTTGCGGCTCCGAAATTCAATCCACCTACCAATAAAAGCTAAGACTCCGTATGCCTTCTTAACAACCTTATCGACTTGATTGCCAACTTTCAGGATCTATGCACATATACCCCAAGATCCCTCTGTTCATCAACACTATTAAGAGTTCTACCATTAGCCCTATACTCTACACATTTGTTATTCCTGCCAAAGTGAATTACCTCACATTTTTCCGCATTAAACTCCATTTGCCACCTCTCGGCCCAACTCTGCAACTTGTCCAAGTCTTTTTGCAAACTATAACACCCCTCTTCACTATCTACCGCTCCTCCGACTTTGGTGTCATCCGCAAATTTACTAATCCATCGTTCGATACCCTCATCCAGATCATTTATAAAAATTACAAACAGCAGGGGCCCCAAAACAGATCCCTGAGATACACCACTTGTAACTGTACTCCACGATGAATAATTTCCATCAACCACCACCCTCTGTCTTCTATCAGCTAGCCAATTCCTAATCCAATTAGCTAAATCACCCTCAAATTCAAGTTCAAATCATTAATATATACCATCAAAAGCAAGGGACCTTGTATTAAGCCCTGGGGAATCCCACTGGAAACAGTCTTCCATCCGCAAAGATAATGGCTGGAATTTTACTTGCCACCTGCTATGGGAATCAAAGGCGTGGATCATAGAAAGGTCCGCTGACCTCGGACAAGATTTTACAGTTTCGGGAACGGCCACCGAGTCAATTTTGTGTTCAGCTTGCTACATTCCCCTGAATCCAGTGGGTTTTTATCTTTTTAAACAAACTTGCAATAAGGGACATTTCAAAAACCTTGCTGAAATCTATGTTATCCATATCAACTGCACAATCTTCATCAATTCTTCTAGTTCCTTCCTCAAAAAATTCACACAAGATAATCAGACATGATGGCCAGAATTTTACCACTCACCTGCCACATTGGAGCAGGTAAGAGACAGAGCTTTGGAAGGTCCGTTGACCTAGGGCTGGTTATTATAGTTTCGGGACGAGTGAGGCCAACAAAAACCCATCCGATCTTCCCTTAACAAATCCATCCTCATTATCCTTGATTACTTCCAAGTACCTTTCTAAGTGATGGATTATCCTGCCTGTCAGAATTAATTCCAATAATTTACCCACTATTGAGGTCAGACGGAGAGGCCTGCAATTAACCAGCACTGGTGATTTATCCAAGGGTGTGATCCCTTTAAAACTTCCTCTCTCCCAATTTCTATCACCCCAATATTTCACACTTCTCCTAAACCAAAATACCATGACCACCCTCCTCTCTTGTAAGGATAGACTCAAAATATTTGGTAAAAACCATTCCCACATCTCCTACCCTGACACATAGAATACCTTTTCTTTCGGTTGTTCTTAAAGCATACAAAGAAAAATCCACAGAAAATAAATTGATTAACATGTTTGGTTTTCCTTGATTTTACTAGCCAATATTCTTTCTTCACCTTCTTAGTTTCTTTGTTTTCACCCTTGCATTTTCTATTCTTCTCTCAGCTTTCTGTCGTATTGAATTCTCCATGTCTGTCACAAGCTTTTCTTTTCCGCTTTATCTTATCCCATATGCTCCTTGACATGCAGGGCAGGGAGTGGAGTGGGGTGGCGGGGTTGGGGGAGGGGTGTTGCTCTACGTTTGGCCATCCAATGTTTTTCTCTTTGTGGGAACATGTTTACTCTGAACCCCTTAAACCTCCCAATGCTCTAACATTGATTTACCTTCAAGTTGCTGTTTCCAGTCCACTTTTGCTAAATTTCCTCTCAGCCTGACCTCACCCAAGCTTAGAATTTGAACTCCTTTTCTATCTTTGTTCATTTTCATAATTACATTAAAACGAACTGATTACGATTACTATCACTACAATGTTCTTCCACTGCCACTCCTTCCACCAGCCCAACTTCATATATTAAAACTAAGTCCATAACGACAGGAGAAATTCTCCCAGAGGCCGGGAGACTCAAGCAGAGACCGTGTAGAGGGCTTCCTGCTAGATGTCATGGTCTCCACAAGTCTCCAGCTGCTGGATTTCTGGCACCATCAGCTCCGTGACAAAATCGGCGCAGAGTTGTGTAATTTATACTAATGAGGATTTTAATATCATTTGCGTGGCCAGACTGAAACCTCCAGACCCATTAGAGACTCCCCTCCCACCAGGAGTGTTTCACTCCAGCTGGGTTTGCAATAGATTTCCATTTGCCATGAGCTGGTAGCCTGGAGTGAAGGGGGAGCTTTGGGACTGTGGGTGGGGGGGTGGATGTGGGGATTGGGAGATCAGAGCTGGTGCAGGTGGGACAGAGATCAAAGGGGGCCAGACAGGGCTTGAGAATGGCCAGCAGAGTCCTGGGGGCCAGCAATTGGCCTCTGGGGGGATCAATGGGGCAGTGATGTGGGGTCAGGGGCTGGCCATTGATCAGGCCAGCCGGCATCAGGAGGGCAGCAGTGTGGGTAACTGCACATGAGCCAATCTCAGCACTGACAGATAGACGTATGCATAGTGGCCCACTCAGCACAATGCTGTTGGCTTCTCAAGTGGGAGTAGGCCCCATCCATTGATTTTTCATGAGAATCATACTAGGGCACTCTATATTGCACAGATTCATTCTGAAAATCTTACTAAAAAAACAACTCCAGTTTTTACATGAAATCGACACTTAGAATGTTTTGGGGAGAATCCCACCTTATGTTGTCAACAATTTGGTAGAGGCCAAAAATGTTCTTCTGAAATGGACCTCAAACATTCTGCTCTTTAGTTAGAAATTAAGTTTTACTTTTAATTTTTTTTAAGTCTTTCATATGGAACATTTCATGAAAGTATAGCAAAATGTATTATGGGAAAATCACAGGTGAAGGAAATTTAATCAGGCAGGATTTAGTCTTGTAAGCCAGTGCTGTTCCTTATTAATTAAACACAAGGCAGCAATGATGCCAGAGGTCACCAAGTGTGTATATTTTTTCATCTATTCATTTTAATCAACAGAAAATCCTGCAGTGCTTGATGACCTCCATGTTTGTATTCCTTGTGTGTGAGCTTCTGCCATGCAAAGCTTTGTAACAAAAGTCCTCACTTGCAAATTTGACCTTAATATGCTGCAAGACTGAGAGAATCCAGGCAGAAAGAGAAGCTGAGTCATAAAAGTACAAAGGGAATGAAAATTGGAGATTTTTGTTTTTCATCACCCAGCACATTTTGTTGCAAGGCATAAGAGCGCTAACACAGCTCTGAAATTTGCTCGGTGTAATTATATGAACAAAGGAATAGAATAAAAATGAATCAATGGAAGCCATCGCATCATGCATTTATATAGCTTCTTTATAATTGAAAGACATTCCAAGGAATTTTACAGAGGCACAATGGATTTTGATCCAATGAAACTGGTATCAGAAAGGATGATGAAAGACATGCTTGAAATAGTAGATTCTGAGGAAAAGTGGGGAGGAAGATGGTTTAGATTCGGAAAGCTTTAGGGACAAAATTCAAAGCCTAGGTTCAAGGTGGTTGAATGGATGTTACCAATGATGGAGTGAAGATCATAGAATCATAGAATCCTACAGTACCAAAGGAGGCCATTTGGTCCATTGAGTCCGCAACAACCACAATCCCACCCTGGCCCTATCTCCATAACCCCATACATCTACCCTAGCTAGTTCTCCTTATGCTAAAAAGCAATTTTAGCATGACCAATCAACCTAGCATGAACATCTTTGGACTGTGGGAGGAAACCAAAGAACCCGGAGGAAATCCACGCAAACACTCGTGCATGTGCAAACTCCACACAGACTGTACTACATATACTAAAAATGCATTACGTAATTTTTTTTAGAAGAATTGATTATTTAGGCTAGAAAGATAATGATGGGCATGAAGAGACTTTAATACAAAGAATAGAATTTTAAATATGCTGTTTTGGAAGATTGAGGCGCAGTGTAGATCAGTGACCAGAAGAATGGTTACTGAGAAGACTTGGTTTAGGAGAGTTGATAATGGAGGCCAAGCAAGCAAGCATTGAACAGTTGATTCTGGAGGTGACTGGGCCTTTGATTGGGTTCAAACAACTGGTGGCTGAAACAGATGCAGAGGAGGGCCATATTATAGAAGTGAAAGTCCATAGTTAGACAACATATGGGGGTAAGACGTTCAGCTCAGGAATAAATAGAATGTTAATTTGGCAACAATCCCTTACAAGAAGCAGGACTGAGGTTACAAAAGACGTGTATAAATGCAAATGTATATTGGCAACGATAAAGATTTAGTGTCAGGTGTTAAGACTAATGGCAGTACACTTCCCAATATTTGGGAGATTCTGACCATAACAGGAAATAGGGGAGAGAAAAAGAAGCCATTGCTGAAGTGCTCTTGCTAAAATCCGACATATAAATTGGAACAAATCTGAGCTGAAAATTTTGCTGCAACATTGGAACAGATTGATATGATTGGCTGTGCCAAAGACTGCAGTGGAATGAGAATTCAATGGCCCAATCACTGTGAGTATTATGTACAACTTTAGCTAGATATGACTTTAATTTTGTTCTGTGGGGAAGTTAGAAAGTTGATTGGAGAGATTCACAACATTTCAGGAAAAGGGCAACAACACATTCAATGGCATTTGGGAAATAAGGAAATGAAGCAGTGGTTTGGAAGAAGAAAGCACTGGTGGGTGGGATTTTTAAAGAGGGGATAATTATGATGGTTTTAAAAGGCAGAGTGGCAATACCTGAAGAAAGGAAACTATTTACAATGCCAATTGCTCTAATTTTCTCCACAAAAATGCTCATATTTGGTCTCACTCTTCCATGGCAACCATTCCTTGGAAAGGTGCTGGACTGTATGGTACAATGGCAAATAGAAGGTGATCCACATCCTGGTGCAAAGCAGATGATGAAAATAAATGGAACCACTTCTAATGTGGACAGTGTATTAAAATACAAATGACTGAAAAGTGTCTCCCAACTGAATATATTAAAGACAATTTTAACGATGTTACTTACCCCCATCCCACCATGGAAACTGGGTGAATGGCTGTTGAAATCACCTGTCGGCATCCTATTTCCTTGTTGTAAGCTACGTGTTTAACTTGTTCTTGTAGCACAGCTTGGAAAGACACCTATCAAAAGCCAATGGGTCTTCCTTAAACATGTTGATCAGGCTTTGATAATCTTACTGGGACCATCGGGAGTCAAATATTCTGCAATTCCTTTATGTACTTATAGAAATGTGCAATCTTGATATGTCTTTTAGAATGGCTTAAAAAAAATTGGGCAAACAATCTGAAAGGACCTGAAAAAATAGCTAAACATTTGTTTAATTGATATAGACAGTGAGTCATTGACTGTGGCACAAACATTGTTTGTGAGATATGGTGGCATAGAACACATATCAAGAATTATAAATAAATCAAGACCTCCAGATTATGGTAGATATAACTGAGAAAGACCAAATGTTCTTCACAGAAAGGAAGATTGAAGCACCAATGTTCAAAACAGGGATGGAAATCTATCACATGCGAGATTGTTAGAATCATAGAAAAATTAGGGTGCAGAAAGAGGTCATTCAGCCCATTGTGTCTGTACCGGCCAAAGAGAAAAAAATAAACTAGCTACTCATTTCAGCTCCACTTTCCAGCACCTGACCTGTACCCTTGTAGCTTACTCCTCTTCAAGATCACGTTCACATTGCTGTGCTATCACACACCAGAAGATGCTGAAAGGATATCATGAGGAATGTATGAAACTTGAAGGAAAAGCTGCCAATGTGTGAAGTGATAATGAGAAGGTTAGCTGAAAGACACTTGGAATTGATAATATGTTCAGTCATTGTAGAACAGCAATCAATAAAGCAAGCAGAACATTGAACTAAATGGGCCAGACAGTAAAGAGCAGCTTTTGGTTTAGGAAACTATAACCAGCAAAATGAAGAGCTGGTCTTACTATTTCTCACAAGCATAGCTTACACATTTATTACGAAACAAGCTCTCTTTTCTTCTGGTACCTTGTTCAATGAGCAAGGAGATAAAGAAGAAATTTAAGGGAAGCATAAGGCCTGCATGTCCAATTTAAAGTGATACCATTACATAGTTGAGTTCAGGAAGTTAGCAAAGAGATTAGGAAGCAGGACCTCAAAGGTAATAATCTCTGGATTACTTCCCAAGGCCATATGCCAGTGTGCATGGAAATAGGACAATACACTAGATGAATGGGAGGCTGGAATGATGTAGGTAGGAAGGCTTTAGGCTTCTGGGGCATTGTGACCAGTTCTAGCAAAGATGGGATCTATGGAAGCCAGAAGATCTACATCTAAAGATCTACATCTAGGACGAATGTTCTTGCAGGGAGATTTGCTAGTGTTCTTGGAAGGGTTTAAACTAGATTGGCAGAGGGATGGGAACCTGAGGGCAGACTAAATTCGGACAAATTCAGAGCAGGAAGCAGGAGACAGAAAATTAGTGAGTAATCCTGAAAGACAGAAGAAGCAGAAGTGAAAAGATTTACAGCACAGGAATCTGATAGTATTAAAAGATATTTATACAAATGTAAGGAGTATTGCAAAAAAAAGCCCAGATAGACACATTAATGCAAATGTGGCTTAAAGAGAGGCATAATTGGAATTCTCTGCCCAAGCTTTAAATTGTCCTTCGAATTTTCTATCCCTCTGCGACAATTATTACAGCAGGCAGGATGGGAAAATTTACCCCAAAATTATAAAGTACAGGGATGAAGTAAAAAAGATAATTAGGAAAGCAAAAAGAAAAATGAAAAAAAAGATTGGCAGGTAAAATCAAAGAAAACCTAAAGATATTTTACCAGCACATTAAAAGCAAGAGAGTAACTAGGGGAAAGTAAGGCTTATCAGAGATATACTTGGTAGCTTATGCATGAATGCTGAAGATGTGGGCAGTGTTCTCAATGAGGACTTTGCTTCTGTCTTCTAAGGAGAAGGATGATTCCGATATTCTAGTTAATTAGGAGGAGTGTGAAATATTAGATACAATAAGCACAGTGAGAGAAAAAGTATTGGAGGGACTGACATCCTTGAAAGTAGATAAATCACTAAGTCTGAATGGATTGTACTCCAGGTCATTAAGTGAAGCCAGGGAGGAAGTAGCAGGCACTCTGAGAATCTTTTTAAATTCACAATTGAAACAGGCAAAGTCCCAGAGGAATGGAGATCTGTGAACATTGTACCATTATTTTAAAAGTGTGTGAGTGATCAGCCAAATAATTATAGGCCAGACTGTTTGTCTTTGCTGGTGGACAAATTATTAGAATCAACTCTGAGATACAGATGAACTGCCATGTCTAAAGTTTATTAATCAGGGATAGTCAGCATGGTTTTGTTAAGGGAAGTTTGTGAATTACTAATTGGTTCAAATTTTTTGAGGAAGTAACAAATGATTGTTGAAAATGGTGCAGTGGATGTTGCCTACGTAGATGTTAGTAAGAGATTTGGCAAGGTGACACATGGCAAACTGATTATATTTGATTTGATTTATTGTTGTCACAAGCATTGGAATACAGAGAAAAGTATTGTTTCTTGTGTGCTATACAGACAAAGCATACCATGCATAAAGAAGGAAAGGAGAGAGTACAGAACGTAGTGTTACTGTTATAGCTAGGGTGTAAAGAAAGATCAACTTAATGCAAGGTAGATCCATTCGAAAGTCTGATGGTAGGAGGGAAGAAGCTATTCTTGAATCAATTGGTATGTGACCTTGAAGTTTTGTATCTTTTTCTCAACAGAAGAAGGTGGAAGAGAATATGTTTGAGGTGAGTGGGTCCTTAATTATGCTGGCTGCTTTGCAGAGACAGAGGGGAGTGTAGACAAGTTAAAAAAGTATAAGCCCATGAGATACTGGGGAACGTGGTGAGTTGGATCCAAAACTGGTTCATCAACAGGAAACTAAAGGTATTTGTTAATGGATCTTTTTGAGAAATGAAACTGGTTGCCATAATGTTCCACAGGGTTTGGTCTTGGATCCCTTGCTGTTTGTTGTATATAATGTTTTGGACTTATTTGTTGGTAATATGATTGGAAAATTTGCAACTGCGAAAATCATTGCCAGGTATTTGAATGCTATTAATCATTTGGCTGTATGCACAGTAATTTGGCAGGTGGCTGGCATAGTGACACAGTGGTTAGCATTGCTGCCTCACAATTCCAAGGATCCGGGTTCAATTCCTTGGGTGATTGTGTGAAGTTTGCACATTCTTCCCATGTCTGCTTGAGCTTTCCCTAGGTACTCTGGTTTCCTCCCACATTCCAAAGATGCACAGATTCAATGGATTAGCAATGCTAAATTGGTCCTTACTGTCCTAAGATGTGGACGTTAGATGAATTAGCTAAGGTAAATATGTGAGGTTGCAGGGGTATAGCGGAGGAGAGGACCTGGATAAGATACTCTGTCAGAGTCGGTGCAGACTTAATGGGCCAAATGGCTCTTCTGTGCTGTTGGGATTCTATGATATGACATATGATTCTATGATATGGAATATATATCCATGGTCAAAAAACTGCAAGCTTATTGAATGATTGCTAGAATTTCATATGTCTTCAAAGGTTTCATAAAATGTCAAAAAGTGACGAGCAAGACTGAAATGAAGGATAAACCAACATAGAAGATACAAATTGAGTGTGTGATCAAGTTACAAAAAGGGCATTGTATTCACAACTCTGTTTTTGTTGTCAGAGAAATGAATGAACTGCTGCATGATATGGGCCCAAGGAGATTGCTTTCTTTGGCATTTTGAGGCATTGATCCCAGAGGATAGTGTTAGCAAGCAGGACAAGGCATGGGTGAGGAGACAGAATTTTCAGCTCCAGCAGATTTTCACTGTCAGGTACATCATAGGATGCACATTTTCAAATTTCTGATCCAGAGGCATGGTTAGTTTAAGTAATAGTCACACACAGATCCTAGTCTGCAGACCATCCTGTTTGTTTTAAGAAGAATATTGTTGGAATTTGGACTCTATATGAGAGTTATAGGGAGCGACCTTGAGTCCACTCTTGCCGTCTACAGGAATGGTTGCTGGGGCTCAAGATTCAATGAAACCCCAGAAGTCACTTTTGTCTTTTCTCGCTATTTAAAGAAATATTGCTTTTCATCTTTTCCCCCCACTGCAGTTCGCTCTCCTGCCCCCCAACCCACTAAGACCATCTGTTGCGTGTTTCCGGCTATGCTTTGACATTCTGCTTACATTTGCTCTGCCATTTACATGCTCTGATCACTTTATGGATGTTACCAGCACCCTTTTTTTGTATATGACATCTTTGTTAACCCTGCTGCCCCATCAACCTAACAGTATAAGTATCATCCTATGTTCTATTGTCTTCAGCTTTGATCAAAGTGTATCCAGACTCGTTAGCTTTATTGTCCCTCCATAGATGCTGCCATTTTCCAGCATTTTCTGTTCTTGAACAAGTGTGTTGTATTTGGGCTTCTAGAAAATGTTTGACAAGCTGTGTCACAAATAGTTAAGATATAAGAGCATATGGTATTGGTGGTAGTATATTGGCATGGGCAGGGAATTGGCTAATGGGCAGGAAACAACGAGTGGGAATAAGGGATTTTTTTTGAAAGGTTGATGACCTCTAACCAGCAAGGTTCCACAGGGATCAGTGCTGGGACTGCAACTATTTACAATATATATTAATGACTTGGAGGAAGAAATTTGCAGATGACATAAAATAGGTGGAAAGGTAAGTTGCGAGATGGGTACAAACAGTTTACAAAGAGATTTATATAGGTTAGGTAAATGGGTAAAAAGTTGGCAAATGGAGTACAATGTGGGAAAATGTGAAGTTGTTCATTTTGTAAGGGAGAACAAAAGAGCAGAGTGGTATTTAAATGGAGAAAAACTGCAGAAAGCTGCAACACAAAGTTCCCAGTCTATTTTAACCTTTAACATTTCCAGTCCACCTTAATTGCTGAAGCCACACAGTTCTCAGCTGCCTGCTGAATGTTTTCTCTCACGCTCTGTCTGGTGGAAACTATTTCCTAAGACTGTAGATTTTCTAAAATGACTAAGACTATACAATTGATTCTCCCAAGTACATTTTAATTGATTGAACAACTGATGTTTAATATCGGATTCTTACAGCAACCCTTAGCCCTGTGACAATTACTTTAATCACTAACTAAATCTAATATTGAGTTCTTATGGCAAACGCTCAACCTGTGACAAATATCCATTGACTGACAATGTCCTACACAAATGCCATCTTTCGAGCAAGTGGACACCCTTAACTTTCTGCTAATAATTACCTTCCAGCAACAGCTCTGTGACAGATGCTAACTATTGGCAAGTGAAGGCATATGCAATACTTGCTTTTATTAGCCAAGACATAAGCAGAGTGGTTATGATGGAGCTGGATAAAATACTCATTAAGCCTCAGTTAGAATGTTGTGTGTAGTTCTGATTACCACACAATAGGGAGGATGTGATTATGTTAGAAAGAGTGCAGAGGAGATTTGCCAGGGTGTTGCCTGGGCCAGAGAGTTTCAGCTATGAAGAGAGACTGGGGTTTTGTCCTTGCAGCAGGGAAGGCTGAGGGAGACCTGACTGAAATGTGCAAAATTATGAAGGACCAAGATAGGGTAAATAGAAAGAAACTTTTCCTCTTAGTAGAAGGGTCAATAACCAGGGGCATAGGTTTAAGGTAAGGAGCAGGAGTTTTAGAGGGGATTTGAAGAAAAGCTTTTTCACCCAGAGAGTGTTGGGAATCTGGAACTCACTGTTTGAAAGGTGGTGAAGGTGGGAACATTCACAATATTTGAGAAGCATTTAGATGAGCACTTGAAACAGCATAGCATACAATATTATGAACCAAGCAGTAGAAAATGGGAGTAGAATAGTTAGATACTTGTTGTCTGGTGCAGACATGACAGGTCAAAAGGCTTTGTGTTATGGGTGGAATGGGTGGAAACTTCCCATCTCATCCTCCAGGGGAATTGTAGTGGGTGGGACTCAGACAATGCAAAGATCCGATAACCTTGGGTAAGATTTTCCAGTTTTGGGGTGAGGATGAGTAGAAAATCTGGCCCTATGAATCTAAATGTAAATTCTGCAGTGATTTTGCCCTTTTACATTTTACCTTTGCAACATTTAGCTCATGTATGTGAAACTGATCAACACAAACAACTTCCAGCCCAATACTTCCATGAGGAAGAGGCCTCCTGGCTCCGCCACAGCAAAATGATGTCTTGCTGGAATGACAAGAGTTTAAAGGGTACTGCTTATTCTGGAAAATGCCGTTTGAGCTTCCGCTAGCTGGAGCTCCTGCAGTGAAGGAGTCTCCACAGACCACAGCACATTGTGACTGCAGTGAGCTCAGGGAAGTCCTACTTTGCGGCACTGGCTGCCAGAAGAAAGGTAGTTCTGATGAGCCCAATGGGGCTGACAGGCCAGGGAGAAGATAAATGTGCAGGTGAGTGGATGGAATTTGGCTACTCAGGTCCGGGGTTGTTTGGGATTCTGGGGTGGAGCGCTGGAGGTGAGATTGTGGGGGGGTGGATGTTGGATTGAGAGACGGGGAAATCTTAGAGTTGAAGATGCAGTTTGGACGGGTGAGGAAATCCCATGCAGCTGGCAGTCAGTGGGGAGAAACCCATAGGGGGTCAGGATGAGGTTGGGAATACCCTGGAGTTTCATTTGTTGGGGTTGGCAGGTCTAGAGTGTGGAAAGTGTCCCATGTCAGGCTCAGTCTGGTGTTTAAACTAGGCAGGGGTTTTATTTCTTCCAGCTCATAAAAGTGGCAGAACCAACTGAAGTTAACAGTTTCAATCACTTTGTCCGATGGTTCCCCCTCACAGCGCCTGGGACTGGGTTCAGTTCCAGTTTCAGGTGACTGTGTAGAGTCTGCACATTTTCCCCATGTCTGCGTGTGTTTTCTCCAGTTTCCTCCCACAGTCCAAAGAAGTGTGAGTTAGGTTGATTGGCCATGCTAAATTGACTCTGGTGTCAGAGGATTAGCAAGGTAGATATGTGGGGTTATGGGAAGAGGACTTGAGTGGGGTTGTGGTCAGAGCAGGTCAATGGGCCAAATGGCCTCCTTCTGCATTGTAGGGATTCTATGATTCTAAGTTACAGGTCAATATTTTGCCACAGTTTGGAAATCCAGAAGTGGGATTCTATTACTGTGGCCCAGTTCAAGAGACATGGCAAAGCCTGTTTCAGTGACAGACAAGTTCCTGATCTGCCGAAGGCCTCCCTGTTCTGTGCTAGTCCATTAAGCTAATATTCTACTGGCAAAGTCTATGCTGCTGAGACGTAAAGCTCACACTGGCAAGGTCTGGATTGTTTGTGCATTGGCCCTCACCCACATAACTGTCATCCCAAGTAAAAATTAAAGCTTATGATTCAGTGGGAAGCTCTGCCAAGTCACTTTGCCGCATTTATGTATCTAGCCTGGAATGTGACTGTTGGCTATTGGCGAAATACAGCTGAGACTAATGTTCTCTTTACTTCTAGTAAGTTTACCAATATAGCTGTCAGAAGTGGTTGTCTAGAGTGAAAGTTACCCTTTCCGAAAGTACCACTGTCGATTGTAGTAATAAGGTCAACAGACTCAGTGCTGACTAGGAATCAAACCTGGAGCCTCTGGTCTTTAATGTCTCTGTTACAATCTGGATTTACAAAGCAGCAATTGGAAGAACTGGTCAGTTTTCTTCAAAGTTATGCAGTTGTGCTAGAAGGGATTAGCTGTCTTTCTAAGTCAGATACAATGGACTGACATAAGTGATGGATTGTAATGGTATTCATAAATATTAAGCAGTAATACTTGATTTATAACAGACCACATTTTTTTTGCTGCTGGCAAAATCATCCTTTTGCAATAAAGTGAGGTTTTAATAACCTGGAGGGTTAAACCTATAGCCAAAACAAAATGTCCACCATAATGCTGACTACAAAAAGTCATCCTTCTGTCTTTCCTATGATTAGCGCTATGGTCTCTTTATACCTACTGAGTGGTATCGAATGGTTTGTTTTATAGAAGAAAATGTGAAATAAGAAATATCATGGTTACAGTTTTACATTGAAACAGGGGATGCATATTCTAATTGAGTCTTCAAAGGGTGAAGAAATCAATGGGAAGAGGGAGTCTACTTTAACTCCACCTTTTATTGACCTCTATTTTGTCTTTTTGTAGAAAAAATGGATTATTCAAAAGGTATAGATTCTTTCATTGGACACTAATGGCTGGATTTTGGGGCGTTAGTGGGTTCCCCATCCCTCATGTAACTGTTTGGCTCATAACTTTTCAAAGTTTACAAAATTGGTGGGGGGGAGAGATGGGTAGAGGGCAGGGGGTGTTGGAGGTTGAAATTTAGTTTGAAATAGTGCTGGAAACAGATCCATGACATCATGCTGATGGGTGGGACTCATCCCACTCATGAACTCTTCCCTCAAGTAATCGGTGGTGCCTCAATCTAACAACAATAAAAATAAAATCAAGAATCCTCTCCAGCCCCACCCCACACCGACATGGACACGGAAAGCCACCACCACCCAACTTCATGGACAAAGGAACGCCGCCTGCCCCCAGACATAGGCAACCACTACCCCCCAGACAGAGATGATCACCCTAACAGAAGCCCCCATTTGATTCTGCCTGGACATGTTCTTCTCTCCCTTGAGGGTTGTACTTACCAGTGTGATGTAAAGATGCCGGCGTTGGATTCGGGTGGTAAGAACTCAGTAAGAATTTAGCAACACCAATTATTAATCCAACCGATTTATCAGTGCTTGCCTGAGGAAGACACGGGAGTGTTGAAAGCTCGCTTTTTTACTATCAAATAAATCGGTTGGATTAATAATTGGTGTTGCTAAATTCTTACTGAGTTCTTACCAGTGTGCCCAGAGTGAGTTCTCTTTGCCAGGTCCCAGCTGATCCAGATCTGTTGCAAATTCTGCTGACACTACATTCACACCAGTGAGGACTGGATGTGCAACTTGGAGGGTATCCTGACGTAAGGGGACCCTACTGTCTGATAATTGTATGATAATGGGGTTCTCGTCCTTTCTGGATCCATTATGTATTGACAGGGAGTGTTGGATTCTCCACCCCACCAGTTCACTCAACCATCAAAAATAGGGCTGGAGAATCTTGGCCTTAGCCTGGGCCTGTCCTGCCATGATACAACTTCAGCAACAGTGGAAGGAGGACATTAATTGACCATCTGCTAATTGACTTTCATTTTGCCATAATAACAATCACATTCCAACTCCAATTTTCAGACTGTTGCACTGTTGAATGCCTTCCCTTACCCTATTTCCACAAGTCTTTAATATCAAGGCAAGGAGCATGAGTCAGGACATTTTCAGACTTGGCAAAACAGTCTGTATATAAATGGCTCCTGCATGCATTATTTTCATGCCAAAGAGACAGGTGCAGGATGATGCCTGGCCTTCTGACCCCAGAAGCAGTTTCAGAAGTAGCCACAGCTATAGGCAAGTGCTGATCTTTTTTCATTCTTAGCTCTCTGAGACTTAATGACAATTATATTAAAGGCTTTAGGCCCTTAACCATCATCCTTCACCCCTCCTCATTTCCCATTACATGGCCCCATGACATCTCCATGCTGCCACGCTAGTTCTATGCTCACTTACCCAATGTGCACTATGTACAGAACCAATGCATCATATAATAACAACAATCGATTGTGTAATGTACTTATGAAAAATATGCATTCAAAAATATTGTTTAAAGAAAACATCTGCTCTTGCAACCTTGCAAAAGTGCCATAAGACAATCATTCATAGTTTCAACAACAGAATTACCTCACTTGACTACTCTTGATATTGACTAAATAAAAATGGAACTGCTGAAAAAAATCAAAGAAATAGTAATTATTGTAAGCTCATAAAGATGTCAGTCAATCAAAGAAAAAAATCTTACTTTCCACCAGTGTAAACAGATGAATGAATCAATTTCTGAGTCTTGGAGCTCTCCCAGGCACTCAAAATGAGGTGGCATGGGGTGGAAATGGAAATCATGGAAGGGCCTAAAGGCATAGAAATGTTACTGTAGTCATTGAGCATGCATTGGCAGACCTTTGAATATATTACTCAAAATTACCCCAAATCCACACCTTGGCCCGCACCTCCTCCAAGGGTAATAAACCAGAAGTCCTTAAGAACAAAGAATAAAACAGCACGGGAAACAGGCCCTTCGGCCCAACGAGCCCACGCCGCCACCCCGATGTTCCCACCTCTACCCGCGATCCTGTCCATGTCTATAGATCTATGGATTAAAAACCAAATTTGAGACAATTTAGGGAGAATTTGTTTTGCCAATTAGCCTAAAAGCACATCTTTGGGATGTGGGAGGAAACCGGAGCACCCGGAGAAAACCCACACAAGCACAGGGAGAATGTGCAAACTCCCACAGACAAAGGCCCAAATCCATGTATCTGCACAGAACAGCGATAGTCACTGAGCTGTCGTGTTGCCCACTAAATGGTCCAGGTCAAGTGTACACTAACACGTGAAGCACTAGGATACTCCCAAAAAAAATCCAAGAGCAGCCCTCTCATGACCCATCTTGTGTATGCCCCTTGTTAGACAACAAGGTGGACCAAAGCACCTGTAGGATAAAAACAAGTACATCAATATCATCATCATCTATTTACACATTTCCCAGAGACTCCCAAGGCTCATGATCCCTATTTTAAATCAGTTTTCTATGCCCCTCCATTCCCATTCTGTTCATGTGCCCATCTAAGTATTTCTTAAATAACTCCAGAGTACCTGCCTCCACCACTTTACTTGGCAGCGCGTTCCATACCCCCACCACTCTCTGTGTGAAAAAACTCCCTCTAGCATCCAAATTATACCTTACCCCCCTCATCCTAAGCCCGTGACCCCTCGTGCTATTCCAGTCCATCCTAGGAAAGAGCTTAACCCTGTTTACTCTATCTATACCCTTCATAATCTTGTACACCTCTATTAGATCTCCTCTAAGTCTACGTCCTTCTAAGGAAAACAGTCCCAATTTGCCTAACCTCTCCTCGTAACTCAGACCTTCCACATACTAGTAAACCTCCTCTGCACTCTCTCCAGAGTCTCCACGTCCTTCCGATAGTAAGGCGACCAAAACCGGATGCAGTATTGCAAATGAGGTCTAACCAACGTTTTATACAACTGCAACATTAAAGGCCAGCTCTTGTACTCTATACCCCTTCCTATAAAGGCTAGCATACTATATGCTTTCTTCACAACTTTCTCCACTTGCTCTGCCACCTTCAGAGACTTGTTCACCAGCACCCCCAGGTCCCTCTGTGTTTCTATACTCTTAATAGGTCTACCCTTTATCATATATCTTCCCCCTACATTCTTTCTCCCAAAATGCATCACATCACATTTATCAGGATTGAATTCCATCTGCCATCTGTCTGCCCAAGCTACCAGCCTATCTATGTCCTGCTGCATCGCCTGACAATGCTCCTCACCATCCCCAAGTCCAGCCATCTTTGTATCGTCTGCAAACTTGCTGATCACTCCACATACTCCCTCTTCCAAGTCATTGATATATATTACTAATAGAAGAGGTCCCAGTACCAAGCCCTGCAGCACACCACTAGTGACCGACCTCCAGCTAGAAAAATACCCTTCCACTATTACTCTCTGTCTCCTATTACCAAGTCAGTTACTTATCCATCTAGCTACCTGTCCTTGTATCCCATTAGCCTTGACCTTTTCAACTAACCTCCCATGAGAGACTTTGTCAAACGCCTTACTAAAATCCATATAGACAACATCAATGGCTCGCCCTTCATCCACTGTTTTCGTCACCTCCTCAAAAAATTCTACCAGATTTGTAAGGCATGACCTCTCTTAACAAATCCATGCTGCATATCCCTAATCAGATCGCAATGCTCTAAGTGCCTATACATCCTATCTCTAAGAATCCCCTCCAACAGCTTCCCTAGAACTGACATCAAACTCACCTGCCTATCATTTCCAGGGTTATTCCCTACTACCCTTTTTAAACAACGGTACAACATTAGCTATTCTCCAGTCCTCTGGGACCTCACTTCCTTGTGTCCAAGGAAGAGACAAAGAGACAAAGATTTAGAACATAGAACAATACAGCACAGAACAGGCCCTTCGGCCTTCGATGTTGCGCCGACCAAAATAAAAAGCAATGCCCCTCCTACCTAAACCATTCCCTTCTCATCCATATACTTATCCACTAACCTCTTAAACGCCACCAAACTTGGCGCATCTACAACAACTGCAGGCAGGGCATTCCACTCCCTAATCACTCTTTGAGTAAAGGACCTACCTCTGATATCCGTCCTATAACTCATACCCCTTAATTTAAAGCTGTGTCCCCTCGTGCTAGCTTTCTCCATCCAGGAAAAAGGCTATCACTGTCCACCCTATCTAAACCTCTAATCATCTTATATGCTTCAATAAGATCCCCTCTTAGCCGCCTCCTTTCTAACGAAAACACCCTCAAATCCTTCAACCTCTCTTCATAGTACCTGCCCTCCATACCAGGCAACATCCTGGTAAACCTCCTCTGTACCCTCTCCAATGCCGCCACATCTTTCTTATAATGTGGCGACCAGAACTGCACACAATACTCCAAGTGCGGCCGCACTAGAGTTTTGTACAGCTGCAACATGATGCTGCGGCTCCTAATTCAATCCCCCTACCAATAAAAGCTAAGACTCCATAAGCCTTCTTAACAACTTTATCCACTTGACTGCCTACTTTCAGGGATCTATGACACATACACCAAGATCCTTCTGTTCCTCAACACTATTAAGAGCCCTACCATTAGCCCTATACTCTACACATTTATTGTTCATGCCAAAGTGCATTACCTCACACTTTTCCACATTAAACTCCATTTGCCACCTCTCGGCCCAGCTCTGCAACTTGTCCAAGTCACTCTGTAAACTAAAACACACCTCTTCACTATCTACCACACCACCAACTTTAGTATCATCTGCAAATTTACTGATCCATCCCTCAATACCCTCATCCAGATCATTTTTAAAAATTACAAACAGCAGGGGCCCCAAAACAGACCCCTGAGGCACACCCCTCGTCACCGAACTCCACGATGAATATCTCCCATCAACCACCACCCTCTGTCTTCTATCTGCCAGCCAATTCCTAATCCAATTAGCTAAATCACCCTCTATTCCACACATCTGCATTTTCTGTAGACGTCTTCCATGGGCCACCTTATCAAACGCCTTACTAAAGTCCATATATACTACATCAACCGCCTTACCCCCATCCACCTCTCTGGTCACCTTCTCAAAAAACTCAATGAGGTTAGTAAGGCATGACCTACCCTTCACAAAACCACTCAATGAGATTTGCATCAGAGTGTCCAAGGAAGAGACAAAGATTTGCATCAGAAACTGAATGGACTTCACAAAAATGGTGGGGTTGGGGAGAGGGTGGATATGAGCTACCTACCTCCACAATCAAGTCTACCAGGTACAGAGTGCAGAATGCAAGCTTACGATCCATATCCTTATCCGACATCAATGAAAATTGCGAGTGCTGGGACTGGATTTGGGAATCTCAGAAATGGTGTCATTTTTAGAATACTCTCCAGTCTGCAAAAATCCAGTCCCTGATCTTTCTTCCTTCTTTGCTTCTCTGATCTCTCACCTTCCCCACCTTGCTTTGTCCTTTGCACACTGTCAATTCCCAGGCGGGAAAGAGAAGAAACCAATGATTTGATTTATTATTGTTCATGTATTCATATACAATGAAAAGTATTGTGTCTTGCGCTCTATGCAGCCAAGACATATTTTTCATTGAGTATGTAAGGGAGAAGGAAATGAGAGTGTTACAGTCACATCTTAGTGTGCAGAAGATCAACTTAATAAAAACTAGGTCCATTCAAAAGTCTAATGGAAGCAGCGAAGAGTCAATGAGCTCCTCCCATTAAATTTGGCTCTTAGGGATAGCTATTCACCTCCAGCTTCCCTGTAAATACCAGAATCAACTTGTGTGCGGTTCTCTTCATCCCTAAAGCTGATGCTCAGGAATGATAGCTGCAATCCAGGCCAATTGATAATTCTATGAAACTCATGTAAATTAATTCATTTATAACGTTTCAGTTTGTCTCCTGTAACAGCACTGCATTAAAAAAACTTTGCTTCATAAAATATGATTTTATAGAGTGATGCTCTGCTGCACAACATAAAATCCTTTTACTTTTACAAAAATATATGTGCAGCAAGAATTTCATTAACCGAAATGATGAGGACAAAATGATTTGCAACCATAGCAGAACTCATAATCAAATATTGATTGATATCTGTAATGGGATGATTTAATTATACTTACAATTTATTAATATGTACCACATTTACCCAACTGAGAACAGAAGTTCAGAAAGCTGGGTACCTGAACTAAAAATAGAAAATACTGGAAACACACAGCAGGTCTGTCAGTACCTGACAAGGATCCTGATGAGCGTCTACCTTATAAAAGTAAACAGGTTCAATGATCTTTTCTTTAGCAGTTTAGCAGCAAAGTCAAAATACTGACCACCTGCTAGATTTAATTCATAACTCTTGAACTTTCCACTGAGGTCCTTCTATGCAATATACGTAACACTGTTCCTCAATCAATGGCATGGAGGACATTCAATGGAGCAATATTTGAAAAATTGCAGTTAGTAAAATGGTGAACAGTTTTTATTCAGAGGGCAGAATTTAAAGCTCCACTTAAGGAGGAGGCTGGGGGAGAGATGCAATACCAAAGATTGGGAAAACTTGTGGTGGAAAGCCTGTTCTGTTCCTGACTCTCCCCAGTTAGAGAGTGTTGAGGTAGGCCTTCCCACCTCAAGGTCAATTGAGGGGCACTTAAGTCCCACAGCTGCCATTAGTTTTAGATCAAAGATTGGGAGGGGGGGGAGGACCACATCAACTAGGCATGCTGCCAGTGGCCTGGAATCAAAGAATCCCTCCAGTGCAGAAGAAGACCATTCAGTCCATCGAGTCTGCACTGACCATGTCATTGCAGGGGGGATTAGATTCTCCACCCCCACCAGTTTACCGAATCATCAAAGATAGGGGTGGAGAATCGCAGCCTTGGATTAAGCCTGTCCTGTCATTGTATAAACCCCAGCAACAGTGTGAGGAGGCCACTGTTAAGAAGAGTCTGCACTGACCACAATCCCACCCAGGCCTTATTCCTGTAATCCCATATATTTACCATTCTAATCACCTGACATTAGGGTCAATTTAGCATGGCCAATCAATCTAACCTGAACATCTTTGGACTGTGGGAGGAAACCAAGCACCCATGCAGACACTGGGAGAACATGCAGACTTCACACAGACAGTGAACTGAGGCCAAAGGGTTCCTGGTGCTGTGAGGCAGCAGTGCTAACCACTGTGCCACCGTGCCACCCATAGTCAAGGTAATCCCTCTAGCTCAGGCATTCTGAACCCAATGGAGGGAGCAGCCAGCAGCAAGGGCAGCTTTCACAACCTTTTAAAGTGAACTGCCTCCCTGTGGCCTGCCTAATGTTTGATTTTGGTAAGGACCTCTCATGGAATTGTGTTCTGGGGTTCAGTGACTGCTCCTCCTGGGGCCTTCTGCAGTGCCCGGTGATTCTGATTAGGTAAGCATGCTCATACTGAAAAGCTGCTAACCTCTTATTAGTCAACAGCTCTCAAAAGTTTGAAATGTGCCCTGCAGGATCTGGAAACCCAACATCTAACTTTTCTCTTGTGGTCTTTCAATCATTTTCAGGCTACCCCAGAACAGCTGTTGCATGATTGCCAACTCTCCAGCTGGTGAATGAGCCTACCTTTGTAACCATGAAATCCAGCCCAGAATGTGCCATCTTCTCAATGAGCAGCAGCCTATAGAGGTCAGTCATAGGCAAGGGTTCCAGGATTAAGATTCACCTACCAGCAGAAGTAGATGAGAGACTTTTGCCAGAGAGGACAAGACACTCTATAAGAAAGTCATTTATCCAATGTCAGAAGCTGTCAGTATGAGTGACATGATGGACTGTGCCTCACAGTGCCAGGGACCCAGATTCAATCCCTAACTTGGGTCATCATCTGTACAGGTCTGCATGTTTTCCTCATGTCTTTGTGGGTTTCCTGTGGGTGCTCCAATTTTCTCCCACAGTCCAAAGGACACGCTGATTAGGTGCATTGGCCGTGATAAATTCTCTCTCCGTGTACCTAAACAGGTGCTGGAGTGTGGCAATAATGGACTTGCACAGTTAATTCTTTGCAGTGCTAATGTAAGCTTACTTGTGACATTAATAAATAAACATTAAAAAAAAACTTCAACCATCCCAAGTACAGCCACATAGTGCACACGCCACATAGTTCCACAAATGCTAATTGGTAGGCAAGGTAACTCAAGGAACTCTTGCCATTTGTGGAATGTCTAAGAGATGGGCAGAACCAACCAAGGAACAGGCAATTCTGGATTTCATGACGTTTAATGAAGCAGACTTGATCAGAGAACTTAACGTGAAGGAACCCCTCAGGAGCAGTGATCACAATATGATAGAAATTATTCTGCAGTTTGAGAGGGAGAAACTGGAATCAGATGTAATGGTATTACAATTAAATAAAGTTAACTACAAAAATGAAAAGGAGGAACTGGCCAGAGTTGAACGGGCACCTGGCAGGGAAAATTGTGGAACAACAATAACAGGCATTTTGGGGGTTTATTCGGGAGGCACAACAGAAATGCATCCCAAGGAGGAGAAAACATGCTAAGAGGAGGATGAGGCATCCATGGCTGATGAGGAAAATCAAAGACAGTATAAAAGCAAAAGAAAAAAACATACAAAGTGGCAAGGATTAGTGGGAAGCCAGAAGATTGGGAAGTCTTTAAAAACGAGCAGAGCACAACTAAAAAAGTGATAAGGAGGGAGAAGATGAAATGTGAGTGTAAGTTAGCTAGTAATATAAAAGAAGATAGGAAGAGTTTCTTTTCAATATACAAAATGTGAGAAAGAGGCAAAAATAGACATTGGATCACTGGAAAATGAGGCTGGAGAAGTAATAATAGGAAACAAAGAAATGGTAGAGGAACTGAATAGTTACTTTGCATCAGTCTTCATGGTGGGATGCCAGAGCTCCAGGAGAGTCATTGGCACAGCTGAGTGTACTGGCCATCATAAAGGTTTTGGGGAAACTGAAAGGTCTGAAGGTGGATAAATCATCTATACTGGATGGACTATACCCCACGATTCTAAAAGAGACAGCTGAGGAAATTGTGGAAGCATTGGTGGTAACATTTCAGGCATCGCTGGAGGCAGGGAGGGTACCAGACTGGAAAGTATTGAAAGTAACACGACTGTTTAAGAAGGGAGGGAGGCAGCAGATGAGAAATCATGAACAAGTTAGCCTGATTTCATCATTGGCAAGATTTTAGAATCCATTATTAAAGATGAGATCGCAGAGTACTTGTAAGTGCATGATAAAATCAGGCTGAGTCAACATGACTTCATCAAGACGAGGTCATGTCTGACAAATCTGTTAGGATTTTTTTGAAGAGGTAACAAAGGACATAGATAAAGGACAATCAATGAACAATTTATTTAGATTTCCAGAAGGCCTTTGACAAGGTGCCGCATAGGAGGCTGTTGAATAAGTTAAGAGCCCATGGTGTTAAGGGTAAGATCCTATCATGGATAGAGGATTGGCTGACTGGCAGAAGGCAGAAAATGGGGTCTTTTTCAGGATGGCAGCCAGCGACTAGTGATGTGCCTCAGGAGTGAGTACTGGGACTACAACATTTTACAATATACAATGCCGATTTGGAAGAAGGAACAGAAGGTACTGTTGCTAAGTTTGCAGATGACACAAGGATATATAGAGGGACAGGTATATTGAGGAATCAGAGAGGCTGCAAAAGGACTTGGACAGATTAAGAAAGTGGGCACATTGAATACAATGTAGAACAGTGAGAAGTTATGCACTTTGGAAAGAGGAATGAATGCACAGAATATTTTCTGAACGAGGAAATGTTTGAGAAATCAGAAACACAAAGGGATTTGGGAGTCTTTGTTCAAGATTCTCTTAAGATTAATGTGTAGATTCAGTCCTCAGTTAGATAGAAAAATGCAATGTTAGCATTCATGTTAAGAGGGCTAAAATACAGGAGCAGGATGTACTTCTGAGGCTGTATAAGACTCTGGTCAGATTCCATTTGGAGTATTGTGAGCAGTTTGGGCCCTGTATCTAAGGAAAGATGTACTAGCCTTGGAAAGGGTCCAGATGAGGTTCACAAGAATGATCCCTGGAATGAAGAGCTTTTCATATATGAAATGGTTGAGGACTCTGGGCCTGTACTCATTGGAATTTAGAAGGATAAGGGAGAATTTTATTGAAACTTAGAGGATACTGTGACACCCAGATAGAGTGGATATGGAGATGTTGTTTCCTCGAGTAAAAAAAACTGGAAACCAAGAGCACAACCTTAGGCTAAATGGATGATCCTTTAAAACAGAGATGAGGAGGAATTCCTTCAGCCAGAGAGTGGTGAATTTGTGGAACTCTTTGCTGCAGAAGGCTGTGGAGACCAGGTCATTGAGTGTCTTTAAGACATGGAGAGATAGGTTCTTGATTAATAAGGGAATCAGGGCTTATGGGGGAAAGGCAGGAGAATGGGAATGAGAAAATATCAGCTGTAATTGAATGGCAGAGCAGACTCAATGGGTCGAGTGGCCCAATTCTGCTCCTATGTCTTATGATCATTCTGTATCTGGGACCACTTATGCAGCCTTCACTTACCTCCTTGCTTCTTGTAAGCTTTCTCAGTCAGTACCAATACATCAAGGCAACACAGAGTAAAAGCAAACCTTTGTAAACATACAAGCATCTTCTTTACCCAAAAATGCTCTGACAACTTACATTGCCTACTTCTGCTAGAGCAATGATTTGTATTCATACAGCACCTATAACATAATAAAATGTCCCAAGGTACTCCATAGGGGTGTTATCAAAGAAAATTTAACACTGAACACACCAGTAGCCTTTTGGGGAGATGACCAATAGCTTGGTCACGGAGATAAGTTTCAAGGAGCGTATTATAGGATGAGACAGCAGTAAGGAAATAGTCACGAAAAATGTGCCTCCTCCTCCCATCATGAATCATGGGGTGTGCTCTTGCAGGAAAGCACTGTCACCTACATACCTTTGACATTTTTTTTGTCCTTCCAAAGAAAAGTCTGGCTTATAGTCAGCTCCAGAGAAATGTGACTAGGCAAGGCCTGCTCTAGCAGCCTTCATGACACACAACAGCACAGAGTCGCTGAACAGAGACTGATAGCCAAGTTCCACACACATGAGGATGACCTCAATAGGGATCTTGGGTTCATGTCACACTATTTGTAACTCCTACAGCTTGCCTGGACTTGCAAAATCTCACTAACTTTCCAGTCTGGAAACAATACACATCCTTTTAACTGTGCTTATTTCTCTCTCCACTCACATTGTCTGTACCTTTAGGATTTGATTAGCTGTAAAGACTCACATTCCAATCATTATTCATGTAAATTGAGTTTGTGTCCTGTTGTCCTGTTTGTGATCAGAACTCCCACCTTCCCGACAGAAGGATAGCCTGTTCCGAAAGTTTTTGTGGCATTTACTACCAAATAAACCTGTCGGACTTTAACCTGGTGTTGTAAGACTTCTTTCTGTTTTTACCCCAGTCCAAAACCAGCATCACCACATCATTTGAACTCATCGACAGACAAAGAGGAGAGACTAAAGGGGATGATAAGGTTTATAATAGGTAGAACAGACAGCTGGTAAAAGCTGCAATATACGTATCATATATCATATCATTGGTAGTGTCAGCTTTAGGTGCTTTGTCAAAGTTTTGCAAAGTCTTTACACCTCTTTCTAAAAGGAGTGTGACCATGTGCACTGTTTAAACAAACTCTCTATTTCATAGCATAGGAAGGTCCTTGCAAAACAAGGCCAGTTTCTTCGATAACCACCCAGCAGGTCCAGATTGCAAGCCTAACTGCTGCCACTTTTGTTGCCTATTCCATTGGTGTCCTAATTACTCCAGCACTAATCCAGAGGCACCCAGTCAGAAGAAAGCAGTTAGTGAGTCAGAAGGCTTTTCAGTCAGTGGAGCACGGAATATTGATGAGAATGAGGAGCTGATACTAGAAAAAACAGAGTGACATTTGGCAATGGAGGTTATGGAAACATATACTCTAAGCTGAGGAGTCAGATCTCTATAGCTGACCACTTAAGTGCAATAGAGACCTTTTGCATATATGGGTAAGATAGAAAAAAATCAGTTGTGGTCTGCTATGCATATCATCAACACATTTTCTATGACCTGTGTACACGGTGCCAACAGTGACAATCTGGGAAATTTGTGCAGCATCAAGATATCAGGAACAGCTTCTGATGACATTAGTGGTGTCCAGAGTAAAGGCTAACTGAATCTCAGCAGATGTTTTCAACAGAACATTTTTATGGGGTTTCCAAGACTCAATGCAGGCTACTTGATCAGCGATGACACCAGCTAGCACTGCTTCAGAGCTTATGCTCAATGCCAGGGCACAGCTTGGAGAATTCATAGATGTCACTGTCTCTACAGGTAGTGTAGCAAGATTTTAAAATCAGTTTGCAGCAGTCTTAAGATTCAAGTCTCCAGGAATTCCAAATAAAAGGCAACAAGAATGTTTCTAGTCCAGAAATATCGCAGATGAGTCAAATAAACCATGTAATGGTTTGCATTTGTAATGGGGTAGTGGAAGGTCTTCTGGAAGAAGTGAGGCAGAGAAAGAAGTTTCTCTTTGCTTTTGAGTGCTGTCAGCATCCCAAGGCAACCAAACTTGGCTCCTCTGTGACTGCTACCTTCACAACAAAAAGCACATGTAAGTAGTGCAAGAAAAAGATTAATCACCTTACTTTGTGAACCAGGGTAAACAAACACATTATGAATGTAAGTCAAAGCAGTATAGCAGCCATGTCAAGCATTCACAATTCCCTGCCTCTCATATAGGACCCCAAAACCCTTGGCTGCTTTCTGCTGACAGAACTGCGGTGGAGAAAGCTTTTCAGATTAATTAGTTGACATTGGCAATATCTCTAGTGACAGCTTGAAATGACTAGACACATAAAGATTGAGTATGATGATGACTTTTATTGTCTCTGGCCTGTGGTCGAACGCAGCTGCAGGTCTGCATGCTGTGGACTGTGATATAACTTTATCATTTCTTTCCTGATAAATCAAAAGCTTTACAAATTCTTTCTGTTTATGCGGTGCCTTTTCAAAGTGGTACCTGCACAACCCACCCATTCTTCTTCAATACATCAATGAGGATGCTCAGTGGCCCCTAGGTAATTATTGTCGTCATGTAGCAGGATTGTTAAGCAGCATACTAACATTCAGCCCAGCAACTCAGACATGTGGGGATTTGAACACTTGTGTGCATATATTAGTGCCGGTAAAAATCATTTTTGATAAAATCTCAGCTGTCTGCATCCCTCTATTTGTCCCCTATCTTCTGAAAAATAGAGATACAGGGGGAGTTTGCAATTGAAAATGTGTTGTGGCACTGCAGCAGCAGGGGAAAGCATATTAAGCATACAGTTACTACAAAAGTCATTCAAAGACCCCTTTATCAATAGCTGAAGAAATACTAAGATTCAGGAACAAACATTTAGAATCATGTGCAGTAGAAACATGGATTCCTTTATTTTACTTCTTGACTCTATCTGCTGTTTTATGGCTATGGTAGCCTGAAATGGACCAATTGCACAATGCAATTTTCAATACACCACATAGAGCAACAGCAAATCTTCAGCATAGCTCTGGTAATCTGGTAGTCTTACTATGGACTTTTCAAAGTGATTTCCATAACAAGGATTGACACCCAATTAGATTAATGTTACTCGCAAGAAATGCTAGTTGGAAAATTGAAAGCCAACAATACTTAATTTTCCATTTCTTTAAATTAATGACAGAAAATTTGGGAATCCTGGCCTGTGACTTTCAATTGGGACTTCCTGTGAGCAAAGTACATTGCGTGGCACAACCGCTCAGTAAATTAACTTTTCAATGTCAAGTAATCCTAAACATTGAGTTTATGTGAGCAAGTAAATGAAACAGGATTTTAAAAAAAGACAAAATGTGTGATGTCTCTGTGATAGTTGGAACTCAATTTGTCAACATAATGCCTCCAATATTTTGCCTGTTCTCCTGAATTCTACCAGATCTTTCAGAGGTCCCACTACTGTAGGATAACCAGCGGGCACTCTGAGAGGACATTGCTTCTTCAGTCACACTGCTGGCATCAGATGACAAATTATCAACACACAAGTCTGTGCTGTTTTGTTCTTTTAATAGTCCAGGAGAATGTCAAATAAGAGACAGGCTAGAATTATAATCTCTAGACTATTATAATTGTTTAGTGAAAAAGAGTAAATAATATGAAAGAAACACAACAGAAATGAAAACAAGCAATGAGTCTCATTGCTCTCTGCCCATGAGGGACCCCAGTAATGATGGCCTGATCTGGAGCTTGAGTGGTCCTTGCATCGTTTGTGATCATGGTCCAAGGTGAAGTCCAACTTACTCAAATTGAAGCTATCTTTTTCTAATGTAGCACAAGTAAATTCCGTGTGAGACTTGACATAAACATATAGGCTTGGACAAAGAAAACAAAATACAAAGATAATGGTAGGTCAACTTGATCTAGAATTAGAGTGATACTATTATATGGTGCAAAATACAACTGTATCTTTCTAGGTTCCCACAGCTTGAATATTGCTGAGTTGACTGGCAAAGATCTTAACTCTTTATTTTCTATACATTCCACTCTTAGATTCATTAGTCACGCAGCAATCCCATTGCTACCTGCATAACTTCCATCACAGCAGTGACTTGTGTTAACAATGTACCTCAAGGCAAATAAAAGGGTACAAAGTAGCAGTATAACAACAGAATGTAATAAAGTAAAAACAGAGAATGCTTTGGGTGACCAGCCATTGGCCGTTAAATGGATAAAGTTCCCATCGACATTGACCATAACTCAGTTGTAAGGTACAAGCTTCATGTATGGGGATATGTAGAGGATATACCATCCCAAAAGGCCATTGGCTAAAGGGTTATCCATAGATTCGGATCTGAGAACTTATTGTCATTGCTTTTTCCAAATAATTTCCAGTTTTCCCAAACCAAAAACCTGGCTATAAATGGATAACCAAAATCAAAATAATCAAGGTCTGAATCACTCATGCATTTAAGTTGTTCCATGCTCCGTCTGTCTTAGAGTTCCCACAGAGAGTTGCTCCAGAATTGTAAAGATGATAGACGTACATTATCAAACATTCTTTGATAGCTGCTACAGACTTTTCATGGTGAATGTTACAAATGTCTTTAGCTGCTACGTCAGTTTCCCTCTGAAAGTAACATACTAAACTCTAATCTATTCATCTGACAGACACCATTATTTCCAGTCTAGCTATATCTTTCTTTCTCCCTTCCTTGTCATTGCCACATTTCACCACACTTGTAATTCACCTGACACTCAATCTTTTTCACTAATTATTTTCCCATATGTTCATATAGCTTCGGAAACCAAGGGCAGGTGGAATAACTTATAGCGTATCTGCTCTGCGACTCTCCTTCAGTTGGTTTCCTCTCCTTAGTAACTATCTAATACTAAACAAGACTGTTTACAACATTGGTGTCATGTGTGACATTGAAATGGGGCTGCAACCATACATCAGTAAGACCATCTCATTCCATCCCTTGTAACATTGCACGATTCCACCTTTGCCTCAGATTAATTGCTACTGAAACCCTCATTGATGACTTTGTTACATCCAGACTTGATCACTTCAAGGTACTTCTGGCTGACGTCCCACAATCTATCTTCCAAAAATGTCGAGGCATCCAGTCCCATTCACCCATTGCCCCTGTTCCTGTTACAATGGTTCTAGTTAAACTTCACTTTGATTTTAACTCACCGTTCCTTGTTTTTAAGGAAAACAACTCACTCTCCATGTTCTTTCCCCTCTCCCCTTCCTTTCTTTATAATCTTTGTAATCTCCCCCAAACCTATGAGCCTAATTCTGGCCTCTTAAGTATTTTTGATTTTGATTGGGCTACCATTGTGTTTTCAGTTGCAAAGGTTGTAACATCTGGAATTCAGTGCCAAAACATCTCCTTTTTTATGTCTCCTTAAGACACTCCTTAAAACCTATTGCTTTGACTAAGTAGTTGGCCCTGTGCCCCAAAGTTTTTTTGTGTGGCTTGGTGTCAAATTTTGTTTTTTACAATTGCATGAAGTGCCTTGGAATGATTTTGTTTGTATTAAAGGCACAATTTGAACATAACTTGTTGATCAGAAGAACTTTAACAAGAAAAGGAATAAGACTACAATGCAGCCCCTGATGAAGGCTTTAAAGCCAGGTAATATTTTGAATGTATCACACAGATACTTCTAAATGTATTTTTTCTCAATTCTTCTGCCAAGATTAAGGCAGACAATGGAAACTCAAGCTTGCAGTAAAGTCTGCATCGGATTTGATCATGATGCCATCTCTCCATGTGGTGAATAGTCCACAGGTCCTGACTGGAAGAGACTTTTCTATTGAGTCCTTGGGTGAAAAGCACTGGCTGGACAGAGTGCATAGATGAAAATCAAGCAAGGAAGACTGTACAACTCTAAATGAGCCCATTCAATTATTCAACTTTTCTTTTAAATGACATGTCACGTGTGATATTCTACAAACAATACCCAGAGTGAATGGACCCATGAAATAGATCATGGGTCCTATTTTATGAAACTCAAATAGTATGTATTTGAGTTGAGAATTTGATGAACTGAACCTGACAATATATGATCGAAGGATTTTATTGCAAAATGTAAAATACAGTCAACCTTTCGTTTCTATCCTGTAAATTAAGGAAATATGCATTTTGCAATGTATTGTAATTATTTGGGATAGTAAAATGGTTGTAATTGGACAATCTTTTTATTATTTTATACTTTATTTTTATTTGAATGATTATTCACAAATTACGACACTTATTTTGTTTGTATCACCATTGAGATTCAGAGCCTGCACCATAATGATTTTAGGTAAATCAATTTCTCACCTGCCTCCTGTCTTTTCATATTTCTGATCAGCACAGAAATGGTCAAGGGTAACAGTCCGGCAATCTAAAAATTAGCCATTTAATTCCACTTTTCTAAGCCTCCTGAGAAGTCAAGTAGGCCTTTCTTCTAATTCAGATGAAACATTTGGGCCACAAATATCTGGAGGGATTGTTCTAATGTCCTGCTGTAACTTTGACAGAAGACCGTCAGAACCCCTGCAGAAGTTTGCAGCGGAGACCTTTCATTGCTTCTTCATTGCAGTTAATTGGCATATTTTTCAACAGGCAAGCTCTTTTCACTCGCAGAGGTCGATGACATCAATGCATTATTTATACAGAGGCATCACAGAATTGAGTAAAGATTTTTGCTAACTGACGTGCATTATGAATATTACTTTTATAGAGCAGCATCTCTGTTTTATTTCCTCTGTGCAGTTGTTAATGAATTCCTGTCAATGCTATTTCCCAATAGAGCGGTTAAAGGCGAAACAGGGATTTAATTTGAACGTGTTAACCGATCTGCTAAAAGCAGTTCACGGTAGAACTTTAAACCCTGAGGTGAGACCACAGTATTCATTAACAATGAAAGATGATGATGATCCTAGTAAGTAAAAACAGAATATTTAATTCATTAGTTCATTGCTACCCAATGAGATAAATGGATGAAGAAATTGGAATAACTGTAATTCAAAACAATAGCTAGCTCTTATTTAATATTGGAAAAAAATTCTAAAAATCATTCAGAATTTCATAGTTTTTAGCTAGTTATGCATCAGAAGCCACAAAATGAAAAAGTTGGATTGACAACTGATCACATATATTGACTATTTCTGAAAGTGAGCTGTAATTAACTGATTATAAGACTTAGAACATTAAAAGGTGCGCAAGATAATTAATATACTCTATGATTAGAGCAGGAAATCTATATTTCACAATTATGAAGTTCATAAGATGATTCTACTTTCAGACTGTTACTTTAAATTTAGGGTTAATGAAGTTCTGCAGTCTGCCGTATAGTAAGCCTAAGTAGTTTGAATGTTGGAGATCAAATTAAGGTTTAGATTGTGTTGCTGAAAAGACAGTGCATGCGATATGATTGAAGACAATGGTAGCAGTTTCCGAGTTTATAGGCAGAATTCTCCAGCCGCATTGATCTAAAAAGCAGAAATTCCCACCCAACCATCAATGTTGTTTCACATTCTCCACAACCCGCTGCTAAGATTCCAGTGGCGATTGGGATAGGAGAATTCCAGTTTAGGTTCTAATGATTGAATGTTTTGAGGTAGATGGAAGCTGGCAGCCCACCATCCCCCTAACGCTGGAAGAAAAGTCAGTCATATACTGACATACTAACCATCTTTAAAAAGGTCCATACTGTAGCAATGGTGCACTGTGGCAGCCAAAGCAAGCTGAAGTGTAGACTCTTGGGCTTCATTGGAAAGAAGCCCCACTCTTCAGAGCTGCTGGCTATTCTGATTGACTGACAACTCCTGGATCTCAGCAGTGCTCATCACTCACTTCTGGCACTACTGGAACTGTACAGAAGCCAACAAAGTGGTATGAATACCAGGTAAGATTGGGGTCAGGGTTTCTTGGGAAAGGATGAGCGGTTGGGGAGGGAAAGGAGAGAGGTGCGATCATAAAAAAACTACAGCACAATACAGGTCCTTCAGCCTACAAAGTTAACCTGAACATGGCTCTACCTTAGAGATTACTAGACCTACCTATAACTCTCTATCTTAATAGAAACACAGAAAAACTACAGCACAATACATGACTTTCAGCCCACAAAATTGACAGGTTTTGTAAACCAGTTTAGCAGGCACAGACTAGGTAACAATCTGAGAGGAAAGTTTCCTTAATGTACACAGGCTAGTCCCCAATGCAAGTACTCTTTCTTCCCATCCTTTCACCTAATTTGTTGAAAAAAAAGGCTTTCCTACTCTCACCCGATTTCCACACCCACCATATTGTGGCAGTGGAGGAGGATTGAGACTTTTAATTACTACTTAATTGGGCAAGAAAGGGCCTCAATTAGCCAAAGGGTGGGTGACATAGTGGGCACCTTACCGCCATCCCTCTCCCACTACATATTCTGAGGTTGCAAACAGTTATGTTAGAAACCATTTTACTATGTATGTCATAAAATAGAATTCTGGTATTCTTTATAACAATATTCTCGATCTTTCACTAGGATTTGACAATTTTGAACTGTTTTTCTCTTTCTGGGATAAAGGGGATAGTGGAAACCATTTTGAGATCAGGTTACAGGCTTCCACACAAAATCAATGACTATCACAAAACAGATGTTTATGTGGTCAGCAGAGAAAAACAATTGCTTGGCTTTGTAAACCACCACAGTCAGATCCGGGAGGAAGACAATTTCTAGTAAAAGAAAATAATCTTGCAGCCTTCTAAGGGTTCTGGGAGATTAGTCCTGGTGGTCAGGGAAAGAACAAGCATCATAACATATTTTATTGCTGGTGTGGATAAGGGAGATTTCTGACAGATGAAGAAAGTATCTAGAGATGGTCACTTAAAATTGGTCATTCTTATCTCATTAACTTGTGAAAAAACATCAAAATGGACTTATGAAGGTGATTGATGATTAGATTCTGTACAACTAAAATAAAAAGAAGCTTGTGGCTAAGGATTTACATTTTTCAAATACTATAGAATTACCTAAGTGAATTCATTTTCCATACTCAATCTTCTTTTCCCTGCACAGTTCCAATCAACCTATCTGTACTTTGAGAATATAAATTAGATGTGATCTTGTCAATAAGATTATGATTTAGACTTCACTCCTTTTGCAATAAGTAAAGGTAAACCTACACTACTAAATGACAGTTTAATAAATGTCTTATTCAATATGTTTTAAGCAGCATAAGAAAGCAAGGTCTCAGATCGGAAATTCTAACCTATACTGAGTTGAATATCCTCAACTGGGAGATGGGAGGCTGTCCCAGATTATGGAAAAAACATAATAAAGGCTTCTGGTCTAGCTTGCTATTCAGTGACCTCTGCTGGAAGGTGCATTATAATGCAAGAGTGAATAAATAAAATGTATACAGGGCCTGGGATTTTGAACTCCTGCTTGCATTGGCCATGAATGATGCCAGAGCACAAAATCTCACGAGAATTCCAAATCATGTAATAAATACCTTCATGATAGTACGCCCCTTCCCCCCAACCCTAACCCTAACCCTAACCCCTGTGACTTAACAGGATTACTAATGTTTAACACCAGGAACACTATTAGAATATATTTAAATCTAATTATTGGGTGTGTAGACTGATGAATGCCCCCACTCCATTATATTTCCCACTCACATTGTCGTGAGGGCACAGGTGACTGAATCTCTCAGGGGTGAATGGTTCACGCCACTTAACATTACACCAGGGACAGTTCCAGGGGGAAGTGTAAGGGGGTGATATTGTGTTCAGGTGAATTACATAGTAACAGGCATTGTGAGGAGCATTGCTTTTGGGGTTTACATGGGGGGGGGTGAATTCGTCTTTTACTTTTTATTATTGGGGCCACCTTTAAAAAAAGGTGCCCCATTTTTAAAAAAGTATGTGCTGGCAGGGTGGCATCAGTTAAAGCCCCCACCCAACAATGTGGTGTCATGGGATCCATCCCCTTGCCTTTTCTTTGCTATGCTGTGAACAATCCAGCAGAGAAAACCATCACTGAGACTGGCAGCTTTAACACCATTTTTCCCATCTGATGAGACACTCCGCCAAAGAATGAAACAATTCCGCCAATTAATTTTATAAATTATAAATGTTTACCATGAAATCTATGGAAATTAATTCAATAAAGTACAGAACTCAAGTTAATGAAATAAATAGCCAGGATTCTCAGATTAAGACAGTGGAACTAATCTAACCCCCATCAAGGGTTTTCTCAGGGCTCTTTTGCAGAATTGCATTGTTCACATACAGGGAGGTTTCCTGAGTTCATGCTGCTCTTGTAATCAATGTAAGTAGAGTTATAGACACCTTTATCCAGAGTATAGTATGAAGTTTAAAAGAGCAAGTGTTACTTTAAGAAGGTGAAGATTGCAGTGGTGCTAAGGGAGGAAAGGGAGAAAGTGATGAGATGCTACTGTCAATTGTCCTCAAATGTTTACATATTTTCCTGCATTGTTAAACAGTACTGGATGTGAAGAACTTGGAATTTGGTGCCAGTAATGCAACTTATTGGCAACACTGCTTATGGGTGGAATTCTCTGACTGTGCACCCTCAACACTAGAAATACCTGCCTGAACTCAGCAGATCTTTGAAATGTCCACCAAATTTTCTGTCTCTCCCGCTATGATTCCTGCAGCTAGTGAGATGGGAGAATTTTGGCCCTGTTAGTGTGAGACCTTTGTCTTATATCTCTTGAGAAAGAGCCTGGAAACCTTCCACGAAGAAGCTGGTTGTATGTGTTCTGCTTGTGCCCTTGTATGGTTCCAAGTGGGTACCTTTTATGTGTATGACAGTACTGTAAATAGCTTAACCGAATTGGGCTAAAAGTAAAGGAAAATCATTGGATCATGAATCAGTGATCCCAGTTAGCACTGTGGATGAGGACATGGATAGAACAAAATCAGGCTTGGCTGGTGTACATGGTTATGGTGAAGTGGACTGCACTGATACATGGAGAATGGCTATCTGTGCAGAAATGATCAAACACTATGGAAAAATACTAGAAATTGATGTCTTTATGAGAGAAGAATTTTCAAGTAGAAAATTTGCAGGTAGAGAAAAAGGAATACACAAGTGTCAAAATTTTCTAAAACAAAAAAGCAGCACCAGACATTGCAGAAAATCATAAAATAAATTTATCTGCTACCTGTGATAATTGGCAAGATTCTTGCAATGAGCTAAAGAACAGAAGCTTAAAACACAGAAGACCATTCACACTATCACACTTGTGCTGGATCTTTGAAAAAGCTGTCCATTTTTCTGTTTTCCCCAAAATCCTCTTTTTTGAAGTATATATTTAATTCTCATGCATTCAGCAAAATTAGTAAGACAAACCAAACCAAACACACTGAGATTTATCCAACATGAGTGTGTGCATGAGTGCTGATTGATTTACATCACATTTAGATTTGGGGTGAGTGTGCGCATCAATAATTTTCATTTTTAAATACACCAGAGCCTGCTACTTGTTTTTTAAATTGACCATGCGCTGGGGCAGGTGGGCTTAGGAAAATATCCCCAACTTTTCAAATCAACTAGACTGACTGTCAATAGTGAGGAAAGAGAATTGGGAGTTTCAGTTCATCCCTATTCCCCTGACTGTAACACATATTCTGTTCAAATATTATCAATATTCTAGTGTTAACACTTTGGAAATTCCTCTGACGAAACAAAGTCTGGCAGCAATACACCATGCATTGGTATGTCTATCTGCTCCCAGAATCAACATATAAGATATGAAAATATAAAACTGAAATGGAGATTATCAGTGCTCAGTGTGAAAAGATCTAGGTCCAATCCCACAAAAAATGAAGAGCTGAGAGGAAAGGTAATTGATATTGATCACCCAAGTCTCATTACCCGATTCTCTTCTGTTCTCAGAATGCCTGTTTGTTCCTAGGTACAGCCTGCTTTGCAGACAGCCTTGTTGTCTTGGATTTATCACCTTGACTTTTTGCTAAGTGCTCTTGAATTGCATTCTTCATGACAGGCTCCAGTATTTTTCTGCAATGTAGATGTTAGGTTGACAAGGTTATAATTGTCCAGATCATGCTTCTGATCCATTTTAAAGATTGGATTCATATTACCTTAACATACTTCCAGTCATTGACATTCCATGAGCTTTGTAGAAATTCCAGGATTAATTTTCTTTAATATTCTCAAATGCTTTTCATTCCAGGCAGGTATAATGACATGACAAGTTAACTGTACTGAAAATTGAATGATAAGGAAAAATACCAGATCTCCAGCTGAGAGGTAAAGGGCAGAATTTTCTCAGTCAAGGTGGAGACAGGATACAGTGAGTGCAAGTTGGTAAAGTCTTAAATCCTGATGCTGTCCTTCATCCTCAGGTTTTCCCCATGGTGGAATCTAAGTTTGATGAGTAATTCCTCTGAATCTGGTGGAAAAGCAATTGAGTACCTTTCTCATTGTGAATTCTTTCTTTCTTGACACTGTCTGAGTTCTACACCGATGCTAGTATGCAGAGGAAGGAACATTTCCAGTGAAACTGACAAGCTGGGAAAGCTTTGATCAGTGAAACTGAAGAGTTCAAGCTGTGTGCTTGCTTCTCCTGCATGGACAGAAAGCAGAGAGATTGGATATTGTAATGACTTGTATGTGGGAGGAGAAAATGACATCATTTGTGGAGGGTCACTGTAAGACTTGAGTGCCAGAAGGTAATGTGGCGAGGGCAATGGGAGTATTAACTGCTTAGATGGTGAAAAGATGCACGCTCATAGACTTCATCAAGATATGTGGATTAGGTCAATTGACCATGTTAAATGGACTCTAATGTCGGGGGGATTAGCAGGATAGATGTGTGGAGTTACGGGAATAGGGCTTGGGTGGGATTATAGTCGGTGCAAAGTGGATGGGCTGAATGGCTTCCTTCTGCACTGTAGGGATACTATATTATGAATACAAACATATTAATAAGGAAAAACTGCACAGAGGTCAGCAGTTCCAGGCTGCTCTATAAAAAAGCCCCACTCCCTACAGGCCTCCTACATGTCTTCTAGGTGCCTTCTGCTTAAGAAAATATGCCACCCCCTGGGGTGAGTCCCAAGCCAGGTAATCTTCCTCTGCTATGTTACCCTTAAAGAGACAATCACCACAGATGCAAATACAATGTATTTGAGATAATTGATTGCAAGGTATGTTTTGAGGAATCAAACAGGAGAATGTTGAGCAAATCAAAGTGTGGGACTTTGTAGCTGGAAGTGTTATACTACATACCTGCCATATCCTCCCATAGTCCTGGATCCTCTTGTTAAATTGTTTTGTGGTTGAAGAGACCACAGTTTGCTTCTGAATTCTTTGGCTATTTCCAAACTGCTTCGTTTGAGAGGCTGTATACTACCTCCTGTAATTGGGAGAGCTCATCTCAGTGGAACCCTTCAGATATCTCAGGAGGATCTCCAGATAGGAGTGAAAGAGACATGTTGGAAGACAAGAGGTGGGGGCGGAAACAGCCTTTTCAGGTCTCATCTCCACTTCTGTGATTGTTGTAGCCTAAAAAAAATCTAAGTGCTGCCAAGCCCTTGGAATTCATGTGGTGGTCCTTTAATTGGAAATCCTCTGACAGTACATGCAATTCCCCCTCTCCCTAAGTCTGCAAGTCTGGAGGCGGGTTATTAATGCTGTTGTTCTAGGGAAGAAGATGAGCATTTTTTTAAAAAATTGGATTCATGTTATGACAATGGTCCTACTGTTCCAGCAGAAATTAAGTCCATTAGCATAGCAAAGATGCTTAACAGGTATTGCAGCCATTTATCTCTTGAAGAGATGAAAGAAGAAAGACTAGGGAAGCAGCTTCAACATTAATCCACCTCAGTATTAAAAGGACATGAGATTGAAAGAGTTAACGAGAATTGAATTTAACAAGCCAGCATAACCAGATGGTTCACACTGTAGGAGATTTCTATCTGACATGACCAAGGTAAGCATCTTTGACTGTTGCATTTTCACCCTGTGCCTACCTCTCACCTAACTGTTAAGCCCCTTGGTAGTATGCAGTGGCCCAGGAAAGAAAACATTTTTGGAGGTTCTGTCGCTGAAGGCCTAAAGGAATCTGCAGCAGCGCAAAGGGAAGATCTTATAATTTACTACTTCTTATTTAAAGAGATTTTTTAAATTAAAGAACACTTATACGGACTCGACATGTTGATGGAACTTTACCAGCGTGCCCGCCCAAGACTTGTAAGATCATTGCGAACCAAGATTGGGGCGGGCATGCCGGTACAATCAGGACCATTAACTCGATTTTGTTTCTCCATAGATGCTGTCAGTCCTAGTGAGCTTTTCTTGAATTTTCTGATTTTGTTTCTTACAAATTTTGATTTTTAGAAGACTTTTTTTCTGTCTTTAAAGTTGCTTTATAGTTTACTTTAAAAAAAAACATTGTAAACACTCCTAAATATACTTTTTGAAGTGTTTTACCTGACAGACAGGACTTTTAATGAGATCTCTGTTAAATCTTCCTTAGCTCTGAGAGAAAGGAAATGGAGAAAGATCAGAAAAATTATCACAGAGATGCCAAGCTCAAATCCAAGTTGATGCTGTGATGTGAGGAAAAATGCTGATGACTCCCCTCTTTAGCCATTCCAGCATTATCAACAAGATGTGGAGCCACCAAAAATTCTGTGCCATTTACCACTGGCTGCAGTCAGGGACAGAGATGAATGGAGGGAGGGAGGTTGTACCTACCAAGGGTGTATCTACTAGCGGGGAATCTCACTGAAATGTATAAATTTCTAACTGGGCTGGACAGACTGGATATAGGGATGGAGTGTCTAGAACAAGGAGTCACAGGGCCCGATTTTACCATTGCGTTGTGCCCGCTTTTGGGCATGAAAATTTGGTAAAGTTGGGGTGAAGCAAATAGCATGAGCCATATCCATCCAGATACCCATTTTACCAAGGCGTGAAAATGGCCGCAGTCTGAACCGTGCCCGAAATAGGCACTTGCATGCATTTAAATTATCTTCATGAGCTGGACGGCCAATCTTACCTGCATTTCCCCCTTTACCATTGCGTTCGCCCATCCAGATGTGACACAAAACAGACATGCTCTGTTTCAGGCATTCCAGCTGCTGAAGAGATAAATTCAGAGCTTCCAGTGGCTCTCTGACTCAGATCAGTGGAGGGGTGAGGAGGTGGGTTAGATCATTCATTGGTCAGGGCAAGGGAGAAGGAGGGATCTGGGTCAAGTGTTTCTGTGGTTTTTTTTGGGGGGTGTGGTGGGTGGGGGGAAGGAGGGAGGCCAGATGGTTCTCTGGAAGCGGAGAGAAATTAGGCCACATGGATCTCTGGTGGGAGTGTAAAGGTGCGGGAAGGAAAGGTGGCGAAGTCCGCTACTATTCTGCGGGTGATCACTGGGGGAAGGTGAAGAGTTGGTCACGATTAGTCAGGGTAGCGAAAGGGGTGGGTAGATAAAGGGGACAGTTACGTTGTGGAGGTGGGACGATGTCTGTGGGGGCTATCACTCCTGCGCCTGCTTTTTGCAACCCGGGAGCCATGTGACAGGAGTGTTTTTCAAATTGTTTTTCACTGTGCATGTGCAGTTGAAGGCTCCGATCGGAACAGAAGTATTTCGGGTGCAATAAACCCTACCCACAGTGCAATTCAGACTCGCGATGTTTTTTTTCTGGCTGAGTGCATATCGGGGATGCCTGTGAACAAGTTTTCAAGTCAGATCTGAATCTTACCCAGATTCAGCACTTAAAATCAAAATGGTAAAGTCGCCTCCATCGTCTCAGAATGCGGGAGGTCATTTAGGATTGAAGGTGGTGAACCTGTGACATTCTCTACCATGGAAGGCTTTAGCAGCCAAGACACTGATTATACCTATGGAGGAAATAAAAGAGGGGTGGGGTGGGGGAGAGAGAGATGGAGGGGAGATGTGTGTCTGGTTCACTCCCAGTCTCAAGGTTCTCATTCACCCTCACCTTCACACAGCAACACACACTCTCACAGTGGGTGATGAATACTCTGAGGCTGGAAGTGAGCTGGACACACACACTGTCACTCTTTCATTCTCCAATACTTGTCCTTATTTATTGCTCATTATTCTCAAATTGTCAATTTATTGTTGTGGGTTTTTTTTTTGCTCAGTAAGTTGTTTCGTTTCATATGCTTTTTTAAGTTCATGTTTAATGTCATGTCAAACTTTTTCATTCTGAAATTTGCTCGTCGGCCCTGAATGTTAGGAAAAATTAAAATGTGCCCCTTTCTCCCCCTCCCTCCCCACCACCCCCACCCCTCTCACCCCACCACATGCAAAATTTGAGTCACTTTGTGTAGAGTCTGCACGTTTTCCCCATGTCTGCATAGGTTTCCTTCAGGTGCTTGGTTTCCTCCCACAGTCAGAAAGACATTCTGGTTAGGTGCATTGGCCATGCTAAAATTTTCCCTTGGTGTACCAGAACAGGCACCAGAGTGTGATGACTAGGGGATTTTCACAGTAATTTAGTTGCAATGTTAATGTAAGCCTACTTGTGACATTAATGAATAAACATTCCTATTTTTAAATGGGTATGTACGATTTATAACTCACCAATACCTGAGATCAACTCTCATTCAAAAGGATTTTAGAAAATTATGATACCTCTGCTATTTCATCAAAAATCTCCTACAGTGTAACACATCTGGTCATGCTGACTTGTCAACTTCAAGTCGCATTAACTTTCATTCCCATATCCTTTCACTATTTTTTGGATTAATGGTTGCAGCTACTTCCCAGTTATTTCAGCCTTTTTTCTTTTATCTTCTCAGTGAATAAAAATGCTGCAATATCAGTTAAGTATGTTTGACATGACTTGTCAATCAGGAAACTCTTCTTTGTTCTTTAATGGCACCTCTTTCTTTGAGAAACTGTAACGTATGAAGCCAAATGTTGACCTTGAAGAAATGTTCTTATTAAGAAAACAAAGTGTAGGTTTAGTCTGACATTCAGTGTTCCTATATACTACATAACTCAAATCTTGGAAATAAGGCAACATAATGCTCAGTCTTGATTAAACATCTGAATAAGGCAACAAAGTTAGTATTTATGCTAATTACATCATATTACGGATCTGTTAATGCATGTTTATTGTGGTGTATTGGGAACTGACCAATACTGAGACTATCGCATCACTTCCATTATATTTCCTAATGCAGTAGCGTAGTGGACTAGTATTCCAGAGACCCAGGGTAATGCTCTGGGCACTTGGATTTGAATCCCACCACTGCAGGTGGTGAAATTTGAATTGGTTAAAAATCTGGAATTAAAAATCTATTGATGACCATGAAACCATCATTGATTGTCATAAAAACCCATGCAGTTCATTAATGTCCTTTAGGGAAGGAAATCTGCCACCTTACCTGGTCAGACCTACATGTGACTCCAGATCTACAGCAATGTGGTTGACTCTTAAGTGCCCTCTCAAGGGCAATTAGAGACGGGCAATAAATGCTAGCTAAGCCAGCGACGCCCATGCAAGGAAAAGGGAAAAGAAGTGGGAGCAGACTTCCATCCTTTATCTCTGGACCATCCACGAGGAGAATTTACTGATCATAGTGTATTTTTAAATCAAACTCTGAAGATCAATGTTAACATTTATTTCATAAATCACATGATGCTATATTGTAACAGCATGTTATGCAAACACATTTTGTTAAATAACTTGGTAGAGCTTCAGAAAGATATCCACTAATTATTTCGATTAGCAAACTATTTGTAGAAAAAACAGCTGTAATGAATTCTAGGATTTTAGCGTAATCAGTATTAGATTGAAAACTATCACCTTCCCTTCAACAGTTCCATTAGGTATAAAAATCATGGCCATGATTCTCCCAAAAGTGCTGAATTGGTGGGAGAACTGTTCTGAATTCTAGCTGTTCTGTCAGTTCTGCTTCTCACCTGAGTCTCCGCACTCTGTGCACTGAAGAGGTCCCAGTTGTCAATATCATTAAAAACCCAGGAAGATGGGGCTGATTCACGCCAGAGTTTGACAGTTCTGGGACTACGAACACATACAATGGCCCCAAACTGTCAACCTCCTGTTGACAGCCCAATCACTGGCCAGCCCGAGACTTCAGTAGTTCTGCCCCTCAACTCTCACTTCCACTCCCACCCCCCCCAGCCTAATCATGGCCCTCATAGCAATTTCCGGGCCAACTCTGACCCCACCCATCCCAGAGTACCCCGATGTCCAGACCCCACCTCCCAGTAGTGGCGAACTCCACGGACCCTCACCCTGGCTAACCAACCCACCCTTCCTGCGGTTAGACCTTCTCCCACCCCAGAAGCAGGTCCCCCCACCCACCCACTTGCCCAGCCTGCCCTAATCGCTGCCGTCCCTCCATCCCAGACCGACCCTGTCTGTAGAGTGGCAGCAGGATCCCTCACTCCCACAATCACTCCTTGGCCCTGCCCACAATAGCACCTGCCCCCCTTGGCATTGCCCAATACCTGGTGGACAGTGCCAAGGTGCCACCTGCACATGCACACTTTGCCCCTTGGACAGTGCCAGGGCACAGGCTGGCACTGCCATGGTGCTCATGCCCAGAGGACACCACTCCATGCAACTCGAACCCCTGGCAGTGCCCTGATTGCTCCCTCTTCACTCTGGCAGGGTCTCCCACTAGTTCCCCAAATATGGGGAGCTAGTCTGAACCTGGAAGGTCCCAATAATTACCTAAAATGCATACTTAAAACAGATTAAAACAGATTTAAATTGACCTACCTGCCTTCCTGCTGATTTCCAGCATAATCTGACCGGTGACTGTTCTCCAGCTCTAGGAGATTGACATATGTTCCCAGTGCATGCACAAATCCCTGTTTAAGGCTGCAGATGCGTGTCTCCTGCTGCGATTCAACAGAAAAGTTATACATAGAACATAGAACAGTACAGCACAGTACAAGCCCTTCAGCCTTCAATGTTGTGCTGAGCTTTGTCCAAACCCAAGATCAAGCTATCCTACTCTCTATCATTCTGGAGTGCTCCATGTGCCTATCCAATAACCGCTTGAAAGTTCCTAAAATGTCCGACTAGGAGGCTGCCGGTAGTTGTAGTTTTTAAGCTATATAAGTACTAACCTCTGGGTATCGGCCTCATTGTTCCATTGGAGCAGCACGGAGAGGCAGCGATTTGGGAGAGCGAGAAGTTCGATTGATAAGTAGCTTTTTAACTTTTCTCTTTGTTTAAAACGGCGAGCGGGAGTAGTTTTTGCCGTTTTTTATTTAAACTAACTTGTAACCGGAAGTCGTCACTAGGAGGCTGCCGGTAGTTGTAGTTTTTCTCTCTGACTCTATAAATTGGTCCAGAGAGGTAACCCGATACTCTACACAGGTAGAGTATCCCACCCTCCCCCCTCCTCTAACCTAATAATAAAAGTGTGTGAGAAGTTTTTTTTTCTCTCCTGGAAATTAAAGTATCAGGGATGGCAGTGCAGGCACTACGTTGCACCTCCTGCAGTATGTATGAGGTGAGGGACACCAGTAGTGTTCCTGCTGATTACACCTGCAGGAAGTGTGCATATTTGCAGCTCCTTGAGGATCATGTTAAGGAGCTGGAGCTGGAATTAGCGGAACTCAGGGTAATTCGAGAGGTTGAGGAGGAAATAGGCAGGAGTAACAAAGAGATTGTAACTTCTAAAAGTGATAATTGGGTAACTATTAGGAGGAGGGGTAAGAAGCAATCGGGGAGACAATCCCCTGGGGCTGTTCCCCTCCAAAATAAATTTTCTGTCTTGGAGGCTACAGTTGAGGAAGAATCAACTGGAGCTGACCAAAGGGAGCAGGTCTCTGGGGGTGAGCCTGCTGAGAATGCTCAGGTGGGTGGGGGGAATAAGAGATTAGGCCTAGTTATAGGAGACTCCATAGTTAGAGGGACAGATAGGAGGGTAAATAGTAATAAACGGGACTCAGGGCTGGTGTGTTGCCTCCCAGGGGCTGGGGTCCAGGATGTCGCAGATCGGGTTTTTAAGATTCTTAAGGGTGAGGGGAGTCAGCCCCAAGTCATAGTTCATGTGGGGACACATGATGTAGGTAGGACAAGGGAAGGGGATATTAAACAGAAATTTATGGAGTTAGGGTGGAAGCTTAGGTCCATAACAGGCAGAGTGGTTATCTCTGGACTCTTGCCTGTGCCAAGGGATAGTTTAGAGAAGAACAGAGAAAGGGAAAGTTTGAACTCATGGCTGCGTGGATGGTGCAGGAGGGAGGGGTTCAGGTTCCTTAACAATTGGGACTCATTCTGGGATAGGTGGGACCTCTTCAAGAGAGATGGTCTACACCTGAACCAGAGGGGGACTAATATCTTGGGGGGAAAATTTGCTAAGGCTATGATGGGGGCTTTAAACTGATTCGGGGGGGTGGGATCCTAAGTAGTTGGGGTGCTGAGAGGGATGAGAGTAAGGGGGTTATAGAAGAGAGTTGTAAAACACAGCGGCGTACGGGTGGGGTGGGGCATGGTTTGAAATGCGTATACTTTAATGCAAGGAGTATTCGCAATAAGGGGGAGGAACTTGCAGCTTGGACCAGTACCTGGAACTTCGATGTTGTGGCCATTTCAGAGACTTGGGTAGAGCAGGGACAGGAATGGATGTTGCAGGTTCCGGGGTACAAATGCTTTAGTCGGAGTAGAGAAGGAGGTAGAAGGGGGGGAGGAGTGGCATTATTGGTCAAAGACTGTATCACGGTGATAGAAAAGAAGTTTGATGAGGACTTGTCTGTTGAGGTAGTATGGGCTGAGATTAGAAACAGGAGAGGAGAGGTCACCCTGTTGGGAGTCTTTTATAGACCTCCTAAAAGTTCTAGAGAGGTAGAGGAAAGGATTGCAAAGTCAATTCTGATCAGGAGTGAAAGTAATAGGGTAATTGTTATGGGGGACTTTAACTTTACTAATATTGATTGGAATAGCTATAGCTCTAGCTCGTTAGAGGGGTCAGTTTTTGTACAAAGTGTGCAGGAAGGTTTTTTGACTCAGTATGTAGATAGGCCAACTAGAGGTGAGGCTACATTGGATTTGGTGCTGGGCAATGAGCCAGACCAGGTGTTAGGCTTGGAAGTTAGTGAACATTTTGGTGATAGTGACCACAATTCGGTTACGTTCACCTTAGTGATGGATAGGGATAGGCATGAAGCTGGGGGCAGTAGTTATAGCTGGGGGAAGGGTAATTATGAGGCCATCAGGAGAGAATTAGGGTGCATAGATTGGACTAGGAAACTACAGGGACTGGGAACATCTGGAATGTGGTGCTTATTCAAGGAGCAGCTGCTGCGAGTCCTTGATAAGTATGTCCCTGTCAGGCAGGGAGGAAATGGTCGAGTAAGAGAGCCTTGGTGTACGAAAAAAGTTGATTTGCTGGTTAAGAAGAAAAAGGAGGCTTATGTCAGGATGAGGCTTGAAGGCTCAGTTAGTGCAATGGATAGCTATAGATTAGCCAGGAAGGAGCTAAAAAGTGAATTGAGGAGAGCTAAGAGGGGACACGAGAAGATGTTGGCTGATAGGATTAAGGAGAATCCTAAAGCTTTCTTTCGATATGTTAAGAATAGAAGATTGGTTAGGGCAAGATTAGGGCCAGTCATAGACAGCAGTGGGAAGTTGTGCGTGGAGCCTGAAGAGATTGGTGAGGCACTGAATAAATATTTCTCTTCGGTATTCACGCAGAGTGCTGGAAATGTAGCTATGGAGATCACTGAGGTACAGGGTTGCAAATTGGGAAGTATTGTAGTAGATAGGGAGGATGTTTTAGAAATTCTCGAGGGTTTGAAGTTGGATAAGTCCCCTGGGCCGGACGGGATTTACCCTAGGATTCTCTGGGAGGCAAGAGAGGAGATTGCAGAGCCTCTGGCTCTGATCTTCAGGTCCTCGTTGGTTACGGGTGTGGTTCCGGAGGACTGGAGGATAGCGAATGTGGTCCCATTGTTTAAGAAGGGGAAGAGAGACCTTCCAGGGAATTATAGGCCAGTGAGTCTTACTTCTGTTGTGGGCAAGGTATTGGAGAGAATTATTAGGGATAGGATTTATAGTTATTTAGAGAGAAATGAATTGATTGGGGATAGTCAGCATGGTTTCGTGAAGGGTAGGTCATGCCTTACTAACCTCATTGAGTTTTTTGAGAAAGTGACCAGAGAGGTGGATGGGGGTAAGGCGGTTGATGTAGTATATATGGACTTTAGTAAGGCGTTTGATAAGGTGGCCCATGGAAGACTTCTACAGAAAATGCAGATGTGTGGAATAGAGGGTGATTTAGCTAATTGGATTAGGAATTGGCTGGCAGATAGAAGACAGAGGGTGGTGGTTGATGGGAGATATTCATCGTGGAGTTCGGTGACGAGTGGTGTGCCTCAGGGGTCTGTTTTGGGGCCCCTGCTGTTTGTAATTTTTATAAATGATCTGGATGAGGGTATTGAGGGATGGATCAGTAAATTTGCAGATGATACTAAAGTTGGTGGAGTGGTAGATAGTGAAGAGGGGTGTTTTAGTTTACAGAGTGACTTGGACAAGTTGCAGAGCTGGGCCGAGAGGTGGCAAATGGAGTTTAATGTGGAAAAGTGTGAGGTAATGCACTTTGGCAGGAACAATAAATGTGTAGAGTATAGGGCTAATGGTAGGGCTCTTAATAGTGTTGAGGAACAGAAGGATCTTGGTGTATGTGTCAATAGATCCCTGAAAGTAGGCAGTCAAGTGGATAAAGTTGTTAAGAAGGCATATGGAGTCTTAGCTTTTATTGGCAGGGGGATTGAATTTAGGAGCCGCAGCATCATGTTGCAACTGTACAAAACTCTAGTGCGGCCGCACTTGGAGTATTGTGTGCAGTTCTGGTCCCCACATTATAAGAAAGATGTGGAGGCATTGGAGAGGGTACAGAGGAGGTTTACCAGGATGTTGCCTGGTATGGAGGGCAGGTCCTATGAAGAGAGGTTGAAGGATTTGAGGTTGTTTTCGTTAGAAAGGAGGCGGCTAAGAGGGGATCTTATTGAAGCATATAAGATGATTAGAGGTTTAGATAGGGTGGACAGTGATAGCCTTTTTCCTAGGATGGAGAAAGCTAGCACGAGGGGACACAGCTTTAAATTAAGGGGTATGAGTTATAGGACGGATATCAGAGGTAGGTTCTTTACTCAAAGAGTGATTAGGGAGTGGAATGCCCTGCCTGCAGCTGTTGTAGATGCGCCAAGTTTGGTGGCGTTTAAGAGGTTAATTGATAAGTATATGGAAGAGAAGGGAATGGTTTAGTTTGGAGGGGCATTGCTTTTTATTTTGGTCGGCACAACATCAAAGGCCGAAGGGCCTGTTCTGTGCTGTAATGTTCTATGTTCTACGTTCTATGTTCCACTATCACAGCAGGCAGTGCATTTCACATCATTCCTGAGTAAAGAATCACTCTCTGAGTAAAGAATCTGCATTGGAGATCCCTCCTATATCTTCCACCATGAACCTTAAACTTATGCCCCCTAGTAACAACTGCATCCACCCAAGAAAATAGTCTCTGCATGTCCACTCTATCAATCCCCCTCATCATCTTATAAACTTCTGTTAAGTCACCTCTCATCCTCCTCTGCTCTAAAGAGAAAAGCCCCAGCTCCCTTAATCTTTCCTCCAAACCAGGCAGCATCCTTATAAATCTCCTCTGCACTGTCTCCAATGCTTCCACATCCTTCTTATAGTGAGGTTACCAGAACTGAACACAATATCCCAAATGTGTTCTCACTAACATCTGGTACAGTTGCAGCTCTTAAACTCAAACTCCTGTTAATAAACATTAACACAATATAAGCTTTCTTCACTGTTCTATTCACTTGAGTGGCAACCTTCAGAGATCTTTGGATATGAACCCCAAGATCTCTCTGTTCCTCCACATTCCTCAGACCCCTGCTGTTAGGCCTGTAATCCACATTTAAATTTGTCCTACCAAAATGAATCACCTTGCACTTATCAAGGTTCAATTCCATCTGCCACTGTTCTGCCCAGCTTTGTATCCTATCAACATCTCTTTGCAGCCTACAAAAGCCCTCCACCTCATCCACTGTTCCAACAATCTTGGTGTCATCAGCAAATTTATTAACCCACCCTCCAGCCTTCCAAGTCATTGATAAAAATCACAAAAAGCAGAAGACCCAGCACTGATCCCTGTGGTATACTGCTGGTAACTGGCCTCTAGTCTGAAAATTTTCCCTCCACCACCACCCTCTGTTACTTATCCAATTGGCCAAATTTCCTTTTATCCCACCACCTTACTTTCTTCATTAGCCTACCATGGGGAACCTTTTCAAATGCCTTACTAAGATAAAAGTTGTGGGTCACAATGTGAGAATTCAGTTTGTTTTATCAACTAGGCTGTTTTTAATTTTTTTTAAATTGTGAGATATAGATACACATTGAATTATAGTCTATAAATCATATTTGAAAATTGTGTTCAATAAAAATCTTTTAATTTATCTTATTTTTAAGTATTGAATTCTTCTGAGATCAAAAAATAAATATGTTCAGTGTAACATTTGGAATTTCGAGGTATAAAACCCTTCTAATTAAAAATTCTTAATTTCTAATACTAGAATCCTTAGTTGTGCCTGACTTACAAGGTATAAGCACCTGGTATTTATATATCAAATCAAATGTATTAAGCAAACTTTTACATATACTTAAGAAATAGTAAAGACCACATATAACTTTGTAATTTCTCAAGATCACGGGAATTCCAGAACTGATGATATGATGCCTCTCCTTTTTGACTTTGAAATGATATAGTACTGTGTCCAGGAATGTCATATTCCAGAATCCATGTTATTACTCTGCCAACAAACACTTCAGTTTCTCAATATTGTCCCTTGGTCTCTCATACCTCCTTTTTTCTTAGAGAAGATCTAAATTCACTCTCCTATTTGATGTGAGGTGCAAACCATCTTGTGTCACTCCATCACTGTAGTTCAAGCCACACCAACTAAAGATAGTGATCATCCCTTTTCCCCTGCTACATGAGTTGTAAACAAAGACATAGCTTTATTTCTTAGCAACATAAAGAAACCATAAATAAAGTAACATTCTTCTGTCAACATATTTTAACCGAAGCCTCACAGATATCAGAAAATACAACTTTCCTCTGGTACAGATCAATTAAACCAATACATGGTTTGTTTAAACGTAATGTCATTGTAAGTTTAAGACTATTAAATTCAATGCTGTTAACTATTCCTTCAAAGCAGAAAAACCTTTGAATTCAGACTTTGCAGCATCATGGGGCAGCACGGTGGCACAGTGGTTCGTACTGCTGCCTCACAACACCTGGAACCTGGGATCGATTCCCAGCCTGGGTCATTGTCTGTGTGGAATTTGCACATTTGCCTTATACCTGCGTGGTTTCTTCTCACAGTCCAAAGATGTGCGGGTTAGGTGGATTGGTCTTGCGATGATGCCCTGTGGTGTCAGGAGGACTGGCTAGGATAAATGCTTGCAGGGTATGGAGATACGGCTAGGAGGACTGGCTAGGATAAATGCTTGCAGGGTATGGAGATACGGCCTGGATGGGATTGTTCAGTGCAGACTTGATGGGCCAAATGGCCTCCTACTGCATCTTAGGATTCTATGATTAAAGTTATAAATTCAGCAAGTATAGTTTCACACAAACATCTGCTTTCCTGTTCCCCAATTACCTTTACTGTTGATTATGTAACAGAAATTCAAACTGACCCTTATAAAAGGGGTTACTATCTTGTAGTTGTTACTATCTGATGGATAATCTCAGCCAATAACCTTTTCTAACATTTAGAAGTTATAAATGTTTTGATATGGAGGAAATGTTATCTAGAAGTAGTCCTAAAAGAAGAAATCAGTGCTCAAATACAATTCAATAAATCTTCACAACACCCTCTGATTTAAATCACTCTTTACTCAAAGAGTGATTAGGGAGTGGAATGCCCTGCCTGCAGCTGTTGTAGATGCACCACGTTTGGTGGCGTTTAAGAGGTTAGTTGATAAGTATATGGGTGAGAAGGGAATGGTTTAGTTAGGAGGGGCATTGCTTTTTATTTTGGTCGGCACAACATCGAAGGCCGAAGGGCCTGTTCTGTGCTGTATTGTTCTATGTTCTATGTTCTAAGGTGTTTTCTATTATTTGTTTGATATAGTCAATGAGCACATACCTTAGGGTAACTTTCCATACAGAATTGCTATTAGGTGATTAAAAATGACTTGTCCCTCCCTCCGAGTAGTCAGGTGAATATTTATATGAGGGTTTTCTAAGCCAGCTCATACTTAATAGCCATTGGTGCAAATCCTGTTTTTGAAAGGTTTAAGTTTGTGCAGTGCAACGAAGGCTGATGTGCAGTCTTTAAAAAGACTGCGCAGTTTGTACATTCCACCAGCAAACTTGGGAAGTTGCTTTTAAGGACAGACCTTGGATTGTTTACTTGTTTTTCAGCTAACTTTACTGTTTGATCATCGATCCTTTTCTCATTCCGTTTACGTTTCTGATGCTCAATACTCTGCAGATGTGTTCATTTACATCAGGTCTCCTGCAGGACCTCCAAGAGCAAGGGATCACACTCAGACACTGAAGATGAACATAGCATTTTTCTGGTTCATTCCTTGGAGGCAGTAGGTACAGGCTTTTTGGGTGTTCTGGTCAGTAGGCTTGCCAGAAATGCCACTTCTGCACTTCAAGAGAGCTGAGGCCAACAAGCTCATCTAATTCTCACCCCCAGAACTGACAACCAGTGTCACAAGGAGGTTAACAATCTCACCAGAATAGCAAAGATAACACAACAGGATATCTTCATTTTCTTCCTTCCTCACCTCATGTGCCAGCATAGTCTTCACTCTCTTAAAATACAATTCAATAAATCTTCACAACACCCTCTGATTTAAATTGGGGAAGTGGTTCAAACTCAGCATCTTGCAATATTATTACAGAGTTCCCTAACATTAAATATCTCCAGACACAACTTTAAATTCCCTTGCTCCTAGCCTGGTGTTCCCATAGTTCTCTCTTACAACTTAGCAGACATTTCTCAGTTGCTAGATTTATCCTTATATATTCAAGCTTTTTGTAGAAGACTTGGAATTTGAAAGAACACATGCACAGCTGCAGTCTTCTGTAATAATGTGTGTTAGTAAGCGGGTATGCATCCACATGATAGCAGTGTTTTCCAATAATTTGAGAGATTATGCAATTGGAACATATTAGTATGGCATCAATGCTTTAACTACTGGCTGAAACCATAGCTTTAGCTATTCCCAGACTTAACTATTCTAATTGCTTCTTGGCCAACCTCCCATCTTTCACTTTCAATTAGCATAAGCTCATCCAAAACTTGCACAAAGTCAGTCATTCATCACCCCTATACACATGGACCTAGATTAGGTCCAGATCCAGCAATGCCTTGATTTTAAAATTATTATCCCTGTCATCAAATTCTTCACTGACCTCACTCAATATCGCAGTACCCCTCCAGCCTACAACCATCTCAGAATTCTGTGCCCCTCCACCTTGATCTCACCATTAATAGCAATATTTTCAGCTAGGTATCAACCTCTGGAGTTTCCTCCCTAATGCTTGTTGCCTCTGCACCTGTTTCTCCTTTAAGACATATTCTAAAACCTAGCATTCTGTCCAAACATTTGATCGCGTGTCCTAATGATCTATAACTTCTGAGCTCCAGGGCAGCATATCTGAAGGGTATCCCAAAAATGACAGTTAGGAAGCCTCCTGCGCCCCCAAATGTTCCCAGGTAAAGATTGTTGCATGACAATTTTCTGAAAAATTCATGCATGCAATGGGCATTTATTCTGCAGTGAAAACCATCTGCAAATGCAATTTAAATCCCAAACTTCAGATGGATCAAATTATCTTATAAAATAGTTACCCAGATAAGGTTAGAAAAACTCCTAGCTTCTGGGTAGTGACCTCCCCTCACTCTCTCTGCTACATCTTTCCCGGGCCTCCCCTCCCAATCCTCCACAGTATTCTCACCGCCACGGAACCCCTCCCCCATGGAACCTCTGCACACACCACTGACATCCTAAAGGACCCCCACATTCACTACCAGCCCCCAAACACCAACTGCACCACTCCCAACTAATGTGGTACAAAAATGGGTATAGTCTACTTTTCTCGACTAAGCTGCCCCTGAGTTAATGTTTGGAAACCCATTTTGTTGGACAGATCACACATGGTTTGTGTTGGAAGGTCAGGTGAGATAGGGTGGCAGGGTGGCACAGTGGTTAGCACTGCTGTCTCAGACGGCCAGGGACCAGGTTTCAGTTCCTGGTTTGGGTCACTATCTGTGTGGAGCTTGCACATTCTCCCTGTGTCTCCATGGGTTTCCTCCCCCAGCACTCGCCTGGTAAAGGGCAGCAAATCAAAAGCTCATGCTACCAAATCAACCTATTGGAGGCACTCACCTGATGAAGGGGCAGTGCTCCAAAAACTCATGCTACCATATAAACCTGTTGGACTTTAACCTGGTGTTGTGAGACTTCTTACTGGGGTTTTCTCTGGGTGCTCCAGTTGTCATCACACTCCAGAGATATGCGGGTTAGGTTAATTGACCATGCTAAAATTATCCCTCAGTGTCAGGGAACCAGCTAAGGAAAATGCAGGAATGATGGGGATAGGCCTGGGTGGGATTGTGGTCGGTGCAGACTTGATGGGCCAAATGGCCTCCTTCTGCATTGTAGGAATTCTATGATTCTATGAAGGAGTAGTTGGATTTCAAGGCAAGTAATTGCAAAAAAAGTGGCAATCCTGAGAACATGGGCTATTATACCCTCTTTGGCTCAGTGTCAAAGGTTGTCAGATTAAACTCTAATAAAGTGCCTTGGAATTTATTACTCTGTTAAAAACATTATATATATGTAAGTTGTTGCTATGATAGAATTTGATTATATCTTGTTATTTGAAAGTGTAGGTGTGCATGAGAGACTATAAGTTTATGCAAGGACTTGGCATGGATAAGAATTAACCTGGAGCATGTTGCCATATTGCTCACACATGCCCGGCGCTCACTTGCACTCTTGAGGTGCCTGTGCAGTCTATCTCACACATGGTACTAAAAGCAGAAAATGCTGGATAAACTCAGCAGGTCTGGCAGCACCTGTGGAAAGAAACAGAGTTAACACTTCAGATCTAAATGATCATTCTACTGAACATTACCACACATAGTGCTGCTGGGCAATGCTACATTCCAGATTCCATAAACGGATTGTCTACTTACCTCTTCCCAGTTCAATGTCCAGTAACTATCTCCTGCCAGGCATTGTACTTGCCTCTCTGCAGAGTTCAGCCATCCATCAAATAGAGACTGAGACATTGGCCTGCCCTGTCACTTGTCACAGAATCATTAGTTACGCGTCTATAATTGGATTTCAATTTTGTCACTTCAGTTTTGTCGAGCTTTTCTTTACTCCTTTGTAGAAGTTGAAAAATATTTACACTTATTTTCTGAAGGCTGAAAGGACATTTATCTCTATATGCAACCATTTATCTTTCTCTTAATCTCCTATTTAATACACATCTTGGACAATGCTAAAGCTAAGCCAGTAGCTCAGAAAAATGGAGCTAATCATGGGAGATTGTGGGAGTGGGGCAATAGAACATAGAACATAGAACATAGAACAATACAGCACAGAACAGGCCCTTCGGCCTTCGATGTTGTGCCGACCAAAATAAAAAGCAATGCCCCTCCAAACTAAACCATTCCCTTCTCTTCCATATACTTATCAATTAACCTCTTAAACGCCACCAAACTTGGCGCATCTACAACAGCTGCAGGCAGGGCATTCCACTCCCTAATCACTCTTTGAGTAAAGAACCTACCTCTGATATCCGTCCTATAACTCATACCCCTTAATTTAAAGCTGTGTCCCCTCGTGCTACATTCTCCATCCTAGAAAAGGCTATCACTGTCCACCCTATCTAAACCTCTAATCATCTTATATGCTTCAATAAGATCCCCTCTTAGCCGCCTCCTTTCTAATGAAAACAACCTCAAATCCTTCAACCTCTCTTCATAGGACCTGCCCTCCATACCAGGCAACATCCTGGTAAACCTCCTCTGTACCCTCTCCAATGCCTCCACATCTTTCTTATAATGTGACGACCAGAACTGCACACAATACTCCAAGTGCGGCCGCACTAGAGTTTTGTACAGCTGCAACATGATGCTGCGGCTCCGAAATTCAATCCCCCTACCAATAAAAGCTAAGACTCCATATGCCTTCTTAACAACTTTATCCACTTGACTGCCTACTTTAGGGGGTAGCAGAGTGGGTGGGGGGGGGGGGGGGGGGGGGGAAGAGGTGGGATGTAGGAATGGTGTGGGTCAATATTTCAGCATCATTTGTACCAGCAGCAAGGTAGAAAATTGCCCTTACAGTAGTCAACTTCTATAGTTCAGGAATCCTACAAAGACATCTCATGGGCCCAAACAATTCAGGAGGTTTAGTTTAGAATGCCTCCAGACCCATGGTATGTTGTACTCATTAGAAATCGTCCATATTTCTGTGACTTTGAGTAATTTCATTTTAAAATAGGATAAATTAATTTCATTACAACTAATGTTTAATCATTGAGAATATTACCACTTTGAAATTATAGGCTTTTAAATTTATGCCTACTTTGGGCAGAGGGGATGGTGAGTACATTCCACTTGGTCCTCAATTAAATTTATTATCATGCTCCTATACCCAGCACTTGCTTTAATAGCTTCCAAGATATTAAATAACCTTTCTTTTAAATTATTTGTAATAAGAATAACATGTTTTCAGAAATTACATGTTGGGGTTGACACAATTTGATGGTAGACATGAAAATTTCAGCCTTCGATTGGTGATGATTATCATTTAATTGTGCTCACTTATTGAAACAATATAGTTTCTAAGTGTAGGTTTATAGAGGTGTAGATTTAATTCTATACATGAATTGGCTTCATTCAGCCAACTCCAAGATTAATTTTTTGATATTTTTCATGGTATCCCTCTGGTTTTCTTTATCTTTCTTTATTTTATGTAGTCAACATAAAGGATACAATATTTATGGGGAGGTGAGAATGGAACAAACAAGAGGGCATTATTTTAATTTTTACCACTCATTTCCCAGCCAGCCACTGGCCAAAATGACCAGCTGCCAAGTGGCCAACCAACCAAGGCCAAAGGGCACAGCCAGGGATACTGAATGACAATGGGAAAAGGTCACAGGGCAGGAAGTAGTGGATATGGATTGCATTAAGGAAAGAAGTGGGGGCCAGAGGAATATTACAGGGCATCAGGCTGTATTCGGAAAGGCAATCAGGAATGAGAGAAAAATGATCAGGTAGAAACGAGAGAAGTTCAGACTCGCAATCAGCCCATATCTGGGACATCATTTCAGGGGTAGAATGTTCTCTTCCCACCCACTACAAGAATCATAGCAGGTGGGACAGAAATTTTGGTGGATCATGCAAAGTTTGTTAACCTTGAGTGGGAATTTCCAGCCTTGGGGCAAAGATGACCAAAATATCTCAGCCCAGGAGCTCCTTGGAATAGTGTTCTAGGCCCAGCCATCTTCACGCGCTTCATCAGTGACCTTTTTTCAATCATAAGGTCAAAAGTGGGGATGATCACTAATAACTACATAATATTCACCACCATTCGCAACTCTTGAGATACTGAAGAAATCCGTGTCAAATGCAGCAAGATCTGAACAGATGGCAGGTAACATTTATGCCACACAAGTGCCAGGCAATGACCATCTACAACATGACAGAATCTAACCATTGCCCCTTAACATCCAGTAGTATTACCATCAGTAAATCCCACACTACCAACATCATGGGGTTTACCATTGACCAGAAATGAACTGGACTAGCCATATAAATACAATGGGAAGGTCAAAAGTTTGGAATCCTCTGGTGAGTAAGTCACCTCCTGACTCCCCAAAGCCTGCCCACTATCTACATAGCACAAGTCAGGAGAGTAATAAGTGCACGTCCAACAGCACTCAAGAAGTTTAACACCCTCATCCAGGACAATGCAGCTGTCTTGATTGCTACCCCTTCCACATACATTTAATTCCTCCACCACCAACGAACAGTGACAGCTGTTCCACCTACAAGATACACTGCGGGCATTCACCAAGGTTCCTTAGACAGCACCTTCCAAAAGCACAACCACTACCATCCAGAAGGACAAGGACAGCAGATACATGGGAATACCACCCTATGGAGGTTCCCTCCCAAGCCACTCATCTCCCTGACTTGGAAATATATCACAGTTCTTTCACTATTCCTGAGTGAAAATCCTGGAATTCCCTCTCTTTGATTTGATTTAATTTGATTAATTATTGTCACATGTATTCATGTACGGTGAAATGGATTGTTTCTTATGTGCCATACAGACAAAGCATACTGCTCATAGTGAAGGAAACAAGACAGTGCAGAATGTAGTGTTACAATCATAGCAATGATGTAGAGAAAGATCAATTTAATGCAGGTAAGTCCGATCAAAAGTCTGACGGCAGCAGAAGCTGTTGTTGACTCGGTTGGTATGTGACCTCAGACTTTTGTATCTTTTTCCCAACGGAAGTTGGAAGAGAGAATTTCTGGGGTGCATGAGGTCCTTAATTAAGCTGGTTGTTTTGTTGAAGTGGTGGGAAGTATAGAACAGAGTTAACGGATGGGAGGTTGTTTTGCATGATTGATTGGGCTACATTCATGACTTTTTGTAGATCCGTGTGGTCTTGGGTAGAGCAAGAGCCATACCAAGTTGTGATACAGCCAGAGAGAATGCTTTCTACGATGCATCTGTAAAAGTTGGTGAGCGTCGTAGCTGACATGCCAAAATTTCCTTAGTCTTCTGAGAAAATAGAGGCTTTGGTGGGCTTTTATAACTATAGTGTTAGCAAGGGAGGTCCAGGACAGGTTGTTGGTGGTCTGGACACCTAAAAGCATGAAGCTCTTGAAGCTTTCTACTTCATCCCTGTTGATATAGACAAGGGCTCTTAACGCTTTCTATTTCATCCCCCTTGATATAGATGCTTCCTGAAATCGATGACAATCTCCTTAGCTTTGTTGACATTGAGGAAAGGATTATTTTTGCCACACCAGTTTACTAGATTCTCTCTCATTCCTTTACTCTGTCTTGTCATTGTTTGACAACTGTCTCACTATGTAGTGTCGTCAGCAAACTTGAAAATTGAATTGGTGGGGATTTTGGCCACACGTTTATAGACGTATAAGGATTATAGTAAGGGGCTGAGAACACAGTCCTGTGGGGCACCGGTGTTGAGGATGATCATGGAGGAGGTGTTGTTGCCTATCCTTACTGATTGTGATCTGTGAGTTAGGAAGTTCAGGATTCAGTCATGGAGAGAAGAGCCAAGGCACAGGTCACAGAATTTGGAAGTGAGTTTCGTGGGAATAATAGTTTTGAAGGCTAAGCTGTAGTCAATAAATAAAAGTCTGACATAGATGTCTTTGTTGGCTAGGTATTCCAGTGTTGAGTGCAGGACCAGGGAGACAGTGTCTGTTGTGGACCGGCAGTAGGCAAATTGTAGCGTGGCATTGTGGATGTACCTACACCACATGGATTACAGTGGTTCAGGAAGGTGGCTCACCACCACCTTCTCAAGGGCAAATAGAAATGGGCAAGCAAGCAAGGCCCACATTCCATAAATTAATTTTTAAAAATCAGATCGGCGGGAGAGAGGAAAAGAGCATGGGGCAGAAGCCATGTTGGGGGAGAAGGGGAATTGTCTGCCTTTAGAAGGTTTGTTTGAAGGGCTGGAAAGAGTCCTGCTGCAGCTGGAATGTAAAAGGCATTTTGCAGCTCCTGTTTTCCTTACCCAAGCACTGGAAAATCTGGTCTGCAGTCTTATATTTAGATCAACCTCCTGACCACACGTGGGAGATAGTAAGTAATTTCCTTCCGATCTTGATATCATCTATAACATGCTAAATGGTTTAGCAAACCTAGGATTAGAGAAGGAAAGGGTCTCACTTGTCCTTTGAGCACAATGGATGAAGCTATGAGTATTTGTTGGACAAATTGATCTGCTATGACATAAAAACAGAAAATAGGAACAAGACTAGGTCATTCAACCCTTCGAGCCTGCTCTATCATTCATTATGCTCATGATTGGTCATCCAGCTCAATAGCCTGATCCTGCCTTCCCCTGCATCCTTTGATCCCCTTTGCCCAAGAATTATATCTAACTTCTTGTTGAAAACATTTTACCCTCAATTGTTTTCTGTGAATTCTACAGTCTCACCACTGTGCATGAAGACATTTTTTTCCTCATTTTAGTCCTTAAAGATTTATCACATTTCCTGAGACTGTCCCCTGGTTCTGGACTCTCCCACCATTGGGAACTTTCTTCCTACATCTACTCTGTAGTCCTGGTAGAATTTTATAGGTTTCTATATGATATTATTCTTCTAAACTCCAGTGAATATAACTCTAATCAACTCAATCTCTCCTCATACATCAATCCTGCCATCTCAGGAATCAGTGTTCTAGAATTTCTCCACACTCCCTCTACAACCCTCTATTCCCTTTTGTAAATCCATGCTGACTCTCTCTGATTCTACCCTTGTTTATCAAATGCTCTGCTATAAAATCTTTAATAATGGACTCTAGAATTTTCCCCACTACCAATGTCAGGGTGACTAGTCCATAATTCTGTTTTCTTTTTACCTCCCTTTTTAAATAGTGAGGGATTCATGAGCTATCTTCCAATCTGTAGGAACTGTTCCAGAGTCTATAGTGCTGGAAGATAACCATCAATGCACCCATTATTTATAGGGCCACTTCCTTAAATGTTCCTTAAACATTTCAGGTCCCTGTGATTTATATGCCTTCAATCTTGTCAATTGCCCCAACGCCATTTCTCTACTTCAGTTCCTCCTTGCTAAAAATTGCCTCTTAGTGCCCTGAGATACTTAGGTTAGAGGGATTCGTAGGTAAAATATGCAGGGATATGAAGGTAGAGCTTGGGTGGGATTGTGGTCAGTGCAGACTCGATGGGCTGTAGGGTTCTGCACTGTCGAGTTCTATGACTCTATGAAAATTTCTTCTTCAAAATTCAATATCCATGTGGGGCACTGGGCCATTAGCACCACTTGTTACATCATAACTAGTCATGTATCACACTGTCCCATTATCATCAAACCAGGAGACCAAAATTGGTTCAATGAGGTGCATGGAACAACCTGCAGAACAGGTGTTACCAACATGATCCCAAATTTGAGGTGTCATTTTGAAGTTACAAAATAGCACTAAGTGCATGTTAAACAGTAGTAACACAATGCTTTTGACAGGAATGAACAGTCCCACAGCCAACGTTATTCAAACATTCAGGAGACAAATGGATGCCATAAAAATGCTGTATTTCTTCAAGAATGAACAGGAGTTTAAAATTGATCAATTTACAAGGTAGATGATTGATCTTTGTTCAGGTAGTTTGTGCAGACTATTGCCAGATTATCAGGTACTGTTAAGATTCAAATCTCACAACTCAGGTCAAATATTTGGATCTAGCACATGTGAATAACACATTATTGATTCATTTGACCTAGCAGAACCAATGATTTTCACCAAGTAAAAGGCATATAGTGTTGGGAAAATTGCAATTCCCTAAATAAAATGATGGCCAGCTTTATTGTTCAATTTTTCTCTTTCTCAAGTTTTTCTCTTGAGGTAGCTCTTGATATCGGATTGGCAGCATGCAATAGCTCTTAAATTCGGCCAGAGCAATGACACCTACTTCCACGTGCACCAGCTAACCAGAGAAGCCGGGCAGGAATCATTCAAACAAAGGATTTCTCAGGAGGCTCTGAACCCTGCTAGGAATTGGATTGACTCTAATGTACATTGATTCCTGAGGCTTCAGTAACCACAGGAATGAACTGTGAAAGTTGCTGCCAGATCTCCTTAACTGAAGATGGATTGAAATGAGATGATATTTATCATAGAATCATAAAATCCAATAGTGCACAAGGAGGCCATTCATCATATCAAGACTGCATCAACAATAATCCCAGACTATCCCCGTAACCCCACATATTTATCCTACTAATCCTCCTGAAACTAGGATCAATTTAGCATAGCCAATCAACTTAACCGGCACATCTTTGGATTGTGGGAGGAAACTTGCAGGAACCCTGCTTAGACACTGGGAGAATGTGCAAACTCCACACAGACAGTGACCCAAGCTACAAATTGAACCCAGATCCCTGTCCCTATGAGGAACAGTACCACTGTGCCACCATGCTACCTGCCCACTTGTCAAGGGTGGGAGAAAGATGCCAATCTATCAAAGAAAGCATGTATGAAGTAGTTGAGGAAGTTAGAAGCATGAAGGTTGCCCATCAAAACAAGATATATGGTCTCAAAGGGCTCATGGATTTCAGGAGGGCAGGAAAGATACATAGAAACATAGGAATTATAAAAAGAACACAGAACATTACAGCCCTTTGGCCCTCAATGTTGTGCCGAGCTATGTCCAATCCCAAGATCAAGCTATCCCCTCCCTATAATTCTGGAGTACTCCATGTGCCTATCCAATAACCGCTTGAAAGTTCCTAAAGTGTCTGACTCCACGATTACAGCAGGCAGTCTATTCCACATTCTTAACTTAAGGTGTGACGTAAGTTAACAATGAAAAGGAGCCACTCAGGTTAAACGTGTGGACATGTTCTCCAAAATTGAGATAAGCCAACATCTTATAAATCAGATCTTGACATCTAAATGCAAGCCAGAATGAAAATAAAAATAACAAATATTCCTCACAAGTACCAGGGCAGAAACAGGTGACTGGAAGATGCTGTGTTACTTTTGGAAGAAATAAGATTTTACAATGCTTTAGTTAACAAGGCTGCTGAGCATCATTCAGATACTCTATACAGGGAAAGAAACTGAGGACTGGTATGGTGAAGGCACTCATACAATAAATCACCTGAAAATGTATAACCAAAGAATGGTGGTCTGAATAATGTAATCTCATAGAGACATGATGATGATGCCATACATTTGGAACCTGTACTATGTGTCCATCTTGGCCATTATCATACTGTTGGTATCTATAACCTGTATGCATTTGAACAGAACAGCCAGGCTAACCACTATGATACCGGCAAGATCAATTCAAACAATTCAGCTTAATTGTTCAGATCTAGCACCCTTGAATAACACACATCTATTTGTCCCAGTAGGACCTGCATTTGTCAACCTGCATAAGTTCTACAGAGTTAATGAAAATTACCATTCCTAAACATCTTAATTGCTCAAACAATTTGGTTTTCTCTTGAGGCAGCTGAGATTAGACTAGTAGCAGCAAGGGTGCCAAAAAGTCCACTCTGTGAAGCAATAAATAATTAACTGGAATCATCTCCTGCTGCAATATTCTGGAGCATCTGGACCAGTTCAGTGTGCCTCATCCACATTTCAGAATGGATTATAGAGAAACTGATTATCGTGACTGCTACATTTTCATTCCAACTAAACGTAGTACCAGGAATCTTGCTTGATAGCTTAAAAATCAATGGGAAACAATGGGTGGAATCTTATCTGAAAAGGTCTACATAATGCGTTGCAAATTGGGAAGTTTATTGATTTAAGAAGCAGGTTTTGCAGTAGCTTCTAGACTCCATCATGACATTGGCATTCTGCTTCCACATTTGCCAGCTCCTCAGAAGGCGGGCAGGATGACACAATGAACCATTCAAATGATGGATTTCTCAGGAGGCTCAGGCTTTCATTCCAGGTCATTACTGGCTTTTGCAATATCTGGATAACATCTGATCCTGGCAGAGACTGAAATGATTCAACTGTATGTTGAATCCTGAGGTTCCAGCAGCCACAAAAATAAAAAGAACTGTAAGGGCTGCTCCCCTGGGTCACAGACACTTCATTGTTATTCTTAAGCACACCTGAAACTCAGTTGCTGACGTCTGACTGCAAGCAGAATGAGAAAGAAAACATAGCAAATATTCTCCATCAGGTCCCAGAGACAAACAGGCAATAGGAAAATGCTGTGTTACTTGCAAAGAAATGGGAATTAACAATGGATTAGTTTACAAGGGTGTTGAATCTCATTTAGATGCTCTGTATGGAATGCAGGGAATTAACCAAATAGCACTCAGGACAAGGATGGTGGAGGCAATCATTCAGAAATTGTGATTTAAGTCATCAAAAAGCATTACCAAAGATTGAAGTGTGAATAGTGCAATCTCCTAGACACATGAGCATTATCCACGTTCTAGGTTTACTTGGGTCACACATGTCCATCATGACCATTATCACATTGCTGTTATACAATATTGTCAAATGCATTCTCCACAGCCAGACTTACAATCAGCTGCTTGGCAAGATCCAGATTCTAGTGTTTCAGCTTAATTGTTTGGATTTGAGAACTGGTGAATAACACACTATTATTGATTTGTCCTGGCAGAACCGGGTGCTTTGTCACCCTGAGTAACAGTTCCATAGAGCTGATGAAAATAATGATCCCATAAATGAGAGGATTGTTGTCTTTATTGCTTAAAATGATTTGGTTTTATCCTGAGCTACCGGAGGTCAGACTGCCCGCATTTAACAGCAGGGGTGTCTGGGAAGCATGCACTGAGACACCAGTAAAAAGATTAAGTAGAATTACCTCCTGCTGCAATATTCTGTAGAATCTGGACTAGCTCAGTGTAGCTCATTCACAGTTCAAAATAGATCACAGAGAAGCTGATTATGCTGGGTTTTTTTTCCCTTTACAACTAAATGTGGCACCAAAACCTCACTTCATAGCTTAAGAATCAATGAGAAATGGAATCTTATCCTAAGTGACCTGAAGATAATGGGGAGGTGGGTTGCAGGCCGGGAGTCTGTTTGATTTAGGAACAGATGTTGCTGTGGCTTTTTAACCAAACCACAACATTGGCTTCCTGTTTCCATATTTTCCAGACACTCAGAGGACAAGTAGGATGGCACCCCGAATTATCCAGATGAAGGATTTGTCAGAAGTGTCGGGCTTTCACTCCAGGTGATTACTGACATCTGCAACATCTAACCCTGACAGAGTTTGAAATAAATCAACTGTAGATTGGGTCCTCAGATTGGCTTCTGCAGCCACAAGGATGGACAGGAGAATTGTGAAGACTGCTCATTGGGTTTTGGACATTTAGCTGGAGTTTGTGCTGACGTATTTGAGGGACTGAAATGAAATGAAATTTGGCAAGCACGAGAGAAAGAGATTGGCCTACGAAAGCAAGTAAATATAAGTTACTGAAGAAGTAAGCAGTGTGCGTGTAGCCCTTCAAACGTTGAGACAGTGTCCCAACAGGTTCAAAGACTTCAGAATGGCAAGAAATTTTCTTGGCAAAACTAGTGGGTGGCTCTTCAGTCTTTGAACAGGCTGAAAGGAGCAGAAGATAGATATTATCATCAGGATAATCAACATAATTCATCTCAGATAAATCTCTCAAGGCATGATCAAGGTGAGTGAGGTCCAAAGTAGGTGATCTTACTTCTAAAAATTTGGAAACCACCTGCCAATTAGCAAGAATGCACTTTCTGAATAAGTGATCAGAACATCAGCCTCTCACTTGAACTTGACTGCAGCTCCTCAATTTCATTCTTTGAAGGCTTCCTAGCCTTACTGAAGAAGATCACCCTCTGCTGTTCTCTCACCACGTTCACATTAAACATGAAAATCAAAAGTAGGGAGAGTCTCGCTGTTTGTTCGCTCAATGTTGTAGAGTGGAATGGGCTGGTTAACGAGTGCCAATATGGTCCACACCATCGGGTGAGTGTTAACATGTACCGGGGCTTCCCAGAATCAGGAGGAAGGCTCCCCTGGCATCAGTTTGCTTTGAAATGGTCTGGCAAACTGATGCCAGAATGATAACCCCCAAGCACCATAAACTACTGTTGGTGTGACCTTCACAAGAGGCAATCAATGCTCCTCTGGTGGCACCAACCAAGCCCCATAATTTTGGCATCAGTGCATTTGGGAGTTGGATCTCCAAGAGATCTCAGTCTCATTCAAGGTATTGGAATACTTCTCTCTCCTTGAGGTATTTTCATTCTTTCCCTGGGTGATATCCAATTGACATTGGTCAGAGATGACTGTATGGAGGGGATGCGCACATATAATTGCAGGTAACACCAAGCAGCAGCAAAACAGAGCCTGCTGTGGCAGCAGGGATGATTATTAATGCCAAGCCTCGGACAGATGGGAAATTTGCAATTAATAGAAAAATGTCAGAATAAAGCCTAGCAGAAATGGTAAAAATGAATATCTCAATGACTTTAGTGTCCAGAACATAACCGATAGACTACCAACAGCCTTTGTGAGGTCCTGAATTCTATCCAACAACTTCCACTACTTTGAACAATTATCCAACTTTTCCTGAAAAAAGGCATTGGTCTTTGCCTCAACTATTTACCACATCAATGCATTTAGAGAGGTCAATAGAGAGGGTAGCTGTAGACCATCAATTTTAAAAATAGATTAAAGGATGTAGAGCTGGCACTGAGAAATGGGTAGCACACAGAGGAATTACATGAGAACTTCAGTTGTACTGCTTCCTCCTTTTCGGTATCTCTAACTGGTATTGATTAGTTTTTGGTCAGGATTTGCTCTCTCTTGAATTAGATTCACCTGTCTTTATTGTTTCATTTCTCGAGTTGGGTCTGTGGGTAGTTTGATAAGAGCTCCATTTTCTCTCGCTCATCTTGACAACAAATGTGTTCCTGTGGCAGAAAAAGAAATTAGACACAGAAAATACCAGTATTGCACAAGTACAATAGCAGTTATTTTATAGCTCCCCTCAAATTGTAAAAACCATTTAACCCATAAATGCTGGATGTGGATTCTGGGTGCAAAACTGATTGGCTTCTTTTGTTCCTTAGTACTAAAGGCAGAAGATAGCATTGCTTCTGAATTTGAATAACTATTAACTTCTTCAAGCCATTTAGCAGTTTCTAGTCATTGGTTCTAACCATCTGTGAAAAAGATTTCTTCAACTTACCATACTTCATTTTTCAAATGTTAATCTGAGTTCTCAATGTCAGGAAATAACTTCAGAAGCTGATTATTCATTTGTTCAGCCCTTTGGTCTCAGCCTTTATTGTTACTTAGTCATTCATTCTCTCCCAAAATATTATACTCAACACCAATTAGTGGTTTCAATACAATGGCTCTCAATATATATACACACATATCTTTTTACAACAGCAACTTTGAGTGTCAACTGGCAAGCAATCTTTCTATTCTTCATGGTCCTTCCACAAACCAAATCTATTATCTGTATACGCTCATTCACTCCTAAAGGGATTAATTAGGAAGTGGCAGCTTATTTTCCATCACTGAAATTGGTTGTTCAGTGCCAAACTCAAATTTATCCAGTTTACAAACCTGTTCAAAATCCTAATCTTACTATAATGCTTGATGAGGTTTGCCTCATCTGATATAAAGGGCATTGTCTTGATGAAAGTTTTGGACAAACATCATTGGACCTCATTTAGGTCACGATAGCAGAATGAGTTCCCATGTGCTTATGAGCCAGAGGCCATAGTTTGATCACACTGGGCAATGCTGAGAATAACTTGAACACCATTGATAGTGCTAGATACCATTAATTACTGATGCTGAGTTAGTATCAAGAAGGTGGGAGATATCGTTCAGCCCTTGAACTAAGTGGCTTGTTAGGCCATTTAAGAGGGCAATTAAGAGTCAACCATATTGCTGTGAATCTGGAGTCACATATAGCCTAACTGGATAAGAATGGCAGATTTCTTTCCCCAAAAGACATTAATCTATCATATGAGTTTTAATGATAATTGATGATAGTTTCAAGGTCACCTTTTACTGAGACTAACTTTTAAACCTTGATCTATAATTATTAAACTTAAATTCCATCTGCTGCTGTGGCATTAGTTTGGATCTCTGTATTACTAGTCAAATGACATTATTTCTACACCACCATCCCTCCAACCCCCCCCCCCATCCATTTTATACATGCAGGTATATATAGGGCATAGATGGGTGAGGGAAAATGCCTTCCTGGAACTTTAGCTTAGGGTCCAGTTTCAGTCAGACACCAGCAGTAACTTGGAAGATCTACCAAAGATGTTAAGCAGTTTTTTTTTACAAAACAGGGAATGAATACCAAAGCCAAAGACTAGTAGCAACATGAAGAACAGCAGGGAACTACCTGAGTGTGGGACCATAAGCATCAGTAAACACATCCCAAGACCTTATCTATGAGTGTGGGCAACAATACTAAAGACTTACAAGCAACAGCAACTTCAACTTATTCACCCTTACAATCCAACAATGTTAATGGCTCTGTTGTACTGATCATATTGCTCAGTCTGGCATTCATAAATTAAGATAGAAGGCAACAGAAACCTGTTTAGATCTTTTCGTGACGTGCATTCAGTCCCAGATAGATCAGCCAGTTAGTAACAGTCTGTGTAGTTCCATTTTGTTCACTGAATCTGTTTGTGCCTGCCTCAAATATACCCAATTTGTGAATTTATTGTGGCGTCTGATCTCACTGTGATCTCAGTGTAAGTGTGAGACTTTCTCTGTGCTATCATGATCAGGACTAATCAGCTAAAGGCCTTCACATTTAAGAATTTCATTTAGATCACAATGACAAAGATTTACAATGTAAGATTTTCCCTGTGGTTTCCAAACAAGTATGTTAGGTAGATGATAGTGATGAGACAGTTTGTTTCTTCATGCAAGGGTTTCTTGGTGGAGAATGATTCAAAATTATCAATGTCCTGTGAAACTGTGCTACTTTCTATGGTTTGGAGCAGTATAGTTAGGCACTAATCAGGATCCATCTATGCTGGCATGATGCCAGGAATGAAGGAGCCAGACAATATTGTTGGAAACCTTAGGTGGAGCTGAATCAAATTCTTATATCTGTTGTCACTGCTGAGGCTGTTCAACGTGTCTCTGCCAGGATAAAAGTTAAGCAGGAGTTGTTATTGACCTCTACTTATACCTGCAGGTAGTGAAGAGTAAATGTCTACATGGGAATTCAGAGCGTACCTAGCAAAAACTGATGATTTTGCTCAAACTCTAGAAGATATCAAATAATGCCAATAATGCTAAGTAGCTGAATTTAGTTCCAGAACAGCATATGAGACCCACACTCACAGACTGGCTGTAAAGACTGGTCAGAGACTCCAATTCGTGATCTGACAGTTGGACCAATTACAGATCTGTCTCCATGTAAATGACTACCTAAAAGCAGCGATGTGGAAACTGAATACTACAGATGCTGGAATCTGAAATAAAAACAATAACTTCTGGAAAAACTCACAGATCTGACAGCATCTGGGGAGGCTTATCATTTCGAGTCTATACAATGCTTCTTCAGCTCTTGAGGTTTTTCCAGCATCTTCTGTTTCTGTTTGTGACATGGAAGACTTACATGTGTCAATACAATTATTCCATCATATTGTGCAATAATACTATCTAAACTTATTAAATCCTTTGGAGATTAAAATACAAGATAAGCACGTTGATACAAACCTTTCATTGTCTGCAACTTTCCATTGAATCTATCAGTTGATGACATTACCATTGTTCATGTTCCCTTCACAAAACAAGCTTATTCACATCTTCTAACTGATCACATTCAGTTCAAGATTGATTAGCCAGTTAATTACAGCAGCTCCATTTCCATCACACTTTAACTGATTTCTCAGAAACTCAGTTAATGAACCGATCTCGCTGTGATGCATGTTGTGAAGGTGAGGCTTGCTCTGCAATATCATAATTTGAAACATCCAGTTAAAGGCTACACCTTATTGAAATTGGGTTTGACAGCGCCCTTGGCTTCATTAGTGTACAAGAACTCATTATGCTAAAATTCAAAAACAGTTTTCCATGTGATCACATCCCAGAAACAGGGAACACAAGCAATGGGTGTGACGGGATTTGCTGCCTCCCACCAGTGATGTTAAGTAATTCATTATAGTTACAGAACAAGAGGCAAGCACACAATATCTAAGAACTGGTAACAGCTAGTCAATGAGAGACAAGAGGAAAATACCTTAGTGTGGGGCTGTGTAACTCTTAGTAGTAGGGATATAAGGCCCCATGATATGGGAGCAACAATATTAAAAAGTTACTAGCAATTTCAATAAATCCACTCTACTTTGCATCAATACTACTGTGTCTTTTATACTTATCATCTTAATCATTACAGCATTCAAAAATTACAATATAAGGTAATTATGTTGAGACAAACCGTTTAATGTCTGCAGTGTTCTGTCTGACTCATTACTTGTTATTGCCATTCGTCATACTCCCTTCAAAATACCTAGTCAGGTCATCCAGCTGACTACATTTATTCCTTGTTAAATCTGTCTGTTCCATTTCCTTCACTTCAACTGAATATGTAGCCTCCTGCATCAAACATACTCAATTTATGAATCTATGGTGATGTCCAATCTCACTGCATGCTCTGTGTGAGGATGAAGGCCTGCTCTGTGATGTTGTGGCTTGACTCAGCCAGCTAAGGAAGGGTCTCACTTTGCTGAAAGTGTACAGTAAACAGCCTTGGGATTGATTTTGGTCACAATGACAAAATGAACTAGAATGTTAAAACTAGGTTTTCATATCGTTACAACTTAGTAGTCTTGGTGTGTAGGTAATGGTGATGGATTGTTTGCCTTCTTTGTTCAACTTTTTCTGATTAATGATTATTCCAGCATTCCAAAATGTTTTGAAACAGAGCTTGTATTTCTTTGGTTTGGAGTGCTGTACAACTGGACCATCCAGATCAATATAAATCAGATTCTGCTGGTGTGACTTGGAGCCAAGAATAGGAGAGCCAAGGTTGTAGAAGAACTTACCTAAAGGTGAATTACATTCATATACTTGCTGAAGTTGAGACTTCTCAACAACTCCTTGTTCAACAAGTTCTGACAGAAAAACCAGTGAAAATGCCAGCTCCATTAAGCTGTCCTCTAAACTGCAGGTCACAAAGGTTAAATATTTACCTCTAATCAGCAAACATTGATAATTTTGCCCCAATTTCTAAAATATCTCAAATAATGCAAATAATAGTAAGTTGCAAAATATAGTTACAGGTTAAGGCATGAGCACCATATACAGACTGGCAGTGAGACAGTCAGATTGGCAGTAAGATAGTCAGTCAGAAACTCCAAGGAGAGCCTAGGAACAGGTCTGATTAACTATCAGAGATTGGGCTCCAAGCACCTGATTACCTAAAAACATTGACATGAAGATTTCCTTATGAACAACAAATACAATATTCCATCCCATAGTGCATCAGTATTAAACTGAGCTTGTCCTTCAGAAATTACAATACCGATAAGAAAGAGGATGTTTTCGAACTTTTAAAGTGGACATTAAGAAAGAGGATGTGTTGGAACTTTTAAATTCTATCAAGATAGATAAGTTGCCGGGACCAAATGGGATGTACTCCAGGTTACTGTGGGAGGTGAGCGAAGTGATTGCAGAGGCCCTGACGATGATCTTTGGGCAGCCGATGGAGATGTAAGAGGTTCAGGAGGACTGGAGGATTGCAGATGTGGTTCCTATTTTCAAGAAAGGGAACAGGGATAGCCCGGGAAATTACTGACCGATGAGTCTGACTTCATTGGTTGGTAAGTTGATGGAGAGGATCCTGAGGGACAGGATTTATGAGCATTTAGAGAAGTTTAGTTTGATCAGAAATAGTCAACATGGCTTTGTCAAGGGCAGGTCGTGCCTTACGAGACTAGTGGAGTTCTTTGAAAATGTGACTAAGCACATTTTATGAAGGAAGAATGGTGGATGTGGTTTACATGGATTTCAGCAAGGCATTTGATAAGGTCCCCCATGCAAGACTTCTTGAGAAGGTGAGAGAGCATGGGCTCTCCCAAGGGGAGAGGCAAGGGGCTTTGACCTTGTGGATCCGGAACTGGCTTGCGTGCAAAAGGCAGACAGTGGTTTGGATGGGTCTTTTTCTGCTTGGAGATCGGTCACCAGTGGAGTGCCTCAGGAATCTGTTCTAGGACGCTTGCTGTTTGTCATTTTCATAAATGACCTGGATGAGGAAGTGGAAGGATGGGTTAATAAGTTCGCCAATGATACAAAAGTTGGTGGTGTTGTGGATAGTCTGGAAGGATGTCAGAAGTGGCAGCTGAGACATAGATAGGATGCAAGACTGGACAAAGAAGTGGCAGATGGACTTCAATGCAGATAAATGTGTAGTGGTCCATTTTGGCAGAACCAATAGGATAAAGGAGTACAATATCAAGGGTAGGAATCTTAGCAGTGTTGAGGAGAAGAAGAATCTTGGGGTCTGGTCCATAGGACTCTTAAATCGGCCTCGCAGGTAGAGGATGTGGTCAAGAAGGCATATGGTGTACTGGCTTTCATTAATCGAAGGATTGAGTTTAGGAGTTGGGAATAATGCTGCAACTTTATAAGACCCTTGACAGACCCCACTTGGAGTACTGTGTGCAGTTCTGGTAGCCTCACTATAGGAATAATGTGGAAGCTATTGAGAGGATGCAGAGGAGATTTACAAGGATGTTTCCTGGATTGGGAGGCATGCCTTATGAAGATAGGTTGAGGGAGCATTGTCTCTTCTCCCTGGAGAGAAGAAGATTGAGAGGCGACCTGATAGAGGTTTATAAAATGTTGAGAGGTGATAGGGTGGATTCTCGGAGGCTATTTCCCAGGGCTGAAATGGACACTATGAGACAACCCAGGTTTAAGATGCTGGGCAGCAAGTACAGAGGAGATGTTAGGGGTAAGTTTTTCACTCAGAGGGTGATGAGTGAAAGCAATCAGCTGCTGTCAGTAATGGTGGAGGTGAACTCGCTGGGGTCTTTTAAAAGACTGCTGGATGAATACATGTGATTAAATGGGATTGGGTGTTTACAGAAAATTCTATGGCCTAGTAGGCATGGATAATGATCAGCCAACTTGTGGACCAAAGGGCCTGTTTATGCTGTAATGTTCTATGTTCTATGATAACCACATTGAGACAAACCTTTTGTGTCCACAATGTTCTACCATATGTGCCAGTAATGATATTGCCACTAAATAAAAGCAAATTACTGTGGATGCTGGAATCTGAAAGCAAAAGGTAAAATGCTGGAAAATCTCAGTAGGTCAGGCAGCATCTGTAAGGAGAGAAAAGAGCTGATGTTTCGAGTCCAGATGACCCTTTGTCAAAACAATGATATTGCTAGTGTTCACATTCCCTTCACAAAATAGACTTAAGGATCTTCTAGCCAAGCACATTCCTTCCTAAACTGCTGGTTAGTAAGTCATTGCAGCCTTGTTTCCTTCATTTAAACTGATTTTGAAGCCTGCTGTCTGACGCTTACCCATTTATGATGTGGAGATGTCAGCATTGGACTGGAGTAAACATAGTAAGAAGTCTCACAACATCAGGTTAAAGTCCAATAGGCTTATTTGGTAGCAAACACCACGAGCTTCCTGCTGTTCTGAAAGCTAGTGGCATTTTCTACCAAATAAACCTGTTGACTTTAACCTAATATTGTGAGACTTCTTACTGTGCTTACCCCATTAATAGAGCTATAGTAATGTTTAGTCTCATTGTGAAACGCCTTGTGATGGTAAGACTAACTCATGTTGTCACTCATGGTTTAACACATCAGTTTAAGGGACCTTGACCTTTATGAATTTTTCATTTTGTCTACTGTTTATAGCAACATTTAGAGATAATTGTGGAGTATGAAGGCTCTAAGAGGAATAAAACAAATGGTTTTTATATTATACGTTTTATATTGCCCTCCTTCACAGGCCATTTGGTGAAACCTCATTCATCCATCCAGAAAGACTACATTACATTTGAGCAAGTTCTGCTTTTGTTTCTAACCACGATAATGAGGTTTTAGTTTTTATTTTCTAACCACAATCTTTACAAAGCACTTGATATGCATTCAAGTGAAGAGAAACAAAAACAAATCTCCAGGCTAGTGGGTAAGTTATCCCAAGTGTCAATCCAAATGCTTCATAGGGGACAGATACCAGATGCTATTCTTTCAATGTTAAAGGGGAACTCTCCAGTGAAAATCAATCCCTGCAGTTCATCAGAACATTCAAAAGGATTTCAGAGCAGCTGAGTCTTATGGGAGAAAGCAAGAGGATCTCCTGGGTAAAACTAACAGGCCCTTTCTATAAGACCACTTTAAAGGAGGTAATTTAATACCGGAGTTCATGATATTAATCAAGGCCAATCCCAAATGTGGTCTGGAGTGCTGTGGTGATTTTGAAGGCATCCAGGTGTCCATTGGGCATAAAGTCCCCAGGGCACTTAAGATTTTTTAAAGAACAAACACAATAATAAGTATCTCTACCAGAATGATGTCTAAAATTCACCATCCTGAATCTGAATACCATCTTTTCCAGGGCAACAAGGACAAGTGCAGCCATCCCAGAGGTCAACCACTTCCCCTGAGCCCATCTATCACACAATTCATAGAATCATAGAACCATACAGTGCAGAAAGAGGCCATTTGGCCCATCAAATCTGCATCAACCCTAATCCCACCCATGCCCTGCCCCATATCCCCACATATTTTGCCCACTAATCCCTCCAAATTATGCATCTCAGGGAACTAAGGGACAATTTTTTAGCATAGCCAATCAACCTAACCCGCACATCTTTGGACTGTGGGAGGAAGCTGCAGCACCCAGAGGAAACCCACACAGACACGAGGAGAATGTGTAAACTCCAACAGACAGTGACCCCAAGTGGAAATCAAACCCAGATCCCTGAGCTGTGAAACAGCAGTGCTAACCACCATGCTACCTTGCTTCCCCTTTGGGAGATCCTCCCTCTGCAGCTTGGCAGCTTGGCAGAGGGGCAAATGAGCACAGGGCATACCTCCTTGCTCCATTTGGAGTCCAAAGTGCGAGGTCAGAGTGTAACTGCTAAGGTGTCAGAGGCAGTGAAATGTTGATCCTGCTGAGGGATGGGGCCTGAAGGGGGGGCTTAAGGGAGGGACTTGAGAAGATCCAATCTCAGGGTGTCTCTCTTGTGGGGGCAATTGAGGCTCTGTCTGAGGGGAGGAGGTTGGATAACCCTCATGTCTGCATGGTATGGTGGAGGGTGACCTTTCAGTGGTGGTGGGGGGTAGGGGGATGTTCCTCTGTGCTGAGGAGTTGCATGTGCTTCCCTTGTCAGCACGGATGCCATGTCCATTTTGCGGGGAAGAGTACCTTTCTCTCAGTGCTGAAATTGGGGTACCCTTTAAAAATGGTGGCCTGATCTCTGTATAGCTAGACTGGCTGTAGATCATGCTTTACATACTGTTAAATGCTAAAGATGGGAGAATTCCAGCAAGAAACACTTTGGTTTTCCCACCGGTAGGAGCACTTAGAGTGCAGTTCGTTGAATCGCACTCACATTGTCTATTTTTATATCTCTTGTACTCTAATTTTTCCTTCCTTCTTAACCTTTTAATCATTTACTGAATGACAGAATTGATATGTGTGGAAGAAGAATTTGACCCATTGTATCTGCACTGGCTTTCCAAATGAACATTGTGATTTAGTGCCATAACTCTGCACATTGTTTCTGTTTAAATAATTATCTAATCTTCTCTCAAAGTCTCAACTGAACCTGTCACCACTTCCAAGCAGTGCATTCCAAACCCAAACTACCCATATGAAAAAGTTTATTTTCACATCACATTTGCTACTTTAGCAATCACTTTAAATCTGTGCCCTCTTGTTCTTGATCCTTTTATGAGCGGGAACAGTTTCTCCCTATCTGCTCTGTCCTGGCCCCTCATGATTCAGAACAACTCCATCGAATCTCGTCTCAACCTTCTTCTTTCCATGGATAACAGTCCCAATTTTTTCAATCAATCCTCAGAACTTAAGTTTCACACCACTGAAACCATTCTTCCGCACTTTTTCCAATGTGTTCATACCCTTCCAATAGTGTGGCACCCAGAAACATACACAATCATCCAGCTGAGATCTAACTGGTGTTTTACATGAGTTCAGCATAATCTCCTTGTTTTGTATAACTTCACCTTGCTCTTGCAAACTATGCCCCCATGAATAAAGCCCAGCACACTGTGTGCTTTATTGATTGCTCCCTTCACTTCTCCCGTCACTTCCAATGATCTACATAAATGTAGACCCAAATTCTTCTGCACCTGAAACCCCTTAAGAATTGCACCCCTTACTTTATATTTTCTTGCCATGTCCTTCCTAGCAAAATGCATCACCTCACCCTTCTTCACATTGAACATCATCTGTATGTGTCTTCATACTCCACCTACTTGTCTATGTTTTTTTGAAGTTCCACACTGCCCTCCTCACAGTTTACAATACCTCCAAGTTTTGGATCATCTGCAAAGTTTGAAATTGTCCCCTGCACACCAAAGTCTAGATTAGTAATATATATCAGAAAAAAGCATGTGCCTAATACAAGCCATTGGGGAACACCACCAAAAATGTTCCTCCAGTCTGAAAAATATCTATGACAATTCCTCGGTGCTTTCTGTTATTTAACTAATTTTGTATACGCATTTCTACTGTCTCTTTTATTCCATGACTGTAGCCTTCATCACAAGTCTGCTGTGCAGCACTGTATCAATTGTCTTTTGAAAGTCTAGGTACATCACATCAACAACATTATCTTGTTAACCCTTTCTTGACCTCCTCAAGAAACTCCAACAAGTTAGTTAAACATGATTTCCCCTTTAGAAAATCATGCCAGCTCTTTCTAATCACATATTTTTCTGTGTTAGAAGCAGTTCAAAGAAGAGTTGCTAAACTATTTCTAGGAATAGGTGGGTTGGCTCATGAGAAAAGGTTGGAGAGATTAGGTTTGTATCCACCAGAGCTCAGAAAAGTAAGAGTAGCTTGATCAAAATTTTTAAGATCCTGAGGGTGGATGTGGAGAGGATATAATCATAAAACCATAGAATTATACATTACAGAAGAGGACCTTGAGTTTGCACTGACAGATGAGAGACATCTGACCTCCCACCTAAATACATTAACCAGCACTTGGCCCATAGTGTTGTACATGCCAAATGCTCATCCAGATATTTTTTAAAGGATGTGAGGCAACCCACCTCGACATCCCTTCGAGGCAGCGCATTCCTGACTGTCATCCACTCTGGGTAAATTAGCTTTTCCTCACATTCTCCCAAACTGCCTACCCCTCATCTTGAAATGATGTTCCCTTGTTACTGATCCTTCAGCTAATGGGAATAGTTGCTCCTTATCCACACTGTCTGTGCCTCACATAATTTTCTACATCTCAATCAGGCACCCCATCCTTCCCTACTAGTCCCCCCACCACACCTGCCCCCAGTCTTCTCTGCTCCAGTGAAAACAATCCAAACCTATCCAGCTCTCTTCATAACTTAAATCTTCAATCCCAGGCAGCATCCTGGTGAATCATCTGTGCACCCCTCCATGAACTCACATCCTTCCTATAATAACCAGAACTGCACATGCTGCTCTAGCTGTGGCCTCAACAAAGTTCTATACAACTCCAACATGACTTCCCTGTTTTTGTAATCTAGGCTTTGATTGATAAAGGCAAATGCCGCATTTGCCTTTCTCATCACCATACTAACATGCCCTTCTGCCTTCAGAGATCTTTGGACAAACACACCAAGTTCCCTTTGTTCTACAGAACTTCCTAGTGTCATGCCATTCATTGAATTACTTGTTTAATTAATTAACTAATTAAATTGTAAAATTTCTCTTTCCAAAGCATATCTCCTCACACGTTTCAGAGTTAGATTTCATCTGCCACTTATCCACCCGTTTGACCATCTCATCTGTATCTTCTTGTAGCCCAAAACACTCAGCCTCACTGTTAAACACCCTGCCAATCTTTGTGTCATCTGCAAACTTACCAATCCTACCCCCCCAAGATAGTCATCTGTGTTGATTATATAAATTACGAATAATAGAGAACTTAGGACAGATCCCTGTGAAATGCCACTGGACACTGGCTTCTAGTCAATAAAACAGCTTTCTGTCATCACTCTGTCTTGTATAAGTGAGCCAATTTTGAATACATTTGATCAAATTAACCTGTATCCTATGTGCACTTGCCTTCTTCATAAGTCTTCCAAGTGGGACCTTGTCAAATGTTTTGCTGAAATCGATATGAACCACATCAACTGCATTACCCTCACTCTGGTCACTTCATCAAAAGCTCAATTAAATTTGTTAGACAGGACCTCCCCCTAATGAAGCCATGATGACTATCACTGATCAAGCCTTGCCCCTCCAAATGGATGTTTCTCTTACTAGAGAATCTAGAATTGGGGTCACTGTTTAAAACTAGGACAATTAAACACATAGATGAGAAAAAATGTTTTTGTTTGAGGATAACAAGTCTTTGAAATTCTCTTCCTCAAAAGGCAGTGGAAGCACAATCTTGAATATTTTTCAAGGCAGAGCTGGATAGATTCTTGATTAACAAGGACGTGAAAGGCTACTGAGGGTAGGCAGGAATGTGGGGTTGAGTTACAATCAGATCAGCCATAATCTTATTGAATGGTGAAGAAGGCTCGAGGGGCTGAGTGGCCTACTCGTGTTCCTAATTCACTTGTCTGCATGTTCCTCAATTTATCACCTTTTCCAAAATTTGGCCCCTTATCTTCACTGTTTCGTTTAAAATCCTCTCTACTTACCTAGTTATGTAGGTTGCTAGTACACTGGCCACAGTATGGTTCAAGTGTAAACCATCCAAATGGTAGAGATCACACTTCCCACAGTACTGGTGCCAGTACAAAAATTGTTAGTCCATAACACATTGCCATAAAACAAAAGAATGATTACAGAAGAAAACCATTTAGCTGGTTGTGTCCTTATTGGCTTTCTGCAAAAGAGCTCTACTAAATTGAGCCCACTCTTCCACTTTTCCCTGTAGCCCTGCAATGTTTTACTCTTCAGATAATTATCCGATTATCTTTTGAAAACCTTGATTGAATTTGCCTTTAAACATTTTCAAGACAGATCCCAACCACCCAATTGTAAAAAAATATGTTTCTTTTGTGTCACCAATGCTTCTTTTGCCAACTCCTTTCAATCTGCGTTCTCTGGTTCTCAACCTTCTGCTAATGGGAACAGTTTCTCCATATCAAATCTGTGATTTCTTGTGATTCTGAAAACCTCTATCAAATCTTCTCTTAACCTTCTCCAAGAATACAAGTGAATGTGGGTTAGGATCTGGGTTGAGACTAGCAACTCTGAATAAAGTGAAGTCCAAAACTTCAGCTATTTACTGACAGAATGAAGCCACAAGATTCCACAATTTAAATCAAAAGAATTTTTACTGTACAAAATTCGACAAAGCAAACACTAAATACCAACGTGGGCAACTATCTATATTCTAAAACCTAGAATCAACATAAATTAAACATAAACTAACAGGCAAATTGTGGTTGAATGTTAACTATAAATTACACATTAATGGCTCTTACAACGAAGATAAATCTTACGAATTGACTCAGCAGTCCACTTTGTCAGTCCTTCTTCCCCCTCCTCCTCTGCTTCTTCTCGACTGGATGGACACATCTGGGGGGAAAGAAGAGGGATTATATTTGGTTTCTGAGAAATAGAGCTCATACATGGCTTTCAGTAGGAACAGCATGAGACATTGACAATCAGGTTTGCTGGCAAATGATTTGGAGTGCAATAAGATAAGCGCTAGGAGAAGAATGTATGAAGAATAGCTTCCTCTTTGTATGGGTGAATGAGCAGAAATGGGTGACAGCAGGAAGCCTGTTGACAATCCCTCTCTTGTTATGAGCTTCAACTAAAATAAATCCTGAAACCTGGGAGCTTGCTGAGTGTAAATCAACTGCCATGAATCCTGTAATACAGCAGTAAAGTTCAGTTCAAAAGTATTTCATTGATTGTAAACCACTTTGGGATGCCTCAGAATCATGAAACAAACTGTATACTTATGCATTTTCTTTCTTTCTCTCTTTCCTGTATGTAACTCATGCAGGCCTCACTCCCAAGCAATCAACTTGCAGTGCCTGGAGCTCACCCTCAATGTTAGCATTAGGTTGACCATACAAAGCTTGATGGGGCCAGACCTACTGCAACCAATTATATCCAACCTCCTTCAGGATTAACATCCCTTTTCAAAATTTGGGCTGTTTCATACTTGATATTGACCCATACTTTGCCGCCAGTGATAAGGAAAACTTGCCATTCATTGCACTTACAAATTCCAATGGACTTTTGAGTGGCAATTGATGGAAGTTAAACACTAAAATCAGTTAGCTTTAATTCATTTGCGTTGTCATGGCTAATAAGATAAGTGGCTGAAAATAGCAGTCATCTAATTATAATATGTTTATAATTGGTAGCAAAATGTTTACTTAATGTCTGCCTGTTAACCTTGATTACCCAACAGATGGTAACCTTGCCATGGCTGCTCTGTGGTCTTGTAAAGTCAGTGTGTAGACAGTTCAGAAACGTGATGCAAGTTGCCTTGGGAACAAGCATGCTAAATGCTCAGGTGAAGCACTCAATGTTGGCTATAATCCCTTGCCTAGATATACCTTAAGTAACGTTCTTTTACTTTTGTAACATCTGTTTAAAACAAAGGCTATAAGAAATTGTTAAATTTTCCCTGCAATTTACCTGAAAAGATTGTTTGGGACATAATGGAATGATGTGATTTAAAAAAACCTAGGGCACATTCCTGCAAACAATGCCGAGGTCAACAGTACAGATGTCTTTGGGCTGCACATTTCACAGAGGGTAAAATTTAACTTTGGCTGTTTGCTGCCCATTATAAATCTCATCCAATTTTCCCACTGTTAAATGATGCTAAGGACAATATGACATCTATAATGAGCAGCTAATCATGACATGCTATGTTACAGCACAACCCCTCCCACCTTTGCAGAAGTTAGCAGGTAGCCATTTAATGTTCAGGCTCAATCGCCTGGGAGATAATTAGAGAATGTAGTGTACTTTGTATATCAGAATCACTCCATTTGCAAAATTGTTGCTGGTAACTGTGCATTTAAAAAATTGGCTGGTTTCAAAAAAATCCCTGATGCAGCAAATGCTCTCTACAGGCTATATTTTAATTTCTTGTATCACTCATGTTAAACTGGACAGCATGGAGCCAGTTCAGCACCTATAAAAATGCCTTCATAGCCCAAATAATTACTGGGCAAGCACTTTTGGCAACTGGAACAGTGGGAGAGCGGAGAGGATGTCTCAGCACTGGACAGTTAGTTCTGTTCAATTGCAAAAGCCCTTGCTGACACAGCCAGAAGTACTGTCTAAGCCAGTTTATGGTATGTTTAGGTAAAGTGCTGATGTATCAGCAGAGACTCCCAAATAACATGTTGCACAACATCCAAACCTGTTTAAAAAGAAAAAAAAACATTTCCAACCCCACCCTTAACACTTCCACTGACAATCACCATTACACCCCTCTAGCTATTGACTTTCAATGGAAATATTTTGCCAATTTACCTTATCAAAACCCATTATAGTTTTGACTGCCTCTATCAAATATTATCCTTATTTCATTACAATGAAAAGACTCACATTTTCTCATGTCTCTCCTAATAATTACAGCATCCAATTGTAGATACCATCACAGTGAATTTTTTCAGCAGCCTAACCAATGATTTATAGATGTCTGGCATTACTTCATTGTTTTTGTATTTGATGCGCTTATTTATGAAACATAAGCTTCCATGTTTATTCTTACAAACAACTGTCTTGCATTGAACTTTGAAATAGATCTGGTTGGGGAGGGGGGTGGGATTCACCCAAAAATATTCTAAGTGCCATATCCTCTTGAAAACTGGAGCAACTTTGGCTGATTTCTTCAGTGGGATTTTCAATATGAACCTCCCACACTCTGAGCACTGCAGAGTGGCCAAGCGAGATTCACATTGGACATAAGTGGACAGGACCTATTCCAGCTGAGAGGCCGGCTGCATAGTGCTAAACGAGCCACTGCACATAAGCCGATCTATCAGAGCAGAGATTGGCGCATGTGCAGTAGTGCCGCATTGCCAGCTTCCCGACTCCCAATCACTGGTCAGCTTGATCGCTGGCCAAATCCATGGTGGTACATCACCCCCACCCCACCCTCACTGCAGCTCGACCACCACTGAAGTCCCCACCCCCTGGCCCACTCAGATAGCCAGCCCCAATCCCCCCCCCCCCAACTCTCCCTCTGCCTGCGATCCAAGCGCTGAGTAGCGATGGAAACATGCATCCCCCACCTATCGCGCCCCCCCATAGGTCCTGCCCCAATTGGCCATGACCCTCACTGTCTCCGCTGTCCCCTTGGCATCGCCTGATGCATAGTGGACAGTTACAAGATGCCCTTTGGGCATTAACAGGGGACCAGGCTGGCAATGCCCAAGGGCATCCCCTCCTTACCCCTGAGCTCTGGGAGGGCTCCATGGCCACCTTTCACTCTAGCGGGATCAGTGGCCAGTCCCTTGGTAATGAGAAGCTGTTGTACACCCCACTGGTATGAATCACTCCTGGCAGGGGAGGAGACACTTGTAGGACCAGAGACTTCAGTTCTGGGTCTGCTAACGGTATTCAAATTTTAATATTTAAATAAGCTCCACATCAATTTCCAGTGCAGAGCTGATGACTCCAAAAAACTTGAATGCCAACTTGTGGCATCTGCTAAATGGCCTTCACTGATGTCTACTAGCCCACTGTGCTGCTCCAGCTGGGAAAATCACCCCTCTAATTTCTGAATAATTTATTTGATCTCTAAGTCTAATTCATCACTATGACAATTAAAGGACTCTACAGGCAAAATTCAACATTGGCTGATGTAGCGGGAAATGAACTGGAATTGTTTGTTTAATTGCTTTAATATTGATTTACACACTAATGAATCGCGAGTAGGAAGTGATACAAGCTAACATGTAAAACATTTGTTGGAGAAATGTCAACAGGGAGTCTGATTTGACTTGATTAATTCTTGTCATATGTATGGGATACTATACAGACAAAGCATACCATTCATAAATACCTAAGGGAGAAGGGAAGGAGAGAGTGCAGAATATAGTATTGTAGTTACAGATAGGGTTTGGAGGAAGATCAGCCTTAATATAAGGTACGTCCATTCGAAAGTCTGTTGGCAGCAGGGAAGAAGCTGTTCTCGAATTCATTTGTACATGACTTTGGACTTTTGTATCTTTTTTCCAATGGAAGAAGGTGGAAGAGTATATGTCTGGGTAAATAGGGTCCTTGATTATGCTGACAGAGCTTCTGAGGCAGTGGGAAGTGTATACGGAGTCAAAGGCTAGAATTTTACCATCCTACCTGCCATGGGAATCACAGACCCGTGAGCGGACTATGAAAAAAGTCCATTGACCTTGTTGCAGTTTTACTCTTTTCAAATGAACAAGGTCGTAAATCCCACTCAATGGATGGAAGGCTGATTTGCGTGATGGATTGGGCTGAATTTACAACTCTTTGTAGTTATTTGCGATCTTGGTTAGAGCAGGAGCCATACCAAGCTGTGATACATCTGGAAAAGATGCTCTCTGTGTTGCTTCCATAAAAATTGGTGAGAGTTGTAGTAATCATGCCAAATTTCTTTAGCCTCCTGAGAAAGTAGAGGCATTAGTGGCTTTCTTAACTATAGCATCAATACAGAGGGACCAGACAGGATGTTGGTAATTTGAACATTAGAAACTTGACCATTTCTTACAGCAGAGCTCCCTTGAATTCCTGCTATTCTTTAACAAAGGAATCTTTCATTTAGTTTACCAATCATCATTAGTTTTTGGTACATTTGCATTAAGGGTCAATAACACAAGTGCTTTGGGGGGAACAGGTATTGAATCATGGGGACATCTTCAATGTCAAGATCAAAGGACCAATTTTCCCAGAGGAAACGGGATGGGAATGCCATCGCCACACACTGTGAAGATAATTTTACTGCTTTTATTTATATGACTAATTAACAGGGAACATTTCGCAATCAAATATTACCTTTAGAATTAAGTATAAGTGTGCGAGAATGACGGCTCTGCAGTTTCCCAGCCACTTAAATCTGGTGGGGAGCAGACAAGTTGGTCTATGAAGAGATGGTGAGCCATTTGGAACTGCCAGTCACAACTCAGCTATTTTATTTATAGAGGGAAAAGGCTATGATTAATTGCGGGAATGGACAAGGACATTGCAAGGCGGTCAAGTCCTTGTTTCTCAATTCAACGGCTCTGTGCTTCTGTGCTATCTTCAAAAGCACATGTAGTGCCAATATATGAGCTTGTTGCTCTGGGTGTGAGATTGAGAGATTAAGTGACGGTGCTTTATCATCATCAGTCATTTGTTTGATTTGTATTCTATACTTACGCATCAGCGCCAGGCCAAGGTTGTACTTACTTGGTATCTAACAGGATACAAAGTACAAAGTACAGGACTGAAACAAGAGAAATGGAGGAAAAGCAAAGTGTGCAGTACAACATCCGAGGTTAAGACATCAGAAGAAAATATGGCCAGACTTTTCTGGTTGTTTTCATCGGTGGGATCCTGTTGATGGCAAAACCCCACTGCGGGTTTCCCAATGGTGGGGAAGGGGGTGTGCATAGAATGGGAAATCCTATTGACAGCAGGGGGTATCAAAAGATTCTGCAGCTGGACAATTATAGATTATTTTTTCCTCCATGAAACACACCAAAGTGCAATGTGAGACAGAGAATTCATTAAGAACTTATTGTTATCTCTGATCTCTTCAGTCCCACTATTGGCCACGACTTCAATCATGGACGTTCCACTGACAGTGAACATTGTCTGTTCCATTACCATGAGGATAGCCCACTCTACCTGTCCCCTGCTGATTGGATGCTTCAACTCTGTAGCAGCTACGTGTAAAAGAGAGGGAAATGTGTTAGCAACTGCAGTGGAATGTTTTGGGGTCAGGCAATTGTTACAGCTGAATTTAATTGACACTATGTACAAGTAGTAAGATATGAGGCTTTCATCAGTCATAACTGTGCAAGGATGAACCTGAGTGGTGATCGATAAAGGTTGATGGTAGGTGAGTAATGGAGATTTTGTGCATTTCGCAATGTATGAGCCAATAGTGCAGTCTTGAAATTAACAGGGCAGCACCACATTCACTAAATACTTCAGGATGGCAGGCAGGAGAAAGATTCAGTAAGCCCTTTGGGATGCCCAACAGAGAATGACCAGCTGGCAGCCTCACTAGGAGAGGTAGACACTGCTGAAATAGATGAAAGGAGCTTCAAAATTGAGCTTAGCAGTCAAGAGGCTTCAGAGGGATTGATACATAAGAAGACCACAAAATGGTAAAGCCATCAGTATGGAGGGGAGCCAAAATATTTTTCTCAGATCTTTCCCATTTCAGCCTTGCAGCTTTGTGATAGTGACATGGACGTCAGAATGTGATGTCTTTCTGACCTTCAAATATGAGTTACTTCTAATGTCTTGATGGGCTCCTATAGTATAGGACCCCCACACATCCTTCCATCAGATTACATTGCTCCAAACAAGTAAGGGCTAACTGCCTTTACAATTATCTTGATTTGCTGCCCACTTTGGAGGCAGGAAAATCTCCTGGAGGTGGGATCACATCACATAATGGTGAGATTTCCAGACTTGCACCACTGCCCAGTAACAGTAAAAAAAACAGGAAAATAAGATTATTGGTCCTAACTGTTTTTTGCCTTCTGGGTACCTCCAATCTCCCTCTGAAGGGTTGGAGAAATTCCTGCTGTGTTTTTCCCAGGTCAAAGCCACTTCTGCAATGAGACCCAGCAACCTGCTTTGGCCAAGAGTAATCATTCTTTTAAGAGATGAGGACTTTTCTGTAGCATAGGCTAGATTGAACTTGTGAAAACAAAAAAATGCAGGAAAATCTCAGCAGGATAGGCAGCAACTGTGGAGAGAAGAACAGAATTAATTGAACTGCGGCCTGGCCTGCTGAGTATTTCCAGCATTGTCAGCTTTTATTTCAGATCCCCAGCAGCTGCAAAGTTTCGCCTTCGTGTTGCTGCAGCTTGTATTTATGCTTGCCATTGGAGATCTCGCTGAGAGTGAGTAGGTCATGGATATTCACATGCTGCCTGCACGTAAAGAATCTTCCAGATTAATCACACAGCTTTATTCCCACAATCATCTTTGTCCTCATCGGTTTTTCTGTTTGCCTGCATTAAGGCCAGCCAATTGAAATTGAGCAACGTTGTTTGACAAAGTGATGACATTCTGCTAGTTGCTTTAATATTTAAAATACAGAGATGGCCATCCCAATATTAATAGAGAAAGAAGTTTTGGACTCAGGAAACTAGTGTTATGTGTGCCATGTTGACCTTTATTTCAAGGGGTTTCAAGTATAAGATTAGGGAAGTCTTGATGCAACTGTACAAAGTACTGGCGAGACTACATCTGGAGTATTGCAGGCTGTTTTGGTCCCTTAATTTAAGCTAGACCAAGGTCAACGGATATTTCCCTTGTCCACCCCTGGCCTACTCCAATTCTGTGGAATGGTGCAGCAGGCTTGAGGGGCCAAAGGTTTATTCCTGTTCCTGTTCCTTATGGTCTTATGATCTAACACAGAAATATAGGTTTCTTCCACATACCAATTAACAGCCTGTGGCACAGCAAAGCATGTGAACAAGACCATAGCCATGAAGTGAAAAATCATACAAGAAGGTGTTTGCAATTGGGGAGGGAGGTTCATGAGATCGATGGAGAATAGGGGTATGGGGTGAAGGGGTCTGGAATGGAGAAGAGGATTGCGGCCTGCGGGGAGAAGTTATTGTCAAAAGAGTAGAGCATGGAAAAAAAAATCATTGGGATAAAATCAGGAGATCATGGAGGTAGGAGCAGTTAAGCTTGTTGGGCTGGGATTTTGACGGTGGGGGAATGGAGGGAGTGGGGAATCCTCTTCCTGACCCACAAGCATTGCTGAGAATGTTGTTATGGATAGAGTGCTTCTCATTTCCTTTTACATGATAGGTTTCCCAAGGCTTGGGAAAACCCAGCCAAAAGTGATCAAATTTTTTTTAAAAATCTTGAATCTTCCTACGTGTACCAGTTGATTCACCATGTTCTTGGAGATCCCATGTCTGTTAAAACTGGAAGTGGACAGGTTCATGATGCGTTTAATTAAATAGTATCAAATATATATTTATTACAAAAACTAATGCAATCATTCCAACATCCATGTCAGTGTTTCTACTCCACTAAAGTTTCATCAATTCAGATCATTAACTGAACCTAGAGCATTCTAAGTCGGTTTGCACCAGTGCTTTTGTTCAGTGAATCAGCAGGGGAACTCAAAAGAACATCTCTAAATATTGATGCAGAAGAAAACTGAATGAAAGCAGAAAGCTAATGAAAGCTCACTGTTTCCACATCAAACTTACGCACTTGTCCAAGTTAGCTCTAAAACATTGGCAGCGTACAAAACAATGAAATGTTGACGCTGGATTGTATTCAAAGATTGAATAATTTACTTTTCATCTATCAGGTCTAGCATAAGAATGTTCACTGGTTATGGAATGACAAACCTTCATTGTTATTAAAGGGCAGCTTCATCCAGATATATCATTATGAATATGTGAAAGGTCATCTCCATATTGCCCAAACGATGAGCACAGCTGTTACACAAAGACTTCACCAAGGACATATCCAGAGTTCATAGAGTTCTATATTTGAAATATGGAAGATACTTTCAGTATGAATGCTATCACTATTTTGGAGTTACCACCTAGGATTACACAGAAACATATGCCAGTCAAATGTGTCCTCTTAATTTTCTGTTTGGGATGATGATGGAAGACCATGTTGAGATCCAAAAATCACAGTGGGGGTAGGTGTCCCAGATTCCTCTGGATTGTTGGGCCCTACAAAAACTTTCATTTGTGCCTTAGATGTACATTTGAAGCAGACCTTAAATGGATGCAGGGAAGGCACAGTACCATTTTCCACTCAATGGGTGTGTCGGATACCAAGTTCCCAGCTCATACATTGAAACTTGGAAACCATCTAATTCTGTAGAGGCAGTAGTTGTGGAAAGAGGTTTTGAGCAGCAGAGTCATTTCAGGTTTTACAGTTGAGTGATTCTGCAAAATTTACAGATAAAGCAGGAAGGCATCACATACTGAAACAAAGATGGAAATATTGAAATGTTCCAATACTGAGCCATTTGGCCCATCTGGCTGTTTGAATGAACAATTCACTTAGCATCCTTCTTCCGCCTTCATCTGGTAACAAAGAGAGTATTAAAAGCAGAGTACAGGAGGGACCTGAAAGGCTGAACATTTCTCAGGAGACTCTGCAAAAACAAACTGCAAGTTGAATAATATTAGTTGTTTGATATTACAGAATTTGAGTATTCCAGAGAAAGAGAGACCTGCTATCAAAGCTTTTCATCTTGCACTCATCAGGACTGATCTATCTTGATTGGTTGTGCACTGCAGAAGCAGGAAAATCTATTGGAGATAGGAACACATTTGCAAATGGACACAATGTACCATGATCAGATTTTCTATGCACCCATTACTTCCTCCACAGAGCTAGATAACTTCCATCCTGAATCTTTGCCAGGTCAAAGTCACTTCTGAAATGAAATCTAGAATTTGCTTCAACTAAAATGCACTTCCCTTTTAAGAGATGCAGACTTGCTTTCAATTGCACAAGCTGGCTTGAACTTTTAATAAAAATAGAAAATGCAGGCCAAGCAGCAGGTTAGGCAGCAGCCATTAAGTGTCATTATGATCCTCAAGTTATATTGCCATTTCCTTCTGTCATCTGCTAGAGTCTATCAGTGCTCAGGACCTTCATGGCAAGTCTGCAAACATCCTTAAAGTTGAGTATCCCACTCATCTTCTGTGGTAGCTATCTTGACATGCAGAAATCCTTGGGAATTCATCAGTTGCCCATTCTAGAACATGCTTAAGCCAGCCAAGTCACTTCTGCTTGATGGGTGCCAACATACCTGTCAAATTTGTCTTTGAAATGAACTGCTGCATCAAAGACTTTGTCCTTCTGTGAGGTGCTGCAAACAACAAAGATTAAATTTGTTGGTCTTCTTTTCCTGATGACTAACAGTCAGTCTTGTTTTAAAATCATACCAAAGGACATTGAGAAAAATGCCTCATAAATATGCACCTTAGAACATAGAACATTACAGCGCAGAACAGGCCACTCGGCCTTCGATGTTGCGCCGACCAATTAGGAAAAAACAATGACCCTCTAACCTAAACCATTCCCTTTTCGTCCATAAACTTATCTACTAACCTCTTAAACGCCACCAAACTTGGCGCATCTACAACTGACGCAGGCAGGGCATTCCATACCCTTACCACCCTCTGGGTAAAGAACCTACCTCTGACATCCGTCCTATAACTACCACCCCTTAATTGAAAGCTATGTCCCCTCGTGCTAGCTTTCTCCATCCTAGGAAAAAGGCTATCACTGTCCACCCTATCTAAACATCTAATCATCTTACATGTTTCAATAAGGTCTCTTCTTAGCCGCCTTCTTTCTAACGAAAACAACCTCAAATCCTTCAGCCTCTCCTCATAAGATCTGCCCTCCATACCAGGCAACATCCTGGTATACCTCCTCTGTACCCTCTCCAATGCCTCCACATCTTTCTTATAATGTGGGGACCAGAACTGCACACAATACTCCAAGTGCGGCCGCACTAGAGTTTTGTACAGTTGCAACATGACGTTGCGGCTCCGAAATTCAATCCCCTACCAATAAAAGCTAAGACTCCATATGCCTTCTTAACAACCTTATCGACTTGATTGCCAACTTTCAGGGATCTATTAACATATACACCAAGATCCCTCTGCTCATCAACACTATTGAGAGTCCTACCATTAGCCCTATACTCTACACATTTGTTATTCCTGCCAAAGTGAATAACACTTTGACAGTTACTCATGTGTCCTATGAGTCCACATGGTAGATTGTTGCATAAGATTAAATCTCACAGGACCCAGGATGAGGTAGCCAAATGAATACAAAATAGGCTGGATGACAGAAGATGGAGGGGTAGTTGTAGAGAGTAGTTTTTCAAACTGGAGGCCTGTTACCACTGGTGTGCCGCAGGGATCAGTGCTGGGTCTACTGTTATTTGTCATTTATATTCATGATTTGGATGAGAATTTAGGAGGCTATTAAGTTTGCAATGGCACCAAGATTGGTGTCATAGTGGACAGTGAAGAAGGTTATCGAGGATTGCAGCGGGATCTTGACAATTGGGCCAATGGGCTGACAAATGGCAGATGGAGTTTAATTTAGATAAATGCGTGGTGATGCATTTTGGTAGATCGAACGAGGGCAGGACTTACTCAGTTAATGGTATGGCATTGGGGAGAGTTATAGAACAAAGACATCTAGGGGTACAGATTCATAGCTCCTTGAAAAAGCGAGTCACAGGTGGACAGTGCGGTGAAGAAGGCATTCAACATATTTGGTTTCATTGGTCAGAATATTGAATACAGGAGTTGGGACGTCTTGAAGTTGTACAAGACATTGGTAAGGCCACACTTGGAATACTGTGAACAGTTCTGGTCACCCTATTATAGGAAGGATATTATTAAACTAGAAAGAGAGCAGAAAAGATTTATTAGGATGCTATCGGGACTTGGTGGTTTGAGTTGTAAGGAGAGGCTCTATAGACTGGGACTTTTTTCTCTGGAGTGTAGGAGGCTCTGGGGTGATCTTGTACAGGTCTATAAAATAATGAGGACACAGGTAGTCAATATTTTTTCCAAAGATAAGGGAGTCCAAAACTAGAGAGCATAGATTTAAGGTGAGAGGGAAGAGATACAAAAAGGTCCAGAGGGGCAATTTGTCAACAGAGGTTGATGAATGTCTGGAGCAAGCTGCCAGATGTAGCAGTAAAGGTGGGTACAATTTTGTCTTTGAAAAACCATATAGTCAGTTAAATGAGTAAGATGGATAGAGGGATATGGGCCAAATGCAGGCAATTGCGATTAGCTTAGTCATTTTAAAAAAAGGATAGCATTGACAAGTTGGACCAAGGGGCTTATTTCCATGCTGTAAACCTCTATGACTCTATGACTATGAGTCAGGTCGATCTCTTTTCCATGCACATTTCGTGATTGGCTCAAAGATGGGAGTTGCTTTCTCTATGCACATATCAGGAGACAAGTCTGTTACTGTGGGCCCAAGGCTCAGAATTTGCTCAGGACAGTTTCCAGCTGGGTGATGTGATCAAGGATGGAGCTGTGATAATAACCATAGGACATGCCTGGGCAATGTTCCACGCTGTCACTTGGATGTGAGGATTGCATTGGTTAGAATAACTCCCCTGCTCTTCTTTGAAGTAAGGCCATTTTACGTCCCCCAGATGGACAGGTAGGGTCTCAGTTTGTAGGTGATACCTCCAACAATGCATCACTCCCTCAGCACTGGACTGGCATTCAGGCTAATTTTGTCCTAATGTCTGAAAGTGAGACATGAGCAATAATCTTCTGACTCGGGAGCAAGAGCGCTACCAATCAAGGCATGGGTGAAATATAAAGTCAGAAGTGGGGCTACTCAGTCCATTCACAATACATTAGACAATGATACAGTCCATGTCTCTATGATAGCAAGACTTAAACAACTTCATAACAATTAACATTCACATCACAAAATGCCATGGAATTACCACCTTCAAAAGGAGAGTCCAACTTCTTCCTCTTGAAATTCAATTGGCTTTATCATTATTGAATTTCCCGCTATCAATATCCTGATGGAAGGGGGGAATGTTACCATTAATCAGTTGTAATAGCTATACAAATGGCATGAAGCAAAGATCAGGTTAGAGGTTCGATATGTTGTGACAAGTGCCTCACCTCCTGATTCTCCAAAGCCTCTCCAGCAACTGAAAGGAACACATTAGAATTCTAATGGAATGCTCCTCAACTGTCCAGAATGCAGCTGCTTTTCTGTCTTCCTACCAGAATAAAAGTATGAACGTATCTAATGGACTGCACACTAATGGCCACTAGTTATTTATCTTGCAAGACCCAAAACAAAAGTACTTCACTGCTTCATACAGATCCTTTACACATTTGTTTCAGTGACAAACCTCCCAGAATCCAATCCGCTCACCTTGTAACAGCTTAATCTGACACACTGCAAGTAATGCCATAGGAAATCTGTTAATAGTGCAACATAATGAAAATATTGGATTATCTGAAAATGCTTGATTTACAAGGTAAGAGATAGCTGCAGATCTTTAGATGACAAAAAAGCAACAGTACCCCTTTAAGCAAATAGAGACTATTTACTTTGGATAACATATTTTCCATTGCCATTCAAATAGCTTCCTCACAGAATACATTAACAAAGATGGGAATTGATTTTTCTTTATCATTGAGAACCAGTTGTAAACATTGACAATCATGCACAATACAATCATAATATTATGAAGCACATGGATTGTATTTTCACTAAAAAATTGAACAATTTCCAATGAACTTGTCAGGAGTTTACAACCACATGAATCTATGTGGGATTTCTGGGACAGAAAAAGTGTCTCTGGTAAAAATCTAATGTGACAGATCCAAGGACAATTTCTCCCGGCAAAATGACTTTGAGCAAAGTAAACGTTATTTCATTCCTATTGGATAATGATTATGGCTTGTTTCATAAGGCCTCTATGTATAAGGCTTGGGAGAAAATAATGTGGAAATAGTAATCATGCTATTGACATTTTAAACATACACACAAACAAAGATTATGCCATGTCACATAATAACTATTAGTACAAGGAATGCTGACTGAATAACTCACAAACAATGGAAGCATTTATCATATCTTCTGCCACATCCTTCACTCAGAACTCTTGCACTATTTGCAAACCAGGAAAAGTTAACATGATCAATAATGTCGTAGATACTCTTCAGCTTGAGTCTCCTATTCAGAGTTAATTTTATCATTGCCAATCTTTTTTGGCAAATCAAATAAATTAAATCAAACTAATTAAGAGCCGATGAAGACAGCAGCTCCAGTAAGAAGGGGAGGGCCTGAAACAATTTTATTGTTGCCTGTGCATATATCTCTAAACTTCCCAAAATACTTTAAGTGGCTCTTGGAAGCTCAGTTATGTCATAGATTCCAAGCCATTACTTAGTATTGTTCAGTAGTACCTGGTTGATTTATCTGGAACTCCACTCATGGAAGCTCTAGTAAAATCCTCAGAAAGGAACATGCATTTTTCAAGTATAATTAATGTTGTTAAGATTGCTGCCTTTTTGTCATTTAGACTTCAGATTAATTCCAGTGCATCATTCAAGGAATTATAGACCAATAAACCTACATCAGTACTGGGGAACGTTCTTGAATCCATTATCAAGGACTTTACAGTGAAGCATTTAGAAAGAATGACAGGATCAAACAGAGTCATAGAATATAGAACATAGAATATTACAGCACAAACAGGTCCTTCAGCCCACAGGTTGTGCCAATCATATCCATAGCTACCAGGTCATAGAACTATCTATAACTCCCAATCATATTAAATCCCATGTACTCAACCAGGAGTCTTTTAAGACCCCAGCGAGTTTGCCTCCACTACCACCAATAGCAGCCAATTCCACTCACTCACCACCCTCTGAGTGAAAAACTTATCCCTAACATCTCCTCTGTACCTGCTTCCTTGTGTCCTCTTGTAGCGACCATTTCAGCTCTGGGAAATAGCCTCCGAGAATCCACCCTATCTAAAGCTCTCAACATTTTATAAATCTCTATCAGGTCACCTCTTAACTTTCGGCTCTGCAGGGAGAAGAGACCTAGCTCCCTCAACCTAAGGCATGCCTCCCAATCCAGGCAACATCCTTGTATATCTCCCCTGCACCCTGTCAATAGCTTCTGCATTCTTCCTGTAATGCGGTGACCAGAACTGCATACAGTACTCTGAGTGGGGTCTGACAAGGGTCTTATAAAGTTGTAGCATTACCTCCCAATTCCTAAACTCAATCCCTTGATTAATGAAGGCCAGTACACCATATGCCTCTTGGCCTGGATTTATAAAGGGGAAATAATACTTGACAAATCCGTTGGAAATCTTTGAAGATGTAACTAGTGGAGTTGACAGGGGAGCGCCAGTTGATGTAGGATATTTGGATTTTGAGAAAGCGTTTGGCAAAATCTCACATAACAGATTATCATGCAAGGTTAAAGCGCAGGGGGCTGGGGGAAGTGTGTTGAGATGGTTGTTTGGCAGAGAGGAAACTAAGAGTAAGAATTAATAGATCCTTTTCAAACTGGCAGTAATTAGTGGGGTGCCACAGGAGTCGGTGCTGGGACCCCAGGTATTCATAATTATATTAATGATTTGGATGATGGAACAAAATGTAACACCTCAAAGTTTGCAGATGATATCAAGTTGGGTGGGAGGGTGAACTGTGATGAGGATGCAGAGATCCTTCAGAATGATCTCGACAGGTTGGGTGAGCAGGCAAATCAATGGCAAATGCAGTATAATTTGGATAAATGTGAAATAATTCACTTTGGAAGCAAAAGCAAGAAGGCAGATTACTACCAGAATAGTTGTAAATTGGAAGAGGGCAGTGTGCAGTAGAACCAGGATGTCCTTGTGCACCAGCTGCTGAAGGTAAGTATACAGGTGCAGCAAGCAATAAAGGCAAATGGTAAGAGGTTGAGTACAGGGGCAAGGATGTGTTGTTGCAATTATACAGGGCCTTGGTAAGGCCACACTTAGAATATTGTATGCAGTTTCAGTCTCCTTTTTTGAGGAAGGATGTTCTTGCTCTTGAGGGACTGCAGCAAATATTTATCAGACTGATTCTGGAGATGGCAGGACTGATGTATGAGGATAGGTTGACTAGATTAGATTGTTTTTGCTGGAGTTCAGACAAATGAGAGAAGGCATCTTGTAGATACTTATAAAATGCCAACAGGATTAGACAAGGTAGATGCAAAGAGGATGTTCCTCATGGTGGAAGAGTCCAGAACCAGACGTCACAGTCTGAGAATTCAGGATAGATCATTTAAGATGGAGGTGAGGAGACATTTCTTCATCTAATGAGTGGGGAGCCTGTGGAATTCCTTACCACAGGAAGTAAGATGTTTTGGCACAGGATGCCAAAACATTTAATGCATTCAAGAGGCGGTCAGATATATCATTTGGGGCAAATGGGATGAAAAGAACTACAAAAGATTTTGAATGTAACCCAATCCATCATACAAACCAGCCTCCCATCCATTGATTCTGTCTACACTTCCAGCTTCTTTGGTAAAACAGCCAGCATAATTAAGGACCCCACACACCCCTGACATTCTCTTTTCCACCTCTTTCCTTTAGAAAAAAGATACGAAAATCTGAGGTCACTTTCTAACTGACTCAAGAACAACTTCTTCCCTGCTGCTGTCAGACTTTTAAATGGACATACCTTGCATTAAAGGTGATCTTTCTCTACACCATGGCTATGACTGTAACACTACAGTTTGCACTCTGTCAATTCCTTCTCTATGAATGTTATGTTTTATCTGTATAGCATATAAGAAACAATACTTTTCACTATATGTTAATACATGTGACATTAATAAATCAAATCAAAGATTATGGACAGAAAGCAAAATTAGACCGCTGAGTTGAATGATCAACCATGACCGCAATGAATGGCAGAGCAGGCTTGAAGGGCCAAATGGCCCTGTTCTGTGTTCTATGCTTCAATTAAATAAACTCTGATACAATTCCAGTCAAATAACTTAGTTTAATATCAAATCATTACTAGAGTTTACAGCAGGCCATTTAGAGTCATAGAATCCCTGCAGTTCACGAAGAGATCATTTCATCGAGACTGTACATCAAGTATGCATCGAGACAACAACTCTACCCAGGCCCTATCTCCATAACACCATGCACTTACTCTAGCTGGTCCCCGTGACACTGTGGGTCAGTTTAGCATGGCCAATCCACCTAACTGCACGTCTTTTGAACGATGGGAGGAAACCGGAACACCTGGAAGAAATCCACGTAGATGGAGAAAGAATGTACAAACTCCACACTGTGACCCAAGGCGGGAATGAAACCTGGATCTCTAGCACTGAGGCAGCAGTACTAACCACTGTACCACTGTACTAGCTTTCTTCCGTCTTTTCTGAATCAGCTTTTGCTGAGCAATGTAAAACTCATTCCGCTATCTTTCTCCACTCATATCATCAGTCTATATCTTCCTCTGATTCAAACATTTATCCAAATTTCTCTGAACAGATGCACTTTGACAATTTCCTTGGGCCTTCTCGCACTGCCATAACAGTCCTGTTCCAAGAAGATTCCTGCCAAACTTCCAAAGTTGTGGCATGGGAATGAGAAAAGTCCTGATAATATTCCTCAAAGCATTGATCACTCAGTCTCTCAAATGCTCCTTGTGATGGAGTGTTCTACACTCTAACAGCTGTCTGTACACAGAAATTCCTACTAACTTCAATTCTCACTCTGAGATAATTTGAAGTTGGCGATTCTATTCACTGAATAGAAGAATGCAAAAAAAAAAGCAAAAATAAGCTACCAGGTCTTTCAACTTTACATCACCATTCAATATGATCATGGCTGCTCTATGCAACCTCAACTTCTTTTCTGTGCCATTTCCCCAAAGTCCTCTATTCCTTGATTGATCAAATATTTACCCACCTCCATTAAAATACTTCTACTGACCCAGCTTCCACCACCCTTTGATAAAACAATGACTAAGTTTGATTATATTCAAGATAAAAGCAAATTACCGCAGATGCAAATTTGATTATATTCAGTTTTCCTGAATGATTAGCTATTTCGTCTTTGATTATTGACTCCAGCATTTTGCCAATAATAGATGTTAAACTAACTGGCCTATAATTCCCTGCCTTCTATCTTTCTCTGTTTTTGAAAAAGGGAATCACATTGGCTGTTTTCCAATCTTCTGATACCTATCCAGAAAAATTGCAACACTAACTCAGCAGCCATTCCATCAGCTCCTGACCATTTGTCTGTCTTTAGCCCCTTGGGATTTTCTAATATTCTATCCCTTGTGATTGAGATTCTTGTAAGCTCTACCATGTTATTTGAAATCCAGTTTGCACCAAACTTTGGGGTAGAGAATTGCAGAGATTCACCGCCCTCTGAGAGAAGAAATTTCTACACACCTGATATTTTCAGGATATTTGTGGTAGAACCATAGAACCCTACAGTGCAGAAAGAGGGCCTTTGGTCCATCAAGTCTGCACCAACCACAATCCCACCAGGCCCCATCCACACATCCTACACATTTTACCTTTAACCTACGCAATGCAGGATACTCAGGCAATTTTAATATGGCCAACCAACCTAACCCATACATCTTTGGACTGTGGGAGGAAACATGAGCACTTAAAGGAAACCCATGCAGACACGAGGAGAATGTGCAAACTCCACACAGTGACCCGAGACGGGAATCAAATCCAGGTCCCTAGAGCTGTGAAGCAGCAGTGCTAACAACTGTGCTACCACGCTGCCCATAATGGTAATGCCACAAACAGAACTAAGTGTTCTCTGTTTACTCTTTGTAAGTTTAAGAACCTCTTAAAATCTTTTCATAGCCTTCTCCAGTCTCATAGAAACAGACTGACTTTGCAGCTATATTTCCCAGCACTTTGGTGAATTTGCAGTTATTCTCTTTGAGAGTATCCTTTCTATAATGGAGCACTGGGAACAGGACACATTCTAGTTACGGTTTAGTCAATATTATCTGATAATGCACGGAAAGACCATTTAACTCATTGTATCTCTGCTGAGTATTTACAGTTGCCCAATTTGTCCCCAAAGCATCACAATTCTTTCTCCTTCAATTTTTTTTTCAATTCTCTTTTGAAAGTTAGTGTCAAAATTGCTTCCTTTGTGGTCACGCATTTGAAGTTATAACAACACACTGTTCAAAAATATTCTTCATTTCCATTGATTATTTTGCCAGTTTCTTTACCAATCCTTCTGCCATGGGAAGTGGTTTCATCTTATCAATTTTTCAAAAGTTCATGACTTTTAACACAATTACTTGATCTTCTCTCAACCTCAGGTTTCCGAGTCTCTCTACATAACTGAAGATCGCCACTCCTGGTACCATTGTTGTAAATTTTGTCCATATCCTCTCTAAGGCCTTAATATCCTCCTTTAAAGTGAGTGTTGAGGACTGCACACAATCTGACCAATTATAAAAGTTTATCATAACTTCTTTGCTTTTGTATTCTGTTAATTTTAATTAGACCAAGGATCCTATTTGTTTTTTTAAAAAACAGCCTTCTCAATAATTGCCAGGTTAACTTCAAAGATTTGTATATGATATCCTTAGATCTCTCTATTCCTGGACTTCTGAAATTGGACTATTTAGTTAAAAATGGCCTTCCCCATTCTTACTGCAAAAATATATTATGTCATACTTTTCTTAATTTTCATCTTGTCATCATCAGCCTGTTTATGACCCCTAAAGTTTATTACTGTCTGCATAAATTCATGACAACTTTATGCCTCGATTCATAAAATCCAAAATTGCATTGGTCTTTTTATGACTTCATCAACTTAAATAATATATTTGAACCCATCGATACCTTAGGTCATTTGTATTCTTTAGTGTCTTTCCATTAAATATTAAATATCTTATTTCTTGTTTTCTCTTAAAATATTTATTACCTCAAACTTAAATTGCACCCTTCCATTAAGCTGCCTAGATCTGCATTGATGATTTTGGCAATGCTCTTCACTGTCTGCCAAATCTTCTATTTTTGTGTCATCAGCAAATTACAAGTCCAGACATTGAATGCTGGGGTTAGAAATTCAATTGAATAGCACCAGCCCAGGCAAGACTATGAAGCTTCCTGGCATGCAGTGCATTTGCTAGTTGCTTTCTGCATGGCTTGCATGGTATTTCAGCTGGAGAAGGCCTCAGAATGTGCAATAGAAGGCTTTAGTTTGGCCCTAATCTAATGTCATAGACACAAGCTAGTGTGATGTCAGAGTTCCAAATTTGGACCACCTGGGTCCAGTAATGGGGGGAATTTTACAAGAATAATTCCAAGTGTTATTCTTGGAATTATTAGTGTGAAAATTGGAACATTCACGATCCATTTTTTGGGCAAGTATTCACACCTAATCTTATGTAATTAGTCATTGAAAAAAAGGTACATGCTATTTCTCACTGCACAGGCCATGGGCTGGGTTTAATTCTGATGTAGAGATGCCGGCGTTGGACTGGGGTAAACTCAGTAAAGTTTTACAACACCAATTTTAAATCCAACCAATTTATTTGATAGTAAATTCGCGAGCTTTCGACTCTATAGCCTTCGTCAGGCAAATGCAGTGTTCTGGTCTGCAATAGCACTCATATCCACACAGACAGTTACAGATTGCTGATTAGAATGCGAATCCTTACATCTAACCTACTATTCAAGTGTTAAAGTGGCTAACAATGTGTGCGAAGGGAATCCTGAGCATTGGTTAGAGAATTGTGTATTTTCTCCAGACAGTACAGTAAGTTTAATTCACCAGCCAGCCTATAGAGGGAGCTACTGCACATGTGCTGCCATGCACAATTTCAGCAGCAGGAGCCTGACAGACAGAGAGCTGTCAGGACCTGCTGCTAGAGCCAGCATGAACTAACACACCCTGCAATCACGGGGCCCGCAGCACTGTGTTTGGCCTATCCTGAACCCCACAACACATGGCTATCTAACCTCTGCCATCCAGACTGATTACTCCCCCCTCCTCCCCGCTAATCTGATCAATCTGCAGAGTATGCAAAATGACCACTCCCCCTCTACAACTTCCCTGATTGGGGCACCCCTTCATTCTCCTTCCCCTTCATGTCCTTGTAAGTGCCTGCCCTCTTCATGCCCCACCCCATAAGCCCTGCCCCTGCCTGATGGGCAGTACCAAGCTGCCCACTGGGCATTACCTAGGTGCCAAGCCAGCAGTACCCAAGGAAAACCTCTCTTTGCCCTCTGTGCCCTTAATGGTCTCCCATTCCACTGGCAAGGCCTGTTCATGGGGAGTAAGGGTTGTCCTCACCAAAGAGAATCTTTCCTAACAAGGCCATAATGGTCAGTGAGCCCAGATGATTGAGCTTTGAGCTCATTAAACAATGCTAATTCATATTTAAATAAATTATTCAGTGTCTTGCCCATCTCTGGTGAGAGGGCACTCTATACTAATTATCAGGATATGCACAGTGCCAGTATCTGAGCTAGGGGCTGAATATGTCAGACAAGGTGACAGACCTTTCATTATTGTCTTGTGCTCTCCTCCTCCTAGTGCTCCAATGGCTGGGTATTGTCTGAAAACAGAAAGTCTGAAGAAAAAGTTTGGATGAAGGAAGGGGATGGGGTGAAATGGGAGAGGTTGTGGCCACACCATCAGCAACTTGCCCATCATGCCAAGCAGCAGGCTCAGCGCTTGCTGGGAGTTGAGAAGCAATTTAAGTCAGGAACATATTAATGTTATCAGTGATGGTGGGTGCCAAGCCCCATCTCAGCCAAGTCCTTGATGCTAAGAGACATCTCATTTGTAAGATTCAGGGACAGAATTTCTTCTTGCCTTCCCTTTTATTGTGTCAACTTGCCTCCGAGTGAGAGAGCAGAATGGCGGTGATTGTATAGCACTGTGTTTTGGCCAAGCACCTGCCATAATTGAATAGCTGGAGATATCTGGAAATTATATGTGAGGTGGCACTTGAGGAGGCAGTGACATTGTGATATTTTTACTGGACTACTAATCCAGAGACCCAGGTTAATGCTCAGGGAACCTGAGTTCAATCCCAGATTGTGAAATTTGAAGTCAATAAAAATCTGGAATTAAAAAGCCTAATGATGACTATCTGGTTCCCTAATGAGAGAAGGAAATCTGCTGTCCTTACTTTGTCTGGCCTACATGTGACTCTAGATCCATCCACATCTCTTGAATAAAGAGAACGTATTTTTGTGTGTGTGTGTGTGTGTGTGTGTGTGTGTGTGTGTGTGTGTGTGTGTAGGACAGTGAAGCGGAGCATATGGTTGTTATATCTGAGGACAGGAAGTGAAACTGGGTGACTGACAAGCATGTAGTGCATTGAGCAGTGAAAGGGATTGGTAATGTAGCAGGTAGGAGATATTATGAGAAGATGTTTTCACTCAAGTAAGACTTTTAGATCTCTTCGATTGCTGGCAATCCTTGTTGAATCTGTGTTGAACTCCGTGGCCATATGCCCATACTTGCTGTTGACGGTATTCTGGATCCTTGGTAGAATCATGGCATCTCTCCACTTGGTCACCTCCATCATTAATAATTAATGGGATGTAATTTCCAAATAGTGTTGGAACAAGTCCAGCCAATGGGATTGCAATAAATAATTATCTATTTATCTGCATGACAAATTTATCCACATCCTTCTGAACCTGTCTAGATTTCTCACCTGGCTTACATCAACCAAGGCCTCAGCAAAGGACCCCATCCCTATTGAATGATAAGGGCAGCCATAGACAATATTGATGTTTGGATTTGAAGAATCTCTCCAATTTCACAACTTTTTAAAATTATTTTTTCCATTTCTTTTAAACATTTAATGCAATTGTTATTGAATAATTTGAAGTGAAGTTTTTTCAATGTTTCTTTTAATGATTGAATGGAATTCTTAAATCAATAAGTGTACTTGTTTTTCTTATTTTATACCTGTAATGCTATTACATAATTTGAAATTTTGCTTGCTCAAAAGAACTCTATTTTCAAAGGTAGAAGATGGTTGTGGCAGAGATTGTGATGTGGAGGAGATGTCAGAACTTCACTGATTAAAAATTGAAAACTTTCCTGTGTGAGGTGGATGATTGGCACAATCAGATCCTCAGTATGGAAAAAAGAATCATCAAGATTTAAAGCAATGCATTGAAGGAATTGGCAGCAATTGTTCGTGCAGATAGCTCCGTATATAGGACAGTGAACCAGTGCGAGAGCAAACTGTATGATTTAAAGCATACATCTAGATAGAAAAAGTAATCTCTGAACTTCAAATCCTAATTTGAAAGAGTTGAACAACAAATGTTTTGTGCTAAATTCCTGAAGTGCTATAAAATGCAGTTTCCTTGGAGGTGTCTCTGAATTACTTTCAGCTAGCCTATTGATTTAACAGTGTAGAAAGGTAGATGATTTTGTGTACTAAGCTTGAGGTGTCATAAAATACAGTTACCTTAGAGATGGCTACAAGTTTGTCAAAGTGTTATTATTGGAACTAAAAGTCCCTCAGGATACAAGCAGTTCCAGAAGTCATAAAATGTGTCACTGGGCAAGGTTTTTAAAACAATTCCATTCACTTCTTTAGACAAAGTTGGTCCATAATTCCTGGGAGTGGTAACTGACTGGAGGAAATGTGAGTGAGGGTTTCCCATACATCAAGGGCAAAAGAGGGGTAGCATGCATGGAGTCAGATTGACATGTGTATCCAACCACGTGATAGATAGTGGGGTATCAGATATCAGGATGAGAAAAGTTGACATACAAAAGCTCACCCCATCAAGATGACAGTTAACTTGTGACAAAAATAATTGTGCTTTTTTTCCCCCACTCTCACAGATGCTATAACAATGGAGATGAGTTTGCTGAAGCATCCAAGATATCTAAAAGGGGCCATGTGGGATGGAGGTGAGTACCTCGCAGCATTGTAACCCTTAGCTGCAGCAGAGAGAGAGAGAGAGAGGCCTGCAGGATGGTGAGAACTCTGATTTTGTGCAGGATTGTGAGAGTTCTGATTTTGATGGTGGTGCTGATGACAATCCAGTGCTAATGCTAAATGTAATGTGCTTGAGGAGGAGGAAGCCTGTGGTAATATAACTGCTTTATTGGAGGGAGGGAACTCAGAACTTGTAGGTGAGAAGTCTGCAATGTTGACAGTGGAAGCTCCCCCAAAACACAGCCAACTTACAGCCTGTGCAAGTAATAATGAAGATGCTGATTTGATCCTTGACTATTTCTATCAGGATCTGTGACAGAGGACTGAAAGTTATGAGGCCAATTCATACTTGCTTCAGCAAGCCTTGATTGATTTAGATGTTAATCAGCATCTGCAAAGATGAACTGCTATTTGTATACAACATGTGCAGATTATTCAAGCAGCAGAATGAGTTTAAGCCTGTATAATGAGATTCTTTAAGAGATTCCGCTATAATTTTAGCACCTGCTCCTTTTGGCCAATGGTAACTCTGGGAAGAAAAATCTGCCGATGGACATGCTTCAGGCATGCAAAAGAATAGCGCACAGAAACAGGAGAGATCCAGAAGAATTGAGTCCCTTCCCCCTCTCTTTAACACTCATTCACTTCAATTTTCTTTTGAAGAATAGTCTAGAATTGTTTTGGGAACATCGCCCCCTTTGTCTCTATTTTTGCTGTTTTGTGTCCCTTATTGATTGTTACGTTGATTACACAGAGGGTCCTCATGGATACAAATGGGGATGCAGATGGACAACAAACTTGGTGAAATCCCTTTCTTGGATTTTCACTGCCCCTGCCAGTGACACAATGAAGTTTCCCCCTACCATCCTTGGTGTGACCATTCTTTGAATAAATTTAATTGAATTTTAAAGTGACACAGTGTTTAGCACTGCTGCCTTACATGTCTGGGGACCCAGGTTCAATTCCTAATTTGGGTCCTGTGTGCACATTCTCCCGTGTCTACATGGGTTTGCCCCAGCTGCTCCGCTTTCCTCCCACAGTCTGAAAGACGTGTTGATTAGGTGCATTCACCATGCTAACCTCTCCCTCAGTGTACCCAAAGAGACGCCAGAGTGTAGTGATGCAGGCATTTTCACAGTAACTTCATTGCAGTGTGGATGTAATCTAGTTATGATTAATAAATAAACTTTAAATGTATTTAAAGACCTTCTCTGTCATATGTTCCCTCCAGGTGTCCAAGTGATACATCAGCAAGGTTTACAACAATTTCTGCAGCACTTGAAACTGTCAAAGAAAACCCATCAAGGGTACAAATCCTCAGGGGCAGATTGAGGAGAGCTACACATGTTTTTCTTGTCTCAGCCAGTACTCTGTGCACAGAGGGGAAAATTCCACCCATTATGTTTTGTCACATTTAACTTCATTTTACTTTTTGCTTTGTGTTACTTTAGTATTTTTATGCCTTTATTTAAAAATATTCCATTCCATGTCAAATTTGTTTTTTATTTTAATTATCATTATCTTTTATTTAAAAACCTCAGTAGTTTTTAAGGTATGAAAAAATATATTCACTAAAATAAAAGATATAAAATTTAAATTAGAGAACATAGTAACTTTTTAAGTTAAACTGTTGAACTTTGAAATATTAGATAGTAATACCTCAAATATTCTCCAATGTTTTCGACTACAATAAAACAATTTTCAAAACTTCAACACAACAGTTGGCTTGAGACAGGGAAAGAGAGGGAGAGGTAGAGTTTTCAGAATTCAACATCCAAAAGCAATAGTAACCAAGCAATTTCTACATGCCCTGATGGCCACTGGAGCCTGGGTCTCTTCATATGCTCCCAAGAGACATGTCTGCGGCTGATTCCACATTGTCCTCCACAAAGTTGTGCAATGCACAATACACTTTAATCATCTGTGATAAAGATTACTGATGTCCAGGCAATGGAAACATGACTACAAAAATCTTGTTCTCTCCACCATCTTACATGTTGTATCATTTTTGTGCTTCATTGTTGGTCTCCTGAAATGGTGCTACAAGTTATGTTGTCAATCAGTATTCCGTATCACCCAGTAGCCATCTGTATTCCTAGTGAAGTTGACATGACCCAGGGCAAACTTAAGTTCACCAGGACAAATGAGGTATTGGTATTTCCCTGGTTGTTTGCATTCACATTGAAGATCTTCATTTGGACATCACATACAATATTACCACATTAAACATGTTGATGAATTAAACAGTTTCATCTATTGGAATCTTCAATGGAATATGCATTCCATTAATAGCCCCAATAGCTTTAAGTAAACCAAGAGACGCCTTTCCTCCACCCTTACAGAGAATACATCAAAATTAATAAAATCTGAAGCCTATGAAAATTTGCCTCAGTTACCTTGTGAATGTAGACCCTTGTAGCATTCCGAAAAATCTTACACATATCACCAATGTCATGTTGAAACGACACACTTCTAAAATAAATTTAATCATGTAGTGAGTTTCATTTCTACGTTAAGACAGTGCAGCATTTTGAGTTTGCCTTCAGGTCTTTCTTCAATATTACGCGAAGGCGTCCCATTGCTTCGATATTGAAGCACAGTTTCCTAACACATTCCCCCTCTATACACTTTCAGGGATGAATAATTGAACTCTGTTTATTAAGCGGGAATTTTAAGAGGGAGAGTCTGCCTTTAAGAATGGAATGTTGTCTTGACCACATGATTCCGAAACAATGTTGTTTAGCTCCCCTGTTGTAGATGGATACTGCAGGCAATGTTTTGATGGAGAAAGCAGCATGGTCCAACATTGCAATCTTTTAGGTAAGGTGAAAACACCAAATTTCCTGTCACCCATCTTGACTTAAATAAACACACAGACAGGTCATGAATTATGACCCTGGGTTCACTAATAGAGCTTTATATTCCCTAGCCTATGGAATCCAACAATTCTATACAAAAGATGTCCAGTTTGCTCACTGAGCCTTTTCCAGCTCTTTGAAAAAAAATAGCCAATTAGTTCCACCCCCTGTTTTGCCCCACAACCCTGTCATTTTGTCCACTCCCAGCTTTTATCCTGTTCCCATTTGAAAATTACAATTCAATTTGCTTCTATTACCCTTTTAAACTGTGCATTCCAGTTCATAATAATTTGCTGCTTAAACATCTCACCTCTATCATTTTTGCCATTTAGCTTAAATCAGTGTTCTTCGGTTATTAATATTCTGACCATTGGAAACATTTTTCCCTTATTTACATCAAAAGTTTTGTACAATATCTTCATGATTTTGAATGCCTCTGTTAAACTTCTCCACTTAAAAAGAGAACAACTCCCATTTCTTCAGCTTCTGTAGGTAACTGAAGTTTCTCAACCTTGGTCACATTCTAGTAACTCTCCAATGCTTAAGGAATGGCCCAAATTCGGACATTGTCGGCTTGTTGCCTTTGAGTCCTCCTCTAGGATCCACAAGGAATATTTAGATGTTCCCCCTTCCAGTTCATGAAACCTGTCCATCTCTGGAACCTCCTTGGACACAGTTTCCTGAATTTCCAATCACTTCCTGCCTAGATCCTGATCATCCGGAAGAATGTTAGCCAAAAGCCTCTAAAGGAGGCCTATAGTGGGCAAGATCAGCAAGGTTTCCACCCAGCTGTCGCTTATGTATATAAAGCACTAAACTTTATTTTAAAGTAATGCCGTTTGCTCTATGCTGAGCCCGATAATTATCTAATGACATCTTCCTGGCATGTGTCATAATAAATTGGACATGAAAATATTGCAATAATCTACTGAATGTAATGTGTTGTTATTCCTAGAATAACATCCCCATCACAGATAATTTCAATTAATTTAGAATAAGAAACTGTTTAATATTTTGGTTTAAATTAGGGATCAGTTAATTCTATCTAATTAGCGTTAAATGGAAACTAAATTGTAGAATATTATCATGATGGAAAAAATCTGTCAGTGTAAAATTCTGGTTCCCTCACACTGATTTCTTGTTGTATGTCTTCTTCAATGGAACTATGCCTTCTCCTATAAGCATATGCATTATTACTCCTTAATCTACAAGAGTAGTATTAATTTGTCACTAAACGGTATGTGATTGGAAGTGTAAGCCAGCACTGGTTAAAACCTTTCCTGCCCTATTGGAAAGCAATTATCTAACAATGTTGAAACTGGTTTCAGGCTCTGAATGCCTTCCTCTTCGATATGTTTTGGCTGTATAGTGTTCAAGAAACAATATTTTTCACTGCATCCTCCAATACATGTGACAATAATATTAAATATTTCTAATTTTCTGAAAATTTTCCAATGCCACTTAACTTGTGCTCATTTATAATTAATAATTGATCTCTGAAAACTCCATGAAGCAGAACATCACTGAGTGGTATTTATTATATGAGATGAGACCTTTGATCCTATAACAATTTGTTTTTAGGGATTATTAGTCATAGTTTCTGTCGAAATGTAGAGTTTCCAAAAGCTGGTGACCAGGAATTTATAACAAACAACAGTGTATTCACTGGTGAAGGAGCTCTTATTCTGTATGCACTCCAGGCAGAGCTCCTCCTCTTCCAGTATGTGACAGATTTTTTCAATCATGACAATATTCTACAATTTAGTTTCTATTTAACGCTAATTAGAATTAACTGATCCCTAATTTAAACCAAAGTATTAAACAGTTTCTTCCAGTATGTGACCTCTTAAGTAACTGCATTATCATATGACTACTAGGGCAGCATGATGGCAGAGTGATTTGCACTGCTGCCTCACAGTGCCAGGGACCCAGGTTGGATTCCAGCCTTGAGTCACTGTCTGAGTAGAGTTTGCACATTCTCCTGTTTATGCATGAGTTTGCTCTGGGCATTCCAGTTTCTTCCCACAGTCCAAAGATGTGCAGGTTATGTTGATTAGCCAGCTAAATTGACCTTATATTAGGGGGATTAGCAGGTTAGAAAAGTGTGGGGTTACAGGAATAGGGCCTGTATGGGATTGTGCTTAGTATAGACTTGATGAGTCAAATGGCCTCTTTGTGTGCAATATGGATTCACTCGGCCTACAATTTCCAAACGTATATTGACATTAAATAGATGGCCTAAAATGTATGCAATGTGGTAAAAATGTTAGTATGGGGTCATGACAGGAACATAATTCCTATTTAATTATTGCTTAACATTGGAGTTGTTTCAAAAGTTCCATTTTATTAGATATTGCACTTATTAGTTTTTAATGCCTTCGTGATTGCTACATCAGCTTGCAGCAATAATGTGCATGTTTGTTGTAGGACAAAAATAAGTTGTCTTATTTCATAATCATCAGTAGACTAAATTATAAACAGCCAAAAAGGGATAAAAATTAAAAAGCAAAATACTGCAAATGCTGGAAGTCTGAAAAATAAAAACAAAATGCCAATAAAGTTCAGTAGGTCTGGCAGCTTCTGTGGGAGAGGGAAACAGTTAATGTTGAGATCATGTGACTCTTCAGAGCTAGTGAGAAGTAGAAGTGTGATGGAATTTTGCAGTTGAAGATGGGCTGAGGCAGGTGGAGCAAAATAGAAGGTCAGGGAAAGGTGAGAGCTCAGGGGAGATTTGACAAAGATGCCATGGATACCAGAATAAAAATTAGCATGCCTGAGTGCATTTTGTTGCTGATACTATCAAATTTTAGCAGACACAATTTCGTTGTTGAACTTGTATTTATTTGAACTGGACCTGCAAAGATAAAATCTCCGACAGAGCGTGGAGAGCAGGACCTCACATACTGAGGATTTCAGATATTCAAGATTTTATTTAAAGTTTTTGGAGAATATTTTTTTGAAGATTTTTAGAATACTTGTACATTCACAGAGCCCAATATCTTGGCACATAACTTCTATTCTCTGGGCTACCATGTCCGAGGGGAGTGCCCCAAAGATGTGCTGGGACAACTTCATGCTCCCACACATCCTCACCCCAGGAAATTCCTAAGCAAGAATTGCATGGCAGTTGCACAGGACATTGAAGCTTCCATTGGGCAATCATCCTGCAATGGGAACCAACTAATATTTTTGTTTTAAATTGCTAAGTTCAGAGAAGGCCACCCAACAGGAGGAGGAAGATGATGAGTAACACCACTCAGGCACTGGAGGACTGGTGGCACCAAGAATCAGATATGTGAAGGCAGCAAGGGAGACCCTGATCACCACACGCTTTTAGTCATTAATGAGCTATGTTGCTCCTTGTATGTTACATTTCCTCCTCTATCCTGGAGTCCTACTGATCTGTTTCCAGGTAGTCATATGGAGATGCTGGCATTGGACTGGGGTAAACACAGTAAGAAGTCTCAACACCCAGGTTAAAGTCCAATAGGTTTATTTGGTAGCGAACACCACTAGCTTTCAGTGCCCTGCTCCTTTGTCAGGCGAGTACAATTTCTGTTCACAAACAGGCATAAAAAGACACAAACTCAATTTACAGAATAATGATTGAAATGCGAGTTCTTACAGATAAAAGTCTTAAAAAGGTGCAAATAATGAGAGAGTGTTAAGCATACAGGTTAAAGAGATGTGTATTGTCTCCAGACAGGACAGTTAGTGAGATTTTGCAAGTCCAGGCAAGTCAAGGGGGTTACAGATAATGTGACATGAACCCAAGATCCCGGTTGAGGCCATCCTCATATTTATGGAACTTGGCTATCAATCTTTGCTCAGCAGCTCTGCGCTGTGTATGTCTTTGACCAGTATTTAACGCTCTCCTCTCACATTAGCTATATGATTGCATTTCAATCATTATTCTGTAAATTGAGTTTGTGTCTTTATATGCCCTGTTTGCGAACAAATCTCCCATTCACCTGACGAAGGAGCAGTGCTCTGAAAGCTAGTGCCATTTGGTACCAAATGAATCTATTGAACTTTAACTTGGGTGTTGAGATTTCTTACTGCATTTCCAGGTGTTAACACTCTCTTCATACCACTGCCCTAGTGTCAGGAAGTGGGTGGGAAGTCAGAAGCTTTAATCTCAGCCGTAGACTCCTGTGTCAAAGGTCTAAGTAGGGGTTCGAGCCCTTGCTCCTCCCTCAGAGTTCTTTTGGACTCCTGACTCAATCATGGGAAAGCAGTGCTTCTGAAGTGAACTTAAAGCTCCATCACCTGGTCTTGCCAATCCTGAATCTTTTGCAATCTTGCCATGGTGTTTGAGCCCTCTGTGATAACTAAGTTAAGGGTCATCTGCCAATGGTCACACAAGTGTCCTCAGACTGAGCCATGCTCTGTAACTCCTCAACCATGACTCTGTGACTGGGCCACATTCTGAAGAGATGCTGCTATAGCCTGCTGTGTCTCGGCTCTGTCCCTCTGTCTCCTGTCAGCTCTGTAGCACCTCAGCTATGACTCGGCCACATTCTCAGAGACTGCAGTCATAGCTTGCTGTGTCTCAGCATTGTCCCACTCGAACTCCTGCAAGCTTTCAAGCCTCTCAGCCATGGGTCATAGAATCTCAAAGCCTGTTGAAGCCCTCAGCTGTGACCTGCTTGACTCAGCCACTCGAGGGCATCCTGAAACCCAATGTACAAAGAATCCCCAGCTTTTTTGCGAAACTACGGACTTCCTATAGAAACTCAGCACACGGAGCAGTTGAACCAGGTGCATTCCTCCTCACAATAGATATCTCAGCACTCTACACCAGCATCTCCCATGACGATGGCATTGCTGCAACTCCTCAGTACACAATGCTGACAACTGCCAGTTTCCAGAGGCAATTTTACAACACATCCACTTCATCCTGGGCCATAATGTCTTCACCTTCAACAACCAGTTCTTTATCCAGAAAGATGGAAAAGCCACAGGGACCAAATTCAGACCTCAATATGCCAACATCTTAATGCACAGGCTTGAAGAAGACTTCTTCACTGCACAGGACCTTCAATCGATGCTATACACTATGTACATCAATGACATTTTCTTTCTTTGGATTCATGCTGAACAATCACTGAAATAACTATATGACGACATCAACAAGTTCCATCCCACCATCAGACTCACCATGGACTATTCTCCAGAATCAGTTGCATTCTTGGACACATGCATCTCCATTAAGGACAGTCACCTCAACACTTCATTGTTTTGCAAGCCCACAGATAACCTCATGATGTTCCACTTCTCCAGCTCCCACCCTAAACACGTTAAAGAAGTCATCACTTACGGACAAGCCCACAGGATCTGCTCAGATGATGAGATTGCAACAGACACCCCCAGACGCTGAAAGATGCCCTCATAAGAACAGGATATGGCACTCAACTCACAGATCAACAATTCCGACGTGCCATAGCGAAAAACCGCACCGACCTCCTCAAAAGACAAACACAGGACATGGTAGACAGAGTACCCGGGACGTGGCTCCCCGGAGTGGAGAAGCTACAACATCTTATCTGGAGTCCTCAACATGTCACTGATGAAGATGAACATCTCACCAAGGCCATCCCCACACCCCCACTTCTTATCTTCAAACAGCCATGCAATCTCAAAACAGACCATTGTCAGCAGCAAGCTACCCAGCCTTCAGGAGAACAATGACCACAACACCACAAAACCCTGCCACAACAACCTCTGCAAGACATGCCAGATCATTGACACAGATGGCCAAGTGACAATACCACCACCAGGTACACAGTACATACTCTTGCAACTCAGCCAATGTTGTCTTTCTAATACGCTGCAGGAAAGGATGTACTAAGGCATGGTACGCTGGGGACACCATGCGGACACTACGACAATGGATGAATGGACACCGCTCGATAATCACCAGATAAGACTGTTCCCTTCCTGTTGGCGAACACTTCAGTAGTCACAGGCATTCAGCCTCTGATCTTTGGGTAAACATTCTCCAAGGTGGCCTTCATGATATACAACAGTGCAGAGTTCTGAGCAGAAATTGATAGCCCAGCTCCGCATACACGAGGGCAGCCTCAAAACGGAGACTTTGGGTTCATGTTGCACTATCTGTAACTTCCATGATTTGCTTGGGCTTGCAACATCTCACTTCTGTCCTGTCTGGAGACAATGCACATCTCTTTAGCCTAAGCTTAATGCTATCTCCACTCACATTGTCTGCACCTTTAAGACTTGATTAGCTATAAAGACTCACATTCTAAATCAGTATTCTGTAAACTGAGTGTGTGCCTTTATATGCTCGGTTTGTGATCAGAGCTCCCACTCAACTGATGAAGGGGCAAATCCTGAAAGCTACCAAATAAACCTGAAGCACCTCCTGCCTCAGGCTTTCCACAAGAGATGCCATTCTTACAGTGTTGGCCTGGGGACCACACAAGACCAGCAATAGCTGGTCCATCTGAAACTTTGGGACTCCTCCCAGTTGGTCCAGTATGGCTGTCACCCTCTCCTGCATTGCCTGGCTCTATTGCTGCATTGCCAGCAGCTGAGGGAGAAGTGATCTCAGAGGTCCAGCATGTACCCTGGGGCTAGCTGAGTCTTCACCTCTGGCTGGATTTTTTTCATTTTTCTGTGCATGAGCAGTTTGTGGCTCTAATCTAAGTTGCTGGCTTTCTGGCAAATTAGACCCTGCCCACTGCTTCTGGTAGTTAGAAGCAGTATATCCTATTCTACCATTTTGATTCTAAGTGCTGGGCAGACTTGAAACTTTTAGACATGCCCCCAAATGCACACTGCCTGAAAAAATATCAGCAATTACAAATCACTCTGTAGAAGTCTGTGGATGGGGCTTACAGGCCCAAAATCCTGCAACTCCCATCAGCAGCTCAAACTGTTCATGTGCAGAAAATAAGTGCTAGAATACAGCTCCCCTGCCACATTCCTCCTGGGAATGCCTCCCCCTGACCTCCACAGACGTTTCCCCCCCCACACCCAACATTACTGACCCTTCTATCGCGTCACCCTGCTGATCACGGGTCCCTCTCCCTCTATTGATCTTAGGCAGAAAGCTGTCAGATGCTAGGCCACTTACCGCCTCACTAACTGAAATGCCCAAATCGGATTTTTGTGGTGAGAGGGTCTGTTTTGCACTAATTCTGGATGGGCGTTTAAATGACGTCGCGCTTGTTTCGGCAATGTTCCAATTGCAGCCATTTTCAGGCCTTAGTAAACAGGAATCAGCAATGGAGGCGAGTTTAGATCACACTCCTCGCCTCACACCCAACTACCAATTTTTCATGCCTGAAAACAGGTACAACTTAATGGTAAAACCAGCCCAAAGTGCATAAAATTGGAGTGAAAACTTACTCGATAAACGGATCGGCAACTCTCCCAGTTACACGCTAGCCAGACACAAAGAAACCTCTAAAATTCCACCCATGACGTGGGACAATACAAACTTATCCAATTTATCAGGAAGAATAGAAAAACAGTATATTTGAACGTTGAGCAACCGAAAGCAGATCTCTTTGGTATTGAGGTTGTCCTGGTACGTACTGTATTTGCATAACATTTGTGATTCAATTATTTAGGAAGGCAAATGGAATATTGGCACTTATTACAAGAGAATTAGGGAAATGATGCTGCATCTGTACTGGGCCTTAACTAGATCACATCTGGGAGTACTTTTTACAGTTTTTGTCTCCTTTCTTAAGGAAGGGTATCATACATTAGGAACAGTTCAGAGAAGATTCAGTTGACTGATGTCTGGATTGATAGATGTATTTAAAACACAAGATAAACTGTTCCCACTCATTTAAGGATCAAAGGCAAAGAGCACAGATTTAAAATAATTGATAAATGAAACAAAAGTAACATGAGGAAAATCTTTTTTATGTAGTGAGCGGTTAAGGTCTGGAATATATGCTTTAAGAGTGTGGCAGATACAACTTCAATTGAAACATTGAAAAGGCAATTAGACCATCATTTAAAATATAGAGTTACAGGCAGCTGATGGGAGAATGGCACTAAATGATTTGCTTGGGTAGAGAGAAGGTGTAGAAATAATGGCTGAATTGTCTCCCCCTGCACTGTGATAAGGAAAGGTTGAGCAGGTTAGGCCTATACTCATTGGAGTTTAGAAGAATATATGTAATCTATATATAAGATTACATCTTAATGGCCAGCTGGGGCTTGAAATGATAAATCTAATAGGATGTTTCTCCTTGTCGAGGCATTAGAATTTGTAAACACAGTTTAAAAATTAGCAATCTCCTATTGAGACTGCAATAAGGAGAATCTTGATCTCAGAGGCTTGTTAGTTTGTAGAATTCTTTTCCCCAGAGAGCAGAGGCGGCTCAGCGAGATAGATTCTTGTTCAACAATGAAATCAAGGATAACAGGAGTGGGGAGCAGACAGGAAAATGGAATTGGAAACGTAGCTGTGATCTTATTGGATGGAGGAACAGATTCAAGAGGCTGAATGCTGCTCCTAGTTCTAGGATCTTGTGTTCTGAGAGCAGACAGGTTAGGTTTAGCTCTCATTGGAGATGTCATGTGCTCAAAGGTTCAGTTCCTTTTCAGCATACATTCAAAATATTTTTACTTTTCTATTCTTAAGAAAAAACTGAACAAGCTCACATTTACCTATTTGCCAACTTCTTGCTTCCCCAACTTGTCTATATCTTCTTGCAGCCTTTTCTGTGTCCTCATCTCAGTTTGCATTCCACCCTAACTCTGTATTATCAATAAACTTGGATGCTTTCTGCTCAGTTTCATCTAATTCATTTACACAGATTGCAAATAGCTGAGGTTTGGCATTGAGCCCTCACAGCACTGTACTAATCATAGTCTGCTAACTTGAAAATGCTCCATTTATCCCCATTTCCTGCTTCTTGTCCAGTAACAAATCCTAATATGATGTCCATAAGTTTGCTTTTGCGAAATTTGTGTTGATTAGGTCTGATCATACAGTGATTTTCTAAGGGCATTGTTAAAACTTCCTTTAATAGCTTTCTTCCTTGAATAGCAATATTAAATTTCCCAACCTTCAATCGGCTGGGACAATTCAAGAATCTTCGGGATTTTGCAAAATATAACCAGTGCAACCATTATCTCTGCAGTTCTATCTTTTAGAATGTGAGGCCATCAGGTCCTGAGGATTTGTCAGCATTTATTTCCTTAAGTTTATCTAAAACCTTTCCATCAATATTAACTACTCAATTACTTCCAAATTCCTCATTCTTACTGGCCCTCTCAGTAACCCTCTAAGAAATATGAAAGCAGTTTGAAAACACGCTATGTGTTCATCGCCCTCTGACCTTACTGATGAATTAACTATTGGATCAAATCTTTCAATTTATATTGTGCTGTATATACTGTTTTATATTCCATCTTGATGTACACCATGGAAGTTTGTTGGATTGCTTAAATCCATTGCAAATTGTGTCCTCACTATTAAAGACAGTTGTTTATTATCCTGTCAACACTGGGGTCAAGTCAGTGGCATCAATATTAAAGCAATAATTGGAAATAATATAATCTTGTTGTGTTGTGATGATCTAACCCTACAATCAATAAAGAAAAGTTGACTCAATCGAACAGAATGATTTGTGATATCCAACAATAAACTACAAAATTCCATGTAAGAAATTTTTACCCACATTAATCTTGAAATGTGTATTAGTTGTTGTTTGAAATATCAAAGCAAATATTTCCTTAAAAAGGACCATCCGTTACTAGAACTAACCATGTCCAATAGTAGTGGCAGCTGTCAGAAATTACCCAAAGGAATTAATAAGTCTGTCATTGTTTGCACAGGACTTGCTAAACAATTTGATAAATGGGGAAAAGTGTGCCATTTCATCAACTGTGACATTTATGGATGCACCGTATAACAGATCCATATTTAACATTTTAGTAAAAACATTAGCTGTGAAAATACAATTAGCATTAATGAGAAATCTGGTATAGTGTGCTAAATGTATAATTCTTTATTCTATAAGTGTCCAGACTATACACAGTCAGGACAAAACTACAAATTGAAGAGAAACTGATGAACGTGTACAAGCTAGATGTGCACAATCTTATTTCTTCAAATCTAAATGAAAAATTTTAATGATTTCAACCTTTTAAACTTACAAATGTTATGTCAGGAATCCTCATATGTCTGCCCCTATGATGCTACAAACCTTCTTCCGTCATACAAAAGATTAAGATTAGTTAAACATGGAGAAGTATAGACTCAATGCTCTGAAAGTGGTCCAGACAATACCAACAAAAATGGAGCCACGAGCCAGACAAAACTATGGAATTTAATGTACTGCTGAAATCATTCAATGATTATGCCCACGTACAAGAATTATGTATAACAATATAGTAGTGAAAATAATTCAATAGCCAAAAATGAAAGTGTGCTCTTAGAAAATTTACTTGGAAATCAGAGGCTAAGATAATGAATGAAATTAGGAAAATCAGAGACCTCCTAAGGGTCTATTGTTCTGTCATCAACACAGATCAAAGGACAAGCAAAAAATTGACCTCCAGCAGTGAAATGCATAAGGCAGAAGCAATCAGTTGGAACTCAGTTTGGCAGTATTTCTAAGTCGTCACACAGTCCAGCAGTTTATTTTCTCTGAAAACCATGAATCAATAACAGCTCAAGCAAAGGATTTCACTGATGCCTAGTTCATCAGAGTTAGAAACAAGTACTGGTAGCAGGCCAATGAGTTGTTACGTGGCTAAATACTACTGCTTTAGCAAGGAAACTATTTTGTATCAGGACACATGGACAATCATGTTCTTCAAGAATAATCTTACCAAGTAAGATTTACATGGTCTGAACAACCAATCAAGATCTAGAGTGAGGAACCTCTTCAGGGTGAACAGATTTTCTTTTTAGTAGATTGTACTATGGACCAACAGCAGATACAAAGCTCACAAAACATTCTTATAAATAAAGTTATTTTATTCCACCAAAGAAGGTTCCAGGAATACATAGTTACATCTGGTTAATAGGATAAATGATCCTGGCACAGCCTGTGGCCAGACACCTGTGAGTTTCAACTGAAATCTTAGAAAAATAAAAAAAAAATACTCACTAGAATGCTTTTCTTGGACAAATAGATATTGACACAATACATCAAGCACCTCAGATTTTATGTGAAAGCAAATAAAATTGGGGAGGAGTAAAGCACAAAGTAATTCCCCCGAGTGCCTATGGAAATCAGGCTCATACTCTCATTTGCAGTCTCACAATCCTAGGTGAACCCAACTTCAAATTATTCAGTGAGCTCGTGGATTTAATGAAAAGTTATTTTCAACCCAATTATCAATTATACTCCAGAGATTCAAATTTAGTTCAAGGGTGAGAGCCCCAGGTGAATCAACTGTGACTTTTATTGTTAAATTGGGTCAATTATTAGAGCTTTGAGATTTCAGAGCTACCCTAAATGACATGCTACAAAATTGGTTAGCCTGTGGCTTGAGCAACGATGTCATCCAATGTAGATTGCTTGCATAAGTTAACATAAATTTCAAATAGATAATGGAATTAGCACTTGCCATGGAAAAGTACTGTAAAAGTTTCAAAAGAGATGCAAAGCACTCAAATTAGTGCCACGTGCCAATTAGACTAGATCCTGCAGCCAGCCATGGTCCCACAATTGTCAAGTGGGGAACAATTTCAGTCACCCACGGGACAAAAAGATACAGCAGAGGCAATCAGATAGGAATTCTTATAGTGGAATATTACCAATGTTGAGGTAACTACATACCTCATTCATGCAGATTTAAAGAAGCTAAGTGTTATCATTATCACAAGAGAGGGCATTTGAAAATTGTGCAATGCTAAGTCAAGATCACTGAATAATTGATCAGCCAAGTTGTTACAAGTATACGATGTGAAAAAGCCTAATACTTTTTATTATGATATTCACTCTTTAATCCAGAAGTAGGCAAGCCAGAGCCTATTACTGTAGCACTCATGTAAATGGGAAGCCTCTTAAGATGGCAGTGGATACAGGATGTCAGCCACATTTCAATACCTAAGAGAGGTAGTCTGTGGTAACTTGAGACCACAAATAAGGTCATCAAATGCATTGTTTAAAGAGTGATCTTCTTTATATCAATAAATAATGAAGTTTAATAATAACAGTAACTCAACAGAACAGTAATAATTATGAAAACAGGAACAGCTAGTAAAGAAGTCTTGCTTGCAAAATACTTTCTTGCAGACTGAAAAGGCCTCCAAAGCCTGCACATGTTCAATCCAACAGATGACAATAAAACAATTACATGGGAGAAAAAATTAAGATGAGTCACAGTTGAGAGATGGAAAAGGGGAGAATCCAGGATTTAAGCAAGTGGAAATGCATATAGACTATCATAAAAATAGACATTTGGTAGGGTTGAGATGGAGTTGTGGGAAGGCAAAAAGGTAGGACACATGGCAGAATTGAAGGTTGAGGGGTTACAAAGGATCAAATGAAAGATTTGGAAAGGGTCACTGAGGGCTACGTTTTCCTTGTGATTTCAGCTTGCAGCCTTTGCTGGCTCTTGCTGTACCTTACAATATCCCTCTTCATCCGTCTCCTGAAAAATGCAAAGGACAAATGGAAAGAAAGAGTAGTGAAAAGCATTCAGAAAAAGACTGCATAACAAAAGAAAAAAAATGAAATTTAAAAACAGTACAAACTCATAACAATGCCAAGTTGACTGTATTTCTGAAGATTTGATTGCCTCACTTTGCAATTATGTCAAAAACTTATCAACTGCCTATATATTAAGAATATTCTCTTCACCCTTTTAATTTTCATTGTCATCTTCCTTTATACTCTCATTTCTTACCAGGCTGTTAATTTGCTTAGTGGAACTGGAAGAAATTACTGTTATTGTCTGCAGCTATAATCAGATTCATTCACCCTTACACACATCTCACCATCCTTTTGAATACTTTGGAAAGATTCCAATCAGTATTTATTCATTAAGTTTCTTTTTCTTCCTTACTCTACAATTAATTCTCTTGTTGATGCATTTAAGGTCATTTTTTTGTGACTATACCTATACTAGTTTAATGAAATATGTTGTGTTAGTCTGTATGTCTTTCAAGATGATCCATTTATTCTGTATTGAGGTAGTAATAAATTATTATTTCTGTCAACCTATTTTAGCTCTTCCACATAGCCTGAATGTTGACTTTTTAAAATCATATCTCCGATGGCTTGATCCTTGGTAATCCAAATTATATTGAACCATCACGATAACTATGACCAAAGATTTCAAGACTTGCAGCTTCAATGTGCATTTGTGGTCACTCACAATTATTAAGTATGTTTAAAATGAGCTTGATAAGATTTTTTAAAAATTGATGGCATTGACATTTTAATTTTCTCTTTCTCTTTTGGTCACATTTGTCCCAAAACTGGATAACCCTAGCCAAAGTCAACAAACCTTTGCATGGTCCTGTCCCAGTCGTTATGATTCCCATGGCAGGTGGGGCAGAAAAATTCTGTCCTATATTTGTATAGGATTGCTAATCATGCCTTATGCCATGATATTACAATGAGGCAAGGCAGAAGGCAGACCAGGTACCAGTGCAGGGAGCGAATGCAATGCAGTTACTATTATTTTGCACTATACTCTACTAAACTGAGCTAACCCATCCTGACGTTTTAACAAAACAGTCCATTTTTGTTTTTGTGTAAAAGGTTATAAATTGGATTAAAATATAGCATATTTTCCACTCAATTATTAATAAGCTATTTCTATAAAGGAGGAAAGAGAATATTCTACTTTGCAGTAATTATACGATCACAATGTTAAGGTTAGCTATGGAAAAGGACAAGGAAAATTTGGAGTAAAAATAATTGAAGGAGGGCCAATTTCAATGAGAACAGATCTATCCATGGTAAATTGGAATCAAAGGACTGGGTCTTTTCCATCTTTGTAAAAATCCTGGAAATGATCCAAAATCCTACATCCCACTCCAAAGATAGCACTTCCTGTCTTCTTAGAAGTGGGATTGAAGTCAGACCAAGGTCCAGAAACAGCCATTTACCCCACCAGCTGCCTCCACTGAAGTGTGATTTTGGAAGGCCAGGAGTGTGGAATATGGAATGTGCAAATCAAGCTGGGTAAGAGGAGGTCTGAACTTGATAGATTCTTATGAATAGGCAGGATGCTTCTTTAGAGAGGCAATTTTCAGATTCACAAGGAAACTGGAGTTCAATGAAGAATTCCCCACAGTCTGTGCACTGCAGAGTGCACTAACATAAATCATATTAGAAATCTATGGGTAGGATCTCGTCCTGTCTGGGAGGATGGCAGCATAGCACTGAATGGGCCACTGTGTATGCACCGACCTGTTGTGCCGAGATTGGTGCATGCACAGAAGCCCCTGTCTGCCAGCCTCCCGATTGCTATCCAGCCCTCTGATTCCCACAATGCCGGCTCTCCGGCACCCGCCTCCCATGATGCGAATGCTGGCCTCCCAAACATGGCTTAGCCCAGCCTTGACTCTCCCTCCCTGAGCTCCGCTCTCCTGATCACCCACCCCCACCTGCCACCTCTCCACAGTCCTGACCCTCCCCATAGCACCAGCCTGCCCTGCAGACCAGACCCCCTCCCCAAGCAAGCTGACTCTCCCCCCCACCTAGACGGCTAGCCCTGATTGCTGGCTTCCCTCCCTTCCCCACTGATTCCAACTCCCCATTAGACCCCAGCCCTTTGGACATTACCCAGTTGGCACTGCCCCATGCCTGGTGGGCAATGCCAAGGTGCTTCATGGGCATTCATGGCAGTGGCAAGAGCCACTGCCCAGGCAGCACCCCCATCGCCAAAGCCCTCTGGAGGACCCCAATTGTTCTCCCTTCACTCCAGCAGGATCAGGCCAATTGTTCCCTGTAAGTGGAGAGCTACTGTAAACCCCACTGGAGTGAAATACTCCTGGCAGGGGCAAGAGGCTAGCAGATCCAGGTTTGAAGTCTCCAGGTCCGCAAATTGTATTTACATTATATTGAAATGTCCTCTTTGATAGGTAATGCAGTTCCATTCCTGTTTCCGGACTGGAATTGTTGGTGCCAGAAATCCAGTGCTGGGAGATGCACTCAGGGTCAGACACAGCATAGATCATGCTTATCTAGCCCTGTGCTAAAAAGTTAGTGCAGCAGAATGGGAGAATGTAAACATTAAATGTGAACATGATTATGCACTGTTTATGTACGAACTCATTGAAACTGTCAAGCTGTAAAACAGGTTTCCAATTATCTAGGAATTGTTGAACTCTCAAGGAAATGTCCAGCTGCCATGTAAATGTTGACGAGCTGTCCAAATCTGATTGAGCTATCCAGGAAGTGTCAAATCTATCAAAGCTGCCAATGCTATCCAGGAAGTTTCAAACTTGCAAAATTTACCAGGGAATAAGAAACCTATTAAGGAACTTCTGTGGATATTATACGAGTTAGTATGGAACAAGCAAGGGCATGGAGGTGCTGGAGGCATGAAGTTAGCATGAGTTGGAGCTTTGGGGGCATAGGTGGGTAGAGGACATTACATTGGCATAGGTGTATTCAGGCAGTGGGAGTGGATGGAAAAGCCAGTACGGTGGCATATTGATGTTGGAATCATGGCAGAATAGAATGTGAGAAGAGTGGCAGGAAGGGGGAATGGATGAGACCTGGAGAGATATTTCTGTTTATTATTATTTCTTATTTAAACAGTGGGGCACAAAGGCATCCAACCAGCCTCAATTCCTCAACTGCTTTCCCTGACTCCTTTTTCAGCTTCCCCCCTTTGAAAATCCCATCTACAGGCAGTCATTTTTAATTATCATTTTCACTGAGCCAGGAGATCCCCATAAACAGTGAACACAATCCAAGAACAGAAATCTGGGGAAAGATTGACAGGTAAAGCACTATTGAAAAAATAGGCTGCCTTTAAAGAGGAAATGTTTTGGGTAGAGTCAAGTCAATTCCCACAAGAGGGGACAGTTGAGAAAAGATAACTACTGCCTTCCTGACTGATGAAAGAGATAGAAGATATTTGAAGCAGTATACAAGTAACAGAGATATTGGCATATAAATGGTAAAAGTGTGTAAGAGGAGTGGTGGGGCTGATTAGGAACCAAAAATAAAATCTATACATGGAAACAGAAGATATAGCTGAGGTACTAAATCAATACAAATATTAGAATTAGAAGCAAAAGTTGACCGTTCAACACCCGAGGCCTGCTCTTTCATTCAATAAAATCATGGCTGGGGTTTTCCCAGCAAGTGGGCCAGGACACATCAGTGGGGCATGAGTCTCCGAGGCACTTTTCTTCAGCGTAATTAACTCCAAGCCAGAAATCTCACTGAGCTGATTAGCATATTGAAATTTGAATTTCAATATTATTAGCCGGATCCAGATGCTATTTTCTGGGTGCACTAGCATCTCTTCCCTCTGCCAGGAGTGGCGCCCACCAGCAGGGTTCACAATAGCTCCTGGCTAAAGGGGAATAGGCATGCTCATCCCCCCTTGTGGGACAGAAGTCATTGAGCACACTCCCATTCCCATCCAGAGGGGTCAGGAGCAAGAGAGTTCTCCTTGGATTGTGCCAGCCTGGGACCCTGGCACTGCCGAAGGGCAGACTGACACTGCCCACCAGACACTTTGGCACTGCTGAAAGGGCAGAGCATTATGGCGGGTCTATTTAGGGACAAGCGGTAGTAAGGGGGACATCCGTGCCACTTTGTAAGTGGGATCAAGGGGAGAAGGAAGGAGAAGGCAATCAGGAAAGCAATCAACAGTGGAAGGCTGTATTTCTGAATGGAGGGCTGTGACAAGTGGCTTTCCTCAGAATCAGTGCTGGGACTTTTGCTGTTTATAATATATAATGATTTGGAAGAAAATGTAACTGGATTGATTAGTAAGTTTGCGGATGACACAAAGATTGATGGATTTGCGGAACATCAGAGGAAACAGCAGGATATAGATCAGTTGGAGACTTGGACGGAAAGATGGCAGATGGAGTTTAATCCAGACAAATGTGAGGTAATGCATTTTGGAAGGCCAAATACAGAAAGGAAATATACGCTAAATGGCAGAACCCCTTTAAGAGTATTGATAGGCAAAGAGATCTGGGTGTACTGGTACACAGGTCACTGAAAGTGGCAATACAGGTGGAGAAAGTAGTCAAGAAGGCACATGGCATGCTTGTCAAAATTGGCAATCATGTTGCAGCTTTATCAAACCTTAGTTAGGCCACACCTGGAATATGGTGTTCAATTCTGGTCGCCACACTGCCAGAAGGATGTGGAGGCTTTGGAGAGGGTACAGAAAAGATTTACCAGGATGTTGCCTGGTATGGAGAGCATTAGCTATGAGGAGAGGTTGGAGAAATTTGTTTTGTTCTCACTGGAGCAACAGAGGTTGAGGGTAGACCTGACAGAAGTCTACAAGATTATGAGACTATGGACAGAATGGGTAGTCAGAAGCTTTTTCCCAGGATGGAAAAGTCAATTACTAGGGAGCATAGGTTTAAGGTGTGAGGGGCAAGTTTTAAAAGGGATGTATGAGGCAGATGTTTTACACAGAGAGTTGTGGGTGCCTGGAACTCGTTGCCGGGGGTGATAGTGGAAGCAGGTACAATAGTGACTTTTAAGGGGTGTCTTGACAAGTACATGAATGAGATTGGAATAGAGAGATATGGTCCCCGGAAGGGCAGGGGATTTTAATTAAGTTGGGCAGCATGGCTAGGAGGGCCAAAAGGCCTGTTTGTGCTATAGTTTTTCTATCATTCTATGATTCTCCAGTTTTCCCACCTGTTGGCTATTATTTTTGTTTTGGGAGAATCCTGGTTCATGTCTGATTGGATTGTGCCCCAAAGTTATTTTGCTGCCTACCCACAAATCCTTTGACTCGCTTGTTAGTGAAGAATCTATCCACAAGCGCCTTAAAAATATTAAATGACTGTCTCCACCACACTCTGGATAAAATAATACAACAGACTCACAGCTCCTCATTTCCCTGGCACTGCCCAATAGGCAAAATGCCCATGCCCAGCAGGCACTTTGGCACTGATCATCAGGCATTGGGCAATGCCAAGAGGCAGGGCCTGTTGTGGGCAGGGCCTAGAGATGATCAGTGGAGGTGGAGGGTCCCACTGCCACCCTGGAGAAAGAATCAGTCTAGAATGGAGTGAGGGTAGCAATTGGGGCAAGCTGGGGGTGGTGGTGATCTGCCAGGAGTGCTGACTCTGGGGAGGATCTCACCCTAGGGAGGAGTTAACAGAGGGGGTGAACTGCTGGGTGAGAGGGATGGGGGATTTGCTACTGCTGGGAGTGGAATTGAGGTGGGCTGTACATCAGGATGCCCTTGGGTGGGAGTGGTCAGGGCTGGTCCGGGAATTATTGAGGGGGTTGTGATCTGGCCATGGGGTGGGCTGGAAGGGCAGCACTTTGGGGGTCCCAAGCTGGCCAATGATCGAGCTGGCCAGCAAACGGGGAATATGAGAGATCAGGGCCTCTGTGCATGCATAGAGTTTCAGAACTGTTAGACTCTGGCACAAATAGGCCCCACACTCCCCCAGGTTTTAAATGAAATTCCCAACTGGAACCTCTGAAGTGCACAGAGTGCAGAGATTCAGGTGAGAAGCTGAACTGAGAAAACAGTCGGGATTTAGAACAGTTCTCCCAACAGTTCAGCACTTTTGGGAGAATTGCAGCCCAAATCTCCAAGCTATCTTTATCCTGTTGGATCCTTTAACAATCCCCAGCACTATCAGCAACTCCACCAACTTACATGTCATCCGCAAACTTACTAATCAATCACCCACATTTTCCTCCAGATCATTCATATACATTACAAACAAGAGAAGTCCCAGCATTAGTCCCTGCAGAACACCACTAGCTAATGGTCTCCATTCTGAAAAGTACCCTTCCACTGCTACTGTCTGTCTTTTATGATCTAGCTGTTTCTGTATTCATCTAGCCAGTCCATTCCAAATCCCATGTGATTTTAATTTTTGTATCAGTCTGCCATGTTGGACATTGTCAAACGCCTTCTTGAGGGGGACAGTCAATCCTCAGCAAAGCCTGCAAAGAACCAGTTAATGAGATACAGCAACTTCAGGACTTCCACATTAATCTGTGTTTATGCTGAATCCTAACACAATGGTTTGGTTCAGAGGGAGAATGTAGTGAACATTGACAGTTCACTGGACCAGATTCTCAAGCTTACCAATAAAATTGAACTATTTCTAATTTTATATAGAATTACATAGCATTTACAGCACAAAAATAGTTCATTTGTCCCAACTGGTTTTTGACTCAGCAGAAGCCTTTTAAATTTTTCTTTCCAGCCCTCGTATCTCACTATTAAATTTTCTTTCATACACGTCATCAATTTCCTTGAAAGTATCAGTGCTGTCAGCTTCAATGTGACAATAATTCAACATTTTCATTGAACTCTATGTAAGGACATTCTATCTAAATTCTCTATCATCTCTTAGTGGTTATCTTACATTTATGGCCCCCTGTTTTGATTCCCCCAGTAGTGGAGACAATTTCTCTACAAATCCTGTACTGAACTGCTTTGTAATTTAAGGACTTCTATCAAGTCTCCTTTGACTTTTCCCAGTGACTCAAATTGTCCAATCTTTCCCAGTTGATGCATCTTTTCAGTTCTGATATGGCCTGTTTAAGATGCCAGTGATGCCTGCATCTCATGAAAGTATATTTTAAGAAACCTCTGGACCCATCCAAACATCGGTCCTGCCTGTCAGCTTGCTAATAGCATGTACAATTCCTATTACTATGTTCATGCCTGCTACACTGTAGCACTGCCCTGTAGCACTGGTTCAGAAGAGCCATAAAAGAGGGCATCTCTTGTCACCAAGCAGCCATCTGTCCTTCATCTTTATTGCTGAAATAAAGAGAAAATACTGGACTGACACAGTATGGCTGGGATTTTACAACCTAGCTCAGGCAAGGCTTATAAAATCCTACACGAGGCCAACAAAAAATTCTATTCTGCAAGCCTCGCCCACGTTTATTCCAGGATCAAAACAACTCTCAGGTTGTAGCTAGCATTGAATTTGAGCTGTACAATTAAGGAAACAAACTTTTCGGCTTATACAAAAACGGGGTTTCATTTGGGACAGAGGCCACATGGGCACTAGCTATAGCCTTAAAAGCGCAGGAAAACCTGGCAATTCCAAGAAATTTAATGACCCTTCAATCATATGAGAACTTTATTTGAATGAATTGAACTGCCTTCGCATAGAAGGAATTGTATCTTTTCCTAATGGAGGAATTCACAGAAAATTGACTGGACTGGCAAATGTCCCCTGTGCTTTTTTTGGAATTAGATTGTCACATAGAAGTTGAAAGCAACAGTTGTTTTCTTTGCACAATCTGAGCTGTCTATCTAATGGATCTTGATTGAAGATCATCTGTAACAATGAACTGAACTCCTCTAAATCTTCCCAACTAAAGCACATCATTTTTAGACAGAGATCCTGGGAACAGTCATCCAAAATGCCTCTTCTGCTGCATGGGTGCTGCAGCAATGGGAGATTATGTAAAAGGTTAATTATGCAGCACTTAAATTCTGGTCAGAAATTCACTTGACGAAACAATGGTTTCCAAGGTTATCATAACATGCTTGCAGTGAGTCCAAAGATTTGACCAAGAGTCTCCACTATTCCTTTAAGCTCATACTTCCATCCTGATGAAAAGGTGCTGTCAAACTGCACCTTTTTGGATTGGGGCACACTCTTTGGCATTATGCAACATCAAGTTCAATTGGAAGGCAGAACTCATATTTTAGGACCAATGAAATCACCCCATCATAACTGTCATTTGAAAAAGCTGTGATGTGGAGATGCCAACATTGGATTGGGGTAAACACAGTAAGAAGTCTCACAACATCACAACATCAAGAGCAGCCTGACAAAGGAGAGCGCTCCAAAAGTTAGTGGTGTTTGCTACCAAATAAACCTGTTGGACTTTAACCTGGTGTTATGGGACTTCTTATTAATTTGAAATAACTGCCATTGGCAGAGTGAGTATCCCCTGGAACCCAATAGAATTTAAGTTTTTCCATAAAAATCCAGCATGTTTTGGCTGTTTCTAAACTGTCTGGCCTGCAAAATGTGTATGTTTCAATTCACACCCTCCTCTCAACTCAATAATTTTGGAGTTCATAAATACATGTATGATAAAGCATTATACAATCATTCTCAATAGAGTGGAAATCATCTCATTTATAAAGTTCACTAATGCAGGTTTGATTTGAAGCAAGGTTACCACATCTACTAATTGTGCTACTACAAAAGTTTCATCAAAATTGATTTAATGGAGCATTAACATGAAAAATGTTACCCTTTTAGTTAGTTTTTGTGAATGAATATTCATCAATTTTGGGAGGGGCAGCAACCCTCAGATTGTAGAATCTGTTAGCGTGGTTTTTTGCTCCCACCCATTTATTTACACTTATTGAGAAAGGGAGGAAATTATGGATCCAGATTTTGTGTTCCCTCTGTAACATAAATGAAAAGCCAGAAATACCTCTGCTTGAGCTAATTCCAAAGAATATTGTACAGTACTTTAAAAGCACATATGGTGCAGCAAGGACTCATTTTATTCAATTGCACTCAGCAAATCATTGACAAAACTTATCCAAAATTACTTTTCAACAAGATTAAATTCATCACACAAAAAATGTAACAGCATGAAAATATAATATAAGTAAAGCAAGATGCAGCAATGACATTGTTTTCATTTTAAAGGTTCTAATTCCATTTCCATGACATGGCATATTTTATCAATGTCCTTGATGTACTGTTGGTTTTCAATGAGTTTTGAAACATGTTCTCTGTGCAACAGATTAACAGCAAATATGAATTCATGGCAGCAATGGTAGATTTAGGGATCTTAACATAGTAGATACTTTAAAAAAAGGAAAATTTCATTTTAAAAATATTTTTCTTTGTTAATAGGTATGTTAAATAATTCAGCATTATCCATGAGAGTGTGAGGACAATTATTTTCATACATTATTAAGCCAACTATTTCAATATGCAGAAAAGAACAGTAGTTGACATTGTTCATTTTTGCCTTTTGACTGTATTTTCTAATATGGAGCTGGACTTTACAGCTCCCACCAGGTACGTTTCAATTGGATGGCCCACCATCTTCCTCCCCACCCCATACATTGAGGTAGGCAAAGCTACCACTAGGATGCCTGCCCATTGACCTAATGAGTCCATTATATAGCTAATTAATGTCCACTTAGGACCCTCAATCCACCTCCACTGCCATAATATATTGGGCACTGGGCAGTGAGTAGGAGTGCAAAGGATGCTTTTTCACCACAGTTGGTGAAAAGAAGGGAGAGACTTACATTAAGGATTGCCCTGTTGTATCAAATATCATGCCCACCTCACTTGCTCACTTTATACCTTCTGACCTGACCTCCAGAACCTGCTTCCCCTTACACCCGCCCCTCTTGAGTACTTGATCCTTCCCTACCAATAAAACCCAGGATTTAATTGTCTCCAGCATCCATGGCAATTCCTCTTGCGACTGCTTGTAGTCTTGGAATCCATAGCTTTGGTCATGGGAGCAACATCAGTGATGAAGGGGTTTGGCTGGACCAAAGCAAGTACGAATCTAAAGAGATGAAAAACACTAAGCATTGACCATCCAGCAAAATGTCTTCAAGAAATGTGTTTGATATTTTTAATAAGAATCGCAACAAAAGGTCAAAATCGCAAGGTCTGGCACTGCAGTCAGAAGAAAGGCTAGGGCTTGACTCGGACGTACTTTCAACACTGGACAAGACTAGCTGTGTTGCGGATTGTGTTTTCAGCCCATATCATTTGATATTGTTGAAGGTTTGGGACTGTAGTCAACAAGGAGAGTCAGAAATGGTCAACATGATTCATGAACCCACAACATTGACTGGAAGGATAATCTGTGTAGGGGATGGTAAGTTATCAGCCAGATATGAGGGATATTGGGCTGAGTTTCAGGATAATTTAAGGGTAACAACTAAATTCTGAGGAGGTTTAGGTTGGAATAAGGTTTTGTCCTTTGGTTTTTCAATGGAGGCTTTTATTAATAAGTCATTGTTTTTATGTGTTAATGGGAATCGGAAGCAACTCGAGCTAACCAGTCAAGCATTGTGCATTGGAATTTGCACTAGAACAGAACCGTTGTATTATGTCATTTGGTGTTTTTTTCCTATTCAACAGGATTGTGGTTGCGCCAAAATCCTGTGCCTATGAAATTTGTCATTTATAAAATCCTAAAGGTAGGAATCAACAGGAAGGGGCGCATTGTACATCCCCCAACTGATCCTGTTACCTCGACTTTCAAATGGCCTGTGACCAAGTTGGATCGATCCTACTATGCATGATTTATTTTCTCACCACTTTTTTTTTTAAATGCTTTTGACATTGAGGAATGCTAACATTGTGGGATTGTATTTTTACACTTCAGATACCCAGTCTCAGCATCAAAGAAAGCTGACTTAATATCATGCTTCAGCTCCCACTTCAGTAAAGCATCCTCTAATGCAGTGTAACATTCCAGCTTGAATTTGCTATCAATTTAATGGAGAAACTAATGACGCTCATCATTATTTATGTGTATATGGTACAGCAACTTCAGGCAATGAACATACAGGTACACAGTAAAATGCTGTTGTCCACAAGTTACTGGCAAGTTGCAACATTTTGCCATTGGCTTCATCTTGCCCTTAACTTCACATGTTTTAAGGGGCTTCACCCATTGACCGCATAATAAACTGGAAAGCAAATTTTTGCCATTACAGACATAAGTACCCTTTTAGTGACATGATGAGTGTTGACGTCAGTCAATAAACTTCCCCGGCACTAAACATACTCCGTGTTTGGTGTCTCATATCTTTAAGTTTTGAAATTTTGTCAGGAAGTTTTAGAACTCAATTTTTCCCTTCCTGTCATGAAATCAAATTATGCACCCTTTCTCTATTTCTCTTTCTGTACCTATATTAATATTGAGTTCAGCCCCTTTAGTTCATTCTTCTTCTCAGTCTTTTCTTTATTTCCCAATTCTTAAATATCGTTGGTAAAGAGATACTCTTGTTGTCCTGTCCACTCCAGGCCCATGACATCCTGGGCATAATTCTCTGATCCCACCAAGATCACAAATAGAGCCAGATGGAGCCTAAAATACCAAGGCTGACAGGCAGTCAATTGGATTCAGTAAGAGCAATCAAAGAGACAATTAAAGGAGACTGACTGACAGCCTACAATTTTCCAATCCAATTGTCTGATTCCAATCAATTGTCACTGCACTCTTGATTTGCCGAAGGGTCTTTTTTGTGCTGTATAACTCTATGGGCCCGATTTTACCATCAAATTGCGCCTGACTTCGGGCATAAAAACTTGGTAAAGTCAGACGTGGTTTGAGCAGCACGATCCATACCCACTTCCATGCCAGTTCCCCCTCTATCAAGGGCCAAAAATGACTGCAATCGGGACCGCACCTGAAACGGATGCGACAGCCATTTGCATGCATTTAAATTGACTTAATGTGCTGCATGCCCAATGTTACTGCCACTTCCCCCTTTACCACCATGTTCCCCCATCCAGAATCAGCGCGAAATACACATGGTTCATAAAAGTCCGATTCTAGCGCTTCTGTTAGTGAGGAGGTAAGTGCCAAGATTCTGATGGCTCTTTGCTTTAGATTGGTGGGAGGGGAGGAGGTGAGTCCAATGACTCTCTGCTTGAAATCGGTGGTGGGCGGGAAGGGGGAGTCCACTGCCACTCTGCCTGTGATCAGTGAGGGGGAAGAGGACAGGGGCCTATGGTAGGTCTATGTGGAGAGGAGTTGGGGGTAAGGAGGGGCTGGAACAATGTATGTGAGGGCCAGGGAGAGGCATTATCCGACTCGGGAGCAATGTGGCAGGGGAGCTGCATTCTATCACTTTTTTTGCTGCATATGTGTTGGAGGCGCCAATCAGGACTGCAGGATTTTGGGCCGTTAAGCCCCACCCAAGGCTTCTGCAGCATGATTCAGAATTGCTGTTTTTTTCAGGTAGATTATGTATGGGGGCAGCTGAGAATGGGTCCAAAAGTTGGATCTGAAACATTCCCAGTTTCAGCCCAGCAATTAAAATCAAAATGGTGAAATAAGACCCTTTGTGTCCAGATGGTGTGAAAGTGAAAAAATTCCTGATCCATTTTTTGGGCAAGTTTTCACACCCAATCCTACAGATTTAGGCATTGAAAATATGGACTAGCCCATTTCTAGCTGCCACATGCACAGCCTGTGCTTAAATCTGTGTTTACCCCAGTTCAACACCGGCATCTCGACATCATGTGCTTAAATCACCAGCTAGCCTGCAGAGGGGGCTATTGCACATGTGCAGACCTCTGATCACGCTCATGTGCAATTCCAACAGCAGACGTCTTTCAGGCCTCTGCAATTGCAGGCAATTTCACAAACTTACCCTCCCCTGTAATTGCGGGGACCCATGGCCGATCACAAACACCATACTACACAGACATATAGCCCCTAATTCCAGCCCTTCCACAGCCAAACCAATTGTCTCCTCCTTACCCCAACAATTGCATGGAGAGTGGCCCCTGTTCCAATTGCGATGCAGGGCAGCAGCAGGCGTCTCTCCCTCCCTGATCTGATCACAGGCAGAGTGCACAATGGCTTCCTTTCCCCTCCAGGTCAGCCTGTCTCGGCTGGTCCCGCCCCCATAGGTCCCATCCCCATAAGCCCTGCCCCAAAAGGCCCCACCCCATATGTTCCATAGACCCCACCCACAAAGGCCCTGCCCTCCCATAGGCCCCATCCCCCATAGGTCCCCAAAGGACATTACTGAGGTGCCAGGCTGGCGTTGCCAGATTGGCACTGCTTAAGGAAAGACACCTCCTTGGCTTCTCTTGGGGGGACCTAAATGGCCTCCAGTTCTACCGACAAGGCCAAAGCAACTGTTACTATTTATGGGTAACAATTGTTTTCCTTGCCGGAGAGAACTGGAGAAATTGAGCATTGGGCTCACTAATGCCATGGCAATTAACGTCAGAATAAATTACCATCATTTATTCAGCTCTTGTAACATCGCAAGTGTCAACAAATCAGGTGCAATCTTGATTTCTCAGCTCTCACATGATTTTACCAGCTCGCTCCACCCATCGATGGGCAGGGCAAGCTGGCAAAGATCTAGCCTTTGACTCTATGATTGGGACAGTTCAACTTCCTGGAGATGGATGCCCAATGACAGGCTGGGATCCAGTTCTCCAGACAGGCTTTTTGCATGTTGACATGTGGGTGTAGCCATAGGCCACCCAAAGAGAGATTCCTCCACCAATACCCTAATTCCTCCCACCCTCACAGTGATGCTCTTTTTCCATTTTTAAATATGTTGGTTGGCAAACACATTCCAGTTGACATGCCCTGTCGCTAACTCCTCCTTTACTGCAGATTGCTGCTTCTCTGACGCCCAAAGGCCTGTGATTGGTCTTTCAGCTTTCAGAGCCTGCCTCTTGACCTGAATAGGATGGGGAACCAATCTCCATGCCAATTAAAGGATTGGCACAGTCTCAATCACAGTAGTGATTGGAGGGTGCTTCAGGGCCTGAAAACAACTCTGTATCATGTCTGGCAAAGATTGGATAATCACTTTGTGGAAAATCTGTGCTCACTCTGCAAGCATGAGCCCAATCTTCCTGTTGTGTGCCATTTTAACTCAGCACCTTGCTCTCATGAACACATGTCTGTGCTGCTGCAGTGCTCCAGTGAAGACCAGAGCAAGCTGGAGAAGCTGGAGAAGCAGCAGCTCATCTTCTAGTTAGGCTCAATGTTGTGTTCGGCAAATTTAACCTTTCTCCTCCATCTTAACCCCAGTCCCCCCACCACCACCAACCACCCCCCCCCCACTTTCTTCTCTTTTTTTAAAGTATTTCATAAATGTATTGCCTCAATGCAAAACAGTCATAGAATCATAGAACCCTACACTGCAGAAAGTGGCCCTTTGGCCTATCGAGTCCGCACTGAACACAATCCCACCCAGGCTCTACCCCCATATCCCTACATATTATACCCACTAAATCCTTTCTTTACTCAGAGGGTAGTAAGGTCATGAAATCTGCCTGCAGCAGTTGTGGACTTGTCAAGTTTAAGGGCATTCAGATGGTCAGTGGATAGACATATGGATAGCGTTGGAATAGTTTAGGATAGAGGGTCATAAAATTGGTTCCATTGGTCGATGCAACATCGAGGGCCGAAGGGCCTGTACTGCACTGTAATGTTCTATGTTCTATGTTCTAATCCCTCTAACCTACACAGCCCTGGATACAAAGAGGCAACTTCTTAGCATGGCCAATGACCTAACCCACACATCTTTGGACTGTGGGAGGAAACCAGAGTACCCGGAGGAAACCCACGCAGACACAAGGAGAATGTGCAAACTCCACACAGATAGTGATCTGAGCTGGGAATCAAACCCAGGACCCTCGAGCTGTGAAACAGCAATGCTAACCACTGCGCTACTGCACTATCCGTCCCACTCAACAGGTAATCTGTTTGTTCTTAAAGTTGCTACTTTATGTTGCAATTTATTTTAGTGTAACATTCTCCCTCCTTTCTGTTCCAATGGAAGGTTTATGATTTGAAATGTACGCCAGAATTTTACTGCCCAATGAGCTCCTGACCCTGACCTCCCAGGGAAGCCTCAAAGGTCTCTGGCCCTACCAACAAGGCCATCATGACAGATTCCCATTGATGAGGACTGTACGTGATCCATATTAGTGAGGACCTTCCCTGACAAGGCCGCTAAGATGATTGCATCCCGGGCTCACTAATAATATTTATACCAATATTATCGTTGATTTATATTACAACCAGCTTTGTGCATACTCCTGCCAGATATCTGGGAAGATCGTGAGAGGTGAGAAAACAAGTGCAATTCTGATTTTTCAAATCTCTTGCAATCTTATCAGCTCACCCCACCTATTGACTGGTGGATGGAGAAGGTAAGATCGCTCCCACAGTGGGTTACTTAAGATAGATATGGGGAGGGCAGAGGGTTATAAATATTTGGACTCTTTTCCCACGAAAGCAGTGGAGGCTGAGTCATTGAATATATTCAAAACTGAGTTGGACAGATTTTTGACTAACAAGGGAGTCAGGGGTCATGGTGAGCAGGCAGGGATGTAGACTTAACTACACAATTTGATTATCTATGATCTTATTGAATGATGGAGCAAGCTCGAGGAGTCATATGGTCTATTTCTGTTCCTATTTCTTTGTCCATATCTTTTTGCTTTCCAATAATTTTTCCAATCCTTACCATAAGTGAACAACAATCCAACGTGGATAGAAGTGGCTAAGACAAAGATAGAGAAGTAGTAGAAGGTTGAAGGAGGGTTAAGCAGACAGAAACAAAAGGCAGGAGAGAGAAGCAGAAGGTGACTGAGGGGGATGCAAACAAGAAGACAAACAGAAGGGTCAAGGATTAAGAGGAAGTGATAAAGGAAAGTAATAAGTTCAAAGGAAGATGGCAAGAACAGTCAGCAAGAGACATGCATAGATATAGACAGTATGAAATAGGGTTTAAAGAGAAGCAGAATGAGAAGAAGAAAAATACACACAATGATAGGAGAGCCAGAGGTGAGAGATCAGAGATAATAAAACGGTAGCCTTTTCACACACACCACAATTATATATCGACAATGAAATTAAAATGAGTGGGTTTCTCTAACAGGTAGCCAATTTGCAGTAATAAAAGTAAAATACTGTGAAAGCTGCAGATTTGAAATAAAAACAAAGAGTGCTGGTAAAAGTCAGCAGGTTTGGCAGTATCTGTGAATAGAGAAAGAGAATTTCTCCACATCCGATATGACCTTTCATCGTAAAAAATGAAAGGCATATTTTGCATGTGTGAGTTAGTTAAAAAAGTTACCATCACCGAATCCAGGAGATGAGATAACCTGCGATGTAACCATGAAACAACAAGTGAGGTTAGATTGCCAGTTGTAGAATCGGGATTAAAATTGCCAGACAAGGAAGCCATTTAATTTTCCACAACTTAATGCATCAAGATGTTCCTGACACCTTTAAGCTGCTGATTATGATGCTAAAGCAGTATTCTATGTAAAACCAGCTTTGAGTTTAATCTTTCAATGAAATCTCTGAATTCTGCTCTGCTAAGGAAATTAATTTGACAGATCTAAACCACATCACAAATTAACATGGATGCTATGACCTGCAATAAGTTTTGCAGAGAATGCATGCAAAATCAGGGTATGATTTCCAAATCTTTACATTCAATGGGTGTTTCTTTTTTTAAGTGATGCATATTCAGTATTTCAAAAGGGTAGCAGCAGCAATTAACACCCCAGAATATCACAACCACATGTGCTCATGAATGTACAAAAAGGTCATACTTAACTGAAGAGTGGGTGTAGTCTCATGGTCATGCCCCTGTTAGTGAGAAGGTGAGTAGAAAGAGAGTCACAAGGAGGCCAACAGAGGCAGAAATTCTGAGAGAAAGAAAACAGAAGCTGGAACACTTAAATTTAATGATGAAAGAGAGAGAGAGAAAGGAACAGTAAAGGGAAACAGCTTGAACAAAATAAAAGAAGAGGCGGAGAAAGAAAAACAAATAGAAATTGAGAAGAGCAACACAAGCCTGAGGTAAAAACAGAATAGAACAAAACAAAACAGAGATTAAGAAAGCAAGACAAAGAGAGCAAAAGAAATGGAGATCAAGAAAAACAAAACGAGAGATCAGCCAAGGGCAAATTTGAGAAAGAAAATGAGAGGATTGAGAGATCCATTCCAAAATGAACACTAACAGGCCCAGAAAGAAAACGGTTAAGAGGAAAAAATAATGAGAGAGAATGAGGAAAGATGGCAAGCAGAAAGGGAGAAAAATGAAGACAAACAAATAAATGTTATTTACTTTTAGCACACTGGTACGCATTTAATGAGGATTAATCTTTTTTTGAGTGGCCCCATGGGATTTCTCAGTGCACTTTCTTCGAGCTTAGTTGCATTACAGCTAATGCACAATTGAGCAACCAATCATAATAATGGTACCAAATTATCCATTAATCCCATCCTCCTCAGTGAGCACGTACCAGCTATAAATAATGCTAAAATTATCAGTCCATCAGTGGAGTGTGCAAATTGCAGCACTCAGGAAGGGAGAGATAGAGAAATGTTCATTTTATTGATGATGTCTTTCAAACAATTTTGGATACATGAGAAAATACCTTCTCACACCAAAAAATAATTATAAACATGAAGTAAATACCTTAACCCAGATTCAAGGTTATGTGTGTTAATCACATTGTAACCAAACCAAATCAAATTAAATTACTGAATGGTAAAAGGAAAATTAAAAATAGAGATGTTTACTGATTTCTGAGGGTGTCAGAACAAGTTGAGAAGACTGATATATGGGATCTTTGGATTTGTAAGAAGAGGCAGAGAGCTCAAAAACAAGGAAGTTAAATGAAACGTTTGTAAAACTCTAGTTGGGTCAGGGCAAAAATATTGTGGTAATGACTGGATGCAGTTAAAATCAGGACATGAAATATTTTGAAATTGGACTTAAACCTGCCATCTCAGCAGGGTGCACAGGATGTTCCATCAGAATCAGTCCAGTAGCCAGAGAAAATGTCAACAATGATTCACCTAATCCTAGCCTTTCTGAAGGTTGGAATTTTAACCCGCTTTTTTGCATAGGTGAATGGGTTATCACAAAAAGAAAACCCAAGTTCTGCCTTAAATATGCAACTTTAGCTCTAACAGGACAAACTTGCCCAGAGCTTGAAAAAACTTACCCAGAAACCTTAAGAAATCCAATTAGGCAAAGTATTTTCAAAAAAATTTTTCTTCAGCTCTCCTGGCCCAGATCTTGCTTCATTCCCTTATCCCAAGCTGATGAAAATTGGGTATATCATGGATGGGGCAAGGAGTCAAGGAACTGGGTCCCAACTATTTTTTTAAAAGTCCATGGAGTCTCCCAACTCTGTGAAAATCCAGCCCGTTAAGTCTGGAGTTAACAAAGACATGGATGATTATTTCAGCAGCAAATGAGCTGAGGCAGGTGAAGAGTAGAGCAATGTTAACAAGGTGTAAGTAGGCAGACTCAGTGATGACGCAAATAGTTGGAATCTCATCCCCAAGTAAAGTATGACATCAGTGTTGTGAATGGTCTTGTTTAATATTGGCCAGTTTTCATAGAGACAGAATTAAGCAATGGCTAGAAAATGGAGTTTGTGACAGGAATCAAAGACCTGGGTGGGATTTTTCTCCTTCTGCGTAATATTTGGTCTGATGGGAGTCAGCATGCTGCTCACTGGTGACATGACCTTATGGCCCTGCTATTGTTTCTTGTTGAACGCACCACTCGCTGCTGGAAATCCGTGAAGGGGGCATGTCTTTGGTAGGACCATAATATTTTACTGGCATTAACATCAGCGAGATTTTAGCAAATGGCTTTTGTCTTCCCAATATTTAGTTGGAAGAGATGTCTAAGCATTGAGAAAATAGATTGACAATTTCAAAACAATGGAGGCATTTGAGAGAGCTGGGTTTTGTCAGCCTACATGGACAAACAGACATGATGTTTTCACATGCGCTACTGGAAGGAAAGGATGTTTTAGAGCATTGTAGGACCTTGATCAAGTTGGTTTCATACAAGGACAGTTGCCATGGGTTCTCAGCCATGAGCTCTTGCTGAGATAATGAGCAATCCAAAAGCAGGGTAGAGACAAAAGCTGCTTCTTTCTTACGGCAGAAGTGAATATTAGATTACAAAATCATGGACTGAATCACGATCACTTGATTGTAAATCATTCAAGAAGCACATCATTTTATTGCAATTGGAAAATGCATTTACGATAAAGACAATAAATCTTGCTGCTGTGCCAGGTCACCAGCGCCATTAATTTTCAGCTTAAGTGGCAATAGGGAGAAAGTCAGTGTTAAGAAAATTTGCGATTGCCATTGACTTTAACGATAGTGGAACTCTGAAAACCTCTCACTGTTTCCGGTAATTATTTTGTGGCGTAAGTTACTTATGTAATAATTTCCACTTTCCTTTTCATGGGTCCTATAATATAGGTTGTAACCCTTCAGGAAATTCTGTGCCAATGTTAAATTTAATTTCCAATTCAGACTGGGGGTAACAGCATTCCTTGTAATTACAGAATCACCAATTTTAAGAAGTATGGCAAATAATCATCATTTGGAGTCAAGCATGCAGAAAAACGCCCATCACGAGGTCATCTACCAGTGTTCCAGTCATTATTACAAGAGTGTATTCCTATTTTGAGATCATCTGCACTCTTCCAAATATAAATTGATGATTATTGGTCCACTGATCAAATATGATTTATATAATTGCCATGTGCAATGCTTAGAGATAGTTGCACCAACAGCAAGCTTGGTGATAAAGCACAATTTCAGAACATCAGTAACATTTTATCTTCATATTACCAACTTGTTTTCAAATATAAAGTATGCTTTATTCATAAAATAGCTGAAAGAACATTACAGACATTTCAAAATGGCCATCATACAAAGTGCAAAAATATCCAGTTTCTCTGCATACATCATGTTGCGCTCTAAGTGCTTCAATACAGTCAAAGAAATGTTACAGACATTTCAAAATGATCAATACAAATGGTGCAATGGTATTTAAGGTGTTGACCTAGATCAAGTTGCACTCTAGGGTGCTTCTATACAATTGCAATACATTTAATGTTCACTATATACAGTCAACGAGCCATACAGCCCAAGGGTGTTCTGTACAATCCCACTCCTCTCAGTTCACTAGGCCGAAAGATCTAAGACAGCGACCTTCCCCATTGCATCTCCACGTTGGCTGTCCCAAGGTTCAGCATGCCCCTGAGCAAATAATCCTGGGTTTTGGAATGTGCCAGTCAGTTAGGGACAACTCCTTGCTGGAAGATCAGCAAGTTTGAGGCAGACCAAAGAATGTCTTCCGTCAAGTTAATAGCTGATGTTTGTCTCAGTATATATCCCTGGTAACAGGCTGTATAGCTCAGGGTCCTGCGTCATAAAGCTACTCAGAATGAATTTAACAAAAACCATCTCATCTCTCTCCAGACTTCCTTTGCAAAGGTACAAGGAGGTGGACAATGATCTCTTCCCCATTGCCCTCATGTCGAACTTGTTTGAAAGTTTTGGTAATGAGGCATTCTGCCAAATGACTTTGACAATCTGCTCAGAGAACCATCTAACAGGATCTCACATTTTGTTTTCCAATAGGGCCTCTAGGACATTACATGAAGATCACTATCTGATGGACTTATGGTCAAAGGGTATTTCTCCACACAAATTCTCCACGAAGGACAGGTGATATGGCACCATCCAACTACTTAGAGTGTTCTGCAGCAGCATGGTCAGACTTCTCCTTCACAACCCGGGCAGGGGGAGGCAGGTAGAACCTCAGCATTTAGTGACATTTGCTTCCTGTCTGACTGAAGGGATTTCAATTTAAGTCCACAAGAAGAAAATCAAGTAATCCTTGGAGTTTGTTTTGGAAACAGTTTTTAAACTCAATCTAAAATTTATAAAATATCATCTTCGAAACAGTTTTTCTAAAAATCTGTAAATACACAACTGTGACCCATAACAATAAGTAGTCTCAACAATTCCTTACCCATTGGGAGATAAGAAAGCAACCAGTGATACATGACTTTGAATTGACCATGAATATGGTAATACATCTTCATTTCTTCATTACGTAGGCAAGTTTCAGGAGGTTTAACAAATGGATGCTGGTGCTGTCATGTTTAAGTGCTGATCAAAAGTGGGTTATTTACATATTGTAGGCATCATTCACCTCTGCAGACAGAACTATACCCAAACATCAAAACCTGTCTGAGTTAAACCATGAAGTGAACATGTTGGAGCTAACTTCAACATACACTGACATCGTTGCCAATTTTAACAACCCTCTGCACTGCATTAATTGCACTCCTTCCTATTAAAATTGCCCCTTGTATCTACCATAAAAAAGAGATGAGAGAAAAAAATGAAGACTTTCCAAATTCTCATTAGTTAAAATATTGAGATACCTTCTCCAGACTGTCACTTTTAGAATGAGACTCTACAGTGGGTTGGCTGATATATGAGCAATCTTGAGAAGACAGAATAGAGTTGAAAGTAACATTCAGGAATTTCAGAAAAAAATTATCTCCCTAGTCACCAGCAATAATAAAAATATAACTTTTTTAAACCAACTTTAATTAGATTGTTAGAATGTCAAGCTACTAATGCAAACATGTCAAAGTTTGCGAGTAATCATGAGTAATATGGAAATGATTCTTTGGAATTCATCTTGAATATTTTCCAATTTGTGCTTGCTAAAGGGTGAATCAATTAACTATTTGTTTTATCATTATAATCAAGGAATTCCTAAGGAAATCTAGACTCTTGCCCATTGGGAAAGAGCCGTGCATTTGTTCAGCTATGTATTATAGATTAAAGCAGTCAGAAATTAATCAATGACAGCTCAGTAATGTTTACCATATAATTTCTTTATATGTTTAATTTATGTCCACATCAGTGGAGCTAGGCCATTGGCAATGAATATAAAGCTACAGTACAGCAACAAAATCATTGAACAGTGGATGCTCTATTAAATGTATCTTGAATAGCATTGATAGCAGGATATGCAATAGAATTATGGCTTAGTTAAATTAATTAAAGAGATGGATCCAGCAGAAAGATTAGTGAGTTAAAATTGAGAGAAGTGGGAACGGTACAGGGAAGTCCATGATGTAAATTAACCCCCAGCTAATTGCCATTGGACAAACCATGTTAAACTTAGGGCTAAAACCTGCAGTTAAAAAATTCTCCCATTCCCAGAGTCTTGCATTTCAATTTACATTTTGTTTGTTGACAAATGAGCTTAGATGATGAACACAAAGGTATTACTAGTGACAATTGTGAATCTTTGTGAGTTAGGTAATCATATTTAATAGCAGGAAGAGTAAAATACAAATGTGAGTTGCACCAACATTGAATTTATACTTTCATCTAGAATAATTTAAAATGCATTCATGAATAGGTGGGTTTATTTTAATGAGATGTTGCTAAAAATAACTATTTGCAGAACCTTGATTATGACACTCGATCTATTAACAAAATTCTTACATTAGTGCATAATGTTATATTGAAAATGAAATTACTTTCTGGGAGTCTTTTTAAAGCCTAATTTCAGCATACAAGTGCTGTTTGCAATTCAATGTTGCTACAAGAAGCATTTTCTCATGACTGCATTGAAAAATAAGTCTGCAGAGAAAAAATGTAATTTGTGAGCTTCATGGAATTCCTACAGGGCACAGAGAGGCTAGTTAGCTCATAACCCTACATATTTACTCTACTAATCTGCCTGGCACCTAGAGGCAATTTTGGACCGTGGAAAGAAACTGGCGCACCCGGAGGAAACCCACACTGACACAGGGAGAGCGTTCAGACTCCGTCCAGACAGTGACACAAGGCTAGAATTGAACTTGGGTCCCTGGTGCTGTGAGACAGCAGTGCTAACCACTATGCCACCATACTGCCTACAAATTATTCACACTGTCAAAAGTGTTTTTCTGTTCCTGTCTGTACATTAGTAAATAAAAGAGGGAGCAGTTGGAACTTTGATTTTCTTCCTGTGAAATAAGAGAGATAACTTCAAGACAAATCAGGTATAATGAACATAGAAACATAAACCTAGAAAAAAGGAGGTGGCCACTTGGCCCTTCGAGTCTGCTCTGCCATTCATCACAATCATGGCTAATCGTCCAACTCAAAAGCTTAATCCTGCTTTTTCCTCATAATCTTTGATCCCATTTGCCCCAAGTGCTATGTCTAACAACCTTTTGAATACATAACTAAACTTCACGTGTAGGTAATGTTATAAACTCAAACATATTTATATACATCTACAAAGTCTAAGTTACAGTGGCTCTGAAATTCATTTACATGGCACCATGCAGAGATACCAGCACATTTTCTGCCCAGTCTGCACAGATGAACGGAATGGCACTTTACAGTGCTACCCCTACATGCTCCTGAAAAGATTTAATGAGCAAGATCAGCGATTACACACATCAATATGCGGTTACAACACTCAAGTACTAAAATATTGGCAAACAAACATGCAGGATACACTTTCCTTATTCGCTCCAGAAACAACAAATGCTCATAATATGGGCAGAGCATGAAGAAGTGGTGACAGAGAGAGGAATATGTGAAAGTAAGGACAAGAAGGAGTCCTTTCCTCAGAGCGCCCTATTCTGATGGTCGACTAGTAGCACTGGTCCTAATTTAAAATGAACAAGGAGCATTGCCTTGGGAGATATCACTTTGCTAAGGACATGATATGTCATATTGTTCATGCTAAGCTCAAACCTCAAACGGCTGAAAACAGACTGCACAATAGCTGTTAATCTTGTGTCTTAAATCTCTTTGTGGGTAACAAGAATTCCAATTTTTTTATTTTAATCAAAATGTCACTGGACCAGACTTTAGTACCATCTCTGAAACTCTACTGCCTTGCCCGCTACGGCATCCAAGAGGGCAAGGGGCAGACAATGGAAATGTCCATTGACGTCGGGCGGGAATTACCAGTCTCACTCAAGTGAGGCTGTAGAATCCCACTCCAAATGCACAGACACGAAGGTTGGGAAAAAGGTTGGTGAGTCCCAAGCACAAAGAGCCATGTGGGAACATGATGTAGTGGCATTAACAAAACGTGGCTTATAAGTGGCATTGTTGGGATGCTTAATATTTGAAGAAAGTGTTCAAGAAGAAAGAAGGAAATAAATGTGGAGTGGTAGCACTGATTAGGGAAGATGTTGTAGTTTTGATAAGGGAAGATGTCCTTAAGAGGATAAAAAGGTGATCTATTTGATTACAGCTGATCTTGCTGGGTATATTCTATAGGCATCAAAACAGTCAGAGAGGGATTAAATAAATAAATCACAGATAAGTGCAAGAACTATAGAGTGATGAGATTAAAGTAATTTAATACAGAGCTATTGACTGGGATAATGTTTGAAAGAAGAGTAAAAGGTAGAGGAATTTATTAAATTTGTTGAGAAGAATTTTCATTTCCCATCTATTCTTGTCCAGCTAAGATAAAGGTGATTTGGATCTGCTGGGCAAGGGTCAGTCGAGAAAAGCTTGCATAAGAGTGATTATCGAAGTGTATGGTTTAGATTAGCTATGGAGAAGAACAAGGAACAATCTACAGTAAACTTCTAAATTGGAACAAGGTTAATTTGAATGGGATGAAGGCAATCTAGCTTGGGTGAAGTGGAACCAGAATTTTATATAAGAACCCAAGAACACAAGAAGTAGAAGTAGGCGGCCATATATCTCATCACGGCTGCTTTGTCATTCAATATGATCATGTTAAATCCTGAACTTCAACTCCACGTTCCTGCCCATTCTCCATATCTTTTGAATCCCTGAATGAGCACAAGAACACAAAATATTGACATGAAGCACTGTAATGGAATAATGAATGATTTTAGAGAGAAGGAGGAGCTTCAGGTGTAGGCCAGGCACATACTGAAATGTAGGGAGACAAAGTCAGCTCTCTTTGGAAGACAAGGGAGACAGAGGATATGATGAAACTGAAAAAGAGAGCATAGTCTCATAAATTCTTCAAATGAGAGCCAGGCCAGATACAATCAGTTGAGAAGGGAAGTGAAGAGGAAAGTAATACTGGCAAAGAGAGAATGTGGGAATATAATGGCATTTATAATGAAAGGGAACTCAAAAATGTTCTACTGGCATGTGAACAATAAGCAGAGAGAAAGAGAATAGCTGGGTAATATTAGAAATAAGGTGCTTAGATGCTTTGAGACACATTATAAGGTTAGAATATTTGATGAGTACATTGTATCCACATTTATGATCAAAGTGGATACTGACAAAGTATTGACAGAACCTAAGACATTAGAGAAAATAGACAGAGTGAGAATTTTAGGAAGTATCTACTGGAAATTCTGGCTACACTTAAAGTCACTGGACTAAATAGTTTGTATCCCAGGTAGCTAAGGGAAGTGGGACTGGCTATAGGGAAAGATCTTGCCATAATCATCCAATCTTCTCAATGCAAGAAAGTGCTAGAGAATTGGAAAGCTGTGAATTACACAAGGAAGGGTCTAAGGACATTCTTAAGTATTACAAATTGGTCAGGTTAACCCATCGTGAATGAAGTTTTGGAAAAAATAATCAGGTAAAATTACATCAACAGGTACATGAAGAGGATTATGATTTAAGGAAAGCCAGCACAATTTATAAAAAACAAATCATGTTTGACTAATCTAATTAAATGTTTTTTTGTGAAGTAACAGAGAATGTGATAAAAAGAAAGCAATGTATGTTGTCTACATGGATCTTAAAAAGGTATTTGAAAAAGAGCCACACAGAGGGCTGGCCAACAAAATTGAGGCGTAAGGAACAGGAGGTCAGGGTCAAATTCAATTTAAAAAATGACTTAAGGACAGAAAACAATTAAATAGTTATTTCTCACATTGGAGAATGCAGACAGCCATTTTTCCAAGGGTCAGTACTTGGTCCACTGCTGTTTTCTTTGATATATATAAATGACTTAGCCAGAAGTGTTGGGTTGGTGATCCATCTTGACCTCAGCCTGAAGTCCCCAGCATCGCGGATGCCAGTACTCAGCCTGTGTGATTCACCTCAGGTGATATCAAGAAAAAGCAGAAGACACCAGATACTGCAAAGGCTATGCGCCCTGATAATATTCCAGCAGTAATATTGAAAATTTATGCATCAAAGTTAGCCTCACCCCTAGTAAAGCTATTCCAGTACAGCAACAATACTGTCATTAGAAACGGGAGAGGAGAGGTCACCCTGTTGGGAGTCTTTTATAGACCTCCTAAAAGTTCTAGAGAGGTAGAGGAAAGGATTGCAAAGTCGATCCTGGACAGGAGTGAAAGCAATAGGGTAATTGTTATGGGGGACTTTAACTTTACTAATATTGACTGGAATAACTATAGCTCTAGCTCGTTAGAGAGGTCAGTTTTTATACAAAGTGTGCAGGAAGGTTTTTTGATTCAGTATGTAGATAGGCCAACTAGAGGTGAGGCTACATTGGATTTGGTGCTGGGCAATGAGCCAGACCAGGTGTTAGACTTGGAAATTGGCGTACATTTTGTGATAGTGACCACAATTTGGTTACGTTCACCTTAGTGATGGATAGGGATAGGCACGAACCTGGGGGCAGTAGTTATAGCTGGGGGAATGGTAATTATGAGGCCATTAGGAGGGAATTAGGGTGCATAGGTTGGACTAGGAAACTACAGGGACTGGGAACATCTGAAATGTGGAGCTTATTCAAGGAGCAGCTACTGCGAGTCCTTGATAAGTATTTCCCTGTCAGGCAAGGAGGAAATGGTTGAGTAAGGGAGCCATGGTGTACTAAAAAAGTTAATTCGCTGGTTAAAAGGAAAAAGGAGGCTTATGTCAGGATGAGGCTTGAAGGCTCAGTTAGTGCACTGGATAGCTATAGATTAGCCAGGAGGGAGCTAAAGAGTGAGTTGAGGAGAGCTAAGAGGGGACACGAAAAGACTTTGGCTGATAGGATCAAGGAGAATCCTAAAGCGTTTTTTAGATATGTTAAGAATAGAAGATTGGTTAGGGCAAGATTAGGGCCAGTCAGAGACAGCAGTGGGAAGTTGTGCGTGGAGCCTGAAGAGATTGGAGAGGCACTGAACAAATATTTCTCTTTGGTATTCACGCAGGGAGATGTAAATGTAGTTGTGGAGAACACTGGGATACAAGGTTGTAAACTGGAAAGTATTGAAGTAGATAAGGAGGAGGTGTTAGATATTCTTGAGGGTTTGAAAATAGATAAGTCCTCTGGGCCGGACGGGATTTACCCTAGGATTCTCTGGGAGGCAAGAGAGGAGATTGCACAGCCTCTGGCTCTGATCTTCAGGTCGTCGTTGGTTACGGGTGTGGTTCCGGAGGACTGGAGGATAGCGAATGTGGTCCCATTGTTCAAGAAGGGGAAGAGAGACCTTCCAGGGAATTATAGGCCAGTGAGTCTTACTTCTGTTGTGGGCAAAGTATTAGAGAGAATTATTAGGGATAGGATTTATAGTTATTTAGAGAGAAATGAATTGATTGGGGATAGTCAGCATGGTTTTGTGAAGGGTAGGTCGTGCCTTACTAAACTTATTGAGTTTTTTGAAAAAGTGACCAAAGAGGTGGACGGGGGTAAGGCAGTTGATGTGGTATATATGGACTTTAGTAAGGCAGTCGATAAGGTGCCCCATGGAAGGCTTCTGCAGAAAATGCAGATGTATGGGATTGAGGGTGATTTAGCTAATTGGATTAGGAATTGGCTAGCTGATAGAAGACAGAGGGTGGTGGTTGAGGGAAAGTTTTCATCATGGAGTTCGGTTACAAGTGGTGTACCTCAGGGGTCTGTTTTGGGGCCCCTGCTGTTTGTAATTTTTATAAATGATCTGGATGAAGGTATTGAAGGATGGATTAGTAAATTTGCAGATGACACCAAAGTCGGAGGAGTGATAGATAGTGAAGAGAGGTGTTATAGTTTGCAGAGAGACTTGGACAAGTTGCAGAGCTGGGCCGAGAGGTGGCAAATGGAGTTTAATGCGGAAAAGTGTGAGGTAATTCACTTTGGCAGGAATAACAAATGTGTAGAGTATAGGGCTAATGGTATAACTCTTAATAGTGTTGATGAACAGAGGGATCTTGGTGTATATGTGCATAGATCCCTGAAAGTTGGCAATCAAGTCGATAAGGTTGTTAAGAAGGCATATGGAGTCTTAGCTTTTATTGGTAGGGGGATTGAAATTCGGAGCCGCAACGTCATGTTGCAACTGTACAAAACTCTAGTGCGGCCGCACTTGGAGTATTGTGTGCAGTTCTGGTCCCCCGCATTATAAGAAAGATGTGGAGGCTTTGGAGAGGGTACAGAGGAGGTTTACCAGGATGTTGCCTGGTATGGAGGGCAGGTCTTATGAAGAGAGGCTGAAGGATTTGAGGTTCTTTTCATTGGAAAGAAAGCGACTAAGAGGAGACCTTATTGAAACATATAAGATGATTAGAGATTTAGATAGGGTGGACAGTGATAGCCTTTTTCCTAGGATGGAGAAAGCTAGCATGAGGGGACATAGCTTTAAATTAAAGGGTGGTAGTTATAGGACGGATGTCAGAGGTCGGTTCTTTACCCAGAGGGTGGTAAGAGTATGGAATGCCCTGCCTGCTGCAGTTGTAGATGTGCCAAGTTTGGTGGCGTTTAAGAGGTTAGTAGATAAGTTTATGGATGAAAAGGGAATGGTTTAGGTTAGAGGGTCATTGCTTTTTCTTAATTGGTGGGCGCAACATCGAAGGCTGAAGGGCCTGTTCTGCGCTGTAATGTTCTATGTTCTATCTATCCAGTGATGGGGAAAATTGCCCAGGCACGTCCTGTCCTCGCAAATACAAATCATTTAGTCCAGTAACATTAAGTGTAGCCATAAGACAAATCCAACCCGGCTACTCTCAATCATCAGCAAAGTGATGGAAGATGTCATTGACAGTACTATCAAGCAGAACTTACTCAGTAATAACTCAGGTTGGGTTCTGCCAGGGTCACCCAGTTCCTGATCTCATTACTGCCATTATCTAAACATGAACAAAAGAGTTGAACTCAAGAGGTAAGTTGAGAGTGACTGTCCTTAACATTACTGCAGCATTTGACCGTCTGCCATCAAGAAATCTTAGCAAAACTGAAGTCATCTGGTCTCAGGAGGAACCCATTTTATTCATTGGAGTCATACTTAACACAAAAGAAGATGGTTGTCGTGGTTGGCGATCAATTCTATCAGAGTTCCTTCGGATAGTGTCCTAGGTCTAATCAATTTCAGCTGTGTTAACAATGACGTTCCTTCCATTGCAACGTCAAAAAGTGCGGGTGTTCATTGATTATTACATAATGTTAAGCACCGTTTGCAACTCCTCAGATACTGAAATAGCATATTTAAATGCAGAACTACTTCGTTAACCTTGAATCTTGAGCTCATAAGTGACAAGTAACATTTGCAACTCATTAATGCTAGGCAATGACCATTTCCAACAAAAGAGAACTTAACAATGTCCCCTTGACATTCAATAGCATTACCATCACTGAATCCTCCACTATGAACATCTTAGGGGTTACCATTCACCAGAGCCTTAACTGGACTAGCCATATAAATATCGTGGCAACAAGATCAAGTCAGAGACTTAGACTTATGTGGCGAGTAACTCACCTCCTGATCTCCCAAAGCCTTTCCACAAGCTGCAAGCCACAAGTCAGGAGTGTGATGGTATGTTCTCCTCTTTCCAGTACAATGCAGCTCCAACAACACTCAACTAACTCAACATTAGAGATTGGCACTAATCTACCATATTAAACATTCTCTCCCTCCACCACCAACACACAGTAGCAGCAGTGTATACAATTAACAAGATGCAGTGCAGCAACTCACCAGGGATTCTTTGACAGCACCTTCCAAATCCATGATCTCTACGTCTGAGGTGGCTCTCAGACTATTTTGACCTCTTAGTATGAGTATTGTGCCATCATATAGCCTCAATCTTACTTTTGAGGGTTTCGTTATTAGATCTGTTATAAACCACACTAATGTTAAGTGTGAAGGCATTTTAAATTCAAAAGGATAACTTCGAAGTTCATACTAAGTTCAACTAACAAGTTCATAATGGTATACATTTTTTTATTTTGATACTTTGTGAGGAGCAATGTACAATCCATTGAGGAAACAGTTCAGTAATTTTGTGAACAAAAATCATCCTTAGTTGCCCAAAGACAGTTGAGGAACAACCACATTGCTGTGGCTCTTGAGTCACATGTAGGTCAGACCAGGTAAGGATGGCAGATTTCCTTCCCAAAAGGACACTAGTGAATGGGAGGGTTTTTTTGACAATTGACAGCGGTTTCATGATCATCATTAGGTTCTTAATTCCAGGGTTTATTTATTGAATTCAAATTCTACTATCGGCCATGGCAGGATTCAAACCCAGGTCTCCAGAATTTTAACTGAATTTCCTGGATTAATAGTCCAGCGATAATATCACGAGGCCATCACCTCCCCATAAAGAATATTCATTCACTTAAAATAGAAACAAAAACATGCTTACAATAAGGATTATAATATTCTATGACACTTAAGGATATTAATGGTTATACACATAAAATAAAGGAAATTTGAGATTAAATTATCCCTCGGTCCCCAAATCTACCTTTGTTTTACGTGAACTCTGAGACACCCATTTTCCCCAGCAACATGCAATATTAAGTAACACTGTGAACTAAATGCAGCATGCCCATGTCTGGGAAACAGTCTTCTAGTTCAGCTTTGGTGGAAAATAGCTGCTTCTCTCGGGAGCTTCCTGCAGTTCTGATGTTAGCTGTCTCTCTTCCTTGTTTTCCTGTTCCCCTGTTTTATGGTTCTACGATCAGACCATTTCTTTCTCTTTGATTGCATCCCTTCTGGGGAGTCAGCTTTTGGCAGGTATGCATTAATTTTCTTATCTTTCCTTATTGAAGTTCCACTTCTATAGCCCCATTGTTTTCTCTCATTACTTGTTTTCCATTGATAGCCTAATTTGTACCCTATTATTTCTCCAGCCATCTAACTCTAATCAATTCCTTGTTTTTTTATTACCTTTATTTTCCCCTGGGGCGGCATGGTTGCACAGTGGTTAGCATTGCTGCCTCACAGAACTAGAAACCCAGGTTCAATTCCCTGCTTGGATCACTGTTTGTGCAAAGTCTGCACCATCTCCCTGTGTTTGTGCAAGTTTCCTCTGGATGGTCCAGTTTCCTCCCACAACCTAAAAGATGTGCTGGTAAGGTGCATTTGCCATGCTAAATTCTTCCTCAGTGTGCCCGAACAGGTGCCAGAATGTGGCAACTAGGGAATTTTCACAGTAACTTCATGACAGTGTTAATGTAAGCCTGCTTGTGACTAATAAATAAACTTTACAATTCTTAACAGACCTCAATGTTGAGCCATTTCCCACAGGTCTATGAAGATCATGATTTGCACAGTGTACCTATGTGTATATTACACTTCTTGTTGGCTAGATATTCTCCTGTTACCAACCTCATGGTGCATGCACTGGACATTCATGACCTTTGCGACCTCCTCCTATTCCCTTCACAGGATTACTCTCGAGAGCTTCCTGAACACCCCCACCCTGCTGGAAACACAGCCACAATAAGTCCAAATTGTGAAATTGTGAAATTGGGAAGTTCTCTCCTCCCTCTGTTGTGCCTTTGCTTATCGTGAATGGTTAAGAAACAATTTCCAGCAGCCTGCAATGCAATGCTGCAATGTGCCCTTTGTAAGTGTTATATCATTGAAAAGGAAAACCTGGAGTATGATGTTTCTCCCCAGCTTTACTGAACTGCCTCCTTGGAGCATGCAGAGAATGCCTGCACTGAAATAAAAACTGTAGCTACCCCATAGCAGCTACTGGCTATACTATTAGCATGGAAATTATTTGGGTCAAAGGCCTTACCCACCGCAGGAGGCTATGTAGCATTGGGGAAAAAATAATGTGTGTCTTTTCCTTCTTTTTAAAGCAGAAGCCATATAAAATGGGAATTAAAATAAGAAACAACAGAAGTGTTTATTGGGACAGACTGGCAAGCCTTTCTTGGTGGTGGCATCTTTCAGTCCTGTTGGGAGATCCCACCACAGGAAATCCCAATAACAACAGCAGAATTTCCAGTCAATGGTGGGTCACCTTAAATGCCACTAAACATATGGGGCAGGGCACAGGGGGAGGCATGGAAAATCCTACTGTCTGATGTTCACCCAAACATTTCCATCCTGAGAGAGAATTTTGACCATTACACTAAATGCATTTTACTAAGAAATATTGAAAATCATTTGAGGCTCTGAACAGCAAAAATTGGATACTGTAATTGACAAAGTTCATCTTACACCAGTATAGTTAGATTACTATTGACTTTTTATTTAAAAGATGTATGTTTATGATGATCAGACTTGGAAAGTATCCAGTGATAATTATGAGGTAATCTTGGCTATTATTGGCTTTTCATTTAAAGAGTGTATGTTTCCAATGATCAGACTTGGGAAACTGTCAAATGATAATCTTGAAATAAGTGATGCAACATGTGTTCTGAATTATTCAATTGTTCTGAACTATTCCTAAGCCATATTTAATGTCTCTTGAGTTAGAAAATAATTCATTTTACTAATCCTCCAAGAGAAATCTATACTAGATGGAATAATACATCCGACTGATCTTGAAGATTCTTTTAACATCTAAAAATATTCATCAAAATGTTGCTCTGTCTCCAAGTTTTCAACACCAGTTTTAAGTTCAACCGATTTATTTGATAGCAAACTATCAAATAAATCAGTTAGACTTAAACCTGGTGTTGTCAGGTTCTTACTGTGTTTAACCCAGTCTAACGCTGGCATCTCTACATCCAAGTTTTCAATCCAGTTCTTCCCAATGTTAATAACCTTTCTGAGAATAAACACTTGAACAGAATTGTTGCTGAAATTATGTGTGGTGTGAATAATCGGACCAAATTTAATTCTTTTGAAAAGACTTTGGATTTTCAGTTGCCAACTCGGAACATTCTCCTTAAATTACCCCTAACCCTTTAGATGTCGTGTAATCGTCTCCACCCGTCACTTGTGTACACCTGATAGTCATCCACATATGCATCTAGAGGTACATATAATAAAGTGACCTTGCAAAATTGGACATGAACAGCTTAATGTCATTGCCAAACCTGTTTCTAATTATTCAGGCATAAAATGCATTCACATTGGCAATAGCCAATGTTAAAACTGCTTCCTGATGAAGAAATAAAACATAAGGCATGAGGAACAACCATTTTTGTGTTTTGTCCAACTGAGAGCTTTGTCTATCAGTGCTGCATTTTGAGAAATCACAGGTGCAGTCCTCTCAATTTTCAGTCAATTAACTTAAATGGGTGGAATGTCATGGAGTGAGAGTCTGTGATTTTTTTCCATTGTGTGATCCTAATGGGCAGAGCTTCATGCTAGAAGCAGCATTCTGAAAATCAGCCATGCTGTCTAAGGCAATTTTGAATTCTATAAAGAGTAATCAGATCACTAGAGGGTGACTGGCTTTTAAAATCTAAACTATTTGTCACCTGCTGCTCGGTTTACCATGTCTTTTCTCATTCCTTTCTTCCATTCTTTTCTACGGTCTAGAGCTTGGTCCCTCAACCAGTTTTCCCTGATTTTAAAAATGCTTAATTCTTAAAAAAAAATCACCATTTTGTTTGAACATTTGAAGTTGTCTACTACCATTCTACTCAATACATCCTGACATCATTTTAGACTGAAGATGAAATATTAATGTTGTTGATGTTGTTGGGGTTTAACTCCAACCAAAGATTGAATGCAGAACAATAGATCTGGCCAGGCACAGAATGTCAAAAAAAAATCTTCAGAATACTTTGGAAGCATTAGCCAAAAATAAACACAAATTGAATCAATTATGTAACATTGTAGGCAAAAGCCGGTTTACAGATAAGTAAAACTAGGAGTGTACACTGTGGAAGGAGGCAACCCCTGACTTCCCAAAGCCTGCCTACCATCTACAAGGCACAAGTCAAGAGTATGAAAGAATACTCTTCACTTGCCTGAATGAGTGCACTCCTACACTCAAGAAATTTGGTGTCATCAAAGGCAAAGCAACCCACTTGATTGCTATCACTTCCACAAATGTTCACTTCTTCCACCACCAACACACAGCCATGTGTTCCATCTACAAGATACAGTGCTGGCACACAGCAAGGCTCCTTAGAAAGCACCTTCAAAATCTACAACTACTATCATTTAAAACAACAAGGGCAGCAGATACTTGGAAACATCACCATCAGAAGTTCTCCTCCATCACTGACCATCCTCACTTGGAAATATATCACTTTTTCTTCATTGTCACTGGGTTAAAATCCTGCAAATCCCTCCCTCACAGCACTGTAGACGTACCTGCACTTCAAGGACTGCAGAGGTTCAAGAAGGCAGCTCAACACTGGCATGCCCAAATTCTGTTAAACTGCCTAAAGTTTTACCTGTCTCTAGGTCGGTGTAATCAAAAAATACAACTTGCCAGCACAAAGCTTAAACTTGTTCTGCCGTTGAAAAAAATCACTGTCTTTGTTATGTATTTAAAAATATATGAAAACCTATATTCTTACAGGATAGGCTATTTGTCTTCTGACTACCCAGCTACATATAAATAGCAGCATGACGTGGAACGTGTCAGTCCCAACCTCTACCCCGATTCTCCCCCACTCTTCCCCGCCATCTGCCCCCAGCAACTTTGGCATTACAGCACCAATACCAGATGAGGGGTGACACCAATCATCCCTTAGTTTGTGGTGGAAAGCCTGTTGATCTCAACCTTTTTGCCCTCTCTTTTATGAACTTGTACAAGACGTCTCACTTGCTTCACACTTACTTCTCTATTTCATCAGTGTTGTGGTTCCCAAGCAGGATCTCCATGTGAGGAGTCAAGCATTGCAGCTTTAGATGATGCCTCCACCTGTCTGCATTCATTGACACTGATTGTGTGCATCACTCTTTGCTGAGCAGCCAGCAAAGAAACAAATGTTAAAATGAGAAATGTGTCACTCAGGTATCTAAACCAGCACACACCATGTATGATTATGTTTAAACAAGGCACACTCGGCGCTGGGTGCTTAACTTCAGAGATAACACAAATAGTTAGCTCTGTATTCTATGTTACACCAATCTTGTAATGAAAAATTCAACATATATTGCAAGATGGTGTTCTAAAATGAAGCAGATGTGAGCAGTGCTATCTTAGCGACCTTCCTATGACCAGCAAATTTCTTTCTCGCCTGCTCCCAGGTTGAAGGCAGAGGCAGTAGCATTTAATCTTTTATACAGAACTACATTGCAAATACATTGCATAAACAGGATATTTGACACTATATGGCAATGATGGTGCTTATGCATCACTCAAACCTCCTTCCACTCACCTTGATCTAACCCTACACTATACCCTTCTATTCCTTGCCCTTTCATGAGTTATCTAGCTTTATCTTAAGAGGGGATGCAATTATCTCAGCAGTTCATTGGATTGAATTCGGAAGTTGCTATTGCAATCTGCGGAATAAAAAAGTTATTTCTAAATTTTTTACTGGATTTATTATTATCTTAAACCCATAGTCCTAGTTTTGAGCTCCCTTATAAGTGAAAACGTTTCTCTATATCTACTCCATTAAATCCTTTTATGATCTTAAAGACCTCTATCAGGCAACCCATCAGTCATTTCATTTCTGGAAAAGAGCCCCAAGGTAAAGCCTATCTCAACTCCAGAAACAAATCACCTTTTCTTCATAGAACAGCATGACCTTTTATTTGATCAGTTCCCATAATGTATCTGTTGGGCTCAAATCACTTTGAGGCCTCTTTCATAACTGGAAGCCTTCAAGGACAGCTAATAGATCTTTTAGAGGTGATAGCACAAGGCAACACCATACTGGGTAGTATGCTTATGGTGGCTCAACATTCATTATGTGTCATACAGTGTCCATCAGTTGGGAGCACTGACAATTCAGTTGAATGAGTTGGCAATGTGCTCAAAGGTCAGCTCAAATACTATAGACAGGACCTGAGAATTAGTTTTCTCATGGCCAAGATGAGTACGTAATCTGCTCAATAAAACTGTGTCTTATGTGACATGTGAAAGGAAAATAGTCATTTGACGACCTAATGTGTTGATGTGTCTGCTGTGACAAAAATAACCAAATTCTCCCCTCCTCCTGACTTCACTGAAAACGAGAAAGATTAAATGTATAATTTCGCTCAATAGAGTAATCAAAAGCTGTGGACTGACAAATTCTGTGTGACACATATACCCAAGCTCATTTTTAGTGATTAAATCCCCTTTATACCCTTCTTTAAAAGAAATCAGAATTCATAAAATAAAACTGAATATTGAATATGCTGAATTGTAGAGTTGGGAAATGGGATTAAAAAGCTCATAAAACGGCAGGATAATTCATGATTAGCAACTGCCCCTTTGTTGAACTTAATTTCAATCTTTTATCAATCCTTGATTAGGTGTCTTTAATGAGGCTTCCTATTTCTGAATCTCCATGTAAGAATGAACAATGATCACATTAGCCCACGTCACTATGCAAGCTGTGTTTGATCAATGGAAAACTGATCTATACTTCAGGCTATTAGCCGCAGAGGATGGAAGTTTTCTAATGTTACTGAAAAGTGTAGAGAACCTCATCACTTCATAGACCTAACTGATTACTGACTAAAACCAACCAATTTACTTCTTTCATACCTGGGGTTCACAATCAAACATCGGTTTGTTTTTGAAGTTATGACATTCTACAATTCTCTGATTTTATTAAGTAAAAGTTCAGACTGAGAAATGTATCCTTATTTTCAGAACAGGGCCAGCAGTGTCTTTCTAGATGAAAACTGAACTTGAATTAATTATTTTTATTTTAGAAATTTTAGGTAACATGTCACCATGCTAGAGAAGAAAACCATGGAATTACACACAGGAATATTGGATATTAAATTAGGCCTGCATTTTTTATTAAAATGAATACAAACTCAAAGATGGCTGAAAATGTACAGTCGATCACGACCTGAATTGCTGCTTGATGTTTCTCTGAGGGGTAACAGTTTCTGAGCAAGATAATTCTAAAAGCATCCAAAGACTGATTCTATCTCTTTGAAAGGAAAATAATAGTTATCTCATCTCAGGAGTTCCTGTGAGTAATATCTGGGTAGAGTCACGGATTTCATTTTCAACTTGGAATATACAAAGGATGGGTTAAAAACCAGCTGAAAGAGCTGGTCCAGAGTCTGCCTGTGTGTGCTCTGTAAATATAAGCTGGAGGCTTTTCACACTGATAGTGTGTGACACAGTCAAAGCAGCAGCCAATGCTTCCCTTCAATTTTTGCAGGTATATCTCAAATCTCTCTCTTCATGGGGGTGCAATCTTGGCCCCCCCATCTGATCCCCTGGGGGCCCCAATTGCACCTCCCTTCATTCCAGCAAGGTCACCTGCTAGTTGGCCGGATGGTTTTAACGGACAGTAAAATGTTTAATTGTAGACCCAGAACATCCATTCCCTGCTGTAAGAGGTACTACTGAAGATGCATTGGACTCCTCACACAAAAGTTGCATCGGAAGCATCCAAAAGGTTGAACCTTCTGTTGGGCAATTACCCTGTACCCGGAACTCATCCAGAACCCTTTGGATGGTTCTGACTGTCAGCAGAATGGTTACTTGGGAAATGTTAGAATGATTAAAACTATTTCCATCACCTGGGTAACTACGGTACTGACCCCTCGACTCCCTCATTGAATTTCCGATTATCCTTCTCCAACCAACACCCAGCCCCCAACTAATCCCCCACCCCTGATGATTCTCCTGAACCCTGTGACTACCCTTCCCATCCATGACTACCCCCAACCAGTATCACACACGCCTCCTGATGCCTTGTGACCAATCAATACCCCTTCCTACTACGAAACTGCCTTCTCCCTAATCCATCCGACCACTAGCCCCACACCTCTCCTGACCACCCCACCTCCCCAACAATCTGACATCTCCCTATTACTGCACTGACTGGAAATACTTTGGAGCAGCTACATTGTATATTTCTCATGGTCAGGTATCTGAGTGAAAAATTGGCTATTCCCAACAAAGGTACGTAGAAAAGAGAGGTATGGCAATCAAGTGATGACTAACACTCCATGAATGTCATAATTTGTGCTTAATTACAATCAAATTATTGACCAATCAATAGTATTTGTGTTTACGATTTGTATTTACTATTTTACACGTGCAATCTCACTGGAATTTAAGTTCAAATTATATTATGTTACTATGAAGTTTTTCTCAGTTCACTAGGTATTAATTCCCAGAAACTGGGGTTTGGCAAAACAAAACAAATGCAGTTTCCATAGTCTGGCACAATAAGGGAGAAGATTCTCATTCATGGTGTCAACATTTATTGGTGGCGTTACAAGTCATTACTTAACACAAAGACTGAGGAATCAGAGATCAGTCCTCACCTGTCCATCACCATATTGAACAGGTCAGTCTTCAGTAGCATGAATCTACAAGAATCAGAATAAGTTACAAAGTAAGAAGTCTCATTTTCTAAAGAAAATCCCAGTCAGGTCAAAGACCATAGTCACGTAAAATGAGTTTAACTCAGAGGAAAGGCAAAGTTGCAGAATTTATAATTTTGATGATCCAAGAACCAGATCAACTTTGCCAAGAAATTGCCCAGATTAAAAGTAAGATTTGGTTTGATTTGATTTATTATTGTCACATCTATTGGAAAACAGTGAAAAGTATTGTTTCTTATTTGCTATACAGACAAAGCTGTCTTCTGTCTTCGGCCGTCTATCGATTTCAATGTTGACTGTGTTGGAAGTTTAGATTCTGCAGGCACGTTGGTGTGTTATAAGGCCTGCATTGGATCGGCATTGTCTCCCACATCGGTGGCAACTGTGATTTGTCTGATTTGTAACAAAATGTCTGTGTTCATGGTCTGCTTCATATTTTTCCTGCCTTTTTTTCTTGATGAGTGGGATTGTCTTCTTGACAATGCATTGCCAACTTCTTCTGTCCAAAGCATCCTTCTCCCAGGTGTTGACGTCCATGTTAGTATTCTTCATATGGCGCTTGAGCACATCTTTGTAACACAGCTTCTGTCCACCATGTTTTCTATTTCCTTCATGTAGCTTGCCATAGAAGACGGCTTTGGGCAAACGATCATCGCTCATTCTTATGACATGGCCAGTCCACCGCAACTGAGAGGCTGTGATGAGCGATTCTGCGCTGACCGTTCCAGCTCGTTTGAATACCTCCACATCAGGAACCATCTCTTGCCAATTGATGTTTAATATTTGTCGCAAGTGTCTGAGTTGTATCTTGGTTAGTTTCTTGATATGCTTCCGGTACAATGTCATCGTTTCTGTTGAATAAAGTAGAGATGGTAGAGCGGCTGTATTATACACTTTGACCTTGGTTGACATTTTAATGTCATGGCGAGACCAAAGTCGCTTCTGCAAGGCACCAAAAGCTTTTGTTGCTGATTGAATCCTCCTTTCTATTTCCAGATCTGATAAGTTGGTGCTGGTTACAGCGCTTCCTAAGTAAGTGAAGGACTCTGTTTTTCAGTGCTAGCCCACTTATCTTTATGACTGGTGATTGGGTTTCATTACACAGAGGCGGAGGCTGGTACAGGAGTTCGGTTTTGGAGGCATTGATTCTTAGGCCAAAAAGAGTGTCACATCTATCGGTAAACAGTGAAAAGTATTGTTTCTTATGTGCTATACAGAAAAAGCATACTGTGCATGGAGGAGGAAAGAAGAGAGTGCAGAATGTAATGTTACAATCATAGCTAGGTTGTAGAGAAGGATCAACTTAATGCAAGGTAGATCCATTCAAGAGATTGTTGACAGCAAGGAAGAAGCTGTTCTTGAGTCGGTTGGTACATGTCCTCAGACTTTTGTATCTTTTTCCCAACGAAAGAAGGTGGAAGAGAGAATGTCTGATGTGTGTGGGTCCTTAATTATGCTGGCTGCTTTTCTGAGGCAGTGTGAAGTGTAGACAGTGTTAGTGGGTGCGAGGCTGGTTTGAATGATGAGCTAGACTTTGTTCATGACCCTTTGTAGCTCCTTGCAGTTTTAGATAGAGCAGCCGGCCATACCAAGCTGTGCTACAACCAGAAAGACTGCTTTCTATGATGCATCTGTAAAAGTTAGTGAGAATGGTAATGAACATATCAAATTTCCTTAGTCTTCTGAGAAAGTAGAGGTGTTGGTGGGTTTTCTTAACTATAGTATTGGCATGCAGTTGGGGGGGTGTGGGGGGGCAGAACAGATTGTTGGTGATCTGGATACCCAAAAATGTTAAGCTCTTGACCATTTCTACTTCATCCTCATTAAATGTTCAAGAAGATATATAATAGTACTTACAATTATGAAGATGTGGCTCCTGACCCAACTGTCCCCTGACCTAACCAAATGCATCCAAACCCCCAACTACATCCAATTCCCCCATCCTGATCAACCAGCTAGAGCCCTGACCCAGCTACCCCCAATCCCCCTCCTACCAACTGCTCTCCAACCTGATTACCCTCAATTAGCTAACTGTGCTCTCAACCTATCTACCTTTGCATGACATGACTACCCTCCTGACCCTTCCCCCGACTATCAGCTCCAACCTGACTAGCCCCACAACCTGCTAGCCCCCCAACCACCTGATTAGCCCTTCCAATTCCCAACTTTGCTGCCAAATTTGACTGCCCCAAGACTCCCCTCCCCAGTCCGCCAACAAACCCTGCCTCCCCATTCTAATAGCACTCCCCCATTCTACCTGACTGTGCTTGATCCACTATTCCCTGCTCCAACTACTCTTCAGCCCTCCCAATGAATTCCCCCACTCTTCCCAAAATCATGCCACTGAGTAACAAAATTGATTAATAAAATTAATACAATGCATTGTTAAAAGCAGTGGTTATTGCTCCTTTAAGGATCAATTGGCAGAGCAAGGGTCACATGACACATGGAACTAATCAGACAGGAGGGTGGGGAATTACTCTGGTCAGCATGGGTTTCTGTACTCAGAGTCATCTTGGGAGCTGACCGCAGCCATGAGGCTGCAAGCCTCTGTGTAGTTTTACCTGTAAATAAACGAGTTATGTTTTCCCTAAAACTGTGAACAAGCATCTTTAGAAAACCTTTTACAGATTTGAATTAGCCAGACTTAATTTTCTGCGGCAAGCTTCATGAGTACCATCAAAATACACTAAATCTGTCACCTGCTGAATTTTAATGATGAAGTAAGCTGTGAGATGTAATTTTTCCAAAACTATTGGCATTGCACCATTCTGTTCAGTCAGCATCTTTGTGAGGATTTGATTTAATAAAACTTGATTAAACTTAAAATTGACCAATTTCAACCAGCATATTTTGCAAGATCAAAAGACTTTTTGAAGTGGAACAAAACCAGCTAGAAGCTGCAGACTGCCTCATCACAGATAAATAAGAATTACTGGGCTGTGACAGGAGAGAGCAGACTTTCAAGACCATGATATATCTGGCTGAGAGGACCACAATCATAAAATGGAACTCATACAACACACAACTATGCTTCAAAGCTGTGTCAATTCTTCCAGCTAAACCATGACTAATTAAGGAATACTTGCTGGGATGCAAAAGTTAATTAGCATGTGGAACATCAGTATAGCTTCAATGGTTTGATAAGATCAGAGAATATAAGCTGTGAAAAGTTTACAAACTGAGAAATGATATGTTTCGAGTGTGTCAAGAAAATAGTTTGGAGTGAAATAGGGAAGATAATGTAAAACTTGGCTGATCAAAGGCAGAAGATATATGTGAAAGCTCTATAACTTCATGGAGAATGAGTAAATTCTTTGTTTAAACAAAATAAAACTGAACATACCATTAGATATTATAGCTCAAGCTAGATTTTGATAGGACAGTAATGGCCCTGTTGCTGAGTACCCATGCCCATTTTGAAAGAGAAAGTTTAAAGATGGTTGTAAAGAATGATTTGGCACTGCAGCCAGAATTTGGCTGATCATCCAGATCTGAAACTTCATCTACCAAGCCATTTGAACTGGATAGATTGTATTTTGAACTTATTGTGAGATGTGTCATGGAGAACTCTCTTTGAACCTTTTGGTGGAAGTACTTCGAATCTGCTTCGGTGAACTTAGAGTGCTCTGAGTGATTTGTCAATACCTCATCATTCTTGGATCAAAATTTAAGTAAGATCTCAGAAGTGATATCTTGCAACATTTTGAAATTCATATTTAACAGTGCATTTGTCCTTTGCCTGATTTGCACATAAATAAATGTTAGTGCCTCACCAATATTCTTCAATTCAAACATTTCAAATAAAATAAATAAGTTTGCTGGATGGCAATTGTACTTTGCCAGCTGGAGTTTTGTCAATGCAGTGGAGACTCTAACAATGGGCCTGTAAGTTAGGGCTGATTGTAGACCACAGAGTGCCTTCCCCAATGAGCGCTCAAAGAGGCTGCCAAGCTTCTACCCAGTAAAATGGCAGTGGCAGTAGGCCCAGGGCCTCAACTGGCCACTTGAATGGCTCAATTAGCCTCTGAGCAAGAGGGCTGCCCTCCACCTTTCCCTGCTGCTGCCTAAATACCATGGTGTTGTGAAGATGATGGATAGTTTATCCCAACTATCCCTCTCCATTTTAACCCCACTGCCCCACAACTAGTTCTCAGCCCATTCCAGGTGGGCTGATGGAATTTTGTGAGAGTGACTTTTGATGAGTCTTGAAAGATCAGAGATAGATAAAGGCTGCACTTGCAATTATGTGTTATTTAATACACAGGGTACTGAGATTTATTTATAATCCCAAGGTCTTCCTTTTCTCCAATCCTTGGGTAAGCCACAGTCCACCAACTCTGAACCTATTAAAAAATTCTCAGAAACTAAAAATTGAAACAAAAACAATCTTGATCTAACAACTGAAAATACTGAAGGTGATCAGCAGATCATATAGCATCTGTTCATGGAGAGAGAAAGCCGACAGCTCTTAGCAAGTGAGATTTCTTTCCCGGGGTCTTGATTTCAGGGAAAGACCTACTACAGGCCTCACCTCTGCCTAATTGGCTTTTATTTGGGCGAGGGGGGGAGGGGTGGGGGAGTTGGGGGGGCGGGGGGTGTGGTGCGGTTCTTCCTGGAAAGAAACACTACAAGTCTCTCACTAGTTCTCCAAGTGGCAGATAAGACTCCCAAATGCCTCAAGAAGGTTCTGTCCATAACATGGAATTTTTATGCTGCCTCGGGTGACAATGTTGGGAGGCAAAGTGGGCATTTAATGAGGTGGAATGATACCTGAACCTCACCACCTTCCTGCTTCTGACAGAATTAAGTTATAGGTGGGAAGACCCATGTTCAACCTTCACACTCTGCCACCAATTGAGACTAATTAAGGCATAAGGGCCTCATCTCACTGTTTTTCTGGAAGGACATAGGAGAGAGTGTGTCCCCTCAGAGCTAATCCCTAGTCTTGCTTCTGACCTCCTTGTACCCCAATCCCCACCAGCACCAACCCACAAAATGCTTCCTAACATCACTTACCCCTGTTCCTGGTCTCTGCGAGACACAGGGACTTTGAACCCTACTATTCCTTCAGCAGCCACTACCTTCCCTCAAGAACTGCTTGTTCAAGAGCTGCTGGCTTATGACTGGCTAGCAGCTCTCAGTAGGTGAGACCCCTTCTCCTAAGATCTTGATTCCTTAGGAAGATCTGCCCCGCAGATTTTGCAGGTGGTTTAGCAGATCTTCCCAAAAAGAGGCAGCACTGGTCCTCACCAGTCTTCAGCCAACAGACAAGACCCCTGATTCCTCAACAAACACCATGTTTTTCAGACAGACCAGGAAGTATTGGCTAAGAACTATACTGTTCTTAGTAAGTGAGAACACTTACTAAGTGAGAATTGGATACCTACCATCATCTTAACACAGATAGGACCTGTTTTCCACACCGTACAAACTCAGGAAGATGTAGGGTGGAGAAGACATGCTGATCTTAGCAACCAGGACTAGTTTACTAGAGACAGAATCAACTGAGAGTCTGTAACAAGCTGTACCAAGTAAAGACCTAGACATTCCTCAGAACCTGACAATAGCTGAAACAAATGTGGAAAACAGGATCTCAGCTGAAGGCACTTCAACACAGAATAAACCTCCAAATCCCATATCGACTCTGTTTGAGACAACTATGGACAATATCCAAACTCAACCAAAAACACAAGATGGTTCAGTCAACATGAAAAAGCAGAATGCTGAGGTTCACCAACAACTACACAGATATCAACATCCTCCAAAATGTCTAACTTATTGACTATTGTGTTAATTAATTGACCACATTGAGAATTTTGCCTGTTAATGTTATATTGTGTTTTATTTCAGGAACTCCTAATGTAGAAGGGAGAGGAATGTTTCGTGTATTCATGTTTGTGCCTAGTTGGAACAAGGTCACTTTAAGAGTCCAATAACATGATGTGTTGACAACTTCACCAGTTGTTTGCATGGTCAACATCCTATAAAGTAAACACCTTTCCAATAAACCTCTTGCTTCTGGAATGCAACTTTTAAACCACCCAGTTAAAGTTGATGCTCTTGAGGGTTTCCAAAAGGGTTCTCATCGTTTAAGAAGATATCAGTTTTAGCCTTTAGGGTTGGGTTGTTGAGCAAGACCAAGTCAAGGTCATTGTTAAAACAAAGAACAAAGTAAACTACAGCACAGGAACAGGTTCTTTGGCACTCCTAGCTTGCACTGACCATGCTGCCTGACTGAACTAAAACCCCCTACCCTCTGGGGACCATATCCCTCTATTCCCATCCTATTCATGTGTTTGTCAAGATGCTCTTAAAAGTTACCATCATATCTGCTTCCACTATCTCCCCAAGCAATGAGTTTCAGGCACCCATCATCCTCTATGTAAACCATTTGCCTCGCTCATCTCCTTTAAACCTTGCCCTTCAGTGCCCCCTAGTAACTGATTGTTCCACCCTGGGATAAAACTTCTGACTATCTACTTTGTTCATGCTTCTCATAATCTTGTAAACTTCTATCAGGTCGCCCCTCAATCTTTGTCATTCCAGTGAGAACAAACCAAGTTTCTCACCAATTGTTAGCTCTGTACCCTCCCCAAAGCCTCCACATCCTTCTGATAGTATTCTTGCTGTTGGTATGTTCATTGGACTTCAGACATAGCTGTACAGAGTGAAATAAGAAAGCAATATTGGTGCTGCAGACTGCACTCTGAACAGCTCTAACTGCTTCATTTGGTCATATGGAGAAATTCCCATCCAAACATCCATCATGAGTTTCTGTGCTGGCTCCTTTTACTCCTGCTGTCAATGTCTTTGTTTACAATCAACAATCTTTTTATTCTTGTTGACCATTGATGCGTGAAGGAAGTCAGCGGTTCTTTGTTCAAACTGAATGTTCTTTCCAATGAGCTTAAGGGTTTCCTCATGTTAAGGAGATTTGAGAATTGCCTCAATTTCTCATTCCTTTGTAGTTTGGGATGTATAAAGGGAGCAGATTAACGTATTCTAATGATCCTCACTGTATTTTTTAATATTATTAAACCCTCATTTTTGTCAAATAATGCATCTTCTGTAAATGCTTCATCCTTTGTTTCTGGAACCTGAACCACATTTGTTACAGGATGTGGAGCCTTTGTCATTTTGGTCCCACCACAGTTTGTCTGAGCCAAGTCTACAGCTACTTTTCCAGCTTTTTCAGCAGCTGTTATTTTCTACTCCTTTTGGTTGGGCTAGCTTTGGAATCTGACATTAAATTTACCTTGGCCCAATTTAATTTGATCTTCCTCAGCCAGCTGCTTCCCATTAATGCTGGATATATTCCTTTAACAATTTGCAAGGACGAGTCTGCAGGTTGCCCATTCAACTGCATGTTTACATTAATACAGGCCCAAAATGGAACTGCTTTTCCAGTATCAGTTTTGAACACTTTCTTCAACGGTTTCAAGACAATATGTTGAAGATATTCTTGGTAAACAGTTTCTTCTACCAATGAAACTGCAGCTCAAGTATCCACCTCCATTTTCACCAGCTGTCCATCCAGTCACATATTGTTGCACCAGTATTAGCTAGCATATTTAATGACAGTTCATCATTGGGCTGTGACTCAAATACTCTTTAGCATCCTTTTTGTACCATATGAATACTTTTTCCTTTATCCAACTTCCCATTTGATGCAATTGGCTTTTGCTTTTTGTCATTCTGACCTGAAACCTCCTCCTTTTTCCAATAAGTACATTCAATATAGCCCTTTCTGCCACAATTTCCACATATGATGTCTTTTCACCAACGATCTGCTGCTGAGTCCCCTTTTTTGCACACAAATGATAATGACTTTGCTTTTTATTAACAACCACTTTTGAATAGTTTTACTCCTTGAGTCACAGACTAATCTATTTCTAATGGTGTCATTCAAAACATCCCCAAATTCATAGTGTTTAGCTAATCTCTTCAAAGTAGCTACAAACTATGTTACCAATTCAACATGCTGATTATACTCTTGGAACTTAAATCTTTCAGCGATGACAAAAGATTTTGGTGAATACAGCACTGCAATATTTCCACTATTTCACCATCAGACTTATTAGGAAGTTAAATACTGCCGCCACCCCCCCGCCACCCCCGATTATGGTTAGGAAAGTTGGGGCTCCATTATCTGCCACTATCTTGTTTTCTTGGACAAAATAGCCAAATCTCTGTATATGAGCTCTCTGTATTCTCATTGAACTGTTCCACAATATCAAAAACGCCCATCATTTTTATGATGGAAAGGGCCTACGTGACCAAGAAGTGCCACAACTTTTCTGCATTGCTGTGCTTCTTTTCTCCTCAAAACAAGGTAAACCCGAACTCAGCATCTTTTAAACCAGCTCTAAATATGTTGTTCCAGGGTACTTGATGCTCATTGTTCTCCCAATAGAAATCTTTGTGGACAGTTTCTTTCCTAAGTTGCTTTCTGCAGAATCTTCACTTATTTTTTGATTCCTCCAGTGGCTGCAACCATTGTTTGGCACCTCTCTATTGCCAGCTTTCATGCAGCAATGATTTATACTTCAGTTGGGTGTGTACAATGCTGTCGGACTTTTTCTACATTTTTATCTTTCGGATCGGCTGCGAGTGTAATCTGACCACCTCGTCATCTGTTTTCTTTGTGTTCTTTTTAAAGGATGGGCTTGCATAGTTTGTAGATTCTCTGAAGAGACTAACTGAACACTGTGAATTCAGAGATGTCTTGAATGACGCTATTAGAGATAGATTAGCTTGTGATTTAAGAAGCGAGGCTATTCAATAATGGTTGTTACCAGAACTAATTCTAAAGAAAGCTTTGGAAGTTACTGTATCATGAAATCATTAGCCAAAGAAGCTCAGTAGTTAAGCATGAGCACAAGAATTCATAAGTTGTCAGAAGGTACACACAAACAAGAACTTTATTGGAAAGCTGTTTAGTCTGCAAGCTGTTAGGATAGACTGGGAGCACCATGGCTGATGATGCCATCAATACATCATGTGATCTAGCTCTTAAAGTGACTTTGTTCTAACAAGGAACAAATATGAATATGCAACCCACATACTTATCTTCACTTAGTGCCATATTCTGAGAGAATTCTGATGTAAAGTCATCAACTTAAAATGTTAACTGTTAGCTTGCTACCAACTTATTATTTTCAGCATTTTCTGTTTTCATTTCAGATTTCCAGCATCCACAGTACTCTCCTTCTGTAACAACCTAGATCTTTCATTTGAAGTGCATTCTGCAATATAACACAAATAAATTCTAAAATCACGGTAAATCTAACTTATAATAACTGATGCCGAGTGTTTTATGGCACCAATTTAGCCAGATTTAATAATCAGACATAAGTATTTCAGTGGCACAGACTCTTCAACTCTTCAGCATTCTGTGTATGACAAATTAATTTTTGTTTCTGGAGAATACTCCATGGAGTTTAATTTGCCATATAAGTGTCAGCTTCTAACAATTTAGATGACTTATGCTAATACGGAGTACCTTCAAACAGAATTCTAAAGGTTTACTCGTAACTTAGGCAGACAATTGCTTAGAGTCCTACCTAGAAGGCGACAAGTGTTGAGTCTCTAGGTTTCACACAATTCAAGCTCATATTTCTTGATAAGTTTTGGCAATTCTCAGTTGAGCTGCTAGGTGAAATGTCACATAGTTAGAACCAGGTTACTTAAATTCCACCTTTTTTAATAGATACATACATATGTGCAGTGAATCCAGACAGCCAAATCTCACACTCTTATTATCTTAATAGCTGTCGGTGCAGGCTTAGAAAGCTGACTCTGTTAGGAGAAGGTAGGGAGGAGATATCAGGTTAAAAAACAAATCTGTATTTTATAAAGTGCTTGCTTCACCTCAGGAGACAATTTTTCAGAGTAATGCAATAAGTAGTTGGTAAAAATGTTCGGATTTAATTATGCAAAGCTTCACACTTACGATTATAATTTGCCTCCATTTGAAATAAAAGCATTCATATATTATGTGAAACCTGGCTTCAGTCTCTCATTGGCTCATGAATTCTCAGTCTGCTTCTAGTAATTTATGCTCAGTTTGTATCCACACCCCCACCTACTGTCACATCAAGCTTCTGTCTTTGTAAACAGTTCATGCTTCTGTGGACATGCACTGATTCGTGACTGTTCTGCACAGCCTTGCTGACAGTCCCTTGCTGTGTGAGAAGGCACTGCTGTTATCATGTGCCCTGGCAGAAACCTGACAGGTGCCTCGGATATTAAAAAAAATCCTCTCGCCACTGCAGTACTTGACACTTGCTAGAATTGAAATAAAGACAAACAAACCTTGTCACTCACTGCCATTATAAATCATGATATGGAATGGCTACTGAATGGAAGCTTAGTCAATTTATTCCATGATGCTTGGCAGCATATGCTACTGGTGATATTCCTGGTTGGAGAAATTAATGACTGTTTTTTCCTCCTCTGCAAAATAGTATGAATGAATGCACTGGTAGCCATAATTAACGATGAAAGAAGATATTAAAATTAGTCCTGGAAAGAAGTCACATAAATCTTTCTTCAAATATCAATAAGGACCTAAATGAAAATAAAATAAATCTTGGAAGGCTGAGCACTCCACTGGCAGCTCTTTGGATCATGAATGTACCCAGATGAAATATAAAGGAGCCAGATGCAATAAACAAAGGTTGGTTGAAAATTCAACTTTAATGATTCATTATAATGGGAGAATAATTCATTGTAGATCTCCTATAATGCACATGCACATAGAAATGGTAAGGGGAAAATGGTTTGACTTTATGGACATTTGTTCAGTGCTGTGGAAAAAAATAGACATAAATAGATTGAGGGACGGATCAGCCATGATCTGAATGGGGATCAAATTTAAGGAGCTGAATGGCCTACTCCTGTTCCAATATTCTTATATTTATTCACCAAACTAGTAATTTACTCCAATAGTTGCATTGTTTGGAACAGACTTTGTAGTATTAGCTTTAGGTAAAGTGATGCCATATAAATGGGTTACAATCACTTACATTGACTATTGTTCTTGTATGGAAGAGCATTAACTAAATTACTAAGCGCTTCACAATATTGGTACATTCAAGTTGCATCAAGCAAGTTCCTATCTTCTCTCCCAGATGGGTGAAAAAGATGTCAACACATTATTCAAAGATCATGGAATTTGCCTCCATGTCCTGACCAACATCCATCTCTCAACTTTTCAGATGATCTTGTTTTTCATTTCATAGTGGCAGCTTGCTATATATAATTTTTGCTGTTGCAATTGCTATTTTACAACAGCAGTTGAAATACCCTGGGTTGTGAAAGGAACATCTATTGGAATCAATTCCCTGGCAGTGTGCTAACAGATTCCTTACACCATTCAGTCATTTGCAAGCAGCCAAGGTGCCATGAAGTATTTTATTAACTAGAGAAACAACTTTTGATTTTATAAACAGATGACAATATTATCATTTAGCTTCATTTAATTCCAATCTCCAAGATAGCTATTGAGTGCAATAATTGACTTCAAAAATTATTGACCAACCTTTAAAGATTTGTGCTAAGTTCTTTTCATGTTGCTGCGGGGAAATTTGAGTGTTGGAGTGGAAAGCCAGTGAAATTGTGTGCTGACTGTCCAGGAAGTTTGTTGAGAGCAATCCATTTTGATAGCTAGGCCTGATTGAAATGCATTGTCTGAAATGGACATTCAGGTATCTTGGGTGGTATCAGAGGGCATAGAGGCTGACCAGCAGCATTCAACTAAGTCAGAAGTGGTGGGGGTTTTCCTTGACTTCCTGAACATGGAATATGGAGATCCCAGACCAACTGGCGCCCAAGCTTTCTTTGTGGGATTCATATAATTTTGTCATATTACTGCTGCTTCAGCTACTTCTACTGAGTTGAACATTTCATTCAGTTAGACTCTAAAATGACTTTGACATCTTTTTCAAGTGATCGGACCTCAATTTGCATCCAATTATGAGATGACTTTCTGAGTCAAGTGGATGATTCAAAGGCTCGGGAGAACAGTAATATGAAAAAGGCAGAAACAGCAAGGTAAGGGGATCACTTTCATTTTAATTCTCATTCCACTGAGTTTCCTCCCCAGTGTGTTTTATATTAAAACATGTTTAATTCATGGATTTACATGGGAAGTATTAAATGTTTGAGGTATTGGGTGAAGCATCACATTAACTGGTGGTTACCAACTACAGTCCAAATGGGCAAATAATTGGGTCCAATTTTCCTAAACATTTAGTAAAAGTTGGACAGTGTGCAGTTTTGTAGATATGCAGCTGAACTTCAATGTATGTCCTTAATTCCCTGAATGGTGTGATTTTCCAGCTCTGCCCTGAGTCCCAAAATTCCTGCCCGAGGTCAGCAGGCCTTTAAGTGGCCCATCAAATTTTCCATCCTGCCTGCAATGATTCTCATGTTGGGCGAGACTGGGAAAGTTACTCCCAAAACTGCACTGTGAAAGGGGATAATAGTGTATTGGGTATGTTTTTGAACTGTAATGATGTGGTGACAGCTGGAAAATGTTACCATAATAAATTAAACAAAATCTGGCATAAAAATCTGCTGACAGTATTGATAATTATAAAACTTCTTTGGTTGTCCTACACCACATGGACTGTAGTGGTTCAAGCTCATCACCACCTTCTCAAGGCAAATTTAGGGATGGGCAATAAATGCTGACCTAGTTACTGACACCCTCATCCCATTTTTTTTTTAATCCAGTTGATTCATTAATGCCCTTTAGTGAGGGAAATCTGCTTTCCTTCCCTGATCTGGCCTACTTATGTATCTAGACCTGTAGTAATGCTCAATAAAATGGTCTGGCAAGCCACACAGTTATATGGATTTCACCAAGGACATTCAGCTCCTGACCTCTTTACAGCCTTGTTCCAAACATGGACAAAAGAGCTAAACTCAAGAGATAAGATGAGAGTGATTGCTCTTGACTTCAAAGCTTCATTTGACCAAGTGCAGCATCAGAAGTCCTAACAGAGCTGGAGTCAATGGAAATCAGAGGTAAACTCTCCACTGGTCAGAGTCATACTAGCACTATGGAAGATGGTTGTTAGCATTGGTGGTCAGTTATCTTAGCCCCAGGTCATCACTGCAGGAATTCCTCAGGGTAGTATTCAATTATTTTCAACTGCTTCATCAATGAGCTTCCCTCCATCATAATGTGAGAAGAAAGGATATTTGAAGATGATCGCACAACGTTCAGTATCATTTGAGACTCCTCAGGTACTGAAGCAGTCTCATGTTCATATTCAGCAAGATATGAGCAAGATTCAGACCTGGGCTGATAAATGGCAACAAACATTTGTGTCATACAAGTACAAACACTGACTATTTCTAATAAGAGAAAATCCAACCATCTTCTCTTTATATTCAATTCCATTACCATTGCTGAAGCCCTCATTATCAACATCATAGGGGTTAACCCAAAACTTAACTGGACCAGATAAAGACTGTGGCTATAAGAGGCGCCTGACGAAGGCTACAAAGGCCGAAAGCTAGCAGATTTACTATCAAATAAATCAGTTGGATTTAAAATTGGTGTTGCCAGACTCTTACTGAGTTTACCCTAGTCCAACGCTGGCATCTCTACATCATGGCTGTAAGAGGAAGTCAGAGGTTGGAAAAACAGCAGCGAGTAACTCACTTCCTAACTGCCCAAAGCCTGTCCACCATCTATTAGACATAAGTCAGGATTGTAATGAAAATGCAGTAGCCAATTTGCAATCAATAAGCTTCCAAAAACAATAATGTGATAATCATCAGCGAAGTTGATTTCATAACGTTGATTGTGGGATAAATATCAATGAGGACACAAGGGATAACACTCATTGTATCATTTCAAAATAGTGCCAGAGATATTCTACATCCAGCTGACAAGATAGACTAGGTTTGTTTTAACACTATCTCATTATTTAACCAAAAGTTATCTTGATCTGAAACATTGTCTGGAATTTCCCAAATCCACCTGCAGCAGTAAGCTGAGCAGACAGAGGAACATAATTTAGCATGAGGCCAAAAATCTATATTTGATGGCAGAACAAACTTTTGCTATGAGATTGTCAAGAATTTAAAAGATTTACAACAGTTGGACAGGTCTTTTTCATATATGAGAACATCACATGTGCTCATCAAAAGGCCAGCTCATCAGAGTTAAGATCCTTCTCCAAATTAAGTTCCCCACCATTAAGAAATTAGGACATTTACATTTATGACTGCAAATCAGAGGCATACACTCAGTAAGTTTGACTTTTCCCATGATCAACTGTAAGTTGCTGCTGCATTACTTTTTATAGAGAGTGTCTGTAAATGCTAGCCTGTGCTTCTAGTTGGGTAGCCAGAATATAAGTTTCATTGGGGATGACCAAGGGAGATAAGAAAAAATGCAGGATTAGCAGGGAAAGTTAGAGTAGAGACCAGGCAAAGGTTAAAGGGAAAAGAAAGGATGTCACAAAAGGGATAGTGCAGGATGTCCAAGAAGGGGTAGTATTCAAAAAGGGATATTTCCGGAGAGGGAAAGTGTCAAGGGGGATTGTGCAGAATGTCCAGGAAGGGATAGTGCAGGATGTTGGAGGGAGGATAGTGCAGGATGTCCAGAGAGGGATAGTGCAGGGTGTCAGAGGAAGGATAATGCAATTTATCTGGGGAGAGATAGTGTCTGGGGAGGCATGATATCGAGGGAGGGATAGTGTCCAGGGGAAGATATGGCTTGAAAGGTTATTGAGTTAGTCATGTGTAGTAATTGCCTTTTTAAAGATTCATCTGCTGAGTCACATGATCTGAAATAGCATTATAACAATGGGAGGAATTGTTGGGACAAAGGGAGGAATTGTTGGGACAATGAGACGGTGGCACATTGGTTAGCACTGCTGCTTCACAGCTCCAGAGACCTGGGTTTGATTCCTGACTTGGGTCACTGTCTGTGTGGAGTTTTCACATTCTCCTTGTATCTGTTTGGGTTTCATCCAGGTGCACCGGTTTCCTCCCACAGTTCAAAGATGTGTGGGTTAGGTTGATTGGCCATGCTAAAATTGCCCATTAGTGTACTGAGATGTATAAATTACAAGGATTAGTGAGTAAAATGTAGGGCCTGAGTGGGATTGTCATCGGCGCAAACTTGATGGGCCGAATGGCCTCTTTTTGTACTGTAGGATTTCTATGAATCTTCCCACTCCACCCACCATAGCAAGTAGGACTTGAACCATGCAAAATTCTGTTGGCCTCAAGTATGAATTTTCAGTCTTGGGGCGAAAGCAGCCAGAAAATCCCGCCCAACATATTTGCTACAGAAATTCATGTAGGTGAATTTCAAATGTTCCCAAAAACTTGGGTGTTTAAATCAGTCCTTAACTTTCAGCTATTAATGATTCAGCAATTCCACGTGCTGTTGATTCAAGGGTTGTGACATTAGCTCCATCTGTTTGGCATGGTCACAATCAAGAGCATGAGTCCTGCTTGATTCCCCCTCCCACTCCAATTCCTACCCCACATCTCCTTGACCAAAGGTGCTGAGGCCAATTGTATTTGCTCACTGTTCAGATCAGTTAATTCATACTGGGTACTCAATCTATGATTTTTTTTTCATGGTATTATGATGCATAATATAAGATAATCTTGGCAAGTCACTAGAGAAATCAACAAACTAGGAAAATAAGAAAGAAATGGAAAGAAGATTGTTATTAAAAATACATTAATCACAAATTATTCCTTACCTTCAAATCACATAACATTTGTAGTGCTATCATGTTTCCCCCACAAGCCTAGAGTTACCTTTTGTCATTGATAAATAAGGATTGTTTTGAAGAGATCTAATTTGTTTATCTGTATTCCATTTCCTTTCATTTTATTTATCATCTTAAATTTAATGGCTCCGAGCCAAAGCCAGTTTTGGTTTCATCTAATCTCTACATGCTGTATAAGAGACGTAACAATCATGGTTTTATTTTTTCTTCCCAGCCCAAGGAGACTTGAGACCAACAATGGCATCTTCTCACTTTCATTGCAGATGACCAGCCATCAATTTCAAATTTCAAAACAGAGAATGAATGAGTACAAAACCAAAGATCTCCCTTCCTATCACTCCACCTAATAGTCAATTTCTTTCTCAGTGAGCAGAAAAATGGCTGGAATTGTCTAACCATTCATACCAGTGGAATTTTCCCATCCCACTGCAGTGAACAGAGATTTGATTTGTCACCAAATTCTCTGTCTTTGCTGCAACAGGAGCATGTTGTGAAAGGCATTAGGATTGCACCCTCTGTGTTCCTTAAAGAGTTGCCCAATTTCTCACCTTTAACCTAAGCAGGATATTGAAGGAATTTCCACAAAAGCAGCATAAACAGTCCTTTCTCCAGGGAGTTTCTGATGTAATGACAGGAGATTGAATTTGAAGACAATTGATTAATCAAAGAGGGATAGCATGATGGCACAGTAGTTAACAGTGCTTTCTAACAGCACCAGGGACACAGGTTCAATTCCCGGCTTGGGTCACTGTCTTGTGTGGAATCTGCATGTTTTCTTTGTGCTTGCATGGGCTTCTTCCAGGGACTCCAGTTTCCTCCCACAGTCTAAACTTGTGTAGGTTAGCTTGATTGCCCATGTTAAATTGACCCTTAGTGACAGGACGATTAGTAAGGTAAATATGTGGTGTTGCAGGGATTGGGCCTGGATGGTATTGTTTTTGGTGCAGATTCGATGGGTCAAATGCCTTCCTCTGGACTGTAGGGATCCTATGATTGATTAAACAAAGAGAATTGTCAACAATAAAATGCTCACGTTGTCATAGTGACGGAGCATGCCAGGAAAAGCCAACAGCCAGGCACCCCAACATCAGACAGCCCTTCTCTAATATGAAAAATGGAACTCATTCATCCCATTCACTTGAAAACAGCAAGTAGTCAACATAGAAGGAACATATTTTGGAAGAATTGCGATACATTATAACTTCATTCATTGTAAGAATGTAAAAATAAATCAAAAATCAAATACATGGATTAAAATAACTCATTAGATCACCAGTGAAAAAGATTTAATTAAGAGATGGCACAGTCTAAAACATTTTTTCAGTAAGTAAAAAAGCAGTATATTGAAATTTGCCTTTCTGTGGATGAATAAATAATTTAAAACAACTCAAACTGCCCTCTCCCCCCAAATAAGTTGTGTTTACTTGGCAGTTAACAAAAGGAAAGCTAAGACAAACATATAAAGAAACTCAAAACCACCAAGAACAAAGCAATCTCCTTCATTGACTTTTGCTCATTCTACTTTGGATGAGCATTAATCTCCTTCATCGTCAGCATATTGTGACTGCAGCATATTCAGGATGCACTGCAGTTAATCATCAAATTTCATCTAATGCCATGAACAAGCTTGTGAATTTTGCCACTAAGAAAGGCAAGAGCTGCAATTTCATTGCAATACCATCAAGGCTCCCCTTCAATTCACCCAATACCCTGATTAGAATTGTATGGCCATTTTTTTGTCAATCCTGGAATTCCCTACTTTATGCCTTTGGGTGTACCTTCATGAAAAAAAAGCAGCAGATCAAAAAGAGGACTCATTGCCATCCTCTGTGGTGTGGCAACAAAACTTGTCTCTGTAGTATCTTTACTTTCTTACTATGGGCACTCCCAAAATGCCGTATAGATATACATCTGATATGACAACATCAGACATCATTTTAGTGAGATGGTAATGTGGGTTTTAACATAGCTTAAAAGTGCACGAAGGAGGCAGATTGTGATATCAGCAAGTGTGTAACACTGATTGAAGCCAACACTAATGTTTCCATCCTCACTGCTCCCATGTATAGCTGAACAAGTGTTCAACAGTCAGGACCCTGTCCCCTAATCTAATGCCATTGTAAGGCATCAGCAACAACTTTCAGATAAGTCCTTGATTTATTTTTACTGGTTTTACATGAGTTTGTAGAAGTTTAAAGTTGAAGCTCATGATGAAGACTTTGGTTATGACCTCAAAGCCTTTGCTACAACTACTTGCTCCTCGACATGGGTGCTACACTCTCACTTGGCCTTCAGCATGAAAGGAGATTAAGCAAAGGAAGCACAGTGGACAATGAGACCAGAGGAGGAAGATGAGAAGTGCACTCAGCAGGACAAAACAGCCTGCTTGATCACCAGCTACCCATTATCTTAAACATTCACTGCTGCCGCTATCAGCATCAGTACACACTGTAGCAACCCACCAAGACACTTTCGACAGCACCTTTTAAGCCCAGAAGTTTTACCTACCAGAAGAACAAGGGCAATAGGTTCATGGGAGGATCACCAAGGGCAAAGTCCCATTCAAGCTACACACTATCCTAATTTGGAACTATATCAGCATTCCTTCACTATCTCTGGGTTAAAATCCTGGAACTCCCTTATTAACAGCACTGAGAATGTACTTATGTCACATGAACTCCAGAGGTCCAAAAAAGTAGCTCACCACCATTCTCTCAACAGCAAAAAGAGTTGAGCATCAATGTTGGCTTTGTCAGTAATGTTTACATCCCATGAGTGAATTAAAAAAATAGAACTCATGAAAAAGGCATTAAAGGCAACTTTACTGAATTGCATTAATCTTCAAAACATTTAGATGCTGAGCATCTTTTTGCCCATAAGAAATGGAGACATGACAGGGTAACAGACATGGCTCTTACAGCAAAGTTGCTATTCTGGAAAGTTTTTGAACATTGTTTTTTGGCATTCAGCACTTTTCAGGTTGTGCTATGAGCATTCTGCATAGTTTTCACTGTGTTTGTCAGTTTGCTACATTTAGCTAAGACACATTTTAAAGCAGATTGGGATATAAATACGGCAGTGTAAGTTGCAGCTTGAAAAGAAAGCAAAGCCGAAGAACTTTATTTCTTTGCAGAGTGCTGCATATAATGGATCAGCACTAATTCATGATGATAGAATATGCAAAGCATCATCAATACCTCAGGCAATGGCCTAGATTTTTCAGTCAACAGTAAAAAGCAGTTCTCGCCAGCAACCATGCTGAGAAATACAAATTTACCTGCTTCATTGCATGCTGCAAGATCCACAAGAAAACAATCAGCAAGGCAAAGCAGCAAGGCATATTGCTGATGAATCCATGCCTTTTAATAACATCAAGAGTCAAAGACATGTCCCTTGATGTCTCTCTACATCTCACAGGCACATAAATGTTTCATCATTATTTTAAATACCTGTGAACATTTTAAGCATTCTTCAAACATTTAAAATATTCTTTAATACATTTATGAACTTTAAACACTTTTAAACTGTTATGATCCCTTTTTAAACCAATAACTTCAAAAAAATGAATTTGCAGTGACCAAATTAAAGGAATCACATGACAAGATTTCAAGATCTTTCCATAGCTTTCACTGTAAAATCAACTTCAACTAAACATTCCTTAGTAGGCAACTAACATTCTAAGCTGAGGAGAAGACATCCCTTACTAGTGTTTGAAGAGATGCAAAGACCCCATGTTACATTTATATATTACAACACATTTTGTATAGAAATGCAGTCTTTGCAGGAATTAGTTGAAAGTTACTCCCAGCTTCCAACAGAGTTGTTTATCCCTGTTCCTGAATTGGAATGATCAGGAATGATGAAAAGTCTTTCATCTTAGTCTTTTGAAAAATCCCAAAATGAGCTTCAGCTAAAAGTTGATTCCTTTCCCCAATTATGCCAAGATGAATCTTCTAGGGTCCTTACATTTTCACAGTGTAGTCCATTTGACCAGAGAATGTATTCCCTCCTAAATTCTGTATGGCAGCTAACAGGAACAAAATTTTCTCTTTTGCTTAATGCAGCAGCTATTGTGTCTGTCTCTCTGGAACTTTCTTAGTTCAGTGTTTTCTATCCTGTCCTGCCCGCCATGGGAATTGTAGCAAGTGGGATAGGACCCTGCAAAGATCTGTTGGCCTCGGATGGGATTTTCCGCTTTGAGAGCAAGCGTGGCTGGAAAATTCCATCCTGAGAGTCTAAATATGGTAAAGCCATCTGCTTGGTTCTCTATTAAATTTTGCACGTCAATTTAAATAATATTTAACCTGGGAGTCCCCAGACCATATAGCTTTCTCATCTATTTGCTGACCCTCTTCATTATCCCGTTTTATCTTTAATTAAAGAGTAAGTTTAAAACAAAGCCATCTTATAAAAATGTGTATTCATACAAATTGCTTTAACAAGTTTCACTACCGTGTGATTAAAAATTTATTTTGCTCTTCTAGTTTTTACAATGTTATTAGTTCAATTTGCTTACAGTTTTTATTGCCCATTATAGCCAAAGGCATTAAGGGACATGGGGCAAACAAAAATCTATCAGAATTAGTTTTAAAATTAACAAATGATTGAACATGAACTTCAGTTTGGGGAAAAGGTTCCAAACTTCCAGCAACCTTTACTTGATAATATCTCTTCTGGAAGAGCTAGTTCCATTTTTCTTTCACTAAGTCCCCTTGTTCTAGACTGCCCAAAATGGATGCTTTTCCCAATTTTATCCTCTGTTTCCCTTAATATTTTGAAAAGGTCAGTCAAATCATCTTTTACCAACTAAATTCAAAGAAATACAATATCTGTTTTTTGATCTCTTCGATTTGTGAACACTTGATGCCCTGTAATGTCTCAGAACATGCACACTGCACTCACTCCAAGGCCAATACTGTATAATCTTCCTAAGGTGCAGTGTCTGGAACTGCTTACAATATTCCAGGTTTCAATTGATATTTTGCATAAAGTATCTCCCTTGCTTCTGCTCAATTAGAATAGGAGCAAACTTGTTAAAAGCATATTCTATATTTGTTCCATGACACTCATTAATATTGAATTGTTTTAATTTTTAAATCCCAGAAAGGAAGTGATTTACATAAAATAGCAAACCAGGCCAAGGGTATCCTGACATTATGGAACTGTATTGGCTGCTCACATTTTCAAATTTAAAATTTTTATCTGAGTGGCTGGAATAATCAGTTGAGGAGGGTTCAAATGGCTCCTTTCTTTTCCCACTACTCATTTGACTCTATATGATAACGGTACTTGCCAATTCAGTGAGTATTTAACTATTTATACACATTGATCATGGGAGATACAATCCGACTGGCTTTTTCGAGTGTTAATGTAGAAACAGATTAGCTTTATTATACTTAATGTGATCTAAGTAAACATTAATACAATGTGTCCTGACATTTGTGTACACCCACACACCCACACACACACATACACACACACACAGATACAAATAGATTGCAGAGTGAGGAAGCATAGATTAAATATGTTAGAGCTCAGTGAAATAAATTGGCTATCCAGCCTGTGGAAGTGGGTGTTAGCTGGCTTCATGCTCAATTCTTATCAATTGCAGCACCCCCTCCCCCATTCTTGCCCTCATAGTAAAAATCTTGTCTAATTTTCCTTGTCTTCAACTCTGACAAAGCTTCACTCAAATTCAAAATGTTAGCTCTATTCTCTCTCCACAAATGCTGTCAGACCTGTTGAGATTTTCTGGCATTTTCTGTTTTTGTTTCAGATTCCAGCATTTGCAGTATTTTGCCTTTATCTTCATGTTGAACTTGGTGATCTTACTATTCCCTCAGTGGTTGTGAAGCTTCTGGTGTTGTGGCAATTTAAAGATATAGATGGCTACTTAGGCTTTTTCTTGGAGAAAAAAGTGTAGGGTTGATTCCTACAAGACTCTATCTGTAGCGGGGTTGTTCCTTGTGGTTATAGTCAGAATACAGGGTTCAAAAGCTTTTAGATTGGGTTGGAAAGAGAGGGAAGAAGGAGGGATCCTTTGTAGGTCTTCTCTCGTCAGCGTCTCAGCTGCTTGCCCTCCTACTGTAATTGATGCAGCAATGTAGGCACATAAAAGGTTGGCATATCACATGGTCATCACTCAGTGACTCAAATATGATCATTACTAACATATTCCCCTGTAATTTAATAAAGTCATGTCTGGGAACCACTCTCACACACTTTTTTAACCAAGAAAGCTCTATATCAATGCATTTTTGGTTCAAAACTTGCTGAAAGTGCACAGCATCAGGAAATAGCCCGCCTGTTACTCACTCAATGTTCACATAGCAAATAGCAATTTTCTCTTTACAGAGACTGATTAACCTATTTGTATTTTCAGTATCTTGTGTTTTTATTGCACAGGTCTAAGTTCACCTGTCAAGATGAAATATATCATTTTACCAGTTTGTGCTTTATTCATTACTTTTGTTTAATTTCACTTGTAACTATTGATACATGAAAAATGAAAATAAGACAAAATTAAGTCATAAAAGCTGTGTTCAGAAACTGCAAATAGTGAAATATTTTGGCAGATCAATCCCCAATAAACACATTAATTTATACGAAATAGAAAAACTTATTTTTGAAAGCTCAAATTGTTTATGCCAGTATAAAACTTGGCACCACATTCCAATGAATTACCACACGTGGGATTTAGAGATATTTTCAAAAGGGGAAGAAATGTACTTGGAGATTATTTCTATTTCATAATCAGTCTTAAAAGCTTGCATGATCCCAGAAACAACAAAATTTTTCTGACTGGTGACTGCTCAATTTATAACTATCTGGTTTCCAGAGCAATCCAAAATACCAAAATACTTCAGAATGCAGGAAGAATGGAAGGAAAGGATTGATGTTGCATTTCCAATTAAACTATCTCTCGCCTAATTGAAACCTTCAGGAGATTAACCTAAAAATAGAGGGCAACGCGACCTTGAATTAAACTGACATGGTTTGTCAAATTAACTGCAATATTAATCTGGTGTGAAATTTATTTTTGTTAGGGAAAGAGACTGGAGTAATTTATACAAGCTAAAAATGATCCTAGAACTAGTGAGATGTTGAAAATACATTGGGTATAAGATTCAAAAGTAAAACTTCCTCGTATTTGATAGAGATAAACCAAATTTAATGCAGACAATTCATTCAGTCAGGAAGTAGGAAAAGAGGAATATGGAAATGGAAAGGCAGCTGCAGTATTCTGTAGGCCTGTTTGACAAAAGTTAATTCCTGCTGAATTTGGGTTAAAAGGTGAGATGAAGTTTCACTGAGATCCTTTTGTTTAGTACAAAGTGAAATGGCCCCAAGCACACCTTAAGCAAGCTTTCTACCTGTCAATATCAGCTCTAACATATGGTACATTAAAGTCTGTGCAAATTGTGGGTAATTAGCCCCAGTGCACATATACATTGTCCCTGCTACTGCTTTAAACAAAGACCCAGCAGTAGCAGTCCACTGAATTCCAGCTTTTGGTGCAACTACAATTGTGAGAAATTATGGGCCCGATTCTCCCATTGCAACCCACAGCTTTTCTGGTGGGTCGGGTCAGGAGATGCACATGTCGGCCATTTCGTGCATTCCCTTGTCACCTTTCACAACCCACGCAGATCTCCCAAGCGGAAGAAAACAGCACTACCAGGAACACGCAGAAAACCGACGGAAAGTGAGATAAGTCAACAACAACAACAACCCAAGGGTATAATGCCTATGCCCAGAGGCCACCTTGGCACTATCCACTCGGTATCAGGAGTGCCAAGATGTTGGGGCCCATTATGGGCGGGGTCGAAGGGCGATTGATGGAGGTGGAGGGATCCTATTGCCACTCTGGGGAATCAGTCTGGGCTGGAGGGAGGCCAGGGATCGGGGCAGGCTGGAAGTGTGGTGGGAAGGGGCAGTCTGACCCAGAGGGGGTCTGCTGGAGTTAGGGGTGGGGTTTGGAAGGGTGGGTTGGATGTTGGGGTTCTGTGGGGTGGTGGGGGGGGTGTCAGGGCTAACCTGGTATTTGTTGAGGGGGCTACGAGAAGGTCATGCAGAGCACTTGAGGGGCAATATTGTTGGGGGGGGGGCTCTTGGGTTGGCCAGTGATCAAGCTGGCCAGCAAACAGAGAGTCTGGCAGATTGGGGTCAGAATTCCAGAACTGTCAGACTCTGGCGTGAATAAACCCTGCTCCCTCCAGGTTTTAACAAGATTCATGATTGTGCCCTTTGCAGTGCACAGAGTGAGGAGATTCATTCTGAAAAAACAATCGTGATCTAGGCTAGTTTTCCTAAAAATTCAGCACTTTTGGGAGAATCACCCCCTCTAGTGCTGTTCCAGCCCTCAATAATATCGAACATCTCAGCTTTTGCACTACTGGGGAGGCACATTTTGAGCCAGTTGGGCCAAAATTTGTGAGGATTGGCAAACAGTGTCAGATTACCCCTCCACACATACTTTCTTATCTTGTATCAGAGCTCCCCTTTTCTGGTCCAGGCTTCCTAACTGGGCTCTTTGGAAATAGTTCTCAGAGTCCTTTCTCAGAAGGTAGGATCATCAGCCATGCCCACTTTTTATGCCACTGTCAATAACTGGTATATTCTCGTAGATCTTTATTCACTAACACAGTGAAAAGCTATGGTGCATTTGACTAGTGTGATAATGACTTTGTGTGAGTGAGGTAAGTGGGTACCCAGGGTCGGGTAGCAGGGTGGCAGGCTGTTAGGTGGAGATTGGTAGTGACAAGATGGGTGGGAAGGCAGGATGGACGGTGTGTCAGCTGGTTATAGTGGGTGATAGTACATAGGATGATAGAAATGGACAATGAATGATGGCCTCACCAGAGAAATTCACATTCCTTGAAAAGAAGGTGGCAAGGTGGGTGGATGTCTCTGCAGAGTGCGCCAGTCTTCTATGTAGTCAGTCTACTCCACATTGTACCAATTGTGGAGATGAAGAGGAAGCAGACAAACACTAGAGACTCAACTTGAAAACATGAGGAGATCTCACATAATGCCAACTTCAGGTTTGAAAAGGTGGATAGAGTGGTGAGGTCAAGTTAGGTCAGATCGGGGAGAAAGCTGAAGGTTGGAGGGGCTGATCAGAGATTTGGGGTATTGAAATGTCAATGGAAGAGAGAGAGTTAGGAGAAGTCAGAAGATCAGGGAGAGCTGGAGGGTTGGGGGGAGTTGGAAGATCAGGCAGTTGGAGAGTCAGGAAGGGAGTCAGAGGGTTGGGGGAGTCAGAAGGTCAATGGGATTCAGACGGTTGAGGGTCTCAGAAAATTATAAAAGGAGTCAGAGACTCAGGGGAGTTAAATGACTGAGATAATTGGAGAATTGTGATAGTCAGAGGGTGTGTGGGTCTCAGACGGTTGGGAGAGAGTTGGGAGTCTTGGGGGGTAGTCAGGTTGAGTTGGGGGAGTCGAGGCCTGGGGAGTAGTGGGGGAGACAAGCTGAGCAAGAAGAGCCAAAGGGGTAATCAGGAGTCGGGAGGCAACGGAAGTTGTCAGTGTGATTGGTTACGTTTGGTTCCCCAAAAATAAGAACTAGTTTTAGTCCTTCTAACATTCCCTGAATAACTATTCCAGTATGTGAATCGGAACCAGCCACAGTCTCTGACTCTAATTCAGAGTTAGAGGCTTTCTCGGGGGGTTCATGATGCAGGGGAATTGACCATCAGAAGTCCAAACTTTCTGGGCAATTCCCACATAGTTAATGCATCAGGACTTCTGAAGAGTCATGTAGTGCAACTTGTGGGGAGAATATTGCTGGGATACAACAATCCAGAGATCAAAAGATCTAGACCAATGTGTTTTCTTTAACAAGAGCAGGCAGGAGTATAATAGGCTGAATAGCTTCCATTTGCAAGTGAGAATTCTATGATTCAATGTTATATAGAGTTACAGTGAGATAATGAGCAGATACAGGGCAGTGAATGTTTTGGCCAAACTGTACATGTTTAGATGTCACTATATAAAAAATGTTTGGATTGAGGTAGTCTTGTAAGAAATAGTGTTTTTTTTAACTGCATTTACTTTGAAGCCACAAGGGATAAAGAAACTGAACCTGTCAACACTATGTCCAACAATTTCATCAAGCTCACTGTGCTTGAAATACCACGGTTTCATAAAAGACTCCTAATGAGCTGTTTGTTAAAAAAAAATTAAATAGCTGGTGGTTAATATTTAACACATTGCCTCAAACTCTTTGACTCTTTGGTTTTGATCAATGAAAGTCTCTTCAAGCTTAAAAACATTATGTTCTCAGCTGGGATTTCCTTCAGCAGCTGGTAGTTTTTAAAGAATATTAATACCGTGTATGTAAATATTAATCATGAATATTTAATGAATTTGACATTTTGAAGGAAGTGCCTGCTTCTTTTCATTATCCTAATAGCTTTTTAGGTCGTCAGTGAAAACCCTATAAGTGGCTCTGCAGAGTGCGTCAGCCTTCTATGTAGTCAGCCTGCTCTGCATTGTACCAATCGTGGAGATGAAGAGGAGGCAGACAAACACTGGAGACTCAACTTGAAAACATGAGGTGGTCTCACATAACGTCAACTTCAGCTGAAGACAACAGTTCTGTTCCCCCTCAGCAAAGGCGCCTTTGATCATTCAGACACAAATCTAAATCTGTGACTTTACCAGCTGCCTCACAGCTAGTAACTCTGAAGCAGGAATGCTGTCTTCTTCAAAGAACATGTTCAAACCAGTTCTGATCTCAGTTTTTCCTTTATACTTCATGCAGATTTTGTTGGGCTCACATCGTATTTTGCTTTAATTGGTGGATTGAAATCAAATGGAAACCTTTTTGATATTCTATCCATTTCGTGAGTTTGGTGTGATGTGCAAAATATTTATTTGGAGATTAACGTTCTTAGTGAAATGAATGAAACAGTGCAACTGCCCTACAACAATATAACAAAGAAAATATTAAATATTTATGTAAAAAGACAAAACAAAATATCAAACCAAAGATGAAGTAGCAAGTCAGTCATTAAAATTACTATAATTAAATTCAACGAGCTACTGTAATTGAAACGATGTGAGATCTAATTTCCTCTGACAGTGCACTGGTTAACGCATTCATGGCAAATTCCTGTTTAAACATTTTAACTCAGCCATTAATCTGTTTAGGAAATAAGATTTTGGAGCAGGAGTAGGCCATTCATCCTCTCGAGCCTGTTGTGTCATTTGATAAGTCTGATTGGTCTGATTGTAGTCTCAACTCTCCTTTCCTACCTGCTCCACTATCGCCCTTGATTCCCTTAATTATCAAAAATCTGTTCAACTTAGCTTTGAATAAATTCAGTATCCCTCCTTCCACTGCTCTCTGGGGAAGAAAGTTCCACGATTAAAGAGACTCTGAGAGAAAAAAAACTAATTTACATCTTAAAAGGGAGAACTGAGCTAACCAGCCTCCGCCCCCCCCCAACACTCTTCCCCCCTTCCCTCCCGCCCCTCCACCCCCCTACCACCACCACCCCCACCCCACTCCCCCAGATAAGGCCAATTCCCTTATGAACTCCTAAGTTGAAACAGTCTCCATGTCACTCAAGTAGTGCATTCTTTAAAACTCGCTGCACGAAAATGATTTATCTCATGCCTTCATTGCTTCTTTTGCCAGTGACTTTAAATCTGTACCCTTTTGTACCTGATCCTTTCACAAGTGGGAACATTTTCTCCCTATCTGGTGTGCCAAGACATCTCATGATTTTGAATACCCCCATCAAATCTCTCTCAGCCTTCTCTTCTCCAAGGAAAACAATCCCAACTTCTCCAATCTATATCCATAATTGAAGATCATCATAGCTGGAACTAACTATTCTTGTGAATCTACTCCACTCTCCCTAATGCCTTCACACCTTTCCAGAAGTGCAGCACCTAAATTTGGACAATATACTTCAATGGAGGCCAAACTAGTATCTAATAATATGAGGTAATGTTATTTTGGAAATTCTGCATTTGTTCACCCTTTCTTCTTCAAGGGAATATGTCTTGACTGCACCTGATCAATCCCTTACTTGATGGTAGCCCATTGATCATTTTTGCTGTCAACTACTGATTACAATTTATTTAGCCCAGTTCCATTATTACCCCATTGAAATTGACTTTCCCCCAATTACTTTTCTTATTCTAGATAGTTCTTTTGTCTTTTCAATAGCCAGTGTAAACTTTATGTTCCAATGTTCACTGTCCCTCAAATATTCTCCTACTGAGGTAATACATTTTGGAAGATCTAAAACAGATAGAAGATATGCAGTAAATGGCAGAATCCTTAAGAGTGTTGAAAGGCAAAGGGATATGGGTGGACAGGGACACAGATCACTGAAAGTGGTAATGCAGGTGGAAAAGCTAGTCAAGAAGGCATACCGCATGCTTGCCTTCATCAGTCAGAGTATTGAGTTTAAAAATTGGCAAGTCATATTACAGCTTCATAGAACCTTAGTTAGGCCACACTTGGAATATAGTGTTCAATTCTGATCGCCACATTACCAGAAGGATGTTGAGGCTTTGGAGAGGGTAGAGAAAAGATTTACCAGGATGTTGCCTGGCATGGAAGGCATTAGCTATGAGGAGAGGTTGGAGAAACTTTGTTTGTTCTCACTGGAGCGACGGAGGTCAAGAGGAGACCTGATTGAGGTCTACAAGATTATGAGAGGCATGGACAGAGTGGATATTTCCAGGGTGGAAGGTTTAAGGAAGAGTCAATTACTAGGTGGCATAGGTTTAAAGTGCGAGGGGCAAGATTTAAAGGAGATGCATGAAGCAAGTTTTTTTTACGCAGAGTAGTGGGTGCCTAGAACAAGTTGCAGGGGGAGGTAGAGAAAACGGATATAGTAGCGACTTTTAAGGGGCAACTTGACAAGTACATGAATAGGATGGTAATAGAGGGATATGGTTTCCTGAAGGGTAGGGTGTTTTAGTTAAGTCAGACAGCATGATCAGTGCAGGCTTGGAGGACTGAAGGGCCTATTCTGTGCTGTAATTTTCTTTCTTCTTTTGTTCTTTGTTCTTTGATATTTGATCTCATTGCCAAGAATCTGGGTGGAATTCTCCCAAAAAGATTCCAAGTGTCATAATTTCTCCACACCACAATCCCCCACACTCAGTCACCTTTTTGAAGAGTTGGACATTTTAGGGACCAGCCCCCTGCAAGCCCACTGCCAAAAGCCACAAGTATCTGCCTTTGGACTACTGCATGTTATTCTTCTCACCATATTGTAAAAAGGATATGCAGGTACACTACAGGATGCAATACAGATTTATGAGGACAATATCAGAATTGAGGGGTAACTGAATAGAGATTGTCAAAATAATGAACATTTCTGATAAACTATTCACAGATAATGTTTTTTCCACTTTTGGAATTGAGCAAAACATATTTTCACCATAACTTTCATGAAGCTGTTGGCATTGTTCTTTCTTTCTCTTTGGTTTTCCCAGCCTCTCCCTTAGACCATGTGTCAGTGTAATTCACCCAACCAATTTTTCTTTTCCTCTTCTGTTTTTATTCTAAATTTCTCCTTCAATTATTGTCAAGGGTTGATGGATTTTTGATTCCAATGTCCAAACGTGGTTACCTTTCTCTCTCTAATTTTACTGAGCAAGATAACAGCTTCAGCAGGAAAACAAACCGAAGAAACATCTTTACCCAGAGAGTGGTGAGGATGTGGAACTCGCTACCCCTGGGAGTGGTTGATGTGAATTGTATAAGAGGAGGCAAAATAAACATATGAAAGAGAAGGGATTAAAAAGTTATGCTGAGAATTAGATGAGGAAGAATGGGAGAAGGCTGAAGTGGAACATTAATATTAGTATAGTATTGTTGGAATAAACTCAAAATTAAAAGATACAAGATGGTTATCTGGCACAAATGGACTCTATGAAAAGACATTAAGATGTGCTGACTTAGGCACAGACATTGCACAATGAGTTAAATCCTGTTAGTGTCTAATTACTACAAGAAATAAATCAGACCTTGAGGCCCAGATGATCACCTTAGTTTGAGATAAGACAGAACCAAAACAATGAGGTTTGTTAACAAGATCAATCATTGAAAGAAGGGCATAAATGTATAATGATGTGCTAACTGCTAATGTCCGACTTGTCTACTCTCTGAAATATATAATGATGTGATAACTGCCAATGTCTGCCCTTGTCTACTCTCCGAAAGTATTAATGATGTGATAACTGCTAATGTCTGTACTTGTCTACTCTATGTATAACAATGTACTAACTGCTAATGTCCATACTTGTCCACTATTTGAAAATGTATAAAACAAGTTCAGCTGCCATTTTAAAGTTGAGAAGGTAACTGCGTGCACTGCAGAGAGCCCAACAGTTCTCCCAAAGCTTTGTCTGATTAACTGCATGTTGAGTCTTTAAATCTGACTCCAAGTGGTGATTTTCCCACAACAGTATCATATGGAGTGAATCTAATTGTCTGAAGGCTGACAATGTGATGGCAGTGATCTTGCAGGCAGTTGAGATGGATGTTCCAATCAATACTTTGAACTAAATTTGGTTCAGTCTTGTCAGTGCATTCATGCAATGGGCTCTGCTATTCTTGAAGATACAAATATTCTTGCAGTCTCCTCGTCTAACAATTAGATGTTTAATTGTCCATTACTATTCATGAGTGGATGTGGCAGGATGCAGAGCTTTGATCTGATCTGCTGGTTATGTGTGTGTCTAGCTATAGCCATAGCATGCTGATTTTTCTGTTTAATGTTCATATCATTGAGAGTTGTTGTTTCACCAGAACTTCATTTTTAGGGTATCTGATGCTGCTCCTTGAATGCTTTTCTACATTCTTTATTAAACCAGATTTGATCCCCTGGCTTAATGGTAATAGTGGAGTGGGAAATCTTTCCCAGCTGTGGTTAATTCCAGTATAGTCCATGGCACTTAGCATTGCATTGATACCCAGTTTATGCATGTTAAAGTTCTTTTTCTACATAACTGTACAGTTTGGACTTTTTCTAAGCTCTTCTTCTACACTGTTGTATTCTTCCCCAGTGAATGTGCAAATTTTGATATTGAGTTACTTGTTCTTAATATCTAATCATTAATATGAATTAATATCCTTGCTTACTTTCCCCAATCTGGATAATTATCTTTTATCCCTTGTTTTTTAACAAGTTTTCCATCCATTAAATTATTTGCCCCAGGTTCCACACACCCAAACCATTGAGCCCACCACCTCATACCTCATCAAAGGCTTTTATATGAGTTCCCCACAGTTATCCATGTCTTTTTCTTTATCCTCTGTTCAACAATTTCCTATGGATTACGAAGCAAGGTCTAGCCATTTGGAATCTATGACAACTTTATATATATATATTTTCTCTCTTGATATTTTTCTCTTAGTATAGATTCCAGTATGTTTCTAAACTGACATTAAGCTTACTATAGTTCTTAAGTTTTGTTCTATGTCTCTTTTTATAGAGGCACAACCCCCTTTTTGATGGAACATGATTTATATAAACTTATCTCTAGCTTGGTTTTCTTGAGAATGTATGGGTGTATACCATCTGGACCTGATGTCTTAACCTCTTTCAATCTTGTTAGCTTGCCAAATTATTTTCTCCCTATCTAAGCTACCTCCAATAATACTCATTTTCAGCTTATTTCTTAATTATTTCGATAGAATTTGAAACAAATTATTCAAAACTTCTGCTATTTCTCTATCATTACACACAAATTTTCTTTCTCGTCTCCCCCTACTTCAATTGTCTATTTATTATTTGTGTCCAGGCAACATACTCTTATTCATTTCTCGATAATTTGGATTTTGTAGTTTTTCTTCATCTTACTGTTTTTTTTAAACTTCTCTCCTGAGTCCTTAATATATCCTTCATTTAGCTTCTAGTAACCTATCCCTTGATATCATTATCCACTCACACTGCCCTATAATTAGCTTATTTATTTTTGATTTTTCTTGAATTCTATTAATTATCTTTTTAAAGATTTCTAACTGTTTGATCCACATTGCGTACGTGTGTGCGTGTACACATGTATGTGTGTGCATGCATGTGCGTGTGTATACACGTGTATGTGCGTGCATGTGTGTATGTTTATGTGGTGGGCAAAATTTCAAAAGCCCATGTTATCTCACATTCCGGCATGCTGTGGAGATATGAATGGAGTGGCAGCCTACGGATTGTAATCAAGTTGCTGCTGAGAATTTATTTCTGCTAGTAAATCATGTTTAAGTGATTGGGCCAAGAAGGAAGTTGTTGAGATAAAAATGAAAAAAAAACACTGTATAATTCATTAAGTTGGTAGAGTAAGGACATCAATTGCACAAGGGCACCTTTCTTCAACGATGAAGCCATTAAAGACTTTGCAGGAATTAGAGTAAAGGAGTAATGTCCTACTTTCCACGATGGAAGAAAGGTCATGAAGACTATGGAGGGAGGTGACTGGAGTCAGTAACAATAGCTGAACCTTTCCAAGAACATAGATTAAATTCTGACAAAAAGTTTAAGGCCTCACCAGAAGGAGAATGTGAATGTGAACCTCTCTACAGATGTAAAACTAGGAGCTCTTTAACAACTACCATGTATTACATGGCTCCATGGTAACAAGTCAGACATTAGATAAAATGAATTACAGGTGCCAAAATATTGGAGAAACTGTCAATTAAAGTTTTAAACAATCAAATTTTCCTGGGAGAAATCATGTAGAGTAAAAAGTCTCACAATTTGAAATCTTTATTTGTGCTATCAAATAACCCTGCTGGACTTTAACCTGGTGTTGTGAGACTTCTTACTGTGCTTACCCCAATCCAACACCAGCATCTTCACATCACAGAAATCATGAACTCAGATACCTGTGATTAGATTATACTGTGCCTTTAAGAAATGTATTTATATCATATTTTTTGTAAGGTGTATGTTCTGTTTACATGGTGCTGATTTGTCTGTACCAGGTAGCTTACATGCTGAGGATGCAGGCTAACAATTGATCTCAATTAATGAAGTATTTTATTTTAATCTGGGTAAATGTATTTTTGTTTATTTTTGCTTTGTGCCCTGGGGCTTCAGAGCTGTGTTTGATTAAGTTGATTGACAAGAGACAGAGGATGAGGATCTAAGTGTACTGTGAAAAGCAAAACTCTTCTGCTTGGTTCTGCAAGAAGTAAGGTGGCTCTCTCTCTCTGTGGAGGCCATTGTTTGAGAGTCAAAAGATAGTGTTTCTCTGTCTCTCTCTCTCTCCAGAGATGTTCAAAGGTCCTAAAACTGTTAACAAACACAAATGTGTAAGCGTGTGTGGTGCTACCTGATGTTGAAGAGGAGTTTAAGTCTATGAGAGGCATATTGCTTAAATTGAACTAATAGAGACAGGTTAGCAGTTATCATGTTTGAGTATTTCAATTAGTAAAAGTTAAATCATTATAGTTAAACTGTATTGTTAAACCAAGTTTGTTTTGATAAAAGATTTTTAGTGTTTCAGTAGAATCAGACCTGGAGTAAAACATTTTATCCTCTCACTAGTGTCGAATTTTTTTTAAAAACCATTGAAGTAAAATCAGGTTTCATTACATATTTTGGGGTTTCTGCTCAGGTACCATAACACATCCTCTTTAAAAAATAAATCTTGTACTTATCATATTGACATACATCCCACACTTTGGCTTTCAAATACTTTTACAGTCCGTCATTATCTAAAGAATCATAGAAGCTTGGAATCATTGAATCATATGCCCCATCAAGTCTTCAGTAACACATTAGGAACACCTCAACTCCCATCTAATCCCACCTACCCATTGTCCTGAATGTGATGATGTGCTAAGTGCTCATCCAGATACTTTCCAAAGGATGTGAGGCAATTTACCTCTATCACCTTCCCAGGCAGCACATTCCAGACAATCACCAACCTCTGGTGACAAAAGTTTTTCCTCACAGCCCTCAAAACTTCCTACCCCTCACCTTGAACCTGTGTCCCCTCATGACTGACCCTTCAATGAAGGGAAATAGCTGCTTCTTATCCATTCTGTTTATGTTCCTCATAATATAGAACATAGAACATAGAACATTACAGCGCAGAACAGGCCCTTTGGCCTTCGATGTTGCACCGACCAATTAAGAAAAAGCAATGACCCTCTAACCTAAACCATTCCCTTTTCATCCATAAACTTATCTACTAACCTCTTAAACGCCACCAAACTTGGCGCATCTACCACTGCAGCAGGCAGGGCATTCCATACCCTTACCACCCTCTGGGTAAAGAACCTACCTCTGACATCCGTACTATAACTACCACCCCTTAATTTAAAGCTATGTCCCCTCATGCTAGCTTTCTCCATCCTAGGAAAAAGGCTATCACTGTCCACCCTATCTAAACCTCTAATCATCTTATATGTTTCAATAAAAAACTTTATTGAAAGGGGTTTATTTAAAGCCCTTAAAAGGGCTTTAAACTGATTCAGGGGGGGTGGGATCCTGAATAGTTGGGGTGCTAAGAGGGATGAGAGTAAGGGGGTCATAGGGGAAAGCCGTAAAACACAGCAGCATACGGGTGGGGTAGGGCATGGTTTGAAACGTGTATACTTTAATGCAAGGAGTATTCGCAATAAGGGGGAGGAACTTGCAGCTTGGACCAGTACCTGGAACTTCGATGTTGTGGCCATTTCAGAGACTTGGGTAGAGCAGGGACAAGAATGGATGTTGCAGGTTCCGGGGTTCAAATGCTTTAGTCGGAGTAGAGAAGGAGGTAGAAGGGGGGGAGGAGTGGCATTATTAGTCAAAGACTGTATCACAGTGACAGAGAAGAAGTTTGATGAGGACTTGTCTGTTGAGGTAGTATGGGCTGAGATTAGAAACAGGAAAGGAGAGGTCACCCTGTTGGGAGTCTTTTATAGACCTCCTAAAAGCTCTAGAGAGGTAGAGGAAAGGATTGCAAAGTCAATTCTGGTCAGGAGTGAAAGTAACAGGGTAATTGTTATGGGGGACTTTAACTTTACTAATATTGATTGGAATAGCTATAGCTCTAGCTCGTTAGAGGGGTCAGTTTTCGTACAAAGTGTGCAGGAGGGTTTTTTGACTCAGTATGTAGATAGGCCAACTAGAGGTGAGGCTACATTGGATTTGGTGCTGGGCAATGAGCCAGACCAGGTGTTAGGCTTGGAGGTTGGTGAACATTTTGGTGATAGTGACCACAATTCGGTTACGTTCACCTTAGTGATGGATACGGATAGGCATGAAGCTGGGGGCAGTAGTTATAGCTGGGGGAAGGGTAATTATGAGGCCATCAGGAGAGAATTAGGTGCATAGATTGGACTAGGAAGCTACAGGGACTGGGAACATCTGGAATGTGGAGCTTATTCAAGGAGCAGCTGCTGCGGGTCCTTGATAAGTATGTCCCTGTCAGGCAAGAAGGAAATGGTCGAGTAAGAGAACCTTGGTGTACGAAAAAAGTTGATGTGCTGGTTAAAAGGAAAAAGGAGGCTTAAGTCAGGATGAGGATTGAAGGCTCGGTTAGTGCAATGGATAGCTATAGATTAGCCAGGAGGGAGCTAAAGAGTGAGTTGAGGAGAGCAAAGAGAGGACATGAGAAGACTTTGGCTGATAGGATTAGGGAGAATCCTAAAGCTTTCTTTAGATATGTTAAGAATAGAAGATTGGTTAGGGCAAGATTAGGGCCAGTCATAGACAGCAGTGGGAAGTTGTGCGTGGAGCCTGATGAGATTGGAGAGGTACTGAATAAATATTTCTCTTCGGTATTCACGCAGGGTGATGTAAATGTAGTTATGGAGAACACTGAGGTACAGGGTAGCAAACTGGAATGTATCGAAGTAGATAGGGAGGATGTGCTAGATATTCTCGAGGGTTTGAAGTTGGATAAGTCCCCTGGGCCGGACGGGATTTACCCTAGGATTCTCTGGGAGGCAAGAGAGGCGATTGCAGAGCCTCTGGCTATGATCTTCAGGTCGTTGTTGGTTACGGGTGTGGTTCCGGAGGACTGGAGGATAGCGAATGTGGTCCCATTGTTCAAGAAGGGGAAGAGAGACCTTCCAGGGAATTATAGTCCAGTGAGTCTTACTTCTGTTGTGGGTAAAGTATTGGAGAGAATTATTAGGGATAGGATTTATAGTTATTTAGAGAGAAATGAATTGATTGGGGATAGTCAGCATGGTTTTGTGAAGGGTAGGTCGTGCCTTACTAACCTCATTGAGTTTTTTGAAAAAGTGACTAAGGAGGTGGATGGGGTAAGGCGGTTGATGTGGTATATATGGACTTTAGTAAGGCGTTTGATAAGGTGGCCCATGGAAGACTTCTGCAGAAAATGCAGATGTATGGGATAGAGGGTGATTTAGCTAATTGGGTTAGGAATTGGCTAGCAGATAGAAGACAGAGGGTGGTGGTTGATGGGAGATATTCATCTTGGAGTTCGGTGACAAGTGGTGTACCTCAGGGGTCTGTTTTGGGGCCCCTGCTGTTTGTAATTTTTATAAATGATCTGGATGAGGGTATTGAAGGCTGGATTAGTAAATTTGCAGATGACACTAAAGTCGGTGGAGTGGTAGATAGTGAAGAGGGGAGTTATAGTTTGCAGAGGGACTTGGACAAGTTGCAGAGCTGGGCTGAGAGGTGGCAAATGGAGTTTAATGTGGAAAAGTGTGAGGTAATGCACTATGGCAGAAATAATAAATGTGTATAGTATAGGGCAAATGGTAGGATTCTTAGTAGTTTAGATGAACAGAGGGATCTTGGTGTGTATGTGCATAGATCCCTGAAAGTAGGCAGTCAGGTCGAGAAGGTTGTTAGGAAGGCATATGGAGTCTTGGCTTTTATTGGTAGAGGGATTGAATTTCGTAGCCGCAACGTCATGTTGCAACTGTACAAAACTCTAGTGCGGCCGCACTTGGAGTATTGTGTGCAGTTCTGGTCCCCCCATTATAAGAAAGATGTGGAGGCATTGGAGAGGGTACAGAGGAGGTTTACCAGGATGTTGCCTGGTATGGGAGGGCAGGTCTTATGAAGAGAGGCTGAGGGATTTGAGGTTGTTTTCGTTAGAAAGGAGGCGGCTAAGAGGGGACCTTATTGAAACATATAAGATGATTAGAGGTTTAGATAGGGTGGACAGTGATAGCCTTTTTCCTAGGATGGAGAAAGCTAGCACGAGGGGACACAGCTTTAAATTAAGGGGTGATAGTTACAGGACGGATATCAGAGGCAGGTTCTTTACCCAAAGGGTGGTTCGGGAGTGGAATGCCCTGCCTGCAGCGGTTGTAGATGCGCCAAGTTTGGTGGCGTTTAAGAGGTTAGTTGATAAGTATATGGAAGAGAAGGGAATGGTTTAGTTTGGAGGGGCATTGCTTTTTATATTGGTCGGCGCAACATCGAAGGCCGAAGGGCCTGTTCTGTGCTGTAATGTTCTATGTTCTATAAGGTAATACTCTTATACTCATAATCTTATACTCCTCAATCAGGTCGCCCCTCAATCTTCTCTGCTCCAATGAAAACAACCCAAGCTTACCCAATCTCTCTTCATAACTTAAACGTTCCATCCCAGGCAACATCCTGGTGAATCTCCTCTTCACCCTCTCCAGTGCAATAACGTCATTCCTATAATGTGGTGACCAGAACCACACATGGTACTCACCGAAAGTTGTGGCCTCACCAAAAGTTTGCTACAACTCCAACATGATTTCCCTGCTCTTGTAATCTATGCTGCGATTGATAAAGGCAAGTATCCCATATGCTCTTTTCACCACATTACTAAATAACCTTCAGTATCTAGGATATCATAAAGGATATATGAGCTGTGCTTCAGTTCATTGTCATCTCTGAATGATCAGATTTCAAGTTTCATCCCAGGACCTGAGAACAATCATCAAGGCTGACACTCCACTGCAGTATTGAGAGACTGCTGCATTCTTGGAGGTAGGATCCTTCAGATGAGACATTTAACTGAGGCCCTATCTGTCCTCTTGTGACATTATATTGAAAAGAGTCACCAGGTTGTCCTTGGTATTCTGTTCGATATATAGCCCTCAGTCAAAATCACAAAAGATGGATTAACTGGTCATTATCACATTCCCGTTGCATTTCTGACATTATAACAGTGACTATATCTCAAAAATAAAAATACTTTATTGGCAGTGAAGTACTTTGGTATGTTCATTTGGCAAGGTACTTCACCAAAGACAGCTACATAAGGTAAAAGTGCACAGTGTTATGGGTAATGTATTAGCATAGATAGAGGATTAGTTAACTAACAGAAAGCAAAGAGTTGGGGTAAATGGGTGTTTTTCTGGCTGGGGATCAGTGTTTACGATTTACATAGATGATTTGGAGTTGGAGACCAAGTGTCAAATTTTGCAGATGACACTAAGATGGGTGGGAGAACAAAATGTGCAGAGGATACTGAAAGGCTGCAAAGGGATATAGATAATCTGAGTGAGTGGGTGAGGATCTGGCAGATGGAGCACAATATTGGTAAATGTGAGGTCATCCATTTTGGTAGGAATAACAGCAAAATGACCATTATTTAAATGGTAAAAAATTACAGCATGCTGCTGTACAGAGAGATCTGGGTGTCTTTGTTCATGAATCACAAAAAGTTGTTTTACACACGCAGCAGGTAATTAAGGTGGCAAATGGAATTCTGTCCTTCATTGCTAGAAGGATGGAGTTTAAAAACAGCGAGATTATGTTACAGCTGTATAAGGTGGTAGTGAGGCCACACCTGGAGTACTGAGTACAGTTTTGATCTCCTTACTTGAGAAAGGATATCCTGGCACTGGACGGGGTGCAGAGGAGATTCGCCAAGTTGATTCCGGAGTTGAAAGGGTTGGCTTATGAGGAGAGACTGAGTAGACTGGGACTATATTCATTGGAATTCAGAAGAATGAGTGGAGATCTTACAGAAACATATAAGATTATGAAGAGAATAGATAAGATAGAAGTAGGGAAGTTGTTTCCACTGGTGAGTGAAACTAGAACTTAAGAAATAGGAGCAGGAGTAGGCGATCCAGCCCCTCAAGCCTGCCCCCCATTCAATAAGACCATGGCTGATCTGTAGTGGTTCAGTATCACTTTCCCGCTTTCTCCCCATAATCCTTAATTCCCTTGTCAATCAAAAACCTATCCACTCTAGACTTGAACATATTCAGTGAGGAAGCCTCCACCACCTCACTGGTGAGAATTCCAAAGATTCACCACCCTTTGCATGAAGAAACCCCTCCGCAACTCCGATCTGAACCCCCCCCACCCCCGCTTCTTGAGGCCGTGCCCTCTAGTCCTGCTATCTTTGCTAAGCAGGAAGAGTTTCTCTAGACTAGGGGGCATAGCCTCAAAATAAGGGGAAGCAAATTTAGGACTGTTTTGAGGAGTATCTTCTTCACCCAAAGGGCTGTGAATCTGTGGAATTCCCTGCCCAATGAAGCAGTTGAGACTACCTCATTGAATGTTTTTAAGGCAAGGGCTGATAAATTTTCGGACAGTAAAGAAATTAAGGGTTGTGGTGAGCAGGCGGGCATGTGGCGCAGAGTCCACAAAAAGATCAGCCATGATCTTACTGAATGGCAGAGCAGGCTCGAGGGACCAGATGGCCTACTCCTGCTCCTAGTTCTTATGTTCTTATATCTTGTAATTGTGAATGGTGCTACATAAATTCATGCCTTTCTAGGATATGCACTCCAGATCTACCATCTTTCTTTCCAAATTGGGGGTGTATGGCCAATATGTAAATAAAGTAAACAAGAATCCAAATGTACAGTGCACAGCATAGCCTTTTGTGGGAATGAAAGGAATAACAGATTTGTTTGCATAATTCAAAGGGTAGCAGCAGTTGTTATGTGGGAGGAAAAGTATGCAAGTCTAATTTTGTATGTTGCACAGTGGTAAAATTATGCTTTATCAAATTAAACGTGTTTTTTAAAACTTCCAAAACAAAGTCAAAATGGGAAATTTTACTAACTGTTAAATATATTTTAAGCAGACAGATTTCTCCCATTCATGTACTGACCAGTTCTAAGACTTCATTAGCCACTAAAATCAGACAAATTTCTTTCAGCTCATGCGGCCAAGAGCTTCAAATGCATCACACCATCCTCCCCCCTGCCATCCCCACCATCAGCTTTATTGATTTCATCAAGGCCTTTGATAGCCTTTGCTCTGGGAGGATCTCTCTTCATAAAGCATCCCATCAAGGATGGTGACAACAATTGAGAAGATCTATGAAAATCCCAGATGTTGTGCTGCTGACAGAAGCTGGTTAATGCAACTGACTAACTATTCAATGGATCAAGCTAACCAAGAGTAATCGTGGATTGAAATGGATAAATGATATGAACTTACAGATTTGGACTTTACTAATGATATCGCTGCCCTGTAGGACAGCATAGCCAGGTTTTCAACAGCCATTATCTCAGCCAGTAATCAGGCTGAGAGACTGGGACTTACCATAAACACCAAGAAAGCAAACATATGATGACAGAAAGCCACCAACAAACAGCAGGGGTTTTATGGGGTGCTATGTCCCAAACCACATCCCTTTCTCCCCTCTTACCAACAGAAAAGTTGGTCAGCTGGTCAGCAGTCCACCCACCCAAATGCTGAGTCACACAATATTACACTGGGAGCTGTCTTAATTTTGTCCCATCTAGCAGGAAACCAAGCCTTAGAAAGCTGTCTGACAATCTGATTGGCCAGCAGTTGTGTAGCCCTGGCAAGAGGTGGCTATTGCTGAGACTGCAGACAGCTTCCAAGGAAGATGACTGAAGGATTCCAGCCATAGAAGTAAGTCTAGGGTTCTGGGCTTAGCTGACAAAGTCCAGCAAGGAGAAGGTGTGAAATGACAGTAGTCCATACAGTGAATCTGCTAGGCTACCTACCTTGCCTCTACCTTCTCTGCTGCATATAAAATGGTAGCAGGAGTAAAGGTGGCCCTGAAATGGCCATTAATTGACCTTTTTTAGGGTCACAATATGAAGGGGAATCTCTTATTAAATTTAGCTCCCTCCAGTATGTTGTTGAATCACAAGTTGAAATAGAAATCAGAGGTTTTTAAACATCATCAAATTTGACAGACCATTCATCAATGGTGAATAGCTTTGTTGTTACTATTGACCAGTTGAGTAAAGAAGTGTGCTAACTTGTTCTGCTGCTGAATTTTTATGAAGGTCTGTAGCAATGCTGTTTCTTAAAGTCTTCTCCTCCAAAGACTTGAATTGTGCACCTGGTTTGGGCCATAGGTGAATTCCAATGGAACTGAAAGTGTGAAATTGCAACCTACTTTTGATGATTTCAAAAAGTATGGTACAACTTTAAGAATTTATATGCTTCTAAGATGGTTTCACCCATTACTGTTCAACAGAGGATTTTCCCACAATTGCTGTTTTTTTGGGTGACTTCTCAAAATGACATTGTCTGCTTCTAATGCAATATTAGAATAATGCACCACAATGGCGGTGGAGTCAGCTGGCTGCCAACTTATTTCATTAGTGGTACCATGTTATGAATTAAGACTCTTGGAAATGAACTTCGAACTTACTGTTTTTGAACTTGGGCTGTTGGAAGGTACGCGGATTGGTCATATTGACATTTTCTCTTTACTAGACTAGGAAGCCACGTACCAAGACTCAAAGTCTAGGATCAGGTCTAGCGATGTGTTGTTTTCAAACAGCACTTCTGACTGAATGACATAGAAGGGATTTCTCAGAACTATAGCTGGCCTGGAATTTTAAAAAAATATATTCTCACCCTTCCAGGCTGCGAGCTCCGCCTGCTGGAACTAAACTTCTAAGGGGGGGGGTGCAATGATTTCTTCTGTTCAACTAAAACTTCCACCCTTCTTGTTTGTTTCCAGGTTCTTCTGTCTCTGGAGGTTTTTATTTTTTATTCTGATGAGTTTTCTCAGCATCAGTAACTTCAGGAGGTCATTGGGTTCATAGAAATCATAAAATTATAGAAACGCTACCGTACAGAAAGAAGCCATTCAGCCCATCGAGTCTGCAATGACCACAATCCCACCCTCAGGCCCTACCCCCATATCCCTACATATTTACACACAAATAATTTCAGCACAGAATCTGTTGAAGGTGTTCTTTCTCTTAGTTTCTCAGCATTCTTGTGAAGATAGGAGTTTTAATCCTGATGCTGCCAGCATGAAAAATCCTGCTTCAGACACCATAACATTTTTTAGTCTAAAGTATTATTAACAACCCATAGCAATGTACATTTTTACAGCACAGAGTGCAGGTGTGGAGCTGACTGCAACCTAGGTCTTTACATTGTTCTATCACTAGACTAGCACTAGGTCTGGGTTATGTGTCTTCTTACATCACTGAGAAGGCTGTACTGTACTCAGCGCTACATTAACAATTTATGTACCTGATCCTACTACCATAGAAAGGCCACCCACACTATCTTATAATCTTCCCTACCTTCAAATACACTGATGGACAATGTAAATTCCAGCCACAGGTGTTTGTCACTTAAAATAAAGTTTACAAATTTGGTAAATAAATCTGGAATTAAAAAGCTGATCTCGTTAATAGTGACCATTGTTGATTGTCCTAACAATTATCTGGCTCACTCGTCACTAGGGAAGGAAATTGCCATCTTTAGGTGGTCTGGTCTACATGTGACTCCAGACTGACAACAAAATGGTAGACTCTTAAATGTCTTCTGCCCCAGCAAACAAATCAGTTGTATCAAGCTGCTATGAAATCTACAAACATGAATGAAACTAGACAGATCATCTGGCACCAATCTATGCACCAGAAATGAAAGCAGCAGGGTAATTTATGCCATATTCAATGGACTAACTCAAAACTCTGCTGTCCTGTCACACCCAGTCACAAATGGTGGTGGACAATTAAGAATGAACTAGTGGAGGAGGTTCCACATATATCCCCATTGTTAATGATGGAGTAGCCCAACACATCAGTGCAAAAGATAAGGCTGAATCATTGGTAACAATCTTCAGCCAGGAATGCTGAATGGATGATCCATCTTGGCCTCCTCCTCGGTCTTCAGTATTGTAGATACCAGTCTTCAGCCAATTTCATTCACTCCATGTGATATCAAGAAACCATTAAAGGCACTGGATACTGAAAAGACTCTTGATCCTGACAGCAGTCCAGCAAAGTATAGGACAAATCCAACCCAGCTAATTACCACCCCACCAGTTTACTCTCAATCATCAGCAAAGTGTGGAAAGGTTCATCAACAGTACTATTCAGTGGCACTTACTCAACAATAATCTGCCCACTGATGTAGAGGCTCCTGACCTCATTGCTACCTTAGTCCAAACATGAACAAAATACCTGAAAACCAGAGGTGAGATAAGTGTGACTTCCTCCAGGTGCTCTGGTTTCCTCCCACAGTCCAAAGTTGTGCGGATTAGGTTGATTGGCCGTGCTAAATTGCCCCCAGTGTCAGGGGATTAGCAGGGTAAATATGTGGGATTACGGGAATAGGGCCTGGGTGGGATTGTGGTCGGTGCAGACTTGATGGGCTGAATGGCCTCCTCTTGCACTGTAGAAATTCAATGATTTTCTGAAGTAATAAATTATTAACTTTTATATAGAATTTTAGTTGAAAACTGAATTAAATTCATTATTGTATTCAGGTAATATTTTTAATAATAGAATTGAAATTTTTAGCACCAAGGCAGCATTTAAATAAATGTGACATTAAAGAGCCACAGCAAAACTGGGCTCAGTGGGTAAACCTCGCCACAGACTGGGATCATACCTAGGACAAAGGAAGATGGTTGTGATTGTTGGAGATCAATTATTTTAGTTCCTGGACAACACTGCAGGAATTCCTCCACATAGTGTCTTGCTTCATCAAAAACCTTCCCTCCATTATAAAGTTAGAAGTGGGAATGTTTGCTGATGATTGCACAGAAACTGAAGCAGTTCATGCCCATATGCAGAAAGACTTGGATAAAAAAGAATGGATTCTTTTATGTGCCTCATGCAGCCCTAGACAAGGGAACCACTATATCCAACCCTAAATGAACAGATTTCATATTAATCAAATGAAACACAACATTGTAGAGCTGCAAAAAATTGCGTAAACAACATGTTTAACATGTAAACATATATAAAACCTTGTTTTAACTATTAAAATTAAAGCTTATTTATGAATCACAAGTAAAGCTTATGTGATATTCCCCTAGTTGCCATAGTCCAGCGCCTGGTCAGGTCACTGCACCTAACCAGCACATCTTTCCAAATGTAGGAGGAAACTGGAGGACCGAGAGGAAACCCATGTTGACACAGTAAAGATGTGCAGATTCCACACAGACAGACACCCACGCTGGGAGTTGAATCCAGGTTCCTGGCGCTGTGAAGTAGTAGTGTTGACCACTGAGCCACCATGCCACTGTTGGTAAATAGTAGTAGGTAACTACTCTGTCAGGAAGTTCTTAGCTGTAACAATAACTCACTGTGATTTAAGAAATCCTGCATCTTCAATATGCTATGTTGGCAATATACAATATACTGCAAGTGTGCATTTTATCATCCCCTGTGCAACATTTATTTCACTGATTGCATGTTAATCATTTGTAAATTGAAATAAGTAACAGATGTTTATTTGTTCAAACCCAACATAATATATCATGATTCAGAAAGTGGAGAAGTGACTCTGCATATTAAATGAGAAAGCAATTCACAAGGTCACTGAGCAAAACAGTAAAAGACAGTTGAAAAGCTGTATTGGAATAAATTAAGAAATACATTGTTTTGTAACCAAAGATGAGTTGAAGACAACATCCTGTCATATCCTGCAAGGCAGAAAAACAACACATTGAATATATTCAAAAATATTCAGTTTTAATCTGAAATTTTATCAAGACACTGCTGCTCTCTGCCCCATAGATTCTACTTTGATAAAGTAGTTACAGTGAGAAGCTATCAATTAAGAAAGAATCCTAATTATCTTGCAATATGTTTAAGATATCTTGTGACTGGTGAAATTGGAGATTCTGCTGGTCATTTCCAGATGCACACTGTAAGCACATCGCCAATGCTGATGCTAAAAAAGACCTACACTAATTCCCTCTCTCCCTTGATTCCCATTGCATTTTCTGAAAACTACGTGACCTGAAATTCATCGGCCATGATTTTGGTGGTTTCCTCACAATTAAAGCTATATGTGCCTTTTAGCTGAAGTTTGTGCTGTCAAAGGTAATCTCCTAATTTACATGGAGCTGGTGGACACCTCGATCATGAAAGTGCACCCCTAGTTCCAAGAAGCCAGAAAGTCTATCACCTGACTACCAACAGATAAGGCTGTCCAAGCCTCATGACCTCCAAACAGTGTCACCCAACAACTCTTCTCATAAGAATCTCTGTAAACTATAGGCAGATGAATAGAATTAAAACTGGTGAGAATGGAGGTTTAGATGACAAGAGAAGTGTGTTAAAAATGAGAAGAGCTCACTGTAGATAGTGTCTGCTTTATGTGTCTCCTGAAAGTGGTGTAGTGCCTTTACACTATTCAAACAGAAATGTCACTGTCGCACAGCTTAACAAGTTCTTCATTTTGACATAACAAAGAGCTCTTGAAGAGAGAGATATATCATTCTGAAGACTACCAAGATACTTTCAGATCAAAAACTCCAAAAGTCCAGCAATCCTGATCTTTTGGGCCCAGTCTTCAAAAATTAAGATTAGGTCACATCTATCTCATCTGCAAACAGTGGAGATGTTTTCCATTCAGAGAAGTGTTATGATGGAGAACTAAGAGGAGTTGATTACACACATGAGACGTTGATATAGTGGGGATAGTGGAAGACCAGAAAGTTTCAGGTGCAGCATGCTGGGAGAGGTTACTAAAGTGACTTCAGCAATAACACTGCTTCAATAAGTGCCTTGAGGATTAACCATTTTACCAAGCTGCCAAAATATGGCTTGGACTGAGAAACTTAACCATTCATTGCACTGATCAGTGACATCTTTGAGCGTAATACCACTGGACTGGAAAAAGGTAGTCACATTTAGGGTCATAGACCATACAGTGCCTTGACCCTGCTCTATCATTCAATTATACCATGGCTGATGTGCACCTCAGCTTCAATTACTCACTTTTGTTTCATATCCTTCGATACCCTTACCTAACAATAAAGATCTATCTTGTTATAAATGTGTAATTCCATGAGTCATATATTAGGGCTATCAAGAATTAAGGCGTTTCCTGATTTTTGAATCACTGAGCAAGAAAGCAATAATGCCTACGCATGAGCTGGGATGTCCAAATTGTTGTAGTGTTTTGGAAATTGGAAGATCACCTGGCTGGTTGCTGGAATACTGAGAAGAATGAAAATGAATTCTAAAGAGCTGTGGCATGCCTTGGTTTTGTGCTAGAAGTAGTGAAGAAAGTTAAGATTCTGGAAAGTATACGGGAACTCACAGATGGCAATAGGAATGGAATGGAAATGACCTGTTGAGATTTGGGAGCAAAGGAGTAAGTGTTTATTAAATCTCCTTCAATATCAAAACAATCTCAGTTTCAAAGCTCCACTCACAGTAATGGGCAGCATGATGATACAGTTGCCCCACAACATCAGGTTCAATTTCAGCCTTGGTAGCTAGCTGTGTGGAGTTTGCAAATTCTTCTCCTTGATTTTAGAAGGATTTTAGTTTCCTTCTATAACTATTAATTTAACCTTTTCTACTTTGAAAATGGATATAAAGTTGATGCTTAATAAACCTGTTACCTGCTAGAAGTTCAACTAAGCAATTACTGCTCTAGGCAAGTACTAAAAATTGAGTTCTATTAGCAAAATAGAACTGTTGATAGTTGCAGTAAAATATATTCCCAAGTTTAAGAATATCATTCTTTTTTTATTCAGTCTTGAATTAAAAAGAGACCAAAATCAAGTTCAAAGCGAGAACATTTCTGCAACAATGAATCAAAGAGACATTCCTTGCCTTTGTTGTAAATCTTAGGTTTGAATATTTCCAGATTGATATCTATGAAATTGTAAAGAAATTGCATGTTTTGCATGGAAAGCATTATACACTGTAAATATATTGAGAGTGTGGATGTGCCAACTCTCTTGGCAGCACTTTCACCTTTTTCTTGAAATTTGTGGGAGGAAAATTGATTAGTAGATTATTGCTGCTGATGAACTGTAACACTGATACTATATTTTTATTGCTTCTGTTTAACTTTGTTTGTTTTGTGCAGAGGCACTGAGATCATCGTCCACCTGATAGACCTAGTCAGATGCAGGAAGGCAGGTTATGCACACAAATTCCAAAATACATGGCCAAAGGAATTTGACAAATAAATTTGTTTTTTCAAGAGTGTGAACCTGTAAATTTAATCCTTAAATCTTTCACGCTCTTGATTTTAAAACACCAATTTACACATTTATAGAGTTTAATCAAGTTATCTTTAGTTACAAATCAAATTTCAAACAGACACATCATGTACTCCATTGGAGTTACAATTGGACTTGGACTTTAAGCTGAAGTAAAAAGCTGTTTTACAGAAGGATTACGCTAATTAATATCTTTTAAAATGTGTTAATTAAATTGAGTATGCACACCACTATGACATTTCTAAAGCCATTACATCTTAACACTGTTGGGGAAAACCTCGCATTTTTGCAAACTGTTCTATGTAGAACAAACTGCCTTTGCATCACATTATTGCAGTGCATTTATCTGAACACACAGTGAAAATTTAATGCATATATAACTTCCATATGAAAAATTATTTCTGGATTTTAAAAAGTCACGGTTTTGGGAAAAAAGCATGCATACTTTTGTGTTTTATATTAAAAACCAAAAAAATTACAACAGATAAAATACCAACTTGGATTACACTGCCAGATTTAAATGTTATAGTTATCCTAATGACATTAAAACATTTAATATTTTTTAAAAAGTTACAGCACAGAACTTAATTGGACCAAATGTTGTGAATATCTCCAGTTTACAATATGAAACATGATCAGTTCCGATTGTTTTTCTGACTTGTCAGCGATAGATCGATGTGAAATTTTATTGCTTTCATCTTTACTCCATTTCACACAGTAAAAACCAAGAATGAAAAATCAAGCTGAGAATACACTTTGAAAAAAAAGATCAAGGAGAATGTAAAAGACAAGTATGGAATTTGCACCACATCACAGTGACATAGTAGTTCACACTGCTGCCTCACAGCACCAGTGACCAACAGCTTGGGTCACTGTCTGTGCAGAGTATGCATGTTCTTCCCATGTCTGCGTGGATTTTATCCAGGTACTCCGGCTTCCCCCCCACAGTCCAAAAGACATACTAGTTAGATGCATTCCTCGTGCTAAATTCTCCCTTACTGTATGTGAACAAGTGCAGGCGTGGAGTGACAATGGGATTTTCACAGTAACTTCATTGCAGTATGAGTGTAAGCCTACTTGTGACAGTAACAAAATAAAAAAAGAAATCAATGTCTACTCTCAAATGTACATGAATAGGCTGAGATGCATTTACAAATATACCCAACACACATTCATTTACACATAATACAAATGTACATGAAGCATTCATGTTATCACACATGGATATGTGGAAATCTGATGGCTCTTAATATCAGCTAGAAGAGAACAAAGATAGCAGTACAATATTAATTTGACCGATCAAATTTTGCTTGGAATTTAATATTCCAGAAGAGATTTGCAATAGCATGATTTCAGAAGAAAATAGTTTCTAATATTTTTCTTTGACAAAATGGAAAGCTCTTTTGTTACCAAAGATTGAAAAAATTACCATTGTTAACTAAAGTAGTCACTGTACTGAATAGCAATCAAAGTATACGTATTGTCATTCAAAAATAAATCAGTGACAGAAAATTCAAACATTGTTATTTTTTTCTCTAGGGTGTAATTTTTTTTATTAACTCATTCATTACACAGAGGGTGAAATATTGTACCAAAGCAACTTGTTTATTTTGTAACAAGCAATATATTTTGATGCAAAATTCAATGTTTTATTACGGATGTTAACTTTAACTCGATTAACCATGAATGATTCGGGGCTGCTTTGCACCATTTATGATTTTGACCTGTTCTTCTGAATCAGTGTCAAAACCACCGACTGAGTCCTCCAATAACTATGCAGCCTGAAGTCTGATGGTGGACTTTGACAGCTATTTTAACTCTGACCTGAGTACGGCAGGCACTGTTAAGCCAATGTGAAAGAAATCTGAGATCAGAAAAGGCCACTTAAGCTAACTTCATTTACTTCCATGCAGCCATCTTGCATTTTCCTTCTTCATTCAGCCTTCAATCTTTAAGCCACTGTGCTGAACCAGAGGTGAGACAGGCTCAACACTTTACCCCTACTCATGACTCTCCTCTGCCACCTGACCACATGCGACACCCACAATGACAACTTCGCCAACCCACAAATGTCAAGGAGCTATCAATGTTCTGAAACAATGACTGGACTACACAGGAGGAGTCCTGCAATTATCACCAGAGCATATCTCCAAATATGTGGTTCTCCAAATCTCATTATCAAGTGGGCACACTCTTTATCACAAGGCCTCTGGTAAGCACCTTACAAAGAGGAGAGAGTGGGAGGAGGATGAGGGGTTTAAAAGGAGGAAGTTGCAGATACCTCTTATCTCCTGACAGGCTGTCCATTGTCAGCTATGATGTAGAGATGCCGGCGTTGGACTGGGGTAAACTCAGTAAAGTTTTGCAACACCAATTTAAAATCCAACCAATTTATTTGATAGTAAATCCACGAGCTTTCGACACTATGTTGTGCCTTCGTCAGAACACTGCATTTGCCTGACGAAGGCACAACATAGTGTCGAAAGCTCGTGGATTCATTGTCAGCTACTCAGACTCCAGTTCCCGTATCTCACAAAACCATTCATTCTCAATCTTTCTATACCTCTGCGCCAGACAACCAAAACCTGGCCATATTCTGAAATATGTACTGTAATTCATTAGAAGGTCTGAGTGTTTTATTTTATGGCCTTCTCTGTTGGGAGATGTAAATAAAGTTAGTTCATTAATAGATCCCTACAGCTGAGCATGGATTAGTGTTACTCAGCACAATATATAACAGAAAGGTGATGACAAGGCTGCAATAGAATCATTTCTTAATTTAACTGAGAAATTAAGGACTGAACAACTGTGGAACTCCTAAAATTGATTCTGCATGAATTTGATAATTGTGTGCTTGCTGTGGCACTGAAGACACGCTTGGGGACAATGGGGAATGCAACTGTAACAAAGAGGACTGGTGTAATTATTCATGCAGTTTACAGACTTGGCCGAAAGAGAATAAAATAGTAGCTGAGTATAAAGTCGTTTTAATCATTAAGGTGAGACCAGATCATAGAATCCCTACATTGCAGAAGGAGACCATTCGGCCCATTGAGTGTACACTGACAACAATCCCACCCAAGCTCTATCCCTATAACTCTATGCATTAACCTACCAGTTCCTCCGACACTAAGGGGCCAATCAATCTAACCCACACACCTTTGAAGTATGGGAGGAAACCGGACCGCCCGAAGAAAACTCACGCAGGTACGGGAAGAAGTTGCGAACTCCACACAGACAATGGCCTAACACTGGAATTGAATCCAGGTCCCCGGTGCTGAGAGGCAGCTGTGCTAACAACTGTGCCACATCACCCATGTTTTTGTTGAAGATTTTCCATTTTACCAAATAATGCAACAAATGTTGAAAATCTGGTGTAACACAATAATCAGTCCACATATACATACAAAAAAAATAGGCAAATATCATTACAACCAGTTCAGATCTTCAATTACAATTCATTGTAATCAACAACTCATTTATCAAAGCAACAGGATAAAGCCATGAGTATATGGTACAATGGTGCACATTCTCACTCATAGGATAACAAATTCCAAGCTACATCATCATAGTTGTATAGCTGGAGGCATGTGGTAATTGTGAGCAGGGTGTATGAGACTTGTAGCCATTGATAAGGTGCAATGCAGTATGTGACTGTTTGTTGATTGATGGGGCAGACTACCTTTAAGAAATGCATGTTAGCTGTACATTATCTTAGCCAAACATGCTGCAGTGTCCCCTATAAGTATGCAGATAGTCAGTATCTCATTTTGCACTGGGCAACACTTTACAATCATTCTGATGAGCTTGGTATTACCCTCTGCTTGGTCCTGCCTCAATGGGACCAAGTACAGGGTAATAATAACCTACAAACTTGAAGACAGATTCTATTGACTTTTTCTTCCATTCTAACCAATTTTACTCTCTTCACAAGATGTGTGGCGTAGAGGCCTTGGCAATGACTCAGGAGAGGATGGTTAAATTGATATACAATTTAAATCTGAGTTATTATGATAAGTGTACTAAGCAAGATTTTCTTGTACTTCATGAAGATTTACTCTACACTTTTTTAAAATAATGAAAGGACTAGGTCATGACAAGTGAATAGACTATTTGATTTAGCTATATTGTAAATTCATAGGATCATATAGCACAAAAGGAGGTCATATAGCCCATCTTGCCTGTATCAGCACTTTGTTAAAGATTCTCAAATAATACCTCTGCCTCTGCTCTTCCCCATAGTATCAAGTTCCAATAGAGAGGACAAGTGACATGTGTATGAGTTATCTAAGCAGAAAACTGGGTTACGTGTCAAGAGGTTATTCTTTTTACAGAAGATTATTGATTTTTGGAACAAGCTGCCATCTCCTGCGGTCAGTGCGGATTTATTGCACGCACTAATAAGGGAACTGAGTGAGTTCCTGCTGTGACTGATATCACTGTGTGTAAAAGACAAGTGAAGTATTAGGCCACGTGCCTCATGCTTTGTGGTCTCTGAGAATTTATTTTGACTGCTATGGGGGATAGTCACAGAGAAATTTTAGATTTGTTTTTCCTGGGTTGTTTCAAATTGTTTTTCTCTTGCGACTCCCATGAGATTACATGGCTGTTGATGGGTGAAGCACATTGGAGATCATGATGCTCGGGTGTATCATTATTGAATGGACCATCTGTTTCCCTGTTTGGCTCTGTTATGTATGTAAGCTTGTCTGGGTTTCTGAAGCCTCTCTTACAAATATTGAGTACCCACATTTTTGTTTAGCTGACGAGAGATAGAATATTGAAAACATGATTCAGTGATGATGAATTCAATGAGCATATTTATGTATTGCAAAGGAATGTCTTGTTTAATTGAATATATCAATCTTTGTTCATAAAGAGTTAATTTCTTCTCAGCTTCTGAGGCAGGGTGGTGAAGTTATAAGAACTTCATAATTATAATTTGAAATCAATCTCAAGGCAATAGATACAATGCTAAACATTATTTGTTGTCCTTGTCCATGTAAAATCAGTACTGTTGAGATTTGCCATTGATATTTGGAAGACTGCTTCTGAACTGAGTACTTGACTGACTGTTTTGGAGCATTTAGGTACGTTTACCGCAGCGGCAGCAAAGACAATGATTGAAATCATTCAAGTCTGTGATTCTGATAACAGCAACTTTTACACACAGCCATGCTTGGGAGACACAACCTATTCCTCCAGGATTTATCCCTTTTACAAAGGCTTTGGGCAGGATTTTCCAGCCACACTGGCCCCAAAACAGTAAAATCCTACCTGAGACCAATGCACTTTTGCACGTTCTGTCCCCCACCTACCCGCTACAATTCCGTGGTGGGCAGGATAGGAAAATATCCCCCTCTGTGACAAACATTTATATCTTTTGGTTCACTAGAACCTTAGTTAGGCTGCACTTATAGTGTTCAATTCTAGTTGCCACTCTACCAGAAGGATGTAGATGCTTTGGAGAGAGTACAAGAAAGATTTACCAGGATATTGCCCGGTATGAGGGCATTAGCTATAAGGACAGGTTGGAAAAACTTGGTTTGTTCTCTATGGAGCAACGGAGGTTGGGGGCTGACCTGGTAGAAGTCTACAAGATTGAGAGACATGGACAGAGTGGATAGTCAGAAACTTTTTCTCAGGGTGGAAGAGTCAATTACTGGAGAGCATAAGTTTAAGGTGTGAAAGGCAAGATTTAAAGAAGATGTACAAGGCACGTCTTTTTTTTTACACAGAGAGTTGTGGATGCCTGGAATTTGCTGCCGGGGGAAGGTAGTGGTAACAGATACTATAGTCACTTGTCAGGGATATCTTGACAAATAACATGAATAGGATGGAAACAGAGGGATATGGTCCCTGAAAGGATAGGGAGTTTTAGTTCAGTTTGGCATCCTGGTCTGTGCAGGCTTGGAGGGCCTAAGGGCTTGTTCCTGTGCTGTAATTTTCTTTGTTCTTTATTTCACTAAGTGAGCCAACTTTTACAGGATGTAACTGTTCTCTTTATCTGATTTTGAGGCAGCTCAAGTCTGTTCTTCTTATCACATTTTTGCTTCCCCATCCTCTGAAGGTTATTAAGTTTGTGATTGTTAATTTCCCAAACAATCATGCTGAGAAAGAACTCTGCCAACTATTCTTTGCTCATAACTGCATATGCTTACTTCAAAGCTATAAATGTTTCGTGTTGAATTATTTCAATTACCCCAATTCATTGCATTACTTTCAGTTGGTGTTCAACATTGCCTTTTTTGAAATGAAAGGTTTTTTTCTCACAGCAGTCTTGCATACTGTGCAATCATCGTATTTGCAGCAAGCAAATAATTCAGCTTGAAAATTTGAAGGCAATCAAAGATTTGGAGGAAACACTGGCAGAAAGTTGGACAGGGCAAATTGCATTTGTTAACTACTTGTCATCATGTCAATAATTCCAAAGTGCAAATGGAGTCCTTAACAGACTAGAAAAGATCTACCATCATTGACCAAGATAATAGGAATTGAGTTATATGACTTCCACAATCTTAATCTTTAGACAGCTTTCACCATAGCTTTCTTTATGACTTTAAGAAACCATAGTTTCTGATTCTTTACCAAAGCCATGCCTTCTAACTGTGTGCCCCCATTTCTCATTGCTCTATGTCACTGGAGGTCTATTTTATCTCGAGACACATGATATGAATGATCACTATATGGCCACCGAAGCTCACAAGTCCATTGTGCATAACTTGAGGTCAACAGCTTTTACTGCATTTTACAGGTAGGGCCCTGAACTACTTCTAAACTTGGATTTTAAAAGATTGTTTTACAGAGTGGAAGTAAACAGAGAAAGGCATCATGAAAGAGAATTACTTAAGGAGCACTCTCTATACTATAAACAGCTTTACACTCTTGTCACTTAAATACATCTGTGCATAGTTTATACACATCCAATTTTGAATCTACAGCACATATCCTTATTGCACTCTTAATTTACTCTATTCCCAAAAGGTTTTATTTACAGTAGAATTCCATAAATCAGCAAGTGAAGGTTACATAACATTGCATTATAGGTACTTGCAGCACATAACTAGACATTCAGCTTACTGGGTTTACAGTGGTGTTTATGCTTTAAATGGAGCTCGTCCAACCTTACATCATCTCACTGTGAAAATGTAATGGTATTGAACAAAAATTTTGGTATTACTATAAAATAACAATTTAACTTTCATTCCTGCTTTGTGTGAAAATTAACTTATCTTCGGTAGTGTAGGGTCGGAAACCATTTCAATTGGACTTCCATCAAATACAAAAGCCGAACAGCTTCATGGACATAAACACTAAAAATAAATAGGATAACCCTCAACACACAGATGGAGGTTGTAGTGTATGGTGTTAATCTTCAAAAATGTTGCTAACAAAACCAAGTCAATACTATGTTAAAACACTAGGCCATTGTTATCTCAAAAACAAAGCAGTGGCCATCAGACGATCCAATTAAAGAGACCATCAGAGCTGATGTGAACCTACTTGTGGCACGAATAAACTAAACTAAACTGTTAACTTGGGAGTCAGATTCATCTCACCTGAGTGGAGTCTATTGTTTCAGTTGTAGAACCAACATCACAATAGATCAGTTTGTCTGGACCAAGATAGGAACCAGACAGAAAGAGATTAAAGGGTGCTAGGTACTGACCACCAAACAGAATGTCTGCAGGAAAAATGCTTTGATATTTTCGATAGATTCTGTAATAAAAAGGCCAAGACAGTAAAATATTGCACTGTAGTTACCAAGGAGAATGGAGAATGGTCACTGAAGTACAACTCAACCAATCGTGTGAGGGATTGTAAGTATCAGTCAGATCCAAAGGCTATTGAGGCTGAGGTTTAAAGATAGTTTAAGAATAGCAACTAAATCCTGTGCCACTCATCTGATGTAGGAGCAGCGCTCCTAAAGCTCATGATACAGGTAAACCTATTGGACTTTAACCTGGTGTTGACAGACTTCTTACTGTGTCCACCCAGTCCAACTCTGGATCTCTACATTGCAACTAAATCCTGACAGGACTTGAGGTTTGGGCAGAAACATAGGGTTATGCCTGGTTTTTCAGTGGAAACTTGAATTAATAAGCCACGGTTTTGAATTATGTTATTATCACACTAGTTTAGAGCTCTTAGATTAGGGTGTTAAGAGTGTTTTTTATGTTAATAAACACATTTGTGATTCAGCCTAAAAGTCTGTGTCCATACAAGTTTATCATTTATAAACTCCAAAATCCAGAAGCTGACAGCAAGGATATATAAGAATGTGTACATTTTACAGTAGGGCTTAGAACAAAGAACAAAACAGCACAGGAAACAGGACCTTCGGCCCAACGAGCCCGTGCCACCACAGCAAAGGAGAAGAAAATTTTACCAGGTTTCCCAATCCCATACAAGTGCTAAAAAGTGGACACTATATGAGGTCAGACTTATGCTCTGTGGATGAATAAATCACTAGCACTCAAATCTATAAGCTTGCACATGATAAAAAGGAGACTTATGATCAGTGCTGGAGAAATTCCGGGTCTTGAGGAATACAATAGGATTATCTCACTGCCTTTGGGATAGAAGCAGAAAGAAGAGGGAAAAACTGAAAGGGAAAAGAAAATCTTAATGGCAGTTGTAGATTAAAAAGTTAAACATTATCTAATTAATACGTATTATTATATCAAGCGCCTGCATCATGTTTCTCCAATATCTATGGATACTATCATATTACTCTCTAACACACTCACATCTAGCTTTATTCATGATGGGATAAATTTGTTTTTTGTTTCATAAGAGAATAAATCTTAATTTGTTCAATTTGTGTCTGTTAGGATCCACTTTAATAGGCACCAAAAGCTTGTGCTGAGGGGAAGATCAGTCACAGGAGCTTTCTAGATTAGCTATGGATTCACTGCAGAATAATGACTTTATCAAACCTTGATACATAGCTAACTTATGATTTGCATACTGACAGCATGAAAACAACTAACCAGCATTTATTACAGATTATTCCATCTCAGCAGCATTAAATTGTATATGAGATAATGCTGCTGACTTGAATAAATGGATTTCGGCTACTGCCAGACAGAATTAACAATGGTGTTTCATAAAATGGCAGCAGAAATGCTTTTGCTGAGCTTGCAGTATCGTTATACAGAATAAACAATAAGGATTCCATGAAAATGTAGCATAAGCACTCTTATTATGTCAGAGACACATCAACCTTAAGTTAGTTGGTTGAATTGTTTTAACATAAGGAGATTTGGTGGGATTATTATAGCTAAGAACTTGTTGTTGGCAGGAATTAGTCAAGACAAGTTAATTAAGAAAACAGGAAAATTTGATATTCAAACATAACTAGGCCAATAGCGTGGCTTGTGGAGCCAGAAGCAATGGCACTCCCACTGGAGAGACTGTGTATAGTCAGGTACAATCTCTTCAGAGTTTACTAGATAAATATCTACAGTTTCCGATCCTTGGAGATTTTCAGAGAGATCCACTTGATGTCTGATGATCTAAAAATGATTAAACAAAAGACTCTGTCCATGTGACATAACTCTCTCCTGAGACATGATTATAAGACAGATTGATGCAATGATGTAGGAGTAAGGTTGCATAGGCATGATCCTTCCAAAGGGAAAAGAAAAGAGTCAGCCAAAGCTATTAAATATTTGAACAGTGGCACTACACATATATTTAAGATTAAAACTCTATTCTAGCACAAGATGCAGTCACACCAATGTGTGAACATTATAATTTATTTTTGTTTCTATGCTGTTCAGCAACACAATTTAAAGATGGTGCAAATAAAAACAAACAAATTAAATTGAAGAGTGGGGTTCCCTCAATGCCATTCATCAATGTCATTGAATTTTACAAATAATTTAGAGGGTTTTGAAAAGGGGATGCACTCAGTGTCACCACTGACCATGCGCTAGACCAAAACACTTGTACTGCTTGACCATCTGTGACACTGCACAATGATCATGCACCGAAGTTGATAAAAACAATCATTGGGAATGTGAGAACAATAACAGAATCTGAGTGAAATCCAGTGCTATTTCTCTGCAATAGAAGATATCATTTTAGAATATTTCCTGTAAAACGTTGCGCCACAAAAATATCACCATACTAGAAAAGATGTGGCATTGAGTGCAGAGCTGCATATCATTGGCATTCTTGTGCATGGCAGCAGTGGATGTTTCTTGTCCAGATATAATCATACATTCTGCAGATCTTTGTCAAATTTCTGTCAAGTAAACCAAACCAGGTTATGGAAATGCATTTTGAGAATGGAACATGTACCCCACTTTATTTATACGCCTTGCTGTAAACAAGTTCACTTCTGTCACAGTCGGGTATGCATCATATGTACATGCACCAATTCATTGATGTGAACATGGTGTCATTAGATTCTTCATTTGAAGACAGTTGCAGAATACAGACTGACTGAAGGTTCAGTAAATACTATTGAACTGAATCTCGTTGAGCTGGAACTCTGATGGGTGTCCAGTGGCATGAAAATAAATCAGAATCCGGATACAAGTCATGGTCTAAGCTGTGATTTTCTGCTTTGCCTTGTAAAACCTGTGAGACAAAGTGGGTAAAGCTGGGATCAGAGCCAGAGTCAGTCAGAGCTCCTCTCTACCCTTGGAGCTCTGGCTTCCCTAACCTCAGTGGGTCCTGGCATAAAGCGGAGCAATGAACTGAAAAGTGCAGGTAGTTCGCAATGATACTCCATCAAGACAACGAAGCAGTTTGACCACCAAAAAGGAGATATAGTTATTATTTTCTCTCTTTGTAAAAGGGTGCAGATTCAATAAGATTTACATCCTCTCCCTGCTCAGTGTTGACCACCTGCAACATTCTATGCAACATTGAGCTGGCAGTTGACCAGTAAGTGCCCATGCTGACGCAGGCTCCTATTCAACCCCATTCAAATGAAGCGCCCTCTCACTGGGCTGTACATTTTGGTGAGATCAGCATTAGAGGGCATAACTAGACATGATATCAACTTGTCTGTTGGTTTCAATGATTTGGTACCAACATTTCATTCAGAAGTAAGTATTGTGTTGCACAAAAGCTGATTAAAATATTAACAACTTATGTAGTTCTAGTTCTTCTCCCCAAACTCTGTGGCCTGGGCCTCGTCACCTCCCTCTGCAATTGGATACTGAACTCCCTAACTCACAGACCACAATCAGGAAGGATAGGCATCAACACCTCCTCCACAATTATCCTCAACACCTGTGCCCCACAAGGTTGTGTTCTCAGCTATATTCCTTATACACCTATGATTATATGGCCAAATCCCCCTTCAACTCGATTTTCAAGATTGGTCTCAAACAATGATGAAGCAAGTACAGGAATGAGTTAAAAATCTGATGAACTGGTATGACAACAATAATCTCTCCCTCAATGCCAACAAAATGAAGGAAATTGTCATCAACTTCAGGAACCGTAAAGGAAAAATGCCCCTGTCTAGTCAACAGGGACGAAGTAGAAATGGCCAAGAGCTTCAAGTTTTTAGGTATCCAGATCACAAACAACTTATCCCCCACCAATGCCGACACTATAGCTAAGAAAACTCAGCAACATCTCTACTTTCTCAGAAGACTAAGGAAATTTGGCATAGCAACTATGATTGTTACCAACTTTTGCACATGCACTATGGGAAGTAATCTTCCTGGTTGTATCACAATGTGGTATGGCTCCTGTTCTGCCTAAGACTGCAAAAAACTACAAAAAGTCATGAATGTAGCCCAATTCATCAGGCAAACCAGCTTTCCATCCATTGACTCTGTCTACACTTCCTACTGCTTTGGCAAAGCAGCCAGTATAATCAAGTACCCTATGCACCCCAGACATTCTCTCTTCCATCTTCTTCTGTCAGGAAAAAGACACAAGTCTGAGGTCATGCACCAATCGACTCAAGAACAGTTTCTTCCCTTCTGCCATCAGACTTTTGAATGGGCCTACCTTGCATTAAGTTGATCTTTCTCTACACCCTAGCTATGATTGTAACACTACATTCTATACCCCCCCATTTTCTTCTCTATGAACAGTATGCTTTGTTTAATAGCACACAACAAACAATACTTTTCAGTGTACACTGCACAATAATAAAAATCAAATCAAATCAGTACTTTTGTGATGGCTGTTGTCAGGCTAACTGGCCTATAACTTCCTGCTTTCTTGTTCCACTCTCTTGAATAGAAGTGTTAATAACTAACTTCAAATCTGATCCAGTCTGCAGGGTAAGGAACTGTGGAAAATTGTGACCAGTGCATTCCCTTTCTCTACAGCTCTCTTTCTCAGAGCCTGAAGACTGCATACAGGCAGATACGTTAGCAATAAATCTTTTCTCTTATTTTGATCCTGATTGATTTTTTTTGAACAGTTCACACAAAATGGCACATTCTGAACAGTCACCACGTTTGAAACCAGATTGTGAGATATTAACAAGTTTGCCCTCTGCAATTGGATGAATATACAAGTAGAGGGCAGATTAGTCAATTGTAACAGAAGCATTCTTGATGATCTTGATGCCATGCTGGTGAGCATGCACAAACAGACACATTCACCAGTAAAACGTGCGCTCACTATGGCCCTGGTGAGGAGGCTATAGTGCTACATCCCATGCCGGCAGGCAGATACATCATTGAAGTTTCAAACTTGCTCCAGCCTTTCTTTAAGGCCATTTTGGAAATGGCTGCAAAGAGGAGAAAAACCAAAAGGGAAAATCGAAACTTTGAAATGAGCAAACCAATTCATTCACATTCATCCCAGTTTCGACTGATTTCCCTGTGTGCCTAATTTGCGACGAGAAATCTGCCAATAACGAGAAATCAAATTTTAAGAGGCAGTTCACTAAAAAGCACAGTGCCTTAGCCAAAAATTATCCAGCTGGAATGCCTTTAAGAAAATGATGGTGGAGCTGATGAACAAGGCAGAGAAATCTGGGAATGCATTTGCTTAAATGGGCGAAATCAAAAGGTGGCTTAATTACCACTAGTTTAGTGGCAGCTCGAGAGATTGTGAAATGAGGAAAGCTCTTTGCAGATTGTTAATATGTAAACAAGTGCTTTATCAAAGCAGCTGTATAGCTATTTTAAAAACAAAAATAAAATCACTCAAAGGAATAAAGACTTGCTTTTAACTGTGAAGACTGTGAGGCCAGGATAAGTGAAAACTGCCACATGTATTACCAACCCTGAGGTAATAAATTCAGTGTGAGCAAGTGTTTTCAGATATGAATTTCACAAAAAACATGTTGAGAAGTCTCTTGAAGAAGGAAAGTTTACAGTTCCAGCTAGGAATGAAAACAACAGTAAAATGTTCAGACTTCACATGACTCTCCAAAAGACTCCAGTTGCAGAAATTACGTTAATATAACTTTTTTGTGCATTTACAGAAGTTGGTGTGAAATAAATGGTGTTTCATTCATTTAAACTTGTATTAACATTTCACTTGTGAGATATCATTATTCAATTAAAAACCTGCAGTCAAAATCTTTAAAAGTTGCTGATAACCACATGCTGGGGGCAATTCTCCCATCCTGCAGCGCAAAGAGTGTGGGAGATTCTTCTCTGAACACCCACTGAATTATTCCAGTTTCCACACGAATGCAACATTAGAATTTTTTGGGAAAATCCCACGCATCTGCTTTCACTGATACTAATAGATATACAATTATGAGCAGCTGTAAAGCAGCATTGGCATAGAAATCCAAAAATGTGCCTCTGTCTTTTTTTTGATATTTTTGTGACTTGAAAAACAATTGTGGTTCTTGAATTATTACATTTTTAACTAAATTTTTTAAATGGCCACTAGATCTTACAATTTAGTCAGCTTTTAGTTCTTAAACTTCTCAAATAGTTTCTCAGCCAATATCAATTATGTTCCTCATTCTTATAACTTCTTGGTTACTCTATTTCTGGTATGTATTTTGTGCCTTCCAACATGAAGACAAACTCCAAATATTCGTACAATGTGTTATTGACGAATGAAATATGGTGTGTGGTTAGTATGGCAATGATGTTTGACATGAATTCATGTTAACAGAAGATGACGCTGGCAGGACCCAATAAAAGTTTGGATCAGAAAGCAGTGTAAAAACAGGTTATGTTATGAAAGTTGAAGTAGATTGTCTTTTTGCTGGAAAGGAAATGGTGTAGGATGTTCTTCAAGAAAAGGAGAAAGTTGGAATGGTGAACAGTTCTGAGAGAGTGGCCAGGGAGAGGGATTGAATCAATGATAAGGGCATAGAATTTTGATGCGACCTGAAGATTGCACAGTCTAATTCTCACAACAGGCAATTATATTCTTATAGAAAAAAGAATCATAGAAATTGTAACATCCCTACAATCAGAAGGCCAATCTGCTCATCAATTCTGCACCAATGGTAACTCCCCGTAACCCAACATATTTACTTTGCTCATTTACCTGACACTAAGGGCAATTTAGCATGGCCCAGTCAACCTAACCCACAAATCTTTGACTATGGGAGGAAATCAGAGCATGTGGAGGAGATCCATGCAGACACAGGAAGAATGTGTAAATTCCACACTTCAAGTGAGGCGGGAATTGAACCCAGTTCCTTGACACTACGAGACAGCAACTATAGTACCGCAACAAACATCTTCGTAAACTCACATTTCACAATTTTCTATTTATTAAGATAAATGAATAAAAATTGTTTACAGTTTCCAAGATGGGGTTGATGGTGATGGTTATGGTGGGGGACGGTGGCTGTACAGGCAGCAGGGAGACTATGCAAAATTAGTAGAATTGCCTCTTATCACATTAAATTACAATTGACTTTAATATGTGCCTGCCCATGATAACTGATTTTTGACTATAATCCAAGCTCTGACCAGTGAAGCTTAGCCACAAAACAGATGCCTTTGTTACAGTGCCATTAGCAAGGTTTCAAGGCGTGAATGGATCTTGCAGATTCAGGTCAGTAAAAGTTATCTCCTATGTCCATATTTTGGCACAGAGAATAAACAGTGCACATATGTGCTATCACACACCCAATTTAATGCATTCTGATTGCGTTTGTAATTTGTTCTTTGAATAGCAAAAGAATGCAGTAAAAGGGAGGCAGGTAAGATTGGCAGATATAAAATCATAAGAAGTAATAAAGGATGACAGTGAGATGCAAATACACCTATAAAAGGCAAAGATAAAAAGGCACTCACATGTGAAGATATAGCAGGAGTACGCCACTTAGCCCCTTAAGTCTATTCCATCATTCAATACAATTTTAGCTGTTCTGATTTACCATCAAATCCACGTTCCTGCTTATCCCTTTGCCCTTCTAATCAAGAAGATATCTACCTCAGCCTTAAAAATATTCAGACTCTGCTTCCACCACCTTTTGAGAAAAGGAGTTCTAAAGACTCATAACCAGCAGAGGAAAAATTCTCCTCATTTCTGTCCTAAGTGGGCATCTCTTTAAACTTAGTTCTAGATTCTCCAAAAGATCTTTTCCATTTCCAATCTATCAAGAACCTTAAGGTCTTATGTTCCAATCAAGACACCTCTTACTCTTCCAAACTCCAGTGATTACAAGACTAGCCTATCCAGCCTTTCCTCATAAGACAACTGGCCTTCAGGTATTAGTCCAGAAAAACTTTTCTGAACTGTTTCCAATGCATTTATATCCTTCCTTAAATAAGGAGACCAATATTGTACTCAGTACACCAGATGTGGTTTCACCAATGGTCTGTATAACTGAAGCATAATATCCCTTTTTTTGTAATTAACTCTCCTCACAATTAGCAATAACATTCTACTACCTTTCCTAATTACTTTTTGAACCTGCAGACTAACCCTTTGCAATTCATGCACTAGGACAACCCAGAGCTCCCTGCTCATCAGAGCTCTACAATCTCTCACCATTTAATTAATATACTTTGTTTTTATTCTTCCTTCCCCAAATAGATTATTTCACATTTGCTTGCAATGTAGTCCATTCAGTATACCTTTGCTCATTTACTTCACCTATCTATATCCCTCTGTGATCTCTTTAATTGCTCTTCACAACTTACTTTCTTACATAGCTTTGTATGATCAACAAATCTAGCAGCATACCTTCAGTCCCTTCATCCAAGTCATTTTAAAAATAGTGAAACATTGAGGCCCCAGTCCTTCACAGAATGAATGGGTTGCTCAATCTTTTCTTACATAATATTTTATTTGCTGTGATAACTCTTCACGATATGAGGAGTCCATTACATTATTGGTTGGCTAATTAAAATCTTAGCTGCAAAAGTTTAAGTGCTTCCTGATCTAAACTGCATCCACCATTTCATCAGCTTGTAAATTTAATCAGAATCTAACTTTACCTTCAGAACCAGACTGTAGTTACAAAATTGTTTTCCATATTGGAATGAATTTTTTTTACTTCATCCTTTAGTTGGCTATCAGACTGAGTTGATAACTGCACAGCCCAATAAGAAACTGAACCAAATAGACTGGTAACATTTCTGGCTCAATCACTGGTTTAGGCTGGTTTTGCTAACCTCAATCAGTTGGTCATGCTGTGACTGGACACGAGCTAAACAGCTACTTTGATGGATGGTTATCTGCCCAAAACATTACATCTCTTTCTCTCTTACTTGCCAAGTGTCTGTCATTTTCTGTTTTATTGCAAATTTTCAGTCATGATATTTTGCTTTAGTGTAAAAGTAAAATTAAAGTTAATTTATTAGTCACAAATAGGCTTACATTAATACTGCAATGGTTACTGTGAAAATCTCTTAGTCACCACTCTCTGATGCCTGTTTGGGTACACAGAGAGAGAATTTAGCACAGTCAATGTACAAAACCAGCACATCTTTGGACTGTGGGAGGAAACCAGAGCGCCTGGAGGAAACCCATACAGACACAGGGAAAATGTGCAAATTCCATACACACAATGACCCAAACCAGGAATCAAACCCGAGTCCCTGACATTGTGAGGCAGCACTGTTAGCCATTGTCACACCATGCTGCCACAGAGAAATAATCAGTCAATGAATTCTGTTCCTGATCATGACCCAATTACTGACGCACCCCTCACCTAGCTGAAAACTTACAGATAAATCCATCTGTTTAGATAAATCCAGCATGACTTTGATGCCTTTTCCCTCATTTATGTGATTACCATGGAAGCACAGAGAAGACCACTTGGCCCAATTCCCTGCTCTCTTCTCTTCCCCTACAATATTGCCAGTTTTCAAATATTTTTCTAACTCTTCAATAAATTATTTGATTTGCTCAGACTGAAAAGATATTCCTTATTTAAACAACCTTTCACTTAAAAAAGAAATGTTCTGACTTCCCCTTTAGTAGACTGACACTAATTGTAAATTCATATTTCACTGTCACAGTTTCATCAACCAATTAAAAATAAAGGGAAACAAAGGTCTCTATAAGTGCCTGCTATGTAGATTCTTAACACACAAAAATGGTGAACTTCTGTCAAGAGAGGATATTGGTCACCATCTTGGAAAAGAGCATACACCCACTGACAGCATGCTGAGCAGGCAGGTTATGACGTAAATCAATGTACAACACTGAACTGTTGCCCATGTTGCCATCTTTGAATGCTGTGCTCCAGCTACAGCCTCCTGTAAATTTAACAGCTGAACACTCATTCAACATCCTGAAAGATCTTTGAACAGCATTAAGTATAAGGATTGTAAAATAGTTACAGATTAGTTGCTAGAGTACTTCATAGAATGACTGCTGCTCTAGTTGTATGGAGTGTTCCCATACTTGTGATGAAACAATTTGCTCCCAGATATGGGTGGTCTAGTTGGCCTTGTTTTTGAAATTGAACATGACTGGGAGAATTAAAATTTTACAGAGGCATGGTTGCAGGATGGTCATGACTGGGAATTAAATATCCAGGGGTATCAGACTGTTCAGAGGGATAGACAGGAAGATAAGGGAGGTGGTGTATCTCTGATATTTAAGGATGACATCAGGATGGGAGTGAAAGATGATATAGATTCTACGAAGAAAAAGGTTTAATTCATTTGAATGGAAATTAGAAATAGTAAGGAGAAAAAGTCACTGATAAGTGTAGTCTACAAGCCACCAAATAATATCAATGTGGGATGAGAAATAAACAAAGAAATTACTGATGCATGTAAAACTGGTACAGCAATTATTATGGGGGATTTTAATTTACATGTCAATTGGTCAAACCAGGTTGATCAAGGCAGCCTTGAGGAGGAATTCAGACAATATATCCACAATAGCTTCCTTGAACAGTATGTAATGGAACCTATGAGACAGCAAGCTAGATCTGGTCCTGTGTAATGAAACAGGAATAATTAATGATCTTATAATTAGGGACCCTCTCAGAAGAAGCAATCACAGTATGGTTGAATTTAAAATACGGATGGGGCATGAGAAGGTAAAATCCAATACCAGTGTCTTGTGCTTAAACAAAGATGACTACAATGAAATGAGGGAGGAGTTGGCTAAGACTTTATGGTGGGACAATTGAGGAAAGGTGGAGGACTTTCACAATGATTTTTCCCAGTGCTCAGCAAAAATATATACCAGCCATTAGGAAGGATTGTAGAAAAAGAAATGATCAGCCATGAATATCTAAGGAAATAAAGAAGGTATCAAATTGAAAGAAAATGCATACAAAGCGGCAAAGATTAGTGGGAAACTAGAGGATTGGGAAATGTTTAAAGATCAACAGAAAGCCATAAAAAAGCTATAAAGAAAAGTAAGATGGAATATGAAAGTAAACTAGTTCAGAATATAAAAACAGATAGCAAAAATTTCTACAAATACATAAACAAAAAAGAGTGACTAAAATAAACATTGATCCTTTAGAGGATAAGAAGGGGGATGTAATAACTGGAAATGAGGAAATGGTTGAGGCATTGAACAGTATTTTGTGTCGGTCTTCATGGTGGAAGACACAAATAACATGCCAAAAATTGATGACAAGAAGGCTATGGTGAGGACTGAGAAACCATCATTATCACTAAAGAGGTAGCTTAGGCAAGCTAATGGGATTGAAGGCTCTTGGCCCTGATGGAATGCATCCCAGGATACTTAAAGGAGATGGCAAGGGAAATAGCACATGCACTGGTGATAATTTACTAAAATTCACTGGACTGTGGAATGGTTCCCCCAGATTGGAAAACAGCAAATATGATACCATTGTTTAAAAAAGGTGGTAGGCAAAAGGAGGGTAACTATAGGCTGGTTAGCTTAACCTCTGTAGTAGGGAAAATGCTTGAATTTATCATCAAGACAGACATATCGTTTCACCTGGATATAAACTGTCCCATTGGGAAGAAGCAGCATGGTTCATAAAGGACAGGTCATGTTTGACTAATTTGGTGGAATTCTTTGAGAATGTTACACGTGCAGTGCACAATGGGAAATCTGTGGATGTGTGTATCTGGATTTCAGAAGGCATTTCACAAGGCGCCACACCTAAAGCTGCTGCATGAAATAAAGGTGCATAGTGTTACGGGTAATGTATTAGCATAGATAGTGGATTGGTTAGCTAAGAGTGGGAGTAATTGGGTGTTTTTCCATTTGGCGATCAGTGACTAGTAGTGTGTGCCTCAGGGATCAGTGTTAGAACCACAATTGTTTACAATTTATATAGACTATTTGGAGTTGGGGACCAAGTGTAGTGTGTCAAAATTCACAGATAACACTAAGATGAGTAGCAGAGCAAAGTGTGCAGAGAACGCTGAAAGTCTGCAAAGGGATATAGATAGTCTAAGTAAGTGACCAAGAATTTGGCAGTTGGATTACAATGTTGGCAAATGTGATGTCATCCATTTTGGTAGGAATAACAACAAAATGGATTATTATTTAAATGGTAAAAAAAAGTTGCAGCATGCTGCTGTGCAGAAGCACTTGGGTGTCCTTGTTCATTAATCACAAAAAGTCGTTTTGCAGGTGCAGCAGGTAATTACGAAGGCAAATAGAATTTTGTTCTTCATTGCTAGAGGGTTGGAATTTAAAAACAACAAAGTTATATTGCACCTGTATAAGGTGCTGGTGAAGCCACACCTGAGTATTGTGTACAATTTTGGTCTCCTTACTTGAGAAAGGATATACTGGCACCAGAGGGGATGCAGAGGAGATTCACTAGGTTGATTCCGGAGTTGAGAGACTTATGACGAGAGACTGAGTAGACTGGGGCTATACTCAATGGAATTCAGAAGAATGAGGGGAGATCCTATAGAAACATATAAGATTATGAAGGGAATAGAGAAGATAGAAGCAGGGAAGTTGTTTCTACTGGCAGGTGAAAACAGAACTAGGAAGCACCCTCAAAATAAGAGGGTGCAGATTTAGAACTGACTTGAGGAAGAACCTCTTCACACAAAAACGGTTGTGAATCTGTGGGATTCCCTGCCCAATGAAACAATTGAGGCTACCTCATTGAATGTTTTTAAGGCAAAGATAGATAAATCTGTGAACAGTAAAGGAATGAAGGGTTATGGTGAGTGGGTGGGTATATAGTGCTGAGTCCACCAAAAGATCAGCCATGATCTTATTGAATGGCAGAGCAGACTCAAGGGGCCAGATGGCCTTCTCCTGCTCCTAGTTCTTATGTTCTTAAAACAGGCCATGCAGAGGAGGATAAGATGATAGATGAGAGAAAAGCAGGAGGGGAGCAGAAAGCCTCTCCATGTGAGGCCATATCCTCTGATGGAGTAATCCTCACATCTCAACTTCAGTGACAACCAATATTTGGCCTGTCCTAACTTTGCAAAACAGTTTGTGATTGAAAGCTGCTAACTGTTGCAGCTAAAACTGCAATCTGCAACAGGCAAAAGATTCCATTGTCTTTGGTTTGCAGTTGAATGCTTCCAGTCTACTCGTAGAGTTACAGAATCTTAGAGGGTTACAGCATGGAAACAGGCCGTTCGGACCAACTTGTCTATGCCGTCCTTTTTTTAAACCCTAAGCTAATCCCAATTGCCCACAATTGGCCCAAATCCCTCTTTACCCATTGTACCCAAGTAACAATCTAAATTCTTTTTAAAACATAAAATTGTACCCGCCTTTACTACTATCTTTGGCAGCTTGTTCCAGACACTCACCAACCTCTGAGTGAAAAATTTGCTCCTCTGGACACTTTTGTATCTCTTCTCTCTCACCTTAAATAAATGCCCTCTATTTTTAGACTCTCTTACCCTCGGAAAAAGTTACTCCTTGTGGCAAGGTGGCACAGTGGTTAGCACTGCTACCTCACATGCCAGAGACCTGTGTTCGATTCCTGGCTTGGGTCACTATCTGTGTGGAGTTCATACCTTCTACTGTGTGTGTTTCCTCCAGATACTTTGGTTTCCTCCCACGTTCCAAAGATGTGTGGGTTAGGTTGATTGGCTGTGCTAAATTGCCCTTTAACGTCAGGGGGATTAGGAAGGTAAATATGTGAGGTTACTGGGATAAGACAGGACCTGGTGGGATTGTTGTCAGTCCAGGCTCGATGGGCCAAATGGCCTCTTTCTGCACTATAGATTCTATGATTCTATGAATATTGCACAGATTGTAGTGCAGTGTTATATAAGGGAATTCACAGAGGCTCTCCATACAAAGAAAGATAGCTTCATCTCTCCTTCCTGCCAAAATAAGCAGGGAGTATGAACCAGAAGATCACATGGATTGCAACCTTCCCTGTGGTCAAGGATGCCAATGACAGTACCCACATTGCTAGCTATGCACCTCATGTGAGTGTGGCCAATTTCATAAACAAAAAGAGAAGCCATTCTTTCAAAGTATAGCACTCTAAACTTCCACCACAACATTCAGATTGCTTAATGGAAGCTGCAGAGGAAGCTATAACATCAGCTCTATACAACATGGTAAGATCTACAGATATGCTGATTGAAGTGACCACCCACTTTCAGATTAGAAAGTATAGATTCCAAGTTCCTCACAAAGCCCTCTGTTTGATTTTTCCATGCTCCCTGACATTGTGTTCATGCTTTCCAGTGGAACAAGCATTTGGTTATTTACATCCATCAGTCTTTTTCTTCAGAATAAACCATTACAGCACTCAACCAAATTGCAACAGAACTAGTTTGCAACCTTAGCCTTAGGGGAGCTGGCACCTATACTGTCTTTTCAGCTTGTTCTGTCTCTTGGACTCTTGTTCCCTATGTCTTACTATGTGCAGATCCAAACCAATAATTATTTATATACCCACAATAAGTCAACCTACTCACCCTCGCAGTCTCATTCCTGCCTGTAGTCTTCCAGCCCCAACTTCTCACAATCTCAGATTTGATCTATGATTTTCTATTGACTCCCCAACACCGCTCCCCCCACCCCTGCTGCGTTATCTCTGATACCCCTACCCCTGCCACAATCTTTGATTTCCCCAATCTTCAATTCTTCTGATTTTCTACTCTCCACACAACCCACAACTTCTGACCTTGCCTTATGCCCAACTCACTCACAATCTCTGAATTCACCCTCATGATGTCCAGCTCCATTCATATGACGTCTGGCTCTCCAATATCATTGACTCCACACTCACCACACAATCCGAAAATGCTCCCAGTCCCAAGTCCTCCAGACAACCTCCACTACTCCACGTCCTTCATACAATCTCTGCTTCAGTATTTCCCCCATGATCTCCATCCTCACTCCAGCTTCCACAATTCTGATTTCCCTTCATGTAATCTTCTAGTCACTTGCCATCAGCTCCCCAGCTTCTCTCTGCTCTAGCAGACAGCCACTTAGTAATCAGGGTAGCAATAGGACAGTAAGCCCAGTTAAAAAAAAAATCAGATGTCTTGCAATTGATTTTTGTTAGTTTGTCCAGGAAAGCCATACTTCTGAGCTGAGAGGCAATGGTCTAGTGGTGTTATCATTTGGCTATTAATCCAGAAACAAAGCTAATTGTCTGGGGACCCAGATTCAAATCATGCCATGGCAGATGGTGGAATTTAATTTCAATTAAAAAATATTTGCAATTAAGAATCTACTAATGACCATGAAACTATCATCGATTGTCAGAAAAATCCATTTGGTTCACTAATGTCCTTTAAGAGGCGAAATTTGTCATCCTTACCTGGTCTAGCCTATATATGACTCCAGAGCCACAGTAATGTGATTGACTCTCAACTGTCCTCTCAAATGGCCTAACAAACCACTCAGTTCAAGAGCAACTAGGGGAATTTCACAGTAACTTCATTGCAGTGTTAATGTAAGCCTTATCTGTGACTAACAAACTTTACTTACCTACTTTACTTTTTAACTAGGGATGGGCAATAAATGCTGGCCATCCAGCAACACCCATGTCCCATACATGAATAAAAAATAAGAGCTTCTTGTTTGGAACTTCTCCCTCACTCTCTTTTTGTTACCCAATATTAATATCAGGGCCATTATGCCCCAACTTCAACACTTCCATTATTATATTCAATTTTCTCTCACCCTAATTTTGCTATCTCCTGTTCTTTCAGCTGCTCCTCTCTGAACTTTCAACCTTTTACATAATTCCCTCTGTCTTGCCACCTCCCTTCTTTTTCAGGTTACAGATTGTGATGATGTACTGCAAAGACAGTTCTGTGAATTGTGTGATAAAAATAGGTTTTATAATGGGCTGCCAATCCATCACTCAAATTCATATACGCTTTTTCACAGTCATACTTCCAGTGGACCATCTGTCTTGGGTGTGGAAAGAGTTCTCCACAGTGATGTTGCTGCCTGAATTAAAGAGTTATGGCATTAGAAATTACTGTTAGTCTCTGAAATATGAATGGATTCAACTGTACTGGAGGATATTTCAAAGAGAGAAGGTTGTTGTCTCTAATTTATGCCTGCAGCAATCATTATCATTCGTATAAGAACTGGGAGTTTTCCCTAAAGATTTCAGTACCAATAGTCACGTTGCTTATTTTCAGTGGAGGCAAGTAGAGGAACTCTCTGATTACAATCACTTACATAAAAGTTGTAATTCAGAAATTCTATTAGAAAATTTTGAGCTATGTGCTATGGACTTCATTTTTTTTGAAGCCATTTAAACCATGCATTCTGCTGATAGTTACTTGCTGTCTGCTTCTGCTTCTGTAAAAGCATTTAGGATAGACATAAAGCAGATGTTTTCACTCATAAGAGAAAAACAAGAGGCCATGAATATTAAATAGTCATCAATAAAGAATTTGAAAGAAACTTCTTTACCTGTGGATTGGTTAGAGTGTGGAACTTACTACAACACGGAGTTGTTGGTTGAATAGCACATATATTTTTAAGAGGAGGTTGGCCAAGTGCACAAGGCAAGAATGGAGTAAAACATATTTTCTCCCCAACAAAGATTCTACCAAAAAAATAGACAGGATCCTCACCTATCATGCTGATGTAGTTAAATGAATGAGAGTGGGAGCAGGCTCACGTGGAGCATTAACCAGTTGGAACAGACTGGCTGCCTCTGTACTGCATTTCATGTATGTATCTATGTGATTTGTAAGTAAGTGTAACTCTATAACTTGAACAATATCATAGAGTCCCTACAGTGCAGAAGAGGCCATTCGGCCCATTGAGTCTGCATCAATCACGATTCTACCCAGGCCCTATCCTCATAATCCCATGCATTTATCCTGGCTAATCCCCCTGACACTAAGGGGCAATTTAACATTGCCAATCCATTTAACCCACACCTCTTTGGACTATAGGAGAAAACCCATGCAGACACAGGAAGAACGTGTAAATTCCACACAGATAGTGGTCCAAGCTGGGAATTAAACCTGGATCCCTGGTGCTGTGAGGCAGCAGTACTAACAACTGTGCCACATTGTCACCCCATTTCAATTTAATTGATTAGCACATTGAAATAACTTCTTTAAAACTAATTTCGAAATAAAATAAAGGCCACGATGCTCCCAAAACCACTGAATTGGCAGGAAGCTATTCCAGTTCCTAACTGTTTTGTCAGTTAAACTTTTCACTCGAATCTCCCCACTCCGTGCAATGCAGAGGTCCCAATCGTGAATCTCATTATTCATTTGGGGGGGGGGGGGGGGGGGGGGGGCCAGGGCAGGGCAGGGCAGGGAGGCGGGTCTTTTTCATACCAGAATCTGACAGTTCAGGATTCTGCGCAAGAAGTTTCCCCATTTGCCATTTGCTGACCAGTCCAATCGCAGTCCAGCCCAGGACCCCCACAGTGCTGCCCCTTCAGCCACCCCATGGCCCGATAGCAACCCCCACAACAATTCCCCGGCCACCCTGACCCCACCTGTCCAAGAGCACCCCATGACAAGCCCACCACTGCCAACAGTTGCGATCCCCCCACCCCTCACCCCAGCAGACCCCCTTCCATCATCCCCCCCAGAGACCAACCCCTCCGGAGCAGACCATTCTGGCCCACCTCAATCACTGCCCTTCTTCCATCTCAGACCAATTCCTATGCAGAAAGGCAGCGGGATTCTCATTCCCCACCAGTCACTCACAGGCCCCACCCACAGTAGGTCCATCCCTCGGCACTGCCCAATGCCCAATGGGCATTGCCCAGGTGCTCTTGGCATGGGCCATGGGCAGTGCCAAGGGCATTGTCTGGCACTGCCAGGGTAACCATGTCTAGGGAGCACAAACCCACTGCTGGCTGACACCCTCGGTGGCCCCGATTACCACCCCCCTCCTTTATTCTGGTGGGATCTCTTGCTAATTCCCAAACATGGCAAGCTATTCTAAACCCTGCTAAATGAAGTACTCTTGGTAGGATGGGAGATTCAATTGGGACTGGAAAGTTCCCAATAATGACATTCAAAATACATTTAAAACATCTTAAAAAAAAGATTCAAATTTCTTACCTTCCTTCCAGCCGGTTTTCAGCATGGTCTGGCCTGTGACTGTTCGCCAGCTCTGGAACACGTGCATATGTTTCCGGTGCATGCACAAATCCTGGAACGATGCAGGCGGTGTGTATCTCCCACTGCAACCCACCAGAAAAGTTGTGGGTCACGATGGTAGAATCATGGCCAAAAGTTTTGCAGGTCAAAGACCTGTGATGCATGCTTACTGATATATGCAAACATCTGGCTAACAGCTCCAATATGACACTTTGTTAACAAAACTTTCCAGCACTATCTTTAGCACTATTCTGTGATATGTTATCATTAAAAAACTATTGTTGAGACTATTCTCTGCTTTATGACAGCAGCATCATGAGAGTATTTTGCAAGCAATCCAACAGTAAGGTGCAAGCATAGCATTTCTCTAGATCTGAAAGAATTGAAAATTAACTTCAGATGACCAGAGAACTTAGAGGAAAATGTTATTGTAGAGGAGATTCAAAGTCACAGTCCAACTGTCTCTTCATTACCATGATTCACTTCCCCTGTTTTCTGTTTTTGGTTATTTATTCATTCACAGGATACGCTGGCCAGGCCAACATTTATTGCCCATGCCTAATTGCTCTTGAGAAAGTGATGGTGAGCTATCTTTTTGAAGCATTGCAATCCCTGTGGTGTAGGTACACCCAGTTTGCTATTGGGGAAGGTGTTCTAGGATTTGAGCCAGTGATAGTGAAGGAATGGTGTGTGGCTTGGAGGAAAACTTGTAGGTGGCAGTGTGCCCATGTGTCTGCTGCCCTTGTCCTTCTAGATTGTAGAGATCATGGGTTTGATCTCTACAACCCCATTGTTGTCGAAAGAGCCTTGATGTGTTGCTGTCATATATCTTGCAGATGTTACACACTGTTGCCACTGTGCATTGCTGGTGAAGATAGCAAATGTATAAGATGGTGAATGGATTGCCAATCAAATGGGCTGTTTTGTCCTACATGCACTCATCCAGGCAAATAGAGGGTATTTGCACTTTGAGAGTCAGGTAATTATTTACATTTTCAATATCTCCAGCCTCTAACCTGTTCTTGCAGCCATAATATTTAAATGATTGTTCCAGTTAAGTATCTGATCAATAGTAATTTAGAGGATGTTGATAGTAAAGGATTCAGTGATACAGATGCCATTGAATGTCAAGAGCAGATGGTTAGATTTTATCTTGTTTGAGATAATCATTGTCTGACATTTGTGTGACTTATCAACCCAATGCTGAATATTGTCCAAAGCTGCAATCACTTGAATCGGTTTAGTGAGGGTGGGAACTAGATTAAGAATTTTGGGGGAAAATTCCATCCAAAGTGTCCCATAGCAGACAAGAAAACCAGTGCAATTTGCACTGGCATGTCTGACATAAATTTGATCATAGTGACCAGAGAGGTGGATGGGGGTAAGGCGGTTGATGTAGTATATATGGACTTTAGTAAGGCGTTTGATAAGGTGGCCCATGGAAGACTTCTACAGAAACTGCAGATGTGTGGAATAGAGGGTGATTTAGCTAATTGGATTAGGAATTGGCTGGCAGATAGAAGACAGAGGGTGGTGGTTGATGGGAGATATTCATCGTGAGTTCGGTGACGAGTGGTGTGCCTCAGGGGTCTGTTTTGGGGCCCCTGCTGTTTGTAATTTTTATAAATGATCTGGATGAGGGTATTGAAGGATGGATTAGTAAATTTGCAGATGACACTAAAGTCGGTGGAGTGGTAGATAGTGCAGAGGGGTGTTATAGTTTGCAGAGGGACTTGGACAAGTTGCAGAGCTGGGCCGGGAGGTGGCAAATGGAGTTTAATGTGGAAAAGTGTGAGGTAATGCACTATGGCAGAAATAATAAATGTGTAGAGTATAGGGCAAATGTAGGATTCTTAGTAGTCTAGATGAACAGAGGGATCTTGGTGTGTATGTGCATAGATCCCTGAAAGTAGGCAGTCAGGTCGAGAAGATTGTTAGGAAGGCATATGGAGTCTTGGCTTTTATTGGTAGAGGGATTGAATTTCGGAGCCGCAACGTCATGTTGCAACTGTACAAAACTCTAGTGCGGCCACACTTGGAGTATTGTGTGCAGTTCTGGTCGCCACATTATAAGAAAGATGTGGATGCATTGGAGAGGGTACAGAGGAGGTTTACCAGGATGTTGCCTGGTATGGAGGGCAGGGCCTATTAAGAGAGGTTGAAGGATTTGAGGTTGTTTTCGTTAGAAAGGAGGCGGCTAAGAGGGGATCTTATTGAAGCATATAAGATGATTAGAGATTTAGATAGGGTGGACAGTGATAGCCTTTTTCCTAGGATGGAGAAAGCTAGCATGAGGGGACACAGCTTTAAATTAAGGGGTGATAGTTATAGGATGGATATCAGAGGTAGGTTCTTTACCAAAAGGGTGGTTCGGGAGTGGAATGCCCTGCCTGCAGCAGTTGTAGATGCGCCAAGTTTTGTGGCGTTTAAGAGGTTAGTTGATAAGTATATGGAAGAGAAGGGAATGGTTTAGTTTGGAGGGGCATTGCTTTTTATTTTGGTCGGCACAACATCGAAGGCCGAAGGGCCTGTTCTGTGCTGTAATGTTCTATGTTCTATGTTCTATAATCTTCCTGCATGTAGTCATTTTTTGGGAGGAGGGAATGTTTATATTTCTTAGGGAAGGAACAGACCTAAACATGCTTGGCTTCACAGAGATTGAATGTCATTTATAAAAGGAACCGCGATCTCAAGGTGAAATTGAACCCCATCATCCTGCCTCCCATGGACATTGGGATTCCCACTCATTGAAGGCATGTTTTCCCTCCTGTCCCCAATATAAATCATGGCATCAAGGCATTGGAACTCTCCTAATGGGTTCCCCTTCAATACCACCTTTCATGTTGTCGCTAAGCAGGAACTAGATTACATGTGGGCGCAGGGGCTTGGAGAACTCCAAAAGATGTTCTCCCCGTTGCTAAATACACTAGTTCCACCAACAGCCGCAAGACTCTCTAATCCTGCCTGGCCTTAATCCAATCTGCACCAGATGCAACACGACTAGAAAATTGTCTTATTCTTGGCCAGAAACATATCTCAGGTAATTGGGTGCATGCAGCACATTTTCTTCCAATTTGTTTGCGAACATCAGATAGAACACATGCCAGGTTTTTGATATGCATTTCCAGTTTACCAGGCTCAACGCATGAAATTCCAAAAGCTACTCCTGCAGAGTGGGCATAGCTGAAACAAAGTTCATTGGTTGAGCCATTGGAAAAAGTTATCAATTAGAAGAGCAGGATGTTATGATGGTGACAGCAGCATTATGTGTGGAGTGGATGCGAGATGGTCAGCTGGAGGCGGCAGAGAGGCACATGCGTGAGTGGGTTGGCTGCATGCTGGAGCTCAAACAGAGGCAGTGGGTTCAAAGACAGCAATAATAAAGAAAGAATGAGCTGCTTGGAATCCTCATTTAGGTCTGGTATGGTTCAGTACAGTTTATCTGCCCAAGAAACAGGGTGTAAAAACCCACAATCCCTGGCCGGAGGGATGTAAAAACAGACAAGTGATTCCATTTGGTTCAAAAACATGGCAGACCACATGACCAGATTGGTGAAAGATGAAGAACATGAAGGGTGAACTTGGAATGGTAGATAAGGTAAAAATGTTACTGCCATTTCTTCAGCTATTTCAAATGAGCTGTTTAACAGGCAGCAGCTATAAATTGTACAAGCTTGTCACTGAGAGTTCAGATAAAGTTATATTGATAAAACTACACTACCAAAACTGTCATGACAGAGGTGAAGAGGTTCTGGTGAAAGTATGCAATTACTGGTGAACAAATTGCCTGTGGAACTTGGATTTAAGGCTATTGGAATTTAGAAGGATGAGAGGGGATCTTATCGAAGCTTACAGGATACTGGAGGCCTGGATAGAATGGACATGGAGAGGACATTTCCACTAATAGGAAAAACTAGAACCAGAAAGCACAACCTCCTTTAAAACAGAGATAAGGAGAAATTTCTTTAGCCAGAGAGTGGTGAATCTATGGAACTCTTTGTCGCAGAAGGAAGTGCAGGCCAGGTCATTGAGTGTCTTTAAGACAGAGATAGATAGGTTCTTAATTGATAAGGGGATCAAAGATTATGGGGAAAAGGTAGGAGAATGGCATGAGAAAAGTATCAGCCATGATTGAATGGTGGAGAAGACTCAAAGAACAAAGAACAAAACAGCACGGGAAACAGGCCCTTCGGCTCAACAAGCCCGTGCCGCCACCTCAATGTTCCCACTTCTACCCGTAATCCTGTTTATGTTTATAGATCTATGGATTGAAACCAAATTTGAGACAATTTAGGGAGAATTTGTTTTGCCAATCAGCCTAAGAGCACATCTTTGGGATGTGGGAGGAAACCGGAGCACCCGGAGAAAACCACGCAAGCACGGGGAGAATGCGCAAACTCCCACAGACACAGGCCCAAATCCATGTATCTGCACAGCACAGCGATAGTCACTGAGCTGTCGTGTTGCCCATCAAATGGTCCAGGTCAAGCGTACACTAACGACGTGAAGCACTAGGGTACTCTCGAAAAAAATCCAAGAGCAGCCCTCTCACGACCCATCGCGTGTATGCCCCTTATTAGACAACAAGGTGGACCAAAGCACCTGTAGGATAAAAACAAGTACATCAATATCATCATCTATTTACACACTTCCCAGGGACCTCCCAAGGCTCATGATCCCTATTTTAAATCAGTTTTCTATACCCCTCCATTCCCATTCTGTTCATGTGCCCATCTAAGTATTTCTTAAATAACTCCAGAGTGCCTGCCTCCACCACTTTACTTGGCAACGCATTCCATACCCCCACCACCCTCTGTGTGAAAAAACTCCCTCTAGCATCCAAATTATATCTTTCCCCCCTCACCCTAAGCCTGTGACCCCTTGTGCTATTCAAGTCCATCGTGGGAAAAAGCTTAACCCTGTTTACTCTATCTATACCCCTCATAATCTTGCACACCTCTATTAGATCTCCTCTAAGTCTACATTTTTCTAAGGAAAACAACCCCAATTTGCCTAACCTCTCCTTGTAACTCAGACCTTCCATACCAGGCAGCATCCTGGTAAACGTCCTCTGCACTCTCTCCAGAGTCTCTACGTCCTGCCGGTAATAAGGCAACACACTCGATGGGCCGAATAGCCTAAATCTGCTCTTATGTCTCATGGATGATTTGATTTGACCTGATTTGATTAATTATTTTCACATTGTTTTTTAATTTTATTTATTAATCATAAGTAAGGCTTACATTAATACTGCAATGAAGTAACTGTGAAATTCCCCGAGCCACCACAGACTGGCATCTGTTCAGATCAATGCACGTAACCAGCACATCTTTCAGAAGTGGGAGGAAACCAGAGCACCTAAAGAAAACCAGGCAGACATGGGGAGAACATGCAAACTCCACAGAGGTAGTGACCCAAGTGGGGAATTGAACCCAGGTACCTGGCTCTATGAAGCAACAGTGCTAACCATTGCACTATCATGCCACCCACTGTGCTACCATGCTGCCCACATTTTTAGTACACAGTGAAAAGTATTGTTTCTGGCATGCTATGTAGACAAAGCATACCATTCATAGAGAAGGAAAAGAGACACTTCAGAATGTAGTGTTACTGTCGTAGATAGGGTGTAGAGAAAGATCAACTTAGTGTAAGGTAGGTCCATTCAAAAATCTGATGGCAGCAGAGAAGAAGTTGTTCTTGAGTTGGCTGGTATGTCACCTCAGACTTTTGTATCTTCTTCCCGGTGGAAGAAGGTGGAAGAAAGTATGTCTGGGGCACATGACTATTTTATAGAGGCAGCAGGAAGTGTAGACAGAATCCATGGATGGAAAGCTAGTTTGCGTGATGGACTGGGCTTCATTCATGACATATTGTAGTTTCTTGTGGTCTCGGGCAGAGCATGGGCCATACTAAACTGGGAAATAACCATGATGTTTTCAATGGCTTTCTATGGTGCATTTGTAAAAGTTGATGAGAGTCATAGCTGATACATCAAATTTCCTAAGTCTCCTGAAAAAGTAGAGGCACTGGTGGGTGGATAAAAATCAGTGGCTAAATTCTTGAAGAAAAGATGCTACCTATGAAGATTAGCATTGTGAAAGACTTTGCGGCCGAATTAATGTCATTCAACATGAATCAATTTCCCATTAAATCCACGAGATCTATTTTTGCTGTACCTGCTATATAATGTATAAGTTATATTTTATATTCACCACAATTTGCTGGTTAAAGCATGATTAATTTATATTGATTTTAGTTTGATTGTTTAAGTGAACATGCTAAAAGTGAAATCTTGTCCATTGATTTTCTCGTTTGGTAATTTTTGTTTCTTTGGTTTGTTGCCTCCTATGGGGATCCAAACAAAATTAGGGGATTTTCTGGGATTGATCCAAATTTGGCTTTAAATGGGTTCATTGGAACTTTCCAGAAATGAAACAAGCAAGATTCCATGTTCACTTTTGTTTAACCATTGGGGAATCAACATGGAAACTTCTAATGTTCAGGCTTTCATGGTGACAGATGATTTGTCTCTCAGTGCAGTAACTTAGAATAGTTGACAGAAGATAATTTGACTGTTGCAGCAAAGAAAATATGCGTCAGCTTAAAATCAGGAACTAGGATGACAGAGATCACTGAAGAATTGGCTCATTACTTGAAACTAGAGAATGGAAAAGACAGCTCTGCTACTGTTCAAGGCGAACTAGCCAGACTAAAATTTAACAAAATAAGAGAAATCAGAAGATCTGAAACAAAGGATGAAATTGGAAAGAGAAAAATATCTTGAACATGGAAAAGTAATGAAAAATACTTGACTTTGAAAAACTTAGAAAAGAAGACATTAGAATTGGAAATGGCAGAAGTATTGAACTGGTATTTTCTGTCTGTCTTCACTGTAGAAGACTTTGGAAAACTTGAAAGTCAATAGGCAAAAGGGAGGAAGGAAATAAAAACAATAACCATCATCAAAGAAAAGGTAATGGGAAAATTATTTGACTCAAAACTTGAAAAGTTTCCAGTGTTAGAAGGCTTACATTCTAGGGTCTTAAAAGAATTGACTGCAGAGATAGTAGAGATATTGGTCATTATCTTCCAAATTTCCTTAGATCCTAGAAAATTCCCGGCAAATTGGGAAACAGCAAATGTAACAAATGTTCAAGAAAGGAAGGAGGCAGAATGTAGCAAGGTTTGACTAGTTGGCCAAATGTGCTATAGAAAAATTGTTAAAATTCATCATTCAAGCAGTTATAACAGGATAGTTAGAAAATCATAATGGCATCAGGCAGAGTCAACATGGTTCTGTGAAAGAGAAGCAACTTAACTCATTGATTAAAGTCCTTTGAGGAAGTAACAAGCAAGGTTACTTCCTGGAGATGTGGTGTAATTGAATTTCCAAAAAATTTGTTCAGGTGCATATCAGAGATGATGACACAAAGTAAAAGCTCATGCTATATCTTAGCAAGAATAAAGGACTGGTTAGCTAATAGAACATTTAGAGTAGGGATAAATGTTTTTTTTTCATATTGACAGGCTGTGACAAATGAAGTGAAATCAGGATCAATTCTAGGGCCTCAAATATTTATAACCTATTTCCATGATTTGGATGAAGGGGCTATATGTGTGGTTCTTTAATTTTCCAATGATACCAAGATAGATTGGACAGCGTATTGTCAAGAGGAGGTAGACAGAGACTGCAAAATAATACGGACAAGTTAATGAATAGAGAAAAAAAAGGAAAATGGAGTATAATGTGGAAAATGTGAATTTGTTCACTTTGTCAGAAAGAAGACAAAAGCATAGAAATTTAGGATTTAAGAGCAAGAATAGGCATTTGATCCTTTCAACCTTCTCCCACATTCAATAACATTATGCCTGATCTAGTTGTCGTCTCAATTCCACTTTCCTGTTTGCTCTCCATAACCCCCTTATCTATCAAAAATCTGCTTATCTCTGCCTTGAATAAATTCAATGAGTTGGTTTAGCTTAATTGACTGGATGACTGGTTCATGATGCAGAGTAACACCAATAGCTTGGGTTCAATTCCCTTACAAGCTGAAGTTATTCATGAAAGCCTGCCTTCTCAATCTTAGGGAACAACATAGTGGCACAGTGGTTAGCACTGTTGCCTCACAGCACCAAGGAACCAAGTTCACAGTGGCCTCAGGTCACTGTCTGTATGAAGTTTGCAATCCATGTCTGCATAGGTTTCCTCCAGTTTCCTTCCACAGTCCAAAGATTTGTGGGTTAGGTTGATTTGCCATGTTAAATTAACCCTAGTGTCAGGAGATTAGTGGGGTAAATATGTAAGGTTACGGCAATAGGGTCTGGGTGGTATTGTGGTTGGTGCAGACTCGATGGGCTGAATGGCCTCCTTTTGCATTGTAGGGATTCTATGATACAATAACTGAGGCTCCACCTTCTGGAGAAGAGAATTTCACAGACTAATGACCTTCTGAGAGAAAAGAAGTTTTCCTCATGTCTTAAAAGGAAAGTTTATTTTCTTAAACTGTATCCCCTAGTTCTAGTCTCCCCCACAAGAGAAAACATCCTCTGGGTATCTACCCAGTCAAGTCCCCTCAGGATCTTGTATGTTTCAATAAGATCACCTCTCATTTTTCTAAACTTCCAGTATATAAAAGCAATTTACTATTAAAATGAGAGAGATTGTAGAACTCAGTGGTACAAAGTGAACTGAGTGTCTTGATTCATGGATCACATAAGTTAGTATGCAAGTGCAAGAAGCTGTACAGGACTTGATGAGATCACAACTGGAGCACTTTCTATAATTTTGGTCTCCTTTTTTTAAAAAAAATATGTTAGAAACAGTTCAGAAAAGGTCCACTGGACTCATTCCTGGGATGAAGAACTTATGAAAAAAGGTTGAACACTTTGGGCCGATACTCATTGAAGTTTAGAGAGGTAACCTTACCGAAACATACAAGATACAGAAGGCAGTAGTAGGATGGATAGGAAGATTTTTCCTCTTGTGCAAGAGTCTAGAACTATGGGATATAGTTTAAAAATTTAGGACAGAAATGAGGGATTTATTTTCTCCCAGAAGCATAGCATATGATAGCATATGGAATCATCAGAAAACAGTGGAAGCAGAGGCTAAAAAGATCTCTGAGTAACATTTTATCACTTAGATGAAGAAATAGAGATCTCATCTGATGAGAACAGGACTGTAGTCCATCAAATTATTATCCCTCCCTCTTACTGCAGTGAGTTTTTAATAATTGCCTATGAGTTTCCAGCTGCAGGCCTTACAAGGTTCGGAGGACTCAAGCTAGGATAATAGTGCATTTTGATTATATTGCATAAGAATGTGGTTAATTTTTTGCAAAACATGCCATTTTTGTCAGATGGTTGGGAAATTGCCAGTCCCATTAATACTGATATCTGCATTAGATGAACAATTTAGCAGGATTCTTGTGGACTTCCTGTTGGATCTTTGCCTAAGACTAAATCAAATCATCAGTATCTCCTGACCATCACGTATTTGTCTGCTCAGTTTCCAGGAGTAGTCCCTCTCTGATAAAGATCACAGTGAAAGTTGAGATTGAAGTATAGGTTGCCAAAAGAAAGCCCCATGACTTGTCTGGGTTTGCAAAATGTCACTAACTGTCCTGGCTGGAGACAATATACATCTCTTTAATCTGTACTTAACCCTCTTTCCACTCACATTGTCTGTACTTTTAAGACTTAATTACCTATAAAGACTCACATTCCAATCATTATCTTGTAAATTGAGTTTGTGTCTTTATATATGCCCTGTTTGTGAATACAAGTCCTCACTCACCTGAAGAAGGAGCTTGAGACTCCAAAAGCTAGTGCTGCCAAATAAATCTGTTGGACTTTAACCTGGTGTTGTGAGATTCCTTACTGTGTTTATACCAGGGCAATGCCAGCACCTCCACATCATAATTGCTAAAAGAAATCCAGGGTGGGACTTTCTGGTCCCCTTACAGCATGTTTCCCAGTACCTAAGGTCGTTCATCATTGGACACAAACAGGATCTTCTATTTCCAATATTTATGGCATTTTGCATGTCTTGCCTGTTCCATTACCAAGGAACTCACAACAGGGGGTTGCCTTCGCTGCGACCAGAAGATTCCGCTAGCAAGAACTGATAGAAAGTCCGACCAAATTTTATGTGAAGTGTGAACTATGCAGTGAATTGAATTAACTGAAGATTGACATCTATGATGACAGAGACCTGAGGAGGTGGCTAAGATCTGAGATCACTTCCAGTTGTAGATGGTTATATATGCTTCAGCTATGTCATTTGCACTGATGTGTTGGCTCCATCATCATTGAGTTTGGGAGCATTTTGAGGCCCTTTCTCTGGCTAGTTGGTTAATTTTCCATCACCATTCATCTCTAGATGTATCAGAACTTTGATCTGATTATCTCTGGTTTATCATATGATGTTTCTGCTGTTTAGCATTCTCCTAATCTTGCATGTAGCTTCACCAGATTGGCACTGCATGTTTAGGTAATCTTGTTGCTGCTCCTAAGTGGTGATTATCCCTTTAAGGAACAATCTGCAGTATAAAGGTCACATGACCTGGGACCGAATCAGGGAACAGAGTGAGAGATCCTCTGATAAGCCTGGGATTCTGTACTCAGAATAATCTCAGGAGTTGATTGCGGGCATGAGGCTGCAAGATTCTGTGCAGTTTTAACCTGTAAATAAACAAGTTGCATTTTTCCCAATGAGCATCTTTACATCCTGGCATTGAACTGGATTTGATGGCAATGGGACAGTGAAGGTTATATGAAGCCATGAGGTTGCAGATTGTGGTTGAAGACAATTCTCCTGCTAATGATGGCCCAAACGCCCACGGATGCCCAGTTTTAAATTGCTATCTCTGATCTTAGTCTATTCCATGTAAAATGGTGAAGGCTGCAGTCAGTCCCGGTAATGCCATTGGCAGATGAATCCGTGACAGATAAACTGATGATAATGAATTCAAGTAAATATTTCCCTCATAGCAAAAAAAGAGGTTTCTCTCTCCACAGATGCTACGAAACCTGATGACTTTATCCAACATTTTCTGTTTTTTTTTATTTCAGATTTCCACCTTTTTAATTTGATTAGATATTTCCCTCATGTTGGTTCTCTCACCTCCTGCTACAAGCCCAGCCTGACAGGTACGTTCATCAAGTCTCAGTCACTCAGTCAATAGGGATGCTACTGTATCAGAGGCGTTGTTCTGCCATCACCAAACATCTGTTCAGCCAGTGTCCTGGTTCATCCATGCGCAGCATTATAATTGTACTTTTCTAGGATACTCAGGTTGTACAATAGTGTCATCAACCATGAATCCACAATGTCGTCCATATCTCAAAACAAAAATCCATCCATCAATTTTCTTTTAAAGAGCTGTAGAGATGGCAGAAGTTACAACACAAACAGGTAATTTGATAGACACTCACAAGTGAGCTAGGTGATGTTTTATTAATTCAGAATTAAAGCATCATGTATGCCTCATAGGAGGTGTGTATTGATATGTATAATTTTCTGACAATGGCCACAAATCATTCACATGTGAAGAGAACAGCAGCCTGTCTTGTTTAGTTATACCATAGGATTGTCAATACACTTGCAGCTGGCAACATAGGTACAAACAATGATGTCCTGTACCTGAGGAGTGAACAATGTCACAAAACTATAGTCCCACAGTGTGTGTTAGTGGACATGTAATATAAAAACCTTTCAGTTTCCTCAATGCATCGCATTTCAGTCATACAAAATCTCCTTTGGGAATTTTTAAGATGATTGTAAGTTAAAGTTTTAAAGACAGTGGTGACCTTTATTGGCACTGGCAGTGTATAATCTGGATTGGATGTGAAGGAATGGTTTTCCCAGCAGATTAATGTGTACGGACTAGTACAGTTAAGTGACAAACTTCATGCTAAGCCTCATGACAATTTTTATCTGAACCTTCTCCCCACCTGGTGGAAACACAATATTCCTTTGTAAATTATTTTTATTGATAAAAGCTTGTAGTTTTGGTCAAAGGCTGAAACTGAGATATCTTGGGTGATTTTGTGCATGTGCTCGTCATCAATGAGAGTGACGGAAAAGCGTAAAACTTTATGAGAATCAGGAAAGGCGATTCGTGCCAGGGAGATTGCATTTTCTGATTTTCCGTGCCTCTCTCCAGTGATGCAATGAGTTTGCTGCCCTTCATTTAAATACATTTTAATACATTTGTCTTTGTTTAAAGATTTTCCACTCCACATTATCCCCCATCACAGAATATTGAAGCCTCGCTCACCTGATGTTCACGGAAGGTTTGTGAAGACAGTATACGGTCATGATAATCCAGCAGGGAGCTCCTAGGTAATTATAGCAATCAGTGGGAGATGCCTGGACAATGTTCTGACACTGGTGCTTGGAACCTCTGCCAGCCTGGCAGCCTAGGGAATAGGGCACAGTGCAAGGGGTGGGCCTTCTATGCAATTTGAAGGGAAGTGTCCCCTTAGATGTTTTGGGATACAGCTGATACCAATGAGGGGAGAGAGTGTCCCTGAGACTGCAGTAATGAGCGGGGAGACTGGGGAGAAGGGAGTGCCCTGATGCTTGCAACAAAGGAAGGTGGTGTGTAATGATATTGGCATTGTGGTGTGAAGGATGTCCCATTGCCTGTGCTGTGATGGTGGGATGGGGAACCCCCAATGCTTGTGAGAGGGTTCCTCTGTATCTGTAGTAGAGAACTAGGGAGAATTTACACCCTGCTTATCAGGGTGCCCTTTAAAAACAGCACCCCAATCTCTGTGGAGCCAGCCTTGCCAACTCTCTCAGGCCTACCCATCAGAATGGCACCTTTAACCCCACCCACTCATTTTCATTCCAGAGTGCCTGAAAATATTGACTAAAAACTCGGCAGTGCAAATACAATAGTTTTCAGTCAAAGCCTGATACTGAAAAAACGTAGGAAAATTCCACCCAGCAACTCAGCATTTGCTACCAGAATTCCTCAATACTTCCATATAGGCCTTCACAACCAATGAATTGGTATATTTGTAAACATCAATAAACTACACATCTTCGTCAACCATAAGACCATAAGATATAGGAGCAAGATTAGGCCATTCAGTCCTTCAATTCTGCTCCATCATTTGACTATGGCTGATATGATTCTCATCCTTATTCTCCTGTCTCCCCCTATACCACTTGATCCCCTTTATTGATCAAAAACCTATCTATCTCTGTCTCAAAGACACTCAATGACCTAGCCTTCACAACCAGCTGTGGCAATGAGTTCCACAAATTCATGACACACTAGCTGAAGAAATTCTTCTTCATCTCAGTTTTCAAAATGTATCCTTTCACTCTGAATTGTAGTCTCTTCCACTAGTGGAAACATCCTCTCCATGTCCACTTTATCTAGACCTCTCAGTATTCTATAAGCTTCAATTAAATCCTCTCTCATCTTTCTAAACTCCATCAAGATGCCTCCTCATTCGCTCCTCATATGACAAACCCTTCATTCCTGAGATCATTCTTGTGAATGGACCCCCTCCAAGGCCAGCACATCCTTCCTTAGGTTCAGGGGCCCAAAACTGCTCACAATATTCCAAATGATGTCTGAACAGAGCCTTATTCAGCCTTAGCAGTACATTCCTGCTCTTGTATTCTCTCCCTAGAAATTAATGCTAATAGTGAATTGACTTCCTATCTGCCGACTGAATCTGCATGTTAACTTTGAGAGAGTCCTGAACCAGCACTTCTAAGTCCCTTTGTGCCTCAGATTTCCAGAGTCTTTCCCCATTTAGAAAATAGTCTATGCCTTTAAACTTCCAACCAAAGTGCATAACGTCACACTTTCCCACACTGTATTCCATCTGCCATTTCTTTGTCCATTCTTTTAACCTGTCCAAGTCATTCTGCAGTCTCCCCAATTCAACACCACCTCTACCTATCTTTGTATCATCTGCAAATTTACCAACATGCCTTCAGTTCCAACTTCCAGATCATTAATGTATATAGTGATAAATTGTGGTCCCAACACTGACCCCTGTGGAACATCATTAGTCACCGGTTGCCAGCTGCAGTAAACTAAAAATAAAGAGAAATTTGAATATGAATTCAATTTGAATTTTAGATGCTGAAAGGAAGCAAAGTTATAAACACTCACGCATGCAAAGCTACAGAGAACTACATCTCCCATCACTTATGGCACCTTCAAATGCAATCGCAGAAGATGTAACACCTGCCCCTTCATTTCTTCCATGTTTACCATCCAAGGTCCAAAATATTCATTCCAAATTAAGCAGCATTTCACTTGCACCCATTTCAATTTGTCGTATTGCATTTGCTGCTTCCAATGTGGTCTCCTTTATATCGGAGAGAACCAGATGTAGGCTGGGTGATCGCTTTGCTGAGCGCCTTCGATCTCTGCGCAGTCAGGATCCTTAGCTTCCGATTGCTTGCTATTTTAACACACGATCCTGCTCCCATGCCTACATGTCTGTCCTTGACTTGCTGTAATGTTCCAGTGAAACTCAAAGCAAACTGGAGGAACAACACCTCATCTTTCGGCTCGGCACTTCACAGCCTTTCAGTGTCAACATTGAGTTCAATAACTTCAGATGATTAGCTCTACCCCACCTCAACCCCTTTGTTTCCATTCTCTTTTATTTAGTATTTTATTGTTCTCTATCTTTCTTTATTTCTTTATTGTCTTTCATCATTTTTCTTTCCCCCACTCCCCCTATTTTATCCCTCCCTTTCTATACATTTTCTTCCCCTTTGCTTCCCTTTTCTAAATTTTAACTCTGCCCCACCCATACCCATGTGCCTCCCCCGCCACAACTCCATCACATCTTCATCTGTCACAGCTTAAATCTGATTTCAGCTTCTCTGCCTTTTGGCCATTCACACTCTCTATTCTCTCTATGGATTACCATTAGCAGCTTTGTCCCCTGTGTCTTGTCCCCTGTTATGACTTATCTTTCATCCCCTTGCCCTGTAGTATAAATAGCTCCCACATTCAATGCCTTTTAGCTTTGACAAAGGATCACCTGGAATGGAAACATCAGCTCTTTTCCCTCCTTACAGATACTGCCAAACCTGCTCAGATTGCCCAGCATTTTCTCTTTTGAGACCATAGGGAACTAATTGCCCAAGCTATGTCAAATTGAGCCTTGGTTTGCAGGTCAGTTGGGGTATCTTCCAACATTATGACTGTGGGCAGAGAAACAGTCTTTGTGTTAAATCCTGGCCATTTGTCATGTGTGGCACAGAGTCATTTGTGGCACACAGCATGGCCTCCCTAACTAATAAAGATCTGACTGACTGCAGAAATGCAATACCTGCCCTCCCTATTTCATTGATAGTAGTTCAAAAAGGAAGTCCACTTTTCTAGTGTAAATAGGGCAATGCTGAGATTACCACTTAGTTTATGTCCTGAAAATTAATTTTTTTTTACAAATTCACAATAAATTCAATCACTGCTCTAAAAAATTAAAAACTTAAATCTCAAGGACTATTGCATAATTTTGAGAGATCTGAATTATTCTGATTTTGTGAAAGAAGCAGAATATAGTTGTGAAGATGGCCATCAGAGATTTCAAAAAAATGAATGTAGATGTAGTGGAATTCAAAGTGACAGCTGCTTTATCTGAATGAAAACAGAACCATAAGGACCACTTAGCTACAGCCAGCATATGTTCAAATCAGATGGTACTATATTTCCTTGAGGATCCATGCGTAATTACCTTAATTTTCACAAGAGGATAGAAGATTTTGGAGCAGTTAAGAAGGGAGGGTTAATGCTATACAGGTGCTTTCTTCAATACAATCATTGAATCATTCAAAGCAGAAGAAGTCCTTCAGCCCATCATGTCAGGTGCACCGACATGCACCTGACCTCCCACCTGATCCCATTTACCAGTTCATGGTCCATGGCCTTGAATGTTATGATGTGCTAAGTGCTCATCCAGGCAATTTTTAAAGAATGTGAGGCAATTTGCCTTGACCATCCCAGACTAGTGCATTCCAGACCATTACCACTCTCTGAGTAAAAAAAAGTCCCATTGTTTTACAGACCTTTCTAATGTCTTGCCATTCATTGAATACTTCCTGGCCAAATTACTCCTTCCAAAGTGTATCATCTTTGAGGATTGAATTCTGTCTGCCACTTATCTGCCCATTTTATCATGTATTGCTTAACCAATCTGTGAGACAGCTCTCCCAGTTTTGACACAAGCCCCCAGATGTTAGTGAGGAGGATTTTGCAGGTCTACAGGACTAGATTTGCATAGCTGATGTTGGGTCATCCTCCCAGTTTCATTCCTTTTTTAGGCTTGGTAGCCTAAGTGAGTGATGATAGGTCATTTCAGAGGTCAGTTACGTGTCACAATTAGGTAAAGATGGCAAATTACCTTCCCTAAAGTTAACAACATGGGGTTTTAATGAGCATTGACAATGGTTTCTTGCCTTTCAATTTCAGATTATTAATTGAATTGAAAGTCCACCAGATGCCTTGGTGGGATTTGAACCCTGTTGATAGGTCTTTTTTTGCAATTCAGGCAGATTATAATATCATGTTGATGAACATGCAAAGCACGTTTGGGAATTTTGCAATCTGTGTGAATCCTGAGGTTCCTCCCATTTATGATGTCCACGTGGAAAATGAAGTAGGCATTAGGTGGTATGAACATAGTTCGGCTACTATTAATGATATCCCCTAAACAACACGAAAGAAACCAAAGACAAAATTGGCTTCAATGATCATTATTGCAGAAGACAATGTTGTATTTCTTTTACAAGGTTGACTGCAGGTATTCTAACAACATATTGCACAAACATCTTCCCAGGAGAAACATAGCCTCCATAAGTATTGCTGTTTAATGAATTCTCAAAGTGACTTTTAATGATGTATTTGAGCCATTCTCTTCCCAAGTTCTGTGCCTTATGTATTGTTTTAGTTCATTTCTTCTCCTTGTTTTCCATTCAGATGTCTTGGCCAGAGGGTCCCATGTGTAAAGAATAAATTGTGTGCAACAGTGGCTTCACAAAGAACACCATTGGAAATAATCTTCACTCATGATTACTAACAATTGTCAGTAAAATAGTTTCTCTTACAAAATAAAATTCCAGCTCTTGGGCCTTTTATGTATGTACCATTTAAATATACTGCCTGAATTGGCCTAATACCTAATTTATTATGACACGATCCTGTCATTTCAGTCTGGACTAAGTTTCTACCTGTTTAGGGCAGGAGTTCCCATTTAAGGTTCAGACAGCAAATTCAGCGAAGCACAAAATAAGCAATAATCAGGTGAAACTGAATTCCCACTTACTGATCCATTTACACCCAGAAATGGAGCATAACAAGGAGAAAAACCATTTCCATAACTTGCAGATACAAAGAACAAAGAAAATTATAGCACAGGAACAGGTGTTTGGCCCACCGACCATGCTGCCCTTCCAGGGACCACATCCTTCTATTCCTATCCTATTCATGTACTTGTTAAGATGCCTCTAAAAGTCATGATTGTATCTGTTTCCATACCTCTCCTGGCTATGGATTCCAGGTACCTATGGGATTAAATTCCATCTGCCATCTCTCTGCCCAAGTCTCCAACCGATCTAAATCCTCTGATGGCCCTCATCGTTATCCACAAATCCACCTACCTTTGTGTTGTCCACTCTGTGTCAAAAATCTATCTCCTTTAAACCTTGCCCCTTGCACCTTAAACCCATGCCTCCTAGTAATTGATGCTTCCATCCTGGGAAAAAGCTTCTGGCTACCCACTCTGTCCATGCCTCTCATAATCTTGTAGACTTCTATCAGGTCTCTCCTCAACCTCTAACACTCCAATAAGAACAAACTAAGTTTTTCTAACCTCTCCTCAAAGCTAATGCCCTCCATTCTGGTAAATCTCCTCTGTACCCTCTCCTAAGCCTTCACATCCTTCTGGTAGTGTGGCAACCAGAATTGAATACTATATTCCAAGTGTGGCCTAACTAAGGTTCAATAAAGCTTCAACATGACGTCAATTTTTAAACTCAATAGCCCGGCTGATGAAAGCAAGCATGCCATGTGCTTTCTTGACTACCTTCTCCACTTGCGTTGCTACTTTCAGTAACCTGTGTACCTGAACACCCAGATCCCTTTGCCTATTAATACTCCTAAGGGTTCTGCCATTTACTGTATTTTTTCTATCTCTATTAATCCTTCCAAAATGCATTATCTCACATTTATCCAGATTAAATTCCATCTGCCATCTCTCTGTCCAAGTCTCCAACCGATCTATAACCTGCTGTATCCTCTGATGGTCCTCATCGCTATCCGCAAATCCACCAACGTTTGCCTTGTCCACAAACTTACTAATCAATCCAGTTACATTTTCCTCCAAATCATTTATATATATTACCAACAGCAAAGGTCCCAGCTCTGATCTCTGAGGTACACCGTATGTCACAGCCCTCCACTTAAAAATGCACTCTTCCACTGCTACTCTCTGTCTTCTTTGATGGAGCCAGTTTTGTATCCACGTTGCCAGCTCACCTCTGATCCCATGCAACTTCACCTTCTACATCAGTCTGCCATGAGACACCATGTCAAAGGCCTTACTGAAGTCCATGTAGACAACATCCATTGCCCTAGTCTCATCAATCATCTTTGTCACTTCCTCGAAAAACTCAGTCAGGTTAGTGAGACACGACTTCCCTTTCACATTTATTTCCAAGTGGGAATTAAACCTGTCTCGAAGAATCCTCTCGAATAATTTCCCTACCACTGATGTAAGGCTCACCGACCTGTAGTTACCTGGATTATTCTTGCTATCCTTCTTAAACAAAAGAAGAACATTGGCTATTCTCCAATCCCCTGGGCCTCCCCTGTAGCCAGTGAGGATACAAAGATTTCACTCAAGGCCCCAGCAATTACCTCTCTCGGTATTCTTGAGTATATCCCATCAGACCCTGGGGTCTTATCTACCTTATTGTTTCTCAACAACCTCAATACCTTCTCCTATCTACTATCTACACATCCTTTCCCAGACTCATCATCTACCAAGTCCTTCTGTTTGGTGAATATTGATGCAAAGTACTCAGTTAATACTACGCCCATTTCCTCTGACTCCACGCATAGATTCCCTCCTTTGTCCTTAAATGGACCAAACCTCTCTCTGCCTTTATATATGTATAAAAAATCTTGAGATTTTCCTTAATCCTGCTGGCCAAAGCTTTTCATGAGCCCTTTTAGCGCTTCTTACTCTTTGCATAAGTTTCTTTCTACAGTCTTTGTATTCCACACTTGTTTCATTTGTTCCCAGCCTCTTAGCTTTGACAAATGCTTACTTTTTCTCTTTGACTAGGCTCACAATACCTCTCGTCATCCAAGTTGCCCAAAACTTGCCATATTTATCTTTCAGCCTTACAGAAATGTGCCAGTCCTGAATCCCAGCAACTTACACTTGAAAGTCTCCCACATGCCAGATGTTGATTTGTCTTCAAACATCTGACCTCAGTTTACATTCTTCAGTCCCTGCCTAATATTGTTGTAATTAGCCTTCCCCTAGTTTAGCATCTTAACTTGAGGACTATATTTATCTTTATCCATCAGTACCTTAAAACTTACAGGTTTGTGGTCACTGTTCCCCTACTGAAACATCGACCAGCTGGCCTGGCTCATTCCCCAGTATCAGGTCCAGTAAGGCCCTTTCCCTAGTTGTTTCAAGAATCCCTTCTGGATGCTCCTTACAAACTCTGGCCCATCCATGTCTCTCATACTAAGTGAGTCACAGTCAACATAGGAGAAATTAAAATCTACCACCACAACAACCCTGTCATTTTTAAGTTTTGCCAAAATCTACTTACATATTTGTTCCCCAATCTCCCGCTGGCAGCTGGGTGGCCCATAGTAAACCCCCAACATTGTGGCTACACTTTTTCTATTCCTGAGCTCAACCCACATTGTCTTGCTGTATGAGCCCTCCAAGGTGTCCTCCCAGAGTACAGCTGTAGTATTCTCCTCTTTCACATTCCCTCTTTTACATTCCCCTCTACCCCACCTGAAACCTCAGTATCCTGAATGTTAAGCTGTCAGTCCTGTCCTTCCCTTAACCAAGAGACTTAACCAAGTCTCTGCAATGATAACAACATCATAGTCCCTAGTACTAATCCAAGCAAAAATTCATCTGCCTTACCTATTGCACTTCTTGCATTGAAACAAATGCACTTCAGTCCACCAAACTCTCTCTGATTAGCAGTGCCACCCTGCCTGCTGTTTCAAAGATGTGGTGCTAAAAAACTATTTCAAATAGATCATCAGGCATATTTTGAAGATAAGGAAATGACACTTTGGGTGAGATTCTCTGGCCTCCCTTTAGCATGTTTCTCAGCATAGGAGGTCCTGCACCACTTGCTGGCAGTGGGATCGTTTTGTCCCACTGTTGTCAATGGGAATTCCCCTTGAAGGCAATCCATGCTGCTGGGAAATCCACAGCAGGAGTGCACCAATGGAGGGTTAAGAATTACAGCCCTTCTCACATAAACAAATTGCAGATTGTATTTCAAGTCATTCAAACTCCATAATTCCCATTTCTGTTTCAGATTTCTTTGGTCTTCTCTCTCACCCTCCTTCTCTGCACAATGTCTGATTTAAAATCACTTGCTTTCCTCACACAAAATGATTCAGTTTGTTGTCTAGAGAATATAAGTTCCTTATTGTGCTTCCTGCTGCTATGGATGTTCAGTGTGTAATGAGCTTGCAGCACTCAAGCACACAAAAATGCAAAGATTAAACACTAACCCAATTAAATCATCATCCCATGCATCCAAAATGGACAGGAAGTGTCAAAACCATATTAACTCATTATCTTTATTTTAATACTGTTATCTCCCAGGATAACAGCAGTGTTAATGAATATTGATGTTCAGATTTTTCATGTTACCCATTAGCCTGGAGCATTAATATATGTTGAATTTTGACAGCCAAATTGTTTTAAGTTTTCACTTAGTTCTTCACCCTGATTTTTTTGACCTATTTTATTCGTTCACCTGCATTCCATCCTCCACCTGCTGGGAGCAAAAGCTATAATCAAATCAACACTTCTGAGTGCCTCTGATTGTTCTTTTAATAGCTTTGCAACTGAAAGGACCACAGTTGCTCTGTTAAAGTGAATTTCACGCCACTTTATCAAGATTGCTATAGAAATGTACAACAATGGCACTTTGACAGCTTTCCATCATTAATCACATTGGCCAAATACAATCTTATATATGTTCCTAACTGCTACATTTTGGCGCTTTAACTTTTTTTTTACAGCAGAGAGCCAAAGAATAGGTAGCCACATAGTGGATTATTTAACAAACAAGTCAGAGTTTATTGAGATAGGTGTTGCTTCATCATAGTCTAATATGGGAGAGAGATAGAACCCTGTCAGTGCCTCTGGTGATGTCACCACACATCATGTGACTAAGAGATGAAATGTTTTACAATACACAACATCCCTCTCCCTTTGCTTAAGTAGTGTGACAATAAACTTTTAAATATTAATGACTATCCATTATGAATATCAGCTGCATTACCAATTATTATTATCTACTTATGAACAATTAGTATGAGAGTCTCTTTGTTGGATGTCAACTTTGCTTTTGTAAGATGCAGCATCTCAGAGAGCCTGATCTTTAACATTCTTGGCAGCTTGTTCCTCATGAATATCAGATTGTTGTCAGTTTTGATTTTGATTTGAATTGATTTATTGTTGTCACATGTTTTAGTATACTGTGAAAAAGATTTTGCACACTCTACAGACAAAGCCTATCATTCATAGAGGAGGAAACGAGAGAGGGCAGAATGTGGCGTTACAGTCATAGCTAGGGTGTAGACAGAAAGATCAATGGAATGCAAGATAAGTCCATTCAAAAGTCTGACAGCAGCAGGGAAGCAGGGAAGAGGCTGTTCTTGAGTTGGTTGGTATGTGACCTCAAACTTTTGTATCTTTTTTCCCCAATGTAAGAAGATGGAAGAGAGAATGTTGGGAGTTTGAAGTATGGTGTTTAATTATGCTGGCTGCTTTGCTGAGGCAGCTAAAAGTATAGACAAGTCAATGGATGGGAGGCTGGTTTGCTTGATGGATTGGCTACATTTGTGATATCTTGTAGTTTCTTGCAGCCTTGGGCACAGCAGGAGCCATACCAAGCCTTGATACAACCAGACAGAATGCTTTCTATTGTTCTACTGGATTAGGATCTGAACTTGGTTCTGTAGTAGTCCATGGTTCAGAGATTTCACAACCTTGGGTCTCTGAAATAAGTTTTTCTGGTACTGTCTTCACTTGGAGTGAATGTTTGATCTGTGTGTCTCTGCAATATTCTCGCACCATGAAGTTGCACTTGATTGTTGTTTTGAAACTTGTTTACTGCCTTGGATAACAAACTTTGGTCTTTTAATGCTTCAATAACATGTTTCAGTGATTATACCAGCCCCTCCATCAATCCATTCATAGACAGATGATATGGGGCAGTCCTAATGTGTTATATACCATTGTTCTTAAGGTAATCCACAAATTCCTAAGATGTGAATTGTGTCCCGTTATCTATTGTTCGGTCTATCCAAATCTTACAAACAACTCATCCAACTCTTCTATGGTTCTTTCCATCATGGTGGATTTCATCATTAGAACTGCTTTGAATGTGCATCCACAAGAACAAAAGACATGTAGCCTTCAGTGGATCCTGTGAAGTCAATATGTATCCTCTGCCAAGGTTGCTTTGACCAATCCAATGGTGAAGTGGTTCTAGAAGTAGAGTTTTTGTTTTGTTGATTCATGGGAATAGGCATTGCTGACTCGCCAGCATTTATTGCCCATCTGTGAGGGCAGTTGAGAGTCAACCACATTGCTGTGGCTCTGAAGTCACATGGAAACCAGGCCAGGTAAGACGGAAGATTTCCTTCCCTAAAGGACATTAGTGAACCAATGGGTTTTTCTAACAATCAGCAATGGTTTCATGGTCATCAATAGATTCTTAATTCCAAATACTTTTTATTGAATTCAAATTCCACCATCTGCCAAGGTGGGATTTGAACCCTGGTCCTCAGAACTTTAGCTGCGATTCTTGATTCATAGTCTAGTGATGATACCACTAGGCCATCATCCATATCCTAGCACATGACTGGCATTGTTCCAGTTTTCAAGTCAAGTCCCAGCCACCAAAAAGACTTCATGTGAGCTTATTTATCCCCACCACCCTGAATCACCTTCGTGCTCCAGGATTCAGGATTCGGCTCTGTAAGCACGGAGGTATGATCACTCTGATTCCCCATAGCAATACTCCATTTGCAACGCTCACTTGCTTTATCTTTGAGCTTTCCTACAATTCAGTATTCAGGGTCATATCACATGTCTTTTAGTTCCATTCTGCTGTTTACATAACTGAACAGTCATGCAATACTTGTGCATTAGATCCTGAAGGATAAGCAACTATTCTTTTATCTGTTTATTTTCTTGTTGCCTTTGTTTTTGGATTTCTTCATATTCTCTCTGTAGGATTCCTTGTCACTATCCTTCTGGGGATTTTTGTTGCAGTCCCTTTGAGGTTCCATGTTTCCTTCAGTGGAGATATCCTCTCTCTGGATTCTTTTGTGTCCTTCATGGAGTTGCCCTCTCTATGGAGGCTCTTGTTACCCTCAGTGGAGTTGCCCTCTTTCTGGAGCCTTGTGTTGCCATCGACAGGATTGCCTTCTCTCTAGAGTCTCTTGCTGCCCTTGGTAAGTTGCCTGTATCTGGGATCTTTTGTTGTTGTGGACCTTTATGGACAGTATGCCTCAACTCAGGGTGTCTTCTGATTATCTATCTATAGTTTATTTTCATGTCATTATCACCTTAAATTTTATGTAAAGTGACTGTAATGCTCATTTTTTTCCATACAAAAAGTAGTTATCAGGATATATTTAGCATCTTCTACTTTTTTTTTGAGGTCTTGTTGCTGGGTAGATTTTTGAAAAAGCTTTGCGGGTGTATTTTGTAATAGATGTATTAATGAAGGTACAGAATGTTGCAGCTCATTGTGCTGCACTGGGTTTGAAACATTGCTTTTTGCCTCTGCTTTAGTTTGGGACAAAATGTGTTTTCCTTGTTTTAGAATGAAAGTGTTTGAAGTCACTTCCCTTCTGTTTGGAAGATTTCAGCATTTCCAAAATGCTTGGAAGGATTGTATTCAGGGAATGTTGTAAATTTACCCTCTCTGTAACTGTGCTCTTCGGGCATCTTTATTTTATCAGTGTTGGCCTTTTTCTGCAGGTTTCCCTTTGCCCTTTTTGCAGTTTTTTTTTAATGCAACTATCTATTGGCTTTTGTCAACCGCTGTGGGACTGCCACCAATTCTACAAAATGAGTACAGTTTCTTTTTTATATAACTTTTTGCTCACCATCTTCTGAACTGTGTTTTCAGGTTTTTGCAATTTTCTGTGGTGAAGCTTCTTCAACTTTTTCTTCTAAGTTTCTTCTTAAATACATGTCTCTCCAATCCAGCTTCAGTTTTTCATACTTTGGGATATTGTTCAGGGTTCATGCATTTAGTTACTACATTTCATACCACCGCATGTTGGATTATGGTACTCTTTCTGCTGTGATATTTTTAGAAGCTCCCACCACTGTCAACAATGTTGTAATATGCTGCACAGTAATGTTTCAATGATGAGGAGATCTTGTGACTCTTATTTACGCTGAGCTATTCATTAGTAGTCTTTAACTATTCATAGATCCAAGGAATATTCATGCACGTTGATGCTACTGCCATGCAGGCAGGCAGCTTACTGACAGAATTCCTTACCACGTGATTCTATACATCATACTGTGGACAATCTATGCTCCAGCTCCACATTAACCCTTGCTCTGCCAAGCATCTTTACATTCCACACACCACAACAATAAGATTTTAAAAACAAGGTATTATCAGACTGGAAACCAATGTTGATCAGCAAATACAAGATTGATTTCTCAGTTGGATCTGATACAAATTAGAATACGAGCAGTAGAATTTCAGATAAGTTGAAGTTGATGTAGAGTATAAGTTGGAAATTCCATCAGAATACAGGAACACTTAAGTTGAGAGATAACAAAGACATAGAAGTAATTTTCAGTAGTGTATGAGGCCAGAGGCTGGGATAAGTCATGTTATGGAGGTCAAAGTAGGCTATCTTACTGATGCAGAGGTTGGATGCTCAGACCTCAGCTCATAATCAAATAGGATGCCAAGATTATGAGCGATCTGAATTAGCCTCAGACAGTGACGAAGGAGAGTAATGGGGCCGATGGCTCAGAAATGAAATTTGTGTCAGAGACTGAAGAAACTGTCTCTGATTGCTCCAATATTAAATGGGAGAATGTTTCTGCTCATCCAGTACTTGAAATCAAACCATTTCTAATTCATATTACTCCCTCTCCACCTGAATTAGACTTCCAGTATCTCAGATTCCGATGTGGTGAAAAATATCCAAAAAGTATTAGTAGTTTCAATCAGCAGGAGAAAAGATGCTGCACTTACAGAAAAATTGCAGCTTCCAATTCCTCAACAGATATACGGCTTATTCTTCAGCTCAATAGGCAATGACTGAAACGGCGGCAAAGGGTATGGATCCCAAGAAGGGGCTGAAGAAAGTGGCCACCAGTAGGTGTGCCAAGGGTGAGAAGAAGCATAAGAAGAGCTGCAAGGAGAGCTACAGCATCTACATCTATAAAGTGCTGAAGCAGATGCATCCGGACACTGGCATTCCTCGGCCATGAGCGTCGTCAACTTGTTCATCAATGATATCTTCGAGCAGATCACCTGCGAGGCCTCCCGCCTCATCCTCTACAGCAAGCAGCAGACTATCTCCACCAGGGAAATCCAGATCATTATCCGCCACATCTTTTCCGGTGAGTTGGCGAAACACGTCATCTCTGAGGACACCAAGGCAGTCACCAAGTACACCAGCTGCAAATAACGAGCGCCTCTGGACAAAGATCGCACTCGAAAAAAAACCTTAACAGATATAGGAGACAACTTTCATGCTGGCAAAGAGATTCTGTCGAGATTTCTGGGCTGAATAGAGATTGTAATTACACAGCTAATATCCTGTCCCACAGTTAATTACATTGTGATGATAGAGTTCAGTTCAAGACCTTTGATGTTAATCATTCTGATCACACTTGGAGTATCAGTGACACCCTGATTGCTGGGTGACCACCATTCCTTATGATGATGCCACCTTTCTCTTTTGTCACTTGCATGAATACTTCAAGCTGCTACAAGCGATCACTGTTCTCTCTAGCTTTTGGTATCGGAAAACACATTTATTCAGTGGCCCTGTTCCCAGTTTAATGTTATTCTATTCACTTTCCATCAGTGGGCTGCTTTTGTGTCTTTGAATAGACAGCTATTTGAGGTAACCGTTTTGTAGCAAGGGCAAAGAGTTAATAAACCAAAGTGTCATTTCAACAAAAGGAAAGAACTGCCTTAAAAGTGATATCATGCCAACTCCTTTTTGACACAATTGCAATGGATTTTTTATCTACATGACAACTTAAAGCAAGGCTTTTCTAATGTCGGTGAACATAATTATACATCAATGCAAAATGACCTAAACTATTACTAAACCTGTCAGCGTGATGTCAGAACACTATGTTTAACATCAGTGCAAATTACACCTGACAGTATTTTTATTATAAAGGAATAAATTTTTCATCCGTGGCATTTATTTTTCTGGGGCACAATGTATTCATTATTGTTCACAAGGTGTAACTGCTGCTTCGTTGGTTCAACCATCCAAATGCCAGTATTTGCTATTTCAAATCTAATCAACATGGCAAACACATGCTTACTGCCTTGACTAAACAATCATAGAAATAGATTTATCCATTGCTGTTTCTTGTAAATATATATTGCATTGCAGAATGCTGTTTGCTAATTTTACTTCAGAACAAGCTGCATTTAAACCCATTTCTCATGCCACACAGCACACTCTTCTTTTTTGAAAATGTTGCCAGATCTAATCCATATCACCTGTGACACACGCCATCAGTAAAATCAGTTAAAGCTGGAAACATCTCAATTTTGGGAGTTCACTTTTACAAGGAACCACCCTTTCTGCTATTAGGAGAGAGCTACTGTCTTTTATGCAGGGCTCAGGAGGACACCTGCACACAGCCGCATCAAGGTAGTCACTCAGGTGTTGGAGAGCATTTTCACTTCCCACTGCAAGGTTTGCAGGATTAGTAAGCTACCCTCAAATGCAGGGGGCTATTGAATGCACACATATCCTTATAACATCACCAAGTCTTTGAGCTGGCACTTTTGTAAACAGAAAATATTTCCACTCAGAATGTGTAGCTGATGTGAGACCACAGCAAGATTTTCCTGTAGGTTTGTGTGCAGTATTACGGTTTATATAGGTTAATATGTGGAACTGTGCAAATAATCTCATAATGATGAGGTAAGAGAACACATGTCCCACGGGCAGCATGGTGGCACAGTGGTTAGCACTGCTGCCTCACAGCTCCGAGGACCTGGGTTTGCTTCCCCGCTTGGGTCACTGTGTGGAGTTTGCACATTCTCCCTATGTCTATGTGGGTTTCCTCCGGATGTACCAGTTTCCTCCCACAGTCCAAAAATATGCAGATTAGCTGGATTGGCCATGCTAAATTGCCCCTTAGAGTTATGGGGACTAGCTAGGGTAAATGCATGAAGTTATGGGGATAGGGCCTGGGTGGGATTGTGGTCAGTGCAGATTTGATGGGCCCATAGCCTCCTTTTGCACTCTATGATGCTATGACGAGAAGTCAAGTAAAGTTCATGGCTTTAGAAATTTCATGGAAAGCTGTACATTTCTTTAGTTATATATAATAAATCAGTTATTGTTTAAACATGTTATTATCCCAGTAATCATTGACTAACTAACACACAATATTTTACATAGCACCTTTGAAGTTGCCATTCTGGACGGTTTGCACCTCATCAAGCCAAGCTATTCCAATACAGCAACAACACTAACATCTATCTAGCAATGTGAAAATTGCTCATGTATGTCCTGTACACAAAAAGCAGAACAAATCCAATTTGCCTTATCAATCTACTCGCAATCATCAACCTCGCTATGAAGCAGCACTTACTCAGCAATAGTCTGCTCATGGATGCTCAGTTTGGGTTCCACCAGGGCCAGTCAGCTCCTAACCTCACTACAGGCTTTGACCAAACATGGATAAAAGTTCTGAAGTCCAGAGGGAACATCTGAGTAACTGATAGCAATATTCTATGTGGAACTATCAAGTATTTACACAGAGTTCAAACCCAATAATACAAACCAAGGGAATGTTTCACATCTGAAAATATTCTAAACAAATACGGATACAGTCTAATATGATAGTACAGTCTGGAAGAAGAACAACATTATCACCTCATATGTTGAGCTAAATATGGGGATTAATTTGATAGTCAGCAGTAGCCAAAGTAGGCAATAAAAAATTGGCAACCTGTTTTACACCCTATTTGACCTTTTTGCAACTGAAGTAATTTTCTAGTAGAATTGTTAGTAATACTAGTTATTGCTGCTCCTACTCAACAGAAGAGGGCTTTCAGTAGACAATCCATGCTGTACTCAAATGAATTGAAACCCCCCAAAGAGAATAAAGAGTGGATATTTGCAAGAATTGTCTTCAATACTTATGAACATTTATATATTTTTATTTATCTCATCAGCTGAAACATATGGCTGAAAAAAAATTTAAAACCATTGTAAATCCACATTTTTTTAAAATATACCATTTAAAAGTAATTTATTTCCAAATTCATTTCCAAATCCTTTCTTTGGACAATAGTCAGAAATCCCAAAATGCAATAGTGCTATATTCTGAATAGTACAAAGCAAAAAAAGCTACCAACACTAGATATTAACTAACTTGTTTTGATGAACAGTTATCTGAAACATTGGGCCGCATTTGCCAAAAGAAGACTGGATGGGGCCCAACTGCCAATGTGACTGAAACAAACCAGCCCTGCAGCCACAACAAGGTGTGTGGGTATGTTAAATTAGTTGTTTGGAAGCCAGGTTGAAGGGAACAAAGGAAGACGTATCATCATGAGGAGAGTGCCCTCTTTGCACACTGGGCAATCTCTACACAACATACCCTCCCTACCTTACTGCCCTTTTTCAGTCAGGCCTTGAAAAAAACAGCTTGACCACTTCCATTCATCTGACCACACCAGCAGTATTATTCAAGTCAATAGACTTAACGGATCTTTATTTGTCTACACATGGTGAGCAGGCTGCTGATTTCAATGCCCTCCCACCTAGCTCATTATGAGGGTCTACTCAGAGGTTGGCAAGATGAGCTAGACACCTGACCTGCATTGTTTGCCTGGCGGGGGCATGTCAAATCCAGCCTGTCAACTCGGTTTCTCTCCACAGTCACTGCCTGACTGTTGAGTTTTCCCAGCATTTTCTGTTTTTATTTCACACTTGCAGCATCTGCAGTTATTTAAAAATTTAAATAACCCTAACTGATACATACATTTATGTTGGATAAATGTTTCTTATTTCTCCTGGAACTAGAAATTAACCATCAAAGGACCAGGCCATTTGGCTAAGATCAAGTGTGGTATTGACATGCTGTACTTGATGGAAGTCGTTACAGGACATTTTAGCTTCATTCAAAGCAATTTTTAAAAGCAGCATCTCACATTTTTGCCTATGATGCAAATGAGATCAAGCCTTGGAGGAGGTGCAATACCTACTCCAATCAGCTTGGATCATATAGATCAAGCCCAAGACAGAAGGTGAGAGCCTGTCTTATCAGCTTGGATCAGGAATGTCTGAACTCAATAAGACTCTGAATTAGACTTGATTTGACTGAATTGGATGAGTAAATAAAAAAGAAACCACAGGATTGGTCTTCATATACACTTGCTGACATAGCACACCATCTTCTGCTTTGCAAGTCCTTTTGCTTCAGGTCAAAGAATCCATAAATCTTTGGTCTCCTGACTTCACGGGTCATTTCTTTCTGAACAATATCCAAAAGACACGTTACTCTGAAGCAAGTGATAGATGATATTAAAGGCTGGGACTGATAAGGATTAGTGACAATATGGTAGAGAGCTTAGGGTGTTGCTAGCCATGTTATGAAGATCCAATTTCTACAGAGCAGGACTGTGATAAGTTGATTGAGTAAAGCACATTTTAGCATGAAATATTTGTTTCTTCCTTTCTAATGTTTATTCCTTTTGGATTGCTTGTTGATATTTTGTTTATTTCTACTTCATTCCATTCACACATTTTCGCACTCTCCTCCATAAAGCCAAGAGGCGGTTATTCAAGCAATAATTAAGAGATGAAAACAGTGGGACTTCTCCTAGCCAAAGAAAAATATTAATATAAAAAAGATGCTTTCACTTTCTCATTGTGTCCGAACAAAAGTTATATTTAAGTGAAAATAACATAAAATTATGATAAGTTTCAAAGATAAAATTAATGATCAGTTTAGTAAAATATCCCCATCTTTTCACTAAATAAACATAATCTACCATAATTAAAAAGCAGCATCTTCTTAAGGTTTCACCATAAAAAGAGAGAGATTAATTCAGAATAGCTTTGTAGAATAAAATTAAAATGATTTATATTAATTGAGTGAAACTTCATCAGAGCAGCAGTCCAAAGATTCTGAGATGTTTCCCTCCTCTGAATTTATTGCATAGATTATCCTCCCTTTGGTGATTGAAGGCAGAAGGCGGGTCATCATATACCCAACAGGGGGACTGGGTTTTTCAGGTGACAAGTGATCTGCTTAAATTTGTATGTAATGGGAAAATGGAGGAAAGCTAAACAGCTGCTGATACTGGAGCACTGCCTCTTGAGGCAAAAAGGAATGACAGATTGATGTATTAAGGCAGGACGGGTACCTGCATCATCGTGTATTCTCCGATGGCACTGAGGAATCAGCAAGGTCTCGCCAGCTTTCAGCAGCCATCTGACAGCTGCTGAAAGAACAAAATGATGCTGTCTGGATACAACAAGCAAATCCATTTATTTATAGACAGCACCACAGTGTTCAGCATGATTGGCTACAAACTTGATTGGAAATTTTTGTCGACTTTGGAATGATCCACAATAGCTGCAGTATGTAACATGAAGGATTGAATTAATTGTCACCAAATACGTGTGACGATCAAACTGCAAGAGGACCTTGGTTTAGTAATGGCTGCAACAAAAAAAAAGTTTCATTTGTCAGCGCTCTTACCTGATTAGTTCAAATTGAGCCACTTTAGGAAAATAAATTGCAAAATTTCAGACTATCACTTTGTCCTAATTGTTCAATTCTCTACAATGAAATACATTTTATTCATTTTAAAGTAGCGTATTCAGACAGTTTCCCCTTGAGCTTCAGAGCCCCTAAAGGTTGGGAATTTGTAATCCAAGTAACACACGAACCTTTACAAAGACACATTTACTAGAGAAACAAAAGACACAGGCATACACACACTAGATTCCCAAAGAATATGAATACATACCCAATACTATATCATAAAGGAAATCCAATATGTATTCACCATTTGATCTTCGGAAAATGTGTGGAGTATCAGGTGTAAATCTTGTTTTTTAAAATGATGGATAATAGATTGTTTGGTTTGAATGCCAAATGGATGTTGCCACAAGAGTAAAAGGATACAAGGTCAATCGCACTAAATTTCAATCTCCAAGATGGAAAAATCATCAAAAAAATCAATGCTAGGCAACTGTTTTGCATCTTCTATTGGGAGCCTCAACTACAGAGTTGGTAGAGGGCTGAGGACTAGTTTACTCACTCAATCTCTCAGCTGTAAGACATATTTGATCTAGTGAAAACAGTAAATAGGTAATGTGCCTTCACATAACAGACATAAACAGAACAAACAGATAGGCTTCAAAGGGGCTTATGTTAATGCGTCATATTAAATGAGAAAAGAGAATCAGCAAAGTAGAGAAATTTGAGGAGGGGATTCCAGAGTTTTGGGCCTAAGCAGATGAAGGATCAGCCATTAATGCTGCAATGATGAAAATTAGGGACGAGCAAGAGGTCAGAATTGGAAGAGTGCAGAAAGCTCGGAGAGTTATTGAGCTGATGGAGGTTACAAAGATACATCTAGGTTGCAAAGTTCCAGTGGTTTCAAGACTGTTGGAGTGGCTTGAGGTTAAGATGACAGGGAGACTGTTCCTGGCCCTTTTGGCATGGCCTGCACCAATGACCATGTTGTGAAGGATGATAATATGGATGTTTCATACATGCACTTGATGTGTTCAGAGTGGGCAATTCATGATAACAATTAGCATTGAACACTGATTTAATGCTGAACCTGCAATTTTGTAGCTCAGTATCTCTGTTAAAGCTCATCTGAAATACTCAGAATTGTACGCACATTCAACTGCCTATGGGGGTCTTATAACCAATATTATTTAGACGTATCACTATCCAGTTTGCCAGTGTTTAGAATATGAGACTTTGTAAGATGGTTACATTTTCAACTGTCCCTTTTAAATAAAGGTAAAATGGCATAGTGGAGAGGGGCATGTGATCTCGTAAGATGTCTGCCTGGGACAAATCTTTTTGTGACCTTTTTGCTATTGAGGGAACAGGGACCCAGATTGAAACTTACACAGAAGTAACAGACAAACTTTAACACCTAGACACAAAGGACAAACCGTGACTTTCCAGTTGCATAGCATGCAGCACAATCGGGCAGTGCGGGGTCAGAAAATCACATTTAGTGATTTAGTGCCAGCACAAAATCCTGTTGCAATCCTCCTAGCCACCATACCCACATATAATCTGTTTGAAGATTAGCATATTTAAACAAGTATTTAATTATGCCTAGTCTGTTTGAAGCCAGATTCTCCCAGCTCCCAAGATTTTCCAATCCCTGGGAACAGTGGGAATCTGGTCTGGTCTCCACAAACAGAGACCATGCATGATGGCCAAATCAGTGGGGCTAGGAGGCCACTGAAGCTTCTAGGTGGTCAGGAACATGGCTGGGCAATGCCCATCTGGCAGTGCCAACCCAACAGTGCCAAATGGCACCTTGGCAGTGCCAGTTGGGTGCCTACAGGTGGGCACCACCAGGTTGCCAGGTGGCAGTGCTGGGGGGAGGGCGGTGCCTGAGGGGGTGTGCAGCCTGAGAAGGATGGGGTCTGAGTTGGGCAAGAAGAGGGTCAAGAAGGAGGGGATGAATGGATCATAGAGAATATATGAAACACACTGAGAAGGCCCTAAATCACTGATGCCAGTGATCAATGTTAGAAAGAAGGTGGGGAAAGGTGAGGGGAGAATGGTGATGATTCCGTGGAAGAAGAGAGGGAGGTCTTCAATTTCACTTTGAAATTGGGGCACCATTTAAAAATGGTATTTGATCTCTGTGAAGCAGGGTTCACTGGCATGCTTAGGTCCTGCGTCTCTCAGAAGTGGTGTAAAACTCAACCTTCTCCCAAAAAATGAGTAAATGTGGGAAAATTGTGATCTGATTTGCGCTGATCATGCCAGCACAAATCACATTGGTTTTGTCACCAAAGGTGACACTCAGGCCAGACATTCACTGCAGCGAAACCAGAAAATTCAGACCCCCCACATGCCCCACGTGAACAGCCAGAACATACTTCCCTTAGTAAGTTTTTGGGAAAATTCTGCCCACAATTTGTCAGGGCAGATTTGGGGGATCAAGACCCTTAACAGATATAGCAAGGCTGGGCAGTAGAAAAAGACCTCTTTTGGACTAACCACTAACTGGAGGGTTGCTGAGAACAGGCCCTATGTTTGAGGAAATAAAGATTGTGAAATGTTAATGACCATAGGATCACGAGAGGATATCTTGCAAGGTGGAGGCCATTTGATTATGCTTAAAGGATTGAGTGAAGAGAACTTTGTTTGAAGGATCGCCAGAAGAAGTTCCCAGCTGACGGTGTCCTTCTGGAGAAGGTGAGAGGGCATGGGATCCAAGGGGCTTTGGCCTCGTGGATCCAGAACTGGCTTGCCGGCAGAAGGCAGAGACTGGTTGTGGATGGGTCTTGTTCTGCATGGAGGTCGGTAAGCAGTGGAGTGCCCCAGGGATCTGTTCTGGGACCCCTGCTGTTTGTCATTTTCATAAATGACCTGGATGAGGAAGTGGAGGGATGGGTTAGCAAGTTCGCTGACGATACAAAGATCGGTGGTGTTGTGGATGGTCTGGAGGGATGCCAAAAGTTGCAGCGGGACATAGACAGGATGCAAGACTGGGCGGAGAAGTGGCAGATGGACTTCAACGCAGATAAATGTGTAGTGGTCCATTTTGGCAGGAATAATGGGATGAAGGAGTACAATATAAGGGGTAGGAGTCTTAGCTGTGTTGTAGAGCAGAAGGATCTCGGGGTCCGGGTCCATAGGACTCTTAAATCGGCCTCGCAGGTGGAGGAAGTGGTCAAGAAGGCGTACGGTGTACTGGCCTTCATTAATCGAGGAATAGAGTTTAGGAGTCAGGAGGTAATGATGCAGCTCTATAAGACTCTTGTCAGACCCCAGTTGGAGTATTGTGCGCAGTTCTGGTCGCCTCATTATAGGAAGGATGTAGAGGCTATTGAGAGAGTTCAGAGGAGATTTACAAGGATGCTGCCTGGATTGGGAGGCAGGCCTTATGAAGATAGGTTGAGGGAGCTGGGACTCTTCTCACTGGAGAGACGTAGGTTGAGAGGCGACCTGATAGAGGTTTATAAAATGTTGAGAGGAATAGATAGGGTGGACTCTCAGAGACTATTTCCCCGAGCTGAAATGGTCACTACGAGAGAACACAGATTTAAGGTTCAGGGAAGCAAATACAAAGGAGATGTCAGGGGTAGGTTTTTCACTCAGAGGGTGGTGAGTGAATGGAACCGACTGCCATCGGAGGTTGTTGAGGCAAACTCACTGGGGTCTTTTAAAAGACTTCTGGATGAGTATATGGAAAAGAATAGGATAGGGAGTTATAGATAGGTCTGTGGATTGGTGGATGTGATCGGCGCAACTGGTGGGCCGAAGGGCCTGTTTGTGCTGTATTGTTCTATGTTCTATGTTCTTGTTACAGGCAGAAAAGATTTTAGACATTAATCATGAGAACTGGTCTTATTTGTGTGCTGGCTGAGGCGATAAACTGGGTGTGTTGGTTACAGGCTACACAGTCAGCTTTTCTCGTCACATCACGCAGCACTGTCTCCTGTGTGGCCCATAAGACCATAAGACATATGAGGAGAATTAGGCCAGTTGGCCCATCAAGTCTGCTCTGCCATTCAATCATGCTGATTTTTTTCCCATCCCCATTCTACAGCCTTTTCCCCATGACTGATGATCCCCTTATTAATCAAGAACCTATCTACCTCTGTCTTAAAGACACTCAATGACCTGGCTTCCACAGCCTTCTCTGACAAAGAGTTCCACAGATTCACCACCCTCTGGCTAAAGAAATTCCTCCTCATCTCTGTCTTAAAAGATTGTCCTTTAGTCTGAGGTTGTGTCCTCTGCTTCTAGTTTTTCCTTCTAGCAGAAACATAATCTCCACATCCACTTTATCCAGACCTCGCAGTACCCTGTAAGTTTCAATAAGATCCACCCTCATCCTTCTAAATTCCAACAGAATACAAACCTGGAGTGCTCAACCATTCCTCATACAACAAACTCTTCATCCCAAATTGTTGCATTGGCTGGTTGGGGCCGAATAGAGCCAGAGCAGGGCACACTTTTGTGATATAAAATACCCCCCACACTTCATTGGATAAGAGAACCCCTACCAATGAATTTCCTTAAAGAGGCCCCCAGCACTGATCACAGCACTGCCTTTGGCAATAGTGCCAAGGTACTGACCAGGCATGTCCCTCCCACACCCCCTTTCTCTCCAAGGTTGAAACTTATCTGTGCGTCCCTGGCAGGTTCTCTTCACCTAATTCATGTTCTGCAAGAGCAGTTACAAACCCTGCCAATGTGACATGATGCCTCTAGGCAGGGAGTTCTAAATGTGAGAATGGGGGTTGGGGGGTCGATAAGTGGGGGTGCCCTTTAATTGTATTCTATTATTGAAATGAGTTTCCTGACCTTACAGGGTGGAAACCTTGTTACATCACCAATAGGGGTTGGAGAGAATCGGAAAACAAGGAGGGCAATTCATCAGTCCCTTTAGCTCCTGTGCTAGTTGGTGACATCAGCAATAGGCCCAGATTTACACCAGGCATCAATCAGATTGTAATCCTCACAGCAAGGTCCAACTGCTGTGATCAAGATCTTGCCCACAAAGGAAGAGAACCTGATCAGAACTAACTTGCATTTATTTTCATCTCAACAGCAAGATTAAAATCATAGAATAGAATCCTACATTGCAGAAGGAGGTCATTTGGTCCATCATGTCTGCAATGACTACAATCCCACCCAGGCCTTATCCCCATAACCCTATACATTTACTCTAGGTTGTCTCCAAACACTAAGAGCAGTTTAGCATGGCCAATCCACCTAACCTGCACATCTTTGGATTGTGAGAAGAAATCAGACCATCTGGAGGAAACCCATGCAGACACGGGAACAACATGCAAACTCCACATAGACAGTGATCTAAGCCAGGAATCGAACCCGAATCCCTGATGCTGTGAGGCAGCAGTGCTAACCACTGCACCACCATACCATCGAATGCAGCAGCCACCAATATGCTCCCCCCTCCTCCCAACCCAATGGCGCAATGGAGCAGCTGGTGGCACAGTGGTTAGCATTGCTGCCTCACACTGCCAGGGACCCAAGTTTGTTTCCCAGCTATGGAACTCCACTGTCTGTGTGGAGCTTGTACATTCTCTCTGTATCTGCATGGGTTTCCTCTGGGTGGTCCGGTTTCCACCGCACAGTCTAAAGATGTGCAGGGGATAGCTTGATTGGCCATGCTAAATTGTCCCTTAGTGTCAAGGGGATAGCAGCGTAAAATACACAGGGTTACAATGATAGGGTCTGGGCGGAATTGATGATGGTGCAGGCTTGATGGGTCAAATTAGAAGATTCACTAGGCTGATACCGGAGATGAGGGGGTTAGCCTATGAGGAGAGATTGAATGGACTGGGTCTGTACTCGTTGGAGCTTAGAAGGCTGAAGGGGGACCTTATAGATACATATAAGATAATGAAGGGGATAGATAGGGAGAAGTAGAGAGATTCTTCTGGCTTAGAAAGGACAGCAGAACTAGAGGGCACAGCCTCAAAATAAGGTGGAAGGGGCAGTTTAAATCGGAGTTGAGGAGGAACTTCTTCATTCAAAGTTTGGTGAGTCTCTGGAATTCTCTGCCCATTGAAGTGGTAGAAGCTGCCTCACTAAATATATTTAAGTCACGGGTAGATATGTTTCTGATAGACAAGGGAATTAAGAGTTATGGGGAGAAAGCGGGAAAGTGGAACTGATCCACTTCAGATCAGCCATGATCTTGTTGAATGGCGGGGCAGGCTCGAAGGGCGGGATGGCCTACTCCTGCTCCTATTTCTTGTGTTCTTATGTTCTTAAATGGCCTCTTTCTGAGCCATAAAGATTCTATGATTCTATAACTTCCTTTCCCGACTTCACCGCCACCATCCTGTATGAAGTCACCTGTGTGCCAATCACTACGGGTCTCTAAAAGCAGGGACCATGCACCATGGACTCTAAGGGGAAGCAAGGAAGTGAGCATTATGTTTTCCACTGGAGACCACACATGAAAATATTTTGGGAGAATAGCATTCAAGATCTCACAATTCAGATTTTGAGTCGTATGAGATTTTCCCACAAAAAAGATAGGTGCAATTTTGTGGAATCTGCCTCTCATTCTGTGTTGCCTGTCACAATTTGAATTTCCTTTTTCCACCTTTTCTAACCACCCTGCTTTGGTATGCTAGCCCCTGCTGATCTATTGGTTATTCATTGACCCCAGGATACAGTTTTATCACTTGGAAAGGTTTTTTTCCCTCTTCCTCTGGCTTGATGCCAGCATCCTCCGTGCTGCTAAAATGTAACTGCAAATCTGCTGCCCCCCTGCATTCATTCAATGTCTTCAACATTTTCACACATTGTGTACATAAGAAGCTGTAACAGAGCAGGCAACTCCCTTAAACATAACACACTGAATCTTGAGTGCGTGAATCTGTGATTGGAGGAACACTCTATCTTTCCTGTCCCTCTATTCATAACTCAATAAAAAAATCTGGAATTAAGACTCTCTCAATAACCATGAAACTATTGTCAATTGTCAGAAAAACCCACCTGGTTCACTCACATTCTTTAAGAAAGGAAATCTGCCACCCTTATCCTGGTCTGTATGATTTCAGAACAAAGAACAAAGAAAAGTACACCACAGGAACAGGCCTTTGGCCCTCCAAGCCTGTGCCAATCTTGCCAATCTTAGGTGCCCTAAGTAGAATATAGTAAAAACTTCTGCCCTTGCACAGTCCACATCCCTCTATTCCCGCTCTTTTCACGTACCCATCCTGGTGCTAATGTTGCTAATGTGCCTGCTTCCCCATCTCCTCTGGCAGTGCATTCCAGGCATCCACCACTCTCTGCATGAGAAACTTTCCACAGACATCTCCCTTAAACTTTCCCCTTCTCACCTTGATACTTCTACTCTGGAAAAATTCTCTGATTATCCAGTCTTTCTATGCTTTTCATAATTTTATAGACCTCTATCAGGTCTCCTCTCAGCCTCTGTCTTTACAATGAAAGCAATCCTAGTTTATTTAACCTTGCCTCATAACCAACATCCTTGAGACCAGGCAACATCCTGGTGAACCTGCTTTGCACTCTCTCCGAAGCTTTGATGTCCTTCTGATAGTGTGGTAACTAGAACTGCACACAATACTCTAAATGTGGTCTAACCAAGATGTTATATAGCTGCAACATGATTTCCCAACTCAATGCCCCAACTGATGAAGGCAAGCACCTTGGCCATCTGTGTGGCCACTTTTAGGGAATTGTGGACGTCCTGATGAAGGAGCAGCACTCCAAAAGCTAGTGGTTTGTGCTACTAAATAAAACTGCTGGACTTTAACCTGGTGTTGTGAGGCTTCCTACTGATCCATGGATAAATAAAACAAAATTCTGCAGTCAGGTTCTGCGAGTTGCAATATATTTCAGTTAACTTGCTGGCTGTACATGAAAGCTGTAAGATGTGAATGAGCATTTTCTAGGCTATTTAGAGTGAAGCCTATAAATGTGAGATTTGGATCATGGTTGACACAGATTCCTAATAAATGAATGAAAGCAGAGTGGCAAGTAGGGTAGTGCATAAGGCTTGTGGTGCAATTGGCAGGAATAAATGTGGAAGGGTTCATTCATTGACCTTCATCACTGTTGAGAGGCAATTAAGTTTCTTGCGGCAATACACCAATATCCTTGGCACCAAACTGTTAGCATTGTTTTTTGTTGCCTTCTGAATAGTTATTTAGAAGACCTTCAGGCAGTTTCTACCTCCTGGTCCACCTCTTGCAACAATATCTCCAGCCTGGGTAAGTACTTTCTTGTTTATTGTGTCATTTGGATACTTCCAGAAACTCTTCTGATCTTTCCAGCCACTTGCAACTCCTGCTACAGCCAAAATAACCATGTTCTTTAGGAAATATGGTCTGACATTAAGTTCTGCAGGTTAGCTTTAAGTTATCCTAGCTTCTTCTGAACCTCACTCTTTTATTAAGGTGTGCAGCCATTCAGAAGCCATTCAGTGCTAGATTGAGCACCAAAGTCATAGTAACTGGCAGGCAGTACAAGGTGTAGGAACACCTGTAGCACTGCTGAAAACGGAGTCCCAGGATTTTGAGCAAGCAACATTGAATGAATGGTAATCCAGTTTCAAGTCAGGATGTAGTAAAGTAAGAATGGTAGTGTAGGTTGGTAGAATTCCTTCTGTCATTAATTTAATCAAAATGGTCACAGTGAATACAAAATGACATTTGCAGTTCCGTGTTAACACTAATGTCTTTGGTAAAATTACTAATGGGAGAAATTCCACCCGTGGGTGTGAGAAAGAACAAGCTCAATGCACTGGAGCACATGTTTGACATTTGGTAGGAAATAAATTAGTAGATAGCATTTTCTTCATCAGATCACTCTGCAGCTGGAGACAGAAGATTTAAATTCACACAATGATGAAGCAATCAAAATCACAGGTAGCGTTGATTTGTTATACCTCTGTGTGACCTCACCATTTTGAGAAAGAATTAATCTGGAAAAGGTTAAATAAAAATCTGGTGTAACAAATGAAGATGAATTTAAAATCCCCAAATCAACAGGGTAAACAGGAACAATGAAGTCCCAATTTGTGGTTCGAGCGCCAAATTAACACTTGATAGAATGGTATCACAAATTTTCCATTCTGCTTGCTTCTAGCAGACACTAAGCAGGCGCAAACTAGTTCCTGATGCAATGAATGGGCTATACTGCAAGTGGCCAGATGGTTTGGCTGCTGTTTCTGGGACTTTGGGCTCCTATATATAATACCAACACCAGCAGTGCTACAGAGCTGTGTTTTGTAGCCCAGAAGTTTACAACACAAGAAAGGAAGCCACTTGTCCCAATATATCAGCATTGGCTATGTGCATGAGCAAATCAAAACAAAACCCATTGTCCGGCCCTCTCCCAAAAGCTTTGTATCCCCCTCTGATTCAAATATTTAACAACTTTTCTCTTAATCTGAGAAGAGATCTGTCTTTGTGCTACTGATTTTAAGATTTTATGATCTCTGATCAGACACTCACCTTAATAAAGCAAAGGTCTTTTCTGCTAGTACATTTTTCTGAATCTCTCGCTTCACTCAATGTTCTGATCTCTGTGGAGACCAATAAAACAAAATAAGTGAACTTACCAAACAACCCAACAAGAAAATCAATGGATAAGGTTTCATGTTTTCTAAATTTCCAAACTAAATTCAACAGAAATTGTAGATGGTTATCAGGCAAACTGTGATCAATATAAACTGTAATTTACATACAAAATAGCAGATATAACAAAAATAGATCTTCTAGAGTTATTGGACACAAGTAATGTATGTGGCATTAATTCCAGCCACAAAATCCTCCAAAACTCTGTGCTTTAGTAGATATCTAGCTTCTTTTCTTCAATCATTTAGCCTCCAAAGCTCAGCCAATGCATCCAACCAAACTGAGTTCCACAGAAACAGTCCTCACCAAAATATCAGAAAAATCTCCTCAGTTTTTTCAAAGCAGTCTTGATGGCATGGATCTACCAGTTATTTTCATCTGAACCTCAGTAAAGTCACAGAGTCATTGGGCCCAATTTTACCATTGCATCTCACCCTTTTTCAGGTGCAAAAACATGGTGAAGTCGGGTATGAGGCCATTAAAGTGATCTGCACCTACATCTGTGCAGATTGCCACTTTACCGAAACCTGGGAATGGCAGAGATTCGATTCACACCCAAAATGGACGCAACAATGATTTAAATGCATTTGCATGCATTTAAATTGAACTAATGAACTGCCCGCCAATCTTTATTAGTAGTTCCCTCTTTACCACCACGTTTGCTGATCCAGAATCACGCTGTAATGGGCCTACTAAATAAAAGCCTGAATTCTGCGGTCCTGCTACTGAAGAGTATGTTCAGTGTTTCCAATGGCTCTCTGATTCAGATCAGTGCTGGCGGTGGGTCAGATCATTCTCTGCAGTGGGGGGAGAGAGGAGTGAGGCCAGATCGTTGTCTGGTTGGGGATGGAGGAGGAAGAGGCAGGTCAGATGTACATCTGGTGGAGAGGGAGGAAGGAGGTTGATCATTGTCTAGTGGTGGGGTTGGGGGCGGTGTGGTGAGTGAGGCCCAAACCATTCTCTTGCGGGGCAGGGGTGGGGGAGGAGAATGCCAGATCATTTCTGAGGGGGCTGGGGTGTGTGGGATGAGTGAGGCCAGATTGTTGTCTGCGGGGAGGGGAATGGGCAAGGAGTGAGCCAGACCATTCTCTGGGGAGAGGGGAAGTGGGCTAGATTGTTGTCTGCGGGGGAGGGGGGACGGAGGCCAGATCGCTCACTGGTCAGGGGGAGGGGGACAGATCGATCTGTGGTGGGCAGAGTGGTCAGATGGATTTCTGGTAGGGGCGGGTGGGGGCAGGGTGGCCCGCTGCCACTCTGCAGGAAATGGTAGGGGTTTGGGGAGGGCGGGGTGGCAATCGATCTGGGTAGTGGGGGGTGTTGGATAAGGGGGGCAGCGATGTATGCGGATAGTGCAAGGGGTGTATAAAAGAAATATGATATTTTTGATAGTAGTGGGGGTGGATAAGGGTAACAGTAATGTTTGTGTGCACCATCACTTCCATTCATCACTCTTGAGCCACTTTTTCCACTTTCTTCAGCCCAGGAGCAATCCGACACAGGCATGTTTTTTCAAATTTTTTTCCAACTGTGCACGCGCACTTCAGAGCTCCAATCAATTCGGCCGTGCTAAGCCAAGCCCATAATGCGGATGGGACTGGAGATGTTTCTTTCAGCTGCATGTATATTGGGGATGCCTGAAAGCAGATTTCTAAACTGGATCTGCACGACGCCCAAATTCAGCACTTAAAATGGTAAAATCGGTCCATTGAGTTGTAGAGGTTTACAGCATGGAACCAGGCCCTTCAGCCCAACTTGTTCATGCTCCCCAGTTTTTACCATCAACCTAGTCCCAATTGCCCATGCTTGGCCCAAATCCTTCTATACCCATCTTACCCATGTAACTGTCCAAATGCTTTTCAAAAGACAAAATTGTATCCACCTCTGACAGCTTATTCCAGATACACACCGTCTGCTATGTAAAAAAAACACCCCACTTTTTGTATCTCTCTCTTCTCACCTTAAACCTATGCCCCCTAGTTTCAGACTCCCCTACCTTTGGGAAAAAGATATTGACTATCTACCTTATCTATGCCCCTCATTATTTTATAGACCTCTATAAAATCACCCTCTTATGCTTCAGAGAAATAAGTCCCAGTCTATCCAACCTCTTCTTATAACTCAAATCATCACGTCCTGGTAACATCCTAGTAAATCTTTTCTGCACTCTTTCAATTTAATTATATCTTTTCTATAATAGGGTGATCAGAACTGTACACAGTATTCCAAGTGTGGCTTACAATGTCTTGTATAAATTCAGTAAGACTTCCCAACTCTTAGTAACACCTGTACACTGTATAAACATCTCTGATTAGTTAGTTCCTTTAAAACAAAGGCCCAGAAATTCTAAGAGTAACATAACAAGAGCAGAGATCTACAGTAACATCACTTTCATTTCCTCTTCACTGTATCTAAAAACTGAACATTGTCCAAGCTCCACAAAAGGGAAGCCTCCCCTCAATCATTTAAAAGAAGAATAGTGTGCCATATTTATTTAATTGGCATACCACTAATGATTGTTAATGGGGAGAAGGCAGAATCAATGGCGAGAAGGTGGGATCATGCTATTGAGTTGGATGATCAGCCATAATCATAATGAATGATGGAGCAAGCTCAAAGGGCCAAATGGCCTCTTCCTGCTCCTATTTTCTATGTTTCTATGCTTTTTTTTTTCAACAGAATTCAATTTTAATATGGGATATTAGAGAGTTTGCAGTGCTTTTCAATGTCACCACTGGATCTACATGCCTAATAAATAACCATATGATTTGTTGTGACTCAATGCTACATCTTATTACATATTCCTTAAATGTCTGCACTTAGCACATGTAAAACAGTTTGACAAAGTGTAATTGAATTTACACACAAGTCCTCCTGTAGGCATTGGTAGTACCTATTCCTGATCTGATTGATAACAAATCACTTACTGATAAATGAAGGTCTGAGACTGATTCTAATGTTTACACCACACTATTTTTTGAAAATGTAGATATTAGAAAAATAGCTGTTTCAAATTCTATCTTCCCCACTATTATTGAAACCATTAACATCAACACCTCAGCCTTGCCTCAGCCTAGCTTTAACGGAAACCTTGATTTTGATGCCTCCATTTACAAACAGTTTAATTTTCTTTCAGCTGGGTACTAACTCTAGAATTTCCTCTTTAACTCTCTCCATCTCTGCTCCACTCTCCTCTTTTAAGACTCTCCTTAAAATCTACCTCCTTATTGTAAATCTCTATTTCTATCCTCCTCTGCTATGTGTGTAGTGAAGTAGGGAATTGCAAATACTCCTCCCCTGCGTTTTCAATGTGGGAGAAAAGACTAATCTGAGTGAATCATAACACAATTTTGAGGTGAGTTATGAGTAAGTTGGATCACACAATCCAAGGATTTGGAAAAACACACCACAGTATACTTTAAAATAATTTAGAGCTCTTTTTGCTCACAGACATTTGGGGAAAGAAATGAAGTATAGTTTGCTATCTCATTGCTATCCGTATCAGCCAATAGTGACAGTCAGCAACGTGTTCATGGTCACTATTAGATTAGCTTTCAATTCCAGATTTATTAATTGAATTTAAATTCCACCAGTTGTCACGGGGGGGGGGAACATGACTCATTTCACCCAAACAATAGCCAAGGCATCTAAGTTACTGGTCCAGTGATACTAGCATCACATTACTACTCTGCAATTGGAGTGATCTTTTTTTAAAAGTGCTTGCTTTGAATACTTTTTAAATCAATTTCTCTTTCTTTATAAATAATCATAAGAGATATTAAAATATCAATAATTATACAGCATATATAATCTGTTCCTTTTTTAGCTGTGGTAGCTTGTCTCAATACTTTTAATGTCATGGCCCCTCTCTTTATCCCTTATCAGCCTTATTTTTCAAATATGCAACCATTTCTTTTTGAAACACCTCTATTAATTCTGTGCAGCATGAAGAGTCAGTGAACTCCAGGTTCTCATGACTACTTGTTTAAAAAACTCATCTACTTCGCAAACTCTGCCAGTACAGCAAAGTTGCACTTGACAATTGTAGCTCTGTATTTGCTATATGACATTACACCTGATTAAAATTTTCTATTTAAGCCTTATGCTTGTATACAAGATTTATTATGTGTACTTGAGTCATTATTTCAACATCTAATTGGTTATGCTTGAAATAGTGCTTACATTTTTCATTGATGAAAACGTGATTTGATTACAATGGAGTCAGCTTGACTCTGAAGAGACAAATGAAAATTTGTGAATGATAAGCTTTGTATTAGAAGTAATCCTATGTTTTTGGAGCATATCAGCAAGAATATATAGTAATATGTGTTTTATAATTTTGTGTAAGCTTCAACAATTATGTGATTCTCAGTATAATTTCAATGTGTCTTACATATTCGGTAAAAATGTAATAGTGGTTAACACTGCTGCCTAACCCAGGTTCGATTCTGGGCTTGAGTCACTGTCTATGCAGAATCTGCATGTTTACCTCTGCATCAACTTCCTCCGGATATTCTGCACACACACACACACACACACACACAGACACACACACCCCTCCCTCCCCACACATACACATCCCCTCACCTCTATCCAAAAGACATGCTGGTTAGCTGCACTGGTTATGCTAAATTCTCCTTCAGTATATCCAAACAGGTACCAGAGTGTTTTACAGTAACCTCATTGCAGTGTTAATGTAATCCTACATGTGACACTAATAAATAAACTACTTTATAATTTTTTTTTCCTGGATTGATGCACACTCAATTTGTACAAATATGAGCTTTGTAAATTATGTGTAAGATACAAACAGGATGCAGGTTAGATTGAAATCTATAACAATTTGTCACTCAGTATGAAGAGATAAACCTAAGTAATGTAGGCTAAGGCACAAAGAAGATGGTTAATGTAATCAGTAGCCATGCTCACAGCACTAATGTCCTTCTTGTAGGAAGAAGTAACTTCAATAAGAAATATATTTTGGTCAACATGATATGTATAACTAAGAAAAGCAGGTGGTTCTAAAAACAAAATTCATGCATGTTTTATTAATGTTAATTTTTTTCCTTAATGAAGATCCTCAATTTTATACATTTAGAAATAATGAAATATGCTTATTTTATACACTTATTCGACTTTCATTTTGCAGATCACAGACAGAGCACAGTCTTTGAAAACCAACAGTAATTTATTTGCCTAGCTATAACACATCATGAGGCTTTTTAGACTATTCTTGAAAGTTATTTATTCCAAAAGGAAGAAACTTCCTCCTTGCCCCTTTATTATTTTTCCTCTTTCATCCAGTCAAATTAGTACTAATTGCCAATTTTAAAAGTTATAAGGCTGGATTTTACAGGGGTGCAGGGGATGGTGATTAAAACATAAGTCAGATCAAAACCAGTTGACCTTTAAAAAGTCTACTCTGTGGTTAAAATAGGCTATAGGCAACCTAAGTAGGTTGAGATTGGAATTTCCACCCCTCAGTAGAAGAAAATCTATGCCAGATATCTATGGATTAGATTTTGAAAATCTGGCTAAGTGATGCACAGCTTGCCAGGAATAACAGAAGACCTCACCAGCAGCTTTACTGCATCCTTGGGAATGACCAGGAATATCCTGGATGTGAGTATATGCAGACTTTGCGGGGCTGTTTATGACTGCCATGTTTTTAATTCTCAACAATGCCCATTCAAAATGGATTGACGTGCACAGATTAGTGTCTACTAACTCTTATCCAACAATCTTTTGGTACACATGGTATACCTGCGTTTCCATGATAGACAATGGCACCCCACTTACCAGCAGGGAGTTTCAAACTTTTATGAATATGAAAAGAATAAGGCACATTTGCATGGCACCCTACCACTCATCCTCAAATTACCTGGTTGAGTGGGCAGTCCAAACATTTAGAAGTGGTATGAAATAATAAGCCACAGGTTCTCCAGAAATGAAACTCGAATGATTTCTTTATAACTACAGGATTACGCCACATATCATGACAGGACTAGTCCTGGTGGAGCTTTTCATGGGTCAACACCTTAGACTTTAGTCTGACATTCCCAAATTTGGCTGGTAATGTCAAGTTAATGTTGATGTCTTATAAAATTAAAAATCAGGGAGAAGACCGTAAAGAAGAATGTAGATCATCTTTGTCACAGGCAACGTTCCGCAGAGGCACTGTTCCACAGAAGCACCACTATCAGTGTACTTCACTCAGCCTGCGGAGGCAAATTCTGTCCTCTATAAATTCAAGACCCAGTCATCTGGATGATGAAGATTCCAGCTTGGACACAGAAGCAGAGGCAGGGGACACCTAATTGAGAATGAACCCACTGTAATAGCTTTTCACAGAAAAGGCATTCAGTTACCATCACACATTCCCCAATCAGACCCTACTAGCAATGGACATGAGGCCACAGACAAAGAAATGGAGAATGCCTCACCATCATTGGAGAAAAGGGGAACCCTTGGATTCGGGATATGAAATCTCCCACAAGATCCATGAGGAATCACTGATTGATCTCCCCATGGGACTCATTGAGTATGGGCTCTCGTGATAACAGACAGGGGCCTGACCAGCTGGAACTCATTACCTGGGCCTGCTGAACTGTAGTCCCAGGCACAGAATAGTGTGTATACACCACAATAATGATTTTACTTTGAATTCTGAAATAAAGTATATTCCTTTCCAGTCAGGCATTCTGAGTCATTACAGTGGTGGAATTTTGAAAGCCTGGTGTAAAGGAATAAGTGGAGGGGGTAACATCTCTTGAGGGGTGCTCAGGAAGTGCACAGGACACTATCTGAATAATGTGTCCTCTCTTTCCCATCTTTTCAATGAAATTGATTTAAAATAGCCTTTCCACCTTTGTATTCTCATACCAACCAGTATTATGGCCATGGAGGCAGGGTGAGGACCCACTCAAGGTCCTCAAATGGCCAAAGTGTAGTGAACTAGTGGGTACCTTAATCATCACATGTATAATGGAGTCTGTACAGGGGACCTAGGAGAGTAGGCACTGAGCTAACCATCTCTAAAATCATACTCTGTGTGTGTGTGTGTGTGTGTGTGTGTGTATATATATATATATCGGTGGGGGGGGGGGGGGGGGGTGACACAGTGGGTTGCATGAAATCTGGCCTAGGATTTTAATCTCTTTTCAAAACTACAATTAATTTCTCATTCATAGAAGCACCTATTATTGTTTAATTGTTTCCTTGTATAACTGATAATCCTTCACCACTATGATCCATTAAAATGCTTTGTCCATTCTCATATCTAATACTTACCCTATCAAAAAAATGTAACAGTTAGATTATGGATACACAATATAGAATATTGTATCTTAGCAAGGGCTGTGGCTTACAATGATCTCTGAGTAAAAGATCAAAATGATAGTCTGTAAGCCATAAAATCTTGTTCACTATGCTCCACAACATCTTTCCATCATCCAGCTATGACATCCTGCAACATGTCAAAAATATGCAATATTTTCACGAGCTAGGATTCAGTGAAGAACAATGGTTTTTAAGAAGTGCACAGTGTCTGAGGCCAGTGTAAGAATCAAAATCCAATTTCAAGCTGTTACATGTTCACTCTATTACTATCCTAATGGTAAAGCAAGCTCAATTGCAGCCATGAACCACAGCAATTTCCCCCCTCACTGAGCTAAGAGAAAGTGGCAGTCATTAAAAAGAGCATACATGCCTGTGAATTAAAGTAGATGCAGGCATTACATAACAGCAATTTATCCAATAATTATCTTTCCTGAAACTGCAAAGAATAAGAGTTAATGATGCTGCCAGGTTAACTAGCACATGAACGTTACTCTTACAAATAAACATTTTTAAAAATATATGTTCAAAGAATGTTCAAGACAAGGCCAGCATCTCTTGTCCATCCCTAATTGCTTTGAGGAAGTGGTAATAAACTACCTCTGAGCTGCCGCAGTCCCTTTATTTCATTCATTTGTGGAACATAGGCATCGTTTTTATTGCCCATCCCTTTTGCCCGAGAGCAGTTGAGAATCAATTACATTGCTCTGGGTCTGAAGTCATATGCAGGCTAAGCCAGGTAAGAATGGCAGATTTCCTTCCCCAAAGGACATTGATGAACCAGATAGGTTTTTCCAACAAAACCTGGTCATGAGTAGATTCTTAATTCCAGATGTCTTTTATTGAATTCAAATTCCACCACGGTGGGATTAATCCAGGTCCCCAGAACTTTAGCTGAATTTCTGAATAAGTAGTCCAGTAATAATACCACTATGGCATTGCAGCCCGCTCCCCCACCCATCCCTTTGTGTGATGTCGAGTGGTTTTGATCAAGTGACAGCTAGCAATAATACCACTAGATTATTGTGTCCCCTCATGTGATGTAGGGAGATTTTGACTGAGCACCAGTGAAGGTACTGTAATGTAATTGCATGTCAGGATGGTGTGAGAGATTTGGAAGGAAACTTTTAATTGTGGTATTCCTATGCGCCCCTTGAATTTCTAATTGGTAGAAGTCAAATGTTTGGAGGTGCTATCAAAGGAAGCTTGATGGTTTGCGGCAGTAAATCTTGTTGATGGTATAAAATGCTGCTACAGTATCTCAGTGGAGGTGGGAATAAATGTTTCAGGTGATGGATGGTTTGTCGATCAGGTGGGCTACTTTGGATGATGTTGAGCTTCTTTGGTGTTGTTGGAGCTGCACTCATCCAGACAAACAAAGAGTATTTCATTACACTCCTGACTTATGACTTATGGTGGGCAGGCTTTGGGGAGATGAGTTACTCATTAGAGTTCATAACTCTGACCTACCTTTAGAGCCACAATATTTATTTGGCTGACCCAGTTAAGTTTCTGGTCACTGATAGGCCCAGAATTTTGATGGTGGGTGTTTCAGAGATGGCAATGCATTGAATTACGTGAAAGATAGCATGATTCTCTTTTGCTGGAGGTGATCATTGCCTGGCACTTGGGCATGAATGTCGCTATTTATCAAACCAAGCCTGTATGTCAAGTTCCAAAATAGAGTCACATTGGAATTCAAGATTTTCTTTCTCTCTCTATAGATGTTGCCAGGTCTGCTGAGCTTTTTCTGTTTTTATTTCAGATTTCCAGCATCTGCAATATTTTGCTTTCATCTGAATGTTGTCCATGTCTTGCTGAATGCAGGCATGGACTTCTTCAATATTTGAGGTGTTGCAAATAAAACTGAACACAGCAATCATAGCAAACATCCCCACATTCTTGATGGAAGGAAGGTAATTGATGAATCAATTGAAGATGGTTGGGCCCAAGATATTATCTGAGGAACGCCTATAGCGATGTCCTAGAACTGAGATGATTGGCTTCCAATAACAACAATTGTCTTTCACTAGGTGTGACTCCAATCATGGAAAAGGTTACTCCAAGATTCATCTGGCTTCACTTTTGGTAGATGTCCTTAATGCTACACTCAGTCGAATGCTGCCAAAAAGTCCAGGCACTCCCTCTCACCTCCATTGGAATTCAGCTCTTTTGATATGCATATACCAAAGCATAGACTCCATAGGGTATGGAGCTGAGTGGCCTTCACAGGAGCCAGGTTATTGTTGAATAATTGCTGCATGATAACACTTCAATGACGCCTTCCCATGATATTGCTGATGATCAAGATTAGGCTGATGTGGATGTAATTGGCTGGGTTAAATTTGCCCTGCTTTTTGTGAACTGAACATACATAGACTCATATGTACACATTGATCAGATCCCCTCTCAGTCTTCTCTGTGCCAATGAAAACAACTCAAGCCTATCTAAACTAGTGAGTCTCCTCTGCAACCCCTCCAGAGCAATCACATCCTTCCGATAATGTGGCAATCAGAACTTCATACAGTATTCTAGCTACGGCCTCACCAAAGTTCTATACAACTCCAACATGAGTTCCTTGCTTTCGTAATCTATGCCTCGATGGATAAAGACAAGTGTCCCATATGTCTTTTTCACCATCCTACGAACATGCCCTTCCGCTTTTTGAGATCTGTGGGCAATCACACCAAGATCTCTTTGTTCCATACAACTTCCTACTGTCCTATCATTCATTGAATACTTTCTTGTCAAATTACTCCTTCCAAAATATATCACCTCACACTTTTCAGGGTTACATTCCATCTGCCATTTATCTGCCCATTTGACCATTCCATCTCTACCTTCGTGTAGTCCAAGACACTCCGCATTACTGCTAATTACGGGTGCAATCTTTGTGTCATCCATACCTTATCCAGTACTTTTAACCATGTCTTGATATCATGTAGGGTGTATCAAATTAACTGAAAACTGGCATCTGTGATGTTGGCAAACATAGAAGGAGGCCAAGCTGGATCATCCATTCAGCATTGTCGGCTGCAAATGATTACAAATACTTCAGTGTTGTCTTTTGCATTAATGCGCTGGACTCCCCATATGAAGAGGGGGATATTTCAGGAGCCTCCTCCTTCTGTTGTTTAATTGTCCATCACCATTCATAACTCAGTGTGACAGTGCTGCAGAGCTTTGATATGACCCATTGGACATAGGGTTTTGTAGCTCTGTCCATCACATGTTTCTACTGAATGGCATATATGTGTATGTCCACCAAATTGGCACTTCATTTTTCAGTATGCTTGTGCTGTTCCTGGCATTCTCTGATATGTTGTAGTGAAGTGGACCACAAGGTTACAGGTTGTGGTTGAGTACAATTCTGCCACCCAATGACCCACAAAGCCTCATGCAAGTCTTGTTTTGAGCCACTAGATCTGAATCTTTAGCATAGTGATAATAGTTTCACAACACCATGGAGTGTTACTCATTATGAAGGCAGTGCTTTATCTGCACAAGAATTTTCCAGTTGTCATTACCAGCAATAATGGCCAGAATTCTCTTCCTGTTCACATCCAGCTGCAACTGCAAACAAGGACAGATAAATTTGGATTTTTGGTCCAGCTAGTCGGGAAACCTTCCTATTCAAGCTATCCACCACAATAGCCCAGCCCAACAATCTCAGCCTTAGGTTTTTAATTCCAGAATTGAATTTAAATTCCGCCATCTTCTATGGTGCAATTTGAACTCTTGACCAAGTATTAGTCCAGGCTTCTGGATTACTCATCCAGTAACATTACTAGTATGTCATTTTCCCTGATAGCATGCTTTAATTGCACTTTGTAAATTATATATGCAAATATGTGTACAATTTGGGAAGACAACAGTAAGATAGTGCTGTGCCAAGTTTGACACTTGTCCATTGGCATAGGAATCTTTAAATATTTTATTAGTGAAGCTCACAAAACATCAGTTTCAATTAAGTCATGCAGACTTGGCCTCTCTGTATTGGTAGAGAATCCACATTCAGAAAGCTGGTTGGAGTTTGAAGATAGATGCCTCAGTCCAACATTCCAACCATCAGGCTCACCTTGGACTATCCTCTAGAATTGGTTGCATTCTTGGACACATGCATCTCCATTAAAGACCTCAGCACCTCACTGTATTGCAGGCCCACGGATAACACCAGCTTCCACCCTAAACACATTAAAGAAGCCATCCCCTACAGACAAACCCTCTATTTACACTGGATCTGCTCAGATGAGGAGGATCACAATAGACGCCTCCAGACGCTGAAAGATGCTCTCATAAGAACAGGATATGGTATTCGACTCATCGATCGGCAATTCCAACACGCCACAGCGAAAAACTGCACCAACTTCTTCAGAAGACAAACATGGGACACAGTGGACCAAGTATCTCTTCATCAGCCAGTATCTCCCCGGAGCGTAGAAGCTACAACATCTTCTCCGGAGCCTTCAACATATCATTGATGAAGATGAACATCTCGTCAAGGCCATCCCCACACCCTCACTTCTTGCCTTCAAACAACTGCACAACCTCAACAGACTATTGTCCGCAGCAAACTACCCAGCTTTAGGGAGAACAGTGACCATGACACCACACAACCCTGCCATAGCAACCTGTGCAAGATGTGCCGGATCATCGGCATGGATGCCATCATCTCACGTGAGAACACCATCTACCAGGTACACGGTACGTACTCTTGCAACTCGACCAACTTTGTCTACCTGATACACTGCAGGAAAGGATGTTCCGAGGTATGGTATATTGGGAAGACCATGCAGACGCTATGACAGATGAATGAATATCGCTTGACAATCACCAGGCAAGAGTGTTCTCTTCCTTTGGGGAACACTTCAGCAGTCACAGACATTCGGCCTCTGATCTTCGAGAAAGCATTCTCCAAAGCAGCCTTCACGATACACAACAGCGCAGAATTGCTGAGCAGAGACTGATAGCCAAGTTCTGCACATACGAACTCGGCCTCAATTGGGATCTTGGGTTCATGTCACACTATCTGTAACCCCCCATGACTTGCCTGGACTTGCAAAATCTCACTAATTGTCCTATTTGGAGACAATACACACCTCTTTAATCTGTGCTTAATCCTCTCTCCACTCACATTATCTGTACCTTTAAGACTTGACTACCTGTAAAGACTCACATTCCAATCATTATTTTGTACATTGAGTTTGTGTTTTTATATGCCCTGTTTGTGAATAAAACTCCCACTCACCTGACGAAGCACTTCAAAAGCTAATGGATTTTGCTAGCAAATAAACCTCTTAGACTTTAACCTGATGTTGTGAGACTTCTTACTGTGTTAGCTCCAACAATGCAGCAAAGGATTCTGAGAGGTTAAATGCCAGAAGAGATAGATATCAAATAGCCTTTGATACTCATCAGGGCCATGAAGTGGTTGCTGTTTCGAATTGGCCTTCAGGGAAGGTGAAATATACTTTCAGAAAATGCTTCAGCCAGCAAGGTGGCATTGTATCTTTTGATTCTTGATTGACATCTACTGCTTACAGAGACAAACACAATTTGCCTTCCTTCATGTTCTTTGATTTGAAAATGAATACAAGACTCAAGAGGTGAGGTATACGTTTGGAATGAGTTTTGCATTAAGGTACTGATTCAGGTGCAGTGTTATTTAACAAATTTGTCAGCTTTGTTGTAAGTGAAACCCTTCTTGCTGCTGCTTTTTTTATTTTTAATAATCTTGATTCATCCATTATAAAATAAGGCACACAGTGAGAGTGATTATTCTTACTATGAAAAGACATGAGTGCATGAGAAGATTTAAGTTGCAGCAAATTATAATAATGGGGATCTTCTTGGCTATGGAAATGATTCTTATGTAAGAACTACATAATGAGATCTGGAGGAAGTCATTTGACCTTTTGAACCTACTCTGCCATTCATAACTGATCTTTGATGTCAGCACCACCTTCCCAAATTATCCCTAGATCTTATAATTTCCTTAATTTTGAAAAAAATTCCAAAGGTTTATAACTTGTTTGGTGAAGAAATCTCTTCTTATCTCAGTCTTAAATGGATGAACCTTCTAAACAGGTGACTAATAAGGCGACAGAAGATATTCTGATAGTTCGTAATTGTTTTATTATGAAAGTATTACTCAGTATAAACACCGTTTCCAATCTTTCCCTTTGGATCCTCTCTCCCTATCCCAAAAACATCACCAGCTAGGAAAAAAGTCCAGTTTTAAAGTGCTGTCAATTCACTCTGAAGCAAGACCTGGTTTAGTCTTAAAGGAACTGCATTTCTAACATGGTCAGACCATGGTCTAGAATTTTCAAAGTCGGAAACAATTCATCAGCAATTACTCTCCTAAATCCCTTAAGAATTTTACTTGTCAATCAGATCACTCTCTCTTTTATAAGTTCAAAACTACGTAGGACTAATCAACTCAATATCACCCCAGAGAACAATCCATCATCCCAGGAACCTCCAATGTACTCTCTCTAAAGGCAAGTACTTCCTTTCAATTCTGGTAGTTCAAAATCAATGCATCCACTATCTCTTTGCCATTTTTAAAACCCTCAGATATTGGTTATCAGGTCCAAGGCATTTATTGCCAATTAGTCCCATTCATTTCTCCTGTACTGTTTCGTATCTTTAAATTCCTCAATTTCACTACTCTTGGTCTTCAAGAAGGTTTTATGTATTTCACCCTGAAGTCAGATACAATATACTTATGTCTCCGTCATTTCCTTATTTCCCATTTTAATTACTACTTTGCCTTCTTCTAATGGGCCCAAAGATACTTCCATTAATCTTTTCCTATTTAAATACCTATCCCTATGAACGTGTTTTTTTAGTTTCTTTCTAGTCTATTCTTATAATGTCTTTTTCTTTATCAATTTCTTTGCTAATTCCAAAATTCCTCAAGCTTACTACTGTTTTTGGTAACATTAAAAGCATTTATTTTGATCTAATAGTTTTTCCCCCCTCTCAGACCACTTTTTTATTGGGCTTTCGTGCCTTAAAGAAATATCGATTTGTTGCAAATTATGTTTTAATTGATGTTAGCCATGTTTATCATTACATCTTTTAATGTCATTTACCATTTAGCGGTTTGCTTTGTTCAGATTTAACACCCTAGGTTTAGACTTAGCTGAATCACTTACAATAACATTCAACAACATTATGGCTAGTTGAAGTACAATAATAATGATGAAGCCTTTTTATTGCAAAATGAGATCCAAAATAGCCTGTTCGTCAATATACTGAACTGGAAAACCATCTTGCACATGTTTCATACTGTCCTCCATACATTGCAAATTCAGCTTCTTCAGGCCAAATGAAGATCAGAGATGATTACTACATTACCCATATTATAGGCACCTCTAATTTCCTGAGATATATTCTGCCCTATTTTTACAGATACACCACAGAAGGCATTCTTTCTGGTTGTATCACGGCTTGGTATGGATCCTGTTCTGTCCAAGACTGCAAGAAACAACAAAGAATCATAAACGAAGCCCAATGCATCATGCAAACCAGCCTCCCAACTGTTGACTCTGTCTACACTTCCCACTGCCTTGGAAAAGCAGTCAGCTTAATTAAGGACCCCATGCACCCTGGACATTTTCTTCTCTACCTTCTTCCATTGGGAAGAAGATACAAAAGTCTTAAGTTATGTAGCAACTGACTCAAGAACAGTTTCTTCCCTACTGTTGTTATTAGACTTTTGAATGGACTTACCTCATATTAAGTTGATGTTTCTCTACACCCTAGCTATGACTGTAACACTACATTCTGTACCTTCTCTCCTTTATGCGTGGTATGCTTGGTTTGTATAGCACCCAAGAAACAATCCTTTTCACTGTATACTAAAACATGTGACAATAATAAATCAAATCAAAATTAAAACATTACCAATACTGTTAACTCCCATCAATGTTTCCTACTCCTTGTTGTTTTTGATTCTTCTACTTTATGTTGAATGAGAGTGAAATATCAAACTCAGACCCAAAATGAAAACTTTAATTTCTGCAGCTGCAAGAGTGTTGGAAACTGCATTACATTGAGCTTTTGCGAGCCAAGCAACTACAGAATAGAATCTGGTTACAACACAGCTGCTGTTGTTTACGCTGGCAGGACCTTATGGTCCTATCAGTGGTGTATCCCTGCCACAGGTTTCCTGGCAGCGAAAGATGCATTCAACAGGAAACCCCACTGACAATGGCACAGAGGGCGAGGAAAAGAGAAGGCCATTTGGTCCATAATGTCGATATCAGTTTGCTGCAAAAGCAACTCAACTGATTTCACTTCTCTGCCCATTTACAGTTGCCCTGCAGTTTTTGAATCCTCAGGTGCTTATCCAATTTTCTTTGAAAGCTATGTTTGAATTTGCCTTTGTTACATTCTCAGACAATGCATTCCAGATCCCATGCTCTCACTGTGTAAACAAAGTTTTTGCTCATGTTACAGTTGGTTCTTTTGTCAATACATTATATCACTGTTCTCTAGACGTCTACCCTTCCACTAACTGAGCTATGGTTTCTCTATCTACTCTGCCTAGACTTCTCATGATTTTAAATATCTCTATCAAATTTCTTCTCAGCCTTCACTGAGGAAACAATCCCAATTTGTCCAATCTAGATACCTCATAGAAGTACTTATCCCTAGATCAATTCTCATACCTCTTTTGTGCACCCAACAAGGATTTCTTCTTGTCCTTCCTAAACTGCGGTGCTCAGAATTTTCAGTTGAGGCAATCAGTGTTTATAAAGTGTCGTAGCTCCTTGCTTTTGTACCTTGCTCTATTTATAAAACCCTGGATCCTGTATGAATTTTAAACCACTTTCTGAGTCTGTCCCACTGCCTGCACCTAAACCCGAAGCCACTCTGACCCTAGAATTGTGCACTGTGACTGGAATATTTCTGTCCATCAACTCACCCCTGGAACTGTTTGGTAGTCAGGGGCCTTAAAATCTGGTGGTGGTGAGGCACATGACCATTGCCTGCTCACCTCTGCCTAGTGGTCTAGCTGCAACAAGGCAGGGATGTAGGGGGAGTTCCTCTTGATCCAGCAAACAGTGTCCAATGAAAGCCAGCCTCTTACCAAAGATGAGATTACCATTGCTGCTTATTTCCCACTTTTCCAAACCTCACCCTCTCAACACTCTTGCAATTGTACCCCACCTTTCTCATTTGGGCCTGACTTTGGCAAAACTGCGCCAACTCATCTCTGAGTCTGGCCTCTACGATAGACTCCAAGCGAGAATGGAAGCCACAGTCATAACCATTTAACAATCTGGCAGCCGTAAAATCAAATTATCACTATCCGGCCCTACGGACTTCAGCTAAATGGATAAGGTGACCAGATCCACAAAAAAAAATCATTTTATATTCTCTCTCTTCATTCCTCTTACCACTTTACACTTCTCTGCATTAAATTTGATCTGTCACTTTGTCATCTATTTCACCTATCTGCCTGTGACCTCTTGAAGTTAGAGTGGACATAGTACTTTGGACTAACTGATTGCCACAGTTCCTCCATCATGCATCTGAAAATTTCAGATGGCTTAGAAAAGATTCACTAAGACCAGCTTCACTGCCACAAGAAAGTATAACTTCCCAGTTTAATTTTAACTCATTACCTAGACCACACAGTACTTGCTCGTTAAATGTGAATCTGTAAAAATAGTGTATGTCAGACAATCAATAAAACTAATTTTATGTTTGCTGTATCTTGATGGTTGCCCCTCTCTGCACAGTTATGGTAATATCAATAGTCATAAATTCTTTTAAATTGACAAAAAGCAAATAAATGTCAGCTATTTATATTGTAGACTAATATTTACTTCAGTGCAGAGTGGAATAAAGACTCAACTAGAAATAACAAAATCTCATTGAGATTTAAAGGTTTACAGCATGAAATCAGGTCCTTCAGCCCAATTGTCCATGCTGTCCTGTTTTTAATCACTAATCTAGTCCCAGTTGCCTGCATTTGGCCCATATCGCTCTATATCCATCTTACCCATATAATTGTTTAAATGCTTTTTAAAAGGCAGATTGTACTCATCTCTACTATTGCCTTTGGCAGCTTGTTCCTGACCTTCACCACTCTCTGAGTAAAAAATTGCCCCTTTGGATCCTTTTGCATCTCTCTCTCCTCACCTTAAACCAATGCCCTCTAGTTTTAGACTCCCCAACCTTTGGAAAAGATGTTAACCATTTCCCTTATTTGCCCCTCGTTATTTTATAGACCTCTATAAGTTCACCCCTAAGCCTCCTATACTCTAGAGAAAAAAGTCACAGTCTATCTAGCCTCTCTTGTAACTCAAACCATCAACTCTCGATAGTATCCTAGTAAATCTAAGTTTCGTGCTAGATCCGTTGATTATTTATAAAAACAGGGAGGTCTTGCTGCAACTGTACAAGGCACTGGTGAGGCTGCAACTGGAGTACGGTGTGCAATTTTGGGCTCCTTATTTGCGAAAGGATATATTGGCCTTGGAGGGAGTACAGAGAAGGTTCACCATGCTGATACCAGAGATGAGAGGGTTGGCTTATGAGGAGAGATTGAGTCCATTGGGCCTGTGCTCGTTAGAGTTTAGAAGGTTGAGAGGGGATCTTATAGAGACATATAAGATAATGAAGGAGCTAGATAAGGTGGAAGTAGAGAGATTCTTTCCACTTAGAAAGGAAACTAGAACTAGAAGGCACAGCCTCAAAATAAGGGGCAGTTTAGAACAGAGTTGATTAGGAACTGAGGTGAATCTCTGGAATTCGCTGCCCATTGAAATAGTGGAGGCTACCTCGTTGGACATGTTTAAGTCATGGTTAGATAGATTTCTGATTGATAAGGGAGCATGCGGGTAAGTGGAACTGATCCACTTCAAATCAGCCATGATCTTATTGAATGGCACGGAAGGCTCGAAGGGCTAGATGGCCTATTCCTGCTCCTATTTCTAATGTTCTTATGTTTTCATGACTAATTTTCAAATACAAGGAATATGGCACATGTTGAAAATGCTGTTTGCTATGATATTTATCAAGTACTTTGCATAATGCAAAACAAATTTCACCACTTTACTGGAAATTTCTCAGCCCAAACTTTCATTCATTCTTTCAATCTTCAGCTGGATTAAAAATTCAGTGAATGTATCAGAATTAAACTGGAGTTACTGTTTGGTTGACTCGAGCCAAGTGTATCAGATTTTTGATTTTTCCTCTGACAATCATTAATTTTGAGATTAAATTAAATCTAAGGGCAATAATACTTGGTACCAGTAAAGTTGCTAAAATCATTAGAAAAGTTGATAACAAAAACACATTAAAGACAGCTTTCCTTTAATGGGGCACATTCAGCACCAACACTTTATAGGTCATTTGTATTGACTTTTTCTAGTTGTCAATTTATCCAATTGGGTACTGTAACTATTGAATAACTACTTTCCTTTCCACACTTTATACAACCTGATTTCAAGATTATTTGCTAGAAAATAGTATTTTTTCTGAGTTTATTTCCCATCTGTGTATGGTATTTTTAGATTTTATAATATTATTGACCAATAAATTCATAGCCAAGATTACCACAAATGGGAAGAACTACAGTATTTCCCAGTAACTAGAACGAGGTCATGCCAAAGTCCACAAATTATTAATAACATAATCTTTTCCTTCCAAAATAATCTAGCCATTTTGGTTTTTGAATATAATTGTTTGTTGACAAATTTTGCTTCTGGTTTTAATTTCTATGCAAATAATATGGATACATTCTTGTTGTCAACATTGTGTATGATAACGACTTTGATGGATCCAAGGCAAAGTAGGATTGAAATAGTGCCATAGTGGCTAGCACTATGAATTGCACTCTTGATTAGGGAAAACATCACGGCCATACTGAGAGGGGATATATCCGAGGATTCAGCCTCTGAGTCTATATGGGTAAAACTGAGAAATAAAAAGAGGGAAATTACTTTGATAGGGTTACTTAGGCCCCCAAATAGTCAGTGGGAAATTGAAGAGCAAATATGTAAGGTGGTTACAGATAGCTCCAAGAAAAATAGGATGGTAATAGTAGGGGATTTTAACTTTCCCAACATTGAATTGGGACATCCATAGTATTAGAGAGCTGGACATAGAGGAATTTGTTGAGTGCACTCAGGAAGAATTTCTCATTCAGTATGTGGATGGCCCAACCTGAGAGGAGGCAAAACTTGATCTTCTTTTGGAAAATAAGGAAGAGCAGGTGACAGAAGTGTTAGTGAGAGGTCACTTTGGGACCAATGACCATAATTCCATTAGTTTTACAATAGCTATGGAGAATAGTAAGTCTGGCCCAAAAGTTAAAATTCTAAATTGGGGCAAGGCCAATTTTGATGGTATCAGGTAAGAACATTCAAAAGTTAATTGGGGCAGTTTGGGGGAAGGCAAGGGATGTCTGGTGAGTGGGAGGCTTTCAAAAGTATTTCAACCAGCGTTCAGGGTAAACACATTCCTCTTAGAGTGAAGAGAGAAGTAGGGAATCCTGGATGACTCAGGATATTGAGGCCCTGGTCAAAAAAAAGGAGGTACATGACGTGCATAGGCAGCTGGGACCAAGTGAATCCCTTTAAGTGTATAGGGAGTAGAGGAGTAGTGTTAAGCGAGGAATCAGAAGGGCAAAAAAGAGAGACACAAGATTGTTTTGGTAGATAAGGCAAAAGAGAATCCAGAGAGCTTCTACACATATATAAAGGCCCAAAACAGTAACTAGGGAGAGATTACGGCCTCTTAAGGATCAGAAAGATCATCTTGTGTGGATCTACAAGGGATGGATGAGATCTTAAATGAATATTTCTCAAAGGTATTTACTGTTGAGAAATGCATGAATGTTAGTGAATTTGGGGAAATAATTAGGGATGTCTTGAGGAATGTACATATTACAGAAAAGGAGTTCTGGAGGTCTTAAAGTGCATCAACATAGATAAATCCCAGGGACCTGATGAAGTATATCCCAAGACATTGTGGGATGCTAGGGAAGAAATTGCAAGTCCTCGGGCAGAAATATTTGAATCATCGATAGTCATGGGTGGAGTACATGAAGATTGGAGGGTGAGAAACATTGTGCCTTTGTTTAAAACGGGCTTCAGGGAAATGAATGGGAACTACAGGCCGGTGTACCTCATATCTGTGGTGGGTAAGTTATTGGAAAGTATTTTGAGAGATAGGATCTTCAAGCATTTAGAGATGCAAGGACTTATTAGGGACAATCAACATGGCTTTGTGAGTGGAAAAATCATGTGTCACAAATTTAATTGATTTTTTGTGGGGGATAATCAAGAAAATAGATGAGGGCAGTGCAATTGATGTTATCTACATGAACTTTAGCAAGACCTTTGACAAGCTACCACATACTAGGTTTTTGCATAACGTTAAAACTCATGGGTCCAGGGTGAGGTAGCTAAATGGATACAAAACTGGTTTGATAACAGAAACTAGAGGGTGGTTGTAGAGGGTTGTTTTTCAAACTGGAAATCTGCAACCAGTAGTGTGCCTGAGGGATCAGTGCTGGTTCACTGTTATTTGTCATTTATATTAATGATTTGGATGAGCATATAGGAGACATGGTTAGTAAGTTTGCAGATGATGCCAAGATTGGTGGCATACTGGACAGTGAAAAAGGCTATCGAGGATTGCAGCTGGATCTTGGTCAATTGGGCCAGTAGGCTGACAAATGGCAGATGGAATTTAATTTAGATGAATGCAAGGTGATGCATTTTGGTAGATCGAACCAGGCTGGACCCACTCAGTTGGGGAGAGTTATAGAACAAAGAAACATAGGGGTACACGTTCATATCTCCTTGAATGTGGAATCACATGTGGACAGAATGGTGAAGGAGGCATTCAGCATGCTTAGTTTCATTGGTCTGAACATTGAATACAGGAATCGGGATGTCTTGTTGAAGTTGTACAAAACATTGGTAAGACCACACAATTCTGTTCATCCTATTAAAGAAAATATATTACTAAATTAGAAAAGAATGCAGAAAAGATTTCTTAAGATGCTACCAGAACTTGATGGTTTGAGTTACAAGGAGAGGCTGAATAGACTGGGACTTTTTTCTCTGGCGCACAGAAGGCTGAGGGGTGATCTTATAGAGGTCTATAAAATAATGAGGGGCATAGATCACCTAAACAGTCAATATCTTTTCTCAAAGGTAAGGAAGTCAAAACTAGAGGTTTAAAGTGAAAGGGGAGAAATACAAAAGTGTCCAGAAGGGCAATTTTTTCACATAGAGGATGGCGAATGTCTGGAACAAACTGCCAGAGATTGTAGTAGAGTCGGGTAAATTGTGTTTTTTAAAAAGCATTTAGACAGTTACATGGATAAGATGGGTATAGAGGGATATGATGGGTATAGAGGGATATGCGGGCAATTGGGATTAGGTTAGCGGTTTAAAAAAAAGGATGGCATGGAGAAGTTGGGCCAAAAGGCCTGTTTCCATGTTTAAACTCTCTGACTCTATGCAGAGACTGTCAGCAGCTATGATAGTTAGCTAATGTTGATTTGCTAGAGGCCAGTTTCTCAGTTAAGCTTGAAGACTGAAAGCAGGTAGAAGGATGCTGATTTCTTTTTCAAAGTACTGTGGGGCAGTATTCAACTGCCTAGTGGATATCAGCAGTCTGATGGTTTTTCATGCATGACTCTTCAATGATATTTAGTCTCACTGTGATAGTCTGCTTGGCAACAATTTTTTTTTGCTAGATGTTTTGTAGCGAGTAAAGATGGCTACTGTAGCAGCAATGAATCATCCTCCAAATAAGGCATTCAAGTGTCTCATCAGTTATTGTCTTTGTGTTTCAAGGAAAACTATCAATGTCAGTGGATTTGATTTACATTTGTTGAGCACTCACTGAATTTCAATATTTTCCATATCAAGGAATGTCCTCCATTTGTTTCCTCATGGGATAAGGAGAGTGTTTGAATCCATAAAAGAAGTCAGCTTATCATCAGAGTAGAGTTTGATTCAGTACTTCTAAAAATATTGTATTTTAAAATTATAGCTTTAAGATTTTTAATACTGGGTGGGATTTTGAGCCCTCCCACTACGTCTACCAGATCAAGGTGGGAGCTTGAGATCCTGTGATTGTGATCTCTGATTTTTGCCACCCCTCGCAGATGACATAATCAGGTTCATACCCATAACCCCCTCACCAGATTTTCATACATTGCTGATATAACGCATTACCAAATTCTGGTAAGATTCCATCCACTGTCATGACAATATGGTCATAACAACCTCAGAATTCCCCTCTCCTTTACATCCTGGTGACTGGTGACCAGGGAACATGTCATTTGGGTGTATCTTTGGACTCACCTTTCCAAACTAGTAAGTGAAATGCTTCAGGTGCTTACACTCACTTCCTCAATGCTTCTCTGCTGATAACTTCATTAGCCACTCTAGGATGCCTCTTGGTCAATCTTAGAGCAGCCATTTGCAACAGACAGAACCAGGATGTTTCTTTTCAGAATCAAAGAATACTACAGTGCAGGAGGGGCCCTTCAGCCCATTGAGCTTGTATTGATGCATGAAAGGCCCTGACCTGCCCACCTAATCCCACTTGCCAGCATTTGGCCCATAACCTTGAATGTTATGGTGTGCCAAATACTCATCCAGATACTTTTTAAAAGATGTGAAGCATCCTTCACCATCCTTCCAGAAAGTGTATTCCAGACTATCACCACCCTCTGAGTAAAGTTTTCCTCAAATCCTCCTCTAAACCTCTCACCCTTCACTTTTAACTTAAGTCCCCTCGTAACTGATCCTTCAACTATGGGGAACAGCTGTTCCCTATCCACCCTTTCCATGCCACTCAATCTTGAACCTCAATCAGCTCACCCCTCAGTCTTCTTTGCTTCAGAGACAATAACCCAAGCCTATCTAATTTCTCTTTATAACTTAAATGTTCCACCCCAGGCAGCATTCTGATGAATCTCCTCTGCACTCTCTCCAGTGTATTCACATTCTTCCTGTAATGTACACAGTACTCCAGCTGTAGCCTCACCAAAGTTCTATTCAGCTCCATCATATCTTCTCTACTTTTTATTAAATTACATGATACCCAATTTGATAAAGGTGAGTGTGCTAAATGCCTTTTTCACTATTCTGCTTTTCCACCTTCAAAGATCTATAGACAAACACACCAGAACTGCCCAGTGCCAGACCTTTCATAGTGTATTCCTTCTCAAAATACTCCTTCCACACATTTTTCAGGGTTACATTCCATCTGCTATTTATTTGCCCATTTGATCTAGTCTATATCTTCCTGTAACCCAATACAGTCAACCTCACTGTTAAGTACCCAGCCAATCTTTGTGTCATCAGCAAACTTACTGATTCTATCCTAGTAGTAACCTAATACGGCACCACAGTAGCACAGTGGTTAGCACTGCTGCTTCACAGCACCAGAGACCCGGGTTCGATTCCCAGCTTGGGTCATTGTTTGTGTGGAGTTTACATTTCCTCTCTGTGTCGGCATGGGTTTCTTCTGGACGTTCTGATTTCCTCACACATTCCAAAAAACGTGCTGATTAGATGCAATGACCCCTGAACAGGTGCCAGACTGTGGCGACTAGGGGAATTTCACAGTAACTTCATTGCAATGTTTTCTTTATTTTTTAACTCCTTCCTGAAAGATATAAAGTCAATACTCAGAGTGGACGGGACAAACCCCAAATCCATTCCCTGCTTGCTCCAAAAATCAAATTCAAATTCAATTGAATCCAATTCAAGGTGCCCACAAGAGAAACAAATAAGATCCAAGCTGACAAGATAAGGGATAACACCCCATCTTAGACTTGATATGACACTTGATCTTAGCTAAATCAGAGCCCTAGTGATTAGTGTGATGTGCGTGCCAGATTGTTTATTTATCATGTTCAATAATTGGGCTCTCTTCTCATATTTTATTGAACGTTTTATATATATTCCTCAAAAGGTACCCATCATTAAAATCAAGGATTTTAAGGATGGTGAACAGTCAGTGCTCGCCATTCAAAGAGTCACTGCCTAACATCTCAGTGAAAATAGCATTGAGTTTGAAAGATTAGCATAACTTTTGCAGACGTTCTAGTCCAATAAGCAAAGAGTAAAGTAACACTTATGAAAGAGCACAAGAACCAATTTGTCCCTCAGACCTGAACAATTCGGCAACTTATTCCAAGGGTTGAAAAACTGTCTACAATAAGCACTTAATTTAGACATCTTGTTTTCACATGTTGCACTCATGTTTCCTGATCCCTTTCATTTCCACCCTCCCCATTCTCCACTCCCTCCACATTTAACCTATCTAGGTCAAATAACTAATCCAACTGGACTAAGTCTAAGCCTTTCATTGCTCTTAAGGACTCAATCAAATGTTGTCAAATCTGTCCTTTTGCCAAGTAAAAAGTCTCAGCTCTCGTGGGCTGTCATGGTGATAGTATTTTTGCTGTGGCCCGAGTAAGATCTTATAAGAAGGAAAACGATTTTACTTGGTATTTAACTGAATGACAAGACCTTGGCCTGTAACTTCCCAGCTCTCCGACATCAAATTTGTAGCTCTTGTAATCTCGTTTCTGGGTGCAAGTTCTGGCCCAATCATTATTCTTTATTTTATACTGCAGTACTTCTTCAACATAGAGTTTTTCTAAATTTATCTTGAAAAGTATTATTTATTATTGCAACCCTCTTCCTTGCCAATAAAAATCATAGTAAACCACTATAACTAGTTTAAGTGAGAGAGAGAGAGAATGAGAGAGAGAGAGAGAGAGAGAGAGAGAGTGTGTTCTGGGAAATTCAAATCCCAAAAACAGCAGCCTGTGGAGTTTAAATTCAATTAATAAATCTGGAATTGAAAGCTAGTCTCAGTTGGTTTACCATGAAATGATCATCGATTGTCACGAAAACCCATTCGATTCATTTATGTCCTTTAGGAAACATAATCTGCTACCATTACCCAGTCTGGGCAACTTGTGATTCCAATGTTGAATTTCAAATGCTCTCTGAAATGGCCTTGCAAGTCATTCAGTTTGAGGGAAATTAGGGATAGGCAACAAGCTGGCCTTATCAGTGATATCTACACTTCATGAAGGAATAAATTGAAAGAAACAGCAGTAGAATCATCCCAATGGCTTGTGTAATACTTACCTCTTAGAGCCACGTAGAAAAACAGATAAAAATTCAATTTTCTCATTGCTATGTGAAAATGGCCATGTTCTCTACTACAACAATCTCTTGCATTTATATACCATCTTTGACATAGTAAAACATCCCAAGTACTTCATAAGAGCATTATCAAACAAAATTTGACACCAAGCCACATAAGGAGCAAGCAATTGAGTTCCCTCAACAGCTACCAGCACAGAAGACACAACCACATTGAATTAAAATTAATTCATTGTCTGTGAGGAAAGTTACAAAAGGACGTTAACAGTTTAAATGGGCCTGATTTTAACTCTATAAATGTAGATGGTATTAAGCGAGCTAAATTTTCACTTTTCCTTACAAGTCAGATATTTTGTTTATAGGAAAAGAGTAGGAATTGTGAAATAGCAAGAGATTTGAATATCAATATGTACAAATCAACATAGGCTTGTGCATAGGTACAAAAATGCTAATAAAACATTACCAATTATCTCAAAGGGGTTGTAATACAATATTGAGATTAGTGAGAACCCTACATTTCAGTTATGCCTAGCCTTGAGCAGATCCCATCTGGAGAACTTTGTTTTATTTTAAACTCTGCACCATACATGCCTCAAGTGTGGTATAGCGTGAATTTTGCTGGAATGGCACAGATCCAAAAGGGTTAAATTAGGGGGATAATTATATGGACTCAGTTTGTATTCCTTTGACTTTAAAAGGTTGAGAGATGATCTAATCAAATTCTTTAAAAATTCGTAAGAGATAGATACCAATAAAGTAGCAGAGCAGCACAATGGCATACTGCTGCCTCACATCACTAGGCATCCCGGTTCAATTCCGGCCTCAGGTGACTGTCTGTGTGGAATTTGTACATTCTCCTTGAGTCTGCATGGATCTTCTCCAGTTTTCCTCGCATCCCAAAGGTTAGGTTGATTAACCATGCTAAATTGCCCCTTAGTGTCAGGATAAACATATGGGGTTATGGAGGTGGACCTGGACGGGATTGTTGTTGGTGCAGGCTTGATAGGCCAAATGGCCTCTTTCTGTACTGTAGGGATTCTATGATTCTATTCTATTCTATTCTATTCTATTCTATGATTCTATGGAGAAGATGCAAAACAAGGGAAAATAATCATAAAACAAAGCAAAACCGGTTAGAATGAATTCAAGGAAGTACTTTTTTCACACGAAGGACAATGAAAATCTGGAATTCTTTTACTCAAAACATTGTGGTTTATTAAAATTTTCAGGGAGGATATATATATTTATGTAAGAATATTAAAGGTTATAGATAAAAGGCACGTAATGGAGTTGAGGTACAGATATCTCTGAAAAAAAAACAGAACAGCCTTAAGAGTCTGTTTGCAAAAACATTTCGGAACATCCTGGGGACAAGAAAGGCACTACCAAATGCAATTTTGCTCAATTAAAAAAATAACAGGGTGTTACTGTGATCTTTGGACTTATTATTTTACCAACATCAAAGAGAATGAGTTATAACAATAAGGCTGGACAAAATCAGAGAATAGCTAAATCATAGCTATATTTAACTAAAAATAGCAAAGTATTGGAGAGAGTAATTAGGGATAGGATTTATAGTTATTTAGAGAGTAATGAATTGATTGGAGATAGTCAGCATGGTTTTGTGAAGGGTAGGTCGTGCCTTACTAACCTCATTGAGTTTTTTGAAAAAGTGACTAAGGAGGTGGATGGGGGTAAGGCGGTTGATGTGGTATATATGGACTTTAGTAAGGCGTTTGATAAGGTGGCCCATGGAAGACTTCTGCAGAAAATGCAGATGTATGGGATAGAGGGTGATTTAGCTAATTGGATTAGGAATTGGCTAGCAGATAGAAGACAGAGGGTGGTGGTTGATGGGAGATATTCATCTTGGAGTTCGGTGACAAGTGGTGTACCTCAGGGGTCTGTTTTGGGGCCCCTGCTGTTTGTAATTTTTATAAATGATCTGGATGAGGGTATTGAAGGATGGATTAGTAAATTTGCAGATGACACTAAAGTCGGTGGAGTGGTAGATAGTGAAGAGGGGTGTTATAGTTTGCAGAGGGACTTGGACAAGTTGCAGAGCTGGGCCGAGAGGTGGCAAATGGAGTTTAATGTGGAAAAGTGTGAGGTAATGCACTATGGCAGAAATAATAAATGTGTAGAGTATAGGGCAAATGGTAGGATTCTTAGTAGTCTAGATGAACAGAGGGATCTTGGTGTGTATGTGCATAGATCCCTGAAAGTAGGCAGTCAGGTCGAGAAGGTTGTTAGGAAGGCATATGGAGTCTTGGCTTTTATTGGTAGAGGGATTGAATTTCGGAGCCGCAACGTCATGTTGCAACTGTACAAAACTCTAGTGCGGCCGCACTTGGAGTATTGTGTGCAGTTCTGGTCCCCACATTATAAGAAAGATGTGGAGGCATTGGAGAGGGTACAGAGGAGGTTTACCAGGATGTTGCCTGGTATGGAGGGCAGGTCTTATGAAGAGAGGCTGAGGGATTTGAGGTTGTTTTCGTTAGAAAGGAGGCGGCTAAGAGGGGACCTAATCGAAACATATAAGATGATTAGAGGTTTAGATAGGGTGGACAGTGATAGCCTTTTTCCTAGGATGGAGAAAGCTAGCACGAGGGGACACAGCTTTAAATTAAGGGGTGATAGTTATAGGACGGATATCAGAGGTAGGTTCTTTACCCAAAGGGTGGTTCGGGAGTGGAATGCCCTGCCTGCAGCAGTTGTAGATGCGCCAAGTTTGGTGGCGTTTAAGAGGTTAGTTGATAAGTATATGGAAGAGAAGGGAATGGTTTAGTTTGGAGGGGCATTGCTTTTTATATTGGTCGGCGCAACATCGAAGGCCGAAGGGCCTGTTCTGTGCTGTAATGTTCTATGTTCTAAATCCACTATTTTACAATAGCTGGACTTTTTAATGAAAGGAGCAAATTGGCTCGGTGCAAGTTCTTAGTGGTAGAATCACTATACAATAAAATATTATGGTATATTACTGTTTTAATTGTCAAACATGGCAAAACAAAATGAAGACTTTGAGAAATGTTAGACTGCAAAATGAATCACTGGCCGGACTAAACTCTTCATCACTTTGAATAGTACACAATGCATTGTATGCCTGTTGGCATCGGGGTTGCACAGCTCACATTTATTTGGGCAATCTTATACATTTTACAAAGGGGTCACACCTCCCCAACCTGGAGCACTCAGCTGTAACTGCACTATAAAGTTCATTAATAACTGGTCCTTGCCCGTGGAGGTGACATTTCTCCACAGGCCTGCAAAGATAGTGATAGAAATTCCATCACATACATTTTATGCCTGACTAGTGAAGCCTGTTGAAAATGATTTAATATAGATAAACATAAACCTGTCATTTATTAAATGTAGGAGTCAATTTCATTGGATCATTATGCAAATCAAGTTATACATTTCACTACACCGTGGCTGACTGTTAAATACAGTTTAGCCGATACTCCTGAGGGATTGCCTACAATTGTCCAATCTTCCATATGATTAGAAACTATTTCTCAAATGTATTTTATTGTTTTAGTTCCCTTTTAATAACATGTGGGGCAGTGGGGTTGGAAAATAGGCAAAAGAGAAAGAAACTCCATTTTAAATATTCTTCAGTTTCTCTCTTTCCATTTCATTGAATATAGAATCCCTACAGTGTAGAAGGAGTTATTCAGTCCCTAAAGACTGCACTGACTGTCTGACATAGTATCTTACCCAGGCTCTATCCCCAATACTATCCCATAACCTCACACATTTACCATGGCTAATCCATCTAAGCTACACATCTTGGGATACTAAGGGGCAATTTAACATGACTCATTCATGCAACCTGTACATCTTTGGATACTAAATAGCAATTTAGCATGGTCAATTCACCAATGCCCAGATTCACCCATAAGAAAAAGTATCCTCCTAGCAGCCATGCTGTCAAGTCCCTTCAGAATCATATATATTTCAATAAGATCAACTCTCATTCTTCAGCTGAGTGAACCTTTCATGAACTGCTTCTAATTAAATTATATCCTTCCTTAAGCAAGTTGTTTAATTGTTTGCAATAATTCGTGACTTAATGTGGCAGGACTGCAGATCTCTGATCTGATCTATTGGTTGTATGGTCAATCATCACCATGTACAGCATGCTGTTTCTATCTGTATTAGAATGTCTGTTAAAACATTAAAACATTAATTTCTAATGCTGCATTGGCATTCCTTAATTAACAAGTCTAGATACTCTGTCAGTTGACAGATACATAAGTCAATACAATATTTGGTCTGGTATCAACAAAGATTTGAGCCAAACGTCTGTTACACTAATGAGCAGGGTGAAAGTCTTCCTCACAGAAACTATAAGATAAAAAAAAGTGCCAATTTACAGGAGAACTAGAAAAAAATGAAAGCAATTTATAAAAAATATCAATGAAATTTTTTGAGGTAGAAAATACTCTGTATCCATCTTCACAATGGGAAAGGACAAGAGGTTTTGACATCAGGGTGGAGGACTGTGAAATATTAGAGGAGAAAGGAGGTACAAGCACATTTAGCAGCCTTAAAAATGGATAAATCTGCAGGCCTGGTTGAGATATATCCCAAACTGTTGAGGGAGACAAAGGTGGAGATATCTGGGACACTATCAGCACTTTTTTAATTCTCTCAGGCCACAGTTGAGGTCAGTAAAAAGTCTCATAACTCCAGGTTAAATTCCAACAGGTTTATTTGAGAGCATAAGCCACTAGCTTTCAGAGCACTGCTCCTTCATCAGATGAGTGGTATTTCAGTTCCCAACAGGGCGTATAAAGACACAAACTCAATTTACAAAATAATGGTTGGAATGCGAGTATTTACATGTAATCAAGTCTTAAAGAAAGAGACAATGTGAGTGGAGAGAGTGGAGTGGCTTAGGCACAGGTTAAAGAGAGGTTATGTCTGTCTCTCCTGCCAGGACAGTTTGCAAGCCTAGGCAAGTCATGAGGGTTACAGATAATGTGACATGAACCCAAGATCCCGATTGAGGCCATCCTCATGTGTGCTCAGGATTCTGCGTTGTCATGTGTCGTGAAGGCCGCCTTGGAGAACGCTTATCCGAAGATCAGAGGCCGAATGCCCACGATTGCTGGAGTATTCCCCTACAGGAAGGGGACACTCTTGCCTGGTGATTGTCAAGTAGTGTTCATTCATCCGTTGTCATAACATCTGCATGATCTTCCCAATGTACCATGCCTTGGGACATCCTTTCCTGCAGTATCAGGTAAACAACATTGCAATGCCAGTATCGCCACATCACAGGTGAGGTTTCGGAGAACTGGATCATTGCTAACATTATCCCATTATTAAACGTTATCCCATTAACAAAAAAAAGGGCAGAAGGGATAGACTGGGAAATCACAGGCCAGTTAGTCTAACTGGTAGGGAAGTTACTAGAAAAGAATTCTGAAGTACAAAATATATCTGCACTTGGATAGACACAGATTAATTAGGGGCGGTCAGTATGGATTTGCTAAGAGAAAGTCACATTCAACAAATTTAATCAATTTCTTTGAGGAGATCACCGGTAGTATTGATGAGGGTAATGCAGTTGATGTGGTCTATATCAACTTTAGCAAGACTTTTGATAATAATCTTATGACAGACTAGTCAAGAAAGTTAGGATCCATGGAATCCAGGGGAAAATGGCACATTGGATACGAAATTGGATGAGAGGCAAAAAGCAGAGGCAAATGGTAGAAAATGTATTTGTGACAGGAAATCTGTTTCCAATGGGTTCTGCAGTACTCAGTGCTAGAGCCCTTGCTATCTGTGGTCTACATTAATAATTTAGACTTAAAGGTAAAGGATGTGTTCATGGATGACATGAGGGTTGCTAGGATGGAAAATAGTGAGGAGAATAGCCTAGACAGTGGGAGAACATTAAAAAAAAAAATCGATCAGGTGTGCAGAGCAGTATCAAATGGAATTCAACTTGGACAAATGAGAAGTAGTACATTGTGGGGGGACTAACAAGGCAAAGGATTGCACTATGAATGGTAGGACTGAAAAGTACTGAAGATCAGACGGATCATGGAGTGCATAGACACGGATCCATAAAGGTGGCAGAGGAGGGGCAGGATTTTCCTGCCACCCAAAATGGACCTGTGCATAGCCCATGACCTGCTTGCTACAATTCCCATGGTGGGTAGAACGGGAAGATTCCATTCCATATAGATAAGCCTATGGGATACGCTTTTATTCATCAAGTCATAGAATATAAAAGCAGGGAGGTCATGCTGGTTCTGTATAAATTGTGGTTTAGGCCACAACTGGAATACTGCATACAATCCTGGTTCTACGAAGAATGTGATTGCATTGGAGAGGGTGTAGGGAAGATTCATCAAAATGCCGACTGAAATGAAGGATCTGAGCTATAAGAAAAGATTGGATAGGCTGAAGCTGTTTTCCCACTGGCTGATGCAGTCAGAGGGATGATGACCCAAGAGGACAGGAAGGCACTTTTTTCCATTAGCACAGGGATCAATAACTAAGCGTAGAATGCTACGATGGAAATTAAATAATCTTTTCATCCAAAGGGTGGTGGGAGTCTGGAACGCACTGCCTAAAAGGGTAGTTGAGTCAGAGATTCATGTAACATTTAAGTAGTATTTAGATACTCACTTGTACTGCCATAACCTCCAGGGCTATGGTCCAAACACTGGAAAATGGGATTAGTGTATCAGACCTTTGTTAACCGGCATGGACACAATGGGCTGAATAGCCTTCTTCTGTGCTGTAAATATCTATTAATCTATGGATTTAAACCTGTTAACCTGCAAAGAAGCAGTTAAAATTGACTACATGACTCATCCAACAATGACTTGCCTCTCAATCTGAAATTGCTATTTTTGCAGGCTGTAGAAAGCTGGGTTCAAAGATATCATCAGACCCCAAGCCTTTATTTTAACTTGACCTATGGGGAAAAGCCACATTGGCTTTCCAGTCAGGTTGGAAGCACAGGTGACCCATTCAAGGAAAATGTTTTACTTTCTTTTGTGGAGGCAAGAGCAGAAAATGTTTGCAATTAAAGTTGGGTACAGTGGTGATTATTTATCAAGCTGCTATTGCAAGACAACAGCATAATTGTTTGTTTAATAGTGTGGATATCTTCAGAACCATTGAACATTAGTTTTGAGATATATCTATAAGTTGTTCCAATGATCGAAAATCCAGTATAATTCAGGATCAACATATTACCAAGTTTGTGCTGCACTGACATTATCCATTTACTTGGTAATGTTCAGGAATGACTAAGCTACTCTTTCAAACAAATAAACAAAATGCTGTATGTACATATTTCACATGATTGATTAATAATGTATTATTGATCTTTCTGCAGATTCGTGCTCCTCAACAACATAACTATCATGAATCGGATTGCAATTCAATAGTGTACGATAGGTTTTTGGTTTGCTGGTTTGCTGTTTTCCATCGTTCATGTCCTAGCTAGTATTTATCCCTCAACAACACAGAAACAGATTATCACATTGTTATTTGTGGCAAGTTGTTGGACATAAATGAGCTACCACTGCTCCTACATTACAGCAGCACCTATATCTCCTAAGTATTTAATTGACTATAAGGCATTTTGGGACATCTTGGGGTTGTGATAGTATAAATAGTGATATTTGTAGTTGAGGCCTTTCCAATGCAGGCTAAATTTAAGACTTCCATATGTTTGTAATACAAGCCTAATTAGTTGCAATTTTAAAAAAAACTAATTAGGACAAAAATATTTGTTTTTTGATACTCTGCATATAAACTATGACCCATTACAACCTTAAATGATCACTTTACTATGTCTGAGCAGACCATGTGAAACTCTAATGCTGGCAGTTAGGGGCCAATTTTTTTTAAAAGCAGATTTTCAAGTGCTTCCACCTAAAGCAATGCTTTAGTTAGCATGTAATGGATTTGTGAAACACAGATTTCAGTGTCAGTCTTGTCACTGTATTCTTATTGCTTCTTATGCCAAGAGGTTATTGCCTCCAGCTGCAATTGACACCATGCACTTAAAATTTTGCTGTCATTTGAGAAAGAATCTGAGAATTGGAAGCCTTATTCAGAAATATTTCACTATTATATCCAAGCCAAAAAAAATACAAGGATATTGTGGTCCCTGTTTTCTATGCACTATTAGCAATAAAATTTTTAGTCCTTTAAGGAGGATGGTTCAACCCATAAAACTTGGTAGTAAGAGCATCACATACTGACCAAAATTTTAGACCATTTATCATAATAGAGCATTTCTGTTTTCTTAAAGAAATAGAGAAAGCATTTCATCACAATCCTGAAATGCCTCATGGAGCATTGTAATTTGGCAACTCTTTGGATGATCCTAGCCAAAACAGACTTGTTCATGGCCTTAGAATATTAATGTAGAGTTAAAAGCAGCCCTGGAGACTTAAGTTAACACTGTAGGACGGATGCCTGTTCTGGAAGATGAGAGCGATAATTCCTCTAAATTTGTGATGAAAAGTTTTGGAATAATTACATGAAGGAAACACAGGTACAGTCAGAACAAAAGAATTGGCAGAATGTTACTTTTGGTGGCCAAAACTTGATGCCCAAATTGAGCAAAAAGCAGAACTGTGTCAGTCATGTGCACAGATCAGGAATGCACCACAGTTATTCCCATTACATCCATGGGAGTGGCTTAAAATGCCATGGCAAGATTTATATAGAGACTTTGCAGGTCCATATGAAGAGCACAAGTCATTGATGCCCATTCAAAATAGCCTGAAGTGATCATGATGAAATCTGCCACCATAGAATATACCATTGAACAGCTCAATGAGATTTTTGCCAGATTTGGGAAACCAGAACAAATTATAAGCGATAATGGAAGACAACTCATGGCTCAAGGGTTTGAAGACCATCTAAAGAAACAGTATCTAACTCATAAAATCAGTACCATACCATCCTTTGACAATTGGTTTAGTCAAAAGATTCACCCAGTCCTCGAAATGTGGATTGAAAGCCTTCAAGGACCAAGGTTAATTAAATCAGCATCTTAACAGTTTCTTGGTGGCATATCACAACACCATACTTGAAACAACAGAAAATTTACCAGATTTACTACTCATAAAGAGAAAGCTGACAGCCACTTTTGGATTATTCATACTACAGGAGACATATGAGGCAGTAGAATGCAATCAACAGTCACAAATCCTACAACGGAAAGATAATTCAAAATGACATCTACTTCAGCAAGAAGAACAAGTATTGGTGCGCAGTAATATCACCAATAATAAATGGGTTCCTGCAACGATCTTGGCTCAAAATAGTCCAATCTCGTAGATTATACAAATGGAAGATGAATTCGCTTGGGAACGACACACAGATCAGTTATTGGTTGCACACACCAATGTATTATCATCATTAGTGCCAGAACTACCTCAGGCAATATGATTTCCAGTCTACCAGAGACTGTAACTGCAATTTCAGATAAATAGTTGACCCTAGGATTGCTGATGAATCTATTGCTGATACAGGACCTTCTGCTAAAGAGACTTCCAGGGTGGAAATGCTTATTACAAACCCTGAACGTACTTCTAAGGTCAAGAACAATGAGATTCCTAAAGTGCATAGGCACCCAACACAGAATAGATGCCCTCCAAACCATCCTTCCTATTAACTGCATTATAATACTGTATAACTATGGGGCGATCTTACCAAAAAAATTCTGAGTATCTAGCAAGCACGAAAATGGGACGAAATTATGTTGATTTTTTTGGATGAACTTCCAGACATGATTGTATGGCACTTAGAAAAAGAAACACAAATGTGATTCCTGCCAAAAGGAGGAATGAATGGATGCCTATTCATGTCAGGAAGCCAGCTGCTGAGCTCTAGGAGTACCATTGTGCAGACCCCCATCTCCCAGTGCTCCCCCAGACACTCTCCCATTCGCACCCTAGCCAATCAGCACCTCCTCCAATGCAAAGTACTCTCATCCCTCCCCATCACAGAGCTCCCTCTGCCTCTCTCATCATAGCCTCGCCCATTGCCAATAGCCCATCTCTTTCAGATCCTGCCCTGCACCACGAATCCCACGCTCTTCAGGCCCCACCTCCTTTCCACTGCCCAGTGCCTGATAAGCAGTGCTAGAATGCCAGGCTCGCTGTGCTAGTGCCAGGCTAGCACTGTCCAGCTCTGCCCTTGAATAGCCATTGGTGAGTGCCATACATGATCCATGCCAAAGAGGACTTCAGTAATGAGCAGTTAAATGCAAGTGAGCCTAAATAATAAAATCTGGGACTCACTAATCATATTTTAAAAAGCTTATGAATGTTGAAAGCAGATTGATTTCCTTTATGGGTGTGAAGCCAATTTCACTGGCAGGATGAGCTGGTTAAATCACACACACACACACACCCCTCCCCCCCACACCCGCCTGAAATGGGTTATTCATTGTATGGGACTTTAGAAGTAAAGGAGGAAGGATATTATATATTAGCATTATGTGTTGTACGGTCCCTTTAATGGCTTGGTCACATGGTTAGTCCATGACATCATCAGCATTCTCATAGGCTTTATTAAGTCTAGTCCAGCCACTGTGTATTAAAAAGCTACTTAATAAACCTACATCCAAAACCCATGTGCTATCATTTTCTATTCTTCATTCCTACAACAAATACAACAAATATAACAGTTGTCTCTAGATCATGTGGACCAGTATTTCTTATTATTGAAAAACATAATTTACAAGTTATACGGATGCTTAAAAGTTATTTTCAAATACTAAACAAAATTATTACAGGTTCCCCAAATGTTTTAAAAATAAGTACAATTTATTCTCACTGTTAATAATTTCAGGTGAAAGGATGTCACAATTAAATGAATTTCTCGTTGAATTACTCCCCCATGACAACTGGATCACATGGGCATGTCTCTGAGCTGAAGTGTTGAATTAAGATACATTACAAAACAGAGCATTTTGTAAAGTTCAACATTCGTGATACACTCTAAAAGTATAAGGCCTTTCTTGACGTTGGATTAATTTGTTAATGACATTCTCTTGACTAAAAGCATTCAATGAATGATCAATAATCTACGCTAATCCTTTCATATCCAGCTTTGTGAACCGACACCATTAATTGTGTGCACGTTTGTTGTTTCCGGTTTCTATACATATTACCTTAATACTCAAATTACTTTGTGTCTTTAAATCCTGGTAATCCCTGCCACAATTCTCCCAGAAGTGCTAAATTGGCAGGAAAACCGTTCTAGATCCTGACTGTTTTGTCACTTCAGCTTCTCACCCGAATCTCCCCACTCTGTGCACTGCAGAGGTCCCAGTCGTGAATCCCATTAAAAACTCAGAGGGGACAAGGCCTATTTATGCCAGAGTCTGACAATTCTGGAACTCTGCGCATGCACAGTGGCCCCGATTTGTCAGACTCCTTGTTTGCCATTTGCTGACCAGCTTAATCACTGGCCAGCCCGGGACCCCCACAGTGCTGCCCCTCCAGCCCCTCCCATGACCCAATCGCGGACCTACAACAATTCCTGGGCCAGCCCTGACCATTCCATCCCGGAGCACTCTGATGTATAGCCCAGCCTCCTCACCCTCGCAGATCCAGCCCCTCCCTCCTAAGGAAGCAGGCCTCCCCACGCAGACCACCCCAATCACTGCCTTCCCTCCATCCAAGACCAATCCTGTTTGTAGAATGGCAGGGAGACACCCCCCTGCCAAGGCACCATCCGCAATAGGCCCTATCCCTTGGCACTGCCTGATGGGCTTGGCATTTTGCCCCTTAGGTAGTGCCAGGAGGTACAGGCTGGCACTGCCAGGATGCCCATGCCCCAGGGGCACCATACCACCATCACCTGACTCCCTGGGGGAGCCCGAATTGCTCCTCCTTCATTCCAGTGGGATCTTCCACTAGTTCCCTGATTATAAGAAGCTATTCTAAACCCCATTGGAACAAAATGCTCCTGATAGCGTGAGAGATGCTATTAGGCCCAGCGAGTTCCCAACTATTAGATTTAAATGACATTTAAAACATGTTTAAAAAAATTCAAATGACTTACCTACCTTTTCGCCAGTTTCCAGCTTAGTTTGACCGGTGACTTTGGCCGGATTTGGGAGATGCACAAGCATTCCTGGCACATACGCAAATCTCGGAACAAGGCCAGTGATGTGCACCTCCCAGCCTGACCCGCCAGAAAAGTTGAGGGTCACAATGAGAGAATTGCAGCCAATCCCATTTCTATTAGTTATCTGTCCTAGAGTTCAATATTGTCAGCAAATTGTACTTAGGATTTATATCAAACCACATGGGAACAAACTTTGACTTTAAAGTTTACTTATTAGTGTCACAAGTATTGCATTAACACTGCAATAAAATTACTGTGAAAATCCCCTGAATTTGTGCAACAGTGTAAATCAGTTGAAAGTGAATCACCATCCCATTGTACATCTCTCCCTATTTTTGTTTCCATTGAAGTCATTGTCATGATTTAGGTCATTCTAATGTAGTAAGCACTTGAAATACAATCTTTGTAATATAAAACTTTTGAAGCATCCACACAGAGTCATAGAGGTTTACAGCATGGAAACAGATCCTTCGGTCTAACTTGTTCATGCCACCCAGTTTTTACCGCAAAGCTAGCCCCAATTTCCTACATTTGGCCCGTATCCCACTTTATCAATCTTATCCGTGTAACTGTCTAAATGCTTTTCAAAAGAAAAAATTGTACCTGTCTCTACTACTACCTCTGGCAGTTTGTTCCAGACACTCACCAACTTCTGTGTGAAAAATTTGTTTCTCTGGACCCTTTTGTATCTCTCCCCTCTCACCTTAAACCTATGTCCTCTAGTTTTAAACTCCCCTACTTCTGATCAGCCAGATTATCCAGCTAATCTATGCCCCTCATTATTTTATAGACCTGTATAAGATTGCCCCTCAGCCTCCTATGGTCCAGAGAAAAAAGTCTCAATCTACCCAGCCTCTCCTTATAACTCAAACCATCATAACCTGGTATCACCCCAGAGAATCTTCTCTGCATTCTTTCTAGTTTAATAATATCCTGTCTGTAATAGGTTGACCAGAACTGTACATAGTATTCCAAGTGTGGCCTAACCAATGTTTTATACAATTTCAACAGGATGTCCCAAATCCTGTATTCAATGTTCTGACCAATGAAACCAAGCATGCTGAATGCCTTCTTCACCACTCTATCCACCTGTGACTCCACTTTCAAGGAGCTATGAACCTTTACTCCTATATCTCTTGTTTTGTAACTCTCCCTAACACCCTAGCACGAACTGACTAAGTCCTGCCCTGGTTCAATCTACCAAAATGCATCGCCTCACATTTATTTAAATTAAACTCCATCTGCCATTTGTCAACCCACTGGCCCAATTTATTAAGATCTCATTGCAATCCAAGATAACCTTCTTCCACAAAAGTAAACAAAAAATTCTCAAATAAATATTTGAACACTGTTGATTCCAACACCTCCTGACTTCAAATATATATCCACTCCTCCACATAAAGAGACAATGTTAGGCTTTCTACATAAAAGAAAATAGCAAATACAAATCCATTGCATATAATATTTTTTGGAAATATAAAGATTCCCACAGAGGGTATTTGCAGATAATAAAGTAAGTTCTACAAATAACCTTTAATGTTTTGAAAATCAGTGCCAGGACCTCAGTGCAAAAACTTGTGTCAGTTCATTGTGCTACCTCGGCAAAATATCTGGAAATCAATTTATATATTGCTAAACAAAGCAGCATGTGATCCATTTCAAATAATGTTACTTTAGGGCATTTGGTGATATATCAGAAATATAAAACAATGTGAATGGCTTTTATAGAAATTCTGTCAAATAAAATATTGTCATTCACGCTACACAGCTAGTGCAAAAAACTTTGAAAATAGTACAAGTCTTTTATGAAGGATCATGGCTGGAAAAGTATGTTAATAGCCAGAATTTTATGAGGGTCCTGTAACAATGCTTATGAAACATAAACCAGCATTGAAATAAGAAAAGTTTTAAAGTTATATTTTGTTATTTATTCTAGCATTACACTGCAGTTACAGTTGCATGCACAGTTGACTAATGGTCAATAACCAAATAATCTTTGCACTGTAGTAAACCTAAAATGTCATATAGCAGTGGATGATATGTATTCCCTGTTCCACACAATCAATTTTCAGCATGTTTGCTTGTTAGGGAAAATGGCGCTCGGCAAAATCTAAAGTCACTTTTTCTTTGTAGATGCATATCATAAACATAAATGTTACAAAAGTGCTCCTTTGGTAATGGAAGTAGCAACGCCACTGTGGTGGAAAGTTTTTAAGTGAATTTGAATTTACTCTTAATCTGTTCTGCAACATCATCAAAGCAAGTTATGTTCCATCAGACTTTCTGCATTGCATTTTCTTCAGTTTTTATCTGGCAATCCTGTTAATCATAAGTATGATGTACAAGAGGAATGATATCCATGCCATCTTCATCAAATCTCTCCAGAGCTCCTACCTATCCTTGACCTTCTATTTTGCTCTACTCTGTCCCTTTAATGACATAACACCCATCAAATTTCTCTTCAGCTTGAAAAAGTCATAACAGGTTCAAAACATTAATTCTCCAACTACAGGATCATGCAGTAGATTGTCCCACCTGAAAGATGCAGATGATCTCATTCCAAGTGATCCGCCAGTCAATCCAGCTGTTCTGAGATTGGAGCCATTTTTAAAGGGGACCCCAATCTCTGTGCTTGTAGATACGCCCTTCCCCAAAATATTTTACAGAGCCCAAGAGCAGACACAGCTTGGAACTCTCCAGCCATGACTTACCCCTTTAAGTTAAATTAATCCTTTAATATCAAACAATATCAACTAGGGCCTGCCTTCTCCACTCACCATTATTACAGAATATATTTCTTACAATGAATCACAGAATGATAGCTTAACAATTATTATCAATCGTAGTACTAATTCCCAACAAATTGTACTCACCCAAACAGTTATTTAGATTTTCTTAGGAGATGTAAACTTGTACTCTGTTCTTTCTTGCAGTGTTTTAACCACTTCTGTTCTTAGATTCACTTTCTCTTTACTCCTTTATCCTCCTAATTATGTTTCTTAACTGTTATCTTGTCACTCCCAATTCCAGTGCTTTATACGTGAGGGCTCCCGAGCTCTGCACCAATCCAGTTTTTTGCCTGGAGTCTGATTCTCTAGGCCGATCCTTGTCTTTAGCTAGCAGGCCTTGAGAACTCCTCCCAACATTTCAAATCCAATATGATTTGTCTTCAGAACTTAGTCGTTTAAGTTGAGAAAGATGGAGGTTGATCTAATTAGGGTGTACAAAATTATAGCAGATTCAACACAATACATATTGAGAAGTTTTTTTTTCTGGTGGAGAAAATCTAGAAGAAGAGGGCACAATCTTAAATTAGGGCTGTGCAGTTTACGAGTAAAATCAAGAAACACTTCTTCACGCAAAGAGTAGTAAGAATTCCTTGCCTCAAAACATGAGGCGTATTGGATCAATTGCCATTTCAAAACCTAGATTACTAGATTTTCGTTTGCTCAGAGTATCAAAGAGGTTGGAACAAAACAGGAAAATCATCAACAATTGAGTTATCATGAATAGAAAGGATCATAGCAACAAAATAGGAAGATAATAAAATTGCAAACAGTTTTTTTTTATGGACAATGAACATCAGTGTAGATCATTGTGATGTTGTACATTTTGGAAGAAAGAAAATGAAGGCCACGTAACTGTTGGAAAACAAAGGCTGGATTTTTGATACCAAAGTAGCTCCATGTTGGAAATTTCCCAATTTGATTAAAAAGAACACCAGATTGCAATATTTTCACACTCTAGGCGTGGGTGCAGGATTGAGTTCAGCTTGCTAACCCCAAGTGCAAGGTGGAGACTGGCACAGTGGCAGGCTATAGCCAAGGTTAAAAGACCTACCTCAGTTCTCTGGTACTTTGTCCCAGTTGTTTTAGATTACTTTAGTCCCTCTGGCCCTCATTCCTTGCACATCCTACCCATTACCCATAATCAGTTATAAATCTAATGAAGAATTCAAGAGAAACTTCTTTACCCAAGGAGTCGTTGAAATCCAGAACTTACTGCCACAAGGATCAATGGATCCAACTAGCACAGATGCATTTATGAAGAAGCTAAGTGTGAGAGAGAGAAAGGAATGGAAGCATAAATGAAGAAGGTTGAGATGAGTCTCATGTGGAGCATGAACATCAAAACAGACCTGTTGGGTCAAATGGCTGGTTTCTATATTGCAAATACTGGGTAGAATCATGTAAATTGTTAGGTGGCTAGCATGTAATTCAGAATTACATGAGTAGCATGGGTTTGATTCCCTGCCGCTTCACCCAGCTTTTCCTGAGAGTGGAAGGCAATGACAAACCACCATTGACAAAATCTGCCAAGAAAACAGCTCCGGGTGAACCATCAGCAGACAATGAATCAATGAGCTGTTTTCAGGCAGCAGTCACATACGTGACTATGTAAAGATGGATAGATAGAATTGAGATACAGATCAGCTATTATCTAAATCAATGGCTCAAGAGGCTGAACTGCCTACTCCTGTTCCTACATTTACATTGACCCTGTATACAGTATATCATGCATTCTATCTCATTACCACAAATTCTATTGCTTGTTGCACTGTTAATATTGCAATGCATCAGCTCTGCATTTATTGATCTAAACAGGCAAAGTGTTATACCCCTGCTTCATCAGAAACCTAAACTACAAAAATCAACACACTTCTAAACAAAATGTTGTAGCTCATTTAAATTTTCATCACATTCAGTACACTGAAATGTCAAACTCATTAGCAGAATGCTTTTTGTAAACCTGTCATAACTCCCTTGCTGAATATATCCTTTTGGAGCAATCACTTTTCATGTTTCAGACCCACTCAGATTACAATTAGTGCTTTTATCGAACAGCAAGACATTTTCCTTGGTATTTTACAAAGTTGGAAAAAAATTGACTTAAGTAACGAGGCATCTGGAAGTAGAGAATACAATACTATGGAGATTCATTTCTTGTTGAACAAAGAGACTGTACATGTGATGCTGAGTACTGAGTTCTAATTTCAATGTCAAAATTTTTAACCTTTACATTTTAACATGTTTAAAAATAGAAGGCAAAATGGTGCTGCAATTAATTTGTTGTGTTATAGATTGCATTTGCTGCTGTTGATTTATAATTTATAAGCTTGCCTGAAAACACCCCTGAGATAAATAAACATCTACTGAGATAATAAATCCCCACAAAAATGAATAAAGACTCTTCCAACGATCAGCAAGCCAATACACTGTAACCTCAAATATAGTTACAAGCTTTCATAGCCCTTTATCAAATTGTATTTCAGAGATTTTGCTATAATGTTGTTAAGATGCAAATACCATTAAAAGAAATGAATGCCTCCATGAATTTAATATCTCCTGGAATGCTATAAAAAGAATAAGGAAGCAGCAAGGAAATAAAAGAGCAGTACTGCAGAGTAATGATGGGACAGGGTCGAAGCATTAGAAATAAAATCATGGAACAGGAAGCACAAATCATTAAGCTGTCATTAATTTTTCAGAGCCTCGTGGAGTCATAAGTCCCTTTACCCTGTGGAAACCGGATGGAACAAGAATTAATATACAAGGAGAACATTTAGCACTCACTTCCCATGCTGCAGTTATTTTTAATGTTGCTGTATTTTTGGATGGTAAAGCAATACATGAATAGTTCAGATACGGTTGCAATGCAATCTTAGCAGCTGACTAATCAATGAATGCTTCACTCAGTAAAGCCCGGTGGAGGGGTCAACAATTGGAAGAGCAAAAGATTTTGAGCTGCTACTGCCAACCACCCCACCTCCCACTTACTTGCAGTCCAATGTTAACCTCCAGGTTGCCCGATTTTGGTTAGGCAGCTATAGGCCAGTGCAATATTAATGAAGTCCAGCCATTAAAATGGGCTGAGGTTCAAACTCTAGTCTTAGGCATGTTCCACCGCGGTCTTGCCTGGAAACTAAAATCTGCCCATTCCCTACACCCTGGGCTGGGAGCTAAACCTTCATCATTATTGTAACATTTTCAAAAGAAATAGAGAAAGCAAAACAAAACATAGGAAGGACGTGCCATTATTAAGGAATGATTACAATCAAAAAGAAATGATACATGAAAGACAATATTTCCGATGAGTCACTGTGAATTGAATTCAAAAAAATGAAATTCATTTATAATGATCGATTTTGTCAGACCTCTGTTTGATTATTCTATGGTCAGTTATGACATGGTCATGCAAGAGTGCATTTCACTAATCATACAGTCAAGCAGATCTGATTTTATCAATTTTATATTGTGTACAGCAGTACAATGCTACAAACCTATGACATAACTCCACAGATAAAATAATAGAAGGTACATGCAATAAAGGTGTCTGAAGTGTAGAAAATGTCTGTAGCTTTCTTCAGCTGCTTAATTCCTCTAGGAACAAAAGGCTAGACATCCCCATTGATAAATGCCTGCTTCTATCATTATGATTTTTTTCCCCCATTCCTACAATAATACAGAGAGCTGTAAGGACTGTGGTTTTTCTGGTTTCAAACAGACACCCATTTCTTTAAATCTTTTCAAAACTTCCTCCAAATTTGATCTGTGTTCCTCAGGTAAAATGCCTGTTCCACTATGACTGTGTCACAGCTCGTGTGGTCGATTTCTATTTTAAGTGATCTGCTGTTTACTATCGACAATATCTCTATAGGAACACTTTCCTCAGTTGAACCTAGTTAAGAGTAAATCACTCAGATCCCTTGCCAGGCTACTCATCCTGTTTTTTTTAAAGGAGTTAAACAAAACATTGTGTATTTTTTTTGCATGTTCTGTCCTGACTCCTTCATTCTGCATCGTACTTGTAAATGATCCACTTTATTGCACTGTAACATACATAACTCCTGCATTGACAAGCATCTTGGGAGTGTTCTCCCCCACATCAATAATAAACTTCCCGCTTTTATTACTGTATTTCCCCCCCCCCCCCCCCCCCCCCATGCCCCCTACCCCACTGCATGGTATGTTTTCCATTGGAGAAAGAGCTCGCCATTGACCGCTAGCAGGATCTTCCAATCTTGCCAAAGTTTATGCCGCCCCACTGACAGGGAACCTACCATAGTTGGATCTGAAGAACCTGCCAGTGGGATGGGCTGGAAAATCCTGGCCACAATCCCCAGATTGTTCCCAGCACCATCTGCAAGTGAGTACAGAAATAAGAGGATAGTGTGGGAGAGAACACTTTGAATTCTTGGACTCAGGTGAAATGGGATCTCCACTGATTAGACAGGATGCTCCTACATAGAGCCAGGACTAATTTCCTTATAAAGCATTTTAGTCGTGTTATTGGGGAGGATATAAACTCACTCGGTAGGGATATAGAAATCAGAAGACAATATCAGTCAGGAATACCAAAGGGTACAGAATACTGGGAGAAACAGATAGAACTAGAAAAGGAATAGTGATTTAGTAGATGAGGACAAAGGAAACAATCTAAATCAGGGTTACTGTGAATGTACAAAATGTAGGAAATAAGAGTGATACAGATTGCCATGTGAAAATACAATGGATGGAATTTTCCAATCCAGAGACCGGTAATAGATGAGACCCTGCTGATTGGCAGCAGGTCGAGAAATCGTGCCCTATCTTATGCTTAGAAGACCATTAATTACGTATCAGTGACTCCTTAACTGAATCACATGACAGAGCAAACAACTGTTTGTCTACCCTGCTGAAATCTAATGGAGTCAAAGGTCCTGGTATTTTTTATAAATATCATCACCTCCAGCTGCACAGGCCATGAAAGGTTTACCTACCACCTGACAACAGGACACCCAAAGCAGGCCGGGCCCTCCAGACTTCAGCCCTTCAAGGATGCCTGCCAAAATACAGTCATGATGTAAAACCTCACTTACTGTGCTGTCTGGAGAAAATACACAATTCTCCAACAATGCTCAGGATTCCCTTCACACACATTGTTCGCCACTTTAACACTTGAATAGCAGGTTAGATGTAAGGATTCGCATTCTAATCAGCAATCTCTGACTGTCTGTGCTGATGTGTGCTATTGCAGACCAGAATACTGCATTTGCCTGAGGAAGACACAGTGTCGAAAGCTCGCTTTTTTACTATCAAATAAATCGGTTGGATTAAAAATTGGTGTTGCTAAATTCTTACTGAGTTCTTGCCAAAATACAGGACATAGCATTCAGCAGGCTGCCTCCACCACTGCTACTGGGAATGTTGGAGATCCACCAAGAAATAGCAGTAGGGTTATAAAGATTAAGAAACCTTTATATCACTTTTGGGTCATGGGTGTTCACACACTGTATAAATTATCCAACTTTGTAAATGCATTTGCTGTTCATGACAATGGTCTTGTCATTTGAATTCATCGTACATTTGTATTAGTGTGGATTCTTATTGTGAGAGTGATCTATGCTCCCACTATATGGCTGCCTCACTTTGTTGGCCATACATTCATGCAATGCCTAGTTAACTCATCTTACTTTCTTGCCCCTTGTTTAATGTCAGGGAGATGTGTTAGTGTCTTTCCTGAAAGTGACTGCAAACTGTGTTAGGAAGTGATATTCAATAAAAGAACTATGATGAACTGGAAGAATACATGATTAACTGCTTTAGACAGTTACCTTCCATGGTGTCTTCAAACAGCAGTCTTCATTGTTTGTGCCAAAGCACAAGACTTGCAGCCATTATGGTCTATCCAGACATGTGTCCATCTCTGTGGCAGCAAGAAATGTCTCATATAGGAGGTCACGAGTGCATCAAATCTACTTGGCATAGGCACTGTATTGGTATACTGCTTTTCACTTCCCTCTGAAGATTAATATTTTCAATCTCCTTCACATTCCATTCAGCCCACTTAATGCTGATGCTGTGAATTCCTGCTGTAAACACTATGGCATGTTTTACTATATTAAGTATGCTATGTAAATTTGTGTTGTTATTGCGGATATGAACAGTGCTTGTTACAAGACCTTAGAAGACTTGTTTCTGTGAGTGATGGGAACACAACCTGATAAGTTGTTCATCTTTCAACTTTGTAGTAACACAAAAAAGTGACAATTTCATGATAGCTAAAGTAAAGTTTATTTATTAGTCACAAGTAAGCCTTACATTAACACTGCAAAAAGGTCACTGTGAAATTCCTATTTGTTACACTCTGGCGCCTATTCAGGTCATTGCACCTAACCACGTTTTTCTGATCACGGGAAGAAATCAGAGCACCAAAGGAAACCCACACAGACATGTGGAGAATGTGCAAACTCCACAAAGATATGATCTGAACTGGGAATTGAACCCAGGTCCCTGGCACTGTGAGGCAGCAATGCTAACCAGCACGTGTCACCGTGCCGCCCATGGCAGTGTCTGTGAAATTAAAGGTGTTTGAATTGATATACAAACAGCTGTAGGTAGAGGTCATCCTGGAAGGCAACATCTGTCAAAAGTACCACAGTATAGGTCAATGGAAAAATAACACCGCACAAGAATGTTAGAACGTCTTTGATTCATTCTGTAACTGACTGTGTCTTGATTGATAGATTTTTGCAGGATGTATAAGCCATTGACAGAAGAAATGAGAGACATGGAAGGAGTGACAGATAGTGCTAAATGGTAGCTGTATTCAGGGGAAAACCTGCAAGTAGGGAGACTCAAAATTCAATAAGATTTGATCAGCTCATCTCTTGCTAAAAAAATGTGGATTCCTTAAATTAAAAACTTGTAAGTGCTATTGTTTTATTTCCATTGTTCTATTCTATTCTCAATTTTTTAATTATATTTATAATTGTTATTCAGATTTATGTTTAAAGGGTCTCTTAATATGTAGAGCTGAACCCTATTATTTTGAAAAGTGTCCTATATATAAGACATTTTCTAACAAGGAGAATAGAGTTAGTCATATATGGTTGTGGTTGTTGGAGTGTGATGAAACTTTCTCTTTAAAAAAATATATTTTTAATCATGTTTCTTAAAAGGGTATGTTTAAAATTTAACTCTGTTTACACCATGCCAATTTGTCTGTACCAGCCAAATCCATGCTGAGAATGCAGGGAAATAATTGGTTTTAGCTAATAGAGTGCTTGTTTTATTCTGAGTTAATGCATTTTTTGGGCTTTCCCCTGAGTTTCAGAGTAGGGCTTGATTAAGTTGATTGACAAGAGACAGAGTCAGGTAAACAGAAAAAAGCAGGCAGCTTTTTGCTTGGTTGTGAAAGAAGCAAGAAGTCTTTCTCTTTCCCTCTAGAATCTGTTGTTTGAGACCTGTTGGAAAAATAGGTTTCCCTCTCCCCAGAGGTGTTCTAGAGGTTTGAGGATTGGCAGCCTATGAACATAAGCCTCTGTTGTCTACTAACTGATTTTAAGCAGGAGTTTATGTCTATAAGAGACATAAATTAGTTTCAATTTGTTTAAATTGAAACTAATAGAGATATGTCAGCAGTTAAGAATATCTTGTCAATTAGATTGTTAACTATTTAATGAACTAATTTGTAACATTAAACTGCAATGTTAAATAAAGTTTGATTTGATAAAACTTCTTAAATGGTCAATAGAATCACATCAGGAGAGAAGTACCTTATCCTCACACTAATGTCAAAACAAAAAAAAAAGTTGAGATCTAGTTTAACTTCATAACATACCATGCTTGGGGTTCTGACGTGGCTGGTAACAGCAGGCAGAAGTGGATTGACAGTCTGTGGATAATATACTCAGCTTTATCTTTGGGTACCCCATCTCCCCATTAACTCTGGAATCTGAAGTTAAAACCTACCCCTCACACACATACTCTATCTTCCTCCCACCCATCACCCAAACTCTCCCTTCCTCCCCAGCCCTCTTGCACACTCTCTCTATCCCCATCCTGACTTCCTCCCACCCCTTATTCATTCTTCTCCTCCCCACTCCTGGCACACACTTCCTCTTCCTCCCAGGTCCTCACACACATTTTCTCTATCCCCACCCTTCACTCACATACTCACTTTCCCCCCCATCCCGCGCAGACTCAGTTCCTTCACCCTTCACTCACATACTCACTTCCACCTCACCAGTCACACAGACTCACTTCCTTCACTCCTAGACACACTTTCTTCCTCCCCACCCCTTGAACAGACTCACTTCCTCCCCACCCCTCACACTCATGCTCTTTTCCTCCCCACTCCTTACAGACACATTGTCTTCCTCCCCACCCCTTGCACACACACACTCTCTATCCTCACTTCTTACTCACACACTATCTTCCTCCCAACGCTATGCACTTGCTCATTTCCTTCTTAGCCCTTGCATGCACTCTCTTCCTCCCCACCCCTCAACACATCTCTCTATCCCTACTTCTCTCACATACTCTCATTGTCCTCATACACACTCTGTCTCTTCCTTTACCCCTTGCACACCCTCTCTCTCTATCCTCACCTCTCACTCACACTTCCTCTTCCTTCCCATCCTACACACACACACTCTTTTCCTCCTCACGCACACTTTATTTCTCCCCATCTGTCAATCAAATTCTCACTTCCTATCCATTTCTCGCACATTCTACCTCCACCCCTCAACTTAGCTTGTCTCTCCTGCCCCTCACACACACACTCTCTTTGCCCCACCTCTGACACACACACACTCTTCCCCATCCCCTCACATTCACTATCCTCTCCACTCCCCTGCCCTGTCACCACTACCAGTGGTATCATGGGAACTTTTGAGGTGCAGGAACTCTAAGAAAATGTGTGGGCCATATAATTTCTCAATTTCCTCAGTCTTTATTATTAAATCTCCAAACATCAGTAAAATTATGCTTTTTACATGTTAGTGCCAGTTTGCATTTTGTTTTAAACCTTGAATCAGTCTTTAGCATAGCTAAAAAATACTTATGCCACAGTTCAATTATATAATTTGAGCCTATTAAAACATGAATTATAGAGCTTTACCAACAAAAATATGGAACAAAACTGGGTAAATAGAGTTAAGATATAGATCAACCTTAATGGCAGAACAAATTCCAGGGCTGAGTGGCCTCCTCTTGTTTCTGTATACTATCTAGATATTAATGAATAGGGCTTGGTGCATGTGTGCAAGCATTCATGCATCAAGCTCTTTCTTCAGTCAAATCAAATTTATGTTTGAAACCTTTCTTTATACTTGAAAATTGAACCCATTCTTACAGCTGGTACCAGGTTGTCTGCAGCAATAATTTTCTCAACCAAATGAAACATGATACAATGACTATTGATGTGAAATGAGGGACTGTGGAACATGGAGTGTTCCCACCAAAAACAATGGCAGGAGTAGACTCCATCATACATTTCATATCAGAATGTTTTAACAAAGAGAAGAATGACGTGAATACTTCTTTCTGAGAGCTGTGCATTGACAATGTAGAGCCAAATAGCTTCTATCCGTGCTGTTAAATTCTATGGTTTCTACATGAAAATCAGATAGTACTGTTATGATTAAATCCATTACTTCCCACACATCAAATGAGAAAGAAATTCTTGCCTGCATCCTCAACTTTCTTTTCTCTGCCATTCTATCTATTGAACTAAACAACACACCTTAATTGGGAGGTGGGGGAGAGGGATTGGGGAAGTGAGGGAGGCAGGAGTGGAAAGGTGAGGGAGGGGGAATGGAGATGAGGGAGGGGGAATGGAGATGAGGGAGGGAAGAAGGGGAATAGCGTAGAGGGGATTATTTAGTCATGATTCTGGTTCCCATAACCCGGGCCTGGGACTTACAAGCACACATCTGCAATTCTAACCCTGCTCATATAGTAGCTGCTCTGGCTCATCTTTTAGAACAAAGAACAAAACAGCACGGGAAACAGGCCCTTCAGCCCAATGAGCCCGTGCCTCTGCCCCGGTGTTCCCACCTCTACCCGCGATCCCTGTCCATGTTTATAGATCTATGGATTAAAAACCAAATTTGAGATAATTTAGGGAGAATTTGTTTTGCCAATTAGCCTAAGAGCGCATCTTTGGGATGTGGGAGAAAACTGGAGCACCCAGAGAAAACCCACGCGCAAGCACGAGGAGAATGTGCAAACTCCCACAGACACAGGCCCAATTCCATGTATCTGCACAGCACAGCGATAGTCACTGAGCTGTCGTGTTGCCCATCAAATGGTCCAGGTCAAGCATACACTAACGACGTGAAGCACTAGGATACTGTCAAAAAAAATCCAAGAGCAGCCCTCTCATGACCCATTGCGTGTATGCCCCTGGTTAGACAACAAGGTGGACCAAAGCACCTGTAGGATAAAAACAAGTACATCAATATCATCATCTATTTACACACTTCCCAGGGACTCCCAAGGCTCATGATTCCTATTTTAAATCAGTTTTCTATACCCCTCCATTCCCATTCTGTTCATGTGCCCATCTAAGTATTTCTTAATTAACTCCAGAGTACCTGCCTCCACCACTTTACTTGGCAGCGCATTCCATGCCCCCACCACCCTCTGTGTGAAAAAACTCCCTCTAGCATCCAAATTATACCTTACCCTCCTCACCCTAAGCCCGTGACCCCTTGTGCTATTTGAGTCCATCCTAGGAAAAAGCTTAACCCTATTTACTCTATCTATACCCCTCAATCTTGTACACCTCTATTAGATCTCCTCTAAGTCTACGTCTTTCTAAGGAAAACAGTCCCAATTTGCCTAACCTCTCCTCGTAACTCAGACCTTTCATACCAGGCAGCATCCTGGTAAACCCCCTCTGCACTCTCTCCGGAATCTCCACATCCTTCTGGTAGTAGGGCGACCAGAACTGGACGCAGTATTCCAAATGAGGTCTAACCAACATTTTATACAATTGCAACATTAAAGGCCAGCTCTTGTACTCTATATCACTTCCTATAAAGGCTAGCATACTATATGCTTTCTTCACAACCTTCTCCACCTGCTCTGCCGCCTTCAGAGACTTGTTCACCTGCACGCCCAGGTCCCTCTGCATTTCTTTTCTCAAATCCAAACTCCTGGCTGTTAGTGCAGCTGGATTACAGTTCCAATAAGGCACCACAGGTTGGGTCGCCCTGGATACTACATTGCTGCTCCTCACTGCGCTGACACACAGCACCACAAACTCCATGGGTAATATAATTCTGACTGGGGGTTGTATCAGGAAAGAGCTGCCCACTTCGTGTGATTAGCTCAACAATGTGATTGATGTGCAAATTCTGGAAGGGATTTGAAGTAGCTCTGTCCTTGATTGACTGTGAGAGCCTTGTTCATCATTCTGGCTCTCCCTGTCATTTGGGGGCCACTTCCCTAGGCACAGTGTGTTTCATTGTAAATCGTCCCCAATTGAACATCAATCATTTCAGCCCTAAGACGTTGCAGTACAAGTTCCTCAAGATGCTGTCATAGGCCCAACCATCTGCAACTGCTTCATCAGTCAGCTTCCCTCTATGATAAGATAAAAATTTGAATTGTTTATTGATGATTGCATGGCATTCAGTTCAACTCACAGTCCTCAAATAATGAAGCAGACAATGTCCAATGCACCAAGTTAAATTTATTTCACACAAGTGCCAAACAATGATCATCTCCAACAAGAGAATCGAACCATCTCCTCTCGAAATTCAGCAGTAGCACCATAATCAAATTCCCTAACAGCAATATTTTAAGGTTCACAATTGACCAGAAAGCTAAATGGGCCTACCATTTAAAATTGGGCTACTCAAACAGATCAGAGGCTAGGAGTTCTTTGGCAAGTGTTTCACTTCTCAACTCCCCAAAAACTGTCTACCTTCTACAAGGCTCAAGTGTGACGGAATACTCTTCATTTGTCTAGATGAGTGCTGCTCCAACAACACTCAGGATCCACAACACCATCCAAAATAAAGCAGCTTGCTTGACTGACATCCTATTCAGCATATTAAACATTCACACCTTTCACCATCAGCAAGCAAGATAACAGTACAATCTACAAGATGCACTTCAGTAATTCAACAAGACTCCTTTGACAGCACTTTCAAAACCTGCACCATCTACTATCTAAAAAAGTAGGATACACTTTCCAATAATGTTACAAACAGTTTTATGGTAAAATTTAATGGAACAGTATATGCTACTCAAAGGGGATTTTCCGCTGCTATATTTGAGAGCAGGAAAAGTGGAGGGGTTGGAGAATCGACTGGCAGTCCCAAAATGGCTTTTATACAGGCAGGATTTCCCCAATCAATTGTCTCTGACTACCGCATTCCACTCCCACCCGCACCCCTTCCCCCCCCCCCAAACACACCACATACACATGTACACACACACACCGCTCCCTCACCCTCCCCATGACATAACAGGCAATTTGCATCAATTTAAATAGTCAATCAAGACTTTACATCTGATATTCCCTCCCCCATGTTAAATTGTGTCTTAATCACCAAGGTCCCCCACAATGTGCAGAACCTGCCGGAAGCGCACAGGTGAATACAACCCAGGGGGAAGAGGGTCATGTCTGGGCACTGCCAAGATCAGTGCAAGGGAGTAACAGATTCCATGGGGGGAGGTTCCATGAGGGAGTTCCATGGCGGTGGTCAGGATGAAGATGGGAGGGCAGAGGAAGGGAGGCGGGGCAGTGGGCAGAGAGAGTTCCAATGGGGAGGCAGAGAAGAATTTTCTCTAGAGGATGGCAAGGATGTCCATTTTTATTCTTTTAAAAACATGAAGTCGCTGGCAGCGATGCTTCACTTGTTCTGAAATAGTTTTTAAAAATGGCAGGAAAAGCCAACAGTTTTTTTTTGCTCTAGCCCTTTTTTCACACTAACCCTTACCATATAACAATCTTTGAAAAACCATTTCTCACTTTCAGAGTTATTGACTTGCCCAGTCTTCAGTTGGCTTCAGACTGACTGCTCACTGGGATAATGTTACAAATCATCACTATATAAAGATTATGAATTAAAATGTAATTTAAAAATCCTGCCTCTATTATGATATAATATCTCAAGGCATTCAATGTTTTAACTTCTCTTTTAACCTGGCATTTCAAAGCAAGGGAGAATCTAATTAGGAAATAGCCTTTGAACTTGAGTGCAGACCATCAGTGAACAATGAATTTCAATTTATTGCTTGCACTTCATGTTGTCAATACGCACAGCCAGGTGATCTCAGGCACTGTTTGATTATGTCCTCTCATGCAAGTAAACATTGTTCAGCCTTGGTCTGGAGTGACATAATCCTTTATGATAAAGGAAGATTATCTCCAACATCAATGCTCTAATCTTCTGTCATAGTTACAAACCTTATGACCCTTACTCAAAAAAAAATCTAGTCTTCTACACCTGAGTATTCATCATTGAGAATATCATCACAACCTACCCAAACACTAAACAGTCCAAAGATGTGTAGGTTATGTGGATTAGCCATTGTAAATGCAAGGGGTTACCAGGATAAGGCGGAAGAGAAGATCTGCTTGGGATGCTGTTTCAAACAGTGGGTGCAGATTCAATGAGCTGAATGGTATCTTTCTGCACTGTAGGGATTCTGTAGTTCAGATGATGACCTCCTTAATAGTACAGCTCCCTCTTTCCTCAGTAATGGTGCCAATGCCCTGCGAGGCAAAACCACTTCTCCCACATCAATCTTTGAGTCACAAATTAATTCTCTAATCTTATTTATCCTTTATTAATTAGTTTATGGTTCACAAAATATTCAGAAATTATTACCTGTGATGTTCTGCCTTTTAATTTATCCCTCAGCTCTTCATACTCCCTCTTGCCCTGTTCTAGCTATGTTGTTGGTAACTACATGAACCATGACCATTGGATTCAGTACCTCCCACTGTAAATGATTTTTCAGCTCAGAGCAGTTGTTCTGAATCCCAGTACTGGACAGATAAAGCAGCCGTCTGGACTCTTGCCCTTGACTGCAGAATGCTGTGTCTATCTCCATCACTATACTGTCCCCTACCACCACCACATTCCTATTAACTCCCTAGCTTGAATGGTTTCCTTACCATGGTGCTATGGTCAATATACTCATTCTTTGCAGTCACTTTTTTATCCATATAGGCTGCAAGAACCTCGAACCAGCCTCACTTTCAGTCATACCTTCTGTCCCTGATGAAATCTGAAAATCATATAGTATGGTTAAGCATCCTGGCAAGAAGTGTCCAAGTAACATGCCTCTCCCTGATGCACAGCAGTGCCTGCAACGTGGCTTTTAGCTCAATAATGCTGCATTAAATTTCCTCAAGCAATAGACACATATACAGATGTTTTTGTCCAGAATCAAGCTGGCATCCATCACCCCCACATTCCATGTGACAGCACATCATCTGACCTGCAATTTTTATTATGTCAGTTAATATATTTTTTAATCAAAATAAACTTAATTATTTTATAACTGAAAAAGCACATTACTCCCAAAAAGCTAATATACCTGATTTGAAGGAAATATACAAAATGTTAACCTGCCAATCATTTACCAAGTTTATCGTGCTGTCACAGAATCATTGAATCCCCACAGTGCAGAAGGAGGTCATTTGACCATCAAGTCAGCAGTGACCACAAATATATCCCCTTGACCCCACGTATTTACCCTGCTAATCCCCTGACGCTAAGAGGCAATTTCCCATGGCCAATCAACCTAACCTGCGTATCTTTGATTATTCTTTTTCAAAGCAGCTTTAAACTCACAGATTAAATACAGCCAGCTCACTATTTAACCCATCAGACTCTGAACTCACAGACTAGATACAGCCAGCTCGCTGCTTAATCCATCAGACTCTGAACTCACAGACTGGATACAGCCAGCTCACCATACAGCCAGCTTATTGTTTAACCCATTAAACTCTGAGCTCACAAACTGGATACAGCCAGCTCACTGTTTAAACCATTACACTCTGAAATTTTGCCATTTTTTAATCCATCCCACTGTGAACTTGCACTATTTTAAGCGATCACACCCTGAACTCTTGCTGTTTTATTCAATTCCACACTGGACTCTTACTTATTAACCCTTCCATGTCTGAATTCTTGCTGTTTTAACTGTTAGCATTAATCATAGAAGCCCCAAGTATTTGCCATAGAACCTCATATTTTCCATCTTTTGACATGCACACAACGTATTGAACATCTCAAGTGGATTCCGGTTCTCAATCTTGAAGTAAAGGAACAATTATTAATCCTGTATTATGCTTTCTCAAACCAACAAGATTCAATAATTCAAAAGGGACTAAATCCTCTTTTAAAAATATCTTCTTGCTGTGAACACAAGTTGACAGTATTGGGAGAGCAACTAAGTTGTAACATTAATATCTACTTTCTTGCTAAAGTGAGAAAAGTGAAAGCAATATGTCTGAACATATGGCTAAACATTTCACATTCTTCCTTTTAATAAGGTGATAAACCCAATGTACATTTTTGTGGCATTACATTAGTTCAATACAAGCTTTTAATTGAACTATAATTCGTTTAACGATAGATTCGTTCAGTCTGCTATGTGCATACGCCTTAATTTTAGCAAAAATGCACTTTTTTTATGCTATAACGATTTGTAGATAATAGTTGCATTTTAACTGAGAATGAAAGGAATTTGCAATTGAAGTTGTACCACTAACCAGTAAGTTCCCTTGTGTGAATGCTGCAATTCCCGAAAGATTTATAAATTACTTTAAAGAAAAATCTATTAATACTGTCAATATAGATTTTGTTTCAACAAACCAGTGCATTATAATCATGAAAACAACAAAAGGGTCATTTGGACTGCAAGTCCCTTCAGGTGTTTTGTCTTTCAGCAGCTTTTAGCACTCACTTTTCATGCCAATGTTACCCTCCAAATACAGTCAAACACCAATGCTAATGTCTGCCTCTCAGATCATTGTTCAATTGATAATATATGTATCATAGTAAGCAATGTAAAACAAAACTTGTTTCACCTTATATCATCCAATATTCTTCAATTCATTGATTGCACCCATATAACATCTGTGCAGCTTCATTTAATTAAGTATTTTTCTTCAAAATTAGAGATGTAATGTATTGATTATCTTGTTTCACTATGATGTCTGTTTTGCCATTGCAAATACATTCATCAATATTCCCATTCTATTCTGTGACTTTAACCCCTTTGTCTCCCTTCTGCACAAAGTAAGAGTATAGATTGGTCAATAGTTAGGTGCTTATGTTGTATCAATCTTCTCCTTTGTAATATTTATTTTTTATTATTACAGTTCTTTATGAGCCCTTCTTCCAGCTGCAGAGATTATAATCTGAACTCCCAGTTTATAACTCTGATGTTAAAGATCCAACCATTTCCCCAGTGATGTATAAACTTAGTTACAGAGCACTCAGTTCTCTATGACTTCCTTCTATTAACTGTGTTATTTTTAAGAAAGCCCAAAAAAATCAATCATATTGTTATAACGTAATGGGTTCTACATAGCATTACTATCAGCTTTGGAATTCTGGTGGATATTCCTGAGGATGAAAGGATTCTTGGAAGGAGAACAGAGTGGAAAAAGACTAAATGTTTTCATTGTTTAGGAAATCCAGGCTTAACTCATTGAAAATCACTTCTCATTCGGCACATTTACTTACTACAGAAAATATATAGGTGTGTTTTTAAAACAGATGGCTAACACACTCTTTTCATGTCTTATGGGGAATATCTCCTCCTTCTCAAGTCTGTGAAACAATGAAATATTCTATTTTTCCTGCCATGTGAAGGTGAACCATGGTGAGTGAGCACAGTAAAGTTAAACCAAGTCAGAAAGTACATTTTACTAGAACTGAGATTGATCGCACCATGGGGCTGATTTTTATCTATCTCCTGTTCTGTTTCTCAGCATGAATGGGCTGACAAAAGCCAGAACAAAATGTAAAACTTTTAAGAGGCTACATGTTGTGATTTTTAAATCAGTCTCAATTTTAATATCCACCATCCTTATCACAAACAGATCAGAGCCTATTAAATAAATTAAGTTGGGGTCCTATGAAACAAGTAAGAGCCAAACTTCTGCTTTTAACACTGCCAACACTGTTTCCTAAACCCATCCACAAATTGTGAATTATAGAGGACAAAAGCAATTAGTCCCACAACTATTTAAAGTAATGCTTACCTGCTCTAAACGTTGCAAAATTTGGCAGTCACCTTGCTTGTGAATTTTGGATACATTATCAATTTTGTTTGCTTCCAACAGGACAACCTTCAAAAGGTTTAAGTAGGTGCTGGCAACATGAAAAATAGGGATCCTTTCACCCCTGCACTCTGAACGGAGAAAGGACTGCAGCAAGAACATGTAAAACAATTACATGAAGTTTTGCGGTGAGCAAAAAGGAGAAGTGGCTAAAGTTCTGACCCTCTCAACACAGTGTATAGGCCTGGAATTTAACACTAGCTTCTTATATGGCCAGGGTATCTGGAGGCTGTTATATACCAGTGCTATTTCCTTCAACAAGATCTGCAGCCACAGGTAACATTGCATTATCTCTTGCAGTCAAGAGTTACCTCAGTCCATAAATTCTTTGTCCCTGGTTATTTCTAGACTACAGCGATTATCAGCAATATCACTCTGCCATTCATGCTTGATTAAGCATAGGTTAATGAAATATTTAGAAAATCAAACAATTATAATATGATTCTGATGAACAACCAGAAACAGCAAGGAAGGAATCTACATTTTCTTGCAAATTTCAGGCTTCTCCAAGCATCAGGGTATAATTTACTGTTCACAGTCTCGCAAATGAATGTGCTGCTTTTGTGGATGACAATAGGTCTCATTCCATTGAAGTGCAACTTCCATTAATGTGTAATCATCATCTTCAGTCTCCAATACTCCATTATCCACCCTCTATTAACTATAACCTGTCAAAAATGCAGCTGCCTGCACCTTGTTCCACATGAAGTCCAGTTTGTCATTGTTCCTCACTAACTGACATTGGCTCCCTTTTCTCAAAATATCTAATTTCAATTTGTGTCTTTGTCTTCAAAGCCCTCCACAATCTTTAAGTCCTCTATCTTCATGGCCTTTTCCAGTCATCTTTCTTCTGAATCCTGTGGTTCTTTGACTCTAACCTCTTCTCAATACACAATTGCTGACAGAACTTTCAGTCATGTCAACATTACACAGTGAAAGATGTCTCTGCCTCTCTATCATTAAAATTTTTGTCAAAACACATCTTTTCAACATATTCTTCTGTCATCTCTCTAAGCTTTCTTCCATGGCTCTGTGACCTTTGTAGTTACTATTTTTCAATAAACTGTCTTCAGGCATCTTGTTCATTCAACATGTTACATAAATTGTTATGATCTCAAGGGAAACCATTAAGTTTTAAAAAGAAATTCAAACTCGCAGTTATTAACTGAAAAACTCATAGTACAAGATTTCACAATTTAAATGAAAACTTAAGTGGCCCGGTGGCACATTGGTTAGCACTGCTGCCTCACAGCGCCAGGAGCCCGGGTTCAATTCCAGCCTTGGGTCACTGTCTGTGTGGGATTTGCAAATTATCCCTGTGTCTGCATGGATTTCCTCTGGGTGCTCCAGTTTCCTCCGACACTCCAAAGATATGTGGATTGTGTGGATTGGCCATGCTAAGTTGCCCCTTTTGCAACAGGGGGATTCACAGGATAATCACATGAGGTTATGGGGATAGGGCCTGGCTGGGATTGTGGTTGGTGAAGGCTCAATGGGCTGAATGGCCTCCTTCTGCACTGTTGGGATTCTACGATTCTACGACCACATAAGAATGATCATAGGCCAAAACTAAACAGATCACTTCTTGTTTTATTTATAATTCAACCCAAAATTTCCCCTGTAGACTACAGGACCTTAAGGATTCCCTCATTTCTCCAGAACTCAAATCAAGCTGTGCCACGAGCCTTAGGAATTCATTTGGACTCTCCTCAGTTTACTAAAATGGTACTTGGACTTATAGAGCTCTCTCTTTCTGCCGATATCTCCACTAGCTTTACCAGGCAGACTATAATGTTAATCTCTGATGAATTTGGACTTCTTCATTTCGAGCATGGGTTCCAGTCACAATTTCTGCTAGTGGCTCCAGATCAGGAACATTCTTGATTCCTAATGCCCTCTGCACTCCTTGTTCTGACTACTATCAGATAGACAGCTGCCTGCTCACAATCTTCCACGTTGGCTAACTTTTTATGGAAAACACACATATGAGCCCAAAACAAAAGACTGAATCCATCCAATTTATCGCGATGGGAATGTACACCACATTTGGGATGTAACAAATAAAAATTTAAGCTAATTATCTCCAATAACATTCAGGAAGCTCAACACTATCTAAGAAAAAGCAACTTCTTTGAATGGCATCCCATCCACCATTTTCAACATTCACTCCCTCTAACACAGTAGCAACATTGTGTACCATCTACAAGAATCACTGCATTAATTCACCAAGGCTCCTTCATCAGCATCCCCCACCTAGAAGCACAAAGGCAGCAGATGTATGGGAATACCAAGACCTACAAGTTCCCTTCCAAGCCACAAACCATCCTGACTTGGAATTATATAGCCATTTATTCATTGCTCCATGAGATTGTTTAGTCTGTGGGTTAAGAAATAAAGCAATCCAGCGATGTTTGCTCTCCAACCACACCTTAAGATTAAGGACAACTCTGGAAATTGCAATCATGATGGAATTTACAGCTAGATGAACTTCACAATTGTGAACTGGCATGAGAGACCATAGGTTGCTCTCCAACCAAAGGAAGCTTACCCAACCTCAAGGGTGTCATTGATGTACCAGAACAGGGCATTCACTGGCTGACTGTTGGAGCAAAGACACCCAATGCAAGAACAGTGGCAATGTTAGCCACATTGCAAGAGCTTGTTGGAAGGGATCAGGATTCACTGAATGGAGTGGTCTGGAAAAGAATCCAGACACATAAAAAGAGGAATAAGACAAATTCAGCAAAAGGAATCAATAACATGGCTGATGAGAACAATAGCAATAAGGAAGAGGCATTAAAGGAGTCTGAAGAGGAACTAAGGTTGAACGTGTTATGCATCCATGCATCCATTATGCAAGAAGAATCACTCCAATTTCGAGTAATCCTTATGCTGAATAGGCAACCAATCAAAATGGAAATTGACACAAGATCTGCCAAACTTTTAGTCTCAATGCTACATCTCAACAGAAACTAAAGCATCCTCCTTTAAAGCCAGCAAATGTGATCTTAAGAACATATACGAAAGAAATGTGCCACTGAAAGGCTGCATCATCATCAAGATGGAACAAGTGATTGTGTTGCCTCTCCACGTGATCAATTTTGGCTGGGGAAGATCAAGCTGGACTGAGCGCTGTAAACAAATATAAAAATTTATTCAAAGATACAGTTGACTCAATGGAAGGAATGCAAGTGAGACTCAAAATCTACCTGAATAGCCAACCAAAAAGCCTTAAGGCAAGAGTCATAGAATTCTACAATACAAAAAAGGCCATTTGGCCCATCAAGTCTGTACCAACCACAATCCCCCAATCCCGCAACCACATGCATCTATCCTGCTAATCCCCCTGCATTAAGGAGCAGTTTAAATATGACCAATCAACCTAACCCACACATCTTTGGACTGTGGGGGGAAACCAGAGTACCTGGAGGAAACCTATGCAGACACGAGAAGAATGTGCAAACTCCACACAGACAATGACCCGAGGCCAGAATTGAACCTGGGGCCCTGGCGCTGTGAGGCAGCAGTGCTGACCACTATGCCATTGTGGTTCCATCTGCAATTCATCCAAAGGTTGAATTGAAGCTAGGGCAATTTGTTGACAGTGGAATTTTGCAAACTATTACCATGTATGACTGGGCCACACCAATAATGCCTGTTATGAAACAGAGTGGTACAGTTTGCATTTGTGAGGATTTTAAGATGGCATCAATCCTATATGACGTGCAGAAGAATACCCATTTCCATTGGTTGAGGATCTGTTTGTAGGCCTATCAAGTCTGCAAAAGGTTAGCAAAATCAACTTATCACAAGCTTACCAGCAAATGAAGATTATCACCAATCTTTGCTCACGATGGTTACCCAAAAGGGCTTTTCCACTACAAAAAAAATTACCCTTTGGAATCATTTCAGCACCTGTATTATTTCAGCGGCCAATGGACCAAATTCTTAGTGGATTACTCGGGATACAATGTTATCTTGATGATATTTTGATTACCAAGAACATTTGACAAACTTTGAATCAATGCTGCAACACCTTCAAATACCAGAATTTTGAATTTGATGGAGACTACTACGAACAACTCAAAGGTGCACCCATGGGCTCTCCAATTTCTGGATTCAGTGCAGAAGTCAGTGTGCAAAAACTAGAATGGATGATTCTACCGAAACTCAACCCAAAACTGTGGGTCCGCTACATTGATGATACATTCACCATAATCAAGAAGAGTGAGCTGGCAAGAGCAAACCAGTCACTTAACAACGTCTTCGAAGACATCAAGTTCACAATGGAAACGGAAAATGGCGGCAAATTGGCCTTCCTAGACGTGCTTATTTCGAGAACCCCGAATGGTGAACTTCACACCGAAGTATACAGGAAAGAAACCCATACTGATCAGATCCTGAGTTATCATAGTAACCATCCCAAATGCCACAAACGCAGCTGCATTCGGACCACGTTCAAGCGAATTGAAACACACTGCAACACAATAGGAGCTAAAGTAAAAGAAGAAAAACGACTGTACCAAGTCTTCCAGAAGAATGGCTATCCAAGGAACTTCATCCGGAGATCCTTACGTCACACCAACTCGGCATCTACTTCCACCAGTACGGGAAATAGAAGAGTCACTCTACCGTACATCAAGAATATTAGCGAAATGACAGCAAGATTATTACAACAACACGGCATAACTGTGGCGCACAAACCCACAAGTACACTTCGACAGACACTCTCAAAACCAAAAGGACAACGAGAAACATTGAATAAGACCAACGTCATTTACAAAATTCCCTGCAATGAATGTGAAAAGCACTACGTGGGACAAACTGGAAGGAAACTATCAACCAGAATACATGAACATCAATTTGCAAGCCAAAGACACGATCCATTGTCATTAGTATCAGTCCATGAGGACCAAGAAGGACATCAGTTCAACTGGAATAGCATGACCGTGCTAGGTCAGGCAAAAACGAAGAAAGAACGTGAATTTATAGAGGCGTGGCACTCAACCGAACATGCGATCAATCGGCATATAGATATCGATCCAGTGTATCAACTGCTGCGCAGGAAAGAACTGAATAATCGGAGCACTCAGCACTAAGATTCAAACCGACCCGCAAGGCGATCAAGGGACAAGATCGGATGCAGATGCAACAATTCCAGTGAATTCCAAAAAGCAACCAATCAAATTTCAAGACAAGGACCTTGAATGATCTAAAAAAGAATCACAGAGAGATCAAATAACCAAAGTGGAGCATGGTCACTGAAATGATGGAATCACAACACAGCAAGTTCAACATTTAATTAATCAAATAGGACTAGGGTCATTGCAATTAACCAATCAAAAGCAAGTAGGTTTACTACTGTTCAATTTACTATATAAACGTAGGTACTATGCAGGAACACACCCACAGATAAGCACTGACGATGTTTTCTCGTTTGGTGACAAAACGTCTGCAAGCCAATTGCCAAGCTCAGCAAACACAACAACAGATGATCAATCTACCCGAGCTACCAATTTTCACTAATATTGCTAACCTTCAAATACAATGCTTGTGTGTCAAGTGATACAAGTTCTTCTGATTCAATACTTGGGCCACATTACTGATAACAAAGGGCTACGTGAAACACCAAAGAATATGGGAGCCATCATGGAAGTCACATCTGAAGAATGTTACATAATTAAAGATATTTTTAGATCTAGTCAACTATTGTGGCAAATTTGTCTCCAATTTAGCTACTTTGTTGAAAGTACTACATAATATATTATGTGCTAAACTGTCTTGGCATTAGACACTCATATGCAAGGAAGCATACAAAACAGTGAAGGATGCTTTGCAAAAGCCTGAAGACTTCATTCATTTTAATCCAAAATTGTCTTTGCAACATGCTTGTGATATCTCACCCTACAGATTAGGGGCAGTCATCTCACGCATGTTACATTGAGGAGAGGAGAGGCCAATTGCATTCGCTCCCCACATACTCAAGTGCCAAATCTTCCTGTGTCAATTGGAAAAAGAAGAATTGAGTATAATTTTGGGGTCCAGAAGTTCCACCAGTACCTGTTCACTTCAACCCATTAAAAGAGTATTGACTGTTGACAGCCATCTTTGGGTTGCACAAAGGTATACCTTTATGCACTGCTTGTAGATTACAATAATGGTCCCCATCTTGCAGTATATTTATACAACATAAAATATCAACAGAGAGCCTTGCTAACGCAAATGTATTATCATGGTTGTCCTTGCCTGTTGGACACGTATTGCTGAGAAGTGTTCCCAACATTTTCCATTTTTCCCAAGTAGATAATGTATCAGTGACATCATCACAAGTCCAACGACATATGAGGAATGATTCCACGAAGTGGCAAGTCCCAGATATGGTGTTAAAAAGGGAGGATAAACGGGAATGCACCCTGATCTAAAACTACGCATGCCACAGAAGCTAGAATTGACAGTCTAAGATGGGATACTTGTAGGAATGATCACCACTCCTAACGTGTGACACAAACAGTTGAACCACCTACACAAAAGACACCACCTACACAAAAGACACCCTGGCATAGTCCAAATGAAGGAACTTGCTTAGAGTTACTTTTGTTGGCCATGTCTGGATGCCCAGATGGAAGAAAAAGTGGAACAATGCCAGTCAAATGCTCAGGTGAGAAACCCACCAATGTTGCCATCCTTACATTCATGGGAATAAAATAAAATGCAACTTTGATTTTGTTGGTCCAGTCATGGGATATATGCTCTTTGTTGAAGCTAATACACACTCTAAGTGACCAGAAGAGGATTTGATGAAATCCACCAACAGAGAGAAAACCATTGAGAAACTGAAGGGGATGTTCACAAGGCTTGGCAGGCTGGAACAAATTGCCAGGATCAACGGGTCACAGTTTACATCACAAGAATTTGAAGATTACTCAAGGGGAGTGGTATCCAACATATCAAATTAATGCCCTATCACTCAACAACTAATGGATTAGCTGAAAGATTTATGCAATCCCTGAAACACACACTTAAAGCTTTTTGAGACCAATATTCATTATCTGATATCTTAATAGCTTTCAGGCATTCTACAGGAATACTAGTGACCAGCAAGAGTTCGCCCACACTATCACTCATGAAGAGGAAGCTGAGAATGGCATTTGATCTTTTAATATCCCAAGGGACATCAGTGATAATAGAATGAAACAAACAATTGCAAGGAGACAAGAGAGTGGTAAACGAAGCTTGTTTCAGCAAAGGGAGGGGGTGTTGCCACATAGCTATACTACCCAAGACAAATGGGTACCTGCAATCATATTAACTCAAACTGGCCCCATATCATACGGTCTAAACCAAGGATGAACTGCTTTGCTAACCACTTGCTGGCTGCCTACAGTGGCTTGCCGCTATCACCTCAAGATGAGTGCCCTCTCTCATTCCTGATATTGGGCTTGCTACTATAGGTGCATCAAGCCCAAAGCACTAGCAATCTTTTTGTTGATGCCAATTCCGCTATTATGAACAATACCAGGACCCCTCCAAGGGAGGAAATATTTACTAACATGCCTGACTGATGAATGCAACCAGTGAAGGCTTGGCAGCCTCCTGATTGCCTCTCCTATTGATTGTGTTTCTTTCAGTCATGTTGCATTGCCTAATGTGTATCAAGTATTTGCGATATCATGTGTAAACACCTCAGTAATTTGCCATAGGGCCTTAAACGTAAAAAGGAATGCTGTTACGTATTTGGGGTGTTACCATGCTGTGGCATGGTCCTTTTAAGAGGATGGTCATGGGATCACTGTGACATCATCAGGGTCTCCACACCTTAAAATAAAACTGTCTGCTGTTCCTATAAATGACCCTTTGTTGGCTTCCTCTCTAGAATTGGTTACTGCATCCCGAGCTTCAGACCACATAATAATGAATACGAGTCTAGCCAGTAATGCCCACATTCCCATGAAAGTTTTTAAAAATCTCTCATTTTAAACCAGCCCTTTGGTCTGAAAAGTACATGGATACTTTAGGGTCTTTGCTTTGAAATCTTTCTTTGATCTGGGACCCACATTGGGAGGGATACATTTATCCAACCTAATACGTAAAAGTTTTTTTTCAGTTTTTCCTCAGTAATTAATACTAGAGATTGCCATTATGCCTCTTTTCTGTGCAGACTCCAACATTTGATTGCCTCCCATGTTTCTAAAAAACTCCTATTTATACAACACCTTTCATAACCACTAGATGGCCAAAGCACTTATAGCTAATAAAGTATTTTTGAAGTGGTATCACTGTTGTAATATAGAAAATACAGCAGCTGGTTTACCTAGAGTAAACTCCCACAAAGTGATTTGGTAACGACAAAGATCTATTTGTTTATATGACACTGTAGAGGACCAAGTATTGTCCAGAACATAAGATTGAAATTATTTGTAATAGTGCTGTGGAATCTTTTACATCCACCTGAGATGGTAGCTGAAAGACATCACTTTGACAGTGCAGTATTCACTAAGTACTGCATTGTCAGCCCAGATTGTTGTGTTCAACTGCTGGCATGGGACTTGAACTCAGTAAGAATCTAGCAACACCAATTTTAAATCCAACCGATTTATTTGATAGTAAATTTACGAGCTTTCGACCTTTCGTCTTTGTCAGGCATTAAAATTGGTGTTGCTAGATTCTTACTGAGTTCTAACTACCCCAGTCCAACGCCAGCATCTCTACATCATGGGACTTGAACCCAGAATCTTTACTCATAGGTAGAAATACTAGCATCGGATCTTCAAATGTATTTTTTTAAATCACCAGAACAGGGCTTCATATTAAAGGTGTGGTCTGACAAGAGTTTGACTTTCTAATGTTCTATTCTTTGTCATTCTTATTGATTTTGTTGATTGCAGCTCTGCTTTGAATAAACATGTTGAAAATTGAGTCAACTGAGCCTTCTAATTTTCTTTTAATTTCATCCTTAGATAGATCAATATCATTCCTGAAGTAAATTAGTTATGCTTTTTTCCCATTCTTAACTAATTTATTTAACATCTGTTGAATTAAATTGCATCTGTCATTGTTCAAACCATTTGCTCCAGCTGCCAAGGAGGCAGAATGAAGGTGAAAATGGTTGGGCCAAGGATAGACCTTACAGATTCACCAGAACTAATAATTTGAAAGCAAAAATAGAAGGCTTTTCAGATTATTCACTGGCTATGATGAGATGGATAAGAAAGAAACCAGCTGGACCACTGCAGAGATGTGTTGAAGAAGAATTTTGTGCTGAAAAAATGTCAAATGCTACAGAAAGTTTGTAAAAGACAAATAGGAATAGTTTACCTTCGTCACAGTAATTTATAATTTTAATGGGGGAAAAATTCACAATCTGCTCCAATTAGTATCAGTTGTGCATTCAACTGATATATTCCATTAATAGTTATCATGATTCTAAAGTGTTATTTTGAACTGAGAAAATGCTGTTTCTTTTTATTTCATGGGTGTGTCACTGGCAAAACCAGCATTTGTTGCCCATTCCTAATTGCTGTGGCTTGCTAAGCCATTTTACAGGGCAGTTGAGAGTCAACCAAATTATTGTGGATCTGGAGTCATATGTAAGCCAGATCAGTAAAAGTCAGCAGGTTTCATTCCCTAAAAGCACAGTAAGAAGTCTCACAACATCAGATTAAAGTCCAACAGGTTTATTCGGAATCACGAGCTTTTGGTGCTCTGCTCCTTCACAAGGTGACTGGCACTACTCACGTGATGAAGCAGCGGCACTCCGAAAGCTTATGATGCCTAATAAACCTGTTGGACTTTAACTTGGTGTGGTGAGACTTCTTACTGTGGCCATCCTAGCTCCAAAGCTGGCATCTCCACAACATTCCCTAAGGAGTATTAGGCCATAAATGAATCAGATGAGTTTTTAACCTGCAGTTGATGATAGTTTCATGGTCACTATTATTAACACTAGCTTTCAATTCCATATGTATTAAATACATTCAAATTCTACCTGGTGCCATAGTGGAATTTGAACTCATGCCCCAGGGAATTACTTACTTTTCAATAACATACTTCATCATGGATTCATTTGTTCTTTAGTTAGATATTTTGATTCTACAAAAATATAATGATAAATTACTCTTTATTTGTGGAGGACACATCTTTGAAAGAATGTATCCATTCAAATAAACCTGATGGGTTGCCATTTTTATGGCTTTCACGAGAGTGTTTTTCACATATAAGACCTGTTTGAACTGAGTACAATTTTCATTTTTATTACTGGGTGAGAAATAAATGATAGTGAATCAATTGCCTGTTTTATACAGGGCCTCATCTTTTCTACTGAAGCTACGGCAATCCACTAGCATTTGTTTTTTAGCAAGGCAGTAAAAGGTAACATGAACTCCCAACACTTCTTCCACATCTTGAATGTGCTAAAAGTACCCTCTGACAGCTATTAATGGTGAATGTTAGTGATGAATGGCTGCAATTACACAAGCTTTTGTGTTTTCTAATGACCCAGACTCAGCTTCAGTAAGTTAAATCTGTTGGGAAAGCTTTAAGTTTGACTTCAAGCTCAACTTCAATTAAATTTAAGTGTTTCAGACCTTAACGCTATTAATGCAACAACCAGCAAAATGCTTATTGCTAGTTATACATCAAAGGAAACATTTCATTTTCATTACTACCTTCAGATACAATGAACATTTCAAATTTGCAAATGTCTTTTGGAATATTGCAAATCATTATCACAACAAAGAAATTAAATTTAAAAAATACATATTTAGTTCTTTTTTGCCAGCTGTACGATTAGTGATTGTATCTGTTTTCTAGTTCACAATACGAGTTGTGAGTGATTGACTTAGATGTCTTGAGCAGCAAAAAATAATGCATGTAAAGCTATTTCATATCTTCAGCTTAGTTGTCTATTCTGTACCTGACCCACCTCATGGCATTAATCCAGTTTTTAAAAAGTTAAATACTGCCATCTACTGTCCATTTGATTTTTCCAATGATCCAGAAACTCTGTGTAAATGGAAAGAAAAAATTTAGATGGTCATAAATTCTCCTCCATCATGATTGGAAAAACAGGATTTGGATACATTTTTGTCATTCCAGGCACTGAATCCAATATCAAGAAAGGTAGAATTATTTTCCAATTTACCCAATAATTAGAATGGAATCAGTTAAACCACGTGAAGAGCTGGTGTAGGCACTAGGCAAACCAGCAATCATCTAGAGGGACAACATTTGGAAGGTGGTCTCAAAAAATGGAATTAACTATTTATGAAACTATATAAGTAAATAAACAAGTTACATGGCATCATGGCAAGTAGAAAGAAATTGTCTGGGGCACCATATTGTAAACGGAAGGCTGTAAAGGAAAATAAACTAGCAAAGCAAGAAGTTTCCTTTCTTATAGTCTGTCCATCCACAACATAAAGATGAAGATAGGTTAAAGAATGAAGCTGAAATCAAAACAGAGGCAACAGTTTTGCCAACAGTTTCACAAGTTGAAGTAGAGATTGAGAAACATAATTTGAATGTCAAAGATGAACCAGATGAAGCCTGCCAGGATTAAGGCTTGAGAGGACATGAAAGTGAATATACTACCAGTTTGAACAACGATGATACTACTACTCGGTCCAGATGTGATGATCTTGTGTAACAAAAAGTGGTAGAACATTGGCCAGAACATTTTAACAGTTCCATTTTGCTCATAATAGTAATTAAAGAATATTCTTAACAAATCATGACAAAAGAATATTTGCCAATAGAGAAGAAATGCATTGTCAGTGGCTAAAGTTTTCAATGTCAAAGGACTTTGTGTTATACATCTGTTGCAAGCTGTTTACAAGCCATTTCAGGGAGATTGCAGTGAGATTTTCAGTAGAGGAAACATACTAAAACTGAGTGCTCTCTCTCTCACTTTTGGAACAAATGCGTTATTGCCTGGATCAGGGGACAAATTTACCACAAATCTACCAGGTGCACCAAGATCTTTAATAATTGTGACATCTTCCACATCTGACTGCATCCAAGAAGGCAGCCAATCAAATCAGCTGCAACATTTAAATATCTACACCTCATGGGCAATCAAAAGACACTTAATCAAATAATAGTTTAACATTTTTTTTAACCAGACTCTAATTACTTGCTTATTTCTGAAAGATGCATGTATGTTGTCAATTTTTGATTACTTTTTTCCCCTCAGGTTTAGTAGTTAATAAATTTGATCATTTCTTGACTCAAGAAAACAATGTTCAATTGGTTCCTTATTATTCACAGCTTAGATAGTTAAATAGATTTGGATTTGGAAAAGTCACATCCTCGTGAAAAAGAAACAAACCTTTGCTGTGACTGAGTGAGGCAGTTGAATAGAGGGAAGCCCATTCATCTCTTCTCACCTGGTTGTAAGATTTGCTTCAATGGAACTTGGCAAAGTAGATTGGAAGTTAAAACCCATGCATCCAAAAATGGGTGTGAATGAATCTTTAGCATGTTATGTACATGTTTTTATTTTTGTCCAGAGATTAACAGTTAACTCAATTACAGTAGTGCTACTGATTAAATGCAACTTGACGCTTCATGCCTATTTACATATCAGATAGATGGAAAATATTACATGCATATCAAAAATTCTAAAACATTTACAATGTATTTACAAAATCAAGTCATGAATCTTAGAAGATTAGACAAGCACTTGACAGTCTAATTTATAACACAGGGTTCAAAGTTCTTATCTGCACTTATGTAATTTGTAGACAATGTCTTGGAATAAGCCAAGTCATTACTACTGGCACACTAAATAACATCATGCTCTCCTCATGCCCTTTGGTAACAGGAAATATCTTTTGAGACATTTGTCAGAATTTAAGTGAAATTTCTAAATGGTCAGCAAGTTATTGAATCTGAATGGACTCTAAACTTCAACCAGAACTAAAAAAATGCAGATGGGCACTGCTTTAATTCACTGAATTTTTCTGAGTAAGAAAAATCAGCAGAATCCATTGAAATAGCTTTGTACCCATAGAACAGTCCATGGCATATACTATTTGTACATGCCAAATAGTAATTTTAACAGACAAACTTTCATTTTTCTAACATAACATAACAATGGAATTCATATAATTTCTGAATCAAATATTTTAAGACAATTAATGGAAACTCAATAAAGGTTTCTGCCCATGCCACAGTACAAAAATACTTTTACCAATGTCACAAATTACATCCAATGTAATTATGACAAAGATAAACTATCCATGCATGTCCCTCTCAACCCGTTTTCAGTCTTCGCATGTCCAAACAGATCATCCCTCTCACATACTTCTCCACTGGCATCTAGCTGACTGAACCTGTATTCACCAATTTTTTCCATCTTATTGTAAGCAGAGAATTACCATCAACGTTTTCTATTTCCACTCCTGTATTGTTAATTCAGGTGTTCCACTAGTATCTATCCTTGGATCCCTCCTACTCCTCATCTAAATGCTGCTCATAGATGACATCACCAGAAAACTCAAAGCCAGTCTTCATCTGCATGCTGATGGCACCCATCATTACCTCACCACCACCTTTCTTAAACTCCCTCATCGCATCTATCAGTCTGCTTATCTGACGTCCAATTCTGGATAAGCAGAATTTTCCACCAACTAAATATTGGGAAATCTGAAGCCAGTGTCTTTGGCCGCCATTGGAGATTTTATTCCCTTGCACTGATTCCATTCCTTGGCTGAAACTAATCAGGTTATTTGTATCGGTATCCTGTTTGACCCTAGAAGAACTTTCAGCCACATCTTTGTGTCATTAATAAGACAGCCTATTTCCACCTCCAAAACATTGGCCAATCCCATACTTGCCTCAGCTTTACTACGCTGAAACCCTTATCCGTGTCTTCATGACGTCCTGAATTCACTATTAAAACATTCTCTAGTCGGCCTCTCAATTCTGCGCACTATCAGCTTGTGGGCATCCTCTTTGCTTATTCAGACCAAATCCTGTTCACCCATCACACTCATTCTCTCAGACTTACACTGGCTCCTGGTTAAGTAATGTCTCAATTTCTCCATCCTTGTTTTCAAATCTCTCCATGGCCTGGCCCCTCACTTTCTCTGTAATATCTTCCTAATCTACAAACCTCTGAAACATCTGAGCTCTTCTAATCGTTGAGCCTCTTCATGACCTTAATCACTCCACCAAAAGTAGATATGGGTATCAGCTCCTAGGTCCTAAGCATTGAAATCCATAAACCTATCTGACTCTAAACATCACTTTCCTCCTTTAGGACATTCTTTAAAGCTTATCACTTTCATAAAGTTTTTGGTCACATGATCTAATACCTCCTTGCGTGGCTTGATTCTATGATTGATTCTATTGGCTTTTTCTATAATGCCTCTGTCAAGCATGTTGGGCTGTTTTAATAGGTTAAAAGGGCTTTATAAGCACAGATTTCTGTCCCTCCTTTCTCTCATTCTATTCCATTAACATCTTCTGTCTCAATAAGTATTGAAGATAGACTAATTTTAAATCATAGAATCCCTACAGTGCAAAAGGAGGCCATTCGGTCCATCAGGCCTACACCAATGACAATCCCACCCAGGTCCTATCCCCATAATCCCATGTATTTACTCTACTAATCCCCCTGACACTGAAGGTCAATTTAGTATGGGCAATCAAACTAATCTGCACATGTTTGAACTGTGGAAATTGGAACACCCAAAGGAAACCCATGCACACATGGGGAGAACATGCAAACTCCACACAGACAGTCACTCGAGGGTGGAATTGAACCTGAGTCCCTGGTGCTGTGAAGCAGCAGTGTTAAACACTGTGCCACTTGCCACCATGCTGCCCACTGTATGGAGTATTTCCAGCTTGAGTGAATTGGAGAATGTGAAATGCTTTTATGTTCAAATCTTCATAGTATAACTTTCGAGCCAGTATATTATGAATTCCAGTCCTAAGTTAATAACCTAATTGGCCACTTCAACGCAGAACAGAGAGAATGCTTTTCAATCAGCTATCCCATCTGTCCTTTTGTTTTGGGTATCTTTCCATCAAATTAACACCTCATGCCACACACAAACGGGGATTGCCTGTCACATTCTCCACCAGGCCGAAAATTTGTTCACTAAGTACCTGCTCTCAACCTGAGTCAAAGAAAGCAATCAGGCCTCAACACCAACATGCACCCCACCTTCCCTCTCTACTTTCCAGCAATTAGGTTGCATCCACCATATCAAGGAGTAAAATCAATACACAATCCACCACATCCAACTTGTCTAATTTAGATGATGTGGCAAGTGAAGTCCAGCAGGAGTCTATGCTGGTGCATCTCATTTCACAATTTACATTCTACATCAATGGGGATGAAGTAGAAATGGTCAAAAACTACAAGTTTCTAGGTGTCCAGATCACCAACAATCTATCCTGGTCCCTCCATGTGGACATTATTATTAAGAAAGCCCACCAACGCCTCTACTTTCTCAGGAGACTATGGAAATTTGGCATATCTGCTATAACTCTCATCAAGTTTTAAAGATGCACCATAGAAAGCATATCCCAGAATGGCTACCATACATATAAGACAAGACAATGCTTTCAATTTAATGATACCTACTTATAGGATAGTTAAGACATATGGGACACTATCTTTCATCAGTCCTATGTCAGTCCTAACATAGAGCACAGAGCAGGGAATTAATGTTGGAGCTGTACAGAACATTGGTTAGGCCAAAGCTGGAGTACTGTGCAGTATTGGTCACCCCATTATATGAAGGAGAGGGTACAGAGCAGATTCAGCCCCCAAGATGTTGCCTGGGATGGAGCATTTGAGCAATAAGGAGAGATTGTATTGTCTTGGACTATTTTCTTAAGAGCAGAGAAGGCTGAGGGGGGACAGATTGAGATGTATAAAATTATGAGGGATATGGACTGGGTGAATAGGAAGCATTTGTTCTCTTTGATTGAGTGGTCAACCATGATGGGGCATAGTTTTAAGATAAAGGACAAAATGTTCATTGACGACTTGAAAACATTCTTTTTCATTCAGAGGGTGGTGGATATCTGGAACGCATTGCCTAGGAAGGAAGTAAAACTGGAAACCTGACACCCTTTAAAAAATATTTGGATAAGCACTTAAAACATTACAACATTCAAGGACATGGGACAGGTGCTGGAAAATGGGATGAACGTGACTTTAGTTGTAGCAGACTTGATGGGCCAAAAGGCCTTTCTCCACTGTATAATTTTACAATTATGTGTGACTAAGGTGAAGTTCCTCCGACATTGTGTTTGGAATTTTACTGGATTAACAACTCTGATTTCCCCTTAATTAAACAACCATCATTTCCTGGGGTGCACAACAATTTTTCTGTACTAACTTTGGAGCGCACAGCATCCTTCTGCATTTCAAGTCAAATTAATCTCTGTTCACTGCTCAAATGCTCTATCCCAGTATTACAATTTAACATATATATCCAGTTCACATTGAAAGCTGTGACTTCACCAAGTTGTGGAGCTGAGGTGTAATGTAAGTCTGGAAAGTGTGTCCACATTTCTATGATTCTCAGAGTGAAATATAAGCCCACTTTTGTAGATGTGCAGCAGCAAGTGTCAGGTTTGTGACTTAGGGCTAAGCAACTTGGACAAAGGCTTGTGGTCTGTAATTAATGTAATTTTATGCCCACACAAATACTAATGGAATTTCTTAATTCCATAGAATAGTCCAAGAGCTTCCTTCTCAATTTAGACATAATTCTATTCTGCCTTGGACGATGGGTGCAAGATGTACGCTATGGACCTTTCACTGCCATCAGGAATGTGGCAGCTCCAACAACATATCCAGATGCATCACAAACCAGGTTTACAGACAATTTTTCATTGATATACATCAGGATTTTACAGAAGTGAATTCTAGCTTAAGTTCCTTGAAACTTTCCTGACAGGATTGTGACTAGTCCCAATTTACTTTCTCCTTTCGCAGATTCTTCAACAGTACTAATTGTTGCTGTAGTCATTCACAAGTTCCAAAAACCAACAAAGGTTGTTTTTGGGCTGTATTGCATTCACCGCTGCCTCCACTTTTCTGAGTGAGATTTAGAGGCCAGTTCCATCGATCGCATGTCCCAGGTACTCCACTGAGGGCTTCAGTAACAAGCATTTGGATTTCTTACAGCAGGTGCCATATTTTTCCAGTTATGCAAGATCCTGCCTATGTTCTGTAAATGAGTTTAGTGTTTCTTTCTGCTGATCAGCAAACCATTTTGGAAACAGATTACACCAAGGAGGCCCTGCAGTACTTTGTCCATGGCCTGCTAGATTAAGGCTGGTGATGACATGATTCTGAATGGTAGTATTGATCTAGACCTCTATGTGTTGTTGGCTGGAATCATCACTCAGCTGCATTTATAAAAATGCTTCTGATAAGCCAAGCTTTGTGAATAATTCACCTCCTTTGGGAGGAGCAAACAGTTCCCCACTGTTTGATAACAGGTTTTGATGCACTTCCAGGGAAGGATTAATGGTGACTTTAAAGTCACTACATATTCTGACAAACCCGATATCCTTCACTGCTGGAACTATGGGAGCTGCCCACTCTGCATAATCAACTTTCTCAATGGTCTGAAAGTTTTTAAGCTGTTCTGGTTCCTGTTCAATTCTTGGTTGCATTGAGTAGAGAACTGAATGTAGCTTGAAGAACATTCGATGTTCATAGTAAGTGTGGATTCAATGTTTTTGACAACTCCAAGATCTTTTTTGAAGAAATCAACATGCTTGTCTAACAAGGGCTACAATGTGGGGTTGAACATGTATTTTATTTTCTTCCAGTCCAGCTGAATTTCTTTTAGCCAGTTTCTATTCATAAGTGATGAGCCATTCCCTTCCACAATGATAAGTGCAACTTTGCTGTCTGATTTCTATATTCAGCTTGAATTGATATTTTTCCAAGTACATGCCAATGTAAGCTGGAAAGAGATTTTCTCCAATGGGCATTTTTTGAAATTTTTTTCCAATGTCTTCTCTGAAACAATAGGAACAGGTGCTCCAATTTTAGTTCTCCATCTAGTTTCAGATCAGACTGAAACAGCTGCTCTTCTGCATTGTCACCGTTAGCTTCACTTTCTGCCTCATGTGGACTTGCTTTACTTTTGTAGTTTGTTCCAGAGTAATGCACCTCTTTAAACTGCCCGTTTATTTTCATGCACGACTTTTGTGTATACTCTGTGATGTCCTTTCCAAGGCAGTACTGCTGTGGTTAGTCTTTGATCTACTTACCTGTTATATGTGTCCCTCTTTTCCACATTAATGACAATTAATGGCTTTTCACTTCTAGGCTTCTGCAAAATGCTCTTTTCTATTACAGTGGTAATATATTCTGAAGCAAGTATTCCCTGACTTCCTAACTTCAATACTTTGACTTTCACATTGTTAGATTGTGCTTTCAAATCTCCAGTTTATTTCTCCACCATTTCTAAGCATTCAAGATTGCGCAAATCATTCTTTAGCAACAGTACCTGCTCTGCTAATAATCTATACTGAATTCTTTCATTTATTTGTCCACAAACCAATTGATCACTCAAATTTTCTTCCTGGTAACCTTTAAAGTCACAATGTTCCATTAATTTTCTCAATTCAGGCAGGCACTGGGAAACTGATTCATGCTGTTTTCTTAGGTGAAACTTGAGTCTTTAACAATAACTTCTGGTTTGACATTGAAATCTTTTTTCAAAATATCCACAAGCTCATTAAAGTTGGCTTGCTGGCTTATCGGGGAAATGAGATTTTTCAGTAAAGTGAAGTTTTTCATTTTGATAATTAAGAAACATTGAGGCCTGATTTTCCTCTTCAATCTCATTTGCTACAAAAAACTGTTCCATTTGCTCATCATAAACTACAAAGTCCATTGTGGCTAGATCAAAAGCCTCTAAAGTCTCTAAATAATGATGACCCTAGCCCCATGTGTTTTGTCACTTCTAAACAATTAAGAATAAAACACACACAGACACACACCTGTTTCTGCCATGAAATTTCCATTAAAAATGGAAATCTCTAATTCTTTTATCTCCAAAAAATGGACACATCTAGGATTTTCAGCACATCCAACTGGCAGATTTTTTATATAGCACTTCTTTTCAACTAAATATTTTTTATAAAAGTGTAAACTTCAGGACATAAAGATCATAAGTATTGTTTTGCTGATACGCATTTGTACAGCTATTCCCAGCTTGTTCTAAAAGCAACTGATTTGATGTTATCCATAGTCACACACTGATGTGATGCACTTCCATCAAACTTGGACTGTGAAGATCCTTCCAACAGACTTTAACACCGTTCAAAGACGATAATGCATTCTCAGCAAGGCTTTTGTTTGGAGTGCTACTCCTTCATCAGGTGACTCACCTGATGAAGGAACAGTGCTCTGAAAGTTCGTGCCTCCAAATAAACCCACTGGACTTTAACCTGGTGTTGTGAGACTACTTACTGTGCATCCTCAAAAGGAGGAAGGTACAGGAATATAGATAGATAGAGAAGTTAGTGGGGAAAACTTTGGCAAATGGATGGGTTATAATGTTAGATAATGTTAAGTTGCTCACTTTGGCAAGAAAAGTAATAAAGCGGAGTATGGAGTAATAGAGAAACATGCCAGTTGCTGTCATACATAGGGAGCTGAGTGCCTTTATCAAATCAAAAAAAGTTAGTATGCAAGCCCATCAAATAATTAGGAAGACCTCTATTTCAAGCGAATGGAGTATAAAAGTACAGAAATCTTGCTGCAACTGTACATTGATGAGACTGCATCTGGGGTAGTGTGTACATTCCCAATCTCCTTACGTAAGGGAGGCACTGCTGCCTCACAGCACCAGGCACCCAAGTTTGATTCCCAGCTTACTGTCTATGTAGAGCTTGGACATTCTCCCCTGCGTGGGTTTTGCTCCGGTTTCCCCCCACAGTCCAAAGATTTGTGGGTTAGGTTAATTGGCCGTGCTAAAGTTTTGAGGGGTAAGTAGAGTAAGTGTGAAGGGTTACAGGGATAGGGTTAGATTGCAGTTGGTGCAGGCTTGATGGGTTGAATGGCCTCCTTCTGTAATGCAAGGATTCTATGAATATATACTTGCAGTAGAAGCAGTTCAAAATTGCTATCAGATATGTTTACTCTTTTGCCTGCACAAAATACCTTTCCCCTTGCTGATTTTACCAGATTCCATTTTCCTGAACTCTCCCCAAACTCCCTCTTTTCTCCTGCCCATTCCTCTCTCCAACCTTACTCTGTCTTTTTCCTCTTTCCCCCAAGCTTACTTCAGAGGACCACTGTTCATCATCCCTCTCCATAGGTAATACCATACACATCAATCAGTAAAATAAAATCAAAATGTTGTAGACAGAATATATGTCTTTTAAATAGGGGATTGAATTAAATCTGCTCATCTGATTTACCAGTTACTTCTTACCATCTAATCCTGCTTTATCTGCACACCAAACTTGGTCTTGAGTACTCATCTGAAATATCATGGGTTATTAACTGCCATATACTAAACACTTCCTGGCTTTTGTTCTGAAAATTTCCAAACTTATACAGTGGAAGTGAAATTTGAACTTTTTATTTGCACACAGCTGGCTTTGTTTTTTGACAGTAAATAACAATTTGAATTCAGGGGCAAAGAACGGAGTTCAGTAACATATGTAAAGAAAATGTGTAACATTCATGTTAAACCCACCAACAGAATCTTCAATATATCCAAAATGAAAAGAATATCCACAGTTTTAAGCCATTAAGTATAATTAGGTAAAAGCTATGAGGTATGGTGACTGTAAATTGTGTTTATTCTGAAAATACAATAAATAATTTACTTTTTAAAAAACACATTAATCATCTTGACAAGTTAATTAGCTTATTTTCCCACATTATATGATCTCTTATTTGCTGTTTGTGTTTTACTCAAGATTATATTTTTCCTCCTAATAGCTGAGAGGGCATTGCTAAATGAGATTAAACAACTGCACATTGTTTTCCTCCTGGCTGGATTGAAGAAATACAAAAAAAGTGCAAAACATTGAAATATTTCCGGTTATTTCACTGTTATAAATGGATGTATAAAAATTTAATTTACAGGCATGTTTTTAATTGGTTGGTCATAGGCTCTTACTCTGAAGCATTCAAAGATCTTTAGATTATGTTATTCTACTGGGTGCCCTATTAAAGCTGTATGGTAGTTTCTTAGTTTCTCAAGTCAGTACTAACTTGGGTATATGAATCAAAGATACAAGGAAACATTTATGGCATAACAAGGAAGTCATTTGGCCTTTCTTATGCATGCCAGTTTAAAAAGTGATGTCCAGTCTTATTCCACCTTCGACCTTTTGATTCATAGCACTATAGATTATAGCATTCTAATGCATAACTAAATGTTTATGACTTTGAGAAGTTTTGCATTAAAGTACACAATTCAGATTTATTTATTCATTCCCATGTAATTTTTTTCTTTCACTTCCTTCCCACCTTTCAATAAAGTTTTGTTAAAAAATATTAGAGAACAGAAACACAATACATGATAGGAAAATAAAATTCAGAGGGAGTAACAACAAATGATCTTCAAAATGATGAGAGGAATAGATTAGGTCCACTTTAGTAAAACAGAATTTGATTTGCATTTGATGTATGTTTGTCACATCTATTGGAGATAGTGAAAAATATTGGCTTGTAACCTCTGATCACTGATGAAAATGTATGTGCCACCCAAAATATAAAAAAAAACTTTTGCTAACTTACCTTTCATGAGAAACTCTGCCGGAACTCCCAATGGGTGCAACAGCCTTTGATTTTCAGCACAGCCATCTCCCCAGGCCCCAATGTGACACAAGCAAATCCTAACCAGGCCCATTGAGGTCCAGGTTCCAAAAGGCAGTTTTGCATTGAAAATGGAAGGTATGTATTTGTATTTCTTTTTTGTTTTGCTATTTATTTTAAATAGTTAGTATTGCTGTTATTGGCTCACTAAAACTATAATTTTTGTTATTTGAATGCTTGAATATGAGTATTATTTAATAAATAAACATATGTCTTATTTTGTTTTGAATTTGTGAAAGTACTATTTAGAATCATGGCATCCCTAGAGTGCAGAAGGAGGCCATTGCACCACTGAGTTTGCACCGACAATAATTTCATCTGGCCTTACCCTGTAACCCCATGAATTTATGTTGTTAATCCCCTGATACTAAGGGGCAATTTAGCATGGCCAATCAACATAACCCACATATCTTTGGAGTGTGGAAGGAAACCCAAGCAGGCAAGGGGAGAACGTGCAAACTCCACACACAGTCACTCCAAGGCTGCAATTAAACCTGGATCCCTGTAGATGTGAGGCAATAATGCTAACAACTGTACCACCATGTCACCCTAAATCTGCACTTTATTATTATGTAACTTTTTAATATGTGCTGCATGCTTATAAGTGTTTGTGTGTTATAATTTAGAATATAGGCACTGAAAGGCTTGCTGAGAAAAAGAGAACTCGGAATTTCTCCAACCACGATTTAGAAGACTTAATGTATACAGTGGAATAGAGGAAAGTTCAAATTTTGGGCCATGGAAAATTACTGTTTAAATCTGCATATACATGTATATAAATGTTTATATGTTTTAGTTTAGAATATTCTAAATGTGGAAAAACGATTTAAATGTGCATTCTATTATTAAAGTTATATAAGTTTTTGTGCGTTTTAATTTAGGTGATGGAAATTGAAAAGTTAACAGGAAAATGAGAGGTCTGAATGTCTTGAATCATTATTTGGACACCTGCATGAGATTGATCAAAGGAGAGTTTACATTTTGGGTCGTGGAAAATCTAGATTTCTTTATCATTAGTAGTTTTCTGCCTTGATTACTTCATTTATAATTCCAATGTTTAACTGTTCTGTATATTTCAATGAGGCATTCATATAATTTCATATTTAAGTCTTTTGTTTCAATAAAGCATTAGTAGAATTTTATAGTTCAATGGAAAATATTTGTGAACAAAAATAATGCTAATCAAAGCTTTGATACAATGTTAACATTTAATAAACATTTTACTTTAGCAGCTGAACTAACATGTTGTTTATTTGTCTTGTTTTTTCAAATTTCTTACAAAATATATATTTCTCTAACAACAATCATAAAACACCTATACATTAACAATTCTGTTGTTTCTAAACTAGGAGGTGAGGGAGGAATGAGGAGGGGAAGGAGAGGGGGCAGAAAGCATGGCCAAAAGCATGGGGGAAAGCGAGGGAAGGATTTGGATTTTACACATAACCCTGATTCTTCTATGCCTACATCAAAATCTGAAAAAGAATTTCAGTTAAGAATGAGGCAAAAAGCATGATGCATTTACAAAAGGATATATTGGCCTTGGAGGGAGTGCTGATACCGGAGATGAGGGAATTAGTCTATGAGGAGAGATTGAATAGACTGGGTCTGTACTTGTTGGAGACTAGAAGGCTGAGAGGAGATCTTATAAAGACAAATAAGATAATGAAGTGGATAGATAGGGTAGAGGCAGAGATATTCTTCCCGCTTAGAAAGGATAACAGAACTAGAGGGCACAGCCTCAAAATAAGCGGGGGGGGGGGGGGGGGGGGGGGGGGGCAGTTTAGATCGGAGTTGAAGAGGAACTTCTTCACTCAAAGGGTGGTGAGTCTCTGGAATTCTCTGCCCATTGAAGTGGTGGAAACTACTTCACTGAATATATTTAAGCCACGGGTAGATAGGTTTCTGATAGACAAGGGAATTAAGGGTTTTGGGGAGAAAGCAGAAAAGTGGAACTGATCCACTTCAGATCAGCCACGATCTTGTTGAATGACGGGACAGGCTTGAAGGGCTAGATGGCCTACTCCTGCCCCTATTTCTTATGTTCTTATGTTCCAGTGATGGTGGCATATGGCTCCCGATTTTCAAGCTGCACTGGATTCTGCAAAACCTGTCAGAGAGATAGTTCACATCAGCTTACAGAAGACTTGCAAAAATGTCACCTAAAGGGAAATGCTTTCTTAAAGCATTTGAACTAATCAAGTTGCATAGAAATCAATGTCGCATCAAGAAGACACTTAAAATTGGGATAAACATTACAGGAGAATTGTATATGCTATCTTAAGGGATACACTTTCCTGAAGCATTTGAACTAGTCAAAGTTACACAAAGGTCAACATTGCATCAGGGAGACTCTTAAAATGGGGTTAAAACTGTTTAAAGTATATTGCAAAATCCAAATGCTGAAATTAAATCCACTGGAATTAGTCGTTATGGCAAAGTTGTAAAACAAATTTTTTTTTTAAATTCTTTCATTATCTGTGCTTTACGTATGTATTAAACATTTTTTAAAAATATGTACAAAAAGATTCATCTAAAGGATGTCTGCTGCCTTTGCACACTGCAGCTAGACCAAAAAATGGAAGTGCAAATAAATGAGGACAAAAACTCCCCTAACAACAATGCAAGTGACAGAGATTTTGGCACAATTGCAGCTCAGCACTTTAATACCAGAACCTCAAATTGGAGGTTCCTATGTACATTGTAGTGCACAACGAATTAATCTGGCATTCAGGCTGGAAATTACATCCCATTGTTTCTTGCATAATATACAGACAAAATATGCCATTCATAGAGTATATATGGGAGAAGGAAAGAATAGTGTGCAGAATACAGTGTTGCAGTTACAGGTAGGGTGAAGAGAAAGATCAACTTAATGCATGTTAGAACTATTCAGAGTCTAATGTCAGCAGGAAAGAAGCCGGTGTGTATTTTGAGTTTTACTTTTTTTGCTAACAGAAGAAGGTGAAAGAGAATATGTTCAGGGTACATGGGGTCCTTGATTACGCTGGTGCCTTCCCAAGGCAGTGGGAAGTGTAAGCTGAGTCAATGGATGGGAGGCTGATTTGTGTGATGGGCTAGGCAACATTCACAACCCTTTGTAGTTTCCTGTGGACTTGGTCAGGAGCCATAGCAAACTGTGATACATCTGGATAAGTGCATCTGTAAAAATTAGTAAGAATCGTAGTAGATATGCCAAATTCCCTTAGTCTTCTGAGAAAGTAGAGGCATTAGTAGCATTTCTTGACAGTAGCGTCGGCGTGGAGGGTCCAGGACAGATTGCTAGTGACCTGAACACACAGAAATTTAAAGCTCTTAACTATCTGCACTGTTTAAATTCTGAATTAAATTAATTAAGCTGCAAGCAGAACTCTGAATGCTGCAAGCCTAATATGAGCAAACTTCAAGCAAGATTAAAGATTAGGGAGCTATTTTTCACAGTATAGACAAGCAAAAACAATACAACCTTTCTAGTCTCCCTCTATACTGCAGCACAACTAGATTCTAATCTAAATGTTCTTGTTCTTACTTCTAACCTCCAAGTATCATCTTGAACATGTGCACTTATTTTGTAAATTCAGTCAATCCCATTATCTCAAATTATTGCAATTTTAAAAATTCTTTCAGTTTTTCCTTCCTCCTAAAATCTTCTATTTTTTAAAGCCCGAACTGTGTACTATTTAATCACAGTTTACAATACTCCCCAACCCTCATTCAACTCATCTGTGCTCATTATTTTCTAGACCTCTATAAGGTCACCCCTCAGCTTCCTATGCTCCAGAGAAAAAAGTCCCAGTCTATCCAGCCTTTCCTTATAACTCAAACCATCAAGTCACAATAGCATCCTAATAAATCTTTCCTACACTCCTTCTAATTCAATAATATTCTTTCTATACTTCACATAGATCTACGAAGGTCTTTGTGTTGCATGACACACTGGAGTATATCTGACTCTTCTAGTTGATTGGATATTCTCCCTGTCATCATTGTTGTAACAGTCATTAATTATTTGTAACCTTGTAACCTTGACTGACCTACCCTGTTCTATTGTGTATATTTCTTTATCAGATTCATCTATTGATACCTATCCTATTGACATTTAGGACATAGAACACTACAGCACAAACAGGCCCTTCGGCCCACAAGTTGTGCCGAACACATCAAAACCTACCCAGCCATAGACCTATCTATAACCGCCAATCCCATTGGATCCCATATACTCATCCAGAAGTTTTTTAAAAGACCCCAGCGAGTTCGCCTCGACCACCACCGACGGCAGCCGATTCCATTCACTCACCACCCTCTGAGTGAAAAACTTTCCCCTAGCATCCCCTCTGTACTTGCTTCCCTGCACCTTTAAATCTGTGCCCTCTCGTCGCGACCATTTCAGCCCTGGGAAATAGTCTCTGAGAGTCCACCCTATCTAATCCTCTCAACATCTTGTAACCTCTATCAGGTCGCCTCTCAACCTTCGTCTCTCCAGGGAGAACAGTCCCAGCTCCCTCAACCTGTCTTCATAAGGCATGCCTCCCAATCCAGGCAACATCCTTGTAAATCTCCTCTGCACCCTTTCGATAGCTTCCACGTCCTTCCTATAGTGAGGCGACCAGAACTGCGCACAGTACTCCAAGTGTGGTCTGACAAGGGTCCTATAAAGCTGCAGCATTACCTCCTGACTGCTGAACTCAATCCCTCGATGAATGAAGGCCAGTACACCGTAAGCTTTCTTAACCACATCCTCCACCTGGGAGGCCGATTGAGAGTCTTATGGACCCAGACCCCAAGATCCCTCTGCTCTTCCACACAGCTAAGACTCCTACCTTTGATAGTGTACTCATTCATCCCGTTGGATCTGCCAAAATGGACCACAACACATTTATCCGCGTTGAAGTCCATCTGCCACTTCTCCGCCCTGTCTTGTATTTATGTAGCCTTGTTTTGTTTCTTTCTAGACAAACACAAAATGATTTTGCTTTTATTAGTTAAAACAGTGCTTTCCCCACACTAATCAATCCTCCTTTCCCTGCATATGTTGTTCTTTGCAATATCTGCATCTTGTTCTTTATCTGTAATTGGTCTATGCTTTTGACTTGGACTGTCACTTAACAGATGCATCTCCTAGTCTGCCTGCCATATATGAGCTCCAGCTGACTTTTCACAACTTCCACATTTCAACATGTTAATTTCTCATCATTCATTAGAACTTGCTTTCAGCAAGGGGTCTCTCACACCCAAGATCCATCTTCAATCAGATCACCTCTTCGTTGTCCAAATTCATGTGATTTTGCCAACTGCATTACTGCTGTTATGTACTGTTCAATGCTTTTTTTTCACTCCGAATTCTAGTGTTGAATATGTATTGTTCATATGTAACATTCACTCAGGTTTATTTATTAGTCACAAGTAAGGCTTACATTAACACTGCAATGAAATTACTGTGAAATTCCCCTAGTTGCCACACTCTGACGCCTGTTCGGGTCAAGACTCCTAACCAATGTGCATTCAAGATTTTCAAACTCTTTGTCGTCTTTTTTTTTGCTCACCTATTAGACTTAGAGTGCTATGCACTTTGTAACAGCAGTGATAAAAGTACGGTTACACTCTTGCAGAGTTCAAGGTTGCTCATTAAGTCTGTTGCAATCTCAGTTTTGCCATTGTACATGGGAAAACTATCAATTTTGTCATGTATCACTTTTCATTTTTACTGGAAAGGGGATTGTAACATTTATAGAATTTGCCATGTTCACACCCACCATTTTTGCAGATTTGTATTTTTCTGCGTGTCTTTCTGAACAGTCTCACTTGCAGCCTTTGGCTGTTTTCTTTTCTCCTTTTCAGCAGCTTGTTTACATATTTTACATATTTCCTAGGTTCTCTTTGTTGCACCTTTTCGAAGGTTCAAAAATCTCTCTTTTCTCTACTTCTGTACACCATGTTTCATGTACAAATACAGCTTTACTTTTTCAGTGTGTACTCAGTGAGACTACTGAAGTGGTCATAAATGGTATCCTGCAGGCAGTCTGGCTCATGGAGTCTCATGGCAATAGCAAAACAGTATACACTGGTAATATACTGAGTAAGGCTGCATTTCTAAAACCAAAACAGTGAATAGCATGTTTATCAATGATAAGGAGCACACATTATCTGCATGATAACCAAGAGCAGCAAAAGAAATCCTCGAGAACCATATGGAAAACCCATATGAAATTTAAACTATATAAATTATAATAAATTTGAAAGTTGAAAAAGGCTCAGATACTGTTCATAGATGACTTGTGTTTTATTCTCATGTTTTGTGACAGCATCTGCACCCCCGATTATTGTTTTATAACCATTCACTGGTATTTGCTATTCATTATACAATGTCAAACAGATTTATAGAACAAAAAAATAACAATTAGACATAGATGAACAAGTAGAAACAACTACTGGAATGCTACCCACAGGATATGCCATTACATTCATAAACATATACCCATTTGAGAAATAGAGCACCTGTTTATCAGCTTAACAAATATAACTTTATAGATAAATAAAAACAGACAATGCTGGAAAAAAATCAGCTGGTCTGAATTCAGGTCATAGACTTGAAATGCTAACTTTGTTTCTCTCTCTCTCCACAAATACTGCCAGACATGCTGAGTATTTTCTATATTTATTCAAGTTCCCAGCATAAGCAGTATTTTGCTACAAAAATGAAGCTACTAGCAGAGGATGCTGATATTAGGACATTGATTTGCATATTCTAATACAAAACACATATTTACAGGGAAAATTTCTAGATTCTACTTTGTCCCTTTTGCTCACAGACTATGCTGCTGATTATTAACAGTACCATGCAAATTGCTCCTGAACCACATTTCATAAGCATTGCAATCTTCTCCCATTACACAGCTGTCTAAAAGTTCATGTGGAACATTCTATACTTCCAAAGAATGCCATCATGTAATTTGTTCTGGGAATAGTGACACTGGTGCTTTCCAGTTGGGCTATAACACTTGCCACAGAATCATAGATCATGAAACCACAGGTGTCTTCTTACATAGAATTATGGTGAAACCTTTGAAATGGATATAATACATCCTGTATAGAATATACTATCAAGCTAAGCCTTCAATTTGCTCCTTACAACACCAACTTATGTCTTATTCTAAAAGAACATATGTTCAGAAGACATAATAAAACTTTCATCTTAATATGACAAGAGGGGATTTGGAGAAATTGAATGAGGTTAGGTGTAGGAATCATGTAGCTTGACCAGGAATCAATATAATTCAATAAACTTGGGAGTGAAAAGTGAATAGGACTTGGTGTGAGTTAAGATATGAACAACACAATTTGGACTAACCTCAATGGAATCTGGGAGTGCTTTTGAATAGTTGAGTGTAGACATAAAGGCATGACAGACAGCTTCAGCAAAGATGCGCAGAGACAGGATTAAACCCAGTCAATGTTATCGAAATGGAAACAGATGATCTGAATAATGGTGCATACATGAGGTTGAAAATTCATCTCTGGGTCAAATATAATATCCAAATTGTGAATTCACGATTACCAGGGAGAGGAATGGAAATGGTAGCTAGGGAATGGAATTTGAAGGGTAATTGAAAACAATGATTTCAGTCTTCCCAATATTTACTTGGAGGAAATTTTTTACTCATCCAGTATCGATGTCGGATAAGCAATCTGATGATATAACAACAGTGGAGGAATTGAGAGATCTGATGGTGCAACAGACTTGGATGCCATGGTGCAAAAACACTGTGCTTTCAAATGATGTTACCACAGGAACAGATGAGAAATAGGAGGGATAGATCATAGGGCTTTGTGGGACACTCAAGTAACAATGCAAGAACAGGAAGAGAAGCCATTGCAAGTGATTCTCTGACTACAATTAAATAAATAAGAATGGAATTGGGTGGGAGCAATCCCATCCAGCTGAAAACACTGGAGAGATTTTGGAAGAAAATGATATGGTCAACTATCTCAAAGGCTGCAGACATGTCAAGAAGAATGAGGAGGGATAGTTTACCTTGTCATATTTACACAGGATGTCATTTGTGACTTTGATCAGCGCTGTTTCCATACTGTTGTAGGATAGAAACTTCATTGGAGGAATTAAACTATAAAATTCCAGGAAAATGGACACATTTGGGAGGCCTGGAACATCAAAGGCCTGAAAAGGAAAGAAAAGTTGAAAATTTGAAGGGTAGTTTGCAAAGTGGCGAATCAATTATTTTTAGGAAGATGACAGCAGATTTAAAGGAGAGAGAGTCAACACTGAGGTCACCCAATAACAATATCAGCTTTTGTTTACATGAGGAAGTTAGCTCAGTTGGTGCGAATTGGAGTAAAGGAACAAGAGGTGGGTCACATGAACAAGATGAGCTCTGAGAGAGCATAAGAGAACATAGGGGAGTAACTAGAGAAAAAAATGTGAGGTAAGGGTTAAGGGCAAGGAATTCAGGAAGTTTAGTCAAATCTGCTAGTAAAAGGGAGGAGTACATCAGAAGCAGCTGATTGTATGGTCTTAATCTTAGTGAAAAGGAAATCCATCAGTTCCCAGAGATCAAATATATTGTTAGAGGTAAGGATGGAAGAGACATGGGTGAGAGATATAAGCTGGCAATTTTCAGTGAAGATAAAAAATCCACAGTTATCTTTGATTTCCAGTGTTATCGTAGAATTGTCAGAAGTTTTAGTAGACATGTTATATTCCCGATAGAGACTGATATCTTTTAAAAAATGAGGTATTTCTTATTTCTCACATGATTTTTCTGTGACCGAAGTATTGCGCTACAAGACTTCAGATTGAAGCATTTTATTGTAAATAGACCAACAAAAATCAACACTAACTTTACTTAGTAAGCTACACTAAAACTACAGGAAAGGTATCAAAAGCCAGAACACTAAAGATTCTGGTAATCTGAAGTAAAAGCAGAAAATGTCAGAAATACTCAACAGATCATAGATGCATCTGTGGAGAGAAAGAGACATTTCTGGAAGAGAGGTGGCAACGATTTAGGCATTAATCATAAAAGAGTATTTAAAGTGCTGGAAATCTGAAATAAAAACCAAAAAAGTTAAGCAAAGGCTGCCTTTCAATTAGTGTATTGGTTGTAACTGAGTCTTTTGGTTTCAAATCAATGTTTTGTTTTTTTTCTATCATCTGCTTTGAGTACTTCTGCTATCTGCACTGACAACCCTCTTGCTTTCAATCTGACTGCATATTTATTTCAGACTGTCATTAACCTTTTGTTGTTGCTCCAATATCCCTTTAATATTGGCAGTTCAAGCTTTTGAGGCTTTGGACACTCCTTTAGCAGAAACGGTCATTTCCACACAAGAATTGCAGATAATTACAGATTTTTTTACATTTCTTGATTTCTCCTGCATATTTTCATCTTTAACAACTTCACTGGGCTTTTCTAACATCACTAGAGATGGCAATACCCTAATTCCAATTGGGTAATTTCCAAATACAAAGTTAAGACTTTAATAGGTGACTTCGGTACAATCCCTACAATTACAATAACTAATTGAAACTAAACCACATTTTAAATGAACTCTATATAACAGAGTGGATTAACAACCTCCATTAATACCCTGTATCACTACATTTTTAAGTAACAAATTTTCTGGAGAGAAATTCCTGACATTAATCATCATCGCCATTTCAGCTGACTTCATATATCTTCAACAGATGGAGTCAGAGTCAATCTTTATCAGGAAAGCAAATATCCCTATTTGTGTGATTGGCCACGACTAGAAAAGTTACCTTGACAGTGGGTAGAAAAGGATTTGGAAGGTTAGCAAGGGAAGGGTAGGGGCAAATGGTTAAGTAAGGCAATGGTCGTGGGTTTGTTGCCCTCAAACTTGAATCAACTGGTGTCGTGGACAAAGGCACTCAAATTATTGTACAACAAATCTCCTTCATTCTTCTTCAAGTTGCCACAAAATTACATCAGGCATTGATCTTCATTATGCACAAAGTATTTAACATCTGACTTATATCATCACACACAATGTAACCAACCTTTGACCTACCCTGTTATACACAAAAATATTCAAGAGGTATCAAAAGTTCACAAAATAACCAAAGGTTTGCGAAATTGATTAAGAAATCGTACCCATGGCAAAGCTAACTGATCAGATTCCCTGCTGAATGGTTTTGTTCCAATTTCTCCAAGTCCTAGACTCAGGGGACCCTATTTTACTATTTTGATTCTAGGTGCTGGGTGGACTTGAATCTAGAAGTGTTTCAGATCGGCTTTTAGACCCATTCTCTGGCATCCCCATACACACTCTGCCTGCAAAAATATCAGCACATCCAAATCGCACTGCACAAGCCTGTGAGCAGGGCTTAACACGCTCGAAACATTGCAGCTCCAATCGGCGCCTCCAATTGTGCATGTGCAGAACAAAAAAAGATAGACAAGTGTTATTCTATCATTTTGTTCCCGGCTAGATAACAACTTCCCTGGCCCCCACAGACACTGCCACACTTCCACAACATTACTGACCCCCTTATAACCCCATCTATCCACCATCCAGCACGATCCTGGGCCCCTCCCATCTTGATCAATTGGGCCAATGGGCTGATGAATGACAGGGAATGCGTTTTGGCAGATTGAACCAGGGCAGGACTTATTCAGATAATGATAGGGCTTTAGGGAGAGTTACAGAACAAAAAGATGTAGGGGTACATGTTCATAGTTCCTTGAAAGTGGAATCACAGGTGAACAAAGTGGTAAAGAAGGCATTCAGCATGCTTGGTTTCATTGGTCAGAACATTGAATGCAGGAGTTGGAGCATCTTGTTGAAGTTGTACAAGACATTGATAAGGCCACACTTGAAATATTGGTGCAATGGTCACCCTATTATATAAAAGATATTATTAAACTAGAAAGAGTGCAGAAAATATACGGTATTTTTGGTGCTTCATTCTATGTTCAGTGGAGAAATGTGAATCATGCATTTAGCATTCCAATTCCTCTCCCTCCCTTGCACTGAACCTTGTGTCCTGTGTTGCAAGGTCAGATCTGGATGCCCTGGGGTCTTCTGCCTACTGCAGCTCCTGCCCATCCTGGTCAAGACAGCTCAGATGAGTCTTTGGAGGATATGGGGTGAAGGGACTTCCAAGAGTAAATAATTTTGCATTAATTTCCACCTCACAACTCACCATCCCAGATACTGACATATTGGTGGGTCCAGTTAGCAGAGGGGCTTCTGGGTCACTCTTTAGTGAGCACAACATATCTGATAGTGTGCATCGGGTGGAGGGGGGAATGTCCAAAACCTCTGGCATGTGGGAGTGCTGAAGGTGAAGATTCAGCTAGCCCCAGGCTACATGCTGGGCCTCTGTTCACTTATCCTTCAGCTGCTGGAGATGCAGCAACAGAGAATGCAGGAGGGGCTGACGACCACACTGGCCCAACTGCAAGCTGTCCCAGAGCTTTCAGATGGACCAGCTACTGCCTGAATGCATATTTCCATATGGGTGAACACTACATGGGTGGCATCTGCAGTGCAAAGACTGGGGCAGGGGATCCTCACGATGAGTGGCAGGCTCCAAGCAATGGCTAAGTCACAGCAGGTCATTACTGAAGGAGTGAACAGTCTTCTTGAGATTCTGTGGCCCATGGTTGGGAGGCTTGGGAGCTTGCAGGAGGCCCAGCTGGACAGGGCTGCGACACATCAGGCTGTGGCAGCAGCCATTGAGAATGTGGCCTAGTCTCAGAAGGTCATGGCTGAAAACTTGCAGAGTACGGCTCAGTCTCAGAGGGCATTTGCTGCAGCCATTGAGAGATGGCCCCCGAATCAAGTGGCCATTTCAGAGGGCTTGACACCATGGGTAAGATGCAGGTGGTCCTCCAGGACTGACAGTGCCAGGTGGTGCCAGAGCTTCTGGAGCTCACTGCAGAAGAACCACAGTCCCATGGAGTGACCCAGGGCCCACAAGAACTCCAAGGGAGAAGGAAGGGCTCAAGTCTATGCCAGGGCCTTTCAACCAGGTGACTGTGGCTGTGACTAACCTTCTGATTCCGCCCTTCTTGACACCAGGTCAGGGGCAGCGGGATGAAAAGAGTGTTATGGAAACAGCCCAGACATCTGGAAGCAGGCCAGGACCCTCAACGTGCAGAGCTTCCAGAGGACACCCACCACATGTATCACAAGCACAGGGCATGTTGGGCAGTTGGTCCCCTCCATTTCCGATGTACATTCTGGGGAGTCACTGAAATGTAGTAGTAGTAGGCCACATAAAATTAGGAAGTTTTGTTGCACTGAAATGGCATGGGTGAAGGGCCGCACTAGTTAGAAAGATATTTAAACATCTTAATATTTTCTGTTTCTCCTGTTCACAAGTTCTTATGTTAGAACGTCTTAGTTAAACACCTTTATTACAATTAAATGTTTTTTTTAACCACCCACCCATGACTAATTTGTCTAGATTTGTATTGAATAGGAATCCTCTTTCATTGATGTTCACCGGAGGATGCTTCATGTTGGTCTAAGTTGGGGAGCCCCCAGTGCTGTTCACTGAGAAAAGGAAGGTTTTGGTAAAGGGGGAACTGGTGCGGGCGTAGGCATGGATTGCACTACTCACCTCATGTCCAACTTTACCAAGTTTTCACACTACAATTTGATGGTGAAATTGAGCCCAGAGTCTTGCTTCTGCAGTAGTTAATCCCAAGTTACGGCTGCCAACATCTCTTTGAATCTCCTCATTTTAGAGATTCTGCTGGCACTGATCATGCTTCCAGTCATGTACTCCAAGAACAGGCACTAATCAATCACTGTCTTTTTGGTCACAAATATTGAGACTTGTGTCTCTGTTGAGGGATCATAATTCTCTCAGGAACATGACACAGAGGGATCTCAGTGCAATCACTATCTGTTCAAGGCATAGCAACAGCCATTGTCCAATCAATTCCTGTGTTTGTTCTATTGCTGTACATCTTGTCCTTTACTGCTCCCACAGTCCTGAGCCTATACAGAGTTAGCTCATTTAACTATCAGGCTTTGCTGATATCTTTATGAATATCCATTAAGGTATATGTTCATTTCTTCTTCAATGTACTTACCTGAATATCATATACTTCTGCAATCAGTTACTATTGTCAATTCCTGTTTGTTCTTTTCATAATCTTAATCCTGATAGTTTTATTAATAGTTTATTTTCAGGTCTTCAGTTCATTGTTGTTGTTTGATGGCGGTGTGCTCACTTGTTAAATTGTGCTTTTCAACAAAGCAATTGAAGTAGTGACTATGTGGTCACATGATTAAATCTGACCGTAACTAATGCCTGTTTTTACCCCAAGAACCAGGGAGAACCAAGTCTATCTGTAAACAACACAGCAAGTAATAGCAGCAAATATCTATACCTTAAAACTAGAAACTGTAACCTCGTAAAGTATCTAAGGCTGTGTATTTTTAAGGACACCAATACAAACTATTGACCTCTTAACAATAAGACTACAACCAAACAAATTAATGAATGGAAAAAAAAACTCTCTTTTCCCTGGGCCTGCATTGGAGATGAATCAATCATAAAACTTAGAAATTATTCATTTGTTTGTAACTTATAAAACTTCACTATTCTTGTTTAACTGTATTTTCCTCAAGTGTGTATATGTGGCTTGTGAATGATGCAGCATTATATTTTCAGTGTGAACATGTGAATAAATAATTCTTTTATTTGAACCCACAGAAAGCGTGCTGCTAGTTATGTAAACTGACCGAACACTCAACAGGTAAGAAGCACTACATCTTCCTTTTCAAAACCACACTAATTACAGACAGTAAGGAAAGGGAACAGGGGTTTTAGTTCTCTTTCATCTCTGTTCTTAACACTATATATAAAAATGAAACAGGCCAAGTCTAGGAAACTATAGGCCCATTAATTTTGGTAAGTGTAAGAAAAATAACACAATGTTTACTCAAAGATGTAATAGAAAAATATCAAGAAATCTAAAATATTATAAAGAATAATCAGCATGGATTTCAAAAAAGGAAGATCACGCTTAACCACACTTATTAAACTATTTGAAGAAATAACAGAAAGAATAGATAAGAGTAATGCAGTACATATAATACATTTGAGTTTCAAAAACCTTCACAAAGGTACCACATACTAGATTTTAGATTAAGGTCAAAACATGAAAAATCAGTGGATAGTAGCAGAATGGTTAGCAAACTGACTACATAAAGCCAGAGAAAAACAGAGGGTTGGAGTATTCAATGTATTCATGAGGTAGCTCCATATAGCAATTGGGGCTAATGGGATCAAAGGTTTTGGCGGGAGGGAAATAAGGATTAAGCTTTTGAGTTGGATGATGAGCCATGATCATGAGGAACGACAGAGCAGGTTTAATGGGCCAAATGGCCTCCTCCTGTGCCTATCTTCTATGCCTCTATGTTTTAGGTTTGAATTGATAAATGATGAGAAATAGTGTTCCACAAGGACCGGTGCTGGGATCACTTTTGTTATTATCATTTGGTTAAGTAATTTGGGCTTGGGAATCTGAAACACAATTTCAAAATCTATCAGTGATACCAAATTGAGGGGGGCAGGGAAGGATAGTTAATACAAAGAATGACCATAAATAGAGAAATATAGACTGCCTTGCAGTCTAGAACTGCAAATCCTGGAGTCCTTATATGCTCTAATCCTTATATGTCTGCTCAATGATCCTGCCTCAGAGAGGACTCCAGCCTCTGGGGTGATCACTCATTCTCAATTAGTCCCTCAAGTTAGGTGATTCACTTCCACTGTACTGTCTTAAAGAGACAAATACCACATACACAGTCATATACTGCTTAGGTAATAAAAGTTTAAACATCATAAAGAAATAAAGTGGTATGCAGACAGAAATCACTAAAAGTATTGATGCAGGTTAATAAAACCAGTTAAAAGCAAACAAATAATATGGGCTGGGGGATACAATTGAAAAATAAGAGAAGTTATGTTAACTTACAAAGATTCTTGAATACACTTCACTTGGAACATAACGCACAGTTCTATTTTCCAGCTTAAAACAGAAACACTGGAAAAAGTTGCACAAAGATTCACATGGTTGTTAGCAGAACTGAAAGAATACATTTATCAGGAAACGCTAAACAAGCTAGGGCTTGTTTCTGGAATAAAGATTGAGGAGTCACTGGAGCAGCTTTTAATATGATAGGATTCTTTTCGAGTAGATGTTGGAGAATCCAAAACTAAATGTTGGTAAGGTAGCAATTCAGCAGGAAAAATCAAGTAAAATTTATTTACTGAAAGAACGGTAAGGCTGTGGAACTCAAAACCACATGGAACAGTTGAAACAAATAGCATATGCATTTAAAGAGAATTTAGACAAGCACTTGAAAATGGAATGAATGGATACATTGATTATGTTAGAGAAAGAGTGGGGAGGAGGAGGAGGTGGTTAATGTCGAACATCAGTTTGTATCAGTTGTACCAAATGGCTTATTTATGAGCTGTAGATTGTAACTGAATATATTTAGTTATTTGTACAGCTGTTTGGCATCACCATGGCACAATCCAACCTCAATTTAACCACAATTTATTATGGGAATTTTGTTTGTTAACTAGAGTCCCCAACATTCTGGCGCTTTAACTACAGGATCTTTTACCTCCAAGCACCTAACTCAGACGATACCTGTTTCCCCCAAATATCTTTAAAAAAAGTTACCTGAGTAAGATACGTTTAGCAGGACACGAGGCAAACACAGGCAATTGGGACTAGCTTAGGGGCTAGAAAAAGGGACAGCATAGACAAGTTGGGCCGAAGAGCCTGTATCCATGTTGTAAACTTCTATGACATTCTTTTTTTTATATCCTCAGGATGTTGCTCACAGCTGGTATCCAGGTTAATCTTCAATTGCTGGAGACTCCAAGGGGAGTGAACAGTTGGGCAATACTATCGTGTGGTTAATAAACGCTTTTTTCCAAAAAGCAATCAGCGCTAATCCTTCGGGCATAAGTTTAGCATTTCATCACCAATTGGTTGGTTCGTGTGGACCTACCTACGGGTCACATGGTGACTGGATCCGCCCGCTTTCCCAGTCTGTGGAGCGGCCGCTGGCGACGTGTTGACGTTGAGGAGGGTGAGGAGCCTGGTGTTGTAGGGTTTATTTCTCTGAAGGGGGTATGTGCGATAGGGTTGCTGCTCGTCTCAGTGCTGGATTGAGGTAGGAGAAGGTGCCTGGTGGTGGTGGTGGTGGTGGTGGTGGGAGGTTTCGCAATGATTCGCCCTTGCTGAGGATCGCGTTCAGGCTGCAGCCTCAAGCAGCGCGTGATTCTGTTTGCTTCCAGCGAAGGCTGCTGGCCGGGGGAGCGTCGCGCGCTGCTATTGTTGCCCCCGCGCCCGGGTACCGCGCGCCGCTGCTGTTACCCGAGTCCAGGAGCCTCGCGCTGCTGCCGTTGTCCCCGGTCCAGGAGTCTCAGGCGCTGCTGTTGCTGTGGGCACCTCTGCCGCACCCGGGAGGGGGGAGTGCTTCACTGCGGTTAACATTGCCTCCTTGTTGGGGGGGGGGGGGGGGGGGTGGTTGGCCACACGAAACCGGTTGCTCGTTGTGCGAGGGGGTAGCCGCAATGTTTCCAAACAACGCCAGTAAGTTGGAGGTGGACTCGGAAGAAAAGAAACTCCAGGGAATGAATCCAGTTTATAATGCCTGTCCGCCTGGCCTCCATTGCCGCAGAACGGCATCCAAGCTCCTGCGATGTGAAACAATCGGCATATAACGACTGAGAAAAACTGAGTTGTGTACTAAATACATGCGGCTTTTAATGTGCTATCTAAATGGCTTAAATTTCATGTAGGTACACTTCACTAATAGCCCTAACTACCCCAAGTTTCACAAGTTTGTGTAAACCATTTGGACGGGAACGAAATTAATCAGTCCCTTGCTGGCGGGAAGAAAAGTTGAATTTTTCGTACTGAGACTTGAGAAGTGTCAGGTTTTGGCGAGTACGGAAATATTTACACAAGTGTGTCAAGGCTTAACGCAGTGGTGGAGGTGATGGATGCTTTATAGCATTTGGTGCTTAGAGCTTCTCTGCTAGACAACCAGGTGAGAAATTCACCTGGTGCTGAATCATCGGATTAGTATAGGTTGGTTTGTGGTGGTCAACATAAATATCGCTGGCAGGTGGACTTGCGTCTGTGCTTTTTGACCCCATGACTCTATTTATGGATTTAACACGTCAGCCTTTGCTCAGTGTTCAAGTGTGAACAAATATGTTCACATTTGGGTCAAAAGGGTTCAAGCCCCACTCCCAGGATTTGAGTACAAAATCAAAACGATCACTATTTAAGACTGGGCACGATCTTACCACAATAAGAAGTCTCAGAACACCAGGTTAGACTCCAACCAGTTTATTTGATAGTAATCCCACAAGCTTTTGGAAATTGTGTTCCTTCATCAAGTGTGTGAAAGGTTCTGATCAGAACTCTGACCTGGTGTTGTGAGACTTCTTACTGTTTACTCCAACCCATCGTGGCATCTCTACATCATCACAATCTTACCAGCCATTGATGCCCTGCTGTCTTTGTAGTGAGGATGAAAAATTTGCAGCTCAGTCAAATTTCTGTTCACTGCAGTAGGGCCAGAAAATTCTGCCCATTATCTTTCAAATGTGTTCAGATTTTTTGCCCTGCTTGGGTAGAATCCTCCACGGTCTTGCCCTATTCCTGGTTCTGTAACCACCTGCAACCCTTGGATATATTTTTGCTGTTCCAATTAAGGCTTCTTTGCATCAATGGTTTCCATCATCCTACCGTAACTGCTTTGTTTCCTACTGTAAGAGGTCTCATAACGCCAGGTTAAACCCCAAACAGGTTTATTTGGTATGAAGATACTCGTCTGATGAAGGAGCAGCTCTCCGAAAGTTCCTGATACCATATTAACCAGATGTTGTGTGACCTCTTACTGTGCCCACCCCAGTCCAATGCTGGTATTTCCACATCATTGTTTTCCACTGCCCAAGTGCCAACTTCTAGAATGCCCTAAATCTCATTTATTTCAAAGTCGAAGAGAATTTTTACTGTTAACCAAACTAATATGTATCCCTCAACTAACAACATCACTTAGTGTCCAGTTATATTTCATTCCTTGTTTTTGAAGCATGCAATGTACAATTGGTTACTAAAATTCCTAAATTGTAACCAATATTAACTATAATTTGAAAGTACTTAATTAGCTGTAAAGAGCTAGGATGTCTGTGGTGAAAGGCATTGTGTAAATGTAAGATCTTTCTATCTTTAGTTAAAAAGTAAAGCCTTACAAGTTACCTGTCAATACTTAGGTCACAGGAGTGGTTATGATTCACTTTTGTGCCATGATCTATGGAGAACATGCATTTGAAAGTGAATGTTGGATAAGTCATAATCCTGTTTTGCTGTGATTGGCAGCAGTGTTAAATAATGCATAAATTTATGTATGAAAGATGGCTTTTCAACAAATGACTGGAAGGTCACCTGTGAATCAGTATTCTAGTGCAAGTGCCCTTCAGAAAAGGAGATGATGAACTGGCAGCAAAAATACAGATGGCACTATTAATGTTAGTGAAAATTATTGCAAGTCATGTGATATAAAGTAGTCCATTGTCACTTGAAATCACAACTCTTCATTATTGTCCTGCTATATCTGCATAAGTTTATAATGACAAATGGAGCTTAAGTATAAATGCATATGCACTAATTCAGTCACCACTTTAAGGAATGACAATATTGTTATATATCAACAGTAAAACATAAATATAGACAACCAACCCACCCCCACTCTTGCATTTCTCCAATTTTCTGTTTAATGAATCTGATGCTCTAGTTTTAAACTGCCAAACCCAGTAGCTATTTGAAGCAATGTAATGCTACTTGCATGATGCTTTCTGGTATTTGCTCTAAAGTGGTACATTTACCTCCTCATCTCGTTTGGGTGTGCCCAAGAGATTAGTTTCAAATTTATGTTTTCAATTCTTAAATATGTTTTCAGCCCTTAAAGAACAAAGAAAATTACAGCACAAGAATAGGGCCTCCAAGCTGGCACTGACCATGCTGCCCAACGGAACTAAAACCCCTTAGCCTTCTGGAAACCGTATGCCTCCATTCCCCTACTATTCATGTAAAACTTCTATAAGCTCTGAGACAAAAGAGATCTTTCAGCCTCAAAATCTTTGTTCCTCAGCTCACCTAACACTTGTTTCTGTGTTACTTCTGATCATGTTCCTATATGAAAAATGCCAAAATAACTTTATTAATTTTAAGGGGTTTTGTATGTTTGGATGGTGGTTTAATCATGAGTTGTTTTAGCTCGCTATGAAATCAGTTCTGTTCCAGCATATCCTGTTTGCCTTTCTCTTTTGCCTTACTCTTGTGTAATATTTCACTTTTTTAAAAAAAAATTTGCATATCTTTATATTTTATAGCTTGTAAGGCAAAATTGATTTGCCACCTCTCATGTTGACGGGAAGAATCTAGTTCCAGCAAGTGTGCCAGTAGAAGGATGACCACTTCATTTGTTCCTGTGCCCATACCAGTAGGAAATTCCTCTTCTGGAACAGCTACAAGTAGAAGTCGGAGAAGTTCTTCACTTCAGTCTTTGGACAGTGTATCCAGTTCAAATTCATCAAAAGGCCAAGTTGGTAATTCTAGTGGATTTAGAAAGACAGTTACTTCTGAGCACCTAGCTTCTACAAACTTGACAAATAATAGTCCTTTACTACGAACTAAGCTCAATGGTGCAAATTCATCGATTGAGTATTCTTCCAAACCTGTGGAGTCTGAGAAAGAGACTGAGTCAGCAAACTGGGAAGAGAGACCTGCTACGCCTACAATGTTGGGATATGAAGTTATGGAAGAAAGGGCAAAATTCACTGTAAGCTAACTTTGACTTTTATACCTGTATGCTGATCTGTTATCTTTGTGTCATTTGTGTACTTTGCATTAAGTGAATCGATTCATTTGGATTCACTAGGTTACTGTTGTTCCTTTTCCTGTGACTTGTAAAACCTGCTTGTTTTGTTTTTGCTAGAGTGTCTTCAAAAATTATTAGCTTTGCTGTGACTTTATAATTGGTATTCATCCAACACAGCAAGCCCCTAGGACTCCCCATCTACTTTGACCTCTAAGTGAGACGTATCAAAGAAACAGGAACTGAAAGTACTGCTTACTTGGGCAGAGCAAAAACTTCTGCAACTATTATGTATCTGTTTCTAATCTTTTGATTTCTTATGGTGGATATGGGAAATTACTGTATCAGTGGATGAACCAAGTATGGGGGATTGATGAAGGGTGCTATGGAATACATGTTTGATATTCTGTTTTTGAAAGGAAAGGAAGAAACTGCACCGTATGCTGTGTTCTAATACTGTTACTCACTTACAATTGTAAAGTTACTACTTGTGCAACTAATTTGTAAGTTGCTTAGCATGCTTGTCATTAGAGGAACTCCTGAGAGGATTTTCAATCACTGCCATCAGCTGAAAATGCCTGTATAGGCAAAATAAATAGAACATGTAGCAGAATGCAGTTTCACTTGTGTTCTGTAAATAATGTCTAACCATGTAGATTAGTGCTTCTTGAACTTTTCCCAATATGACCCCATTTTAATGCTTGAAAACTGGTGCAATCACAGAGAGAGAACAGAGCAATGCATGAGTCACTTACTGAGCAGGAGGATGGCAGCAAATTTGTCCACAATCGTTTTGAGGATTCTAACAGGGCCTACGAGCTGAGGGTTGCGCATGTAATGAAGCCTGGACACCAGTCCAGAATTGTTCCTGTAGAGTTGTTGCTTGACAGTAACCATTGTTGCCTATGAGCTTGCAATCCTAAATGACTGTCCCATCCAATGTGGTCCCAGTATTTAGGAACCACATATCGACCTTCACTAATCATTCGAAACTAAAGAAATCGCCCAGATGGAAATTTCTTGCTTGCTCAACTTGCCCTATACTTAATTCACTCTGTTGTATAAATGGGACACTTATGACTGCAGTTGATAATGTTGAGGAAGTCTTGGTGAAAATTTTAAAAATCTGTTGTAGAATATAGGATGGATAGTGACTGAATGTAATAGCATAGCTCTTCATTGATAACTTTTAAAATTTGACATTAAATTTTTTATTAATAAAAGATAGAAGCCAAGAAGATGGACAGTTTAGAAAATCTTACAACAACCCCAAACATGCTTCACCAAAGGTACACAAAGCTATATTTTCTGGCAACCATTCTGATAGATTCTTAAAATCCAGGAAATATTACCAAAGCTAAGAAATTGTTTTTGTTTTAAACAGAAGTACAATTCACAACTTAAGAATAAATCCATGTTGATGTAGTTTTCCACAGCGAAACTCAAAGCCAACTGTTTCTCTGGACAAATGTCTTCCTGGCTGAAACCTAAATTGGTTTTCTTCAATTTAAAAGATTTTAACTGCACATTCCAAACACACAGGAAGTGGTTTTCAGCAGGACTTTGCACACCACTTGCCACTGCTGAAACCCTATTCCCATAAATACCCATTTTACCCATTTCATCTTGTTTCTTTGTCTTCAGATATCCCTTTGAAAACTCAGGTTCCCAAATTTTGAAGCCTTTTTTATTTTCAACACTCTTTTTGGGTCTGTAAATTTTTAAAGATTTATTCATTTACTCATGAATCTCCTGTAAAGCACCACCATTCTTCGACATCTTTGAAACTCCTGTGAAATACAATAGCTGCAGATCATTTCACATTTTTATGCCCAAATGCAAATGGGGAGAGAGCTCTCAAAAGAGAGCACAGAGATCACAGTCTGTGGTTGTTGAACTCAATGTTGAGTCCAGAATGCTGTAAAGTGCCTAATCAGAAGTTGAGGTGCTATTCCTTGAGCTTGCACTAGGCTTCACTGGAACATTGCAGCAGGCTGAGGATAAAAGCACAGTTATGAATTGAAAAGTGACTGGAAATTCTGGGTCATGCTGGTATTCTGCAATATGGTCACCCAATCGGCTTTGTAAAGGAGACCACGTTGTAAGTGATGAATACAGTACACTAAATTGAAAGAATGTAGGAATGTGACTTGGATCTTGGAGTAGGCCATTCAAATTTGCTCTGACATTCAGCAAAGTCAAGACTTCCAGTTGTGGTCTTATTATACTCTTGTTTGCTCTCCATTACCTTGGATTTTCTTTAGTCTACCAAAAATCTGTCTAACTCTATGTTGACCAAATTCATTGACCCACCCTTTGTTTTCTGAGGAAGAGAATTCCACATCATAATGACCCTCGAGGGGGGAAAAAAATCCTTCATCTCAGATCTCTTATTCTTAAACTATGTCACTTAGTTGTAGTCTTCCCCACAACTGGAAACATCCTTCTAATATCTATCCTATCAAGTCCCCTCTGGTTCTTAATGTTTCAATAAGGATCACCACTCATTCTTCCAAATTTTAATAGGTAGTGTTTCAACCTGTTCAAACTTTTGTTTAAACAGACTCCTTGGATTAAATGGAAATTGGAGATTTGTTAGAAAAAAGTTAATGTTGCAGGGAATGACCAGAAGACTGGAATTAGACCAGGATTGTATATAAAAAAAAAAATGCCACTGCAGATTTCATATGTCCATCGATCTGTTTCTGAGGCATAATGTTTCAGTTCTATACTTTAGAAATCTGAAATTCATTTTTTTTCTCCTTTCTACTCTAATATGCAGACCAACTCTAAAAATAATTGTGGTTAAGGTCTGAAACTTTTGGAAAGTAAGCAAACTAGGTAGCAGTGCCACTGCATGCAGATGTATCCTGTTATGTAAATCTTTCTTAGTTTCAGTTACTGTTCAGGATTTAATTTGAACTGTTTTTAATAAAAGTGTTTTTGAGTCTCTTATGGCCCATCATTTGTGTCATGATCCCAGCCGAAACTACTGAACAATCAGGTCCTAGAGCTCAATAGGTTGTAACTTTTTTTGTTTAGAAACATGCATGATTGCTGATTAACTTTAACTTTAACAAAATAATAAAGCATTATTAAACAAGAAAAAATTAACTATAATGCACTACTCCTCACTTCCACTGCACCTTTTTATAGATATATACAGATTTCTAAGGATTATGCAAGTTACAATAAATATTAAACTCTTAACATTCTCGGTAGGTACTCAATCCATGTAAACCAGCAGGTGAACTGTGGTCAGATACACCACACTCTGAAACCAAGTGACAGATGCCAATCCAACTTGCATGGATTTCCCCTTTCCGACGATGCTTTGCACACTGAGCCAACTAGTCTCACTTGAATCTAATACTACACAAATGTTTCTCAAGTCCACTCTTGATGAGAAAATAGCCTTAGAATCTTCTCCCAAGCAACACTTTCAGATGCTTTCATCAAATAACTACTTCAGGATTTCAGTGTCTCCTTTCTTGGTCTCCTTAGGATTGCACTTACATTCAAGCTTCATTGTTATCTCACCCGGATTCAGCCATACCAACAAAAACCACTGCTTCAAAGGGTATATTAAGACCATAGAATCTCTACAGTGCAGAAGAAGCCATTCAGTCCATCAAGTCTGCACTAATTCTCTGACCGAGTATCTTACCTAGGCCCCCTTTTCTCCTGCCCTAGCCCACATTTTCCCATGGCTAATCCATCTGCTTGTGTCTTTGGATGCGAAGGGATAATTTAACATAGCCAATCCACCTAACCTGCACATCTTTGGACACGTGGGGGAAACCAGAGGAAATCATGCAGACACTGGAAGAATGTGCAAGCACCACATTGTCACCCAAAGTTGGAATTATACTGAAGTCCCTGGAGCTGTGAGGCAGTAGTGCTAGCTACTGCCACCATGTCACCAAACTTTTGACTTACCTCACGTCTGATTTCTGAATTTTCTTCATTTGGGAAGTCTGTTCCCTGTAGCACTCTTGTACTGCCCAACTCATTGTGGCTTCAGCTTAAAAACTAAACTCAAGTTTTTTTAACCTGGAATCTTTCATGGTTGTTGAGCAACAATTTAGTTTCCCTTCAAAGCCTTGTTTACTTTCAGTAATACAGAATACAGGCACAGTTTAAAGTGATTAAAACTGACAGACATGCAGGAATCTTTTGACTCTTGTACAGAACACAAACTTGTACATTGTTTCTAAAGCCACAAATACAAATATGGATTATTTAAAACTGTTTTCTGTCTGTAATTCTGAACTTTTAATTTTTGGTTTTAATTTCAGTTGAAGTTATGTATGTTTTCAGGTAACCAGTGTTGCATATTAACTTGATATGGACATAATACTGCTAACTCCTTTTTGATTTGGAGATATTGGGAACTAAAACCACTGTTGAATTTGAATGACTGGAAGATAAAACCAGTAAAGTCATTTGACAAACTTTGCAACTTTAGCATCATTTTTTAATATTCTGTTAGAAATTAGTGATAATGTAGAGACAATTTTTTGTGATTTTAAAATGGCATATGGTTTTACCATGGTATAAATGGGACTTTTCCAATTGGCAGACAGTAATTTATAAGGTACTGCAAGGATTTGTGTCAGGACCCCACCTGTTAATATTATTATCTCCAAATTGGCAGATGACACAAAGTTGGATGGAGTGGTGAGCTGTGAAAAGAATGCAGAAATGCTTCAGTGTGATTTCAACAAGTTGAATGAGTGGGCATATGCATGGCAGATGCAGTATAATGTGGATAAATGTGAGGTAACCCACTTCAGTAGCAAAAATAAGAAGGCAGATTATTATTTGGGTGTAAATTGAGAGAGGTGGACACTCAGCAACACCTTTGTGTCCTTGTGCTGAAAGTAAGCACACAGTCACAGCAGACAGTAAAGAAGGCAAACCGTATTTTGGCCTTTATGGTGTGAGAATTTGAATATAGGAATAGAAATGTTTTATTGCAAATGGATAGGGCATTCATGAAATCACAGCTAGAATTGTGTGCATTTTTCTGTTGTTTTCCTGAGGAAGGATGATCTTACTACAGAGGGAGTGCAACAAAGGTTTACCAGGCTGATTACTGGGATAGCAGGATTGTTACATGAAAGATTTAAATCAATAAAATTATATTCATTGGCATTTAGAAGAGTGAGAGATTTCATAAAAACTTGTAAAATTCTAACAGGATTAGACAGGGTATATTCAGAAAAAATATTTCCAGTGTGGGGAGTCCAGAACTGGGGGTCATAGTTTGATGATAGGGGGTAAACTTTTTAGGACAAAGGTGAAGAGAAATTCTTTTCATCTAGAGATGGTGAATTCGCTAATCACAAAGTAGTTGAGGCCAAAACATCGTAAGATTTTAAGAAGGAATTAGATCTAACTCTTGGGGCTAAAGGGATCAAAGGATATGAGAGAATGGTAGGATCACGATATTGAATTTGATCAACCATGATCATAATGTAGGACAGAGCAAGCTGGAAAGCCAAATGACCTTTGCTGTTTCTATTTTCAATGTATGTATGTCATCTGTAGAATTGTATGAATTTGTATTTTTTCAATAATAGTAACTTTATATTGTACCTTGAACATGGAAAAAGTCCCAAGATGGTTCATAGAAAAATGAGGAAGGTTGTTGATTTAAAAAGTTAAAGTCAATGAAAATTGGTTTTAAGAAAGGTCTTGAGGAGAGGTGGGGCTAGCAATTCTAAGGAGTGAGATATAGGTAGCTGAAGGCATAATGAATAATATACAATAAGGGATGTCAATCAGGGGAACTCAGCTTGGCAAAGACTAGTGGAGGTTATATAAAAAGGTGTAAAGAAATTTAAACATAGAAATTCTATATTTGATTTGGAGATAAATCAAACCATTCTTTCCCTTTTTGTCTATGATGAATATGAAGCACCTGAAAGCCACTTAGGAGGTTACGATGTGAACTGCATTGGTGTGTTATATACTTGTGCTAACATATGTAGCAAGTGAAATTGAGGTGATAATCAGAAATGAGTCCACATTGTAAATAAGGCAAGGAATTAGTTAATTTCAGTTTCTGGCAATCTAAGAAAAAAGTACAAATGATGAAGTGTTTTTGAAAATTTCCAGAGGATAGGTGCAGATGTGGGAATCTCAATGTTTTTGTGTCAGTTAAGTGTAATTTTTAGCTGCTGGAATCAAAGGGCACTAGTAAACAGCTTGAATACTGGGAGAAAATGTTAAAAATAGGAGTAGGATGGTGAAGTTTCTCCTCATTTCAGTTCTAAATAGCCTCTCCAGTATCCTGAGACTGTGACCCTTCATTCTAGCATCCTTTCCCCAGTCAGAGTTCTGCATCTAATCTGTCTACTACTGTCAGAATTTTATGCCTCAGAGGCCAAGACTGTTCTTCTGAGTTTTCATAAATACGGGCTTAGTCGACCGAATCTCTCCTCATATGACAATCCTGCCATCCCGGGCATCAGTCTGGTGAGTCTTTGCTGCACTCCTGTGCAAGTATGTCCTCCCTTGGGTAAGGAGACTAAGACTGTGCATGATATTCTGAAACCGTAGTTTTTGTCAGCTGTTGAGCAAGACAACTCAGTTTGTCCAAATGATTATGCTGGTATTCAGTGCTTGGCTTCTGAGTTTTATTACTTATGGATAGGTGATATTGATGCTGGCATTCACTGCTCTTCTGCAAACCTGTGATATGATAAAGCACTGATCATGAAAATGATCTAATGCAGTAGAATGTGCCCAGCATTGCATTTACAGTTATCCTGTAATTCTGTCTGTATATTCAGTATATCTTTGCAAGTGGTGATCTATTGAAAGTATTAATTTATAGAAAAATATATATTAGGATCTCAGAAAATTAGTCCAAGTTTTTAACCCTGAGAAATATTGCATTTTGAAAAGCTTATTAATTAAATCCTACAGTGGTGATTTCAGTCTCTGGTTAAAAGGGAAATCAACCAGAGTTTTGTTTCCAACATCGGTGGGATTGCATTGTGCCTATGTAATAATCAAATAGTTCTTCATGAGCTCTGACAAAGGTTTATCCAGACTTGAAATATTAGCTCTATTCTCTCTCCACGGATGGTGTCGGATCTGCTGAGATCATCCAGCAGTTTCTGTTTTGGTTCAGTTGTTAATGGATTTTGATTTGCATATGGTATTGCTATGTGGATAAGTTACCAGACAGTCTCCAGCAAGAGTCTTCATCTTTGGGACAGAAAGACCATTTGGAAAGGGAAAAAATATTTGTCTTATTAAGAATGAAAGTTCAAGATCTTTTAGTCTCAGGTTTAACTAGTTGACTGAAAAATTTTAACTAGGTAAGACAATGAAGCAAATAGACCAGGAAGTTTCACAGATTAGATTTCTTGACTCAGTCTGTTTGCTTAATGTGGTCATAGTAACATTAGAAATGTTGTACAATTTTTGTTTTGACTGAATATTTCAATAGGTCTGGCTCCACGTCAGTGTTCATCCATCAATTCCTTCTGGAGTTTGATTCTCTGGATCTCAGCTGAGGGCAGGCTTGGACATAGCTGTTCTTAAAGTTTGTTTATTTATTAGTGTCACAAGTAGGCTTATGTTAATGTTGCAATTAAGTTACTGAGAGAGTCACCTTGTTGCCAACTTCGGCGCCTGTTTGGGCACACTAAAGCAGAAATTAGCATGGCTAGTGCATCTAACCAGCATAGCACATATTTCGGATTGTCGGACAAAACCTATGTAGACAGAACGGAGAACGTGCAGACTCCACACAAACAATGACCCAAGCCAGGAATCAAACTCGGGTCCCCAGCATTGTGAGGCAGTGATGGTGCTAATCACCATGCCACCCATATTGTTTTGTCATACAGTCAAAGATGACATTGGCTTACAAACAAATAGAAAGAAATTACTTCAGAATGCTGGAATCCATAGAAACATAAAATCATTAAATCAACATATTTCGGACTATGGCGAGGCAAAGATTCCGAAACAAAATTGGGAGCATAGTCTTTATAGGCTATTCTCTTTTTTTTCCTGTAAATAAAAAATGTGACCAAAAGTTTATTTTTAAGGGCAGTGAACTGTTCGGCTGTAAAATATATCCTTATAGCCTCTAGAAATGACCGTGGACATTATTTCTGTCATTGAATCAGATATATTGTGAGGCTTAAAATTCAAGCTTGCTCTTAGTACTTTTGCTTGGACCAACCCAATTGCTGTAGAAATAATTGCAAGAATACAAATGCAGTAGACCAAATTCAGATCACTTAACAATTAGGACAATGTTTTAGATCCCTGTTTAAATATAAGCATACATTTGGCCAAGTATATAATATTCTTTTTCTGTAAGCAATCTTAATGTTGTGGATGGGAGAGGGGAGAAAGGCAAATTTTAGAAATGTTTGAAATTGTGGATGGTTTTGATAGACTAATAAGGAGAAATTTGTTTCCAGTGGCAGAAGAATTGATGACAAAAGGGCACAGATTCAAGCTGATTAAGCCATGGAAACGTAGTTTTACTGAGTTGTTGAGATCTGGAACTCTGAAAGGAGTAAACACAGTAAGAAGTCTGACAACACCAGTTTTAAATCCAACCGATTTATTTGATAGTAAACTCGTAAGCTTTCGGCTTTATGACCTTCGTCGGGCAAATGAGGTATTCTGGTCTCCAATAGTGCACATATCAGCACTGACAGTTTACAGATTACTGATTAGAATGTGAATCTTTACACCTAACCTGCTATTCAAGTCTTAAAGTGGCTAACAATGTAAGTGGAAGGAGCACTGAGCACAGGTTAGAGAGATGTGTATTGTCTCCAGACAGCACAGTAAGTGAGGTTTTTTGCTTACCCAGGCAAGTCATGGGGGTTACAGATAGTGTGACATGAAGCCAAGATCCCTGTTAAGACCATCTTCGTGTGCAGAACTTGGCTATCAGTCTCTGCTCAGCGGCTCTGTGCAGTTGTGTGTCGTGAAGGCCCCCTTGAAGAACATTTATCCAAAGGTCGGAGGCCGAATGCCCGTGACCACTGAAGTGTTTGCCAACAAGAAGGGAACAGTTTGGCCTGGTGATTGTTGTGCGATACTCATTCATCCGCTGTCGTAGTGTCTGCATGGTCTCCCCAATGTACCATGCTTCGGGACATCCTTTCTTGCAACGTATTAGGTAGACAACGTTGGCCGAGTTGCAAGAGTATGTACCGTGTATCTGGTGAATGGTATTCTCACGTTTGATGTCATCCATGTTGATGATCCGGCATGTCTTGCAGAAGTTGCTGTGGCACGCTTGTGTGGTATTGTGGTCACTGTTCTCCTGAAGGCTGGGTAGTTTGCTGCGAACAATGGTCTGTTTGAGGTTGCGAGATTGTCTGAAGGCAAGAAATGGGGGTATGGGGATGACCCTAGCGAGATGTTCATCATCAATGATATGTTGAAGACTCCGGAGAAGATGTCGTAGCTTCTCTGCTCCAGGGAACATCTCGCTAACGCCATCCCCACACCACCACTTCTTGCCTTCACACAACCGTGTAACCTCAAACAGACCATTGTTCGCAGCAAACTACCCAGCCTTCAGGAGAACAGTGACCACAATGCCACACAACCCTGCCACAGCAATCTCTGCAAGACATGCCGGATCATCGACATGGATGACATCATCAAACGTGAGAATACCATTCACCAGGTACACGGTACATACTCTTGCAACTCGGCCAACGTTGTCTACCTAATAAGTTGCAAGAAAGGATGTCCCGAAGCATGGTACATTGGGGAGACCATGCAGACACTACAACAGTGGGTGAATGAGCATCGCTCGATAATCACCAGGCAAAACAGTTCCCTTCCTGATGGTGAACACTTCAGTGGTCTTAGGCATTCGACCTCCGACCTTCAGGTAAATGTTCTTCAAGGGGGCCTTCACGAGCCACTGAGCAGAGACTGATAGCCAAGTACCGCACACATGAGGACGGTCTTAACAGGGATCTTGGCTTCATGTCACACTACCTGTAAACCCCCATGACTTGCTTGGGTTAGCAAAAAAACCTCACTCACTGTGCTGTCTGGAGACAATTCACCTCTCTAACCTGTGCTCAATGCTCCTTCCACTCATATTGTTAGCCACTTTAAGACTTGAATAGCAGGTTAGGTGTAAAGATTCACATTCTAATCAGTAATCTGTAAATTGTCTGTGCTGATGTGTGTGCTATTGGAGACCGGAACATCTCATTCGCCTGATGAAGGCCATAAAGCCAAAAGCTTACGAGTTTACTATCAAATAAATTGGTGGATTTAAAACTGGTGTTGTCATACTTCTTACTGTGTTTACCCCAGTCCAGTGCTGGCATCTCTACACCCTGAAAGGATACAGAGCCTTTGCTACACTCCATCTGCAAGTATGTTCTCTCTTGGGTCAGGAAACTAAAACTGCACACAATACTCTAGGTGTGATCATACCAAGACCCTGTATAGTCCCTCCTTCCTCGCATTGCTGTGTGCACCTGCCTCCCCCTCACGGTCACATGTGTGCAAGAGAGAAGAGGAGGTGTTATCCTACTAGGCCATCCGTGTATATTCCACCATGGGGAAGGTGGCATGCACCATTGTGAGGGAGGAGTGTGCATACCTGTGCTGTTTTTGGGTGCGAGTCTGTGTGTGTATGCATGTCTGAAATGAGAATCCAGCTCTCTAGCAGTACTTCCAGTAATAAATTTTGAATACGAGATCAGATTACCCCTCCCTTGAAAAATGACAAAAAGGTAAAACTTGGATGTGTTTGTTGAATGAGAACTTTTTAATTATAATAATTGTGTGTATATTTAAAAGATAGGAAAGAGTTATAAATTTGGCATGTTTGTGCCTATTGTACAACAATAAGTTTTTGTGCTTTAACTCTTGAGAATATTTAAGCTTCTATCTTTACTCTTGGGAAGTCACAAATGTTCCATGGCTGGAAGTGTTTGGGAAGCCCTGTTTCTAGTATGGCACACAAGTTATTCATTTCTTCCTAAGTGGAAGATAGCTGATCCAGACTCTGCTGCCCAAGATTCAAGTGTGCATCTCATAGAGCAGGAACTCTTCTTCAATTCCTTTCCCATTTTGTCTCTGCAGTATAACAGAGCACACAAGATTGAAAAATGTTTTCTTTGGAGGAGAAGTTTGATTTCCATTTTCAAATTAGCTTTAGTTTGTATTAAATATCTAAATATTAAACAGTTAAATTAAACATTTCTTTAAAAAAACTACACAATTTTGTATGCGTACTATTGTTATCTTGTTAATCTTAGGTTTACAAGATACTTGTTAAAAATCATCTAGATGAGAGCTGGGTGGTTTTTAGAAGATACACCGACTTTTCACGCCTGAATGACAAGGTTTGTAACTTTTTTTTATTATTGTTCTTAAATAGAAAAATTATGTTAAAGTAGTACTGAAGACATAAACGTTATTGTAAAAATAAAGATGAAATATTTCTGCATATGTGCATACACTCAAACCTGTACATCTCACCTGCAAAGTATTTGTTTCACCCTAACTGAATAGCTGGCATATGAAATGCCTGGCTAAGTGTAAAAAAAAATCCCAAAATTGAAACTTTGTTTTTCAGCTACACTCATGAAGTTTTTTAATGATTTGAACGTTGACAGCTCATTCAGAATGTGTACTGTCTGGTATGTTACTGAACCAAACAAACTGTACAGCTGCATGTACGGTTTGCTGAGTTTAGCTTCCATTAGAGCCAGTGAGTAGCTATTGCTGAGTAAGTATCGTTTGACAGTAGTGTCAGCAACACTTTTACTTTACTGCTGCAACACAATAAATACGCAGCATCAGACTAGGCTGAATATTTGTCCATTATACTAGATGAATAAGGATGGGCAATAAATGCCACCCAGCAGCATTGTCCACCTGCTGGAAGTACATATTTTATAAATCAGATGTTCTAAAGTTTTTTACCGTAGATTTTCAAAATGATTCTACTGATTAAAGATAAATTGTTCTCTTGCAAATGATTAGGACATAATTAGGAAGGTAATTGTAATGTTGTCATCCATTGCAAGGGGAACGAAATGTAAAAGCAGAGAAGTTTTGCTACAGTTGTCCAGGATGTTGCTGAGATTACATCTGGAGTAGTGTGCAGTTTTGGCCTCCTCATGAAAGGATATAAAAGCAGTAGGAACAGTTTGAAGACAATTCACTAGACTGATTTTCTTTTTTATGAGGAAAAGTTAGATGGATGGATGCAGGCCCAAGCTAAGTTTGGAAAAATGAGATGTGATCCTATTAAAACATATAAATCGCCAAAAAGAATTAATAGGATGGACAGTAAGTGGATAATTTTTTTAATTCTTTTACTGGATGTGGGATTTGGTTTTAGGCAAGCATTTACAGTCCATCTCTAATTTCCCTTGACAAGATGGTGGTGAACTGTCTTCTTGAATCACTGTAGTCCATGTGGTAAAGGTTCTGAGTTCTGTTGGGAAGTGAGTCCTAGGATTTTGATCCAACGACAGACTCTCACTAAGGGATAGTTTAAAAATAAGGGCTATTCCATTTAAGATAGAGATGATGAGAATTTCTTGATGTTGTTCGATAAGCCCTCTTTCCCAAGAAGCACTGGAGGCCACTTCATTGACTGTTTTGATGGCTGAGTTAGTTAGATCCTTGACTACCTAGGGAGTCAAAGGGTATGGGTTATAGACAGGATAGTGGAGTTGAGATTACAGTTGGTTCAGACATGATTTTATCAGTTGGTAGAACTGGCTCAAAGGACCAAATGGCCTACTTATAATTCATATTTTTATATAAATGGCTCCTTTTTGACATGAATTGATTACATTTTCATTTTTATTAAGTGATATGATCTTACTTTGGCTGTGGCATGGTCAATGCACTTATCCTGCACAGTTGTAGGCACCTTGAAGAAACCCACGCAGACATGGGGAGAACGTGCAAATTCCATAAAGACAGTCACTCAAAACCAGAATTGAATCTGGATCCCTAATCCTGAGAGACAACAATGCTTGCCAAGGTGCTGTTCTACAAAAAAATTATTAAGGCTGACGTACTAGCAAGGATATGTTGCTGCCAAGGAAATTCCATTTTAACCAATAAAGCAAAAAATAACATTCTTCAAATTTTTCCAGTTAAAGGAGATGTTTCCTGGTTTTCGTCTGGCACTTCCTCCCAAACGTTGGTTCAAGGACAATTATGACCCTAACTTTCTAGAAGACAGACAACTAGGACTGCAGGCATTTCTGCAAAATCTTGTAGCGCACAAAGATATTGCTAACAGGTATGTAAGCTTTCCAGGCATCATGCCTAATGTGCATAGTTTGTCCTACATCACAACAGTGACTATAGATTACAAAAGTACTTTGCGAATTATATTTATATTGGTTATGTTTTAAGTAAGCATTTTACTGAATTATCAGGAAATTAATTTATTTGTATTTAACTCCAGGAAAACTAATTGTTGAGAAGTCCAATTTTAATTAAGCAACTGAAGATGTTTTCCTGCAGGGGTCCTTTTTTTTTTTTGAAAAAGATGTCAAAAATATTCTGCAGACTCGTAGAATATTTTGAAGGGAACACTAGTTTCCTTAAATGTTGGGCTATGAATGTGAATATTTGCTCTGTGAAAGCATGGTAATTAAAAAGTGAGTTCAATTTCTTTGGAATTTCATGAATAATAAGACGTACATGGCATATTGTGTTGTTATAAATCCAGTGTTAATGCCATTTGTAGCACCATAATTGTTGATTCAATTCTAACAGTGGCTGCCATTTTAATTTGAGTTTTTGTTTGGTTATAGCATTTTTGTCTTTTGTGACGAAATTGTGGGAATCTTAAGATAAAGACAAAATACTGCAAATGCTGGAATTTGAAACAAAAACAGAAAATGCTAGAAAATCTTAGCAGGTCTGACAGCATCTGTGGAGAAGGAATATAATAGTTTTGAGTCTGAATGATCCTGTCAGACCTGCTGAGATTTTCCAGCATTTTCTGTTTTGGCTGTGGCAACCTTGGTTTTCTTTCAGCCCTGAGGTTATTTCAGGCCCAGTTGTAAGAGATGGATGCACCTTACTTTTGCATTCCGTACTTGCCAATGAAAAGTTATGGGACTGGATATCATCATGCTTTGCAATTAATTAATATTGACACTAAGCTGCTAAATAGTTTTAAGTAGATCTATATATTTTCTATTTTCCATGGAATTTCTTAACTGTTCATGATATTCTAAACAAGTAGAAATTTTAATATATATTATCATGAGTTCTTATTGACATATCAGAAATATAGATGAAGCTCAGAATGAAAAAAAGTTGGTGCTGAGAAAGCATCATTGTCGAGATTGAAATGGAGAATATCAAGCAGGGAAACTAGCAATGCTGAGTGAAAATGTAAATAATCATTTTTAACAAAACAGAATTTAAGAGGAATCCATTTGAAGAAATTGAGCCCACAGTAATACTTTTGAGGTTACTATTCCTTTTAAATGAATTTTGGTGTCCAATTTCTCTATACTAAATGTCTGGAACTTCTTGGAAACTGATCTGCAACAAAATCCATCTTCTCAAAGTTAACTTGTCTTTTCAGCACTTCAGTGAGAGAGTTTTTATGTCTGGATGATCCGCCAGGCCCCTTTGACAGCCTGGAAGAGAGCAGGGTAAGTTTTTACTTTCATTTTACTGCTTAGAAAATTAATACAGCAAAAGAACAAATAGTTATATGCACAGTAGCCTCATTGTTTTTGTGGATGTTGAAACATTTGCTGAAGAAAGCAGGAATGCAAGGCATGGGTGAAGTTAATTAATGCAATTTAATGTTCAATATGTCTACACAAGATGACCTTTCTATGTTGTTGAACATACTATTTTTTTCAGATGTTGTTCGACATAATTGAGCCTGGACCAGTAGTTAATCTTTTATTTGCAATTCCACTTAACATTTTGTAGATGCTGTATGAGCTGGATGAATATAATGCATTTGTGTTTTGGAAGAATAATCTTTACTTTATATCTCTAAATCTATCTTTCCATGCATGATCCTCTTTATTGTTGTCAGAGAATTGTTGCAACTCAGAGCTGATTGTTTTCTGGTGCTAACTTGTGTTGATTTTGACTTGCGTTTTGTATCTAAAAGTTGGGATAGATTCTTGGTCTTAATTTTCAAAATTTTAAACAATTCGGAACTTCACAATTGCAATTTTGTCCTTTATGCCATTTTCTATATTTGAAGGAATGTAAAACTAATTTACTCAAGAATTTGAAGAATGCTCACTTAGATTCAGCATGACCTTTAATTTTGTCAATTTGGTATTTCCGATCACGTTATCTACATCTTCCTGTTACTACAAAGGATACCGCTTCATTGCCATATCCTTGAAAGTATATGCGGCCTAATTGAGTTAACAGTTTCTAGGGATGCTGTGTGCTAGATAAGCATGAGAATGTCATAATGTTGCAATTAAGTAGTGCCACACTTTCTGATCTCTTCCCATGTTTATAAAACTCTGAGGTATGTAGCATTTCTTCAGTTTATTTGTGTTAAAGTAGGTTTTCTTTGCTTCTTAAATACTTCATTGTTAAAGTTTGGAAATGTTCTCCAACCAAGCATATGGAAGAAATTTGTACTCTTTAGGCTGAATGCTAAAACTAACAATTCTCTGCTCCTTAGGTAGCCATACAGAGAGTACATAAAGCAAATAAAACCACCAAGCAAGGATATACAGCATAGATTGGAATGCTTGCATTTAACAATTTCCTGAGAAACCAAAGAGAATATAGCATTCTTTGCTTTTCTTCACCACCATGGTTTTCATGCTGAGAAAGGATGACTATTCTGTCTTTGCTGAACGTGTAAGATATGATCATATCTGTAATTGGATGAGCCAGTACAGCACTGAATTTGGGAAATCAGTTCATCTGTTTTACTTCTGTCTATTGATGGGAAAAAATGATTCGACACAAATGGATGGGGGATAAAAATAATTAAATAGTTTTTATTTCATGACTTCTAACATCCCAAATCACTTCGTAGGTTAATGAAAAACTTTTGAAATGGTTACTGTTGTACTTTGGGAAACATGGTAGCCAGTTTGTACAGCTAGGTCCCACACAGTTATTGTCAATTTTTCTTTGAAATAATGCTACACGATCTTCCACGTTCATCTGAGAGGCAGACAGAACTCGATTGCATCTGAAATAATAGAACTCGTGTTCACTGACCTACATTGTCTTCAGCTCAGAAACGTCTTGGATGTTAAAATTCTAATCAAAACAAAATACTGTGGATGCTGGAAAACTGAAATACAAACAGAAAATGCTGGATAAACTCAGCCAGGTCTTGCAGCATTTGTGGAGAGAGAAACACAATTAATATTTTGAGTCCACAGAACAAAATTTTAACCTATTTTCAAGTCCCATCAAGGCTTTGACCCTCCCGACCTCTGATTTCCTTCAGTACTATATTTCTCTACTTCTGACCTCCAGCATATCTCTGATTTTCGTCATTCCACCATCAGCATTCAGTACATTCAGCTGCTTAGTTCATAAACTCACATTCTTTCCCTAAAACCCTCTTCTGTTAAGATGCTGCTTAAATCCAATTCCTTCCTTGACTTGAATGCAAAGTCTTCTAACTGCAACAAGATTGCTACCACTGATCCACTTCCAGTCTTAAAATTGACCAAGTCAGAAAGGTTCAGTGAGACCATAGGATTTTTGGATTGTATATCACACACCATCTTGATTTTTTTATTTGCTCATGTCTTACTCCATTCCCTTTACTTGTGAACAACTGCGCATCTTTCTGCATTATACTGAATTTGCCAAATCATTTAATCAATATCTACATTTCTTTGCAGACACTTGGTATTCTTCTGGCAACTTTCTTTCCAATCTATCTTCATATTGTCAGAAAATGTAGTTACAATAGTCATTCCTTTTCATCCAAGTCAATAATATCGTTCAAGCAGCTGCACTAATCCCTGTTCTATTCCACTAGCTACAGATAATTATTGCCATCTGAAAAAAGATTAATTTTGAAAAAAGATTAGTTTTGTCTATAACCAATTCTTTATTCATGCTAGCATATCCCCATTTGCTCTTGAATAGTAACCTTTTATATCACAGATTAATGGATATCATTTAGAAATCTAAATTCAATGTTTTCTGCTTCATTATCTACTGTGTTTATTACATCCTCAAAGAACTTAAATTTGGCAACACAAGATCCCTTTCAAAAACCATGTTGACTCTGTATAAGGTGGCAAGTGGTTAGCACTGCTGTCTCACAGCGCTGGGTGCCCAGGTTCAATTCTGGCCTAGGATCACTGCTGTGTGGAGTTTGCATATTCTCTCTGTCTGTGAGGATTTCATCCGGAATGCCGGTTTCATCCCACACTCCAAAGGTGTGTGGGTTAAGTTAATTCACCATGCTAAATTGAGGGGAATTAGCTTATGAGGAGAGATTGAGTAGACTGAGCCTGTACACATTGGAGTTTAGAAGGTTGAGGGGAGATCTTTAGAAACATATAATGAAGAGGCTAGACAGGGTAGAAGCAGTGAGGTTATTTCCACTTACAATGGAAACAAGAACTAGGGGGCATACTCTCAAAATATGGGAGAGTCAATTTAGAACAGAGTTGAGGAGGAACTTCTTTTCCAAGACGGTGGTGAATCTTTGGAATTTCCTGCCCAATGAAACAGCAGAGACTACCTTGTTAAATGTGTTTAAATCACAAATAGATTTTTAACCAATAAGGAAATGAAGAGTTATGGGGAGCGGACGGATAAGTGGAATTGAACCCAGTATCAGATCAGCCATGATCTTATTGAATGGCGGAGCAGACTCAAGGGGCTAGATGGCCTACTCCTCTTTTTTTCTTATGTTCTTTCTGTCTCCTTTCTTTCTTAAATATTATTTGTAGCTTTCCAATCTGCTGAGACTTTTCCAGTATTAGAATCAGATGAGGTAGAATGGCTTCCTTTTCTTTCCCCATTCCTGGTTTGTCCAGAACAAGGTTTTTTAAAGGGTATTTGTCATTTCATTGTATGTTTAACTGTTTACCTGCTGCAATCGTGAAACTCACAACACAAGTTTTTTTTCTTGCATTTTAACGGAGAACAGCTTTTATTGTATTTAACTCAGTCTAATTCAAATAACAAAATAGGCTTTTGCACGCACATGTACTCAATAAGTTAGAATAGGGAAGGATAGATTAGGCAAGTTAGAGTCCAGTAAAAATTAAATAGTTTATGGTTGGTATAAACCAGGTGGATGCTGGATGATCCAGGTCATATGTCGTATGTCAGGAGTGTGGGACTTCTCCCTAGAGTGCGTGCAGACATACAGCATTTAAGAGCAGCTCAGGATTAACAATAATCCTTTATTGTTCTAAGTCATTGGTTACATGTCATTGCGACCCAATACGTCTGCATTATGTTAGGAGTTGGCAAATTGGAACATGGATTTTGTCACAACATCCTGCTCTTATTCTACAAAAACATCAGGGACAAAATTTGAAAAAATAGGGATGACTGTAATGCCAATCTATCAGATAAATCCAAGAAGATACAAGCATACACTTAGCTGTCCCTGAGGCCATTGAAAAATGTAAGTTTTTTTTGTTTTTCAAACAGAAGGCAAAGGACAATCCCAAAGCGTCAGTAAAAAAAAAAAAATATTGGAGACACAAATTCAAAACTATCAAACAAAAATAGGATGAATTAGTTCATTCCAACATTGTGACTTAAAATTCTAACCAAAAATATGTATTTGGCACCCTCACTAACAAGCTTGCATTGTGTGTGGGGTCTGTTGTGATGTTGTGCACAAGCAGCTTCTTTGTGAAAAAATCTAATATTGCAATCAACCATCAGCATCTGTATGCTGAATGCGCAGTCAGAAAGAACCAACAAAGAATTACGGTGGCGGGAAACAAATGCTTTCACAGTATAGGGCAAGTCCTGTCCCAACTGTGGCAGCCAAAACTCTGGTACTTAGTAAATGTTGCAACAAATGTGGCACATAGAATCGTTTTGCAAAATGCTGCAGATCTAAACTACAGCAATCTGACTATGCCACCAGCCCAATTGCAGCCAGTCAATTCTCCAAGATTTGGAACAAAATGCAACATACTGCCCAGGCAATTGGTAGGGGAAATGGACCCATATGCTGCGCCAGATCCAAATACTGAGGGACCTTGTGGTATATAGCAGTCAAACTATCTGCACAGAAGATGTGGCTACTCTCCTTTGTACTCTGGGGAGCTTTCAGTTTCATATCACTGATCAAAATATAAAACTACTGTTGGATCTTTGGGACAACATCACACTGTGGCTAATCTACCTTGGTCCAAATGTACACACTAGATTCCAGAAGTGACAGGATATAAAGATCTAATCAACTGCAACCTCATTGGGAAGCCACCTGTAATGCACTGAGACTAGATGACTCTGCACTGTTAGCAGTCTTTTCTCCAAAGACTATCCATGGCTATTAAACAGAAGGTAGTCGATGAACTGGACCAACACTGGGTGCCATAGCCCCTCAGATGAGGTCAAAAATGGGTTTCAGCAATAGTGGCTTTATGAAAGAAAGATGGCACAGTCAGATTTGCATTGGCACAGCTAAGATTTGAATTGGCTCAGTCCATCTGAACAAGTCACTGCACAGATCTCATCACCCTATGAAGATGGTTGAACAGGTTATAGTTGACATGTCCGTGCTTGAATCTTTCAGCATCTTGAATGTGAAATGTAGGTTCTGGCAAATCCCATTGAAAGAAGAATCATAAACATACTATAATCATACCTCTGATAGGCAGGTACTGTTTTTACTTTCTGCGTGCCCTATTAGATCTCTGTTGGCAGTGAGATTTTCCAGCAGTGCATGGAGCAACTCTTTACAGGACAGCCCTGTGAAGTTAGTGATATCTTGGTCTGGGGTCATACAGTGCAAGAACACAATGCTTGTTTGTGTTGAATCCTCAACAGAATTAGAACCGTACACTTAAACTTCAACACTTAAGTGCAGATTTTGGGTCAGCTAGATTCCCTACATGGATCACTTACTCACAGCTAATGGTGTGAAGCCAGACCCAGAGAAGACGATGGCTCTATGACAGATGTCCATTCCTGAGGACAAGTATGCTTTGCAGCAATTCCTTGGTACAATGAATTATACTTCCAGCTCATTCCTTGCTACAATGAGGTCACAGGACCCCATCGTAAGCCCCTCCACCAAGGTGCCAAATGATGCTGGCAGGAGCACAAACTCAAGCAAGAACTTAACCCCTTTGGTGCTACAATATGTTTGAGCACCTATACTCCATCTGCAGGTGTCTCCTAGCACAGACTTGGTGCAGTCTGCAACCAGAATGGCAGAACAGTAGCCTTTGCATCATAGGGCACTCACTGACACTGAGACTCAATACTCAGATTGGGAAGGAATTGCTTGCTGTAGCTTTTGCCAGACAGAAATTGCATGATTTCATATATGGTAAGTGTTGAAACTGATCATCAGCCACTCATAACTGAGAAGCCTCTTCACACTCTGTCTGCATGATTGGAATGCATGATCCTCAAGCTGCAATGTTGCAGCCTCAGTGTCATCTACTAATGCAGTAAGAAGCTGTTGGAAGTTGGCAGGATGGCTGAGTGGTTTACAGCGCCAGGCTCAAGGGGAGTGATTCCTTGCTTTATGTACGCCTGGTGAATTCTGGTCCCTTTCTAGGGATGTGGGTTCAAATCCCAGTCCTGACATTTCTGTTGCAAGTGGCACAGTGGTTAGCACTACTGCCTCTCAACACCAGAGACCTGGGTTTGATTTCAGCTTGGGTCACTATGCAAAGTTTGCAGTTTCTTCCCATGATTGTCTGGGTTTCCTCCGGGTGTTCTGGTTTCTTCTCACAGTCTGAAAGTCGTGCTGGTTAGGTGCATTGCCCATGCTATGTTCTCCCTCGGTGTACCTGAACAGCCGCCAGAGTGTAGTGACTGGGAGATTTTCACAGTAATTTCATTACAATGTTAATATAAGCCTACTTGTGACACTAATAATAACATTACTTCATCTGGCTGATGCCCCTCCCGGAGCATTTCCGTCTACCACTGATAAGACAAGTCACGAGGGGGACATCATCATGACTGTGGAGGTGTTTTCCTCTTGTTGAATCCAAGAACTCAAATGCCCTATAGGCAGATCTCATATGCAGACAACTTCACAACGTCGACATGAAAGACTGGTTCCAGTCCTGAAGGGAACTTCTGCATGAGCTGCATACATTTTCCTCCATGAGAGATGAACTAACTATGTAAGCTGATCCATGCTTCTGCAGAAGTAATATGCCTAGCCATTCCACTAAGAGCACACGACTGGAAGGATAGAGCAAAGGCACCTATACTGCCCCCGGAGAGAGAAGTATCCAGTATACCATGTAATGTTACATCAAACCAAAACGCCACTGCAATAACATGAGGTCCCAGATCTTCTGTGATCATTCAAGGCGGCTGATATCTTCCAATGGAATGTAAACAACACTTGGTCCTAGTTGACTCGTACTCTGGTAGGTTTGAAATCAACCATCTGGTCATGAAGGGCAACGCGATCAAACGCCAGAGACAGTTGCCAAATGCTGCATGCCTCAGAAGATAATGATGGGCAGTGTACACCAGTTCATCTCTAGCGCATTCAGGGACTTGGCACACACGTGGAACTTTGAGCATATCACACATAGTCCTCTGTATGCACAGCCCCAATGGTTTGCAGAACAGGTGATATATTCAGCCAAGCACCTACTTGAGAAGTGTGCCTGAGACCCTGGCACACTTCCTGGCTGGTATCTAGGAAAGAGAGAGGTTATTAATATGGGTGTAATTGCTTTAGAAGCTGGCTCACCTAACCTGTTAAATTTTTCCATCATTTTTATCTGCAAATTGATGTCTTATTGTACTTTTGCAATGTATTTATAACATAGTTATGATTATTTAAGGCATCATTTCACATATATTTCTATGCTGCCATGACAGAGTCTATTTTCATCAGCATCGCCCTGTTCTCCAGATGCACCAAGACCACAGTCCCATTGCTAGGGTCCTCTTACAACTGACCAGCAAAACCAAATGAGCAGTGCCTTCATGAAGGGTTACCTAAGGAGAAAAAGATTATGATCAAAAGACAGTGGGTGATCTTATTAAAAGAAATTCTATGTGCCAAAGAAGCATGTACACTGGAGAGAATTGCACCCTTTGGGTGATTGAATGGCACTGAGATAAAAAGAGAGCCCAAATGAGATTCTTGCCAGCACAGGGAGAGGCAGGGATAAGGGGTGCAGGGGGCACTATTCACACCAGGATGCTAGTTGCTGAGCTCCAGGGACACCATTATGCAGGCATCCTGATCTCCCAATGCAGAGTGTACACAATGACTAGGAAATCTGTCACTACCCACACCTGATATTTTTTAAATAATAGCAAAATGATTTAAGATGTTGGAACTACCCCTGGCTGGTATCTAAGAAAGAGAGAGTTATTAATGTGGGTGTAATTGCTTTAGGAGCTGGCTGACCTAACCTGTTAAATTTTTCCATCATTTTTATCTGCAAATTGATGTCTTATTGTACTTTTGAAAGTTGCAATATATTTATAACATAGTTATGATTATTTAAGGCATCATTTCATAATCACTTTATATTGAATAATTTGGCTTAATGGAAGAACCAGCATTTTACATTTAGTTATGGTTTTCCATCCAGGCTTTCTGTGAAACATTGGAAGAAACTAACTACAGACTGCAGAAAGAACTTTCTGAAAAACAGAAGGAAATTGAGGCTTTGAAGAAATTACTAGAAGAAAAGCATCTTCATATAGACGTTTTAGAGAATAGAATCAGGTATTTGGCGATACAATTTATTTGTGGAGTTTCTTTTGATTCACTAAAATGAATGCCCTAAGTGTAATGTTGCTTAATCAATGACTTGAGTTGTAACAGTTCATCCATTCCAATGGCAGTTACCATAAAGTTGTTCTGTGAGTTAAATTATTTAATTGCTGGCTCCCTTTGAAATAGTCAGATGACTGCTGTCGTTGGGACATGATGTTTGAGATAAAATCTAATCAGCCAATAGACTGATCTCTGGCCAGCTAGATTAGAAAGAAAATATGGGGACAATTGCAATTCTTGGTCAGTTCCAACACTAGTTAAGAGGCTTTTGTGACACTTTTTTGGAGCATTATTCACGTGGCCTCTTGATTGAAAGATTATTCAAAAAGCTTGCCCAAGAATTACAAAAACAAGCTTTATAATTAATTTTGGTAGGGCTATCACCTGGAATACTTTTTAATAATTTTATTGATTTTCAAAAAGGTAAGGAGCAGACAAACATAGTACAAACAGTACAATGACACAGCTCCCCCTCGCTCCATGAACAAATAAAAACTGTGCAAAACTGGAAAAAACACAATTTAAATTAACAATCAACAGTGTTATGATTCGTGAGATGTGAAAATACTTCGGAATACTTCACTGGACCATTCAACCTACTAATATTCCATGTAATTAGCCTGATTGAAAGCCCCTTGCCACCTGAGCTAGTCATATGATGCTGTCATTCCCTATAGCCAGAGTATGGTGCAAAATGAGAAATAGGTCCACAGATCCACATTCAACAGGTCCACCTTCAATAATCCTGAGTGTAAACAACAGTGACCAGGTATTTAAAAAGTCATAATTTCAAGTCCTTAGTCCCATAAAATCTACTGAGGATTACCCAGTCAAGAATTTAGTATGCGCCACTGAAGGAAAGAAGCTGCCTTCTATGCAGAAAGATTATTTCTGCACAGCAAATGAAAAGTAACTTGGAAAAAAATCATCAGGAGAAGTGCCATGTATGCTTCCTCCATATTCCTCAGAAGTTGCTGGAATACTTTTCGTAGCAAACTAATAACTAATAGATATTACGAAAGCTAAGAGTTTTGTCAGACACAAGGTAATTCTGGGTTGTTGGAAAACTATCAGCAATGCTTTGGACATAGCAGTAGGAAATTGTCCACTGAAGTGCCAGATAATGTAACTGCTTATTTGTGAAATGTAAACTATGCTGGTCTGTGTATAAAGAACGTTATACTGCAGTCGACAGTCTAATTGTTTTCCTGATATTGCATTGTGTGAACTTTATTTCAGACTTGAATGTGTGTGCTGTTTCTGCTTCCTGGATATTCTTTCCTGCCTATCCCTATCTGCAACTTTCCTGATATCAGCCATTGAATGTCATATAGGTTGTTCAACCATAAATGTTACCATAACCTAACATGTCCTCATGTAGCATTGTCACAGCGGAGCAAACCTCTCTGGCAGCAATGTAAAGAACATTTGATAAGTTTCTGTTGGGAGTTTTAAGATTGCCGATTCTTTTTGCAAGTACTCTTTTTTTCTCTTGACACTAAGATTGTAATTGAGCCATAGAATGTGGCTTTATCACAGTATGAATGTGTGTTGTACAATTTTGTGTTAAAATGTGGCTTTGCATTCTTGGACTGTTTTGTAGGGAAATATCCTTGGAGCAAGAGAAAACACGTAGACCGTCTGGACAAGAGAGTGAATGTAGTGGAGAAGTTGAGTCTTCTGCAGTAGAAGCTGACCAAGCTGTAATAGAGGATAATAGGTAGATTTGAAATCTCAGACTAAATCATGGGGGATAATGTGCAATTTTTTAAGGACTATAATAAACACATCTCCAATTTACTTACCAATATATTTATTATCTAATGAGAACTGCATCTGGAGTCTGTTCTAGCTTCAATTACTTTATTTTATCTGTTAGCTTTCTTCTTGAATGCACAAGAACACAAATAAAAGCAGGAATAGACAGTTCTATCCCTCAAGCCTGCTATGCCATTTAAGATTGATCTGATTGTCACTTCAGCTCCAGCTACTGTTTGCGCCTCCCGTAAGACTTAACCTGTCTGTCCATAAAAAAATCTCAGCCTTGAATGTATTCAATGACCCAACCTCTTTCTGTCTAGGAAAAAGAATTCCAAATTCTATTAACCTTTTGAACAAAAAACACAAAGTGGTACACATTTGTGTATCTTATATCTGAATGGTAGAAAGGGCCAAGGAGCTACATGTTCTATTCATTTTAAATGTTTGCAGGTCTCTCTTCAGTAATTATTTTATTTCTGTACAGTTCTAATGACATCTACCTTTTTCCAATGAAGACCATTACAAATTATTAATTTTGTATGCCTCATCAGTTATTTATCTACTTTTGAGGGATTCATTTTCTTTGCCATCTTTCTTGGTTTATTTTGCTGTTATAATTAATACCCAGTAAGAATTTAGCAACACCAATTTATAATCCAACCGATTTATTTGATAGTAAAAACGCGAGCTTTCGACTCGGAGTCGAAAGCTCGCGTTTTTACTATCAAATAAATCGGTTGGATTATAAATTGGTGTTGCTAAATTCTTACTGAGTTCTTACCACCCCAATCCAACGCCGGCATCTGTACATCATAATTAATACCAGCAGCAAAGTTTTCTTTTATGCTCCAGGAAAATGATAAACAACAAATGCAATGCATTTTGTTCCATTTTCTAACTCTGCACCTGTTTATGCCCACTTCCTTTGATCTTCCCTTTTATTTGTATTCTCCCTGTGTTAAATCTGACCATAAAAACCTTTGTAGACCCCATAGTGCATCAGGATGGAAATATCCTAATTGCTGTTTGTGGGTATAGGTCCTGTAATCTATTTGAGTGAGTTATGCTGTTGATCAGCCAATTTCTCCTTTTTTAGTGTCTAAAGATTAGTCTTGCTTAAATCAAGAATCTTTTATTGTGACATCTCTCACTCCTTTAAGTTCAAGCAAAATTCAGCATCTTATCATTGTTGATGCTTCTCGATACCAGATTGTCTTGTCTGTTTATTCTGGTTTCTGACCCAATACTACCATTTGTGGATTGAAACTTTTCTGCTTTATAAAACTGCATTAATGTATGTAATAATTCTAATTACTTTCAATTTTTATTCCACAACAAACATTTTTTGTTCTTATAGGCTTGCTAATCTGTGTGACTACCTTAGCATAGTTTCTAATGCACGTAATCTGAATCTGACAGATTTAAATATTTAACGTGCTTAGTAATATTAATCAAGACCATAAAGGCAAAGAGAGAAAATAAAATGTCACCATAATGGAGCAGCTACTTTTCTGGCCTATTTCTGTATGTGACTGTTCATAAAGCAATTTGAATCTCCTGAGGGTGCAAATGATGCCATATTAATGCCACTCCTGTCTTTCTTTCTTGAAGGTCTGCTGGAAAAGCACCCTTGAAATTGAAAAGTATTATATGGGGACTAATTTAAGATAGCTTTGGTGTGTGGTCTAAGTGGATAGATGAAAAGATAAATCTGGAGTCCCTATAAATGCCTGTATAAATGGGGAATAGCATTAGTGAGCCTCAGGACTCCCAACTTGCACTTATTTATTTATACCACTACGTCAGTCTGGATTTTTATTTAATTCTCTTGCTCAATTGTGTAATGGGTGATGTCAATTTTATTTAAATGAAAATAAAATATAATTGCAAGATGTTTAATTTTTTATTACTTTATTTATTTTAGTTCTGGAATGGAGTCTGATAAAGAACAAGGTACAGCCTCCTGGGACAGTCCTGTAACTGAAACACCTTTGTTTGTGGAAGAAGCCCAAGCTGTAGGAGAAGACTGATGGAACAGTTTGTTAATGCTGATAATTATTCTTGGTAATAAATTGCAATAGCTGTAGCTGGAATACAGCTCAAAGCTATGAATCAGTATGGTTTTGACAATTTGTGTATGTTTTTACGATTCATCATTCCTGAAGTAACCAAGGAAATTGCTCTTCCTATAAGTAAATATTTCAGTATATTTTTGCTTGATGCAATAAAGTAGATTTTATTCAGCTTTACTAAGCTCTGAATTTTGCAAATTTGTGCTCTTAATTGTAGGTCCAAATTACCACTATGCAAACAAATCGAGCTATTGATTCTATGGTGAAGCCATTCAGTTTTATTGGTACAATATCTTTTTCTGTAAGCTGCTCTCAATTTCCATCGAAAAATACATACATGAAAAATTTGGCTAAAATGCATTACTGGTAAATTCAAGCATGATGTGGCCATTTCACTAACCAAGCTGTATTTGCCTAGTGTCACAAAAGCCAATTTTTTTCCTGTCATTAATTAAACTGAACTTTAAATATTCCACATGATGTTTACTTTTGAATGTCATTCGGTTTCTCCAAAACAGAATTAATGGCTTGAATAGGCATCATTGCAGCTTGGACGAAAGCAATTGAGCTTTGTTTAAGATGCATAAATTTGTTTAATCTAAGGGGCACAAAGACAGCACTTAATCTCATTTAGTTCTGTTCTCAAAATTTGTTAGAAATTTTTGTTTAGATCAGAAGCAAAAATATACCTGTTAATTTTGTCATAAAATGCTTACAAACTAAGTGATAATTTCAATGAGGTCTTTGATTTTGGCTGGTCAGTAGTGCATGACAGTAATTTACAGTTTACTATCAGCTGTGACTAGAAAGAAAACACAAGTTTGTTCACGAGATTGTGGAATAGACCATGCATTTGAATTTTTGTCAAGTTTCATTGGCAAAGGATGTTTTAGTTTTTGAAATGCTTTTTTTTACTTATTACAATCAAATTGTGATGTTGGTTCATCAAAATTACATGTCTTGATTGCTCCAAGTGCCTTGTTTTTCTAGATTTGCAAAAGGTGTAACATGTCAGTTTTTACTTCATCAATATCTGTTACTGAGAGTTTGTGGCAAGTGGGTTATGAAGTTTGAATAACAGAATTTTGAATATTTATTCCAAAACTGCCTGATTTCATATTTGGAATCTATTAATTTATGCTAGTAATTCAGATTGAGATATATTGCCCTAAAGAAGATATTTAACAGATCAGATGCTTTAACTTTCCACTAGAAGCCTTGCATAGGCGTTTTGTCATATATAAGTATGCATTATGTGTGCTGTGCCAAATTTATGGAGGGTTTATGCATGATTTAAATTGTAGCATATTATCATGGCTCTACTCCACCACACTAAGAACTTTTGCATAGAAACAAATGCAATTTACTGAAATGGGGAATATATTGGTTTTAATTTGCATGGTTTCATTTGTGGAAAAATGTTTTTTTTAATAAAGTTTTTTTCCTCATTTGTCATTTAGAACTGTATTTTTCTTGACATTTTATGCTAAAAGCAATGATTTGGATTGTGTAATTTGTGTATTTTCTTCTAGATACGATCATCAGCTGACAGGGCTGCAACCCATTGCCATGATAAATGATCATTTAACCTTCATCCACTTTACGACTATTATGAAGTTTTTCTAACTTGGTAAAAATATTTCACACTTCTGTACAGAGTAGTTTTGAAAATTTGTTGGGCACAAGGCTGACTGCCAATGTAAGGCTATATGTATCCTACTGATTAAAATGTAGTCTACAAAGCCATGGTTGGCTTTATGCTTTAAAAATAACACAAAAATCTTAGTTAGGAAGGAGGTAGTCCCTAATGTATAGAGATGTAGCCAGGTTTATTCTATGAAAAAGCAAAGACAATAGGAGGACACCATTTGGCATTTGAGCCTGCTCTGCCATTTATTGTGATTATGGCTGATCATCTAACTCAGTAGCCTGATCCCATCTTCCCCTCCTATTCTTTGCTCCCCTATGCTTCAAGTGCTATATATTGGAAATATTCAGTGCTTTGGCTGCAACTATTTTTCTGTGAAAGAGAATTCCATAGCCGACTATCTGGATGAAGAAATTTCTCTTCATTTCTATCCTAAACAATCTGTTATCATCAAAATGTCGTCCCTGGTTCTGGACACATTATTGAGTCCTGTTAGAATTTTATGGGCTTCTATGAGATTTCCCCTTTAACTCCAGTGAAAACAATTCTAATCAACTCAGTCTCTCTTCATATGTCAGTCTGCTATCCCAGGAATGAGTTTGGTAAACTTTTCTGCATTCCCTCTAGAGCAAGAACATTCTCCCTCAGAATAGAGTGGTTCATTTCAACAGGATTTAGTATAGCTCCTCAGTTGTGGGGAGGTGAAGGGGGACAGTTGAAGGGTGGGGTGCCCCTTGGGTATTGTCACCTTAGCAATACCAGCCTGGGACCCTGGCACTATCCAAAGAACAAAATGCCAATGACTGGGGGCACCTTTGTACTGCCCACCAGGCAACAGGCAGTGCCACAGCAGTAGGGCCTCCAGGAGGGAAAATCATCAGTGGAGGTTGAGGGGGCTGGTTGCCATTCTACATTTGGACTGATTGATAGAGGGAGGTCAGAGATTGCAGCTGGACATTGAGACTGGCCTGGGCATGTTCAGGGGGGCCAGTGATTTATGGTGGTTGCAAGGCTCACCAGATTGAGCTGGCCAGAGATTGAGAGGCTGACTGCATGCGCAATAGCCCGCACAATGATCTTGGTGCTGACAAATCATGTGTAGTGGTCCATGTGCCACTGTGCTGCTAGTCTCTTCAGCAGAAATAGGCTCTACTCTGATTTTTAGTGTGATTCACAATGAGGCAGTGTACAAAATGGGAGATTGTTTTGAAAGTACTACTGAAAAAAAGTGGAATAAATTCTGCAGTTTTTTGTGAATTTGACACTTCAGCTAGTTCCTTCATCTAAATCGTTATGTAGTAAATAGTTGAGTCCCAGTACTGATCCCTGCAGTATCCTTCTGTCACTGCTTGCTATTTGGAAAAAAGACTTGTTTATCCCTACTCCTTCCTGTTTGCCAACCCATTTAACTATCTGCAGACCCATGTGCTTTAATTTTATATGCTAATCTCTTACGTTGGATTTTGTGAAAAGTTTTCTAAAAATTCAAATAAATCATTCATTAGCTCCCCCTCATCTCTAAACAGCACAGTAAGTGAGGTTTTTTCCTAACCCAGGCAAGTCATGGGGGTTACAGATAGTGTGACATGAAGCCAAGACCCCCATGACTTGACTGGGTTAGCAAAAAACCTCACTGTGTTATCTGGAGACAATACACATCTCTAATCTGTGCTCAGTACTCCTTCCACTCACATTGTTAGCCACTTTAAGACTTGAATAGCGGGTTAGGTGTAAAGATTCACATTCTAATCAGTAATCTGTAAACTGTCTGGAGACCAGAACACCTCATTCACCTGACAAAGGCCATAGAGCCAAAAGCTTGCGAGTTTACTATCAAATAAATAGGTTGGATTTAAAACTGGTGTAGTCAGACTTCTTACTGTGTTTACCCCAATCCAACACCAGCATCTCTACATTATTCCTATTACCAAGCCAGTTACTTATCCATTTAGCTACCTGTCCTTTTATCCCATTAGCCTTGACCTTTTCAACTAACCTCCTGAGGGACTTTGTCAAACACCTTACTGAAATCTATATAGACAACATCAAGAGCTCGCTCTTTGACCGTTTTTGTCACCTCCTCAAAAAATTCTACCAGATTCATAAGGCACGACTTCCCCTTAACAAAGCCGTGCTGCATATCCCTAATCAGATCGCAATGCTCTAAGTGCCTATACATCCATCTCTCAGAATTCCCTCCAATAGCTTCCCTACCACTGACGTCAAACTCACCGGTCTATAATTTCAAGGGCTGTCCCTACTACCCTTTTTAAACAATGGTACATCAGCTATTCTCCAGTCCTCTGGGACCTCACCTGTGTCTAAAGAGACAAAGATTTGTGTCAGAGACCCAGCAATTTCACCTCGTGCCTCCCTAAGCAGCCTGGGATAAATGCTATCAAGGCCTGGAGATCTGTCAGTTTTAATGCTATCTAGAAGCTCTAATGCTTCCTCCCTCAGTGTGGATATTTCCCTCAATTGATCTGCAGCTCCCTCAGACAGGACCGGTCAACAAGCCCCTCTCCTTGGTGAATACTGATGCAAAGTATTCATTCAGGATCTCCCATATTCCCTTGGGCTCTAAGCACAGTTCCCCTACTCTGTCCCTAAGGGGTCTGATTTTTCCTCTAACCACCCTTCTATTCCTAGCATAGGAGTAAAAAGTCTTTGGATTTTCCTTAATCCTATCCGCCAAAACCATTTCGTACCCCTTTTTTGCCCTTCTAACTCCCCAGTTTGAGCTCCCTCCTACTCTATCTGTATTCCTCCAACACTCTCTCTGTTCCCAGCTGCTTTGACCTAACATACAATTCTTTCTTCCTAAAAAAAAAAGTCCTCAATAATCTTTAGTAATCCATGGCTGTCTAATCCTCCCTTTCCCATCTATCCTCTTAGCCAGCACGTATCTTTCTTGCAACATTTTCAGTATTCCCTTGAAAGTATCCCACATGCCTAGCATGAACTTACTCTCAAACAACTATTCCCAATCAGTTTCCGTTAAGTTCCTGCCTAATCTGACTGTAGTTAGCCTTCCCCCAGTTCAGCACCCTCTGCCTAGGGCAACAAGCATCCTTTTCCATCTGTATCCTAAAGTAGACAGAACTGTGGTCACTATTAGCCACATGTTCCTGTACTGCATCAACCACCTGCCCTGGCTCATTACTCAGAACTAAATCCAACATAGCCCCCTCTCTAGTCAGGCTAGCCACATACTGCTCCAACAATCCTTCCAGTACACATTTTACAAATTCCTCCCTATCCGAACTCCCAGCTGTAGGTACCTTCCAGTCCACCCCAGGGAGATTGAAATCTCCCACTATAACGACTGTTCTTTCTGCACCTATCCAAAATGTCTTTATATATTCCTTCAACTACCATGGGTGGCCTATAATATACCCCTAACATATAATGCCCCCTTCCTATTCCTCAACTCCACCCTCAGCGATTCCATTCCTAACTCCTCTGTATTGTCCTCCCTCTGCACCGCTGTGATGCTCTCCCTAACTAACACCACCACTCCCCACCTCTTCTGGACCCCCCTCTGTCATGCCTGAAACACTTATACCCAGGAATATTCAGCTGCCACTGCTTCCCTTCCTTTAACCACATCTCTGTCACTGCAACCATATCCAAGTTCCTTGCAAACATTAAGGCCTTAAGTTCATCCATTTTTCCTGTTATGCTCCTCGCATTGAAAAAGACCACTCCAGACCTCCAAGCCCACTCAGAACCTCCTCCTCCCAAGTGTATTTCCTCTCATCCAAGCTTAATCTATCTACCATCTTGCTCTCTACTGAGCTATCAGTCTCATCCGCTCACCCCCCCCCCCTCCATATTAGTTTAAACCCTGCTGAAACACTCCAGCTAACCTCCCAGTTAAGATATTCACACCCTTCCCATTTAAGTGTTCCTGTCCCTTCTAGACAGGTGCCCTTCTTTCACAAATACTTCCCAGTTATCGACAAATATGAAACCCTACACCAATCCTTCAGCCATGCATTCAGCTAAGATACCTCATTTCTCCTGACCCTGCTGTTACCTGGCCCTGGTAGCAGCCCTGAGATCGCCATCCTGGAGGCCCTGCTCTTCAGCCTACCCCCCAACTCCCTGAACTGCCTTCATATATCCTCCCTGCTCTTCCTTCCTACATCCTTCTCTCATGTGAATAATCACATCCGCCTGTGTCCCCTCACCCTTCAAAATGCCATCTACCCTGTCAGAGGCATCTTGCACCCCTGCTCCAAGTAGGCAAACTACCATCCTGGAGCCCTGCCTTCCCCCACCATTATCTCCCTTCTAGCCCCCTTCCTCCCCTCTGAGGTACTCTGGTCCTTCTGCCTTACCTTTTTTACCCCTCTGCCCTCTATTTTGGGGGACTGCCACTGGGGAAGTCTTTGGACTGTTGCCCTTTTTTCGTCTTGCTTACAGTAACCCACCTGTAAGGGTCAGATTCCTCCCCATTAGGCTGAGTCCACCACCTTACTATGCCTCCCTTCCATTATTGCCTCGTTCTCCCTCACTAAAAATACATCTTCCAATTGCTGCTGTATTTGCTTGACCTGAGCCCTCAGACACTGCAGCTCCAAACACTTGATGCACATGTGGACTTTCGGGAGACATCTTGCCTCCAGGAACTCCCACATATGACACTGTACGCAGGTGAGGTGTCTTCCTGTAATCCCTGCCATTGTCCTGAACACCTTTGGGAGATGTGAACGCAATTGGAAAACCAGTAGCACACTCTGCCTAAGCCTGCTCTCACCCAAGCCCAGCAAGCCAAAGCCCTTAAATCTTTTACTCTGCTCCCTGCTCACTCTGCTGCCCGCGGTCTGCTGCCACTTTTTATACTCCCCAGTTCCCTTCCCAGCTACCCCCACGCCTAACTACAGCAGCAAAAAGCAATCAAAAACAGAAAAAAAACAAATTGAAAAATTTTCACACAGCCACCAGCACTTCCAAACAATGAGCTGAACTACACAATTTTAAAATAAATCCTTTTGTTCAAATTCCCACATGGCCTTATCATGCTCCATCTCAGTAACCTCAGAGTTCTGCATGCCTCCAATTCTGACTTCCTGTGCCTCTACATTACTTTTGCTCTGCCACTGAGAGCTGTGCATTTAACTGGGCCCCAAGCTCTGGAATTCCCTTTACATCTCCATCTTTAAGACACTCCTTAAAAACCTCTACTCTTATCATCATTGCATGTCAATTTCAAATTACACTCCTGTGAAATATCCAAAGACATTGTAATACTTCAAAGATACCATATAAGTGCAAATTATTATAAACTGACATTCAAAAGACAGCACCTCCAACAAATGGAGTACTGCTAGTTTATGGCAAAAAATACCATCCTAGATTATGTTGGCTCAGAAGTGAAAGTACTACCAACTGAGGTAAAATGATGTACGTGTCAACATGTTTGCTCTCCTTGATGTCATATTTGGTTAAATGCTGCCTTGATATCAAAGGCAGTCACTTGCATCTCATGTCTGTCTTTCAGATCTTTTGTTCATGTTTGAAGAAAAGCTGTAATGAGATCAGAAGTTGAGGGACCTTGGCAGAACCCAAACTGAGTCCATGAGCAGGTTATTGTTGAATAATTGCCACTTGATAGTGTTGTGGATGACTCCTATCACTTTACTGATGATCAAGAATAGATTGATGGGGTGGTAATTGCTGGGTTTGATTTGTCCTGTTTGTAAAGAGGACATTCCTGGGAATTTTCCACATTGCTGTCTTCCATAATATAGTACTGGCTATCTGGCAATTCTAAAAATGTGGCACAGAACTTTTAGATGCACAGCAATCCTTGAAGACAATTCTAAATTAATAGTGATAACAATGTAGACGTTCCAGTAGCAAAGTTTAGAACATTTTACAAGTAATAAAATCACAGATTTGTTGTGAAAAAAGCTTGGTATTTTCAAAAGTGTTAATAACATTCAAAGTTAAATACTAGTGTGTTAAAGAATATAGTAAGTGATAAAAATCTTATTAATTGCATCATACACAAAATACACAGACACTTGCAGTCTAAGAAAAATAGTCCACTTTGGTCCGTGTAATATACCTATAAATTACCTACACCTCACAGGCAGTGCTGAGGATACTGGGGACGCTTCAGAGATGCTATTGATACATCTGCACTGAAGATGCTTGGGACCTCCATCTGCAAGCAGCATGATTAGTTCAATGAGAATGAGATACAGGCTCTACTTGTTGAAAAGCACCGTCTTATCGGGCCTGTCAGAACAGCCAATCTTCAGTGCCAAGAAAAATGATTTTACCAGTGCTCGCTGGACAGTCCAGAATAAACTGTGTAAAATGCAGGATGCCTAGCTGAGCACCAAGGCAGATGAAATACAGGGGTACGCTGACAGAATTGAATTGAAATGGTTCTATGAAGCCCTCACTCTCTACGGACCTCAGTCTCTCGCAAGATTCCCCCCTCCTGAGTACAGATGGTACAACTCATTATAGAAAAAACTCAGGTCCTGCAGAGATGGCTGAACACTGATGCCATCCTCAACCGAAACTCATCTATTAATGATGAGGCAATAGACAAGATTCCCCAGGTTGGTATCAATAGCACCATGGATAACCCGCCAGTAGTACCAAAGTCACAAAAACTGTCAGCCAGCTATCCAGTGGCAAAGCCCTAAGGGCAGATGCCATACCCACAGACTTCTATAAAGCTGCTGGTCCTGCACTTAATCGAGAAGCTCACCAACTTGTTCCAGTCCTTTTGGAAGCAAGGATCCATTCTTGAGGAACTTAGATGCTTCCATCGTACATCCCTATAAGAGAAACAGCAATTGGCAAGTATGCGACAACCACTGAGGAATCTCATTGCTCTCCATCACGGGAAAAACCCTCGCAAGAGTTCTGCTAAATCGTCTGGTCACTCATCTAGAGCTGGGCCTGCTTCCAAAGTCAACAGTGTGCTTCCACAGAGGTCATGGGACGACTGACATGATTTTTGCTGTGTGCCAATTTCAGAAGTGTTAGGAGCAGAATTGCAAGCTCTACACAACCTTTGTTGACTTCGTGGAAGCCTTTGACACCAAGCCGCTAAGGCCTGTGGAGGATCATGTCAAAGTTCAGCTGCCCTCCCAAATTCATTTAGATGGTATGTCAGTTCCATGATGGCCTGATGGCAGAGAATCCTGAGGCATTCCCAGTCACTAATGGCATCAAACAGGTCTGTGTGCTCGCATGCACACTGTTCAACACATTTACAGTCATGTTAAAAGATGCCTGCCAGGACAGTATTGCTGGAATCAGCCTCAAATACAGTGAATGGGAAGCTCTTCAACCTGAGGAGACTTCAAGCTATTACCAAAGTGAAAGAGAGACTGTTCTGAGAGATTTTATCTTTGCCGATGACTGCGCCCTATATGCTGACTCAGAGCCAGGGATGCACATCAGTACGGACAAGTTTTCCACAGCTAGTGACAACTTTGGACTCACCATCATTATGAAACAGACAGAAATCATGCACTTGCCTGCTCCTCATGCACCATACATAGAACCCATAATCAAAGAGTAGAAACTACGGGCAGTGGACCAGTTCATTTATCTTAGCAGCACCTTCTCCGAAGCAGTGACTATTAACACAGAAGTTAACTACAGAATAGCAAAGGCAAGTTCTGCTTTCGGTAGACTGTGCTCCACTATAGGGGAGCATAGAGGAATCAGCCCAGCAACAAAACTGAAGGTCCACAGTACCACAGTACTCACTACTCTCTTGGATGCCTGTGAAACGTGGACTGTGTGTTGAAGGCATGCAAGACAGCTCAATCATTTCTACATGACTTGTCTTCACAGAATATTACACATCCGGTGGTAAGTAAGTACCAGACACTGAAGTTCTCTCTAGAGCAAGTCTACTACCAGTTCACACACTGCTAATAAGAACGCACACCTGGTGGGCAGGTCATGTCATCCTTATGCTAGACGAACACATACTCAAGCAGCTCCTTTTTAGGGAGCTCTCTGCTGGAAGACGTGTCTGGATTAGCAAAAATCCCCTTACTGTGCTGTCTGGAGACAATACACATCTCTTTAACCTGTGCTCAGTGCTCCTTCCACTCTCATTGCTAGCCACTTTAAGATTTGAATAGCAGGTTAGATTTGCATTCTAATCAGTAATCTGTAAACAGTCTGTGCTGTTATGTGTGCTGTTTGAGACCAGAACACCTCATTCACCTGACGAAGATCAGAGGGTCAAAAGCTTGTGAGTTTACTATCAAATAAATCTGTTGGATTTAAACCTGATGTTATCAGACTTCTTACTGTGTTTACCCCAGTCCAACACCAACATCTATACATCCCACGGAGGGCAGAAGAAACGTTTCAAAGACACATTCAAGGCCTCTCTGAAGTTGCTTGACATTGACGCGACCACCTGGGAAACGCTGGCACAAAACCACCCTACCTGCGCTGCCTCATCCACAAAGGCTGTCAAACTCACGAAGCATGGTGCATTGCTAAAGCATGACTTAAGCGCGAGCTGCACAAGTCCAAAGCCATCAGTGCAACAACTAGTGTCTACACAAGTCTGTCCACTATGTGCAAGGACATTCCGTGTCCAAATTGGCCTGATCAGTCATCTTTGGACACACCGAAACCAGTCTCAAAATGACTAATGGTGTCCTCATCAATGACAATGGGGAAACAACATACCTATAAATATTTCCCCTACAATAATAAAGGGTAGATTGATAACAAAGTTCTTTTGAGGTCATAGTAAGTGTATGCAAATACTTGAACTATAGAGACTCCACAAATCCTAGAGTTTGTTGCTTTATTTTAATTAGCTGACCTTAGTTTGTTGGCTGCCTTGAATGCAATGATTTAGGGAGAGATGAAAAATTAGTTAGGATTCAGTTTCCAACTGCTACTTATCAGCTGTGCTAAAATACGCACGTGTCATGATCAGTCCTTGCTGTGATGCCACTGCATTGAGTACTCCACTATAACTATGGTCAAGTTGAACAGCAAAACTGCCTAACTTCCAAAAATGTACCAACAAAAACATAGGCATTACTCAAAATTGTTTCATCTTTTCTTAATGCTAAATAAAAATAACATTCACCTCAAAAACATTTGGTTACCTGTAAATAAAGTACTTTTATTTACAAAATGTTCTTGTAAATTACCATCTTACTGGATGGTTGCTTGAATGGGAGCATTTTTCTTCAAAGAACAGCTATACAAGTGAATCAATATACATATATATAAAATACATGGATACAGGTTCTATTTAAAGACTAATTTTTGGTTGCTTACTAACAGTATAATAAACTTAGAGAAGTGTTATTAGGTAAAACAATTTTTTAAATAAAACTTTATTGCTTACATGCATTTCAACCATAACAAAATTATGCACTTAAGCAGATTTTCCAATGAAAGCAAAGTTATTTGGACCTTTCTGAATTTGATCTTATCCCTCATTTGAAAGTACAGCTTAATTAGACCAACAGAATCAAGTTTAACAAAAAACTGTATACAGTAAGTCAAGTAATCAACTATTTTATCTCCTCGAAAGTAAAATATAGTCATCCAAAATATTAAGGTGCCAGAGAAAATAAGTGCAAGGAAAGCCTTCATTTTTTTTGATAAGCTACCAAGCCAGTGTCATGTATTTGTCACAGGTATGAGCTTTAAAAAAAATGTTTCAATTAAAAAAAATACAATCTCTGTAGTGTACTAAGCTAGACTTTAAGTCTAATTTCCACACAAGTTCCTGATCTTGGCTGGTTTGTCTTGAAATATTAAATGAGATAGTTTACACAGAATACCTCCACATAAGGCCTACTGAGTGAATTTAGAAAGCAACATTGTTTGTACTGTGGGAATATTTGGTTTTCCTGTATGCTGTTCTTGCAATTTATGTTTAATTACTGGATAAAATCTCAAAAGTTCCATATGGCTTCTCCCATTCTACAAAAGTCTCAGAAAATACCCAGGATTTCTGCAGCTCCTTCAAGTTACAGTGGATTCAGTGGAAACTCAATCCATTTTTCCTAATATAATAGAGGAAGTTTATAAAGATAGACATGTATTTAAACAGGAAATGGTTGGCAAAAAAGGTCAAAAGATTGTTACATTATATTGATATAGTTATGATTTTTTGACCAACATGTATCTATTTTTGATAAGATTTCACCTGTTTCATACCATACATTTAACATAGAAAACATATCTCAATCCATACAGATGTAATCGGTAAAATGGGTACCAAGACTAGATAGATATATATTGGGAAGGATGACCAGAAACTTGGTCAAAGATGTGGAGAAACATAGGAGTTTGAGAGAAGGAATTCTAGAGGGTTGGATGTCTACAACTGATACCATAGCTATCAATGATGGGGAATACATAAAAGGCCAAAGTCAAAGAAACAGGAGGTGCAGGGTGTCAAAGTACAGTTGGAGGTCAAATATGTCATGAATGTAACTAGAACATCATCTTTTATAGCACGCATGAGGCTGCTTTGCCACTTCTATTCTGACTCATAAGCAGTTTATAATACTCCAATTATCCCACTTTTTTTTTTAAAAAACAAAGAACGCTCATTTTCCTTTTTCCTTCCTTTCCAAAGAAGCAATTCCTTCCTGACATTCAGGTGGTAAAACAAGTATGTGCCCTCTTGGTTGAATAACAGCAGCTTTGGACAACTATCCTATTTTGTCTCAAACAGAAACTTAAGGAAAAAAAAAATCAACCTTTCCAATGTACTTCCCAGGACATTCACTATTAGTTACATGAGCATTTTTATTGAAGTTCTTATCTGTATAGGGTTCAATCATAGAATGATTAGAGTACAAAAGTAGGGAATGTATCTGTTGAGATCACAGAGACTCTGCAGCAGCCGTATTTCAGCTTGTCTCACTTATCTGCCCATAACACACCATTTTTCTTGATCTTCAGATATTTGTCCATTTCTCTTTTTGGGAGCCACAATTGAATGCATCCACCACACTCTTAGGCAGTGCATTTGCAATCCTAATCCCACGCTGCACTAAAAACTCATGTTATTTTTCTTTTGTCGATCACCTTAAATCAATATATTCTGATTATCAGCCCATCACCAGTTACTCTTTATCTAGACTAGATCCCTCTCAATTTTGAACATTTAGCAAATCTCTCCTCAGTCTTCCAACAAAAACAAGGGACAACTTCGTTGGGGTCCACTGCATGTGACAGCAATAGAAAGTTACAATCCTTGGGCTCTTACTGTTTAAAAGATGGGTGGGCTAAAAATTGTTTTAAATGAATTCTCTTATATCTGGTGCTATCCCCTGTCAATTAGTTCAGTTTTCAAAATAATTATGGATCAGGAATTTTGAGAAAATCTCTTCAATTTAACTCAATTTCCAATTTATAACAGGAAATGGCAGTCATTCAACCAAGTTTATTTTTTTTTAAATTAATTTATGGGATGTGGGCAGAGCTGGCTAGGCTGGCATTTATTGCCTATCCCTAGTTGCCCTTGAGAAGGTGGTGTTGAGCTGCATTCTTGAACCACTGCAGGATGCAAAGGTTTCTAAGGTAAAAGAAATATGAGCAGAAGACGACCACATGGCCCCTCAAGCCTGCTCTGCCATCTAAAAGAATCATCACTACATGGAGTGACTGAACAGAAAGGATCTCTACAATGGGTGATGACAAATGGAAAGAAGTTTGAGTGGAGTATAAATGAACAGTTGGGCCAAATGGACTGTTTCTGTCATATATCCTATGTAATGGCTGGTTTTCAACCTCAGCTCATTGCTGAATTATTGAGTCTTGCTCATTGTAAGCAACTGTGGGGAAAGTCAGCAACACTTGCACAAATATAGTCCCATAGTAATTAGGTTAATAATCAGGTATCTATTTTAGTGATACTGGCAGAAGGATAAATATCCATTAAACTGTTAGCAGTTTCCACGAGATTCTTTTTTCATTTGAGAGCTTAGTTTAACTTTCATCCAAAAGATGATACTACTTAGAACATAAGTAGGAATAGGCGATTTGGCCATTCAAGCCTGCTTCGCCATTCAATAACTTCATGGCTGATCTATTCACGGATTCAGCTCCACTTACCCGCCAGCTCACCATAACCCTTTATTTCTTTATTATTCAAAAAATTATCCTCATCTTAAAAATATTCAATGAGGCAAAGTACAACATTCCCTCAGTCTTGCATTGAAGTGTCAGCCTGGAAGACCATCTCATGCAGAGGCAAAAGACTACCAATGATCTGACTCCTATTTTATATGTAAATACCCAGGATTTTAGTGTCATTCAAAGTTATGAGGTTTTCGTATCACAACTTGAAACTTAATTCTGTTGATGCCAGCTAACATTCTCATCACTCCAATGAGCACCTAACATAGGAGTAAAAAGCCTTTAGATTTTCCTCAATCCTGTCCACCAAAACGATTTCATGCCCCCTTTTTGCCCTAACTTACTGTTTGACTTCCCGCTACTCTATATTCCTCCAATGCTCTCTCCATTCCCAGTTGCTTAGACCTAACATTCACCTCTTTTCTTCCTAACCAATATCCCTAGTAATCCACAGCTCTTTAATCCTATCTTTCCCATCCTTCCTCTTCGCCGGCACATACCTTTCCTGCAACCTTTTCAGTTTTCCCTTGAAAGAATCCCATATACTGAATGTGGGCTTCCCATCAAATAACCTTTCCCAGTTTCCATAAGTTCCTGCCTAATCCGACTGTAGTTAGCCTTCAGCACCCTCCTCTTAGGGCAATAGGCATCTTTTTCCATTTGTATCCTAAAGTAGACAGAATTGTGGTCACTGTTAGTCTCATGTTCCCCAACTGCAACCTCAACCTCCTGACCTGGCTCATTACTCAGAACCAAATCCAGTATAGCCCCCTCTCCAGTCAGGCTAGCTACATACTGCTCCAATGATCCTTCCAGTTTACAAATTCCTCCCCATCTGAACCCCCAACTCTAGGTACCTAGAGGGAGATTAAAATCTCCCACTATAACAACTCTATTCTTTCTGCAGCTACCCAGAATGTCTTTACGTATGCCTTCTTCCACTGCCCGCAAGCAGTTGGGTAGCCTATAATACATCCCTAGCATAGTAATTGTCCCCTTCCTATTCCTCAACTCCACCCATAGCGACTCAATTCCTAACTTCTCTATATCGTCTTCCCTCCGCACCACTGTGATGTGCTCCCTAACTAACAACGCCATTCCCCCACCTCTGTCATGCCTGAAACACTTATACCCAGGAACATACAGCTGCCAGTGCTTCCCTTCCTTTAACCACATCTCTGTCACTGCAACCACATCCAAGTTCCTTGCAAACATTAAGGCCCAAAGTTCATCTGTTTTTCCTGTTATGCTCCTCGCATTAAAACAGACACACTTCAAACCTCCAAGCCCACTCGGAATTTCCTTCTCCCTGGTGAACTTCCTCTTGTCCAGATTTACCCTGATCACCCATCTCACTCCCAATCCCACTACCTACTGAGCTATCGGTCTCTCCCTTCCACCCCCCCCATATTAGTTTAAACCCTGCCAAAACACTCCAGCTAACCTCCCAGCTAAGATATTCATGCCCTTCCCATTTAAATGTTCCCCGTCCCTTCTATACAGGTGCCTGTCTTTCACAAATATTTCCCCAATTATCTACAAACATAAAACCCTCTGCCCTACATCAATCCTTCAGCCATGCAGTCAGCTGTAGGATCTCATTTTTCTTGTCCCCACTGTTACTTGGCCATGGTAGCAGCCCTGAGATTGCCACTCTGGAGGCCCTACTCTTCAGCCTAACTCCCAACTCCCTGAACTGCCTTAGTATATCCTCCCTGCTCTTCCTTCCTACATCCTTCTCTCATATGTATAATTGCATCAGCCTGGGTACCCTTATCCTTCAAAATTCCCTCCGCCATCTCAGAAACATCTTCCACCCCTGCTCCAGGGAGGCAAACTACCTTTGACCACAGAACCGCCTGTCTATTCCTTTCACCCTCCCATCCCCCATCTCCCTTCTAGCCTTCCTCCTTCCCTCCGAGTACTCTGGTCCTCCTGCCTTACCTTTTTTACCCCAGTCGTTGTGCTGCCCTCAATATTTTGGAGGATTACCACTGGGGAAGTCTTTAGACTATAACCCCTCTTCTTTTTCCCCTTCCTGTAACCCATCTGTTAGCGTCTGGATTCCACCCCGCCCCGGCTCTGGGATCTCCCCCTTATTATGCTTCCCATCCATTATTGCCTCGTTCTCCCTAACATCTTCCAAACGCTGCTCTAATTGCTTAATCCAGGCCCTCAGATGCTGCAGCTCCAAACACTTGAGCATATGTGGACTTTCGGCAGATGTGTTACCTCCAGGAACTCCCACATATGACACCATACATAGTTGAAGCGTCTTCCCATAGACCCTGCCATTTTCCTGAACACCTTTGAGGTATGAACACAAGTGGAAAAAAAGACAGAACCAGCAACACCTTGCCTAAGCCTGCTCTCGCCTAAGCCCAGCCAGCCAAAGCCCTTAAAGCTGTCACTCTGCTCTCCACTCCCGATGCTGCCCGCTGTCTACTGCAGCCTTCTTTTTATACTCCTGCGCTCCCTTCCCAGCTACCTCTGTTTTTTGCTGCTGTCATTAGACACAGTCAAAAAATCTGCGAACCCCAAATAGAGAAAACAAAAACCACAGCCACCAGCACTTCCAAACACACTGTTCCAGAGAACATTCAGCCTGATCAATAAAGGAGACTATTATTGTATGCAGCACTAGTTGGCTATGATGGACTGGGAAATATTACTCAAAGAAAGGACAGTGAATAAGCAATCGGAGGCATTCAAGGAATGAACTCCAAAAGCTGTTTATTTCTATTTGGTGCGAAAGTGGAAAGGGAACTATGGCCAAACCATGGCTTACAAGGGAAAGAGATAGGATGAGATTCAAAATAGTACACAAATTGGCAAGAAAACACAATGGACCCAAGGATTGGGAGCAGTTTAAAATTCAGCAAAGGTGAACCAAGGGATTGATTAAGGGGAAGATAAGAATATGAAAGTCAGCTAGCAGGGAACATAAAAATATCTAATTTTTTTTAATATGTATGCAAAGAGAAAAAGATTGATAAAAACAAATGTAGGCCTCAGAGTCAGAAACTGGAGAAATTTGTAAAGGGAACAAAAATGACAGAACTAAATTCATACTTTGCTTCTGTCTTCACAAAGGAAGATATGAATAATGTACTGGAAGTTCTGAGACACACAAGTTTTAGTGAGAAACTGAGCAAAATGAGAATTAATAGAGAAGTGGTTTTGGGAAAATGAATAGGACTGAAGGTGGGGTAAATCTCAGGACCTGATAATTTTCACCCCAGAGTACTTAAGGAAGTGGCTCCAGAAATAGTAGATCCGTTGGTGATCATTTTCCAAAGTTCTTTGGACTTTGGAATGGTTCTTACAGATTTTCAAAAAGGGAGGTAGAGACACAACACTGAACTATAGACCCTAGAGCCTAACATCGGTAGTGGGAAAGTTGCTCAAGTTCATTATCAATGATTTGATAGCACAGCATAGCATTTAGAAAAGTGGTATAATCAGACAGGGTCTGCATGGATTTTTGACAGGGAAATCATGCTTGACAAATCTACTGAAATTCTTTAAAGATGCAACTGGTAGAATGTACCGTAGGAGACTGTTAGATGCGATTTATTTAGACTGTCAGAAGGCTTTCAATAAAGATCTCACATAGCAGATTACGTAAAGTTAAAGTGCATCGAATTACCAGTGCTGTCTTGAGATGGATAGAAAGCTGATTAGCAGACAGAGAACAAGGAGTTCTAATAAATGGGTCTTTTTCCGATTGGCAGTGAATATTGAAGTACTGCAGAGACCTGTGCCAAGACCCCAAATATTAACATTATATATTAATGATTTGGATAAGGAAATTAAATGCATCATCTCCAAATCTACAGTTGATATAAAGTTGGGTGGGAGGGTGAACCGAGGACGTAGAGATGTTTGGACAGGCTGAGTGGATAGGCATATGCATGGCAGATAAAGAGAGGTTATCCACTTCAGTAGTAAAATAGGCAAATTATTATTTGAATAGGGTAAATTGAGAGGGGTGAATACTTAGTGAGAATTTGGTATGTGTGTTTATGTTCAGTGACAATATCAAGAATAATATCACTGAACATAAGCACATATGTACAGCAGACAGTAAGGAAGGCAAATGGTATGTTGCCCTTCATTGAGACAGAATTTCAGTAAAGGAATAAGAATGTTTTACGACAATTATATAGGACTTTGGTGAGGCCACACCTGGAGCAGTATGCAGTTTTGGGGCCATATTTTAAGGAAGATGTTCTTGCTGTAGACAGTGTGCAGCAAAGGTTTACCAGATTGATTCTTGGTGTGACATGCCTACTATATGAGTACAGACTAAGTCAGTTAGGACTATATTCATTGGACTTCATAAGAAAGGGGATCAATCAGAAACTTATAAAATTCTAACAGGATTAGACAGGGGAGATTCAGAAAAAAGTGTCCCCAGTGGTGAGGGAGCCCAGAACTAAGATCATTGTTTGAGAATAAGGGGTAAACCTTTTAGGACTGAGGGCGAGGAAAAATTTCTTCACCCATAGAATAATGAATTTGTGGAATTCACTACCACAAAGTAGCAGAGGCCAAACATTGTGTGATTTAAAGAACAAATTATCTCTAGCTCTTGGGGCTAAATGGATCATGGGATCAGGGTGTGGTGGAGGTGGCATTAGGGTATCAAACTTGATGATCAGCCATGATCATAATTAATGGCACAGTAGGCTCAAAGTGCTGAACGGTCTACGCCTGCCTTTTTTTTTTAAATGTACAAGTTTAGAATAATAACACACAGTATGCCATGAGAAAGAATTTTTAGATATGTTGTGATAATAATCCAGAACCTGCTGCCCATAAGGATTATGGAAACTGAAATGATTAATGATTTCAAAAGAAAATTAGATTGACATTCAAAGGAAATAAACTTAGAGGATTTGTGATTGCACAGGAGATGGGAATTGATTGGATTGCTCTGCTAGGAGCTAAATTGGGCTCAGTGGATTGAATGGTCTCCCTTCATGCTACAAATGGCTCTAAAACTCCATCTTCCCACCCAATCCCCAAATCCTTGGATGTGCTTGGAGTCTTAGTGTTCTCTTATTATGACACTATGCCACCTTCCAGTTCTAGACTATTCAGCCAGAGGAAATAGTCACTCAGGATCCACCCTATGTTCCAACAAGACTCCCTCATTCTTCTAAAATTCAGAGAGAACAGACCTATTCTACGTAAGCTGTCACTATGCAATAACTCACAATCTGAAGAATTAACTTAGTGAAACTTTGTTGCATTGCCTTCAAGACATACCTACCTTAGGTATGGAAACAAACTGTACACAGCACCCAGCTGTGGTCTCACTAAACCCAAGTACAATTGCAGCAAGGTTTCTTTACTCTTGTACTAAAAACATTTTGTAACTTGTCTTCTTAATTGTTATACCTACACATTAATTGTGGTGTGCACAAGAACACCCAAAACCCTCTCAGCACTATTTAATAGTTCCTCACAATTAAAGTATTCCACTCTTCTGTCTTTCTACCAAGGAAACAATCTCATATTTTATCTGCTCTCTTAACCTGTCTGTAATTCTTTGCAGACAATTTGTGTCCTCCTCAGAGATCAAGTCTCCCATCTGGTTCTATAAATTTGTTAAATAAAATTTTTTTTCCTAATGTTAAGTCATTAATGAAGACTTAAATAGTTGAGAACAGAGTTCTCATGGCCTGTTTATGCCTATTGTTTTCCCTTTAACCAATCCTCCATTCATGCTAAATATATTAGTCCCAACTCTAAGCCTTAACTTGCATTAACCTTCTGTATCTAGTTTCCCATTTGAAAATTAGGGAAAAATAAGAGGGGGAGTCAGACAGAAACAAGGAATTTGTTTTCTCAGATTCTCAGAGAGAATCTCAGAGAGAAAATGCTCAATCAGAAAAAACAAGGAATACCAGGCAATATCACTGAAGCCAACAGGTTCAAAAACAATTTCTGGAGACAGGAAAAATTGCAGCCAAATACACTTAGTTAGGTTTAATTATTTGTTATCTGCATGTTACATTTCTCACTGATTACGTTTTACTAGCTTTTGAGCTGTACTAAGTTGTGCGATCACCAATTTATTGTTTGTTTGAAGCAGTTTGTCTTTGTCAGTGTGAAGTTCATTCAGTAGAAAATCCTGAATGACAGCATATGTAGTGCAGCACTTTTTGCTTTCAGGGTCTTCTCTTTCACCTCCTTTTAATTTCCTTCTGGACAAGACTGTCCAATTCCACTTCTGTAGTGTATTGCATAGTGTGCTGATATTCCAGTCCTGCAAGCCGCTCAACTGAAACTTTAAATTTAGTGCTTCGAGTTGAGAACAAATGTGTGTAGGTTTTGTGGGTTTCTAATTAATGAACAGCTGCTTAGTTACAAAAATAACTTACTGGGAATGAATCAGATCCAACGAATATGCAGACCTATGTACGTAAAACAGAACAGACGGCAAGGAAAGTCAGAATTATGTAGGTAAGTGCATGGGATTATGAGGATATGGTTGAGTCTGGGTAAGATGCTATGATTGAGAGTCAGTGCAGACTCGATGGGCCAAGTGGCTTTTTTCTGCACTGTAGTCATTCTATGGTTCCATTGTTCTCAAATTAACCATCAAATCTGTTTTGCTTTTGTGCAATTGATTTCTTGAAATCAAGATATAACTATCTAGTGGAGGGGATATTTCAAATTTGGAATCAGTTCATTTTTAAAAAATGCATTCATTACGGTATTTGACCGTAGATATTTCCCAAACATAGTCTAATTCAAAAAACATGTACAGATTTAGCATATGCTAATACGTGAAAAATGAATGATTTGCCAACACTGATTTGAAAAACATTCCAAGTGAATATCAGCATTTACCATAAATGCAGAATTGAACCCCCAGATACCTCAGAACCACAGCACATCAACCTTTTGTAGGACCATTTACCAAACATATGAATACAAAGTCATCTTCATGTCCCTTAAGATTATCATCCTTCCTTCCTTTGGCAATTCTACAATGCCCAGGCTTTTAGATGCTTCAAACTTGCATCTTCTTCCTTTGTTTTCTTCTGTGTTTTAACTAGAAAAAAGTTATACAAATATTTCATGATGTTTGATAAATAGATTGTTTACTTCACACAGAAAAAATACAAATCTTTAAAAGGAACACAGAGGTTGTCTGAATGAACTATAGGTTTAAACTGAATGAGAGCATCCTGTTATAACTGACTGACTCCACATATTTCACCAAAATAAGCCAAAGACAGGAGGGTCAGCAATGATAATCTGCAAGCAGAATTCCTATCAATTTTGCACTAGGTGGATAATTCGATGTTAGTCACTGAAGTAAAATAAATAAAATGAGGATGATCAACCAACAATACTCAAGTTAGTTAATAACACAAAAGGTTTAATAAGTATTTACAAAATGGTTGTATGCAAATTGCAATTGAAACACCATCAGCCAAGGGATCTGTACCAGATCCACACATTCTGATACATGATTGGCAGAACAAAACATTCAACATTAGGTTAGATGTTTATAGCATGTAAACAGGCCATTTGACCCAACTTGTCCACGTCGCCCAGTTTTTAATGACTAAGCTAGTTCCAATTACCTGCATTTGGCCCATATCTCTACCAATCTTAACCATGTAACTACCCAAATGCTTTTCAAAACACTAAACTGAACTGGGTCTACTGCTACCCCTGGCAGCTTATTCCAGATACTCACCACCCTCTGCGAAAAAATTGCCTTCTGGACCCTTTTGGATCTCTCCTGTCTCACTTAAACCTATGCCCTCTATATTTAGAGTCCCCTACCTTTGGGAAAAGATATTGACTATCTAGCTGATATATGCCCCTCATTATTTCATAGACCTCTACAAGATCACCCCTCAGTTTCGTACTCCAGGGTAAAAAAAGTCCCAGACTATCCAGCCTCTCTTTACAACTCAAACCATCAAGAGCAAGTAGCATCTTAGTAAATTTTTTCTTCACTCTTTCTGGTTTAATATCTTTTCTATAATACGGTGACCAGAACTGTACACAGTATTCCAAATGCGGCCTTACTAACATAGAACATTACAGCACAGAACAGGCCCTTCGGCCTTCGATGTTGCACCGACCAATATAAAAAGCAATGCCCCTCCAAACTAAACCATTCCCTTCTCTTCCATATACTTATCAACTAACCTCTTAAACGCCACCAAACTTGGCGCATCTACAACTGCTGCAGGCAGGGCATTCCACTCCCGAACCACCCTTTGGGTAAAGAACCTACCTCTGATATCCGTCCTATAACTATCACCCCTTAATTTAAAGCTGTGTCCCCTCGTGCTAGCTTTTTCCATCCTAGGAAAAAGGCTATCACTGTCCACCCTATCTAAACCTCTAATCATCTTATATGTTTCGATCAGGTCCCCTCTTAGCCTCCTCCTTTCTAACGAAAACAACCTCAAATCCCTCAGCCTCTCTTCATAAGACCTGCCCTCCATACCAGGCAACATCCTGGTAAACCTCCTCTGTACCCTCTCCAATGCCTCCACATCTTTCTTATAATGTGGGGACCAGAACTGCACACAATACTCCAAGTGCGGCCGCACTAGAGTTTTGTACAGTTGCAACATGACGTTGCGGCTCCGAAATTCAATCCCTCTACCAATAAAAGCCAAGACTCCATATGCCTTCCTAACAACCTTCTCGACCTGACTGCCTATTTTCAGGGATCTATGCACATACACACCAAGATCCCTCTGTTCATCTAGACTACTAAGAATCCTACCATTTGCCCTATACTCTACACATTTATTATTTCTGCCATAGTGCATTACCTCACACTTTTCCACATTAAACTCCATTTGCCACCTCTCGGCCCAGCTCTGCAACTTGTCCAAGTCCCTCTGCAAACTATAACACCCCTCTTCACTATCTACCACTCCACCGACTTTAGTGTACGTTTTGTACTTCAACACGACATCCCATCTCCTATATTCAATGTTCTGACCAATGAAACCAAGCATGCCAAATGCCTTCTTCACTACTTTTTCCACCTGTGACTCCACTTTCTAGGAGTTATGAACCTGTACTCCTGGATCTCTTTGTTCTATAACTCTCCCCAACACTTTACAACTGAGTAGGTCTTGCCCCAATTTGATCAAAATGCATCACTTCACATTTATCCAAATTAAACTAGATCTGCCATTCATTGGCTCACTGGCCAATTGATCAAGATTCCATTGCAATCCTAGATAACCTTCTTCACTGTCCACTACGCCACCGACATTGGTGTCATCTGCAAACTTATTAACCATGCCTAAATTCTCATCCAAATCACTAACATAACTAACAAATAATCCCTGAGGCACACTGCTGGTCACAGGCCTCCAGTTTGAAAAACAACCCTTGACTGCTAACCTCTGCCTTCTGTCGTCAAACCAATTTTGTATCCAATACCTCACCCATGGATCCTAATGGGATTGGGAGTTACAGATACAACTATGGCCTGGTAAGTATAGATATGATCGGCACAGCTTGTGTGCCGAAAGGCCTGTTTGTGCTGTAGTGTTCTATGTTCTAACCTCATGCAACAACCTATGTGGCATCTTGTCAAAGGCCTTGCAAAAGTCTACATAAATAACATTGACTGCACTGCCCTTCATCTATCTTATTAGTTATCCCTTCAAAAAACAAGCTCAATCAAACTTGAGACATGATTTTCCATTCACAAAGCCATGCTGACTATCCCTACTCAGTCCTTGTCTCTCTCTAAACGCTTGTAGATCTTGTCTCTCAGAACACCTACTAACAATTTACTCACTACAGACAATAGGCTCACCGGTCTGCAGTTCCCAGGCTTTTCCCTGCAGTTCTCCTTAAATAAAGGCACAATATCTGGAACCTGCAATTTCCTCCCTAGACTTCCACAACGTCCTAGGGTACATTTCATCAGCTCCCAGAGATTTATCTATCATGAAGCACTTTAAAACTTCTAGCAACACCTCCTCTGTAATATATACACTCAAGTCATCACTATTTATTTCCATGCCTTTCTCAACACTAAGTACTGATGAGGAGTATTCATTTAGGATCTCACCCATCTTTTGTAAATCCACACATAGATGATCTGTTGATCCTCAAGAGATGCTAACTCTCTCTCTCTAGTTATTCTTTTGCCCTTTATGTATTTGTAGAGGTCTTTTGAAGTTAAAGCACCTTCATTTCTGGAAAAAGTTTGGTATAGGAGATTTGAACACTACTCTCACCAAGCAAAAATAGAACCAACTACGGGATGAAAACTTCCTTGCACTGTCAGTCAGAAAAGGTCTACATGGAACGAGTTTGAATAGTCACAATCCAGAATCGAGGGCAAGAGCCCATAACCACAGAACTAGTGAAAATCAATACAAAAATGACATCAATCGGCAATCTTCTTCAGAAGAATCAGATGATTAGTAATACAACAATTTAGAACAAGAACAAAAAATAAAGAAAGAACATTATAGCACAGGAACAGGCCCTTTGATCCTCCAAGCCTGTATTGACTCAACTAAAACCCATTACTCTTTTGAGGACCATATCGCTCTATTCCCATCCTATTCATAGATTTGTCAAGACGCCCCTTAAAGGTCACTACTGTATCTGCTTCCACTACCTCCCCCCAGCAACAAGTTCCAGGCACCCATCACTCAAAAAAAATCTGCCTTGTACATTTCCTTTAAACCTTGGCCCTCCTACCTTAAACCTATGCCCCTAGAAATTGACTCTTCCATCCTGGGAAAAAGCTTCTTACTATCCACTCTGTCCATGCCTCTCAATCTTGTAGGCTTCTATCAGGCTGTCTCTCAACCTCCATCAGTCCAGTGAGAACAAACAAAGTTTCTCCAGCCTCTCCTCATAGCTAATGCTCTCCATACTAGGCAACATTCTGATAAATCTTCTGTGCCCTCTCCAAAGCCTCCACATTCTTCTGGTAGTGTGGCAACTGCTTCCACTACCTCAACACGATATTCCAAGTGCGGCCTAACTAAGGTTTTATAAAGCTGCAACACGACTTGCCAATTTTTAAACTCTGCCCTGGTCAATGAAGGCAAGCATGCCATATGCCTTTTTGACTACCTTCTCCACCTGTATTGCCACTTTCAGTGACCTGTGCACCTGTACATCCAGATCCTCTGCCTATCAATATTCCTAAGGGTTCTGCCATTCACTGTATATTTCCTATCTGTATTAGTCCTTCCAAAATGCATTACCTCACATAGTCCGCGTTAAACTACATCTGCTATCTCTGTTCAAGTTTCCAAATGATCCATATCCTGGTATACTCTGATGGCCCTCGTTGCTACCCCCAAATCCACCAACCTGTGTATCATCCGTAAACTTAACCAAACCAGTTACATTTTCCTCCAAATTATTTATATATATTACAAACAGCAAAGATTCCACACAGATCTCTGAGGAACACCACTTGTCATAGCCCTCCATTCAGAAACACACCCTTCCACTGCTACCTTCTGTCTTCTTTGACCGAGCCAGTTTTGTATCCACCTTGTCAGCTCATCTTTGTTCCCATGCGACTTCACCTTCTGCACCAGTCTTCCATGAGGGACCTTGTCAAAGGCCTTTCTGATGTTCACACAGACAACATCCACTGCCTACCTTCATCCATCATCTGTCACTTCCTCTAAAAACTCAATCAAATTAGAGACACACAACCTCCTCTTCACAAAATCATGTTGCCTCTCACTAATATGCCACTTATTTCCAAGTGGGAATAAACCCTGCCTTGAAGAATTCTCTCAATTTTCCTACCACCGATGCAATATAATTTACTCCATTCTTTTCCAAATGGATTTTAATTAATCCTATAATGTATTAACATCAAAAAATAGCCTGTAATTACCTGGATCATTCTTGCTATCCTTCTTAAGCAAAGGAACAATATTGGTTATTCTCCAGTCCTCTGGAACCTCCTCGTAGCTAGTAAGGATACAAAGATTTCTCTCAAGAACTCAGCAATTTCCTCCCTTCCCTCTCTCAGTATTCTGGGGTATATTCCATCAAGCCCTGGCGACTTGTCTACATTAATGTTTCTCAAGAATCCCAATACTACCTCCTTTTTGATCTCAACATGTCTCAAACCATCTACACACCCTTTTCTAGGCTCATCATCCACCAAGTCCTTCTTTTTGGTGAATACTGATGCAATACTCATATTTGACAGCTGTGACAAATCATACCACAGCAGCTGAGACAACCCAAAACATTCAAAACCAATAACATTTCAAATAAATCAACCACATCACTCTCAAAAAAGGAAATTTGTCCCTTCTCCCAATACTAAAAGATCTTTGAAAAAATATCCCAGGATCCAAATCTACATGCTAAATTTGTTGAAAGCTGTAAATGTACATTGGCCACAATTCTCCCATCCCACAGCACTAAAAAAATTACTGTTCAAGGAGCAAAGTGCCAATGTCCAGAGGACACCTTGGCACTGCCCATCAGGTATTGGGCAATGTGAACGGGGCAGGGCATATGGAGGAATGGCTTTAGGGGTGGGACTGGATGATGCTGAGTCCAGGAGGAATATCGGCTGAGGGGTCTGGTTTGGCTACCATGCTAAATGGGGATCAGTGTGGGAAGCAGGGAGGCCAGCAATTAGGGTGGGCCAAGGGGATCAGCCAAGGGCAGTCAGCCTGCTTGGATTAGGGTGGGGGGCTGGGGGTAGAGGGGATGGAAGTGTCAGGGCTGGGCCTGGGAATGGCCATTGTTTACAGATGAAAAACAGACTAACAAATAGGGGCAAAAACATTTCCACCACCACACAGTCATGAAGGAAAAGGTTGGTTTCAATGATTTAGAAAAAAATGTGGAAACTTGTATAATTTACTCTATTCTTTTCCAAACAGATTTTAATTAATCCTATGGTACATTAACATCGAAAAATGGCTTATATATTTTAATTCTAACAGCAAGCTCATTTTAGCTCACCTTGTCTTGATGGAAGCGAGGTAGTTGGAACTTTTGGCAGTACTTTAGTCATTTTCTTAGTTAAGTCTTCTTGTTCCAGTTCCTCTAATTCTGCTAGCAATTCATCCTGGAAATATGTGCATCAAATAATTCACGTCAGCCTACAAGAACTTTGACAGTTACCACAGCTGTTAAAAAGTATTGTCCCAGTTCACTAGTCTCATGCTCTGCTATCGCTCGGCCAAACTACAGAACTGGAGAATCCCAGCTGCAGGCGAGGACAGCGAATTCATGCCATTATTTCATAAAAGACAGAAAAGTAATACGCTCATTACAGAAAGAATCTCAAAAAAATACATGAAATAATTTGTAACATCACAATCAATTGTATATAAAAGAATTTTCCCTATGGCCATACAGAATTACAAATTTTAATGAAAACAAGGATGAACTATTTTAATTGAACTAAAAACAGAAAATGCCAGAAATACTCAGCAGATCAGGCAACATTTGAGGAAAGAAAGAATTAGTGCTTCAGGTCGATCACCACTGACATTGATTTAGTAATAGCTTTCTCAGACTACTCTAACAATTGAATGCTTTTTGTGCTTTAATTACTTTTGTCCCTTAAAAATTATATGAAAATATCACCTGGGTCATCCTTGTGGATGATACTAAGATTGCAATCAAGATTGTCAGAGAATACAGCGGAATATAGATGGGCTGGAAAATTGGGTGAAGAAATGGCAGATAGAATTTAATCAGGACAAATGTGAGGTGATGCATTTTGGCAGACCCAGTTCAGGTGAGAGCTATGAAATTAATGGCAGAATCATCAGGAGCACAGATAGAGATCTGGGAGTACAGGTGTAAAAGATATGAAGAAAGCATATGGCGTGCTTGCCTTTATTGGCTAGGGCATTGAGTATAAAAGTTGTCAAATTATATTACAGTTGTATAAAACATTGGTTCAGCCACATTTGGAATACTGTATCCAATTCTGGTCACCACACTACTAGATGGACATGGATGCTTCAAAGAGAGTACAGAAAAGATTTACCAGGATGTTGCTTGGTATAGAGGGTATTAACTATGAAGCCAGATTGAATAAAGTGGCATTGTTCTCCCTGGAAAGACGGAGGGTGAGGGACGACTTGATATAATTTCATAAAATTATGAAGCTATAGATAGGGTGAACAGTTGGAAGCTTTTTCCCCAGGCAGAAATGACAATTACAAGGGGATGTAAGAAAAAAGAAAATGTCAGCACAAGAACAGGCCCTTCAGCCCTCCAAGACTGCACTGACACTGCTGCCCAACCCTTCCAGGGACCATTTCAATGGGTTCCGGAAAAGGGGGGAAAGATTCAGTGAAGATGTGTGGGGAAAACATTTTTTTTTTAAATTTTATTTTACAGGTGGTGGTGGTGGTGGTGGTCTGGAATGAACTGGAAGGTTCCACACACTTGATGAAGGGATACCATTTCCGAAAGCTTTGGGATTACTATCAAATAAACTGGTTGGGCTCTAACCTGGCATTGAGAGACTTCTTACTGTGTTTACTCAGCCGGCATCTCTACATCATAGTTAGAAAATGACAGTGGAAAGACAGTGATGAATACATTTTTAAACCCCAGATTCAAAAATTCAATCCATCACAATATCCTGGGCAACAGGACAGAGATTCATGAATCCAAAGTGAGCTAATAGAGTAGGAGATGAAGGGTGAAGAAGCAAGATCCAAAGTACTAAAAGGATGGAAAATGGGGAGCAAAGCCTGGGTAAAATATAATTGCTTGTTAGTCGCAGTAGAGTTTTTGAGATGCAGTCCACAGGTTCCATTCTGAACAACTGCATAGCTTAAGGATAAAAGTTTGAATTTCAGCACTGGAACAAATAACTGATGTCTCGAAATAAACAATAATGAACAAGAAAACTCAAATTTGATTGTAGACCACTTTAACCAATAATTTGAGACAATTTTATCTTTACTGCTTCTGATTAAAGTTTAACAAAATGCATAAATTAATAATTCTGTAGATTTCAAAAAATTGTACAGATTTCCTCCCTTTTGCACATCAATGCCAAGTTTGTCATCTATATTTGTTTAAGTATTTTATGTACCTCATCAAATTCTGACCCAAATGCGGCTGGATGGGAAATTGCATCAGAAATTTCTTGTGCTATTTCCTGCTGTTCTGTGATATCTTGCATCATTTCATCAATTTTATCTAAATCTCTGAAGAGAAAACACAATTAATACTCCCAAACTCAATTTCTTGCAAAAATTACTTCAGACATTGACAGTAACAGTTTATTTTGCAGGATATAATTGTATTCAAGGATTTAAAGAAACTGTAATTTTGTAATTTAATTTTGTAATTTAATTTTAGAACATAGAACATTACAGCACAGAACAGGCCCTTCGGCCTTCGATGTTGTGCCGACCAAAATAAAAAGCAATGCCCCTCCAAACTAAACCATTCCCTTCTCTTCCATACACTTATCAATTAACCTCTTAAACGCCACCAAACTTGGCGCATCTACAACAGAAATTATGATCATGAAATTATCATGACGTGAATTATTTGATCATGATAAATGGCTGATTTCAAGTCTTTGTCAATTTCCAGACCCTGCTCATTATTAACAGTATGACTGACTACAATAAATCACAATCGCATTATTTGTGTATAAGTAAATAAACATAAACCAATCAGAGCAAAGATGGAAATAACCGAATGATCTGAAATACAAAAAGGTTCCAGGTTTCAACCTTATTGTGTACCAATTAAACCAATATTAGCTGGTGTGACAATTGAGATATGACTATTCATTGTGATCTTCTGATTTGGGAGAGAAATAAAATTCTACTCTCCATTTTTTATGTCGCGCACCTCTCATTCTATGCACAGGCTCTTTAACTGTTTATCAGATCTGTGCAGTGGCAAAATGCTCAGGAGCTGACATCTGTTTGGCCTGTGCACAGCCATGCAGCTTACAGGGACATTCAGCATGTGTGATACTTGAGGGAGGATTAATAAATTAATTATTTTGGCCCCCTCAGGTTGAATAGCTCACCCAAGTATTACACAAAGTCATACAAAAAACACACTTCCAAAAGGAAAAAGCCTACGCCACATCCATTTTCCAAGCACAAAAGGGTGCCTATGAAACAACATAATGGGCAAATGCTCATTATCTGCTAGAAAAGTGCCACCCACCAAATTGGTATAAAGACTCTTGTGCCAAGTTGATGCCCTGAGCATATCTGAAACCAGGAAAACAAAATCTAAGCGCAACCAAAAAATTTCTAAAAGCTAAATTTTGAAAAAGTACCTACTTGAGTGTACAATAGCAAGAAATATACACTACATTAAAACCATAGCCACCTGTTAACATATAGGTACATATACATTAGGAACAGGAATAGGCCACACAGTCCCTTGAGCCTGCTCCACCATTCAGTAAGATCATGGCTGAGTTGACTGTAACCTCAATGCCACTGTTTCCCTCTGAAAATGTTTCAGCCCTTTGTTAATCAATAGTCTACCTAGCTCTGCCTTGAAAACATTCAAAGATTTCCATTGCCTTTTGAGGAAGAGTTCCAGAAACTCATGACCTTCAGAGAAAAGATTTCTGCTTATCTGTCTTAAACTAGTGCCCCCTTATTTTAAAACAGTGACCCCTTGTTCTAAATTCTCTGACGAGGAAACATCACAATATCAGGATCTTAAAGGTTTTGACCAAGTAATCACTTATTTTTCTAAGCTGGTGAATACAAACACAGGGTGGCATTGTGGCACAGTGGTTAGCATGCTGCCTCATGGCGCCCAAGCTCGACTCCAGGTGATTATCTGTGCCGAGCCTACTCGGGTTTCCTCCGGGTGCGCTGGTCAGGTAAATTGGCCATGCTAAATTCCTCCTCAGTGTACCTGAACAGGTGCCAGAATATGGCGACTAGGGGATTTTTCACAGTAACTTCATTCCAGTGTTAATGCATGCCTGCACGTGACACAAATAAATAAACTTAAACTTAACTTCTCCGGCTACTCACCAAACCTCTGACTGCCAACTGATATTCAAGTACTTTTCACCAGTGAGTTGCCAAGGAATGCAAGCAGATGCCTGTCTCTCATCAGTTATACTTAAGGCCTAATGCCCAATTTAGGGACACATTCAGGTACAAAGATTACAAGCTGGCAGCAATGTACTTCTGCACCATAGCACTCTCATCAATTACATTATCCCAAAAACGGTAATCTTAAGGTGTTACAAAAAATTATGGTTCAAGACTGTCATCCTCAATATGCTAAAATATATCAGTTTTGAATGTTACATAACTGTATTTTAATTTTAGCGTTCAGCTATCACTTCTTGGTCTTTTGAGAAGATCAAGCATCGGATCAAGCCTAAGATGGGGTACACTGACTTATCTTGTCTGTCACTTTTGTGGGGATCTTGAATTAGATTCAATTTGAATTTGAATTTGGTTTTTGGAGGAAGCAAAGGATGGATTTGCCCAGTCCACTCAGAGCACTAGTTGTGTAACTTTAAGAATGGTGTAATTTTTAAAAATATATATAATTTCAGGATTCAGACATATCTACCAAAATAATTCACAACTGGCATAATACTAAATTGAACATAATGTGGATCCAAAGAAATATCAAATATAATAGACCAGACTTTGTTGGGACGCGACGTCTCACTGATACTTGGTGAAAATGAATCACTTACATGTGTTCGTGAACAGATTTTATGGCTTTTGCAGCAAAGCCCATAGATTTCAATACTTCTGTGTTTGTGTGTGCATTCTCTAATGCTTCACGCTGGAATTCAATTGTAGAGAGTGTACCATCAATTTGTGTTAACTGTTTTTCAAATCTCTTCTTTCGTTTGAGTGCTTGCAGGGCAACTGGGAATAGCAAAAACACAACTATGAATATAGGCAATTAAATTAAGAATAGAATGCATGTTAAGATTTTTATTTAAACATCCATTACATAATGGTCATCAAGGAAAACTACAAAAATAATACCCAATGTAACAATGTGACGAAAATGATTGACAAGGGAAGGGCCATGGATGGTAACAAATGATTGACGAGGGAAGAGCCATGGATATCGTCTATGTGGATTTTAGTAAAGCATTTGATAATGTCCCTCATGGCAAGCTGGTGCAAAAGGTTAAATTGCACGGGATCAAGGGTGAATTAGCTAGATGGATTCAGAACAGGGTTGGCCATCGAAGACAGAGGGTAGCAGTGGAGGGGTCTTTTTCTGATTGAAGGTCTGACTCGGTGTTGCGCAGTGCATTATACTGGGACCTCTGTTTGTGATAGATATATCTATATATATAAAAATGATTTGGAAGATGATGTAGCTGGTCTGATTAGTAAGTTTGCAGATGACACAAAGCTTGCTGGAGTTGTGGATAGTGATGAACACTGTCAAAGAATACAGCAGGATATAGATAGGCTGGAAAATTGGGCAGAGAAATGGCAGATGGGATTTAATCCAGATAAATACAAAGTGATACATTTTAGTAAATCTAATGCAGGGGGGAGCTGCACAATAAATTGCAGAACCATCAGGAGTATAGGAACACAGTGATTTGGGTATGCAAGTCCATAGATCCTTAAAAGGTGACAACACAAGTGGTAAAGGTGATAAAGGCAGCATATGGCATGCTTGCCTTTATTGGATGGGGCATAGAGTATGAAAGTTGGCATATAATGTTGTAGTTATATACAAAGTTGGTTTGGCCACATTTGGAATACTACATCCAGTTCTGGTCGCCACATTACTAGAAGGACTTGGAGGCTTTGGTGAGAGTGCAGAAAAGGTTTACCAGGACATTGTCTGGTATGGAAGATCTTAGCTATGACGTGAGATTGAATAAACTAGGGTTGTTCACCCTGGAAAGAGAGAGGTTGAGGGGTGATCTAATGGAAGTTTATAAAATGATGAAAGGTATAGATATGGTGAACAGTTGAAAGCTTTTCCCCAGGTTGGAAGTGACAAACACAAGGGGTTACAAGTTCAAACTAAGGGGAGCAAGATTCAATACAGATATGCGGGGAACTTTTTGTTTTACACAGGTGGAGGAGGCCTGGAATGCATTACCAAATAAGGTAGCTGAGGCACACTAGGATCATTAAAGACTTGTCTAGATAGCCACATGAACAGACTGGGAATACAAGGATATAAGCAGGAAGTCTAGTTAGGAACATATGATTGCTGCAGGCTTGGAGGGCCGTAGGGCCTATTCCTGTCCTTATTGTTCTTTGTTTGTAACATATAAGCAGAGAGCAAAAAAAAAACTGTAAATTAAGATATATATTAATGAGCAGGAACATTGCTTCAGATGGATGAGGTATATGCCCATTGGATCACATCTACTTGGATGGTAAAAAAGTGCAATAATCAGAAACAAGATTGAGAACAAGATTGGTAGGCATTCTGCAACAACTAGCTTTAGTATAAATTTTACTAACTCCAACCTTAACATAGCTTCCATTTTTGCAACAAAGTGAGTTGATAACAATGTGGGAGACATTCTACAGAGGATAGTCTAAAGAAAAGAATGAATTATTAGCACATCATCTCCAACTATATCCAGCTTTTTGGAAGTAGCACAAAAAAAAGTCACAATTTATAAAAACTTTTGTATCCTGATCCAGCGAAACAAATGTAAAATAGCTATCAACTATATTAGAAGCAATTAATAAACCGAGTTTACAGTTAAATGACTAAGTGCTTACTGGCAAATTCCATTTTGCAAAGTAGGTCCCAAAGAACCACATTAAGACAACAATAAAATGCTTTAGGAACTATGTTTTTCAATTCATGGGCGGCACAGTAGCACAGCGGTTAGTACTACTGCTTCACAGCTCCAGGGATCTGGGTTTGATTCCCGGTTCAGTCACTGTCTGTGTGGGGTTTGCAAGTTCTCCTCATGGGTTTCCTCCGAGTGCTTCAGTTTCCTCCCACAGTCCAAAGATGTGTGGGTTAGGTTGATTGGCCACATTAAAATTGTCCTTAGTATCCTGAGATGTGCAGGTTAGAGGGATTAGCAGCTAAAATACGTAGGGATATGCGGATAGGACCTGGATGGGATTGTGATCGGTGCAGACTCAATGAGCCGAACGGCCTCTTTCTGCACTATAGGGTTCTATGTTCTAATTTATAATAATTTTACTTAGACAAAATAGTTACAACAACGAGTGAGACACAAACAGAGAGGCATAGGCAGAAAGAGCAATACTAGGTTTACACCCACTCCCAAGCATGGCAATGTCACAATCATTTTATTTTACAAAAGAAACCTCTATAATATCATTTTAGTATGTATTTATAAAAGGGTTTATTATACACAGAAATACATACATGCTTATAATAACTTCAAAATCCAAGTTCATAAACCTGTAAATTTAGATGGAAAAATCCCAAAACATTCATACGTAGTTAAACTTTTCTGATGCGGATGAAACAAATTAAGTATCAGTTGAAAAAAATTCAGATTGGCTGGCAATTTCAGTTTGTTAACTTCAGAAGTTCATTATAAAAATCTGAAAATTTTACAAGTTTCTTTTTCTGTGATCACAATTTAACAGTGTTGTGGTCAAAATAATTTTCTGAGGCATCTCCAAGATTTTCTTGAGGGCAACTTTTTGATTTTCAGATGTTACTTTTTACATTCTCATAGCTGTTAGATTAGTCACAAGTAACATTTATAAAATTACAAATGCGTAAAAGTTTTCCCTTCTTTAGGCTGATATGTCGCACAAATACCAAAGATTATTATATTAATTTTTTTAACTTGAAATCTGTAAACAACATATCCTTGTTTGTCATAATGAAATATCCTATTTATCATTTCCAAAATCTATCTGCAACTGCACAACTTAGGACAGAATCCAATTTTGCTTTTGTGGGTATCATTTGGGGCGGGAGGGTCAATCTACAGTTGTTTTAACATCAAAAAACAAACAAAATACTTGAAGATATATTTTTGTTTATAAAATGTGAGCCTTAAATTAGATAGGGAGAATTAAGAAAAACTAAGCAAGCTACAATTAGTCAAGTAGTGGGGGTAAGGAAGTACAACAACTTACCAGGATATCACCTGCACAGATAAACTCTCCAGTTGAGTGAATATTTTTACGGCTGAAGTAGATAGATTCTTGCTAGGCAGGGAAAGGGACGGATGGGAAATGCGAAACAGATCAGCCATGATTTTATTGAATAGCAGAGCGGGCTTGAGGAGCCAAATGGCTTGGTTTTGCTCCTTTTTCACAGGTTCAATGTTCTTCTTGGCTTCTTCCTTACACTTTTGCTTACCCCAGATGCAAGCATATAATCTAGTAAAAACTGTTAAAATGACAGAAATATATACTTGTGGCACACAGGGGGGAAAAAAAAAATCAACTCCTGATACAAAGCAAAAGTATCTGATAGAAGTCAGTATTAAAACCACTTAACACCTACATAAACTGAATGGCAAGCAGTCACTGTTCTTCCAGCAACAGCAGAAACAAATTGGTTCAAAATAGTGGCCCTAAAAGAATTAGTAAAGCAACTGAAAGAAAACAAATTTGTGTCTCTGTTGTAAAGGTAAACTTTTCTCCGAAATCAGAAATTATCATATGCGGATGATGTTGCCAAAATCTTGCTTGGAGTTACTGCACAACTGCTGTATTATATCAAATTAGCAAACTCCAATTTAGTATGATGTAGTTAGCTTGAATTCTTGAAAGCATGTTAGTGTTTGAGCTAAAGCTCAAAGCTGCAAGATGGCTCAAAGCTGCAAGATGACTGTTTTATGTGCACCTAAAACTTGTTTTGGTCGCCACATTATAAGAAAGATGTGGAGGCATTGGAAAGGGTGCAGAGGAGGTTTACCAGGATGTTGCCTGGTATGGTAGGTAGGTCTTATGAGGAAAGACTAAGGGACTTGAGGTTATTTTCATTAGAGAAGAAAGCTAAGAGGTGACCTAATTGAGACATAAGATAATCAGAGGGTTAGATAGGTTGGATAGTGAGAGCCTTTTTCGTCAGATGGAGATGGCTAACACGAGGGGACATAGCTTTAAATTAAGGGGTGGTAGTTATAGGATGGATGTTAGAGGTGGGTTCTTTACTCAGAGGGTAGTAACAGCGTGGAATGCCCTGCCTGCAGCAGTTGTGGACTCACCAAGTTTAAGGGCATTCAAATGGTCAGTGGATAGGCATATGGATAGCATTGGAATAGTTTAGGTTAGAGGGTCATAAAATTGGTTCCGTTGGTCGGTGCAACATCGAGGGCTGAAGGGCCTGTACTGCGCTATAATGTTCTATGTTCTTATTACATTAAACAATATGAGGAACATTGGAAAACAATACTTACTATTCATGTTATAGAATCCCTACAGTGCAGAAAGAGGCAATTTGGCCCATCGAGTTTCCACCATTCTCCAACAAAGCATCTTATCTAGGCCCTGTGCCATAATCCCACGCATTTAGCTGCTAAATTCCCTAATCCACACATTTTTGGACTGAATCAAAAAGGTAATGAAACATTCTCTCATTTCAATGCAAGACTTAGAAATGACTTCTGTAGGCCTTTTCTCCAAATGAAATTTATAAATTAATGCATGACATTATGAGTTTTGTTTGTCTTGTTTCAGAACACTTTCCATCAGATATGCTATTTTCTCAAAATGTGAATTTTTATTTGCAAGATTGTAAATTATTGTCCATCCACTTAGAAAGATGATAGCTTGTAAACTGCAAGTTTACATCCAAAATTTCCTGAACTCTCTGGAGGTCAACACCACGTGTTATTTGCCGGAAGGCAGGTCGTTGGCTCATAGTAGTCTTTCCATATCTATCCGATGCTATTCTTTTCGTTTGCCAATAACTTCCTTCAATCTTCAAGCTATCCAACATTGATATTCTTTTCCTTCCTCTTTTTCCTAGACATTTTCCCACCATAAATCTATTTCCCTTAAAGTATGCTCTACTCAAACTTTGGGGAGTAACTAGGCAGGAAATCATCTTCCCACAAGAAAAAAATGGGAATTAGGGCATGCTGTTGTTCTAAGCTAGCTAGTCAGCAACATCATTTTAGATGCGTCTATGAAAACAATGCCTCTCAAACCATTTGACCTACAGTTGTTGCAAAATTTAGGGAGGAGGAAAGATATTTTAAAATGCAGCCAAAAACATATAACTTCATACTGCTTCTTTAAGAATTTTTGTTTGGTCTTACATTCAAATGCCATCCATGATTCCCAAAAATCCTTAAAGATTAGGGGACCAAATTCATCTAAGTAACATGCTGACTTATTATTTTATTGCACATTCACATTTCGAGACAGAAAAGAGATTTTTAGGAAAGGGAAAAGAAAAGCCCCAGAGTTTAAACCATTCACCAAATGAAACTTACAGGTGTCAAGATGATAAAGCAGAAAGAAGCATTACAGGTTTACGTAGCACTTATCACAGATCAGGCCAGAGAAGATTGAAAGATTTGGAGGTGTTCCTTCTGCAAGCATGAAGAAAGTGAATAAACTCGAGATGATCTGTCAAGAAAAACACATGTACCCAATTAACAAATGCAAAGTAAAGTCAGAGGGAAACCATGCATTAAAATAAAAATGTCCAAGAGCAGCCTCATCATCTTCTCATACATTTAGCAATTAACAAAAATTTATAAAATCAACTTTAAGAAATGAATAACCATCATCCCAGGGCTAGCAGCTCATTATGTGTTTAAAATCAGAATATTCTTTGAAATGCACTACAGTAATTCCCTTGAAATATTTAGCATCACACAACAGGTTTGCTGACCAGAATGTAATTTTTCCAAGCTACATATCTCATATGATATGGGTAAAAAGGCACCAAGTCTAAACAAAAAAGGACTATTTAAATATTTTTTTAAAACTTAGGTGACTTAATTTTGTTTCATTTAAGTCTTATTCTCCATTAGGTTAGTGAATAGATTTTAGGAATAGAAAATTACTTAGCTTTAAACCAAGCACAAATATGATATATTGTAATTTTTAATAGCAGGGACAAATCAAGAAATGCCTTTAAGAATCTATAAGCAACTCTTAAAATGCCCCAGTTAAAAAAAACACATTCAAACATACTAGGAACGTTCAATTCCTACACTCAAATTTGGAATATAATAATTGATCTTGCGTTATTTTTCTCCATGAGTGAAATGTTGCATTTGTGAGGTTTAAGGATAACCAACAAAAAGACTCTAATTTTAAACAGGAATCATCACGAGTCTTAACATAACTTCAAATGCTGTTGCTCTTATCAGAGGTCCACTTTAAAATGTTGCTGCTACATAACCTTGCATTTTTTAATATGCAGAGAATGAGAAAGAATTTCCACCATTTAAAATTGATCATTATGCCCTATCAGAATTGTTAGATTCCCTTGCAGAGTTCACTTCTTTACAATTTTCCTAGCTTGCCTTCTCTGCAAATAGGGGTTCTTAACCATGGTCTGAGAACACGCCCACCACCACAGAGTGAACAACAGGGTTTTAAGAAGTTGCAATTCACAGCTTCTATCAATTTATCTCCAATTAGCTTAGTTCTTACTGATGTATGAGCAGCCTTCCAGTCAGTGCTACAATAGTCAATCCTTGGCCTCAGCAACATCATCTGAAAAACAGCATCAGTTTTCATATGTACGCTGCCATTATTGAATTCTACCTCAACATCACCTTTCTTGATAGTTCACTGTTGTTTGACATTTCATTCTGGTTGAGCAGAGATTTTGTCCTGTTATATATTGAGAAACCTCTGCCTTTGGTTCCTGTTACAAATTCAGTTTCCCACCCACTGAGTCAATCCAGTTCCTGGCAACTTTCTCAGCCCATCCAATCTATCTGTAATCCTAGTGTCATATATCTGACTGCAAGGCGAGGTTCTGAGCACAGTCTCATTATCACAAGATCATCTATTGTCCCTCAATAACATTGCTCAATTCTGCCCCTACCTCAGCTCATCTGCCAATAAAAGCCCTATCCATGCCTTTAGTTACTTATAAACTTGCATGTTTCAATGCCAGCCTCCCACATTCTACTCTTCAAAACCTGAGAAACTCTGCTATGTGTGCACTAACTCATACCAAGTCCTGTTCACCTATCATCCATGCCTCCTGGATTTTAAAATCCTGCCCTCATTTTCAAATCCTTCCAGGGCCTTCCTTCTCCCTATCTCTGCAGTCTCCTCCAACATAAACCCTCCCAACATCAAAGTATCTTCATTCTTCTAAATTTGGCCTATTGAATATACCCCAATCCTAATTGTTCAACCATTGGCGGACATGATTTCAGTTGGACTTCTATACCTAAACTTTGCTGCCTCTGCTGCCTCTGTTTATCATTCAAATATTGCCTCTTGGCATCATCCCAAGGTATGGCATTCATTTTCAAATTCATGCTGACGCCCAACTCTATCTTACTGTTACCTCTCTCCACAACTACCAAATCTCCAGGTATTGAACCGTAAAGTAATAAATCTAAAGTTTGCAGCTAAATGAAACAGTCACTATTTTAGAGACCCAGTAAAAACCAGCTAAAAGTTCCAGACAGGCGAAGTGGGTGATGGGAAAAGCCTAAAGAATCAATTCTTCAGGGCTACTCCACTCCTGATTTCAAAATAGCCTTGGTCCAAACATAGACAAAAGTGCTGAATTCAAGAGCTAAGGTGTGATTGACTGCCTTGATATCAAGACAACATTTGACCAAGTGTGGCATCAAGGAACACTATCAAAATTAAAGACAATGGAAATCAGAGAAAAACTCTCTAGTGCTGGAGTCACACCAAGCACAAAGAAAGATGGTTGTAGTTTATCATAGCCACAAAACACAGTGCAAGCTAGTATTCTATACCCAATCATCTTCAGCTGACTCACAAATGACGTTTCATGGCTATATAATGTTCAGTAAACACACAAACCCCAATATCAAACCTTATTACCAAATGCAGCAAGGCCTGGTAAATAATCAGGTTTGAGCTAGGAAGTGGAAAGCAACATTCACACCATACGAGTGCCAGGCAATAATCAGCTCCAATAACAAAATCTGCCCATCTCCTCTTGATATGCAATGGTATCACCAATACCAGAACCCCACCCAACCATCAAAATCATCAGGTTACCATTGACTCTACTGTGGCTACAAGAGCAGAGGCTGGGAATTCAGTGGCAAGTAACTGACCTTCTGAGACACCAAAACCATCTAAAAGACAAGTCCAGAGTATGATGTAATATCCTCCACTTGCCTGGATGAGTGAAGCTCCAAAGACATCTAAGCAGCTTGATTAGCACCGCACCCATCACCATGAGCATTCGTCCTCTTCACCAATAAGCGATACAAGTGTGTACTATCTATTGGATGCAGTGCAGCAATTCACCAAGACTCCTTTGACAGCATCTTCCAAACCCCTGAATTCTAGCACTTAAAAAGGACAAGGGCAGCAGACATATAGAATTACCATCACCTGCTAGTTCCTCTCCAAGCCACATACCATCCTGACTTTAAACTGTATCACAGTTCCTTCACTGAAAAAAAAAATCCTAGAACTCCTGCCCTACACGTGGGTATACGATAGCAGCAGTTCAAGGCAGTGTCTCAACCATCTTCTCAAGAACAATCAAGGATGGCCAATAAATGCTGATTTTTCCAGCAACACATCCCATAAATGAATAAAAAAGATTCAATAGGCTGAATGGCTTTCTGTGCTGTACTATTCTATGAATCTATTCTTGCGAACAATGAGGGCCATGGGCACAGGAGAGAACGAGGGCCCAGGTGTGAATACTCCGACTAATAAGTGCTGCAGAAGAAGCAATGCTGTAAGTGTTTGTCCCATTTAGTAGAACTTACTTCTGTGAAGTTGGATTTTCAGCACAGAGCAATGCAACTATATTACCAAGCCAGAGTGAACAATGATCATGGCATGCACTTGTCAAAGACATCTCCATGTTAGGACAAAATTGTTGCTGAAATGCAACAAGTTTCACTTTGAATAAATAAAACAAAACATTATAAAATATAATTATGCATCTAACTTTTATACAGAAAAACTTGTGTTCTGTAACAGGGAGTCAGTCTGTGGATTTTTTTTTAATAACAATGTGAAGATGCCAGCATTGGACTAGGGTAAACACAGTAAGAAGTCTCACCAGGTTAAAGTCCAACAGGTTTATTTGGTAGCACAAGCCACTAGTTTTTGGAAAGCTAGTGATTGATTCGCTGTTTCTCATTGCTGTTTGTGAGAACTTGCAATATGAAAAGTGGCCACTGCTGTTCCCAAACTCAATAATGATTACATTTTTGGAAGACTTATTTAGCTGCAAAGCACTCTGGGATTAAACTTTATTTAAAGCAGGATTATTTCTCAATGATTTCCCATCATTGTCACATTCCAATCATTATTTTGTAAATTGAGGTTGTGTCTTTACATGCCCTGTTTGTGAACTGAAATCCCACTCACCTGATGAAGGAACGGTGCTCCAAAATCTAGTGGCTCGTGCTACCAAATAAACCTGCTCGACTTTAACTTGGTGTTGTGAAACTTCTTACTGTTTTTTAATATCAGAGAGGACGCAGAAACAAAAATTCATACTGTATAAAAGTTAAAACTCTTCCAATGAGATGAAATTATAACAACCAGGTCTTGCAGAATATACTTGAATAGTGGAATAGCAAAGTCTTACATAGATTATACATTCCATGCTGAAAAAATATTTTTGGGATAGACACATTCTAACATCTCACCAAGGATATTTCAAATGTTATCACTTGATGCATTTTCCATGAAAAGTTTATTTATTAGTTACAAGTTGGTTTCATTCACACCGCAGTGAAGTTACTTTGAAAAACCCCTAGTCAGCACACTCTAGTGCCTATGCAGATACACTGAGGGAGAATTTAACATGACCAATTCACCTAACCTGCACACTTTTGGACTATGGGGGGGGAAACCTGAGCACCCGGAGGAAGCCATGCTGACATAGGGAGAATGTGCAAACTCCACACAGACAGTGACCCAAGACGGGAATCAAACCCAGGTTCCTAGCACTGTGAGGCAGCAGTGCTAACCATTATGCCATCTTGTAACAAAGTGGTTAGCATTGCTACCTTATAGTGCCAGTGACCCAGGCTGGAATGATAACCTGTGTTTTGCACAGTCTCCCTGTATCTGTGTGGGTTTCCTCCAGCTGCTCCAGTTTCCTCCCATAGATCAAAGATGCACAGGTAGGTTGATTGACCATGCTAAATTGCCCATTTAGGAGTTCCAGGATGTGTAGGTTAGGAAGATTGGTGGGGTAAATATGTAAAGGTTACAGAGATAGTGTCTGGCTGGGATGCTGTATTGGAGAGTTGCTGCAGGTTGAATGGCCTCCTGCTGCACTGCCAAGAATCTATGAAAATATTTACACAAACATATTCTGTCTCTTCCCCCAAGTCATTGATATAAAATTGAAATTTCTGAGATGCATCGTGCCAGGGTTAAAATACCCAGGGATTAATAAACTAAATCAATAAGGGTTTGCTGATTAATATTAATTACCATTTCAGCATGGAACAACCGTACAAATGTACCATTCAACCTCATGTTGTATTAGAGTCAATGTATGATAAGCCAATTACAATAGGCAAAACTGTTTAAGAAAGAAAAATAGAAATACAGACAGCAAGCAAATCCACAGCATTTTTAACAACTTCATAATTACAGTGTACTAGGCGTCCTGACAATGCAGTTGTCGTGGTGCAACATAAAATCACATAAGCATTCACAAAATGTCAAGTTAATCTAAATTAGGGGGCATTTACACTCAGAAATAGCCAACATCTCCCTAAAAATATATAAAATTAAGAAAATTTAAATCAGATCAAAGCTAATTTAGATATTTCTGTTATTTGTATTTCAAAGAAAACAATCCGTTCTAACTCGCAACTCCAAAAAGGAAATTCTATGTGCTTTAACAGTGCTCATATGGATTATGGCTGATTGGTATATTAAAAAACTGCAGGCAATATAAATGCATCAGCATCCTGCAGAAATGTTTCATCTTTATATACCTTTAACACAACAAAGCACCCCAAGGGACGTAACATGAGCATCAAATGAAATTTTACACAAAGCCACATAAAAGGATAAATGTTAAGAAATGTCTTAGTGTCAGAGGTGGTTCAGTTTCTAATATTCCTACTTGAGTCAGAAGATTATGGGTTGAAATCCCACTCCAGCACACAATGAAAGATGCCAGTGCAGTAATGATGGAGTGTTTTTATGGTTGAAAGCATGTTCATTTTAATGAATCATTAAAGCAATGCTCTTAATGCTATTATTTCAAGAGTGTCAGATGTGCTGGTCAATATTTATCCCTCAATCAACATCATATTCGCTGTTTCTCATTGCTGTTTGTGGGAACTTGCAGCGTGAAAAGTGGCCAATGTTATTCCCTAATTATAATAATTGATTGCATTTTTGGAATACTTAATTAGCTCAAAGCACTTTGGGATTAAGCTTTTTTTTAAAAAACAATTATTTCTCAATTCAATTTCACTGGTCAGTCTCAAATAAGAATTTGACAAAATGATGAAAGACCAACACTCACTTGATAGTATGAATTATGTTATTCATAAAATATGACTTGTTATTTGAATTGCAAGATATTGATTTTGGTTTGTTTCACATAATTGTTACACCTCCATTCAGGAGGGCACATTTAGACTTTTTAAACAGGATGGGAATTTGCTCACTGTCACTAACCAACCATTTAATGAAAATGGCATTATCAACCTGGGGGAATTATTGCATTTAAAACAGCCAGAATGCATGTGACAGTCTGGTATCATCTGAAGAACTATTAGATATAATCTGTTTATGTTTAATCCAACACCTTTTGCACCATTGGCTGTTGGCTGGTTCATGATGCAGAGTGACGCCAATAGCTTGGGTTCAGTTCTCATACCAGCTGACGTTATTCATGAAGACTCATCTGCTCAACCTTGCCTAAGGTGTGGCGATCCTCAAGTTATATCACCACCAATCAGCTTTCCCCCCAAAGAGGAGAGCAGCTTATGGTCATTATGAAACTCTACCTTTCATGTTAACTCAATGGCATAACGCTCAACGCCAAAATAAACAAGAAGGGATACCCACTCCACAAAGGGCAGATTATTATTTATCTCCGACACTAGAAATTTTGCAGATGTTTCCTTGAAGCACACTATAATCTGATCGGCTTTCACCAAATCTACCTCATTCTTTAGTACAACCACGATGCAATTTTAAATGTGGGTGATGCTACACTTGTTTCACTAAAGAACATAAAACCTTCTGATACCCATGATAAAATGTGATGTCCTTTTTGTGGCAGCTAGAATCAAACAGTATAGAGTCAGTCTAGTTCTAGGACATCTAATCAATTTTCAGTCTAGTCCTGAGCAGATATTTTTCTATAAATATTCTGAATTCTTTGTAAAAGCAAAGTCCAATTTACATTTTAGTAAAAAGTTCAAGAAAGCATTCCATAGGAAAATGGTAGATCTACGAGAACAGCAAACAATCGGTAGATCAAGTTAATACTCCCAATATATATATATGAAGTCATGCATTTAGATGTACAAAGTAAGGAGTGCAATCATATGATTAGGATGAATCAGTACAGGGCTCAAACAGTTAAAGATGAATTCCACAATGTCTCAAACCAATATCTGGCTGCTATCAAGAAACTAAAAACGTTTGGTTTGAAAATAGATGAACTCAGTATAGATCAAAGGAGAATAGTCTGCCACTTATAGAATGCTAGTCAAGCTTCTGAAACCGTTTTTTTTTTTAAAAAGAGCGTTTGCATTCACTAATAAAAGTGCAAAGTTTCTAGAACGAGGGAAGAAAATGTATATCGTTGATTCCTAGAAATGGGAGTCTGTATCGAAGGTGAAGAGACTGATGAGGATATTGAGATACAAAAGTTAGTAAAGCTTAGAAAACAGTCAGGGCAATTTGAATCCCTTGTAGGCAAAATAAATACAGAACAAGTATAAGCTGATTCAAGTGGAACATAATACATTACTTTCACTGACTAATTTTGGTATTACTAAGAGTATAAAATAGTCATCAACTGTGCTATGATTTGAGAATGACTTCTACTCAGGGTTATAAGTTTGCCCTAGGTCTTCAGGTGACTGAGCAGGCCAATTCTCAACATGTTGATTTTTGGGCACAGGGGAAAGAGGTCACAGAGGTAGTGCAGGACTTGCCCCTTTTTCCTTCCCCGCCACCATCTGCCTTATTGTGAAGACATTGTGACTCAAAGTATGACAAAACTTGATGGACAACCTGTCATCATTCTGAGCATTTGGCAGCAAGCTACTCAGTCATTAATATCAATGCTTCCATGTTTTATAGAGAACTTCTGTGTCTCCTTGAATTGTTTTCTTTGTCCTCTCCTGGAATGTTGGCCATTTTAGAGTTCAGAGAACAAGAGTTCTATTAAGAGTTAAACAGTAGCTATCTGCCTTTGGCTAAATTCTATATCTACCCAATTAAAGTTTAAAATTAGTGTCACCCAGTACGCTTACACTGCAATGAAGTTACTAATGAAAACTCCCTACTCGCACACTCTGGCACCTGGTCAGGTACTCTGAGGGAGAATTTAGCACGGCCAATTTATCTAACAAGCATGCCTTTCGGACTGTGGAGGAACTCGGAGGAAACACACGCAGACAGAGAACATGCAGACTCTGCACAGACACTGATTCAAGCCAGGAATCGAACCCAAGTTTCTGGTGCTGTGAGGCAGCAGTGCTAACCACTGTGCCATCCTGCATTACAGCTAAACAACATCACAGTTCAATTTACAATAGACAAGAAATGGAAATTATGATCAATTGCGACAGCAGAGTCACTTGTGATTAGAATACTTGTTAATTATTGACAGTGCTATAATCCAGTGGTGCATCTTCCATATTTTAGACACAAACACCCTTAAAAATTCTCACCATAAATCCTTTCATAGTAGCTATTTCTAAATTAATTCTGATACATCCTCAATTCTACACTCTTGCAAAGCACAAAATAAAAACTATGTCGTTTGAGTGTATGAAATATTTGCATTTCTTTTACTTTCCTAAATCTTGATGTGCTACACAATACTTGGGACCGTAAAAGCAGGAAGAGACCAACACCCAAGCTTTTCATAATGCAACTTCCAAGTCTGTGACTAGAAGCACAAAACAAATTATAATTTGGTCTGAATTTTCACCCACATTGAAGTAAACATAATTAGGAAATTGCATTGCATCATTATTCTATTTTATACATTTCCCTTTCTCTAATGTTATCTTCCACCTCAATCAACACATTTCTTTCAATTTTGGGTTATGGGTCCAATTTTTATTACTGTAATTCAATGATACAGTTATTCAATTATTCTATCATTCTTCCTTTTCTGGTGTTGCTCTTTATTGCTATTTCTTGTATTACAGATAAATTTTATATATACATTTGCATTTCAGCATATGGCCTATAATGTATGCTAACTATCCTAAGTTTGCCCTGATCAAGTCAATCTTAAGCTGTGGTTCCAAGTAATCCAATTTTAGCACTATATCCAATGTATGCTGTTTGCTGCAACTTCTCAAACAATCTTCTTGCTCTTTATTTAACATAATAGGGATATTTCATAAAAGGTTAATGTGCTTGCATTGCTACGTTTTGTCTACCCACACACTTATCAGGACTCTCATCAGGAACAATCCCAACCAGGCCTTACCCCTATAACCCCACATATTTACCCCGCTAATAGGACCATAAGATATAGGAGAATTAGGTCATTCAGTCCATTAAGTCTGCCCTGCTATTCAATCATGGCTGACGTGATTCTCATCCCCATTCGCCATAACTCTTGGCCCCTTTATTGATAAAGAACCTGTCTTTAAGATATTCAATGATCTGGCCTCTACAGCCCTCTGTTCCATAATGAGTTCCACAGATTTACCACCCGCTGGCTGAAGAAATTCCTTATCTCAGTTTTAAAGGAATGTCCCTTCACTTTGAGTTCCAGTCTCTCTCTCACTAGTGGAAACATCCTCTCCACGTCCACTCTATCCAGGTCTTTCAATATTCTGCAAGTTTCAATTTGGTCCCTTCCCCATCCTTCTAAACTCCATCAAGTATAGACCCAAACTCCTCAATTGCTCCTCATATGATAAACCTTTCATCTGAGGGCATTCTTGTCAACTTCCTCTGGACCCACTCCTAGATCAGCATATCCTTCGTTAGGTATGGGGGCCCAAAACTGCTCACAATATCCAAATAGGGTCTGACCAGAGCCTTATGCAGCCTCAGGAGTAAATCCTTACTTTTGTATTCCAGCCCTCTAGAAATTAATGCTAACATTGAATTTGCCTAACTGCCAATAAACCTGCATGTTAACCTTGAGAATCCCGCACTAGGATTCCCAAGTTCCTTTGGGCCTCAGATTTCCAAAGCAATTCCCAATTTAGAAAATAGCCAATGCCTCTATTCTTTCCACCAAATGCATAACCTCACACTTTCCCACATTGCATTTCATCTGCCACTTCTTTGCCCACTCTCTTCACCGGTTCAAGTCATTCTGCAACCTTCCCATTCCTCAACACTGTCTCTTTACATATCTTTGTAAATTCTGCAAATTTAGCAACCATGCTCTCAGTTTCATCTTCCAGATCATTAATGTATATTGTGAAAAATTGTGATTCTAACACACGACCTCTATGGAACGTTCACTGGTTGCCATCCTGAAAAGGACTCTCTTATTCTCTCCCTCTGCCACTTAATCTTCTACCTATGCCAGTACCTTGCCTCTAACACCATTGGCTCTTAGCTTATTTAGCAGCCTTCTGTAAGGCACCTTATCAAAGGCTTTCTGGAAATCCAAATAAATCACATCCGCTCACTCTGTTTAACTTCTTTGTTACCTTCTCAAAGACATGGCTTCCCTTTGACAAAGCCTTGCTGACTCAGCCCTATTTTATCACGCATTTCCAAGTACTCATCCTTAAAGATCTTACCCACGACTAAGGTCAGACTAACTGGCCTATAATATCCCATCTTTACTAGCCCCCTCCTTAGACAGTGGCTACATTTTCTAGACAAAGGTCTAGAAAAAGGTACATTCTACCTTTTTCTAGACCTTTGAGACATTCCCCGACTTTGTTGATTCTTGAAAGATCACTGTCAATGTCTCCACAATCTCCTCAGCTATCTCCTTCAGAATCTGAGGTATAGTCCATACAGGTCATAGTCCATCCTTTAGATCTTTCAGCTTCCCTATCACCTTGTCCTTAGTAATGGCCACTATATTTACCCTTGCCCCCAACTCTAAGTTTTGCCATGTTACTGGTGTCTTCCATCGTAATAACTGATACAAAGTACCCATTCAATTCCTTTGCCATTTTCTTGTCTCCCCATTACTACTTCTCCAGCTTCTTTTTCCATGGTCCATTCTTGCCTCTCTCCTATCTTTTGAAAAACTCTTGCAATCTTCTTTTCTATCACTAGCTGGTTTATCCTCATATTTCATCTTCTCCACCTTTTTGTTAGTTGTCCTCTACTTGCTTTTAAAAGCTTTCCAGTCTTTTGGCTTCCCGCTATTCCTCACCACATGGTATGCTCTTTCCTTTGCTTTTATGCTATCCATGATTGCCTTTGTCAGCCATAGTTGCCTCATCCTCCTTTTAACATGCTTCCTCTTCCTTGGAATTAATTTATGTTGCACCTTTTGAATTATCCCCCAAAACTCCTACCACTTTTGTTCCGCTGTCTTTCCTGCTAGACTCCCATGCCAATCAAATCTGGCCGTTGTCATTTCCTTTCCACAACTACAGCACCGTTACATCCAATTCCAACATCTCCTGCTCAAACTGCAAGGTGAATTCTATCACACTGTGGTCCCGCTAACTTGTGTGTCCCAAGACACCAAGGGGCAATGCACCTAACCCACACATCTTTGGACAGTGAGAGAAAGAACTCAGTAAGAATTTAGCAACACCAATTTTAAATCCAACCAATTTATTTGATAGTAAAATTGCAAGCTTTCAACACTCGTGTCTTCTGTGTGGGAGAAAACCAGAACACCTGAAGGAAATCCATTTTGACACAGGGAGAATGTACACTATTGTACTATTATTTGTATTCAGAGCCAAGATAGTTCATGGCTCTCATCCTCCACATAATGAAAGATTTATTTCAGAGACAAGAGTGTGAAGCATTTCTTGCACTGTAATCAGGAATAACGGGCAACACAGTGGTTAGTGCTGCTACCTCACAACCATCAGGAAACCAGGTTCAATTCCAGCCTCGTATCACCGTCTGTGTGTAGTTTGCACAGTATCACCACGTCTGTGTGGGTTTCCTCCAGGTGCTCCAGTTTTCTCCCACAATCCAAAGATGTGCAGATTAGGTTGACTGGTCATGCTAAATTGCTCCTACCCCAGAGTTGTGTACACTCAGGACGGGGAAGCAGTCCTCTTCCTACCCCAGAGTTGTGTACACTCAGGACGGGGAGGCAGTCCTCTTCCTACCCCAGAGTTGTGTACACTCAGGACGGGAAGCAGTCCTCTTCCTACCCCAGAGTTGTGTACACTCAGGACGGGGAAGCAGTCCTCTTCCTACCCCAGAGTTGTGTACACTCAGGACGGGGAAGCAGTCCTCTTCCTACCCCAGAGTTGTGTACACTCAGGACGGGGAAGCAGTCCTCTTCCTACCCCAGAGTTGTGTACACTCAGGACGGGGAAGCAGTCCTCTTCCTACCCCAGAGTTGTGTACACTCAGGACGGGGAAGCAGTCCTCTTCCTACCCCAGAGTTGTGTACACTCAGGACGGGGAAGCAGTCCTCTTCCTACCCCAGAGTTGTGTACACTCAGGACGGGGAAGCAGTCCTCTTCCTACCCCAGAGTGTGTACACTCAGGAGGGAAGCAGTCCCTCACCCCAGAGTTGTGTACACTCAGGACGGGGAAGCAGTCCTCCTCCTACCCCAGAGTTGTGTACACTCAGGACGGGGAAGCAGTCCTCCTCCTACCCCAGAGTTGTGTACACTCAGGACGGGGAAGCAGTCCTCTTCCTACCCCAGAGTTGTGTACACTCAGGACGGGGAAGCAGTCCTCTTCCTACCCCAGAGTTGTGTACACTCAGGACGGGGAAGCAGTCCTCTTCTTACTCCGGAGTGTATGTGGCCCGAACCCCTACCTCTCTTGTTCTTGGTGCCGCTTCTTCGGGCCGTCTCTAGTTCTCTCTGGATCCTGTTCTCCAGATATTCCTGCTTCTTAGTTAACATCTCCTCAGTCTCCCGGAGCCGGTGGAGAGCCTCCTGGGGAGTAGGGCCCTGTTTTCTGGAGCTAGATTGGGACCGGGATGAGCCAGAGCTCGGTCCGCTCTTGAACAAGTTGGAGAATTTATTCATAACTGCCCTCCGCCGTCTCGAGACTAACCGATAAACACACCAAACAAGCGCGGCGGAGCCTCACTTCCGGCCGGGGATGTCAATCATCCAGGGGGAGGAGCCAGCCCGGTTCACAGGCGATCACTTCCGGTCGCGACTGTCAATCAGAGGAAGGGGCGGGGCTGAGGACAAAATGGCCGAGTTGGAAATCGGGCAGCAGTGTGAAGTGCAGCATTGTCGACAGTTAGGTAGGAATCTGGGAGGGGCAGTTGTAAGTCACGCTCGTTCTTGCAAGTAGCACCCAACAAAGTTTTTCTGTGTCATTTCAATAACTATGTGGGGATATTTTTAACCGCATGAAGTTGAAGTCCCATTTTTCAGAAGAGATGAAGATCACTCATTGCTCTTGCCATGATTGTGAAGATGATTAGGGTTTAGGGAGCCCATGAAACCTTATCCACTCAGGATGAGTTTAATGAGCATTCTCTAAACTCCACTGTGGGTATCCAGTGCTTTCACTCCAGGGTTTTAGCTGTGAAATAATTTTTAGCAGTGATCAACACAGACTTTGATACTTTGCAATTTTGCCTTTTCCAATTGCTAAAATCTTGCATATTTTGAAAGCATTAGCTGTTAGATGCCTCTTTCAGACCAAAAGCCCAATTTGCTGTATTGCCTTTGGTACTGAACATGGTATTGAAGCCATGAGTCAATTGCTTGCCTGTAAAGTTTCAACAATTTGCTCTCTTTGTTGATTGTTACATTACATTTATTATTATAAGGGTCTGGGCCATTTAGGATTAATGTGGAACTGAATAAAATATCAGCAGCACGGTGATGTAAGCAAGCATTTGAATCCAGGATCAATAAAGAGTAGGGCAGCGTATGTACCAGCAAGCATAATTACAAATGATTGTAAGAGTCAATAAAGACTTACAGATAACCTATGTATATAACTACAAAGACTTCAGGTGTATGGAACTGTAAATAACATTTTACAACAGATTAAATAGAACATAAAAAAACTACACAAACAGGCCTTTTGGCCCACCAGTTGCGCCGATTGCATCCGTATCTACGAGGCTTACCGATAACCATCAATCCTATTGAGCCCCGTGTACTCATCCAGAAGTCCCTTAAAAGACCCTATTGAATTTGCCTCCACCACCACTGATGGCAGCCGATTCCACTCACCTCTCTGAGTGAAAACTTATTCCTGACATCTCCCCTGTACCTACTCCCTAGCACCTTAAACCTGTGTCCTCTTGTAGCAACCATTTCAACGCTGGAGAAAAGCCTCTGAGAATCCACTTAATCTATAACTCTCTACGTCTTATACACTTCTGTTAAGTCACCTCTCATCCTTCGTCTCTCCAAGGAGAAAAGACTGAACTCCATCAACCTATCCTCATAAGGCATGCCACCCAATCCAGGCAATATCCTTATAAATCTCCTCTGCACTCTTTCAATAGCTTCCATAATGAGGCGACCAGAATTGCGCACAGTACTCTAAGTGGGGTCTGACTAGGGTCTTATAAAGCTGCAGCATTATCTCCTGACTCCTAAACTCAATCCCTTGATTGATGAAGGCCAGTACCCCATATTCTTTCTTGGCCACATCCTCCATCTGTGAGGCTGATTTAAGAGTCCTATGGACCTGGACCCCAAGGTCCTTCTGATTCTCTACACTGCTAAGAGTCTTACTCTTGATGTTATACTCCTTCATCCCATTTGACCTGCCAAAATTGACCACTACACATTTATCTGGGTTGAAGTCCATCTGCCACTTCTCGCCCAGTCTTGCATCCTATCTATTGTCACACTGCAAATTCTGACATCTCTCCAACCTATCCAAGACACTATCTTTGTGTCGTCGGCAAACTTACCAACCCATCCCTCCACTTCCTCATGCAGGTCATTTATGAAAATTACAAACAGCAAGAGTCCCAGAACAGATCCCATGGGCATTCCACTGGTGACTAACCTCCATGCAAAAAAAGACCCATCTACAACCACTCTCTGTCTTCTGTGGGCAAGTCAGTTCTGGGTCCACAAGGTAACAGTCCCTTGGATCCCATGCCCTCTCATTTTCTCAAGAAGTCTTGCATGGGGGACCTTATCGAACGCCTTGTTGAAGTCCATATAATCACATCTACTGCTCTTCTTTCATCAATGTGTTTAGTCACATTTTCAAAGAACTCAGCCAGGCTTGTAAGGCATGATCTGCCTTTGATAAACTTTTGAGCATACTAAACTTCTTTAAATGTTCATAAATCCTGTCTCTCAGGATCTTCTCCATTAGCTTACCAACTACTGAGGTTAGCTCACCGGTCGGTAATTTCCTGGGCTATCCCTGTTTCCTTTTTTGAATATAAGAACCACATCTGCAATCCTCCAATCTTACTGAATCTCTCCCATTTCCATCGACAACGCAAAGATCATCGCCAGATGCACTGCAGTCTCTTCCCTCACATCCCACACTAACCTGGGGTACATCTCATCCAGTCCTGGTGACTTATCTATCTTGATGCTATTCAAAATTTCCAATACATCCTCTTTCTTAGTGTACACATACTTTCAGTCTGCTGCGAGCCTGCAGTATGTAAATATGTAATCCCTTCGCTCTTAGCTATTTCAAAATAGACAATGTAACAGAGTAAGCAGCTGGAAAGTTGTTGAATGAAGGTGTTATGGGAAGGAGGTGCTCATTTTTCTTTTTCTGCCTTTTCTATGCTCTACCTTTGGTACAGGGGAAGACATTGATTGGTAAGTAACTGGTAAGTTATTCTGTTTAATCTACTCTAATAAATAGTTTGTAAAATTAAGGTATGGCACATCTGCAAGGACAAATGGGTCATTTTCATGGTGGTAAGCTGTCACTACTGGGTACTCAAGGTTTGGTGTTGGGTCACAGCTGTTCTCAATCTATATAAATGACTTGGATATGGAGACCAAATATAATATTTCCAAATTTGCTAATGACACCATGTTTAAAGTTCAGTTTGACTCTTATTCGGAACTGTGTTCATTTGAAAAGTTAACTCCATTTCTCACTCCACAGATGCTGCGAGTCCTGAGTTTTTCCAGCACTTTCAGTTTTCATTTCTGATATCCACTATCTGCAATATTTTGTTTTTATTTGTTGACTGATTTGTGTTGAGTTTCTAAGTTTAAGTTATTGATATAACTGAGATTATTTTTTGAGGAGGTGACGAAAACGGTGGACGAAGGGCGAGCCGTTTATGTCATCTATATGGATTTTAGTAAGGCGTTTGACAAAGTCCCTCATGGGAGGTTAGTTGAGAAGGTCAAGGCTAATGGGATACAAGGACAGGTAGCTAAATGGATAAGTAACTGGCTTGGTAATAGGAGACAGAGAGTAATAGTGGAAGGGTGTTTTTCTAGCTGGAGGCCGGTCACTAGTGGTGTGCTGCGGTGCTCGGTACTGGGACCTCTTCTATTTGTAATATGTATAAATAACCTGGAAGAGGGTGTAAGTGGAGTGATCAGCAAGTTTGCAGACGATACAAAGATGGCTGGACTTGCGGATAGTGAGGAGCATTATCAGGCGATGCAGCAGGATATATTTGGCTGGTAGCTTGGGCAGACAGATGGCAGATGGAATTTAATCCTGATAAATGTGAGGTGATGCATTTCGGGAGAAAGAATGTAGAGGGGAGGTATATGATAAAGGGTAGACCTATTAAGAGTATAGAAACGCAGAGGGACTTGGGGGTGCAGGTGAACAAGTCTCTGAAGGTGGCAGAGCAAGTGGAGAAGGTTGTGAAGAAAGCATATAGTATGCTAGCCTTTATAGGAAGGGGTATAGAGTACAAGAGCTAGCCTTTAATGTTGCAGTTGTATAAAACATTGGTTAGACCTCATTTGGAATACTGAGTCCAGTTCTGGTCGCCTTACTACCGGAAGGACGTGGAGACTCTGGAGAGAGTGCAGAGGAGGTTTACCAGGATGCTGCCTGGTATGGAAGGTCTGAGTTACGAGGAGAGGTTAGGCAAATTAGGACTGTTTTCCTTAGAAATACGTAGACTTAGAGGAGATCTAATAGAGGTGTACAAGATTATGAGGTGTATAGATAGAGTAAACAGGGTTAAGCTTTTTCCTAGGATGGACTCAAATAACACAAGGGGTCACGGGCTTAGGGTGAGGGAGGCAAGGTATAATTTGGATGCTAGAGGGAGTTTTTTCACACAGAGGGTTGTGGGGATATGGATTGCGCTGCCAAGTGATGGAGGCAGGTACTCGAGTTATTTAAGAAATACTTAGATGGGCACAAGAACAGAATGGGAATGGAGGGGTATAGAAAACTGATTTAAAATAGGGATCATGAGCCTTGGGAGTCCCTGGGAAGTGTGTAAATAGATGATGATATTGATGTACTTGTTTTTATCCTACAGGTGCTTTGGTCCACCTTGTTGTCTAACGAGGGGCATAAACGTGATGGGTCGTGAGAGGGCTGCTCTTGGATTTTTTTTCTGAGAGTATCCTAGTGCTTCACGTCATTAGCGTATGCTTGACCTGGACCATTTGATGGGCAACACAATAGCTCAGTGACTATCGCTGTGCTGTGCAGATACATGGATTTGGACCTGTGTCTATGGGAGTTTGCGTATTCTTCCTGTGCTTGATTGGGTTTTCTCCGGGTGCTCCGGTTTCCTCCCACATCCCAAAGATGTGCTTTTAGGCTAATTGGCAAAACAAATTCTCCCTAAATTGTCTCAAATTTGGTTTTTAATCCATAGATCTATAAACAAGGACAGGGATCGCGGGTAGAGGTGGGATCATCGGGGTGGCGGCGTGGGCTCGTTGGGCCAAAGGGCCTGTTTCCCGTGCTGTTTTGTTCTTTGTATAGTCGTGGTCCTCACAATAATCCTTGAGGTACCTCACTCAATACTCTTATCACTTCATCAGTGCAACTCCTAAACATTTATTATTTTCTATCCTTCTGGGAATTTCTTAATATATTTCAAGACTCAGTTGGAATCCCTATGGCTTGAAGCTTAATTGATAGCTTTCAATACAGAATTTTGTTAGGTTCCTTCTGGAAGCCTGACAAAGAACTTTTGTTGATTACCATAATGCATTTGGGATGTTACATGCTTAGTGAAGTTAAGGAATAGCTTTCCCTTTTGAATTTATGTTGATCATGGCTGATTAAATTATTGCACAGATTCAGTTAGTTTATGCACAACTGAAATTAGCTCTAATAGTGCTGCAGCTACTTGAAACTGACTTGTTAGTCATTTTGAATTTGGTATGGTCTGTTTCTGCTAGAATGTTATTTTCTGTCATGTTGGGTGATTCCCTCATATTGTCAATCCCTAACAAATGCTCCCTCATCTCCTTTAGCGTTTAGTTAAATAAATATCTGACCCTGATAACTTTTAAGTCTTTTCACCTTGTATGAAACTTCCACCTTTCATACCGAGTTCATTAATTTTGACTGATTGGGGATAACATTGTTGCTTCCTATTTCCCTGTGAATATTTCAAGGAAGAAGTAATTCAGAAAAGTTTACTGCTTTCATTAAGTCTGATCGTTTTATGGCTGATTCCCCAAGGATGACACAAATTCCTTTTTTGTGCTTTGAGTTATTTACAAGTGTCAGGACAAAATGAGCAGTTAGCAAAAAAAATGCAAATCCAGGATGGTGAGAGAAAGTTAAGATTTAAATGTCAGCACACAAGTAGAGTGAAAATCCAGTACCAAGGCAGTTGATGGAGTTTTGTCAGCATATGTGTGCACAGACATGATCCCAAACAAGAATATAAATTTGTCTACAAACTAGAACTTTATGAAGTTTGTTTATTAAACTGTTTATTGGTAATTTAATGCAAAATCAGACTCATTATATATGTTATTAAATGTTAATACTACTTTATGGTATTTGTTGTGGATCCATTTTGAACTTTGAGAACTAACTTTTTTTCGTTATCAGTATAATTGTCAAATAGCCATTCCAGTAATTTTAAGTAAATAATAACTATGCTATCAAAATGACAGAGCATTGTTTAATCAACATACTACTCTTTTTCAGATTTTCTTCCATTTGTTTGCGATGGATGTTCAGGAATATACTGGTACAGTATTATTTATTGAAATAAACTAAGAAAAGCTCCACAAATATAGCATTATTTCTTTTATTACTTATAAATTCTTTTAAAAATATTAATTTGCTATACCATATATTCTCCTCCCTTAGTCTTGAACACAGAAGCAAAGATGCCCATGATTGTTCTGAGGTGAGTTTTTGTAGATATGTGCATGTGATATTTTGTCTTTTTGCATTAATATGGGCTTGGAGATGGACTATTTCCTCTGTTAAAATGGATCCCAAATAGTGGTTTGTCTTATGCTGAAGATCTCTGTTTGGAATGTCCCAGATAATTGAGTGATTATTTTACACACTGCATATTTATGAGTGCCATTATTTTAACTCAAATTCAACATTTTATTAGAACATAGAACATAGAACAATACAGCACAGAACAGGCCCTTCGGCCTTCGATGTTGTGCCGACCAAAATAAAAAGCAATGCCCTCCAAACTAAACCATTCCCTTCTCTTCCATATACTTATCAACTAACCTCTTAAACGCCACCAAACTTGGCGCCTCCACAACTGCTGCAGGCAGGGCATTCCACTCCCGAACCACCCTTTGGGTAAAGAACCTACCTCTGATATCCGTCCTATAACTATCACCCCTTAATTTAAAGCTGGGTCCCCTCGTGCTAGCTTTTTCCATCCTAGGAAAAAGGCTATCACTGTCCACCCTATCCAAACCTCTAATTATCTTATATGTTTCAACAAGATCCCCCCTTAGCCGCCTCCTTTCTAACGAAAACAACCTCAAATCCTTCAACCTCTCTTCAGAGGACCTGCCCTCCATACCAGGCAACATCCTGGTAAACCTCCTCTGTACCCTCTCCAATGCCTCCACATCTTTATTATAATGTGGCGACCAGAACTGCACACAATACTCCAAGTGCGGCCGCACTAGAGTTTTGTACAGCTGCAACATGATGCTGCGGCTCCTAAATTCAATCCCCCTACCAATAAAAGCTAAGACTCCATATGCCTTTTTAACAACTTTATCCACTTGAGCCTACTTTCAGGGATCTATTGACACATACACCAAGATCCTTCTGTTCCTCAACACTATTAAGAGCCCTACCATTAGCCCTATACTCTACACATCTATTGTTCCTGCCAAAGTGCATTACCTCACACTTTTCCACATTAAACTCCATTTGCCACCGCTCGGCCCAGCTCTGCAACTTGTCCAAGTCACTCTGTAAACTAAAACACCCCTCTTCACTATCTACCACACCACCAACTTTAGTATCATCTGCAAATTTACTGATCCATCCCTCAATACCCTCATCCAGATCATTTATAAAAATTACAATTATTGTCCTTTCTTTAATTAGGAAATCTAATTCTTATTTTCCATTGTGATTTAACAGGAAAGTTTCACATATACATAGCCTTCAATGGATATTACATAAAATATTTATTATAAAGTTGAGAATTTATTATCGATTCTCTAATTTGCTCACAAACAATGCAGAATGTGAGAAGCATCTTTTTGTCATTAAACAGATTTCCACTTTAAAATTTCCATCACCAGACTTGACATTACCTGTTTCTGTACCGTATAGCCTATGTAATTCTACATGACAAAAATTTAGCAACTTTAATGGTGAATGACAGAATCATGGTACTTTTGTCCCATCAAAATTGCACTGGCTCTACAAACAAGCATGATGGCTAAGTGCCATTCCCTTGCCTTTCTCCCTGCACTTTGTTTTTATTCAAGTGATCGTTTAGTGCACTTTTGAATATCTCAGTTGAACCTGCTACATTTTCTAGACTCAAGCCATGCATTGTGTGAATCATATTTGCTTCTTTTGCAAATCACCTCAAATTTGCATCCTTTCATTCTTAATTCTTTTACAAGAGGGAGTAATTTCTCTCTATTGACTGTGTCTAGCTCTCTCATAATCTTGAACATCTCTATCAAATCTCCTTTCAGCCACCTTCTCTCCATGGAGAAGTCCCAATCTCTCCGATCTGTCCTTATAATTGGAGTTTCTAATCCCTGGAACCATGCTTGTTAATCTCTTCTAAACTCTGTCTAATGCATTCATATCCTCTCTGTAGTAAGGTACCCAAAAATGAACCCTCCGCCCAAACAGCCAACATTCCCAGCTCCCACATCTGCTCCCTCCACCACCACCACAAATAAATGAATCTCCCGTGCTGCCATTCCTGTGGACGTCGAGAGTAGCCTCAAGATCACCCCATTATTTTTTAAACATAGCAATTTGAATGGGAAATTGAAATAAAAGAAAAAACTTCATATGTTTACTACCATCTACAGGATGTACTGCAGTTAATTCACCAAGTTACTTTGACAGCACCTACTTTCCCCATATGATCTGCGCCACTGATGGAGTGGGTGGTGTTGGTAATGTCATGGGATCCTTATCAAGCCACACTAGCTTCGACGTGTAACTTGCATTGTCGTTGAGTGAATATACTAAAAATATTTGTAATGTAATGTCATCAGCATGAGGACTGTAGAATCAAAAGAATCTTTGAGAGGAACTGTTGCATATCAAGGCAGATAGGGATGGGTAATAAGTGTAGCTTTTTTTAATCAACAACCATGTCCCAAAAGAGAAAAATGGAAAATATGAGCTTTCAAATTACTGATTTTTTGAGATAGAGATAAAGGAAGGGACAATCTCCAAAAATACACATGCAAAAAGTACCATATTTATAAAGCACCAAATTTGAGGTTTATCTATATATTTTAGAAAGTTACAAACCAATGTTACCAGATATGGATTACCTCATCTCTTAATCTCACAGCTGATAGATACCAGGACTCTGCCAATGAGACAGATTTCACAATGCATTCCTTTTCTATCAAACTTCAGTTTCCCTGATCTCCATGGTAATTCAAGATCAAAGGACTTCTTACCATGCTGGAAAGCTCCATTCTGTTGACTTTGGATTCTGCTTTCAGTTCTCCCAAAGCTTTGCACCAATTTCTGGTCTTACTGAAGCTAGATTTCCTTAATGCAGCTAAACTCATTCCATCTGCCTGGTATTATTAATTATCTAACTGATATATCTTTGTAAATCATACAGTTTCTTTTTAAAAATTAAATGATTTGATGAAGTATTGATATTTTATAAGAGATTATAAAATAAAGACCACCTATTTACAGTTTTCACAGATTAATGGACAAAATTGAATTGCCATTGCGTGAAAAGAAATACCACATGTAAATCAGTAAAACAGAAATTAGAATGATTTATTTAATCAGTCGTCGCAGTGCTTTTTCTTATTTGTTGGAAACACACATATTCACTGTGAACAACAGAAAGGGAAATCTGCAAGTTGTGAGTAATATTTAGAGTGCTAAAAAGTGATGGAGTTTAATATTTAAAGTCTACAATTCAAATTCCAGGTCTGTTTAAGAAAACCAGTGAAATCTGAAGGAACTTCTTCTTATAAATGTACATACAAAAGCTGTAAGATGAAAGAACTTTTGCCAGTAATTTGCCCGCATTGTGAGAAAAACTTTTGTCTGGGGTGAGTACCTGTTTAGGCAGAATCTTAATACTGGTGTTAGTTAAGGTTTGAATTTCAGAATGTTGATGTTTCTGTTACAGGCATCGGCATCAGTCAGACCATGACTGTGAGAAACAAGAGGTGTCTAAATCACGTTTGGTTGTCCCTCAGCAAGTAGTTAAAGAGGCTGTTGGCAAGTACTATGTTACCTATCATAAACAGCCTAATCTTTCTAGAGATCATTACCTGGCTACTAGTAAATTAATATTTGGAATGTAATCAGATACGCATTAATCAGAAATTGGCTGAGTAAACACTAAAATACCAATCACAAATTGTGTGTTCCTTGTCCTACAACAGGAAATTGTAGAATTTTGTAGATGTTGTTTTATTTGTGTGCTGATCCCTAATCCAAGGGTGAGGCCAGACACTCCCTTTTTCGAAAGCTACTGTAATCATCTCTTCATAGTTTTGTGACATTAGTGGCAGATTAACACTTTCCCTACCATTTTGGATGAGCATTTTATCTCTCCTACAAAAATAGAAAATGCTGGAAAATCACAGCAGGTCTGATAGCATCTAGGGAGAGAGAATAGAGCCAACTTTGATTATAGATGACTCTTTGTTAGCTCTGATGAAGGAACATCCTGACTCAGAAAGTTAGTTCTATTCTCTCTCCCTGACGCTGTCAGACCTGCTGTGATTTTTACAGCATTTTCTGTTTTTGATTCCGATTCCAGCATCCGCAATGTTTTGCTTTTATCTCTCCTTGCTGAGATGCTTAATTCACTGAATAGTTGGGGCTAATCTTTCATGTATGACTCAGCAGCACAAATTGTTTCTCTGCTTTGTTGTTAATATTATTATTAAATTGCTGTGTTTAAGCAACTTCAGGTGGTAGAACTGTCACCTCTCGCCCAAGTTGTGGGTCCATGTCCCGTACCAGGACTTAAACATAACTATTACTGAATAAGCATGCCAATTGCTTATTGTCTCATCTTTCAGATGAAGCATTAAACCAAGGCTTCATTTACTCTCTGAGGGACATAAAAGATCACAGAAGATTATCTAAAGAAAAACAGGGATGTTATCCCCTGTGCTCTGGCCAGTATTTATCTACAGTAAGAAGTCTCACAACACCAGGTTAAAGTCCAATATGTACATTTGGTAGCACTAGCTTTCGGAGTCTCAGGCTCCTTCATCAGATGAGTGAGGGGTTGTGTTCACAAACAGAGCATATGAAGACACAAACTCAATTTACAAGATAAAAATTGGAATGCAAGCCTTTACAGATTATCAAGTCTTAAAGATAGAGACAGTGTGAGTGATGACTGAGACACTACATTATCTGTAGCTTTAATTAAGACTTGATTACATGTAAAGATTTGTATTCCAACTATTATTTTGTAAATTGAGTTTGTGTCTTTATACGCTTTGTTTATAAATACAAGTCCTCCCTCACCTGATGAAGGAGCTTGAGACTGCGAAAACTAGTGCTGCCAAATAAACCTGTTGACTTTAACTTCATCTTGTGAGACTTCTTACTGTGCTTACTCCAGTCCAACACTGGCATCTCCACATCAGTATTTATCCTTCAGTCAACATTACAAAAATAGATAATATGTCTATAATCACATTTGTGTTTGTGATAGCTTGCTATGTGCCAATTAGTGGTCACATTTCCTGTATTAAAACAGTGATCACTACTTCAAAAGTAGTTTATTGACTTTAAAATACTTTGGCACGTCCTATAGTCACGCTGTATAAATGCAAGTTTTTTTTATGTTATGTGTGTTGCAGGGATAGGTAATACTTAAGTTGCATCTCAAAAATAATGTTAATAATTTTTAAAAAGCAGGAAAAATTATTAGCTTGACCATTATCGATATTGCATTTGCATTGTTTGAATTAATTTTTTTATTAACTCAAAAGCCACAAATGCAGTTCCACTGAAGAAGAGTAGAAAAGGAGCAAGGAACAATGCAACGGCTGCAAAAGTAGCGCTTATGAAGATGAAGTTACATGCTGTTGGAGACAAGTCCATTCCACAGGTTGTTAATTTATTTAAGATGAAATATTAATTGAAAATCCAATAACAGGGATAGTGCACATTGTGATGGGTTTCCTATTTTTAAATCATATCTTGAGGCTCATTTTTTACTCTCTACATGCTCTCAAAACAGGTGCAGAGGAATTGTTAAGATTGTTAGAGCTCTTTTTCTGGAAGTCTCTTAACCATTCTACATTCACATTTCTATATGGGTTGGGCATACAGCAGTTTCATGATATTTAAATGAGCAGTTACATATATCACTTAGATGTTGTGATTTAGCATAGTTGACATTATTACCCTCATTCCTCACCACACCCACAGCACCTCAACATCCAAAATACTCCATTTTGAGTGTCATAGCATTTAAAGAAGCAACAACTATTTCCTGAATTTGTTTTATGAACCCATTACATGAAGTGAAATTTCTGTTACCATTCTTTATGCAATATATAAAAGGAGTCTGTGCATTTTGATGACTGATTTTGAAAAATTCCTGCACTGTTAGATGGCACATATCTTAGTCTGTATTTGGCTTACTTGAAGAAAGAGAAAGAATGCAACCAATTGTAACCGATAATACATAGACACAGCTTCATGCTCCCAAATGAGTGTACCTGAAAAGGCATTCATCACTGGTGCAATGTATGTGAAAGCAGTATTCCACTGAATATGTTGCATGTGCAGTATAACCTTCTTTATAAATCAAGAAGATCTTTCCAGCAGAGGCATTTATCATCAGATTGGCATCTTATTTGAAAACGTCCCCTGATTTCATGCTGCAGTGTATTTCTACTGGGACTTTGAGTCTAACTTCCACCAAAATATGCAGTACAGCATCATTTGAGGAACTCAGGGTTAGGCTGGAATATGATCAGTGGAAGAGGGGATATGCCAGCTTTTTACAGCTGCCCTGTTTTAAGTTAAAATGGCTCAGTGGATGAACAATTGAATGGGAGGGGAGTGGTTGCAATTAGGTGGGTAGTCAGGTTTGGGCATGATTACATAGAACATAGAACATTACAGCGCAGAACAGGCCCTTCGGCCTTCGATGTTGCGCCGACCATTATAAAAAGCAATGACCCTCCAAACTAAACCATTCCCTTCTCTTCCATAAACTTATCAACTAACCTCTTAAACGCCACCAAACTTGGCGCATCTACAACTGCCGCAGGCAGGGCATTCTACTCCCTAACCACCCTCTGGGTAAAGAACCTACCTCTGATATCCGTCCTATAACTATCACCCCTTAATTTAAAGCTGTGTCCCCTCGTGCTAGTGTGGTATGTCTACACTAAGTTTAGCCTCAGAATAAATGACTAGGACACAAGTACTGATTTTTAATTTTATTCCACTATATTATGATTTTATTTACTGCATTATACCTTTCCATTGTACTAGAAATTATTTAAACCAGTTTTCTTGGTGTCTCTTAATAGTGAAACAGCTGGTAATAGGTAATATAGATGTGTTTAGATGTTTTCTAATTTCCTGTGACAGTTGGGTTATTGTGTGAGTTAAGACAATATACATTATCTTAGGTGGTGGAGATTAGGTGGTGGAGAATCAGAAGATGATGGACAGAGAGGTTAATTGTGCAAGTAACAAAGTTCCAGAGTAGATTTTAATCTAACAGATATTTCTAAGTGCCATGAATTTTACAAATTCTCAGACTCCAACTCACAGTTGGGGACATTTGCAAAGGATCCAAGGAGCAGGGGAATTCCCCATTGGAAGTTGAAATTTCCTGGGCAATTTCCACAGAATCGATGCAAAAGGTTTCCATGGTTCCAACGTACATCTTCAGTCATGTATCCAATTTCTGAGCAACCAGAAATCAGATAAAAATAAAGAAGGCACAGTCCGTAAGTTTGCAGATGTCACCAGGATGGGTGATATAGTGGACAGTGAAGAAGGTTATCTCTGATTGCAACAGGATCTTGATCAATTGGGCCAGTGGGCTGACAAATGGCAGATGGAGTTTTAATTTAGATAAATGTGAGGTGATGCATTTTGGTCAATCGAATCAGGACAGAAGTTAATCAGTTACCAGTAGGGCTTTGGGAAAAGTTACAAAGAAATCTAGGAGTACATGTTTATAGCTTCTTGAAAGCAGAGTCACAAGTGGACAGAGTAGTGAAGAAGGCATTCAGCATGCTTGGTTTCAATGGTCTGAACGTTGAATATAGGAGTTGGGACATCTTGTTGAAGTTGTACAAGACGTTGGTAAGGCCTCACCTGGAATACTATGTACAATTCTGGTCACTCTCTTATAGAAAGGATATTATTAAAATAGAACGGGTACAGAAAAGATATACTAGAATGCTACCGGGACTTGATGGTTTGAGTTATAAGGAGCAACTGGATAGACCAGGACTTCTTCCTTTGGAACGTGAGGAATGATCTTATAGAGGTCTATAAAATAATAAGGGGCATAGATCAGCAAGATAATCAATATCTTTTCCCAAAGATAGGTGAGTCTAAAACTAGAGGGCAGAGATACAAAAGTGTCCAGAGGGGCAATTTTTTTTTTTACATGGAATGATAAGTGTCTGGAATAAGCTGCCAGAGGTAGTAGTAGAGGTAGGTACAATTTAGTCTTTTAAAAAGCATGGGTAATTTACATGGGTAACATGGGTATAGAGGGATATGGGCCAATTGCAGGCAATTGGGACTAGCTTCAAGGTTTATAAAAGATGGCATAGACAAGTTTCCATGCTGTGAACTTCTATAACGTTCAGATCCTTGATATGCATATTACATTGCCTGCAATGACTATACAGTCTGTTTGTAAAAGTCACCACAGCCCAGAATCTTTGGGCCTCGAATTCCATTTCGGCTGCTACTGGGGATATTGATAACATTAGTCCTGTAGTTCATATACGTGTAAAGCAGATGACTTGTGTGTTGTGTACAGAGTATAAAATTTCATCACACTTCCTTAATAGATAGCCAGAACTAGCAAGCGGGCATGGGCTCGCAAAATTGCACATTTTACTAAAGTTCAGGATATGGTAGATTGTATCAATTTTGCACTGAGAAGAGGATTGTGGTATGTCTACACTAAGTTTAGCCTCAGAATAAATGACTAGGACACAAGTACTGATTTTTAATTTTATTCCACTGTATTATGATTTTATTTACTGCATTATACCTTTCCATTGTACTAGAAATTATTTAAACCAGTTTTCTTGGTGTCTCTTAATAGTGAAACAGCTGGTAATAGGTAATATAGATGTGTTTAGATGTTTTCTAATTTCCTCTGACAGTTGGGTTATTGTGTGAGTTAAGACAATATACATTAGGACCAAATAGCAAGAGATCAACCTCCTTATTTCCAAGGTTCTTGGAGTTAAGCCATAGAATTTGGTCTTATTTGGTGGGACAGAAATGTTGATTTTCAATGATTTATGTATGAAGTGAATCAACAGAGTTTTGATTAAGAGTTTGGTGCGAATGGGTAACGTAATCAGGCAGTCAGATGTTTGGTCAGAATACAAAGAACGGCAGAGAATGACGAAAAGATTAATTGAAGAAAGAAATTAGACTGTGAGGAAGCTAGCTAGAAATGTAAAAATAGATAATAGTTTTTATGTTAGGTATTTAAAAAGGAAGAGAGAAGTAAAGTGAATGTAACTGAGCAATCTGATGGAGCTGTGCACTGACAAGTCTCCAGGTCCTGACAGCTTCATCCTCTGGTCTTAAATGACGTCGTAGACACTACTGATGTTAATTTTCCAAAATTTACTAGATTCTGGAAAGGTCCATAAAACAGCATGGTTTTGTAAAAGGAAATCATGTTTTAAAAATTTATTGGAGTTTGAAGACATAATGTCCGCTCTGGATAAAGGGGACCCTGTAGATATGCTGTATTTGGATTTCCAGAAAGCATTTGATAAGATACCATATCAAAGATTATTGAGGAAAACAAAAGCTCGTGGTGTAACATAGTAGCATGCATTGACTCGCAGATAGAAAACAGACTGTATGCATAAATAGAACTTTGTCTGATTGGGAGAATGTGCTGAGTGGAGTCCAGTGGGAGTTATGTTAGGGCCTCAATTTTTTATGATTTCAATGAGGTGGATATAGCACTTGAGGAAAAGGGATCAAAGGATATGGGGGAAGACAGGATTAGACTTTGAATTCGATAATCAGTCATGATCATAATGAATGGCAGAGCAGGCTGAAAGTGCTGAATGGCCACATCCTCCTATTTTTTACATTGCAATGTGAATGGCATCAACAAAGGGCATGAAGGTCTGGTAGCTAAATTTGTAGATGGCACAAAGATAAGTAAAAAAAAGTATGAATTTAAGGAAAGATGTAAATTCATTGGAGGTGCAGTTCAGGAGCTTGATTGACAGTGGGACTGAACAAGTTGTCTTACGAAGAAAGGTTAGAAAGACTGTTCTTGTTTCCACTGCAGTTTAGAAGAGTAAGGAGTGGCTTGATTGATCTATACAAGATCCTGAATGGTGTTGATAGGTGGACATGGAGAGGATCTTTCCTCTTGTATGTAAGTCCAGAACTAGCAGGTACCATTTTAAAATTAGTAGTTGCCCTTTTAGGAGATGAGTTTTTTTTCTCTCCCTGAGAGTTGTGTAACTTTGAAACTCACTGCTTCAAAAAGCAGTAGGTGGAGATTAGATGGATTCCTGTTAGACAAGGGAATCAGGGTTTATCAGGCAGGAAATGTGAATATAGAATTTGAAATTCAAGAGATCAATTACAATCTTATCAAATGGCAGTGCAGGTTTGAGGGACTGAATGTCTGCTTACATATTCTACATCTTTAAGTTAGAGGCATAGGAATGATAAGAGTGGGGACCCTTGGGGCATGTGAACTATCATGGACATGGACGCATGAAAAGACAATAGAAAAAGACCTGCTGGTTTATAAACTTTATCTCATTCGGTTGAAATACCTCTCAAATCATCAAAACCAAGTTCCAAGATCTAAGTGACCACAAGATTAATCACCCAAAATCCTATCTACCTCTTGTATGTGGTAAATATCAGCTTCCCCTAGAAACTGGTTCAGCTCCCTTTTGATCATCTGCACAAGCCAGTAATATATTACAGTAGTTGATGTCACTTGAATAGAAAAATATCCAGACAATCAGGTTGTGTTTGTGTAATTTTAATACATTCCTCATTCTTCTGAGCTACACAGATGAAGTCTAGTTCTCTCACCATTAAGTGCTTCAATCAAATCATCCAAAGTTGAAACTTTTCAAGAGTAAAGTGGACAGTAGATTGTTCTGATTCTCAGACTAGAACCTTCTTGGCATTTTTCCCCACTAAATCTTTTGCAAATCAGATAAATTTTACAAAAGGAATCATTCACAAATCTTTGGGTTCCTAGTTGTAAATCTGCAACAGAAACAGATGAAAACTTACGGAAGTTAAGCTACTTTTATCAAATATAAAAAATGGCTACTAAATTGAAGTTGTTATTTGCAGAATGAGCGAGTATTTTTTCAAGTGTTCTTGCCAAAAGGAAATAAAGGAAGAAGCAGACCGATGTTCTTCTGTTCCAAATGGAGTATTGGAAAAGTGGTCGATAATGCAGCTTCACTGTTGAACCTTAGGAATGATAACAATGTTTTAGCAGCTAAGGTAATATTTGATAAATTAAAATGGTTTTGCCTTTACCTTCTGCAAATATGTACCATTGCTGCCTTTATATGTGGCTTATGCTCATAATTTAACCAGTACATGATATTATAATCTGTTTAGTATTGATAATTCAGGTTTATCCACTATTTCAAATCGAAAACTAGCAATAGAAAATGGTGCACTGCTGAAGAACAGATGTAAAATATTCCAGTATGATGAGTATGAATGAAAATCCCCTGTGGTGCTAAGCTCGACAGCAACAAATTGCATTTATATAGACCTCAACATTTTTTGCAAGAAGCAAACTTGTTAAAAGAAACATTAAGAGCCAAAACATAACATTGAAAGTAAGTAGGTGACCTAAAACTTGTCCAAGGAAGTAAACATGTTAGAGGAGGAGAGAGATTTAGGCAGGGAATTGCGGAATTGCAGAATTTGCAGCCTTAGCAGCTGAAGTCACATCAATTTCAGTAGACAATAAGAGAATTATGGAACCAACAGAGCCAAAATGGGAGGAAAATAAGATCTTGTTGGGCTGGATAGATGAGGAGGATGTGGAGAGATTTAACCAGAAGAGTGAGAAAACAAAGTCCTCCTTAATTTCTGGCAGCCAAGCACAAGTCATATTGGCAATGCCCTAGAAGATGACATAAAAGTAAAATAAATGTTTAAAACCAAAAAGGTTTGATGAAACAATGTAATATTTTTAAGTAAAAAATAATGGAGAGAGGATTCTGCAAAGATTTGCAAATGGTTAAGATTAATTATAGTAGTAGGCAGACAAATAGTAAATTACACAAAAACTGATGAATGTAAGATAGGAGGTGGGTATTCAATGACTTGGAATTGAACAAGAAATAGGAAGCAGCTTTCAAATTGTAGTAGACATAGCTGTTGTTATAGTGTATCATAGCATTAGAAAACAATAGAACAAAAGTCTAAACAAGTTTTGCTATGGCTTTACAAAGAAGAAAAGGTGCAGAAAAGTACAACAGAACTGATCCCACAAGGAACGGGGTTTGAGATATGTGGAATGATTAATGAAACTAAAGTGCTAAAGTTTAGCAAAAGGTTGATTAAAATCTATAAAATATTAATGCACATATGATAAACAGTACTTCAAAGTTTACTAAGAAAGTAGAACTGGAGGACATTTGGAAATTATTGAAGCATAAATTTGCAATGGCTATCAAGAAAATCATTTATGCTTTGAGTGGAAACATTTTGGAATAATCAAGTAAAGAAATAAATTAGGCTTTATTAATAGTTTTCCTTCTAATGCAGCTAATATAGTATTTGGAAAAGCTTCAATGGGACAAATTACTTTTTGCCTTCATTCTTCTTCTTTTATTCCCTAGAAGCTGAGATTGTGTCACAGTGAATCAGGAAGTGCATTGCCCATGGGCCAAACATTGGAATTATGGATAGCAAATACTGACTGCCCATTGATTAATGGAGGAATGATTATCCTTGAATATTTAGACAATGATTGTGTGAAATTAGAAAACACAAACTCCTACATAGAATGACAGTTTTTTAAATGAACCAAAACTTAATTGCTTATTTGGAAAGTACTCTGAAGAGAATTTGTTCTGTTGATGTATTTCATATATTACAACCTGCTCAAAGTGCCGTGTAAATAGTAGTCTTGTTATTAAATTTAATAAAATCTTAAAAATCTATCTAGTGTCACTGTTACCAACTTAATCCATGGTTATAGATGACTGAAGCTTTATTTAAGTTGAAAATGTATTTTAAAAATTATATTTTTTATATTTCATTTTTGCCACCTATTAAGTCTACTTTTTTAAAATCAAGTGTAGCTTCCCTTCTGTGCCATTGGGCACAGTAAACTCATGGTACTGGATCAGCAGTGATGAGTTTAAATTCCAATAATTTCTGGAACTGATATTCAATATTTTGTGGTCTGACACCAGGAAAATGATCATGAAAGCTAATAGGCATTTGTAAAAACTAAACTGTTTCACTAATTCCACGCAAACCTGTCATTCATCCCAGGTCTAATTCAAGTCTCTCCAAGGTAACCCATCTGAACCAGTCGTAAAATGCATTTTGGTAAAAATGCCAGATACTTCAATGTTATATTCTATCATCCTATGATAATTTGTTGCACTGTTATTCCATCAGACCACCTCTGCTAGATTACATATCTCTATTAATCAGTGGTATTCACTCAATGTAGACCTCAAATCACAGAATCTTCACAGTGCAGGAAGAGACTATTCAGCACGTTGAGCCTGTACTGAGAGCATTTTGTCTAGTCCAACTTCCCTACATTATCCCTGTAACCTTGTACATTCTCTCCTATCAAATGGCAATCCATTGCATTTTATATAGTCTATTCAATCTTCCTCCTCACAGGAAGTTTGTTTTGGACTCAACCCACTCTGTGGGTGAATGAAACTTTCCTGACATCCCTTGTATTCCTTTTGCCAATTATTTTGAATCTGTGTCCTCCATTTCTTGATGCTCTTGAAATGGGAACAGTTTGTAACTACACTATCTATACCACTCAGGGTTTTGAATACCTCCTCTTGGCCTTCAAGGAAAACAGTCTCAACCTCACCTATCTTCATTGCTACAGTTCTTTATCGCTGGAATCATTCTTGTGATTCTCCTCTGTACTCAGTCCAATGCTTTCACATCCTTCCTCAAGTTTAGTGCTCAGAACTGAATGCAGTACTCCAGATTAGCCCCAACCAGTGTCCGATGCAAGTTCAACACAACCTTTTCCTCATGCTCAGCCTTTATTAATAGATGCATTAAGATGTATGCTATTAAATGCTCAACATTCCTTGCCAACTTAAGTAACTTCTTAAATTCATACTAGAGATATTGGCATTTCTGGCTAGGCCAGCATTTATTGCACATCCCCAATTGCCCTTGTGAAGGTAGTGTGAGCTATCTTGAATCACTGTAGTCCACATAGTGTAGGTGCACCCACAGTGCTGTTAAGGAGGGGATTCAAGGATTTGGACCCAGCAACAGTGAGCAAAAAGCAATACATTTCCAAGTCAGGATGGTGGGCAGTTCGAGGGGAGCTTCCAAGTGAAAGTGTTCCCATCTGTCTGCTGTTCATGTATGGTAGAGGTTGCGGGTTTGGAAGGTGACGTCCTGGTAATGAGGAAGAGGAGACTTGGTGAGTTCCTGCAACGCATCATGTAACTGCAGGAAGAAAGGTACTTTAATGTAATTCTACATAAGCTAGGGGATCAAACCTTGTTCAATGAAGAGAGCAGGAGGGTTTACCAGGAACAACACCAGGCATACCTAAAAGTAAGGTGTTAACCTTGTGAAGCTTCAACACACAACTACTTGAATACCAAAGTGCAGAAGTAGCAAGCAACAGACAGAGCCACACAATTGCACAAAGGATCAGATCTAAGTGCTGTAACCCTATTACATCCAGCTGTGAATGGTAGTGGACTATTAAACAACTCAATGGAGGAGAAGTCTCCACAAATATCCCCATCCTCAGTGATTGCGCTTCAATGCAAAGATAAGGACAAAGCATTCACAACAGTCTTCAGCCAGAGGTGGATAATCCATCTACGGCTGCTTGTAGCTGTCTCCAGTATTACTGATGCCAGTTTCAGCCAATTTGCTTAATTTCTCACGATATCAAGTAGTGGCTGAGGCACTGAATACTGTAAAGGCTATGGGCCCAGGCAATAATCTGGAGTAATACTGAAGACCTGGCCCTAGCCAAACTCTATCACAACAGTTACAAAACTGGCATTTACCCTGCAATGTTGAGAATTGCTTGGGGAGTCATGCAGAAAGACATGACAAATCCACCCTAGCTAATTACTGCTCCATCAGTCTAGATCATCAGTAAAGTGATGGACGGGGCATCAACAGTACTATCAAGTGACCCTTGTTTAGAAATAACCTGCTCACTGGCACTTTCTGCTAGGGCCTTAGCTCTGACATTATAACCTTGGTTAAAACATAGAAGAGCTGAACACCAAAGATGAGATAAGAGTGACTTCCCTTCACAGCAAGACAGCATTTAACTAGGTATGGCACCAAGGAACCCTAATAAGGCTGGAGTCAATGGGAATAGGAGAAAGCTCACTAATGGTTGTAAGTCATAAATAGCAGAAAAGAAGGTGCTTTTAGTTGTTGGAGGTCAATCATTCAGGTTCAGGACATCACTGCAGGAATTCCTTTAAATAGTGTCCTAGGACCAACTATCTTTAGCTGCTAAATCACTGATCTTTCCATCAATTTCACAATATTCAGCACCATTCATGACTCTTCAGGTACTTTGGAAGTCTATGTCCAAATGCAGCAAGACCTGGACAATATCCAGGTTTGAACTAATAAATGGTAAATAACATTTGCATCACCTAAGTGTCAGGTATTGACTATCTCCAACAAGAGAGAATCTAACCATAACCCCTTGACATTCAATAGTATTACCATCACTGAATTCCACACTATCAACATTGTAGGGGTAATCTTTGACCAGAAGCTCAACTGGGCTAGCCATATAAACTCAATATAGTTTGACAACATCAGTTTTAAATTCAACTGATTTATTTGATAGTAAATCCACGAGCTTTCAGCCTTTGTGGCCTTCGTCAGGCGAATGAGGTGTTCTGGTCTCCAAAAACACACATATCAGCACAGACAGTTTACAGATTGCTGATTAGAATGCGAATCCTAACCTGCTATTCAAGTCTTAAAGTGGCTAACAGCAGAGGTTAGAGAGATGTGTATTGTCTCCAGACAGCACAGTAAGTGAGGTTTTTTTGCTAACCCAGGCAAGTCATGGGGGTTACAGATAGTGTGTCATGAAGCCAAGATCCCTGTTAAGACTGTCCTCATGTGTGTGGAACTTGGCTATCAGTCTCTGCTCAGTGACTCTGCGCTGTCGTGTGTCGTGCAGGCCCCCTTAAAGAACATTTACCCGAAGGTCGGAGGCCAAATGCCCGTGACTGCTGAAGTGTTCGCCCACAGGAAGGGAACTGTTTTGCCTGGTGATTGTTGAGCGATTTTCATATAAATACAATGGCCATATAATACTAGCCATATAAATATAGTGGCCACCAAACAGGTCAGAAGGTAGGAAACCTATGAGTGTAACTCACTTCCTGACTCCCCAAAGCCCATCCACCATCTATAAGGCACAAATCATTACTGTGCTTAATTCTCTCCATGTGCCTGGGTGACTGCAGCTCCAATAACACTCAAGAAGTTTGACACCATCCAGGACAAACTTGATTGCTAACCTTTCCACAAACATTCACTCCCTCCACCACTGATGAACAGTGGCAGTAGTGTATACCATGTACAAGATGCACTGCAGAAACTCAGAAAGCTCCTTCCAAACCCATGACCACAAAGGAAAAACAGAAGATATACATGGGAAAACTACCACCCAGAAGTTCCTCTCCAAATCACTCACCATTCTGAATTAAAACATATCACTGTTCCCTCATTGTTGCTGGGTCAAATTCCTGGAATTCCCTCCTTAATTGCATTGTGGGTGCATCTACACCAAAAGGACTTTCATTCCTTTGAAATGCCTCAGTGAGTCAAGAAGGGAGCTCACCATCACCTTCTTAAGAGCAGGGGGGATGGGCAGTAAATGCTGGCCTAGAAACGCCCACATCCCTTCAGTGATTTTTTTTTAATGTGATATTAAACTGAGAGAGTACATTCTTGTTCAGTGTATGTAAAAAATCTTTAACATTATTTAAAACAGAAAGAATAGTTGCAATTAACATTGATCTTATAATCAAAAAATAACATCCAAACACATCTGGTCAGTTCTGCATTCATTTTATATCCAATCAAATCAATATCACAATAAATGAGCAGATAGCAACCCCAATCTCAAACTTGGGCAGGGTCACAGCATGATTAATCTATTTCTGATGCAAGTAGCACTCCAATGTCATGCTACCTCCTCACTAACATGATATTCATATAACACAGCCACTGCAATTGTACAACTCTGCAGGGACCCATAATTGTCAACATTTAACAACAGTTCCACTCTACACCTCTTAAAAGGGATGTGTGCATTGGGACTGGAACAGATAATGGACGTTTAACATAGAGTGTATTTTGACCTGACACATCAGAAGAGGGCAAGGGCTCCAAACGTTTTGGTCCTGTACTGGGAGGCCTTAGTCAATGAGGTTACAGACAGAGCAATGTGCTCTATCTACAAGAGACACGGAGAATCCCCATTCAATCCGTCAATAGACAATGCCAGGAGTCAAAAAGACCACATAAAGTTCATTGATTTCACATGAATGATCAAGGTAAATTAATCACATTCGAACATCATGCTAGCTACTCAATTAGCCTCAAGCTCAATTCACCACACCCAATGATAAGAATATTGATCGAGTGGATTCTCAGAGGCTTTTTTCCAGGGCTGACTTGGTTGCCACAAGAGGACACAGGTTTAGGGTGTTAGGGAGTAGATATAAGGAGATGTCAAGGATAAGTTTTCCAGTTAGGGAGTGGTGAGTGCATGGAATTGGCTGCCAGCAGTGGCGGTGGAGGCAAATTCAATAGGGTCTTTGAAGAGACTTTTGGATAAGTACATGGAACTTAGTGGGAAGCTGCCCCTTTTACTTCATCCTAATTTAATTTGAGTTTGTCTGTTTAGTTTGACCTTAAAAGAAAACATGAAAGCTGATAGAGGATTATAGGGTATGTCTAGTAGGTAGGGACATGTTCAGCGCAACTTGTGGGCCAAAAGACTGTTTGTGTTGTAGTTTTTCTATGTTTCTAACCATCAAATACTTTCAGTCATAACTCAAATATTCATAACTTCCCTTCACACTCCCATGTTTCATCCTACTGAAAACCTCAGCTTGCATTAACTGGTAGCTATCCAACCGTGACAGATGCATCATCTGATCAGATTGCACCATGGTTACTAACACATTGCCTTCTCTCACAGGGCAAAGTGGCTCAAAGCCAGAGGAAGAGAATGTTTATAAGTTTGGGAGAAACCATGTATTTGAAAGAGGAAATCTTGCTTGCCAACAGTGAAGCAACCATGGCTGAGGCTATGGTCAACTCTGGAGGTGAAACCATTGAAGAAAACTGTATTTAATTCTCCGTCTCACATTCCATGAGATTGTTCATCCTGCATTCTCTTCTAAATTGCAAGCTACAAATGATGTAAGCATATACAGTTTAAAGTTTATTTATTAGTGTCACAAATAGGCTTACATTAACATTGCAATGAGGTTAAATGTGAAAATCCCCAATTCACCACACCCTGGTGCCTGTTCAAGTACACTGAGGGACAATTCAGCATGGCCAATATAATCTAACTAGTACGTCTTACGGACTGTGGGAGGAAACCAGAGCATCCAGAGGAAACACATGCAGATATAGGGAGAATGTGCAGACTCCACACAGACAGTGACCCAAGCTGGGAATTGAACCCAGGTCCTTGGCACTGTGAGGCAATAGTGCCAACCACTGTGCCACACCCATGCTTCCCCCCTCCTCCACGCCTCACTCCTAGCTCTGCTACTTGGCAGATGACAGGGCTGTTGAAGAAACATTGGCCCAAATCTTCTGGTCAGCATCTAAACTCCTCTGTCCAAAATTGATGAAAATGGCCCACTTTACTGCACACAATTTTTCTGTTTAAACCTCCAGTGGGAGGATCTTGCAGAATTTGCTCAGCGCAGGAATTGATGGAGAAAGCAACAAAGAGAATTTGTGCAGAAGCCACACACCTTTTAATGGCACTAGCTGCTGTATTCTGGCAAGTGTTTATAGGTACCCAAACTTCAGTGCATGTTTGTTAATATGTGTATGAGTGAAAGGATAAGTGAATTGATGAGTGTGTAGGAAGATAAGATGGATGAGTTAAATGAGTGGCATTTGGGTTGGATGGCATTTGGTTAGAGTGGTACATGGATGGATAAGATGGGTAGAGTGGGTGAGTGGGTGGAAGGATCAGGACGAAGTCTGGGGAGATTACTGAGTGGCTGGAAGGTCATTGTGTCAGGACAAATCCAACTCAGGAACTGGAATAGGATTCTTCTGTCTAGTATTTCTTGGGCAACTATTCAGGTAAGTCAGAACTGTCTGAAGTCTCCATCACCAACTTAGAGTTGGGGATGTTTCAGAGGGTTTGGGGGAGCAGGGAAATTACTCATCTGAAGTACAAACTTTCTGGGCAATTCCCACAGAGTCAGAGGACTTCTGCAGATTCCCAACACATATCTTGGGTTGTACGATCCACAGACTGGATAATCTGGATCATAAAAACTCTCTCTCTCTTTCTGTCATTCACCCACAGCCACCAGCTAAGACATAGACACAGTGCATATTATAGAGGGTAGCTTGAAGTTGGAATCTACAAATGGTGAATCACTGGGTGTGAGTGGCCTCCTACTAGAACAGGAGTCAAGGGTAATGCAGAGGCCAATTCAGCAGGAGATGAGACGAGATTATGCATGAATTCCATTGTAGAGAATTCAGAGAAGCACTAGATGTAGCCTCTTTCACTTTCCTAGATTGGTGCTTCAACAATCCTAGTAATCTGTTACAGAACAGATTGCTGAATCATTTTGGCATCATGCAAATCCCTTTGAATACTGATATGGCTATGATGGTGATGCGCAGAAATTGCATGGTAGCAAGCCAAAACCGACCGTGCATGACATAAGCCTGAGTTTCCACTGCATTTTGCTTTAGTAGAAGGCAGTTGAGTTTCTACATGAAATGTTGAAGCAATGGCAAGACTGCCAAAAAGCCTGTTTACCAGATCAAAGAGCATATAACCATCTGACAGCAACTTTGTAAAGGGAATTTGCAGAGCTTGAAATGATGGCCAATTCATGAGCACATTTGATCCAGCATCTATATAAAATACCTGAGCTTCCATTGCAGCATACACTGATGTCACTTTTCTGTCATGCAAAGTCAGACTGCCTCATGGAAACTCAGCTTCAGCTTGCTAACATGCAAGCTCAGATTGCTGACATCAAAGCCATATCACATTCAAAGGGCCTTGCAGGGTGTCAAAGCGATTCAGCAATCTGTTCCTTAAGAGGCCACCAGGTTTGCTGAAGCACTAATCTGAGAAAGTGATAGAAAATGCATTGAACATGAATGAACCTGTTATCCTCTTTCAGGGTAACAGTATTTGTCCTCCTTCTCTACTACTCGACCAGTTATTTTGTGCACCAGGTAATGGTGCACTCTGTAGCTGGGCTTTTTTTCGGCGGATTTGTTTGTCCTTCAAGATTATCTGCAGTCTCTTCCACTGAAAGACAGCAACCTTCCATCATGCATATTGCAACCACTGGGATAGCACCACATAGGAATGTAAGAACAGGCAAAACAGGCAGAAGACAGGACCAAAGGAATACACAAGGGTGATTAGGTGACACTTGTACACAAGACAATATGATTTTATTAATTAGTTTTTGTGCTGGTCTTTATTTCTACATTGTAGATAAGTGGACACTGTGATAGTCAGTGACAGAATGAAGGTAAGGTGGGGGACTATTTGGTAATTGGGAGTTGGTGCTGTGATTACTGGTATCAGAGTTGGATGAGTTGTTCACAGACAGCCAGAGCAGAAAGGGGATGTTTAAGTTTCTCCTCCCTTCCTCTTCCTTTTCCTCCTCCTCTTCCTCATGTACTTAGCATATAGCTAGTGACACAAAATCACATGCTTGCTTTGCCCACTATTCTCAAGCTAGAGAGAATAAAGCCTGTTTCGATTTCATTCACTCATTTTCATTTCACTCTTCAGAGTGTCAATCACCTCCCTTATGCATCAATCAGAAACTGTGAGATATTGTGAATATCTGCATCCATTCGCCTGATGAAGGGACAAACCCCAAAAGTTTGCGAGTTTACTATCAAATAAATCGGTTGGACTTAAACCTGGTGTTGTCAGACTTTTTACTGTGTCTCTAGCCTGGGTCAGCTTCACAACTACTGGCAATATGGCTCTTGGATTGCTCTGTGGTTACAATTATGACAACACAGGAGGTAAATTTTAGTGCAGTAAGGACATCCTTACTGATGTGCATGCATCTCACACTTTGTCCTTCACTGAGATTCGGGAAAATGAGCCCTCACCACTCTGGGCAGATGGCCTCCTTCTGCAAGTCTTTAACCTGCTGAACCTCCTTCTTTTAACAACATATCTTGTTCTGAGATCCTCTGTTCATTCTCTAAGTCAGGCTGCATTCTAAGGGAATGTCTACTACTACATCCACGTCTGGGACGAATAAACCTGCAAGTCAATATCAATTCCTCCAGCACCTGGTACACCATTTCTCGTAGACTTAGGGGTGGCATGGTGGCACAGTGGTTAGCTCTGTTGCCTCACAGCGACTAGAGATGTAGGCTAGCTTGAGTCAGTAAAAGGTTAATTAATAATTTCAATAGATGGTGTGTTTATGTATTTTCATGGAGCTGTTCTAAGACTATTTACATTGTAACTGGATAAAAAGCATTCATTCACAAGCTGTAAGAAGTCAACAATATATCAAAAGCCAGGTGAATACAGAGTTTAGTTTTAGTGAGAATAACTAGGACAAGAACACTTGAAGTTTTATTTATTTTACTATATTTTGAGTTTATATATTTCAGTTAATTTAGATTTGGTCGTGGGGAAGCAAAATGACAAAAATATTGAAAGTATCCAGCAATTCACGACAGCACTTGTGGAGAGAGACAGAATTAACCTTTCAGGTTGATGATGCTTCATGATGAAGTTTGCTGATGACACAAAGGTAATGTTTGCAAGTGAGGTGGACTATAAAAGACTTCAGAAAGACAGGTTAGTGCAACATGAAGGCAAAATGTAACATTGATCTGAGCGAGAGAAAAAATTCTACAAGAGAAAAAAGAAAAAGGAATGTGGGCATACTTAACAGTAAGCAGCTGGACAGTGTGAGTGAATGAGGAGTTGGAGGGGATTGAAAATATAATCATTTTGTGCAATTTAGAGTATCCAATTATAGAGATAATATTAAAGACATTATTTTAAATGATCATGTGAGTTTGGGACATGCTTTTGCCACAGGGGGAAGTTAAAACAGAAGCTGGTGCACCTCTTATGGAAAAATACAAAAGTGTAGAAAGAGAGAGAAGGGACATGGGATTATTATTTTAGAAACGTTGGGCAGCATGGTAATATAACAGTTAGCACTGCTGCATCAAAGCATCAGGGACCCAGGTTCAATTCTGGCTTCCAGTCACTGTCTATGTGAAGTTTGTACATTCACCCTGTGTCTGCCTGGGTTTCTTCTGGGTGCTCCAGTTTCCTCCCACAGTCCAAAGATGTTCGGGTTATGTTGATTAGCCATGGTAAATTGACCCTGGTGTCATGGCATTAACAGGGTAAATATGATGGGTTATGGGAATAAAGTCTGGATTGGATTGTAGTTGGTGCAGACTCAGTGGGCCAAGTGGCCTCCTTCTACACTGTAGGGATTCTGTGAAAAAGAGGTGCACAGAAAAAAGAATGAAGCGATGTATTGCATGTATGCTTGAGCAGTTTGAAAAGTGTCTACCTGCACGCATGTTCACAACTTGCCCTTAGTTGCAGTTTGGCCAGCCTTTCTCAGCCACTGTCAGTTTAGAGACAGTCCCCCGTGTCTGCACATGAGCAGTGGTTATCTCCGGAAGAGGTCGGGCAGCAGCAGCAGCAGCCAGCGAGGAGAAGTGTACAGGCGACCGGTGAAAGGAAGCAGAGCCGGGGAGGAGAGGAAGAAGCAGCTCGGTGCAGGGAAACAGGAGCCGGGGATCTCGGTGAGATGACTCCCTGGAATTACTGGTTCTCTGTCTGTGTTTCAGGCTGAGACGGTTTTTAATCCTTCTTTCTCCGTTCCTGGTGAATTGAAAGCTGCTTTAGTCTCTGAGCTTAGAAAATTCTTTAATGAAGGCCGCCTACCCCGCTGTTGCATTTTGGTTTCAAAGGTCTGATTGCGCTGGGACGGGGTAAAGTGTTGATTCAGATCCTTCGGGCCAACCCAATGCTGTCAATCTGCCCATTTTATCTTTGCTCCTGATAGGGATGGTTCACCTTAAGTTCTAACCAGAGACTGGCATATTCCCAGGGCACTAAAGTCAGACAAATAAAAATAGGCTGCTAGCAGTTGGTAACTATGTATCAAAAAAAGAGATTGCATTAATGTAACAACTTACACAATTTTAAAGAAAATAATGAGGGGTATAGATCAGCTAGATAGTATTTTTTCTGAAAAGTAGGGGAGTCTGAAATCAGAAGGCATAGGTTTAAGGTGAGAGATACAAAAGGGTCTAGAGGGACAATTATTTCATACAGAGGGTGATAAGTGGATCAAGCTGCCAGAGGCAGTTGTAGAGGTGAGTACAATTTTATCTTCGAAAAAGTAGACAGTTGCATGGGTAAGATGGGTATTAGAGGGATATGGGCCAAATATGGCAATTGAGACTAGTTTGGTGTTTAAAAAAGGGGCAGCTTGGACAAGTTGGACTGAAGGTAAACCCCTACGACTCTAAAATAATTGTACTTAATAACTGTCTCATGGGCTGTGAGCAGTTGCTGGCAAGGTCAGCATTTCTTGTCCAATAATTGCTTCTGTGAAGGTGGTGGTGAGCTGCCTTCTTAAATGACTGCAGTCATTGTGGTCCAAGTACACCTACAGTGCTGTTAGGAAGGGAGTTCTGGATTTTTAGGTCATATAAATGGTGAGTTTGGAAAATGCTTTTGAAGGAGTTTTGGCAAGTTTCTGCAGTGCATCTTGTAGATTGTACAAACTGCTGCCACTGTGCATGGCTGTTGGAGTGAGTGAATATTTAAGATGGTGAAAAGGATGCCAATCAAGCAGGCTACATTGTTCTGGATGATGTCAAGCTCCTTGACTTGAAATTGTACTCATCAGGAGGTGAACTAGTTACCATAGAATTCCCAGTCTTTGATTTGCACTTGCAGCCCTGGTATTTATATTGCAAGTCCAGTTCAGTTTTTGGTCAATGGTAACCTCCAAGATGTTGATGGTTTGGGATTCAGTGATGGAAATGCTCTTGAACTTTATGGAAAGATAATTAAATGCTATTTTGTTGGAGATGGTCATTACTTGACAATTATGTAGCACAAATGTTACTTGCCACATAATGGCCCAAACCTGAATTGTTTCCAGGTCTTGTTGCATATGAACATGGACTGCTTCTTATTTTGGGATTGGGAATGGCACTGAACATTATGTATTCATCTGTGAACATCCCCATTTCTGACCTTTTAATGAAGGGAACGTCACTGCAGCTGAAGATGGATGGACCTTGAAACTTCTGCAATGCTGCCCTGGAACTGAGATGGTTGATCTGCAAAAATCATAACCACTTTTCTTTATGCAAGTATGACTCCAAATAATTAAACTAATCCAAATTAACAAGGGGACAAATTAAAAGTGGCAGCTCCCAAAAGGAAGGGAACCATCCAAAACAAAAGACAAAGCAGAAAGAAAACTTAAAACATCAAATCAAAATATGATTAAACAGGTCAGTAAGGCACTCCAGCCCCTGCAGTACCCAGTGGGCATGGAAGGCATTAACAGTACCGTCTGACATCGTATACTTCTTCTCCAGGGATATCCGGCTGCAAATATAGTCATGGTAGGGGCAGACAGTCGGGCCAGATGACCCCCTTGATTGCCCACTGCCTGGATTGTTAATGGCAAGTTTTGCTAAGCCCAGGAGCAGATTCACAAGGAAATTCTCCCCCTTTCCCACCCACCCTGCCCATCACATCGGGTATCCATACATCAGGAGCTTAGGACTGAAATGCAAATAAAACATAAACAAAAAGAGAATCAGTCTATAACATTGAACTTAGACGTGGCCCACAGACTCCAGAAGGTTATAAAAGAGGCAGATTGCTTGGGAGATTAAATTAAATTAAACCAATTTAACCTTTTATTGTACGGAACTGTCATATGCATCACCCTCCACCCCAAGTATGACTCCTACCAATGGAGAGTTTACTCTTGATTCCTACTGGCTTCAATTTTGTTTGGGTCCCATCTGCCATATTTGGTTAAATACTGAATTGATATCAAGGACAGTCACTCTTGTTATCATTAACTAGGTACGATTATGTTTTCTGAATACATCACTTGCAGGACATTCTGCTACGTATAACTTAATTCAGAATTAGCTTCAGTTTGTTCTGAGTAAGTGATTTTCTCTGTGTGAAACACTACTATCAGCATTTCAAATCCTTAATAAATGAGATGAGATGAAGATTGTCCACCCTAAACTGAGATAATCTGCTAATGAAGAAAACAACTGAACAACAGTGGAGGATATTTAAAGAAACATTTAATGCAATACAGAACCAGTTTATACCCCTGAGAAGGAAAAACTCCACTTCGCAGAAAAAGCAGCCAGGGACAATTAAAGAGCTAAGCGACAGCATTAAACTAAAATAAAGGGCTCACAAAAACAGCACAGGTCCTACCAAATTGGAAAGAAAAATAATTTATAAGAGCTACTGAAAGGTATTATGAAAAGAGACATACATTGACAAGGATCAAGAAGAAGAAATTTTATAGTGATGTAAATGGAAGCAGGATGGTCAGGAACAGGTTGGTGCACTAAAGACCAAAAGTGGATTGTAAATGCCCTCACTATAATGATTCAAGAATCATCCCCCACATTGGAAAATTGCTCATGTCACTCCACTTTATAAGAAGAATGAAAAAGGACATCCAGTGAATTACATACTAGTTAGCTTAATATCTGTGGTGGGGAAATTGTTTGAGTCTGTAGTCAGGGATAGGATGACTGAACAATCCAAAAATTTTAAGTTTATTGGAAAAACCCAGCATAGATTCATGACAGGTAGATCATGTTGGACAAATTTCATTGAATTCTTTTGAAGAGGTAACTCAGGTTGTGGAAGAGGAATTGTTTATATGAACTTCCAGAAGGTCTTCAATGAAGTCCCACATAACAGACTGTTAACTTGAGTAGAAGTCCTCAGAAATGAGGGCAAATTACTGACATGGCTGGGAAATTGTTGAGTGGCAGGTGATAGAATTTAGGGATAATAGGTGGTACTCAAATTGGCGGGATGTGACTAGTGTTGTCCCATGAGGATCTGTGTTAGGCATCAATGTTCACATTATTTATTAACGACTTGGATAATGGCATAGAAAGTCATGTATCTAAATTTGCCGAAGACACAAAGTTAGGTGGCATTGTGCACAGTGTAGATGATAGCATAAAATTATAAAGGGATATTGACAGGCTTGATCATTTTGGACTGAAAAAGAAAGATCAGAATACTTTCTACATGGTATGAAATTAAATGCAGTTGATGTCTATTCCTATGTTTTAAACATAGTCAATGATGGAGCATTCTCTTTTGGGGCAGAGAATTTCAAAGCTTCCCAACTGATGGCATTTTTTCTATCTCTGCCCTAAATGATTAACGCCTTATCCTGAGGCTATGCCTCTGTGTTCTAGATTCCCCAACCAGTGGAAACAACCTCTGTGTCTACCTTGTTTAAACCCCTTTTGGAATCTTGTATATTTCAATGAGATCATCTCCCATTCTCCTAAAATTCAAAGATTTTGGGCTTCTTTATTCAGCCTTTTATCTTAGGACAGCCTTCTCATCCCAAAGAATATATTAATGAGCCTTTGCTATACTGTCTCCAATGCAAATATATCCTTCCTTCCTTCAATATGAAAATCAAACTGCACACAATTCTCCAGGTGTGGTCATGACATCTTCAGTGCTGGAGACCTCATGAGGAGATCTGGGATGGATTGTCCTCTCGGCACTTCTGGGTGAACATTATTGCTAAAGCTTTCTCTTTTGTGCTGATGTGCTGGGTTCCCATTATTGAGGATGGAGAAATTTGTGTGAAGCTGCCTCTTCTGGTTAGTTGTTTGATTATCCATCATAATTCACGACCCGATGTGGTTAGTCTGCAAAGCTTTGATCTGATCCATTGCACGTGGGATGGCTTAGCACCATTGCATGTTGCTGCTGCTGCTTTGCATGCATGTAGTTGACCTGTGTTGTCACTTCACCAGGTTGGCACTTCATTTTTAGGTATGCCTGCTGTTATATCTGCTATGCTCTCTTGCACTCCTTCAAGGAGGATTGATACCCCCTCACCCTGTCCACCAAATATTTTGTCTTCATTGTTACTTTCTGAATTTGTTTCAGCAGTATTCTGCAAATTCATTGATTAAATACCAGAAAGCAGATAATAATAAAAACATAAGAAATAAGAGCAGGAGTAGGCCATCTAGCCCCTGCCCTGCCTTTCAATAAGATTGTGGCTGATCTTAAAGTGGTTCAGTTCCACTTACCCACCTGCTCCCCATAACCCTTAATTCCCTTATCGATCAGAAATCTATCTACCTGTGACTTAAACATATTCAACAAGGTAGCTTCCAACGCTTCAATGGGTGGAGAATTCAAGAGATTGACTGTCCTCTGAGAGAAGAAGTTCCTCCTCAACTCTGTTCTAAACTGACACCAGTACCACCCCCCCACCTCTCCTTATTTTGAGGCTGTGTTCTCTAGTTCTTGTTTCCTTTCTAAGTGGAAAGAATCTCTCTGCCTGTATTCTATCTAGCCCCTTCATTATCTTATATGTCTCTATAAGATCACATCTCAGCCTTCTAAACTCCAACGAGTACAGGCCCAATCTACTCAATCTCCTCATAATCTAATCCCCTCATTTCTGATATCAAATCTGGTGAACCTTCTCTTTACTCACTCCAAGGCCAATATATCCTTTCGCAAATGACATTGATGAGGTGAAATGATGTTAATGAAGTGTTCACATATTACAGAAAGACACAGTAGTACAGAATTTGAATATTTGCTGAAAAGGCAGATATGTTGCTGTAGCTTCTTACCTTCTCATCAAGAAAACACAAGAATTCAAAGTTTCAAATGATCACAACTTATGCTATAGGAGGGAAGTGTGATGATTGATTGACAAGTTGACATTCTGTCTCTTACACACACATGCAAACTATTCTGCTCTCTTCTCCAGGGAGGTGTGGCAGGCTGGGCTGTGACCCTGTTGTGCATGCCTGATATTCAGTGATATCAAATCAAAAGAGTGATTTATAGCAGTCCATTGATCTTCCATTTTTACATCTTATTAAGTATTTACTCGTTATCACAGAAGACTGTGGAAGCCAAGTCACTGAGTGTCTTTAAGACAGAGATAGATAGGTTCTTGATTAATAAGGAGATCAAAGGTTATGGAGAAAACGCAGGAGAATGGGGTTTAGAAACATATCAGCCATGATTGAATGGCAGAGCAGACTCAATGGGCAAGTGGCCTAATTCTGCTCCTATGTCTTATGGTCTTTACACTTCCCATTGGAAAACAATATAAACTATCTAATTCAGACTCTGACACAGATATGAAACAATTTAATGACTTGATTTGCACAGATATTGACTAAATTCCTTGCAACTTCGAAGTGGAGTAATGAAAACATGACCAGTGATTGGTGACTGCTGAACTCTGCAATGCAAGAAACTTTATTACTCAAGAGAAAAGCAAATGTGGAAATTTACTGAAATAGCAGAAACATGGGAGTTCCCCCTGTAACAGCTAAGAGCTGCTCAGACTAGTGAATAAACTATTGTTTGTTGTAAATCCTTGGTCGCCAATCTTTGGAACCCAGCACATCTACCTGGTGTTAGAAGTTGGCAGAATAGCACAAGGACTTCACTGCATTAATCTGTTCATATTCAATGAAAATATTGTGGATAAGTTTGAAAAGGAGTGGCGTACATATTGCTGAACAATTGGATATTCAAAGAAAGTGTACAAGCTTACACCTTACTAAAGCTAGCATGCCCCGAGGCTGGCACGAGCTTTGAGTCTTTTGTACTTCAAATGGAAAAGAACAAAGAAGATCTCAAAATAATTATTATAAGAAAAGTTTGAGAACATGTGCCTGCTAGTGAAGAACATAATACTCGACAGACATACATCAAATCTTTGATTTGTAGAGTTAAATGTATCAATACAATCTTGAAAATCTTAGTGAAGAAATGTGTATTGGGCACTTTTACTAATCACAGAATTATTACAGTGCAGATGGAGGACATCTTATCTAGACTTGCTTTCCAAATGAGCATTACGGCTCAGTGCCATTCCCCCGCCTTCTCCCCATACACCATGTTTCTATTCAACTACTCAATTAATAATCTCTTGATTGCCTCAATCAAAGTTTCTCATTCTTGTAAACTGCTTCTATACTCTTACCATTACGTTCACATTCTTCCTATAGTGTGGCGTCCAGAACTATATACAGTCTTTCAGCTGACGGCTACTGAGTGTCTTGTATAACCTCCATGCTCTTGTACATTATACTAAGTGCTTTATTAAGTGCTCTCTCCAATGATAAGATAGTTAGGGATTGTGTCTATGGGGTCCACAATGATTTAATCCACAAGCAGCTGCTGAGACAGAAAGATTTAACATTACTAATAGCCATTAGCATTTGCTTGTTAAATGAGCTGTCTGAAAAAACAACAAGCAATTTAGATGTGAAAGAGAAACTTTTGTGGTATGAGGTATGTCCTTCATTAGCCATCATCTTCTGACTAGAGCAGCATATTTGTTATAGGTAAATACTGCAACAAATGTGGAAAGTGGAGTCATTTCACAAAATGCTACAGACTGAAAGCACAACAACTTTCTTTTGACAAGAGCTATATTGTAGCTAGTCGGTCCACCAAGGTTGGGAACATCAGCAAAGGAGCTCAGCCAGAGCAACCAAACAACTGAGTCTCCCACAACATACCACACTGAAAGTGCCAACACCTTCTCAGAAAGACTGAGATCTCATTGCCATAAACACAATTTGCAGCAATGCAAAACTGAAGATGAAGATTGACACTGGAATTATGTATAACATATTGGTCAGCTGGATGCCATGGGAAGTAGAGCCAAATGCAGCAGATTCCAATGCACAGGTGAACCACGTTGAAAGTGCACACAGGGCAACTTCAAGTTCCAGATAGTTGACCAGAACTTCAAGGCCACTGTTAGTTCTTTAGGACAGCATCATACTCGGACTCACCCAGCGTGATCCAGAGCTATATGCTTTATAACATCAGGATCCTAAAACAATAGTATACAAAGACCTCATCAACTGCAACGTCATTGGTAAGCTGCCATTAATATTGCCACACAAGACTAGATTACTCACTGTCAACAGCAGTTTGTCCTCCGAGAAGAATGTCAATAGTAATGACACAAAAAGTAGTCAATGAGCTGCATCGGTAGTGACGTCAGATGTCATTAAACTCTCATTGGTGATGCTACGTGATGGGTTTCAGCAATGATGGCTGCTGTAAAGAAAGACAGCACGTTTAGAAAATGCATTGAACAGCTCTCATCACTTAATGAAGGCAGTGGGGTAGGGGATGGCAAATCTGCCTAACTCCAAGGTTTTCAGCATCCTAGAAGTGAAATATGGATTCTGACAGATCCCACTAGGTGAAGAATCTTTGAAACTTATAATATTCATACCTGCAGAGAGCAGATTTTTTTTTGAGTGCCCTATGGGGTCTCCTTTGAAGTGGACTCCTCCAGTATGCGTGGAAAAGTTTTTGAAAGCCAGTCCCTCAAAATCATTGATGATGTCCTGGTCTGGTGTTGTGCTATGCAAGAAAATGCCTTTGTCTCATCCTTGGCAGAATCAGGACCGTACAGCTAACTTTGCTAAGTGCACGTTCAGAGTCTGAGTCATCTGCTTCTAGCTGATGACGTGAAGCCAAATTCAGACAAGATAATGACAGATGGCTATCCCCGTGGACAACCACACTTTACAGCACTTTCCTTGCTATGACAAATTGTCTTTCTAAGTTTAGTCCTTGTTACATTGAAGTCACTGGTGCCCTTCCTCAGTTCCGCCATCAGGATGTTGGCAGGTGCACCACACAACGGTCTTCAACAGACTCGAGCAAACACTCTCACCTCACTGCTATTACATTACTTCGACATTCGAGCACCCATACTCCTATCAGTGGATGTTTCCCAGCATGAACTTGGTGTAGTCTGCATCTAGAATTGCAGACAATTGCCTTTGCAACAAGAGCTCTCACTGACACTGAGACTTGTTATGCACAGATCGAAAAGAAACTCCTCATTCTAATCTTCGTCTGTTAGTAGTTTCATGACTTAGGATGGTATGGTCATCCTGCAACAGTTGAAACTGATCGTTAGCCACTCATAACTATTCTAAAAAAGCCTCTTCACACTGTGTCTGCACGACTGCAACACGTGATGCTAAAGCTACAATGCTAATATTCTTTTCTAGAGCTTTCCTACCCACTACAGACCAAGCAGGCCATGAGGAAGACGTAGACAACATAATAATAGAGGTGCTTTCCTCTTGTAGAATCCAAATATGCCTTGTATCATACCTTTACAAGCAGACATCACTTGCATACATCTGTATGATATCATCGAAAGGGGTTGGCTAGTGTCCTCAAGGGAGCTACCCCATTAGCTCCACACATTCTTTACCATCAGAGATGAACTAACTGCAAACAAGTGGACTAATAATGCGTGGCCAGCTATTCATCATCCCTACTCCTCTTCAGAGGTGCTACAGTCAGCAATTTCACCAGGGGCACCCTGGGTTGGAAGCAACTGGACACAGGGATTCACTATACTGGCCCTCCATGTATGCTGATGTGGAGAGGAAAGTGAACAGATGTGCACCAAGTACTGCACTTAAGCTGCATCAAACAATGAGACAGCTGCAGCTGCATGAGGTGACATTCAACCTACAGCACGGACCCCTTATGTCAGTGGAACTGGAAGCTCCTCCAGAGGCCTCTGCAACGAGCTCTATGTCCACTGATACATTGAAGGAACATCCCAGCTTGTCCATGCTGAAACCTGGAAACATCTACAGCACAGCCAATTATCACAATCACACACACAGAACGTATAACAAATACAAGGTTCCAAAACCGTGTAACAAACCAATCCATAAATGGCCTTTGTATTTCTTCTTTACACAACAAAACTGGTGGGGTAGGGGAGGGGGATAGCAACAGCTTAACTCATGTTTCACCCTGTATTTGATTAGTCTGTTCAGTCTGTATGATATAAAATGGCACACACAGAAGGTTACCATTACAACTGTTACATCTCACTACCGCTGGTTATCCCAATTTAAATGGGAAAGATGTAGATAGAGTGGTCACATGATGAGAAAACTACTTAAAAGGTCACATGATGGAATTGCAGGAGTTTTCTTCCGAGTGCAGGCAGAATACAAACATGAAAGAGCTGCTTAATGAACTATGTGTTATAAATCCTTGGTCACCAATCTTTGAAATCCAGCACTAGTACAAGGAGTATCCACCAAAACAACAGTGTACCACAAATAATTTATTCTTAGTTAATTACTGAAGCCCTTAGAAAGGATATGAACTGTGTAACACTGGATAGATGGAGCAAATGTAATGACTTATTATTGTTTATGCTGGTTATATTTTACTATTGACTCTGCTGAACTGGTTAACGTTTGCTGTTTGCATTTTGCAGTATCTTGGTTAAGCTCATGCTTTTAGGTCTGGCATGATTCTGAGTCTGCATCTATGTCTAAATGGTCAGGATAAATAACCTTATTTGCTTGAACTATGTGAATATCCACAACATAGTAATTCTTTCAAATTATGGCATGTTTTACACAGAGATCCACAGTTGAAAGATGTCACAACAATGTGCAGCATCAGATCCATGGCAAGATTGTATGGAGGTTGTGGTTGCTGTTGCCCGACAGGCTGGTACAGTGAGTAAATGATGAAATTGGAATTACGCATATTTTCCATGTTCAGTAAATCTTGCTCAGAGATCCTAAATTATTTAGGGAAGTTTGCCTTTTGCTGAAATAATGTATTTAAATGTTCAGCTGGACGATATGTGATAAAAATCATTTTGAACTCAGGTTTTTTTACTATTTCATCAGACTAGCTTAGAATTCATGCATGATCCTCACAAACCATCAGAAGCCCAAAGTTTTAATCTGAAGATTAGGCCCTTTGTCAAAACAAACTCTCTTGTTCTGTCAGCAAAGCTTTATGTTCACAAAAAGAATGTCTTTGGGAACATAAAGGCCAACTGAGATCCTTTAGTAGCCAATTAATGGACCTCCTCCAGCAGCTGCTGGGATTTAGCCCACAGTGGGTTAAAACCCATGCCAAATGTTCAGCCGGGCTGGTATCCAGTCAAGATGAACAGTGGTGCCATCTTTACAGGCCTCTGTGTCCATTCGAGTCCCCTGACATCCAAGGTCTTCCTACTCCTGCCTTTTCATCACTGATCCAGGCTGACAGACCCTTCACAATCAGCCCCTTTAATGATTGGGGATGAGATGTAATCCCAGCAATGGCCACTGTTTTTGGTTATGCTGCAGGGACAAGAGAGTTATGAGCAATTTGATTGGCTGGCAGCTCTTGGGAGTGGGGCTTTTGAATGGCAGCGTGACACACTGGCCACACAGGACTTTCATCTAAAAATCCTGCCTACTGTCTGTAAGTCTCCTACTGTGCCCTCAGTGAATTATTCCTTCAGGCATCCCTTTTAGCAAGAATGGCTCCTGCTATGAATACTTGCCTTATAATTCTTTGTTGTAGTGTGATGATCTATTCTGCAGTTTTATAATAGTTCAAGTGCTGTGAGACATGATTTCTTAATCTGAGTTACAAAGTTGTCCTTTCCATGATGCAGCTCATGTTCTGATAGTAAAACACATACACTAAGAATGTTTCCTTGTAGTATTGCTTGAAGAGCTAGAAATATAATACATTGATTCTTCCCAATGAATAAGGCCTACCAGAGAAATTGCACATGGTCCAAAAACAGCACAAGGAGTTTACTTAAAGAAAACCAAGTGGAATTTTATATCTCATCTGTGAAAGGGTTTGACTTTCATTTGAATTATTGGCAATTTGAAAGTTAAATTGTATGTTTGTATGATGTTGAGCAATACATGGTTTTTGGTTTGTCTCTTGATATGATTTATCATTAAACATTCTGAAGGATTAATGATTTAAAAAAAGTGCTAATCTGTAAACTTCAATCCATAGAATCATACATTCACATCATTTACATAGAATCATACACACACTTAAATACATTAGCAAATAAAACCCATAGCTATCATGACTACAGCTTTGGTCAGATATCAATTAACAGTATCACAACTTTTAAGAGTCAACACTACCACTGACGATGGGGTGTTACGTGTTTGCATTGCACAACAAATTCTCGGTTATTAACCACTACTAGCAATCTAATCCATTTTTGCTCATATTCTAGTTTCTTTTTAACTGTGAAATATGTAAAGTTTGAACACACAATCACATGTATGTTGTTGCAAATTTTCCACTTGGAAGTGAAGGAAGTTGGCATAATTAGTTCACAACTCCTGAGAGGGAATAGGTCCCTTTCACTCACTAGTTACTTTGTTAAAATTTTGTTTAACACACATCCTATTTTTTGTCTATTTTCAATGCATTTTGGAATTCGTCTACTGTTTATATAGAAATTTACAGAAGTACTGTTATTTGTAGCAATAGCAAAAAAGGGTGGAAGCATATTTTCTGATCATTGACTATTTAATATTTTTAAAAATTCGTTTTGACACTTGAAGCGTTGATTCATTCAGAATGATTTTACTAAATTTCACATAGGACAGTTTATCTCTTTTGAACTTTGACAAAGTGTCATCTGGACTCGAAACATCAGCTCTTTTCTCTCCTTACAGATACCGTCAGATCTGCTGAGATTTTCTAGCATTTTCTCTTTTTGTTTATCTCTTACTTGATTTATCTCAACTGTTTGTTTATCATTTTTTTAATAAAATGCAAGGTTTTAGCAAAAATAATTTTAAAAGCCTTGCATCCCTTCTCCCTTCCAAATATTCTTTAAAATGCAAGAAGTTGACATTTTTATTCTTAATATAATATATCTTGAAAGGGACTGAAACACAAATTCCTGTTCCTGTAGGAAACTGCAAGTTTGAATGAATGAAATAGCTTCTGTTAATGTCTCTTTCGTTAAATTACTTATTTTCTTTATAGGTTATTTGTGATGCTTTGAGAAAAGAACAGACTGTTCAAATGAAAAGTTCTCCAGTGGACCTTGTGACTGAGACTGATCAAAATGTAGAAAAAATGATCATAAACACCTTAAAGGAAAAATTTCCTTCTCACAGGTAAAAGATTATTGTAATAATTTGGGTATGAAGTGTAATTTGGAGCACTACTCTGCCAATTAATACACCACAAAAATATGTTCATTAGTAAGTTCCAAATGACATTTAGCAGTAGTTTGGGATGTTAATCTACATTTGAAATGTTCAGTGTATCCTAAACAGAACTTTGTAAGCGTGCAGACCGGTCTCTCTGGTATGATGAGCTAAATGTCTCTTTCTGTGCCCTAACTTTTTTATGGTTTGAAGAAAGAGATTTTTTTCTAATGACTAATAGCAATTTTGCCCACTGATTCTTATAAGATAAAGGCAAATGCTGATATGATTTCGCATTCATTAAAATTTTGGTTTTGGTGAAAAATGTTGGTTTTAGTATGGTAATCAGTGAATACTTTGCAAACTTTGGATTTGTGGACAAGATTTGGTGCGACGGAAAATAATTATTTGAGACAACTGATGAAATGTGAAAATGCTGCAGAATCCAAGTAAACTACATGGTGGTTCAGAACTTTAATACCCTACTGTAACTTTTATTTATTTCAGTTTTATTGGTGAAGAGTCCGTTGCAGATGGAGCACCGAGTATATTAACAGACAATCCAACGTGGATAATTGATCCCATTGATGGGACAACTAATTTTGTTCACAGGTATGCCATTTGCCTGAGAAAGGCTTCATAGTGATGGAGGAGTGTGTAGTTTGAGCTGTATAGATCTGCCGAATTAAAGCGGATTTTCCAACAGGTGCTCGGGGAGTGTTGTCTGAATATGACTCTCCTTCTAAGCATCAGAGCAAAGCTTTAAAACATTTTAAAAAGAGATTTCAAGATGATTTGTGTGAAGTTAATTGTAGTGGGTATTGTTCTTTCAACTTGGGCAATCTTTTTTCAGGTTTCCTTTTGTAGCGGTTTCAATTGGCTTTTCTGTAAATAAACAGGTAATGTTTTACTCTGAATATATTTTCTTGTAATAAATCATTTGACATTGTAAATCAGTTGAGACAATTATCAAGCAGAAGAAAGTTGTAAGCTATGTGCTATGAGTTGGCAGGAATTGCTAAGATTATTGAATTAACATTCAGTTAAAAGTTTTAGGATTTATCTGCTGCTTGCCTACATTGGGCTACTGTACCACAATTCAAATTAAAAATTCTCACTCCTGTGTTCAGATCTCTCCATGGCCTTTAATTTCTAAAGGTTGTAAATCCTTGGATTTCTCAACCCTGAGAGGCTGAGGATAGACAGACTTTTAGTGCCTCAGGGAATAAGGGATATGAGGAATAGGCTGGAAAGTGGTGTTAAGGCACAAGATCAGTTATGGATAATATAGAAGAGCAGGGCAGACCTGAACCATATGGCTTCCTTTTTTTCATGTTTTTATGTACTTTAGTAAACTCCTTCAGTTCTAAAAATCGTTCACAAGCTCTGCACTCCTCTAACTATGACCACTTGTGCATTCCCCACTTCCTTTTCCCTTGCCTTCAACCGTTCAACTCCTATGCTCTGTAATTAAGTCCCTCACTAAAATTTACCCCTCTATCATTTTATGTTATTTATGACCTATGTTTCTGACATAGCATTTGGTTTCTTGCTCCAATAACATCTTCTTTGGCTTGGTGTCAAATTTCGACTGATTACTTTAGCGCTTTTAGTAACCTAAGGCCAGCATGTAAATACAAGTTGTTAGTGTTGAATTGTATCTCCATGTTTGTTTTCTTTTTCACTTCAACATGGAAGCTGTAACAGATCTGTGGACAGTACGGCGGTGCAATGCTTAGCATTGCTGCCTCACAGCACCAGGAATCTGGGTTCAGTTCCGGCTTCAAGTTACTGCCTGTGTTGTGTTTGCACATCCTCCCAGTATGTGTATTCTTCTGGGTGCTCCGGTTTCCTCCCACAGTCCAAAGATGAGGGGACTAGGTTTATTGACAATGCTAAACTGCCTCTAAGTGTGAAGGAGATTAACAGGGTAAATATATAAGGTAAATATATAGGGTAAAGGTGATAGGATCAAGGGCCTGGGTGGGATTGTGGTTGTTGTAAGCTTAATAAGCTGAATGGCTTCCTTCTGTGCTGTAAGGATTCTATGATTCTATGATTAAGATAATATATTCCCTTGTGTACTGAATGTCTCATTTCCTGTTCTAAATTGCATGTAGAGTGAAATTGGGGTTGTATATAGCTGTGTGGAGGACAAGATGTACACAGCTCGAAGAGGGCAAGGTGCATTTTGCAATGGCAAACGGTTAAAAGTATCTGGACAAGAAGGTGAGTTAGTATCTTTCAGTGGTTTGTGGTTGCAAAGATAAATTAACATGATATATTTGGTAACATTTATGAAGAAAAAGTTTTAAGATCTCTTGTTTTTGAAGCATCAGAAATGAAACTGGGTCACCAGAAATACAGATGTCTGCAGGTGATACAGAGTTATAATGTGGAGATGCCAGTGTTGGACTGGGGTAACACAGTAAGAAGTTTCACAACGTTAAGTCCAACAGGTTTATTTGGCAACAAAAGCCACTAGCTTTCGGAGCGCTACCTCTTTGTCAGGCGAGTGAGAATTATTTTCACAAACAGGGCATATAAAGACATAAATTCAATTTACAAAAGAATTCGTCAGTCGAATGAGGCTGCAGGTTTTCTTCCACAAACCTCAAGAGGCCAACAGCAAACACAATGAGACAGCCAATGAACTGGGACAGCCAACAAAGAGATCTGCAGTGCAGCAATTGAAGAGAAAAGAGTCGAATTGGACTCCTCTGGAAGACCGTTGCCCTCGACTTGACATGTATGCCCAAGCCATCAGGAGGTGCATCAATACCAGATTCATCAGCTGCACTCACAAGACAGCCCTGAACATCACCCAAGCACAACGCAACGCCATCCTTGCTCTCAAGACTAACTGCAATGTTGTCATCAAACGGGCAGACAAAGGAAGGACTGTTGTCATATTGAACAGAACAGATTACTGCAAAGAAGTACACCAACAACTGAACAACGAGGAACACTACAGACAGATCTGACCAAAGAACACACGGAGCACTCTCCATGCTCTCATCCCATGTACTCCCCAAGTTGGTGATCTCTACTGCCACCCAAATATACATGAGTCAATCACACCCGGCTGTCCCATCCTATCAGCCAATAAGACTCTGTGTGGAAACCTCTCCAGCTACATCGAGGGCATCCTGAAACCCATTGTACAAAAAAAAATCCTAGTTTTATCGCAACACAGTGGACTTCCTACATAAACTCAGCTCACATGGAGCAGTTAAACCAGAAGCACTCCTCGTCACAATGGATGTCTTGGCACTCTACACCAGCATCCCCCACGATGATGGCATTGCTGCAACTGCCTCAATACTCAATGCCGACAGCTACCAGTTTCCTGATGTAATTCTACAACTCATCGACTTCATCCTGGACCGCAATGTCTTCACCTTCAACAACAAGTTCTTCATCCAGACTCTTGGAACAGCCATGGGGACCAAATTTGTACTTTAGTATGCCAAAATCTTTGTGCACACGTTCGAATGAGATGTCTTCACTGCACAGGACCTTAAACCGATGCTATACACGAGACACATCAATTTTCTTCCTTTGGGCTTAAGGTGAACAATCACTGAGACAACTATATGATGACATCAACAAGTTCCATCCGATCATCATACTCACCATGGACTAATCTCTGCAGTCCATTGCGTTCTTGGGCACATGCATCTCTATTAAGGACATCACCTCATCACCTCACTGTACCGCAAGCCCATAAATAACCTCACAATGCTCCACTTCTCCACATGTTCCACTGTAAACATGTTAAAGAAGCCATCCCCAAGAAACAAGCTCCCCTCCCTCCCTCATCCGCTCAGATGAGGAGGATCACGACAGACACATCCAAAATCTAAAAGATACCTTCATAATACCAGAATATGGTGCTCGATTCATCGATTGACAGTTCCGACGTACCACAGCAAAAAACCGCACCAATCTTCTCAGAAGACAAACATAGGACACAGTGGACAGAGTACCCTTCGTTGTCCAGTACTTCCCTGGAGCGGAGAAGCTATGACATCTTCTCCAGAGCCTTTAAGATGTCATTGATGAAAACAAATATATCGGCAAGACTATCCCCACACCCCCGCTTCTTGCTTTCAAACAAGTGCACAATCTCAAATAGACCATTGTCCGCAACAAAGTACCCAGTCTTCAGGAGAATGGTGACCCATGACGCCACACAACCCTGCTGCAGCAACCTCTGCAAGATGTGTCAGACCATCAACACTGATGCCATCATCTCACATGAGAACACCATCACCAGGTATACAGTACATACTCTTGCAACTCAGCCAACATTGTTTACCTGATACACTGCAGGAAAAGATATCCCAGGGTATGGTACATTGGGGAGACCGTGCAGATGCTACAACAACAGATGAATGAACACCGCTCGACAGTCACCAGGCAAGAGTTCCCTTCCTGTTAGGGAACACTTCAGCAGTCACGGGCATTCGACCTCTGATAATTGGGTTAGGGTTTTCCAAGATGGCCTTCATGACACGTGACAACGCAGAATCGCTGAGTAGGAACTGATAGCCAAATTCTGCACGCATGAAGACGGCCTCAAGTGGGATCTTGTGGTAATGCCATTGAATGTCAGGGGGAGGTGGTTATATTTTATTTTGTTGGAGATGATAACTGCCTCACATTCTTGTGATGCAAGTGTTACATGCCTTGTGTCAGCCCAGGCCTTGATATTGTCCAGGCCTTGATGCATTTCGACAAGGACCTCTTCAGTATCTGAGGAGTTTCAAATGGTGCTGAACAATCTGTAATCATCAGCAAACATCCCCACTTCTGACCCTATGATAGAAGAGGGTCAGGGGCAGCAGGGTGGCACAGTGGTTAGCACTGCTGCCTCACAACATCAGGGACCCAAGTTTGATTCTCGGCTTGAGTCATTGTCTGTGTGGAATTTGCACCTTCTCCCCATGTCTGCGTGAGTTTCCTTGGATGCTTCAGTTTCCTGTCACAGTCCAAAAGACGTGCTGGTTAGGTGCATTGGCCTTGCTAAAATTCTCCCTCAGTGTACCTGAACAGGAGTGTGGCGACTAAGGGATTTTCGCAATAACTTCATTACGATGTTAATGGAAGCGTACTTATAACATTAATAACTATACTTGATAAAGCAGTTGGAGATGTTTTGGGTCAAGGACACTTGCTGAGGAATTCTTGCTGTGATGTCCTAGAACTGTGATATTCGACCTCCGATGACCATAACCATCTATGTTTATGCCAGCTATGATTCCAACAGCAGAGACCTATTGATTCCAGTTTTGCTAGGGCTCCTTCATAGAATTCCTGCAGTGCAGAAGGAGGTTACTTGGCCCACCAAGTCTGCACTGACTCTCTCCCATTCTATCCCCATAATCCCATACATTTACCATGTCTAATCCATCTAGCCTACACATCTTAGAACACTAAACGCAAATTTAGCATGGCCAATCCACCTAATCTGCACATCTTTGGAGTGTGGGAAGAAACCAGAGCACCCAGAGGAAGCCCATGCAGACACGGAGAGAATGCGCAGATTCCACACAGACAGTTAGCCAAGGCTGGAATTGAACCTGAGTCCCTAGTGCCATGAGGCAACTGTGCCACCATACCACACTCAATCAAATGCTACCTTGATGTCAAGAAAACTCACTCTCACCTCACCTTTGAAATTCGGTTCTTTTGTCTATGTCTGGACTAAGGCTGTAAAGAGCTCAGGAGGTGAGTGACTCTGCTGGAACTCAAACTGAGCGTCAATGAGTAGGTATTACTAAGGAAGTGCCACTTGATCATTCTGTTGATGACTTCTTCCATCACTTTACTGAGATTGAGAGTGGACTGATGGGTGTTAATTGGCTGGGTTGGATTTGTGTACTGGGCCGTTTTCCATATTGTCGGTTAGATGCCAGTGTTGTAGGCGGCAAGTTCTGGAGTACAATAATTTGGATTGGGCTGCAATGGTCTCAGCTTGTTGACATTCGCCTTCTCAGTTTGCACATAAAGATGAGCTATTTCGCAAGTTACTGGAAATCTGACTATATTTAAGATAATTATATCCTCAGCAACAGAAGACTGGAAAAAGAAAAAAATATAATTTGCAGTAATTTATAGACAAGAAATTGGGAAAAACTAAATATTATGATTTTTTATTTAAGGACACAACCATATCATTGCACTATTGGAACAGTGCTGCATTGTTGGAAGTGTGATCATTATAATGAGGGTATAAGGGCCTTTAAAAGGGGAGATTCACCAGAATGGTTCTTTCCAAATCTACAACTAGTACCATCTAGAAGAAGAAGGGCACCAGACACATAAGAACACTTCCAGTTGGAGGTTACTTTCCAATTCATTTACCATCCTGACTTGGAAATGAATCACTGTTCCTGTCACTGAGTCAAAATCCTGCAATTCCTTCCCTAACAGCACTGAGTGTACACCTATACCACAGCTCAACACCATTATGTCAAGGGCAATAAGGGATGGGCAACAATTGCTAGCCTAGCCAGTGATGTCTGGATTCTGTAAATGAATAAAGTTGTAAACTTTGTCTTCATCTGAAAATTGACAAATTTGTCAACCCTTGATTTTTGAATCCTGGTTGATTTGGTTGCTTGTGGAGATAACTGCCAAGACTGAAAAACCTCAAATGAAAACAATCTAATAATTTCTCGAGAATTAGGAAATGTAAAGGATTGTACTCTCTCAACAGTCAATTTTCTATTACTGATGCATGGTTTACAAATTATTTGAGAGCTGTCCATATCCAAGCCATTACAACCTGGCACAAGCTTTACAGTTAGCTGATGCTCATCTTGCCATTGTTTAAATTGAGTAATTATTTACCTTTAATATTTTGTAGACATAAGCAAAGCACTTATCGTAACTGAACTTGGGTCCAATCGCACACCAGAAATCTTGAAGACGGTTCTATCAAACATGGAAAAACTCATTTCTATTCCGAGCCATGGGTATGTAGCTTAATTTTCATCTAGCATGGGAAATTAACTTTTATAAGTGTGAAGTGTTGTTTATTCAGGTAATGCACCATATACAACAGATAAAGGCTTGCATTTCCTGTTCTGTCTGCCACGAGAATTGTGGCTGGCAAGGGATGGACCATGGAAAGATTCTTTGACTTTGGACAGAATTTTCCAGTTTTGGGATGAGCGCAGATGGAAATTCCTGCCTGTAGTGTTTACAGTTTCTGTGATTAAAAACTCTTGGGATTGCCTGAGGTTTCACTTCTGACACTAAAGTTCAAGACTAGACCAGACTCATGTGCTGCCAGTCTTTTCTGTCCGAGATACTAAAGATCCTAAATGAAATGTGCTTTAGTAGCCTGTGGTCTAATATTTTGAGCATGCATTTAAAAATAAGAGAGTATAGACAACATTTGTATAACAGGAAAAATTAAATAGATGACATCAAACTTGGTGTTTCAAAACTTTAAACCTGTAAGTTTAATGTCAGAATATCTGTAATTTTGACTTTGGGGAAAAAGTGAGGTGGAGGTATCTCAAGTATGATAACTTCACTGATTTTCTTTCTCACTCTCTTCACAAACAACTTTTTGTCCTCCATGATTCCAACCTCCATCTCACCTTATCATGCTGTCTCTCCTTGAGTTCCTTGTCCTCTTATTCTCCCTAAGTCACTCTGTTCATATCAACACTCCAAGCCACATTCTTGTTCATGCCTTGGCCTTGCTGTTCAGTGGTGCCAGTTTTATTGTATCAAAAATAAAGTCACTTTGGGTCATTCATGACACTGTTCCACATCACTAACCCCAATTCTTCTATACCTGACCCTTAAAAAAAACTATCCCCATATTCATTTTCAATGCATTTTCAAAATCCCAACCATCCAGTCTTTGACACTCCCTCCCCTCCAGCCCTCTGAGTTCATCTTGTCCTTGAGATTCCTACTCCCTCAACGCTATTCTCATTAAATTGATGACCTTCCAACTTACCATCATGATCCCCGTGATAGCTGATATGATTAACCAATCTCTCTTCTGTCCTTCTCTCAAATCCACCAGCATCAGCTCTCTCTATAAAACAAAACTTGACCTTCATCATTTTTGCAAATTACCCCCCGTTTCCAACTTCTTCCATTTCAAATGCACATTGTGCATATGTACATTTTGTTACAACTGTGCATTGGGTGGGGAGATGTGTGAATGTTTAACTTTGTGGGTAGGATGCTAGTTAAGCAGACTGCTTTTTCCGGGATGATGTTGAGCTTCTTGAGTGTTGTTGCTGCTCCAGCCAAGTGAAAATTATTCCATTACGCTCATTATTTGTGCTGCAAATTGAAGAGTGGACAAGGTTGTGGCCATCTGGCTTCCTTGCCCATGTTTGACCTGATGCAATGAGATTTTATGGGGTCCTCAATGTTGAGGACTCTTGGACAATTCCCTTCATGTCATCGCTGGGACAGGAGCTACCCTGTGATGGTGTTGATGTCTGAAATATTGTCCATAAGGTATTATTCGATGTGTATGACTGTGCCAGACTGTTGCTTGACTAGTCTGTGGGACAGCTGTCCCAGTTTTGGCCCAAGGCGTCATATATCAGGACCAACATGGCTGGGCATGCCACTTTAATTTTTGATGCCTAGGTCGATGCCAGATGAGCTGTCTGGTTTCTTTCCTTTCATTCATTTAAATATTTTCTCAATATGTTTCAGAATTCGAGCTCTAGGAAGTGCAGCTATAAACATGTGCACAGTGGCGACTGGTGGTGCAGACGCTTACTATGAGATGGGTATCCACTGTTGGGATATGGCAGCAGCTGCACTCATTGTTACTGAGGCTGGAGGTGTTGTGCTGGATATATCAGGTAGTTTTGAGTCACTGTTTTAATTATAAAGTTAACTTTCTAGCATATTTTCATCATATGGATTTTCTGGTAAAAGCAAATTCCTCCATAACAATGGATTCAAACCTTTAAAACATTACTTTTAGATTTAACACAATTAAAAACCAAATTGAAGGAGCGGCGCACGCATTTTTAAATTGAGATATATTATTTGTACATCATCTGACACTTGGTTTCTTAGAATATGCATCCATTTAGCTTCAAATCCCTGTTAAACTATATTCTGGACATGGTAGGATTCCTTGCTTTAAGTCGCTCCACTTAAGATTGTTTTGTTTTTAAAGTAATTCATTCTTCAGTATCTCTGATTTATGTCACATTTTAAAGTTTAAAGTTAATGTTTATTTTTTAGTCACAAGTAAGTCTTGCATTAACACTGCAATGAAATTCCCCTAGTTGCCACATTCCGGCATCTGTTCTGGTCAATGTACGTCTTTCAGACTGTGGGAGGAAAACCCAGAGCAGCCAGAGGAATCCCTCACAGATACAGGGAAGAATGTGCAAATTCTGCATAGACAGTGATCCAAGCCAGGAATTGAACCCAGGTCCCTGGTGTTGTGAGATAGCTAATCGCTGTGCCACCCCATTGCAATGCCATTGCACTTTTTGCAGGGTCACGGCCTTCAGCAGAGCAAAGGAACAATAACATTGGGAGGTTTGTCTGCAACCTTAAGAACTGGCTGGGCAGAATCCCAGATTGGCTCTGTTCCTGGCCTGCTATCTGTCTCACTCCTATCTTATGGCTGTCTCCATCGCTGCTTCAAGTACGATCAATCCGCTATTTCCAAATCCAAGTAGCAGATATTGGGGAAAGACTGACTGGAGATCAGGGGGAAACTCACTGTGGAACCTAATATCAGTTTATATATTAATTCTGAAGTGAAAATCTGATTCACTTAACATTGCTTTGCTTAAAGTCACACTTTTAAAGAACACATCTAGGATATTAAGTGAGGAATTACAATCTGCCTAAGTGTTTTGAATCTCTGTTCTTTATAATAGCATGTCCCTGTCTTTTTCAGAACTGCTGTCATCAGTCCTTTCACAAAAAAAGTATTATTACCCTCTGTCTTTGCAAACTACTGCTCTGCTTCCAATTTCCCTTCCCTTTTCTTTCCTTGAACTCGTGTTTCTAAATCAGTGCCTATCTTTCCTGCAACTTGATTAAAATCACAGAATCTTACAGCACAGAAGACCATTTGGTCCATTATGTCTGTGCTGGATAGCCCCACTACTTTTCTCATAGCTCTACAATCCTTTTTACTTTACTAGTATTTATCCAATGCTTAGTGAACATAACTCCCAGTTTGAAATTCTACCATCTAATCTCTAACTCTCCCAAAATACCAAGATTGTCTTAACCAGAGTCTCAAATGACATCTCTGTAACTAATTAGAGTGCATTCTTCCTTCTTAACTCGTTTGCAGCCTGTAGTGCAAAAGTCAGTCTCATACTTCTGTTGCCCAGTAGGGTTGCTTTTATTGTGTTATTATAACGATGTAACACCTTGGGTATATATATTGTACATGAGGCAAGATACCCATTGCTTACAAGGGATAATATAAGACAATATTGGTTCATTTATTATGACTAGGCAAATTGTTATACATGGGTATAAAGCCTGAAAACCACAGAATTGTGTGTGCAATCTGCTTATAGCAAAATTAAAGTTAAGACTGGACACTTGAAACATTTCAAGTGATGTCATGCTAATATTCCTTAAAAGCATAAGCATTTTATATTCATTTATGGGAAGAGAGTGTTGCTGGCAGGGCCCGTATTTAATATCCATTCCAACTGCCCTCCGTTTCAGAGTCAATCATATCACTGTGGATCTGGAATCGCATGTAGGCCAGACCAGATAAGGATGGCAGCTTTCCTTCCCAAAAGGACATTAGTGACTCAGATGGGTTTTTCTGACAATGGTTTCGTGGTCATCATTAACTCTAGATTTTTATTGAATTCAAATTTCACCATGTGCAGTGATGGGGTTTGAATCAGGGTCCCCAGATCTTGCTCTGGCTGTCTGGACTATTAGTCCAGTGACAACACCACCATGCCATTGCCTGTAGCTCTAAGTTAAAGCTAATGTCAACGTGTTGTTTCCATTCATAAGTTTTTTGCATGTTTTTAAAGATGATTTTATGTCGATCTATAAAGTTAAAACAAATAAGATATGCTGTTAATAATGATATCCTTTCTTTTGTCATTGACACCTTAATTTTCTCCTGTTAGGTGGACCGTTTGATTTGATGTCACGTCGAGTGATTGCTGCAAGTAGCAGAGCAATTGCAGAGAGAATAGCTCAAGAAGTGCAGATAATCCCCTATGAAAGAGATGATTAGGAATAATGAGAACGTGTATTTCTCAATATGATCTAAAAAAAAGTTTATTCCAGTTTAAATAGATTTTCAATTTTTCATTTGCAAACGTACCAGGAATATTCCTATCAATTGAACTGATCAGGGTCAGTTTCAGTAGCTGATGTGTAGGGTGCTAACACTATGTTGATAATGCCCTAACATGCATCAATATTTTACAATAAACGAATTTTATGCTTCTGCACTGTCTGATCAGAAAATGATGGATTTAAAGTGTTGCAGTCAGAATTTGGATCATTGCTGCCAGTAGTTTAATCGCACATTCTTGTTTAATTGTATGTTGTGTTAAATAAACACATGTTCTGTAATTGTTTTGATATTGAATGGAAATGATTGCATATATTGAATGTGAAAAGTATAATATTGTTGGTTAGAGTTTCTGCATTGGGTGCAATTGGCTTGCCAATCATGAAAAATTACACCCAATTTGAGAACTCTTTCTTCTCAGGTTTCTACTCAAACTTGCTTGCATATTGACAACCCCAAATTTTATCATGATTCAGCAAAAATGAACAGTATTTGGAATGCAATTCTAAAAAATTGCTTTAGAAAGTATTTCTTTAGGTATGTAAAAGTGGGAATTTTGTGGTTTGATTAATGCAGCAGAATTTTGGTTTATCATATATTTTAATCAGAATGTTTGGTGCACAAGTGTAAAATGCTGAAAGTAACTGTCTGAAAATATACAGGATTATTTGCGAGCTATTTTGGTGTAGACACTTAAAAAAAAAAATCAATAGCTTTAAAAACTTGCTTGCATAGTGTGTGAACGATGATAGATCAAGAGGCTCTAATCCATCCAACCTGTGCCCCACAATTGTATTTTGAGTATCACAAAATGTGCATTTTCCAACTGTACCAGTACCCAGGAGAGATGAAAAAGCGGGTTAAAAATTCAGTCCAATTTGGGAGGGAAAATCAGAACTAGTCAAGATTATCACTCCAGTCCTGAATTCCTGAGCTACTGTAAACCAGCTCAGCTCTTAATTGAAGAATAAAGCCTATTACTGTCCTTGTTCCAAAAGATACAGCTTATTGTTTTTGGAGCTGGTTCAAAGATCTGCAAACAATACACACCAACTTTGCAATAGTGATTAATTTACTGCAGAGGCATGTCTAATTTTGTGAGCGTGACTGCTTTCTAGTGTGATGTTTTTTAAACTGGGACAAAAGATTGTAAAAGCAATTTGTGTCTGAATATAATTTACTCTTGAAATGACGCAATCTTTTGTGCATTACACTGATTTTGAGTGAATTGCTCTGGAAATTCTACCTCGCTATATATAAGTGGAGCTGGTACAAATGTAAAATCATTTATTACAAGTGTAACACAGATGGATTCGCTTGCTATTTTACTCCGATAAAAATATGTATTTCTGCAACGCATAAGAAATGGGAATTTGTTGAAGCTGACTTTTTCTTTATTCCATCCAGACCTTTTTGCAAGTTAGAATGGTGAGTTTGTTCTAACTGGAGATGAAAATCAGCCCCATTCAATGATTCAGAATCAAAATCTTTACAGTGCAGAAGGAGGCCTTTTGGCCCATCAAGTCCACCAACAACAATCACCCCCAGGGTCCGTAACCTACCCCACATCCACCCCCCCCCCCCCCCCCCCCCCCCCCCCCCCCCCCCAAAAAAAAAGAAAAACACGAAGGGACAATTTAGCATGGCCAATCAACCAATCTGCACATCTTTGGACTGTGGGATGAAACCAGAGGAAGTCCATGCAGACATGGGGAGAACGTGCAAACTCCACACAGTCACTCGGCTGGAATCAAACCTGGGTCCCTGGCAGTGTGAGGCAGAAATGCCAACCACTGTGCCGCCTCTAAATCTGATACCTAAATTGATCTTTTGTCTTTATTCCATTTAACTCTTCCCAGTAAACTGCCTGAGCCATTTTGTTCATTTTAACAATGCCACTCCCTTTCTGTTGTAAGGCTTAGAGGCCTAAACATCATTGCGTGCAGCGATTTGCCAGTCTTTAACCTCCATCAAGAACATTAAGCGTGTTCCGACTTCCCATTTGAGAATTATTAGCGAGCTGTTGCAAATTTTATATTCATCTGTAATAAAGTTTGGATGGAAGTATAATGTGTTGTACCAAACCATGTTGGCAGACTGGGCCCTCATTTTAAGAAGGTTTTGATGTTGCTGAAAGATGGAGCTGTTTTAGGCCTTATTTAAGATTATGACCAAGTAACAATTCTAGCAAATGTAGCTAAATCCAGATATCATCAGTACCAATCAGGCATTTTATGAAGTTAGCAATGCACTTTTTTCTTCAGCTATATTAAGCTGTTAGGCCTGTGTGTACAATACCAGGGATATCCTTTACTACTTTATATTGGGATGAAACAATCCGTGAATTAGTGGTATTTGATCAGGTGTTACGACTACTTATAGTTATCCATGCTACAATGATAGACTTTGGAGCGAAGTTCACGGTTATAAAGGCAATAAATAACACCAACAACAATAAACATCTCTTGTATATTATAGGTAGTATGTCAGCTTTAATTCTATATAGCAAAAGGACTGCACTTTCCTCTTGCAGCTACGCTATCAAGGCAGGGTTTCTGGATTAGTTTTCTATATCATTAAGTATTTGAAGCATGAGAAATGAAGCCATTTCATCCGGTCCCACACAGACTTTCCCCCCTTCATCTTTTATAGGTCCTATTCCTTCACATCTCATTAGGAAATGGAAATCTGTTTTTAGTGGCCATGAGCAAAATTGAGAGGTACTAAATTAGTTTGCATCATAAGAGATGGGAAATATATGAAAGGGCAAACCAGCTCTGAATACTACACTGAATCTTACTGAAGGCCTTGCCAGGTAAGTGCAAGAGGATGGTGTGACAGTATCCTTTCCCTACATCTGTGGCCTTCCTGTTATTGTCCCTGGAACTACTGCCAGACTTCACCTGACTTTTCTGAGTAGTATGAATTGGGATGCAGAGAATGAAAATGGGCTTGGAATCCTGACTACTTTTTCCAGCTCTATTTGCAAGCAGCGGTCTGGGAAGCTGCAGCCAACAAGAGGTGCGAGAAAAGATTGTCCTGGGTGTCCAGGAATTAAAGACTCCAGGCAAAGAAATCATCAAGGTACAATAAGTATGGCGTATTTTAAATTTTGTTTGGATACTTGTTTACTAATTACGAAATCATTTGAGATAAGGGATAAGGCTGATGGTCAAAAATCATCCAGTTGAAAAATGAGGAGCGTTTGCGCTATGGCAAGGATGTCTGAGGGACACCTTGCATGAGCAATGGCATGAGAGGGGGTGAGATGGATTGAGGTAAGAGGTCATGCGATGAAACCTCCAAGAATATATACAAACAGTGTTGGCAACTCAGGGTGGAATAGTGTTTCTACCCTAACCAACATGCAAGGATAAAATGCAGCATTAAATGTCCTTTGGATGAGTTGGTGTATATTCCTACTGGACCTTCAAACAGGAAATGAGTGACATGAACTATAAAGGAATAGTAAGTGTAAATTCAATGTTGCATGAAAGTCGATTAAGTACACTCTTAAGTTAAAATGGTATTAACTGGTTGTTAATGTCTAACCCAAGGGCATCATTGGAGGAATACTCCATGTGCCTCCGATGAATTAAACCAAGCAGTGCATGGTTCATCCCAGATTTGTAGAACTGTAAGAATTTACATTTTTACAGCACCTTCACTATAGGAAATCATCCCAAGGGTTTCATGGGTGAAAGTTTGACTCTTGAGCTAAAGCCTGGTTGAAGAAGAGTGTGTTTTTGGAAGGGACTTCCATAGTCTTAGCTATGGCTTATTTCCACCATAGATCATGTGTTCAGCTAAGGCTGTGGAAATCCCTCTCTAAAGCACTCTCCTCTTTGACGACATTGTTTAAAATCTACTTCCTTGACCAGACTTTAGCTCAAGAGTGAAACATTCACTCTTGAAACCGTTGGGATGATTTCCTACAGTGGAGGTGCTATAAAAATGTAAATTCTTACAGTTCTACAAGGGACTTCCATAGCCAGGATGATCAATGGTGGAAAGAAGGAAACTAAAGATGCACAAAAATTGGAGAAATGCAGATTTTTCAAAGGGTTGCAGGACTGGATACAGTTATAGAGTCATTGGACAAAAAAGCTGAATGCAGATGTAAGGTGAGAGTGACTGCTATTGAATCAAGGCAACATTTAACCAAGTGTAGCACGGTGGCACAGTGCCTAGCACTGCTGCCTCACAGTGCCAGGGACTGGATTCAATTATGGCTTTGGGTGTATATATGGAATTTGCACGTTCTCGCCATGTCTGTGTGGGCTTTCTCTCAGACTCCAAAGATGTGTGGGTTAGGTTGATTGGCTATGATAAATTGCCCCTTAGTGTCAGGCAGATTAGCAGAGTAAATAGGTGGGGTTACAGGGATAGGGCCTGGGTGGCGTTGTTGTCTGTGCATGCTCAATGGGCCAAATGGCTTGCTTTTGCAGTATGGGGAGTCTATAAAAATAGGGTTGAGAGTGGGAGTAAATGTGGGGGGGGATTTTAATTCTTAAACCAACATGCTAGAATAAAATGCAGCATTAAATGTCCTTTGCATAAATTGGTGTATGTTCCTACTGGTCCTTCAATCAGAAAATGAGTGACATGAGCTGTAATGGAACAATAAATGTAAATTCAATGTTGCACGAAAATCAATTAAGTGCACTCTTCTAACTTAAAATGTTATTAACATGTTAAATTCCAACCCAAGAGCATCATTGGAGGAACCTCTGATTTAAGACAACCAGTGCATAATTCATCACAGACTTGTAGAACTGTAAGAATTTACATTTTTATAGCACCTCCACTGTAGGAAATCATCCCAAGGGTTTCACTCTTGAGCTAAAGTCTGGTCAAGGAAGTAGATTTTAAACAATGTCGTCAAAGAGGAGAGTGCTTTAGAGAGGGATTTCCACAGCCTTAGCTGAACACATGATCTATGGTGGAAAGAAGAAAACTGAAGATGCACAAATAAGCCAGAATTGAAGAAAAGTATATTTTTCAAAGGGTTACAGGGCTGAAGATGGTTAATGAAGGGGTGGGAAGAGGAATGCACAAAATGTAGGTGAATCTGCAAGTCTGCTCACTTTTCCAGTTCTGGTTGTCATTAGCGTCCTGTATTGCATCCAACTCTCCCAGTTGCTCACCTCCCTCACCTATCTCCAATCATGCCTGCTTGATGAGAGTCAGAGGTTTTTCTCCCCTTTCTTCAGGCAAGTATATCCTTCTTTCTCACTGCATCCTGCGGTAATTCCTAGGAAGCATCATAGGAATTGAAGTTGCTTACAATGGATACAATGGATGCTGCATATTGAGTCTGGGTGCGTCCCTTCCTTTGTTTAGAATATTGTCTCTTTGGAGTTGGGATTGCATTGTGCAGATGCTCACCTTGTCTAGTGAGAACATCAACTCCAGAAGTCAAAATGTAGTTTAAGTTCTTTAATTGACTATTGAGTTCCCCACCCACAATCCTAGGCAATTCCATCACTCTGCATGTGATCTTCACATTATCAAACAGTTATGAACCACTTTTGCATCTTGGGAAAAACATAGATTAATCAATAGATGTGAATTGCTTTGGGCTATAATGAGACTTTACCCTTATCAGTAGAAGTCTTTAATTTTCTGATATGTCATCCATAAACTGTTCACCTACTAAATCTGGAGATTCTTTTAATGATTTGCTTTAGAAGAGGTACCTCTAGGTTTTATCAGATGGATGTACTGGCATGAACTCTGCCTCTGCTTATATTATCTACACTATTATTAATAAGAGAGCTGTCTGCATTTTCCATGTCTGATACTTGATCCTTTAGTCTAAATATGGAGTTCACCACTCGCCAATTCTCTTAAATGTTGTGTGTCTGGCCATTTAAAAGGTAAAATTCTGTACTGTACTTGCAAGTCAAAGTTCAATTTGCAATATTTCCATCCTGCTATTAGGGGACTCATTGAATGAATTCCTAGAACTTAAAAAAAAATAGGTTAGCACCAGCTCTTTAATCAGTTTCATTTACGAGCTTGAGTGGCTAAGAATCATTTATGTGATCTACATATGAAAATCTATAAATTCAATCACTTCACAGTTTGCATTTATGTTTTGTGCTGGTATTGGATGACATTCACTTTTATTTTGAAACCATTCTAGACTGGTTGAGAAAATCTCATTTCTCTAGAACAGTAGTAGAGTGGGTATGCCCCTTATATGGGCTGCATATGAACTTTAAATAGATCAGTTGAAAGCTGTGGCTATTTACTGATCTTGATCTTTAACTTGGAAATTACATCCACTAGTTCTGGTCTAATGTTGCCCTGTTTAGTATTGTTTCACTTCAGTATTGCTAAATTAATAGGATCTGTAATCTTGAGCATCACAGAATTTGTTTGAATGTGGTTTCCTGTGTGACCCAAGTGGTACTATTTTGGAGCAGTTCCCTCCTACCTCTGACCTCCAAACTGCAGCCTCTCCCTGTTTACCAGACTCGAAGCCACAGCCTCTCCCTGATCTTTGAACTGCAATTTTTTTTTCCCCTGCTGTCTGGGTTGTGCCATCTCTCCAAACTAGCCTTGTCTGTTGAGCGGGTGCAGTCCACAACTATCAAAGCTATTCCTACCTTGTTACTCTTCTCCTGAGCCCTTGCATGGAGCCAGGGTTCAGGAGAAATTAGCAGCTAATGGGAACATTAAAACAAAACATGGATTGAAGTAGCTCCAAGTCTACACCATCAGGATTTACATTTCCACAATGCTGGAGCTCCAGATCCGATCTGGATCTTGACCAGGATGCAAATCCAGGAGAGGGAACGGCCAGGAGGGTTAGTCAGAAAACAGTAGGTTCAATGAGAGAGTGGGTCATGGGTGAGGAAAGAGGCTGCAATTTGGACAGCTGGGAAATGGGGAGAGGTCACAATTTGAGGGAGTGGGGAGGATTTGCAGCCTCCAAGAGGATTGGAGATGAGGTGAGGTGAGGTGGGAGGATCAGGAAGCAGGATCTGCAATGAGCAGGGGGTACTGAAAGTTGAAAGTTACATTTTTCTTATGAAATAAAATTTAAAAACATGCAAGTTATTTCTTTTACCAATATAGGGATTTAACAATGTAAATATGGCAACTTATAGAGGGTAAAATTTTTAAAAACTTTTTTGTGATAAGGAAGGTTCAACAGGACATAATTATAGTTTTAACATGTTTTCCATGAAACCAACGTTTCATAAGAACTAGAAGCAGGAGTAGCCAATCTGGTCCCTCGAGCCTATTCTGCCATTGAATAAGATCATGGCTGATATGGGCTCAGCTCTACTTACCCGTCTGCTCATCATAACCCTTAAATTTCTTTACTGTTCAAAAATTTATCTATCCTTGCCTGAAAAACATTCAATGAGGTAGCTCAACTGTGTCACTGGGCAGGAAATTCCACAGATTCACAACCTTTTGTGTGGAGAAGTTCCTCCTCAACTCAGTCCTAAATCTACTTCCCCTTATCTTGAGGCTACGTCCCCTAGTTCTAGTTTCATCCACCAGTGGAAACAACTTCCCTGCTTCTATCTTATCTATTCCTTTCATAATCTTATATAAGATCTCCCCTTATTCTCCTGAATTCCAATGAATATAGCTGCAGTCTACTCAGTCTCTCTTCATAATCAACCCTCATATCTGGAATCAACCTAGTGAATCTCCTCTCCACCCCTGAGTGCCAGTATATCCTTTCTCAAGTAAGGAGACCAAAACTGTACACAGTACTCCAGGTGTGGCCTCACCAGCACCTTATATAGCTGCAACATAATCTCACTCTTTTTAAACTCCATCTCGCCAGCAATGAAGGACAAAATTCCATTTGTCTTAATTACTTGCTGCACCTGCAAACCAACCTCTTGATTCCTGCGCCAGGCTACCCAAGTGCCTCTGCATGCTGCATTTTTTTACCATTTAAATAAAAGTCCATTTTTGCTGTTATTCCTATCAAAATTGATGACCTCACATTTGCCAACATTGCACTCCATCTGCCAGACCCTTGCTCACTCAGGTTATCTATATCCCTTTGCAGACTTGTAGGGTGCTCTGCACACTTTGCTGTACCACCCATCTTACTGTCATCTGCAAATTTTGACACTATACTTGGTCCCCAACTCCAAATCATCTATGTAAATTGTAAACAACTGCAGTCCCAACAATGATCCCTGAGGCACACCACTAGTCACTGATCGCCAACCAGAAAAATACCTATTTACCCCCACTTTTTGTTTTCTGTTAGTTAACCAATTCTTTATCAATGCTAATACATTACCCATAACACTGTGCATCTTTATCTTATGTAGCAGTCTTTGATGCAGCACCTTGTCAAATATTTTCTGGAAAATCAGATACACACATCCACAGGTTCCCCATTGTCTACTGCACATGTAATAGTCTTAAAGAATTCCACCAAATTAGTCAAACATGACTTGCCTTTCAAGAACCCATGCTGCATCATACCAATGGGACAATTTATATCCAGATGTCTTCCATTTCTTCCTTGATAGATTCAAACATTTTCCCTACTACAGAAGTTAAGCTAATCGACCTACAGTTACCTGCTTTTGTCTACCTCCTTTTTTAAACAATGGGGTTATATTGTTGTTTTCTAATCTGCAGGAACCACTCCAGAGTGTGAATGTTGGTAAATTACCACTAGTGCATTTGCTATTTCTCCCACCATCTCTTTTAGTACCCTGGGATGCATTCCATCAGGTCCAGGAAACTTGTCTACCTTTAGCCCCATTTAACTTGCCCAACACTACCTTGTTCATAATAATAATTTCTAGGTTCTCATCTGTCATAGCCTTCCTATCTTCAATTTTTCACGTTTTTTGTGTCTTCCATTGTGAAGACCGACACAAAATACCTGTTCAATGCCTCAACCATTTTCTCATTTCCAGTTATTACATTTCCCTTTCATCCTCTAAAGACTCAACATTTACTTTCGTCATTCTTTTTCACTTCATGTATTTGTAGAAACTTTTGCTATCTTTTTTATATTCTGAGATAGTTTTCCCTCATAATCCATCTTACTTTTCTTTATAGTTCTTTTTCGTGGCTTTCTGCTGATGTTTAAAGATTTCCCAATCCTCTAGTTCCCATTAATCTTTGCCACTTTGTATGCATTTTCTTTCAATTTGATGTTCTCCTTTATTTCTTAGATATCCATGGCTGATTATCACTGGTATTTACTTTTGCTGAGCACTGAAAGATTGTGTTGAAAGTCCTCCGCTGTTCCTCAATTGTCCCATCAAAGTTTTTGCTCCCAGTCTACCTTGACCAACCCCTTCCTCATGCCTTTATAGTCTTTATTTAAGCACAATATACTAGTATTGGATTTTATCTTCACATGCTCCATCTGTACTTTAAATTCAACCAAACTATAATCGCTTCTTCTAAGAGGATGTCTAACTGCAAGATCATTAATTATTCCCATCTCATTAAACAGTAACAGATCTAGGATAGCTTGCTCCCTCGTAAGGTCCACTACATACTGTTCAAGGAAGCTGTTGCAGATACATTCAATGAACTCCTCCTCAAGGCTGCCTTGACCGAACTGGTTTGACCAATTGATATGTAGATTAAAATCCCCCATGATAAATGCTGTACCATTTTTACGTGCATCAGTTATTTCTTTGTTTATTTTTTACCCCATGATGATGTAATTATTTGATGGCCTAGAGGGTCTGCCTCTCAGTCATGTTTTACTTAATGTCATATTGTGACTTGGACAAGTTGCAGAGCTGGGCCGAGAGGTGGCAAATGGAGTTTAATGTGGAAAAGTGTGAGGTAATGCACTTTGGCAGGAAAAATAAATGTGTAGAGTATAGGGCTAATGGTAGGACTCTTAATAGTGTTGATGAACAGAAGGATCTTGGTGTATTTGTGCATAGATCCCTGAAAGTAGGCAGTCAAGTCGATAAGGTTGTTAAGAAGGCATATGGAGTCTTAGCTTTTATTGGTAGGGGGATTGAATTTCGGAGCCGCAACATCATGTTGCAACTGTACAAAACTCTAGTGCGGCCGCACTTGGAGTATTGTGTGCAGTTCTGGTCCCCACATTATAAGAAAGATGTGGAGGCATTGGAGAGGGTACAGAGGAGGTTTACCAGGATGTTGCCTGGTATGGAGGGCAGGTCCTATGAAGAGAGGTTGAAGGATTTGAGGTTGTTTTCGTTAGAAAGGAGGCGGCTAAGAGGGGATCTTATTGAAGCATATAAGATGATTAGAGGTTTAGATAGGGTGGACAGTGATAGCCTTTTTCCTAGGATGGAGAAAGCTAGCACGAGGGGACACAACTTTAAATTAAGGGGTATGAGTTATAGGACGGATATCAGAGGTAGGTTCTTTACTCAAAGAGTGATTAGGGAGTGGAATGCCCTGCCTGCAGCTGTTGTAGATGCGCCAAGTTTGGTGGCGTTTAAGAGGTTAATTGATAAATATATGGAAGAGAAGGGAATGGTTTAGTTTGGAGGGGCATTGCTTTTTATTTTGGTCGGCACAACATCAAAGGCCGAAGGGCCTGTTCTGTGCTGTAATGTTCTATGTTCTATATTTTTTTAAGACAGCACCTACAATTTTAAGTGAGGACTTACTGAACTAATGAGGCTAACCAGCAGCCCCATCACACACTTTAAACAAGATAATAGATATAAATACAAATAGAACAAAATTACTAGATTTCAGAGGCTGAATATGATCAATATGGTATATTATGAACAGCACTGCAGTACAGTAATTAACAAATTGGCATAAAAATATTAAAACTTACTTCTTAAACATCAAGATATGATTACAAGATTAAATTTCTACAGAAGAACAATGAAACAAATTCCAACATATAAAAATATAAAATCTGTAGTTGATTAAAATGAGAACTACTTTACTAAAACAAATAAATCAGTGCAATATCACTTTAAACGGCAAGTCTGGTCTGAAATCTTCTTGAGCTCTGTGGTGACATGCTAGCTGTATAATTTGTATATAAGAATATATGAATTAATCCTGATTGTAAGTTTAGCATTGAGGATTTCAGCTAAAGGAAAGGACAGAAGCTGAATTGTTGTCAAGGATCCCATTAGGAAGATGGAGTAAAAATACTATCAATTCTGTACCCCAAGTTCAATGCAAGCATGTGCATGATGAGGTTTTGTACTTGCAGTGGAGCCTTCTAATTTCTGTCCTTGTTTGGAAAGTTATTTTCATGATCACTTACTGAAATCTTATTTTTTCAAAATTATTCTTTTCTTAAAACTATACCTCAAAAAATTGCATGATAAACTTTGAAAAATATTACATTTCTCCAATGTTTCTTTAAAAAAATGTGAAATGTGAAACCTTTGAGCTGTAATTGAGTTCTGTCACATTCCCTCTTTCAGATTAATTATATACGTTTCTGAAAAATATTTCTCAGGAGCCCAATACTGCATGATGTTGCCCTGATGTTTTAACATATTTGTATAGAGCACCTTCACAGGCTCTGCACTCACAGCTTAAGTTTGTTGGGTATATGTCACTTAAAGTTTAGTTTATTTATCAGTGTCTTACTGGGCTTATGTTAACATTGTAATGAAGTTACTGTGAAAATTCGCGCGTTGCCACACTTCAATGCCTATTCAGGTACACTGAGGGAAATTTAGTATGGCCAATGAACTTAACCAGTACATCTTTCAGACTGTAGGAGGAAACTGGAGCACTCGGTGGAATCCCACACAGACAGAGAAGATGCAAACTCCATGCAGACAGTGATCAAAGAATTGAATCCAGGTTCCTAGCACCTCTCCATTCTTTTTCTCTAAGTGATGAAAGGGCATCATGTTGGCACAATGATTAGTACTGCTGCTTCACAAAGCCAGAGACCCGAGTTTGATTCCCTACTTTGGTCACTGCCTATGTGGAATTTACATGTTCTCCGCATGGGTTTCCTCTGAATGCTCTGGTTTCTTCCCATAGTCCAAAGTTGTGCAGGTTAGGTGGATTGGCCACGCTAAATTGCTCCTTTGTGTCGGGGGATTAGCACAGTAAATATGTGGAGTTTTTGTTGTTGGTGCAGGCTTGATGGGCTGAATGGCCTCTTTCTGCACTGGAGGATTTCTATGATACTATGATTTTTCTTCCACCTAGCAGCTGGTGTGGGTCTGAATCTCATTGCCTGAGAACGTGCAAGAGGCAGAACCCTCATAGTGTTTAATACAAACATTTGGATAAATACTTAAGGGGCTGTAAGCTTCAGGGCAATGGACCAAGAGTCTTTCTTGAGTGTCATGGACATGATGGGCCAAATGGCCTCCTGCAATACCACAAATCTTTCTATATCTCTATGATGCATTTGACAGTGAGTAATACTGCATGAAATCCACAAGTATTTAAACATACCTGACAAATGATAACTAAAATAAATAAAAGTAAATGCAATCTTAAGACTGATCTTGACATAAAGCATTGTCACAGTAGGTTGCTGGTACAGACACAACAGGCTAAGTGGCTTCGTTCCATGCTGTGTTTTTATGTTTGAAATCTGTGTTCATGTGGATAAAGCCACTTCTTATTAAATATCTAACTGATGGAAGCCTATGATCCTGAATTCTTGTCGAAAACAGTTTGTTGATTGTCCAGCTTTAGTTCATTCAATATTTTCTGTTAAAAATAAACCAGATAACATTGGTTATTTTCACAGTATGAAACTGTGCATTTGTTATGTATGTGTGATGTGTGTTTGAGTAAGGAAAACAGGGTTCATGGGATTCTAATTTACCTTTAGCACCCAAAACAAAAAATCTCTGGACGGCACTTCTTTGTAAGCAAAGTAGACATTATGGGCAGGATTTTTCAGCCACACTCAGCCCAAGACCGGAAGATCCTGCCCGAGGTCAACAGACTTTTGCATGATCCGCCCCCACCTACAATTCCCGTGGCAGGAGGGACAGGAAAATTCCACCGTATGTCTCCAGTTCTTCATCTAAGTCAGCCTTTCCAGCTGTTATCTCCTTAAGTCAACATGGCCCCAACCCTTTCAGTATAATAGACACAAATTTGCTAGGGTTGCATTTATCCCATTTTCTACAGTTCAACATCTTTCCAGAACAAAAATTTACCTAAAATATTAACATGAACCATAAACTAGAGATTCACAACAAATGGAAAAATGGAATTAAAATGGCTTCATTAATGGCTTAATAGAAGCCATTAATGGAATTAATGGCTTCATTTTAGGCATGAAGCTGGGGGCAGTAGTTATAGCTGGGGGAAGGGTAATTATGAGGCCATAAGGAGAGAATTAGGGTGCACAGGTTGGACTAGGAAACTACAGGGACTGGGAACATCTGAAATGTGGAGCTTATTCAAAGAGCAGCTGCTGCGAATCCTTGATAAGTACGTCCCTGTCAGGCAAAGAGGAAATGGTCGAGTAAGGGAACCTTGGTGTACGAAGAAAGTCAATTCGCTGGTTAAAAGGAAAAAGGAGGCTTATATCAGGATGAGGCTTGAAGGCTCGGTTAGCGCAATGGATAGCTATAGATTAGCCAAGAGGGAGCTAAAGAGTGAGTTGAGGAGAGCTAAGAGGGGACATGAGAAGACTTTGGCTGATAGGATTAAGGAGAATCCTAAAGCTTTCTTTAGATATGTTGAGAATAGAAGATTGGTTAGGGCAAGATTAGGGCCAGTCATAGACAGCAGTGGGAAGTTGTGCGTGGAGCCTGAAGAGATTGGAGAGGCACTGAACAAATATTTCTCTTTGGTATTCAAGCAGGGAGATGTAAATGTAGTTGTGGAGAACACTGGGATACAGGTTTGCAAACTGGAAAGTATTGAAGTAGATAAGGAGGATGTGCTAGATATTCTTGAGGGTTTGAAGTTAGATAAGTCCCCTGGGCCGGACGAGATTTACCCTAGGATTCTCTGGGAGGCGAGAGAGGCGATTGCAGAGCCTCTGGCTCTGATCTTCAGGTCGTCGTTGGTTACGGGTTTAGTGCCAGAAGACTGGAGGATAGCGATGTGGTCCCATTGTTCGAAAAGGGGAATAGAGACTTTCCGGGGAATTATAGGCCAGTGAGTCTTACTTCTGTTGTGGGCAAAGTATTGGAGAGAATTATTAGGGATAGGATTTATAGTTATTTAGAGAGAAATGAATTGATTGGGGATAGTCAGCATGGTTTTGTGAAGGGTAGGTCGTGCCTTACTAACCTCATTGAGTTTTTTGAAAAAGTGACCAAGAGGTGGATGGGGGTAAGGCGGTTGATGTGGTATATATGGACTTTAGTAAGGCGTTTGATAAGGTGGCCCATGGAAGACTTCTGCAGAAAATGCAGATGTATGGGATAGAGGGTGATTTTAGCTAATTGGGTTAGGAATTGGCTAGCAGATAGAAGACAGAGGGTGGTGGTTGATGGGAGATATTCATCGTGGAGTTCGGTGACGAGTGGTGTGCCTCAGGGGTCTGTTTTGGGGCCCCTGCTGTTTGTAATTTTTATACATGATCTGGATGAGGGTATTGAGGGATGGATCAGTAAATTTGCAGATGACACTAAAGTCGGTGGAGTGGTAGATAGTGAAGAGGGGCGTTATAGTTTACAGAGTGACTTGGACAAGTTGCAGAGCTGGGCCGAGAGGTGGCAAATGGAGATTAATGTGGAAAAGTGTGAGGTAATTCACTTTGGCAGGAATAACAAATGTGTAGAGTATAGGGCTAATGGTAGGACTCTCAATAGTGTTGATGAACAGAGGGATCTTGGTGTATATGTGCATAGATCCCTGACAGTTGGCAATCAAGTCGATAAGGTTGTTAAGAAGGCATATGGAGTCTTAGCTTTATTGGTAGGGGGATTGAATTTCGGAGCCGCAACGTCATGTTGCAACTGTACAAAACTCTAGTGCGGCCGCACTTGGAGTATTGTGTGCAGTTCTGGTCCCCCATTATAAGAAAGATGTGGAGGCATTGGAGAGGGTACAGAGGAGGTTTACCAGGATGTTGCCTGGTATGGAGGGCAGGTCCTATGAAGAGAGGCTGAAGGATTTGAGGGTGTTTTCGTTAGAAAGGAGGCGGCTAAGAGGGGATCTTATTGAAGCATATAAGATGATTAGAGGTTTAGATAGGGTGGACAGTGATAGCCTTTTTCCTAGGATGGAGAAAGCTAGCACGAAGGGACACAGCTTTAAATTAAGGGGGGATAGTTATAGGACGGATATCAGAGGTAGGTTCTTTACCCAAAGGGTGGTTCGGGAGTGGAATGCCCTGCCTGCGGCAGTTGTAGATGCGCCAAGTTTGGTGGCGTTTAAGAGGTTAGTTGATAAGTTTATGGAGGAGAAGGGAATGGTTTAGTTTGGAGGGTCGTTGCTTTTTTCATAATTGGTCGGCGCAACATCGAGGGCCGAAGGGTCTGTTCTGCACTGTAATGTTCTATGTTCTATGAATATATTTCCAGCTGCTGTCAATCAGCTGGTAGACGCAAGTCAAGCAGCATATACTTACCTTCATCCCTGTCGCCTTGCCAAGAATATCTCAACACTACTGTTGAAACCCCACTGGAAGAAATCAAATAAGGCAACTAAGTAAGAGTAATCCTCGATTTTATTTTGAGGACTCCTTCCCACAACAACTGCTGCTTATTCAATGTCTCTGAAAACTTGTGCTCTGGCGATATGATGAGATCTTGACCCTGGTGAAATTTCTGGGAGTAGGAATAGTTTGAAATAAAAAACAAGTGCCAATGTCAGTATGGGTGAATCCTGAGCACCCAGTGAAGGGCAGCAGAATAAAAGGTGCTGCCGGGGAACAGTTTTCAATACAAAGCCAACAGGGATGCCTACAATGGTCTTGGTGGTCTTAGATCTCATTTTTATAATTTTGCCAGCATGCTGTAAATCAGGTCTTAGAACCAGCAGGCCTCCTTAGCTGAAGACTGATTGCAGTGCAACTCTTTTCAAACTGCAGGAGTACTCTAGCCCCTTAACCCCCACTTTTATAACTTTGCCAGCATGCTGTAAGTCAGGTGCACAGTACGAAGGGCAGCAAATTTGTTAAGTACTTTTCTTTGTTTTTTGTACAGCTTCCCAGCATAACTGAGCCTTCTAGTCAGCTTCTAACAGATTTTTGCCTCCACTCTGTTGCCAGCTAAAAGAGGTCCTCATATCATCAAAATGAATCCAAGCGTAACCTACTTTTCAAATTCCGTGCTATCGGGATGAGGGATGTTGATGCTCCAGGGTAGACCACTTGCAGTTCCAGACACTGAGCACTTCCATTTCAGGTATCGAATACTTGGATGCTGAATAAAGCTCGTTACATTTTCCCAATAATGTGCTTCAGCTGAAGCTTTGAGATAAAGACAGGGACTGTATTTTTGAGTTGAACACAGAAAATAGAAATCAGTTCTTTTTCTGGATCCCAAACTGAGGTTGGAAACAGAATGGTGTCACGATTTCCATGGTGACAACCCCTTGAACTGGTCTGGAGACAGATAAGTGGCCACATCAAAGGGAACAGAGGCTGGCCAGATGAAGGGCACATTCAATTTATGGTCATCAAAGCAGCAATTATGATGACTGCTCTGTGAAGGGGCAGGGAAGATTCAGTAGAGCTATAATTGCATGTAAAGATTAACTCTTTAGCTGGCATAAAAGACAGATGAGCCACAAAACAGAGATGTAGTTGATATACATAATTTGATTCTGAACACTGGTGCAGAATTGTTGATTCAATTTTAGTTTATATATTTTACTAGATAACATTGTGTCAGCCAATGCATTAACTGAATCCACGACTTAATTTTCTTTTTTTGAAAAACTTACATTTCTTAGTCGTTGTGTAAATTGTTCTTCTTGTTCATTCACTTGTTGGTCAGGGATAGTGACACCCCAGCGTTGTAGTTCCATTAGCATTTCCTCCTGGCTGTATAATACAGCTGGGTCCAAAGAATTTTTATTAATGAGTTCCACCAAAGACTGTTTAAAATGGATTCTGAAAGGAAGATGAGAGTTGCAAGAAATTAATGACTTTTGACATACTTGTGTAAAGCTTTATATTTCCACTTTCAACTGCAGTTTTATTGAAACTGATAAGTTTGAATAGTAATAGGTGACATGGTGCCATAGTGGTTAACACTGCTGCCTCACAACACCAGGGACCTGGGTTCGATTCCCAACTTGGGTCACGATTTGCACGGGTTTCCTCTGGGTGCTCTGGTTTCTTCCTACAGTCCAAAGATGTGCATAATAGGTGCATTGGCCATGGTAAATTGACTCTAGTGTTAAGTGATTAGCAGGGTAAATATTGGGGTTAAGAGAATAGGGCCTGGCTGGGATTGTGCAAACTCGATGGAGCAAATGGTTTCTGCTACACTGTAGGAATTTCATGATTAATATATTTTAAATTAAAAGTATCCCTCAAGAAGCACAGTGAAGTTAACCAGTTTTATTCTGGTTAGACATCAGTTTAAAAATGTCAGTACTGTTCTTTAGAAATAAAATGCAAACATGTGTAAGTTAAAATAAATTGTAAAAGTACTTCGAGGTTATAAAATAGGTTATTTTGAGACAACAGGCAGAATTTTACTGTTCCACCCGTCACGGGAATGACAGTGGGCCGGACACAGATCATTTAAAGGTCCACTGACCTTGAGCGGGACTTTCTGGCCTTGGGATGAACACGACTGGGAAATCCCACCCAATGACAATAGTAGCAGCAGCAACTTAAACACCTTCTTGTAGGGATAGGCCAACTGGACCTTGAGCCTCATCTTAACTTCTATACAATAATGGGTGATCTACAACCTTAATTTCATCTTCCTGCACTATGCAGCTTCCCTTAATTTATTCGTTCAAAGACTAAAACATCCACAACCCTTTGGAGTACAGAATTACAATTACTCACATTGCTCAAGAGAAGAAACCGCTCTATCTCAATCCTAAACATCGAATCCCTTATTCTGAGGGTGTGACTTCCAGATTTCGACTATCCACCCAGGAGAAACATCGCTCTGACATTTACCCAATCAATCCCTTTAAAAAGTTTATAAGCACGATTTTGCCTGCCGTTCATGCTGCAGTGAGGTCGGAGAATTTAGCACCTAGCCAAATCTCTGTTCACTGCAGTGAGCTGGGAAAATCCTGCCAATGTGAACAGTGATAAGATTCTGGCATATATATCTCAACAAGATCAGCTTTCCATTTTCTAGTCCCATTTGGCTCAGTCTCTTCTCATAGGACATCTGCTCATGCCAGGAATCAGCCTGAGTAAACCTATGTAGCATGCCCTCCATGGCTAGTATATCTTTCCTTGGGAGGAATCCAAACATGTACACAGTACTCCAGGTGTAGTTCACCAAGATGTTATGTGATTGCAATAATATTTTTCTCACACTCTTGTATTCTAACACCTTTGCAACAAGGTAAACATACCATTAGCTTTATAATTGCTTGCTGTACGTGCATGCTAATTTTCAGTAATTCCTACAAAAGGATATTTAGTCTCTGAGTACTATATTTTGCAACCTTTCACCATTTTCAAGAAACATTCAGCTTTATCTACGTTCTTGCCAAACGACAATGAAAGCAACTTACACTTTTATACCACTTTTGACATTATAATATTGTTCCACACTTCATAGGAGTGATACAAAACATTTGATATTAAGTTGCACAAGGTGATATTAGGGCAACGATCAAGAGCTTGATCAAAGATAAGTTTTAAGAGATGGAAGTGGTGGAGAGGTGTAGGGACAGAATTCCATAGCTTGGGACCTAGCCAGCTGAATTCTGTTTCACCACTCCCCTCTCAACTCCTGCCCCTATCACTTATGAATCTTAATTAAAATTTGGGATAAATAAGAGTCCAGAATTAACTGAGCACAGGTATCTTAGAGGGATCTAAAGATTAGACATACAGAGGGGTCAAGACCATGAAGGGATCTGAAAACACGGGTGAGAATTATTTTTAATCGTAGTTTTGTTTAACTAGGAGTCAATGTAAGTTATTGGGATGATAGGGGAATGGGTCTTGGTGTGAGGATTTGGGCAACAAATAGATAACTTCAAGCTTATGGAAGGTAGAATGTGGGAAGCCAGTCAGGAGATCTTTTGACTAGAGCTAATAATGGACATGTATGATTTCAGCTGTAGATAAGCTGAGATAGAGGTGAAGTCAGATAACGTTAGGTAAGTGGAAAAAGATCTTAGACAAGCAGTGGATACGTGGTTAGAGGGTCACCTTGGGGTCAAATATGACATCAGGGTGGTGAACAATCTGGTTTAGTCTCCGACTATCACCAGAAGAAGCACATAGTCCATGGTCAAAGGTTTTAGTTTTCTCAATATTTAGTTGGAGGAAATTTCTGCAAACCAGATTGGGAAATCAAAAAAGCAGCCTAATAACATAAGAAACAGCAGTGGAGTTGAGAGGGGAGTGGTGAAACAGAGTTGCCAGCGTATCCAAAATGGATAACCTCATATTTCCATACATTATATTACACCTTATTTACTTATTATTAGTGTCGCATGTAAGCAACACTACAATGAAGTGAAAATCCCCGAGTCACCACATTCAGGCACTTGTTTGGTTACATTGAGGCAGAATTTAGCATGGTCAAAACACCTAACCAGCATGCCTTTTGGACTGTGGGAGAAAGCCGGAGCACCCGGAGGAAACACGTGCAGCCATGGGAGAATGTGCAGACTCAGCACAGACAGCGACCCAAGCTAGGAATCGAACCTGGATCCTTGGAGCTGTGAGGTAGCAGTGCTAACCAGTAAGCCACTGTGCCTTCCCATCTGCCATGTTCTTGCCCACTCATCCAACCCCCCCCCATATCCCTTTGCAACCTGTATACATGCTTCTCATAGCTTACCTTCTCAATTAACTTTGTGTCACCTGCAAACTTGGACATTACATTCGGCAATGTTGATTCCAAATCATTAATACAGAGATCCTTACAGCACCCCATAAATGACAGCAAAATGGCCCATTTATTCCTACTCTCTGTTCACTATCTTGAAGCAATCCTCAATCCATGCTATTTTCCTTAACCCAATAAGTTCTCTTTTGTGCAATAACCTCTCGTGACACCTTATCAAATGTATTCTGAAAATCCAACATGTTCTTCCCTATCTATCCTGTTAGTTACAATTTCAAAAAACAGATTTACTTCATACTATCTTCCTTTCATAAATCCACGTAGCCTCTGTCTGATCATATTACCATTATTTATGTGCTATTACTGCATTCCTAGTAATAGATTCTAGTATTTTTCCTATTTTCAATGCAAGGGGGACTAGGATGGGTGCAAATTCACAGATCTTTGCAGATGGCAAGGCAGTATTGAACTTTGCCAGTTTCTGGGAAAATTCTGCCTTGCAATTGAAACAAAGTGGGAGATAAATATCATAGTACGTGGATATCAGAATATTATGGTCACAATGCTGTAATTTTAGACTGAGCAACCAGCTTGCAAACTTAATGCTGGAAGACAAAAAGGATGACTACAGTTTGTTAACAAAGTGGCTCATCCCAAGACTGTGTTTGACAGGAAGCTGGATTGGCAGAAACAACCTTGGACGTTTTGTCCATCGACAGATGGGGTTGGGTGTTACTAATAGAAAGTTGGAAGCTGACCTCATGCTTGTGAGTAATGTCACTGATCAGCTGTATGTAAGTGAAGAATTAGAAGGTAGCAAAGGCGAAGATCTGGAACATACAGATGTTGAAGTAAGAACAATTAAGTACAAGTAAGAACGGTGCCACTGTGGATAGCACGGTGGCCCAGTGGTTAACATTGCTGCCTCACAGCACTAGGGATCTGAGTTCAGTTCCAGTCTCAGGTCACTGTCCATGGAGTTTGCACTGTGTCTGCATTTCCTCCCACAGTCCAAAGATGTGCAGGTTAGGTCAAAGCAGTGAGAGATGCCTTAAGCATTCAAAACAAATATGTTACCGTTAAAAAAAAAGGAATTCCCAAATCTATAACTCTCTTGATATCAAAGAGAATACAGGGGAAGACAAGGCAAAAAAAAAAGTAATAGTCTCACCAGATATGTTATGAGGGGGAAAACTATGTTAGGTTAGGTGGACTGGCCATGCTAAATTGCCCTTTAGTGTCAGGGGGATTAGCAGTGTAAGTACATGGGGTTACGGGAATAGGGCCTGGGTGGGACTATGGTTAGAATGTACTCAGTGCACCAAATGGCCTCCTTTTGCACTGTAGGGATTCTATGAATTCTGCTGGATTAGATGCTCATAGGAGTGGCAAGAACGTTAGCTGGCACCATCAAAATTAAATTTCAAACTACTTGGTGGAGCTCGGAGATAAACCTTACGATTTTAAGTGACGCTCAGACCTGGGTACTTAAGAACAAAAGAACAAAGAACAAAACAGCACGGGAAACAGGCCCTTCGGTCCAACGAGCCCGCACCGCCACCCCGATGTTCCCACCTCCACCCGCGATCCCTGTCCATGTTTATAGGTCTATGGATTAAAAACAAAATTTGAGACAATTTAGGGAGAATTTGTTTTGCCAATTAGCATAAGAGCACATCTTTGGGATGTGGGAGGAAACCAGAGCTCCCGGAGAAAATCCACGCAAGCACGGGGAGAATGCGCAAACTCCCACAGACACAGGCCCAAATCCATGTATCTGCACAGCACAGCCATAGTCACTGAGCTGTCGTGTTGCCCAAAAGATGGTCCAGGTCAAGCGTACACTAACGACGTGAAGCAGTAGGATACTCTCGAAAAAGATCCAAGAGCAGTCCTCTCACGACCCATCGCGTGTACGCCCCTCATTAGACAACAAGGTGGACCAAAGCACCTGTAGGATAAAAACAAGTACATCAATATTACAAAATAATAGGAGTTAGCTCAGTGGTATGTTTTGGCTTGGTATGAGATGGTCTTGGGTTCAAGTCTGGTTTAGAGATGATCACATTTTCCGGGCTGGCATTTCAGTGCAGAACTGAGGAAGTGCTGTACTGCTAAAAATATGTCATCTCGTGGGACCACTTACTGTAGTTTCTTCGACAACATTTATCCTTCTGCCAACATGCCTTAAATAAATTCTCTAGAGGAATGGGAGGTTTCACTAGGATGCTGGATGAAGTGGTGCAGAGGTGGGACACACTCTAGCCCAGCTCCAAGAGATGGCCTTCCAGAAGGGTCACTACCCCAGCCTTGGACGCAGTGGCAGCCCTAGTCATTGCAAGTGCTCTCCAGAGCACTTGTTGAAATAAGATGAATGATCTTCTTCATAAAGTCAGGGTAAATGAACTACTGAGTCTCCCACTGGATCCACTTACACCTCCAATTCTTTCTCTCACTGAGCCACCTTGGCTTTTATCAGCACCAGATTCCCCCTCCCCCACAATCACTATGTTTCCCTCCATAGCTGCTATCCTCCTCACATTCCAGCACCTACCCAAGCCCCATACCTGCCCAACCTCATCACCATCTTAAAGTGTCAACACTCCCACCTACAATTTTCCTCTCTGTGTCACTGCAGGACAAACTCAACCACAGGTACAGCCAGCTAGAATCATGCCCAAATTCAGAACCCTTATGCATTTCGAGAAGTGAGCCCTTGAGCTGACTGGGGAGGAGGATGAGAATTTCTGCATTGCTAGAGAAATGAGGCAGCAGGGAAACATGAGAATCTTCAAAACATATACTTCATTCCTCAAGTCTTAGAGTAAGTAATTAACGTTCGCGCTGTATCTCCTGTAATGCACTAATGCCATGTTGTTGTTTCTCTTGCAGGCTGACCAGTGGAACAGGCTGGTGCGTCCTCAATCTCCTAGACCCACCGGACTCCTGAAGCTCAGATGGGCGCTTCTCCAAGCCCACTGTTGAAGAAGTGTCACAGCTGTCACCCACCACTGACACCAGCGCAATACACAAGTTTCTGGTCACTCACCGGTGAGTACCTCACAGCTAAAGAACCACAGCAGAAGGAATTTGAGAGGTCCCACAGAACTAGCACTTAAAGAGATGCTGGAGCCCAGGACTCTGCCCAGCCCTTACTGATGAAGTGCCCCAGACCTGGTCGTCCCACAGCTCTGAACCATCCTGGAGGGTGTTGGCTGCCTGAGCTTCCCCTTGGAAGTGAAGACGCCAGGTCCGCGCTTTGGGACTGACTTGGTGATTTCCAGATATGAGAATTCCTACACCTGGAGTTAGATTAAGCTTTTAAGTACTGTCGTCGATGAGTACTACTAGAGTTACCTCAAACACCACTCTTAACATGCTTCAATTGAGAGCACTGCCAACAAACATTATCATTTCACTTACTCGCAAAAATCCAAGTCGCTTTTAATTGAGGTGCGTCCACATTGTTCATCTTTCAGACCATGTGAGGTTTCTTGCTGCTCCATAACCTTACATTTACCTGAAGCAGGATAGTATTGATCATGATGAACAAAGCTTTGAAGATGGTGAAGATTGTATTTTCCAATATTGAAAGAAAATATGAATTAAGTGCAAATGCCATTATCATTAGAAGTGGCATAAATTCAAGAAGACTTTTAAATTGCACACACAAAATATTAATTTGATATTGTGGGAGCTCCACTTAAATCCACATAATTATTGAGTCAACATGCAAATCCAGATGATTGCAAAACGGTATACGTTCCAAAATTGTTTCTCTGTTATAGTTAAAAAGTTTGGCATTACTTCTTCACAATTCTTTCTTTAGGACAACAATATTTGTTATTCTGGGTTACAATCTACCAACTACTAATATTTAATTTCACAAAAATTAGGAAGTAATCTTTCCTTTCTCCATTTCTGCTTAAGGAATCCTGCAGAGCTAATACTGAGTTGGAAGCTATGAGACAAACTGCACAGTTCACTTCTGTCAACTGCATAGTTCATTGTCAGAAGTAGGTCAATAGATACATATACACATCTGTGTGTGTATATACAAACACTGATAAGCTATGCTAAACTGGTGAAAGCAGCACCACACCCAACCTATTCATAATGTGTGTGGCACAATGGTTAGCACTAAGGCCTCACAGCATTAGGGATCTGGGTTCAATTCTGGCCGTGGGTCAGAGCCTGTATGGAGTTTGCTTATTCTCCTTGTGTTTGCTTGTGTCTCCTCTAGGTACTTCATTTTTCTTCCACAGTTCAAAGATGTGTGGGTTAGATTAATTGGCCATGCTAAATTGACCCTTAATGTCAAGGCAATTAGCAGGGTAAACACGTATAGTAACAGGGATAGGGCCTGGTGTTGGGGCAGGGTCTATGGGTCGAATGGCCTCCTTCTACACTGTAATTATTCTGTTCTATGATAATATCAAGGAGTAGCACATACATATTCATATAAAACTTATTTTTATGCAGTATATCATATCAAAGATGATAGTTATTACCTTCCACCTGTCCTAGATGGTTATCTGTTCCAATGGCAGTCAAGGAAATATTCGCTCTCTATACAAAAGAGAATCAGACATTAACAAAGCGGCTGAATAATAAACTGATTGTCTTTGTATTCAATAAATTATAAAACTTTTGATTTTTAGGAGTTTTTGATGACAAACTCAGAATTCTTTGTGATTCCTCCTCAGAGTGGCTGCAATAAGTGCAGATAAATGCTTCGGTCTTGAAGTTAGTTTATTATTCACTACTTTCCCCACAGGCTGTTGTGTGAACTGAGCCAACTCCACTACCACCGATGGTTGGTCCCCATGCCATCCAGTTAAAACCAGCCATCATTGAAATGAGTTGAAATGGTGAGAACTTCTCCGTTTCCTTTTGCAAATTGTTGTTTAAAGGCCCATTAAAAGTTGCACATTATTCAACGAAGTCTAGCCCTGAGGTTTTTGTTTTAAATTTGTGTAGTATTAATTGTTCCATTTTAATCAATTACTAGATTTTTAAAAACTAAATCTTTTTAGAAATTTTTTTCATGTTAGTTCAGCTTCCACCTTCATTTTGTTTTGCTTTATGTAAAAATCTTAAAAAGTAATTTCATTTCAGTGCCTTTTACTTCCTGGTTGCTGTCTGTTATGGAATTCTTTAATGTTACTAGCTGCATGGACAGTTTGAGAACATCACTGCAACTCTACACTGGGAATCCCCAAAGAATAATTCACTCACTGAATGGTGAGAGGAGGAAAGATTCTTGTGGAAATAGCACACCTCTCAGCAAGCCTTTCTTCAAGGTCAGAGGTGAACATTCTCGCTTTGCTTTGCCATTGACCACAAAATCCAGTCTGACTCAAGAATGATCTGACTGTAGAAGGGTCAGCTTTCACTCAAAAACAGCTACTGCATCAAAAAGGCTGTGTTGACATACAATCATTCTACCAAAAGATACCTTCTTGCCCCCTCCCCACCCATCTTCCACTCAACCCCATAACAAAGCCTGTCTGCAAGAAATGCACTGGTGGATCTTACTAGATTAACAGCTGGTCTGGCACAATTCAATTACTGCTCTTATCAGTACAGGTTTTCTTCATATAATCCACTATAACTAATGGCAGGCTTGGGGGAAGGTTGCAGGGTTGGAAATCAGGGAGTAAATTGTATTGGAAGTTCTCTTGCTATGATAATATTCCTTCTTGTTGAATAATTTGAAGTGCATTACTCAGGAGTAGAAATCAAGATATTAGCAATAACTCACATGTAATAGTTGCTGCAGCCGTTCCACACTCCAGTCTCTGAGATGATAGAAACAGTTGCGGGGATGATGTGCATGCAAACCCTTAGTATGGCAATTACTCATCAATGTACAAGCCTGTTGCAATCAAATGCATTTAAATACATAAATATATAAAACAACTGGTTTCTATGATCTGACTATGATTATTGGTAAAGTACACATAAGAATGCAGGAGAAAGGAATGTGGGATAAAGGGAATGGGATGAGGCTGATGTGCAACCTGATTCCATTGACCTCTTTTGTCCATATCTTTTAATACCTCTGGTCAGCAAAAATCCATTAATCTCAGATTGATCTAGAATCAAGGTAAAAATATTTAATCAAAATGCATAAATGAGAGAAACAAGATTACAAAGGGAATTATTTGAGTGAAATATACTTAAGTTGGAGTCTATGAAGAAACCAGCTCAGAGAAAACTAAGCAGTGGGTAGAAGGTTGTTGAGATGATTTTGAGCATAGATACAGAAAAGGCAGCTCTAAAGACTATAGATAAATTAAAAAAATTAAGATTTATTTGTTCAAATTATATCATATCTTATCAAGTTGTGAAACCAAATTGAATAAATCTAGTCATTTGTAAGTTGTTAGTGAAATAAAAATGACAATGAAAGCTTCTGGACATCATAAAATTTCAAACAGATCATTAATTCTGATCTAGCAAGAAAATCTGCCACACATATTTGGTTTGACCTACAAGCTCTCCAGTCCCAGGCTCTTCATGCCCTCAAGCAATAACTACTGCCATGCTGGTTTAAGCCAGAATGAAGAACTCAAAAATACATTAGAAATAAGATGTTGAAACTGGAGACTACTGTGGCTGTATGGAACTACAACAGTGGGAATAATAGTGAGAATAGTAACAATGGTTAGGTGGACTGGCCATACTAAATTGCCCCTTAGTGTCAGGGGGATTAATGGGGTTATGGGTTAGGGCCTGGGTGGAATTGTTGTCGGTGCAGGCTTGACTATCTCCTTCTGCACTGTATGGATTCTTTGATTCTAATATAACATACTGGTGAATGGACAGAATGAACAGAAAAAAAAAGGGCATGACATAACACGTGAGGGGTTAAAAAAGCAGATTCTGCAGGAGGTAGCACATTATACAATGAACTACACTGGTCATTCAGTAAATCCTTGCTTTAAATTGTCCTACTTTACACTGTTTTGCTTTAAAATTGTTTATTCTTCAGAGCCCTTTTCTCCAACATACATTACAATTTCCGTTTATACTTCATAACTGTGCAATCAACCCATCAACATAACAACAGAAGCAACAGTGTTATTAGGAGGTCTTTCTGAAAATCCAGGAGTTAGCTTGAGAACTTATTCCTGCATCTGCTCATGCCCTGATGGTTGCCTTCCTTCTTTCCTGATAGATGCATCGTACTAGCACCGTCTCCAATCTGACTGCGGCTTTACTCCTAATCTGCTTTTGCCCCAGTTGTTGCCTCACCCCTGCTCTATTTCTGCCCTGCTCACTGCCTCACTCCTGCTCTGTTCCCACCTTGTGCACTGCCCTGTTCCTCCTCTGCACCCACCCTGCATGCTGCCTCACTCCCAATCTAGTTCTGCCCTGCTCGCTGCCTCATTTCCTGCCTTCTCCCATTTTGTTTGCTGTAATGTTTGCTGGCTTGTTCATTGCTTACTTCAAATGATCAAAATTAGAATCAATTCACTTTGTCCACATCCAATCAATAAAGACCGGGGAGAGACTAACTGAAGAATGGGGAGAGAATTAGAGGCAAGAAAGTATAACTGAGGATCAAGGAGAAACTCGCTGTGGATCCAAACTCCCATTTATACATTAATTCTTTTGGAAAAAGCTGATTAAATATTGTTTTGCTTAAAGTTTCACTCTTGAAGAAGGCAGCTAGAACATTAAATAAAGGTTTGTGTGACACAGTGGCGCAATGGTTAGCACAGCACCACAAGACCTATGTTCAAATCCAGCCTCAGGTCACTGTCTGTGTGGACTTTGCTCTTTTTTCCCATATCTGCATAGGTTTCCTCCAGGTGCTCTGCATTCCTCTCACAGTTCAAAGATGTGTAGGTTAGGTTGATTGGCCATACTAAATTGACGCTAGTACCAGGGATATTAGCAGGGTAAATGAGGATCACGAGAATGGGATCTGGGAGAGATTGCGGCAGGTACAATGGGCTCAATGGGCTGAATGGCCCTCTTCTATAATGTAAGCATTCTACGATTTATATGTTAATGTGAAAAAAAAGCCTGACCTTTGTAATGGTATAGGCCAACCAGGTGAACATGAAGAGGTAGACAGCTTGTTCAATGATGAAACAAGGAGTAAAGGAAAATTAATATAGTGTATTATTTAATTTAATATATTATGCAATTTAGTGAATAAATCAGACAAGTGAAATTAAGATCCAATATAAGCTCTACAAATCCCACAGAGAAAAAAGGAGTGAGTATTCATTACAGAAAATATTAAACATTTGGAAACATGTTTAAAGCATAGCCAGAGGGTAATGAGAATCCAGGAAATAAAATATATTTGCAGCTTTGTTACAAAATTGCAAGAAATTATTTCAATACTTCAATAGTCAGACAGTCAGGGAAGAAGTTGAAGTCCTATAAGATACAAATAGATTTAAAACAAAGAATGAGCATAAGATAATAAATATACATAATTACTATGACCTATACTCCAAGCAAATATTTCCTAAAGAAGGCACAAGCAATATACTATTCACAAATAGAGATCACTTAGCTAAAGGTAATACCCAGCATTCCAAAGGGCATTTAAAAAATTTCATGTGAAATCACGTGTGAATTCAATGTGAATCTTCAGGTTCAGAAACCTAGTGAACGTTAAAAAAACATTAACTGTCTGTAGAGCCAAGTACTGCATGGGGGAACCTCAGGGATCAGTGTTTGGACCACTACCGTTTCTAATTTACATCAATGACTTGGACCTAGATGCTCAAAGCAATGTGGTCACATCTGCAGATGAAACCAAATTAAATCAAGTTGTGGAATCAGCTCAAAAATTGCAAAGTGAGTTGGACAAAACATGCAAGTTAGCAAAACAAAGGGAACTAATGATTAATATGGACAAACATGAAGTACTGGGCAACGTGCATTGAATTAGCTAGGGAGGGAGTTGAAAGAGACTTAGCAGTCTTGGCAGATTTCACACACAAAATATTCAATAAGTGGATGACCGTAATCAATAAAGTCAACAAAATATTGGACAACACAACAGAAGTTAGAAGAAATTGAGATCAAACTGTACAATGCTTTCATCGGATCAAATATTGAGTAATATGCTCAGATTTTATCACCAAAACAAAAATGCATTTTATGATGGACTTCATATAAATATGAGCCATAAAGAGCATTCTTAGATTCAAAGATATACAAGTTGAGAGGAATGTTGAAGGAAGTTAAAGCTTTTCACCCCTAAAAGAAGTCTGCTCTTAAAGTTGTGGAAGAAAGTAAACTAAATGAAAAAGGCAAGCATGGAAAATTATCACTAAATTGTGAGTAGGATTAGTAAACTAACAAAAGTTTACGAATGATATGAAGAATTCTTTAAAGAGCAATCAGTAAATGGAATGGACTCCCAGATACAACAGTGAAAACCTTAAACTTAAATAAGACATAACCGGATGAGTGCTTTTAGTTTTGGATGGATGAACATGAGTGAAATAGCCATTGTTACAATTTTGGAATCATGCCTTCGGTATTCTCTCAAGTGCAGCTATGCAAAACATTGTAAACCATCTTATGTTTAGTTGTGTGCCTGCTCTGTCCCTTACCTAAATTGTAACTTAAATATGCAGCAATAGTAATCCCTTATGATGTGAACGGGGGAATTTTATCTTGTATAGACATGCTTCCCTTTGAGAGCAGTTTTATTGCATAGCAACATACAAATGAGTAGTCATGATCAGGTTTACATAGTTAAATCAATGTAAAATATCTCTATGTGTCAATACAAAATGATGAACATGCTCTGCTTCTCCACATGCATTAAAAGGGACTGCTTTTCCCATCCAAATCATACTCATGGGAGAAAAAGGTCAATAAAGCTCCTATAATGTGATAGCTTCCAGAATCTGCAATTACACATGTTGTAATGTAAAGTGGGAAGAGTAATCAGTTGTTAATATCTCAATTATTTTCAGGATGGTAGTGAGAAGGGGTCAGCAAGTCCACAGACGGGAAAGAGAACATTATGGGATGTTTTGAAAAGCTTAAAATAAGAACAAAGAATAAAGAAAATTATAGCACAGGAACAGGCCCTTTGGCCTGCCAAGCCTGCACTGACCAAGTTGCCTGATATAATTAAAAGCCCCTACTCCTTAGAGCTCCATATCCCTCTATTTCCATCCTATTCATGTATATTTGTCCAGATGCCCCTTAAGACTCACTATTGTATCTGCTTCCATTATCTCCCCTAGCAGCGAGTTCCAGGCACCCACCACCTTCTGTATAAAAAAAAAACTTGCCTCGTCCATCTCCTTTAAACCTTGCCCCTCACGCTTTAAACCTATACCCCCTAGTAATTGACTCTTCTACCCTGGGAAAAAGCTTCTAACTATCCACTCTGTCCATGCCCTCATAATTTTGTAAACTTCTTTCAGGTTTCCCCTTAACCTCTGTCATTCCAGTGAAAACAAACCAAGTTTCTCCAAAGCCCTCCATACCAGTCAACATCCTGATAAGTACTTAAAGATTTTGCAGCAAAGTAAGAGATGACTACTAGTTAACGTTTAGTTGGGGATAGTGCCAGACATCTTTTCACAGAAGCAAGTAAGAGATAAATGAGAGAAGAATGTTACAATAGGACAATACTTAAACACCTTTAAATAAAAAATGTCTTCAAATATGAGCACGTAACTCAATGTCACACTGATCAATAATCTAGTAAATTGGCTTTGATCTTGAAAAAACTACTTTTAAATTATAGTGAAAAGCAAAATGAAACATATATTTTGTAAATGAAAGGGCATTCAAGGATCTGGAAACAACTTACTGATGTGAAGGGTCTTTTACAGCCACCACAGAAATCATAATTGCATTCAGTGCACTTAAAATGAATACAGCCTCCTCTGGATAGATCAAATCGAACTCTGCAATTAGGGCACTCTAAAGCAGACACAAATATACAATTAAAAAAAAATAAGGAATCAAAGCTGGCCAAAAATGTCTGCTTACAATCAATTAGATATTATATCATAAACTCAAGAAAACAGATGTCTTTCATCACATAAAGGAAAGATTTATGTTTTTTTTTTATAGTACATAGAAAATCGATGCATGAAGAACATATTTATATTAATAGGGCATAACAGAAATATCCATTGCCACAATGGTGAACAACGATAGCTAATTTACTCCCGAGGAAACATGAAGCTATTCGTATCAGGAAAAAATTTCATTCCTTTGGTGTTCCAGCAATAGCTTTAGCCTGTAAACTAGCACCAGTCTGTGAAAGTTCCTGACTTTATGGACAATATTTTCAGCTCACATGCTGATCAAGACTGCAAACAAATATTATTGTAATATGCAAACACATGTCGCAAAATGTTTTATTACTTAATAGAAATAAATGATGCAGCTTAAATAAATTTAAAAATCTTGCAATGACATCCTCTTCCCTTCTCTACTGTTGTATGTTAACTAGTCTGGATGTCACATAGCCTTTTTCAATGTATTCCCCATTTTAAAAAAATATATTTACATTTGTCTTGTATCTTCTGCTGTCCTGTCCTCAGGAATATTGTGGGAATAGAAACAGTTTCAACAAGTGTCAAAATTATTTGTCCAAAAATTTAACCCAAAGCCCAATTTTAAAAGTTCATCGAATGGCGAGCATTGACCCACCATGAGATTATAGTTGTACCCTCATTGTTCACATGCAAATAAAATTCTTAAACAATAAAATTCTGTCTGAAGAACAATTTTGTTGATAGATTATAGAGTAAAGACACAACTTGTTGACTACAGTAGTCTTTGACATTTTAAAAAATAAATTCATCTATAATTTCAGTTGCTGTTAAGAGCAATTAATTACCTATTCCATTCTTGCTGAGGTAGGTGTTTAATTTTCTCACTTGCAACTCAGGGTTATTCTGCTGCTTCCATAACTTAAACTTTTCACAGCTGATTCCCTCGTGCTGTTGCTCCCACTGAGGAAAAAGAAAATGAAGATTCATTACGTGTACTGCTGGAAAGAATTTAAACTAGCTTGATAGAGGGATGAGATTCTGACGTCCTGATTTTACCATCAACGTGCACCTGTTTTCAGGCATAGAAACTTGGTAAAGTCGGGCACGAGGCAAGATAATGAGGCGAAATAATATTCAAACTAGAACAGTGACAGATAATGGGCAGGGTCTCCCAAGCCTGAAATCAGAGTCTTTAAAAATTAATGGCTCTCGTTTTTCGACCTTGTATGCAGCGATACCTGTTGGTGATGGAACTAGAAAATCCCACCCAATGTATTTGGGCAGAGCAAACAAGAGGAGAGACATAGATCTATAAACATGGACAGGGATTGCGTGTAGAAGTGGGAACATCGAGGTGGCGGTGTGGGCTCGTTGGGCTGAAGGGCCTGTTTCCCGTGCTGTTTTGTTCTTTGTAATACACAATAGGGCATGAATGTATAGGAACATAGGCCATTAGGGTGCATGCTCAGAACCCCGAAGGTAGCAGAACACAAGTAGAAAAAGTAGTTAGAGTATATGGATATTTTTCTTCTATTCAATGAGGCACAAAATACAAGAACAAGGAGATATTGGCCAAAAAAACTGAACAAAATACTAGATAGGCCACAGCTTTGGTATAGCAAACAGTTTCAGCCACCATGCCAAAGGAAGAATGTAATTGCACTATGGAAAGTGCAGAGATTTACATAGATGTTACCAGAAACTGAGAATTTTAACTGTGAGGAAAGATTGAATATGCTGTTGTTGTTTTCTTTGGAACAGGAGAACCTGAGGGGAGATTTAATTCAGGTCTATAAAATTATAAGCGATCTAGACTAAATGGACAAGGAAGTCCAATTTCCAGTAATAGGGAATTAGAAGCAGAAGTAGGGGGCTTGCCCCTCAAGCCTGATCTGCCATTCAATAAGATCATGGCAATAAGATTTCATTGTAACCTCAACTCCACATTCCTGTCCATCCCTGATATCTTTCACTCCCTTGTCAAGAATCTCTCTCACTCTGCTTCAAAATATTCAACTTCCAGCTCCTTTTAAAAAGGACAGTTCTAAAGATTCACGATCCTCGAGTGGAAATATTTCTCCTAATTTCTGTGGACATCTTCTAATTTTTGAAACAGTGACACCAGAAAGGTCAACAACAGGGAGCAAAGATTTAAACTAATTGGTCAAAAGATTAGAGAGGATGATTGTTTCTTTGCAGTTTAAGGGATGGAAATCGCTGTCCAAAAGAGCACTAGAGCCAGAAACTCTCATGGTATTTCCTATGTTCTTGTACACTGGAAGACTGGACAGGCACCAGTCTACCGACCGACAGCTGTAAAGTTTTAATGTTTATTTATTAGTGTCACAAGTAGGCTTATATTAACACTGCAGTGAAGTTACCTTGAAAATGCCACTGTCGCCACACACTGGTACTTGTTTGGGTACACTGAGGGAGAATTTAGCTTGGCCAATGCACTTAACTAGCACGTCTCTTGGACCATGGAGGAAACCCACACAGACACGAGGAGAATGTTCAGACTCTGCACAATGATCCAAACCAGGAATCAAATCCGGGTCCCTGATGCTGTGAGGCAGCAGTGCTAAGTATTGTGCGATCCACAAAGTGGGATTAGGTTGGTTTATTCTTTCTTGGCGAACAGACATGAGGGGCTAAACGGCCTTCTATGTCAGAAGCTTCTAAAATTGGTCATGTTCTGTGAAATTTCCACAACAACGGGAATGAAGATCAATAAAACAAGAATTATCCAGTCCAATAGATTACTTACTGGAACCTTGCATTGAAAGCATGTGCTTTTCTTACAAGAAGGGCAATCCATTCTCAATCTATTTATCTCATGCAACAGTCCAAAGGAACACTGAAAGAAACAATGTAACATTTAGCATAGCAATCCATATTTTAAATAAACTAAAGTTATTAATCCATTTGTGTACCAAACTTGATTAAATAACTTTGACTGAACCCCATGGTTTCCATACGACTCGTTTTTCTTATAATCAGGAAATTAAAGCAAGTCAAGAACAGTTATCCACATCCATTATTCAAAGACACATCTATCTACATAGTTTATCTGTTCTGTCAGCCTCCACAGATTTCATAGAGAGATCATGGAGCAATTCAAACAACGTCTTAGTATTCAGGACCAGTAATGTTATAAATAAATTGATCTAAAAAGACGCAACACAACTTAAAAAAAGATTCTGTCACTTTGTAACCATAATCACAAAACTGCAACCATGCATTTCAATCTGACTCAGATTTAGATGCAAGTTCAGAGTTCCCCTGAACTCAACAGATAACTGTATCACCCACTTCAGTGCAGAATCACATTAACTAGAAAGAAAGATTCCTAGTTTACATGCAATTTGATGAAGTCAGCGAAGACAAACTGGAGTACGGTAAACAGCTTCTATGCCATAAACTAGGTGTAGAAGCTAGTTTATGGTGTAGACTATATAAAATGAAGTTTCCAAGTTGTTCATAACAAGTGTATAAATATTGGGTAAATCAGCCAAACAATCTACCAAAACTCTCAATCTGGTGGTCACAAGCAAGACATTTGGAGGCAACTGACAACACAAACAACACTGAATATCATTGAGAGTCATCACTTTCACGAGAGGAAAGAAGAACATAGGAACTGGGCTTTCACCAATTTTCACAGATGCACCACAGAAAGCATCTTTGCCAGATGTATCACAGTTTCGCACAGCTCCTGCTCTGACCAAAACTGCAAGAAACTACAAAGAGTGTGAACGTAGTCCAGTCCATCACACAAACCAGCCTCCCGTCCATCGACTCTGTCTACATTCCCTGCTGCTTTGGAGAATCAGCCAGCATAATCAAGGACCTCATGTCCCCTGGACACACACTCTTTCACCTCCTTCCTCAGGAAGAAGATACAAAAAAAAGAGATCATGTACCAACTGACTCAAGAACAGTTTCTTCCCTGCTGTTATCAGGCTTTTGGATGGAACTACATTATATTAAATTGATCTTTCCACACACCTTGGATACGACTGTAACACTATATTCTGCATCCTCTCCTCTCCTTCCCTCCGATGTACTTTACAAACAGTATGCTTTATCCGTTATAGCACGCAAAAAACAATACTTTTCACAATATACCAATAGATATGACAATAATAAATCAAATCAACTGGAGTGATCATCCAACACCTCAAGTCAGTTTCAAAATTCAATTAGGTCATGGCTGATCACTATCATAACTCCATCCACCCACCTCAGTTCTTTGAACTTTAACATCTTTGCCAATAAAAAAAATTCACCAAATCTCAGCTTTAAAATTTTCGATTGGCCTAGCCTCAACAACTTTTTGGAACACAGAACACAGAAAAGTAAAAATCCAGCACTGAGATACTGATGATTACAAAAATCGAATCTCTATTTACATCATTTTTTAGTTACTTTTTGCAAAGTGAAATAATACAGCTGCAAAACATTCTTACATGTGCACACCATCTGAAGTTGGGCATTTCCATCAGAGTTCGGTCACGGAGCTTTCTTTGAAATAACTCATGAGTTTCTCCATCAAGATAGTGGCGAATCTGTTATATACAAGTAAAAACATTTACACAGTTATTTCAGTTATAATGCTCATATTTTCTATAGAACCAAAGGATCCACGACAGGGATTTAAAGCACAGAAATAAATTCTTCAAGCCTCTTTTCATAAATTTAGCACAATAGACACAGTTCAGAGGAGGCGATGGCCTAGTGCTATTATTGGTAGACTATTAATCCAGAAACTCAGCTGATGTTCTAGGGACCCAGGTTCAAATCCTGCCACGGCAGGTGGTTAAAATTTGAATTCAATAAAAAATATCTGGACTTAAGAATCTACTGATGACCATGAAACTATTGTCAATGTTGGAAAAATCCATCTGGTTCACGAATGTCCTTCAGGGAAGGAAATCTGCTTTCCTTATTGGGTCTGGCCACAGCGATATGGTTGACTCTCAACTGCCCTCCAAGAGCAACTAGGGATGGGCAATAAATGCTGGCCAGCTGGCAACAGCCATGTGCCACGAATGAACAAACAAAAACTTGGAATTTTCCCTCATTTTCATCCCAAAGAGGTCTGACGACAAATTTAACAGAAAGCACAAGATAGATAATGTTCAGATTTACGTTTCAAATGACTAGTAAGCAACTGAGTGTTAAATATTTTACAGTTTGTAAAACATTAGATGGGTTTATGTGAGTCAGTATCATTTTGAAATAAATGTGACAAATCTCCATCCCTCGCTCACAAAAGAATTCAACAAATAGAAAAAAAAACTGTCTATAAATATTAATTCCACAACCAAACCTGTGACTTTCTGAAGTCTTTTACTATCCTAAATTGTTTGCCAGATCATCTGTTTTTATTCCTTCCACTGATTATTCTTATTAATACAATTACCCAACTTACTTCCTGAGCTAAGCTCATGCTGCTATTCTCTCTTCTGGATTTTTATTCCCAGATTTTAAAACTCTGACCTGAATATCCAATAAATTGAAGTACTCCATATCCTCTTGGGGTTGGTGACTTTTCAGATCAGGTTTTCTGCACATTGGGCAAACAATGTTCGCAATATTTTTCTCCTTTATGACTGAGGAAAAGTATTTCCTAAAGCAGTCTTCACAGAATGAACAGCTACAGTGCGTCATTGTGACCATCTACAGAAATAAAAAACATGCTTTCAATGAGGGTGTCATTTAAGCAATAAACCAAAATAACTAATCTAACACAGGTCATTTGATTTAAAGAAATTAAAGACAACACTCACTATGCCACATTCACAATTGAGCTTGAAAAAAGTCCAGATTTAAGAATTGCACAATGCTTAGGTAAGACACATTTTATTACATATCTGTAATATTTGTGGTATGAAATCATACACGAAACACAACTGATTAGTGAAACTGAGTATTGACCAGCAGTCTAACCTGGGATCTGAAGGATGCTTAGAAACTGCTGTGGCACTCACTGAATATTGCTCCACACGCATATATTTCAAATAATTGGAAAGCAACTGCATGCATTTTAAAATAGCAAATTACAATCTTTGCATCACATAATATAAAACTGAATGTTTTACAAACTGATAAATTAGGACATAAACAAATTGGCAGAGGTCTCCTAAATTCAATGAAGGGCTTTGGATATTTACCAATAAGTTCCCTGAGCACCTCATTACCCTTCTAAATCATACAGCGAGTCCTAGTTTTAAACACGGCAATTCAAGTCAGAACAGTAAGGTTACTGATATCTTCATCAAGCAATTGCAGATTGGGTGCAGCATGTTAGGTGTGGATGCAGTAGTTCTATTTACAATGACACACCATTTTACCTTATGGCTAAACTCAAAAGACCACTCCCAGTGCACTATCGTCAATTTCTCTATTTTCTGCATATACCTTCAAAGTAGCTCTGCTGAGTGGAACTGCTGATACTGTTTTTGTGCTGAATGACCTTGATTAGCATGTCTAATCTAACACTTTCACGCCCTATATATTTTAAAGAGGCAAATTCACTATCATTTGATATATAAATTTAAATAATTACTAAAAGTATCTCAATTGTGTCTACAAAGCACAATTGAGATACGTGGCAGCATGATGTCATAGTGCCTCCCCCAGGTTCAATTCCCAGCTTGGGTCACTGTCTGTATGAAGTCTGCACTTTCTCCCTGTGTCTACATGGGTTTCTTCTGGGGGCTCCAGTTTCCTTCCACAGTTTGAAAGATGTGTTAGTTGTATGCATTTGCTGTGCTAAATTATCCCTCAGCGTACCTGCTGGAGTGTGGTGGCTAGGGGATTTTCACAGTAATTTCATTGCAGTGTTAACGTAAGCCTACTTGTGACATGAATACTTAAATTTAAATGTGAACTGTAATAAGCAAATCACAAATTGAACCAAATAAATTCATTAATTTTTCAAGTCAATATTCCAATTATCAATGCAGCGTGAACAACTTCAGCAGTTGGAGCAGAAGATGTACTCTATGATTTGAGGCATAAAATCAAAGTTTGTGGACGATAGGCATTTTGGTGTTTTTTGCAAACAGATAACTGTCAATATGAATGGCTGTCATGATGTAAAGATGCTTGCATTGGACTAAGAAGTCCAACCAGTTTATTTGATCGTAAACCTACAAGCTTTCGGAAACTCTGTTCCTTCGTCAGGTGTGTGGAAAGTTAACCTGGTGCTGTGAGATTTCTTAATATGAAGGCTCCAGGGTATTGCAACATGAGGAAGCAGTACTGTATCACGTTGCACAACAATCACAGTTCATGTCATGTAGTGTGGTGGGTTAAAAGGGGAAGAGGAATCAAAACAAAGAATTGCCTGTAAGGACCACAAACAACAGATGGTTTTAAACTTGATTGTTTCCTAACAAGGCCAATTTTCAGCTTTAAAGGAATTTCAGGTTGCTGAACTGGCTACACAATTCCAGAGGGAAGAGAAGGGATGGTTAATGCATGGAAATTAAATCTGCCGAATGATATGAGTAAGCTTACCTGGGATGGATGTTTTTTTGTGCGTCCTGGATACATTAATCATAATAACAGAACTTAACCCCTTCAGCTCTGAATAGGGTAAAACTGCACTGGGTCATAGATTTTGTAAAAGCAAGTGAGTGCATATATTGTCTGTATTTCATATCAGAGCTAAAAATTTTACACATTACACCATACCTTGCTAAAAGATACATGCTCTCCACAAATGGGGCACTCATGAGAAAGATACCGCAAAGCTGATTCATAATTTAAACCGGACTGCACAACTTCCAGCACATCTTCTGCATTGAAATTCTGGTCTTTAAGGCTCAGTAATCTCTGGAAAATTTTAGATTTTTCCCTTGGTAGAGCAGCAGGACTTGATAATAAATTTGACTGTGAAATGATAAAACAAAATCTTGTGTTAAGAGTAAAAACTTTATTTTGTGACAAAAAAGTGCATATCACAATGATCCATACATACCCTCAACATGATATCTGCTATCACAGTAAATAAGCAGGTGTTAAAATACATTGCACAGAGGAAACTACAGTTCTAGTTCACAAGCGCTAATATATTGGTATTTAAAATTACCTACCCAAGTTTCGCTGGAATGTACTTTGTCCACAGGGAGAATTTTAGCTCCAATATCATCTTTAGCCGACACATCATCTTTCTCTTCATACAACTTCACCTCTAAGGGGAAGTTTTTATGATTGATGGTGATCACATGATGTTCCTGTTGGACAACTCTTTCCGCAACTGAATAGAAAATAAGTTCAAAATATTTTTGGTCATGAATAAGGCAAATATTTTTTCATATCCATGACTGAAAGAGAAGATACTCTGTATCTGTATTTTTACTTAAACCTTGTTGTGTCTTTTAAATTTTATTGGATTTTTCTTAGTGGCTTGAATCAAAGATTTGCTTTAAAGGTCAGTTTGCCAAGGCTATTAGAAGAGCTTCTGGATCACATTACCAGATTGCCATTTTTCAATTAGATGTTATTGTAATTTGTAAGTTAATGTTGCACTGGATCATAGATGATTATGAAGTTGCTGAAAAAAAATGCAGCTTCTTGCTAGAAAATATCAGGTGTACCTTATTGCACAGAATCCCTATAGCACAAGAGGCGGCCATTTGGTCCATTGAGCCTGCACTGACAGCATTTCCAGGCAGGTCCTATCACGTAACCCATGTATTTACCTTTCTAATTCCCCCGGTACTAAAGGTTCATTAAGCATGACTAATAAGCCTAACCTGCACATCTTTGGACTGTGGGAAGAAACCGGAGCACCCGGAGGAGAATGTGCAAACTCTACAAAGACAGTCATCCAAGGCTGGAATTGAACCCTGGTCCCTGGCACTGTAAGACAGTGGCTAACCACTGTGCCACCCTTACCTATAATTCAAAAAGTCTTACTATCAAGTTAATGCACTGCCTTCACTGAAGGATAAACATATCCAGCGCTCTTTTCAAACAGAATTACAGTGGAATATTTTTGATTATTTGTTAAAACTTTTGCTTAAAAAGTGAATAAGACTTTATTATATTACAACATTATTTGAGTCAGTTTTGAGGAGTTAATAAACTGGCTGAAATAAACATTGGATAGACTCATGGTTGATGGTGTTCTTTACCTAGTAGTTATTAATATACTCCTTCATCTATATAGGATATGGGTCAAATGCAGGCAACTGGATTATCTTAGAGGTTTTAAAAACAAAGCATGAACAAGTTGGGCCTGTTTCCATGCTGTAAACTCTATGATTCTGTCCTGTAGATGGTGCTATTTTACAGTTGTTCATGTTTCCAACACACCTTGGCTTTGTGCATAAAGGATAAATCTTACTTTATTAGTGAAAAGGAATAAGATTTTAAAGTAAAATTATGTCAATGAGTGCATAAAAAGTAAATTTCTGCATTACTGTTTGGAAACACCATTTCATAGTTTGAGTATACTGTACCTGTGGCATCAACAAAAGTGATAATAGCGGACCCCGGAATTCTAGTTAGAAACTCAAAATCGACAATCTCCCCACCACCGTTTGTAGCTCTTTGGAAAAATATAATAAGTTTATCTTTCATCCTGTGCCGGGGAAACTCAACAGGAATGTTACGCACATGCACTCTGCGTTTATCCTGAAAAGTGCTTGAATATTGAGTGTCACGTAAAGATTTTGCTTCTTCTGATTCAATCCATATGGAAGAAAAAGTATCAGCCACACCTTCAAAAGACAGAGCATGTTATTCTAAAATCTTTACAACAGTTTTACTAGATTTGATACAGGTAAATTTATAATGGAAATCTGTACACCTCTACATTCATAGTTACTTGTCAGAGATAAACATCATCTACACAGTGGCAGTGTGGTTATCACTGCTGCCCAGCAACACCAGAGGCTCGGGTTCAATTCCAGCCTTGGGTCACTTTCTGCGCAGAGTCTACATGTTCTTCCTGTGTCTGCATGGCTTTACTCCAGGTGCTCTGGTTTCTTCCCACAGTCAGTAGGAACTTTGGCCAAGCTAAATTCTCTCTCAGTTTTCATGAACAGATGCTGGAATGTGGCAACCAGGAGATTTTCATTACAGTGTTAATGTAAGCCTACTTGTCCAGGTACTTCTTCTGGGCCAGAGACTGACTATGGGTTAATCTTCATGAAGGATGCTCTGACATCTGTAATGGTGATCTCAGATACAGGTTCATCTGAAGCTTCCAGAATGGAGGGTTTGCTTTTGTTGATCTCTCACGCAAAACAGGCTTAGAATGCATTGAGCAATGCATTCAACCCAAGGAGGGGTGGGTTGGAGCCAGTGATTTTACATGCCTTCATCTTATTCTACATACTGGCTTATTTCCTTACTAAATATTTGCACCAGAACTAATGGGCAGGTGTTCATCCTTGAGGCAGATTCTGTGCATGAAGTCTGTGGCAAAATTGGGAAGACAAGCAAAATACTCTGGATGCTGGAATCAGGTATGGCAGCATCTGTCAGGACAGAAAGCAGAGTTAACAAATAAACTTAAACTTTAAAAACTTAATTGGCAAGACGACTGGCCACACTGTAGATCCACGGCCTCTCAACCAGCTACCTATGAACAGAATTGCCAAAGAAAAAAAGATATCAAAAAGAGCTCGACAGTTAAATTCTGCAGACATTCGCAAATCCACTCTTCTCGATTTCACAAACAAGAACAGAGAAAACAAGAATGAAAGCAAAGAGACTTGAAACGTTAACTCTGCTTTCTCTCCTGACAGATGCTGCTAGACCTGCTGAGCTTTTCCAGCATCATCTGTTCTTGTTTCAGATTCCAGCATCCACAGTATTTTGCTTATCTTCCCAACTGCACCATAGGCATCATGCACAGAACTTGCCTTCAGGCTAACACCAGACCATTAATTCTGGAGCAAATATTTGGTTAGGAAATAAGCCAGTATGCAGGATAAGATAAATACAAGGTGATTATTCAATTTAAGTACTTCAAACTTCAGGCTGACTGTTGTAATCTACAGGAAGTACCTTGTTTGGTTTGGGAAGGTGTTTCCAAGTTAAATGCATGAAGCACTTTGTCCAACTGCAAGTCTTGAAACAGATCTACAGTTTGTTCTACAGAATTCATTTTCTTCTTCACTGCATAATCTATCAAATAAAGAAAACAAGAATATAACATTCCAAGCAAATGATTCAAAGTGCAATGAAGAACAACAACACAGCTCATGCTGACAATCTTAAATTCAAAATTAAATACTTCTTATGGCAGTCTGGAGACACAGAGGCTTGGATTTTTGCACTGCTGTATCAATATAATGAACAAACATCACAGGTTAGCAAGCAAAAGAGCATTAACTCCTGGCTACTGTGCAGTAGCAAGATGCTGGTTCACATGCCAGATTCTCAATTTAGTTCTAAATGTCAACACACCTATTAAATAAAGGTGTTGCCATACAGGGACAGAAGAAAAATGCACCAGAGAAGAGGCATAGGCAACCTCATAACATTTTCCCACATCAGTCAGACTCAAAGTGACAAACTGCAAACCTAAAGCACTGCAACATTCCCAATTTCTTGGTCTAGTAAACCTTGTGAAGATAAAAGTTTCAAAAAAAGCTTAATTAATAAGTTGTTCAAAGAAAGTCTTATTTCCCATTTCCAGGGCAACTGTGATCCTGCAGGCTATTTAATCAAGAAAAATAGAAGTTTAAGTAACAGTCAAATACTGGAAATCTGAAACAAAAACAAAAAAAAACTGCAAACAGCAGTAGGCAGGATAGTATCTGTGGAGAGAACAGTTAAAGTTTTAATATCCTTCTCAGAGATGAATAAGTGCAGGAACAACAATGGAATAAGAGTGGGGTAGATACAGAGGAAGTATTAGTGGAAGGCTGCAATAGATTTACTGAGTGGATAACACTATTAAAGGCGGTGACCTAGAGATATTATTGCTTGACTATTAATCCAGAAACTCAGCTAACATTCTGGGGAGCCACGTTCAAATCATATCACAGCAGGTGGTGGAACTTAAATTTAATAAAAACAATCTGGAACTAAGTACCTACTGATGACCATGAAACTATTGCCAATTGTCAGGAAAACCCACCTGGTTCACTAATATCCTTTAGGGAAGGAAATCTGCCGTCCTCACCTGATTTATCCTACATATGATTCCAGAGCCACAGCAGTGTGGTTGACTCTCAACTAGGAATGGGTAATAAATGCTGGTTAGCCAGATATAGCCATGTCCCATGAATGAATAAAAAAAAAACAACTTTGTTTCCTTTTAAACAAATGAACAAAGAACATTCAACTAGCTAAGAGAGTATGAAAGATAGGGAAATACTAAGGAAATGAGGAAGATAGGAAATACCTTGACAATTAGGTTAATAATTAAACAATAAGACGCCAGCAAAGTACACTGGGTTCATTGGCTAAGAAAGCTCAGAAAGAATAGATTTAACAGCTTATGTTCTCATGAAGGGTTGCCACAACCAAGACTGGCTTTCCTACACCCTAACAATTCCAGCCTGGATCACCTGTAAAAGAAATGGAGGATATTGCGTAAGTGTGAAACTTCCCTGCTGGGCTGTATCTTCCACCAGCTATTTTGCTCAGACTGATATCACAGAGGTGATGTGTCTCATCACTAAATCACAGGGGTAATTCTCCCACCTCAGCGTAGTGGGCTGGTTTACTCAAGCGTAGGTTTTCTCGCGGGTTCCCTGCTGGGCACCACAACCTCCGCGAGTTTCTGGCATAGTCAGGTCCCCGCTGACTTCTGGTGTGGAGCTATTTAAGTTATGTAAATATGCATTTAAATTTTTTTTTTAAGTATCATTAGTGAGTCCAGTACTGAAATCTCTGGACCTGCTAGCCCCTCACCCTACTTCCCTGCCAGGAGTATTTCACTGTGGTGTTTCCTGAGCATTGCCACCTTGACTGGGCCTCCTGACGTTGCCCAAGGGGCAAAAGTGCCAACGCTCAGGAGGCACCTTGGGGAAGGTGGGTCTCGCTGCCATTCTGCACTAGGATTGCGATTAGAGGGAGGGAGGCCAACGATCGGGGCAGGGGTTGGGGGGGGATGTCGAGCCTGTGGGAGAGGATCAGTGCTGTGGGGGTAATGGGGGTGAAGAGATCGAGGTGGCCAGGGATGGGTTGAGGCTGGCCCAGACATGTCTGGGGGGAGGAAGAGGGATGGGGAGGGGGGAGCTGCACTACAGGGGTCACAAGTCTGGCCAGCAATCAGGAGGCTGGCAGACAGGGGCCACTGCACATGTGCCAATCTTGGCACTGACAGATCGATGCTTGCACAATAGTCCTCTCTGCGCTAAGCTGCCTGCCTGTCCGGTGGAAACAGACCCCGTCTCCTGATTTTCAATGGGATTCCAAGTAGTGCTCAGAGTGTGGGAGATTCATTTTGAAACACCTGCTGAAAAAACCAGCGTGATTTACTCCAGTTTTTGTGCAAATTCGACACTTAATTTTTTTGGGAGAATCATCTACCACTGACCCCCCCCACTCCTCCCTCACCTTGCTCAATTGCTCCCACCTCTCCTGCTTTTATGCTATCCATTCAATACAATGACAGACACCTTCACTATGCTCCTCCCTCAGCCTCTGTACAGAACAACTTTTCATTCTCAATTCATCATGTTCTCTCTCCAGAGGGCTCACTGCCCGTCTATCCTCCTTTCCTCTCCCTGCATATTGATTTCCCCCATACACATTCACTGTCTCCTTCTTCACCTGGCTATTTCAAGAAGTCTTACTGCTCCCTTTAAGGCAATCACAGATAAGGCCTAGCCAGTGATGCTTCCATCCCAAAAAAAGGGAAAAAGTCACCTAGAATCACTTCCTTGTATAGCTTTCCACCTAAATTCATTGTCTCAACCACTGCTTCACCTTGCCCCACGGGGACAGAAGAAGCATTTCCCAATTCACTTTACAACCTCGCTTTCAAAAATTACAACTATCTAGTTTTAGCCATGCGTTCATTGTGAACGTTCTTCAAATACCAATTTATTTAACCACATCTTCACCTCCACCTTCGAATTTTAACCTTCATTAAACCCATGGGCTGAATATTTAGGATGGCGGGAGCTTGGACCCTGCCCGCTGTGGAGTTGGCGGGGATCTGACTCAAACCGGCTGGCTGCCATTTTACGCTCTAACGAGCGGTGATCGGCAGCAGACAATATTCCGTCCTCACTTGGATGGAAGTCCTGCCTTAGACAGTTGCCGCTGATTCATCCCCAAACCCAGGGACTGCTGAAGGAGAGAGAGGCTGGGGTGAGTGTGATCTAATTTGAATTTATACAGGATTTATTTTATATTTAATGATTTATTTTATTTTACAAGTTAGTTCAGCTAAGAAGACATAGTGCTGAATATGTACAGTACAATATTTTAATTTGTGCACTGATCTTTTCTTCTGGGTGAGAAATATCTGATGGAATCGAAATCCAGTTTTAACATTGATTCCAAAGGGAAACCATGTTTCGCACAGCTGTTTCACTTAAAATCATGATTTCCAGAAACGCAACCACAACATTAAAAAGGCTTACTATATGGCGTAATCTCACTATTCATATTTGTTAAGCCAGGCAGTGTGATCTACCCATGTGAGTAAACAAAATGCGTTCATTCTTTTCACATTGTTGCACACGGGCAAGTTGTACTGTGAATTAGACATATCTGATCATGGCAATTATTGGATTATAAAATGCTAATACGTACCGGATTTTTCCTTGATAACTTCATGCGAAGATTTGGAAGGAAATAGGCTGGAACTGTACAAGAAAGAAAATAAACTAAACATTTAGTGCTCTGACTTCAAGTCTATAATACAATTTACTGGCAAGTTTAACAAACTATGAAATAAATGAATTTAAGGCCTCCATTGCACTGCTTACAATAAGACTCCCTAGACTTCATCCAGAAAAAGCAAACTGGCCCCAGCGGCTTGCAGAGTTAACTTTACTGATTCAATTATCTGATAGACCTCTGCTGAATGATGTTTTCAGCATCCCATTTGTTTCACTGATTTTTCTAAAAAAAATTAAAATTTAATTTTTGCTTTACAAAAATGCAAGTTATGTAAGAGCTACTTATTAAAAAAAGGTTTTAAGAGGCTTACTTGAGTCACAGAATCCTTATTATGCAGAAGAAGGTCATTCGGCCCATCGAATTTGCACTGATCACAATCCCACCCAGGTCCCGTTCCCATGACCCCACGTATTTATCCTGTTAGTTCCCTGACACTAGAGTCAATTTAAAGTGGCCAATCAACCTAACATGCACAGCTTTGGATTGTGGGAGGAACCCGAAATACCAGATAGAAACCCACGCAGAGAGTGACCCAAGTCTCTGGCACTGTGAGGCAGCAGTGCTAACCATCGTGCCACCTTACCTTACTTGCTGAAAGGTTCCCAACTACTTTTTATTTCATAACTTTTGGAAAGTGTTTTAAGAAGTGTTTTAAGTGCATCCTCCCAGATGCACTTGTAGTGCATCTGGGAGGATGCACTACAAGTTTGCGGCAGACTGAAAAGATTGAGTATGTAGATATTAAGGAAGCGGATGTGTTAGAACTTTTAAATGCTATCAAGATAGACAAGTCTCCGGGACCAGATGGGATGTACCCCAGGTTATTGTGGGAGGTGAGGGATGTCATTGCAGAGCCCCTGGCGATGATCTTTGCGTCATCGATGGAGACGGGGGTAGAGGTTTCCGGGAGGATTGCGGATGTGGTCCCTATTTTCAAGAAAGGGAACAGGGATAGTCCTGGAAATTACCGACCGGTGAGTCTGACCTCAGTGGTTGGTAAGCTGATGGAGAGGCTTCTGAGGGACAAGATTTACAAGCATTTGGAGAAGTTTAGGTTGATTAGAAATAGTCAGCATGGTTTTGTAAAAGGCAGGTCGTGCCTTACGAGCTTAATTGAGTTCTTCGAAAATGTGACTGAACACATTGACGAAGGAAGAGCAGTGGACATGGTGTACATGGACTTCAGCAAGGCATTTGACAAGGTCCCACATGCAAGACTTCTTCAGAAGGTGAGAGGCCATGGGATCCAAGGGGCTTTGGCCTTGTGGATCCAGAACTGGCTTGCCTGCAGAAGGCAGAGGGTGGTTGTGGATGGCTCTTTTTCTGCATGGAGGTCGGTCACCAGTGGAGTGCCCCAGGGATCTGTTCTAGGACCCTTGCTGTTTGTCATTTTCATAAATGACCTGGATGAGGAAGTGGAGGGATGGTGAGAAAGTTCGCCGATGACACGAAGGTCGGTGGTGTTGTGGATGGTCTGGAGGGATGTCAGGAGTTGCAGCATGACATCGACAGGATGCAAGACTGGGCGGAGAAGTGGCAGATGGACTTCAACGCGGATAAATGTGTTGTGGTCCATTTTGGCAGATCCAACGGGATGAATGAGTACACTATCAAAGGTAGGAGTCTTAGCTGTGTGGAAGAGCAGAGGGATCTTGGGGTCCGGGTCCATAAGACTCTCAAATCGGCCTCCCAGGTGGAGGATGTGGTTAAGAAAGCTTAGGGTGTACTGGCCTTCATTCATCGAGGGATTGAGTTCAGGAGTCAGGAGGTAATGCTGCAGCTTTATAGGACCCTTGTCAGACCACACTTGGAGTACTGTGCGCAGTTCTGGTCGCCTCACTATAGGAAGGACGTGGAAGCTATCGAAAGGGTGCAGAGGAGATTTACAAGGATGTTGCCTGGATTGGGAGGCATGCCTTATGAAGACAGGTTGAGGGAGCTGGGACTGTTCTCCCTGGAGAGACGAAGGTTGAGAGGCGACCTGATAGAGGTTTACAAGATGTTGAGAGGAATAGATAGGGTGGACTCTCAGAGACTATTTCCCAGGGCTGAAATGGTCGCGACGAGAGGGCACAGATTTAAGGTGCAGGGAAGCAAGTACAGAGGGGATGCTAGGGGAAAGTTTTTCACTCAGAGGGTGGTGAGTGAATGGAATCGGCTGCCGTCGGTGGTGGTCGAGGCAAACTCGCTGGGGTCTTTTAAAAGACTTCTGGATGAGTATATGGGATCCAATGGGATTGGAGGTTATAGATAGGTCTATGGCTGGGTAGGTTTTGATGTGTTCGGCACAACTTGTGGGCCGAAGGGTCTGTTTGTGCTGTAGTGTTCTATGTTCTATGAAGCACGTGAATATTTTTGTACTGCATTAGGAAACCACAATATATCTTTGGCAAAGAAAAAGAAATCTTCTGAATACAAAACTAAAACATTGCAGAATCTGGAAATCTGAAATATAAACTGAAAATACTCAGCTGGTTAGACAGTGTCTGTGGAAAGAGAAAAATAGTCAATGTTTCAGGTTGATGACTCTTCAATTGATCTAAAATGTTGGTCAGGGTATGAAAAGTGTGGGCTGTGTAGGCTGGTGGGCAGTATTTAGAATGGGAAGCCTAGAATTAAACTCAATTTTCCCAGATGAACAAAGAAGAAAGAAAATTACAGCACAGGACCAGACTCTTCAACTCTCCAAGCCTGCACTGGCCCTGCTGCATAATTAACTAAAACCCCCTACATTTCCAGGGACGATATTGCTCTACTCCTATCTCATTCATGTACTTGACAAGCCGCCCTTTAAAAGTCACTACCGTATTTGCTTCCATCACTCCTCTGGCAACGAGTTCCAGATACTTAACACTATGTAAAAAATCTCTCTTTTAAAACTTGCCCCTCGCAACTTAAACCTATGCCTCCTAGTAATTGACTCTTCCACCCTGGGAAAAAGCTTCTGACTATCCACTCTGTCCACTCCTTCCAATCTTGTAGACTTCTATCAGGTCTCCTCTCAAGCTCCATCACTCTAGTGAGAACAAACCAAGTTTCTCCAACCTCTCCTCATAGATAATGCCCTCCATACCAGACAACATCCTGATAAATTTTTTCTGTACTCTCTCCAAAGCCTCCAAATCCTTCTGGTAGTGTCGCAACTAGAATTGAATACTATGGGCCCGGTTTTACCATTTGGAGTGTAAGGGCTGGATCCAGGCATAATAGAGATCCGAGCCCGGAATTCTCTTTGCAGTGCACCCATATGCTTTTTGCTGGCTCCAGTCCGATTTGTGCTTAGCGCTGCCAGAATGACTGAAGCTCTGAACTGCGCATGCGCAGTTAGGAAAAAATTTGAAACAGCACGCCCAGGTCAGAAAAACAAAAAAAAGCAGAGACAGCAGCTCTGACACAGATCATCCTCTGGGGGACAGAGGGGGGAGGAGAAAGCAGCTCTGAAGCTGCTTCGGAGGTTCCCCTGCAAAATCAAAATTGGCTTTGGAGTTTTCTTTTGCAGGTCGCTAAAAGTGCAGATCCGGAACAGACCAGAAGAAAGTAAAATGGGATTTCGTGGTAGAGTTGGATGCGTGGTTCATTAAATCAATTTAAGTACATGCTAATGCATTTAAATCATTGGGCCGCCCGATTAGGGTATCAGTGAAGCCGCGATCTGCTCGGATTCAGGTGCAGATTGCGTTAAAGACCTGAAAGTGGGCGCAAAACTTTGGTAAAATCAGGCCCTATATTTCAAGTGAGGCTGCACTTAGCCTCACTAAGGTTCTATAAAGCATCAACATGACTTGCCAATTTTTAAACTCAATACCCCGGCTGATGAAGGCAAGCATGCTGTATGTCGTCTTGACTATTTCTCCACTTGCATTGCCATTTTCAATGACCTGTGTACCTGTATAGCCAGATCCCTTAAGGGTTTTGCCATTTAGTGTATGTGAGTTTTAATCCCATGCATGTCTGTTTTGTCATTCATGGATTTATCCATACAGAGACCAGCCTGACTGAAGGACTTAGCTGCCTGTCGGGTGGGTAACATTCAGGATCAAATCATAAAACCCCCAGGTGACATGCAGCAATGTGGGCAGGAGTTTGATCATTGGCCTCAGAGTGGAGGAATGCCAGGGGGAGCTTAGCAGCCATGAGGAGACTCTCTTGCTCCACCTTGCCCACAAGTGCAGTGCTATAATGGGTGCTAAAATGGGTGCTAAAATCCAGCCCGGTAATTCTTATTTCTCTCTCCCATAGGTCCCTGGCTGACCTGAGTATTTTTAACAGTTCCTGTTTTTATTGCTCCAGAAGACAGTCGTATGACTTTGCGCAATATAGTAACTGAAAACAGATATTTCATTGCACTCATGCTTCTCTTCCAAGGCAGCTCCGTGACTTATCTCGCCTTGAAAAATTCCAAGCATTTCTGCGCCCTGACCCAGAGCAAATCATTAGTCCCGTTGGGAGGTAGAATCTTCCAGGAAGTGGCCAACTCGATCAGCGGGTTTCCAATGTGGGAGTCCAGAGAGAGCACCTGCAGCACTCAGTAGACGGCACCTCCATTGATGGGGGGGGGGGGGGGGGGGGGGGGGATTGCTGAGGCAAGTAGGGGAGTATGAAGGGTTGAAGGCACCCTCAGAAGCTACCTGAAGGTTTGAAAAAAAAAGGAAGGCTAACAACTCTTTTGGTTATTTTGGGAAACTCCTTCACTTGAATGGTTATGGCTGAGGGCACAGCTTTTGGATTCATGTGGCTCAAGAATGAGGTCAGTAAACATTGGACCACTGATGCTCCAGCCAGCTGTCAGGAAGTTGTCTTCAGGAGATGCGGTGGAGGGAGGGGGTGACTATAACTGTGGCGCTGGGAAAATTCCATCTTACAAAAATTGTTCCTTTTATCTAAAAATAAACGCCAAAATAAATACTGAACAATGCAATAATTCCAATTAAGTGATTTTGTAAGACATAGGCTAGGTAGTTCTTGCACTATTTTAAACTGAATTAACATGTAACATTAAAATTCTTAGCACCAAGTATTACCTTGGAGAAGGTCTTGCAGGAGACACAGAATAACCACCAGCTTGAGGTTGATAACTGACGGCTGTAGAAAGAAAAATGTGAAGACATTAACATATTTAAACAATGCTCATGACAAATTCATGCACTGTCAGAAAGTTACAACATATACTTTCACACATAAGGGGCAAACTTCCTTAATGGCTGTGTTTGTGAGTACCCTATATAATGCAACAATTATTATCATTAATATTCAAATCAAACGTATAGGTTGGGATTCTCCCAAAAAAATTCTTAAGTGTTGAATTTGCATGAAAATTGGAGTAAATCACGTTGGTATTTTTCAGAGGGAGTTTCAAAATGAATCTCCGCAGAGCGCATTATTGTGAATCATGCTGAAAAGCTGTGGGTGGGGCCTATTCCTGGGAGGCTGGCAACATAGTGCTGAGTGGGCCACTGCTCATGTGAGAAGATCAGCACATGCGCAATTGCACCTATCTGCTAGCCACCCAATTGTTGACCAGCTCGATCGTTGGCCAGACCCGCCACCACCCATCCATGGCCCGATCGCTGACCCCACCTCCCCGAAATATTTCTGAGCCAGCCACCACCTCCCTCCCTCTGACCCACCTTGATCATCAACACCAACCCTCTGTCACACCAAACGTGCTGGTACTGCCAAGCTTACAATCCCCAGGGGCACCATCCCCCTACTGCCCAATCCTCGAGGAGGATGTTCCAATTGCCCCCCTCTTCATTCCAGGCTGCTGGCTTTCTGAAAGCGGTGAGCTACTACAAATCCCACTGGAGCGAAATACACCTGGCCAGGTGGAAGAGGCTAGCTGGCCCAGAGATCTTTGTCCCAGGTCCACTAATGTTTTTAGATTATATTTTAATTCTCACTTAAGTAATTCATGAAGGTCCATGTCTGAAATCCGGTGTTGAGAGATGCGCTCAGGGCCAGACACCATCTGACACTGCTGAAGTCTCCCATCCTGCTGCACTAAAAATCAGTGCAGTGGGATGGAAGAATCCATTCCTTAAGATGGCCATTTACAAAAGAAACTGCAAAGTTGCTGCATCTGTTCAATGATATACCTGCATTCATCACCACTTTAGTCTTGGAGACTGTTTGGCTCATTGATCTGCACCAACTCTCTGATAGTGTATTTTGCCCAAGCCCTCTCCCTCACCTTATGCCTGCAATCCCACGATTTACCATGGTGAATTCATCTAACCTACATATCTTGGGACACTAAGTGGCAATTTAACATGGCCAATTCAAGTAACCTAAAGGGCAGTTTTAATTGCTAAAAGAGGCAGATTTAATATGGCTGCCAAAGATATCTGACATGTCTGCACCTGCAAATTCATCAAGTTTCTGGAAGTTTCCAATGTGAGTTACAATTAGGACACATCCAGGCAGATCTTCTATAGAATTTCACACCTGCTGGTGTCAACGATGACTCCAAAAACATCTTAAACTTTAAAATGGTTCACTGGCATCCTTATAATAGCCACATTCCAATTCTGTTCAGCTGGAGATGGAGAATCCACAGAGATAATGGGTGGGATTTTACATCCTTGCTCAACCTGACACCGGAAAAACCCACCCAAGGTCAACAGACCTTCCCATTGTCTGCCCCTCACCCATTCTAATTCCCGTGGCGAGCCAGTCGGTAGATTTCCGACGAATGGCTATACCTTCAAGGTGTTGAGACATTCCTTCTAGCTCATTACGTGGGAGAATGAATCATTTAGAAGTAATGGCTTTGGGTGTTAAAAAATTATCTAGGCCATAATGTAACAGCTGAAGTCTGTCCAGAATTATATTTTGTCCAATACTCAATCATTACCGAGACAGAGAAGTCATATGATTGAGATCTCCAATGTTTGTTGCTGAAATCAAAAGATTGCTCTTGCTTTGGGAGCAGTTTGGAAAATTAACAGTCATAGAGGTTTACAACTTGGAAACAGGCCTTTTGGCCCAACTTATCCGTACCGTCCAGTTTTTACAACTAAGCCAATCCCAATTGCCTGCATTTGACCCATATTCCTCTATATCCATTTTCCCCATGTAACAATCTAAATGCCTTTTAAAAGACAAAATTGTACTCACCTCTATTACTTCCTCTGGCAGCTTGTTCCAGACACTCACCACATTAAGTGAAAACATTGCCCCTCTGGATCCTTTTGTATCTCTCCCCTTTCACCTCAAATTTATGCCCTCTAATTTTAGACTCCCCTATCTTTGGGAAAAGATGATGGCCTACTTCATCCATGCCCCTCATTATATTATGGATCTCTATAGGATCACCCCTCAGCCTCCAACACTCCAGGGAAAAAAGTCCTAGTTTATCCAGCTTTTCTTTATAACTCAAACCACCAACTCCTGGTAGCATCCTAGTAAATCTTTTCGGCACTCTTTATTAGTTTAACAATATCCTTTCTATGACAGGATAACCAGAACTGTGCACATTATTCCAAGCGTAGCCTTACCAATGTCTTGTACAACATCAACACGATGCCTCAACTCCTGTATTCAATGTCCTGACCAATGAAATCAAGTATGCCAAATGCCTTCTTCACGACTCTGTCCACCTGTGATTCCACTTTCAAGGAGATATGAATCTGTACTTCTAAATCTCTTTGTTGTGTGTAATATCTGAAAGCAGACAACATCAGTAGCCAAAGGCTGTCAGCCTCTCTGCTCTCTCTCTCAACTAACTTGAACCATGCCTGCTTATATCATAGTGTGAAAAGAAGACAAGAGAAATTCTAAATAAGACTTCAAATTCCAAACTAGTGTTTCCAGAATGAAACCAAGGACTAAGCATAAAACTGCCTCAGCCACGAACAGTAAAGAGTCATAATCACTGAACTCTGTAGATCTTGCCTTTTCTCATTGAATCTTCACTTGATCAAAAATTAACATGCTAAACTCTAACTTCAATTTTTGCATGCTTTTTGCAAGTAGACGACAGGTGGAAACGCAAGTTAGAAGAGGGATACAAAATGTTTACAAAGAAATATTGATAGATTAAGTAAATAAAATATAGAAAGATTTTGCACACTCCAATAAAAGTAATATTTCCTTTTGAACCAATATGGCTAAAAGTTGATAGGCATTAATATTTAATAAAATTACTGGAAATGCATCTACTAATTAAACTGATTATCCAGTTATCTTAACCCGCTTACTTACGCCATACGTTTGAATATGCAGGCAGGAAACAACCAGAATTCAAAGGCTGAGGAATATTTTGGAGACTCTGACCACAATTACCAATCGAAGGGACAGTACTACAATGGAAAAACAATATTTTTTATCAGATTTTATCTTTTAGAAATGACATATAGAACCATGTGAACTGCAAAGCTTTTATTTCAATCAATCACAAAGCTGGAAAAGTCTTGTCTGCACTGCAGAAAAGCTCACACCCTCCAACCGACTCCACATTTCTGCTTCTCAATAGAACTTGCCAGGTGCAGACCAACAACAGTTGCCATGTTAGTGGTACATTGATCTTTAATGTAGTGTATTACTACATTTGTCAACTGCAGTCCAGAGCATCAATAACATCTATAATCATACTAGGTTTTGACTGTCCAGACTATTTTCAGTAGTCAGATTGAGGGATATGTCGACTGATGGTTGGGTTGGCGGTGCATGGCACAAACAGCATGCAAAGTAAAGGGTGTCTGATTCACATGCAGCAGCCAATGATTGGTGGTTATGATGGTGGTTATGTGGGGTCACAGCAGAGGTGGGGGAGGGATGTTGTTGGCGGAAGACAGAAACAGCTGATGAGATTCTAAGTTAACCTGGCTGGAGAGATTGCTTTTGTGAGAGAAAGGATGGATGGGAGAGATAGGGATGGCAAGAGTTGGATAGGGCTGATACTGCAGAATGGCATTGGAAGGATGGAATGGTATCAAGTGGGGATGGTCGGGAAGGGAGGGATGATAGAAGTGTGCCAAAACAGCAGGGGTAATTATTTGACAAAACTTATCATTCAAAAGTTATTCTCTAAAAAATGAAGATGCACTATATTTAGAAAAGCTGACTGCTGAATCAAATACAGACATCAGCGTTGATTCTAGAGATGAAGGAGGTAACAAACAATATCCTTCAGAGTTTCTGCACTGTCCAACTCCAATGGAAATGCCAAACTTAAAACTCAAAGAAGGAGCAGTTATTATGCTGCTGCAAAACTTGAAGGACTGCATTGTGGAACAAGATTGGGAAACTGTTTTCTTTGATGATAGATGAATAATTGTAACAGATACCTAAGGAAATAGTGTTTCTTCCCCAAATAATATTGAGCCTACTGGATGTAAATCCATCTTTTCAACTCAGGAGAATAGTTCTCAATTAGACTTTTACATTCTATGTTAATAAATGAGACACAAAGCCAGGCTCTTGACAAAATTTGTATGTATATTTCTAGGCCTCGTTTTACATGTGGGTGCAGTGGCACAATGGTTAGCACTGCTGCGTCAGGAACCCAGGATCAATTCTGGCCTCGAATCACTGTCTGTGTGGAGTTTGCACATTCTCCCCGTATCTGTGTGGGTTTCCTCCAGGTGCTCTGGTTACCTCCCACAGTCCAAAGATGTGCAGATTTGGTTGATTGGCCGTAGTAAATTGCTCTCAGTGTCAGGGGGATTAGCAGGATAAATGCTTGGTGTTGTAGGGATACAGCCTGAGTGGGACTGTCATCAGTGCAGGATTTATGGGCTGAATAGTCTCTTGCACTGTAAAGTTCTATGATTCTTTATGTAGCGTACATCACGTGGTCATGCCAGAAAGTGATGACCCAGCTACACAAGAGGCCACATAGCGGGAATGGGGGAATTGTTCCTGGGAGCACAGGCAGAGACAAGTGTTCTATACAACAGATGAGTTCAGGATGTTCTTGTTGTCGGTGACTTAGGGAACCCGTAACTTTCTATATGTAGCATCTTGCAGAATGAGAAATTTTGATTCAATTAAAACTTTAGAAGTACTTAGAAGAAATTGTAGAAATACTTTTGCAATAAAAATACTAATTGCCCAGAAATGTTTTGCAGGTTGCCGTTTATTTTTGAATATTCTATTGCTTCACCACTTTGTAACTTCAATTACTAAATCTTCACTACATTAATAGAGGTCTCACAAAGTATTTAACTTCTAATGATCCATAACAATGGCAATCACCAGCAACCGAGACTTACTTTGGCTGAGAAGGCACAGTGATGGGGTTGGTGGAGTGTTGTCCTAAATTGAAAGAAAAGTTATTAAAACATGTTCTTCCAAAGTACTCTTTACAAACATCAATATTAACATTCCTTTGCACATCATGCCTGTTTTTTCCTTGTGCTTTAACATTATATATTATGAAATCAAAATATTGCAGAAGCCAGAAATCTGAAATTAAAAACAGAAAATGCTGAAATGACTCAACAGATCTGCCGGCAGAGTCCGTATGACTTCTTTAGAGCTGCAGAAGCTCTCCTATCATTGGATAGGCAGTGCTATTATAAACGTAGACTGAACAATTTATGGTGAATACATAAAAATAAGGTTGGAATGTATGAGATTAAAATAGGGTCTGAATTATGTCTGAATGCTCTGTTCCAATTCTCCCACATCTGTTAACCCTATTTCACCTACAAACTACACTTGGAATATGATTTTGCCTTTTAGTTCAGGACTCCAACCTCAGGATCAAATTAGGGTCACAACCCCACACTATATGGGAAATAGTCTCTTGCAATATATCTCTACAATTTGATTAGTGGCCAGAGCACAGGCCAGCTATTGGAAAATCTTTTGAAGCTGGAGGCTCAAACAGAGGCCTTCCAGCTCAGAAGCAGCACTAGCCTGCAGCTCAGTTAAGGAGAGGACACCTCCATCTTCAGGGACAGTCTCTGCCAGTTTTAAAAGGTTAAAATGAAAAAATGACCTCAACAGCTTGTCTGCCATTGTGAAAGGCATGCCCTTTCATAAGGAACCTGTATATGTAACTGTAAACAGGCACACGGGGAATGTCTCAAAGCCAGCCTGGAAGCATTGCAGCAGTAGACTGCCTTCAGGCAGATGGTCTAGTTTCAGCAGCTGTGGTGGCATGGTGGCACAGCAATAGCACTTTTGCCTCACAGCACCAGGAACCCAGGTTCAATTCCAACCATGGGCGACTGACTGTGTGGAGTTTGCAGGTTCTCCCCATGTCTGTGTAGGTTTCCTTGAAGTACTCCAGTTTCCTTCCACGCTCTAAAGATGTGGAGGTTAGACGGATTATCCATGCTAAATTGCCCTTTAGAATCAGGAGGATTAGCAGGGGAAATACTTGGTTATGGGCACAGGCTTGGGTGGAATTGTTGGTGCAGGCTTGATGAGCCTCTTTCTGCACTATAGGGTTTCTATGATTGCAGGCTGACTGGACAACTCGAGTCAGCCTCTGACAATAGTTATTCAGTTCCCCAGATGCTTTTGAGAGGTAAATTTTCTGGCCCCAATCTTGCCTCCGAGAACGTGAGTCGGGGTAACTTGGTGCCAGAAAATCTATATACTGGCATGACTGTGACATAAATTTTCATGCCTCCTTACCTCTGTACTCACTACCTCGTAGGGGCAAATATCTTGCCTTTGGTTGTTATTCACTATACGTCCAATGGCATTGGAAATCAACTAATCTCTATTATAAGTACACTATGAATGCTTCCTACTTCATGGGAAAGATGTGTTTGTTCTTGTTAGATATTTTAATTGCATAGATATATCAAGAATAACAATCTATAAAGTGAAATTCAAAATATTGGTGCCATGCAATGTGCAAAATGGAGTCCTTTTTTTGGGAAGAGGCTAAGTGGAAATCTTGGGGGAACAATTCTCCTAAATAAATTTTAAGTTTTGAATTTGCATAAAAACTGATGGAAATCATGCTGTTTTTTTCAGCGGGAGTTTCAAAATAGATCTCCCACACTCTAATGCACTCTGCAGTGTACTAGTGTAAAATCCATTGAAAATTAATGGATGGGGTCCATCCCCACTGACGAAGCCAGCAGCATAATGCTGAGTGGGCCACTGCGCATGCGCTGATCTGTCAGCACCAAGATCAGCTAATAGCTATTGCTATTTAAGTTGAATGCAAATTAGGATTTGCATACATTCTGCAGCCTCACGCTGATGGCGCTGGAAATCCAGCTGTTGGAGACTTGCGGAGGCCGTGGTGCCCATTGGGGAGCCATTGCTCGAGTCTCCTGGCTTGCTGCGCTACAAAAGCGGCACAGTAGGATGGCAGAATTGTCTCTCCCCCTTGTGTTTTCTCACAGAAAGACATTATAAATTTAAAAAACAGAAAACGTATCCCTCGACTGGTCATGCACTCTTCTTTCTTCTGTGCAGCATGAGATCAGCGAGAAGACTGCCTTTCCTTACAGCCATTGCTGATGCATTGTATAGAAAGACCAGTGAAGGGAAGAAAATAAACTAAAATGGGAAGCTCAAATTCAAAAAGACATATGAGAAAATGAATTGTGTTAAAATTATTCGATATGTAAATAAAATACATTGACAGTAAATTGACAATTTACCTTGTGAAAAAGGAATCTGTGTTGGATTATTTAAGCAGTTCATAAATGATATTCTTATGTCTTCAATAAGACCTTCCAAATGTGATTTTGGCTGAAAAAAGCAGAATCATTCAAAAAGTAAGACAGAACAAAGAAAATCATTACTAACTTGACCTTGAACTTTGTATTCTTACTTCCCAGTAATTACTTTACTGCATCCTTTCTTAACCCAAGTTAAGCTTGTATTTTTAATTCTCTCATTTAAATACACACACTAAAGCTTTCCTCATATCAATTATGTAATTAAATATTTTTAAATTCCATTATGATTTTGGTCTACCACCACTCTTACATCACACTTTCACTCTTGTATTTTATTGTACTTGGAGAAATTATAATACATATAACTATATCTAACATATCTTAAACAAAAATGGAACTTGGTGCGGCACGGTCGCACAGTGGTTTGCAATACTGTCTCACAATGCTAGGAACTCAAGTTTAATTCTAGACTTGAGTCATTGTTGGTGTAGAGTTTGCACATTTTTGCCACGTCTGCATAGGTTTCCTCTGGGTGCTCCAGTTTCCTCCCACAGTCCAAAGATGTGTGGGTTAGGTTGATTGGCCATGCTGAATTGACTCTCGTGTCAAACGATTAGCACAGTAAATGGATGGGGTTGTCGGAGTGGAGCCTGGGTGAGCTTGATGGACTGAAAGGCCTCCTGCTACACTATGGGGATTCTATGAACTATTTGGTTGTATTAAGAACTTTGCAGTTCAATTGTAAAACAGCTATCCAATGGCACAGAAAGACAGTAACAAGTCTCACAACACCAAGTTAAAGCCCAAGCAGTTTATCTGATAGTAAACTACAAGCTTTCGGAAATGCTGTTCCTTCATCAGGTGTGTGGAAAGAGCAGTGTTTCCGAAAGCTTGTGGGCTTACTATCAAATAAACTGATTGGACTTTAACTGATTGAACTTACAAACTATAAAACCTGATATCCTATTTTATTACAAATTCTTAAACTCTCCTCACACCACCTTCTAAATGCAACGTTTATAACAACTTTTAATTGTCACTTGTACATAATCTGACATGGTCTGATCATTGAATAAAATAACCGATGTGTGCTTAGAATCATGGTTGTGAGATTTCTTACTGTGTTTACCCCAGTCCAACGCCGGCATCTTCAAATCATAACTACCGGGGAAAGACAGTGCCAATCTTTTTCTTATTCGTTACTTTAAGATATGTATTTGATGGACAGAATTAGTAGGCCTACTAATTTTATTGCGTATACATGGAGAAACAAAAGATTAAAAACATGGGAAGGCTCAGAGAGGAGGATAAAGAGGGAGAGGGATTTAGAGTTTGCGTAAAATTACTGGCTCACAACACAACATTTCTCTTAAATTATGATGACACTTGAAAATTACTATAAGGACTGTGTACTTCAGAAGTAATCCTACATTTACCAACACATGCATAATTTGGGAATTAATACAAATATAAAAAAATCCTCTTCTATCCAGTACCTATATTTAAAAACATTACAATTCATGAACTTACAAACTATAAAACCTGATATCCTATTTTATTACAAATTCTTAAACTCTCCTCACACCACCTTCTAAATGCAACGTTTATAACAACTTTTAATTGTCACTTGTACATAATCTGACATGGTCTGATCATTGAATAAAATAACCGACGTGTGCTTAGAATCATGGTATCATCGAATCCCTACAGTGCAGAAGGAGGCCATTCAGCCCATTGAGTCTGCACTGACAATAATTCTGTCCAGGCTCTAAAATATTTATTTATTAGTTACAAGTAAGGCTTCATTAATACTGCAATGAAGTTATTATGAAATTCCTCTAGTCATCACACTCAAGTGGGTCCACGCACCTAACCAACAGGTCTTTCAGACTGTGGGAGGAAACCAAGTAAGAGTTCTGACAACACCAATTTTAAATCCAACCGATTTATTTGATATAAATTTGCAAGCTTTCGGCTTTTGTAGCCTTCTTCAAGCGAATGAGGTGGTCTGGCCAGATCAGAACACCTCATTCGCTTGAAGAAGGCTACAAAAGCCGAAAGCTTGCAAGTTTACTATCAAATAAATTGGTTGGATTTAAAATTGGTGTTGTCAGAACTCTTACTGTGTTTACCCCAGTCCAACACCGGCATCTCTACATCATGGAGGAAACCAACACAGACACAGAGAGAACATGCAAACTCCATACAGACAGTGACCCAAGCTGGGATTCAAACCTGGATCCCCGGTGCTGTGAAGCAGCAGTGCTAACCACTGCGCCACCATGCTGCCCCTAACCACTGAGCTATTGTGCCGTCCCTAACTTCTGTGCTACTGCGCCGCCTTCCCCTATCCCCATAACCCTATATTTTCCCCTGCTAACCCCCTTGACACTCAGGAGCAGTTTAGAATGGCCAATCTAACTGACCTGCACAATTTTGGAGGAAATCAGAGCATTCGGAGGAAATCAGAGCATTCGGAGGAAACTCACACAGACAAAGGGAAATGTGCAAACTCCACACATGCAGTCACCTGAGGCTGGAATTGAACTCAGGCCCTTGGCGCTGTGAGGCAGCGATGCTAACCACTGCGACACCATGCTGCCCAGTTAAGATACTTAATGAGCATCTTCTACAAATTCTCATGATCAAATAGAACAAGGTTACACATTCTACTAGAAACTTGTTTGGTTAAATTATTGAATTTGGCAATATGGTTTATATTCTAATATAGCCAACAACCAACACAGTCTTCAAGATCGCATTTTTGTGTGTATATTCGCCCAAACCAGTGTGTTTCAGACATTTTGTCACATATTTAAATTTAATATTTAAATTTTAATATTTTTATTACTTAAAGAATCATCAAGTTTGATGAATGAACAAAATTATAACATATATTTTTGCTTACATATTTCCAGGTGCATAAATAACTTGAAGACACCATGCCAGTGTTATCCAAATGGATTCCAGAGTTTTGGCATACTATTGGTAACTTCTTCATAAAACATTTTGGTGGATTCTGGGGGTGTGTGTTATGCAACCAGATGCTTAATGGAACATTATAAATTAAACCTGAATGTAAACACATTTACACATTGTTATCAAAACTGAAATTGAACATGTAAACATAATCAATACTGGTTTTAAACTATTTCACCCCAACATGGTTTTCAGCCCCTCATCAGACAGAAAGATGGAATTTAACTCACAAATAGGATCATTGACACCATTTATTTACCAGAGGACAACGCTGCTTCAGGTAAAACCAAACTTGACTGTCAACAGTGTTTCTTCAGACTAGAGAAGCATCCCAACTATTAGAATTTAACTATTAATCCAAATTGCAATCTAATGCAGATTGAATGCTCTTATGTAGATACCAGACTACGTTCTTACCTCTGCATAACACAGGAATAGTGCCACTCAAATTAACAAGCTTATTTTTAACTCCAGTTCCATAACCTGGAAGGAAAAAGAAATAGAAATTCATCAAATGGATTTAAAAAATTGAATGATTTGACTCAATTATATTTGCTTAAACATAAAGGGCTGGGTTTTAACTCTAAAAATACGTGACTTAAAATTAGATCAGAGGTTCAAATTTAAAAAAAAAAAATCTGCAATCTAACCCACTTCCCATTTCACCCACTTCCAAGTTTATCAGATTTGGGATTAAGGGCAAGAAGCAAGATTGCTTCCAGAAAGCGTGTTGGGAATTTCCAATTTAACCTGTATTATTGTTTAAACCTTGGTCTAATAGGATTCCCAGGCCTTGGAAACCCAGTACCTGAAGAGAGATGGGGATTGCTTTTGGGGAGAATGGTAGACCCTTTTCAGCTCTGTTTGTGGGCATGGAGGAGCAGGTTCTTCAAGCCCCCTCAATCCCACAATCTAAAGAACACAAGTGTTTGGTGTGGATCTCCTTCTGTATCAGTTCCCCCACTGCACTGCTGCTCCCTTCTCAGGGGTCAGTAATCAGTCCTGTAGCTGCGCTTCTCTGCTGACTTCTGGACAAGGAACTCATCAAGGGTAAAAAGACGCACACTAACCCAGAGTTCCAGGTTTCTAATCCAAAACTCCATTCTCACCCCATTCTTAGCCTATCCCTTTTAATATTCATGTAATATACTCCAATTTGAGAGAATTGTGTCCCACAACACAATTAGAGTGCACACTTTTCTGAATATGCCAGGGACACTGGTTCACCATGAGATATCAAATAATGCTTTTATTTTAGAGTACTGAAAGTGTGTTAGTGGTCCGGCTCAACCAGTGGATTGAATATAATATTTGCACACTACAGTTTAACCAATGGAAATGGTTTTATTATCTGATGTAGTCAGTGTCTCAACATTTACTGGTAAGCCATGCATAGGTCAAGTGGACTCAGCTTGCATGTACTCATCTCCACCCTACTTTAGCGATTTCCTCTTGCCTTACAAGCACAAACACACTGCACTTACAACCATCAACTGTGGTGGTTCGCAGACTCCCAAGATGTCCATGTCTTTTGCAAACTTGTGAAGTCTGAGCACCATGCAAGTTGTCCTAGGCTCTTGCATTCTGATGTACTTCACCAGTTTCCTCCACACTGCTTTCAAAATTTCAGGACTCATTTTGACCATTTCTTTTAATTTCTCCTCAAATCTCCTTTTTTTCCAAAACGGAAGTCTGAATTGATATAGAGATCTCAGAATGTCCCAAAGCACTTCACAGACAATGAAGTTGTTTTTTAAATGTAAAATGTATGCAGCAGAATCCCACAAGCTGCAATGTAGCAACGACCAGTGATGTCTTTCTGAAACTGATGAGTGCTACTCAGTGTTGTGTAAATGCTCTGCTACTATTCATCAAAGAATCCCTACAGTACAAAAGAAGTTTTCCCCTCACCATAAGGTGTTGTATTTTCTTTTTAAACTCACCAAAAGACTTAGAATCATAGAATTATTATAATGCAGTTGGCCCTTCAGCTCATTGAATCTGCTTCGACTCTCTGACAGAGCATCTTTTCGCCACCTTATCACTGTAACCCCACACATTTACCATAGCTAATCCATCTAACCTACACATCTTTGGACTGTGGGAGGAAACCAGAACATCTGGAGCATCGTGCAGACACAGGAGAACATGCAAACTATACGGTCACCCAAGGCTGTAATTGAACCTGAGTCCCTGACTCTATGGGCAGCAGTGCTAACTACTGTGCTACTATCCCATCCTCATGCACCTTTAAGCAAAAGAACTTGCAGTTTACAATAAGTATTTTCCAGGATCTTTCATTTTACATAAACAAATATGGAGTTATGCATTTTGATCATGAATAGGAGAACAAATAAATGTAATTTTATCAAACTTTCTCTGCACATGCTAAATCATTACTTACGGTAATAGTCAAAACATACAGAGAGGTTTCTGTACTTTGTTTGTACATTTTTAAGTTCCTGCGCAACCTCTGCTGGATAATAGTAGGAACACTGCAAAAGAAAAATAATAAAATCACTTACAACATTGTGAATTACAAGATCAAAACCTAATTTCCTGTTACTATTAAGTTTTCAAAATCTACAAAAGTAAACCTTAAAAAATAAAATGTCATTGTCTTCAGGACATGATATTAGAATAACACAGCTTCACAAGATAAGCTTCTTCTACCAGCTTCAAGCATCTTTTGTGAACTTTATGAATGGCTTCATTCATGTTCTAATGCATAACAGTCTGCAACATAAAACTGGCCAACACAACTGATGCTATTTTTGAAGGCTGATCACTTTGGAAATCTAATGCTCCCTGAGAACCATGGAGCCTATTTCTTCTTTGATTAGTTTGAGGCAATCATGTACTGAGGCTTTCAAGATATTTCCAGGAACATATACACGAGGAAGAAGTTTGCTGAGTTTCTTTGGAATCATAGAGTCATGAAGATTTACAGCATGGAAACAGGCCTTTTGGCCCAACTTGTCCATGCCACCCTCTTTCTTTTTTTTAAACCCCTTAAGCTAGTTCCAATTGCCCATATTTGTCCCATATCTCTCTACACCATCTTACCCAAGTAACTGTCTAAAACGCTTTTTAAAAGACAAAATTGTAGCCACCTCTACTATCTACCTCTGGCAGCTTGTTCCAGACACTCACTATCCTGTGTGAAAAAATTGCCCCTCTGGATCCTTTTGTATCTCTCCTTTCTCACATTAAACCTATGCCTTCTAGTTTTAAACTCCCCTACCTTTGGTAAAAGACAGACTGTCTAGCTGATCTATGCGCCTCATTACTTTATAGACCTCTATAAGATCACTCCTCAGCCTTCTATGTTTCAGAAAAAAATCTAAGTCTATCCAGCCTTTTCTTGTAACTCAAACGACCAAGTCTCAGTAGCACCCTAGAAAATCTTTTCTACATATTTTCTACTTTAATAATGTCTTTTCTTTTAGTCTTGGTGCCAAGGTGAATGCTTGTGACATTTGTAGCCAAGATATATCCTAATTCTAAAGCGCTGCAGCTGAGTAACAGTTTCAGAGCACTAGATCTCTTCGTTTGGCTCTAATACTGATAAGTAGCACCACCTCACTCCATATCCACGAGAGATGCCATCGCAGTAATCCCTCATTCCTACCTTTGTCGTAGCAAATGTGGCTAAAAATTTTGGGATTCTTAATACAGCACATGCTCCCAATGGTTATCTTCCTGCTACTGTCTGCCTGCTTTTGTCTCTCTCTCTCTTTCTCCAATTCAGGTGGCCTTTCCCACGGACTTGAATAAAGGACTTCTGAAGTGCATTCACTTTTGTAAAATAGAGAAGCAAGGCAGCCAAACAGGCATACAGCAAAGCCCAATGAACAAAAACTAATTTTGAACAGATAACTGTTTTAGGAATGTTAGCTAAAATATAAATAGCAGTGTCTAGTTGATACAATGCATCAAGTGGGTTAGCATGGTGGCTAATCTACTTTTCACCTCTTGCTTTCAACTTTGATCATTTGCTAGTGACATAATTACTGTGAAGAGAGAGCTGAGTGTATACACTTCTCCCATCAGAACATAAGCAAGACAAACGTAAAGCCTCCTTGTGAAGATAGACAAGGGACATGCAGGCCCATCACTCTGGTGCGCACGAATCAGATGCCCAGCAATGGATAAATAGCAACTTTGCCATGTGGGTGTTTTGAGAAAGAAAGTGAGTAAATCCTGGCAGAATGTTAGGACAGGAATCCAGTAATCTGGAATCTTATCAGGCAGTTTTCCAGCATCTCCAGGGGCAGCACTAATACAATACAGTACTAGTCTCATCCTTTACTTTGGATGACACCAATAATGACAAGGGAGGAGGAGATGGTCCTGATACTAGGGCAATGCAGAGTCTTCATAGTATTTGCCCATTCCAGTATACTGAAGAGGACACTCCAGCTTTGTGGTACATAGATTCCAGTGCATTGTAAACACAACCACATTGTAACTCCAGATTACAGTGTAGTGTAACCAGTCTGCACTGTAACACTGGACCCCAATGCAATGTTAAACACTCCGCGCTGTAACTCCGTGTCCCAGCGCGGTGTAAACACTCCGTGCTGTAAACACTCCGCGCTGTAACTTCGGATCCCAGCATGGTGTAAACACTCCGCACTATAACTCTGGATCTGAGCGCGGTGCAAACACTCCGCGCTGTAACTCCGTGTCTCAGCGCGGTGTAAACGCTCTGAGCTGTAACTCCGGATCCCAGTGCAGTATAAACACTCTGCACTGTAACTCCAGATCCCAGTGCAGTATAAACACTGCACTGTAACTCCAGATCCCAGTGCAGTGTAAACACGCTGCGCTGTAACTCCGGATCCCAGTGCAGCATAAACACTCTGACTCCAGATCCCAGTGCAGTATAAACACGCTGCGCTGTAACTCAGTGCTGAGACTTGGTTTCACTATCCAGATGCCACTCTGTTGCTGCTATGCCGGGGCTGTTCCGGCTCAGTCTCTACTCTCAGTGCAGTAAGAGACCCCCCCCGGTCTAACTCACTTCGATCAAGTTGCGGTGCAGTGAATTTTCCGGGACACTCAGCATCCCCCCGCTGCACTATTCACCCTTCAGCCGTCAGAGCGAAACCGGAAACTTCAGAACGTCATGACGTAGAGGAGCACGTGATCCGCACCTGACCAGCTGAGAATTGTTACAAGTGGCGGTGCACGTGACTCAGCTGGTATGGTGCAATCAGCTGGTATGGTGCAATCAGCTGGTATGGTGCAATCAGCTGGTATGCCACTCAGCTGGCATGGTGCCTTTTATAGCAACAACACAGTATCTAGCTACATCCTTACAAAAACATTATCGGAAGCTGTTCACCTGAGTTCAGAATAGGCTTAGGGAAGATTTAATTACCTTGTCAAATTCATCAAGCTTTTTGTTTTGCTTTTATCCTATAGGAGTAAGAGGGTATTTGGTGAGTATTTCAGCTGCTGTGAGACAGCAGTGGAGAAACAAAACATACAACTGTGAGGCCTTAAGAAACTGGTGAGTTAATTGGCTGGTAAGTGTACAGTGTGAAAAACTTGTCTGGAATAAGGGAAAGTTAGGGCTTAATATGTTAAAGTGATACAAGTAGTCCAAAATAAATAGTTATGTTTAAAATGTAAACAAAGTATACCTTAGGGTTTAAAACAGTGCAAAACTTGGTCGTTATTTAATAAGATATATAAATAAGTAAGTAAATTAATTAAGTGAGAAGGGAGGTAGTCAATGCAGGACTGAGAGTGTTGTACTGAAATGCGCACAGTATATGGGACAAGGTAAATGAACTTGTTGCACACGTTGAAATTGGCCGGTATGATGTTGTGGGCATCACAGACATGTGGCTGCAAGGGGATCAGGGCTAGGAACTAAATATCCAAGGATATGTATCCTTTTGGAAGGACAGGCAGGTGGGCAAAGGGAGTGGGGTTGCATTATTAGTAAGGAATGAAGTTATAGCAAGAAGCAATATAGGATCAGAAGGCATAGAATCTATGTGGGTAGAGTTAAGGACTTGCAAGTGTAGAAGGACTCTCATGAGAGTCTATGTACAGATCCCCTAGTAGTAGTCAGGATGTGGGGCAGAAAATAAATCAGGAGATACAAAAGGCATATAAAAAAGGCAATATTACAATAATCATGAGGGACTTCGACATGAAGGTGGACTGGGAAAATCAGATAGTTTGTGGATCCCAAGAAAAATAATTTGTGGAATGTCTAAGAGATAGGTTTTTTTTGGAGCAGCTTTTGATAGACCTTACTAGGGAACAGACAGTTCTGGATTTGGTGCTGTGTAATGAGGCAGACTTGTTTAGGGAGCTTTAGGTGAAGGAACCCTTAAGGGAGCAGTGATCACAATATGATAGAATTTACCCTGCAGTTTAAGAGAGAGAACCTGGAATCAGCTTTAATGGTATTACAATTAAATAAAGATTACTACAAAGACATGAGGGAGGAGCTGGCCAGAGTTGATTGGAAAGGGAGCCGAGCAGGGAAGACAGCGGAACAGCAATGGCAGGAATTTTTGGGGATTATTCAGGAGGCACAACAGAAATTCATCCCAAATTGAAGGAAACATGCTAAGGGGAGGACAAGGCATCTGTGACTGATGAAGGAAGTCGAGGACAGCATAAAAACAAATGAAAAAGCATACAAAGTGGCAGGAATAGTGGGAAGCCAGAGAATTGGAAAGCCTTTAAAAGTGAGCAGAGGACAACTGAAAAAGCAATAAGGGGGAGAAGATGAAATATGAGTGATAGTAATATAAAAGTAATAGTTAGTAATATAAAAGAAGATAGGAAGAATTTTTTTCAATACATAAGAGGTAAGTATTAGAGAGAGTAATTAGGGATAGAATTTATAGTTATTTAGAGAGTAATGAATTGATTGGAGATAGTCAGCATGGTTTTGTGAAGGGTAGGTCGTGCCTTACTAACCTCATTGAGTTTTTTGAAAAAGTGACTAAGGAGGTGGATGGGGGTAAGGCGGTTGATGTGGTATATATGGACTTTAGTAAGGCGTTTGATAAGGTGGCCCATGGAAGACTTCTGCAGAAAATGCAGATGTATGGGATAGAGGGTGATTTAGCTAATTGGGTTAGGAATTGGCTAGCAGATAGAAGACAGAGGGTGGTGGTTGATGGGAGATATTCATCTTGGAGTTCGGTGACAAGTGGTGTACCTCAGGGGTCTGTTTTGGGGCCCCTGCTGTTTGTAATTTTTATAAATGATCTGGATGAGGGTATTGAAGGATGGATTAGTAAATTTGCAGATGACACTAAAGTCGGTGGAGTGGTAGATAGTGAAGAGGGGTGTTATAGTTTGCAGAGGGACTTGGACAAGTTGCAGAGCTGGGCCGAGAGGTGGCAAATGGAGTTTAATGTGGAAAAGTGTGAGGTAATGCACTATGGCAGAAATAATAAATGTGTAGAGTATAGGGCTAATGGTAGGATTCTTAGTAGTCTTGATGAACAGAGGGATCTTGGTGTGTATGTGCATAGATCCCTGAAAGTAGGCAGTCAAGTCGAGAAGGTTGTTAAGAAGGCATATGGAGTCTTAGCTTTTATTGGTAGGGGGATTGAATTTCGGAGCCGCAACGTCATGTTGCAACTGTACAAAACTCTAGTGCGGCCGCACTTGGAGTATTGTGTGCAGTTCTGGTCCCCACATTATAAGAAAGATGTGGAGGCATTGGAGAGGGTACAGAGGAGGTTTACCAGGATGTTGCCTGGTATGGAGGGCAGGTCTTATGAAGAGAGGCTGAGGGATTTGAGGTTGTTTTCGTTAGAAAGGAGGCGGCTAAGAGGGGACCTTATCGAAACATATAAGATGATTAGAGGTTTAGATAGGGTGGACAGTGATAGCCTTTTTCCTAGGATGGAGAAAGCTAGCACGAGGGGACACAGCTTTAAATTAAGGGGTGATAGTTATAGGACGGATATCAGAGGTAGGTTCTTTACCCAAAGGGTGGTTCGGGAGTGGAATGCCCTGCCTGCAGCAGTTGTAGATGCGCCAAGTTTGGTGGCGTTTAAGAGGTTAGTTGATAAGTATATGGAAGAGAAGGGAATGGTTTAGTTTGGAGGGGCATTGCTTTTTATATTGGTCGGCGCAACATCGAAGGCCGAAGGGCCTGTTCTGTGCTGTAATGTTCTATGTTCTATGTAAGAGAGAGGCAAAAATAGACATTGGACCACTGGAAAATGAGGCTGGAGAAGTAATAATAGGAGACAAAGAAATGGCAGAGGAACTGAATAGTTACTTTCCCTCAGTTTTTACAGTGGAAGACATCAGTGGGATGCCAGAACCCCAAGAGAATTAGGGCATACAGGTGAATGTTGTGGCTATCACTAAGCAGAAGGTTCTGGGAAAATAAAACGACTGAAGGTAGATAAATCACCTGGACTGGATGGACGATACCTCAGGGCTCTAAAAGAGATAGCTGAGGAATTGTGGAGGCATTGGTGGTGATCTTTCAGGAATCACTGGAGGATCTCAGAGGACTGGAAAGTAGCAAATGTAACACTACTGTTTAAGAAGGGAGGGAGGCAGCAGACAAGGAATTATCTGCTGGTTAGCCTGACTTCGGTCATTGGCAAGATTTTAGATCCATTATTAAAGATGAGATCCTGGAATATTTGGAATCCAATTATTTTGATTTTATCTCTTTTATGTTCCCAAAACCACTGTGGCCTAAGCACACCCAGCAGAAACAATTGAGAATTCAGGAAAAAACAATAGAGAGTAAATAGAGCGTCAGGCTTCACATCAATGAGAATGCTGCCACTCACTCTGCCAACCACATTGTCCCTTGTCTACAGTCAAAATCAGGCTTTTAATTTGAGATTTAAATCCTAGCATCAGGTTAGTATCTCACCTCCACTTGCGCTAGCACTCTGAAAGATCAGTGGACATGTAGCCCAGATCTCTCTGCCTGAAACTACTCCTAAGGGTGCTACCATTTACTTTATAATTTCTACATGCATTGGACTTCCAAATGCATTATCTCACACTTGGAAAGCCACAGGGCATAATTTTCTGGCCATGTTTAGTCTGGCTGAAAGTCAATAGGCCTTTGGCTGGGCCGCCATGACAGGGCTCAAAAGTCACGGCCATAGTCTTTGTTAAAAAATGCAATATCCAAATATGAACACTGCATTTTAAATCCTATTGTATTATAAACTACAGATACTTTAAATAATTTGTTTAATTTTATAGTCTATGCCCCGATATGTTATATGTTTCTTAGAACTTTAATAATAATTTTCAAGATTGTCATGTTTTGGTATATTTAATCTTGTATGGTTTTACAACAACTTTTATAAAACTTTTATTTAAGAAAGTATATTTCTGACATTGTTTTAAGTTTTGGAAAGTGTTAGTTTGGTTTTGTTTTAACTTTCTTTATGGCCACTTGGTGTCAGTAAAGAGCCATTGCAATATGCTACTCATTGAAATTCTCTCTCATGGACAGCCATTTTCTTTTGTAGTTTTTGGACAGAAATCTTTAAAACATGGATATTGTTCTTTTCCCTGCCATTTTAAAACATTTTTTCACTGTAATTTCAGATTTTGCTCTCTGATAAAAGATTTTGGACAGACAACCTATAGTTAGATTACTGCCTGCCCTTTTGGGAGGCGGTGGCGCAGTGATATTATTGTTGTCCTACTAGTCCAGAGACCCAAAGTAATTGGTTGGGTACCCAGATTCAAAAACTCAATAAAACATCTGGAATTACAAGTCTAGTGATGACCATGACACCATTGCTTAAAAAATAAACCTATCTGGTTCATAAATGTCCTTCAAGGTAAGAAATTTGCCTTCCTTACCTAGTAGACACATGACTCAAGACCCACAATAATGTGTTGACTTTTAAAATACCACTTGGTTCAAGGGCAATAATTGCTGGCCCAGCCAGTGACGTCCATGTTGGACTTGAATCTCCTGCTCCTATCTTCTATGAAAGAATAAAAGAAAATATTGCCACAACTTCACACATTTTAACTAAAATGCAATTTCTGCTGTAGAGAATTAAAAACTGAGAGTCTGGAGGGAGTTTAGGGGAGGTGATCAAATGAATGTTTAATAGGTAGGTGTAAGGAGACTTTTAAAAAATAAGATAAATATGAAAAGTCAGAAGGTTTTAAGAAGGAAATTCCAGAATCCTGGTTCTAGTGACTGAAGACTGTGGTGAGAGGAAAGGAACTTACAGAAGATCAGAGTGGAAAGTCCAAGTTGGAAAACAGGAGTTAGAAGATGTGCAGAGGTGGGAGAAGATGTTTTTCAACAATACTTAATGATTTTTGAAATCAGAAGGACAAAAACTCAGTAATGGATAAAGTCATAACTGAACAGGATTTAATGTAGAATTAACTGAAAATGATAGTCGGATGGGTAGGATGATCTTACTAGCCAGTAAGGAAATCTTATAGAATTTGGGCTCCGCAGGTTGTGGGGGTGGCAGATTTTCGGGGAAGGGGGTGTTACTCCAAAAGATGTGCTTTGGAATCCCTCTTGGAAGTTCCCAAGTAAGCATTCGCGAGGCAATTATCCAGAGATACTAATTTCCTCTGGGAACTGGCCTGCACTGTGAATGATCTGAAAAGTAATATAAATTGTTAACTTCAGGTGGTTCTGCCAGGGTTACTCTCATAATTACTCCAAAAAGTTAGAAGAATTAAAACATTTTCTAACTTTGTGATAACTATTGTAAGCACTCAGACCTAATCCTACTCAGAACTCCTTCCATACACCTAACTCCCTCATCTAACCCTCAACAGCCTGGACTCCCCCACTCCCAATAACCAACTGACTTCCCTAATATCTGATCCTCTCTGATGTCCACCCTCCTCAACCTCAGTGTCTGACCCTCTCCTAATGTCTGAACCCATCCTGCCATCCCCACAATTTCCAACCCTCCAACTCCCACAATTTCTGATCTTCCCACCATGTCTGTTCCTCACACCACTGTCAAAATACTATGCACGGATATCTCTTCAACCTCCTTCCAACATTCATGCCCCTCCAAGACGCCACACCCCGATCCCTGAAACCCCCCAACCCCCTCTCCTGATATCCAAACCCCCTTCCCCCACAAATTCTATCAATGTTCCATTCCTCAGGCCTATCAGTTCCAACTGGGCATTTAAACTTACTGCTTTATGGCAGTTACTGCAGTAAAAAGAGGATGTGTCCCCCTTCGCTCCAACTCTATTAGACTGCCAATCTGGGCCTTGGTGATCCCTGCATTGTCTGATCTCGCTCGGTCTGATGAATGAGACACAAGCAAGTTGGTGCAAGTGGGCAGATGGCAATCCAACACTGATTGCCAATCCAAGGAAGTCACAGCCCAAAGTCTGTGTGGAAAAGAAAGATATTGTGGGGATCAGATGAGGTGAAGTGGCAGTGACACGGAGGTGAAAGCAGGCGGCTTTGCAGATGGAATAGATGTGAGATTCAAAACTCAACTCAGTTAAGCTCAGAGATTTGCACAATGTTAGTTTTGGTTGTGTAACAACCCCTGAAGCGAGATGGAGTGTGGGCTAAAGTGTGAAATTTCTGCTTGTACCTCGTCATGGATGATTTTAGCATGGTGAGAATGCATGTCATCAGCATACAAATAGAAGCTGAACTCATGTTTGTAGCTCATGTCCCTGACAGATAGCATATAAAGGAGACTGTCAAGCTGGCACCTTACAGCATGAAGGTGATCGTGGAGGTATGTACAGGGTGCCAATAATCGAATGCAGCCATGAATGGACAAGATGGGATTGGTTGGAGAGCAGGGTTAGTGGGTGTGAATTATTTGTCAGTGTCTGGATGTCGTTCATGGCGTTGGTTATTTTGCAGGAGCTGAGGTCTTGGTTTCTCACAAAGCGGGGAGCAATTTAGATATGGCAAGAGCCTTATTAAAGGTAAGATGAGGAAAGTATCTGGGATTTTCCAGCTTCTGTAAACAGTCAATGCTAGGAGTCAGGTACCCGACGCAGGATGGGATGCTAGCACTCCCAGTGGACTTGTAGGCTCTCCTTACCTGTCTAAAGTGAGGTTGCAGCCAAAAGCTTCACTGCTGAGGAATTCCAAATACCTCCAACCCTCCATCCCCTACAGTATGAGTATGAAATGTTGTTTCTCCTCACAGATTATGAGGAAATGTGAAGAATATTTCTTAATACATTCCCCAAAACAGAACTTAGAACTTTGACTATGCTGTAATTTCATGTTGAGTTTCTTTAATGTTTCAGCTGAAATAGGACCTAATTTGCTTTATTGGAACCGATGTCTGTTGTAATGCAGTAATGATGTGGAGATGTCGGCGTTGGACTGGGGTAAAAACAGAAAGAAGTCTCACAATACCAGCTTATAAGCTGGTGTTATAAGACTTCATAATGCTGTAATAGTCTGTCAGATATTGTACATGACAGTGCCAAAGTGTCTTTCCAAAACTGAAATTATTGTTTGATCATCTTCATTGAATTCTTTGACAAGGTAACAGAGAATGTCAACAAGTGTAATGCAATATCTAGATTTTCAAAAGGCCTTTGATATGATACCACATAGTTGAATAATTAGTTTGCAGAGTCAGATAGCAGAATAGCTCGCTGGCTGTTTAACAAGAAGCAGAGAAAAGGGGTAAAGAGTAGCCAGTCAGAGTGGCAGAAGGCACAAAATGGGATCCCACAAGGATCAGTGCTAGAACAACAGTTGTTCACAATATAAATAATGACTTAGAAGTTGCAATCAGAAAATAGAACTTCAAATTTTTCAATTTGGGATGGATAGTCAGCACTGAGGAGGACAGCAACAAACCAATGAAAAGCATCAATAAACTTGAGAAATGGACTTGTAATTGGCAAGTGGATTTCAACTAGGGTAAGTGAAAATAAGATTCACAATGCCTTAGAGGAGAAAAGTAATTTGGAATCATAGAATCCCTTCAGTGCAGAGAGTCCACTTGGTCCCTTGAGGCCTTATCCTCGTAACTCCACATATTTACTTCACTAATCCTCCAACATTAAGCAGCAGTTTAACAGGCCAATCCACCTAACCCGTGCATCTTTGGATTGTGGGAGGAAACCAGTGGAAACCCACACAGACATAGGGAGAACATGACAACTGCACACAGTCAGTGACCTGAAGCTGAATTGAATTCGGATCATTGGCAACGTGAGGCAACAATGCTAACCATTGTGCTATAGTGGCACATAGATGCAGTGTACAAATCTTATTACCTTATTAATAATTAAGGATAATAAGGTAATTTAAAAAATTAAGGTAATTAAAAAGCACTAGGATTTATTGCTTGGAGGATAGAATTGAAAATAGAAAAGTTATGTAAAACTAATATAATATCTTGGTTATATGATACTTCAGATACTTTTTAAGTCCTAGATGTGATACTGTGAAAAAATGAAGTTGATGTACCAGTGTTGGCATTTTGTGCAAGTTTCAGTCTGGGTACTAACAATAGTTACACAGAAGTTAGAAGAGCTTTTAATTCTTCTACTTGGTAAATTGTGATTAAAATTATACCAGACTGAAAACGTTATGTCTGCCAGGAAGGGATGAACAAGCTAAATCTCTTTTCTTTTGAAAAATGAAGGTGAAACAGTGGCCTAATAGAGAACTTTAAAATGATGAAAGGTTTTGATTGAGGCATTGAGGGAGTACCCAAATGTTACTTGTCACTTACATCCCAAGCCAGAATGTTGTCTAAGCTTTGCTTCATTAGTTGAGGAGTTGTGAATGGCTGGACCAAGGCTGAAATCAGGTTCGCAGCCGAGTGGATCTGACAGCATCTGTGGAGAGAGAATAGAGCCAACATTTCGTGTCTGGATGAGTCTTCATCAGAGCTCTGATGAAGAGGTAACCACATTTGAAACATTAGCTTTATTCGCTCTCACAGATGCTGTCAGACCTGCTGAGTTTCTCAAGCATTTTCTGTTTTGTTTCAGATTCCAGCATCTGACATATTTTGCCTTCATAGAAGCTAAGTATAGCTGGTGGTACCAAAGATGAACATTGTTAGGCAGTAAGTGCCACTTGACAACTCTGTTAACCACACATCAGCTACAATTTGGGAAGGATTCTCAATAATGTAAATAAATTAGAGTTTAATGGGGTTGAAATGGCGTTAGGCCTATTTGGGGGCCTGGTAAAAGAATGCATTGCAAAGGAGGAGGCACTATTACCTAGGACTTGAAGTGGAGATGGACTGAGGTAAACACAGTAAGAAGTCTAGGACTTGAAGCAAGCCTGCAATTGATGATTGGGCCATGTGAATATTGGGGAACTGCCTGTGGAAATGAACTTGGGGCTGTTTGCTTTCCTGGCATTGAAGCTGGTGCCAATTGCAGCAGAGCTGAGATCATGGTTGCTGCTATTTTGGTTTCTAGTTAGTCCTCTTCATGCTAGCACTTGAAGCTGTTAATCTGGAAACTGTTGCACCAATAAGCAGATGATTAACTTATATTGGTGGTGTCTGATAGGTGAGTAAAAATAGAATCATCAGCAGATGGTGGATGGAAAACAGTTTATGGAGAGATGCCCACAGAATACAGAATATTGAGAATCAAATTACAGAGTGTCTGGAACTTTAGATCTAAAGATGGAAACTTACCATACAGAAACAAATTGGAAATTGCTGTTCCTGGAGTTCATGTTTTGATTAAAATATACAGTACCGTATGAATGCAAATCCTGCGCTCAACCAATGTTAAATTGACATGATAATATGGTGGAGAAATGTTGTACAGTCCCCACTATTAACACTCTCTGTTTGTCACAAACAGCTCCTATGTCAAGTAAATGCTGCGAGCCTTTACCCATGCTTTACTGTAGGAGTCATTTTACAAAGGCGATGTTTAATAACATGTTAAACATGCTGGCTATTTGAGCCTGTACCTGTTTAAAGGGGTGTGCAGACAGTCTTGCTTAATTCACTATCTGTTCAAAAAGAACATCAGAGGAGCAGACGATGCACTTGATTGACCACAATTTCATTCTGTCTTCCTGCCAACAGCATGATACACTCTTTGAGTGGAGAATCGAGCTCAGATTCCTGTGACGGACACATTACAATTTGTCACTGAATCATCAAGACACAATTAGATCAAACCCAGGTATTCTTTCGAGAGTAGCGGGGGGGTTCCACTTGAATGCAGAAGTTTCCTGCTCACGTAAGATGCCCACTTCATGCCCCTCCATGTTTGATCCCACCCGAGTTAAAAATGACTCTGCCCCACCACCACCCCGCCTCTTCAGTTATAGATATGGGAGTTGAGATGTACCAAGGAAATTCATCCCTGAGATAGCAAATGTGATGAATCTGTGTTTTGCACCTGTGTGAGGGTTTGTGCACGCATGTGTGTGTGTTCGTGCACATGTGTGCTTTGGCTAATGTGATTATAACTTCAACTCCACATTCTCACCTACTCTCTACAACATTTCACCCCCTGCTTGTCAAGAGTCTATCTCAGCTATAAAAATATTCAATGGCTGCTTCCACTGTCTTTTGAAGAAGAGACAACAGACTGGATGCAACATGCGAGACACCCTTGGTGTTGCTGTTAGTGGTGCAGGTCAGTGGCACAAGTCAGGAGTGTGATGGACTACTCCTCACTTGTCTGGATGGATGGAGCTCCAATAACACTCAAGAAACTTGACACCATCCAGGACAAAGCAGCCCGCTTGATTGGCACCTCCTCCACAAACATCCACTTCCTCTACCACCAATTCTCAGTAGCAGTAGTGTGTACAATCTACAAAATGCACTTCAGCAAAGATCATTAGATAGGTCCTTCCAAATCCACAACCACTTCCACTCATCATCCTGACTTGGAAATATGTTGCTGTTCCTTTGCAGTCATTGGGTCAAAATCCTGGGATTCTCTCCCTAATGGTATTGTGGGTCAACCCACAATGAGAACATAGACTGCAGCGATTCAAGGAGGCAACTCACCACCATCTTCTAAAGAGAAACTAAGGATGGGCAACAAATGCTGGCCAACAAATGGCACCCATGCCCCACAAATAAATAAAAAAAAACTGGTCCACTCCTCACTCCTGTGCTGTGGGAATTACCTAAGCCGTATTCCACTTCATCTGGGGGTCAAAAATGGATTGCATTTGAAGGAAGATAATGTACAGATCTCTAGATAAAGAAGGGAGGAACGTGCCTAACATAGCACTAATTCTCAGACAAAGGATCATCCAGTCTCAAAACGTTAGCTCTGCCCTCCCCAAGGATGCTGCAGACCTGCTGAGATTTTCAGCATTTTCTGTTTTTGTTTCAGATTCCAGCACCCACAGTAATTTGCTTTTATTGCCCAATTCTGATTGCGAACTTTGTGTTAGTACCTCAAGCTTTGCATAGATTCTCAGTACCCAAACACCAAGTATCACTGTGTGCTGATATTCCTAATGTTTTGAGGAATGGTTCTGGCCAAGCTCCTGTGGAAAGCTCAAATGCCTTTCCACCTGTCTCTCATGGAAAAATTTATGTTGAGGAACACCTTTGAGCACAAATCCATCAGATAGTGATCAGCACATAATTTGTCCTAGAGATCCTATGGGAAAAGGAGATGGTGGATCATAGGGTCATACAGTACAGAAGAGATTCTTCAGCCCATTGCATCTGCATTGACAAAACTGCACTATATCTTCATTAATCTCACTTTCCAGCACTTGGCCTATAGCCTCGAATGAACATATTGTCTCTGGACTAATAATTTTGTAATCCAGATAATGCTCTGGGAATCTGAGTTCAAATCCCACCATGGCATATAGTGAAATTTGAATTCAATGAAAATCTGGAGTTAAAAGTCTACTGATCACCATGAAACTATTGTCAGTGGTCGTAAAAACTCATCTAGTTTGCCCTTTAAGGAAGGAAATTTGCTGCCTTTATCTGGTCTGGTCTACATGTGACTTCAAACCCACAGCAATGTGGTTGACTATTAACTACTCTCAGGGCTGGCAATAAATGCTAGCTAGCCAGCAATGCTCTTGTCCCATGAATGAATAAAAATAAATTTCAAGTGCTCATCCGCATACTTTTTAAAGTGGTTTCCGTCCACTAGTACCCTTCCAGACAGTGCATTCCAGACTCTTACTACCCTCTGCGTAAAATAATTTTTTCTCCGATCTCCTCTAAACCTCTTGCCTCTCACTTTAAAATGATGCCTCCTTGTTATTGATCCTTCAATTAATGAGAACAACTGCTTCCTATTCACTCCGACCATGTCCCTCATAATCCTGTCAAATTTTTCCCTGATCAGATTTCAAAGTCATTTGACAGAATGCCTTATCACCAGAAATTTAACACCACAAGAACATAAGAACTAGGAGCAGGAGTAGGCCATCTGGCCCGTCGAGCTCGCTCCGCCATTCAATAAGATCATGGGTGATCTTTTTGTGGACTCAACTCCACTAATCCACCCCTGCTTACCATAACCCTTAATTCCTTCACTGTTCAAAAATTTATTTGTCCTTGCCTTAAAACCAAGCTTGGCTAGCAGTGAGAAAGGCTTTTCTTACACGTCCCGAGTCTCTTCTTGTCTGCACATTGCCCTCAACATGGCTGCCATGGGGAAGAGACCGTTCTCCAACTCCTTGTGGAATGTGCCTTTGCAAAAAAGAGAAATTAAATTGTTTTTGTCAAGATTCATCCAGAGTAGCTGTATGACACAAGACTCTGCTCTACAGGTTGTTCCCAGAGATGCACTCTGAGTCAAACATCAGCTGTTGCTGGAGTATCATCAACTTGGTGAAAGAAACTCTTTCGTCTGCCTGAATCTTGTTAATCTTCCAGTGCAAAGAATTATCCTCCAACGAGTGTTGCAGGCTGGCACATTCCAACATCCAGGACTACGAGGGACACATTCAAGCTTGAGGCAAGGCCACTGTATAAGGCCTTTCAGCCAATGTACATCCCAGGGCTTGTTACTAGGTAAAACCCCTCAGACTGTATGCTTAATCCGACCAATGTAAGGAAGCACTGATATGTTTATGGTTTATTTATGTTTATGATTTAAACTTTCTGTAATGCAAATATTGAAATGTTCCCATTACTGAATTGAAGCACCTCAAAGTGCACCTTGATCTCTGGAGAAAACGTGAATATCATTGCACTTTCCTATTATGAAACTTGAAATGTTTTGCAATGTTTCTTTCAACTATTTTATGGATGAAGTATACTTTTCCAAAAACGAAATAGTCCAGAGTCACATGTAGGCCAGACCAGGTAAGGTAACAAATTTCCTTCCCTAAAGAACATTAGTGAACCAGATGGATTTATATGACAATTGACAATGGTGACATAGTCATCAGTAGACTTGTAATTTCAGATTTTCATTGAATTCCAATTTCACCACCAGCTGCTGTGGGACTTGAAGTCGAATTCCCAGAGCATTACTCTGGGTTTCTGGATTACTAGTCTAGCAACAATATGTTCAACCCAAAGTAGATTGTGAATCAATAGGGTTATTTTCAGATGACTTATGTTGGCACAGTGGTTAGCACTGCTGCCTCACAGTGGCAGGATGTGAGTTTGATTACTGGCTTGGGTCACTGGCCAGGAATCAAACTTGTATCCCTGCCACTATGAGGCAGCAGTGTGTGAAGTTTGCATGTTCTCCCTGTATCTGCATGGGTTTACTCTAGGTGGTCCTGTTTCTTTCCACAATCCAAAAAACATGCTGTTTAGATGCATTGGCCATGCTAAATTGTCCCTCAGTGTACGCAAACAGGCGCTTGAGTGTTGCAACTGTGGGCTTTTCATAGAACCTCATTGTAGCGTGAATATAAGCCTACTTGTGACTAATAGATAAACTTTATTTCCAATTATTTTCAGTAAGCAAAGTAAGTTCCCCGAACTGTACTGTTTTAAAAAAAAATGTATTTGAAGAGCACAGGGTGATGGAATTTATGACCTTTATCCTAATTTTGAAATCACCCTGCTGAATCGGTTGGTATTCACCACACAGCAGCCAACAAGTTATTGTTTTGAAATGATCTCAGTCACATGGACTCCCACAGCATTGTACTTTAATCTGTTTTTAACTACAAGGGAGGAATCTGAGGATATTAGAATTGGTTTTAAAGAACTGATGAAGGCTGCACAATACTCAATGTGGATAACTGTGCAAACAGTACCTTACTGGTAATTAAAGCCTGGTGAAATCAAAGGGATAGCTTGCTGTAGATGGAGATTAAATATCTGAAATCTCACATAATAAAGATTCAGAGATAATCCACATTTGTAGTTTGGGAAGAGGTGAGCTGTTTAAGCCTTTGGTTGGGGACCACTGCTGTAAAAGGTGACTGTATACTTCAAATCCTATTTTTATTAATTGAGGTTAGAAGATTTCTGGAATTTTACTGGTACTTTGGAGCTTGCATTTCTATGAAAACTGTAAATTAATATTAGTCTTAATGTCTGACACAGTAACTAAATTCAAATGCATTTAATAATGTTCCCATTTTAAAGTTCATTTAATTTAAAACAAAGAAATTGGCATCTTTCAAATCCATCAGATGTGTACTACATTTCGACTTGATGCACAATTCCTCACAATGTGACTTCATTATCATATGATAAGGGAGAAGTGGCAATTCACAAGAAAGAAAAAGAGGAAGCATGAATCATGGTAAGGCACTGTTCTACATTTTCAACCTGCCAAATACACAACAGTCTTGGGGGCATACCAGATGTCCACTGTTACAGTATTGCATGTAACACAGGACTCTTAATTTTCCAATCAATCCGGGACAAAAATGAGTGTGATGGAAATGCTATTGGTACCAGGAAGCTTGTAGGGTTTTGCCAATTAACCAATTATAGAATTCCTACAGTGCAGAAGGAGGCCATTTGGCCCATCAAGTCTTCAACAGGGCATCCCACCCAGGCTCTAGTCCTGTAACCCCATGTATTTATTTCACTAATTCCTCTTAACCCACACTAAGAGGCAATTTTGCCATGGCCAATCCAACTAAATTGCACATCTTTGGATTTTGGATTGTGGGAGGAAACTGGAGCACTCAAAGGGAACCCACACAGACAGGAGGAAAATCTGCAAACTCCACAAGACTGTCAACCAAAGCTGAAATTGAATCTGAATGTAATTTCAGATTTTCATTGAATTCCAATTTCACCACCTGCTGCTGTGGGACTTGAAGTCGAATTCCCAGAGCCTTACTCTGGGTTTCTGGATTACTAGTCTAGCAACAATATGTTCAACCCAAAGTAGATTGTGAATCAATAGGGTTATTTTCAGATGACTTATGTTGGCACAGTGGTTAGCACTGCTGCCTCACAGTGGCAGGATGTGAGGCAGCAGTGCTAATTGCTATGCCACTGTGCCGCCAGTTGCAGAACTAGCAGAGCTGAAACTGTTCTATATAAGCATCTAGTCACAGGGGATGTCAGATCACTTCATTTCCAGTAGCATGCTAGCACAATGGTTAGGACTGCTGCTTCACAGAGCCAGGGACCTGAGTTTGATTCCTGGCTTGGGTCACTGTCTGTGTGTAGTTTGCACATTCTCCCCATATCTGCATGGGTTTCCTCTGGGTGCTTAGGTTTCCTCCCACATTCTGAAAGATGTGCTGGTTAGGTGCATTGACCCAACAGGCATTGAAGTGTGGCAACTAGGGAAATTTCATAGTAACTTCAATGCAGCATTAATGCAAGCATTACTTGTGACTAATAAAAAACTTTACATTTTAAAAAAAACTGAAACACCTGGATTTGAGGGAAAGCATTGGAGATAGGAAGAAGAAAACTTCTGATGTAATAAATAAGATGATTCCCTAACGGAGACCTTTTTGTAGCAGTTGGTACCAGCAAACAAAGAACAAAGAACAAAACAGCATGGGAAACAGGCCCTTCGGCCCAACGAGCCCGTGCTGCCACCTCGATGTTCCCATTTCTACTCATGATCCCTATCTATGTTTATAGAAATCTGCATTGGAACCAAATTTGCGAGACAATTGAGGGAGAATTTGTTTTGCCAATCAGCCTAAGAGCACGTCTTTGGGATGTGGGAGGAAACCAGAGCACCCAGAGAAAACCCACGCAAGCACGGGGAGAATGCACAAACTCCCACAGACATAGGCCCAAATCCATGTATCTGCACAGCACAGTAATAGTCACTGAGCTGTTGTGTTGCCCGTCAACTGGTCCTGTTCAAGCGTACACTCGTGACGTGAAGCACTAGGATACTCTCGAAAAATTCAAGAACAGCCCTCTCATGGCCCATTGCATGTGTGCCCCTTGCTAGATAACAAAGTGGACTGAAGTTCCTGTAGGATAAAACAGAACTACATCAATATCTTCACAATTTACACAATTCCCAGAGAACTCCCAAGGCTCATGATCCCGATTTTAAATCAGTCTTCTATATCCCTCCATCCCCATTCTGTTCATGTGCCTGTCTAAGTATTTCTTAAATAACTCCAGCGTGCCTGCCTCCACCACCTTATGTGGCAGTGCGTTTCATACCCCCACAACCCTCTGTGTGAAAAAACTCCCTCTGGCATCCACATTATACCTTACCCCTCTCACTCTAAGTCCGTGACCCCTCGTGATATTTGATTCCAACCTAGGAAAAAGCTTACCACTGTTCACTCTATCTATACCCCTCATAATCTTGTACATCTAATCTATTAGATCTCTCTGTCTACGTCTTTCTAAAGAAAACAGGCCCAATTTGCTTAACCTCTCCTCGTAACTCAGACCTTTCATACCAGGCAGCATCCTGGTAAACCTCCTCTGCACTCTCTCCAGAGTCTCCACGTCCTTCTGGTAGTAGGGCGACCAGAACTGGACGCAGTATTCCAAATGAGGTCTATCCAACATTCTATACAAATGCAACATTAACGGCCAAACTTGTACTCTATACCCCTTCCTTTAAAGGCTAGCATACCATATGCTTTCTTCACAACCTTCTCCACCTGCTCTGCCACCTTCAGAGACTTGTGCACCTGCACCCCCAGGTCCCTCTGCATTTCTATATTCTTAATAGTTCTACCGTTTATCATATACCTCCCCGCTACATTCTTTCTTCCGAAATGCATCACCTCATATTTATCAGATTTGAATTCCATCTGCCATCTATCTGCCCAAGCTACCAGCCTATCTATGTCCTGCTGTATTGCCTGACAATGATCCTCACTATCCGCAAGTCCAGCCATCTTTGTATCATCTGCAAACTTGCTGATCACTCCACTTACTCTCTCTTCCAAGTCATTTATATATATTACAAATAGAAGAGGTCCCAGTACCGAGCCCTGCGGCACACCACTAGTGACCGATCTCCAGCTTGAAAAACACCCTTCCATTATTAGTCTCTGTCTCCTATTACCAAGCCAGTTATTTATCCATCTAGCAACCTGTCCTTGTATTCCATTAGCCTTGACGTTTTCAACTAACCTCCCATGAGGGACTTTGTTAAACGCCTTACTAAAATGCATGTAGACGACATCAACAGCTTGCCCTTCATCAATCGTTTTTGTCACCTCCTCAAAAAATTCTACCAGATTCGTAAGGCACAACTTCCCTTTAACAAAGCCATGCTGCGTATCCCTAATCAGATCGCAACACTTCAAGTGCCTTTACATCCTCTCTCTAAGAATCCCCTCCAACAGCTTCTCTACCACTGACGTCAAACTCACCAGCCTATAATTTCCAGGGTTATCCCTACTACCCTTTTTAAACAACGGTACAACATTAGCTATTCTCTAGTCCTCTGGGATGTCACCTGTGTCAAAAGTAGAGACAAAAATTTGCATCAGAGGCCCAGCAATTTCTCCTTGCACCTCCCTAAGCAGCCTGGGATAAATGCCATCAGGCCCCGGAGATTTATCAGTTTTAATGCTACCTAGAAGCTCTAACACTTCCTCCCTCGGTATGGATATTTCCTTCAACTGGTCCAGAGGTCCCTCAGAGACAAAGCTCTTCTCCTTTGTGAATACTGACGCAAAGCATTCATTCAGGATCTCCCCCATTCCCTTGGGCTCCAAGCACAGTTCCCCTCTTCTGTCCCTAAGAGGTCTGATTTTTTTCCTCTAACCACCCTTTTATTCCTAACATAGGAGTAAAAAGCCTTTGGATTTTCCTTAATCCTATCTGCCAAAACCATTTCATGCTCTCTTTTTGCCCTTCTGACTCCCTGTTTGAGCTCCCTCCTACTCTCTCTATATTCCTCCAACGCTCTCTCCGTTCCCAGTTGCTTTGACCTAACATATGCCTTTCTTTTCTTCCTAACCAAGTCCTCAATATCCCTAGTAACCCTAATCCCACCTTTCCCATCCTTCCTCTTAGCCGGCACATATCCTTCCTGCAACCTTTTCTTTATTCCCTTGGAAGAATCCCACATGCTGAGCATGGACTTACCCTTGAACAACCGTTCCCAATCAGTTTCCATAAGTTCCTGCCTAATCCAACTGTAGTTAGCCTTCCCCCAATTCAGCACCCTCCCCCTATGGCAACAAGCATCCTTTTCTATTTGTATCCTAAAGTAGACAGAATTGTGGTCACTGTCAGTCACATGTTCCCCTACTACAACATCAACCACCTGCCCTGGCTCATTACTCAGAACTAAATCCAATATAGCCCCCTCTCTAGTCGGACTACCTACATACTGCTCCAATAATCCTTCCAGTACACGTTTTACAAATTCCTCCCGTCCGAACCTCCAGCTCTAGGTACCTTCCAATCCACCACGGGGAGATTAAAATCTCCCACTATAACAACTCCGTTCTTTCTGCACCTATCCAAAATGTCTTTACATATGCCTTCTTCCACTGCCCGAGGGCTGTTGGGTGCCTATAAAGCACCCCTAACATACTAATTGCCCCCTTCCTATTCCTCAATTCCACCCACAGCGACTCAACTCCTAACTCCTCCATATTGTCCTCCCTCTGCACTGCGTTGATGTGCTCCCTAACTAACAACGCCCCTCCCCCACCTCTTCTTGACCCTCCTCTATCACACCTGGAACACTTATACCCAGGAATATTCAGCTGCCAGTACTCCCCTTCCTTTAATCATGTCTCCGTTACTGCAACCACATCTAAGTTCCTTGCAAACATTAAGGCCCTAAGTTCATCTGTTTTTCCTGTTATGCTCTTTGCATTGAAATAGACCACTCCAGACCTCCAAGCTCACTTGGAACCTCTTTCTCCCTGGTGTATTCATCGAGGGCCGAAGGGCCTGTTCTGCGCTGTAATGTTCTATTTCCTCTCATCCAAACTTACTCTATTTCCCATCTCACTCAATCCCACTACCTACTGAGCTATCGGTCTCATCACCTCTCCCCCTGCATATTAATTTAAACCCTCCCGAAACACTCCAGCTAACCTCCCAGCTAAGATATTCGTGCCCTTCCCATTTAAATGTTCCCCATCCCTTCTATACAGGTGCACTTCTTTCACAAATAATTCCCAATTATCCACAAATATGAAACCCTCTGCCCTACACCAATCCTTCAGCCATGCATTCAGCTGTAGGATCTCATTTCTCCTGGCCCCACTGTTACCTGGCCATAGTAGCAGCCCTGAGATTGCCTCCCTGGAGGCCCTGATCTTCAGCCTACCCCAAACTTCCCGAACTGCCTTCATATATCCTCCCTACTCTTCCTTCCTATGTCCTTCTCTTCTATATGAATAATCACATCTGCCTTGCTCCCCTTGTCCTTCAAAATTCCCTCTACCCTGTCAGACATATTTTGCACCCCTGCTCCAGGGAGGTAAACTACCAGCCTGGAGTACCACCTTTGACCACAAAACTGCCTATCTATTCCTTTAACCTTCCCATCCCCCACCACTATCTCCCTTCTAGCCCCCTTTCTTTAATCTGAGGTACTCTGGTCCTCTTACCTTTTTCACCCCTCTGCACTTGATATTTTGGGGGACTGCCACTGGGGAAGTCTTTGGACTATTACCCATCTCCTTTTTCCCCTTCCTTACAGTAACCCACCTGTAAGGGTCAGGATCCCCCCCACCCTACCTTAGGCTCTGGGTTCCCCACCTTACTATGCCTCTCTTCTATTATTGCCTTGTTCTTTCTGATTAAAAATACATCTTACAAACACTGCTCTAATTGCTTGACCCGAGCCCTCAGACGCTGCAGCTCCAAACATTTGATGCATATGTGGACTTCCAGGCGACGTCTTGTCTCCAGGAACTCCCACATATGACACCGTACGAAGGGGAGGCATCTTCCCGTAATCCCTGCCATTGTCCTGAACACCTTTGGAGATAGGTTTATAGATAGATAGGTCTGTGGATTGGTAGATGTGATCGGCGCAACTCGTGGGCCAAAGGGCCTGTTTGTGCTGTATTGTTCTATGTATGAATGCAATTGGAAAACCAGCAACACCTTGCCTAAGCATGCTCTCGCCTAAGCTCAGTGAGCCAAAGCCCTCAAATCTCTCACTCTGCTCCCTGCTCACTCCGCTGCCCACTCTCGATGCTGCCCGCTGTCTATTGCTGCTTTCTTTTTATACTCCTTGGTTCCCTTCCCAGCTACCCCCACGCTTAACTATGGCAGCAAAAAACAAACAAAAAACTCACGAACCGGAAATAGAGAAAAAAAAGCGATTTAAAAATTTTCACACTTACCACATCCACCAGCACTTCCAAACACTCTGTTCCAGAGAACAGTGAGGTAAGGCAATAAAATAGTTGTTTTTTATTGTTCACAGGATGTGGGCATTGCCAGCTTTTATTGCCTATCCCTATTTTCCCTTGAGAAGTTGGTGGTGAGCTGCCTTCTTGAAACCCCACGGCAGTCCACGTGGTATAGGCACACCCACAGTGCTGTTATTATACTGCAATTAAACTCTTTGCAGAAAGTATTTTAGGACTTGTTGGATATTTGAACAACTGACAGTTTTAGAAATTCAAAAGTTTATTTATTAGTGTCACAAGTAGGCAAATTACTGTGAAAATCCCCGAATGGAAGCAAGTTGCATGGAGGACGTGGAAAGTCTGCAGAGAGAACTGGATAGGCTGAATGAGTGGGCAAGGACCTGGCAGATGGAGTATAACATTAGCAAATGTGAGGTTATCCACATTGGTAGAAATAATAGTAGGAAGGAATATTATTTAAAGGGTGAAAAGTTGCAGCACGCTACTGTGCAGAGGGACCTGAGGATCCTTGTGCATGAATCTCAAAAACCCAGTCTGCAGGTGCAGCAGATGATCAAGAAGGCAAATGGAATATTGGCCTTTAAGGTGAGGGGGATAGAATATAAAAAACAGGGAGGTCTTGCTGCAACTGTAGAAGGCACTGGTGAGGCTGCAACTGGAGTACTGTATGCAGTTTTGGTCCCCTTATTTGCGTAAGGATATATTGGCCTTGGATGGAATATAGAGAAGGTTCACCAGGCTGATAGCAGAGATGAGGGGGTTAGCTTATGAGGAGAGATTAAATAGATTGGGCCTGTACTCAATGGAGTTTAGAAGGCTGAGGGGGGATCTTATAGAGACTTACAAAATAACGAAGGGGCTAGATAGGGTAGAGGTAGAGAGATTCTTTCCACTTAGAAAGGAAACCAGAACTAGAGGGCACAGCCTCAAAATAAGTGGGTGGGGAGCAGTTTTGAACAGAGTTGAGGAGGAACGTCTTCACTCAAAGGGTGGTGAATCTCTGGAATTCTCTGCCAATTGAAGTGGTGGAGGCTACCTCGTTGAATATATTTAAGTTACGGGTAGATAGATTTCTGATAAACAAGGGAATTAGGGGTTATGGAGAGAAGGTGGGAAAGTGGAACTGATCCATTTCAGATCTTATTGGATGGCAGAGCAGGCTCGAAGGGCTAGATGTCCTACTCCTGCTCCTATTTCTTATGTTCTTGTCTCCATATTCCAGCACCTGCTCAGCTACACTGAGGGAGAATTTAGCATGGCCAATGCACCTAACCAGCATGTCTTTTGGACATGGGAAGAAACCAGAGCACCCAGAAGAAAATCACACAGACACAGGAAAAACATGCAAACTCCATACAGACAGTGACCTATGCCAGGAATTGAACCCAGGTCCCTGGAGCTGTGAAGCTGACAGTGAGAGCGAGAGAGAACATAAAACACAGGAGCATGAGTAGATCATTTGTTGAGACTGATTCACCACCATTCAGTACAATCATGGCTAACCTTTGGTTTCAATTCCATTTTCCTACCTGCACACAACACCTCTTTATTCCCTGAGAGACCAAAAATCTATTCATTTTGGCCTTCAATATATTCAATGATGGAGTTTTCAGAGTCCTCTGGGACTGAGAATTCTAAAGATCCACAGTCCTTTGAGAGGACAAATTTCTCTTTTGCTCAATTTTAAATGATTGCCCCTTATCCTGATACTGTGCTTCCTGTTCTAGATTTGCACAGTAAGAAGTCTGACAACATCAGATTTAAGTCTAACCAATTTATTTTATAAATCGATTGGACTTAAACCTGGTGTTGTCAGACTTCTTACTGTGTTTACTCCAGTCCAACGCCGGCATCTCCACATCTAGATTCTGCAGCCAGTGGAAATAGCCTCTCAAGTGGCTACCGAATGGAGAAGATGTAGTCAGGATTGTTGATGCAATGAAGATGGGGAGTGGATCTTGTGTATGAAATTGTAACAAGTGACCAAAAAAAGATTCTCTTTGGTCACCTTTGGTTTCAACAAGAGCAAAATTTTAGTTGGAAAAAAAATTTCCTCAGACAAAAACTGACATTGATTCAAAAAGGAACAATGAGGAAAACTGACTATAAGCTCATTTAAAAAAAGGTTTTAAAGAAAGAAAGTTTATTACTGCAATTATGTAGATCTTTTGTGAGACCATACTTCAAAGAGCATACTTCAAGAGAATAATTAGGGATAGGATTTATAGTTATTTAGAGAGTAATAAATTGATTGGAGATAGTCAGCATGGTTTTGTGAAGGGTAGGTCGTGCCTTACTAACCTCATTGAGTTTTTTGAAAAAGTGACTAAGGAGGTGGATGGGGGTAAGGCGGTTGATGTGGTATATATGGACTTTAGTAAGGCGTTTGATAAGGTGGCCCATGGAAGACTTCTGCAGAAAATGCAGATGTATAGGATAGAGGGTGATTTAGCTAATTGGGTTAGGAATTGGCTAGCAGATAGAAGACAGAGGGTGGTGGTTGATGGGAGATATTCATCTTGGAGTTCAGTGACAAGTGGCGTACCTCAGGGGTCTGTTTTGGGGCCCCTGCTGTTTGTAATTTTTATAAATGATCTGGATGAGGGTATTGAAGGATGGATTAGTAAATTTGCAGATGACACTAAAGTCGGTGGAGTGGTAGATAGTGAAGAGGGGTGTTATAGTTTGCAGAGGGACTTGGACAAGTTGCAGAGCTGGGCCGAGAGGTGGCAAATGGAGTTTAATGTGGAAAAGTGTGAGGTAATGCACTATGGCAGAAATAATAAATGTGTAGAGTATAGGGCAAATGGTAGGATTCTTAGTAGTCTAGATGAACAGAGGGATCTTGGTGTATGTGGCATAGATCCCTGAAAGTAGGCAGTCAAGTCGAGAAAGTTGTTAAGAAGGCATATGGAGTCTTGGCTTTTATTGGTAGGGGGATTGAATTTAGGAGCCGCAGCGTCATGTTGCAGCTGTACAAAACTCTAGTGCGGCCGCACTTGGAGGATTGTGTGCAGTTCTGGTCGCCACATTATAAGAAAGATGTGGAGGCATTGGAGAGTGTACAGAGGAGGTTTACTAGGATGTTGCCTGGTATGGAGGGCAGGTCCTATGAAGAGAGGTTGAAGGATTTGAGGTTGTTTTCGTTAGAAAGGAGGCGGCTAAGAGGGGATCTTATTGAAGCATATAAGATGATTAGAGGTTTAGATAGGGGGGACAGTGATAGCCTTTTTCCTAGGATGGAGAAAGCTAGCACGAGGGGACACAGCTTTAAATTAAGGGGTATGAGTTATAGGACGGATATCAGAGGTAGGTTCTTTACCCAGAGGGTGGTTCGGGAGTGGAATGCCCTGCCTGCAGCAGTTGTAGAGGCGCCAAGTTTGGTGGCGTTTAAGAGGTTAGTTGATAAGTATATGGAAGAGAAGGGAATGGTTTAGTTTGGAGGGGCATTGCTTTTTATATTGGTCGGCACAACATCGAAGGCCGAAGGGCCTGTTCTGTGCTGTAATGTTCTATGTTCTATGTTCTAACACTATATCGTTTGGTCACCTTACCTAAAGGCGAGGGAATAAAAAAGAAAAATTTCCATTTACACAACACTTTTCATGACAAGTGGAAATCTTCCAGTGTTTTATAGCCAGTGAAGTACTTTTGATGTCTGATCACTGTTGTAAGAAATGCATTTGCAAACAACATATCTCTACAAACAGCAATGTGATAATGACAAGATAATGTGTCTTTGTGATGTTGATTGAGGCATACATAGATGGACACTGGGCTAACTCTCATGCTTTCTTCAAAATACCACCACAGGATCTTTTACTCCTACCTAAAAGGGTAGATAGGGTCTAAATTTAACATTTTATCCAAAAGACAACATCTGCACCACTGCTGCACTCCTTCAGCACTGCACTGGAGCTATTTTCAAACACAACTTCTCAAAAGTGCTCCTAATTGTGCCACTTATCATTTTAATAGGGATTAGGACATTGAAATAAAAACAGGAAATGCTGAAAAACTCAGAAGGTTTGGCAGCATCTGTGGAAAGAGAAACAGAGTTAATGTTTTGAATCCATATGGCTCCTCTACAGGTGGCATTGCAGGAAGTTGAACAGGTGGATAACTGCAGAAGTGTTGTGGTGGGTGGAGGGCAAAGTCTAGGCTGTTTGGAAAAGTGCAAAAGTGAATGAATTGGGACAGAGTATATTTTTAAGAGGTGGACATCTGTGATTGTTATGGTAGGAACAAAATGTCACATATGGTATGGTAACTGACAGTTGTGGATATGGGTTAAGAAGAGAGAGAATTAAGGACAATGAATTCCAAGTGAACAAGATTAATCACTTGGATGAGAGGGCTATCCTAGGAGGAGACTAGGTAAAATGGACCTATATTCTTTGGAGTACAGAAGAATGAGAGGTAACTTCATTGAAATGTAAAATTCTTAAAACTTGATGCTGCAAATGCTGAGAGGCTGTTGCCTCTGGCTGGAGGCAGGACCAAGAAAAGGAAGTTGGTTTCAAGTGCTTTGCTTTTGATGCTACTTCATTTTTTGCAGAGGGATATCTTCCTTCCCCAGAGTAATGCAGAATACAGAGATGTCTTCAGCCACAGTTCCCACAGAGTGTAACAGTGTGAATCTCTGGTTTTTGCTCAGATAGCCCTTGTTTGCCTGATATCCTCTGTACAGTTTTGGTTTCTGTTCCTAAGAACATTCAGGAGGAAGGTTAACGCATCACATTAGACTGATTTCTGGGATGAGAGGATTGGGCTATCTGCAGAGATTAAATAGATTAAGCTTATATTCCTTGGAGTTGGGAAGAAAGAGAGGTGATCTAATTGACACATTCTGAGAGAACTTGACAGGATAGATGCTGAGAGGCTGATTTGTCTGGTTATAGTTTCTAGGACTATGGGACATAATCTCAGGATAAAGAAATAGCCATTTATGATTGAAATAAGGAGCAATTTATTTTCCCTTAGAGGGTTTTGAACACTTGGGAGTGGCACCCGGAGGGGCTGTGGAGTTCCAACCTTAAAAATGGGATTTTACGGCCCCACTTATCCTGAAACCATAAAATCCTGCCCAAGATCAATGAACTTTCCCTTTGTTCGTCCCCTTGCTGCTATAAATCCCATGGTAATGGGGTAATAAAATTCTGGAATAAGTATATTCAAAGCTGAGATCAATAAAATTCTGGATGTAAGGAGAGTTGAGGAATGTGAGAATTGGGGGTGGGGTGAGGAATGGAATGAGATCAAAGATCAACCATGATCTTGTTTTATGGTGTAGAGTGGAGGGAGTATATGGCATACTCCTGCCTTCAGTATTCTTAAGAAACATTTCTCCAACATACAAACAATCAATGATCACAAATGTTCTTGCCAAGTGTTCTGTTGATGTCCTAGGATACTGCAGAGATTTCATGATTACTTAGTCCTACAATTTCCTTTCTAGATCACATATTGGTTTGGTCCTGGTACATCTTAAGATGAAGGCAGTCCACTGTATACAGTCATGAATTCAGAAACTGAAATCCTTTCCGATTCATGTAGGTAGCATTATTCTGAATTGGGTGCAAAGAAGAATGGCCCCAGGAGCTTCATAGAGTGGATAAAATGATCTATTCACGCAAAGAAAGTTGTAAAGTAATTGCTACTTTGGAATGAACAGTAGGCATTGCCATTAGAAATTATCTTCCTCACAGACTTGTGGTTTCACACATATGTATGAATTTGGCTTTATATCACTTTGCGGGATGTGGCACAAATCAACCAAAAGCTCTTTTACAAATGGCAGGGACAATTTGTACATCTGCATTTGTAAATGAGTGCACAAATACTAGCAGCCTGGTGCAGAAAGTTTCTGGTTCAGCACAACATGCCTATCATTCCTCTTTCCATGAAAAAGCATAGATACAGTAGGAATGTTCCTGGGGGAAGGACATAGTGATACTGTTGACAAAGAAATAGTTGTGTCTCAATAGTCACAAAAGCTCCTTAACACCTGATCCCCACATTGATAAAAGAGTCTAAGAAAACTTTTGAATAATTAACATAGAACATAGAACAATACAGCACAAACAGGCCCTTAGGCCCATGAGTTGCACCGATCACATCTACCAATCCACAGCCCTATCTATAACCCCCTATCCTATTCCTTTCCATATACTCCTCCAGAAGTCTCTTAAAAGACCCCAGTGAGTTTGCCTCAACAACCTCCGACGGCAGTCGGTTCCATTCACTCACCACCCTCTGAGTGAAAAAACTACCCCTGACATCTCCTTTGTATTTGCTTCCCTGCACCTTAAATCTGTGTCCTCTCGTATTGACCATTTCCGCTCGGGGAAATAGTCTCAGAGAGTCCACCCTATCTATTCCTCTCAACGTTTTATAAACCTCTATCAGGTCGCCTCTCAACCTACGTCGCTCCAGTGAGAAGAGTCCCAGCTCCCTCAACCTATCTTCATAAGGCCTGCCTCCCAATCCAGGCAGCATCCTTGAAAATCTCCTCTGAACCCTCACAATAGCCTCTACATCCTTCCTATAATGAGGCGACCAGAACTGCGCACAATACTCCAACTGAGGTCTGACAAGAGTCTTATAGAGCTGCATCATTACCTCCTGACTCCTAAACTCTATTCCTCGATTAATGAAGGCCAGTACACCGTACGCCTTCTTGACCACTTCCTCCCCTGCGAGGCCGATTTAAGAGTCCTATGGATCTGGACCCCGAGATACTTCTGCTCTACAACACAGCTAGACTCCTACCCCTTATATTGTACTCCTTCATCCCATTATTCCTGCCAAAATGGACCACTACACATTTATCTGCGTTGAAGTCCATCTGCCACTTCTCCGCCCAGTCTTGCATCCTGTCTATGTCCTGCTGCAACTTCTGGCATCCCTCCAGACCATCCACAACACCACCGATCTTTGTATCGTCGGCGAACTTGCTAACCCATCCCTCCACTTCCTCATCCAGGTCATATATGAAAATGACAGAGCAGGGGACCCAGAACAGATCCCTGGGGCACTCCACTGGTTACCGACCTCCATGCAGAACAAGACCATCCACAACCAATTGACTGAAAAGTTGTGCAAAGCGCACTTTAGAGGAACGTCCATGCACATCTAAGTTCCTGGTAACTGCAGGTATATATTTTAAATGGCATTTCAATGAATTAGTGTTGAGTATGTATGAAAATTGGAAAATTGTGTAGGTATCATTCAGCAACCATTCAAATCTCCCACCAGGCGTATACTTAATGGGCTACACCCAAATATCTTGGAGAAGGGAAGGGGGTGTTGAGACAGAGATGGTGGGATGGAGGGGTTTGTGGGATCAGGAGATGGGGACTGTGGGGAGTGTTGAGGGGGTAGTGAAGCTTGAATCAGGCCAGAGGTGAGATAGGGGAGGGGATGATGGTTGGGGGGGGGGGGCAGGGCAGGACTGGCGACATTCAGGAGTCATGATGTAGAGATGCCGGCGTTGGACTGGGGTAGTAAGAACTCAGTAAGAATTTAGCAACATCAATTTTAAATCCAACCGATTTATTTGATAGTAAATTTGCGAGCTTTCGACACTCTGTGTCTTTGTCAGGCAAATGCAGTGTTCTGGTCTGCAATAGCACACATCAGCACAGACAGTCACAGATTGCTGATTAGAATGCGAATCCTTACATCTAACCTGCTATTCAAGTGTTAAAGTGGCTAACAATGTGTGTGAAGGGAATCCTGAGCGTTGGTTAGAGAATTGTGTATTTTCTCCAGACAGCACAGTAAGTGAGGTTTTTTGCTAACCCAGGCAAGTTACGGGGGTTACAGATAGTGTGTCATGAAGCCAAGATCCCTATTAAGACCGTCCTCATGTGTGCGGAACTTGGCTATCAGTCTCTGCTCAGCGACTCTGCGCTGTCGTGTGTCACGAAGGCCCCCTTGAAGAACATTTACCCGCAGGTCGGAGGCCGAATGCCCATGACTGCTGAAGTGTTCGCCCACAGGAAGGGAACTGTTTTGCCTGGTGATTGTTGAGCGATGCTCATTCATCCGCTGTCGTAGTGTCTGCATGGTCTCCCCAATGTACCATGCTTTGGGACATCCTTTCTTGCAATGTACTAGGTAGACAACGTTGGCCGAGTTGCAAAAGTATGTACCGTGTACCTGGTGAATGGTATCCTCATGTTTGATGATGTCGTCCATGTCTATGATCTGGCCAACGTTGTCTACCTAATACGTTGCAAGAAAGGATGTCCCGAAGCATGGTACATTGGGGAGACCATGCAGACACTACAACAGCAGATGAATGAGCATCGCTCAACAATCACCAGGCAAAACAGTTCCCTTCCTGTGGGCGAACACTTCAGCAGTCATGGGCATTCGGCCTCCGACCTGTGGGTAAATGTTCTTCAAGGGGGCCTTCGTGACACACAACAGCGCAGAGTTGCTGAGCAGAGACTGATAGCCAAGTTCCGCACACATGAGGACGGTCTTAATAGGGATCTTGGCTTCATGACACATTATCTGTAACGCCCGTAACTTGCCTGGGTTAGCAAAAAACCTCACTTACTGTGCTGTCTGGAGAAAATACACAATTCTCTAACCAATGCTCAGGATCCCCTTCACACACATTGTTAGCCTCTTTAACACTTGAACAGCAGGTTAGATGTAAGAATTCACATTCTAATCAGCAATCTGTGACTGTCTGTACTGTTGTGTGCTATTGCAGACCAGAACACTGCATTTGCCTGACAAAGACACAGATTGTCGAAAGCTCGCAAATTTACTATCAAATAAATCGGTTGGATTTAAAATTGGTGTTGCTAAATTCTTACTGAGTTCTGACATCCAGGAGGCCAGCAGTTGGGGTGTGTGTGGGGATTAGGAGGGCAGCATTGCAACATTGTGGGATTACACAGTGTACAAGCTGGCCAGTGATTGGGAGCTTGAATTGGCATTCTTGGACACACACATCTCCATCAAGGATGGTCACCTCAGCACCTCACTGTACCGCAAACCGACAGACAACCTCACAATGCTCCACTTCTCCAGCTTCCACCCTAGACACGTTAAAGAAGCCATTCCCTATGGACAAGCCCTCCGTATACACAGAATTTGCTCAGATGAGGAGGATCGTGACAGACACCTCCAGATGCTGAAGGATGCCCTCATGAGAACAGGATATGGCGCTCGACTCATCGATTGACAGTTCTGACGTGCCACAGCGATAAACCGCACTGACCTCCTCAGAAGACGAACACGGGACACAGTGGACAGAGTACCCGTTGTTGTCCAGTACTTCCCCGGAGCGGAGAAGCTACGACATCTTCTCCGGAGTCTTCAACATATCATTGATGACGATGAACATCTCGCTAGGGCCATCCCCACCCCCCCACTTCTTGCTTTCAGACAACCGCACAACCTCAAACAGATCATTGTTCGCAGCAAACTACCCAACCTTCAGGAGAACAGTGACCACAACACCACACAACCCTGCCACAGCAACCTCTGCAAGACATGCCAGACCATAGACATGGACGATATCATCAAACGTGAGGATACCATTCACCAGGTACACGGTACGTACTCTTGCAACTCGGCCAAAAGCTCGCAATTTTACTATCAAATAAATTGGTTGGATTTAAAATTGGTGTTGCTAAATTCTTACTCAGTGATTGGGAGGCCAGCAGTGCAGGGCTAGTGCGCATGTGCTGATCTCTGCAATGACAGATCAGTGTAAGCACAGTGGCCTGCTCAGTGTTGTGCTGCCAGCCTCTCCAGTGGGAATAGGCCCTGACTCCAGATTTTCAGCGTGAATCTCCCTCAGGTACTCTGCAGTGCACAGAGTGTAGGAGAATCATTTTGAAAATCCCTAAAAAAAGCAGACACTTGTTTTTATGCAAATTCAGCACAACTTTTCGGAGAATCCAAGCCAATATGTTTCTTTTACAGAAACCTATAGATATACATCGATGACGCAATATTGAGCATTTAGTAGCATATATGAATTTCTGTTATAGGTAGGTCATTTGCTTGCGCATAGTTCAAAAGTAAAATATATTGAAGCAGAAACCCAGTAGGATTATAAACACCAGTTTTATGTATACCCTAATATCTTAAATATATTTTCAAACTTTGGAATACATTTGGAAAGGTATTTTAAAAGATGTGGCTTGTGTACTTACACTGAAGTTCTATTAACAGCATAAACAATTATCCTTAAAAAGCTCCAACGAATTTGTTAGCCATGTTGACTTGTCCTAATCAAACTATGTTTTCCGAAGTTCGTTGTTAATATTTCCTTGATAATGATGCCAGCATTTCCCCCAAGAAACTAACGTTAGGCTGACTGACCTGTAATACTTGATTTTCTTTCTCTTCCTCCTTTCTGGAAAAGTGGAATAATATTTACCAACTTCCAATCTGATGGAACTGTTCCCAAAGTCAAAGAACTCTGGAAAATTAGCCAGCACATCTGCTATCTCTGTACTTATTGCCTTTAGAACCCTAGGATGAGGTCATCAGACTGTGGAGATAGTTGCATTTCAATCCCCTAGGTTTCTCCAATATCTTTTTGATGTTGCTATTTAGTTCCCTAATTTGTGTGCTTTTCATCCTTCTAGTTTACCATCCATTTCTGGAATGAAACTTGAGTCTTTTACTGTGAAGACAGATACAAAACATTGTTCAATGTCTCTGTTACCTCCTCATTCCCCATGATAATTTTATCTAACTTGAATGGCCCCGTGTTAACTTTAGCTACTTTCTTCCTTTCTATATACTTTGTTATAACCAGGTTAGGTGGGATGCCACAAAATTTATTGATCCCAGACTCATTGATTTGTCACCATTTGGTTGAGATGCCACATAATTGCCACATACTTGGGTGAGGAGGAATGACTGGCTCCATGTTTTTATTAAACCCAATCCTCTGTTTAAAGTTCTAAAGGTTATTTATTAGTGTCACAAGTAGGCTTACATTAATTCTACAATGAGGTTATTGTGAAAATCCCCTAGTTGCCACGCTCCAGCACCTATTCAGGTACACTGAGGGACAATTTAACATGACCAATGCACCCAAACAGCATATCTTTTAGACTGTGGGAAGAAACCGGAGCACCCGGAGGAAACACAGGCAGATCCAGGAAGAACGTGCAGACTCTGCACAGACAATGACCCCAGCTAAGAATCAGAACATTAGTTGAGTTTCTGGATTAATAGTCTTGCGATAATACCATTATGACATCAACTTTCCTAGAAAGGAGAAAATTCAACTCGGTTTTCTTGAGTTAAGATAGAATAAGTTTATTAAGTTTTTTGAAGAAGGAGAAATGGTATCACATGCACTTACATTAATTCAGATCAGAAATAAATTTAAAAAGTTACATGGAAGCCCTTGACTTGTGATGATTTGATGTTAATGGGATGCAGTCTATGTGATTCTTTTCATAAGCTTCAGCTGACAAATAGATTCTGTGGTGTAAGTGTCTGTAGTCAAATTGAAAGACTTCAGTTTTTTTTTATCATAGAATTCCTACAGTACAGAAGGAGGTCATTCAGTCCATTGAGTCTGCACTGATCACAATCCCACCCAGTAACCCCACACATTTACCCTGCTAATCACCCTCATACTAGGGTCAATTTTGCTTGGCCAATCACCTAACCTGCATATCTTTACACTGTGGGAGGAAACCCACACAAACACAGGGAGAAAGTGAAAATTCTGCACAGATAGTCACCTGAGGTCGGAATTGAACCTGGATTCCTGGTGCAGTGAGGCAGCAATGCTAACCACTGTGCCACTGTGTCATACTGTCATTGTATTGCCTTCAGCGTGCATAATAACCTCTAGCTCCTGCTTCTCAGCATACACGCGGTGACAGACAGAGATAATGCACATGAATTCCCAAATGTTTGCTTAGTAGGTAAGCAGTGCAACTTTTAGCCCTCAGATCTGTACTCTAAGAAGCTGATGTCTGCGCACCTTATGAGGTCATTCTAGACCTTGCAATGAGCTTGTTGCTATGTCGCTTTGTTCTTCAGAGATGGTGAAGAGATTTTGGATGGTTTTAAAACGTATCTTTAATTGTAGACCCACAGGAAAGATGTCCCATTGAGACCTCTGCAGCTACTCTTGTCAATGGCTAATGATGTATTCACCAGCCATCTTCAGTGTCTCATATCCATTTTTAAAACATACAACACAGGTACTTCATAAAAGTGCATTTTTTTCAATATATGACTTCAATTTTTTTTCTCTATCATTGTAACAACTTTTATATTGACCCAGTCCTCACGCTGGTTACTGTTTTTTTGGTAATAATATAAGCATCTAATACTATCCCTCATATCCTGAGTGAGCCACACATGAGTCTTTCCTGCTGAAGTTTTGATTCATCGTCGTGTGAGTCTCGTCATGAGCAGTGTAATTGGTGTGATTTTATAGAATGACTAAATTATGGCAAAAATGTTTTTGTTCATGGAGCAGTGATTCTCAGCATGTTAAAATGTTTAAAGCATTTCCACTGGAATCATTCACACTCAGCCAAATGACGCTTTCATGTCCAAGCTTATTTGTGTTGGCAAGGTTTTCAACTGTGAAGTAATTTACAGTTGAATTCAATCTTATGTTTCACTCTTGCTCTCACAATAGATAGTGATCACATCACCTGTCTAGATTTTCTTCTCCCTCACGATGCTAACTGCAACTTTGAAATTCATGGTTAGTGTGGCTCAGTGCCACACCAGATAGAGCATTTGTTGTGCATGTGCTGTTTGCTGTTTGCAACATAATCTTAGTTTTGGAGACACTAGGGTCGATTCTTCCAGATCGGTGCATGTGCATTGGCCCATTCAGCACTATGTTGCTGGCCTCTCCAGTGGGACTAGGCCTCATCCCCTGATTTCCAGAGTGAGTCAGATGAGGGCACTCTGCATTGCACAAGGTGTGGGAGGTTTATTCTGGAAATCAGCAAGATTTACTTCAGTTTTCCCACACGTTGGGGCCTTAGAATGTTTTTGGGAGAATCCTGGCCATTGATTTGGAGGCCCAAAATTTGGTAGCATTCGGGAGTTTGTTTGCCAGATCTGGATGTTTCCTTATCTTGAGTCCTAGGGCACAAATAACTGATGAGGTCTGATCTGTTAGTTGGGGAAAATCACTTAGTTTTGTATTTCACCTGCTGCTAATGCCATTTGGCATACAAGTAACCTTGTGTTGTTTCAACAGGTTGATACCTTGTTTTGAGGTATACGCAGTGCTGCATCTGGCACACCTGCCTTAGTTCTTTACTGATAATTTAGCATCAGGTATATAGATATTAATGTGCCTTCAATGTGGCTATGTCAAGGACCAACATTTGAATATCTATTTAAGTCTGTCTTTAGTGCAGGACACCACCTTGTTAGATGAGTTAAAATGAGAGCTGTAAATGGTTGCCCAAAGGATGATTAAACCTGTGGTTGTCAACTAAATTGGCTGCTAATGTTTATTATGAGTTGCACAAAATTCTGCTGATAACGATGCAAATACAAACTTTGCCTATCGGGGACCAGGTGAAATGTGGAGAGGCCGGCTTTGGACTGGGATAGGCACAGTAAGAAATCTGAAAACACCAGGTTAAAGTCCAACAGGTTTAGTTGGTAGCACAAACTTGCGGAGCACTGCCCTCCATCAAGTGAGGGAGCAGCTGAAAAGAAGTCATTAATGAGGATTGTGTGCACTCTGTAAAGCCGTGCTCAGCTTTCACTGTTTACTTGTTCCATCACTGCACTGTGCTTGGAAGATGTTCCAAGACCCTTTTTTTTTTTAAGTTTATTTATTAATGCCACAAGTATTGACACTGCAATGAAGTTACTGTGAAAATCCCCTAGTCAACACATTCTGGCACCTGTTTGGGTACACTGAGGGAGAATTTAGCATGGCCAATGCACCTAACCAGCACATCTTTGGACTGTGGGTAGAAACTGGAGCACTTAGAGACAACACACGCAGACATAGGGAGAAAATGCAAACTCTGTGATCCAAGCTGGAAATTGAAGCCAGGTCCCTGGCACTGTGAGGCAGCAGTGCTAACCATTGTGCCACTGGGCTGCCCTTGTCAAGACTTTACCAACAATTTATCAGCATTTATTCTGGAGATTCTTGAAGTACTTTCCTTAAAGCTAAAAAAGGCCAAGAATTCCACCGCTACCCAATTATTATCACCAATTCAAATCTGCATCCTGGTCCTTTACCACACTGGCCATCCTAAAAATACTCTTATACTATCTAAAAGCGTAAATCTTTCCTAAGCTCCCATCTATCCCTGACCTATTTTGCTTCACATTTTCCATCCCCTCTCTTCAACTGTATAAAATTCATATCTTTTTTTATCTCTCTTCAGCATTGAAGAAGAGCATTGCTAACTCACAATGTTAGCTCTGATTCTCTCTCCACCAGATGCTTCTTCAACATTTTCTGTTCTTGTTTCAGATTTCCAGCATCTGCAGTATTTTGCTTTTGTCTGCTTTGGTACTTCTTTCAAATTTGACCCAAGTGGCAGCAACATGTAAGGACTTAACAACTGAGAATCTGAAGAGAACAAGAAAGCCATTATGAGCTTTAAAGGTTTCGCCATAGACTGCACCATCTCAGCTTAGCCTGAGCATTCTGGGCTGCCTAGCTAACAGGCAATTGTAAAGACAATGACGGAATGACAGATCAGGGAATAGGAATGCTACCATCAGGAGAGAGACCAATGGGTTCCAGATCTATGATCCTCATGCCTCTGCCTCAGGGATGTCTAATCTTTTTGCCAAATGATGGGCCGCATTTCAATTTTTCTTCCTCAATCACTGGGCCAGTGAGCAAATTTTGGAAAGATAACGCATTGGAAATTTATCTTGCTATTAATTAAGCAACAAAACAATATGCATTTTATGAACACGCTTCAGATGAGAAGATGTACTTTTTTGCCACTCTTTTGAATGCTGATTTAGTGAAATATTTGGCACTGCTTTTGCTTCCACAAATAGTCAATGCCCAGAAGAATATTAGTTGACCATTCAGCCTCTCCAGCCTGTATTATCATTCAGTTAGATCTAAGATGATCTGAACCACAACTTCCTTTACTTATTTTAATTCATATCATATGAGATCCTTCTCTATTTAAAAAAAAGTGATTATCTCAGTCTTGAAAGATCCAGTTTCCCCTCAGTATCAGAGATGTTTGGGAAGTGAATTCTTGATTCCAATTGTTCTTTTTTCATTCCTAATTTTACTCCTAAACAGCCTTGGCCTAATTTTAAAGTCATGCACCCCAGACTCCCCCTCCCACCCCCACCACTTGTTCTCCATTTTCCAACAAAATAAAACAGCTTCTCTACCTCATCAAACCCTTTTATTTTAAAATCTCTGTAGTTATCTTTATCCTTCAGTGTTCAATTAATTGCTGTTAGTCTCTTTCATTTATAAATCAGGAAAATGTGTTCACTGAAAGATTTTTAAATTGTAATTCATCAGAGCAGCTACATAACCCAAGATGTTATACATGGAAGATAATGCAGTAGAAGCTATCAAATTAAATACTTGATTAGCAATTAAATGAGATTATTTAATTGACAAATTCATAAGTAAAGTATAATAGCTCTTTTTTATATAGCTTGACATGTTTCCATTTTTTTCATTTGCAATCTTCTCTAACCGCATACTGGCATTTACCATTCACTTATGTCATACCAGTTCATGTGGACAAGTAAACATCCAAAAACACAAATACTTGACATCCACTTGGAACAGAAATTTTGCTTTCAACGTAAATTATTTTTCAACTAACAAATTAACTTGATTACATGTAACTTTTTGAGTTTATTATAAATTTAACAGCTGCGCGTAGGAGGAGCAAGTGATGTGTGCCAGAATTCTGACCATAGTTTGTGGGAAATCAATTAAAGATAATAGTTCACAGCATTCCTGTTAGGAAGAAAAAAAGCAGTTATTATAAAACACAAAAACAGTTTCAACAGGGTCAAATTTCCCAATATTACGTAAATGCTACTAATTGCTGAGTGCTTTCTAAACCATAAATGAATGGATAAAGATTGGTAATGAAATGAACTATGCTATGAATTCTTCTTGCAAAAAGCATCATTATTGCAAGAGGCCCGAATTTACATTCCCTTCATGTAGTAACAGCTGTCTGTCAAGACCAAGGTGACACAGAGTGCAAAGAACGCTGTCACATTTTGCAAGGTTGGCTCATTTAACCTTGCAACAATAGTTAGCTCAACTGGATGTGTAGCAGATCAAATTAAAAATATAACTTCATTTAAAGATAAATCACTGCATATTGGAGTAAATATTCTTTCAGCCTTGATGAAGCTGCAAAATATTTTTAAAGTGTTTATTGTATCGTTCAATAACTTTCTGTCCTGACCAAGTCAGGGATAGATTGTGTGATTTAATTGCAGAAGCCTTTCAGGTTGTCTCAAAAATTATTTTTCCTCCTCCAAATCGAGTAATGAGGAAAAATCTCCACTCTGTCCACTTGATTGTCACAGGTAAATGGAAATGAAAATGAGGGCTACAATAACAATAGTAATTAGACCAAAAAATAGGCAAAAAAATTAACAAATATACTTAACTTGAAGAAACGTCTTAAGTCCAGCATTCAGTATTACAACATAATTTTAAATGAAAACAGGACCAGAAGATCCAGATACATTTGGACATTCTCCTTAATCAGGACACATCTTTACTGATCCAGACAGTCATTCCTGGACAAATATTTCAAACTTATCTTAAACCTTGATGAAGACTGAAAGAATATCCTAGTGTTTTTCATACTGCAAACTGTAGCATGCCTGTTTTTGTCTAACTTGACCCCAGGGCAATTCTGTGCTGCCAGCAGAACTTACTTCAACATTAAACATGCATCTGTTGCAAATTATGTAAGATATAATCAAATGGTGCAGCATTATGGTCACTGAGTCAAAGAACAAAAATATTATTATTAATTTGATTACTTCCAAGCTGATTTGAAATGGCAAATTAGTGGAATTAAATGCATTAAATGAAACCTCTTTTACAATTACATTGGCTAAACTGAATCCTCAATTCTACTTTCTGTAACCATTTAAAAACAGTTAAGGTATTTAAAGTGATACCTATACAGGATCCTCTAAATCTGATAGTAAGAAAGGTGTTCCAACAGCATCCTCCTTTCCCAAGCCAACATGCCCAACATTGTGGGCAACAATTCAAAAATTGTTGGGAAGGATGTGTCAACTCTATGCCAGACACAAGACTCCCAAAATAATTTTGAACTCAGTGGCAGCAGGAAACTCCCAAAAGGAGAGTGGAAACATTTTATGGATGTCCTCAAAGCATCCATGAAAAAGTCAAAATCCCTGCTGATTCATGGAAGTCCTGAGCTTGCGACCGAAGAAAATGGAGAATCTTCTTCAGGAAGAGACTGAGCACATCAAGTGGCTTCATTGGGAACATGCAGACGTGAAATCAAAATGTGAGCGCATGAACTTCCAAACAACTCATCAGGTAGGATTTCAATCACCATTTCTCCAACAGAGTCCTCATTGGACCATATCAGCCATCTCAGAGCCCACTGAACTGGAGCAGAAGCAAAGGCATCCTTGATCCTGAGGGACTGCTCCAGAAGAGAAGGAAGAAGTTATCACTGAATCACGTTTGTTTTCATTTAAATGCAAATAAGCAAAGTTCTTTAGCTGTGAGGCTGACAGCATTGGTTGCTGTTTCAGAGTGAGGTGCAGAATCTCAGGGTGAACTCTTACCAGAAAATGGCAGAGTGTTGTTTCCAGTGAGAAATAGGCTGGATTTTTCTCCACATCTGACCATACTCTGCCACAAAAAAACAGCTAGGTGTGTTTCACACCATCTAGTCAGAGGGTGGGCCCTCAATATGCCAGCAAAACCCAGCTGCTCTGAGATCAGGGCGTCCTGTTTAAAAGGCATCCTGATCAAGGCAAACAATAACCTCCCCTTGCCCCAGGACAGCATGAAGGTCTCAACTCCTTGATTGGAGCCGGCCCCACCTACACCCCCACCCCCACCCTCACCCAACTCCCGGCAGCTGCCCATCCCCCGATTGGAACTAGCACCACCACTTCTGCCTCAACTTTAGACCCTGTCACCACAAATACGTAATCAATGCTGGTACCCCTTCCACCAAATAGCCATCACCAGCATCTCCTGCTCCCACATCAGCTCCCATCCAACGCAATACATGAATCCCCCCCACACCCTGCAACATGAAGATCCTATGTCAAGTGGCAGTGCCAGGGGGCATTGTCAGACCACTGCCTGGCTATGTCCCTCTCCCCTAGGGATTTTACTCACCTTTATGCTCCAGGGGAACCGCACGACAGGTTCATATTTGGATGAACTTGTTGTAAGCCACGCTGAAATGACGTTATGAGACACAGTTTGAATATATTTTGGAAATATATTAAAATAAATTTAAATCACTTGTGATATCATTGGCAAGGAGTGGCAAAAATCAAAAGTCATGACCGGGGTAATAAGTTCCACAGCTTTTCGGGGTTTACGAAATAACTTAAAATCGCCCCAGGAACGTAAGGTACATGTCTTGATCATTGATTTTAAAAGATGCATTCAGCAGTTTGAGAGGTTGATGGTGGTTGTTGAGTAGGTGGTGGTATCGGAAAGTGCATTTACTGGCCTTGACTACTTTGAGAGAATTGAAACTGGATGTCTTGCCTACTCTGCATAACCATAAACCTATCCTGAAACCACGGATCATGAATCAGCATGTCCAGAAAAAAAAACTCACTCTGCAGCATATTTTTCAGTAAGTGTAGGTTCATTATTATTTTTTTAAACAAAGATTAACAACAAATAACTCTTTTACAATTAAATGAGCTAAACTGAGCTCTCAATCCTGGAGCAGAATCTTCCAGTCCTGCCAATAGTGGGTGAGCAGGGGATTTTAAGTTGGTGCAAGACCAAAAATCAGTTTCCCATGTTGGGATGAATATTTGGAATTCTGTTCTTAGGACGTTAAAGACCAATGTGGGGAAATAATGTTGGGAAACCCTTTGCATGCATCATCACATCATACATGCTCATTAAAAGTCTACATTGATGAATTAAGTTCCCCACAAAACAGAATAGGTGGCAAGGTGACACAGTGATTTGCAGTGCTGTCTTATAGCACCAAGGATCCAGGTTTGGCTCCCAACTTGGATCATTGTCTGTGAGGAGTTTGCACATTCTCCCTGTGCCTGTGTGGGTTTCTTCTGAGTATTCCAGCTTTCTCTTACAGTGCAAAAGACATGTTGGTTAAGTATACTGGCCATGCTAAATTCTCTCTCAGTGTATCCAAACAGATGCCAGAGCATGGTGACTGGGGGATTTTCACAATAACTTCATTGCAGTGTTAACATAAGCCTATTTGTGTTACTAATAAATAAACTTTGAAACACCAGTGAGAAATTAGAGCCTTCACTTTTGTTGGTTAAAGCCTAACAGACTTTCCATTTAAGCAGGGTTTGTTATGCCACCTGCCTCTCATCAAATCAGACTAGCAGCAGAGACCTTAAAACAGGTGTAAGGCTCTTTGCATCTGTAAAGGACAGAAGCTCTGTTTCATTATTACTACATGGTGATTTCTTTATTTTCACCAATATGGGTGGTGTCCTTCTTCAGTGAGCACTGCTTGCCCACTATTTTGGAAGCTGAAGAGACCATTTAGATAGCATGGGCCCTGCACAGCCAAATCTAAGGTTAAAAACCTTCCAACATCATAGAAGAATCATATAATATAAAGCAGAATGCACAAATGTAATAGGGGAATTATCATTTGGAAGGAGTGCAAGCTTTGTAAATTTGATATAGTTTTCCTTTGTGTCTTTTTGTTCCTATGATCAGCAATTATTTCTCCTGTTCTTTTGCAACCTAACCATAAAATTCTTCTTTTGTTGCAGTCAGAATTTGTGGTTGCTTTACTTAAATAAGGAAGTTGGCTTTTGCTGCTCAAAGGAAATGTTTCTGTTACATATCGTGACATATGACAATCCTCGGAGTTAATGAGTATTAAGACAGGATTTCAACAAACCAAACTAGTTGGCCATTTGCATCAAGGGCATGATATTTTCCAATTAGGGAATGATAGTTTAGAGGTTATGCCACTGGCTTGGTTATCCAGAAAATGAATTCCGATCCTTTCATAGTAGTTACAGAGTTTAATGAAGAAAAAGCTAGTGTCAGTAGTGGTGACCATGCACCTATTGGATTACCATGAAGCTGAACTGGTTTACTCATGCCATTTTGTAAGAAAATCTGTTACCCCTCACTGCTCTGGCCCTTATGTGATTAGACCCATACTAACATGGTTGATCCTTAACTGCTCTCTGAAATAGTCCAAACAGCCACTCAGTTAGTGAGGGATGGGTAATAATAATGCCCAAATCCAGTGAATGAAAATAACCTTCTCAGATTGTGAAGCCATCTATGCGCAAATATAACAAGACCTTGACAATATTCAGGCTTAGGCTGGTAAGTGGCCTGCATGAAACATTCACATCATACAGGTATCAGATATCAATGCTAAATGCCACTTACCAGCCATCTCCAACAAATAAGTATTAAACTATCCCCTCTTTACGTTGGATTGCATTACCATTGAATTCCCACCATCAAAATATTGAAATATAATATTAATTTGACATCTAACTGGGACAACCACTTAAGTTTTTGGAGTAAAAGAGCAAATTGGAGGCTGGGTATAGTGATGACTGATTCACCACTTTGCAAAATGGAGAAATAATTGCTGATCATAGGAACTAAAAGACACAAAGGAAAACTATATCAAATTTACAAAGCTTGCACTCCTTCCAAATGATTATTCCCCTATTACAGATGTGCATCCTGCTTTATATTATGTTACTCTTCTATGACACTGGAAGGTTTTTAGCCTTAGATTTAGCTGTGCAGGGCCCATGGTCTCTAAATGGTTTCTTTCCAAAGTTACCACTTTCCAAAATCTTTCCATTATATACCAGCTACAATTCATGAGTGTGATGGCATACCTTTCATTTTTCTGGACAAGTGTTGCTCCAGTAACACTCAATTAACACAACATGATCCAGGACCAAGCAGCCTATTTGATTAATCCTGTCTGCCACCTAAGCAATCACTTCTTTCGCTATTAGTACACCATACCCAAAGCTTGTACCATCTACAAGATTCATAAAGGTTTTTTCAGTGGCATCTCCCAAAGCCACAACAGAAGACTTCATGTTGTTAAACCTGAACGAAATGAAAGCAATTAAATTTAGTCAGTAAGTACCAATGATTAATAAATAAGCAATAAAGAGTTGAGAAATCAAATCACTTAATTTTGATGTGAAAACTGTTCATTCTAAATTGGCAAGTGAAGAAGGAGCAGTGCTCTGAAAGCTCGTGATTCCAAATAAATCTGTTGGATTTTAACCTAGTATTGTGAGACTTCTTACTACGATAAAGAGCAGTTAAATCTCAATGTTTCCTTCTAGTATTTTACATAGTAACATATGCAGCGTGTTATGTTACAGTACATACCTGGAACAGAAACCACATTTTCGTTTTGGGTGTATTTCTGACTTGAAAGAATATGAAATCACTTGTGATAACATTCAGCATGTGTCCCAGTGCTATTGTGCTTCACCTGATAAGATTGTTGGCAGATGCATGAGGGAGTTGGTTGTGTGTTCATCAACAAACCACCAGCCACTTAAGGCACTTAAAAGGACAATTGATCCAAATTTAACATTGTCCATGTGATTTCTCAGCTAGTGCATGGGTAGCATGGGCAGACAGTCTGCTCAGTTTTTCATTTTCACTTTCCTCACTAAAGCACCTGATAAAATGATGCTGGAGCTTTGGGTGTAGGAATTGTTAGGAGTTCAGGTGAGAGTTTGCTGTTGCTTTTTTGTTGACATTTCAGACATTTTTTCTCTATTTTCTTCTTGTTTTGTTAGCCTTGTTCTGAGGACAATTTGTGAACTCTTTTGGAGCATTTCTGCCCATTGCAGCCTCAGTGTATAGGATAATGCCATCTGCATCTCAGCAGACGGTGATTGTGTACGTTGCTGGAAACACCTCCTCTGAGGAGAAAGAGAGGGGTAGAATGGAGAAAACGCCAAGAGTCCACAGAGGACAGGATTGTGGGGGGAGAGATGCTTTGTTGCATACATATATTCTCTCTGTTTTTTATCATTTCATGTACTAATTTCCAATGATATAATTCATAATTTAATCAACTTGTATGAATGCTGAGAGATTGAAGCCAATGCATTTCTATTCCTTGTCATGCCTGAAGATGTCAACTTAATATGCTTTCTAATTCACATTGAGCAATGAGTGGTCAAAGGCATGCCAACAGACCCAGCTTTACAGCAGGTGGAGCTACAGAGCTTCTACCTTGCCTAGGACAGATACCAAAATACTCCCCCCAACATCAGCCATATTTTAAAATAGCTGGGTTGTGGCATTTTATTCATCATGCAATTTTAGAGAAGGGAGAGTAACGGGAACTAACATATGCCAACTTGGTTTCTGCCCCTGTTGATAATTGAGACCATACTGGAAAGAACAGTTTGCATAACTGGTGTCTCTGTCACTAAACTCAATATTCATATCCTTCATCAATAACAAACTGTGGTAGCATATGTGTAGACCAAAGGATATACTGCAGGAATAAATCAACAATAACATTTATTTGCATTTATATAGCATTGTGAATGCAGTCAATAGACCCAACATGCTCGGTAGGAATATTATTTCAATCAATTGTACAAAATGAAGCTTGCTGCTTCAACACTCCTCCTTTGCAATCTTTATGACCAGAACAACCATAGTGGGGATATTGTGGGAATACCATCATCTTCAAATTCCTTTTCAAGCCACACAGTTCTGACTTGGAAATATAGTTCCTTCAACATCGCTGGGTCAGAATACCAATGCCATCCTCAGTCAAATGCTGCCTTGGTGTCAGGACAGCCACTTTCACCTCACCTCTGGAATTCAGCTCTTTTGTCCGTGTTTGGTCCAAGGTTGTACGAGGGCTGGAGTTAACTGATCTAAACAGAACCAAACTGAATGTTGGTGAGTGCACTATTTTGAAATGTATTTTTCATCTACTTCCTTCTCCAGCATAGAGACATTCATGTCTATAGTTCATAGATCTATCACCCTGGTGGTCACCTCACTGACATCTGTTCACAGCAGGAGGAGACAGTGATAGCCAACTTCTCCAGCACTTGAAGGACTGCCAGAGAAAAGGATCTGTTAAGTCTGAGTCAGACCTTGAGCTGCTGGGAGTGGCCTTTGAGAAGATGCTGGAGTATCAGCAAGATGCAGAGGAACATCAGGCAAAGGTATCAGTGGCCTTCACCAGAGTGATATGCAAACGTTACAGAGTCTATCTACATGCTCTCTGAGGTAGAGGCTAAGTGTATGGAGGTCTCCATGAGGAAGATGGCAATCTTCCCATGGTGATCCTGCTAGCAGAACCACAGTTTCTGCCAGAGATATGCTGAGACCTGCCAGCTCAATGCAACCACAATGTTGGTTTAGTCGTGCTTTGGACCAATGTGAATTACCCCTGGATGAGATGCCAGGATGAAGAAGATGGGGGGTGGGGTATAGAACATAGAACATAGAATATTACAGCACAGAACAGGCCCTTCGGCCTTCGATGTTGCACCGACCAATATAAAAAGCAATGCCCCTCCAAACTAAACCATTCCCTTCTCTTCCATATACTTATCAACTAACCTCTTAAACGCCACCAAACTTGGCGCATCTACAACTGCTGCAGGCAGGGTATTCCACTCCCGAACCACCCTTTGGGTAAAGAACCTACCTCTGATATCTGTCCTATAACTATCACCCCTTAATTTAAAGCTGTGTCCCCTCGTGCTAGGTATGGGCTGCACATTTTGGCCAGTTGCTCATTTTAATTTGAGTAATCACCATATTAATCATGTTACCGACGGCCTTCGCGGGAATGACGATTGCCTTTATCCACAATGATAGTTTGAACTCCAAGTTCCTGCTCTCATTTTTCTTATTGAGATTCTGATTTTATTGTATCCCTGCAAACCCCACCCCCCCACCACCCCGCCCCGGCAACCCACTATAAATCCCCCCACAGGCAAGGTGACAGTTTTTGAAAAATTCCAGCCTATATCATTAAAGAGTACTTTCCCAAGACAGGATGAGACATCCAAAAAGGATAGGACTCTCAATTACAGTAGTATAGAAAAGTTTTGTGACTGTAGGATCTACTTGAAAGGATTTTAAAGATTTTAATTTTCTGAGGCATGAGAATCATGCATGTCCATTCTGTGGTAATATATTCATGTATATCCATTGTCTTCCACATCTGTACATTGTTCTCTCCAATTCAATTTCTCATTTATTTTGATGTCCAGATACTAAAGTAACTATTTCAATATGCCACATCATGAATCTTCACAGGAACAACATCATTAGCTGCCTGTTTCTTAATGTTTACAAGTAGTTCTTTTGTCTTGTTTTGGTTCACTTTAACAGAATTGTTATCACACCATTTTATGAATGAATCCACTATGTTCCTCTAGTTTTCTGTTATATCTTATGAAACCCACAAATATAAAATCATCTCAGATTTCACAATTGTTATGTTGTATTCTGACTATCAATCACTTGGAAGGAGGATGGAAAATAAGAGTGAGAAAGTAAATTGTGAAGAGGACGTAAGGAGGCTGCAAAATGTCATTAGTAGATTAAGTGAGTGGGCAAAGAGCTGGCAAATGGTGTATAATGTGAGCAATTATGAGATTGACTATTTTGGCAGGAAGAATAAAAAAAAACTTATCTAAATGATGAGAGATTATAGAGTTCTAAGATTTTGATTTGCTTTATTATTTTCACATGTATTAGTATACAGTGAAAAGTATTGTTTTTTGCAAGCTATGCAGACAAAACATACTGTTCATAGAGAAGGAAACAAGAGAGTGCAAAATGTAGTGTACAGTCATAGCTAGGGTGTAGAGAAAGATCAACTTAATGCAAGTCCATTCAAAAATCTGATAACAGCAGGAAAGAAGATGTTCTTGATCAGATGGTACGTGACCTCAAAATTTTGTATCTTATTCCTGAAGGAAAAAGGTGGAAGATAGAATGTTCAGAGTGCATGAGGTCTTTAATTTCCTGGCTGCTTTGCTGAGGTAGTGGGAAACCAATGGATGGGAGGCTGGTTTGTGTGATGGATTGAGCTGCATTCGCCACCTTTTGTAGTTCCTTATGGTGTTGGGCAGAGCACGAGTCATACCAAGCTGTGATACAATCAGAAAGAATGCTTTCTATGGTGTATTTGTAAAAGTTGGTGAGAGTCATAGCTGACATGGCAAATTTCCTTAGTTTTCTGAGAAAATTGAGGCGTTGCTGGGCTTTCTTAATTATAGTGTCGGCATGGGGGGACCAGGACAAATTGTTGATGATCTGGACGCTTAAAAACTTGAAGCTCTCGACCCTTTCTACTTCGTCCCCATTGAAGTAGACAGGGGTATCTTCTCCTTTACGCTTCTTGAAGTCAATGACAATCTCCTTCATTTTGTTGACACTGAGGGAGAATTATTGTTGCCACATCAGTTCACCAGATTCTCTATTTCATTCCTGTACTCTGTCTTGTCGTTTGAGATCTGACCACTATGGTGCTGTGGTCAGCAAACTTGAAAATCGAATTGGAGGGGAATTTGGCCACACAGTCATAGATGTTTAAGGAGTATAGTAGTGGGCAGTGAACATAGCCTTGTGGTACATTAGTGATTCAGAGGGATCTGGGTTTCCAGGTACATGAATCACAAAAGGCTGGTATACATATGCAATAAACAGTTAAGAAAACTAATTGAATGTTATTATTTATTGCGAGGAGAATTAATTATAAAAGCAGGGAGATTATGCTTCAATTGTAAAGGGCATGAATGAGACTACATTTAGAATACTATATATGGTTTTGGTCTCCTTATTTAAAGAAGGATGTAAATGCATTGGAAGCAGTTGAGAGAGGTTTTATCAGGCTAATACTTGGAATGGGTGGGTTGTCTTACAAGGAATGGTTGGAGAGGTTAGATTTGTATCCACTGCAGTTTAGGAGAATAAGAATTGATTGAAACCTTTAGGATCCTGAAGGGTCTTGGCAGAATGGATATGGAGAGGATGGTTCTTCTTCAGGGAGAATCTAGAACTACGGTCACTGTTTGAAAATGTGGGGTCACTCATTTAAGACGGTGATGAGGAGAATTACTTTTCTCAGAGTCATGAGTCTCTGGAATCCCTTCCTCAAAATGCAATAGAAGCAGAATCTTTGAATGTTTTTAAGGTAGATAGATTATTGATTAACTTTTCACCTCTTTGTTATCAGCCATAGGCAGAGGGAATATAGATTGGAGGTTACAATCAGATCAACTATGATCTTTTTGAATGGTGGAGCAGGCTTGAGGGGCCAAGTGGCCTACTGCTCCCAATTCGTATGGTTGCATGCATATTTGTTTGACAATACGTAATCCTAAGGAGATCATGATTTGTGAACATGGGCTCCCAGTAAATTCTGGAAATTAATATACATTGGTTATGTTGTAAAGGAAATCACTGACCCAAAATAGGGGAATAGGATTGACATTAAGGTTTTCAATTGTTTCATGAACTTGAAAGCTCACATGGAAAGCTGAAGAGAAATCAATGAAAGTAGCATCAGCATAATTGCCTAATCCATCTGAGTGCTGTTGGATCAGATGAACCAAAGCCTGGACAGCATCTCCTACTGACATATGAGGTTGTCAGACAAACTGCAATTGATCAACATGAGGAACACTTCGCAACAACTCATGATGTAAGAACAACAGATTGGTAATCATTCAGCTCAGTAGACCACAACCTTTCAGCAACTAGAACAATGATGGCAGATTTCCAACAGTAGGAACAGTATATGTGGCAAGCAGTTTCAGAAAGATCAGGGGAAAAGGGAACTGTCAACTAATGAGTATGTTTCTTAATAATTTTTATACTGAGCTAATTTTGGCCATGTGGAAATATGAAGGAAATAAAGAGAGAAGAAAAGAAATGACAAGCTTACTCAATGGAAGAGCAAGTTGCAGAGAACTTTATCAACACAGCACAGCACACGACAAAAATAATGTTCAAATTCTTCTGATCAGAAGTAAGATACCAGACTTAACTTTAGTTTAGTGCCTCTGAAATCAACCACTTCCTAGTTTGGGACATCATATAATCATTGGATAAATCAAGTTAAATGCTGGTGAAGTGACAGTTATTTCCAGTAAATTAACACCATTAATATCTCATCCTCTGATCAACTTACTTTTACCTCCTTTGGGAGGTGTTGGAAGGGAGGGTGGGTGTTTATTTACCCTCTCAGCTTTATTCCCAGAATTTAACATGCATATTGAAGGGGTGGATCTCTGGAATTTGAGTTCTGTCCTAAGTCTCAAGCCAGAATGTCACCAAACATTTTCATCAACAAAAGATTTCTGCTCCAAAATATGTTTGGAATTTCCAGGCTCCAGTAAAGTTTGACTTATGGTGACACAAATGCCGTTCAATTAAGAACAGCAGGAAGTTTCCTGAGGCTGCACAAATCTTCTTGTTTTGGAAGATCAGTAAACTGACCGGGAGAAGCTGACCTTTTTTTTTAACAGAAGTCTGGAAATTCCAAACATATTTTGGAGCAGAAACCCTTTGTTGATGAAAATGTTTGGTGACATTCTGGCTTGAGACTTAGGGCACGACTCAAATTTCAGAGATCTACCCCTTCAACATGCATGTCAAATTCTATCAAATAGGAGACAAACAAATGATAGAACTGCTTATCAGGTAAACATAAAGTCTGGAGATAGGCATTGGAACTGAGCAGGATGTGCAACAGGCAACCAATTCAATACCACCCACTTTATACCACTGCACAGGCTGAATCTCTACCCCATAATTTCATATCAGAGTTCAGTTCTGAGGGACTTTGGCCACTTCCTCACCTATGAAAATGCTGCAAATGATGCTCATGGGTTGAATCTTATGATACCTTGAAGACAGGATTGGAAGGGGTATTGGGTGGAAAACATGGAACATTGCTATTGGATCTGTGGACCAACCAACTCCCACCTCAGGATGATCTTGTTGAAGGTGGGGGAACAATGGATGCAGCTACCCACCCAATATCTCAGTGGAGGCGGACTTCCAGCAGCAGGTCAGGTGGCCATTGCTGTTGAAAGCTCGATGATGGGGCCAGGCACAGGCAATGGTTGCTTTTGAATGCTTTCTCCTCTATTCTGAGTGTCCTTTGATTTTCATCATTTTTCATTTTATTACATGTCTCCAAAGACATCTTCATTTTGAGGTGCCATCACGGTCTCCTATTTGCCTGAACAGTGTCAGTCTCTCCTGGTCTTTTTACTGGCCTTCCAAAACTGGACAATCCGTGATTGGGCCTGCAGCCTCAGGAATCCCTTCCTGCTGTTCTTAAATATCCCTACCTAAATCATGAGGAAGTCCAGGACACCAATGCAAAAGACAAGGCTGAAATGTTTGCAACCATCTTCAGCTAGAATTAACAAGTGAAAGATCTATGTAGGCCTCTTCTTGAGATCCCCATTGTCTCTCTTCAGCCAACTGGTTCACTTCATGTGATATCAAAAAATGTCTGAGTGAACTGGATCCAACAATCTCTGGGCCTTGACAACTTAACCACCCACGGTGCTCTAGAATTAGCTGCACCCATATCCATTATTTTCTGGTTTAGCAACAACAGTGGCTTCTGTCTGACAAAATGAAATATTGCACATATAAGTTCGAAAGATGTCCAAAAGCCATGCTAGTTAGGTGCATTGGCCACGCTAAATTCTCCCTCAGTGAACCTGAACAGGAGTCAGAGTGTGACAAGTGGAAGATTTTCATAGTAACTTCATTGCAGTGTTAATGTAAGCCGACTTGTGACACCATAAAATGAATAAACATCTATCACAAAAAGCATTACAAATGCAATCCAGCCCATTACCTTACTCTCAATCACTGGCAAATGATGAAAGATGTCAATATCAAACACCATTTACTCGCCAATAACCTGCTCACTGATACTCAGTTTGGGATCCATGGCCTCAATCTAAACATGGGCAAAAGGACTGAAAGGTAAGATAAGAGTGACTATCTTTGACAACAAAGCAAAATTGACTGTCTGTGACATCACTGAATCCAGTAAAATTGAAGTCAATGAGAATAAGGGGGAGAACTTTTGACTGGCTGGAATTATACTGAGCATAAAGAAAAATGATTGTGGTTATTAGAGGCCAGCATAACCCCAAGATATCTCTGCAGGGTAGTCAATACAAAAACCTTGTTTAGTGGTTAGCACTGCTGCCTCACAATGCCAGGGCCCATGTTCAATTCCTGACTTTGGTCACTGCCTTTGTGGAGTTTGCACATTCTCCTCGTATCTGAGTGGGTTTCCTCTGGGTGCCCCAGTTTCCTTTCACAGTCCCAAAGATGTGCGGATTAGGTGCATTGGCCATGCTAAATTCTCCCTCAATGTACCCAAACAGGTGCCACAGTGTGGTGACTAGGGGATTTTTGCAGTAATTTGATTGCAATATTAACGTAAGTTTACTTGTGACACTAATAAATAAACTTAAGCTAAACTTAAATGTTATAAACTAGGACTTTAGTTGAGTTCCAATGGTCCCTATTGTCAAGCTGCAGTTGAATAAGATAGTGCCAGCACAGTTGCTACACTTCATCCTTGATGGTAGTTCCTTGAGAGAAGTGCCTGCCAAGATATGGGAAATACTGCACGTACTCCAGAATCATTCTGCCTAGATGAATGTAGTTGGTAGAGATGCTTTGTGGAATCATAAGGTGAAATACTCGATACAGAGTTCCCAGCTTCTAATGTGCTTGCACAACTATAACATTTACGTGGATGATCGAGTTGGTTTTCTGGTGATAGGTGACATATTTGGGCTACAGGGAAAAATCTGGGAACTACAGACCAATGAACCTCACATCTGTAGTGGGTAATTTGTTGGAAGGTATTCTGAGAGAAAGGTTCTACAGGAAGTTACAAAGGCAAGAACTGATTAGGGACAGCCAGCATGGCTGTCTCACGACAGTGAGTCGAAAATCATGTCTCACAAATTTGATTGAGTTTTTTGAAGGGGTAACCAAGTAGGTAGCTGAGGGCAATGCGGTTGATGTTCTCTACATGAACTTTAGCAAAGCCTTTGACAAGGTACCGCATGGTAGATTATTGCATAAGGTTAAATCTCACAGAATCCAAAATGAGGTAGCCTAATGGATACAAAATTGATTTGATGACAAAAGACAGAAGGTGATTGTAGAGGGTTATTTTTCAAACTGGAGGCCTGTGACCAGCTGTGTGCCTCAGGGATCAGTGCTGGATCCACTGTTATTTGTCATTTATGTTAATGATTTGTATGAGAATTTAGAAGGCATGGTTAGTAAGTTTGCAGTAACACTAAGATTGGCAGTAAATTGGACAGTGAAGATTAGCTGGGATTGCAACAGGATTTTGATCAATTGGGCTAATGGGTTGACGAATGGCAGATGGAGTTTAATATGGATAAATGTGAGATGATGCATTTTGGTAGATCGAACCAGGGCAGGACTTGCTCAGTTAATGGTAGGGCTTTGGGGAGAGTTATAGAACAAAGTGATCTCGGGGTATAGGTATATAGCTCCTTGAAAGTGGAATCACAGGTGGACAGAGTGATGAAGAAGGCACTTGGCATGCTTGGTTTCATTGGTCAGAACATTGCTTACAGGAGTTGAGATGTCTTGTTGAAGTTGTACGAGACATTTGTAAGGCCACACTTGGAATATTGTGTACAGCCTTGGTCACCCCATTATAGAAAGGAGATTATTAAACTAGAAAGAGTGCAAAAAAGATTTACTAGGATGCTGCGGGACTTGATGGTTTGAGTTACAAGAAAGAGGCTGGGTAGACTGGGACTTCTTTCGCTGATGCATAGGAGGCTTAGAGGTGATTCTATGGAGGTCTATAAAATAATGACGGGCATAGATCAACTAGATAGGCAATATCTTTTTGCAAAGGCAGGGGAATCTAAAACTAGAGGGCAAAAGTTTAAGGTGAGAAGGAAGAGATATAAAAGGGTCCAGAGGGGCAAATTTTTCACACAGAAGGTGTGAAAAACTGCCAGGGATAGTAGTAGAGGCAGGTACAATTTTGTCTTTTAATAAGTGTTTAGACAGCTACATGGATAAGATGGCTATAGAGCGATATGGGCCAAACATGGACAATTGAGACTGGCTTATTGGTTAAAAAAAAGGTGGCATGGGTAAGCTGGGCTGAACGGCCTGTTTCCATGCTGTAAACCTCTATAACTCTATGACTCTGTGACATCAGCACATTGATGATATATAACTCAACAGGGGTCAAAAACCATGAGGGAGTGATTAAGCTCTCTATTTTTGGAGCTCATCAATGTTTGAATGTTACTTACCATTTATTGATTGAATGGTGATTGAATGCTGCCCATGTTTAGCTGCACCTGGGCATGGATTACTTCATTACCTGAGGATCTGGATATGAGACAGAACATTGTGCCATCATCAGCAAACATTCACACTTCTAGACTTATTGTAGAAGGAAAATCATAGATTAAGCAGCTGAAGATGAATGGCCTTTAACAACCACAATCACCTTCCTTTATACTCAGTATAATTCCAGCCAGTGGAGGGTCAGCACCGCCAGCTGAGAGGACTCTTTGGTATAGTAGTTGAGGGCTGTTAGCTGGTGCAGTATTCAATGTGAACAAAGAACAAAGAGCAACACAGCACGGGAAACAGGCCCTTCGGCCCAATGAGCCCACGCCGCCATCCTAACGTCTTAATGACATATCCTTGACTTTAGGCTATGCCTATTGTTGAAGATTCCCATATAGGGACCAATATAGGGACAATTTGTTACCCAAACAGCCTAAGAGCACATTTTTGGGATGTGGGAGGAAACTGGAGCACCCGGAGGAAACCCACACAACCACGGGGAGAACGCGCAAATTCCCGCAGACACAGGCCCAAATCCATGTGTCAGCACAGCAACAGCGATAGTCTCTGAGCTGTCATGTTGCCCATCAGATGGTCCAGTTTAAGCATATACTGACGACGTGAAGCACTAGGCAACTCCTGAAGCAACCTCCAAGAGCAGCTCTCGCACGACATGCCGCATGCATGCCCCTTGTTGGTCAACAAGGTGGACCGAATTGCCTGCGGAAACAAATAAGACTTAATTAAACATGCTAAAAAAAACTAAGACATTCCCGAGACGAAACTAAAAGATAGTCTACTACTATTTGGTCCTCCCGATATTCAAACAGTCCTGCTATATCCCTCTATCTGCAGACCGCTCATGTGGCTGTCCAACAGACCCTTAAACAACCCTAGTGTGCCTGCTCCCACCACCTTACTTGGCAGTGCATTCCACACCCCCACTACCCTTTGTGTGAAAAACTGGCCTCTAATATTCGTCTTATACATAGCCCCCCTCACCCTGAGCCCGTGACCCCTCGTTCTATCCATTTCTAATGGTGGAAAAAGCTTACCACCATTTACTCTATCTATACCCCTCATAATCTTATATACCTCTAAAAGATCCCCTCTCAGCCGACGTCTTTCAAGGGAAAACAACCCCAGTGTTTTCAATCTTTCCTTGTAAGACAGCCCTTCCATACCAGGCAGCATCCTGGTAAATCTCCTCTGCACTCTCTCCAGGGCCTCTACATCCTTCCTGTAGTACGGCGACCAGAACTGGACGCAGTACTCCAGATGAGGCCTAACCAACGTTCTATACACCTGCAACATCAGACTCCTACTCTTGTATTCTATACCCCTTCCTATGAAGGCTAACATACCATACGCTTTTTTTACCACATTCTCCACCTGTACTGACACCTTCAGAGACTTGTGAACTTGCATCCCCAGGTCTCTCTGCATCTCTATACTCCGGATAGTTTTACCTTTTATCCTATAACTCCCCTCTACATTATTCTGGCCAAAATGCATCACCTCGCATTTATCCGGATTAAATTCCATTTGCCAACTATCTGCCCAATCTACCAGCCTATCTATGTCCTGTTGTATTGCCAGGCACTGCTCCTCAGTACCTGCCAATCCAAGCATCTTAGTGTCATCAGCAAATTTGCTGATCACACCACCTACCCCCTCTTCCAAGTCATTTATATACACCACAAATAGAAGAGGACCTAGTACTGAGCCCTGTGGCACACCACTAGTGACAGACCTCCAGTTGGAAAAAGAGCCTTCCACTACTATCCGCTGTCTCCTCCTCCCAAGCCAGTTCTCAACCCACCTACATACCTGGCCCTGAATACCATATGCCTTCACCTTTTCTATCAGCCTACCATGAGGGACCTTATCAAACGCCTTACTGAAATCCATATAGACGACATCTTGTGGAGGATGTTTGGAGGTCTGATTACAGTAGGATACGGAATTTCTGCAATGGTTCCCTCTTGAATCATAGCTTCCTTCAGCAAATCATATCTGATACATACCATACAGGATATGGTCTGTGCATCCTGGTGGAAGGGTACCACCTATTTTGTCTCTTATTTTAGTGTAGCCCTATCTTGTGAATATTTTGCATCTCACTCTGCTTGCAGTTTGCCTCCATATATCTTTGAAACAAGAATATGAAAAATAAATTTGCAACAGGAAGTCAACTTACAGAGTCATTTATCAGGACAGCTCAGCACAAAAAAATGTTCAAGCTTTAATAGATATCAGACTTGGTTCTTGTGCAGTCAGTGCTTATGAATTAACAATTTCCTGGCTTGCGACATATTCAATAAGTCAGGTGCAATGCTGTTGAAGGTATTCCTGGTACCTGTGCATAAATTCATTTCTCTTTTATCTTCCTTATCGTATGCATTCACTGCCTGTGGGATGAGTGTTTATTCACAGCCAGCATTGTTGGGAGAAATTTGTGTGCATAGAAGGAGATGGACCTTAGAATCTGCCCTGACTTTTATCGTCCAATCCCCTTCTCCAGACTCTGGCATTATGTGGGTCCAGGAGATCCTGGAACACTAAATAACATTGCTAATCATGTAAATAGTAAAGTCCAGAGGTGGGTAGAGGAACTGAATATCAAACGAAGTGTGTAATGGACAACCAATAACACCTATAATGTTACTGTGCAAAATAGATTTCTGCCCCATTAACCTCAAACTGGAGTATAGTTCTATGGGTTCTGACTACTTTCTGGTATTTCGTCTTATGACTCTCACTTCTGATTTTATGTTGTCAGGAGGCAATCTTACCTGAGGGAAATCTGCCCTGATTTATATTGTAAAATCCCCTTCTCCAGAGTCTCTTAAAGATGGCATTATGTGAGTCCAGGAGATACTGGAACACTAAATAACATTGCCCATCATGTGAACAGTAAAGTCCAGAGGTGGGTAAAGGAACTGAGTATCAGACGAGATGTATAATGGACAACCAATATCACCTATAATGTCACCATACAAAATAGGTAACTGAAATTCAGGCCGAAAATTGCACACAATCATCAGATTAAACAGCGAATTTAAGGGCAAAAAATGATGCCTATACAGATTTTTAATCAGTCAGAGAATCAAGGGTTATGGAGATAAACAAAGAACATAGAACAATACAGCACAAACAGGACCTTCGGCCCACGAGTTGCACCGATCACATCTACCAGTCCACAGACCTATCTATAACCCCCTATCCTATTCCTTTCCATATACTCATCCAGAAGTCTCTTAAAAGACCCCAGTGAGTTTGCCTCAACAACCTCTGACAGCAGTTGGTTCCATTCACTCACCACCCTCTGAGTGAAAAACCTACCCCTGACATCTCTTTTGTATTTGCTTCCCTGCACCTTAAATCTGTGTCCTTTCGTAGCGACCATTTCAGCTCGGGGAAATAGTCTCAAAGTCCACCCTATCTATCCCTCTCACCATTTTATAAACCTCTATCAGGTCGCCTCTCAACCTACGTCGCTCCAGTGAGAAGAGTCCCAGCTCCCTCAACCTATCTTCATAAGGCCTGCCTCCCAATCCAGGCAGCATCCTTGTAAATCTCCTCTGAACTCTCTCAATAGCCTCTACATCCTCCCTATAATGAGGCAACCAGAACTGCGCACAATACTCCAAGTGGGGTCTGACAAGAGTCTTATAGAGCTGCATCATTACCTCCTGACTCCTGAACTCTATTCCTCGATTAATGAAGGCCAGTACACCGTACGCCTTCTTGACCACTTCCTCCACCTGCAAGGCCGATTTAAGAATCCTATGGACCCGGACCCCGAGATCTTTCTGCTCTATAACACAGCTAAGACTCCTACCCCTTATATTGTACTCCTTCATCCTATTATTCCTACCAAAATAGACCACTACACATTTATCTGCGTTGAAGTCCATCTGCCACTTCTCTGTCCAGTCTTGCATCCTGTCTATGTCCCGCTGCAACTTTTGACATCCCTCCAGACCATCCACAACACCACCGATCTTTGTATCGTCGGCGAACTTGCTATTCCATCCCTCCACTTCCTCATCCAGGTCATTTATGAAAATGACAAACAGCAAGGGTCCCAGAACAGATCCCTGGGGCACTCCACTGGTTACTGACCTCCATGCAGAACAAGACCCATCCACAACCACTCTCTGCCTTCTGCTGGCAAGCCAGTTCTGTATCCACGAGGCCAAAGCCCCTTGGATCCCATGCCCTCTCACCTTTTCCAGAAGGCAGGAAAGTGTTGAGGATTATATCAAATCAGGTATGATCTCATTGAGTGACAGAGCAGACTCGATGGGCCAAATAGAACATAGAACATAGAACATAGAACATTACAGCACATTATGCCTCGTGGTCTTGTCGACATATTAGCTTTTGAACACTGAATATTGACAAATTATTCAATTACAGGGATTCCAATGTTGAGGCCTGACCTATTTCTAATCTAATAGCTACACTCATTTTCATTCAAAATCATGTTACTTTCTCCTTCCTAACCCAGCATTTGTGAGGCCAATTGAAAAGCCTCATATTGTCATTAGCTCAGTCCCCTTAACAGCATATTGGAGATTAAGTCTGGGAACTTCCAAATTTGTGTGCTTCAGCCTCACCCTGGCTTAACCAGCTGAACCATTGGCAGCATCTCAATGCATCATGATCAAACTATTTCTGTTAGCTGCCTTTTTGCCAATTTATTTTAAAGATCTCTTTGTCATTTATTTGATTTATTATTTGTCTAAACATAAAAATTCTGTTAGTGAATCAGCTCAATAATATGTCAACATGATAAGACTGATAAAAATAAGAATATTCTGGGTTTTGATGAACATTGTTGAAAAGAACAAAATCTAAAGTTCACTTTTTTTACTTTTTTACGCTGGAAAATGCAGGGACAGCTCATAATATTTCTTTAAAAGTAGAGAAGTCAACAAAATGCCAATTAATTTTAAAAAAACATGAAGATTTTGAAAGCCAAATTGACCAGAGTGCCTGATTGCAAATTTGCGTCATTAAGATCACACACTCATAGGAACAGAAAAATTACAGAATAGAAAGAAGCCATTTGGCCCATCAAGTCTGTGCCAGCTGAAAATAAACCATCTAGTTTTTTTTGCTTTTCTCTGAATAGTTTGTGAGAAAACTTTTAATTTAATTTTTTTTTTCCACAGTAAGCTACAAGTCTTAAGAAGTTATGAAAATATAAAAAAGGGAAAAGAGTAAGTGGTTCATCTAGCCTGTCCCCTTTAAATAAATCATGCAATGTTTTGGGAGAGGCAAAAAAGAAAAAAAAACACAGATAAACTTTTGGAGAACTTAGCAAAATTCCCCTTTGATGATGTGAAGGCTACCACAAATAAATTGGCAAAAAGGCAGCTAACAGAAATAGCTTGATCATGATGGTTTGAGATGCTGTCAATGGTTCAGCTGGTTAAGCCAGGGTGAGGCTGAAGCATACAAATTTGGAAGTTCTCATATTTAATCTCCAATATGCTGTTAAGGGGACTGAGCTAATGACAATATGAGGCCTTTCAATTGGCCTCACAAATGCTGGGTTAGGAAGGAGAAAGTAACATGATTTTGAATGAGGATGAGTGTAGCTATTAGATTAGAAATAGGTCAGGCCTCAACATTGGCATCCCTGTAATTGAATAATTTGTCAATATTCTAGGGGTTTGCAGTATTTATACATTAGTCACTGCTGATCCCATCTACCTCTCCATTTGGAGACAGCGTTTATTTGTAAGAATCAGCTCTCTTTTGAGGGTAAGTCTGTAAACAGCTGTGAGATTATTTCTTGACATGTAATCTAGCTAATTGTTTTGCTCTTTTGTCTTCCAGTCCTCTTCACTATACCCAGCTTTATTGGTTACCCACATGAACTGCATCTAGTCCCCTTATCATTTAAGAAAAACATTAATTACATTGTGTTTCACTTTTGAAAAAACTCTGGTTCTATCAGCCTATCCAGATACCAAGAATTTTTAAAATTGATAACATTCTGATATCCCACCAAGAAATCTTCCCAGGAGCCCTGTTATACCCACCATATTAGACTGCCAAAACTTGTTACAATATTCCTGACATAGCTATACATAGATCTTGTCCAATGTAGTTATTAGACTTGACTAACCTCGCAATACAACCTAAGACCTTATGCATTTTCCTTACAGTTACATGGCACCAGTCCTGGACAATGTCTTCCAGGTCCCTCCACTGTTCCACAGCAGTAAGATGGTGAACTTGCACACAATATACATGCAAGGAATTAGAATAATCCAAATATATCAGGCTGGATTTAATCATATTGAAGGATAGCCTGGACAATCAGGCTCATTTGCAAATCAATCTGTATTTTGTCTATGCTTTGACATACTGCACTCGCCTTGGTATCACAAGAAAGCTAAAAGATGGTTCTCCTGATACCCCCATCCAAATGACTGATAAAAACAGTGAAGTACAATTGATCCATATGGATTTTTGCAGGACTCCATTAGTCATTCCGCTTAGAGCTTCCACTATTAATACTCAATCTCTGACTGTGAATGCCACAGAGTCACAATACAGCTTAACTTTTTACTGCCAATCCCACAAAGTGCAACCTGACCTAATAGCTAGACATTGGTGATAAAGACTAGTCAGGGAGATGGAAGGAAGGGGAGAGGGTGGTCAGTGGGGAATGGTGGTAGCCACTCTTACAAAAGACTAAAAATCATAGAATGGTTACAGCACAAAAAAGACCATTTGACTTTTGTGTCAGGATTGTCTGGCCCTTGCTATGTTTTGTGGCAGTCTGCTATTGGTCTGTGGCAGGATCTTCTGGTCCTGCTGCTGTCAATTGGATTTCCAGTTATCTGTAGTGGAGCGTCAATATTGGCAGAACCAGAAAATCCCATCCTTGTTGTCAATGCTGGCCCTGTGAAGGAGCAATTCAGCTAAAGTCATTTCTCTGTCTTGTTCCCAAACCCCTGATATTTTTATTTATTTTCAGATAATGATCCAGTTCTCTTTTGAAAATTTCAATTGAAACGACCATGCTCAGACAATGCATTGCAGATCCTAATCCACCCATTAAAAGGGATGAGGTTCTAAAAACAGAATATAGGGAGCTAGGAAGAAAGTTATGAAACCGGACCTCAAAGGTTGTAATCTCAAGATTACTACCGGCGCCACGTGCTAGTCAGAGTGGAAATGAGAGGATACATTGGCTAAATACATGGCTGAAGAGATGGTGTCAGGGCAAGGGTTTCAGATTCCTGGGGCATTTTGGTGGTGATGGTGGTTGTTGGTGTTTGCTAGAGCATTTGGGGAGGATTTAAACTAATATGCCAGGGGGATGGGAACCTATGTAAGGAATCAGAGAAGGAGGGAGCAAGGACAAGAAAAGGGAATAAAAAAAAAATGAGAAAAAGCAGAGAAACCAAGGATAAAGTTCAAACAGGTTTATAGAGAAAAATATTGGGAGCAATGCAAACCATGTTAAAAAGACAAGCTTAAAGGCTCTGTGCCTTAATATGTGGAGCATTTGCAATAAAATGGATGAACGAATCGCATAGATAGGTGTAAACAGATACAATATTATTGGGATTATTGGAGACATGGCTGCAGGAGACCAAGGATAGGAATTGAATGTCTCAGGGTATTCAATATTTAGGAAGCACAGGCATAAAGGAAAAGGTAGTGGAATAGTTCTGCTGATTAAAGAGGAAATTAACATAATAGTGAGAAAGGATATTAGCTCTGACAATGTGGAGTCTGTATGGATAGATTTGAGAAATGCCAAGGGGCAAAAATCATTAGTGGGTGTCATAATTAGAGATGCATATGATAAGGGAATATCAGTGACCATGGGTAATTTTAATCAAATTAGCCACAATGCCATAGAGGAGGAATTCCTGAACAGTGCACAATATGGAGGAATCAACTTGAGAACAGCCATCTTAGACTGGGTACTGTGTAATGAGAAGAGAATAATTGGTAATCTAACTGAATGAGACCCCTTGAGGATGAGCGATCACAAAATAATAGAATTTTTTATCAAAGCGGAGAGTGAAGCAATTGATTCGGAGACTAGGGTGCTGAACCTTAATAAAAGAAACTATAAGGATATGAGGTGTGTGTTGGCCTTGATTGATTGGGGAGAGTTACTTAAAGGCATAACAGTGGGTAGGCAATGCCAAACATTCAAGGAATGCATGAGGGAACTGCAGCAACTGTTTATTCCTACCTGGCGCAAAAGCAAGACAGTCAATCCATGGTTTACAAAGAAAATTAGAGAGAGTATCCAATCCAAGGAAGAAGCATACAGACTAGCCAAGAAAAATTATAAGTTTGAGAACTGGGAACAGTTTAGAATTCAGTAAAGAAGGATCAAGGGATTGAATAAGAAGTGGAAAATACAGTATGAAAATAAGCTTGCAGGGAGCATAAAGACTGACAAAGTGCCATATTTTGCCATTTTGATTCTAAGTGCTGGGCAAACTTGAAACTGGGAGTGTTTCAGATCTGGCTTTTTGACCCGTTCTGAGGAACCCTCATGTGCACTCTGCCTGAAAAAGTATCAGTGCGTCCAAATTACACTGCACAAGCCTGTATGCGTGGGGCTTAACGCACCTGAAACCCTGCAGCTCTGATCGATGTCTTCAGCTGTGCATACACAGAAAAAGAATGATAAAATGTGGCTCCATCGCTCCTGGGCCGGGTAATACCTCCTCCTGACCCTCATGACATTGCCCCAACCTCACAACATTATTGACCCCCTTATCCTCCGACTCCCCAACCACCCAGACCAATCGTGGCTCCCCTCTTCCCTCCCGCTGATCTCAAGCAGAGTGACAGCGGACCTCCTCCTTCCCCCCTATCGATCTCAAGCAGAGTGACAGTGGACCTCCTCCTTCCCCGCTATCAATCTCAAGCAGAGTGACAGCGGATCTCCTCCTTCCCCGCTATTGATCTCAAGCAGAGTAACAGCGGACTTCTTCCTTCCTTCCCACTGATCTCAGGGAGACTGGCAGTGGGGCCTCTCCCCCCTCACTGATCTCAGGCAGAGTGGCAGAGGTCACTCTCCTTACCCGCCCCTCCCCACTGATCTCAGGCACAGAGGCAGTGGACTCACTCCTTACCCCCCACCAATCTCATACACAGCAGCAGTGCAGCCCCTAAACCACACCACACCCCCGCCCACTGGTCTCTGGTAGAATGATCCACCCTCTCCCTTCTCCCCATCGATCTCAGGCAGCGTGAACTCCCTCGAACCCCGGATTCTCCTGCACAAGGTCCCCATTTCCTCTGGACTCTAATGGCTGTATGAAACCTCTCTCTCTCTCTCTCTCTTCGCTGTCCCCATTCATGATCGAGACACTGATTTCGCCCCCCCTCCACCCCACCCTTCTTCCCCATCAGCCCAAGTGTCCACATGCGTTCCACTCAATGCTAACAAGCAAACTGCATGTAACCTGCTGGAAAACTCTGCCAAACTACCTGCAACAGTTCTGCCATCATAAGGGGCAGCTCCATAAAAACACAAGAATGGATAGGTAGGAGGCAGCATAGGAAAAAATGATGATATGATCAGCCCCTGAAGGCTTCTGGATGCGGCACAGGCAAAGCAGGACATCCTCTTCCCTCCAGGAGAATGCTGGTCCAGGGGGGCTGACAGCAGTCACTCCCTCGGTCACAGCCAGAACCAGGAAGCAGGGCTACAAGGAGGTCAATGCTCTCATCTGGGTAGCTAGGGTGAGTGCTTAACACCATCTACCATCTTTCCCCACACCTCACCCACATCTTCCCATCCCCAGCATCCTGCTTGCTTCCAGCTCCTGAACTGAAGCACCTACTTCCCATCCTCCCAGAAGCTCCACTGTGCTTGCCCTCTAAGGGCCATCACCTGATACTCTGCAGAACTCACGCCATCAGTTTGTTTCATAGCTCCTTCTGTCTCCACAGGAGAAGACCAACCATAACACCCCATGAGAGGATGAAGACAGGGGGAGGTAAGCCAGATCTCCAGACCTTCACTTCCTTTGAGGAGTGGGCATTGGAGCTGTCAAGGGAAGGGAATATGCTGGCTGTCAGTGACAGCATGGTTGAGCTGCCATCAAGAAATGAGCACCTGTCAATCTTCCACTCAGAAGTAACTTCTCAAGGCATGAGTTTCAGATGCAAGGGGCAAGGTTTAAAGGAGATGTTCGAGATATGTTTATTTGCATACAGAGGGTCTCCACTCCCTCCTTCTCCTGCTCTACCACCCCCCCCCCCCTCAGGGGGGGCGAATGGCAGCCACCTCCTGCCTCTGATAGTTGTCTCCCTCAACCTGCAAGTGGTAAGGCCTGGGTTTCCTGTGCTTGCAATTCTTCTCCCAGCTCCTCCTCCTCAGCTCCAGCAGCAACCGAAAGAACAGCTAGATCGATTGGCTGCATTGTAAAAGCCACCTCGTCACTTTGAAGGGGAGGGGGAGGTGGATTGGAGATGGAGAGGAACACATGTACAGATTAAGAAATGCTGCTTACCCCTAGCCCATCAACAGTCATGTCGATACTGACCATTCCCCCAGCCACATGCTCCCCAGAATCACAGACCCCCCCCATTCCTTCAGCCACATGCTCGCCAGAATCACAGTTCCTTGAAAAGTTGAGAGGCTTCAGCAGTGTAATTTGCAAAGGCTTTGTGCACATCATTCAGCTGGCGGAGTGCTGAATGCACTAGGATCCATCAGCATCCACAAGACATGAGATCACTGCTGAGACCTGGGTCCATGCTGCAATTTGGATATTGGTCACCCTGCTGAGCAGACCCCTCGCTGACCCAAGATAGCCACAATTAAAGAACTCACATAAGCAGCAGAGAGTGTTGGACATTATGCACTTATCTCTTCACTAACCTTCACCAATGGAGTACGCAATCGGACTGATACGGAGCATGTCTGTTTTGTGCTGATTCCAGAGAGGTGAATGTGATGGTAAAGGGAGAAGTGCTGGTAAAGTTGCAGCCTATTAAGTTAATTTAAATGCATGCAAATGCATTAAATGGCCATCGTTCACATTTTATGCATGGTCCCAATCGCAGCCGCTTAAGGACCTTGGTAAAAGGGAAAATGGCATGGAGAGGGGCACGGATTGCACTACTCGCCTCGAGCCTGACTTCACCAAGTTTTCTTGCCTGAAAACAGGCATAAATTTATAATAAAATCAGGCCCTAAGAGTTTCTATAGATACATGAAGAGAAAGAGGTTGGTGAAGTCAAATGTAGGTCCCCTACAGATAGAAATGGTGGAATGTATAATAGGGACAAAGAAATGGCCAAGCAACTGAATACATACTTTGGTTCTGTCTTCACAAAAGAGGATACAAATCAAATGCCAGAAATGTTGGAGAATGCAAGATTTACTGAGAGAGGAGAACTGAGGGGGATCAATATTAATAGAGAAATGGTGCTGGAAATATTGGTGGGATTGAAGGAGATAAATCCTCAGGGCCTGGTAATCTACATTGCAGAGTTTTAAATAAGTAGCCCTAGAAATAGTGGATGCATTAGTGGTCATCTTCCAGGATTCTATAGACTCTTGAACAGTCTATGCAGATTGGAGGGTAGCTAATGTTCAAAAAGGAAGGTAGAAAAAGAACAGGGAATTATAGACCAGTAAACTTAACATTGATAGTGGAGAAAATTCTTGAATCCACTATCAAGGACTTTATGACAGAGCAGTTAGAAAACAATGGCAGGATCAGAAGACTCAGCATGGATACATGAACAGGAAATCATGCTTAACAATCTATTGGAATTTTTTGAAGACGTAACTAATAGAGTTGACGAGAGTGAACCAGTCGATGTGGTATATCTGGACTTTCTGGAAGTGTATGACAAAGTCCTGCACAAGAGACTATCTTGCAAGATTAAAGTGCATGGGACTGGGGAAATGTTTGGCAGAGAGAAAACAGAGTAGGAATTAACAGCTGCTTTTCAAATTGATGGGCAGTAAGTAGTGGATGTCAGAGATATCAGTGCTGGGAACCCAACTATTCATAATATATATTAATGATTTGGATGAGAGGACAAAACGTAACATCTCAAATTTTGCAGATGATACCAAGTTGGGTGGGAGGGTGAACTGTGACAAGGATGCAGAGATCCTTCAGAATGATCTGGACAGGTTGGGTGAGTGGGCTAATCAATGGCAGATGCAATAGATAGAAGGTTATTTACTTAGGAAGCAAAAGCAAGAAGGCAAATTATTACCTGAATGGCTGTAAATTGGGAGCGGCGACTGTGCAGCAGGACCTGGGTGTCCTTGTACACCAGTCACTAAAGGTAAGCATGCAGGTGCAGCAGGTAGTAAAGAAGGCAAATGGTATGTTGGCCTACATTGCCAGAATTCTGAGTACAGGAGTAGGGCTGTGTTGTTGCAATTATACAGGCCTTGGTGAGACCACATCTAGAGTATTGTGTGCAGTTTTGGTCTCCTTTTCTGAGGAAGGAAGTTCTTCCTCTTGAGGGAGTGCAGTGAAGGTTTATCAGGCTGATTCGGGGGATGGCAGGACTGCTGTATGAGGAGAGATTGACTAGGTTAGGATAGTTAGAACATAGAACATAGAACATTACAGCACAGAACAGGCCCTTCGGCCTTCGATGTTGTGCCGACCAAAATAAAAAGCAATGCCCCTCCAAACTAAACCATTCCCTTCTCTTCCATATACTTATCAATTAACCTCTAAAACGCCACCAAACTTGGCGCATCTACAACAGCTGCAGGCAGGGCATTCCACTCCCTAATCACTCTTTGAGTAAAGAACCTACCTCTGATATCCGTCCTATAACTCATACCCCTTAATTTAAAGCTGTGTTCCCCTCGTGCTAGCTTTCTCCATCCTAGGAAAAAGGCTATCACTGTCCACCCTATCTAAACCTCTAATCATCTTATATGTTTCGATTAGGTCCCCTCTTAGCCGCCTCCTTTCTAACGAAACCAACCTCAAATCCCTCAGCCTCTCTTCATAAGACCTGCCCTCCATACCAGGCAACATCCTGGTAAACTCCTCTGTACCCTCTCCAATGCCTCCACATCTTTCTTATAATGTGGGGACCAGAACTGCACACAATACTCCAGGTGCGGCCGCACTAGAGTTTTGTACAGTTGCAACATGATGCTGCGGCTCCTAAGTTTTTGCTGGAGTTCAGACGAATGAGAGAGGATCTCATAGAGACTTAAGATTCTAACAGGACTAGACAGGGTAGATGCAAGGAGGATATCCCCGATATGGGGGAGTCCAGAACCAGGGGTCACAGTCTGAGGATTCAGGGTAGACCATTTAATTTGGAGGTGAGGAAACATTTCTTTATCCAAAGAGTGGTAAGCCTGTAGAACTCATTACCATTGAAAGTAATTGACGCCAAAACATTGAATGTATTCAAGAGGCGATTGGATATTGCACTTGAGGCAAATGGGATCAAAGGTTATGGGGAAAAGGCAGGATTAGTCTATCAAGTTGGGTGACGAGCAATGATCGTGATGAATGGTGGAGCAAGCTTGAAGGGCCAAATGGCCTCTAACTGCACCTATCTTCCATGTTTCTATGTTTTATTATGCATAAAACATTTTTCCTCATGTTACCACTTAATTTAAATCTATATCCTCTGGTTCAGGAATCTTCCACCTTTAGCAATATTGACTAAACACCATCTTTTCAGATAGTTTATACTTCAAACCAAAAAAATGTCAAACATTCCCCTTTTTTTTAGCACAAACAAAAACACACTTTGTGGATATACTTTACGTTGTCATTTAAGCAAGCATTCAATTTTTCCAGAACCAAAGCAAGGTGATTCTTGGCTCCCAAGGCTTTACTTTCATTCTTTGCCTTTCTCAGCCTGTAAACTTTTAATCTCAGAACAGTCTTTCATAGTCAATTATTTCCCCCCAGAGATTCTTGATCTAACGCAAGCTAGGCAAATCTACCAGCCTTGTTCTAATGCCTGATGAATTTGCTCTTTTAACTCTGAGTGCAAGCTCTCACCCACATTCCTGCATAATGAACCATAGTATCTTATTTATATGGTTTCAGAGTTCTGAGGTACAAATCCTTCTACTCAAAATCTCTTAAGTTCTGAATTTTTAATTTCTAACACTATGGTCCTCTGTTATGCCTGGCTTAACAAGGTTAAAAGAACTAGTATTTATGAATCAAGTCAAATTTGTTATGCAAGATGTTAGATATACTTAACAATGAAAACAAATGGAAGCTTTTTATCTCTCAAGATCTGAGAATTTGGTGGCATGGTGGCATAGTGGTTAGACTGCTGTCTCACAGCTCCAGGTACTGAGTCAGCCTTGGGTGACCATGTAGAATTTGCACATTGTCCCCATGTCTGCATAAATTTCCTCTCGGTGCTCCAGTTTCCTCCCATAGCCCAAAGATATGCTGGTTAGGTGAATTGGCCATTGTAAATTGCTCTTTTGTGTTCCAACATGTTAGATTAGATAGATTAGCAATGGGAAATTTGTGAAGTTACGGGAATAGGGTGTGGGAGAGAGCCTAAGTAAGATACCCTGTCAGAAAATTGGTGCAGGTTTAATAGGTCAAATGGCCTCTTTTGCATTGGAGGGATTCTATGATTCTTTGCCATCACAAGGGATGTCTTTCACTTCTTCTGTCTCTAATGTAATTCTGAAATATGTCTTTGAAGAATCATACAACAGAAACCATGGTAAAACTGTTCCACAAAGACTTCAATTTTCCAACTTTTATTTCCATTTCTCATTATTCCAGAATTCCTTATTTGGAAATAGTCCAAATTCACTTCTTCCATTGGCTTTGGGTGCAGGTCACTTCACTGCTGTAACTAAAGTCATGTAGATTGAAGATATATGTCCACGTCTTGTTTACATTCTATTGTGAACAAATGATACATTTCCTTTAATACAGAGTAGTTACAAACAATGTCACATCCTCTTCAACATACTTTAATCCAGGTTCCACAGATAATAAAGCCATAAAGGTCAAATGTTAACATTTTCAACCATAATGACAAAACAGAAAGTTTCCACTAATACAGATGTTCTATTCTACAAATATGGTTAATCAATTAAATCAATGCATTGGTTTTATTTAAAAATAATGGGTCTATTTTACCATTTTGATTTTATGTGCTGTGCGGACTTGAAACAGGGAGTGTTTCTGATCTGACTTTTAGACCTGTTCTCCGGTGCCCCTCATCCGCACCCTGCCTGAAAAAGAAAATCAATGATTCCGAATTGCGCTGCAAAAGCCTTTAGGTAGGATTTATCACACCTGAAACACTGCAACTCAGATCAGAGCCTTCAACTTCACATGCGCAGTAAAAGAAAATAGACAAATGCTCCCATACCACATCGCTCCTGGGCTGGATAATGCTTTCCTGCCTTCCCTGATCCCCACAGACATTGCCTCCCCCCTCCACAATATTACTGACCCTCTTATCCTCCCACCCCCTCACTACCAGATGGATTGTGGCCCCCTGCCCCCTCTCCCCCACCAATCACAAGCAGAGTGGCAGCAGAATCCCCCTGCCCACCTCTCCCACTCCCCTCCTCACCAGAGAGCCACCTGACCCATCTCCCTCTTCCCCCCCATCAGGGAGCCATCTAACCTGCCTGCCCCCTCCCCACATCAGCAGAGAGCCATGTGACCCACCTCCCTCCTCCCCCCATCAGAGAGCAATCTGATCTACCTCCCTCCACCACCACCGATCTGAATCAGAGTGGGGCCACAAGCTTTAAACTTATCTCCTCAGAAGCTGGAGCATCCAAACTGGATCTTTGCGGATTGTATCTGTTTCGCATCAAATCTGGACAGGCAAACATAGTGGTAAAGGGGGAAGTGCCAGTAAAGTTGGGCGTCCAGCCCATTTAGTCCATTTAAATACATGCAAATGCATTTAAATTGATGTCATACCCATTTTAGGTAAGGTCCTGATCAGCCCTTGGGTAAAGGGGGAAACGGCCACAGAGACAGTTGTGAATCGCGCTGCGCACCTCACGCCTGACTTTACCACATTTTCGCACCTGAAAATGGGGGTAGCTTAATGGTAAATCAGGCCTAATGTGTCATCCTATTTTCAAGTTACATTTTAGCCATTTCTTCAAAGCTGATAAAAAGACTCTTAATTGTCCACAATATCATTAAAGTAACACAAAACTGCTGAACGCAGACACTCAGGCAACCTTACATCTGGGATTTAACAACCATGTTAGACATGAGTGCAGATCTCATCATGGCCACTAAATCTTGCAAGAAGCCAAAAATGGGATCAGCTCCACTGTGATTTCCAATTGCAATCTTCACAGACCCTCCCCGATGACCTGATCCTGATTTGTATGAATTTTAATCCATTCAGGCCAAATCACCATACCTCCAGGTGATCATAGGCTGCTCTCCCCGTCGAAGAGTGACTGAGGATCACCATATCTCAGGCGAGGGGCAAGATATATAACATTAGTAGGTGTGGGAATTGAACCTGTGCTATTGTGTCACTCCGTATAACAAATAAATCGCACAACCAACCAAGCTAACTGACTCCAAATCCATGGCTGTGTACATTGCAAGGTTAAAGTCAAATCCGCAGACCTCATTGAAATGTCCCATTCATCAGGCATGATGTCACACCAGCTATTGGTTTCTAGAAACAGGAACCAGGCAGAATAACTTCTGAGAAAGAGGAGGAAGGTAAGCACCACTGTCTCTATCGTATACCAGAAAGTCAGTCTCTGCTCAGTGACTCTGGGTTGTTGTGTGTCATGATAGCCAAGTTCTGCACTCATGAGACAGCATCAACTGGGTCTTGGGTTCATGTCACATTATCTCTAACCTCAACAACTTGCCTGGGCTTGCAAAATCTCACTAACTGTCCTGTCTGAAGACAATACACACCTCTTTAACCTATGTGCTTAATACTCTCTCTACTCATATTGTCTTCTTTAAGATTTGATTACCTGTAAAGATTCGCATTCCAACCATTTTTTAAATTGAATTTGTGTCTTTATATGCCCTGCTTATGAACAGAATTCCCACTTACGTGATGAAGGGGCAGCACTTGAAAGCTAGTGGATTTTGCTACTAAATAAACCTGTTGGACTTTAACCTGGTGTTCTCAGACTTCTGCTCCAGAGAGGCATGGAGTGGGGCAGGGGATGGTGTGCGTGTGCGTGTGCATGGGGAAAGGGGGGTGTGGTCAGGAGCTTGGGAATGGATGAAAGAAAAAGGAGGGGCAGCTGTCAGGAGTATAAAGCTCACTGGTGGGGGGCGGAGGCAAGGTTGGTGTGCATGGCCCAGAAGTCTGCTCTCTATTGTTTAAATGAGCTTTTAGTGATGTATTAGTTGGCCGTCTATGGTATGGGAGCATGGGGCAGGGGCAGATGGAGTGTCGGGGAGGTGACAAGTCAACGAGCCGAGGAGTCGGGTATAATGGGCCAGATGGCTCAGACCTCGAAAGATAAGGCAAAACAGTGCTCCCTTGGAAGAGAGGTGGGTCTTGGGATGGATGACAGTCTCGAGAATCGCTGTCCAGGAGGCTTAATTGCTGTGTGGCATTACTTTAATTAAATCTTGGAATGATATAGCTGAGTGAGAAGGGTGCCTATTTCAAATGTTAGCATGTTATTTGCAAAAGCTATTACAAGCCTACTCCTGCTCTTGTTTTCCTGTTCAGAAATTTATCACAACATTTTACAAAATAATTGTGTTTTTCGTAAATGTTAGAAAAATGTACTGTCCGTCTGTGACTGTTACAACTGATGACTCTCCTCTGAATTGCCAAAATACCCCTCAAAATGCCACACTAGTCATCATTTTGTTCTCCAAAAGATAAAGCTCATTGGAAATTCTACCTGACCCTCCCCTACTTCTGTAACCTGGCAGATTATCAAGCTAATATTATTATGACTTACATTATTGTATTACAACATACATAATTTATCTCTTCCTGAGTTGCATTTCACAGATGGTTTGTCAATGTCCCTCATAGCACAGAAACATTCCGCACGATATTTGGCCATCTGTGCCTATACTTTTACAATTGCTACAAGTAGTTGGATCTGAATATTTTGGCTTAAGTGCATATTCCCATTTTAACCACATTAGGAAGAAAACACTAATTCTTTGCAAATTGACAGGATGTCTGGGGTGGGAGGAGGGGAGAGAATAGTTTAAGAAAGCCTCACACCCATTCATTCAGAGGAGCTGACAGCTGCTAAACGGATTAGGTATTGATCTCTCACAAAACCTTGCTGATGGGGTTTTCAATTTCTCATTATCATGCTGCATAATGTCCTGGTGGTCTGATGATGATACTGGATTCTGAATGGAGGAATCCAGGCAGGGCATGGTCACCTCACAACCATGTAAACTGACCCCAGTGGCACTGAGGAAACCAGCAGCCAATTACAAAGCAAGGCAGCTGTGATCTGACTACAGCAAGAGCTCTCGGCGTACTGCAGAACTGCTCTGTGCTTCTATGCACAGGAACGGAACATTTCAATCACATCTCGCTGCTCTTGATGCAGATTTCATGTGTGAATGTTTTCAAAATGTGATTTTTAAAAATGCATCAACCAGACTCCGGAAGTTCCAAGGTCGTGAAATCCTAAATTTACATTTTGGCTGCTGAGGATAAAAATGGTACATTCTCTCCTGAGAAATACACATTTGTATTACGTATGATTCAGAGCATCTTTACTCGTTTCTTTACACAATCATTTTTTGTTCAGGGGCAGAAAAATGTATTTTCCATCAACACAATAGCTGTCAGTGCTGGGTCTGGAATACTATCAGCACTGTGGCCTAGTGGTTAGCTCTGCTGTCAGGGACCCAGGTTTGATTCCTGGCTTGGGACAATGTCTGTGTGGAGTCTGCATGATCTCTCTGTGTCTGTGTGGATTTCTTTCGGGTGCTCCGGTTTCCTCCCACAATCCAAAAGATGTGCTGGTTAGGTGCATTGGCCGTGCTAAATTCTCCCTCTGCGTACCCGAACAGGCCCTGGGGTGTGTCGACTAGGGATTTTTGCAGTAACTTCATTGCAGTGTTCATGTAAGCCTAGTTGTGACAATAATAAAAAGAAATGAACTTACTGTCCCTTAGGATTTTCACTTTCAGGCTCTGTATGTAACAGACCAGATGCAGAATAAACATTCCTCCATTCTATCCCAACAATCTGAATCAAATGTAACCTCAGGGAAACAATCCTGCAGTAGTGCCAACCCAGCTGTCTCATGAATCAAGAGTAAAGCTTGAGATTTTTTTCCAGCACATCAAGACATTAGGCACGTTGAGATTTTTTTTGAGCACAAGCTAATGCAAATTAACAATTGGATTAGAAATCTTATTAGTCATTTATTATACCCAATTGGTCAGAACTCTTTACAAAAACGGTGATTGGAATTGTGTAATGCCCCCCCTTCCCCACTCCCCACTTCCCCAGGAGGGTGGTAGGGAGGTGTTTCTGGACACCTCCATCAGAAGCTTGCTTCACACTGGGGGCATGCTGTCCTCATGGATCAAAGCCCTCCGGCCCTTTGTCCGGACCGCTCTCCTTCCTCGCAAGCCCTCTGGGCATCTCCTACCCTGTCCTCACTGGGACCCCTGCTATTTACCATTAAAATGATTCCATCAGACATGGCACTGCTGGAACTCTTCAGGCCATAGCAATGCTGTGCTTGGTTTGCTGGAAAGCTGTCCAATGAACTGCCCTCCAAGGTGAGATTTCCTTCCAAAGGCAGTGTAAACTCTGCTAGCTGCCAATCATTGTTCATTAGAACTAAAACAGCAGCAGGCTGAACTCTAACCATGCTGAAAATTCAGGCCTATGTTATTGTTTCTGAAAATGTTTTACAGAAAAACCTTTCAAAAAAACTTCCCTCTTATCCCATCATGTATCTTGGCCACACCCTCCATCCTCCCCCAAAGTCTGTCCACTATCTACAAGGCACAAGTCAGGAGTGTAATGGAAAACTCTCCACGTTCCTGGATGAGTATAGTTCCAATAACACTCGCAAAGTTCAACATTATCCAGGACAAAGCTGCCCACTTCATTGCTATCCCTTTCACATATATTCAATCCCTCCACCACTCATTAGGAATTGCTAAGTGCACGTCGCTTCATTTATTAAGCCTATAAATACATGTGAATAGATCTACACAGATGTGATACTTGAAGACATTCACAGCAGAGCTTTGCTGAAAGTAAAAGCAAATCTCAAACTGGATCACATTACACACTTCCTTCTAGTGATGTCATGCTGAAATGCCTTAAAGGCATATTATTGTAGCAAACAGCTCAAATACTAGCACTGTCTATACCTTAGAATGATAGTTTAGAGGTAGAATCTGCACATGGTGAACCAAAGGGCATGAGTAAGGTGCAATAAGGCCAAAGAAGAGAATATGGCAAGTGCCAGCTTCCCAAATGATGAGGGCCTAGATGAGTTCTGCTGCAGAGAATGCATATGAAGATTACTGGTGCAGGGTACAGGAAAGGACTGATGGACATGTATATGGAAATGCTTGGTTAAATTGGCAGGCCTGCCAGAATGCTTGTGGCCACTGTCAAGGAGAATAGAGGAAGAAAGTTGAATCCAGCTTCATGCAGAACTTGCAGTGTATCATTTCCAGGGTAAAGAGTAATTGATATACTCGTTGGTTACGGGTATAGTTCCGGAAGACTGGAGGATAGCGAATGTGGTCCCATTGTTCAAGAAGGGGAAGAGAGACTTTCCAGGGAATTATAGGCCAGTGAGTCTTACTTCTGTTGTGGGCAAAGTATTGGAGAGAATTATTAGGGATAGGATTTATAGTTATTTAGAGAGAAATGAATTGATTGGGGATAGTCAGCATGGTTTTGTGAAGGGTAGGTCGTGCCTTACTAACCTTATTGAGTTTTTTGAAAAAGTGACCAAAGAGGTGGATGGGGGTAAGGCAGTTGATGTGGTATATATGGACTTTAGTAAGGCGTTCGATAAGGTGGCCCATGGAAGGCTTCTGCAGAAAATGCAGATGTATGGGATAGAGGGTGATTTAGCTAATTGGATTAGGAATTGGCTAGCAGATAGAAGACAGAGGGTGGTGGTTGATGGGAGATATTCATCGTGGAGTTCGGTTACAAGTGGTGTACCTCAGGGGTCTGTTTTGGGGCCCCTGCTGTTTGTAATTTTTATAAATGATCTGGATGAGGGTATTGAAGGATGGATTAGTAAATTTGCGGATGACACAAAGTCGGTGGAGTGGTAGATAGTGAAGAGGGGTGTTATAGTTTGCAGAGAGACTTGGACAAGTTGCAGAGCTGGGCTGAGAGGTGGCAAATGGAGTTTAATGTGGAAAAGTGTGAGGTAATGCACTTTTTTTTTTAAGAGCAACACAGCACGGGAAACAGGCCCTTCGGCCCAACGAGCCCGCACCGCCATCATAACTATATAGTAGCAATTCCATTATCCTATTATAGATTTAGGTTATTCCTAATATGGAAGACTCTCACTATAGGGACAATTTGTTTCCCAATCAGCCTAAGAGCGAATTTTTGGGTTGTGGGAGGAAACCGGAGTGCCCGGAGAAAACCCACGCAACCACGGGGAGAACGCGCAAACTCCCGCAGACACCGGCCCAATTCCAAGTGTCTGCACAGCCACATCGATAGTCTCTGAGCTGTCATGGTGCCCTTCAGATGGTCCACATAAAGCACTCATTTACGACATGAAGTACCAGGCAACCCATGAATCAACATCCAAGAGCTGTACTCGCACCACCTGCCGAATGCATGCTCAATGTTGGTCAAGTATGGACCGAATTACCTGTGGAAAAAAAGCCGTAGTTAAACAGTCCTACTATATCCCTCTATCTGCATACCGCTCATGTGGCTGTCCAAGAGACCCTTAAACAGCCCCAGCGTGCCTGCTCCCACCACCTTACTCGGCAGTGCATTCCACACCCCCACTACCCTTTGTGTGAAAAACTGCCCTCTAATATTCGTCTTATACATAGCCCCCCTCACCCTATGGCCATGACCCCTCGTCCTATCCATTTCTGAAGGTGGAAAAAGTTTACCTCCATTTACTCTATCTATACCCCTTATAATCTTATACACCTCTATGAGATCCCCTCTAAGCCGACGTCTTTCAAGGGAAAACAACCCCAGTCTATTTAATCGTTCCTCATAAGACAGTCCTTCCATACCAGGCAGCATCCTGGTAAACCTCCTCTGCACTCTCTCCAAGGACTCCACATCCTTCCGATAGTACGGCGACCAGAACTGGACGCAGTATTCCAAGTGAGGCCTAACCAACGTTCTATACAACTGCAACATCAAACTCCTACTCTTGTATTCTATACCCTTTTCTATGAAAGCTAACATACTATACGCCTTCTTTATCACCTTCTCCACCTGTGAGGACACCTTCAGAGACTTGTGAACCTGCACCCCCAAGTCTCTCTGCGTCTCTATGCTCCGTATAGTTTTACCTTTTATCCTATAACTCTCTTCTACATTTTTCCGGCCAAAATGCATCACCTCGCATTTATCCGGATTAAATTCCATTTGCCATCTATCTGCCCAGTCTACCAACCTATCTATGTCCTGTTGTATTGCCTGACACTGCTCCTCTGTACCCGCCAATCCAAGCATCTTGGTGTCATCAGCAAATTTGCTGATCTCACCACCTACCCCAACTTCCAAGTCGTTTATGTAGACCATAAATAGAAGAGGACCTAGTACTGAGCCTTGTGGCACTCCACTAGTGACAGGCTTCCAGCCGGAAAAAGAGCCTTCCACTACTACCCTCTGTCTCCTCCTCCCGAGCCAGTTCTCGGCCCATCTACATACCCGACCCTGTATCCCATGCGCCTTCACCTTCTCTATCAGTCTACCATGAGGAACCTTGTCAAACGCCTTACTGAAATCCATGTAGACGACATCAACAGCCTGTTCTTCATCAACTGTTTTTGTCACTTCTTCAAAAAATTCCACTAGATTCGTAAGACAAGACTTCCCCTTGACGAAGCCATGCTGCGTATCCTGTCGTGGTTCCCCAAGACGACAACTTATTTAACCCGATTGAAACAGAGAGTCTGAGTTGTAATCCTCCAAGCAGTAGACTTTATTCTCCAGCACAAGAGAATAAAGCCGGGATGTCCGGAACATTCCACTGAACCATTCTGCTTACAGTCTTCTTATACATCTTACAGCTCCATATCTCAAGACTCTTATCTTTCTTTCAAAATTCAATCTTGTTTAGCCACCATTGTTTCTGGGTCGACCCTTTATCTATCTTGCTTGAGACTGGCCATTCATTGTTACATCTCTTTGCTTTTTGAAACCATGGTGGTTAAACCTTTTCCCTTGTCTAGACCATTCTGCTTACCTCCTAATCATAGTTTAATTAGCTCAAGCCGAATAGTAAAGAAAAAACATGCTGACCTTATTCTCTCGTTTGCTACTGTCACAGATCAAGTTGGACAACTGGGCAGTGTCCATTGTTCTCCCGAGTGGCTACTATTTACATTCACTAATGAGTGATTACTGTACTAACTTCATTGGATCGCATGCATTGATTATATCAGTTATACTTAATTACATTAAGTCACACACATTGAGCTGATTAACTATACTAGTAATAAGAAAAACATTCTAATACAAGTTTCGGCTACAGTTCTTTTACACACATTCTAATACAAGTTTTGGCTACGATTTCTTTTACAATCCCTGATCAGATCGCAGCACTCCAGATGCTCATACATCCTGTCCCTAAGGATCCTCTCCATTAGCTTACCTATAACTGAAGTCAAGCTCATGGCCTATAGTTCCCTGGGTGATCCCTCTGACCTTTTTTAAACAATGGTACTACGTTTGCTATCCTCTAGTCCTCTGGGACCTCACCTGTGTCCAAGGAAGAGACAAAGATTTGCGTCAGAGGCCCAGCCAAGTCTTCCCTCAACTCCCTTAGCAGCCTGGGGTAAATGCCATCAGGCCCCGGAGCTTTATATGTCTTTAAGCTGCCTAACAGCCCCAACACTTCTTTCCTCGTAATCCTTATTTCCCTCAACCGATCCTCAACTTTGTCAACATCAGCAACAGACATCTGTCCAGTCTCCTGCGTGAATACCGACGCAAAGTATTTATTCAGGATCTCCCCCATTCCCTCAGGCTCTAAGCATAGATCCCCTCCTCTGTCCCTAAGAGGTCCAATCTTGCCTCTAACCATCCTTTTGCTCCCTACATAGGTGTAAAATGCCTTTGGATTTTCCTTAATCCTACCTGCCAGAGCCACCTCGTGGCCCCTTTTTGCCTTTCTAATACCCCTTTAAGGATCCCGTCTACACTCTCTATAAGCTTCCAGTGCTGTCTCAGTCCCCAGTTGCCTAGATCTAATGTAAGCCTCTCGCTTCTTCCTGATCAAGTCCTCAATATCCCTGGTAAGCCACGGTTCTATAATCCTACCTTTCCCATCCTTCCTCCTTGCCGGCACGTATCTTTCCTGCAGAGAGTTTAGTTTTCCCTTGAAAGACTCCCACATGTACCTCGTCGACTTGCCCTCGAAAAGCTTATCCCAGTCGGTATCTTTAAGATCTTGCCTAATCTGGCTGTATCTAGCCCTCCCCCAGTTAAATACCTTCCCTTTTGGGCAGATCTCGTCCTTTTCCATTAATATCCTAAAGCAGACAGAGTTGTGATCACTATTTGACACCTGCTCTCCTACCTCGATGTCAACCACCTGGCCTGGCTCATTCCCCAGAACCAAATCCAGTATAGCCCCATCTCTAGTCGGGCCATCCACATACTGCTCCAAGGGACCTTCCAAAACACACTGTACAAATTCCTCCCCGTCCACTCCTACAGCTCTGGGCCCTCTCCAATCTACTCCAGGAAAATTGAAATCTCCTACTACTACCCTATTTTTCCTACACTTATCTAAAATGTCCCTGCATATCCCTTCTTCCATGGCTCGCGGGCTGTTGGGCGGTCTGTAGTAAAACACCCAACAGAGTAACCACTCCCTTCCTATTCCTCAACTTCACCCATAGAGACTCAATTCCTAAATCATCCATACCTCCCTCCCTCTGCACTGCTATGATGTTGTCCTTAACTAATAAAGCCACTCCCCCGCCTCTCCTCACACCAACTCTGTCACACCTAAAACACTTATACCCTGGAATATTCAATTGCCAGTCTTGCCCCTCCTTCAACCACGTCTCAGTCACTGCCACCACTTCTAAATTCCTCGTGAACATTATTGCCTTCAGTTCATCTGTTTTGCCAGTCACACTGCTCGCATTAAAACACATGCACTGAAGACCCTCAGCTCTCGGATATTCCTTTCTACCTTCTGGTGTTACCCTATCATCCCTCTCTCTCCCACTCCCAGTTCCCTCTCCCTCCCCACCCTCCCTCCCTATTAGTTTAAACACTTCTGAAACACTCCAGCTAACCTCCCAGCTAAAATATGCGTTCCCCTCCCAGTCAACTGCTCCCTATCCCTCTTGAATAGGTGACCGTCCCTCCTGAAGACCTCCCAATGATCAATGAATATGAAGCCTTCTGCCCTACACCAATCCCTCATCCATGCATTTAGTTGGAGTGTCTCATTTGTTTTTACCCAATCGGTCCCGGGCACAGGCAGCAGGCCAGAGAACGCCACCCTGGAGGCCCTACCTTTCAGTTGAGCCCCCAACTCCCTAAACTGCCTACGTATGTCCCCCCTGCGCTTTCTTCCTACATCTTTCTGTCCTACGTGAACTATTACATTTGCCTTAGCCCCTTCTCCCTTCAAAATTCCCTCTACCCTCTCTGAAACATCCTGGACCCCTGCTCCAGGGAGGCAGACTACCATCCTGGAGTCTCTCTTTTGCCCACAGAAACGCCTATCGATCCCTTTAACCATCCCATCCCCCACCACTATCTCACTTCCTGCCTTCCCGCTGGTCTCTGCGGCATTCTGTTCCCCCTCACTTGCCCTCTCCATCACAGCTTTTACCCCTCCCTTGGTTTTCTTGGAATCCTCCTTTGAGATGGCCTTTGTGCCTTGATTTTTATTCTTGTTCCTCGTAACTGTAACCAGCCCGTCCCTACTACTAGATCCTGGGGTCCCCGCAGGACTACCTTCCCTATTCATTGTAACCTCATTTTCCCTCACTAGACACATGTCCTCCAAGCGCAGCTCCAGCTGTCTCAACTTAGCTCTTAAATGTTGCAGTTCTAAACATTTTGCGCATATGTGGGCCTTCGGGAGACGTGATGCCTCCAAGAAGGTCCACATGTGGCAGCGTACGCAGTGGACGCGTTTGGCCAAGTATCGTGGCATTTTGTATACCCCTTTAAAGGTGTTGGGAAAAGTGTTGATTAGGTAGGAATCAAGTCACTCACCGTGTCCAAGCCTGCGCTCGCCCAAGCCCAGTGAGCTTAAGCCCTTGTTGCTCTCACTCTAATTCCCGTCTTCACTCCACTGCCCGCTCCCGACGCTGCACTTTGGCAGGAATAATAAATGTGTAGAGTATAGGGCTAATGGTAGGATTCTGAATAGTGTTAATGAACAGAGGGATCTTGGTGTATTTGTGCATAGATCCCTGAAAGTAGGCAGTCAAGTCGATAAGGTTGTTAAGAAGGCATATGGAGTCTTAGCTTTTATTGGTAGGGGGATTGAATTTCGGAGCCTCAACGTCATGTTGCAACTGTACAAAACTCTAGTGCGGCCGCACTTGGAGTATTGTGTGCAGTTCTGGTCCCCACATTATAAGAAAGATGTGGAGGCATTGGAGAGGGTACAGAGGAGGTTTACCAGGATGTTGCCTGGTATGGAGGGCAGGTCTTATGAAGAGAGGCTGAGGGATTTGAGGTTGTTTTCGTTAGAAAGGAGGCGGCTAAGAGGAGACCTTATCGAAACATATAAGATGATTAGAGGTTTAGATAGGGTGGACAGTGATAGCCTTTTTCCTAGGATGGAGAAAGCTAGCACGAGGGGGCACAGCTTTAAATTTAGGGGTGATAGTTATAGGACGGATATCAGAGATAGGTTCTTTACCCAGAGGGTGGTTAGGGAGTGGAATGCCCTGCCTGCGGCAGTTGTAGATGCGCCAAGTTTGGTGGTGTTTATGAGGTTAGTTGATAAGTTTATGGAAGAGAAGGGAATGGTTTAGTTTGGAGGGTCATTGCTTTTTTCTTAATTGGTCGGCGCAACATCAAAGGCCGAAGGGCCTGTTCTGCGCTGTAATGTTCTATGTTCTAATTGATGGGTCTGCGGTGCATTGAGCACTGTGAGAGGTTGGTGGTGTGCAGGGTGACTAACTGTGGCATATTTTAGAGGTCTTTATCATAATTGATGCATTTGCCATATGTCCTGGGTCATTTGATGCCCAGACTTCATCCTATATTATTGATTCACTGTTTCAGAGATAGTATCTGACTCTCCACATCTTGGTTTCCATAGTTCCTTCAGAAGGGAAAAGAGCTGATGATTTGAGTTCAGATGGCCCTTTGTCCAGCTTTGACAAAATGTCATCTGGGCTCGAAACGTCAGTTCTTTTCTCTCCTTATAGGTGCTGCCAGACTTGCTGAGATTTTCCAGCATTTTTTCTTTTGGTTTTAGATTCCAGCATCCGTAGTAATTTGCTATTTTCCAGATTTCCTTTGTACATACACAGGGTGCACACGTGCATGTACACTGTGCTTTCCTCCTGGTGGCACACTCTATAGTTTGGGCAACAGCCCCAATTCCTGGTCCTATCATTCCTCATGCCAAACTGTCCTTTATTTCTTTCCCTGAGAGTTGGCAGCCAACTCCATTGGCAGACCCAACTATTGTTGTGACATCTGAGGGCAAATGCTTCAGCATTTATTGCAGCACACGCAGAAACTATCCAAGGTCTTGGCGTTGCAGCGGAATGTCAGGCCAAGGCCATGATATCAGTACTAGTTTATATGTAGACTCGGGTTTGTACCATGCAGACTCATACTGCTGCCATCTTGGCTATGAACATTAGATTCCACTATCACAGCAGGCAGTGCATTCTACCCCCCAACCACTCTGAGTAAAGAATCTACCTCAGACATCCTTCCTATACCTCCCACCATGAACTTTATAGTTACATCCTCTAGTAACAGCTATATTCACCTGAGGAAATAATCTCTGCACGTCCACTCTATCTATTCCCATCATCATTTTATAAATCTCTATTAAGTCATCTCTCATTTGCCTCTGTTTTAAAGAGAAAAGCCCCAGTTCCCTCAACCTTTCCTCATAAGACCTACCTTCCAAACCAGGCAGCAGCCTGGTAAATCTCCTCTGCACTCTCTCCAATGCTTCCACATCCTTCTTATAGTGAGGTCACCAGAACTGCACACAGTATTCCAAATATGGTCTCACCAAACTCTTGCACAGTTGCAGCATGGCTCTTAAACTCAAACCCCCTGTTAATAAACACTAACACGCTATATGCCTTCTTCACGGCTTTATCCACTTGAGTACCTTGGGGAATTTTATCAAAATCCATGTATATGATATTAACTGCTCTACCTTCACCTATACATTTAGTTAAGAATTCAACCAGATTGGTGAGGCAAGACTTACCCTTCACAAATCTGTGCTGACTATCCTGGATTAACCTGCGTCTTTCCAAGTAGTCATAAATCCTATCCCTCAGGACCTTTTCCATTAACGTACCAACAACCGAAGAAAAACTAAGCAGTCTATAATTACAAAGGTCATTCCTATTTCTTTTCTTGAACTGAGAACAATATTCGCCACTCTCCAGTCCTATGGCACTATCCCTATGGACAGTAAGGGCCCAAAGATCAAAACCAAAGGCTCTGCAATCTCATCCCTTGGCTTGCTTAAGAATCCTAGGATATCTTCCACCTGGCCCAGGGGACTTATCAACCCTCAGGTTTTTCAAAATTGCTAATAGTTTTCTCTCAGAACATCCACCTCCTCCAGCCTACCAGTCTGTATCACACTCTTATCCTGAAAAACATGGCCCCTCTCCTTGGTAAACACTGAAGAAAAGTATTCATTCATCACCCCTCCTATTTCTTCTTATTCAATGCACAAGTTCCCACTACTATCCTTAACTGATCCTAACCTTACCCTGGTCATTCTTTTATTTCTCACACAAGAATAAAGAGCTTTTGGGTTTTCCTTTATTGACCTGCCAAGGACTTCACATGCCTCCTCCTAGCTCTCCTGAGCTGTTTTTTTAGTTACAGCTAGAAGATTTTCACAGGAACTTCATTGAAGTGTTAATGTAAGCCTACTTTTGACACCAATAAATAAACTTTAAAAGAATGGACCCACTACCATTTTTATGCTCTCCCGGCTCCTATAGCACCTGAGCCAGTGACTCTGTGGAATGTAGATTTTCAGCCTGTAAATACAGTGACTTATAGTCAACGCAAAATCCAAATTCATGGTGATAGCATTGGCACATTCCTGCCTGTTGTTTCCATAAACAAGTGTGTCACTTACAGGTGTTCACTCGTTGGTATTAAATCTGCATTCAGTCCTGGGAAAATCGTGGGTGGCATCATTTCTGAGTATATGTTGAAAGGGTGTGACAGATTTGAAAACAATTCAAAGCAGTAGCCTTGGTTTCCTGTCTGCATAGCATCTCAGCAACAACGAAAGCTTTGCATATATGTTAGATTTGAAATCAGTTTTGAAAGGAAGTACAGGTGCAAACATGTCCCAGAACAAGCAAGATGCTGGAATCTGGAACAAGCATGAGCCTAACTTTTCCGCCGTGTGACATTTTAACTCAGCACCTTGCTCTCATGCCCACATATCTGTCCAATAAGAAGTCTCACAACACCAGACTAAAGTCCAATAGGTTTATTTGGGAGCTGAGTATGATATGAGCCTGGACACCTGATAATCCATAGAATCCCTTTTAGTGCAGAAAGAGGCCATTCAGCCCATCAGGTATGCCCCAATTCTCTGAAAGAACATTTTACCCAGGTCCACTTGCCTGATCCTTAAGATCGCACATATTTACCATGGCTAATCCACCTAATTTACATATCCTTAGACTTTGGTAGGAAACCGAAGCACCTAGAGAAAAGCTACACCAACATGGGGTGAACATACAACTGTACATAGACAGTCACCCGAGACTGGAATCAAACTGGGTCCCTGGCGCCGTGAGGCTCAACATTGTGCAACCTTGTTGTAACACGTGGCCCAATGCTTAAATTGTTATGGCACTTTAGGTGCATTAAATCACATTATTGGTCCCACAATGACTGACTACTGCTATACAGAGAAACAGATTAATTTTTGATGTAGCCTTTTCTCATATGGAAAAGCTGAACTGAAGTGAGGACTGATACAAAACTCTCCTCTATGGAAAATGTGTAGCAGGCATGGCACATGGTTGCATGAATGCTGTGGGCCATATTTAGGTAAGTGGAAGGGTGAGCAAATGAGGAGCAATGATAAGAAGAAGCTGGAGTTGCAGGGACAGCAGGGGCAGTGTTCATGGGTAGGGTGTGTACTAGCACCAATGAATCATACTACACATAGGGTTGTATACCCAGCTGCGGTCATGAATGAGCAATCCTTTCAGAATATTCAGAGCACCTTATATGAAATGGTAGAAGGTGTGCTCAGACACCATGTTGTATCTATGCATAGTACCTTGCGGTGGCAGATCCAGGACATCCTACAGAATGTTCTTTATGGCACAACAACAGCTCTTTAAATCTATGGTCAGCTGTTAGTCATTGGCCTTGAGCCAGAGATAGTGGAATCATTTAAATAACAAACATGGAGGAGCAGCAGCACTTATTGAAAAATCGATTCTCGGTCTTTTGGTTAAGATCAAGTGCAGTATCAACATGCTGTGCTTGGTTGAAGTCATTAGGTTACATTTTAGCTTCATTTGAAGCAATTTTTAAAAGCAGCATCTCAGCCTTTTGGCTAAGATGCAAATGAGATCAAGCCTTGGAGGAGGAGCTGTGCCTACTCCAATCAGCTTGGATCATGTAGATCAAGCCCAAGACAGGAGGTGAGAGCCCTGTTTTATCAGCTTGGATCAGGAATGTCTCAACTTAATGAGATTCTGAATTGGACTTGATTTGATTGAATTGGAATAAAAACAAAGTTACCTCTGACCTAATTTAAACAAAATGACAACAGTGTCATTACTCAATATTACAACAGTGTTGAAATGCTGTAGTAAGTATCATGCTGATAAGGGCTACATTTTACCAATCATTGGTAAATATGTTATTGCAAATAATGCCTGAGGGAAAGGTCATTCAAAGATTTAAATGAATTTGTTCGGAATGACTGTAGGCTATAAGCTACAAGTTATGGAAGCTTTAACATTTGCCTTGCATTAGTGCGGTGAACTACCAGCTATCTGCAATATGAAGCAATACTTTTGAAGTAGGCACCTTTGCAAGAAAGAATCTAATGTTTTGTCATAAATGCAACTTTCTAACTGTACGAACTTAGGAAATGATTACCAAAGCAAAAAGTCATAAAGAATGTGTAATGTTTACAGTTAAGAGGCATATGCCACAGCAGCTCTGATGGTAAAATACAAACTGCTGCAATGAATACTGTTTTTGTGTCTGAGGCAGCTTCCTCTATGAAACCATTTGATGGAAACATAACACCTTTATTTTACAAAGGGATTCCCCCTATCTTTTGCTGGAATTCTACTGTACAGTTAGTCGTCCCAATGCAGGGAAGAGGAGATCTCCAGGATTATCTCCCTGGTGAGATGTCAATAATGATGATCTAGCTGATCCATCATGTTCATTAAACTCTGGTATTGTCAGCTTTGCAGCAACTTGAATGGCACGGTGGCACTATGGTTAGCACTGCTGCCTCACAGCGCCAGGGACCCAGGTTTGACTTCCAGCTTGGGTCACTGCCTCAAATTTGCACGTGTGTGGAGTTTGCACATTCTTCCCATGTCCGTGTGGGTTTCCTACGGGTGCTCTGGTTTCCTGCCACAGTCCAAAAACGTGCGTGTTAGGTAGATCGGGCATGCTAAACTGACCCTCAGCGTCAGGAGGACTCGCTCAGGAAAATGCATGGGATTATGGAGATAGGACCTGTGGGGTAATTGTGGCCGCTGCAGACTCAATGGGCTGAATGGCCTCCTTCTGCATGTAGAATTCTATGAGTAACTGCAGAAATCTTCCTCCAATTTAGATGTATCTCCCTCTGGTCTTGATTGACTCAACCTCCAACCTTTCAACTTCCATCTCCCAGGCTGGAGGGGGGAGGCGGGGGCAGGGAAACTCCCTGAGGGATGTCTCTGCTGTCCACAATGTGCAATGACTTGCCTCATTCGGACAACCAATCTTGAACTTAAACGAAAACCCAGATTAGAGGAAAGAATGTACAACTTTGAATTTCTACAGAAAAATCTCATACAAACATTGGAAATTCCAGCAGTAACATCAGTGCACAGCAGAGGATTTTCCATTTATGAATTTAATTCCCATAGGAACCTGTTTCCCTTGCACCTGAATTCTGATTTATGTTAAAAAATATGAAGCTTTTGGCTGGGAAAAAGTGAAAGCTAATCTTAAATGTGAAGAATAAATTGGTAAAGTTCATTCTCTAATGCCACATAATCCTTGATTTTATAAAGTTACTGTTCTGGTCTTTTTCTGTTGCCTCACGTTCCCATACGTTACATATCCTTAAGCAATTTGAAAGCCTCGTCCTTTTGCAAAGAATCTGCTCTTCAGTGATATCAGGGAAAGTATCATCATTCCTTAAAATACAGAACATTTAAGCTCCAAAATTGTGAGATTTATTGTGGATGTAGGATTTTGCCTTGGGAACACTTAGATCATGATATGTAGCATGCAGGGACTAGTACCTGTTAAGCAGCGCAAGTTCAGTTGTCAGAAAGCAGAGCCAAAGGCTGGATTGCCACATCCTGAGAGGCAATTTATGATAATGAGGTTCTGCAGCAAATTCTTATCCCAATAGGAAGAGCCCAGGCTAAGGAGAAGTAAAATAGTCGAATTTTATTGAAATACTCTAATTTTTAAAAAAATTTTAAACCAGAAACTAGAAGGAGGTCGCAGGGAGGCCTGGGTAGTTTTTTTTCTCTCTTCCCCCATAAATTGGAATGGTGAGGAATCCTGATACTCTACATGTGTAGAGTGTCCCCCCCTTCCCCCTCCTCTAACTAAAAAAAAAGAGAGTGACTCTGAGTGAGAGCAGGTAAGTGGTTTTCCTCTTTGTTTCTTGGTAAGGGACGTAACAGGGATGGCAGTGCAGCAGTGTGATGTTCCTCTTATGGGATGTTTGAGGTGAGGGACACGGTAGTGTCTCGGCTGCGTATACCTGCGGTAGGTGCATTCAATTCCAGCTCCTTGAGGACCACGTTAGGGACCTGGACCTGGAGGAACGAAGGATCATTCAGAAAGCAGAGGCAGCTATTGATAAAATAGAAGGGGTAAGAAGCAGTCAGAGCAGCGATCCACTGTGGCTGTTCCTCTCCAAAACAAGTACTCTGTTTTGAATGCTGTTGGGGAAGAAAACTCAATAGGGGTAAGCCATGGGGTACAGGTCTCGTGAATAGAGCCTGTCCTTGATGTTCAGGTGGGAAGATGGAAGAGAATAGGATTAGTGATTGGGGATTCCATTAATAAGGGGATAGATAGGAGAGTCTTTGGGAATGAGCGAGACTTGCAGTTGGTACATTGCCTCCGGGGTGCCATGGTCCGTGATGTCTCTGATCAAGTGTTCAAGATCCTTAAGGGAGAAGAAACCAGCCTCAAGTCATGGTTCATGTAGGCACCCATGACATAGGTAGGAAAAGGGATGGGGACGCAAGACAGAAATTCAGGGAGTTAGGGTGGAAGCTTAGGGCTAAAACAGAGTTGGGATCTCTGGTTTGTTACCCATGCCACGAGATAGTGTAGAGAATAGAGAGACAGAACATTTGAAATCGTGGCTAAAGGGATGGTGCAGGAGGGAGGGTTTCAGAAGTAGGTGGGACATCTACAAAAGAGATGGTCTGCACCTAAACCAGCAGGTACCAATATCTTGGGGAGAAAATTTGCCAATGCTATTCGGGGGTGTGTGTGTGTGTGTGTGTGTGTGTGTGTGTGTGTGTGTGTGTGTGTGTGTGTGTGTGTGTGTGTGGTGTGTGTGTGTGTGGTGGTGTTTAAAACTGATTCAGAGGCGGGGGGGGATGGGAACCTGAATTGTAGCTCCAATGTACAGGAGGTTGAGAATAGGGAGGTCATGATTAAGGTTTCTAGGTTGCAGCAGTGTAGTGGCAGATGGGAGGGTGGTTTGAATATTTTAATGTGAGGAGCATATGCAATAAGGTGGATGAACTTGGAGCCTGGATTTGTGCCTTCGATGTTGTGGTCATTTCAGAGACATGGATAGAGCAGGGACAGGAATGGTTGTTGCAGGTTCCGGGGTTCAGATATTTCAGTCAGAGCAGAGAAGCTGGTAGAAGAGGGAGAAATGTGGCATTGTTAGTCAAGGATAGTATTATGGTAGCAGAAAGGATGTTTGATGTGTACTTGTCTACTGAGGTAGTATGCGTTGAGATTAGAAACAGGAAAGGAGGTCATCTTGCTGGGAGTGTTTTTTTTATATAATAGGCCTCCAAAAAGTTCCAGGGAGGTACAGGAAAGGATTGCAAAGATGATCCTGGATAGGAGCAGAAGAAACAAGGTAGTTATTATGAGGGACTTTAACTTTACAAATATTGATTGGAAAAGCTATAGTTCAAGCACATTAGAGGGGTCAGTTTTTGTATAATATGTGCAGGAGGGTTTTATGGCTCATTATGTAGAGAGGCCAACAAGAGGTGAGACCACATTGGATTGGGTACTGGGTAATGAAACAAAAAACAGGTGTAAAACTTGACATAGCTGAGCACTTTGGTGATAGTGACCACAATTTGGTTACATTTACCTTAGTGATGGAAAGGGATAGGTATATACCGAAGGCAGAAGTTATAGCTGGGGGAAAAGTAAAAGAGGTGATTAGGTGAGATTTAGCATCAATAGTTGGATCTACAAGTAGTAATGTACAGTCCCATAGTTATTCTAGCAGACCATATTTTTACACCTTGTTATTTGATACTTTAGCAATGAAGCCTTTGTGTTCTGAAAACTCATTGAGTCACCCTTGAATATTACAGATATTTTCACCATTATCAGGAAAAGCTGCTTTGTTCATTTCTTCTACAATGCAGCCAGGATAGGGGAGGGAGACTCAGTTCCAGGATCTGGGTTTGAGTCACTGTCTGTGTGGAGTTTGCACGTTCTCCAGGTGTTCTGGTTTCCTCCCACAGTTCAAAAATGTGCAGGTTAGGCTGATTGGTACTAAATTGCTCCTTCATGTCCTGGGATGCATAGGTTAAAGGGATTAGTGGAGTAAATATGTGGGATCATAAGGATAGGGCCTGAGTGAGATTGCTTGTTGGTGCAGACTCAATGGGCTGAATGGCCTCCTTCTGCAATGTAGAAATTCTATGGTTATTTCTATGAGTCTATGTTGGACAATTCTGCAGGAGTGAAGATCATAGGGCATCACTGCAAATTATAAAGTCTTCAATAACCTTTGCAGGGTTGCCAGCAACACCCTAAAGGACAGATAAGTATATTTTGGTCCTTGAACAATTCACTTCAGAACGCTATCAAAATAAGATATCAATCCTTCTTAGGTTTCATGCCTGGGGGAATGGATTGCTTTTGTGCCAGTACCCCTTCTGTTTATTTGTTCTCATGTTTGATTTGTGCTTCTTCTCAAACTCACTGTCTACACTGCCTGGGTGCTTGAACTGTGATGCAGCTTGAGGTCAGTGCCAATGACATGCTGTGAAGCAGCCTGTTCCTGACTGCCACTCTTCACTTCTGGCAAACTTTGAAGAGGCTTATTGGAAGAAGACATTAAGATGTGATACAACAGCTTCAGGACAAAAGAGTTCTCAGCAATAACTGATGCCATAAAATTACCATGTAATGTGCACTTTTAAGTTTGAGTGAAAATGAGAAATTGTAATAGTGAGAACGAAAATACTTGCTGTCTAGGATCAACACTCTTCCAAACTTTGGCCTTACACATACCAAGGACCAAATATGCCAAGGCCATCTGCCTAGTTTGTACTACTTGTTTCAACAGTAGTGCTACCCACATCCATGTGGAGCTACTCACTGTCATTGGCAATCATTTCCTGGAGACACACACCTAAGTGTTAAAATTTGGCAATGTTAACACTCTCACCATTCACATTGTCTGTGCTTTTAAGACTTGATTACGTGTAAAGACTTGTATTCCAACTCATTATCTTGTAAATTGAGTTTGTGAACACAATTCCCTCTCACTGATGAAGGGGCAGTGCTCCGAAAGCTTGTAGTTTACGCTACCAAATAAACCTATTGGACTTTAACCTGGTGTTGTGAAACTTCTTACAATATTAAAACTGATAGCCCTGTAGCCAGACCTTGTTTGAGCATGGAGATGTCACAATACAAGCTGATTGTGCACTGTTAATACAGAAAGCTGGGCATGGCAGCCTCCTCACAACTCTACAAAAGGGGAAAATGTACCATGTTACAACATGAATGTAATTTGCAAAGATGTGGATAATTACTTTGACAGACTTAATTTCATTGAATGTTTTTTTAGAAGACAGTTTTCTCCATGCAACTTGCATTTCTGTTTGTAATGAAAATTGACTTTTTGCTCCAAGGCATATCATCCATCTTTGTCACATTCCTTGCATTAAAACCTCCATCTTTAATGAGGGCAGCTTGTTCTATTTTATTATTAGATTGCATAGTGGCTTCAACCAAAATTCATTTCCCAAATTCAGAAACATCCATTTCTTTCGCTTTTTTAAAAAAATCCTCTTAACAGTATACACAAGGGCGTGGCGGGAAGGTGGATTTTCTGCCTCTATCATCAGAGGAGGAAAAGCCAGAAGTCTCAGTCGAGCAAGGCCATAAAATCCTGCCACTGTTCTCCAGCAGGAAATGTGCAGGGCACCCTATCAGCTGCTTTGCCAGGTTTCTACATCTTATTTTCAACTACTTAGAAAGTAATGTTAAGGGTAGGTTCCATAATGTCATGCTGCTGGACTTGGCTCTGAATGAGCCCACCCCTCAAACAACATTGGGGCTCCTTATAAAAAAGGACTAAGGAGCCAATCTGCAAAAAAGAACCATCTCTATCACAGACATGGACCCATCTCATCCCCCAGGAGAAACCCCAACAGAAGCTCCATGACAGTGTCACCAGCACTGTCCACTGGCCCCTTGCACTGGCTCAGGTATTGTCCATTGGCATTGCCCAAACATTGCCCTGAGGCACTGCCCAGAGGGCATTGCCAGGGTACAGCTTGGACATAACCTACTTGAATCTGGGAGCTGAACTGTATGCTCCTGGTGGTCCCTATTTGTCAGGACCTATTGTGTGGGAGGTGGAAGGGGCAGGTTAATACAGTACGGAAACCCTCTAATGACATGCAAATAAATAGTAATGGGATTCTTGATCTTTCATGGCGGGAATGCTGTTATTTCATTAGCAGGAGGAATGGGGGGGAATTATCCCAACAAAACATCCTACCAGTGTAAATGCTGTTTTGGACTCCTGCTGGATTCTTTGCCCCTTCTAACTTTTCCTCCACTGAAAACAGGTAGAAAATCCACCTTTCCATTACCCCCAAATATATACTGTTGAGAGGATTTTTAAAATTTGTACTCTATTGTTGCATCTCACCAAGCGTAGTTAGACACCATGCTCACTTCCTCAATTTACCAACAAGACACAAAAGAGCAGTAAGGCTCTGGCAACACCATTTCCTCCAAATTCCATTCCAAGTTATCACCATCGTAATTTGGATATATATTCAACACTGCTTCGTCACAGAAATCAAATTTCTAGAAATTCCTTTCATGGTGGGAGCACTAGAACTGTAACACTTCAAGACTTAGCAAAACCCTCGCAGAGCTGCTTGGAATAGTATAGTGATTGTGGTATCTGACTCCTCCACCCACCACCGCATCCCTGCCCCCCCCCCACCAACACGTGCGTTGTCTGTACCTTCTGTTGTCTATATATGCCATGTTTGTGAACACAACAGTCCAATCACCTAATGAAGGAGCAGCACTCCAAAAGCTTGTGAAACCAAATAAACCTCTTGGACTAACCTGGTGTTGAGAGATTTCTTTCTGTAAGACAGCACAACAGAGGAGAGTCATCTGGTTTGAGGGACCAATGGGAATTGAGAGCGATTGATCACTCCAGAGGTGGAGTCCTCTATCTGGGAGACTACATCTGGAAGTCACATAGCAAGCATATAAAGACTAGAGTAGTAGGTATTGCTGCTCTAAGACAGCCTACAGCTGCAAACCCTTTTACATAATTTATCTTTATTAATGAATGCATTTTGTTCCTTATGAAGTCTGAAGTGTATTGATGACACTGAATTGCCACTACATAACAGATGGGTAATAAATTATTTTTACTTAGCATCATTCACATCCCGAAAACAAATGATCTGGATTGAGGTCCCTTGCATGGTTGAAATAGGAATGTAGGAAGTAGGAGCAGGAGTGAGCAATTAATCCCCCCAGCCCGCTCCATCATTTTATCCTGATCTCAACTCCTTTCCTGTCTATTCCTCATAACCCTGTATTCCACTTTTCATCAGAAACATATTTATCTCCTTGTTGAATCTGTTAATTGATTTTGCCTCCTCTGCATTCTGGGGCAGTGAATACCACCAATTCACAACCTTCTGCAAGAACTAATTTCTCCTCACCTCAATTTTTAACTTATGTCCTCTCACTCTATATCAATGACTTCTTATTCTAGACTGAACAGATGTTTCCCAAGTGAGACAATGTCCACAATGTCAATGCCCTTTAGCGTTTTATATACCTCAATCAGATTCCTCCCCCTCATTCTTCTGAATTCCAAAAAGTACAAATCCAAGATATTCAACTGCTCCTTGTATGACAGCCTTTTAATCCCTGGAATCAATCTAGTGAACCTCCTCTGAACTTCCTCCAGTGCTACCATGTCCTTACCCAAGTAGAGAGACTAAAGCTGGACACAATATTCCAGGTGTGGTCTCATCAAGTCTTATATAATTGTATCAACACTTCTTTACTTTTAAAATCCAGTCCATTACAATAAATGGCAAGATTCCATTTGCCTTTCTTATTAAATCTTGCACCTGCATACACTGATTCACGCACAAGGACATCCAGATTCCTTTGCACTGATGCACTTTGAATTTATTTCACTTTTTTTTTTAGCCAAAATAGATAACCTTGCATTTATCTGCATTAAATTCCACTTGCCAGATTCTAGCCATTCTCTTAACCCATCAATATCCATCTGTAAACTCTTTATCTCATCATTACAGCCTTCTTTCCTGCCTATTTCAGTATCTTCCGCAAACCTTGCTATGCTACACTTTTGATCAAACCTGCCTCCACCACCCATTTCGTTCCAACTACCCTCTGATGGTTTGCATGCTGCCCATCTCCTCCAGGACAGACACAATCATTGAATTACAACCTGCACCTACGAATGGTGCACACTATCTCACAACTACATTAGCCTATAATAAAATGATCAAAGATACCACCAGGTAGGATATTGATCTGGTACATAGGCAAGATTGGAGTAGAATGGGTAATTTTATGATTTAGCTTATGAATAAAGTTAGGGTCGCCAAATATACACATTACAACCTTCCAGGTTTTTTTCCCCCTTAGTGGAAATGAGAATGATGCAAAGGCCATATTCTTATATGAATCAAATGCACAAGCTTGAACTAATTTTCAAATCAGCAGAACTTAAGAGCAAGCTGTATAAAATGTTGCTGCCTCAGCAGTATTTTCCAAAAATCATTTAAAATATCAATTTTCATACATGGATGTGTATACAGTATATTTACAATATTTTCTTTATATTGTTTTCTCTATACATTGTTGCTTTTTCATGAAGACAAGTTGCTATGGGCAGATGATTACTATAATTCCTACAGAGCTACTGTATACAATCAATAGTAACATTAGTTGTGATAGTGCAACCTCCTGGGGGTGGCAGGGGGCAGGAAACAGCAGTATGATAATTCACAGATCATGAGCCCTACGGCACCTTCAGGAACAGAACACATGAACCTTGACCTATGGAGCGGTAGAGCATGGGTCAGTGTAGGAGAAATCCTCATTGCAAGCCAGCGGGTCGAATGAATAAGAACTGTATCTGCGTAGGCTACTGCAGAAAATGTAGAGGCATGGGATTGAGGGTGATTTAGCAGTTTGGGTTAGGAATTGGCTAGCTGATAGAAGACAGAGTGGTAGTTGATAGGAAATATTCAACCTGGAGTTCAGTTACAAGTGGTGTACCTCAGGGATCTGTTTTGGGGCCACTGCTGTTTGTCATTTTTATAAATGATCTAGATGAGGGTGTAGAAGGAAAGATTAGTAAATTTGCTGACGACGCCAAAGTCGGAGGAGTTGTAGACAGTGAGGATGGATGTTACAGTTTGCAGAGGTACATAGATAAGCTGCGGAGCTGGGCTGAGAGTTGGCAAATGGAGTTTAATACAGAAAAGTGTGAGGTGATTCACTTTGGTAAGAGTAAGAGTACAGAATATAGGGCTAATGGAAGGACTCTTAATTGTGTCGACGAGCAGAGAGATCTCGATGTACATAGTTCCCTGAAAGTTGGCACCCAGGTTGATAAGGTTGTTAAGAAGGCATAAGGTGTGTTAGCTTTTATTAGTAGAGGGATTGAATTTCGGAGCCGTGAGGTCATGTTGCAACTGTACAGAACTCTGGTACGGCCGCACTTGGAGTACTGTGTACAGTTCTGGTCGCCATGATAAGAAAGATGTGGAGGCATTGGAAAAGGTGCAGAGGAGGTTTACCAGGATGTTGCTCGGTATGGTGAGAAGGTCTTATGAGGAGAGGCTGAGGGATTTGAGGTTATTTTCATTAGAGAAAAGGAGGTTAAGAGATGACCTAATTGAGGCATACAAGATGATAAGAGGATTAGATAGAGTGGACAGTGAAAGACATGTAATGCTTAACACAAGAGGACATAGCTTTAAATTAAGGGGTGGTACTTATAGGATGGACGTCAGAGGTAGGTTCTTTACTCAGAGGGTAGTAAGAGCATGGAATGCCCTATCTGCAGCAGTTGTGGACTCGCCAACTTTAAGGGTACTCATATGGTTAGTGCTTAGGCATATGGATAACATTGGAATAGTTTAGGCTAGAGGATCATTAGATTGGTTCCACTGGTTGGCGCAACAGAAGTCCAAAGGGCCTGTACTACGCTGTATTGTTCTATATTCTATCTAGCCCTTCAAGTCTGCCCTACTGTTCAACAAGATCATGGCTGATCTGAAGTGGATCAGTTCCACTTTCCTGCTTTTTTCACATAACCCTTAATTCCCTTGTCTATCAGAAACCTATCTACCCATGATTTTTAAATATATTTAGCAAGGTAGCCTCCATCACTTCAATGGGCAGAATTCCAGAGATTCACCACCCTTTGAGTGAAGAAGTTCCTCCTCAACTTAGATTTAAACTGCCCCCCACCCCCCTTATTTTGAGACTGTGCCCTCTAGTCCTGCTATCCTTTCTAAGCAGGAAGAATCTCTTTACCTCTACCATATCTATCCCCTTCATTATCTTATATGTCTCTAGAAGATCCTCCCTCAGCCTTCTAAACTACAATGAGTACAGACCCAGTGTATTTAATCTTTCCTCATAAGCAAGCACCCTCATCTCTGGTATCAGCCTAGTGAACCTTCTCTACATTCTCTTCAGGGCCAATATATCCTGTAAATGTGGCAACCAAAACTGCACACAGTACTTCAGTTGCGGCCTCACCAGTACCCTGGTGAGCAAGACCTCATTAACTATTAGTAACAATATACATATAGAATCATAGACTTTCTACAGTGCACAGGAAGCCATTTGGCCCATCAAGTCTGCACCTACAATAATCCCACCCAAGCTCTATCTCCGTAACCTCATGTATTTATCCTGCTTAATCCCCTGACACTAAGGGACAATTTAGCATGGCCAGTCAACCTAAACCACAAGTCTTTGGAGTGTGGGAGGAAATTGGAACATCTGGAGGAAACCTACTCAGACATGGGGAAAATGTGCAAACTCCACACAGACAATCACTTGAGGCCAGAATTGAATCCAGGTCCTTGGCACTATGAGGAAGCAGTGCTAACCACTGAGCCACCATGCTGCATAATATGGTGTTGTGGGAAAATCACCACTTGGAGTCAGAACTAAGATTCAACATGCAGTTTTATCAGACAAAGCATTGGGAGAAGTGCTGAGCTCTTGCATTGCACGCAATCACCTTCTCAACTTTATAATGGCAGTTGAGCATCTTTTAGACATTTTCAAATAATGGACAAGACATTAGCCATTAGCACATCGTTATACATAGGAGTAGACAAGTATGGACATTGACAGTTAACACATTTATATATAGAGTAGATACATTTATGCCCCCATCAATGACTGATCTCATTAATGAAATATATTGTTTTGGTTCTGCTTTATCTCAAGCTAAGGTTCCTCAAGGATGATCCATTTCTTGCAGTAACGCAGACACTAACAGGCTTTAACTTTTTGTTGTTAAATGTTTATGCCCAAATCAGTACATCTTAATGCCTTTTCCCAGAATCTATTTTGTGCCAGGTAACCATCTTGTATCCTTTAATTTTGATTTTATTCCAACATGCAGCATCAGGTCTAAGCTAGGAGCTGTTTCCAAGCTTATCCCTATAAACTCAGGTCATGCATTGCTTTACTCACACTGTAGACTGCAAGGTATGATGTGGAGATGCCAGCAAGGTACCCAGTTCCACTTTAACCCTTTCAATTCCAACCCTTTACGTTACAATGCCAACTGATTGTAATTTACTTTGGTGGTGTTGATTAATGCAAAATGTCAATCAGGCCAACATTAGACCACCTTACTCTCCTTTAAAGAATAACAGAATCTCAATGCCCACTGAAGCAAGCAGATAGGCCATGGGTTAATGGCTTATCCAAAAGCTAGTGCCTCAAAAAAAAAACACAGTCCTGCAATGAAATGCCAATCAATTATTTCTGAAATCCTGGCAGGAATTTGGAGCAGTACACTGGCACTGTGGTTGGCATGCTGCCTCATAGCTCCAGAACCAGAGCTCAATTCTTGGCTTGGGTCACCATCCGTGTGAAGTTTGCACATTCTCCCTGTGTCTTCATGGGTTTCCTCCCATAGTCCTAAAGACCTGCTAGTTAAGTACATTGGCTGCGCTAAATTCTCTATGTTTCTAAAAAGGCATCGCAGTGATTTCCACAATAACTTAATTGCAGTGTTAATGAAAGCCTACTTGTGACACTCAAATGAGTTATAAACTGTAATCTATTAAGTAAACATCTTATGAGACACCCAATACTGCTTCAAGTATTTATGTCACTCAAGTCCTTGTAAAGCTCCTTTTCAGAGGTTAAATGGGTGTTGATTCAACAAGTGCTTCCCTCAACACTGAAGTTGAAGAGTGTCTTTCAAAGAGCAAGTATTTCTCTGGCCTGGAGTGCACTTCCAGAAAGGGTGTGGAATCGATTCAATAGTAACTTTTGAGAGAGATTTGGATAAGTGCTTGACAAAAAAACATTTACAGCACCATAGAGAAGAAACAAAGGAGTGGCCTGAATGGAATAGCTCTCTCAATCATCAGACGCACGTGTTAAAAGGTGTGACAATATATAATCTATGTAAGAACATGTATATCAGCCAGTTTCCTGTGAAAGGGATACACTTATGTTGTACTGGATTTTGTGAATAAATCAATGTCGAAGACAGACTGGCTCCAGCTCTTTCCATTGCTATATGCCAGTTCGGCACAATAATACAGGCAGGATGTTTTGAGTGGATTCCTTTTGAGCTGTAAGATTATATGATTCTGTAAAACATTTACTATTCTAAGGGTTAGCATACTTCAATGAGCTATTTGTCAAAACACGTCAAGCACACATTGAGGAAGTTGGGCAGAAACCACAGAATCAGAGGAAAGCAAGATAAAATGAACTAAACAAAAAATGATACTGAAATGCAAAATCACTCTAGAACCACATGGCTCTTAGTAAATATTACATCTATAGAGCTGAGTCATATAGATTAAGAAGATCAGAGGTCCAATTCCAGGTAAGTGCTCAGTTTGCAAAGTATAGCTGAGATAGCCATGATTACACTTTTAATTGACCTTAGCTCCACTGGTGAGGGATGGAAAACGTAGTTCCTGTTGAAAATATTACAATACGAGGACAAGGTCAGCTACTGCTGAAGAACTTTCCAGCACTCAGTGTGAACACACAAGTGAAGGATGACAACGTGCATGCTGGTTCATGTAGTTCATAACAAAAATATGCCCTTTAGAAAATAATTCAATAGAAGAAAACCGAAGGTGAAAAAAAATATAAAAACAAAGAAAACAGAAAGCAAATAGCCAACTCACTCAGAGCTACTCAGCATGTGCCAGACAATATCTGCTTTACGGTGAACAGCTTCTATGCAAAACATCTCAACAAAAGCAGAATTAAATGATTGTCAGACTTCACAACTTTTCTCCTAATAAAACTTGAAAAGTACATGACGGGTAAGGAATTCCTCTCAAAATAACAAAGAAAGGATTCCATCAAACTTAGTGCCTTTATACTCACAATACAGCTTTTATTCTAAATATGTTGCTAAACATATAATAATTGAAACCATTTGCATCTGTCTCCTCTTCTCCCACTGGAGAGATATTAGGCTGACGGCGCATACTGAAAAATGACTGCTATCTTCTAGGGGCAAACTGCCAATTAAATGACAGTGTGTGTGCCAGGAAGCTGCTGGAGCTGGCAATAACTACAAGACCAGATATAGCAGAAGCAGCTGTAGGACCACCTGATGCCTTAACATAAGGACACAGAGAACCACCTTGAAACAAGAGGTTCTCACCAACATCCTGTAGCGAACCATCTGTCTTGCTCCTTCTACCTAAAAGGTGCCCAGGTTTAGCTGGTATCGTGTATGAAATGTAACAGTTGAGGATTCTAGGTCTGTACCCATTGGAGTTTAGAAGATGAGGGAGATCTTATTGAAATTTACAGGACACCTCAAGGCCTGGATAGAATGTATAAATATTCTATACATATGTATAATATAAATAGAGGACTTTTCCACTAGTAGAAAAAGAAACTAGAACCAGAGGACACAACCTTAGCCTAAAGGGATGATCTTTAAAACAGAGATGAGAAGCAACTTCTTCAGCCAGAGAGTGGTATATCAGTGGAACTCTTTGCCACAGAAGACTGTGGATGCCAGGTCATTGAGTGTTTTTAAGACAGAGATAGGTAGATCCTTTATTAATAAGAGGGTTAAGGGTTATGGAGAAAAGGCAAGAAAATGGGGATGAGGAAAATATCAGCCACGATTGAATTGCAGAGCAGACTCAAATGGTCCAAGTAGCCTAATTCTATTCCTATGTCTTATGGTCTAAATGTATGCTGTTATCAAGGGAGAGGACTGGAATAAAAACAAACTGGCTCTTACTCTAAGCCCACAAACATGGTGGTGACTCCACCTCTCCGCCACAACTCATGCATTGGGGCAACCCCCCTCCTCCCCACCATCACATAGGCATTAAATCCACTCCCACCTGCCTCTGCCACAAAGAACGAAAAACAGCACGAGAAACAGGCCCTTCGGCCCAACGAGCCTGCACAGCCACCACCCTGATATTCCCACCTCTACCCGCGATCCCAGTCTATGTTTATAGATCTATGGATTAAAAACCAAATTTGAGACAATTTAGGGAGAATTTGTTTTGCCAATTAGCCTAAGAGCACATCTTTGGGATGCGAGAGGAAACCAGAGCACTCAGAGAAAACCCATGCAAGCACAGGGAGAATGTGCAAACTCCCACAGACACAGGCCCAAATCCATGTATCTGCACAGCACAGCGATCGTCACTGAGCTGTCGTGTTGCCCATCAAATGGTCCAGGTCAAGCGTACACTAACAATGTGAAGCACTAGGATACTCTCGGAAAAAAATCCAAGAGCAGCCCTCTCACGACCCATCGCATGTACGCCCCTTGTTAGACAACAAGGTGGACCAAAGCACCTGTAGGATAAAAACAAGTACATCAATATCATCAATTTACACACTTCCCAGGGACTCCCAAGGCTCATGATCCCTATCTTAAATCAGTTTTCTATACCCCTCCATTCCCATTCTGTTTATGTACCCATCTAAGTATTTCTTAAATAACTCCAGAGTGCCTGCCTCCACCACTTTACTTGGCAGTGCATTCCATACCCCTATCCGCCCCAGAAAAAACTCCCTCTAGCATCCAAATTATACCTTACCTCCTCACCCTAAGCCTGTGTCCCCTCGTGCTATTCAAGTCCATCCTAGGAAAAAGCTTAACCCTGTTTACTCTATCTATACACCTCAATCTTGTACACCTCTATTAGATCTCCTCTAAGTCTATGTCTTTCTAAGGAAAACAGTCCCAATTTGCCTAACCTCTTCTTGTAACTCAGGCCTTCCATACCAGGCAGCATCCTGGTAAACCTCCTCTGCACTCTCTCCAGAGTCTCCACGTCCTTCCGGTAGTAAGGCGACCAGAATGGGACACAGTATTCCAAATGAGGTCTAACCAACGTTTTATACAACTGCAACATTAAAGGCCAGCTCTTGTATTCTATACCCCTTCCTGTAAAGTCTAGCATACCATATGCTTTCTTCACAACCTTCTCCACTTGCTCTGCCACCTTCAGAGACTTGTGCACCTGCACTCCCAGGTCCTTCTGCATTTTTATACTTAAAAAGTCTACCCTTTATCACATACCTTCCCCTTACATTCTTTCTCACAAAGAGCATCACCTTGCATTTATCAAGATTGAATTCCATCTGCTATCTAACTGCCCAAGATACCAGCCTATGTCCTGCTGCATCGCCTGACAATGCTCCTCACTATCTGCAAGTCCAGCCATCTTTGTATCATCTGCAAACTTGATCACTCCACTTACTCCCTCTTCCAAGTCATTTATATATATTACAAATAGAAGAGGTCCCAGTACTGAGCCCTACGGCATACCACTAGTGACCAGCCTCCAGCTAGAAAAACACGCTTCCACTATTACTCTGTCTCCTATTACTAAGCAAGTTACTTATCAGTCTAGCTACCTGTCCTTGTATCCCAGGAGCCTGGTCCTTCTCAACTAATCTCCCATGAAGGGCTTTGTCAAATGTCTTACTGAAATCCATATAACGACATCAACGGCTCGCCCTTAGTCGACCGTTTGTCATCTCAAAAAATTCTACCAGATTCGTAAGGCACAACCTCCCCTTAAAGCCATGCTGCATTAGCGCATACCACCACACCCCAACAGACATTACGGGAACCTCCCAATGGGGGTTCTTAGAAGAGTGCCTCAAGGAATGTTACCCTGGCACTGACCAGGCACGTCCCTCTCCCTCCTTGAGCTATACTCCCCTCGGCAAGTTCCTTACAACTACTAAGCCTGTTGTGAACTGCCCGGAATGACATGGAAGCATTTTGTGGTTAAGTATAATGATGCTTAAACATATTAAGATTTATTGAAATGAGGTTTACATACTTTCTAGGTGAGAATCTCATTTCTCAACTCCCGTGAAGCTTTGGGACCACGTTACTGTCTATGCTGATGGCTAACGAGAGCTCAAAAGCACCCTCTGTGTGTCAGCAGTGATATATTTTGCCTTACTACCTGTGTCCTATCCTGCTTTGACTTTTGGTCCACTTCATTCTCCCAGCATCATTCTGCCCCACCCTCTTTACCAATTCTGTGGTTTAATCTCTTTGGTATGAAGGGTTGTGTAATATGTTCAGCATTTGAATCAACATTTTTGACAACCTGGTGAAAGAAGCTACATTGTAAGACCAACCCACTGAGCTCTTCAAACATCTGGAGCATGTGCTTGAAAATATCTGTAACAGGTTTGGTAATTGGTCCAAGTGGTTTCATGTGTCATACTATAGTTTGCTGTTCTTGACTATCTCAGCGGTATCATGAGCCAGGACTAAAGAAGTTAACTTTGACAGCCAGTTCGGAGGTGATGTCAAGAAGCAATGCTTCACACAGTAGGACAATAGAAATCAAACTCTTTGCTGAAAATCTTTTGAGATTAGGCTAACCATTAGAGCAATTGAAAATGTCAAAACTGAGGGATAGATACTTGATAAAAGCAAAATACTGTGGATGCTGGAATCTGAAACAAAATCAGAGAAAGTGCTGGAAAATCTCACTAGGTCTGACAGAGTCTGTGGGAAAAGATTAGAGCCAATGTTTGAGTTTAAATGACTTTTTGTCAGGGATAAATGTTTCATTAGGCAAGGGTTGCAGATCCAATATGGAAAATTAAATTAATATACTGATCAGCCACAATCTAACTGAATGGCTTAATAAGTTGCAAGGTTTCCTAATTTCCTATGTCCCAAAGGGTCATTTTCTATCTCACGTGCAGAGGATTGTCTTAAAATGAAGATGTCAAGATTGTTGACTGGCAACTAGGCATTACCATTTACAAATTAGCTTACAGGTTACCATGTACAAATTAACCACCTTTCATCCCTCCATACATCCCTGTTCCTTCAACATAATACACACAAATAGTCATTAACATATTCCAAAGTTAATTGGAATGATCAAAAACTTTGCAACAAAAGTAAAATGAAAGTACCTTTTTTCTGCTATTTCACTAAGATTTTAGTGGGTCTTCTGTTAAAATTGCAATGGTTGATTAGGAGACTTCATGGAAATTCTCCTCTAACTCAAACAAAAACTTAAAATTTCACTTTGTGACAATCCGTATTTAAAGTCCCTTTTCTGTAGAGATTACATTAAAAAATCTAACTGGTTCCCGTTTTAGTTATTTCCTGATTCTCAGCTTGCATCACTGTCTGTGTTTGCACTTTCTCCCTGTATCCAAATGGATTTTCTCCAGGTGCTCTAAATTTCCTCCTGTGGTCTGAAGATGTGCGGGTTAGGTGGATTGGCCGTGCTTAATAGCCTTTAGTGTCAGTGGGACTAGCTAGGTAAATGTATAGTGTTATGGGAATGGGCTTGGGTAGGATAATGGTCAGTGCAGACTTGATGGGCCAAATGGCCTCCTTCTGTACTGTAGGGATTCTATGAACCAGTCTGATCCTCAGTACTCTTTTCTAATGAATGAATTGAATGACCATCTCAGGGGATTGTGAAGCATGGTGCCATTAATTATAACATTTAAATGAAACCCTTGATCAATCTTTCACAGACGCAATAAATTATATGGAATAAAATATCCCATGTTATTCTTTTTGCATTGGGAAGGGCAAGATATAGTCAAATTATGCCTAAAATGATCAAATTTGAACATTTTCTTATATACCAACAATGGCAGAAACAAAAGGCACTTCGTTCAAGGTCATGGTCAAGGGGTACAAGAATAGCTAAGATTTTCAGATGAATTCAGGTCACATCACCCTCTTTGGTTGCTAAATACTGTGGATGTCATTATTTTCTTCAATTACCATAACATGATTAAGGAATTTAAAATGAGACGACATGATGGCAGTGTCATGCTCAGCAAGAAAACTGACAACCTTCCTTGGCAATTTAATAAATTCACTGCTCTGATTGAAAAATAAGATCAGAACAGTAAATCATCCAAAGTGCGGTGTGAATGAGAAACAATGACATATCTTCCTCATCGTCAACTTAGAGCGTGTTGAGATTGTTTTAAGTGTAAGTTTGAAATGAGCTCCTGATTGCATATCACTGCAGGCAAGTCTGTGGGAAAAAATGTAACTAAACTGACAAATGAAATAAAAATTGTGACTGGCAGATGTACATTTAGATTAGACTGAGACAACTACAAACTTTATCCCAAAACATACTTACATACCGTCAGTTTTTGTGACTATGTGCTTTAAGATACATTCTGAAATTGTTCTTTGTTTGTTCTTTGAAATTGGCTGCTGCAGGTTTCCTAGCAGTGAGGGGTTGTTCAATGGGATGCCCAATTTCAAATTTCACCAAACGGGGTAAAGAGAGATGCACTCCAGCCCATGCAGAGTGTCAATAACCCCATCCCTTGTTAATTGACAATTCTGTTACTTTTCAAATGCTTCTGGGGTAGGACATTAAAATATAATGACCCGTTCTGAAATAATAATAGTAGACATGAATTAATAAAATTTCTTTGGAATGTACAACCAGTGAGCTATTCCAAAGGCCCCTCACTAAACAGGAGGAGGGGAAAATGACAGTGCAGTACTAAGCATACTGCTGCACAGCTCCTTGCCATTACTCCTGCCACTGGGCATGAGTTGGCATTGCCAAGATGGCAATGTGCTGACCTGGCAGTGCCAACTTGACAATGCCAAATTATGCCAGATGGCAGTGCCAAGGCACAGCCCAGACACATCCCTCTTCCCCCAGGTGTAATACTTAGCTGTGGCTCTCCTAGCCAGAATCGCATTCTTAAAAAGCAATGAGACATCGTGTTGACAAGATTTGAATATAATGTGAGCTGGGAACCATGTGGCAGGGAGCTGGCTAATTATATTAACATTTATTTAAATCCAATAAAATGAGGTTCTCACCTTTTGTGGTTATGAACCCTGTGACACCACCAGGGAGGGATGAGGAAAATGCAATCACTTTGAAGAAAATTGTGTTTCCCAATCCTTTCTGGATTTTCCAACTCTGTCACTGTTCTCTCTGATGGCAAACAAAGGCTGAACTATTCCCCCAATATTACCATTACTGCATCCACCCCATCAACAACCTGGGGAGGTTCTATCAATCAGAAACTGAACTGGAACAGCTAGATAAATATTGTGTCTCATAGACTAGGTTATGGCAGGGAATTATGCAACTAGTTACTCATTACCTGACTCCATAAAGTCTGTCCACCATCTACAAAACACAAAATCAGAAGTCTAATGAAATACTCTATTTGCATAGATGACAGCAAGAAGCTTGACACAATCCTGGACAAAGTATCATGCTTGACTGACACCCTATCCATCATCCGAAACATTCAGTTCCTCTACCATCATGGTGCACCATGTTGCTATTGTACAATCAGCAAGGTACACTGCAACAACTTGCTAAAGTTTCTTCAACAGCACCTCCCAAACCCCAGTCTCTTACAGCCAGAATGTCAAGGGCACCCAACTCAAGAGAATATCGACAAATTTTCCTCCAAGCCGCAGAACATCTTGAATTGGAATATCATCATCATTTCTTTATTGTTACTACATCAAAATCCTGGAGCTCCTTCCTTCTGTTACCTACATTTGATTCACTGTAGCAGTTCATTAAGATGGATCACTACCACATTATCAAGGACAATAAGTAATGGGTAACAAATGTTGATACATCCTATGAAAGAAAATAAATGCAGGTTGCTTCATTAGAGGACTTGCAAATGGAATTGAACACTGCAATCATTAGTGAACTCCCTCATTTTTGCCCTTACAATGCAGGAAAGGCCATTGATGAAGCAATATGGTAGAAGCCAATGTTTAAGAGCAGCTTCCAACATTGTCTTCATGGTACACAAACCCTAAGTAACACAGCAAGAGCTGCTGATTTCAAAGAATCAAAATATACACAAATTATTGGGGACAGATTGGAATTGTACTTTGTGATGCCTTTGTATAGACAAAATGCAAGTATGGGTTTGATACCTTTGAATTAGGCCAATATTGGCAACATTCTGTGTAGATTTAGTGTATCAATTCTTATCTTTCACTTGCACAAGAAAATGCCCTTTGGCCAGTCACTGAGTTTACACATGTACTGGTTCCAAGTTCCAACAAGATTACAAATCCTTATATGAAAATCAATCTAAAACTGCTATCCCAGCATAGGGCTCAGCTAATACAAAATCTCTGACCCCTTCAAGGATGCCAGTTTGAAACTAATTGATTGGGAAAGGAATGGTAATCTGGGGTGAGATTTTCCTCCTGCTCCATGGTGTATTTCGTGGCCATGATGTAGAGATGCCGATGTTGGACTGAGGTAAACTCAGTAAGAGTCTGGCAACACCAATTTTAAATCCAACCGATTTATTTGATAGTAAATCTGCATTTGATAGTAAATTTACTATCAAATCAGTTGGATTTAAAATTGGTGTTGCCAGACTCTTACTGTATTTCGTGGCAGCAGGAGGTAATGTACTGTTTGCTGGTGGCAGAATCTCATGATTCTGCCCTTGTCAACAGGTTTCCTTGTTCAATGTACCCCTTGCTGCTGGGAAACCCGCAGTGGGGGTGTGCCATCAGCAGGATCATAAGATTCTGCTGGCATAAATGGCAGCAAAATTTCAGCGTTGAAATTGAGACCTTCTTCCAGACCCAAGTAGCAATTAATATATGCAAGTAATACAGCATTGTAATCACCAATTTTCTAACCCCCTACACAGTTATATGTACACTGAAGGAGGTCAACACACAGCTTGAAGACTCAATGTTTCAGTCTCAGCTCTGAATCAGAAGATTAGAGGTTTCAGTCCCACACCAGATATCTGAGCACACATCCTAGGCTAATGCTTAAGCATTGCCGAGGAAATGCTGCACTGTTCAACTTGTGGTCTGTAAAATTAGACATTCAAACAATGTCCTAATTTAATTCTCAGGCACATGTGAAGGATCCCATTGCACTGTTTTAAGGAAGTGCAGGGAGCTCTCCCTCGGTATATGGCCAATATTTATCCCACAACCAATGTCACTAAAACAGATTATCTGGTCATTGCTGATTGAGAGAATTGTGCACAAATTGTCTGCTATGTTTCCTACATTACAATAGTGAGGACACTTCCCAAATACTTCATTTGTTGTGAAACTTTTCTGGATGTCACAGGTTATGATCCAAATCTTTGGTACAATCCTGGACGTGACCACAAATTTTGCTATGATTTGGTTAAAGGTCCATAACTTTTGTTTGTTAAAAGTAGATGAAATTTGAAATCCCAGTTACTTATTAAAAGAATAAAGCCCCAGGATTCCATGATAGTAAACAAAGAAGAAATCTTACTATACAAAGGTCAACAAAGCAAACAACACTATCCTTGTATGTCCAGAATTAACATGAAGTAAACATGAGTTAACAGACAAACTGTGGTCAGACAAGAACTGCACATTAAACAGCAGGGTCAAAGATAGAATTCTCAGCAATACATCCAGACATTAATGAACCACAAAAATTCTTTAAAGCTCTGCCTTCCTCTGTGGGATTCCAGTTCCTCTCTTTTGAAGATTTAGCCTCTCATTTGCCTCAAAAGCTGCTCCAGGGATTTTGTACATTCCAGTTGCTCAATCTCTTCTTCCCAGCTTAGATACGTGAAGCTGCATATTAACATTTAGCTACCCACACAATTCCAGCTGTCGAGCAGCCCTGAGCAGAGCCCCACCATTCATATCCTTTACTTTCCCAATATCACTGCCCTCCTTCCCACCATGACCCCCTTTTTTGAACACCGGCTTTCTCAGCAGCACTAAGCTGATCGCAATACATCAGCTGTGAGGAGCCAACATTCTTCTTTCCCTGCTCCTGACCATTTACTACACATCTTCCCCTTGAACTGAGCAGTGCCAATATCTTCGGACAATGGTCCACTCTTGTTATTGGGCAGGGTCTAGTGTATCCAAGCTAGATATATTCTGTACCTTAGCGATCAAAACCTCTAGTCCGAAAGGTTCACCCTCCCCCCCAATCCCCAAGAAGTGCTAATTTAGCAAACAGACAATTGAAAATATTCCCTCATATATCCCGCATTAAAAGGCACTACATGAATTCAATTCCTTTTTATTTTAATGCATTCCCCCATGCTTGTTTTGTTTAGAAAGTTGCATCCTTCCACGTATGAAAAATACTTTTTTATTCATTCATGTGATGTGTGCCCATTGGCTCCACCAACATTCATTGCCCATCAGTAATTGGTCTTGAGAAAGTGATGCTGAGCCACCTCCTTGAAATACTGCAGCCCCTGCAGTGTAGTACACCCACGATGCTGTTAGAGATGGAGCTCCACAATTTTGACCCAGCTACAGTGAAGGAATAGTGATATATCTTTTGCCACTTGTCAGTTTAAAATGGATATTGCTCAGATCTTGCTGCATTTGGAAACTGACAGTTTCAGTATCTGAGGAGTCATGATTAGTGCTGAACATTGTCTACTCAAAGAACATTCCAGCTTCTGACATTTAGATGTAAGGAAGGTCACTGATGAAGCAGCTGAAGATGGTTGGGCTAGGACACTACCTTGAAGGACTCAGACAGTATTGATCTCCAACCACCACACTATTGTGTTCTGTAAGACTTCAGCCAGGAGAAAGATTTCCTTTGATTCTCATGGGTTTCGGAGTCAAAAGGTTCTCACGGCAAATCCCTCCTGACTATATTCACTGTTGCAGGTGGACAAAAATTCAAGATGGTTCTATTTCTCGTTTCTTAACCCACCACCTCTTAGAAAGAAGCCCATATGATGCCTAGGTGACTGAAATTTTGCATTACACATGCAGAGCTACCATCAACTCAAAACATACAAAGACAAAAACCTCATTTGTCAGCGCAACAGAATGAGCAGCCAACCTCACACTCTGCTGAAACCACAGGGGTAGCATTATGTACAGATGATGGGAAGCTGAAGACGACTTCACAATTGCACATAGGAACTCACTGGATGTTTGTAACCAAATAAATTGTTTGATTTGTGAAACAGTAAATGGGGAAACAATTTTACTTTCTATTCCCCTCTTTATTGTAGCATTTCAGTACCTCAATGGATAAAATAGTTAATCAGAATGTCACACATAGTGGAATTACTGAAGATATGTGCTTGTGACAGAGTGATTTACGACTATGGGAATGCTTTGTGCTGTATGTGTGGGGTGGTGTCTATGACGCCAATTGGGTTTTCTCTGACAGCTAGTGTGTGGCTGTAGCCAAACGTGGTCAAATTATGCTCTCCTGCTTTCAATTCCACTTACTGCTTCTCTTCTTCCGTTTAGGAGGGCCACACAGTCTGCAGCTTTTTCCTCCTGAAGCTTCATTCCTCTCATTCATTATTTGATCCATGTCAAACAAGTCTGAGGCCATGTAAAACTGTACCTTCAAAAGCTACACACACACACAATTCCCATGCTGTACAAGGCACAGTCGATCATCACCGTGCTGGTGCATTGTCACAGCTACCCTCTGATCTGTCAAAGCACCTTCAGTAATCCAATGGTTTTCTTAATTATTGCCCTTGTAGGTGATGTGACACGCCTGTTGAATCTCTCCTCGGCATTATTGGAAACTCACCTGACAGATGTCACCAGCTGAATCTTCAAAAGATAGCTCTTGTTGCCAAGGAGCTAATTGCTCAGAGGTGCCACCGCCTGTGGTAGACATAACTGTTATGCATGTAGGACTAATAACTGCTTCCAGGAATCTTGTACATACATATATATCAAAGTTACGGAGATTACAAACAAGCTGCATATTCAGACATCTGAATCCCTTCTAGTCGATGAACACAACAGAATCCCCTGAAGGTGCCTTGATTACTCTATATGTTCCTGTCAATGATTCTCTGAAATCTGTGCAAATCCAGTCACTGCAATAAAAGCAAGAACTCTGTGTCTAATGACCTGGCCAGTGTCAAAGTACATGGCGTTGGCATACATGGCACCTGTAAATCTGACATGGACTTGTCGGTTGAAAATTGTGAATCCTGAGGATGACCTCAGTTGGTGTCCGAAAGGAACCGGAGGCAAATAATTTCAGAGCTAATTGACGGTTGTTGACAGCAAATGACTGCATCACCCTCTTGAAAGACATCTTGTTCCAAGAGGCTGTGAACAATAAGCTCTGATAAGAGCCTGAGCATCCTGAGACACTGTTACTAAGTCATGAACTGGAAATAGATTCCCTGTCTGTACACCTGGTTTGGGAGTACAGTATCACCTCCTTTGAGCTGGAGTTCATTGTCCTTCCCCTCTGAGCAGTAGAGCAACATGACTGTGACAGAAGACCAGAGCTTTCAGTGTTGTGGCTGCTCCTGATGGTGCTGTTGCTGTGTTGATGTTGCTGGTTCTCATGTTCCTCTTCAGTGATCAATATAATGGATATGTGTACTGTTCCCATTTTGCAGTGAAGGCTAAGATCTCATATGTTTACAACAGATTAAGTCCAAGGTAAGCCAGATGATATTCAAAAAAAAAAAGGTCCTGTCCCATGAATCAGGAAAATCTTGTTCTTGGGACAAACGCTGAAAATGAAGCCATGGCTGGAGCTGTTCTGCCTCTCTATTTAAAACACTTTGTCGCATATCAGCTTCATTGATTAATTACTTCTTTCTGTACCCTTGACCAATGCATCCTGTTGACATCCATACAGCTTGGGAAATCCATGTGCTGCCTTTAAAGGACAGAATTGAAAGTTAAATTGCCTCTGTATTTAAATAACAGACCAGACACCTTCAAGGTGATCTCCTGTTTGTTACTGAATGTGTTCCTGTTAAATGCTGCAGCACAGGAACACTGAGATGTAATAGGTTGTAAGCAAGTACAGGGGAAATAACAAAGAGGGTGATGATGTAAGGCAAAGTGAAGAAACAAAAGATGGCTGTAGCGGAAGTCCGAAATGAAAATAGCAGAATTAAAATAGTTAGCGTATTGATGGTTACAAGATTTCATTTGAACAAAGAATAGCAAAGGAACAGCCCTTCAGCCCTCCAAGCCTGCGCCAATCATGATACCTGCCCAAACTTAAACCATATGCTCCGAGTCCCTATCCTTTCATTCCCATCCTTCTCTTGCATTCATCTAGTTGCCCCTTAAATGCTGCTATTGTACCTGCTACACCACCTCCCCAGACAGTGCATTCCAGACATTCACTGACTTCTGGAGTTTGCTGGAATTTTATGCAGAGTCAGAAGTTTCCCTGACATAAAATCCAAGACTGCTTCCTCTTGGCCAGGTCACCCCACAGCTCTTTTACAGCCATCAGTCTATTATTTGGTATGAGGTGGGACATCCACCCTATCAGAGAATGGTGCTCATAGTTGCAACTATAGGCAGTTCCTGAAGAAGAAACACCATGGTCACAAGCTTCTTACCAAGTCCGGTTAGTAAGTCCAGGGTTTTGTTAGAACCAAGCTGGTGGACTTCGGTAAGGGATATTGGAGACCAGATTTATTAGGGCAGGGATGGAGCGAGGTGGGGCATACAAAGGTGGCAGGGGGGGGGCAACATCAGGGTGAAAACGACCCTGTGGATGGGACTTGGGTATATGATGCCCAAATTCCAGGGATCCTGCCCAGCCTGCAACAAGTCTGTCAGAATGAAATCACTGGCAGTGGAGAGATAATAGGTCTGGCATTGTTGACGGTCCATGTGGGTGTTCAGAGTTGGTGTCAAGGTGTAGGGAGGGGTGGTATTCCATCCATTGTTCCTCAAATTATTTCACCAGCATTGTTATTTTTGCTTTAATTCCTGTTGCTGTACCCATCATATTTTTTCAATGAAAGTTCCTTAATTACTACATCTTTTCCTGCAACAATCAGCTGCAATTTCAATTAAAATAAGATCTCAGGATAAGAATTCCTTTTGCATGTTCCTGTAACTCTACACAATTTGAATTACGAAAACAAGTTAACAGGGTTAAGAAAGGCAGAGGAACATTGTCTGTGTATCCATCATTACCCGGGGCCTGCATTTATCGGCCTCTGTGCATCGCTGTCACTTTTTCCTTTAGCCTTATAAGCAAGGCTATCAGTGGAGCTTTGTGATCTGTTCCAAGAAACCTGCAGACAGCATCAAGTGCAGGAAATTACTCTTCCCATTGTTGTGAGAATCATGAATTCATTAATTTTTTTATCCAATTCTCCCAAGACATTTTTTCTGTGCCAAGTTAGCCAGTCTGATATCAGTAAGACCAATATTCCAGGGAAGACAATTGAGATGCACAATGAGGTTAAACCATTAGCTTCTAAGAACTCATTTTATGCTATTTACTAAACTGAACCTTCCCAAAATAGATAGTGACTTGGAAGAACACAGGGATCCCAGTCAGGCTGTAAACAGGCCTGTAAAATAGATGACAGTGGCTAGCATTGCTGCCTCAGTGTCAAGGGCCCTGGTTCAATTCCAGCCTAGGATGACTGTCTGCATGGAGTTTGCAAGTTCTTCCCTCTATTTACGTGGGTTGTTCCAGGTGCTCTGGTTTCCTTTCAGTTAAAAGATTTGTGGATTAGGTGGATTGGTCATGCTAAATTGCCCTTACTGTCCCAATATGTGCACAGGGAATTATTAGGATCTCTGGGGTTATGGGAATAGAGTCTGGGTCAGATGCTCTATCAGAGATTTGGTGCAGAATTGATGGGACAAATGGCCTCCTTCTGCATTGTAGGGATTCTATGACATTGTTTCCTGGATAAAAGATGAAACAAACTGAAATAGTCGTGTCTGCTCTAGACAGCATGGCAATCAAAGCCAATATTAGATTCAGTAATACAAAACACGGATATGGTTTTTGTGGTAAGGTTTTGGCAAAATGCCTTCTCATGGTACTGTCCTATTGTCACAAAGTCATCCAGAAGGGGAAGTACTGCGATATAAATAATCTTCAATCTCACCTTTCAGGACATGAAACACCAATTTATTAAAATTATTTAATTCATTGCCTGTTGGACCAATGTGCTCGATCATTTTGTTCTGGGGTAGGATTGTGGCAAGGCTGATGGAAAGTTTGGGGTAGGAAGACTACTCCCATCACATTCTGTAAGTCACATTTAACTGTTTCAGAAACAGTGGGGCCATGCTGGGCACTTACTTTCTGCACAACAGGATCAGTAAGTGGAATTCATATATCTCTTCACGTAGATTACACCTGCCTATTGGGATCGCAATGAAGATTGTCATTGTGTCTATGCATCTGTGACAACAACCTAATGGTGTCCCCACTGAGGGAAGGTTGAAGCTGTTTTTCCCTCCATTCCACACTCAACTTATTCACAAATGGCCCCGATCTCAGTCCAACTTCCAGTAAATAAGTGTCCATCCTATCTGGTGCTACAGGAATGGATTTGTAAAGTTAACAGGAAAATTTCTTCCCTTAGGGATCTAGATGAAGGTTATGGAGGTGTTGAAAGAGTGGACAAACTTTAACACTTCTGGAACACAGCTATTAGGAGCATAATCCCAGAGGAACTAGATTTTTCTTTGCTTATGCAACACGATTGTGTGCAATACACTGTCAAAAGTGAAAATTGGTATCAATGATTTAAAACACTGCAACAGATAATAAAAATATTGTAATATTGTCTGTAGGCTGAAACCATGGAGGCTATCTTGAGCCCACATTTGCCGTTGTGCAAATGCTGGTGGAGGCGCAAGATCCGGAAGTCATGGATCGCGCCAGCGAGGTCATGATCTCTGATCTTCCATGCCCCTCACCAATGATGCAATCAAGTTCATAATGGGCATGAACATGCTTTACATTAATTTAAGTGGATTTTATTATAATAATGCATGTCTTTGCTGTATACTGACCCCCTCCCCCCCAGTAAATTGACAGTGAATACTTTGGCCCTGGTAATGCCAATTGGCACAGTTTAATACCAAGTTGATATTGTGCCCATGCCAATGTGGCAGTGCCAACCTGTGCCAAAGGATGGGTATCGGGGGCATTTCATGGGGTGGGGGTGATGGTTTAATTCAGATTTGATTGTGGGCCTAGAGCGGATTAAGGAGCAGGGATGCCAGCGATAGCCATGAGGTGGGTGAGGGAGAGAGGGGGTGGTGGAGGAGTTGCTGGCTTTGATGGTGTTAGGGGGGGTGAAATGGAGGGAACACAATTGGATGGGGAAGGGGCTGATGATCGGGGAAGAGAAGTGCTGACTCTTAGAGATGGGGCTTGAGCCCTGACACTTCTGTGATCGGTTTGCGGGAGGTTTATTCTTGTTATGATAGGGGCACCCTTTAAAGATGGTGCGGCTATTTCAGTGCAGCTGGGTTTTGCCATCAAGCTGAGACTGCATCCTGTCCTCCCCACCTCCACTTGATGGATGAAAATCACCCCCTTATTTTTTTTTTTAAAAAAAGAAGAGTGATGCAAGATTGGAAAGAAAGCTTACCTGTTTCTCTGCATAGAAATACTTTGGTTTCTTCACCAGAAACATTTTTGGTAAGATTCCCCTTATGCATATATGCATTCTAGCAGAATCATGGTATAAGTGGAATAATGATCATTATTTGGCAGTATAGTGATGAGCGTATAGGCATTTCCTTTAGCAGAATTGCTGATTCAATGTTGGTCCCTGAAATGCTTATAATGAAGATCCCTTACAGTATTCAAACTAAGCCTGCAATATTATTGTCTCATTTTGGACATTGAAGAGAAATGTTTATATTGCATTTGTGTCTAGCTGCTACCCGTATCCCTTCAATGGCCAGTGGTGTCCACCATTATGCTTGTGAGCTTCTGTGAATGGTGACACCACAGGAGCTGGAATATATCATCCACACCAGAAACAATGATCAGAATTCTCTGACCTCACTCACTGCTGGGATTCTCCAGACCCATTGCAGTGAATGGAGTTTTAGCTGAGTGCCAAATTCTCCATCCTAGCAGTGGTGGTGGGTGGAGTTAATGAAATCAGAGACTTCTATTTTGACAAGTTATCTTTAAAATTTTGCCTTTTGGTTACAATGCCTCTTTCAGGCGTTTTCAACTAATTCATTAGTTTAATTGTTTTATTGGTTTAGAGAGAATGTGCAGAGATAGATTTTTGGGACACTGGAAGTTGGATAGGGAGGAGTCAGATATTTGCAATACTGCATTCTGTAAATAAATCTAGTATTAAATAAAAGATTAGTTTTTTTTTTCCTATTTCACCATGTAGCTGTCAGCAGTTTAAAGCTATAGTCTTTATGACATCAGTTAGTAGTTCTTTCTTGCCTACCTTATCCAAACCTGTTATAACCTTTTATGCCCCTATCAATGTTCCCTCAGTTTTGAGAAGAAATACTCAGCTTTTTCAGCCAAAGTCTCCCATTTCTGCAACATCTCCTCTCAGGGACCCTTACATCCATCCTAAAGTGTGGTGACAAGAACTGGTATTGATACTCTAGTTGTGGCCTAACCAGAGCTTACCAAAGAATCAGTAAAACAATCCTTACTTTGGTAGTCATTGGGTCTGCTTTTACCATTTTCATTCTAAGTGCTACATCTGGCTGCAATTTAGATCGGACTTGGAAACCTGTTCTCAGCACCCCCCCCCCACCATTTGAACTTAGCCTAAAAATATAGCAGGTCTGAATTGTGCACCTGGAATGATCAGGTTTCTGAACTACACACACACAGTTAGAAAAAAAATGCACCTGTCACACTGCTCCTGGGCCTCAGAAAGCAAAGAAAGTAGCCTGAGAGGGAAAGTGGGAGTGATGTCCCCCAGACTCATACTATCCCTCTTAGCCACCGCTCCCCGGCTACCCAGACCGATCATGAACCCCTGCCCCTTTCCTACTCCCACCAATCACGCACAGACTGCTCCGACATCCCATCTCCTCACCAGAGATCCACCTTACTTGCCTCCCCTCTACATCCCGCCAGACAACAATCTGGCCTCACTACCCCCCGCTCAGAGAATTGTCTTGCCTCATTCCCTCCCAGACATACATTTGACCCGCCTTCTCCTCCTTCCCATTTCCCTCACCAGAAGATCATCTTATCAGTCTCCCTCTGCACCCCCACCACCTCAACCAGACAATGATTGGGCCTCCCTTCTCTCTCCTCCCCCCTCCAGACAATGATCTGACCCAACTCCCCCTCCTCCCCCCCACCACTGATCTGATGGAAGCAGTGAACTCACCTGTTGAGCAGCTGAAGCACTTGAAACAGACTTTTATTCAGCATGTCCACTTTGGTGTAATTCTGGATTGGTGAACTTGATGGTAAAGTGGAAATGCTGATAAAGTTGGGTGGACAATTCATTAATTCAATTTAAATGCATGCAAACACAGTTAAATCGCTGTTGTGGTCATTTTGGGTGCGAATTGGATTGTGGCCATTCCCAGGTCTCAGTAAAGTGGCCACCTGCATGCATGTAGGTGCGGATCACGTTAATGGCTTCAAACCCGACTTTGCCTTGTGCCTGAAAACGGGCACGAAAATGTAATGGTAAAATTGGGCCAATTACGTCTCTATTTATTAAGTTACACAAGTGCCATACTAATGACCACCTCCAACGAGAGAGAATCTAACCACCTTCCCTTAATGTTCATCTTTACTGGATCTCACAATTAACATACTGAGAGTTAGCATTGGCCAAAAAAAAAATCAACTGGAGCAGCGATGTAAATACTCTGACTACAAGAGGAGGTCAGAGCAAGTAATCCACCTCCTGACTGCCCAAAACCTGTTCACCATCTACAATGTGCAAAGCAAGAATATGATGGAATACTCTCCACTTGCTTGGGTGAGTGCAGCTCCAACAATGCTCAAGAAGCCCAACATCATCCAGATTGTTGTTTCTGGAAGTTTGTTGTGGAAAACTGGCTGCCTCTTTTCCTGTGTTATAACAGCAAAAAAAACTTCAAACAATATTCCATTAACTAAAGTGCTTTGAGATATGCTGTGGTTGTGAAAGTCACACTATAAATGCAAATCTTTTTCACTCTCTGTTGGACATGTTCTCTTGTTTGAGTCCAACTTCATTGTATGTAGAGGCAGTCACAGTCCTATAAAAGTACTGGCTTAGGTCAAAACACCAGTGTATTTATTAGTGTAAATTTGTGCTTGTTCAATTAATACTAATAATTTGCTTTTCCATACATTTTCCAGATGTCAAATGTTGCCAACAGTTCTCTATGAACTGTTAGTGCATGAATTGCTGTGAATTCAGCCAACAGTTTAATGCTGTTAAAACAAAAGGTATAAAAATGGCATGATGCACTCTTTAGAGACCACTTGAGTCACATTGCTTGAAATTGTATTTATGAGAACCATACAAATCAGAATATATTCACCTGTAATTTCAGAGGAAACAATTTTGTTCAACAGGATTGATGCATTAATGATTTCACAATGAATAAAGACAATTGTGCTATACTGCTTTGTACAAAAATAGCTTATGTTGTTTTGGATATGATAATCCTTCTGGGTGATTGTTTTGACTTTGCCAGACAGCAAACAAAACTCCGATTTGTTGAGAAGACTGTTCCACATTGACACAACAATTTTATTTGATGAGTATGCCAAATGTTTTATTTTTATTATCCCCAGGAACGATTTCTATTTAGAAGAAATAACTGGATGTCAGCTTTTGCAATTGTGCTGATGTAAATGGGTATTTAATCTCTCTCATTTATCCTCTATACTGATAAACATCATTATATCAGTTGGATTCAGGAAAGGATAGTTTCACTTTGTCCTTTCCATATTGGGTGCAGGCCAAATAAGGTTGATGAAACGTCAACCTGCAGTAGTATTTCTCTGCTGTAGGTCAATCACAGGGAACTTTATCACTTTGAATTAGTTGTAGAATCCTTTGAAATGCTTTTTAAATGGATCTTCATAGCAGTTTTCTGCTTGATAGCGTTCAATATTAAAATTTTGCAGGAAGTCATCAGTGTAAATGGAATTATATTTGTTACATTTAGAGACCATAGAATAAATCATAGAATCCCTACTGTACAGAAGGAGGCCATTCAACCCCAGATTGTGCAGACCACAATCCCACCCAGGCTCTATTCCTGTAACTGCACATATTTATCCTGCTAATCTCCCTGGACATTAGCGACAATTTAATATAACCAATCAATCTAACCCACACATCTTTGGACTGTGGGAGGAAACTGGAACACTCGGGGGAAACCCAAGCAGACTTGGGAGAATGTGCAAACTCCACACAGACAGTGATCAGAGGCCAGAATTGAACTTGGTCCCTGGTGCTGTGAGGCAGCAATGCTAACCATTGTGGAACAGTTCTAAAGATCTTTTATTTTCAAAATTACAAAGGGCTTTGGAGGATATGTGGTGAAAGCCCCGATATCAGTGGGGAGCTGGACACCATGTAGAGAAGGCTGGAAGTGTAAGAGGAACCAGGCAATATTAGGGATATGGAGGTCCTGTCATTCTTAGGCCTTAATTTATAAATTGCACACAGACACCAACATAACAGCTGGCCAGAATGACTACCTGGTTGATGAATGGTGAGGAAATTTCACAGAAGGTCACAGTCAGTGGGGGAGATGGGCAGGGGCAAGGGGGGGGGGGAAGGCGCAGAGGAGGAGATGCGGTTTGCAGACAGCTTCAGGCTGTGATCAGAACGGGAGCCAGTGGAGGAAGAATCATGCTTGTTATTATTGGGAGAAGATGCCTGCTCACAGTGGCTGGGGCTGGAGAGAAGGCAAAAATTTCCTTGTGCAGCTTGGGGAAAGCACTCTTCCTCCTTAGCCCACAAAGAGTCCAAAACCAGGCAAGAAACGGCAACTAGGGATGGGCAATAAATGCTGGTCAGATAGCAACGCCCTTGTCCCATGAATAATAAAAAGGTTGCGAAACTTACTTCAGCCTCTGCTGGCCAGTTGGCTGCTTCCATTGGATTTATTCTGCCAGCTGAGCAGACATTAAGAGCTCTGAAGTAGAGTCATATTGAACTTGAAACATTAACTCTGTTTCTCTCTCCACAGATGATGTCAGACCTGCAGAGCATTTCCCCAGCACTTCAGGTTTTTATTAGTGTCTGATGAGGTTAAAATTAAGTATTTGCACCAATGGTATTATTGGACTGGGTCTTGTGTTTGTTAAGTACCTTCCCTTTTGAATGAGGCAGAAATTTCTTCCAGGATTTGAATGATCACCTTAAATAGGAACTTGTATTTTAACCCCACATTCCTGCCTGTCAGGAGCAGATCAAAGTTGAGGCCATTGCTTCTACTGGTTTAAGAAGCAGTAACAAGGTGACATTGGCCTAGAATTTGGTTTATGTAGCTGGGTCTGGAATAGTTCATTCAGAATGATCACAACACTGAAATATGTGGGCTTGATTTGAAACCTCATTTGCACATAGTGAGCTGCATATGCCTACAGAACATCCCCAGCCAATTCACTGGCACACAGAATTTGGCTTCACAGTAAATTTCTCGTCTTTCAATTGACTGCCTGTCTGTGCAAAAAGTGTGGCTATAAACTGGCTCTAAGCTTCCATTTCTATCCACTAAATGCCTAATGACTATTACCAGTGTGGACCCTCTTTCTGTTTCATCAGTATTGGAGGCAGCATATCTTTGCTCAGAGGATTGTGTGATTATTGAATGTACCACTTAACCTGGGTTGAGTTGAGTTCTTTCACACCTAGATTCTTAAATTTCAAATTGGGTATTGGAACGCAGATTGAAAATCCTCTGGCTATCTGTTGTCTCAATATCACAACACCAATTGAAGTCCTGTCACATCCAGTCATGAATGATGGTGGAAAATTAAACATCTAACTGGAGAAGTAGCTAGTCCCCATAAATATCTGCACCCTCAATGACAGGGGAGGCTAGACAAGGCATTTGCAGCTTGGGTATGTTGTGTCTAGTTATTTAACTGTCTAAGTTAGTTGGTGTGAAATAACTCAACCCAAGATTGCAACAATCTTCAACAAGAAATGCAGAGTGTATGATCCAACTCGGCCTCCTCTTGAGGGCCCCAGCATCATAGATTTGATGCACTCCATGTGATATCAAAAACAGCTGAAGGCACTGGATTCTGCAAATGCCATGGGTACTGACAATATTCCAGCAATAGTACTGAAGACATGTACATGAAAACTTGTTGCATCTTTAAGCTGTTCCAGTACAGCTACAACAATGGCATCTGTCCAGCGATGCGGAAAACTGCCCAGGTATGTTCTGTTCACAGAAAATGGGGCAAATTTCAAAAACCAATTCCCACCCTATCAATCAGTCTCCTCTTAGTCATCAGTAAAGTGATAGAAGGAGCCTTCCACATTACTATCAAATGCATTTACTTGCTCACTGATATATAGGCTAGAATTCTCCCCAAAAAATTGAGTGTGGAATTCACATGAAAACTGAAATAAATTACACTAGTTTTTCAGTGGGAGCTTCAAAGTGAATCTCCCACACTTTGTGCATTGGAGACAGCATGAGGGTCATTCACTCCAGAATTCAGGTGCTAGGGCCTATTCCTGCCTGGAAGGCTGGCAGCATAGTACTGAGTTGGCCACTATTCTTGAGCAGATCTGTCAGCAGTGAGATTGGCACATGCGCAGTGGCCCCACACTGCTGCCTCCCAAGTGTGGGCTAGCTCAATTGCTGGCCAGCCCCATGACCCTCACAAAGCCAGCCCTCCCCACTCTCCGATGGCCCTGTCACTCGTTCCCCAATCATTCCCTGCCATCACCCATCCCAGCAACCCCAATCTCCTGCACCACCACTAAGTCTCTTGCCTCCTGACCTCTACCACACCCCATTCCCTACAGTCCTGATCTTCCCAGCAGGCTGATGCCCCAAGCCAAAAGCTAGCCTCCTCCTGCCCCCACTGATCCCTATGCAGAGGAGCAGCAGGACCCATTCCCACCGCCACCCCCTCACGCCAAGTCCCCATAGCCACCATCTCCAATGGAGAATGACAAAGTCTTCCCATGCATTGACACTTTCCCCATGGTTAGTGTCAGGAGCACAAGCTGGCACTGCTAAGGTGCCAATGCCCAGAAGGCATCACCTCCCCCCATTGCCTGAACCTCTAGGGATCTCTGACTGCCCCCCTTCATACCAGTAGAGTCAGACCATTAGCTCCTGGAAGTATGTATTGTTGCTACAAAAGCAGGTCAGAGGCTGGGAATTCAGTGGAGTGTATCTCATCTCCTGACTTCCCAAAACTTGACCACCATTTACAAGGCACAAGTCAGGACTAAAGAGGAATACTTTCTACTTGCATGGATGAGCGTAGCACCAACAGCACTTGAGCTCAAAACCGTGCAGGACAAAGCAAACCATTTGATAGGCATCACCCATCCATCACCTAAAACATTCACTCCCCAGACCATCAATGCAGAGTGGCAGCAATGTGCACAATACACAAGAAGCACTCAACAGTTCACCAAGGTTCTTTCACAGCACCTCCTAAACCTGTGACTCCTACCACCTAGAAGGACAAGTCAGCAAAAGCACAGGAGCACCACTAACTGCAACTTCCCTCAAAACCACACAGCATCCTGACTTTAAAATACATCACTGTTCCTTCACTTTCACTGGGTCAGCATTGTGAATATTAAGATGACAGCTGATCACTTTCTCAAGAATTCAGAATGGGCAATAAATGATTTCCTAGCTAGCAAAGCTCATGTCTCATGAAATAATTTTGAAAATTGTTTTCAAAACTCCAAAGCATTTCATTGTGTAATGTAGCACAATTAGCAAGGAACAAAATGGTATAATCATTCGTGGTGCAAATAAGTTTTTAATTCAACATATTGGAATAGGGAATTAATGCAGGCTTGCAAAGACACAAGTAATATGAGAGCAGGACGTGACAAGTAGATGGAATTTATTTCAGTGGAACTTTAGATGAATTTATGCTGCACTGGAGAGGCTGATAAAAATATAGGAAATGAAGTCAATAAGTGATAAATGAAGTCAATAAATGACAAAAGATTGCTTTTAGCAATGAAGATCAGTTAAGAGAAGTGAGCAAGGTTAAAAAGCCTTGACAACCAATAGGATAAAGGATTTGAGCTTCAGCTTTTAATAGGATACTAATAGCTATTGGCTAACAAGAATTTTACAGCAACTTCAGACATCACCAGATTTGAACTCATTCTAAAATCACGGTATTTATTCTGCAGTCAGTGGTTTTGTAACATCCAGAAAACCCAATCTTATAATAGCTGTGAGTCAGATGCTAAATTGATACCTTTCAATCATTGATGTACTTTGATGCAACTGTAATGTTTGGCCTAAAGGCACTGAGCTCCAAAACAGTCACATTTTATCATTAACATCTCACAGATCTCAGGTTTTATTTAAAGTGCTAGTAAATATAGTGAATTGACAGCATTCCTGGATCAATGGATTAACATGCCATCAGATCTGAGATAACATCAATATTGCAGTAATAACATCTCTCAAATGTTAGATGCACATTTAATGCTGTTTCGCACGCACAAAACTACTGGAACAACTAAAGTTTCAGCACTGATACCTGCAGCACTTCAGTATTTACCATTTTCCAATCTGAAAATGTCCCATTTATTCCTACTGTCTGTTTCCTGATAGGTAGCCAATTCTCGATCCATGTGCATAAATTAATTCCAAAACCATGAGCTTTTGATAGAATACCTTATTGAATGTATGTTGAAAATATATATACTCCACATGTATAGATTCCCCTTTAGCAATTCAATTATTTATGTTTTCAAAAAACTCAAATTTGTTTCCCTTTCATTAAAGCATGTTGACTGCTTGATTGCATTATGATTTTCTAAATGTTCTGCTACTTAATAATAGATTCCAGCATTTTCCAAGTCTTATGTTCTTCCCCAGGAGGGATTGAAGCAGGCCGAGAGACACTGAAATTGCCTCTGAATACGATAGCCTCTGGGATCCCACCAATCCTAACCTGGATGTGATTTTAGTGGTTCAGGCAGGACCTCAGATGGGAAGCCTGCTCTTGCACCAATTAGTGGCCACAAAAGGGCCTCTCCTCCACTACCCCCTCTGCCTCCAACCTCAACTTTTAGGCTGGTGGGCACCATATAGCTCAGTGTGCAAAACAAGTATTTTCTGTCCTTCAGAAGTCCACTTCTGACTGGGACAGCCTCAAGGTCCAGTGACACTTTCAGACCTGTCTCTTCACCATCCCCCTCACCTCCCAACCCTATCCCCCAATAACCCAATCATTTCTCTTGCAAATTCCTTCCTCTTACCTGAAAGGTGATTTTCTGGCCTCATCATGCCTGGTGTGGATCACACTGATCCTAGAAAATTGTGTGTGGGCCTAAAAGTGAGTTTTCTTGCCTGGTGCCAAATAATGAGCAACTGTCCTGGTTCCTTTTTTTTTGCAAATTGGATAGCATCCCTAAAAGGGCATGAAGGCTATTGGCATGTTTAAAGTAGGACTTAAATATGCTTAGAGAGTTTGACACCTGGTTCTTCCAGTCCCAGGAGTATTTGACCTTCAGGCATTATGACACGAGTCATTTATGAAAATCATGGCCTTGGCCTCTGTGTCCTAACATTTAGTCACAGGCACACCTCTTCAATGCCTTTTATGGCCACTACAGTGCTGTGCGTGGATAGGCCAGCCAATCTGATCAGTATGCAGATACAGCAAGTAATTAGGAAAGCCAATAGAATGTTAATGGTTATTGTGAGGGGAACTGAATATAAAAGTAAGCAGATTATGCTTCAGTTATGCAGGATACTTGAGACCATTGTGTAAGGCATTGGTCTCCTTATTTAAAGTAGTAAATGACTGACAAGCAGTTCAGGGAAAGTTTACTGGACTAATACTTAGAATGGGTGAGTTGGCTTATGAGAAAGATTGGTCAGGCTAGGCTTGTATGTGCTGGAGTATTGAAAAATAAAATGCAACTTGATTGAAACTATGGCAATCCCCATGACTTGCAATGGGGAATCACTGACTGACATCTTCGGACTTATTGAATATGAGCTCCATGGGGATTAGTAATTAACTAACTAGGTGGAGTTCCTAAACTGAGCCCTGTATAAAGCAGGCTCCTGAATACTCTATTTTGTGCAATGAAGAACTGTTCCTTTACAGTCGATTCTTGGAGTTTAGAATCGTGATCATGAGATATCTTGACAGAATGCAAATGGAGTGGATGTTCTCTTGTGGGAGAATCTAGAACTAGAGATCATTGTCTATTTAATAGAGAAGAAGAGAAAATCTTTACTTTCAGTGAGTGTTGAGTCTTTGGAACCCCCTTGCCCAAGTCTTTGCATATTTAAGGCAGAGCTGGATAGATTCTTGATTAACAAAGAGGTGAAAGTTATTGTAGACAGGAAGTTACAACTAAATTAGCTGTGATTTTATTGAATATTGATGGAGCAGGCTCAAGAGGCTGAGAGGCTCCAAATTCATATATTTGTAATTTGCATGTTAAAACAAGCAATTGTTTTGCCATCTACAGACAGGTGACTGTGGAAACCAAGATTGGTCAATTGTTAACAGGACAATAAGGCTTCTGTCTTCATTTTTAGGCTTTTAATTTTCAATCAACACTGATTGTACCAAGGGAAAGTTATCCTACTGAATGCATCATGTTGTCAGAAGAATATGCATAAAATAAATCACATTTTAATAAATAAATCCACATCATAAAATAAATGCAAGGTGTATAATACATACTATTAGAATGCCATCACTTATAATTTACCACCTTGAGTTACTTGTTCAGTTATGTAACATCAGATTTTGAACCATATTGATATTAATCACTTTTTTTGCCCCAATTCAAATGTACATTACAAACTGGACTCAAACTTGGGCAGAAGCCCATGAAATTGTTTGACTGTCGGCTGCCTCCTGAACATAGGGATTCAAAGTAACTGCAATCAGCGAACTAATAATAGAGCCCGCAAAGTGTTGAGTGATTGATAACGCATTCAGTACTGTGTTCAACATCCACCCACTGTCAAAAACACTAGTCTGAGAAGAAAGCAAGCAGTGAACACCCACCTCACTGAATATATCAAGATTGTGCTTGAATCTTTCTTTGATGGGGTATCTATGACAACTGGCAAATCCATTCATAATGGATGGGTTTATAAATGATGCATGAAGGAAAACTTTCTTCTGTATCAATCTGCAATAATCTAATACAGCATGAAATTAATGATAATTTCCATTGTAATCTAGTTGAGTAATAATTGTTTAGTATGAAGATTAATTTTTACTCTTAATATTTTAAATACTGGATATATTTTAGATTATTGATTGTGACTGAGCATATTATGCATGAATGTTGAGGAGGGAAGGGGCATTAGAAAAATTCTGCAGAATCCTGCTTTGTGCAGATGAGTCAACATCAATTCTCTTTCACTGACTGTACATTGTTTGTTTTCTGTGCGTGCAAGTTTTAAGATAGTCAGTTTAGAAATTATGTTTGATTCTTTGATATCCTGCTCACAAGATATACCCACATGTGAAGCATGAGTACATCTGATTGCTACATTTCCCTGAAGCTACCATTAGTGCCACCATTGGTCCACTTATATAGATTTTCTTTGACATTTTGCTAAGTAAAATGGACAAAAAAAGCAACAAATTTATAATGTAAGAAAAGAGGGTGCTGACTGGTTGGCTACTGGACTCTGATTTTAAAAAGGAGGTAGACAAAAGGTGGGTAACTATAGGCTGGTTAGCTTAACTTCTGTATTGGGAAAATGCATGAATCTATTATTAAGGAAGAAATAGTGAGGCATCTGGATACAAGTTGTCCCATTGGTAAAACACAGCTTGGGTTCATGAAGGGAAGATCATGTTTGACTGATTTGGTGGAATTTTTTGGGAACATTAAATGTACAGTGGACAATGGAGAATCTGTGGATGTAGTGTATCTGGATTTTCAGAAGGCATTTCACAAGGTGCCACGCTAAAGATTGCTACATAAGATGAAGTGCACAGTGTTACAGGTAATGTATTAACATGGATGGAGGGTTGGTTAATTAACAAAGCAAAATGTGGGGGGGTAAACGGGTGTTTTTCTGATTGGTGATCAATGACTCAAGGATCAGTGTCGGGACTGCAATTGTTTACAACTTACATAGATGATTTGAAGTTGGGGACCAAGTGTAGTATGTCAAAATTCAAAGATGACATTAAGATGGGTCACAGAGCAAAGTGTGCAGAGGACACTGAAAGTCTGCAAAGAGATATAGATAGTCTAAGTGAGTGGGCGATGGTCTGGTAGGAGTACAATGTTGGTAAATGTGACATCATCCATTTTGGTAGAAAAATGGACTATTATTTAAATGGTAAAAGATCGCAGCATGCTGCTGTGTGGAGGGACTTGGGTATCCTTAGACAGGAATCTCAAGGAGTTTGCAGGTGCAGCAGATAATCAAGAAAACAATTGGAATTTTGTCCTTCATTGCTAGAGAGATGGAGTTTAAAAACAGCAAGGTTATGTTATACCTGTATAAGGTTCTAGTGAGGCCACACCTGGAGTACTGTGTATAATTTTGATCTCCTTACTTGAGAAAGGATATACTGGCATTGGAGGAAGTGCAGAGGAGATTCACTAGATTGATTCTGGAGTTGAGAGGGTTGGCTTATGAGGACAGACTGAGTACACCGGGACTATACTCGCTGGAATTCAGAAGAATGAGGGGAAACCTTATGGAAACATAAGATTATGAGAGAATAGATAATATAGAAGCAGGGAAGTTGTTTCCACTGGCAGGTGAAACAGTGGATGATTGATATGGCTGGCTCTGTTGTTAAGCAGGGAGAGACAAAGAGAATTAGGGCAATAGTTATTGAGAACTCTATTTTGGGGTGCAGATAGGTGCTTCTGTGGACGTGAAGCAGACTCCAGGATGCTATGTTGCCTCTTTGGTACCAGGGTCCAGGATGTCTGAATGGACAGAAAGCATTCTGAAGGAAGGTGGTGAACAGCCAGAGGTTGTGGTACATATTGGTACTAATGACATAGATAGAAAGAGTGATGAGGTCCCAGCAGGAGCAGTTGAGAGAGTTAGGTAGAAAGTTTTAAAAAAAAAAAAAAAGGACTTCTAGGGTTGTAATCTCAGGATTACTCCCTGTGCCACATGCTAGTGAGGCTAGGAATGGAAAGCTAGTGCAGCTTAACACATGGCTAAACAGATAGTGTAGGAGGAAAGGTTTCAGATATCTGGACTATTGGGGTCTTTTCTGGGGCAGATGGGACCTGTACAAGAAGGACAGGTTGCATCTAAACTGGAAAGGTATAATATTCTGGCCGGGAGGTTTGCTAGTGTCACAGGGGAGGATTTAAACTAGTTTGGCAGGCGAGTGGGAACCAAAGATTAATTAGCTAAAGGGGAACCAGAGTAGGGCCAGTAAGACTCAAACAGCAGGCAGGGTGGCATTGCTAATCAAACAGTGTCTGGTGAACTGACTACATTTGTTTCAATGTGAGAAGTGTAACAGATAAGGCTTAGAGCCTGGATTAGTACTAGGAACTATGATGTTGTTGCCATTACAGAGACTTGGTTAAGGAATGACAAGACTGGCAGCTTAACATTCCAGGATGTAGATATTTCAGGCGGGGTAGAGGGAGATGTAAAAGGAGTGGGGAAGTTGCACCACTGGTTAAGGAGAATATCACAGCTGTACTTGGGGAGGACACCTCGGAGGGCTCATACAGTGAGGCAATATGGGTAGAGCTCAGGAATAGGAAAGGTGTAGTGACAATGTTGGGGATTTACTGTAGGCACCCAACTGCCAGCAGGAGATTGAGGAACAGATATGTTAGGTAGATTTTGGCAAGGAGCAAAAGTAACAAAATTGTGGTGGGAGAATTTAATTTCCCCTATATTTCCTGGACTCATTTCATGCTAGGGGTGTGGATGGAATAGTTTGTAAGGAGCATCCAGGTGAGCTTTCTGAAATTGTATAGATAGTCCAACTAGGCAAGGGGCCATAATGGATCTGGTATGGAGGAATGAACCCAGCCAGGTGGTAGATGTTCCAGTAGGGGAGTAGCTGGGAACAATGACCACAATTCAGTAAGCTTTAAGGTACTGATTGATTAAGGTAAGTGTAGTCCTCAAGTGAAGGTGCTAAATTAGGGAAAGGCTAATTACGACAATATTAGACAAGGACTGAAGAATGTACTTTGAGGGCAGGTGTTTGAGAGCAAATTAACATCTAGGATGTGGAAGGCTTTCAAATGTAAGCTAATATAATCTCAGCACTGACATTTCTACAAGTAGTATGGCAAGTTTTAGGAACATTGGGTAATGAGAGATATTGTCAGCCTAGTCAAAGAGAAAAAGGAAGCATTTGTCAGAACATAGAACATAGAACATAGAACATAGAACATAGAACATAGAACATAGAACATAGAACATAGAACATAGAACATAGAAAATAGAACATAGAACATAGAACATAGAACATAGAACATAGAACATAGAACATAGAACATAGAACATAGAACATAGAACATAGAACATAGAACATAGAACATAGAACATAGAACATAGAACCACAGGCCCTTCAGCCTTCAATGTTGCACCAACCAATATAAAAAGCAATGCCCCTCCAAACTAAACCATTCCCTTCTCTTCCATATACTTATCAACTAACCTCTTAAACGCCACCAAACTTGGCACATCTACAACTGCCGCAGGCAGGGCATTCCACTCCCTAACCACCCTTGGGGTAAAGAACCTACCTCTGATATCCGTCCTATAACTATCACCCCTTAATTTAAAGCTGTGTCCCCTCGTGCTAGCTTTCTCCATCCTAGGAAAAAGGCTATCACTGTCCACCCTATCTAAACCTCTATCATCTTATATGCTTCAATAAGATCCCCTCTTAGCCGCCTCCTTTCTAACGAAAACAACCTCAAATCCTTCAACCTCTCCTCATAGGACCTGCCCTCCATACCAGGCAACATCCTGGTACACCTCCTCTGTACCCTCTCCAATGCCTCCACATCTTTCTTATAATGCGGGGACCAGAACTGCACACAATACTCCAAGTGCGGCCGCACTAGAGTTTTGTACAGTTGCAACATGACGTTGCGGCTCCGAAATTCAATCCCCTACCAATAAAAGCTAAGACTCCATATGCCTTCTTAACAACCTTCTCGACTTGACTGCCTACTTTCAGGGATCTATGCACATATACACCAAGATCCCTCTGTTCATCAACACTATTAAGAATCCTACCATTAGCCCTATACTCTACACATTCATTATTCCTGCCAAAGTGCATTACCTCACACTTTTCCACATTAAACTCCATTTGCCACCTCTCGGCCCAGCTCTGCAACTTGTCCAAGTCTCTCTGCAAACTATAACACCCCTCTTCACTATCTACCACTCCACCGACTTTAGTGTCATCTGCAAATTTACTAATCCATCCTTCAATACCCTCATCCAGATCATTTATAAAAATTACAAACAGCAGGGGCCCCAAACAGACCCCTGAGGTACATCACTTGTCACCGAACTCCACGATGAATATCTCCCATCAACCACCACCCTCTGTCTTCTATCTGCTAGCCAATTCCTAACCCATTAGCTAAATCACCCTCTATCCCATACATCTGCATTTTCTGCAGAAGTCTTCCATGGGCCACCTTATCAAACGCCTTACTAAAGTCCATATATACCACATCAACCGCCTTACCCCCATCCACCTCCTTAGTCACTTTTTCAAAAAAACTCAATGAGGTTAGTAAGGCACGACCTACCCTTCACAAAACCATGCTGACTATCCCCAATCAATTCATTTCTCTCTAAATAACTATAAATCCTATCCCTATTAATTCTCTCCAATACTTTGCCCACAACAGAAGTAAGACTCACTGGCCTATAATTCCCTGGTTGTATGATGCCAACAGCTTTCTATTTATAGCTGGTGTTGCTATAGTTATAAACTGGGTGAATACCTCACCCTCTCGAAGTGTCTTCATTTCTACTCCTACCAATAATCTTGTTGACACTTACTGCTGCATTGTGATTTACCATATGCAGATCCCTCAAACATTATCCGACAGCTGAAGAGCATTGGCTGACATCTTTGAGGTATAGAGCACAGTATTTAAGATGCTTCCTTTCTTCCAAGGTGTTTTCTTTTGAGGGAGGCTCTTACTAGTGAGAAGGACCTAAAACAAGGGAAAAGGAAGAAGGGTTATGCTGGGGGGTAGAAATTGCACCTTTTCAGATGAGCTAGTGATATAGGTTGAGATTGCAGTGCTTGCTGAGCTAAAGGAAAGTTCAGAAATAATATTTAAATATCCATTATCAATCATGCCTTTAATAATGCTGACTCTGGCTGAATAACTGACCAGATCAGCAAGACTCACCTTGATTGAACCAATGATGTTTGGTACTCTTTCCTTAATCTTGATTCTCTCTTTATCATTATGCACTCTCAATTTGTAGAAAGAGTGTTTAATGATAGAATTTTGCCTCTCTATGCGTACATTTATGGACCACTCTTTGCTCTTGTTTGAGCATTAGGAAATATTTGAAAACTGTAGAGAGTCACTAAAAGTTGACGAATGTGTCCTCCAACTGTACTCATTTTGCAAATAGAGAATGGCAAACTAATGAAAAGATTCTATGTGAAGTTTCAATCAATCTCCCTATCCACGTTTCCTTATTGTAACATGTTGCATAAAGGTTTAATATTAAAAGAGTAAATAAACAAACAGTCTACATCTTCAGTGATGGCAGGTCATCTATCAACAGAATATGCTGACAGTTCTATAAAGCCTCATGCTAAGTCTTGTATTGTACATTGTTAGAAGAATGTTCAAAAAAGGTACCTTTCCAAAGGTACCTTGGTACCTTGAAGCAGCCTTGCCGCTTCAATCCTGATCAAATTCAATTTCATTTAAGACCCAGAATGACAATAATAGATGGTGACAGCAGAAAAGATAACAAAAAAATGTATCAGGTAAAGAGCCCAGTGGTGGAAAAAGCAGAAATGCAAATGACTGTTTGACAAGGACAGGAAGGGAAAAGTGCTGACAAAACTCAAAAAAAAGGATATAGAGTAAAGAAAAACGATGAAGAAAACCCTACCTTATCAGATTATTTCAATCATGTGAAGGGTCTGGATCAAGCTGAGAAGTTGCCAAACTGGCATCATAGGTTTATCAGGCACACAACCACTTTGGGACTTGCAGAGAAGCCTAGCAAAGAATCAGTCAGTGCCTTTCTCCATACCATGGGAAGTAGTGAAAATATATGGTCAGACAGAGCATAATGAATAGACGGCAACATGTTTTATAAAAACATTTGATGCTGACTTTGGCTCAAGAAGGAATACCACCATAGAAAGCCTAAAGTTCAATTGCCATATCCAATGACAACATCCTTTCATTGATGTTTTACATTTGCAATTCTCAGTTAGCCAACAAAAAACCCTAAAAGATGAATTCATTCCAGATTGCATTGTTGTAGGAATCTCTGAAGAGATTTTATCAGTTTGCTGCAGTTGTGGAAGATTTCATGCTATTGAAGGTTGTCCATTAAACAAATCAGATAGAAATGAGAAAGCAAAATTGCATATTTATTCAAGGTGACAAGGAGAGTTTGTGGTGAAAACAGCTGATACAGTATACAGCACAGAGGTAGCAGCACACCTCCCCAAAAACTGAGAAAGAATGCCCTTAGTGTTTCAGCTGGGGCGGGGTAGGCTCCACTAGCATAAAGAATACACTGTCAAAAATATAGAGTGCTATTCCTGTAAGAAGAGGGGCAAGCCATAGTGAAAAGCTCCTAATACAAATATTAAAGAGGAGGCCACTTAAAATATGTAGAATTCAAGAAATTGAAGATATAAAAATTTATGAAGTGCACTTCTTGGGAGACATTACAGGATCTAATGGGAAATATTGCACAGGCATTATGTTCAACAGACATAAAACAAACTTCAAAGTGGATACTGGAGTAGAAATGTCAATTCTTTCAGACATAGAACAATGGCAAAAGCAAGACTTCTCCCATCCATTGACCACATGAGTCCATGATCCAGGAAGCATTCAACTTAACATCAAGAGACTGTTGACTGCTACACTTCAATACAAAAAAGTCTGCACAATCAGTGATGGAACATCATATTGCAGCAGATTATGTAGGGCAAAAGTTCTATGTAAAGCTTCTCGCCAGCCTTGGGCTGTACATAGTTAGCAGAATGTTCAGTAGAAGGTAATGTTTACCACCAGCCTTGCCTTGAGCAGTCTCTATCAATCCTAACCAAGGATAACCTTATCCAAGACTGAAATGATGATAACATGATACAGATGGTTATTTATTATAACTAAACAGACTGTTATAACATCAACTAACTTTTTTTTTATATAGATGACAAATAGATAAAAATGCTCAAATATTGTTTTTCCTCTGTGAAAACAGAGATATAGACATAGAACCATACAAAATTTACAATACAGAAGAAGGCCATTCAGCCCATCTTGTCCACGTCAGCCTGATGACACCCAAGTCCCTTTTTTAATCTCACCTTCCTGCAACTGGCCCAGAGGGCTATAGTTACAGCATTTCAGATATAGATCCAAGTAGTTTTTAAAAGAATTTAGAGACTCTGCCTCCACCATCAAGTTGGTCAGGCAGCAAATTAATGCCAAGATCTGCAATCTAGAATGGTAAATTTTTTTTTTTATTCACAAAAAACCATAAAAGATGGGACATTTTTACCCTAGTTACCAAACTGCTTCATTTAGCAGATACGCAAGGTATATTTAGATAAGATATATCTAACCTTGGTCTCAAAGAATTTATTATTGTTTAGAGATTGCCTTAATAGTTCCTTCAGATGTCTCAAGTGCTTCATACCAATGATTTAATTTTGAAGTGCAGTAATTTTCATGTTGACAAAGCCTCAATGTTGCACAATTGTCAATGTTTGCACTAAAAATAATTAGAATGCTTAGGGGAGGAACAAGAGACTGAAGGAGACCATTCAGACCCTTACTCCATCATTTAACTAGATCATGGTTAACCTTCTACCTTAACACCATCTTCCTACACTACCCCTGTATCCTGCACTCTCCTTGTATCTATAATGTGTGATTAGTGCGTTTCTTCCTCTGGATGGGAAGCAGAAATGTCCCTGACGAAGGAACCACTGCCATTTTCAAAAGTATGCATAACTGAGAGCATTGCCCAAATCCTTTAACTTGCAAGTATAACTTCTCTTGGCACAGCATAATTCAGTTCCTTTATTACAGAAATCAGCTCTAAATTTTGCAGGCACCAGTAAAATTTGGTGCAACAAGAATGATAGTGAAGAAGGATACAGCTAACACTGATCTCATTATTCTAAAACTGTGGGATAGAAATACCCATAATATCAACTTTGTAAGCCAGTAGGTTTTGTACTACTACTACTGCATAGAACGCGTGGGCTTCTAACCTTATGACTTGTTAAGTGTCCTTGTAGTGCTAACAAAAGCAGCAAAGATAGACACTAGTTATTTGAATTCAGAGCTCGTTGTAGACAAGTATTGCAGTGTGCATTGTTTAAGAGGAAGGCGACATAAACCTTACAATGTACTCAGTCCAGTGCTGCAGATTAGCTGTTACCTTATCTCAAATTCTAAGTTTTATGTTGCTGATGGAGCATAATAGTTGTGTTTCTCTACAAACTTTTCATAAAAATAATAATATTCTGCATAGTCTTAATACTGAAGATAATGAGGATGATAAGTGATACACAACAGTGATATTGTCAAACATTAGCAACTGACCCTATTGGGTACAGAGCTTGAGATGCACTGTGCATTCATTGAGTGTGTAATATGTTGGAGAAGCATTTGTGGCACTGTAAAAGTAAAGTCACATTTTAGGCCGTGAGTGGTGGTGATTTAACCTGAGGACCAGGCGAAGGGCAATATTGAGAAAATTTCATGAATAACACCAACTAGTATTGGAATTGAACCCATGCCATTGGCATCACATTGCATCACTAATCAGCTTTCCAGCCAAATAGCACTGAGGACTTGCATAGCAGACATTCTCATTAAGGCCTCAAAAATATGTCCTTACATCCTAATACAATCTAAATGCTGAAATGCACTGCTGGAGTTTAACACAAAGATAAGAATGATTAGCATGTTCAAATATACTTGTTCCTATTTCTTAGAGAAGAAACTATCTTGTAGTTTGTATCAGATAGCTGCATGTTGATCCATTAATTGCATTGTAATTAGCCAGTTGGATGGCCATATAATGGGATGTTAGTGGATTTTAAACTTGGAACCCTCTCAAATAAGGAGGATCAAAAGAAGTTGGATAACACTGCCAAGAAAAATAGTAAGATGTGCAGCTGTGTTGCTGTTACTGACACCACCTCCTGGTGTAAGAAACTGTCAGGGATTGGGCTTGGCTGGGACTGTGACTTGGCCATCAAATTCCCTTACAGCTTGATCTAGGGAAAGACAACACCTGCACAAACAAGACAAGAAGTTCAACCCCCTTTAAATATCATGCAAACCAAAATGAAATAAATAAGCAGTTGTGAAAGGATGGGAATCTCAAGAAAGATAATTAAGTCCCTTGAGTCCTGAGTATGATGATTCATTTTCATTTTGCCTTTAGTCTAATGGTCAATGACTATAGGCCAATGAGTAAAGAAAAGTTGGGTAAACCTTTTCTCTTAATGTTATTATTTGCCCATTCTGAGCATTGAATAATCCTAATAATGTTCTTTACATCAAAGACGTTACATGGTGGTCAAACAGTAAGTGACATGTGAAGACAACTGTTGGGAAATGGGGAACTTCTTATTTATCATAGTCAATTGGCAAAAAAACTATAGAATAAACTAAGAAGATTGTCAGCAGGAACGTGGGAGAGCTGTACCAGTTTCAAATAGAGAAGGTGGTGATGTGTGTAATTTTGAATTGAAAACAAGAGGGAGAAACTATCTGTATAAAATGGAGATGATGGGGGGAAAAGTTGATGTTTCAACTTGAGAGAAGAGGAAAAAAAAGTCCAGATAGGTTAAACATGTCATGGGAAGTGAATGGACTAAGAGGAGGAAGAGGGAAGAAAAAAAAACAAATTGCTAGATCTTCCTCACATATTTGAAAAATAACATATCCAGAAGCTCCTTGATTTAGGTTAAACAATGGATAAGCATAGTAGTAATAACTATTTACAGTATGTATTAGATTATTGTAATCTCTGTGCATGTGGAAAATAGTGCATTATCGCAAAAACCTATCTGCTCACTCATTTGTTTTGTGGGGGTGGGGGATGTCGTGAAGGCATGGGGGCAGCATTGCAAGGTGGTGAGTAAATCATTTTAGGTCAGGTATGATGGAGGTGTGTTGGGCACACATTTAAGCAGAGAGGTGTTCTAATGAGAAGTGCCAGGAGTATGAGGAAACTTGAGAGATGGGACCCACCTGGATAGCAGCATGTGGGGCTGAGGTTACATTCTGAAGGGTGAGGGCAAGATGAAGTGCAGAGAGGTGACATGGAAAAGAGTCAGGTATTTATCATCTTGGCACATTGCACCCTTGTCCTCTTGTGGAGGGTACTGGTACTCAACAATACTGCCACCAGCTCCCAGGCAAGGTTCCAGGACTTACTGGCTGGTGGATCTCCTGACAGCCTGAGAATAGGTCTTTCCTCCATGGCATCCAGCATTCTGGTTAGGGCTCCCTCCATGTAGCAGGGAGTTGGCTTCTTTGCTGCCATTCTCTTGGTTTGACTTTGAGCAAGTGCTGTGGAGCTGTTTAAATGCTGCACCATTTTGATTAAAGTGTTCAGATGACTCCAGGGCAGGTCAATCAAATGATTTGTGCCACTGGTGCTTTTCGCTTGGGGAAAATGTTTTCAAAGTGCTTAAAAATCATGGTCCAGATTGCGTGACCAGAACTGGTGGGATTCACACCAAGAGAACGTGGAGAAAATTCTGCCTATTCTTGCTACATTACTCAGTTAAAACCTTTCAAAATTATCTGTTAGGTCACCCATCAGCCTCCTTTTCTCAAGTGAAAAGAGACCTAGCCTATCAATCCTTTCCTGATATACCCACCCATTTTCATAACCATCCTTTTATCACTTCTCTCTTCCCTCTCTGATCCATCTTTTTTTTTAAAAAATAATATGATGACCACAATTGCACACACTACTACAAATGATATCAAACCAAACTTCCAGAAGGTTTTTGGGTATCTTCTGACTTCTCAATTTTGTCTCTAATTTGCTGTCATCTGCAAATTTAGAAATTGTGTTTTTGATTCCAACGTCCAAACGGTTATTGTAAATTGTGAATAACAGTGGTCCCATCAGTGATCCTTATGGCACACTGCTACCTCCACATTGCCATTACAATAACTACATTTACTTTCACCCCTCTCTGCTTTCTGACTTAAAGCTAGCAATGCATTCTGACACTTTTCCCTTGACTCTGCATTCTGCAAACTTATTCATCAATCTACTGCTTGCCTCCCTACCAGGTGCCTTTTTAAAATACAACAAAGTTAGAGCTACTATACCACTATTGTCTGCTTTCTCTGCCGCCTCTTTAAAAGCATTCAATTTAAGCTAGACTTTCCCTTTTGAAATCTATTCTGACTATTGTTATGTGCCACGATGGGAGTGGGCACAGTCAATTCTAGTCACACTTCTCCACAGTTTTGTGGCAGAAGTTGAAATATCAGCCCGACCCAAAAAAAAACTAATTGATTACCTTCAACACTGTTATTAACAAAGTAAAAGGACTTAAACCAGCTTCTTCCAGTAAACATTAAAAACGTGATTTATTATAAATAAATCCTTCTAAAAAAGTTATAAAACTGGTTGACATACAAATTGTAGTTTAGAAATTAAACAACTTTCCCTTTAGAAGAAAAACAGATGCTCAGACTATATACTCACACAAAGCAAGTTGAAACAACTATAGGTGCCTGCAAAATCTGGAGTATGGCAACATTTCTTTTAAACAGATGAAACTTTAAAGGATCTTGAAGCTGTTGATCTGACAAAATTCTGGTCATATTAGATCATTTCAATGGAGTTTTGGTGGAACTCTCCTTGATGACTTGGGGTGGACAGTGGTTAGTGCTGCCGACTCACAGCGCCAGGGATGCAGGTTTGATTCTGGCCTTCGCACTTTCTCCCCTTGTCTGCATAAGTTTCGTCTGAGTGTTCCTGCTCTCTTCCACAGTCCAAAGACGTGGGGGTTAGGTTGATTGGCCATACTAAAATTGACCTGCATGTCACAGGGATTAGCAGAATAACGCGTGAGATTATGGGGATAGGGCCTGGGTGGTATTGTGGCCAGTATGGACTCAATTGGCTGAGTAGTTCTTTCTGTACTGTAAGGATTTTCTGATTTTATTCTGTGTTTCTTATCACAACTTTGCAGGCAAAATAAAATGAATTATCCCAATGAAAGTTTAACTTAATCTGACTGCATGTGACAAAGATAGGATAGATAGAGAGAAAGAGAGCATTTTTTTCTTGCTACCTGCCTCCAAAATGCAGACAGAGCAGAATTTTTCTATCCTGCCTGCCATAGGGATTGTAGCAGGTGGGATAGAACCATGCAAAGATCCATTGACCTTAGGCGGGATTTTCCTTTCCTGGGACAAGCACAGCCAGAAGATCCCATCCTGAGAGTTTTAAGGCATAAAATGTTTAAAAAATACTTCTCTTAAGCCCATCAGCAAAAGTTGTTAGCTTGGCAACATTAATTATTTGTTAATTATTCAGTATACTAAGTATCTTTTCAATCTTCAGTATCCCCCACTATCTGTTGACCCATTTTTTTTTGGCAAATGGCACATTTGCAACAGTAAATTAAATTGGCAAACTAAAAAATAACTCAAAGACTATCCAACATTTAATATCCTTCCATGTTTTTCAAAAACAGTTTCCACATACCATTCACAATAATGTTCTTCATTTCTGGATATTCTTCTACTCTCTTCAATAGTAGACATTCCCTTATTTTTGCTACTATTGTTGTGAGGCTGTTGTTCCCTGAATATGCTGTAGCCCTCTCCTGAAATACAGGAATCAAATCAGCTGTCTGCCAATCTTCTACTATTTATTTTCTAGATTCTTTGACTGAATGCAATCCATCTGGATAAGGAGTTTTATTCTGTTTGACTTTAATTAATTTATTTTATACACCTTTTTGCTATTTTAAATGCAGTTACCTTATCACTTGTCTCATCATTCAATGACAGATCCACCTTTATTTAATTGCACGCAGGTGGTATAGATTAGCTGTGAACTCAATTGTGCCTCTAGCAAAAAGAACAGTCAGAAATTGAGGCTGTTGGGTTAGGTAGTACATTTTTAAAATATGTACATATGCTTGCACACAGCAAGCTCTCACAGATGGAAATTGATCATCTATTTCAATGATGACAGGTGGCAAAAATATCAGGACCACTCTGTTCTTCTACAATGTGCTGCCATAGGAAGGATTTTTTATGTGTATTTGAAAGATTAGGTAGGCCTTGTTTTAATTATCCCAGCTAAAAGATAGCACCTCTAACAAACACTGCAGCATTTTCTCAGCACTGTACTGCGCTTGAGTGTCTGCTTAAATTGCATTGTGCTTGAGGCGATGGATTTAGACCTTCTAATTCAGAGGTAAGACATAGTTGTCACCAAAGAAAACTTAGCTGGAATATTTATGGTTTTTATCATAATTGCCTGCAGCAGTTACAATTGTAAATTTATTTTTTGAATTTTATTTGAACATATAATTCACCAAGGTGTGATATCCATTAGAATACATAGTACTAAAATGTCAGAAGCAGCAGGTTCAATCTACATTAAAAAATCAAGAACTCATGGTGGGGGCTTGTTTTGAGTCCAGATTGCCCATGGCAATATGCCCATTGCTATTTTAAAATAGGAAGCAAATTAAAGGCCAGGGAATGGGCTCGCCATTCAAGCAGTGATGGTGGACAGGCAGGCTCCAGAGCAGGATGGGAGGTCCTCGGGCACTCATAAATCAGCAACTGAGGTAGGCCGCTGCTAATCTGCAGACAGTGAGGAAGATGGTCTATAAAGTTCTTTTGATTTTTAAAATGGCCACAGCTGCCCACAGGCATCATCTGGGAAGGCAAATTCTTCAGTGACGGCCAGCAGGCACAGCTGTAGTCTGATGGTTTTTACAGTTGCAGATGGCATATCCCTTGCGTGGAAAATCCCTAGCCTTCCTGCTTTGAGCCCACCACTTTGTATTGTTCCTACATTGCCAACTGGAAATTGGGGCCCTGACCCCAACTGAAAATTAGGCCCATTATGTAGTATCTTGCAATTGACTGACAATGATAGTGAAATCCTTGTTGCAGTTGAGTTTGAAATATTCCAAATCCCATAGAACCTTGAGTATCAAACCATAAATGGGGGAAGGGTGTGACTGTGGGGAACAGAGTATTTTTCACCTAAGTCAAGAGTTGAGCGGTGGAAAGGCTCAGACTGGCCATCTGCTTTACCTGATTTTATTTTCCATTAAAGTAAGTGTCCTAGTAAAGGAGGGTTAAAATTATCTTGAAGACCTTTGGCGTTTGAGTTATCACATCAGGAATAAAGGCAATAATTCAGCTGAAGTAAAGGAATCCACCATCCCCCACTCTCAGTGCAGATCAAACAGAATTTTTCAGAAGAACAACTGACTAAAATATTTTTCAAATTAAATGTCTTGCAGAAAGGCTGCTGAATAAAGACAGAATTTAAACACATCCCTCTCCCAACAGTTCATTAAATAAAGTTTGATTTTATTATTGTCATGTATTAGCATAGAGTGAAAAGTATCGTTTCTTACGCATGATACAGACAAAGCATACCGTTCACAGAAAAGGAAACGAGAAGTTGCACAATGTTGTATTACAGTTATAGCTAGGATGTAGAGAAAAATAATTAAAGCTTGTTAGAGAGTTTAAAAGAGTTAGAGTGAAGTTTTAGAAGTATGGAACGAGAGTAATAGAATCAGAAGATACGCTGGACACAGGTTGCAAGAAGTTGCCTCGCTCCAACGCCATCTTTGGAAAAAAAAGTTGAAGAATTTGAAGATGATTTTTCTTTCCTGTGTGTAGAGTTGGGCAGTGTATCTGTTCATCCTGCCCAGTGGGCACTCTGATCAATCCCTTAGACTAGGTCCTATTGAAATACAGTTGGCAAGCTGCCAGCTTTAATCATAGTCCTTTTACAGCTCTCACCGGGGGGAACGGGGAGGAATACCGTGGGACTACAGGGTATTGTTTTCAAAAATAGTCATTTGAAAGCCAGTTATTCAAAGAGGGTGTGGGATTACATCATCCAGTATTCTGATTCTCTGATGTATCTGTGGAGATGCTGACTGCAGCAGGGAGTATTCTTCTCCTCCGCTAAGCAACAGATGCTCCAACAAGTCAACTGGCATCAATGGACGGAGTTGACTTATTGCGAACATTATCAACATTAATGTCAGGAGCTCTTGTGTCTCAAGTCCTGAAAAGGTAATAATGCAGACATCAGGGGACCTGCATTTTTTAAAAATTGTTTTCGCCATACTAATTACTGACTGCACTTCACTGTTTGCTGGTGAGCTTTCACAACATTGAGTCATTCGCTATCAACATGCTTGTGATTCTTCTAAACAACATTAAAATGTGTCACCTGTAGAAGGTTGAGGGGTGATCTTATAGAGGTCTATAAAAATAGATCAGCTGTATAGTCAATATCTTTTCCCAAAGGTAAGGGAGTCTAAACTAGAGGGCATGGATTTAAGGTGAGAAGAGAGAGGTATAAAAGGCTCCAGAGTGGAAATGTTTTCACACAGAGTGTGGTGAGTGTCTGGAACAAGATGCCAGAGGTAGTAGTAGCGGCGGGTACAATGTTGCCTTTTAAAAAGCATTTAGAAGGTTGCATGGGTAAGATGGGTATAGAGGGATGTGGGCCAAACGTGGACAATTGAGACTAGTTTCGGGATTTAAAAAAAAGGGCGGCATGAACAAGTTGGGCCAAAGGGCCTGTTTCCATGCTATAAACCTCTACGACTATGACTCAATAGAATCCAAAAAAACACTGAAAAACGCTGTCCCTCCCCCCCGCCTTTCAGGAGTCTGTGGCACCAGAGGATTTTAGCATCTCTTAGCGATGCTTGTGTTGACGCCATTAAGGCTCTGAGCTTCACCAACTGCCCCTTGGATGCACTACTTGAATAGCAGCTTTAATATGGATGGCCTACAGAATACAATTTATTGCCACATCTCAGGCTGACGGTATGTCTGAATCTCACAATATCCTTAACCCAAGTCCACTTGTTTCTACAAAATCAATTAGGCTAGACATCCTCTGCAACTTCTGGGTTGCTACAGGTTGCAATTAGACCATCTTGTGCCAAGTTCCAAGAATGTTAATAGTCATTAGCATCTCAGTTAATTTGGCCACAACCACCTTCCACCTGTCATGGAGAAGCGCCTTCAAAATAATGGTTCGATAAAATAACACTTGGGATTCACACCAGGGTCTAAATTAGTTTGTGGGCACTCGTGTAAGCCAGTGAAATAATGTACCTTTTTGAAATGGTTTTACTGGAACAAAGAGTGTTCCTGTCGTTTCAGGTGACTCTGCAATGTTAATTAATTAAAACCTTATCGATTGTGCAGTTTGTTCAATGTTGAAAGGATTGAGAATGATGTCAAACATGATTATTTACAAGGAGGATCAGAGAACATTAAAACAAAGCTTTCTTCAATGAGCTGTTGTCGGAGAATTGCACTCAGTGTTGATGCCCTCTCACCATTCTTTATGTCAATAATGTCATCTCTCAATATGCTGAAGGTATTCACCCACCAGTAACTTCATGAATTGCCCCTGTTGCAGTACAAAAGCATGTAACATGCAGCCAATCATTACAACACATGGAACGCAAAAATATCCAGGCAGCAAAACAATTCCTTGAGGATTGAATGGCTTATGAGGTGAGGGCTCTCATTTGTGTCCGTGTGAGTTTGTTAGTAACGCACTCAGCTCAGTCAGAAGGTTCTAGGTTTCAGTCCCGCTTTGGGACCCCAGTGCTTCATTGTCCAAGGTATTATACTTTGAATGAGATGTTAAAACCAAGGCCCCATCTGTTCTCACAGGTGGATGTGAATGGTTCATGGCATCATTTTGAAGAAGAGCGGGAAGTCATCCCCAGTTTCCAAGCCAATATCTATTGTTCAATTAATGTCAATAAAGAAGCTATCTTCATTGCTGTATGTGGGAGCTTGTTGCACACAAGTAGTCTGCTGTGGTTCTTACATCACAACAATGATTACATTTCAAAAAAGATTTCATTGGCTTAGTACATTCTGAGTTTGTCAAAGGACCTATATAAATGCGAGTGTTTTTCTTCTCGATTGAACCACAAATCTGATGGCAATCATTTGACCAAGTATTCATCTCTAAGAGGAAAGCATGAAGCAAAAGTGCTGGGTATATCCCCACCCACACACCACCCAGAACTCAGCTGCTGTTGTCATGAACGTGGAACTGCGCAAAACAATTATTTTAAAAAATAACCTTTTAACTTTGAGTGAAAGAGGGAGTTTTAAAAACGGATGAATGTCAGGCAAATATCTCAGTTCAGAGAAATATTAAGTGATCGCAGGTTGCCATGGGGAGAAAAACTCAAAAATAAATCTATTGAGGTGTTAAGTTGCAATTTTAACATCTTTCACAGTATTTCACAATAAAGAAGAAAAGCTGCTGTTGAGTCACCAGCTGGAGAGGGAACAAAGGCTTGTGTTAAAGACTAGGCAGGATGAGTTTAATGGTTTCTGCTCAAAAGAAAGTGAACAGAACAGGCAGAGTTTCTGAAGATTTAGGGAATGGGACTCTAGAGATCTGCCTCACTGGAGATAATTGGGACTGAAAAACCTAATCAGAATGGAATGGTTATTTTGACCCGGTGTGAAGGGATGGAATTAATCTCCACTGGAGATCTGAGGTGTCTTTGAGACTGTTTTTCCTACGCTACATACCTGCCAGTGGTGTGTTGCAGAGTAAAAACATTTTATAAATCACATTTTGGTTGCATTAGTTAATGCAAAATATACCTTCTTCTTTAATTTGATGTATCAGTTGCTTGTTAATTAATTTTTGATTGATGTTGATTTCCACTTGCTTCTAACAGTAAAAGTCTTAAAAAGTGAAATTGTGTCCAGTGGTTATTTCTGCTAGTCATGTGGCAAATTCAACTCATTTAAAACGTTAGCAATCTCTATGGAGATTGTGATACTGTGCAGGGCAGAAATAGGGGGGAGGTAGAGCATTGGTGCATTATGAGGGTAATTACGATTCACAAGAAAGCAGCACAGATTTGCAATGATGAACTCTAGTTTGGACACAAGTGTAATGGCATGCCACACATCCATATTCCATGCATGGGGGATGACATCAAATGTCAGGAATTTTCAGAAGCCATCAAGCTATACACTTCCTCTTAAAGGCTTACCACATAATGGTGACGAAACAAGGAAGGCTTGGTGGTCAATCAGCGAGGAAGCTGCAGCAACCATTTTTGGCGAAGGAAGGAACAGGAACAAACAATGGTTCAAGACCATACTTATAGAAATGGCTTATGCCAATGAAGAGCACAGCTCACCTGGCTTGCAACCTGTCTTCTAACTCCTAAAGCATATGACAATCTCATGCTAGCCAAGGCAGTTGCGCTATATCCAGTTAGTACTGTGCCAACAAGCATTGGATTAGTCCATGTGAAGGAAAACAAACTGCTAGTGATACCAGCTACTTTTATGCTAAGTATGATAATATTGAAGAGCACTCTGCCCCACCATCATCAAAGTTGCTCCTTTGAAATCCAGAATTGGGAAATATTACTGACAGAAACAAACAAGTGGCTTACACTACTCTGAGCCAGGGCGGCACGGTGGCAAAGTGGTTAGCACTGCTGCCTCATAACGCCAGGGATCTGGATTTGATTCCTGGCTTAGGTCACTCTTTGAGTGGAATTTGCACCTTCTCCCTGTGTCTGTATGGGTTTCTTCCCACAGTCTGAAAGTTGTGCCGGTTAAGTGCACTGATCTGAACAGGTGCTGGACAGTGGTGACAAGGGGAATTTCACAGTAATTTCATTGCAGTGTTAATGTAAGCCTTACTTGTGACTAATAAATTAATTTTACTCATGAGATGGCTTTTTCCTTGCTTGTGCTTGGTGATCTTCTACAGCTACCTGACCTGTATGAGCTTGATGCAAAATCCTCAGTACCTGAGCTTTAAAAGGCCCCTGATGCCCTAGCAGCAAGAAAAGTTCCTGGAAAAATGGAACATCAGCAGAGCTCCTCATGTATAGAAATCCCCAGTTGCTGCCATACCTCCAGGACTTACTCATACTATACTGGAGATAATGTTATGTCACACAGGATATCAACAGAATGCAAACTTTGTCATGTTATACAAGAAGAAAGGCAAGCAAGGGGTTTGCAACAACTACCGTACCAGCAACTATTATGGGGTGGGGCACGATGTTAGTACTCACAGTGCCAGGGTTTGATTCTGGCCTTGGGTGACTGTGTGACGTATGCATGTTTTCCCTGTATCTCCAGGTTTCTCCCACAGTCCAAAGATGTGCAGGTTAGGTGGACTGGCCATACTAAATTGCATCTTAGTGTCCCAAGAGGTGTAGGTTAGGGGGATTAGTGGGGGGGGCGGAGCGGGAGAAAGAAGGTCTGGATAAGACACTGTCAGAGAGTTGGTGCAGACTCGATGTGCCAAACAGTCTCCTTGTGCACTGTACAGATTCCATAATTCCATGATCTTATGCCTGCTTATCTCTGGGAAGGTTTTTGCCTTAATCATTCTAATATAGCTCCATTGATTAGCCAACAGTATATATTTGGAGGCAAAATATGGCTTCAAGGAATATAGAACAAAAAAAAAGTACAACAGAGGAATAGGCCCTTCAGCCGTCCAAGCCTGTGCCAATCATGATGCCCTAACTAATCTAAAAGAAAACCTTCTGCTCTTATTCAGTTGTGACCCTCTATTCCCTTCCTATTAAGAACATAAAAACATAATAACTAGGAGCAGGAATAGGCCATCTGGCCCCTCGAGCCTGTTCTGCCATTCAATAAGATCATGGCTAATCTTTTTGTGGACTCAGCTCCGCTTACCTGCCCGCTCGCCATAATCCTTAATTCCTTTACTGTTCAAAAATTTATCTATCTTTGCCTTAAAAACATTTAATGAGATAGCCTCAGCTGCTTTACTGGCCAGGGAATTCCATAGATTTCCAACCTTCTGTGTGAAGACGTTCCTCCTCAGTCATAAATCTGCTTCCCCTTACTTTGGGGCTATCTCCCCTGTTTCCACCCGCCAATGGAAACAACTTCCCTGCTTCTATCTTTTCTATTCCCTTCATAATCTTATATGTTTCTATCAGATCTCTCCTTCTTCAAGTACCTATCTTTCTTAAATGTTGCTAATGTGTCAGCTTCCACCATCTCCTCCATGTGACCCATGTTCAATGTCTGTGCGTATGGCTCCCTCTCAGGGATATAGGGTGGAATTTTATGGCCTATCACGGCAGGGGTGGGGACATTAACTTCAGTGGGGCTGGACGTTCCCATCAGTGGGAGGGGCTGTAAAATCATTTTATTGGACCATGCAAGATCAAATGAAATAAAAGTAAAATACTGCAGAGGCTAGAGATCTGAAATAAAAACAAAATGTGAAGGAAAAACTTAGTATGCCTGGCATGTAGAGAAGAAAAGAGCTACAATTTTTAGTCCACATGAGTTTTCTGCAAATAGAAGTCACACAGAGAAAACTTCAAAGCTCAGGACCTTGGCAGCTCAAGATATTGCCACCTGGGATTGGCAGTATATAAAGGTATAAGGTTATGGGAACATGGTTGGGATGCTGTATTGGAGGGTTGGTGAAGGCTTGAGGGGCCAAATGGCTTCCAACTTTACTGTTGTGATTCTAAGATTTAATGGAAGAATAATTCATTCCAAAGCATCAATTCCAGGGTCTTCCCAAAAAACCAGCCGGCATAATTAAGGACCCCACACACCCTGGACGCCCATTTTCCATCTTCTTCTTTCTGGAAAAAGATATAAAATTTGAAGTCACGTAACAATTGACTTAAGAACAGCTTATTCCCTGCTACCATCAGACTTAAAGGTTATGGTGAGCGGGCACGTAAGTGGAGCTGAGTCCACAAAAAGATTAGCCATGATCTTATTGAATGGCAGAACAGGCTTGAGGGGCCAGATGGCCTATTCTTGCTCCTAATTCTTATGTTTTTAAGTTCTTAATAGGAAGGGAAAAGAGGGATATGACTGAATAAGGGCAGAAGGTTTTCTTTTAGATTAGTTAGGGCATCATGATTGGCACATGCTTGGAGGGCTGAAGGGCCTATTTCTGTGTTGTACTTTTTTTTTGTTCTATATTCCTTGAAGCCATATTTTGCCTCCAAATATATACGGTTGGCTAATCAATGGAGCTTCATTAGAATGACTCTGGCAAAAACCTTTCCAGAGATATGGACCTAGCTCATATTAAGTTGAATATTTTTCTGCACCCTAGCTATGACTGTAATACTCCACTCCATTCTCCACTCTTTTGTTTCCTTCTCTATATATGGTTTGTTTTGCCTATATAGCACGCAAGAAATGATACTTTTCACTGCATACTAATACAGGTGAGAATAAATCAAATCAGGTCAAATTAAAATTGGGGATACTCAAGAGGACAGAATTAGATGAGAATCCGAAGAAGAAGCATATTGGATCCAACATGTTAAATCTCTTCCTCTCTCTACAGATGCTGCCAGAACTGCTGAATCTTTCCAGCATTTTCTGTTTTCATTATATAGAAACAAATAGCTTGGATGTTACTGCAATCAACTCAGCATCCCAGTGCATGGCACGGATCATAGAATTATCACATGATACATCACAAAAGAAAGTCATTCATCCGAGCATTACACTGTCAACTCTTTGAAAGAAATGTTCACTTAGTATCTTTCCACTGCTCTTTAGTGATACCCCTACTAGTCTTTCCCCTATCAAATTCCCCTTTGATAATTAATATTGAACCTGATCCAACTATCTTTTCAGGTAGCACATTACAGATCATTACAGTTGCTGTGTGAAAGAATTCTCATCACTTTCCTGGCACTTTTGCTAACTATATTAAAATCTTTGTCCTTTGGTTGGTCATCTTTCTGCTACTGAAAGATTTCTTCTGTTTGCACTCTTGCGAAATTGCACATTATTTAGAACAGCTCTATTAAACATCCCCTTAATCTTTTGTGTTTCAAAGAGTTTTCTGCACCCTCTGAATGTGAAAGAATTCTCTCATTCATGATGTCATCCTTTCCACCTAACAACTTGCTTTGTATCACACCTTTAATCTTGTACACTTTCCAATGTGCTTCAGAGGTACTCTGAAAATAAACTGCCATCGAGTTAATTAAGAAGATATCAGGGGCCAGCTGACCAAAAGCTTGGTCAAAGCATCTCAAAGAAGGAAAGAGAATAGACCCCTCCCACCCCGATGGCTAGTCCTGATCTCTGGATGCCCTCCCTATGTTGCTCAGCCTGAAGGCAGAATGGCATTGGGATACCCCGCCCCCCCATCCCCATCGATCCTCCCCCTTCCCATCCTCCCAGAGGCCCTGCCCAGTTTTGGCCATGCACCATTGGGCCCCGTCCCTTGGCACTGCTCAATGCCGAGGTGCCCCCTGGGTATTGACACTTTGCCCGTTGGGCATTGCCAAGGGACCCAGACATGCATACCAAGAGGCACAGTCCTGGTTCCCAACCCTCTAGAGGTGGCCCTCTTTCACTGTAGCAAAGTCAGGCCACCAGCTCCTTGCAAGTGGGGAGTTACATTAAAGGAATGAACCACTCCTGGTGGGGGGGTGGATATTTCAGTCTCGGGCCCACTAACGAGATTCAAAATATATGGTAATAAACATTATCATAATTTACGCAGCTCTGTGCTGATTTCTGATTAGGGGCAGGCTGTGCCAGAAATCCGGCTAACAGAGACTTACAGGGGCTGTGGTGCCGAACGGGGAGTCCACAATACGGCCTCTGCTTGAATTTCCCAGCATGCTGCATTACAACAGCAGCGCAGCAGGATGGGAGAATTGCCCCGTAAGATGCCCAAAATTGAACACAATTTCTGAGGCCCCAGCTGAGGCCTGATCAGTATTAGGTAAGGGTTTAGCATCATCTCCATGTTTTTCATTCTATTTCTCCATTTATAAAGTCAACAGATCCATTTTTTTAACAGCTTTCTTAATTTGTCCTGTTACCTTCAATAATTTGTGCATATACTGCCCCTCCCACTCCCTAATCCCCCTGTCTCGCCATTCTTGCGTTCCCCTTAAAATTGTACCATTTAGTTCCCACCGTCTCACCTCATTCTTCCTGCCAAGGTACGTCAAGTCACACTGCTCTACACAAAATTTCTTCTGCCACATATTACCAATTTATCAGGCTGCCGAAGTTGTCCCGAAGCCTGCTGAAATTCTCTTCACTGTTTATTTCATTTCCAAATTCAAAAATCTTACTTATATTCATAACTCATGTGTCAACTGCATATCCATGAAATAATAGCCCTTTGTTTCCATGAATGATTAAGTGTTCGGTCGAAGGGGATGTACATGGCCTCATGAATGATATCTTGGATGGCCTTCAACGATGGGAATTTTGCCAGGGGGAAGAAGTGGAGAGTTAGTGCTTTCTTTGTTTCACAGGGAACAGGATGCAATCAATGGTCCCAGCAAACAATAGATTAGATTGTAGCTCAGGGCAGAATCGATGTGAGGCGCATTTGGGGCAGGGGGTGGAAAACGAATTTTGGATGTTCTGAAATAAAACAGAGGTAATTTACATTACATCGTCTTATTTTAATTTTGACAGCTTTCTCCCACTTGTGGAACCATTCTGCATGATATTGGATGGAGAACTAGGTCAGGTATGGGAGCTGGATTCTACCAGTGGAACCCAACCAGAGAAAAGGTTAATTTAGATCTTATCTAAAAGTAAAATATTGCAGATGCTAGAAATCTGAAATAAAGACAGAAAATGTTGAATAAACTCAACAGGTCTGGCAGCATCCATGGAGAAAGAAACAGTTAATGTTATAAGTCTGCATGATTTTTCTTCTGAGCTCTGAAGAAGATTCATACGAAGAGTCATTCTGACTCAAACATTAGCGCTGTTTCTTTCTCCTTAGCTGCTGCCTGACATGCTTAATTTAGATCTTGTTTTGTATAACGAGATACTAATTGCATAGCAAAGATCCTATGGAAAAGAGTGATCATAATATGATGGAATTTTTCTGAGTGACATACTTATGATTAAAACTTAAATAAGCCAATTATATGAATATGAGAGGCGAGTTGGTTAAAGTTTGTTGGGGAACATAGATGAAAGAAAAAGTATGGAAAAAGAAAAACATTGAAGACATGATTTAAAATAATCAACAAAAATACATTCTGTTGAGAAACAAACATCCTATTGTAAAAGTGATTCTTCTGTAGCTTCTTAGTAATTTAAGGATAATATTAGATTAAAGGACACTTGTAGAATCATGAAGAACAATAGTCTGAGTATTCAGAGGGAAAACAGAATATGCAAATAAATAACAAGACATATGAAAATCACTTCTATAAGTGTTTACAAAGGAAGGGAGTGGCAGAAATAAAAGTTGTTCGTTTAGAAGCTGACATGGATGAAATTATAGGAAATAAGGAAATGGCAGATATTAAACAAATATTTTCACAGAAGATGACACAGAAAAGCACAACAAAAATAATGGAAACTCAGGGAGCTAATGAGAGTAAGTTGTTTAAATAATTGACATGAAGTGGAGATGCTGGCGCTGGACTGGGTGCAGTGTCGATGGTAGCCATGATGTGGAGATGCTGGCGTTGGACTAGTTGCAGTGTCTATTGGGTTTGTGTCTATGTATGTCCTGTATGCTAGCTCTAACTGTCTCCTTTTCATTATGTCCTTTCCAGTCCCTCTATATAATTCCCCCATCCCCCACTGAGAACATGAATGGAGGCCCAACCTGTCCCCTTCTATTTTTATTTGATTCTGTATTAAATTTGGGAGCGTTTGAGTTTTATATCAAAAGTAAGTTGAAAACCTTTCATCGTTCCGAACAAATATTTTCTTCTGTGCTAAACAAAAGATCACTTGTAGAATGTGGGAATCGGGCTTCTCTCAACAAAGTAATTAAACTTATTGCTTGTATTAACATGCATAAAATGTTTCTCAGTTTCACAGTTTCACAGATACCTGACCTCAGTTACTCTAGGTTCCATAAGTAGCGTTAACAGTCATACACAATTGCTTTCCCTTCAGGTTACATTCACACTGACTCAAAAATTGGAATTCCCATCCCAATCTACTGCATAAACCATACAATATATGAGAACATTTATTATTTATGAACAATGACAAATAAAATGTAGGTCATAAATTTCCATTTACAGCACAGCTTTTGAAGCTTGAAATGCATTTAGCTAACTCATTTAGTCCCCTTGGCAAAACTGCACAATGTAAGTGTACGAGCTGATGTTCTAACATGTAGCAGGCAGTATGATATGTCAATTTGATAATGCAATTGTATAGTTCACATAGTTTTAGATAGTTAGACAGGTTTAGAAAACTAAAGAAATTTACCTTTGTAACCATTTTCCATTATTCTTCTGCCTGTGAAAAAATAAAAGTCTGGAAATACTTTTAAAAAGTATTGACTCTCTAAACGTTATATTTTAACTCAGAACAAGTCACGGGTATGCACCATTTTAAAGTAACAACTGCTGTATTACTTCATGCATTTCTTTTTATAAAGCTTTACCAGGATTAGAAATGTCAAAAACATTTATCACAAAAGTGTTCACTGATAAGAAAAATACGTAACAACCTTTCAAACGTTTTTCACTACACAACTCGTAAAGTTAAATGTTAACAGAAAGAATGCATAAGTTATGTATTTCTTCAATACATGAAATCTTGGTTTAAGCTAAATGTATGGTGTTGTATGTGGAAGGATGATGCTAGGGCACACGGATGGTTTAAAACAGTAGAGCTTTTATTTTCAGCTATGTGTTCGCTTACATGGCTGTTTTTTCTTCGCCAGTTTCCTGTGCTAGGGACTTATAACATCAGTTCTGGTGAATACGTTAATACAACAGAACTTCAATAAGCGGCATGGTAGCATAGTGGTTAGTATTGCTACCTCACAGCACCAGGGACTCATGTTTGAGTCGTGGGTGTCTGTCTGTGTGAATTTTGCACGTTCTTCCGTTGTCTGCACGGATTTCCTTCCTCTATGTGCTCTGGTTTCCTCCCATAGTCCAAACCAAAGATGTGCACTATAGGTGGAACGGCCATGCTAAATTGCCCCTTAGTATCCAAAGCTGAAGGTTAGGTGGATCAGCCACAGCAAAAGTTGCACAGGGTACAGGAGGGAGCAGTGGTGGGCAGGCCTGGGTAAGATGCTCTCTTGGAGAGTTGTTGCCCCCTTCTGCACTGTGGGGATTGTATGGCGCTATAAGAAGTAATACAAATACTTAAAATTTCCTCCCTCCATAAATTCAACATCCCCAAAAAATTCAAACCAAGTTCAATAATCAATAAGTCAGTCCTTATTAATAAGTCAGACAATCTATAGGTCACCACACTCAAACTGATTGATGGCAAATCTCTGGTATCTTCTACTTTACCATAAGACCATAAAACAAAGGAGTAGAATTAAGCCACAAGGCCCATCAAACCACTGGTGATAATCTCTGATGTTTTTGTCTTTGCATGAACGTCATCAGTGGCGGGTTTAGCCGGCATAGCTGTAGGCACTAGAGGTTGTCTTGATGTCTGATCAGTCGATAAGGTGTTGCTTTCCTCATGTCTTTGGCGTTGGGGTCATACAAAGGTTTTGATCATGAACCTAGATTCTCGGAGGTTCTGATTTCAGCAGATTTGTTTTTCCAGGCAACAATTAGCATACGTATCTCCTCCAGATAACGTCACCTTTGGCCTGGACAGTACAAGAGGCACGTCCAGTCTGTGCAAGGATTGTGGCAGCAATCCATTTCTCTCCTGTGGAATAATTCCTAGCCAAAACTCCACGTCCTTGGTAGAAAACTCTGTGCCTTCATTTGCTTTTCCACCATCCCATTTGTCCTTGCTGTTTCTGATGTACAATTTCTTTCATTTTCAAAGGTTTTAACAGATCTAATGCCACTCGTATTTGTCTCTTCATCATTATTAATACAGGTATTCCTATACACTAGCAGGAATTTAGTAACATTTGTTTGATCAGAGAACCTTGTTCTCTGGTCGCTCTCAAGGATTGTTTCATGCTTTGGATGAAACATTCTACTCATTAATTGATAATAGGATGACAGAGTGCAGACCTAATATGTTGAATGCTATTCTCATATACGAAAGTTTTGAATTCTTGAGAGACAAATTGGGGTCCATTATCACTTTCCAGTTGTTCAGGGAATCCAAACCAACTAAGTACTTCTCGCTTCTTGATCATCTTCTCTGATGAAACATGTTTCATTACAGCAACCTCTGCCACTTTGAGTGAACTTCGACTGTTACCAAGAACATAACTCCTTCAAGGTCCATGTGCACTCACTGCCATATCTCTTCAGGCCACTCCCTTTGATGCAGCAGTGCTAAGGACATCGGGTTTCTTATCCTGGCACAGGAAGAACATGTTCTGTCTTTCCCTTCAATTTCCACATCTAGCTCAGGTCACCAGAAATAATTTCTCACTATTTCCTTCAGGCATACAATTCCTCAATGGTCTTCATGCAGTTTCTCTAATATCTGCTTTCTCAATAGTGGCAAAATGATCACTCTGAACCCCCATGGAAGACATTTTAACTATGCTGACAGCTCCAAACTCCTGGATTGGCATGGTTTCAGATTAGGTGTTAGTTCTGAGGTTGTCCCTCATAATACTAAATCCATCCCTTCACAGAGTATTGGATTGCTTTGGGTATGCTGCCTCACTTGTTTAGAAATGACTGCTGCATTGTCCATTTGTTCAAAGTAAAAGCCATTCCCACTTGAGCAGATAAATGAAGTACCTGGCAATCTTGAAAGTCTGTCTGTGTTACAGTGTAGACCTGACTGTCACAACTTAAATGTGTTGACAAAAGCAATGCCCATCTTTGCATTCTACTTGCCGCTAGTGAAGGAATTCCCGTGTGTGATCCAAAAAGGTAGTTAGCAGATGATGTAGATACTTACCTGTACAATTGCTGATAGATTTTCTTTACTCCAAAAATGAGCTCCAATGCTTCCTGTTGAATCTGTGCATAGTTACTTTCAGCTTTACTCAAGGTTCAAGATACAAAAGCAACAGCCTTTCTTCATCTGATAGCACAATGTGGAAGACCACTGCTCCTACACCATTAGGGGATGCATCGTAAGCAAACTGTAGGGATAAAGTTAAGTCAAAATGCATAAGAATTTCAGATTTGAATAACACTTCTTTGGATTGCACAAAGGCATTATTGCATTGATCGGATCACTTCCACTTCTTGTTCTGACAGAGGAAGTTATGTAACACTTTCAGAGGCTGAAAGTTTGGAACAAATCTTCCACAGTAGTTCAACAATCCACAACTAGTTAATATTTTAAGATGCAGGTGAAGATTTGAGAAGGCTTGTGGTGCTGATCGCATGTCCTAAGTATTCAATGGAGGATTGTAAAAACTCACATTTTGTCTTTTGGACTCTCAGCCCAATCTTCTAATTTCTGAAGAGTGAAATCCAAATGCTCAAGATCTTTCTCTTCATCTCTTCCAATGATAAGGATGTCATCCAGATAATATTGGACTCTGCTCAATCCAAGTGATCCTTGAAACAACGTAGGAGCTGAGGTGATATTTTTGGAAATCTTAAGTACTGGAACAAGCCTTTATGTGTTACGATTGTCAAATGCTCTTGGGACCTCTTCTCCATATTCATTCATAAGTAAGTCCAACTCGGGCCAATTTTTCCAAAATTTGGCTTCCAGCCAATCCTGCAAATTCAGCATCAATGTGGGGTAATGGGCACTGTTCTGTGAATTAATGGCAATCTTGAATTCTCCGCAAATCCTTATAGATCTTCTTGATGACTAGAACAATTGGCGAGGTCCATTCACTATTGCTAACAAATTCTGAGACTCATGCCTTCACAAAGTGTTCTAAGTCAACCTTCACATTTGGTATTTTGGCACATGGCACAAACCTTACCTTCAAAAATTTTACTTGGCCTCCTTCTTTTATTTTCACGTTATCTTTGATGCTCCCTAATTATTCAACAAACACAACTGTGGGCTTCTTTAGAATTCTTGTGAGGTCTGATTCTCTATTGTAAGTAGTCTCACAACACCAGATTTAGTCCAACAGGTTTATTTGGTATCACGAGCTTTCAGACCGCTGCTCCTTCATAAGGTGTGATCACTCAGTTGATGAAGGGGAAGTGCTCCAAAAGATCATGATTCCAAATAAACCTGTTAGACTTTAATCTGATGTTGTGAGACTTCTTACTGTGCCCACTCTAATCCACAGCCATTATCTCCACATCATGATTTTCCATTGGTCATCATATTGACCTTGGCCTAGTTCAATTGTTTTTCTCCAGCCATGTTTGACCCATCAACTCTGGATAGTTGCCCTTTACTACCTGTAGAGACAAATGTGCTGTTTATCCATTAAGTTGCACAGTTACTTTGATGCAGCTCCTCAGTGGAATCACTTCACCTATCTACGTCTTCAACAATATTCTTGATGGTTCAAAGGAAATATGTTTAAGTTCCTCATTGTAAATAGTCTCTAACACCAGCTAGACTGCTGCTCCAGTATTAATTTCCATCCTCATCAGCTGTCCATCCAATAATGGAGTGACCCAGTATCCATATGTAACATTAGCAATGGCTAACACATTCAGTGATAATTCTTTCTCAATATGAGTCAATGTTTTTTCAACCTTTTTGTACAACATGAGCATTATCTCCTTTTGTTTGGTTTAAATGCTAATTTGGTTTGTTCTTCCTTCTTATTTTTACTTGGACCTTGTTTTTGCTTTCAGCAGGCACTCACTTCGATTGGAATTTTACCATCTGCTTGCCATAAGAATCAGAACAGGTGACAGATGGACAATGGGTTTTATGGTTTCGGGGCAAGAGAAGCTGTAAAATCTTGGCCTTGGTGTCCATTTTTCCATAGCTTTGACAAAATTTGGGTCGGACTTTACCATTTGGTTGCGTCCATTTTCGGGGAAGGGGTAAAATGTGGGGGTAGGGGGGTTCTGCTGCCAGTTTCCCTGAGATCAGTGGGGGGAAGGGGGATCCACTGCCACTCTGCTGAGATCAGTGGGGAGAAGATGGGAGGGGCCTGTGGTCAGTCTGGGTGGTGGGGGTGTGGGGGGGGAAATAAGGGGGTCAGTAATGTTGTGGGTGTGGGGCAATGTCTGTGAGGGCCAAAGGATGGCATTATCCTGCTTGGGAGGGATGTGGTATGGGAGCTGCATTCTATAATTTTTTTTTCTGTGCACGCGCAATTGGAAGTACCGATCGGAGCTGCAGGATTTTGGGCACATTAAACTCATTCACAAGCTTGTGCCGCGTGGTTCAGTATTGCTGATGTTTTTGCAGGCAGGGTGCATATGGGGAAACCGGAGAATGGGTCTAAAAGTCAGATCTGTAACATTCCCAGTTTGAAGTCCACCCAGAATTCAGATCAAAATAGTAAAATAGGGCCCCCTATCTTTACACCAACATTTGCACACCAGTGACATGTATAAATTTCACGATTCTGGGGTATCAGGTCAGCCACCATTCGGTGCATTTGAACACACAATTCGAATTGTTGAGCTTCTTTAGCAGCTAGTTCTTTAGAAACACCAATTTCCATGGCTTTTTCAGAATAAGATTACTCTCAGTTAGCAATACTATAGCATTTCTGTAATGCTTCATTGTGCAGCCAATACGGTACTGAATCATGATGTCACTTCCAGTGAATTGATTAGTATGACACAGTTTCAGTAAGCTAATTAGTGGTAATACAAATACATAACAAATAGCAAGTATCTGTTGTAGAAATGTCTGTCACTTCAGTCCAGGTGTCATTTTGAGCACTCACCATACAATAAGGTGAATATTTAATAATCTCTTATTGCCTTACAATGGTTTACCAGACTGCCTTTGACTAAAACATTTTTGACAACTTTCCCAATACATTCAAATCATCCCAATACATTTGAATCATACATTCAAAACCTGAGGCAAGTTTTAACCTAGGATTTGGATCTACCTTTTTTAGCTGTGGAATAGTTTACTTTACTTGTATCCCTGGGACTGAAATCTCAGCCTTAATCACCTTTTTACTGAAACTCTGAGCTGTGTAAATAGATTAAAAAATAAAAGAATCCTGTCAAACATTAATTGAGACTTACTTTAAATTCAAATTCGCAACTTCCTAGATACTGAAAGAATTCATTTCCTTAAACAGCAACACCTGGGCAAGAAGAAAAAGACACTCTGCCTTGTGAACATCCATAATTTGTTTAATGTAAAACCTAAAAGGAAACAGTGTCAGAATGTAAATAATGCCTTGTCTATGTGATTTACAACGTACAAATATTGCATGGCTCTTCAGTTAGGTAGGAGACAATCCCAGTGACCTATTCTGAGACTGAGATCTCCCAACGTGTTAGCTAATAAATGATCGATCTGTACTGGGCCTCTCTGAGGTTATTTAGTATAGTAATCTGCTCCACAACATGGTACAGGTACACCCACAGAGTTATTTGGAAGGGGCAATGTAGCTCCAAGTTAGGAGCAGGTTGTCTATTCTTATCCATCTAGGTGGTAGAGATTATGAATTTGGAAGTAGCTGTCAAAGGGACTCGATGATATAGTATATTGAGCCTCGATTTAACATCTTCATCAAAAGACAGGGGATGAGGGCAAAATTTTTCTGTCCCGTCTGCCACCGGAAATTGTAGTGGATGGTGGTGGCTAAGATTGGGGCGGGGTTGTGCGGAACATACAAAGGTCCGTTGATCTCGGGCGAGATTTGCTGGTTTTGGGGATAACGTGGCTGGAAAATCTTGCCCAGCGCGTCTGAAAATGCAGCACTTTGTCAGTGCTGCACTGCAACGATAGCATTAATTACATGCTCCGGACCTGAACTCACAGCCTTCTGACTAGGAGGTGAAGGTGTGGTCATTGACCCAAGCTGATTCTTCAAATAAAGGTAATGTCATAGGAAATGTTACATGTTTCAGATACTTCATTATGGTTTCAAAATAAACATGAAATAAACAGAACAGAAAACTACTCCTACAATTGAGGCAGTGATATGTATGAGAGAGGACCGAGGGTACATCATCGTGAAGTGGTGAGGATCTGGAATACACTGCCTGAAAGTGTGGTGAAGTTAGATTCAATCAAAGGAATTGACTTATTATCTTAAAATGTGCAGGGTATGGGGTGAAGACCAGGGATGGCACTAGGTAAAATTGTGCTATTGGAGAACAAGCAGAGATTCAGCTGGCTGAATGTCCTCCTGCTGTGCTGTAACCATTATGTGATTCAGCTATGATGTTCAGACCCTATTGGCATGCAAATTTTTAAAAACAATTTCCTGTCTGATTAGCATGATTGAAGTAGCACTAAGGTTGGCTAACTGCTGGTTGGGATGTTCTATGCTAGAAGGCCACAACGTAGACTGTTGGGAACAATCCCCAGAACCAGGAAACACTGTAGATTGAGGTGGGCTGTTGGAGTTAAACCAGCAATTGGGAGAGAAGTAGGATTGGGTCAAGCAGGTCAATACCAATCCAGTCAATTCCCTGACTTGGAACTATGTCATTTTTCCTTCACCTTGCTGGGTCAGAATCCTGGAACTGTCTTTCTAACATTCCTTTGGTGTTACTACACCAGATAGATTGCAATGGACAATGAATGCTGACTTTACCAGTGATGCTCTCAACCCTTGGAAAAATGAAAAATAATTGCCGGTAAGGAGGTGAAAGCTGATTCTGATGGATGGAAAATTGGACTTGAAAACTAGAAGGCAGGGGAAGAGACCAAAGGTGCAATACTGTGCTGTTGCCATTAGTGAGCTTTACATTTCATTAGATAGGATAGTTGCATATCAGAACTTTGCCATCTTCTAGCCACAGTCAGAATTAAACTGTGCCCTACTGCTAATTGAGGCCCTCAAGTGGCCAATGAATGACCACTTAAGAAAGAGCTTCATCCCACCACTGCTGGGGTTTTGCCTTGTGGCACACATAAAAGTCAGAACACATAAAGCCAGCTTGTCACCTCTGGTGAGAGGAGTCCTTTGATTAAAAGAACTCAGTACTTGATTGAGGGACTGGGCTTTGGCGAGGGGAAGGGAGCTGCTGAGAGCCACCACTTTCCCTTGCTGCTGACACATCTGCACTCCTCTCCCAGCAATGCTGTTTTGAGATGACAAGTACAGGAAAGTCTGGGTCCAGTTTGGAGATGGACCGAAGGTGTTCCACAAAGCAGTCACCCAGTCTGTATTTGATCTCTTCTACGTAGATTAGAATGCATTAGGAGCAGAGAATACAATAGACCATGTTAAAGGAAGTGCATGTAAAGTGCTGCTTCACCTGAAACGAGTGTTTAGGCTTTTGGGTGGTGAGTAAGGAGGAGGTGAAGTGGTAGATGTGTACCATTCTGCTCACATATCCAACGTCCGTCCTTGACCTGCCGCAATGTTTCAGTAAAGGCCAAAGCAAACTGTAGGAACAGCATCTCATCTTCCAATCAAGCACTTTACAGTCCTCTGGGCTGAACGTTGAGTTCAACAACTTCAGAGTCTGAATTCTGTCCTCACTCTTAACCCCATTTCCACTCATTTTGTCTATATTACTTATACGTATATAACTGAGTTATTTATATTTTCATTTCTATCACTGTTTCATTTTTCCACCTTTCCAAAGCTCGTTTCCACCCACCACCCACAGTCTCCCCTCCCTCCACCCCACTGTGGCCATCTGTTACATGTCTCAGGTCATTCTTTGACATTCTGCTTATCTTTGCTTTGCTACTTAGATACTCTTATTGCTTCATGAGCCGCTATCATCACCCTTCCTAGCCGTGGTCACTATCATCTTTGTCAAACACCATTCTCACCCTGCCTGAGCAGTATAAATATCACAATATTCTCTCTCCACAAATGCTTTCAGATTTGCTGAGATTTTCCAGCACTTCCTGTTTTTGTTGCATTAATCACAGAGGATGATTTGTTAGCACTGCTGCTTCAAAGTACCAAAGACCTGGGTTCAATTCCGACATGGGTAACTGTCTGCGCAGAATTTACACATTCTCCTTGTGTCTGCATGGGTTTCCTTTGGGTTCCCCAGTTTCCGCCCACAGTCCAAAGGTGCGTGGGTTAAGTTGTTTGCATATGCTTAATGTCAGGGGATTGGCGGGAAAAACACGTGAAGTTACGGGGAAGAGATCTGGTGGGATTGTTAGTGCAGGCTCAATGGGACAAATGACTTCTTTCGGTACTGTAGGGATTCTATGGGCAGGAATTTCTGGCCTCTCTTGTCCTGAAATCAAAAAAATCCCCCCCTACCGCTGCCCCATAAGGTCAATGGACATTTCAACGGTCCGCTGCTCACCCGCTCCGATTCCTGTGGCAGGCGGGATGGTAAAATTCCCCCTATGATTCTCTGCGACGGATGAGATTCTTTGTTTGAACATCTTAGGCTAATTGGCAAAACAAATACTCCCTAAATTGTCTCAAATATGGTTTTTAATCCATAGGTCTATAAACATGGACAGGGATCGCGGGTAGATGTGGGAACATCGGGGTGGCAGCGCGCGCTCGTTGGGCCAAAGGGCCTGTTTCCCGAGCTGTTTTGTTCTTTGTTGTTTGTTTATATGCACGAAGTAACAGGTAATAGTTTGAAGGAAATACACAGTTATGGTAAATGGTATAAAACGTTATAATGAAAGCAAAATACGGTGGAAGCTGGAATTGGAAACAAGAACAGAAAACTTGAGGACCCAAATGGACTCAAAGTGTTTACTCTATTTTCTTTCCCTACAGGTACTGAGACCTTCTGAGCTTTTCCAGCATCATCTGGTTTGGTATCAAAACCTTAACATGCAGGCCTGTCTGACAATGCAGAATTCTACTTACATTTGGACTCGAAACTCAGCTGAACTTCTTTTGTTGGAACTTATGTTTCCACTAAGTTGCATAAGTGCGTGGGCACACAGCAGTTTGGAAGGTAACCTCTCAGCTTTGTTCCACTGAAATACTTTGTACGCACATCTAGCAAAAAGAAACCAAGTGGAAAAAGACAGTTACAACAACAACAACATTTTAAAGGGAACATTGGGTGCAGCTCAATCTTGAGTTCACAGTCAGTTGAGATGTCCAGGATAAGACTGCAGCACAGATACATCAGAAACAACTGTGAAAGAAAAGTAAATCCAGCTGTTTGCATTTTGGAAAATTTTGAAGTGAAAATCTATCTCCGTTTGAAGAGGCAAAGTTTGATCAGGGATAGTCAGCATGGCTTTGTCAGAGGGAGGTCACGCCCAAAAAATCTGATTGAATTTTTTGAACATGTAACCAAGCACAAGGATCAGGGTAACCCAGTTGATGTAATTCACACGGATTTCAGCAAAGCCTCTGACAAAATCTCATATGAAAGATTTATTAAAAAGGCAAATGCACATGGGTTACACGGTGACTTGGTAAGGTGGATTCATAATTGGCTTAGCAGTAGGAGACAGAGAGTGATGACAAATGGCTGTTTTAGTGACTGGACGCCAATGCCAAGGATTCGTGCTGGGCTCCCTGTTGTTCATCATTTGTATAAATGACATAAATGACTACGTGCAGGACAGGATTAATAAGGTTGCTGATGACAAAGATTGTCCATGTAGTAAACAGTAAGATTGAGTGTCTTGGGCTATAGACAAGATGATCAAATGGACAGATAAGTGGCAGATGGAATTTAACCCTGAAAAATATGAGGTGATGCACTTTGGAAGGAGTAATTTGACGAGGAGGTATACTTTGCAAGGTCTGACACTAGGAAATTCTGAAGAACAAAGGGACCTTGGTACATCTGTCCATAGATCTCTAATGGCGGAAAAGCAGGTTAATAGGGTGGCGAGAAAGGCATATGGCACACTTGCCTTTATCAATCAGGGTGTAGATTACAAAAGCAGTGAGGTCATGATGCAGTTGTATAGAACTTCGGTGAGGGCACAGCTGGAGTACTGTGTGTAGTTCTGGATCACATTATAGGAAGGATGTGATCTCACTGAAAGGGGTGCAGAGGAAATTCACCAGGATGCTGCCTGTGATGGTACATTTAAGAATTAAGGGAAATTGGACAGGCTTGAGTTGTTTTCTCTGGAGCAAAGAAGACTGAGGGGTGACCTGACTGAGGTGTTCAAGACTATAAAGGACAAGGACAGGGCATACAGGGAGCAGCTGTTCCCCTCAGTTACAAGGGAACACAAATTACAAGTGATGGGTGGGAGGTTAGGAGAAATTTGAAGAAAAGATTTTTAACCAAAGGGTGGTGACGGTCTGGAATGCACTGCCTGGGAGAGTGGTGGAGGCAGGATGCCTCACATCCTTTAAAAATATTTGGATGAGTATGTGGTACGCCATTAACATTCAAGGCTATGAGCTAAGTGCTGGCAAATGGAATTAGGTGGGTAGGTCAGGATCTTTCATGTGTTGGTGCAGACTCATGAGCCGAAGAACTTCTTCTGCACTGTGATATTCTATGATTCTGTGATTTGGCAACTTTACTTACTTAACCAAAAGTTTAAATAAAAAGCAGCCAGCAAATCCTCAAGATTCTTTAACTGATTACAGGGCTGTCCCTACTAGTGACTAAGGGTCTGCAGCTTGCATAATAATTGCCAATTATAACAAGTTACAGTGAAATGAGAGAAAACAATAAGTGTGTGAGACAGATGCAAGAGGGGGCACACAAGAGGAAATGCCAATAAATAATCCCCTGCAGTGTGTAGCACAGTTCTGAAACCACTTCTCCAGAGTAGGTGAAAGCAACAGTAAACCTGTCAAGACAGCACAGATTGTTTGTTTTGGCAATGCTTACCTACATTTGTACAAATTCAAGATCCTCATTTCAAAGATTGCCTCATAGGATTTTACTTTAGCTCGACATGTTACAGACATGAAAAAAAGAAAACACTTACTCATCAAATCCAATATAATCTGTTGCTTTCTAAACCCAATGCAGCACAGTAAATGTTATCTTGTTATGAATATTCAAGGCTGAGTCAGTGATGTTCTTCACAAATCCGATTCAATTAAAAACTTTATTTAGTAGTCATAAGTAAGGCTTACATCAACACTGCAATGAAGTCACCTGTGAAATTCTCCTGGTCGCCACACTGCAGCACCTATCCGGGTCAATGCACCTAGCCAGCATGTCTTTCAGACTGTGAAAGGAAACCGAAGCACTTGAAGGAAACCCACATAGACACGAAGGGAACGTGCAGATTCTACTGACTCAAGCCGGGAAGTGAACCCAGGTCCCTGGCACTGTGAGGGAGCAGTGTTAACCACTATGCCACCATGCTGCTTTCTGCTGAACTGAAAGTTTACTATGTAAGTTTCTAAATGATCATTAATCCTCACTAGTACATGAAGCATGACAGATATCATGGCTGCCTATCCAGAAGTTTTCAACTCATAGCCAATGTGCCACAGGACAATTGATCAGGATGAATTAGAACATAGGACCAATAGGAATGGCCAGTGAGCAGCACGGTGATTAGCACTGCTGTGTCACAGCTCCAGGGACCCAGGTTCAATTCCAGCCTTGGTGACCGTCTATGTGGAGTTTGCACATTCTCCTTGGCCGGTACTTTACAACCTCACTCAGGCGAGGGTTTCTTCTGTGTGCTTCACTTTCCTCCCATAGCCAAAGATGTTATGCAAGTTAGATGGATTGACCATTCAAAATTGCCCTTAAGTATCCAAAGATGTGTAAGTTAACCCCATGATAAACGCATGGGGTTATGCGGATAGAGCGGGGAAGGCTTGGATATTATGTTCTTTCAAAGAGTTGGTGTAGACTTGTTGGGCCAATTGGCCTCCTTCCGTACTATACAAGTTCGATGGAATATAGGACTTTGGAACAAGAACTGGCCATTTGACCCCTCAAATATGCTGTACTATTTATTATGCTGATCTGATTGTGGTCTCAACTGCATCGCTGACCCCTTAGTCTATCAAAATCTATCTAACTCAGTCTCAAATAAATGATTCATGCCTCTGCTGATTTGTTGGAAAGAGAATTCCATTCCAATGACCCTCCAAGGGAAAGGAATTGCTTTATCTGTACGAAAAAAGCCTTTTGTTAAACTGTCCCATATGTTTAGAGTGCACCCAGCATGAAACATCCTCTCACAAGCCACTCTATCAAGTTCCTTCAGTATCTCAGTTGTTTCAATAAGATGACCTCCCATTTTTCTAAATTCCAATTGTGTGAGCCCAACTGTTCAACCCTTCTTTGTAGGTTCTTCAGCCCAGGAATGAGTTGAATGAACGTTTTCTTAAACCATTTCTAATTAAATTATTTTTCAAGGAGCAAAAAACTGCATAGCATTCCAGATGTCTCACCAAAGCCTTGTACAGCTGCAGTAAAGCTCCTCTACTTTTATTCCTCCTTGGAATAAATGCCAACACTCCGTCTGTCTTCTGATTCACTTGCAACATTAACTCCTTGTGATTCATATAACAGGACACTGTATGAGAGTTTTGCAATCTCTCCATTTAAATAGCATGCTGCTTTTCTACGCTTCCTGCCAATGTTAAGTTCACATTTTCATATATTAAATTCCATGTGCCAATTTTTTACCCATTCACTTAACCTGTGAGCATATCTCTATGTAGGCTTTTAACCTTTTTACAACTTAGTTTTCCTTTCTATCTTGATGGCACAGTGGTTAGCACTGCTGCCTCACTATGCCAGGTACTAGTTCAATTCCCAGCTTGGATGACGTGTGGAATTTGCACATTGTCCCTGTATATGCGTGGGTTTCCTCCCACAGTCCAAAAACATGCAGGTTAGGTGGATTAGGCATAAGTTGTTGTCCCGGAGTGTCAGGGGGAACTACCTTAAGTAAATGCATGGGGAATAGGGCCTCAGTGGGATTGCAGTCAGATGTGATAGGCCAAATGGCCTCCTTGTGCATTGCAGGATTCTATTATTGGCATAATCATCTAATTTAGCTACCATACATTTGATCCCTCCATTCAAGTCATTGAAATATATTGTGAACAGTTGAGGCCCCAGCACCAACTCTTGCAACACCCCAATAGTTACAGCTTGCCACTCCAAAACAGACCAATTTAGCCAACCAATTCTTTTCATTCATGCTAATATGTTAACATCTATACACCTTTGGGTAGTAATCGTTGATATGTCACCTTATCAAATGCCTTTTGGAAATCCAAATACACCACAACAAGTTATTTTGTCCCCCTTGCTTGCTACTTCCCAAAAAATAAACTCTCTGGTAATGGCTTTAAGTTCACCTCATGATTTTCAAGGCTCTTTGGGAGGTGTGCTCAGGACAGGCTTTTCCCTTTGGTGCACTAAGTACTGAGTGTAAAAATTGATGCTTTTCCTGTAATGATCAATTATGTGCCATATTGTCTGCTTCCCATCCATTAGTACTGCATGCATAGAAAACAGATTGTCAGTAGATGGCCTCTAATTCACCTACGCTACTATGAACTCACTGCTGGCACTATATTTAAACAGTAGCCATTCAAGCATTCTCTATGCACACAGCCCAGAACTGCTCCACAGACGGCATGTGACAAATCCTCAAGTTGGGTGATGCTTCTCTAGAATGCTAGATACACCACACCATCATGTCCTCTATCTCTGATGAGCAGGGGAAGCCCCTCCCCTCAAAGGGGTTGGCCATTCAGTGCAGAATCCTCTGTGCCTATGACCACATCATCCACTCAACTGCCCAGGCCAAGGAGGGTGCATCTGCCCCTGAGCAGGTGACAGAGCATTAACTAAGGTACACAAAAGTTGCAAAGAGACATGGACAAATTTAACTGAGCAAAAAGATAGCAGAGAGAGTATATTTTAGGCGGGAAATGGAAATGAAGTTTTCACTTCAGAAGTCAGAAAGAAAACCAGTTCTCTCAAAGAAAAAAACTTCTAAATGTTAATCTTCAGGGGCACTTGTGTAGATATGTAAGTAACAGTAAGCAATCTTTAAGGCTAGCAGAATAAAATACTTTTTATTCATTTGTGGGATACAGGTGTCACTAGTTGGCCAGCATTTATTACCCATCCTGTGTTGCTCTTGAGATGGAAGTGGTGCCTTCTTGAATCACAGCAGTCCAAGTGCTGTGGGTTTATCCACAATGCATTAGGGGGAGAATTCCAGGATTTTAACCTATGACTGAAGGCATGGTGGTATATTTCCAAGTCAGAACAGTGAATGGTTTGGAGGGGAACTTGCAGAGCTTGGAGGAGCTCTGCCTGCTCCAATCAACTCAAGATCAAGGCCAAGACAGGAGGTGAGAGCCCTGTCTTATCAGCTTGGATTGGAAATGTCTCAACTTGTCAAGAATCTGAATTGGACTTGATTTGAAGCAAATTTTTCCCAATTCAATCCAATGAAGCTAAAATGTAACTTAATGACTTCAACCAAGCACAGCATGTCAATACCACACTTGATTTTAGCCAAAAGGCCAAGCAGCAACAGATGAGGGCCCATTGTTTTCAAACATTTATTTAAAATGAGGCTATGATTTCAGTCACTACATTAATTACACTCTTGAAGTCATATCCTATATTTAAAAATAACTAATGCTGACAAAACCAAAACTATATTTTTGTTCCTTCTTGACAAACTTAATCTGCAGTGGCAAGGAAAATCATGGACATTAGGCTAGTCATCTTAAAAGGCAAGAAAAGCAAAATAATTTCCAGCTGGAAATTGAAATAAAACAAACACTAGAAGGTCACTGGACAGAAGTTTAACTTTCTCTCACCAGATGCTGAGAGATTATTCCTGGCAATCAAATCCTGCTCAATTGTACTGTTGCTTATTTGTCTTAAGAGCCCTGCTTGTTGATAATGAACACAAATTAAGAGGGGTTTAGTCCCTCCAAGTCCTCCCCACCATTCAACACAGCCCTGGCCTCAATGCTGCATTTCCAACTCCTGGAGGCCTGGATTCAGGCAACAGTTTGCAAATAGTATCACATTTTAAAGTCAATTCTACAATCTTTCATTAAAAATATACACCAAGCTTCACAAGTAGAGGTGAAAGTTATAGCAACAGGACTTCAGTACTAAGAATTGGTACAAATTCCTCAAAATGGTACTTATTGCTTCTTTCCATTGGTACCATGGTTATAAACAATTTCCATTTCTTCATTTTTAATTTTCTTCCTGTACAAAAAACTGAGACTGCTATTAAAGCAGAAGACAAAAAAGTTAAAAATTACTATTTCAATATTAGTGCCATTACTGAGGTCCAGTTAATATCCAAATTATTTGAGACAGTTTCATAGTTAGCAATTTAAAATTAAATTGCAAAATTCTGTACAAACTTTCTAAACAGGCATGAGTCCAACTCAAGCACTGTCTATTGATTAGTGAAACCAATTCCATTTCATATTGAAGGACAATCAGGCTGATCTTGCGTAATACACAATTTTATTAAAGCTGCACAAATTTTACAATTTTTGCACTTGGGTTGTATAAAGAGCTGTTCTTTTCTACAGGTCACATAGGTTGCAAATTTGAAAGTCCTTAAACACAAAGTAAATGCCAGCAATTTTACATAGGAACCAGGACAGTGGTATAACTTGTAGCTGGTATAAACAATTTACAGTTGTAACATTAGAAACATGTTTGACATAATTAACAGCCAAAAGTAAATACTTGGACTGTACTCTCTCACTTTTCCTTTGTTTAGCATAAGATTATATACCTATTTTCCATCAATGTACATATCATCCAACTTGGAAAGCATTGCATAATTTGAGAATTTTTCTAGATTAAAAGTCTATCCATGTTTGTTATTTAGGGATAAGTCCTTTTCTGTAAAAAAAGATTTAATTAGCACAAAGGCAAACTGGCAGTAATTTTGTTAACTGAATTTATGACTTCTAAAATTTGTCCAAATACCAAGGTGGCAAACTGGCACTAATCTTAAATGTGAATCTACAACTTCTGTAATTTGTCCAAACACAAACGTAACCAAAAGTCACATGAAAAAGAACAGTCCGTATTATGCAAAATACTGAGGGGAAGTCCAGTAGAAAAGCAGCATGTGAGGTTTTGAACTGAGCCCATCCTCCTGGTTTCAGATCATCACTTTACCTTCCGATAGGTTCGGGTGCACACCACATCACCCATGGTGCAGGTCTGATTTACAAAGGAAAGTAAAAATTATTAAACACTAATGTTGGGTTAAATATCTATTTTGTAATTATTGAATCAAATATGCACATTAGTTTTGCCACTCTGTAGCAATAGCATCAAAAATCACTTAAACAACTCATAAAATCACATCAATTTAAGTTATTCAAACAACATCCACTACCACAAATTTACATTTCTCAGAACCCCTAGGATGCAGGAGGCCATTCAGCCCATCAAGTCTACACTACTTCTGACAGTACCTTACCCAAGTTCTCTCTCCACACTATGCCCATTAAACAGACACCATGGCTGATCCATCCAACCAACACATTTGCTCCTTAGTGTCCTAATCCACTCTGGTCAATCCATCGAACTTGCAAATCTTTGGACTGTAGGGAGCAACCAAAGTATCCAGAGGAAACCCACACAGACACAGGGAGAACATGCAAACTCCACACAAACAGCAAGAATTGAACCCAAGTCCCTGGTGTTGAGAAGCAGCAGTGTTAACCACTGTGCCACACCTAAACAGCAGTAACTATTTGGTTGTCTACAATAAATGTATTTGTGTGCTTACCAGTATTAGGTCACCATCCTTCAATTCTCTGACCAGGGTTGTCTCTTTTCCATCCCACCGTTGCGTTTGGACCAGCTTGCCGTTTTCTAGTGTCACTGTGGTCTGTTGGAAATTTCAAACAAGAGGGCATTTATTTCTAGAACTCATGTACAGGGTTGCTACAAAATGGTGTTAAAGGTTGGTCACCAACACACCTTAGTTTTCCTATCATCTGCAGTGGTCTCATCAAATTCCTCCCCTAGCTTGAATTGGATCCTTGTGTTTTTAAACGTACTTTTGGTTTCTAAAATGATTGTATCGCCTTCCTTAGAAATTACAGTGTTGGGTTTGAGTGTTTTAGCCATATTCCTTTGTATCAAATTCACTTCTAAAATAAAAGAGACAGAAAAACATTTAGCAGTACTAACGGTAGAGAGATGGAGAAATATAAAAAGTCAACACTGAGCTCACACTATTTGCTACACTCAGTGTAACAGAAGTCAAATCGGTATATTACCCATCTAAAATTTGAGACTGTGCGATCATTTTCTGATTTAAATTTTTTTTCTGCCACGTTTGCTGCTGAGTAAAATTAATAGCACGCTTTAAAAATACACGATGCAATCTTGTCTCGGTGTTTAGAAAGGGCGCTAGCAAGACACTTTAAACGCACAGTCCACGCTTTTCTCCCCATCAGTTGAGTGTTTTAATCGCCGCAAGAGACACCAGCAAACAGCAGCCCCACTGCAAAACCCGCCGAAAGCAATATGTGACAGCGCCTACAAAGTAAAACCCCACCACACACACACAACATAAATGCAAATCCTCACCCAGATGCTTCATATATTCATCAAAATTTTCGCTTGCATGCAAGCTCCAAACGCCGAGAAACGCTTCAACCATTTTGCTTGATATGTGCTGATCCTTCTTTCCAACCAAGGACAGTACTCTAACAAACCTTACACTGCCCTCCCAATCTCTCTGCACACATGCACACGCGCCGCTCGCCGCTTTATAAACTGCTACAGCCCAGCACCACGTGCAAAATACTGCAACCAACCCGAAAGGGCAACATCACAGATTGGCAGGACAGAGACAAATATGTCTTTACATACACAAAAACTATGCACTTTCACTGAGTCCTGTACCCACAGATAGAGTTCAGACATCGTGCACAGACTGTTTCTGTACTCTGCGTTTAATAAACACTTTTCGTGGAATGCTGTTCCAGGAGGCGGAGATTTAGATGTTGGGGAGGGGAAGGGGACGGGTGCTGGATGTTACTGGAAGTGCACGGTTTGTTTGAAGGATTTTTTTCCAAGATGGAGAGGCTACCAAAGAGTGGCAAGCCTTTTTTGTATTTTAAGGGATTATCCCTTATTTGACTGTGATTCTAGTTTAAGAGATGTGTTTCTAGGGCAACAGGTGGGAGACTGATCCTGGGAGTCTCCAGGTTGATTTGGAGATGACTGGGAGTGAATTGGCCAGCAGAGGGATGATCATCTGACTGAAGGAATGTGTAGTGACCTCAAGGAGGCCTATGAAGTTGGTCTCTTGGAGTATGAGATCCCTGATTGAGGTCACGATTGTTTGCCTGATCAGGGAGTCACACACACATATATATAGAAGAATGTTAGGTCTACTGACACCCTGGATTTTGACTTTGTACTTGAAGCATTTTTAGGAGTTGAAATAAGTTGTAAATAAAGGGAGTCTGGTGAAGATATACCACCCTCTGAGAAGTTATGTCAGAATGCTTCCCTCACCTCCTGTCATATTGAAACCACCACCCCACACGCCCCAGCTCTAACAACCCCTGCTCTCATTGTCAATGCCCCCCCACTCCCTCTCCCATGGTCACAGGTGTCCCTTATTTTATTCCATTCAAATTTGGTCATCATGTAGCATAATCATCTCTACTATTTATTACTGAATTAATTATATTTACTCAGTGGAAAAAGTTCCAATTTCTTAATCATTTATTCAAAATCATAATGTTTTATTCTTTGTACCTATGCTCTTCAATTCTATTTCTATATATTGTTCACTAGTATCATAGCACGCACTTTTCTCCAAATTACCTACTTTATATTATTCTGCATTGAGCAGTGTTTGTCATTGATGTGCCCACAGGTTCCACTCAGTCATGTTGTTAGTTAAAACTTCTCCATACTATAATTCTTCAAACTTCCCTTATCTATCTGCAAGGCTTATCATAGAATCATACAATTCCTACAGTATAGAAGGAGGTCATTCATCCCAGTGAGTCTGCACTGACTCTCTGATAGAGTGTCTTGCCTAAGCCCACCTCCTGCCCTTTTCCTGTAACCCCATGCATTTATCCTGCTAATCTGCCTAACCTATAATTCTGGTCATGTTTAGTGTATATTTATTAGTATCACAAGTAAGCTTACATTAACATTGCAATGAACTTACTGTTAAAATCCCCTTGCTTCATATTCCAATCTCTGCATCTAAGGAATGACGTACCAACCCCACAATAAGTGGCACATTTTTTTCACTGAAACACTCATGGATCTTTGCAGTTGTCTGCTGCAAAGGGTGGTGAATACTCTACTGTTGAATATATTGCAGGTTGACATTGACAGAATTTTGATTCTGGGAATCAAGACATGGAGAGTGGACATAAATGTGGAGTTCAGGCAGACGATCAGTCATCACCTCATTGAATGATATAGCAAGCTTGAAAGGCTGAATGACCTGCTACTGCTCCTATTTGTTTTATTCTTTTTTTGAATGGCATTTAGAAAAATTCAATGCTACTTGAGTTAATGGAGAAACTAATTTCTAACATGTGAGGCTGAGGGAATAAATTGATTTCACGATGATTGGGGCTTGAATAACTTCCGCAAACTAGGATGAAAGCCTAAGGCTCACTCCAAACAGGGCCTCAGTCATCAACTCCATACAACTAGCAATCATCACCTATTGGAACATTTCCATTATAGGCTAGTAGTGTCGCGCTGGAAAGGGAAAAAGGCTAATAGAAGTGGAAACTGACAGCGGCCATCAGTATTGAAAACATAGAACATTACAGTGCAGTGCAAAATGAGGCCATTTGGCCCATTAAGTCTGCACCAACAACATCCCCACCTAGCCCTTGTTTTTGTGATGAAAACGTTTTTTTAAGAAAAAAGTTTATTTATTAGTTACGAGTAGGCTTACGTTGACATTGCAGTGAAGTTACTGTGAAAATCCCCTGGTTGCCACACTCTGGAGCCTGTTTGGGTATATTGAGGGAGAAGTTAGCATGGCTAATGCAACGTAATTAGCATGTCTTTCGGACTGTGGGAGGAAACTGGAGCACGCATAAGAAACCCACACAAACACAGGGAGAACTTGCAGACTTCACACAGACAATGACTCAAGCTGGGAATCAAATCCCTGGTCCCTGATGCTGTGAGACTGCAGTGCTAACCACTGTGCTACTGAGCCACCCCTATTTTTCTTTTAACACATCTAGTAAGTAAACAATAGAAGAAGTTATCTTACTGTCGGCAGCCTTCAGTCTTTCCTATGAAGACCACTGATTAGGCCACAATAAGGCTACAAAATCTGTATGCCAGATGCATATCCATTTTCTGCTAAATTTGACAATGGGCCCTGTTATTAACACACTTAAAAGGTTTAGTGCCTGTTTTAAGTGGACTCTCAAAAATTGATGGCTTCCAAAGACTTCAGAGACAAATAAGAGAGTTGCTATGATCTCCAGTCTATCATTTAAATGCCATGGTAATCAACTAGGAGATTATTAATGTTCTTTATCAAATTATTATATTTTGTCACATTCCACTTAACAACAATAAGGACACAATTTTAAAAATACAATACATAAAAAACGTAAAAGCTGTAAGTAAATCTTTTTCCAGGATTAAGGATCACCAATTAGTATCTGTAAAATAGCTGACTTTTAACAAGCAGAGACAGTTTTTAATGATGATTGCAGATACAATTATTTTTGAGTGGAATGTGATTCGGTTTTCATTTTGCTCGCTGAACATGCAATGGAATAAAACAGAAAAACAGTTCTTTACCTCCTGTACAAGTGCACACCCTGGAGGAGATTTGCAATGCTACTCAAAGCCACTTCTCACAGCTACCAACTACCAAACAGACATGTTACAGCTCTTGTCATGGCAATTCATTCAACAATTAGCAAATATATAAAAACATAGACGAATGTTACAATTTTTATTTATGCTGACTGGCAAGATACCAATGTGCAGCTGAGAGATCTATAATTTATACTACTTTTAGTTTAATATATGCGTAAAACTAGGGATGCTGTTTAGAAATTATCAGTGTAATTTATAAAGCCAAAAGAGAATGTGAGTTATAAAATTTGGTCTTGGGGTCCTTGGATTCAGTGGACATCACACTGCATTTTGTAACAAAGAAACTTTACCACACTGCCTGATGGCATGAGCTATTTCACCAATAGTGAGCTGCGGTTTTGTCTGAACTTTTACGCTTGTCCCAGGTGCACATACAGATTCAGTATCGCAGCCACATGGGAAATTTCAACACTCAAGTCTCTTTTGAAAGTTAGAAATCCAAATGGTAAGAAATTCTGGTTTACAATTCAACACATAGCACTGCCTTTTCTACTCCATTTATTGATTAATGAATGTCACTCTGTGTTTTAAGAAAAATCACCCGGTCAAAACATAATTTATTTTAAGCTACACTAATTTAATATTCAGTTGTACTTAGGCTGCTGTTTTTTATAAATTCTTTGGATTGTGTGCAATTTGTTAAGTGTATCCATGGAAAATTCCAAAGGATGTGCACACAATTTTAGGTGTAGGATTTCAGGCAGGATAACGATAAATTTTTTAGAAATTCTTTCTCCTTATGAGGACGGAGGTTGGGCAGAGGACACTACCCTGAAGAATTCTTGCAGTGATGGCCTGGGACTGAGGAAATTGACCTCCAAATATGACAACCATCTTTCTTTGTACTGGATATGACTCCAACCATCAGAAGATTTTCCTCTTGATTCTCAGTAACTTCAGTTTTGTCAGGCCTCTTTGATGTCATACTTGATCAAATGCTCCTTTGTTGTCAAGGCCAGTCTCATCACTCTTCTTGAGTTCAGCTCCTTTGTCCATGTTTGGACAAAAGCTGAAATGAAGTCTGGAGCTGAGTGACCCTAGCGGAACCCACATGAAGCATCAATGAGCAGGTTAGTGCTGAATAATTACCACTTGATAGTGCTGTAAAAGATGCCTTCCATCACTTGACTGATGATGGAGAGTAGACTGATGTGATGGTAATTGACTGGGTTGGATTTACCCTGTTTGACTTGGAAATTTTAGCTGTGTATGTGCAAGTATTGTAGATGTGCTGGAACAGTTTGGCTAAGGGCATGGCAAATTCTGGAACATAAGTCCTCGTATCATTGCCAGAATATTGTCAAAGCCCATAATCTTTGCAGCATCCAATGCATTCACATGACAGAATTGTATTGGCTGAAAACTGTTGCAGGGTGATTTTGAGCTGGCACTTTCAGTCTATGGAAATGGTGGTGCATGCTCAAAAAGCACAATTCGCAGAGTGAAAGCACACACCGTGGGAACATAGAAAGCTCATTTTAATACATTAGTGAGCACTCTCTGGGACTTAACCCGTCACTAGATATTCAATGGGTGCCATTTGTTACAGGTTCACCTAGACATGTGTGTGTCTTGGGAGTCTTCCTGGGGAGGGGAGGGAGTGTGGTGGTGGGGTTTGGGGCAGGGAGGGGAGTGGTAAAGATGTTTATAGCTTCGGGGAGAGAGGACATGATAAAGATATGGACTGGCATTGCCCCTTGGTACAAGTTGGCATTGTGTCCATGCCAACCTGCAGTGTCAACCTTTGCCTAGGGACAGACCCCAGTGCGGAGTCATTCAGATTTGGATGTGGGCTGGGAGTGGACAGAAGATGCCAGTAATGGCTGCTGAGGGGAGGGGGTTAGGTGACAGCTCCAACTGTGAGGTGGGGGGAGCGAAAGGGGCCAATGATGGGAGAGAAGGTGGGGAAGGGGCCAATGATTGTTGGAAATGGAGAGAAGGCTGATGATTGGGGTAGAGGCTATGGGTTGATGATTGAGGGGAAGGCGGGGAAGGACAAATGCCAACTCCAATCATGGATATAGAGGGGAGCTCTGAGATCTCCGTGGTGGACTGGGGGGGTGGGGAGGTTTATTCCTGTCATGATTGGGATGCCCTTTAAAGAAAGCTCCTGATTGCACTGCTGCCGGGCGTTGCAGGTGTGCTGAGGTCCCACCCCGTTACAGATGACATGAAACATATATACTTATTAGATATTATTTTTTCAGATATTATTTACTCTGGCAGTTGGGTGGCACTGTGGCAGTGTTAGCATAGCTGCTTCACAGATCAGGGCCCGAGTTCGATTCACGGCTTGGGTCACTGTCTATGTGGGGTTTGCATGTTCTCCCCTGTCTGTGAGGTTTCCTTTGGACGCTCCGGTTTTCTCCCACACTCTGAAAGATGTATGGGTCAGGTGCATTGACCATGCTAAATTCTCCCTCAGTGTATCCGAACAGATGCTTGAGTGTGGCAACTAGGGGGTTTTCACAATAACTTCATTGCAGTGTTAGTGGAAGGCAATGGGCCAGTGGTATTGTTGCTAGAGTATTAATCCAGAAACTCAGCTGTGGGAATGTGGGTTCAAATCCTGCCATAGCAACAAGGTGGAATTTGAATTCAATAAAAAATACCTAGAATTAAGAATCTACTGATGACCATGAAACAATTGTCAGTTGTTGGAAAAACCCACCTGATTTACTAATGTCCTTTAGGGATAGAAATCAGCCATGCTTTCCTGGTTTGCTTACATGTGACTCCAGAACCACAGCAATGTGATTGGCTCTCGAGTAACTAGGGATGGGCAATAAATGCGGGCCAGCCAGTGATGCCCATGTCCCATGAATGAATAAAAAAAGTGCAAGTCTCCTTGTGACAATAATAATATATAAACTCAAATAAATAAATAAATATTTTTTAGGAAGAGTGTCATTAAGATCTGAAGAGAAAACTGGCGTGTTTCTTGTGATAAACACACCGTTTTTTTACCAGAAACAACACTGCTAATATTTGGTAAGATTCCACCTGGCATCCAATATGTTAGAGACTTCTGAAGGAGACTGAGATGATCATTCACTCACCACTTCTGGCTGAAGATTGTTGCAAATTCTTCAGTCTTATCCTTTGCACTGATGCTGGGCTCTTGAATCATTGAGGATAGGTGTGGAGCCTCCTCCTCCAGTGAGTTGTTTTATTGGCCACTGTTGTTCACAGCTGGATGTGGCAGTACTGCAGATCTTCTGCCTGATATGTTCTGTGTGCTTAGCTCTGTCTTTCACATGCTGCTTTTGAATTTGGCATGCAAGTAGTCCTGTGTCGTAGCTTCACCGGGTTCATTTTTAGGTCTGCCTATTGTATGACATTGTGGTAGTAGCGCACAGTATAATGGAGAATTTCCTCAGGTTTCCTCTAAACAGTGGTCACGCCTCCATTATCTGTCATTATGTAGATGCTCTTGTGACAAACAAATTAGTGAGGATGAGGTTAAGGAGGTTTTTCACATTCTGACCACCAGCCTACTAGCTATTTCCTTTTGGTTTTAACTAACTTGCTCTATGGGGATACTGCTTAGCTACTCTTGGTGATGGACATTGAAGTTCCCCACCGAAAGCACATTCTACGCCATCTTCAGTAAATGCTCCAAGAGGTTTTCAACATGGAGAAGTACTGATTCATCAGCTGAGGACAGACAGTACTTGGTAACAGAAGAAGGTTTCCTCATCCACGTTTGACCTGGTTGCCATGATCACTGTTGAGCACTCCCAGGGCAACTCCCTTCCAAATATATACCACTGTGCTACCATCTCTCTTGGGTTTGTTCTGCCGGTGGGACAGAATATACCCAGGAATGAGGATGTCGCTAACTAAAGCAACAAAAGCTGGGTAAACTGAGCAGATCTGGCAGCATTTGCAGGGAGAGAGAGAGAAGCAGAATTATTTTTTTGAGTCTATACGATTGTTTTACAGAACTGCTTTCATGGTGATGATGGTGTCTGGCACATAGAACCATAGAATCCCTATAGCACAGAAAGAGACAATTCAGCCATCGAGCCTGCACTAACTCTCCAAAAGAACATCTCATTCAGTTCTTTCCCTCCACCATACCTTTCCAACACTATTCCTTCCATGTTTACACTCCTAATGTACTGCATTAGAGAGTTGTCATGAGCTTGGGGTTTTCTTAAAAAAGTTCCAGGCAGTTGGCATTTCCAAACATTAGATATTCAGACTGGAGAGGTTGCAGTGTGGTAAAATATCCCAACGCACTTCACAGGAGTACTATAAATGTGACATTGAGCCATACAATGCCATTCCAGACCAGATAGTCAACTGGTTTGTCAAGAAGGCAGTTTTTAAGGAATGTCAAGACAAATATATATCAAGTAAGTGACTCATGTTATCGCAATGTTAAACAGGCAATGTTTTTGCTGACCCTCATTTATGAGAAAAACAAACATTATGATTAAAGCCTGTATATTACTTCATCAGGAAATGCTCCCTTGGTAAACATCAGCTTTAAGTGGTTTCAAATTCAGATATAAATTGCAAAATTTGTCTTTCACCATATCAAAACCCAGAATTCTGATCCAAAATCCTGTGAAAGGGAACAGTTCCTGTTGCACAAAATATGGATGCAAAAGCCTGGTAAAGAACAATCATAGTGGTTAGCACAGCTACATCACAGCACCAGAGAACTGGGTTCAATTCCGGCCTTGGGTGACTGTCTGTGTGGAGTTTGCACATTCTTCCCATGTCTGCATGGGTTTCCTCCAGGTGGTCCGGTTTCCTCCTACAGTCCAAAAATGTGCACATGCAGGTTAGGTTGATTGGTCGTGCTAAATTGCCCCTTAGTGCCCCAAGATGAGTAGGTTAGGGAGATTAGCAGGGTAAATATGTAAGTTCACAGGGATAGGGTCTGGATAAGATACTCTTTCAAAGAGGCAGTGCAGACGCATTGGGCCAAATGGCCTACTTCTGCACTGTAGGGAGACAATGATTCTAGGAGTGAGGTTCAGTGAATGGAGCAAATCTTCCTTGTTCCTGGACATCATTTTACCTTCTGTGCTGCAGCCACATCTCTTATGGTGAAAGTCAAATTTGCATTGGAACCCAAAATGAGTTGAGGATGCATATTACGCACTACTGTAGGATTAAATATTAGTTTCATAATTCCTGCAAGAATGCTATACATCAGTTTGACTCTATAGAGATGATGGCCCAGATTTTGCTAATGATGAAACTGTCAGCATTTGCTATATCTTTACTCCACTGAAACTAACAGCAAATTCAGGAGTCTGAACGTGCACTGTATTGACATGGATAGAAGAGAAAGTATCTAGACTTATTTATCTGCTCTCTGTCTGTCTATAAGCACAGGTGTTTTTGAACTAAAATAAAATAGGCTGTGCCAAGTTTCGTCAAAGCCTCTTTTATATAATTCAGTTTAACAGTGACTCACAACAACCACCTATTATGATTAACTCAGAAGGTTAGTTTATTCACATTCAAACCTGCAGGGGTTGGGGGGGTAGTCAATGTTCACAGACACACACACACACGCACACACACACACACACAGACAAATTGAATAGAGTCATAGAGGTTTACAACATAGAAACAGACTCTTTGGCTCAATCTATCCATGCCATCCTTTTTTTTAAAATTCCCTAAGCTAGTCCCAATTGCCCCCATTTGGCCCATATCCCTCTATACCTATCATACCCTTGTAACTAAACGCTTTTTAAAAGTCAAAATTGTACCCGCCTCTACTACTATCTCTGGCAGTTTGTTCCAGACACCACACTCTGTGTGAAAAAATTGCCCCTCTGGACACTTTTGTATCTCTGCCCTCTCACGTTAAACCTATGACCTCTAGTTTTAGACTCCCCTAACTTTGGGAAAAATATTGACTACCTTTCTGATCTGTACCCGTCATTATTTTGTAGACCTCTATAATATCATCCCTTGACCTCCTACATGCTACAGAAAAAAATCCCAGTCTATCCAGCCTCTCATAACTCAATCCATCAAGTTCCAGTAGCATCCTAGTAAATGTTTTTTGCACTCTTTCTAGTTCAATAATATCCTTTCTATAATAGGGTATCCAGAATTACACACAGCATTCCAAATGTGGTTTGCCAGTATCTTGTACAACTTCAACAAGATGTGAAAATCCTGGATTCAATATTCTGACCAAGGAAACCAACATGCCGAATGCCTTCTTTATCACTCTGTCCACCTATGACTCCGCTTTCAACGAGCTATGAACATGTACCCCTAGATCTCTTTGTTTTGTAACGCTCCCCAGTGCCCAACCATTAACTGAGTAAGTCCTGTCCTGGTTCAATCTATCAAAACGCATCACTTTTGTCTAATTAAAAGTGTCATTTGTCTAAATTAAATACCATCTGCCACTCTTCAGCCCACTGGCTCAATTAATCAAGATCCCATTATAATTGGAGATAATTGTCTTCACTGTCCACTATGCCACCAATCTTGGTGTCATCTACAAACTTACTAATTATGCCTCCTATATTCTCATCCAAGTCCATATAAATGACAAATAACAGTGGATCCAGCGCTGATCCCTGAGGCACACTACTGGTCAGGCCTCCAGTTTGAAAAACAACTCTCTACAACCATTCTCTGGCTCCTGTCAAAAAGCCAATTTTGCATCCACATAGATACTGCATCCTGGATCCCATGAGATTTAATCTTATGCAGCAACTTACCATGCAGTACCTTGTCAAAGGCTTTGCTAAAGTCCATATAGACAACATCAACTGCACTGCCCTCATCTACCTTCTTGGTTACCCCTTCAGAAAACTCAATCAAATTTCTGAGAATGATTTTCCACTCACAAAGCCATGCTGACTGTCCCCAATCAGTCCTTGCACCTCCAAATACCTGTAAATCCTGTGTCTCAAAATACCTTCCAGTAACTTACCTATCACGGATGTGAGGCTCACAGACGTATAGTTCCCAGGCTTTTCCCTACAGCCTTTTTAAACAAAGGCACAACTTTTGCCACTCTCCAGTCTTCAGGTATTTCACTCATGACTATCGGTGATTTAAATATCTTGGCTAGGGGACCCACAATTTCCTTTCTAGCCTCCCACAATGTCCTGGGATACACTTCATCAGATCCCAGGGATTTCCCTACCTTGATGTGCTTTAAAACTTCGAGCACCTCGCTCTCTGTAATATGTACACCCCTTAAGACATCACTATTTATTTCCCCAAGTTCCCTAACATCCATGCTTTTCTCAGCAGTAAATATTGATGAGAAATATCCATTCATTAGAAAAGAGAAAGATTCACACCTATGGACAATAACAGTAAAAGAACCACTGACATTAATATTAGTTCATGTGATTTCCAGATTGTGAGAAGTCAAAGTACAGAGGGTCTTGCCTTCATGGTGGAGTTCAGTCCATGTGAGTTCCTGGTTGGAGCCAACAACATGAAAATCACTGAAGTGAATGATGCTGCAGCACGATGGGTCTTTTTGTACAGAGACCACTTGACAGCCAATGATCGAAGACTTTTTAAAATCAAACAGGTTTTGGGGAGTTAAGAGCCAAGGGCTGCTGGAATCCTTTCCGGATGATATAAAGCAGGAGACTGATCTGGGAGGTGTGAAATGTATTGTTAAAAAAATCCAAAAGGCTAGATGCACAGAGTCACATGATGTGAGCTATTAATTAGTTAATTTCAGCCTTGCCAGCAGTTTTTGTGCTTCTGGCTAAAATTCATAGGCTAGAATCATACCACCAGTCGCACCACCAGGATTTTTCCCCCTGCTGCAGTGACATGGAGATTCTTCTGGCTGCCAAATTCTCTGCCTTCACTGCAGCGGGAGTGTAGTGTGAATGGCCAATAAGATTGTGCCCCTTATTTCTCTTAGGAGCGAAATGATGAGTTTCAACAAATCTTCAGTTATAACGAATTTCGATGTTGCTGTCATTGTTGTGGTCCTGCCTGGGTATACCTGTTAGTCATTTACTTTCATGGCTATAATGTGACCTTACAATGGGGCATGCGATTCCACAGGATGTGAATAGTTTAAAGTTTATTTATTTACTTGTCACAAACATCTTACATTAACACTGCAATGAAGTTACTGTGAAAATTCCCTCATCACCACGCTCTGGTGCCTGTTCAGATACACTGAGGGAGAATTTAGCATGGACAACGCACCTAATTAGCATGTCTTTCAGACTGTGGGAGGGAACCAGAGCATCTGGAGGAAACCATGCAGACATAAGGAGAACGTGCAGACTCCACACAGTGATCCAAGCTCAAAATCGAACACAGGTCCCTGGTGCGGTGAGGCAGCAGTGCTAATCACTGTGCCACCCTCTTTTATTCTTGTAGTCTCTGTTGGAACTTCCAGAACAGATGGCCAACATAATGAATCGCATGACCAGTAGCAGCCATTTTGTGGTTCAGCAGAAGTTCATTTCAAAAAAGCAAAAATAAATAATGTGTTAATATATACTTATTTTCATGATTTATTGTCACAAGAATGCAATGCAGAAATCCAAAAGTTGCCGTGTCTGAGTCTAAGCTCCCGCACTGGGTGTATTGTATAGTTTTCCACAGATTGCATTTTCCACTGCAATCATGATTTGATGAAAACTTCCAATTCTGTGCTGTTAATCTCAATATTGAGACGATCAAAGAGCTTTTATATAAGAACATAAACATGCAAGGAATAGAAGGATGTGACCCAAGGCCAAGCAGAGAGGATCAGTTTAATTTGAGGTCATGTTTTGCTTATCTTTACTCCAGTCTTATGTTAATCCAATCATAATCATTTATTTCATCATTGGAAAGTTAAGTTGAAAGTGCAGGAATTCAGTTTTAACTTACTTCAATGTGTTTTTTATATTTATTTATGGGACATGGACATTGCCAGCTGGCCAGCATTTATTTCCCATCCCTAGTTGTTCTTGGAGCTAGCCACATTGCTGTGCTCTGGAGCCACGTGTAGGCCAGACCAGGTAAGGATGGCAGATTTCCCTCCCTAAAGGATGTTGTAAGTAAAATAATACCTCTGAGATTGTCAGTGAGTGAAAATACAGTGGTTTTTATTCCAAAGCTTTGGGAGAAACTGGTTCTAAAAGAGAACTGCCAAACCTCTCCTGGCACACAAATACAAGCGGGTATTTATACATCATGAATCTTAGTAACAAATATGACATAAACTTCCATTTCCGGGCAGGATCTCTGATCTTCCTCCTTCAATTATCATGCCTGCGACTGCTTCGGCATCTCTGAGCTTGAAGTTATTTATGTGATTACAGCTTCTGTCTTTGAAGTTACTTGTGCAATCATGGCTTCCCAACCACAGCTGTTTAAAGATGTGCAATGCCTGTAAAATAACATTTACATCTGACCATCTGTCTTTACATTCACATCTGACCATTTATATTCACGTCTGACCATTTGTCTTTATGAGAGTTAAAAAATGAAAGACACGAACAAGTAATTTGCATTAACGCTTGGGAATTTAAGCTTGGGAAGATCAACCAGGATGAATGGTTACATTTGTGATATATTCTAGGTACAAAATTCATTAACTCTTTCTCTTCTTCAATGACATTAGTGAACCAGATGGGTTTTCCCAAAAATCGGCAATGGTTTCATGATCATCAGTAGATTCTTAATTCCAGATTTTTTAATGAATTCAAATTCCACCATCTGCTGCAGCTGGATTCAAACCTGGGTCCCCAGAACATTTGCTGAGTTTCTGGATTAATTTTCTAGCAACAATACCATTAGGCCAACGCCTTCCCTGATGTGATCGGTTCCTTATTCATTTGCTAACATCACTGCTTCTGCACACCAAGTCATTCTTGGACTAAATATCAAATTTAAACAGTCATTGAGTGAGGGGAAATCATGTCACAATGATCACAAGATTTTTGTTGGCAATGTTCTTCAAGATCAATAGTTGCTGCTGACTATGAAATCCAGGCCAATATAAACAATTGCCTGCTTATTAAATCCATAAGTAGAACATATTCTCTAAAAACAACCCACTGTCTCAAACTTACACATTTCATTAAATAGTGTTAATTATAGAATCATAGAATCTCTATATGCAGGAGGAGGCTATTTGGCCCATCGAGTCTTCATGATACAATCCCACCAGGCTCTATTCCCATAACCCCACATATTTACCTTGCTAATTCCCTGGCACTAGTGTTAATTTAGCATGTCTAATCAACTTTACCCGCACATCTTTGTTGTTATAATAGCTAGAATGGTGTTCTGAAGTTCTTACCAATATTAGTTTATCATCTTTCAACTCTTTAACCAGAGTTGTTACTTTTCCATCCCAACATTGAGCTTGGACCAATTTAACATTATTCAAAGTCAGTGCCGTATTTTGGAAATATGAAACAAAAGAACATTTATCTCAGGAAGTTGGAAATCAAAGCAACTTCAAACAATAAGTGTGGTTAATCATCAACAGAGCTTGATGTTTCTATTGCTTTGGCAGCCTCATCAAGTTCATTCCTTATCTTGAGTTGATTTTTTATACCTTACTCGTGTTGATTGTGTCATTGCTCTCAGCTTAATTATAGTTGTGGGATTGGCTGTGTTACCGAACCTTCTTAATACCACAATCACCCCTAAAAAAAGACATAAATAATGGAATATTTAATGGTACTAATGGTCACGATGTTACTTACCTCAAGTGAAAGAATGGCAGTAGGCTTTCCAAATCATTGAGTTTAAGTGCTGGACATTTCACTGCACTGTAGCATAACTGATATCATTTCTGAAAGTGTCACATCAGAATGTGTGTATATTAGATCTCTTGCTACATTTAAAATTAATTTCTAGGTTTACATTTCCTTTCAGATTTTCCTATACTGTAGCCAGAGAAACACTGTACCATTTGTACTGGTATTTTAAACATAGGAAGTATCTACTGTTACTATGTTCACTATTTGTCTCTGTCAGCAATTGGGAATTTGGCATTTTAATCACTGCAGGAAACTACAAAGCTGGCAAAACTGTGGCAGCTGAATTGCAATGCTGGTTAGTGTGAGATCATTCATTTTGAAGCAAACAAATGAACTAATTTGAGTACGGTGCAGTAAAATGACCATCAGCGAGAGACAGTGGTGGTCTAAGAGGTTTAAATTTCCCTGCAGACAGATTACTGAATTGTAGTTATCAGTTTCTTCAAAAAATAAAAAGAGAAAATGCTGAAAATAATCAGTAAGTCTGGCAGTGTATGTGAAGTGGGAAAAACTGATTTAGTGTTACATCAGAACTGGGAAAAATTAAATGGGGTTCATGTAAGCGTAAATGAGAGAAAGAAAAAGGGAATGCCTAGCATAGAGTGAAAGGCAGGAAATATTTTAGTCTTTTTATTGTGAGGGTTAGGAAAGGATGTAAAGTAAGTTTGTACTCTCTGGACTACAGAATGTTAATGAGAGACTGGATTGAGGTTTTTTATTTAGCATTTTAGAAGCTTTTGATAAATTCTATAAAAACTTATTCTGCTGTTAGGAACAACTAATATATGGGGCCACAACATTAAAATGAGAAGTAAATCAATCAGGAGAGATCAGGAGTTGGGATATACTGCTACATACAAGGTGCAATGGGCATGTGGATTTCTCTGCCAAGAAAAGGAATTATTGCTGAATAAATTAGTAATTTGGTCAGCCCCAATCACCGCCTTCCCTCACGCTGTTACAGATCCCTGTGCAGTGGTGACCCTCATCTAACGTGCCCTCCCCACCCCGCAATAGGCCTCCTCTGTCTCCACCCACTCCTTGGCACTGCCTGACACCCAGTGGACAGTGCCCAAGTGCCCGTTGGGCATTGCCCATTTATCACTTGTGCAGTGCCAGGAGGCCAGGCAGGCCCTTCCTCCTCTTACCCCTGACTCTGTGGAGGGGGAAGGGGGGGGAGGCTTCTTTTCCCTCCAGCAGGATCGGGCCATCTGTTCCCAGTTAGTGGGGAGCAGAGAATTACTCCTCGTGGGGGTGGAGAGATGTTAGCAGGCCCAGAGCTTTCAGTCTTGGGCCCATTAATGGGATGTAAATAGGGATTTCAATATTGAAATGAGCTCTCTGCTGATTTCCAATGCGGAGCTGATGACATTAAAAATCTTTGCCAGAGATGCACGGAGGCTGTGTGCCCAAGGGGGAGCCCATGAAACGGCCTTTGCTGATGTCTCTCAGCCATTGCCTTGCTAGAGCAGGCAGCAGGCTGGGAGAATCATCCCCATAGACTTTGAAATACAGGGCACAATCTCAAAATTCACAGCTGAGACAGAACTTGGAAGTATTGTGAACTGTGATGAGGATAGTGCCAAGCATAGGTTGATGGAATGTGCAGACAAGTGGCAGATAAAATTTGAAACAGGGAAGCCTGAAGCGATATAAAATTTAGTTAGCTAAGCACAATTGATTAAATTAATTAGTTAAAAAATGAGTTCATTAGTTAAAACACTGTTAAGTTAATTAAACACTATTTGCCCCACAACAAGTCCTTGCTGACTTTCATTTGTTCATGTGCTTTTGTCCAAGTGGATGATAATGTATCAGAAAATGGTGGAAAATCTCAACAGGTTAAGTCAAATCATTGGTTCTATTCTCTTTCCACAGATGCTGTCTGACCTGTGAAATGTTCCAACGTGTTCTGTTGTTGTTTAAGGTTCCAGCATCCGCAGTATTTTGCTTTTATCTTAGTGATTCATAATGTTATCCTGAATCATTATGTCTAAAAGCTTTCCCAAATCAAGCTTAAGCTGATTGGCCTTCAGTTGCTGACCTTTTCCTTTCTCTGAAGCAGGGTGTAACACATAAAAAAACAAACAAGTGATTTGTTGCCAGAATCCTTCCAAGGTAGTTGTTCAATTTCCATTTGGTTAATCATTTTTTTCTTTGTGGAAAGGCTTGAACTCTTTTCATTATCTACCTTAGGCAATAAGCTTGAATTGGAAAAATAATTGTATGCAGAATATGGATACAAAGCCACACCTTAGCCTGTGGTGACATAGTGCCTCAGTGCTTATACCAAAGGGGCATAAAATAATTTTTACATTATATATTCCAAAAAGTCCTGTAAATGTTGGACATAATATTTCACATTAAAAGCTTTTATCAATAGCTGTTATCATGTGATTCTTACAGTGTTGTGATTATGGATTTAAGGCACAGTGTAGACATTTAGCCCTCTATTCATATGTATGTTTTTTTTTTGTTTGACACAATTGAAAATGTACCGAGTACTCTCCAGTAAAAATGTCATCCAGTGACAACTGATTCATCAGTAAGTACATGGTGTAAATAGGACAGAGAAAGATCTACTCTTCCGGATTCAGAAAATTAGCATGAAGCTGAGCAGCTGCGTAAGTACCAAAACAAAAGCTAACATTGAAGAAAGAAAGATAGAAAAAAAATCTTGAGTTTAAATATTTACTTCTATTTACATAAACCAGAATAAAAGATGTGATAGGTGCATGAGTAAGAATTTACCTGAAGATAACCCGTTGTATTTATGAGAAACACACTCCAGGGCAACAGAAGTAAATGTAAAGTATTGAAGTAGATAAGGAGGATGTGCTAGATATTCTTGAGGGTTTGAAGTTAGATAAGTCCCCTGGGCTGGACGGGATTTACCCTAGGATTCTCTGGGAGGCGAGAGAGGAGATTGCAGAGCCTCTGGCTCTGATCTTCAGGTCGTTGTTGGTTACGGGTATAGTGCCGGAAGACTGGAGGATAGCGAATGTGGTCCCATTGTTCAAGAAGGGGAAGAGAGACTTTCCGGGGAATTATAGGCCGGTGAGTCTTACTTCTGTTGTGGGCAAAGTATTGGAGAGAATTATTAGGGATAGGATTTATAGTTATTTAGAGAGAAATGAATTGATTGGGGATAGTCAGCATGGTTTTGTGAAGGGTAGGTCGTGCCTTACTAACCTATTGAGTTTTTTGAAAAAGTGACCAAAGAGGTGGATGGGGGTAAGGCAGTTGATGTGGTATATATGGACTTTAGTAAGGCGTTTGATAAGGTGGCCCATGGAAGGCTTCTGCAGAAAATGCAGATGTATGGGATTGAGGGTGATTTAGCTAATTGGATTAGGAATTGGCTAGCTGATAGAAGACAGAGGGTGGTGGTTGATGGAAGTTATTCATCGTGGAGTTCGGTTACAAGTGGTGTACCTCAGGGATCTGTTTTGGGGCCCCTGCTGTTTGTAATTTTTATAAATGATCTGGATGAGGGTATTGAAGGATGGATTAGTAAATTTGCGGATGACACTAAAGTCGGTGGAGTGGTAGATAGTGAAGAGGGGTGTTATAGTTTGCAGAGAGACTTGGACAAGTTGCAGAGCTGGGCCGAGAGGTGGCAAATGGAGTTTAATGTGGAAAAGTGTGAGGTAATTCACTTTGGCAGGAATAACAAATGTGTAGAGTATAGGGCTAATGGTAGGACTCTTAATAGTGTTGAAGAACAGAGGGATCTTGGTGTATATGTGCATAGATCCCTGAAAGTTGGCAATCAAGTCGATAAGGTTGTTAAGAAGGCATATGGAGTCTTAGCTTTTATTGGTAGGGGGATTGAATTTCGGAGCCGCAACGTCATGTTGCAACTGTACAAAACTCTAGTGCGGCCGCACTTGGAGTATTGTGTGCAGTTCTGGTCCCCGCATTATAAGAAAGATGTGGAGGCATTGGAGAGGGTACAGAGGAGGTTTACCAGGATGTTGCCTGGTATGGAGGGCAGGTCTTATGAAGAGAGGCTGAGGGATTTGAGGTTGTTTTCGTTAGAAAGAAGGCGGCTAAGAGGAGACCTTATTGAAACATATAAGATGATTAGATGTTTAGATAGGGTGGACAGTGATAGCCTTTTTCCTAGGATGGAGAAAGCTAGCACGAGGGGACATAGCTTTAAATTAAGGGGTGGTAGTTATAGGACGGATGTCAGAGGTAGGTTCTTTACCCAGAGGGTGGTAAGGGTATGGAATGCCCTGCCTGCGGCAGTTGTAGATGCGCCAAGTTTGGTGGCGTTTAAGAGGTTAGTAGATAAGTTTATGGACGAAAAGAGAATGGTTTAGGTTAGAGGGTCATTGTTTTTTCCTAATTGGTCGGCGCAACATTGAAGGCCGAAGGGCCTGTTCTGCGCTGTAATGTTCTATGTTCTATGTTCTATGTTCTAGAAGCAACCTGGTGCTCATAGTGAAATGTCAGGAAAATCAATGGGAGAAAAATTGGATTGCATACAAACTGGCTGCAGGGAATAATCCTGGAAACAGAGGCACTCACATGTTTCTTGGAATTATTTATGTGTTTTCCAAAAGGGCTGTATTCTGTCTCATCGTCTGTTACGGCTTGGTCAAAACTCATAAGTTTGTCAAACCTATTTAAATTGTAAAAATTCTGTTTTAACCTTTATGAGGTAATCTACTGGACAGAGGCACTTTGTCCTGAGTAAACTTCTTCATACGTTCAAAGGCTATCTGTGGTATCTTTCAAGATGCACAGGCTACCCTGATTTGATTATGTAATTGTGTAACAGCCCATGATACTTGGTGCTTTCAATGAATGTTTACCAAGATTCATAATCAAATGTATTAGTTTGATCAAGTTCTTCATACATGACAAAAAAAAATTAATTCATCAAACCGCAATTGCCAAAAGCAGTCTGATGGTAGAATCTTGCTTAAAATAATTGATTTCAAGCTAAAAACAAAAGGAAACAAGGTACAGACAGGAGTCTGTATGCTACAGGTGATGTATGATTGTTACTAATAAATCCAATAAAGAATTTAGGAGAAACTGAGAGAATGTGAAATTTCCAATAGATAGAATGGTTACAGTAAATATCATAAATACATTTAAAGTAAAGCTAGATAGTCTGTGAGGAAGAAAGAAATGGAAATATGAGATGATAGTTGAGATGGAGCAAGATGAAGCTCATGTGAAACACAAGTTCTGACAAAGGGATTGAGCTAAATGACTTGTTTCATCATAACTTCCTTATTTTTGTATTCTATGCCACTCTGCATAAAGTCCAGGATGCTTTTTTAATACCATTCATAACCTGCACTGTCACCTTCAATGATTTGTGCACATATGCATATAAACATACATAAGTCATATGAATCAGGAGCAGGAGTAGGTCACTGAGCCCTTTGAGCCTGTTCTGGTATATTTAATAGGAAACCCCATTGACATGCTAGGAACCAGAAGATCCTGCCACAAGCCAGCAACGGGCTGCCTCTGGCCACTGAGAGACACGTATTCTCTTATTCTTTCAATGCATCTGCATTAAATTTGCTCTGCCATGTGTCCACCTATGTCCTTTTAAAGTCCACCACTTTCCTGATAGTTCACAATACAGCCAGGATTTATGAAGTCCACAAATTGTGAAACAGTGCTCTGCACATCTATGCCTAGGTCATTAATATAGATCAAAAGAAGAAAGATTCCTAACACTGACACTTGGGAAACCCTACTGCATACCTTCTTCCAGTCTGAAATACAGCCATTCACTCTTCTTTGTTTCCCTAGTTGAGTTCTTTGAAAATGTGACTAAACACATTGACGAAGGAAGAGCGGTGGACGTAGTGTACATGGACTTTAGCAAGGCGTTTGATAAGGTCCCCCATGCAAAGCTTCTGGAGAAGGTGAGAGGGCATGGGATCCAAGGGGCTTTGGCCTCATGGATCCAGAACTGGCTTGCCGGCAGAAGGCAGAGAGTGGTTGTGGATGGGTCTTGTTCTGCATGGAGATCAATAACCAGTGGAGTGCCCCAGGGATCTGTTCTGGGACCCCTGCTGTTTGTCATTTTCATAAATGACCTGGATGAGGAAGTGGAGGGATGGGTTAGTAAGTTCACCGATGATACAAAGGTCGGTGGTGTTGTGGATGGTCTGGAGGGATGCCAAAAGTTGCAGCGGGACATAGACAGGATGCAAGACTGGGCGGAGAAGTGGCAGATGGACTTCAACGCAGATAAATGTGTAGTGGTCCATTTTGGCAGGAATAATGGGATGAAGGAGTACAATATAAGGGGTAGGAGTCTTAGCTGTGTTGTAGAGCAGAAGGATCTCGGGGTCCGGGTCCATAGGACTCTTAAATCGGCCTCGCAGGTGGAGGAAGTGGTCAAGAAGGCGTACGGTGTACTGGCCTTCATTAATCGAGGAATAGAGTTTAGGAGTCAGGAGGTAATGATGCAGCTCTATAAGACTCTTGTCAGACCCCAGTTGGAGTATTGTGCGCAGTTCTGGTCGCCTCATTATAGGAAGGATGTAGAGGCTATTGAGAGAGTTCAGAGGAGATTTACAAGGATGCTGCCTGGATTGGGAGGCAGGCCTTATGAAGATAGGTTGAGGGAGCTGGGACTCTTCTCACTGGAGAGACGTAGGTTGAGAAGCGACCTGATAGAGGTTTATAAAATGTTGAGAGGAATAGATAGGGTGGATGCTCAGAGACTATTTCCCCGAGCTGAAATGGTCACTATGAGAGGACACAGATCTAAGGTGCAGGGAAGCAAATACAGAGGAGATGTTAGGGTTAAGTTTTTCACTCAGAGGGTTGTAAGTGAATGGAATCGGCTGCTGTCGGAGGTTGTTGAGGCAAACTTGCTGGGGTCTTTTAAAAGATTTCTGGATGAGTATATGGAAAGGAATAGGATAGGGGGTTATAGATAGGTCTGTGGATTGGTAGATGTGATCGGCACAACTCGTGGGCCAAAGGGCCTGTTTGTGCTGTATTGTTCTATGTTCTATGTTCCAGTGAGCCAGCCAACTTTGCACCGATTCCACTTTCTCTTTTACTCGTTGGGTTTCAAATTTGCTGATCTGTTTTAAACCCGGCAAAGTAATGTCAAGTCAGCAGGTGTTGGGGAGGGTGGGGTGGTTAGGGGGTGGGGGGAGTGGGTGAGATTCTTACGTGGGGTGGATAATACAGTGGGGATGCCTGATAATAATAGGTATGTATGGTAATCGTATCCCTGACTTTTAATGGTGGGAACCCTATTATGTCATTGGTAGGGGATGGGATAGGGAAATCCTGCCAGTGAAAAGCCAGGACACAAAAGGGGCAATTTAAAATGGTGAATGCACCTAATCCATACATCTCTGGACTGTGGGAAGAAATTGGAGCACCCGGAGGAAACCCAGGAAGGCATGAGAAAAATATGCGAACTCTCCACAGACCCAAGGCTGTAATTGAATGTGGATCCTGGGAGCTGTGAGGCAGCAGAGCTAACCAATGCCTCCCCATGAGACAATAATAAATCAAATTGAATCGCCACAGATAAAAATAAAACAAAATAGGGTTTCACATGAATCTAGAATCAAAAAGTCCAATGATACATTCATTCAGAAATTAATAGGCTGAAATTGTTGCAGGGTGATCAATTTTTCCAGAAGCAATGTCTTCCATGGCGAAGAATGTATTAGTCCTGTGGATACAAATACTGAGTACAAATGTTTGAATAAAATGCAGTATAGATAGAGGGCAGGCAATTTAAACTTGGGCAAAGTTCTGTCTGTTGCTACCTGTTAGGTCATAAGTGGTAGAGGATATTAGTCTGGAGGCCTGGTTATCTTCTGAGATTAAACTGTGACTGATTGCAGAATCTAAAAGCTGAACGATTCCAGCAATTCAAAAGGCTCAAGCCTTGGTCAGGTGACAGGATGGTTTCTGGTTGGAGAAATGAAGCCAAGATCCCTTTTTAACAGTATGAGCTGCCATCATGTGGGTGTGTTTAAATGTCCAATACACAATAAGAAGCCAGGGAGGAGATAAGTGAATTAGGAAGAGGTTGGGATGAGTAGAGGAAGGGGATAGGTTAGGAATGGGGGGACAGCGGGGAGGGGCTGGGGTGGATGGGATGGAATGGAGTGTGTAGGATAGGTCGGGTGGTCAGTTGGAGGCTTGGGAGAGATGGGTGCAGCTGGGAATGGAATGTATAGTCGAAAAGATGAAAAGTGGGAGGATAATCAGGAGATTGAGACGATTGTCAGAGTTTAGAGGTGTAGTGGGGGGGGGGTGTATGGAGGCGGAAGGGGATGGGAGGGTAATTGAGATTTGGGGGGATAGTTGAGCAGTAGGGAGAGAGGTGGGTAGTCAGGGGTGGAAGTAGTAAGGGTTTTGTGGATACCGCTGTAGCATCACAGGAGTTAGAAGTGATTTTAATTTTTCTAATATTCCCTGGATCAGGCTTTTTAAAGATGGGAGTCACGACCTGCACTTTTAAATGTACAATAAATCCCATTTAGATTGAGAGTGTAGCTGCAGTATCACAACTTGCCTGGTCAGTGCACTCTGCCTGAGTCTCGCAGTTCCCGCCATGAAGGCAGGCTAGAATTTCAGAGTTTGACAAATATTATCTCACAATCCAACTCATTATTGTTTCTCTGTGTGCATAAAAATATTTTGCTGTTGAATCAATTTCAAAATGAGATGAAATCTGAAAAACAGGAAAACCATTGAGAAGTGTTACTTTTTTAAATCACATTTTAAAATGTGTGAGAAATGATAATGGCACATTAATCACCGACTTCAGTGGGTGCAGCAAAATGTACTTATTGATTATCACACCAACCAGGGCAGTTTACTGATGGGATGGTAACAGATAGAGATAACTAGCGACTGCCTTATTAAGTTTCTAACTAAAAGCAGAACGTTGATCTGGTGAGCTCTGCGTTCCAAAGATATAAGTTAAATGAGAAACTTTCAACAAATAAACAGCAGTCAATTCTCTGTGGATGACTGATGCACAGTAAATGAGTGTTTTGTCTGATTTCGGTCATCTATTTTCAAGATATATGTTGACGAGAGGAGTTGGCAAAATACTGACACCAATTTCCTTTATGCCAGAATAAGGCCCAAATAAATTGGAAATGGATCTGAAATGCACCCTTGATGTTTAATATACTGTGTAATGTTGGGACAAAGTGTAAAGATCATATTTCATTTCGCATCCCACGTTACATGATTTGCGAGGGATGGTCATTTGGTAAAAGTAGGTCGCTGGAAAAAGAATTTAAAAATGCGCAAGGTAACTATTCAGCTAAAAAGGGCAGAACTATCCAAAGTTTCCGATTTAAGTAGGATTGCTGTAGATACAAAGTTCCATTGGGAACTTTTCAGAAATTTCTGTGCAGTACTTACATGGGGATTTCCACAGGATCCTGTGCCACATCTTCCGGGCTCAGATCATTCTTTTCCTGTCCTAAAGACAAACAACATCCAACAAGTCAAGTCGTCATGATGTTTTGTTATGATCAACACTGGCCAACTTTTGTTTCAAAAAGAGGCCAGCAATTTTCTTTAAGCGGCAACCGCACTGCTCCCACCTTCCAAACAAGATGCGCCAAGTTTGGTGGCTTTTAAGAGGTTAATTGATAAGTATATGGAAGAGAAGGGAATGGTTTAGTTTGGAGGGGCATTGCTTTTTATTTTGGTCGGCACAACATCGAAGGCCGAAGGGCCTGTTCTGTGCTGTAATGTTCTATGTTCTATGTTCTAAGTGGTCCCATTGAGTGTGGGGAGATGCATCCTCTGAAATTGACTTTGGGTTAGAATCCTGACACCATAAGTAAAGAAACCCACTTATGGCTTTCCCCAGGTTCCAGGTTCAATGAAGAATCCTCTTGTGTCTGGCAGGATAAAGCAATTGAATTAATTAGAAAGGTACTTAAAGATTGGATTCTTTAATTCCCAACAAGATACAGGATCCATATTGTGTCTCCAACTTGTCAAGTAGAAGAAGGTGATTTCACAGCAGGAACTCATCATTGAGTGAAACTGGCTGGATATTAATAGGATACAAGGTGACACTGGTGAGACTGTGAAAGCTACAGTGAAAGATTCACACTGACAGAAGCTTCTATTTCAGTCTTAATTCACTGGTGATGTTGGGAACAGCAACTGTATGCATTTTATAACAAGAGGTAAGAGGGTGAGAAGTGAATTTCTTGCTGGGGGTGGGGGGGGGGAACGGTGGGCACAGGAGGTGGGGGCAGTATGAGCATTTGAAGATGGAACGGATGTGTGAGGGTACCATAATGAGTTTTCAGTGTGAATCTATGTTGAGATGGAATCTTGGAAGGGGACCAGAGAGGCAAGAATGTGTGTGACAGCAAGGTACTTCAGTCTGAGGAGTGCTGTGCAAGAGAATTCAAGAGAGGTGAAATAATGATGGCTGCCAACTGAGAGTTACAGACACCTCACCTTGCTGGTTTCTTGAGGCTAGTCAACCTTTACTGCTACTGGATCCAGATTCTAAGTACCATGTTCTGAATCATGATAGCCTCAGCAACAAAAGCCATGCTATCCTCAGTGAAGATCTGTTTATAAAGAACAAAACAGCACGGGAAACAGGCCCTTCAGCCCAATGAGCCTGCGCCGCCACCTCAATGTTCCCACTTCTATCCGTGATCCCTGTCTATATTTATACATCTATGGATTAAAAACCAAATTTGAGACAATTTAGGGAGAATTTGTTCTTCCAATCAGCCTAAGAGCACATCTTTGGGATGTGGGAGAAAACTGGATCACTCGGAGAAAACCCACGCAAGCACGCTGAGAATGCGCAAACTCCCATAGACACAGGCTCAAATCCATGTATCTGCACAACACAGCGATTGTCACTGCGCTGTCGTGTTGCCCATCAAATGGTCCAGGTCAAGCGTACACTAACGACGTGAAGCACTGGGATACTCTCGAAAAGTCCAAGAGCAGCCCTCTCACGACTCATCGCGTGTATGCCCTTTGTTAGACAACAAGGCGGACCGAAGTACCTGTAGGATAAAAACAAATACATCAATATCATTGACAATTTACACACTTCCCAGGGCTCATGATCCCTATTTTAAATCAGTTTTCTACATCTCTCCATTCCCATTCTGTTCATGTGCCAATCGAAGTATTTCATGTCATCATTGCATCAATCATCATTTCCAGGGGTTAATTCGGTGTTTGTTGTTTGATGAGAGGGGTGGAAGGGTGTAGTATTCAATTGTTAAATAGTTCTGCGTTTGAATATGTGAGTCTGTTTACTATTTATTCTCACTGTGCTTGATTATTGAAGCCGGATATGAACTCAGAAAGAAGTAAACATTCCTGAAAAGGCACTGGAAGCAGAGTCTTGGATAACTAAAGGGGTGAGGGGCTTTTGGGGATAGGTTGGATGTAGATTTGAAGATATAGAATTCTACAGTGCAGAAAGAGGCCTTTCAGCCCATTGACTCTGCACCGATGACAATCCATCCAGGCCCTATTCCGATAACGCTACATATTCACTCTGCTAATCCTCTGATGCTAGGTTAATTTAGCACAGCCAAACCAACTAACCTGCACACCTTTGGACTATGAGAGGAAACCTGAGCACTCAGAGAAAACCTACTCAGACACAGGGAGAATGTGCAAATTGAGCACAGTGTCCCAAGGCCGGAATTGAACCCAGGTTCTTGGCAGCAGTGCTAAACACTGTGCCACCATGTCACACTCTATTAAATCTGCCATGATTTTACTAAATAGCAGAGCCAGCTCGAGGGACAGACTGGCCTATTCCTGCTCCTTGCTTGTATGTTCGTAAATTGCAGAAATAGAATCATAGTTTTCCTACAGTGCAGAAGGAGATATTTGGCCTGATGAAGAAGCAGCACTTCAAAAGCTAATGGCTTTTGCTACCTAATAAACTGTTGGACTTTAATCTGGCATTTGAGACTTCTTACTGTGGGAGGAAACCAGAGCATCCAGAGGAAATCCAAACAGGCAGGGGGAGTGACCCAAGGTTGGAATTTAACCTGGGTCTCTAGCACTGTGAGGCAGCAGTGCTAACCATTGTATCACCATGCCACCCTGTAGCTGGAATTTAGGGTTGAAAGCATAGGGCAGACACTTCAAGTCGTTTCTGAATAAATCTATTACGGGCTATTATAGATCTTTGTTTGCCATCTTGGCATACATCTAAGATATAAAATACATAACAAAATGACAACAACATCAAGCTGAAGTCCAACAGGTTTATTTGGCAGCATGAGCTTTCAGAGTGCTACCCCTTCAATAGATGAGTCTCACCTAATAAAGGGGCAGCGCTCTGAAAAATTGTGCTACCAAATAAACCTGTTGGACTTTAACCTGGTGTTGTGAGACTTCTTACTGTGCCCACCCCAGTCCAGTGCCAGCATCTCCACAAAGTGGCAACAAGGAAGATGGATAAGAGTTTAAATTTACTGATTCCTGCATCTTTCCTTTCAGTGAATTTCAGTGTTAAGATCTCCTTTCTCACTGCATGAAATGAGTGGTCCAGATGTAGCAGCTACCTGAAAGAAGGTAATACTTGTATATTTCCAGTGAATATTCAAGAACAGTTCACAAAGACATGGGGGCAATTCTCACAACCCACTACATTGGGCGTCACAGCCTCCGCGAGTTTCTGAGACTAAGATTTCCTGCATAATAAGTTCCGTGCTGGAAATAGCCATGGAGCTGATTTCAATATGGAAGTCTCCATTTGCATTCGATTAGTGAGCCTGGGATTGGAGTCTCCGGACTCACTAGTGTCTCACCCCCTGCCCCCGCCGGGACTTGTTCCCTCCATCGGGATTTACTCCTGCTCCCAACTCATGAGGAACAGGCAGCTGACCCTGCTAGAAGGAAGAGGGGCCATTAAGCCCCCTCCACCAGGAGGTTGAAGACAAGGGGGGGCTGCCCCTTGGGCTGTGCCAGCCTGGCTTCCTGGCACTGCCCAAGAGGCAAACTAGCAATGCTCAAGTGGCATCTTGGAACTGCCCATCAGGCATCAGGAAGTGCCAATGGGGCAGGGCCAAGGAGCGGGGCCTATTGCGATGGGACTTATGGTAGGTGATCAGTAGAGGTGGGGTCGCACTGCCACTCTCCAATCTGGATCACTGCAAGACAGAGGGAGGAGGTGATCAAGACTGGCAACCCACCTCCATCTTATCAGCTTTCAAAAAACCTTAATTAATTTTATTTGCTCAATCTTTGCTGCATTTCCTTTGCTTCAGAAAACAAATTGTGATCGCTTGTTTAGAATGACAAATATGAGCCCAGCTTTTTATTGGATATGAAATTTGTAATACTTGAGTCCATTCAAAGTCAATGGGTCGAAGGTTTTAAGAAGTCAAATGCAGCAAACCTGTATGGCATTAACAATTTAAAAATTAAATCTTACATATTAAGGATATCAACAAAACAAGGCATGGAATGCAATATCATCAACATCGCCCAGGCTTCAACAAAAGAAATGGATAATTTAAATCTGATAAAATATTAATATCTTCCGAAAACCTCATGGAATCATGCTGCTTGCACAGAAATGTGCATCTGTAATTATGGGTACTTATTTAGCTTCGGTGTTCTGTATTTGAAGCATTATTTTATTAGGTAAACAGGCATTGTAATCTTCACTTTTAATGTTTAGTTTGAGTTTGGCAGCGAGAAAGCTGGTATGTCCTAATGCCATGATATGCTCTTCAGAAATGACAGCATTTAATTAGGAGTCATTAGACGTCTCCCAGCACAGCAGGCTTCAAGTAGCAAATGTCCCCATTTGCAAGTGACAGCTTTGGACGTCAGTCAGTTGTTCTACAGTGTGAGATCAGTTTCAAAATAATTTTGTTAAGCATTTAAGGGCAGGAGTGAATTTGTTCAGGAAACCTACTGTTGGACCTGGCCCAATTCCGAAGCAAGATTCGGGTCTCAGCTTTAAAGGTCAACTGATACGAAAACGCATATTTATCCAGACAATATCATGGTGTTTGTTGTAGGTGAGTGCCACTCTGCAATTGTTGCTGCTTGACAATAAATGCTATGTATTGCTTGTGAACTGAAAAAAAAAGTTTTAATGAGGACCAGAAAAGAGATTTCTTTAAATAGGATGTGCTCTGGATGCTGTGGGATTAACCAGATTCAGATGGATGCTATTGATTTCTTGATTGCAGATCCTGGTTCATTGTTGTTCTGAGGCTGAAGTCAAATGTGACTTGTGCTGCTTGTTGTTACCTCAGTAATGTTACTCAAGGTTACTCCTGAACTGCCATACTCAACATCTGGACTGAGCAGTAGTCACATATATCTTGGCTTAATCCAGCTGATTTGATCTTTTAATAAAAGTGATCTTTTATTTTTACTTACTCTTGATGTAGAGGGTTTCATAAATGTTCCTTACTTCTAAGTAAATTTGTGAGCTCATTATATTTCCTATGCACCTCGGGCATGTTCTCTTCCACTTTCTACTGCTAGGGAAAAGGGTACAAAAGTCTGAAGTCACGTATTAAGAACAGCCTCTTTCCTACTGCTGTTAGAGTTTTGAATGAAATTACCTTGCATTAAATTGATCTTTTTGTACACCCTAGCTATGACTGTAACACTATGTTCTGCACCCACTCATTTCCTTCTCTGTAAACAGTATGTTTTGTTTGTATAGTGCGCAAGAAACAATACTTTTCACTGTATATAAATATATGTGACAATAATACATCAAATCAAATCAAATCAAAATCACATGCTGATGAAGTATGATTGCCTGCATCTGTCATTTGTGGGGGCCTTTTTGATTGTTTGAGTTTGCATTGTCTTAACTTTATTTTAATTCATAAAAATCATTCCATGAAACCTTTTATAAAATAATGATAGAAAAAAATGTGCATGAAATGAAGATCTGTATTGTATAGGTATTGAGCAATATCAGGGGATATTGATTTGCTGTGACATCCTATGATGTCTTATTTCTACACTTACTATACAAAGGGCCCGATTCTACCATTGCGTGCGTGCGAAAATGTGGTGAAGTTGGGTGTGAGGCCATTAATGTGATCTGCGGCCATGTCTGCACAGATGGCCAGTTTACCAAGATCTGGGAATGGCTGCGATCCGAATTGCTCCCGAAACGGGTGTGATGGCAATTTAAATGGACGTTTCAGCTGCTAAAGAGGTGAATTCAGAGATTCGAACTGCTCTGTCACTCAGATTGGTGGTGGGAGGGAGGGAGGGAGGCAAATCAGATCATTCGCGGGGTAAGGGGTGGGGAGAGTGGAGAAGGTGGGTCAGAAGTACTTCTGGGAAGAGGGGAGTGAGGCCACTTCATTCTGGGGGGAGGAGGGCATGAGGGGGGAGTGAGGCTAGATCATTCTCTGGGAGATGAAGGAGGGAGGCGGGTAAAATGCACTACTGGCTGGGGGTGGATGGGGGGTGGGTAGAGGCAATCGGTGGAGTGGAAGGGGGCAGGGGGTTCAAATCAGCTTGGGTAGCAGGGGAGATGGTGGATAAGGAGGGCAGTGATGTCTTTTCACTGCTGGACATTTTGCCTGGGAGCGATCTGACATAAGTGCGCTTTTCAATCTTTTTTCTCACTGCACATGTGCAGTTCAGAGCTCCGATCATTTTGGATGCACTAAGCCCCGCCCACAGCATGATTCAGACACACGATTTTTTTTCAGGCTAAGTGCCTACGGGGGCACCTGAGAACAGATTTCCAAGTTGGATCTGAATTGTGCCCAGATTCAGCTCTTAGAATCAGGTGCTAAATTTGAGGAATTTTGTGACCTTCACTCCAATTGTAACAGAATTTTTGCTGAGGTGAACATTTTGTATTCTAATAGCCATTATTAGGATTGGAAACTCTGGTACTTCTAGAGCATTCATTATTTGATCACTTGTATCCAACTATTCAGCTCATATTCTTGCCATTGGTTATCTAACACCCATTATCACAACACATTGGCTCAATGTGTCAACCAGAAAGCAAACCAATTCTTTGTTAATGAAAGCAGAAAATGCTGTGAATTATCAGCCAGTCTGGTGGCACTGTTGGAGAGAGAAATAAAAGTTTCAGGTTGATGACCTTTCAGCAGAATTCTTCATTAACCCTTTAAATGATTCTTGACAGTCAATCAAATAGCCTTCACATCTCATCTCCCAGCAGCTTGATAATTTTGTTAAACAAAATTGTTCCAAGAAAATTGAAAACTAAGCGTACACAATTTTCATATCTTGAAGGCTTTTCTTCCAAGTTGCCTGCAGTGGCGTCCTGGAGATTAATCTTTATTTCCTGGAGAGCCAAGGAAGTCTGGAGGGTTGGCAACCCTACTCTATGATAACAGTACTCTTCGCATTCTGTTGGGGGGATCATACAGACCATTAACCTGATGAAGGAGCAGTGCTCTGAATGCTCGTGATTCCAAATAAACCTGTTGGACTTTAATATGGTGTTGTGAGACTTCTTACTGTGCCCATTAATAAAGTGGGAAACAGGAAGCAACACTGCCACACTTTATAAAGTGGAGCATATCTATTTCCACTCATTATTGATTGCAATTTGTTGAAGTTATGAAACAGAATCTGCTGGCAAATAGTCTACTAGATAAGTGCTGTGTCATTCACCACAAACACACTACACGCACTTTGACAACATGGCACGTGAGTAAAGCACTGAACAAATTCACACAATATATAAAATCCTTTACTTCTCAGATCTTGTGCATGTTTTAAGACTTTTTTGTGGTAGATCATTACATTTCTACTTTATTTTTATTAATATTTTACAGTTGTGTCAAAAATAAGTTGCTGAATTGAAGCAAAATGACAATCTGAAATTATAGAATTCAACCTCAATCTGCAAACCCCACAATTTTGGAAAGTTAATTTATTGAATTTCCTCTCCCATTAATAATATAAAGAAATATAGACAGGAATGAAATATGGGTCTTCATTGTAGACCATTATTTTCCTTATGATAACTTGAGTTTAACATCATTACAACAGAAGTGGCATCAGAAAAATTGTTACAATATTACACAGTAAATTGTTTTTTATTGGCCTATTGGCTTTAGAGGCATTGTTTTCTAATGGAGAGTGTGTAGGTATGTAGATGAAGAGACAAAGGTGCAATTCTTGCTGGGTTGTAGCAGAAAGAGTAATTACAGTTGTTGATCGAATCATTGATCTGCTGTTAAAAATTCCTTTCAAAAGAGTTACTGTGTAATAATTTTTTTTCAAGTTCTTAGAGTTAATAGAAAACAAAGTATATTCCTTGGTAACCTAAAAAGGCTTACACATCACTTAATGGCATTTGGATTGAATATTTAAATTTGGTGCTTCAAGTACCTCAAGTATTTGATCCCTGATTGGAAAATAAGCATCACATGGAGTAAAATATATTGGAATTTTTAGGAAGGCATTAAAACTTCAGTCAGCATATATTTCCCAGTTAGCATCTTTATGAGAATTCCTATAAGACTATGCATTAGTTGCAATTTAGATGTTGGAGGCAGCTTGTAAAATTTCAAAGTCAACTCAAGATGTGCTAAATCAGAAAAAGCATTGTTGCTGAATGAGATAGGAGTTCCAAAATCACTTGGCTTTTAATTCCAGTGATTTTGATGGGATAATGCTTGCAAGTGTTCTCCAGTGTGGATTCTGGTGGAGTTTATGAGATTGGGTGGGCACAAGAACATCTTCAGCATCTGGAGTGATGGTAGCGGGTGGGTGGGATAGGAAGATTTAGTTGGACTGCTGAACTGTGTCCAGTGCTTGGTATGTTTTTTAAATTCATACTATGAATGCAGAGCCTTTTACCAAGAAATTTAGATGCAAAAATCACTGCAGTTTTCATGAGATTTGTTTAAAGGGTGCTTTGAGTTAAAGTTACAGGATTGAGCTGATGGAACCACAGTAGAATTTTTGGCCCGAGTAATTTTATTTTCATTTTTAAAATGGAACTTTTGCTAATGTTTGAGACAATATGAGATATTTTTAATGAATCAATCCTTCCAGTGCAAGTTTCATGCTACTGGATAGAAACTTGTGCAGTTGAAGTTCTTTCTGCATGTTCTGATATTTCAGGACATTGAAAGTTTCTGTTCAAAATGAGCAAAATATCCCAATGTCAAACTCGAATGACCACACAATGAAAAGTTCCTAATCAGCTGCAAAGTGCCTTGGGTATCTTGAAGTAATGAAAGACACTCTACAATGCCAATCCTTTTTCCCCTTCAAACAGTTTAATTAAAAGAACTTTACAAGTCATTCTTCTCAATGCTGTTAATGGAATCTTGCAGTGTGCAAATTAGTTGTCACATTTCTATATGTGTCAGACAATGCACTTCTAAAATCAATTCATTGCATGTGCAATGTTTTGTGATTAGATTCTTTCTTCATTTCTTGCTCGTTTAGAAATAGACAAACAGTCAATCTCTCCCAAATATATGAAAAAAGAAAGTATTTAAAATTGACTCCACAGAAGCTGAAACAGGAGAAATTATTAAATGGAGTGATGAAATGGCAGAGGTATTGAACCAATATTTTGTGTCCATCTTCACAGTAGAAGACACAGTTGCATATCATAAATAGAGGGTAACTTAGTGAGGAAATGAAGGAAAATATTCTGTGGGACTTCCAGCCTCCCAGCCACGTGTTCCCCACAGGCAGGAGATGGTGCATTGTTTGCCAGCAGTGGGTTTCTCTGGTCCCGCTGCAGTTAATGGGAATTCCCATTGGTCAGTGAATCCCACTAGTGTGAATGGCCAGACAATTCCAGCCAATATCACCATTATCATCGCTGAATCCCCCATTGTCAGCATCCTGAAAGTTACCATAGACCAGAAACTGAACTAGTCTAGCCATGTACATACAAACGCAGTTCCGAGGCTATGAATCCCATAGTGAGTTACTCACCTCCTGATCAGCATCCACTATCTGCAGAAAATGCAGATGTATGGGATTGAGGGTGATTTAGCTAATTGGATTAGGAATTGGCTAGCAGATAGAAGACAGAGGGCGGTGGTTGATGGAAGTTACTCATCGTGGAGTTCGGTTACAAGTGGTGTACCTCAGGGATCTGTTTTGGGGTCCCTGCTGTTTGTAATTTTTATAAATGATCTGGATGAGGGTATTGAAGGATGGATTAGTAAATTTGCGGATGACACGAAAGTCGGAGGAGTGGTAGATAGTGAAGAGGGGTGTTATAGTTTGCAGAGAGACTTGGACAAGTTGCAGAGCCGGGCCGAGAGGTGGCAAATGGAGTTTAATATGGAAAAGTGTGAGGTAATTCACTTTGGCAGGAATAACAAATGTGTAGAGTATAGGGCTAATGGTAGGACTCTTAATAGTGTTGATGAACAGAGGGATCTAGCTGTATATGTGCATAGATCCCTGAAAGTTGGCAATAAGGTTGTTAAGAAGGCATATGGAGTCTTAGCTTTTATTGGTAGGGGGATTAATTTCGGAGCCGCAACGTCATGTTGCAACTGTACAAAACTCTAGTGCGGCCGCACTTGGAGTATTGTGTGCAGTTCTGGTCCCCACATTATAAGAAAGATGTGGAGGCATTGGAGAGGGTACAGAGGAGGTTTACCAGGATGTTGCCTGGTATGGAGGGCAGATCTTATGAGGAGAGGCTGAGGGATTTGAGGTTGTTTTCGTTAGAAAGAAGGCGGCTAAGAGGAGACCTTATTGAAACATATAAGATGATTAGAGGTTTAGATAGGGTGGACAGTGATAGCCTTTTTCCTAAGATGGAGAAAGCTAGCACGAGGGGACATAGCTTTAAATTAAGGGGTGGTAGTTATAGGACGGATATCAGAGGTAGGTTCTTTACCCAGAGGGTGGTTAGGGTATGGAATGACCTGCCTGTGGCAGTTGTAGATGTGCCAAGTTTGGTAGTGTTTAAGAGGTTAGTAGATAAGTTTATGGATGAAAAGGGAATGGTTTAGTTTGGAGACTCATTGCTTTTTCCTAATTGGTCGGCGCAACATCGAAGGCCGAAGGGCCTGTTCTGCGCTATAATGTTCTATGTTCTATGTTCTACTATCTGTCTACAAGGCACAAGTCAGGAAAGCAATGGAAAACTCTCTACTTATCAGATGAATGTAGCCCCAATAACACTCGAGAAGTCCAATACCATTTAGGACAATGCAGCATGCTTGATTGGCATCCATTCCACAAACGTTCACTGCATCTACTGCCAGTGCCCAGTGGCAGGGAAACTCTGCAGGAACTCTCCAAGGCAGCACCTTAAAATTCAAGACTTTTATCTTCCAGAAGTACAAAGGCAGCTGATGCACCACCACCTGCAAATTCCACTTCAATCTACCACCGTGACTTGGAAATATATCATTGTTCCTCACTGTTGCTGGGTCAAAGTCCAGGAACTTCCTCCCTAACAACACTGCGGATATATCTACACTACATGGAGTGCAGTGATTCAGGGAGGCAACTCACCACCAACTTCTCAAGGGCAATTAGGGATGAGAGATAAATGCTGGCTTAGCCAGACGAGCCTACAATCCATGAATAAATTAAAAAAAACCTAGAAAATCCCTGTCTGAAGTCAACAAATCCTTAGCTGACCCATCAAATGTTCCATGCCATCCATAATGACTCCAACAGTGGGTGGTTCGGGAAAATCCTGGCCATTGGATCTGGATTTGTGTTTGGGGTAAATCACCAAATGAAAGCAAGCATGCATTTGTCTTGATACACCCACCCTAAGGTGATGCATTTAGGAACCTTCTGGATGCTTCTGATAACATTGAACTTACCTGACCCTTGGTGACAACTTCAACAGTTCATTAGGCTTGATTATAAACATGACAGCTCCAGAAACTTCTTTGTGAATACAGATTTCCATTTAAAGCTTTGAATATGACATGTCTTTAATACGCATAATATTAGTATTACCAGATATGTCTCAGTTGATGTTGTATTAAGTCTTCCTGAAGCCAGAAAAATGGGAAATTCTAGCGTAACAAATTTGCACAATGGCTTCTTATGCCAATAGACCTATTTCTGGTAGATGGAAATTATACATTACATGTCTGTCTTGAAAACTGCAACACAAGCTTGGGATCTGGCATGCTTGTGCCTCAGCCAAGAGTTTTATCCAAGGACAGATTTCTGCCAAAGTTATGACAGAACGGTGCCTGGAGATCTGTGAATGTTCAGTGTCTTCGGAATTAAGTAGGTTTGCTATGGGTAAAGTATATCGGTATGCAATAATTATAATCATAGTTTGCATCATTAGGCCTTTATTTGATGAAGTGAATTTGACTTATTACATGGCTAGCATCAAGTAGGAACTTCTACTGATTGTTTTAATCACGCAAGTGACACATTTCTTTTACTTGTGCATGGAAAGTGAAAATTCTTGTCATGGCCAACATTTATTGACCATTCTTAATTGCCCTTGAGCGAGACATGGATTGAGATCCAGAAGTATTACTTAATTGCGTGATGAGTCAGTGGTTTGGCAGAGTGCATTCAATGCCAACTAATATTGTGCTCAATGAAGTGTGGGAATTGTTGATGGCACCATCTTTCATGAATATGGATGAAATAACATCCTTGGCTTTGTGCATGTGTGAAACCAATGGGATGGGTTTGTTTACCTTTTCAATTGGTTGCAATTGTTCATTTTTCTATAAAGAGAAACATAGCAAAATATTCACTTTATATAGCATATCATGTCATTAAATATTATCAGTTGATCACAATTGTCTCTACAATGTATTTGTTCATGAGTTTACTTAAAGGAGTGCCACTCCACAGACAAAGTCTTTTATGGAAAAATAGGACACAGTAATATAATTCACATTGACTCTTCCAATGTTTCAACTGACGAGAATGTGCATTTAACCCTTAATCTAGGATTAGGAAAGCCCAGGTTTATCTGATGTGACTAAGTTAAAATACTCAGAAGAGTTACCATTTGATTAATGTAGTGGAATATGATTAGTGTTCATTTAATTTTACCCCATTAAGCGTCAGGAGAAAGTAGAGAAAATAGGTGGAGAGTAGATAGAAGCACAAATTATTCTGCACTCATTTCACACAGATTGTATATTCATAACTGCTGTGGTAAGTAAGTAGGGAAATATAAATCCTGCTATTTGTTGTGGCTTACTCTCTACTCCCTACTGAGTGAGTAAAGGGCAAAGAGTGCACCAGTGTAGGCACATCTATTTCATCACTAATTGGCAAGATGCTTTGAAATGTCATTCATAAGCAGGTAACACAATCTGTTTAGTTCAACTGAAAATACATTTTTATGACAATAATTAAGGCAATGCAGAAGTTGGGGTTATTAATCTGAGTACAACAGTTTCTGCTGCTGCTTCAGCACGAGGAAGACCAATGTTTATTGCCCCTGAGAAAGTGGTGGGTGGAGTTCTTCTTGAGCCAGTCCAGTTTTTGCAGCAAAGGTGCTCCCACAAGGCTATCAAATATCATTCAAGAACTTTAATCCAGCGTCCCAAGGAGGGTACAACAGCAGCAAATTACTTTAATTAATGTCTTTGTCATGGTAAGATGTGTTAAGGAGCACAATTTTACCACCCATTTACACACCCTCCTGCTGCAGCGAGGTTGGAGAATTTGGCAGTTAGCCAAATCTCCATTCACCGTGACAGGGTGGGAAAATCCCATCACAGTGAACAGTGGGAAGGAGTTGATTTAAATATTGAAATTAACATTCACAGTCCATTAGTGAGCCTGGGACTGAACTTTCTGGACCTGTTAGCATCTCCCCTCCCTGCCAGGATTTGTTCCCTCCAGCAGGGGTTACAATAACTTCCCACTAACAGGGGAACAGACAGCCTGGTTCCACTGGAGGGAACAGAGGACATGGAGGGCCCCACTGGAGGTTGGGAATAAGGGGTGTGGCCAGGTTGGCCCCCACCAGCCAAGAGGGCAAGGCCCGAGGGGGTAGTGCCTATTTGGGGCAGGACGATTGGGGGCGGTGAAGGGTGAGGGGAGGGGTGTGTTGGAGCTGCCAGAGGTGGAGGTAGCATTGGGACTGCTAGGAAAGGGGTGGTCGGGGACTGCCAGGGGTTAGGATTACGACAGATGTGTTCACCCTAGATATCACTGGCACCCAGGATCACACATGCTGCAGCCTTGACACATCACCTGTCCTGCCATCCTTAATGTGTTTTAATTAATTACTTAATAATATAATAGGCACTTATAGGTCTAATCCAGAAGGTCTACTACAGATAGGAAATATACAGTAAATGGCAGAACCCTTAGGAGTATTGAGAGGCAAAAGGATCTGGGTGTACAGAAGTCACTGAAAGTGACAATGCAGGTGGAGAAGGTAGTCAAGAAGACATATGGCATGCTTGCTTTCATTGGCTGGGGTATTGAGTTTAAAAATTGGCAAGTCATGTTACAGCTTTATAGAACCTCAGTGAGGTTGCATGTGGAATATAATGTTCAATTCTGGTCACCATGCTACCAGAAGGATGTGGAGAAGGTACAGAAAATATTTTCCAGGAAGTTGCCTGGTATCGAGGGCATTAGCTATGAAGAGAGGTTGAAGAAACTTCGTTTGCTCTAAGTGGAGTGATGGAGGTTGAGGGGAGACCTGATAGAGGTCCACAAGATTATGAGAGGCATGGACAGAGTGGATAGTCAGAAGCTTTTTCTCAGGATGGAAGCGGGACATAGGGGGCATAGGTTTAAGGTGCGAGGGGCAAGGTTTAAAAGAGATGTACAAGGCAGATTTTTTACACAGAGATTGGTGGGCGCCTGGAACTTGTTGCCAGGGGAGGTAGTGGAAGTGGATGCGGTAGTGACTTTTAAGGGGCATCTTGACAAGTACATGAATAGGATGGGAATAGAGGGATACTGTCGCTGGAAGCGTAGGGGGTTTTAGTTAAGTCAGTTTAGTGAAGGTCGGTGCTGGCTTGGAAGCTGAAGAGTCTATTCCTATGCTGTAATTTTCTTTATAGAACATGGAACAGTACAGCACAGTACAGGCCCTTTGGTTTTGATGTTATGCCAATCTATGTCCAAACCCAAGATCAAGCTATCCCACTCCCTATCATTCTGGTGTGCTCCATGAGCCTATCCAATAACCGCTTGAAAGTTCCTAAAATCACCGACTCCGCTGTCACAGCAGGCTGTGCATTCCACATCCCAACCACTCTCTGAGTAAAGAACCTACCTCGGACATCATTTCTATATCTCCCACTATGAACCTTATAGTTATGCCCACTAACTACATCTACCCGAGGAAATAGTCTCTGAACGTCCATTCTATCTATTCCCCTCATCACCTTATAAATCTCTATTAAGTCATCTCTCATCCTTCTCCGCTCTGAAGAGAAAAGCCCCAGCTCCCTCAACCTTTCCTCAAGACCTACCCTCAAACGAAGCAGCGTCCTGGTAAATCTCTTCTGCACTCTCTCCAATACTTCCACATCCTTCTTATAGTGAGGTGACCAGAACTGCACACAATATTCCAAATGTGGTCTCACCAAAGTCCTGTATAGTTGCAGCATAACTCTATGGCTCTTAAACTCAAACCCTCTGTTAATAAATGCTAACACATATAAGCCTTTTTCACAGCTCTATCCACTTGAGTGGCAATCTTTAGAGATCTGTGGATTGAACTCCGAGATCTCTCTGTCCTCCACATTCCTCAGAACCCTGCCATTGACCCCGTAATCCGCATTCAAGTTTGTCCTACCAAAATAAATCATCTCACACTTATCAGGATTAAACTCCATCTGCCACTTTTTGGCCCAACTCTGCATCCTATCAATGCCTTTTTGCAGCCTACAAGAGGCCTCCATCTCATCCACTAATCCACCAATCTTGGTTTCATCAGCAAACTTTCTAACCTACTCTTCAGCCCCCTCTTCCAAGTCATTGATAAAAATCATAAATAGCAGAGGACCCAGCAGTGATCTTATGATACACTGCTGGTAATTGGTCTTCAGTCTGAAAATTTTCCCTCCACCACCACCCTCTGTCTTCTATGAAATAGCCAGTTACTTATCCAATCAGCCAAATTTCCTTCTATTCCATACATCCTTACTTTCTTCATGAGCCTACCATGGGGAACCTTATCAAAAGCCTTACTAAAATCCATGTATATGACGTCAAGTGCTCTATCTTCATCTACACACTTAATTATCTCTTCAAAGAATTCAAATTTGTGAGGCAAGACTTACCCCTCACAAACCTGTGGTGACCATCCCAGATTAGGTTGCATCTTTCCAAATGATCATAAATCCTATCCCTCAGGACTTTTTCCCATTAACTTACAAACCACCAAAGTAAGACTAACTGGCCTATAATTACCAGGGTCATTCCTATTTCCTTTCTTGAAGAGAAGAATGACATTCGCCACTTCCCAGTCCTCTGTCATTATCCCCATGGACAGTGAAGACCCAAAGATCAAAGCTAAAGGCTCCGTATTCTCAACCCTAGCCTCTCAAAGTATCCTAGGATGTATCCCATCTGGCCCAGGGGACTTATCGACTTGCAGGTTTTTCAAAATTGCAAATACATCTTCCCTCAGAACATTTACTTCCTTCATCCTAACAGCCAGTATCACACTCTCAAGTTTTTTGTATATTTTTTTCCTTTTCTATATAGTTTATTAACCTTACCACCAGTTCATGTACCACTAAACCTTGGGACTGGAATAGACATTAACCGCCTGCCAGATACTCACCCAACAGTAGTTCCTTTCCCTGCAATGGAGAAAGGACCAATCCCAGAGTATACAAAAGGTAGAAAAGTCAAATGGAAAGGAACACTTCTAAAATTTGCAAGTCCTCGTGAGGTCAGGAAAAAGTAAAATAAACTTTGAGGGGAGAAAGGAATCATAGCAAACAGGAAGATTAAAGGCCAAAATGTTCTAGATATTTTTAAATGGTGGGAATGATCCAATATCAAAAGAGGCCTTGTGATGAAGCAGACGTCAGCTTCGATATTTCTGGATGAAAGTTCACATACCTGAAATGTTAACTATGTTTCTCTCTCCACAGACGCTGCCAGACCTGTTGCTTAGTTTCAGTATCTTTTGTTTTTATTTCAGATTTCCAGTATATGTAGTATTCTGAATTCCTGATATTTACAAACAGGCAGAGAAGGATTGGGATGGGGTAAGGGGATGGGGAGGTTTCTGAGTTGCTACGAAACTCAACTGCAGATAATTAGATGGTTCTCTGATGGTTCAGGTTAGAAACTTTAAAGTGTTTTTTGAAGCTCATCTGAACACTAAGGTTTTTGGATGGCATGGTAGCGCAGTGGTTAGCATTGCTGCTTCACAGTTCCAGGGACCTGGGTTTGATTTGCGGCTTGGGTCACTGCCTGTGTGGAGTTTGCACATTCTCCTTGTGTCTGCGTGGGTTTTTCTCTGGGTGCTCCTGTTTTCTCCCGTAGTTCAAAAATGTATGGGTTAGATTGATTGGCCATGCTAAAGTTGCCCCTTATTTTCCTGAGATGCATAGGTTAGAGGGATTAGTAGGTAAAGTATGTAGGGATATGTGGGTACAGCCTGGGTGGGATTGTGGTTGGTGCAGACTCGATGGGTCAAATGGCTCTTTCTGTGCTGCCGGGATTCTACGATTTTTATGTCTTGAATTTAGCAAGGATACCATGAGATGTATCACTTCAAGTGTGATTCAAAAGACCTACCAGAGAGCTTTCATCAAACAAAGTTTATTTAAGAACATAATTAACATGTATAATAAGAAAAGTAGCAAGAACTTTTATCAATTACAAGCAAGAAACAAAACGACCATTATAATGTGTAACTCCTACTGAATATCTTTAAGGTGTTTTCCAGCACTGCTACCTCACAGTGCCAGGACCTGGGTTTGATTCCTGACTTTGTCACTGCCTCTGTGGAGTTTGGATATGCTTCCTGCAAGGGTTTCCTCTGGTTGCTCGGGTTTCCTCCTATACTCCAATGATATGCCAGTTATGTTGATTGGCCATGCTAAATTGCTCTTTAGTGACAGGGGTGACCAAGGTAAATAAGTGAAATTACAGGATAGGTCCTAGATGGGATTGTGGTCAATGCAGATTCAATAAACTGAATGGCCTCCTTCTGCACTGTGGCGATTTTATGAAACAGATTTTCCTTTGTCCATGTTCCAATTAAAACCAAAACTTATAGACAATAGAAGAAAACAGGTTTCACAGGTTTAACACAGCAGATGCTAATACTCACTTGATACTGGGATCAAGGCCCCTTAATTGAATTCTGCAGTCCAATGTTGTTGAGACTCAGAACAGCTTTCCAAAGCACCAAAATACAGATTTGTTACTACAGCATGGCAACAAGCCTATCTTTCAGCTAACTGGTGACACTTTTAATGTAAAAGAGAGAGAGAAAGAGACTTATTTTCCAGCTTGCTTCTCAGGCTGCCTTTAACATGGCAGCCAAACCAAACCTGAAAGCAGAAAATCTCCAGTCACCCGACCTGCCCATAGTTTTTTTTTCCCTTCTAGCAATGACATCACCCGAGGTTGTGGCCATAATTTAAAAAAAAAACTCTTAAAGGTACACTAATCGCACACTTGGTCAATAGCCAGCCAAATTAAGAAGTAATTCACAGATTGGAAAACCAGTGCTGGTACGCCATAGCCAGGGAGCAGGGGGAAAGACGGATTGTGAGTCAGGACACTTGTTATTGGATGCAAGATCAAGTGAAGATCATAGGTAGAGAGTTAGGAATGATCATGCATGGAAAGTCAGGGGATGTTGTGGGTGGAAGGTCTAGGGAAATCATGAGTGGAAAGTCGGAGGAGATTGTGGGTGGAAGATCAAGAGATATTGTGTGTAGGAAGTCAGTGGAGATTATAAGTGGAAGGTCAGGAGATATTGTGGTTGGAAGCTCAGGGGGACAGATCACGGATGGAAGGGTGAAAATCATCGTAGATTGGATGTTATAGGGAAATGTTGTGGATGAAAGGTTTGAAGCGATGATAGATGAAAAGTGATGGGGGTGCTTATGGATTTTAGAAGGTGATTGTGGAGGTCAGAATGGATATTGGATCATGGTGGGTGAGGGTGGCAAATCATGGGAATGGAAGCAGGTTTAGTTCAGAGATAGGGGAATGGCAGGATATCCATTCCTCCTGGCCCACAAGCAGGGAAGTCATTTACCCTGCTAGAGCTTCACTCTGGTGGTTTGACATCAGAGAATTCGGGCCACTATTATAATGGCCTGCCTACATTAATGATTGCACCAACTCCAGCGAGCAGCTTACTCACAGGTAGCTAAATAAGTCACTGTTAAACCCAAAAGTTAATGTGCTGGAACTGGGTTGTGCTTACTCTTTAGTTTTTCTGAATTTAACAACAGATACATCCTCAGCTGACCAATTTCTTTTGCCTGTTAGCATTCCTGTGAGGCATGGAGCCTGTTGACAGGAGGACTACCCATCGAATCATGGAATAAAATCATAAAATCCTTACAGTGCAGAAGGAGATCACTTGGCCCATCATGTCTTCAATGACTCTCCAAAGAGCATCTTGCCCAGCCCCACACATAACTAATATACCTAAACTGCACACCTTTGGACAAATTGTCATGACCAATGAAGCTAACCAGCACTTCTTTGCACTGTGGGAGGAAACCAAACACTCGGAGGAAAACCACACAAAGATAGGAGGAGTATACAAAGCTGGAAATAAACCCAGCTCCCTGGCGCTGTGAAGCAGCAATGCTAACCATTGTGCCACCATGTTGCATTACAGGGCAGATAGGGTTTTGCCATGATAAAATGTGGACATATTTATTTGTATTGTGAAACGTAAATGTACAAACAATGACATGAAACTTGTGATACAGGAAATAAGAGTAATTATGGACAGGAAATGTGTACCACGTGGAAACTTTTCAATGGGCAGCTCGGTGGCACAATGGTTAGCATTGCTTCTTTACAGCGCAAGGTTTGATTCCAGCTTTGGGAGACTCTCCTAATGTCTGTGTGAGTTTCCTCTTGGTGTTCTGGTTTCCTCCCACGGTCCAAAGAAGTATAGGTTAGGTTCATTGTCCATGATAAATTGCCCCTTAGTGTCCAAAGGTTGCAGTTTAGGTATAACAACATAAGAACATAAGAAATAGGAGCAGGAGTAGGCCATCCAGCCCCTCGAGCCTGCCCTGCCATTCAATAAGATCATGGCTGATCTGCAGTGGTTTAGTACCGCTTTCCCGCTTTTTCCCCGTAACCCTTAATTCCCTTGTCAATCAAAAACCTACCCACTCTTGACTTAAATATATTCAGCGAGGAAGCCTCCACCACTCCAACAGGCAGAGAATTCCAAAGATTCACAACCTTTTGTGAAGAAATTCCTCCTCAACTCTGATCTGAACCGTCCCCCCTAATCTTGAGGCTGTGCCCTCTAGTCATGCTATCTTTGTTAAGCGGAAAGAGTCTCTCAACCTCTACTTCATTATCTTATACATCTCTATAAGATCCGCTCTCAGCCTTCTAAACTCCGACGAGTATAAACCTAGCCTATTTAGTCTTTCCTCATAATCCAACACCCTTGTGTCGAGTATCAGCCTAGTGAACCTTCTCTGCATCCCCTCCAAGGCCAATATATCCTTCCTCGATTAATTATTGGTAGGCCTGGGTAAGATGCTCTTTGGGGAATGATTGCAGAATTAATGGGCCAAATGGCCTCCTTCTGTACTGTAGGGATTCTAGGTTTTATTCCATGATTTGTTGGGTAGTCCTTCTGTCAACAGGTTTCATCTCCTCACAGGAATGTTAACAGGCAAAAGAAATTGATCAATTGAGGATGTACCTATAGTTTAATTCAGAAAAATTGAAGAGTAAACACAACCTAGTTCCAGTACATTAATTCTTGGGTTTAACAGGGACAATTCCTGGCTTCGGTCATTGTCTGCGTAGAGTTTGCACATTCTCCCCATGTCTGTGTGTGTTTCCTCCAGGTGCTCCAGTTTCCTCACCCAACCAAAGATGAGTGGATTAGGTGGATTGGCCGTGTTAAATTGCCCTTTAGTGTCAGGAGGACTAGCAAGGGTAAATGCATGGGGAGAGTGGAGTAAGGCCTGGGTGGGATTGTAATTGGTGCAGTGGGCCAAACTGCCTAATTCTGCACTGTTGGATTCTATGATTCTATAAGCATGTTGTTCCTATATATTGATGTATGTGGATGACTGACTGATAGCTGCAATCTCTTGGCAGGTGAAAAAGCTGAGGATGAACCACGGGAAGAAGAGCTACAGATTATCAGTAAGCAGATAGTGGAAAAGGCTGTTCGCCAAGCTGTGGAGCAATATTCCCAGGAGAGGAAACAGAATGAGAAGAAAGCAAAAGCAAAGAAGGATTCTCTTCTGCAGATATCAAACTGTTCTGAGCAACAGAAAAAGAGGAACTAAAAGACAGAAAACACTCAAGGATCCCTTGTGGTTAACCGTGTGTTTATGTTTCAAGATGTAAATAATATACATTATCCTTTCAGATAACAAAAAAGAGCCTTTTTTATATTTGACTGCATTCTTTAACTTTTAACCTATATTCCTAATATAGTTTATGAATTAATGAAGGAAAACCAACAATAAAAATTTTCTTATTTGCAAAATGTTGCTGCAGGAAAATCCGTTTTACGTGTAAATCTCTTTAGTATGTAAAAATGAGGAAATCTTTTGAATTATGGATATCAGGAATGTAATTAATTGTGATGTGTATATTCTATGAATTCATTAAGTTAGAAAAAGCTAATGTAATGTAAAGTTATTAAGTTATTGTTAAAAATTGGTTCTCATTCTGAGATAAATTTGAACCATGTCTTCCAATAGAATTTCCCTTCGTTCCACTCTTTTACTGTGATTTTCATTTCATATTTTTCATATATTTCCTTTGAGTTTATATATTATAGCAGATCTCTTTCATGGTGTTCATACTTGGAAGCTGTTTTCTTTGGTAACAGCAACTGTTTGCATTTATCTTGTGCCTTAATGAGTAATGATCCAAGGCACTTCACAGGAGCATTATCAAATAATTTTTGTTACATAAGAAGATATTAGGATAGATTAAGTTTAGGAAGCATCTTGAAGTAAAATATATACCACACAAGTGCCAGCCAATGATCATCTCCAACAAGAAATAACCTAATCCTTGCCCTTTGAGATTCAACAGCATTAATATCATTGAATTGAACACAAACAACATCTTGAAGGTTACCACTGCCCGAAAGCTCAATTGGACCAGCTATTTAAATACTGTGACTACAACAGCATATCAGAGGCTGGGAATTCTCAGACAGTAACTCACCACTTGATTCCCTAAACCATGTCCACCATCTACAAGGCTCATGTCAGGGATGTGGTGGAATATTCTCCATTTGCCTGGATGAATATAGTGCCAGTAACAGAAGCAGCACACCTGATTGGCACCCCATCATTCATTCCCTCTACCACTGGTACAGAGTGACAGTATTTATAAGATGTACTCCTCCAATAGCACCTACTAAACCTGCAACCTGTATCACTTCAAGAAACAAGGGCAGCTGGCACATGACAACAGCAGCCCTTGCAAATTCTCCTCCAAGCCATACCCCATGCCTTGGAACTACATCACTATTCCATAATATCACTGAGGAAAAATCCTGATATACCGTTGCTATCAGCACTATGGGTGAATCTAGACCTGATAGACCGTGTAAGGGTGAAAAGAAGGCAACCACTCCTGCCTCCTCAAGGGCAATTGGGGACAGACAATAAAAGCTGGCCTTACCAGTGAATGCTTACATACCATAAATGAACAAAAAAAATCCTAAAGAATAAGAATAATGCTTTTTCTATTTAGGTAGTTATATCAGGAACATCAATTTGCAAGAGATAGGTCAAATTCCATTTTTTATTAAATGGTATAATAGTATTTTTTACTGATACTTTAGACTTTAAATTCCATAACTCTGTCTATTATTCTGTGAACCTAAATAAATGCCCTTTTATATGTGTATTCCTTTACCCTGCAAACGAGTTGCTATTCTCCATCCATTTTAAAAATGAGATTGGAATCCAAGAAGATATATAAGATGTTCCAGTTAGATTGCAGAAGCATGCAAACCCATTGTTTCTTGCTTAAATATAGTACGATCTGGACAGGGAGCATTGGGGAACGTTGAACAGAAACACAGATCCATCAAATCATCACTGTTATTCAGTATCAAAAATTCTGGCTGTGCTGACTTTAGAAGGGAATGTGCATCCGATGGGATAGAATCATAGAATCATAGAATTCCTACAGTGCAGAAGGAGGCCATTCAGCCCATTGTGTTTGCACCGACCACAATCCCACCCGTCCCCTATCCCCATAATCCCACACATTTACCTGCTAGTTCTTCTGACACTAAATGGCAATTTAGCATAGCAAATCAATCTAACTCACACATCTTAAGACAATCCATTAATCCGAATGGAAGACTGGTTTGTCTCCAAAGCAAGTATGTATTCATTAACACTGAAAGCAATAATTATCGCTTTGTTAAAAAGTGGATGGAGAGGTTAAAACATAACATCCCAAAAATTGACATTAAGATTTATATTTCCCTACCTGGATAAATATATTATACATGTGCCTTCAAATGGTTGACATCTACATCGGTGCTGTTAATGTCAGTGTTGCAGTGCTTGTTACAGTATCTACTGTGAAATTGATCTGCAAGCTGCCAAACTGGCATCACAAGGTAAGTCACTGCCTGAGTTGCTGCAGTGTTTAGAAAAAAGACATTTGCGTAACTTGGAGGTCAGTTGAAAAATAATGTTGTAAAGTGATGTGGATCTTCTGTCTGTTCACAGACTACGATTCCCCAAAATGGCAAATTTCTGATCTCATCAAGATTATATGATCAGGAGAACATTATCATGGAGAGGAGGTCCATTGATTCCTCAGTAGGACACTATCTTTCACAGCCTGGTGGTCAACATGCAGACAAGTACCATTTTTGGCAAAACCATAATCCCAGCCAAATGATTTTTGCTAAAACACTCTGGCAAGGATAAATATATATTTAAGAAAGCAGATTACATTGTTGTTTTAGTGTAACACATTCTAGGTATATTCACAGCAATGTAAATGCATGATTAAAGGCAAAAACTCTTAAGAAACCAAAACATGACTAGCCCCAGAATGATCTCAAATATATTGAGGTAATAAAACAATATTATACTTCCACAGTTAAAAATCTTTTGCAGCTACAGCTTTTAGTTTAAGAGGAATCATCTTGAAGCACATCTTTGCACTGTTGTGTACTTATGATCTGAATTGGTTAACGTGTTCTTGAGTGCCTGCTCCATATCTACTTGGAATATTAATCAATCCAGTTCTGAATCTCTGAGTCATTCCCGGTCCAGGTCTTCCAATGTCCTGATTAAAAGTGTTTCCATATGAAACAGTCCCATAGTTGAGCTCTAAGCCATAAGGTCTAGTTGATGGAGCAGTTGGTAAGATGACTGGATTGATGTTTTTACCTGAAGTGTTGAAGGAAAATTCAGGAGGAGGACTGGTTGGTTTTGCTGAGGTAGAAGTGATAGAGTTCATTTCGTCTAAGGATTTGACAGCTGAAACTGTTGGAATGTTACTGTGATCTAAGGGATTCAAATGTTGCTCGGGATTGAACCAGTAGCCAATGATGGCCTAACCCAATCATCTTTAAAAATCTGAAAAGCTAAAGTTTTAACGAATATGGAAAGGCGATTGGTCACGTGTGCCAGCAGCAACTGTTCATTTGCATCTCTCCTAATCTGCACATGTACAGAACCAGCCAGAGTTCCAAATCCAAGGGTGCAAAAATGCTCATTCCTCACTTCAAGAACATCATCTAGAGTGGAGACCTCTCTTAAAAGTTTATCCAACTGGCCAATCACATGGGAAGATGTTGTCTGAAGTAGCACCTTTCCACTATAAACACTCACAGGATACATGGTGCCAAATTTCATAACAGCAATGGCTATAGCCAAGGCTGTGTCCACTGCAAAATAATTATTTATTTCAATCAGCATATAGATGATGCAGGCTGCCAATGTTCCTGCAAGGTCTATTAGGACAAATGGGTTCATGCGGGGAAGCAAAATACTCTTAAACTTGGAATCAATCCACATAAACTTCGGCTTAGATCAGCAACGTGTTCCTGGAAGCAACTTGTATTAGCAGCTTCAGAGGTATTAGCCAAAGTCTTGTTTCTTAAAGACAGCAAGGTAAGTAAATTGAGCCACAAAGATACCGACTTTGTCTTAATTTAGTTAGAGTTTGTTTATTTGGTTTGACTTTAAAAAAGGACAAGAAGACGTCCACCTGAATTTCAGGTTGTTCTAAAAATGACTTCACATTTTCTTTGAGTATAAAGAGAGCCCTGAGCTATGCCAAGACAGTGGCAGTGAACATTACTAATACTTCAAACCTCTCAAACCTAAAAGAGGTTTGACGTGTAATGGATATGCAATTACACGTCAAAAATGTCACTCCTTCTACGTCTATTGCACCCAAAGAAATCTTGCAGGCTGATTTCATTTGCCAAGATTTTATCCTGACAGATAATTAGACCAAAGTGACCTTTTCTCCAGTATCACCCAAACTTCAGTGTTGCCTTCAAAAGCAAAGTTGAGTGGAAAGTTGCTGAAATGAGACAATGTTAAACAGCTGGAGTTTGGTGCACAACGCTTGCTCATATTGACTTGTGTCAACAGCAACCGAACTATATTCATATACCCAATGATAAAAGAACAATCTTACTTGGATAAAGAGTTTTGAAATGATGCTGACTTTGACAAGCACTGCTAAAATTTGGTGACAAAGTCCAGATAGCAGAAGATCTTTTTCTGGCAAATGTCTGCCACCATCTGTTGCAAGGCCTTGAGCTTCCTGAGATATTAGTGTTCCGTCATATTGAGGAAGGTTATCCTCTATTTGTACCCCTATGTGCTGGATATCCTTTGCATAGATAGTTACCCATTGAACCCACGTTCCAGGTACTGTGAGGCATCAGTGAGTGCTAACTACTGTGCCACTTCTGTGTTTCTGTGTAAAGGAAGTGAATGATACATGCAATACCATTTTAGACCACAAGATGACAGTATCATACTTCCAAAATGGAATCTCCAGAATTGATTCATAACCTGGATTAAGTGAGTCTTTCTTTTTGAAAAAGCGAGGATTAATCTTTAAGTACTCCTGCTATTAATTTTAATCATTTTTATTTGTACTTATATAATGCATAGTTCTTCCACATGGCATAAGTGGTATCCTTTTGCCAACTTATAACTTAACTGATTACCATAGTTGATATTTTAAAATGAATCTGTGTGCAGTGGGACAGTAAAATAATTGTTGAATCAAGGGATCAGCTCTGAGTCTGACATTTCAAATAGAATGTACAAAAAAAAATCTGATATTCAAGACAATCTCCAACTTAGCCCCGTTGATCTATACTTCTGAAGTGCCCAATCAGTAAACACACCAAATGGTGTGGCACAGATTTGCTGACCGAGAAGCTTTCACATCAGATCCCGTCCCTGCTGAATTGGCTGATCCCAAAAACTGTGGTCTAAGTTTCTCCGGTCCAGCCGTAGTGCACATTTTCATCAGTACCCAAAGGCCACTACTGGGTGTCGACATTGAGCATGGATTTGATGTCTCACTGACTATCAATGTTCACTGTTAAGGGTTCCAGTAAATGTATATAATATTTATATATATTGTATAACATTTATATACACTATAACACTAAACTCATGCTGCCATTTTGGAGCCTCACTCTCCAGCCAATACTCTCTCTTTATCTTCAGTGTACGCTATACACTAAGATGTACGAGTGTCAATATCTGAGCTGTTGTATACAAGTGTGAAATGAATCAGAATATCCCTTCATATTCTCTTTTCGGTTCTCCTCCACTGCCTGGCCAGAGTGCAGTTGGATATTGGAAAGATAAAAGACACAAGAGTGAGATTAAAGTGAAGGGAAAGAGAAAGTAAGAGGTCAATGATTGCATCATCTGAAGGTTGTAAATCGGAAAAGATTGTAGGATGAAGGGTAATTGGGGATGTGAGAAAGTGGATTAGCTATGAATATACCATCATCTTCAATGTGTTTAATCCTGCCACTGACCGCAGGCTCAGCAATGGTCATTCCAATAATGATCAACACTATTTTCTCCATGGGTTAGGATATGCAGGTACACCTGTCTACTTCTGCTTAGCTCCTCCCTATGCCTGTCTGTCACCTTATCTTTCTAAGACAGAGGTAAGTGAGTCAGTGAATGTTGTGTGATGTGCTTTGGGTAATGTGATATCATGGTAGAACATCTATCAGAGTGCGCAAGTTGTGAGAAGTGACTGTGAGACTTGCAGCAATATTAAATATGTGAATATAAGGTGGAGCATATGAATGCTAGGCATGAGTCCTCATTGATAAAGATTGTTTGTAGCTGTGTGATGGAGGTGTTGGGAATTGAACTGTCTCTGATGACACTGAAGATTACATACCCATTTCAATTTAAACAGCAGTCAGAGATGAATCATGCGTCACAATCCCTGTGCTCAGTAAGGAGGCTACCTAATATTATTTCCTGATGAGTTTATTTGGCTGGCTCAGAATTTAGTCTTTATCTTTAAGAATGCCCCTCCCATTTTGTCAATGCTATAATTATAATAATATTTTTGCAGATTAGTTTAAAATTCTGAAGTAATCTTATGAAGGGTCACAGTCTGAAATGTAAACTCTGTTTGTGCAGAAGCACAGTAAGAAGTCTGACAACACCAGGTTAAGTCCAACCAATTTATTTGATAGTAAACTCACAAGCTTTCGAGGCTCTGCTCTTCGTCAGGTGTTTGAGACCAGAACACCTCATTTGCCTGACGAAGAGGACAGCCTCGAAAGCTTGTGAGTTTACTATCAAGTAAATCAGTTGGACTTAAACCTGGTGTTATCAGACTTCTTACTGTGTTTACCCCTGTCCACATTAGGTACAGAAGCAGCTAAATCTGCTGAGTATTTCCAGCATTTTCTGTTTTTATTTTAGTTTTCCAGCATCTACAGTACTTTTGTTAAACAGATGCTGTTCAAACCCCTAGTAATAGGTGAAAAGTAAAAGCAGAAACATCTTTAAATAGTGTTAGAAATCCTCTGCAACAGCTAGTTTGCTCCCAAATCAGCAAGACACTGTTAGTAGAGGGCATTAGGTCAAGCGTAAGCCACCAATATTAAGTCTCTTTAATGAGCATTACTGGCAATACAAGCGACAATTAGCGTTTTAAAGATCATGCGGGTGGCTATTCCAAGCAGAGGTTTTCACTTCTTTATCAAGATATCATCGTGGGCTAAATTGACATTTCAATTTAAGTCCCAATTATGGCCACGTTGGAGGCTGTTCAGCTCCTGAAATACTTGGGAAAAAACCCCCGCTCTGTCTCTCAGAAAGCAAATACAAATATCCAACAAGAAAGACATTGATGCAGAGAAACAATTCGATAAAAAAGAATAATGGATAAGTTGGAAATTTCTTTGATTTTGGAAAAGCATATATCGGTGAGAGCAAAGAATTGAATAACTCTTGGTCAATAATGAATCAGTGTTGCAAGTAATTAATTGCCATTTCTAATTTGCAAAGGATGAAGAAAAAAGATCTTTCTATCATTTTAGAGTTCCCTATCCAAATAATTTATTCCACACATCATCAAATTGGAGAGTTTACAGGAGATTTTTCTTTAAGAGAATTAATTAGTTTGGATAAATAAGCGTTGTATATCTTTTGCCATGATGTACAAGTAATGCAATGATTCATTTTTATGTTATTTATATAATTGCACAGTATATTTGTGGATGAATAAAAATCTCATCTGATGCCTTCTATATTAGCATCATGTTCCTGCATAAAGTAGTGTTTGGATTTACTAGACTGTGCAAAACATTTAGAGAACAACATATTTTTTCTAATTTTGGCCACATGGAAGGAAAGCAGCTCACAAGCAACAATGTTCTCCCATTGATGGAGAACCATAACCCAAAGCCTACCATGGATCACAGCCTATAAGTCAATCTTTGAAACTTCAAAACATTCTTCCAAAAACTGAATTCAACTTGAATAAAATCAATATTGCCTCAGCTAAATGTTTCTGTCTTTCCTTTGCAGTTGTGACTGCCACAGAGAGACATGAGCAGCCTGCCAAAGTGATCCTTCTCAGATCTCCATTGAGGACAATAGTCCCAAAGTCTCACCTTTCACCTACTCCTAGCATCAGCACAGATACAGTCACCTCAGTGGATACACTGGTGAGTTCCTCAAAACTCACTAGTGGTGGTTTGAGAGGCCAGTCCACTGACAGTCAGGGAGCTGTTTGATCCATGCTGCATCCAGTCTGATGATGGGCCTTGGATGAGTGCCAAACTCGATCTGCTGGAGCTGCAGAGGAAAAGAGGGGAGAATCTGGTAAAGCTGCTGGAGAACTAGATAAGGTAGATGCAGGGAAGATGTTCGCAAAGTTGGGGGAGTCCAGAACCAGGGGTCACAGTCTGAGCATTCAGGGCAGACCATTTAGGACAGAGACGAGGAGACATTTTTTCATTCAAAGGGTGGTGAACCTGTGGAATTCATTACCACAGGAAGTAGCTGATACTAAAACATTGAATGAATTCAAGAGGTGGCTGGATATAGCAATTGGGGCAAATGGGCTCAAAAGTTATGTGGAGAGAGCAGAATTATTGAACTGAAGGCTATTGAACTGGACAATCAGCCATGATCATGTTAAATGGTGGAGAGGCTCGAAGGGCCAAATGGCCTCCTCCTGCCCCTATCTTCTATAGTTTAATGTTTCTATGGTCTTTGTAACATCTCGCAAACCTCCACTCATAAATGCATCCAGGAAGTGATGGATGCACTCTTCATGACAGCACACAGCTTCACCAATTTCAACCGTGATGAGCTAGCCAGAATACAAGAGCAATGGGATTTGCTTAGATTTCTGTTTTTCCACTGATGCAGGATGCCATTGACTGCACTCATGTGGCTCTTTGATCTCCATGCATCAAGAAGTGCAGTTTGTCAACCGCAAGGGTTTCCATTGCCTAAATGTTCAGCTGGTTTGCCAATACCTAAAACAAATCCTCTAGATGTGTGCTAGGTTCCTGGGGAATGTGCATGACTCCTGCACACTGAGCCACACTCAGATCCCCGTTCTTTTTGAGAGTCCACGGTGGCTGCAGGATCGGCTCCCCTGTGACGGGATAATCACTGAGGATGTAATTGATGACATCATTGCAGAGGCCATCGAGTGCAGCTAACACCAGATGCAAACAGGCTCATACTGCTACTCATGTATTGGTGAAGCAGGCCATCTGGTTATTGAGAATGAGGTCCCAGTGACTGGACTATTTAGTCGAACTCCAGCAGTACAGTCCACAGAGGGTATTGTGCATCATAGAACGATAGAAAATTACAGCTTAGAAACAGGCCTTTTGACCTTCTTGTCTGTGCTGAACCATTTTTTGCCTAGTCCCATTGACCTGCACTTGGATCACATCCTTCCGCACTCCTCTCATCCATGAACCCATACAAGTTTTTCTTAAATGTCAAAAGTGACCCCGCATTTACCACTTTATCCGGCAGCTCATTCCACACTCCCACCTCTCTCTGCGTGAAGAATCACCCCCTAATATTCCCTTTAAACTTTTCTCCTTTCACCCTTAACCCATGTCCTCTGGTTTTCTTCTTCCCTAGCCTCAGTGGTAAAAGCCTACTTGCATTCACTCTATTAATACCCATCAAAATCTTCTACACTTCTGTTGAATCTCCCTCATTCTTCTACGCTCCAGGGAATAAAGTCCTAACCTATTCAATCTCTCTCTGTAACTCAGTTTCTCAACATCCTTGTGAACCTTCTCTGCACTCTTTCAACCTTATTTACATCCTTTCTGTAACTAGGTGACCAAAACTGTACACAATCATGGCATCTACTACATCTTTCACAGCTTGGAGGGCATCAATTAAATCTTTCACAGTCTTTCTTACCAGCAGATCCTCTTTAGGCCTTCCAGCCAGTGCCCTAGCCCCTCTTCCACATCGTTCCCCTCCCCACTCTACTCTCCACCAGGCCACAGCAGTGAGGACAGCTCCAATATCAGACTGTATGTCAACATAAATCAAGAGGGAAACTGTAAATGTAAATATCAAATAAAAATATTGCAACGAACAACAGAGGATAATCAGCATCTGCAGAGAGAAGGTTCAATTCAATTTATTTCCAGCCACATTCAGGCAAGAGATTGTAACAACTTGCATCACAAAAATAAACTTAGTTCATAGAGGTGACCTCAAATTTAATGACACAGTGTACCTTGCAGATATAATAGTGATTCGCATGGATAATTGTACCTGAAGTGTCTATAAAGGGAATAAACCTATCCACTGCACTTGTACCAAGGGACCTGAAGTACTTAACAGCAAGCTCCATGACACTAAATAAAACCAATACACCTTATAGAAAGGATGTTGGGCTTCAGTTGTTTTCTGTTATCGTTGATAGACTTCATCTTAAGAGTATTTTTTCGTAAGATTGAGACATGGTGTAACAAAACAAAATGTTGGACATGAGCAGAATATAGGAAGTTTATTGTACCTGCAGGTCACATCATTTTCCGTGGGACCCAACGTCGAACTTAATAGAAAAGATTATCCTCTGTTACTCATTACATATAATAATACAGCAAATATAGGATGGGCTTTTCTGCCTCCCCGCCCCTGGATGTTTTTGGTGGCAGAGACTGCATGCCATAGGCCACCAATGTGATATTCCCGGCACTGTCTATAGTCAGAACATTACCTGTATTTGGCAGAATGACAGCAGGGGGGAAAAGCAGCGTTGAGGCTTTCTCTGCCATATTGTTGGGAACATTAGGGAATAAACTTCAAGGGGCAGATCATGCTCTGATTAAAGTCACCTCACCAGCAACTTAAGGATCAGAGCCCCTTATTAAAGTCTGTCCCACTACATAAGTATGAGGATCTGTGAGGATCCTCCCCAAATCTTACCCTCCAACCTCTCCACGCAACCATGATCCCACCACTGCTAGACACTTCCTCTTGGCAGTGCCTGGACATAATTCTCTCCACCCTGAGCAATGCACTCGCCTGAACTCCTTTGTGCGGTCTGCCCACCAGGTGCACACCTTGGGAAACCAGTTGTAATTCACATCGGTCCACCCTCATGCCAACGTGAAATGGATTTTGTGATTTAAAGTTTAAAGTTTATTTATTTGTCACAAGTCAGCTTATATTCACACTGCAATGAAGTTAGTGTGAAAAATCACCTAGTGACCACACTCCAACACCAATTTGAGTGCACTGAAGGAGAATTTAGAATGGTCAATTCACTTAACCTGCATTTCTTTGGATTGTGGGAGGAAACCGGAGTACTCCCTGAGGAAATCCACGCAGGGAGAATGTGAAGACTCCACATAATCAGTGACCCAAGCTGGGAATCGAACCCGGGTTCCCGGTGCGGTGAAGCAGCAGTGCTAACTACTGTGCCTCCATGTCGATTTACTGATGGGGGTGCGTGATTAGGCATAGAGGCTTGATTATATATGAACATATTAGAAAGATGTTCTTGACGTTGAAGATCAGGATTCTCCTTACGTCACTGGCAGGAGGTGGGGACAATCATGCCATGCTTTTATGTCAGTGTGAAATGGGAGTTTGGTGTCTGCTTCCATCACCAAACAATCCAAACAGAATGAAAGCAGAAAATCCTTCCCTCACCCTCCCCAATGTCTGTGGTTTTTTGTGTGGTGCACCCGTTCTGCCACCAAGGCACCCACCACAGGTGTCGCTTTCAGCAGCACTAAAAGATGCTACCAGCAGGGAGGTCTGGAAAATCCTGCCTGAAGACTTGTGTGTTCAACATGATGGTAATGATAGTGTCTGCTCATCTGGCACACTTTCAGCCAGCATTTCGAACTAAATTTTTGAACATTTAGGCATTTATAATTTGAGGATATTTCATTAGAATCTCCAAAAGGTTGATATCAACACCATTTCAATAGGCTTCCTGGAAGTTCAGTGGATAAATGCACTGAATGAGTAGTGCGGTGCTCAGTCATGCAAACCAGAAAGGTCACGTGCTCAATTTCTGGCCTGTATGCATTTAGCCAAGGTTAGGCAGGACAGTGTTGGTGCTATACCTGACCTTTACACTTCACTGATTGCTGCTAGAAGTGTATGTTTAGATCCAGGTGAGGACAGAAGCAGTTTGGGCTGTGATGGTCTGTGAAGTTTTTATGTAGAACTCCTGCATGTCCATTGGATTGAAATCTTGGATGATGGATTGTCCATTTTTCAGGTGGGGAGGGCTAAGAGAAGATAAATCAGAGGGTGGGGGTTGGAGGGGGGCAGGGATAAACAATCATCATTGTAATTTTGTTGTTAGCAGTTAATGTAGTGCAATACTTAATCAAAGTGATTTTAGTTGAATTTAACCAGGAACAGGAAAGATAGTGATTTAACAGTTTATGAAGGAGCAGTAATAATGGCATTCTGAGAGGCAGCGATGATCATGACCACAAGAGGAGAAATAGTAAAAACAGATAGGTCTGACTTACATTGCTGAATTTTTCTTAATTATTAATAGATACAAAGTTGATGCAGGCAAAAAGATACACAGAAGGCAGGATGTCGCAAAAGTCCCTTGCTCCATAACAATTGTGTCCATTATATATGAATTTATTATAACAAATTGGAATCAATACTAGATTTTATCATCCTGCTTGTGAGGAGAGTACTCTCAATGAGTTACTGGAGCTGATTTCAACACTTTTTTTACATGATCAACATTTTGCAAAATATATTTTTTCCTTCATACCTTAAGTCCAAAGTGAAAGCAAATTGCGTTGCGTATTCATGTTCTTCCTAGTTGGAACAAGGGGACTTTAGTGACAGATAATGTTACATTTGTGGACGGCATGGTGGCATAGTGGCAAGCACTGATGCTTCACAATGCCAGAGATCTGGGTTTGATTCTGACCTTGGGTAACCGTATGTCCTACTAATGCTCCTATTGCTGGTAAAATGTCTCACAGCAAGGTGACGCTGTACTTGCCTTCCAATCTCTTGCCCTGCCATTTTGCCATCCTCCTACTCACAGCTTGTCTCTAGTGTGCTGTGAAATTGGTGCCTGAGATATGTATATTTAATCTATCATGATAGACTAATCAAAGAAACATAAAATATGATGTTACATTCAGAGGCACAATTTTGAGAGACTATCATTCTCTGGCAAGCCATTTGTTTCCTTTATGACAATAGTTGGCAAGAACAGATCAAATAATCCCAATTAAGTCTTGAAATCCTGAGTTATAAGGAAGAATAAAGAACAGTGCAGTACAGGAACAGGCCCTTTGGCCCACCAAACCTGCACTGACACCTTTCTAAACTAAAGACCTTTTGCTTCCATGCATCCATATCCCTTTACTCCCTACTTAGTTATATGTCTGTCAAGATGCCTCTTAAATGTTGCTATTGTGTCTGCTTCTACCACCTCTTCTGGCAACACATTCCAGGTACTTACCACCCTCTGTGTAAAAAAACTTGCCTCTCATATCTATTAAACTTTCCCCCTTTTCTCTTAAACCAATGCCGTGTAGTAATTGACATTTCTATCCAGGGAAAAAGAGTTGCACTACTCATTCTATCCATGCCTCGCATAATTTTATAAATTTCTATCAGATACCACCCATCTCCTCCCCTCCCCCAACACCTCTGCCCCTTCCCTCCACAGCCTTTGACTTTCAAGTGTGAAAAAACACAAATTTATCCAATCTTTCCTAATAGCCAATACCCTCCAAACCAGACCACATCCTGGTAAACCTCTTCTGTGCCCTTTATGATATTGTTAAGAGTATTTTCGTGCGTTCTGTGGATGCAGTCCTCTCTGATAGTTCTGAAGCCACAGTTGGTCTTATAACCTTCCTCTAAAGCATTGCTCTTAAGGTTTTCCTGGGTTGTCACACACAGGCGGATGTTCTGCTTGTTCTGATAACCTTCCTCCACAGTGTTGCAGATGTGAGCAGCATTGTCCATCATGTTATCCATCTCCCCCACATATGTGGAACCCTTGTGATAGGATATTGCATTCAGAGGCTCTATTCTGAGGGACTATTATCTTGCAACACTCCAGACAGCCTATTTGGCTCCTTTATGACTATAATTCACATAGAACACAGAACACAGAAAAACTACAGCACGAACAGGCCCTTCAGCCCACAAGTTGCACCAAACATGTCCCTACCAACTAGGCTTACCTATAACCTTCTGTCTTACTAAGTCAGATGTACTTATCCAAAGTCTCTTAAAAGATATTTTTAAGGGCATGAACAGATTTTTAGTATGAGCTCTATGATTGAAAACCAAGTCTGTGAGATTCGGGTCTTTGGGTCACCATAGCTAAGAGCAATTATTAATTGTTCTTCAGGAAGACACAGCTGGATCCCCCTCCTTCCTTCGTAGCACCTCCTTCTCAATGATGCTGAGTGTATGATTTCCTTTTCAATTTAAATTATTCCAAGTGCCAGTTTCTAGGTTGAGAAAATGAAGTGCCGTGGTTGACTGATGGGCTGAATTTTAATCTGAAGGGATGCGTGTGTTTGAGCTTGGGAAACAAACTCCTTGTGTACTTGTTTATTTCACTCTAATGCATTAGGTTGCATGCAGGCAAACCCTCAGGCTGTTTGCCAGGAATCATTTGTCAATTGCTCAGAGCAATATTTCAACACATGTCTGACCTTAACAGACCTTAGCATTAAACTCTGGATTTCCTGGGTTACCTGAAGCTTGTCAGTGAAAGCATGGTGAGAGCACAGCAGCAATTGGAGCCGTATCAATTTCAGGCAAATATGTTGTTAAGTGCTCAGTATTCACAACTGCTTTCTTACCTGCTAGTTGGAATAGGTTTGTTCATGACACTTTTTGCTGAGAGGGTGCTGTCCACACTTTGGAGTCTTGCTATATAAAATCAAGACTGTGGTGCTTTTGGTTGACAAGATTGGACCTCAGAGGAGGACCAGGATGATCAGCACCAAGAATAGCAGCAGCAACTGATTGATCACAAACCTGGAACTGCACCCTGGAGATGGAAGCAGTTAACAGCAGTGGCAATGAGTGTTATAACAGAGATAATAGTAACAGAGAGAACGTTAGCACAGAAAGTATTAGCAGAGAGAGAAATTATTAGCACAGAAAACATTAGCAGAGACTGTATCAGCAGAGAGTGTTAGCAGAGAGAGGAAGTATTAGCAGAGAAAGTATTAGTAGAGAGAGTATTAGCAGCAGGGTATTAATAGATAGTGCATTAGAGAAAGTGTTAGCAGAGAGAGAACTATTGGCACAGAAAGTATTGGCACAGAGAATGTTAGCAGAGAGAGTGTTAGCAGAGAGTGTGTTAGCAGAGAGAGCATTAGCAGAGACAGTGTTAGCAGAGAGAGAAAGCATTAGCAGAGAGTGCAATAGTAGAAAGTGCATTAGCAGAGAGTGTGTTAGCAGAGAGTGCATTAGCTGAAAAAGAAAATTAACAGTGACAGCATTAGCAGAGGGAGTATTAGCAGACAGAGTATTAGCAAAGAGAAAATTAACCGAGGGAGGAGTAGTAGAGAGTTGACTGGAACATTCCCATCTCCCAGCTACTGTTCAGTGAGTAGGTTTGATGCCACTTGTTCTTTTGGGTGTTAAGTGACATTTGATTCTTTCTTTCATTTTTATTAACAGAGGATTTTTACCACAGCCATTATCAAATGTCATTCCTTTTTCTTTACCTTTCAACCCAGTTGCTACCTCTCTCTTATTTAACTCTTCAATTCAAGTGTATCTGACCTACAACCAGTTACAGCCTCTTAGGTGCTACTCCTAAATCAGGACTTATTAATTAAGAATAGAATAGTTCTGTAAACCCACCTTGGATATGCCATGATGCCTACCTGGGAAAGGTTTTGTTGGCTCCTAGTGATTCTGGCAACCACGTGAAAATGCGGTCCCTTATCTCAGTGCCTGTATCACTTGGAGAGAAAACCAATTCACTTCTATCCACAGAGAAAACAAAGTAACAGAGATTTCTCTGAGCAACTCACACTCTATTTGAATTTTCACATATATTCAGAACTGTTATAGATGTCCTCATAACACAAATGCTTTCTCCTCAATTTTACTTGTTTCATTTACAGATACTGCACCATATAAGAAATTTATGCACAGTGCCTGAGCCAATATTTATTCCTCAGCATCGCCACAGACAGATAAATCTTGTCATTATCACATTGGTGCTTGTGGGAGTTTGCTACAGTATTTGTAAATTGGTTGTCACTTTTCCTCTGTTACCACACTGACTATATTTCAAAGTACGTCATTAGCTGTAAGGCATTTTGGGACATCCTGACGTTGCATAAGGTACTGGCTTCCTTTTCTCCTTCCTTGTTTCTTTTCCTCTTTCTCTCTCCCTCCCTATCTCTCACTTTCTATTCAGCTGCTGAAACTGAACATAGACCTGGATCTGCAATGATCATGGGGGAAAATCTTTTTTTAATTGCATGTAGCCTCTTGAAGAAACCTGCCAAAATCCTGCTAGCCCTTCCTCCTCCCCTGAGCATGGAATATTTATTCTGCCATGTGTTGTTACACATAATTCAAATGTATCACTTTCAAACATGTACATATTATCACCTTAGTACGTTGACAAAACTTGTGTACATAGAAAAGAATGTTTAGTTTGGCTTCTTAGTGATTAAAAAAAGATATTTCAGGAAGTATAGGCCATAAACCAAAAAAATTTAGATTAAAATCAGAAGATGCACTAAATAGATCAGGTGGCATCTGTGGGGAAAGTAAATAATTTAAATCAATGAACTTTTATTGGGTACTTGGATTCAATTTTTGTTCATTATCTGAATGGATGGTTAAAACCACTCTGGGGTTAACTACTAGAAAGATCCCAGGAATTGACTGTTCAAATTTTTGAGCAAATGGTAAGGACATCCAATCAAATATTATTGGATTCTCCTTAACATTTCCAGGCCAGTTCCCAATGCCATCAGTAATAGTGCCTTCCCCAACAGACTGATGACAGCAGGAAGAGGAGACAGGGCCAATCTAGGGGTTGGGTCTTAATGAACTTGGAGGTGGGTTTTCTGCCTAATTATTGGCCAGGGGAAATGCAAATCAGCAGCTATTGTTGTGGCTGTCATCTGTGTGAGGTCTTAAAAGAATGAGAGGATCGTTATTTTCTAAGAGGCCATGAAACGGGAAGATGGGACCCAGGGTAGGGAAGAGAAGAGTTAGTGATTGAAATTTCATTGTTGCTCAATATTATTTTAATCCAGGCTTTCACTTTTTTGGCATCAGATAAAATGATTTCAGCATTCTCAGCAGCTATGCAGCTTCAGAGAGCACTTAACCTTTATCCGCCCCCTTGAAAACCTCAGGAAGCCAGAAGGCAAGCTTTAAATGCTCTCTAATAACCTCAACACGCCCAATTAACAAAGCACGTGATTTTACCTCCTCCCTGGAAGTCCACCTCCTCTCTTTTCCACACTCCCTGCTCAGAAAAGTTACCAGAGTCAGTAATGGACACAACAGACCAGTCTACGTGTTGCCCACAATTCTTTTCTTTTACTGCTTTTCCTCCATCCCATCCCAAATTGGAATGGAAAAATCCAGAGCTAAGTATCCATGAAACCATAAAGTTGAGAAAATTAGCACCATTAAAGTATCTTTCTATTCTCTATCAAGCTGAAAACATTTTTATTATGAAAATTGATCATTATGTTATGAAAATTTCCTTCTGAAAATACCATTGCTTTGAAAGCATTTTCTTACATAATATTGTAATTACTGATTACATGTGAGCCACCATTAATTACAATTGTACTTCCATTGATCTTCCACAGCCTTTCAGAATACTGTGAAATTAAAAATGTACTGAGAAAGGCCAGCATGAAATCCTGAAAGAAATTCATTACTAGTACAGGATAATTATGTTAATATGATTTTTACACTCCCTGAATAATTTGACATTGTCCATTGACATTTCACATATTTTTAAGCATATTCTTTTAACTTGTTTAAAATGTTGCATCATTTTAGAGAATAAAGGTTTCATTAATGTCCTCACTATGTGTGTATTTAACTTCGAATATAGTAGTTAATTTTTGACTGCAGAAAGCACAATGAGGAACCCAATTTTTTTGGGATGTTAATTTAATTTCTGAATTTAAATAATTCACTAATGGCTTCTGTCGTAAGCTCATTTGAATCAAAGTTGGCACATCCTATTTCTTAGGCTTTTTATTCCTATTAAAACTCAAAAATGATAAACAAATCCTTTAATTAGTTTCTAATAATTTTCTTTGAAATGTTAAATTCAAATTGGAGAATAGGATTTAAAAATCCTTACAAATTTACAGCATTCTTCGGCTCCTCCAAGGAGACAGTGCTTGAACGAAATGACTACCCCTCTGCCAGAGCAACCACTTGTAAAAAAAATCTGGTCACTATGGTTACCATTTTGCTGAGAAATATTTGTGGAAGTGACCATGGATACCAAAAGCAATTAAAACATATGGGTATTTCCTTGTCTTAACTTGCAGAATTTAAAGATTCAGATCTACATTCGTGGTTGAATGAATAAGGGCCCATCTGTAATAGTTATTTTTTTTATTCGTTACATATACAGTTTGAACTCGATATTCTTGGCTGAATTCATTGCTGAACATTATTGCCCTGAGAATGTGGTGGTACGGCTTCTTGAACCATGTGTGATGCCTTTGCAGTGATCATGCTAAGTGGGGAATTCCAGGGCACTGACCCAGCAATTATATGAGAATAACAATATATTTCCTAGTGTGCAACTTGGAGAAAGATTGGAAGTGAAGATGTTTCTATAGCACTTCTGCTTCTGTTGTCCTTGGTGCAATAGTCCCAAGAAATGAGTGGTCATTAAAGCAGTCTTGATGGGTTGCTGAACTGTAACTGGGTGAGCAAATATGCTGCAACAACAGTGATTGGTGGTGGAGAGAGTGGAGAGATGGAGATTGAGTACAGTTCTCACAGACAATGCACTCAGTTTTTAAGTTTATTTATTTGTGTCACAAATAGAGTCACATCAACACTGCAGTTGTTACAATGAAAATCCCTTAGCCTCCACAGTCTGGCGCCTGTTCTGGTATACTGAGAGAGAATTTAGCATAGCCAATGCACGTAACCAGCACGTCTTTCGGACTATGGGAGGAAACTGGAGCATGCGGAAGAAACCCACGCAGACACAGAGAGAATGTGCAGACTCCACACAGACAGTGATCCAATCCGAGGAATCGAACCTGGGTCCCTGGCGCTGTGAGGTAGCAATGTTGAACACTATGCCACTGTATCACCCTCAAACATGTTATTGAGAAATTATGGCACTGAAGAGGTCGGTTAGCCAACTGAGTCTATGCAGAATTTGCTGTACAGTTTGGCAGAATGAGAAAGCCCAGGATGCTTGATGGGAAATTATTCATAGGCTGACTTTAGGGCCTACCAGTGTGCCAATCTCATAATCTGAAAAAGAAACCAATGGTTGGAGCAAGAAAATCCCTCTCACTGAATAAGGAACATAAGGCAGGTAAAGTTTTAACAATGTGATCTCTGCAATAAATCATGTGCTTGACATACAAAACAAATATTGTCATGCCAAGTAGCTCATCAGGCCCTCTTATTAATTCATATTTATTACTAAAATTTAATGAAACAGCAGGACAATAAAGAAAAGTGGACCACTCAGTGAGAAGCGGAGAAGTGCATTTTTGCAAGCAACGCTTACAAAATCAGCAATGCATTGAAAATATGTGCTGCAAGATAAAGGTCCCAAACTCTTCTCAAAACAGGCCTCCGACCCCACCTCCACAATGCCAGCAAGCTGCAGATGGCAATCAGCTACAACAATACAGATCTGGGCCACTTGGAAATCATCTGGTCTCAATGCTGAACAGGCCCATAGTAATTCAGGGACTAAGTGCAAATGCAGGCCTACAGTGTCACTGTAATTGCAATGCCAACCCATGATTCAATTGGCAGCAGTCTCATCTCTAAGACAGCGGACGTAGGTTCAAGTCCCCCTGCAGGAATTGAGTGCAATAATCAAATTCCAGTCTATTACTGAGCCGAGCATCAACTGCATGATCCATTTTGCTGTCTTTCAGATGAGTAAAACAAAGATCTTTTCTGCTGTCTTAGGTGAATCTAAGGCAAATCATGGATGTTCTAGCCAATATCTATTCCACAATCAACATCACAAAAGCAGATTGTCTGATTATTATCATACAGCTGTTTGTGAGAGTTTGCAGTGTGTGAACTGGCTGCTGCAATTTCTACATTGTAACATTGACTGCACTTTAAAAGTATTTAATTGCTTGTAAAATTCTTTAGGATCTCTTGTGCTCAAGAAAGATGAGTATACTTCCAAGTCTTTCTTTCTGAATTGCTGTGAAGTCAGAAATACTTCCCCTGCTCCTCTTGTCTTCTAGTAAGAGTATAAGAATGTCATACCAAGGATAAGAAGTACATGCAGTGCACCTGTGACATTTCTACACTGGTGCATCATGCATTTTCATAATGCTGGAGGAATCAACAGCTTGAAGAAGTATTAGTTAAATATAGGCCAGAACACCAGGACAATTACATTAGTCTTTTTCTATTGTGCCCCATAGCGTAGAGAAAACTCTGGAAATTGTGCTGCACAACACCCATCATTCAGTTGCTATGGAGGCCTCAAAATGGCGGACAGAAACCATGCCTGGAAGTGTGCTTCCTGCCATATTGGGTAAGGTATATAAGACACATCCTTTGCCCTTGCCTGAAGAAAGAACCTGCCTTTACATCCTTGGAACTTTGCAATCCAGTGATGTATTTTTGTGATGTCATCACTAGTTTGGCCTATCACATATATGTGGCAGCAATAAAGCTGGTGGCTCATTAGCTTGGGTTTTTCGAATGTGGTGCTAATAATGCTAACAAGCACTGTATCCTGAAGTTCAGCAACAAGGCCTACTAACACTGCTTCAGGTAATCAAGGGCCAACAGGAGATACTTTCCCCCTGTAATGGGAGTCAGAGGCCCATCAAGTGTGGGCAAATGTGAGGTTATCCACTTTGGTAGGAATAACAGTAGGAAGGATTATTATTTAAATGGCAAAAAGCTGCAGCATGCGACAGTGCAGAGGGACCTGGGGATCCTTGTGCACGAATCGCAAAAACACAGCAGGTGATTAAGAAGGCGAATGAAATATTGGCCTTTATAGCTAGAGGGATAGAATATAAAAGTAGGGAGGTACTTTTGCAGCTGTACAGGGTACTGGTGATGTTGCAGCTGGAGTCCTGTGTGCAGTTTTGGTCGCCACATTTGAGGAAGGATATATTGGCCTTGGAGGGGGTGCACAGAAGGTTCACTGGGCTGATACCGGAAATGAGGGCATTAGATTATGAGGAGAGACTGAATAGGCTAGGTTTGTACTCATTGGAGTTTAGAAGGCTGAGAGGGGATCTTATAGAGACGTATAAGATAATGAAGGGGATGGATAGGTAGAGGTTGAGAGACTCTTCCCACTTAACAAAGATAGCAGGACTAGATGGCACAGCCTTAAAATAAGGAAGGGGGGTGGTGCGGTTTAGATCAGAGTTGAGGAGGAATTTCTTCACTCAAAGGATAGTGAATCTTTGGAATTCTCTGCCTGTTTAAGTAGTGGAGGCTTCCTCGCTGAATATATTTAAGTCAAGGGTGGATAGGTTTTTGATTGACAAGGGAATTAAGGGTTACGGGGAAAAAGCGGGAAAGTGGAACTGAACCACTGCAGATCAGCCATGATCTTATTGAATAGCAGGGCAGGCTCAAGGGGCTGGATGGCCTACTCCTGCTCCTATTTCTTATGTTCTTATGTTCTTATCAACCTCACCACTGACACTTGGGGGGATGTTACTAGGGTGAACATATGAATATATGAATTAGGAAAAGGAGTAAGCCACTCAGCCCCTCAAGCCTGCTTCGTCGTTTAATAAGATCACAGCTGTAACATCAACCCCACATTTGTGCCTACTCCCGATAACTTTTCACCCCTTGATAATCAAGAATCTATTTAGCTTTGCCTTAAAAAATATTCAAAGATTTTGCTTCCACTGCCTTTTGAGGAAGAGAGTTCAGGGACTCACAGCCCTCTGAAACAAAAACATTCTCCTCATCTCTTAAATGAATGGTTGTTAAACAGTAACCGCTCATTTTAGATTCTCTGACAAGAGGAAACATCCTCTCCAGTCAATGCGCCTCAGGGTCTTAAAGATTTTGATCAAGTTGCCTCTTACTTTTCTAAGCTCTAGTGGTTACATACTAAACCTATCCAACCTTTCCTCATAAGATAACCCACCATCCACCTATTCCTGGTATTAGTCTAATAAACCTTCTCTGAACTGCTTTTAATGCAGCACCAAAACTCTCTGAAACAGAACTTCAATCCAAGGCAGGAAAAGAATGAATGATCTTACCTGCTCTGCCAAGGTAAGTCAAATTTCTTCTCAGTCTCTACTGACAATCTCATAAGGCTATCAGCATTGGTTGAGTTATAGTCCACGGGAATTTTCACACTACCAGCACAAAGAACATCAGCACCAATTCTCTCACGCGCACTTTTACATCTTTATCTTTTGTCACATCCTGCACTAGTTGTATCGCCTCAAAACAAACAGAATGCAGGAAAGCTTATCATCTGCTTTGGTATCTGACTCATTATTCTGAGATTTATATCTTTCATTAAGATGCTGAGGGTAGTAAAGAATGTCTTCATGTTGAGCTTGCATGGAAGGCACTGGTGAAAGAAGCTCGTATGACCTATTTATCTTCATCATCTTGGACCCTTATGACTGTAAGGATCTCATAGATATGTCTGCTGCACCTGGTCTGCGCTATGGCCTCCTCTGGGGTTTCAACATCTTGGCCTTCATTGGTCTCACCACTCTTGATGTCCTCTTCATTGGAGGAGATGGTGCAGTTCCTCCATCTCATCTGTAAACAGATCCTCCTTGGAGCACCAGATTGCGGATGGTGTAGCAAACCATGATGATGCGGGTTAGTTTCTGGGAAGAGTATTGAAGAGTTCCGCCAGATGGTCCAGATGCCTGAAACACACCTTTAGCATGTCAATAGTCAAATGTCGAAGACTGTGTTGCAGAATGAGCCACATTGTACTTCTTCTCTGAAGTGCTCTGGCAGTCAAATGGGCAGCATTAACCATGTCAATGGTGAACCAGTCCTTCATGCCTTTACTTCCCAATCCCTTCCCTTGCATCTGTCTTGCCTTACCTCTCCACTTCCCAGTCAATCCTTTGCCTTCCAGCTTCTCCCCTTTTCATTGCTTTTGTCTGAATAGGCTTGACATGGAGACAGAACAGCTATGAACTCAATGCAATGAAAGGTAGGTGAGCGTAAACCTCAAAGTCGTGAGGGAAGTGCAATCCACTCCATCTGTTATATCTGGTCTTGATTCACAATAATCAGTTGACTGTGCCAGTGTGGTAGTTAATTTTAAAGCAGGGACTGGGGTGGTATTTTTTTGGAGGGGGAGAGCAATAGTGCTTCTGGCAAGCTGAGATTTTAATAACCATTCATGCAAATGCACTTTTTGACATGGAGTCGTGGGCTACCCAACCTGCCATGAAAGTTGGAAGCAGAAAATTGCAAACCATTTTTGCATTGTTGGGAAACAGACTTTGGACCACACTCTGCATGTTTCCATTTCACTTGCCATATTGCCCACCACTGGTGGGACTGAAAAACCTGCCAAACATCTCTGATAGCACATCATTTCCTCAGTTCTCCAATGAAGTATCAGTCTCAAATCTCTGTCATTGAGGTTGAACCTATGAGTTTCTGATATAAAGATTAGATTATAATCATTGAGCCAAGGGTGAAGTGACATCTTGTTGTAAATTCAATTCTTGCTGAGCAGCAGAAAGGCTAAATAAATTATAATCTGAAATATTAAACAGCAAATCTGCTGCATATGGGACCATTAAAGGTGGCCCATAAGGAGCTAAATGTACAGTAAATGTGTGAGTACTTGTGAGTATAAGTGCTTTTAGATGCATTATGATGTGGAGTATACATCAGCTATGAAGAAGGCTTTGGCAGCAAATAACGTAAAGCATGGGAAATGCTACATGGTATTCCTGGCCTTTGAATGCTCCATCTAACTATAGTAAGAGTGTTGCCATTACTACTTGTCACTATGATCTTTTCTGGCTCAGTATAAATATGGGTGAAGGAATTAATGAATATGTTTGGCTCTTGAAGCATTAAAGTCAGTTACAGTATATTGGTCACGGTCACCAGTGAAAATCTGAAGCTCTGTCACATTCAGCAGTTACTGCATGGAAATTGGATTACAACGATCAATCCAAACTGCCGTTCTCCATTTATTGCATCTATACTGCAAAATGAGATGGGTTAAAACGTAAGCGTTGTTGATAAATTCCAATCGTGATCTGCAGAAGATAAATGTCAATGATGGGTTGATTGAAGTGCAAAATATCAAATAAGCTTTGAAGTAATAGTTAAAAGCATGGATTTATGCAAACGTTATGCTCCCAATAACAACTCAATTTATGATAGTGAAGATTATCCTTCTGTCAAATAACAGTAATCTTCATTGAAGTTTGCTCAGTCAATACAATGCAACTTCACTCCCTTCATCTGCATCCCATGAGCTGGGCCACATGCTGGCCTCCAGTGGCATCACTGACTCATCATGGCAGGCAGTATTAAATGTTCCCGTTGTCACTTCACACTGGCATGAAACTGACTTTTGGGCCTCCTGCAGAATTCACCCCTCCCTCCCCCGCCCATTATTAATCCTGTCAGTTGAGGTGTGGGAGAATGTGTAGGCACAAAGTTATCTTCCATATATAGGTTCATAGCATCTAATCTACCTCTCCATAGCACCTCCATTGCCTCTGTACTTTCAGGCTATTTGTCCAATGTTGAGCTTTGAAACAATTACATTCAGGCAATTTGCAATGCAAAATTGTGCAGAACACAACAAAACACAACCCAGGTATTTGCCATATACAGACTTTTAAAAGCACTCCTTATGAATCAGCTGTTCTGATCTCCCACATTTATTATGCTAACCTTAGCAACTGGATCTCATTACATAGAAACATAGACAATTTAAGGCACAGGAGGAGGCTAATAGAAACAAATTCTCCTTATTTACTCTATCATCACCATTCACGATTTTGAACATCTTGACCAAATCCCCTTGAGATCTTTTGCTTCAAGGAGAACAACCGCAAATTTTCCAGTCTTTATATAACTGAAGCTCCTTATCCCTAATTATCATTCGAATAAATCTCTCTGCATTCTTTCTGAAGCCTCTTTCATAAAGTGTGGTGATCACAGTTGAACACAATAGTCCAGCAGAGACATAACTAGATTTTTACAAACAAAAAGCTTAACTCCCTTGCTTTTGTGATTGATTCCTCTATTCACAAAAGCAAGGATTCTCTATTTATTTTTAACAGCTTCCTCTTGCTGCTTTGCCATGTTCGACCCTTTGTGTAGATCCACACGAAAATTCTCTCTGTACTACATCCTTCAATTGCACATGTTGTCTCTCCTCATTCTTCCTCCCAAACTGTTCTGTGTTAAAGTTAATGTGCCTTCAGTCAGCCCATTTTATGATTCTGTATCTTCCTGAAGTCTGTTCCTATTGTTGTCATTGTCTCCTACAGTCTTAGTTTTGTGTTGCTTGCAATCTTTGAAATTCTACCCAGTATACCCAAGCACAGGTCATTAATTTTTATCATAAAAAACAATGGTCCTAATGTTAACCCCTGGATATATCACTGGAACTCCTCCAACCTGAAAAGTAACTGTTCACCACTGCTCCTTTTTCTGTTTCCTACCCAATCTTCATCCAGTTGTCACTGCACCTTTATTTTCATAGGCTTTTGGGGCAGCATGGTAGCACAATTGTTAGCATTACTGCTTCACAGCACCAGGGATCCAGGTTTGATTCCTGGTTTGAGCCACTGTCTGTATGGAGTTTGCACACTCTCCCTGTGTATGTGTGGGTTTCCTCTCATATTCTGAAAGATGTGCTGGTTAGGTACATTGACCTGAATAGGTGCAGGCCTGTGGCGACAAGGGGGATTTCACAATAACTTCATTGCAGTGTTAATGTAAACCTTACTTATGACTAATAAATAAACTTTGCTTTGCTTTGCTAATGTTGTGAACAAGTGATGTGTTATTGTTGTAGGTAAAGATACCTCTGAGATGAATTGTGAGTCAAAGTATAGCAAGTTTATTCAAAAGCTTTTGGGAGATGCACCTGGCACCAAACAGCAGTTCGCAGGCATCTCCCCGACTACAAGTTAACAGCATATATTAATACCCCTCCAGTCACGTACGCATCTTCTCATTCTCATCAGGTTCCCAGGCTGAAGGTTGTCCTCTGTCATGGGAACATGGCTGCCTCGGCATTTCTTCACGGTTATCTCAAGGCTGCAGTTGACTTGTGTGATTAGCCCTTAGCTAACGTATAGGCTGACAAGTTAAAATTAATGGGCCGGTATAACAATCTATGCTCACAAGTTGTATAATATATATATGGAAACAGTATATAATGAATATATATGAAATATAGTTAGAAATGCAGGCTTCACTATATTAGGCAAAAGTTACTGAGCGGGCTTATCATTTAAGACTAAGCAGTCTTTGATTAGCTCGTACATCCTGAGCATGTGATTGTACCAGCTGGTGGTGCTTGAGATGCTCTCAGGTTGGTGTCTTCCATGTGAATGGCATCAGGTGTCTTTGTGGCATACCCCAACACGACAGGGCATCCTACATTGGCCTCTGGAGGGGTTTTCCATTTCCATAGGGGGCAACTGTTCCTCTTCATTGAAGTTCAGTCAAGAGAGGGCATAGATTAAAAGTGAGGGACAGCAGGTTCAGGGAGGATGTGAGGAAAAACATTTACATAGAGGATGGTGATGGCTTAGGAGAGCAGTAGAGGTTGGTTGCATCATATTCTTTAAAAAGTATGTGGATGATCATCTGACATGTTATAACATTCAAGGCTATGGACCAAGTGCTGGTAAATGGGATTAGATAGGCGGTTACGTGTTTCTTACGTGCAGGCTCGATGGGTTGAAGGGCCTCTTCCGCACTGTGTGATTCTATGATTGGTGTGGAGGACCTGAATACAGGCTGGTGCCTGGGATACAGTGGTGATTGATGATGGTGGATCAGGTACCTGCAGTAAGTGATACACTCTCACGCTCAGGTTACATACTGAGAACCTCCGAGGAAACCATATAGCTATTTGGCAAAGGGGCATGACCATTTACCAACGCTAGTCTGTCATGTCCTCGTGTGGTCTAAATCCTGACCACTTCACCAGGCTTTAGAGGACAGAGTGTACAAATATTTCAGTCACAATACCTCTTTTCCTTCATCGCCACTTCATAAGGCACCACTCACGTTGGTTTTGATCTTTATTTGCAAGGGGGACTTGGCAATGGGAATTGTGGTCCTGCTATGCTGAGAGAACATGTACTGCATGAATAATGGCAGACCCTGTCTGGACATATTTTACAGACAGAGGAACGCAGCATAAAATTCTGTATGGTCATAGCCACGTTTCTCAATCAGTTGCTTGGCTGAATGCATTGCCCTTTCTACCAGGCCATTGAACTGTGGACTACTCATGGTGTGCTCAAAGTCCCACACGAGTGCGGAGTCCGTAGACTGTGGAAATGAACTGCCTAGCTGTAGAATCCCTTCAGTGCAGAAGGATGCCGATTAGCCCATCAAGTCTGCAGTGACTCTCTGTTTAGTTTTGTTTAGTTTATTCATTAGTGTCGCAAGTAGGCTTACATTACGCTGCAATGAAGTTACTGTGAAAATGCCCTAGTTGCCACATTCTGGCACCTGTTCGAGCACACTGAGGTAGAATTTAGCATGGCCAATGCATCTAACCAACATGTCACTCTGACTGTGGGAGGAAATTGGAGCACCCAGGGAAATTCCGTGCAAACATGGGGAGAATGTGTGGACTCTGCACAGACAATGACCCAAGCCAGGAATCGAACGTGGCTCACTGGTGCTGTGAGGCAGCACTGCTGACCACTGCTACCATGCTGCTCTCTGAAAGACTATGGCAAGCAGTTCCTTCTCAATCAGGAAGTCTCAGCGTCTGTGCTCTGAGAGAATTCTCTTGCCCCTGACACGTGACCCCTTTTGTATGCACGTCATCCCAACATCTGCATAGCCAGCTGGTCGCTTTTTGAAAGTTCACAAATACAACACGAAATGTATTACTCTAATCAAACCTCTTTTTACTTCAACAAAGGACGCAATCAAGTTTGTCAAACCTAATTTGCCTTTAACAAATTCATGTTGATTTTCATTAGCCCAAATGTCTGTTAATTTAGGGTTCATTTTGAAAAACAAAATGGATAGGTTGAGAGTGGATGAGATGTAAACATTTTACAAATGTCAAAGCTGACCTCAATCACTTATAAAGTGTCATCTTTTGGATTCATCAGAGGTGAACCAGGAGGCAGGTTGCTAATTTAAGTATTATCTTGAGGCTGGGAGCCCCACATTTAACCTACATTTCAGCTTGAACTCTGGCTGAATGGGGTTCGCAGACCTTTAGGAACCCAGCAACAAAATGAGAAGTGAGGACAGCTTCAGGAAAAATATAAGTGTTTTTTATGGCACTCCTATTGGGCTAGGAGGAGTAGAGGTGCTTTACCATAACCCCAAAATTTAACTAATTTCTTTGGATTAAACTTCCCCCATTCGAAAGATCCTGATTGGGAATTGGAATTCTATTTTCTTTCCCCAAAATATACTTTTTCATAATATTTTTAAAGGTACATAATATAACATCTTGAATTTGACACTATATAAGTGCAAAACAGATCTCGTTACTGTATGTGGCACTCTAAGGTACTTCACTATTTTCAACTATGATTTATTTTTACAATATTCATTTCATACAGCCTAAGGGGTTTTGTGCAGTTTTCAGTCACTCACTATATTATGCTGTGATGTGGAGATGCTGGCATTGAACTTGGATAGACACAGTAAAGAAGTCTCACAACCCCAGGTTAAAGCCCAGCAGGTTTATTTGGTAGTACAAGCTTTCAGAGCATTGCCCCTTCATCAGGTGAGTAGAGGATTGGGTTCACAAACAGGGCAAATACAGGCACAGACTCAGTTCACAAGATAATGGTTGGAAGGCGCGTCTTAACAGGTAATCAAGTCTTTACAATGCAAGTGGAGAGAGGATTAAATTCAGATTAAAGAGGTGTCAATTATCAGTATACTATGCTGAGAAAGTCTCAGACTATGTCTTTCCTTGTTGAACCTATGGAGCAGTTGTCTCAAGCTTTAGAACAATACTCAGCATATGATCATGAAGCTTGGAAGATGCCTGATTAAGACTCTTGATCATCAACTGCTTTTTGTACTGTAAGGCTAATAAGTTTCGGGCACACCCGTGTTGATGGTACTCCAACAGTAGTTAATGTTTATCCCTGTGTGATTCCCTGGATCAGCCTTAGAACACAGAATTGTATGTCATGGAATAGCTCACAATGAACCTTAACAAAAACCAATGCATCTCTTTCGAGACCTTCTTTGCAAAGACAGATTCCAACAGGAGGTGGATGATTGTTCTCTCCCTACCACAGCCTTGTGACGTGGAAATGGTGAGATACCAGTGGTGGAGGGGTGGCAGTGGAGGAAGCAGTATGATGGTTAGCACAGTTCCGGTCTCAGGTAATTGCCTGTGTGGAACTTGAACGTTCTCCCCTCATCTGCATGGGTTTCCTCTGGTTGCTCTGGTTTTTTTCCACACTCCAAAAATGTGCAGATTAGGTTGATTGGCTATGCTAAGTTAACCCTTAGTACCAGAGTAAATATGTGGGGTTATGGTCAGTGCAGGCCTGATGGGCTGAATGGCTTCCTTCTGCACAGTAGGAATTCTATCAATCTCTCACCGGCCTATTTGATGGCAGATATGGTGGGATAATATGGTGAGATCCCAGAAATCAGTTTCATTGTGAATTTGCAGCAGGATCTTCCACTGGTGCCATGGCTGCATGAACCTCATTTGCAACTCATTGGTGGATTGCAGATAAAGACTTAAGCCCCCACGCCAGATTCTCTGTGGTGCTGGCAGCAAAACATGTTGGCGTGAAACATCTTCAGAAAAACATGACGTGCACATGTCAGGACTCACTTGAACACTTGGAGCTGCCTCTAGAGCTCAGGATGGAGGCCCCTGGATCCCAGACCACCACAGTTGCGGGTTGGGAAGGACATCTGCAGGTGAAAATTCCAGATTAGGTGTCCTGAAGGGACCCATCTTTTAGCTTCAGAATCTCCCTGGAAATCCATCTTCATTCTCAGAAGAACCATCTTCATAGAATCATAGAATCATAGAACCCTACAATGCAGAAAGAGGCCCTTCTGCCCATCGAGTCTGCACTAACTACAATCCCACCCAGGCCCTACCCCCATATCCCTACATATTTTACTCACTAATCCCTCTAATCTACACATCTCAGGGCACTAAGAGGCTATTTTAGCATGGCCATTCAACCTAACCTGAACATCTTTGGACAGTGGGAGGAAACCGGAGCACCCAGAGGAAACCCACACAGCCTCGAGGAGAATGTGCAAACTCCACAGACTGAGTCACAGAATGTTCCCAATGTTCTATCTATACTTTCAAGGGATCCAAGTTCTTTCTTCTGTAAGAGTCAGTGATGTTGGATGCTTCTTCAATATGGTCACCAAATTCAATGGTGGACTAGTCCACCAGCCTGTCCCGCCACTGAATATAGTATGAAAGGTCCGGGTGGATAATTAATGAGGTCAGGCCTGCAGGATTTGATGTATTTTCCCACTGGCCTCCGCATTCTCCACACTTTCATGCTGGCCCCGGCACCTGGTCACAAAATGTGAGCGTTCTGCCTCTGGTATGCAGGAAGGACCTGACAGGTAAGGTTCTTCTCACTACTATCCAAGTCTTGGTACTTTATTAAATACTCTGGTGATGAGGGATTTTGCCACATACCTTTACCAATCTACTCAGGAAACCATCCAGCAGGATCCACCATCTCCTTCTCCCACAGAGCCTCCAGAAATTACATGTGAACTGCTGCCGAATAGATTAATGGATTTTATTCCTGCACTAGCTTCTCCACAAGGCACAGCTGGTGTGGCATATGGTCCAACTAACTGTGAGCTTTATGTCAAAATGGCCAAACTCATCCTTCATAACACTGTGGACAGATTGAATCTCAGTATGCAGTGATACTTGATGTTTGTGACTGAGAGTCTTGATGCAGATTCTCACAAAGATGGCCATCAGGGTGAGGGTAAGGTGGGGCAAACTTTTCCCCCTTTTGTTTAGAGGTTTACAAATCATGTTCGCGTAGACATTTTCCGTTTTGATCCTCAGATAAAGCAGAAGACTGATCAGATGACCGCAAAGCATAGAAGTGTGGTGTATTGAAACCTCTGTCAAGTGGAGCAACATCAAAAGTGCCTTGCACCCGATGACCAAGTTTTTCTCTGTAGTGGAAAGGGAACATGGCTCCCAGTTTCTGATAACCTTGCCTTTAACTCCTCTCAGTTTATGGCATATGCGCCCCCCCCCCCTCCCCTCCAAACCCACCACCTTCAGGTAATCAGACCTGATAGTGATGAAAACAATAGATTGGGTACCCTAGATCTCAAAAAACAAGGCCTTGCTCATGTACCTTTGTTTAGGACCTCCGGTGTAAAGAACAGGAGGGATTGGCAGACTATGCTGTCCATGAATTTCATGTGATACAGCCTGGCATAAAATTTGGTCTTTCATTTGTTAGGCTTGATGATATTATCAAGCCTTTGTCTTCTTTCAGGCTGCCAGCCACAGAGTTCCACTGTACTTTTTGGAAAAAGAAATGTAAACATATCTCGTCCTGCTCCATGGAATGGACTCTGGATAAGACAATGATCCTCCCATAGTCCAAAGATGTGCAGGTTGAGTGCATTGGCCATGATAAATTGCCCTTTAGTATCCCAGGATGCATAGGCTAGTGGGATTAACAGGGTAAACACGAGGAGTTACGGGGATAGGGCCTGACTGAGACTGTTGTCGGTGCAGACTTGATGGGCTGAATGGCCTCCTTCTGTGCTATTGGGATTATATGATTCACTGCGGTCTGTTTGGTTCAGCTATATTAACAGTGCTGTTTGCTCAGAAGTTCTAGGTATTCTTAACCACAAGCAGCTATGTTTCCTTTGCCTTGGGAAATTCAGCACTTGAAAGGAAGATGAGAGTTACTGAATGCATGAGATAATTACCTTTGGATCACTGCTTGTGGGCCAGGAGGAGTAAGACTGTTTCCTACTGACCAAGCAAACTTACCAGTAAATCTATCCCCAGCCCTCTCTACCCAATAGCACAATCTCTCTGTTAACTCCCATCTGTCAGATGACTCCAATGATCAGGGCCCCAGACAACAGTGGATCCATGTCGGTTGAATATCTCCCTATTCCCAGTGGAAATACCCAACAATCCAAACCCCACCCCTTGTACGTGGACCTGCACACAATCAGGACACTCATGCTCCCCTCCCCAAGATTGGACCACCCATTTCCCTACTCTCAATGTAGGAGAATCTCCTTTCCACCTTTCTGCTAGTACTTCGATGCAATCGAAAAAGATGACTGAACAATGGAACCACAGAAGTAATTAATGCATGACTTCAGAAGGCAAGGGGAGCTCCAAAAAATATAGGATATGAAAAATGAGCTGCTCCAATATCTTTCATGCAAGAGAACAGCAAGACATCTAAATGGTGTCTTGTAACAGCTGGTAAGTCAAGTTAAAATTAATGATATAGGTTGGTTATGGAGTAGAACATTTCATGGTTGGCATGAAATGAAAGATGAAGGGAAGCATGCCAGGGACACCAGCAGGCAGCAGAGATACACTGCCTGCCCTCAATATGTTACCAACAACCTTATCTGCAGGTTCTGAAATAACTAATTTGGCAATGAACAAATAAGTGACTCCACAGTATCAGGATCAGTATAGAGCCAGTTATATATTCTTACTTTCTACTGCAGTTGACCCACTGGGGAAACACTTCCAGTGCACTTGAAATAATTTCCCCTCAATTAGGCTGCATGGCAAAGACTTTAACACCTGAATTTATCTGGAGACATAGGGAGAGGGTGAGGCTTGGTGTGGTTCACTGACGTGTGACCCAGAACATTTTAGATCAAATGATGTGTTGCTGAATGGACTGTAGAAAATAGCTTAGTTACCTTCTTTCAGTGAACATTTGTGAAGTCTAAATGATCAGACATTTTGACTGTGGTGTAAAATTATCCACAAAGGTTCAGGAACCTTGGTCCAGCAGATTATACAGAAATATACTCCTCTGTATATGAAAACTGAAAATGTGCCATGCAGATTCTAACTGCATGTGTTAATAACAGGTTTAGCAGATTCTTTGGAAAGTGCTGTTAGGTGCATTCTAAACTTTTTTTTGAAATCCTTACTAGAATTTTTGGTATCATAGCTCCATAATTGTGAGTGATAATGGGTTGAACCTTGGTCTGTCGGGTGGATGGTATTTTTGCGTGGAAAGATTAAAATATTAGAACAGTTGTTGTATTGATATACTGGCAGAACTTGCTGACCATTCTTTAAAATATGTCAGCTTCCCTGAGATTCTGGGACTTTAATTGCCCAAACACTGCCATGTTACAAATTGACTGATTATCTTGAATCATGTGTTAGTGCAGATATTATCACATTCATGATTCTTCAGTAAGTGCTGCCCAATTGCAAAATCAGATCTAACAGATCTAACAGAATTTGGTTGAGTACGGCCTGGATAGGGGACCTATACAAATTGCACCTGAACAGAGCTAGGACTGATTTCTTTGCGGGTGTTTAGCTACTGCCATTGGAGATTTTCAAAACTAATTCGGCAATGTTGCGAGAACCAGGAGATAGTATCAGAAAGCAATATCAAGATGCACTGAAAATTGAGAAAGAAATATCAGTACTAGAATAAGGAATAGTAAATTAATAAATGGGGTCAAAGAGAAAGTAATAGGCTGGAATTTTAGCATCACGCCCGCCATAGGAATTGGAGTGGGTGAGGGACCGTGGAAAGGTCCATAGACCTCGAGTGGAATTTTATAGTTTTGGGATGAGTAAGGCCATAAAATCCCAACCATAGAATTTAACCCAAAATTACTGTAATGCTTGGAATGTGGTAAATAAGATTGGTAAATCACAGGCACAGATGATAACATATGATGTTGTAGCTGTAATAGAGACCTGCCTCAAAGAAAGGCAGGGCTGATGTTAAATATTCCTAGATACAAGGTAATTGGGGAATGGTAGGAAAAGGAGAAAGTTGGAAAGGGTGGTCAAGTTGGTTAAGGAGAACATTACAGTGCTGAAAGAAAAGAATGACCCAAAAGTTTCAAGGGCAGAATCTATTTGGCCAGAGCTAAGGAATAAAAATATAGAGGAACAAATTCACGAGGAAATTGCAGAAAAGTACAAAAATTTTAAAGGGAGACTTTAATTATCCAAATAAAGACTCCACTAGTATAAAGGGCAGAGAAGGTCATGTTCCCAGTGTGTATTGAGAGAATTTTCTTCAGCAGCATGTTTGCAGTCTAAAGAAGAAGGAGACATTGCCAAACCTGCTTATTGGAAATGAGGTGGGCAAACTGGATCAAGTATTAGAGGGAAAACATTTAGGGGACATTGTTCATTATATCATAAGGTTTAGGGTTCTACGGAAAAGGACAAAGGACAATCAAAAGTAAAAATAATTAACTGGAAGAAAGCCAATTTCAATGATGTAAGAATAGATCTGGGCTGAATAAATTGAAGTCAAAGATTGGTTCTCTCTTCCACTATAAAACACATAGCGAGTTGCATGGCAAGTCCCACATACTGTATCACTATGGTGGTTCTCAGGTTGCCATGTTTTTATTTTTTATTCATTTTTTACAGGATGTGGAAGTCACTGGCTAGCCAGCATTTATTGCCTCTCCCTAACTGCCTTTGAGAATGTAGTGGTGAGCTGCCTTCTTGAATCACTACAGTCCATGTGGTATAGGTACACCCATAGTGCTGTTAGGGAGCAGGATTTCCAGGATTTTGACTCGGTGACAATGAAGGAACAGTGATTTATTTTCAAGTCAGGATTGTGAGTGAGTTGGAGGATAACCTCCAGGTGTTCCCAGGTATCTGCTGCCCTTGTCCTTCTAGATCTAGTGGTTGTGAAGCTTTGCCGTCTCTGTGAAATTGGTTGTGCCACTTTTGACTTTCATCTCATTCCTAGCTATCTTCGTCTTGCACCTCTTCCTTATGCTTATGTGGCTCTTCCTGCAGCATGTCATCAATGCCTTGGATAATGATGGTCTTCCTCTTCTGGTATACTGCCAAATCCAACTTGTCTCTCACTCTAATGTTGTCAGTTTAAAATTCTCCAAAGATGAGGTGAAGCTGTGCAGATTGTTATTGATGGAAGTCCAAGCAAATAGGTCCTAAGTATGTGTGAAGTTCAAACTTTCTATATTAGAACCAATGGGGAAATTTACTGCCTCCCTACTTTCTGCATGCAAGAATGGTGAAGGAGGTGCAAAATCCAGGCTTTAAAAAACAGCCTTTACACCGCTAGGATTTCACATGGAGATTGTCCCTAGACATCCACACCCACCACCCTCAACCCCTGCCTTTGATGTAATGGGATTCCTGCCATGAAAGATCAGGAACTCCATTAACATACATTTACACCTCATTAGTGGGCCTCTTTGCTGTATCATACCTGCACACATGAATTTCCCACCACCTCCAGTATGATGTCACATCAGTGGAGTTTATACTATGCCCTCATAAATGGGGACCTGATGAACAGAACCTGCCGGGGGCGCACAGGAAATATAGTTGCAAAGGGAAGGGGATCATGCCTAGGGACTATCTTGGGGGTGCTTACAAGCAGTGCCTCCTGGCAATGCCAGGGTTGGGGGAGGGAGAGGGGAGCTTCCATTGGGGAGTTTCAGAGTGGGGTGATTCCCTAGTTGGGAGGGTTTCCTTGTCCATGGTTGTGGGGGGGGGGAGGTGAGTTTCCTGGGGAGTGGGGTTCTCTAAGATGGAGCTACCTTTCTCATTCCTTTCTTTTAGCTGTCAAAAACATGGCTGGAAAACCTGACAAGGCAGCTGACGGGCTCTGCTCTGCTTTCCCCGCCAAAGGGGACACTTTAGAAAAAAAAGTGAAAAATTCTGCCCGATCTTTTCATAATTTTCATTAAAGACTTATGTGAGGACCTTCAATTTGCAGATGACATGAAAATGAGCATTGATTGAGTAACTTACCCCACTTAGCTGAAGCTGATTTAGATAAATTGGGAAAGATGCATATATGTGGCAAAAATTCTTCTGTGGTCAAGCACATTGTCATGCATTTAGAGTTGGAAAACTGGAGGTATGTTTACATAGCATCATCAATTTAAGTTATCAGATCAAGAAAGAGGTCTTGAGGTTTAGTGAATCATTCAGTGAAAATGTATATTATGAAACAGCCCGGAGAAGTAAGTAGGATTTTAAGTTGTATTATTTGAAGCATCACGTACAAAATGAGAAGTACCATCCTTAGGCTACATAAGACTTTATTATGTTTTCACCTGCTTCCAGTTTAGGTTGCTGCATAAAATCATAAGAAATTGGAACAGAAATAGACCATTTAGCCCCTCGAGTTTACTACGCCATTTAATTGGATCATGGCTGATTAAATATTCTTCATGTCCATTTTCCTGTCCTTTCCCCATAACCCTGGATTTCCTTACTGATTAAAAAGCTATCCCAGCCTTAAATATACACAATCCACAGCTCTCTGTGGTAAGGAGATCCAAATACTTACAACCCTCTCATAGGAGAAGTTCCTCCTCATCTCAGTCTTAAATTGGCTTCCCATTATTATGAGACTATGTCCTTTGATCCGAGACTGCCCCAAGAGGGGAAATATTCTCTCCAAGCCTCATTAGAATCTTATGTTTCAATGAGATCACCTTCATTCTTCTAAATACCAAAGATTGAATCACAACCTGTTTAATCCTTCCTCATAAAACAAGCCCTCCATACTAGGCATCATCCTCGTGAACTGTCTCCAATGAAATAATATCTTTCCTGAAATAACAGGACTAAACTGCTCACAGTACAGTGGTCTCACCAGTATCTTGTACAATTGCAGCAAGACTTCCCTACTCTAATACTCCAACCTCCTTGAAATAAGAGCTAACATTCTATTAGCTTTCCTGATTACCTGATGCATCTGTGTGCTAGCTTTCTGTGTTTTGTGCAACAATAACCCCAAGTCCCTTTGTGTTGCAGCTTTCTGCAGTTTTTCTCTATTTAAGTAATACTTGGTTCTTTTGTTCTCCCTTCCAAAATGAACAATTTCACATTTTTCCAAAATATACTTCATTTGCCAACTTTTGCCCCTCTATTGAACCTGTCAATATCTTGGACAAGTTGCAGAGCTGGGCCGAGAGGTGGCAAATGGAGTTCAATGCGGAAAGGTGTGAGGTAATTCACTTTGGCAGAAATAACAAATGTGTAGAGTATAGGGCTAATGGTAGGACTCTTAATAATGTTGATGAACAGAGGGATCTTGGTGTATATGTGCATAGATCCCTGAAAGCTGGCAATCAAGTCGATAAGGTTGTTAAGAAGGCATACGGAGTCTTAGCTTTTATTGGTAGAGGGATTGAATTTCGGAGCCGCAACGTCATGTTGCAACTGTACAAAACTCTGGTGCGGCCGCACTTGGAGTATTGTGTACAGTTCTGGTCCCTACATTATAAGAAAGATGTGGAGGCATTGGAGAGGGTGCAGAGGAGGTTTACCAGGATGTAGAACATAGAACATAGAACATTACAGCGCAGAACAGGCCCTTCGGCCCTCGATGTTGCGCCGACCAATTAGGAACAAGCAGTGACCCTCTAACCTAAACCATTCCCTTTTCCTCCATAAACTTATCTACTAACCTCTTAAACGCCACCAAACTTGGCGCATCTACAACTGATGCAGGCAAGGCATTCCATACCCTTACCACCCTCTGGGTAAAGAACCTACCTCTGACATCTGTCCTAAACCACCACCCCTTAATTTAAAGCTATGTCCCCTCGTGCTAGCTTTCTCCATCCTAGGAAAAAGGCTATCACTGTCCAACCTATCTAAACCTCTAATCATCTTATATGTTTCAATAAGGTCTCCTCTTAGCCGCCTTCTTTCTAACGAAAACAATCTCAAAGCCCTCAGCCTCTCTTCAGAAGACCTGCCTTCCATACCAGGCAACATCCTGGTAAACCTCCTCTGTACCCTTTCCAATGCCTCCACATCTTTCTTATAGGATGTTGCCTGGTATGGAGGGCAGGTCTTATCAGGAGAGGCTGAGGGATTTGATGTTGTTTTCGTTAGAAAGAAGGCGGCTAAGAGGAGACCTAATTGAAACATATAAGATGATTAGAGGTTTAGATAGGGTGGACAGTGATAGCCTTTTTCCTTGGATGGAGAAAGCTAGCACGAGGGGACATAGCTTTAAATTAAGGGGTGGTAGTTATAGAACATTACAGCACAGAACAGGCCCTTCGTCCCTCGATGTTGCGCCAGAGGTAGGTTCTTTACCCAGAGGATGGTAAGGGTATGGGATGCCCTGCCTGCTGCAGTTGTAGATGCGCCAAGTTTGGGGATGTTTAAATGGTCAGTGGATAGGTTTATGGATGAAAAGGGAATGGTTTAGGTTAGAAGGTCATTGCTTTTTCTTAATTGGTCGGCGCAACATCGAGGGACGAAGGGCCTGTTCTGTGCTGTAATGTTCTATGTTCTATGTCCATCTCTTTTGTAAACAGTTTGTATCACTCTCACAACTTGTCTTTCCATTTAACTTTGTGTTGTCTGCAAATTTGGCAACAGTACATTGGCTGGCTTCCTTCCTCTAAGTCACTAATATATATTGCAAACAGTTGCAGTCCCAGCACTGATTCCTGTGAAACCCCAATGGTTCGTCAACCAGGAAAATAACCAAAAGAGAAAATGCTAGAAAATCTCAGCAATCTGGCAGCATCTATAAGGAAAGAAAAGAGCTGACATTTCAAGTCCAGATGACCCTTTCTATCCCTTTTAGCTTTGAAAAAGATTCATCTGGACTTGAAATGTCAGTTCTTTTCTCTCCTTACAGATGCTGCAAGGCCTTGCATTTTCTCTTTTTGTTTCAGATTCCAGCATGTGGACCCTCTCTATCTCTCACTGATCACAGGCAGAGTGGCAGCAGACCCCTTCTTCCCCCTCCCCCATCTAAGCAGAGAGCCATTGGACCCATGTTCTCCCCGCTCCCACAACTGATCTCAAGCAGAGAACCGTCTACGCTTGGCATTTGCCTCCTTACTAGCTGGAGCCCAAATTGGATTTATGTTTCCTGCCGAATCTGAATGGATGAAGCACTGGTCAAGAGAGAAGTGCAGATAAAGTTGGGCGTGCTGCCAATTAAGTCAATTTAAATGCATGCATATGGCTATTTGTGGGCCTTGGTAAAGTGTGAGCCAGCACGGAGGTGGGCGCAGATTACGGTACTCGCTTCATGCCCGACTCTACCAAGTTTTCAAGCCCAAAAACGGGAGCAAACTTGATGTTAAAATCAGGCCTACTGTTTCCTGTCCATTAACCAATTTCCTATCATTGTCAATTTACTCCCACCAACGCCATGTGCTTTCCTGACTTAATGTTTTGTGAGGTATCTTGTCAAATAACTTCTGAAAATTCAAATACAACATATCCATTCTGGTTGAGACTTTCTTGAAAAACTGTAATTAACTAATCAGGCATGATTTCCCTTTCACGAAGCCATTCTGATGCTGCTTGGTTTGATAATGATTTTCCAAATCTGCTGCTATTACTTCCTAAGTGATTGATTCCAACAGTTTTCCAACAATAGATGTCAGGCTAATCGTCCTATAGTAAACTGCTTTCTGCCTCCCTCCCTTTTTGTGCATGGGTATCATATTGCAGCTTTCTAATCCTCTGTTACTTCTCCAGAATCCAAGGATTTTTGGAAAATTACAATGAATGCATTCACTATCTCTGTAGCTACTTTTTTTAGGATCCTAGAACACAAGCCATCGGGGCTTATCTGCCTTTAGCTCCATTAGTTTGTTTAATACTATATCGTTAGTGATAGTTCTTATTCCTTCCCCTATATTCTTTAGTATTAAGGGAATGTTCAAAGTAAAGACTGATGCAAAAGACAGCTGCTTTCATATCATTGTAGTCTTGCCTCAGGGAATAAAGTGAACTAGTGAACAGAAATACAGGTTACTTAGCAGCCTGGCAAACTGTAACAATCAGAAAAATAAATAAGAATATGAAAGGAAGAGGGCTAGAAATGTAAAAATAGCGAGTAAGGGTTTCTACAGGTATTTAAAAAGGAAAGGTGTAAGATGGCCTTCTAGAAAATGAGAATGGAGAGTCAATAGTAGATAATACAAAGATGGTGAATAAAATGAACAAATATTTTGCTTCTGTCTTCACTATAGAGGATACAAAATACATCCTAGTAATAGCTGTAAGTCAAGGAGAGGAAAGGAGATTGGAACATGGTGAAATTATAATCACTAGGGAAGAGGTATTGAGCAACTTGATGCAGCTGTGGGTTGACAAGTCTCCAGGTCCACACAGACTTCAACCATTCTCACCAGTGGGATCTTCTGGTCCTACCAATGGCGAACACCTGCTACAGGTTTCCTGATGGCAGAGCAACAGTAGAACAGGAAACCCCATTGACAGTGACCGAAACAGAAGGTCCCACCACCAGCTGATGCCATGCTGCCCCCACCTCCACAAAACACGCTGTGGGGTTTATGGAAAATCCCACTGCACATCTTGAATAGCGTGTACAGTGGCAGTCTCCTTATTTAAGGAAGGATGTGAATGCATTAGAGGCAGGTCAGTGGAGGTTGATTAGGTTAGGTACCAGGAATGAATGGGTTATGAAGAAAGATCAGATAGACTGAACTTGTTTCCACTGGAATTTAGAAGAGTAAAGAGTGAGCTGATTGAAGTATATAAGATCCTGAATGATCTTGACAAGATGGACATGGGAAGGATGTTTCTTCTTGTGGGGGAATCCAGAGATAGGAGTTATTGTTTTAAAATTAGGGACTATCCTTTTAGGGCAGAGATGAGGAGAATTTTTCTTTCTCAACAGATTCTGGAAGTCTCTGCCATAGAAGGTGATGGAGGTTGGGGGGGGTGGGATAATGGGGGGTGGTAAGTGGGTAATTGAAAATGTTTAAAGGTGGAAACAGATAAATTCTTGTTAGGCAAAAAAATCAATGTCATTTGGCATAGATAGGAATGTGGAATTTGAAACATAGACAGACCAGCCAAGACCTTATTAAATGGCAGAGCAAAATTGAAAGGCAGAATGACCTGCTTCTGCTCCTAATTCATAGATTCATATATTCATAACATGAAAATTCCTTCCAAGGTTGGGACCAACTTTACCTGCATCTGGAAATTGCTCAAATCCGTTATTATGGAGGATATAACAGCATACTTTAACACAAAAATTGGATGAAGAGCAACTTAAAAATAAGATAGACTTGGATTTCCAAAAGCCATCGAAGAAGATGTCACATCAAAGGGTACTACATGAGATTAAGAGCATACAGTGTATTGGGCAACATATAAGCATAATGAAAGATAGATTAGCTAACAGGAAGCACAGTTGGAATAAATGAGTCTTTTTTGGGGTAGCAAACTCAGTTATAATAAATTCCAATGGGCAGGAATATTTATTTTAGAGAAACATGGGGGGTTAAATTGATATGTATTGGATTAGACTTTGACTGATTCAATAGGTTATTTGAGATGAATATTTATGGTAGGAGCAAGGTACATGTACACAAAATTAACTAACAAAATCAATATAAATTAAATATAAACTAACTGGCAAATTGTATTAAATAGAAACCATAAATTATACCTTATATAGTTGATACAATGCAATTAAATAAAAATAAGAATAAGTCTCATGAATTCATTGGTAGTTCTCTGAGCATAAATGTAGCACCACACAATGTTTCGAAGTCCTTTACAATGCTATCTTCTGCTAGATGTTATTTATTTACTTTTTAGCCACAAGTAGGCTTACATTAACACTGTAATGAAGTTACTGTAAAAATTCCCTTCAACTTTCCCTTTGATATTCCCTTTGATAAGCTGGATTTGACCCTCAAATCACACTGACAACGGCTTATCTCCATCCAGGTTCCACAGATATGGATATCAACAAAACAGTGCACTTCTGCTGAACCCTTGTAGTTTAGCTCATGAGAATCCTGATGATATGGATTCCTCAGATTTACCTTCATCCAACCATTCAATAACACCCCAACAGACAGTATTGCTGGATCTGGTAAAAACTGAAGCAGTGGTAGTGACTTTATTCTCTATTGCTACTGTCAACCAAACCTTCAGTTTTTCCATTTCACAGCTGTCTTATACAGAACATAAAACATAGAACATTACAGCGCAGAACAGGCCCTTCGGCCCTCGATGTTGCGCCGACCAATTAAGAAAAAGCAATGACCCTCTAACCTAAACCATTCCCTTTTCATCCATAAATCTATCCACTGACCACTTAAACGCCCCCAAACTTGGCGCATCTACAACTGCAGCAGGCAGGGCATTCCATACCCTTACCACCCTCTGGGTAAAGAACCTACCTCTGACATCTATCCTATAACTACCACCCCTTAATTTAAAGCTATGTCCCCTGGTGCTAGCTTTCTCCATCCAATGAAAAAGGCTATCACTGTCCACCCTATCTAATCCCCTGATCATTTATATGCTTCAATAAGGTCTCCTCTTAGCTGCCTTTTTTCCAATGAAAACAACCTCAAATCCCTCAGCCTCTCCTCATAAGACCTGCCCTCCATACCAGGCAACATCCTGGTAAACCTCCTCTGTACCCTCTCCAATGCCTCCACATCTTTCTTATAATTTGGGGACCAGAACTGTACACAATACTCCAAGTGCGGCTGCACCAGAGTTTTGTACAGTTGCAACATGACATTGTAGCTCCGAAATTCAATCCCCCTACCAATAACAGCTAAGACTCCGTATGCCTTCTTAACAACCTTATCAACTTGATTGCCAACTTTCAGGGATTTATGCACATATACACCAACATCCCTCTGTTCATCAACACTATTAAGAGACCTACCATTAGCCCTATACTCTATACATTTGTTATTTCTGCCAAAGTGAATTACCTCACACTTTTCCGCACAGCTTCTCAGCTTGTTTCTACTGCTCCTGCTGAAACCTGCACACTTGAGAACTCTCTCCCTCTGTTCAATCAGCTTCTATCTTCCCAACAACCTAAGCTGTAGGCTGACCTTCCAATGGTCTAATATCGCAGCCAAGAATCCCAATCTCCCACCCCAGCTTCCGAGAAACATCAAGTTTCAGTTTCTCTTCTGGTTAGTAACAAAAATACAGGTTTTGAAACCAGAAGTAATGCAGGCAACAACTCACATACTCCAGATTTCGTCACATTATTCTATCACACTTCTGACCAGCTTCTCCTGTTTTATCCACTGCAAATCTAAGGTCATTCAAAGCTCTCCTGTTGTATCCTACACCTCTTAATTCTTTTTCCCTTAAATTGCTGAGCACCCAACTTTCCTTCTAGTGCCAGTTGACATTGTTAGTAGTTTCCTTTTCCCACATACTGTTTCTATTCGATTCCATGATTAAAATCTATAATTATCACCTTCCTCCTCAAAACAAATCTTTGGTCTTGTGCAACACAATGGCACAGTGGTTAGATCTGCTGCTTCACATCACTGGGGGCCCAGGTTCAATTCCAATTCGGGTTAACTATGTTGAGTTTGCAAATTATTCCCATGTCTACATGAGTTTCTTCTAGGTGCTTTGGTTTCCTCCCACAATCCAAAGATGTGCAGGTCAGGTTGATTGACCATGCTAAATTGTCCAATAGTGACAGGGATACTAGAGGGATAAATATGTGGTGTGTATGGAATGGGGCTTGGGTGGGTTTGTGGTCGGTGCAAACTCAACGAGCTGAATGGCCTCCATCTGCACTGTCGGGATTCTGTGATTCTATGGACTCCCAACTGGTTTCATTCTTATAGAAACATATAAGATTATGAAGGGAATAGATAAGATAGAAGCAGGGAAGTTGTTTTCACTGGTGGTGAAACTAGAATTACGGGCATAGCCTTAATAAGGGGAAGCAGATTTAGGAATGAGTTGAGGAATTTCTTCACACAAAGGGCTATGAATCTGTAGAATTCCCTGCCCAGTGAAGCAGGGTTACCTCATTGAATGTTTTTAAGGCAAGGATAGATACATTTTTGAACAGTAGAGGAACTAAGGGTTATGGTGAGCAGGTGGGTAAGTGGAGCTGAATTCACGAAAAGATCAGCCATGATCTTATTGAATGGTGGAGCAGGCTTGAGGGGCCAGATGATCTATTCCTACCTTAGTTCTTATGTTCTTATGTTCTTCTTCACCCATTTTTCCTCTGCTTGCTGATCTATTTTTGTTCCAGGTTAAACTATACCTTGCTATTAAAATTCTTACCATTGTTTTCAAATCCCTCCATTGACTTATTGTACATTCCTTCCTGTGGTCTCACTCTTACCTTAGAGCGCCCCAGAATTCAACCAATTCTGCCCTCTTAAGTTTCCCAATTTTATTGTTCCACCATTGGCAGATGTTTAACTGTCCTGGCCCTAAATGCTACAATTTCCTCTAACTCTCCCTTCTTTTCTAACTCACTGTCTTTTCTTTAAGATAATTCTTAAAATTTGCCCCTTCAATAAAATTTTGATCACCTGTCCTAGTACTGCCTTACATAAATTTCTGTCCAATTCTGCTTGATAATTCTTGCTAAATATTTTGGAACAATGCATCCTGGATATTCTGCCTTCCAGCTTCTTCCATCAGGAAAAAGATACAAAAGTCTGAGGATATGTACTAACCAACTATTTCCTTCTGCCAACAGGCTTTTGAACCTGTCTCACATTAAGTTGGTCTTCCTTTATGCCCTAGCTGTGACTTTAACACTACATTCTGCACTCTCTCCTTTCCTTCTCTATGAACGGTATGCTTTGTCTGTATAGCATGTAAGAAATAATATTTTTCACTGTACATTAATACATGTCACAATACTAGATCAAGTCAAATTATTACATTAAAGGCATGATGCAAGTTAGTGTGGCTTTCCAGTTTGACTGTGACTTTTAATACTGAATAGATTACTTGCCATAAACCCGGTTAATTTCAAAAGTATCATTTTAAAATGTTTCTGTCTTTCAATTATTCCATGTGTAACTCTTAGATTCACTAAAAATTAACCTTTAGCTGTATGTTTTTAATGCTCCATGGAATATTCTAAAGCCCTGGAGATAAAGATAGTATCCAATTCCTAACAAGCTACAACCTTTGTTGTTTGCAATTAGGGGAAGAAGATTGATATTCAGAAAAAAATTGAGCCAAATTTGTTGAAGATCAGATTTTAATTTAACCTCTGCATCTTATCTGTAATCATTGCATAGCTTTAATGATGAAATTTATTTCTCGTGCTGTGCTGTGATTTCTAAGGTGCAAGAAATGGTTGTGATAATTTATCCTTCTTGGTTATATTAGAACAGCTCCTGCCACAAAAGCTCTGGAAAACATATTAGATGCATCACTTACTGCTGTTAATTTCTTGGAACTGTTTAAAGTGTAAAATTAAACTTGTATCTAGCTTGATTTTCGTTTTTGCAAAGTGACTCTTAAAGTTTGTTGAGAATACTGAACTTGTTAAATGTATTTTGTCCATAGTATGTGGACGACATAAGCAAGACCAGCACTTGTTGCCTATCCCTAATTGCCCTTGAATTGATTTTCTTTCTTGGCCATTGTCGAGCAAAATGCAGAGACAACCCCATTACTGTGTCTCTAGAGTCATATATAAACCGGACTGGGTCAGGATGGCAGATTTCCTCCCCTAAAGGACATTAGTGAACCAGATGGGTTTTTATGGCCATTAATAGTTTCATGTTCACCATCACTTTATACCCAAGATTTAATAATTGAATTTAAATTCCACCAGTTACCATGAAGCTATGTCCCCAGAGCATTAATCTATATCTTTGGATTACTAGTCCAGTTACGTAGCCACCACAATATTGCATCAAAAAGTCATCAATAAAAAATGAACTTACAGTCCCCCTTCACTATTTCATAAATAATTCAAGTGATTTTTTTCTTTCTAATTTAGTACATTGATAGCACTGCATGACAAGGAACTTTGTGGCATTAGTCCAAAAGTTAATATTTTCCCAGTTTTAAATTCTGGCCCTTTCCTTATGCTTTAGTTTAAATTGAAATTGTCCAGGCACTGGGTTTTTATGTCTTGTTAATTTTCATTTCATGTTTCAATATTGTTTAACAAGTGAGAGGAATAGTGAGTAACCAATCAGTTTAACATGAGATCAAGCAATTAAGGATGGGCAATGAATGATGACCGAGTCCTGTGAAGACTACATCCCATAAATTAGTTTAAAAGCAAGGTTGCCCCTTGTGAAACAGCTACAACATTAGAATTGAGAGTGAGATAGTAAACTTTATGTGCAAGTTGGTATTTGTTATTGAAAATATTACTGAGTCCCAATCTTTTGGACCATTCTTCCTCTTCTCACCACCTCAGATTTCTCTTCCTCCTTATTCTTTTCCTGTTTTTCTGTTCCTCTAAATATCTTCTCATTTTGCAGCTGCATTGTCATCCTGCACTACATACAAAATTTGCAATGGATGGCAATAACCTTGAATATTTTGGCTGGGCTAAAAATTAATGTCTTGTCGAAGCAGGTCAGGCTATAACCTTGCATACTTTGGACTATAGAGGAATACTAGAGATGATTTAAACTAGAGCGCACTATAGAAGATGTTCCAAACAGCAACACTGTTCTTTCTCCACTGTGGCTCGTGGTGGGATGGCTTTCATTGTACAAATGCTTTCAGAGTGCATTAAGATTCTTGTTTGGTTCCCAGGGGCAAGCTGCAATGGGAAGGCTTTCTTGGCTAAAAGCTATTCTGATATCCTGTTACCTTCAAACAATATGGAAAATGTATAATATTGCATTAGCATCATGCATGACAATGGGGAGGCAATGGCCTTGTGCCATTATTGTTAGACTGTTAATCCAGAAACTCAGCTAATGTTCTAGGGACCTGGTTTTGAATCCCACAATGGCAGATGGTGGAATTTGAATTCAGTAAAAAATACCTGGAAATAAGAATCCACTGATGAGCATTATTAACCACTGTCGATTGTCAGAAAAACCCTTTAAGGAAGAAGGTCTGCCATTCTTACCTGATCTGGTCTACATGTGTCTCCAAATCCATAACTATCCTCTGAACAAGAGTAACTAGGGATGGGCAATAAATGCTGGCCAGCCAGTGATGCCCATATCTCATGAATGTATAAAAGAAATCAATGTGCTCTGAAACATCCTACAATTTTTCTGCTTCCAGTAATTATGAAGCTTATTACACAACCTTAAACTACACCAAAGTAGCAATGGAAATATTCTCGACTGCTTCTTGGGAAGGCATCCTAGTTTGTAAAGCTGCTCTGTTCAGTTGGTCTCTCCTTTGCTTTGGGAGAGTGATTAAATGATATTCCAGCTCATATATGCTATCAGGGATTTTTGATTTGATTTATTATTATCCCACGTATTAACATAAAATGAAAAGAATTATTTATTGCATGCTATACAGACAAAGCATACTGTTCATAGAGAAGGAAATGAGAGAGTGTAAAATGTGGTGTTACAGTCATAGCTAGGATGCAGAGAAAGATCAGCTTAATCTAAGGTAGGTCCATTCAAAAGTCTGACAGCAACAGGGAAGAAGCTGTTCTTGAATCAGTTGGTACATGACTTTTGTATCTTTTTCCCGATGGAAGAAGGTGGAAGAGAGAATGTCCGGGGTGCGTGGGATCCTTAATTATGGTGGCTGCTTTGCCGAGACTGTGGGAAGTACAGACAGAGTCAATGGATGGGAGGCTGGTTTGTGTGATGGATTGGGCTACATTCATGACCTTTTGTAGTTCTTGCAGTCTTGGGCAGAGCAGAAGCCACACCAAACTGTGATAAAACCAAAAAGAATGCTTTCTGTGGTGCATCTGTAAAAGTTGGTGAGAGTCGCAGTTGACATGTCAAATTTCCTTAGTCTTCTGAGAATGTAGAAGTGTTGATGGGCTTTCTTTACTATAGTGTTGGTATGGGGGGTGCGGAAGGAGGGGTGCAGGATGGGTTGTTGGCAATTTAGACACCTAAAAACTTGAAGCTCTTGACCTTTTCTACTTTGTCACAGTTGACGTAGACATAGGTATGTTCTCCTTTACTCTTTGCTTTGTTGACAGTGAGGCAAAGATAATTGTTGCTATACCAGTTCACCAGGTTCTCTATCTTATTTCTGTACTCTTGTCTGAGATCCAATCCATTTTGCTGCTGTCATCAGTAAACTTGAAAATCAAATTGGAGAGGAATTTGGCCACATTATTAGATGTATAAGAAGTATAGTAGGGGGCCTTGTGGAGCATCAGTGTTGAGGATTATCGTGAAGGAGGCGTTGTTGCCTATCCTTACTGATTGCAGTTTGTGAGTTAGAAATTTCAAGATCCAGTCACAGAGGGAGGTGCCGAGGGCCAGGCAACAGAGTTTGGAGATGAACTTCATGGGAATAATGGTGTTGAAGGCTAAGCTGTAGTCAATAAATTGGAGTCTGACATAGGTGTCCTTGTTATCTAGGCTTGAGTGCAGGACCAGGAAGATGGAGTGTGTTGTGGATCTGTTGCAGCAGTAGGCAAACTGCCGTAGATCCAGGTGGTTTGGGAGTCTGGAATTGACTCTTGCCATGACTAGTCTTTCAAAGCACTCATTAAGGCATACAGCTTGGTTTTTCTTAGGTACTGGGATAATGGTCATCTTCTTGACACAAATAGGAACCTCAGATTGTTGTAAAGGGAGGCTGAAGATGTCTGTGAATACCCCCACCAGCTGGTCCACACAGATCTGCATGCTCGTCCTGGTACCCCATCTGGTGCAGTTGCTTTTCGTGGGTTGATCTTCGAGAAAGCTGCTCTAACATCTGCAATGCTGACCCCAGATATAGGTTCATACAGGGCATCCAGATTGGAGGGCATGCTCTAGCTGACTTCTTGCTCGAAAGGAGTGTAGAATGCAATCAGCTTATAAGAAGGGATACATTGGAGCCGACAATTTTACATGCTTTGATCTTGTAGTCTGTTATGTCTTGCAGACCTTGCCATAGTCAGCAGGGCCTAGTGTGGCTACCCTGGGACTCTAGCTTGGTATGCTACTGTCTTTTGACATCTTTGATGGATCTCCTTAGATCATATCTACTGTTTGTTTAATAAAGATGTGGACTACAAATTGGCTGATTTATTTTCAATGACATAGATCCATAACAGGCAACAGGAAGAATTTTAGTTCTGGAGTTAGGAACCTGATGTTAGGTGCTGACCTCACTCTGTATTAGTGCATACAAAAACAGAAAATGCTGTAAAGTCTCAGTAGGTTTGACAGCACCTGTGGAGAGAGAATAGAGCCAATATGCATGATGAATGTTGCACGATTGGCAATATAATTTTCATGGCCATGGAGTTAATTGGGCACCCAATATTGGAAGTTGAGATGGGGAAGGGGTGCTTCAGAGCCACTGATCTTTTTGTGTGTGTGGCACAGTAGCATAGCAGTTCGCATTGCTGCCTCAGTGCCAGGGACCCAGGTTCAATTCTGATCTTGTGGAGTTTGCATGTTTTCTTCCAAGTGCTCTGGTTTCCTCCCACAATCCAAAGATGTATAGGTTAAATTATATTAAATATTAAGGTAATTCATTATGAGCAGGGCCCAAACCAGCCAGTTCCAGACAACTTTTCAAAAACGCATGGAAGATAGGGCCACTTTGGTGAGCTAGTGTGCCGTACATTGTTACTGATTTTACATTTGGTCAGCCCCATCTCCTCTGGAGGTCAAAAATCATGCACAACACCTCTATGACTGAAGTTGCAGTGAAGCTGAAGAGATAGGAACGGGTCTCAGCTGACATTTTGTTATAGAAATGGCATGGTCTGTATCAGATCTTGAAATAACAGCAGGTTGTGCGATGCCCTTGCACCTGGAAATATTGTCTACGTCACATTCATAGATGTTATTCATAGAATCCCTATAGTAAAGAAGGAAGCCATTCAGTCCATCGAGTTTGCACCGACCAGGCCTTATTCCCGTAGCCCCACATATTTACCCTGCTATTCTCTCTGACACTAAGGCTTAATTTAGCATGGCCAATGAACCTAACCCACACATCTTTGGACTGTGGGAAGAAACTGGAGCACCCGGAGGAAACCCACACAAACATGGGGAGAATGTGCAAACTCCACACAGACAGTCACCTGAGGCTGGAATTGATCCCAGGTCCCTGGCGCTGTGAGGCAGCAGTGATAACCACTATGTCATTGCGCTGCTCAAATACTGCCCATTGATGATAATATTATTGGCAGGGCCTCTCCTAGACTGATGAAATTCAACATGAAACTTGAAATCTTTTTCAATAGTTGATATGAATATTTTAAAGCGATTGAGCCAGTACCACAGCCTCAATCATCTGCCCCAAATTATGCCTTACAAATTAGTTTCAGAAAACACTAGAAACATTGGGTCTGATTTTATAACTTTGCTACCATGAGTGAATGACTGAAGCCTCACAAAATTGATATTTAATAATGCAATGTTTCCTGTACACATAGCTTGCTGCAAATTGGATGAACCAAATGCCTGTCAGCAGGAGATGCTTAAAATGCAGATGAAATCTGATGATGACCTAGAACTTATTGATTTGTTTTTCATCCATAACAGCCCTAGAAACTTAGCACGAATGGTGCCTGCCCCCCAGTGAAAATAGCACACAACTTATGTACAGTGCACTCATTAAAACACATTCTTCATGTCTAGACATTTGCTACACTAGCAGTAACACACAAAACAAACCCAGTGCTATAATTGTTTGTGATTTAAAAGCCCAGTTGGAGTATGTTGGCAGGTTTATTTTCTGACACTAGAATGAGAATGTATTTCCCTGTGTGACATTCCTGGCAGCATATGATTAAAACTTAATAATTACATACATTCTGCATCCATTCAGAAAAACAAACATGTAAATAAGTAGAGACAGCAAAAAAAATTGAGGAATATGTTATGTACACATCACTCAAAGCAATGCTTTTTTCTGATCCTGTGGTTTCAAGCCAAAGCATGCAATATGAATGCATAAAATCATTTTCCACAGTCTTAACTGTGTAGATGCATAAAAAAAATCCATTTTTCAGACAATGGAATCATTGAACAATGAAGATACACTAATGCAGTTTTTTTTCTTATTTCTGTTCAACATCCTCTAAGATATTTAACAATGTGCCAGCATTTGACAAACACTTTGTACTTGACCATAGCTGTTCGCCTTTATTCATAAGGTGTGGACATTGTAAGAAAGTGCAGCATATATTGGTCATCCGCAGTTGTCTTTAAAAAGGTGGTGGTGAATCGTCCTCTTGAAACATTGCAGCCCCTGTGGTGAAGGTACTCCCACAGTGTTGATAAATGGTCAATGATACAGTTTCATCTGGCTTCAAGGAACTTGCTGGTGATGTGTTCTCATCTATTTGCTGCCCTCATTCTTCTGCATGCCAGAGGTCGCAGGTTTGGGACATGATATCAAAGAAACCTTGACATTTTGTAGTAGTTTATTCTGTAAATGGTGCACACTGCAGCCATAGAGGACAAGTGATGGATGGAGTTCCAATCTGTTAGGCTGCTAAGTCTTGGACGGTATCAAGCTTCGAGTGTTTTTGGAGCTGTACTCAATTAAACACGTGGAGAGCATTCTACTGCACTTGTGACTTGTGGCCTTGTAAGTGGTGGAAAACTTTGGGTCGTTAGGAGGTGAAATACGTAACATAAAATACCCAAGGCCTAAATTCTCCTTGAGTCAGGCCATTCTGTAGTTTCTGAGAGGTGGAAGTGAGCTGATTAAAAGTTCTGCTTTTGTTCTTGAGAAGGCAGCTGAGCTACCAACATTGTTCTTATTCTCTATAAAACTCACCCTTCAGTGGCCATCCATCTCCATTCCCCTCCACATTCCCCATGTCCTCTACATGCCCTCTAATATTCCCCATGCCATCGATGCTTCCTCATATATGGATTCCCCCTCCATATCCAGCTTCCCAACACATTCCTCATGCATCCTCTGTAGCCGATCACCTACTATCTTCAGTCCTCAGGACCCATGCAATAGCAGTGGATGCAGTGGAGAAATTAATACAGTAACAAACTAATAAAATTCTCACTCAAACCACAGTCCTTTATAATACAAAAGACAGTCATTCCATGGAAAATATGTTCATCTTGAGTGGCCATTTTGTGTAAAAATAAACAAACATGTATTCAGAAAGGCAGATTATGTTATTATAACCTCTTAAAAGTTTCAATCACTCCACTGACTCCTGATTTTGGACTTTGGTCAAGCATTCATAATGGCCACAGCTAATGAAACATTAGCTTTCAACTGTAGACCCAAAAACAGAAAGCCAGATGGTGTTCCATTCCCATTTCAAAGTAGATAGCCTACCGATCAGGGGGAATGGAGCAAACTCTTTTTATACTCTCAGCGGCACAGCACCTTTCTTTTCAAAGTTAAGATCCTTCCACATGGTCCAAAACATGAAAGAAATGTTTCCCAGAATATGCTTCTACCATTTTGAAAGCATAAAGGCATTTTCCCCAAGAGAAAGATACTTTAATGCTTCTCAACAGATTGCTAGTCAACATGATCATAGAATCCCTACAGTATAGAAGGAGGGCAGTTGGCCCATTGAGCTGTACTGACTATCTGACAGGGTGCTTTACCCTGGCTCTCTCCCCTGCCCTATCCCCAAAATCCTGCACATTCATCATGGCTAATCCATCTAACCTTGGAGTAATTTAACTTGGCCAATCCATCTAACCTGCGCGTCTTTGGTTAGCTTACCTTTACAGGTCAGTGCCCGATGATGAGTCACTGCATTAAAATATCTCTACATTAAAATATAGCTTCTAATAGAGACATTTGAAGATGTAAAAACATTTCACACTTTCTTGTCAGAACATTCCCAATTCTTCAGCAGTCATGAAATGTTTATGGAGGTGCATTTTTGGAGATTCCAATACCTGTACTGGCTCATGAAAATAGCGTGAGGAAAAAAATTAAAATTTTCCTATGGTCTTTACAAGGAAGGAGATACAGATTATAATAGGAAATTTTGCTATAGCTAGCTACCTCTGCCCCATCACCTCTCTTTGCCAGAAATGCAGCAAAACCACTGGTTACATGTATAACCAGGGTTTTATTACACATATAGCAATGCACTGGAGAAACTTAGAATAAGTTGCTACTTGTATTTACTATTGGTTCTTCATATATTGTAACAATGCTGCTGACCAAAGATATACAAAAATGAAGAGTGTTAACAGAACCATATACCCAAATATCATTTATCAGTAGCATTCATAACAAATTATTTGCAGCCAAACTCCCTTCACTTATAGGCTGTCTGTTGATCTGTATATCCTGGAAGTTTCCTGATGCAGGATTTCAACTTCACTACAATTTTTCCAGTGAGAAAAAAAAATCAGCAGAATGCTATTTCAGGGGCAGAGTTCTTAAAGTGCGTGGAATAGAAGTGAAAAGTCCATTCAGTAACTTCTTAGTATCTGAAACTTAAAACATCTGAAGAGTAGAGTTCTGGGATCAATCTCTGTCTCATGTCTCACAAGATAGCTGGTTGGAAAATATTGAGATTGGCCTTGAAGAAAGCAGCTGATTTTCTTTCCTTTGTGTGATTTCCAGTGTTTATGATGTTCTGCAATATAATTTCCACACCATTATGATATCATTGAAATCTCATTCATCATAGGTTCTGATGGAAAGACTCTGCAAAATTCATAGGTTTTATGTTTTCTACGATGGTCTGTTGTTACTGACCAGTGTTTATCAGTGACCCTATATCCTCTACAAAGTGGATTTACATTATATTAAATAATGCTGATTATTTGGAGGCCAAAAAGAGATTTGCTGGTTGAGTTTGCCCAAATTTCAGGTATAAACGAGGTGAGTTTAATTAGAAAGTCAGGCAGAGATCCATTATGCATTATATGTGGGTCTCAGGGTGGGAAAATGTGCACACAACATGCTCACTAAAATTGGTGTCAGCTTTATTTAGATATTAATTTGAGGCATGGGAAATGTGAGAATCATTTCTCAATGTTCCTCTGTATAGGACATACATACATAACTCCTATTCATACTAATGTGAATTGTGAATTCTTGTAAGGCCGTGTTAAATAAGGGCCTGTACTGCACTGCACTGTAATGTTCAATGATCCATGTTCTATATATAAAAATTCTTTGAAAGGTCCCAGTAATGTTAAGGGAACTGTACTGCAGCCAATCCTGACTGCTTTTCTTCCTTTTGTTCTGCTGATAGCTTTTCCACGTGACTTATGCCAGTTTCTTGTCATTTCTTTTTCTCAAAGTATTCTTTATTCATAGAATTTGTGCAATTACTTTACAGTTCAAAGTCGACATGTAAAATGCATTATAGTTCAACTTCTTTCCACACAGTATGTGGCACTTTGAGGTACCTGATGATACTTAAAATTATAGAATGTATTTACAATTTGCATTTCATGCCGAATGTAAAAGTCTGAAGGGCTTTACATAGTTTTGGCCTCACTGGTCTCTGGCAGGAGGACCTTAAAGTGTGGCCTTTCCCAGTCTTTGTGGAAGCTGCCACAAACTTAAGAATATCCCTCAGCATATAGTCCTGAACCTTGAAATAGATCAGTCTGTAACACTTGGTTATGGATAGTTTCTTGCACTGGAAGACCAGTAAGTTTCGGGCAGAGCAAAGATGAATGTATTTAATGTGTTGATCATGCTCCAGCAGCATTTTGTCTTTATTTAGCCAATTATCCTGGGAATAGTAGATAGAGAGCATTACGGAACTGCTGGGAACAAACCTTAGCAAAAACCAGTGCTTTTATTTCTAGACCTTCTTTGCAGAGGCACATTCCAGAGGGAATCGTAGAATCATACAATGCTGAAGAAGCCCTTCATTCTATCGAGTCTGCATCGACATGAGAAAAACCTAATCCCATATGCCAGCACTTATCCATAGCCCTAAATATTATGACGTGCCACATGCTCATCCAGATACTTTTTCAAGAATGTGAGACAACTTGCCTCTATCACCCTCCTATGCAGTGCATTGTAGACGGTCACCATCCTTTGGGTAAAAAAGGTTTTTCTTCACAGCCCCCCTGAAGCTTCTGCCCCTCACCTTGAACCTATGTCCACTTGTGACTGACCTTCAGCTAAGTGGAACAGCTGCTCTCTATCCACTCCAACCATTCCCTTCATAATCTTGTATATCCCTGTCAGATCGTCCCTCAATCTTCTTGGCTCCAACGAAAACAAGTCTTCTTAAATTAAATATTCCATCCCAGATAGCATGCTGGTGAATCTCCCCTACACCCTCTCCAGTGCAATCACGCCTTTCCTATAATGTGGTGACAAAAACTGCATACAGTACCTCAAAGTTCTATGCAACTCCAATATGACTTTCCTTCTTTTGTAATCTATGCCTCAATTGATAAAGGCAAATGTCCCATATGCCTTTTTCACACCCTACTAACATATTCTTCCATATTCAGAGATCTGTGGACAAACACACCAAGGTCCCTTTGTTCCATAGGACTTCCTCGTGTCATGCCATTCATTGAATACTTCTTTGTCAAATTACTCCTTCCAAAGTGGCAAAGGGGGTAGGCAACATCTCCTGTTCCTTGCAGTTCTGTTTGCTCCAGAACCATTACTGACAGCAATGGCAATTCTCCCTTTGAGGAATTTGAAAGATGAACTGAAGCACAGTAGTCTACTTGGGTACAATCAACACTATGGCACCAAGAGTACTCAAACTTCCAATCTTTATTACTCATGCATAAGGAGAACACACCTACAGTGGGATACACTGCTAGGTGTTCATTGATTCATACAGATGATTTGCAGTTGTAGTTCATTAAGCAAGTGAGAACGAGTAACATTTGATCCTCAATATATATACATAGTCCACCAATTACAGTATAGTTTTTTGTCCTTTCTTATCCAATAGAAAACTGTCTAATCCATTATTAGCATAATATATCACCATATTCTTGTATTTGGTGTGAGTTCTTGTACTTATTTTTGGCTCATCCCCTGGCCGTGACAATTGCTGGGAACTGAGTGTTTAAGAAAGTGACATAAGGTTAGATTAGTCACATCACTGAATAAGCAACCACTAACCTCACCCCCAGGCCTAGTCTGTACATAAACAATTTCCATTCTTGCTGACAGTTGTCTGCCATAGTTATTTTAATTTAATTTCCACCGCACCAATGGTCGCCAAAGAGGTTCCCTCAGATTCTAGGAATATCTGCATAAAACTGAATACAAGAAGATATACCTTGCTACATTAGGAAATTGGTGCATTCCCAAATGCACCATTCCCCAAGGAAGCTGGGATGGCAGACCAGATGCTTCAATTAAAATATTTGAATGCCTGTCTAATCATAAAGTTGGATGTTTTGCCAGATGTCTTCTTATTACAGCATATCCTGCATTCAATGGCACAACATGAAAGAATGCATGGCAAAGTGATTAAAGGCCAGATTAACCTGATTCGCCCAACCCATCAGCATCCAACTAACAATACAATTCAATAGAAAAATTGTAGCTGCTGGAAATCTTAAATAGGAATAGGAAATTCTCTAAATACATCTAGGGAATAAAATTGATCTATGATAACTGTGCAAAACAGGCTCAGAGTCAGTTGGCAGCCAATTTCTCAGCCTATTTTTCATTGATGTTTCCATTGACCTGGGTAATATTGCCAAATTTCAAGCCAAGTAAAAGCAACAGTGGAACTCAGAAATGAGTCTTCAAAAAGAGTTTGAATCAAAGTTCTGTGACTTTCAGTGGAAAAGAGATTGGACAAGATGAAAGAATGGCTGCCAATTGGTTAAAAACCCACTTTTAACTGCTCATGTGGGCCAATTTTAGTCCCAGAATAAGTAAGGACAGAAAGGTTATGATATTTTGTGTGTGTACCCTTCATCAAAACTGGAAACTAAGAGACAATAAAGGCATTTTAAGAAGTTCAGAAAAGTGGAGAAAGAAAGAGAAGTTGGAGAGAGAAATAACAGATGCACCAATCACAGGCAGTGAATTAATGTTTCATGAAAGCTGCAAACCTTGTGATAGAAAACAGTTAGGTGATATAAAAGATCATAAAAGAGATAATGAATACTATTTATGAGGACAGAAGCAGGGGCAAATTAATACAGTTCCCTGGACCTTCCAGCTCCAAACATTGCAGCAAAACAAAATCTAGATGAAATTCACTCCAGTACAGAAAAACTGCATGCAACAACTGGATACATTTATTTTAAGTACCGTATATTGTGATACTATTTGATTTGTTACTTCCACAGTGGATTAATCAGTGTATTAATATTCCACAGTTTTGTTTCTTCAGGCATTTTACTGCATGTTTGTGGCTTAATAAGAAAAAGGAAATTAGAAAGTGCATTTAGAAAGTGCCTTTTATGATCAGGACATCTCAAAGCATTTTAAAGTCAACAAAGTATGATAGATTAAGGTGTAAAAGTTTCCAGAAGTGCTCTGAATACTCTTGGCCCTTAGAGCCCAAACATTATTGATCAGGTTCTGGATAAAACAAATATGGCTTGAAAGAGCTAAGAGGTCCATGTAAAAAAAAGATGCAGTAAGGAAACAGTAAAGAAAGGAAAACAGATGAAATTAAATGGAGGCAAACCACATGGACAAAGAAATTTGTCTCAGCCAGTGGCGCAAATCATGTGGTATTGGATTGGCTGGCCATTTTAAAGTTGACTGCATTGAAATTGAATGCTAGGCATGCCATATGCCAAGCACCAATTCAATACCATCTGATTTGCACCATAAACTTTTACCCTGATGGTTCTACCAATCGCTAAAAAGGAGAACATAAACTCTAGCCAGCAAAGTGTTCTGCAAAATAATTCAGCCTCAAGACCAATATCCTACCCGTGGAGAGAATAAGGGTTTGAAGCTCCTAAAGTGAATGTTCAGAACAGAAGGTAGCAGAATGCCGAGTAGAATGATAAAATTCTAGGATTAAAACGAGTCAGCATTGGGTTTTGGATATAGAAGCAGCTATGTGGTGTCAATGCCTGTCCGATTTTGGAGACTCAAACTAATCCAAAATTAGGTCTGAACTTCATCTAAGTAACATGGGTACACCATCACACTTGATGTGTCTGAGGTGTGAATTGTTTCATTGGTAGCCAAGTGCTCAATACACTGTGTTACATTGTGATCAAATAGTATCACAGTATATAGTACTTAAATTAAACGTATCCAGTTGTTGCATGCAGCATTTAAGTGAATTTCACCTGAGGTTTCATTTTGCTGCTATCTTTGGAGCTGGAAGGCCCAGGGAACTGCATTAATTTGCCCCTGCTTCTGTTCTTATAAATAGTCTTCATTGTCTCATTTATGATCTTTTATATCACCTAACTGTTTCTATTACAAAGTTTGAAGGTCTCATGAAATATTAGTCCAGTGCCTGTGATTGGTGCGTGTTATTTCTCTTACAAACTTCTCTTTTTTTCCCACTTTTCCAAACTTTTTAAAATGCCTGATTAGTTCTTCATCTCCAGTTTTGATGAAGAGTACACACACAAAATATCATCCAAAGGGGACATCCATCGGAGGTGAAGCTGAATGGAGCAAGTTTGCAGCTAGTTTGCAGCTTTGGAGACCAATTTTGTTCTTAAAAGAAGCTCCTTATTTGCACACAAAAGAGATCTATTTATGTGGCTGCTAGAGAGTTCTGAAAAATCTTTATTTACATCATCCTCATTTCCAGATTACTCCACGATGTTCTCCTATTGATCTTCTATAAACATCTTTCATAAACTTATGCCCACCCTTCTCTTTACAGCACAATCTGTGCCAAGACTCATGCATGAAACATCTGCTAATCATGAGCTCTCAACCCCACAGTGCATCAGCTTAAAATCTCATCCTTCTGTTCAAATTTCTTTTATGGCTTCATGATTTCCTAACTTCTGCAAGCTGCTCCAAGCCTATAACCCTCTAAAAATGCAAAATTCCTTCAACTGTTCTGCAACCCCCATTCCATTTACCCTGACATTGGCAACTGTACCTTAAACTATTCAGGTCTTGGATGCTGAAATAGTTTGTAGGCTAGATTGATAGTCGAGAAATTAAGCCGAAGACAATCTTTCCCAAGAACGCTCAATCCTGTTCCATTTCATACTCAACAATTTGTCATTGAGATGAATTAAACCTTTTTCCAAATTACAGCAATTATTTCTCATTTGCTCCTATTTTCTAAGTATTCTGCAAGGTACTCTGTCACTATTATTAGATGTTCTTGTAAGTAAATGAACCTGTATGACATACTGATCTGTCACGATCTTGATACAATTTACACTGTCCTGTTCAGTTCTAATGAAGATGATATCCTGCAGGAAGAAATTCATGTGACAAAGGAAATAGAAAAACAGATAACCTACTAGGTCAGCACTGAATGCTTCAGCCTGTGTTCCTCTCAATTATTAAATGCAAGATTTTGGGATATTTTCGGCTATGTTTAGACTATGCTATTGATTACATAACACACAGTTGATTTCCTTGACATTTACATAATTGTTTGTCTTCATGCGGTTGGATTCTCCTGCATTTTTATCTTTTTTAGGGTAGGTATGTTAACTTCTTTCAGGCTACAAGCACCACCATTGAGTAGCCAGAAGCTGGGAGCTGGACATGAATAAAGACATTTATATTTTTACTATCAGGACAACTAACTGGCATGAACAGTCTTACAAAATCTGGGAATACACCTTGGTGCAAAAAATCTAAGTCAAATCATAACATTAGCAATTTAAATTTATATAGCATCCTTAACATAATAAATGATTCCTGAAAAGGCATTAAGACAGGTGACCAAATTGTTGGTTAAAGAGTTTTAAGGAGCTTCTCAGAAAGGGAGACCAAGGTAGGAGACCAATGAGGTTAAGGGATAGAATTCTCAAGCTTGGGGCTGTGGCAGCTGAAGGCACAGCTCCAAATAAGAGGCCAGAATTCGGATGGCACAGAGATCTCAGAGATTTGCAGAGTAAGTTTTTTTTAAAATCTATATGTGAGATGTGTTTGGTAACTTTAATTTTAGTTTTATTTCTTACCTTTGGAAGGATGCTCACTGCTGATATGCAAAGTCACATTTCTAAGGCAAAAAATATATACATTTCATCGTGAACAGCTGTTTTATCCTGAAATCAACTTACCTAAGTAACAAATGTCAAGAAAACAAAGATAGTTTTAATTGGCCTATGTTTGTTTTGTTAAATCTTATAAATAAGAAATAGAATAAGGTATAGATTTAAGGTGTTTTAAATTAGTATCCATTTTTTTGTCTAACATAGATTTATGGAAACAAAGATGTTGGCTTGTATTCGACTTCAGATCAAACTGTGTTTCAATTGTGCTGAGAGAATTTACAGTGTGAAAAGTAAACAAAAGGAGAAGGAGTGAATGGTTTCTTAGCAATTGAGGGCATCTTTAGGATAGAAATGTTTTTAGAATTTAGCTTCAGTTGAATTCAAAGCAGTTGGCAACAGGCAGCTGGAGAGAGATATCTGTCTCAGCTTTACTAAAAAAGTTATATAATAGAGTAATTATAAAGAAAACCAATGCCAGAAATCTAAAGGACAGTTAGTTAAGAAAATTAGTGAAATGAAGAGGAGTTTCCAGGAAATCTGAATTAAAGGAGAAAAGGAAAAGGGGATTAGAATAGGATACTGTTCAGTAAGGACAGATGGCTGAAATGGCATTGGCTAGTCAGAAAGAAATCTTGAAATGTTTTTGAAGTATATGATATCTTACTACAGTTTGTGACTTGGCAATTGATATCATTGTGAACCGATCAATGGCTTGATTTCAGAGCTAGTGTAAAGCATTCGATGCAAAGCAATCCTGAAAGGAGAGTAGGAAAACCTGGAACTGGATTCTTTGCTAACAGAGGAAGCTTTGTGTGAATGGATATTTGGAAAATCTAGAGCCACATTCTTTTTTAAAAACAGCTGATGGGAAGTATTGTTTGAAAGAAGATTTTAAAGCATGTCCTTTTGAGAGTGGAAATACTCATGTGAGAATTATCTGAGGGAAATCTGAGGAGAAATCCATGGATGATTGATTGAGTGGCTTTGGCCATTTTGTTGTATAGTGTGGTGTGATCACTATCAGCCTGTGAGTTTAAAGAGACTGTGTATTTACTGAAAACTTTATAGCATAAGATATATTTTGCAACCTCATAGTTTTGCCATTATGCGTCAGTTTTGTCATGCATTATTTTTTCCCTTGGACTGGAAGTGACGTTGGAAAATTTATTGCACAATTTACTTGCAGCTTCCATCTACCTTTAAATTTGTCCTTTCCTCTGCAGTCAGTAATTTCAATTGCAGTCAGTAATTTCATTTGCTGTCAGTGTATGCTTTTGTCGTTTTCTTGGTACCTAGTAATTTCAATTGCAAGCAGTTTCTTCTTTTGTCCTCACCTTAAAATTTTTTCCTTTGCAGATTTGTGCCCTTCTGAGCTGTCTCACTTGCAACCTTTTTTTGATTTACTTCATCTTTTTTGCAGATTTCAAACCTTGCTATGTTTCTGGGTTTTCAGTGTCATCTCTGTTCCTTTATGAGGGTTCAAAAATCTATTTTTATCTACTTCTGTACACCATGTCTCATGTATAGGACAGCATTTTTCCGTAGTGTCAGTTTCTGCGAGAGCCTTTGGCTACTCTTAAGAAATCTGACCCAGAGGTAGCCTCACATGACTACATGGGATGTGGGCATCAGTGGTTCAAGACAGCATTTGTTGCTTGTCTCTGAGGACATTTAACAGTCAACAACATTGCTGTGATCTGGACTCATACGTAGACCAGAGCAGATAAGGATATTACGTTTCCTTCCCTAAAGGACCAGATAATCAAAAATGGTTTCAGGGTCATTGTTAGACTTTTAATTCCAGATTTTTATTGAATTCAAATTTCACAATATGCCATTGTGAGATTTGAAATTGAATCCCCAGAACATTATCCTTTGTCTCTGGTCCTGCCTCCCTGACTTTCATCAGCAATTTTCAGTTACTAAATCCAAATCAGCTACGGTTCTCAATCTCGAGTTTATGGAATCCCGTTAGTCGTATTGGCCCTTGAAACATATTTGTCTATGATGCGAAAAGTTAGATCATAGAATTCTACAGTGCAGAAGGAGGCCAGTTGGCCCATCAAGTTTGCACTGACTCTGACAGAGCATCCCATCCAAGCCCTATCTCTGTAACCCCACATATTTATACTGCTAATATCCCTGACACCTAACTTGCACATCTTTTAAGAATGGGAGGAAACTAGGCACCTGGAGGAAACCCATGCAGACACAGGGAGAATGTGCTAGCTCCACAGAGTCACCCAATGCCAGAATTGAGCCTGGGTCCCTGGCACTGTGAAGCAGCAGTGCTAACCTCTGTGCTATCGTGCCACTCTGGGGGATAAGATGGAAAAGTTGAGATGAAGTTTATCACATCAGATTCATCATGATCTAATTGAATGGTGCCACAGACACGGTGGTGATCTTGGACACACAAATGTTCTGGGGATAAATAATGATGCTATGTTAATATGTAATTTTATATAATAATATATATTGTATTAGCAAACATGTAATTCCACAGTAAATAGTTTTAGATCTTAATAGATTTCTTTTAAAAAGCAGAAAAATTAAATCTTTTTCAACATTCATTAGTTGTTCTTTATATGCAGCAGCAATTGAAACTATTTGTAAAGTTAATTCTTGTACTTAAGGTGTGTGAATATGGTTGTAAAATGTTACATTTATTCTTTACTATTTTATCAGAAGTATTAAATAGCTTAAAATGTACATACTGATGGTTTTGTTAGGTTAGAAAACAAAGAAACTCAGTAGATAAATGTTAAATACTTGTTATACTGTACATAAGACAACGTAACAACAACTTGAATTTATATAATTCATTTAGTGTCAGACTGCACCCCACGGTGATTCAGAGGTATTATGTGATATCAAAGCCAAAGTCTTCATACAAGTTTGATGTTTTAATCCAATTTGTAGGATATTATCCCTTAATAAATCAGAAGATTTGAAACTATTAACAACCTGACTTGCAATGCAGAAATTCCTTCAAAATTAATCCCCCACTTTAGCTGCTGCAGAAGCATTGCACTGATTGGAATGGACATATCAGTTCTATCTCGGTTAAATTAAATCTTAAATATGTCAGAATTGTTCTCATAGATTAATGAATGCAAGTTCTTTCAGGGATTTAATATTTCAGTATGAAACTCCAAAATATTGGTGCCTTATAAAAAGCATTTGATATGGTTCAATGTTAAGACTGTATGTACCAGCTTTCCACAAAGTAGCTGCAACTGTTTCCGATCTGTCATTGGGAAAGAAGATATTCCTTGCATTCCTCCTTAGGAGTTCTGTATCAAATTCATTGACCCCAAACACTAAGATTATACGGCCTTGATATCGGGCAATTATTTGGTCCCGAAATCAATGCTATTTGATGCAATAATATTGATGAAAGAACACAAATAAGGGAGGATAGAATAAATCTGTCCAAGTTATAATTTTAAAATCTGAATCCATGCAGTGTACAGAGGATAGAAACAGACTGAAGGTAACTGCACCATTTCAGTGAATAATTATGTAATAATCCACATGACCCACTTCTTGATTATATTAGAAATCTGCAAAGAAATCACTAAAGACATAACTTGAGGAATCAAACAATGGCCCAGTCATGGACCCATGATTATATGTGGATCATTCTCTGATATGAGAACAAATATGCGAACCAGGACATACTTGAGGTTATGGATGTGTAAAGAGGACTGACATTGTAACAAGTAGAATAATCATTTTATCTCACGACTTCTCTGTTTTATCTGCACCATATATTTGCAGCTTCCATCTCAACTGAAGAGCTTTATAATTTTCTTGCATCACACTTCAGAAATTTCAATTTAAGTGCTCAGGTTAAAACCAGTATATCCCTGGAGTACAATATCTCTTTCCAATTTGTTAATACTCCATGCATTTAGAAATTACAGAATTAAATTCCCCTAATTCCCAGGGGTTAATTTGGTCTCGTTGCCACCCTGTTTCCAGCTAAGAACGGGAAAGCAACAGTACCAAAATAATGTGAGCTGCAGAACTGCTGATGCAGTTTTGATTATCTGCCTTTGTGATGCTGGAACTTGATTTAGCCCATCAGGCTTCAGACAAGAACAGGCAGCGACATTCATATACATTTGAAAGGAACAGGAGTTACTCAGCTCAATATAAATTACTTTTTTATGGAACCTATTTCAAATTGGTCATTGTTAAGTTTATAATGAAGTCCTTCCGGGCGTCCAAGCTCTTTCAGTTTAACTATGGTGTGAATTGCTGACTGAATTGCAAATGAATGGTCTGTAACCTGTAGGGATTTCCTGACCATGTCTTCATCAGCCACACATGCTTCAAACTTAAATGAAGTATGTCTGTATCCAATGTAGTGAGCCCTTCATTACCACTCCCACAGAGCCAGTAAAAATTCCAGTTTGCCAATATAATCATGTCATACGATCTTACATTTTTGAAGAAGTTACTACTTCATTTTTGGGTCATTAATTTGTCATTAAAGTACTTTTCTTACAGATGGACTGAAAAGGTACTGGGTTGTAAAATGATTAAATGACTTTCTTTATATTCTTGAATGATGTACTTGAATCCAGCCTAAATGAATAGGAAAGAAAATGTGGATTCATTGATCTCGATGCTCCTTGATTAGCGTTGTGTTCAAAAGGTGATATGATTGGAAAAGGGATTACACTCAAGTCTCAATTTTCAGAACTACAGCCCTTTAACTATTGATCTTCACAGGAGCCATGGAGATGTGTGAGATTACAAATAGGAATCTTCAGACTTGTGTACCTGAAAATTTCTACACAGTTTCTTGAGAGCACAAGTTCACAGTATAAAATTACACATAACTTTATCAAGTTTCGTGAGTATTTCTGTCTGTACTTGCCATGCTAGTTCACAAATAAGTTTGAAGAAATTGCCAATTTAATTTGTACTTTCATTAGCTGATAATCATGTTTTCTGATCGGTTTTACTCAAATGCATATTATATTATTTTACATTTTACAACTGGCCAATGTCACAAGGGTAAATCTATCCCCACATGCCGACCAGATAGGTAGTTACTCATCTAGAGTTGCCAAACACTTAGCCAATTTTAACTTGCTGCCCTGGGGAATAAGTATTTGCTTAAAAGTGGAGAATTCTTTTACGTGAACATATTATATTTTGTTAGGTCAACCTGAAAGAGAAGGTTCAGGTTCCCTATCATACTGTCATTGTCTTAACCAGACTCTGCATCCCTTTAAGACCAGGATAGTTTTTAAATGTTGGATATCTATATACATACCACACAAATTGCTCCAACAAACATTAATTGGCTGGACCCTAGACTTACAGCCCTCACTTCGGAAGAACTCATGTTTCAAAGAGTTACCAACCAATCTAATTGATGAGCAATACCTGAAGCTGCAAAGTCTAGCTGACAAGCAGGCATTGGAGTCCAGGACCAGCCAGGTTTTGGAGGTCTCATGGCAGGGGGGAGAAGCGGGCTGAAGGAGTGGAGCAGAGAAGGAGTGGATGTGTTAGTAAAGGCCAGGAGATGCGATGGAAGACCTACATGGGTCAGATCTTGTATGGGGTCCACAATGTTAAAATAAGGCTGCTAATGGAGGCAGCCTCCCCTCCCCATCCCCCCCCCCCCCCCCCCCCCACCCCCCACCCCCCTCACCCCACCCCCACTTCCCTTCCAACATGAAGCCTGGACTTTTTCCAGCTTGCCTCCTGCCCATGATCTCCTCCCATCAGCCTAAAAATTGAGGTTGGGCAAGAAACAGACATTGATTGGCTACTAGAGGACTTCAATTTTGGCATGAACTGGCAAGCTGATCTAGGCCTTGCCTGTCCCAGTATAAAGCTATGGAGGGTTCAGGGCAGATAGGAGCCAAGTTGAAAGGCAATCTGGAAACCTTATAGCCAAGGCTAATTGCAAATTTTAACTGCAAAAGGACAAATGGACAGAGCCTGCATTGCGTCAGATCCACCATTTTCTACCTATTGTTTAGCAGTCTCTCCAGAATGCATTTAAATAACCACTTTTAAAAAAAAACTCTTAAGAGTTAGACTATTACAGGAGTTGAAGCTCCTCCTGGCTTTACAAAAGTCCTGTGAACCATCGTCAGCCTGGATTCACCACCACCTTCTGAGACCTGACCATTAAGTACCTTCTGAACAGCACAGTATATAATATCCTACACCTCACCCTCACCCACCAGTTATCTTACTTCCCTGGGGTCTCCAATAAATTAGGCGAAGCTTGTCTTTAGTAAACCAAAATTGACCTTTAATTAATACCTTCAATCCCATTAAACACAAATATTTCATTCTTTACAATACATTACATCATTTTTCAGTTATAAATGTCAAACCCAATGGATTTACAATTCTGAAGATCATGAACCTGACTCTTTTTACAAGTGGAACCACATGACTTATTTCCTAATGTTCAGCTCCCATTGCTGCTTTCAGTCCATTGCAAAATATTTCAGCTAGCATTATGGTAATATAACTTCTGTGGTTGAAAATTTAAATTGGAATCTTTGGATTATAAATGCTCTTATTGTTTAACTTAGCTATTCTTCATATTTCACTGTTCAATAAAAAAAGTTTGTGTTTCAGCTGATCGCCAGGATACAGGGCCCTTTTAGAGTGTAATATACTATTTCTAACTCTTTGTGAAAACAATGCACTCAGTTGAACAATCCAGAGTTGAATAGAGAGATTTGGGCTACTGTCTGCGAGGACAAAGAGCTGAATTTTATAGAGTGCAGAGGAGTCAGTAGCAGAAGCAGAAAGCCTGGGAAACGCATAGTCTTGCCCTATCTCTTGCTCCTGCCATCAGCCAGCCAATTAGCAGCCAACCAGTGGGAGTGCCAGCAAGTTGATGGTCTAGGCTGGGATGTCCTTGAGCATTCCATGCTCGTTGGGCCCTGCAGGGACTGAGACATATTATTGACTTCTTTAATCACATTTGGTTTGATATTTGAAGGTTTCTTCACACTTTGTTCTCTCTTTTGGGCAGGGCCTCCCCCCCTCCCTGCCCCTGCCACGCCCCCACCCCGCCTGCTCCCGCCCCACCCTGCCCGCTCCCGCCCCACTCACCCGCACCCTGCTCCCCCTCACCCTCCCCTCCTTCCTCCCCCTTCCCCCCCTCCCTCCCTCTCTCCTCCCCCCTTCCCCCCTCTCCTCCCCCCCTTCCCCCCTCTCCTCCCCCCCTTCCCCCTCTCCTCCCCACCCACCCCCCCCCACCCCCATGAAATGTTGACAGTAGCGATTTAGCAATGGTAATGTTGAATGTCAAGAGTTGATGGTTGGATTTCTTTTTTTAGAGACAGTCCTTAATTGGCCATTTCTGTGTCATGTATGTAACTTGCCACTTATGGGCCCAAATTTCAATATCATCCATAAGAAAGGAAAGATATCTGAAACTATGTAAATTCTGAGCTTGAATTTCTGATCTATTGGAGAAAGTTGGACTGGAGAATTTAGCTTGGCCAATGCACCTAACCAGCATGTCTTTCAGATTGTGGGAGGAAACTGGAGCACCTGAAGGAAAGCCACACAGACACAAGGAGAATGCACAGACAGTGACTCAAGCTGGGAATTGAATCCATTTCTGTGGCGTGAGGCAGCAGTGCTAACCATTTTACCACCATGTCACCAACTGCTGTGCTTGTATGCTAACTTTATGATTCATGTGCAAGGGCCAAGGTCCCCTTGTACTGGGGAATTCTTCAATCTCTCTCCATTTAAACAATATTCTACTTTTCTATTCTTCCCAACAAAGTGGACAAACTTTCATTTTCCCAGAGATGCTCTCTACAGGTGCTGTTGGACCTACTGAGTATTTCCATCATTTTCTGCTTTTATTACCCATGAGAGAGGTGTCTTATATCATTCTAATTAGAAACAGTAATTTTCAAAGCAGAGACGTAATATAATGAAAATAAATGCAGTGAATTATAAAATCTATGCTATCTGTGGTATCCTTCATTAAATCATTCTTAGTGCCAGATCGATGTTTCTTGTTATGGATTTCATGTAGCTTGTCAATTATTTTTCCACATTGCTAGATAACATATCTTATGAAAGCTCCTTTACAACATGTGCACATTTATTAGCTATTAACTTAATAACAATTCGCTGACTGTCTTGTCTGCGTGTGAATTCAATTTATGTTATTTGTAAAGACTGCCAATGAGTGAAACTCTCAAGTTAAGTACTTCAATCTGATGGCATTACTGTGGCAAAGTGATTGGTTGAAGCTATGCTTTTGAACAGACAGGAGCTAATGAATCTGCAACTTTCGTCAAATTGTGGCACGTTGCTTACTGTGAGCACTATTGTTCCATCAAGATGATTTTAGAGATTTTTATCCATGGCATTCTGAGTTTGCAAGTTATTTCCTCCCTCTTCAAGCAAACACAAAAAGTGATGTAGAAATAGTATTTCACACCAGTATGATGAAACATCAAAATTAATGTTTTGGCAAATGAGCCACTACCAAATGATGCAGCTGAGGTGAGGCAATGGCCTAGTGATATTATAGCTAGACTATTAATCCAGAGACTCAGCTCATGTTCTGGGGACCCAGGTTCAAATCCTGCAGATTGTGGAATCTGAATTAAAAATCAGACGACCATGAAATCATTGTTAGAAAAATCCATCTAGTTCACTCATATCCCTTAGGGAAAGAAATCTATAGACCTTAACTGTTCTGGCCTACATGTAATTCCAGAACCATAGCAATGTGGTTGACTCTCAACTGCTCTCGGGCAACTAGGGATGGGCAATAAATGCTGGCCAGCCAGTAACACCTATGTCTTACGAATGAATAAAAAAATTCACCATCTATCAGCTGAGACTGGCATAGCCATAACAGTGTTGTAATTCTGTTGCTAATTGAAAGAAAGCTGTGAGAAATTGTCCTTGACTGGTATGGAGATCAAAATAATACAAGCTGTATGTATGCACTAATTTTTTATACTTTTACATAAAGATAAAAATGATGTTATCCAATTAAAAAACAGGAATATAGAGCTCAATTTTACCATCAAATTTCACCCGTTTTCAGCATGAAAGCCTGAGATAATTGGGCATGAGGTGATGCCCGATTCGTGACCGCTTCCCTGACTGTTGCTCCTTTACCAATGGCTGAAAATGGCAGCCACCAGAACCACACTTGAAACAATTTAAATGCATTTCAGTGCATTTAAATTGAATTAATGAGCTGGGCGCCTAACCTTATCAGCACTTTCCCCTTTACCACCGCATTCTCCTGTCCAGATTCAGCATGGAACAAACATGATTCACTAAGGCCCGATTAAGGCACTCTGCCTTCTGAGGAGGTAAGTTCCTAGCTTCCGGCAGCTCTGACTCAGATCGGTGGTAGTGGGGAGGAGGGAGGTAGATCAGATGGCTCTTTGCTGGGGAGGAGGGAGGCAGGTCAAACAGCTCTCTGCTGGTAGGAAGGGAGAGGAATCAGATTGCTTTTTGATGGAGGAAAGGGAGCTAAGTCAGATTGCTTCTTGATGAGGGGGATGGGAGGCAGGTCACATCACTCTCCAGTGGGGGGCCAGAGGGGATCCATTGCCACTGTGTGGGTGATCAGTGGGGGTGAAGGGGGTGTCTACTGCCACTTTGTGTATGATCAGAGAAGATAAGGGAGGATGTGATTAATCTGGATTGTGGGGAGATAAGGGGCACAGTAATATTGTGGGAATAGGACAATATCCTTGATGGCCAGGAGCAGGCATTATCCAGCTCAGGAGTGATGTGGCAGGGGAGTGATTTTCTAGTTTTGTTTTACTGCGCATGCGCAGTTGGAGGTGCCAATCAGAGCTGTAGGGTTCTGGGCATTCTAAATCCTGCCCACAAGTTTTGCATCGTGATTTGGAATCACTGATTTTTTTTCAGGCATGCAGGTGTCTGAGAATGGGGTTAGAAGTCGGATTTGAAATACTCCCAGGTTCAAGTCCACCCAGCACTTAGAATTAAATGGTAAAATAAGATCTATAGTGATAGAAAAACAAAGGTAGTTTTAAGGGATTTATATTTATATTGGTAAACATTAGAAATAAGGTAATTAAGAGTGTTTAATGTAATGTTTCTATGTCTGGAAAGATAAAACCTATAGTTAGATTCATGCTGGACAAAGGTGTTGGCATGTGTGGGAGTTAGTTAAGTTCCAACTGTGATTCTATTGTTCTCAAAAGGGCTATAGTGTGAAGAATAAATAGATCAGCAGAATTGTGCAGACATTGCTTAGCAACTGAAGGACCTTTTAAGGGAGAAATCTTTTTTTAAGTTTTAGTTTTAGCTGGATATATTGCATTTGGAGACAGGACATCAAGGAATGAACATTTCTTAACTCTGCCAGAAGAAAGCTTGGAAAGGATGGGAGCTGCAACAGCAGCAGGTTTCCTTAAGTACCAGTTACCATCTAGATAACCAGGAAATTAGGACAATAGCATTGTTTAAAATAATTCAAAGGAAAAGTAAATAAAGGATTCTGACTTAGAGATAATTGCAGTTCTCAGACTTAAAATGAAACAACAGACTTCAGAGGTAACTCAAATGTCAGATGCCATTTTAATCAGAGTCTAGGAATTAAAAGTTAAAGCAATTGTGAGCAGTTTGTACAGCAGTCAAGACCAAGGAATCCTAAAGGGCATGATGCAAAATCCTGGCTTAGGTTTATTGTTAACAGTAGAACAGAACCTCTGTTTAAGAGTGTAATTTGTAAAATTACATAATGCAAAGCACTAAGGGGAAGCAGTGTTACAAAAGAAGATTTTAAAGCATGTTTTTGGGAGTGGAGTTTGGAAACTCTCACGTGATAGTCATTTGGGAGCATTCTGAGGAGAAAGCCACAGACACAAGCTTGGGTTTCGAGCAAAGTGCGTGCATTTGACCTCAGTCATCTTGTGTACATAAAAGGGACTGTGTGTTAATGAGACTATTGTACCTTACGATGCACTTTGTAGGTCAACAAGTAGACACAGATTTTAAGATCAACATGGATTACAAAGGGGATAAAGGAATATTATAGAAAAACTGTATTATTATATTTTTAATTTTTTTTCTTGTTATAATTAATTAGTAATCCAATGACTCTTTCCTCCATGTTTTATAAAGAGGAGTAAAAGTTGCAGTCTTTTGGTCCAGAGTTCCAGTCTGGAATTTTCCTGTCCAACTGGACCGTAACATGGTCTTATCAATTTTTTCTTTTGTTTATATATTTTAATGGATTATTTTGTGTAAGTAACTGTAAGTACTCGGTTCCAATATTGGGATTTGTCATCAAACTGTGATTTCAATATGAGAGTATGACTGTAAATTAATTTGGGTGTAATGTTTAAATATACTGGGTATTGGTCTTCCTTGGAAGATTTGATGGAATCTTGTAAGGGATGGAACCACAGTCCTCCCTAAACAAGTTGGCACTATGGGAGGGATGGTGGCAGGTCAGAATCGACAGACTTGGAATAGATTAATAGGCAACATTCTGTAACATTGATCTTGGGTTATATATTATCTTGTCAGGTTTCCTAAAGCTTTGTCTTATTTTGCATCTTCATTAGTTCCTGGAAGTTGACTCTGGTCATGACCTGCTGACAACATAATACATTATTATCCTCTGAGAAGAGTATCTTGAAATAACAGAGGAAAACTCTTTCAATACCCAACTGATGCATCAGCCTTGAAACGGATGGCATGCTATATTATTTATCGTTAGTGTGTAGAATTGATTTTGCATTCCCTTATTAAATTTCCTTTCATTATCTTTTTTTCCCCCCTTCCGTCACTGAGTGCCAAGGGAGGAGCTGAACGGCAAAACTCCCCACAGGATTTTTGGAATTTTAATAATGACACAAAAAAAAACAAATTACTTGATGTTAAAGAAAAAAAACACAATCTTCAGTTGGAGGACCCAGATGCAAGGCAGCATGAGGTGATTTGGTGAGTAGCTGTTGAACATTTTTTTGTGCCCAGATAAGACATACACCTTTTTTTGTATCTCTGAGAAGTTTGTCTAGTTGTTCACCAAATAGAAACATGGCAGGACACCTCAATCCCATCAAACATACACTCTCTGTGCCATTTTCAAAAGCTTCTTGTGATCTAGACAACCATATATATTATCCACTGGAGATGTTTGAGCTCCAGTTTAAAGGTCTAAAGCAGCAACTGGTGTCACTGTAGTGTAGCCGCGGGGTTTAAAATGATGTTTCTGGAGATGGTCAAGCCCACAATGTAAGAATATGCAGCGATGGAATGGATGACTGTTAGGTAACCAAAATGGATGACTGCATCTTGTCCTCTAACCAGTGTCCATGGATATCCTATGAATACAATATCTTGCCAAAGCCAAGGCTACAGTGCAGTGAGTGGCATAACAATACATGGAGGGAGGAGGATTCAAGAAAGCACTAGTCATGGGATTCAAGAGTTGAAGGAAGAGACAGATGTTTCTGTGGCAGCTGATGTGACTCCAGAATGGCAACTTCCTCCCTGGTACCAGATCCGAAGTTGTCACTGAGCAGTTGTAGAATATTCAGTTTGGGGAGGGTGAACATCGAGAGCCTGTGCTCCTCATCAGTACTAATACCATAGATGACATCCAGGAATTTTAGGAAGCTATGTAAAACATTAAAAAGCAGCACTTCAAATTCAGTAATCTCTGGATTACTCTTGGTGTCACAAACTTGTGGATGTAGAAATTGAAATATATTAAAGATAAATCCATGGCTACAGAGATAGTGCAGGAGGTCCCCGCTCCTGGGGTATTGGAACTGAGGTTTGTACAAATCAGACGAGTTGCACTTAAAACAGGACTGGGACGAATGTTATGATGGCAAGAAATAAAAATGGAAAATGTTGGGAAAACCAGCAGTTCTGGCAGCATTGATGGAGAGCAAAACATTTTGAGTCCAAGATAACTCTCCAGAGCCAGAGCCATATTGGACTCAAAACATTATCTTTGATTCTTTCTCCACTTGCTTTCTCAGTCATTTTAGAGAACAGCTAAGTTCTATTGCTGTGGACCTGGAGTTGTATGTAGGCCAGATCAGGCAAGAATAATAGATTTCCTTCTCTAAAGAATTTTCATGAACCAGTTAGGTTTTTACAATAATCAAATATATCTTCATGGTCACCAATACTGAGATTCATCTTCCACTCTTACTAATTGACTTTAAATTCCACCTGAATCCACAGTACAATTCAAATCTATGCCTTCAGAGCATTATTCTGGATCTCTGGATTACTAGCCCAGTGACATTAACATTATACCACCATCTCCTCCAAATATGATATATTTAGAAGTAGCATCAAATGTGGTAAAATGGGATGAACTGAGAAACAACTGAGGCAACCTACACTGCAGGGACTGTGCAATAGACTCTTAAAAGGACATAGAAGAATTTGTTAGCAGATTGTTGAGATATTGGGGAGATTCTCTGGTTCTGCTCGTGCAGACACAAATTGTGTTATGGCTAGAGACTCTCGCAAGAGAGCCATAACTCGAGAACTCATTAGCGAGGGCATGAACCAGATTAGCCTAGTTAAATTCTCATTTAACTACACAGGATCTGTTTTAAGCTGGATTTTGCCCAATTCCTGAAATTCACTCACCTGCCTGCGCAACATGATGCTGTTTGGAATTATTACTAATTTCTGACACCAAATAGGGTGACTGCATAAGGTGGCTATGACGCCTTCTGGTAGTCAGGGACAAGCAGGACTGTGGGGATGGGCCTGATGCCGGCAATTAGGAAGAAGGGCCCAATGCCCGTAAGGACGGATTGGTGCGGGGAGGGGGGGGTGGGGGCAAGGGGGCACAGAGTGATGGGGTGATGGGTTATTTTCTCTCCCTGCCATGGTCAAGGATTTAAAGTATTTCCTATGTTGGGGGGTGGGGGCCTTCAACTTTACTTAAAGATCAGAGTGCCCTGATCTCTGGGAAGCCATTCTTACTGTGTCTTTTGGTCCTGCACATCTTTCGTGGCACAATTCACCCCAATCTTCAAAAGAAATGTCTAAGTGTGGATGGATTGCAGTCAGAATCCCACCAACTCAACTGCAGAAACGGCACTGCATTTCGGGCCAGAGACCACACTTGGAACTTTTTTGTGAGAATTGCATACATTGGCTGTGATTCTCCCATTCTGACCCATTAATTTTTAGGCGGGTCAGGCCAGTAGAATCGTACATATGCTGATTCATGGGATTTGTGCATGCATTTCCTGACATGCACATCTCTGATGGACATCCAGCGCGGTTGGGACCACACTGGTAACCGGCAGGAACAGCAGTAAGTCATTATAGTCTTATTTGGATGTCATTATCAGGCCGAGGACTGAAGTCTCCAGGCCCAATAGCACCTCTGACCCTGCCGCTCCAATTTCACTCCGGCAGGGTTTAGAGTAGCCCCTCACTTTTGGGAACTAGTGGGAAACCCTGCTGGAGTGAAGGGAGGGCAAGCGGGGCCCTTCAGCAGGAGATGGTGTCCCCAGAGCATGGGCATCCTGGCAGTGCCAACCTGTGCTCCCTGGCATGGCCCTAGAGGCAAATTACCCATGTCCAGGTGGCACCTTGGCACCACCCACCAGGCATCAGGTACTGCCAAGGGGCAGGACTTAGGGGGCAGTGCCAACTGGGGTGGGGCCTGGGGATGACTGGTGGGGATGAGACTTCAGTCTGAAGTTTGAGACTTCCCAGAAGGTAGCTTGGAAAGATGTCACATGGAAAAGCAAGCCACAGGAGCATTGGGTATATTGAAGAACTATACTTCAGTCCTTGAGTGGCTGCTGGAGCAGTTTCTCAGACAGATCCCGCACCTCCCCAACCCTTCGGCCTGGTTAACCTTACCCATCCTCTTAAAGGGGCTATGCCTTGCATACGTAATATCAAGGGTTTAGCATCTTTGAAAGTAAACACATCACCAGTCTTAGTTGAAATGTATCTCAGGCTCCCACTCTTCTAACACTGATTCACCTCCAGGTAAACCACATTTCAACATTATACAACTGGCAAAACTCTTGGCCTGTCCTTGTCTTTCTCCATACCCAAGAGACACTAGGGAGAGAATAATGGTTCTGAGTGACCATCATTTTTCAATCTTCTCTGATGAAGAGTGTGATGCCAGAAGACTATTAATATTGTATGATTGTTTAAATAGAAAGGGGCAAACTGAATAATTATAGGACAGTCAGCTTAACCTTGGTGGTGGGCATATTATCTTTTAAAGTTTTGAAGGACAGTCTAAATCATCATTTAGAAGGCACAAATTAATCAAAGTTGTTCATTAAGGAGTTGTTAAGGGAAGGTCATGTCTGGCCAATTTGTTTGAGATGGATCTTAGCAAGACTTTTGACAAGGTTCCTCATGGCAGAAGGGTCAGTAAAGTGAATGGCTTGTTGCTGGCACAATCCCAAATTGCACAGGCATCTCTGGAGATTTATTCAAATCTCACTAACTGCTGTGCAATTGGGATACTGCATCTTGGCTAAATCTTCACAAGCAGCAAGGTATTAAGGTGTAGCCTCAAGTTTGGCCCTAGAATTCCGATTTATTTTTCCAACAAGTTACTCCTCATCAGTTTCAAACAAAATTGGTCAAAGTGGAAATAAAAATAAGCAACAATAAATTCTGTAAATCTGAAGTAAGGAACAAGGGTACCTCAAAAGGAAACGTTAGACTAATGTTTCCTATCAATATCCTTTGCCACGCTAGTCAGTGTTCATGTGAGAGAATTTTCTTTCATTTCGTCAAAGCCTGTTAAACAGTTCACTACTTATCCAGTATTCATTTGTAGATTTTTTAAAAATACAAATTAATACCATTTCTGTTAAACCAATTCCTTATTTATACATCTCCTTTCAAGTGTAAAAGTATTTCTCGGCATGATTGCACAGTGGTTAACACTGCTGCCTCAACGCTGTGGACCCAGGTTCAATTCTCGGCTTGGGTGACTGACTGAGAAGTTTGCACATTCTTCCCTAATCTGCATAGGTTCTGGTTTCTTCCCACAGTCAAACGTGTTCAGATTCGGCAGATTGGCCATATAAATTGCCCATTAATGTCCCATGATGTGTAGTTTAGGGGGATTAGTGTGGTAAAATACATGAAATTATAGGGTTAGGGCTGGGGCCGGGGGGGGGATCCTCTGTTGGAGAGTTGGTGCAGATTCAGTGGGCCAAATGGCCTCCTTCTGCGCTATAGGGATTCTATGATTAGTCAAGGCTGGAAATTTATTGCTTTTAAGTGAATGAGTGCTGTTGAATGGGTATCATTGCAGCCATTCTTCACACAGCAACAACAGTCAAAATAATGACTAGATTAGGCAAGAGTGTCTCATTCAAAGGATTATACCTTTTTCATGCTTCAAAGGCCTAGTTTTATTTTATGAACTTAGGCTCTCAGTGAAAGCTCCAATCCACAGTTTATTTGTTGCATGCTGTAGCTGGAGGACAGTCACTCTCGTCTCTGGCCAAGATTCTCCAATCTCGTTCACACCGACACCACTGGCAGTGAGAATAGAAAATTTAATGCTCAGCCAAATCTCTCCATTACAGCAGAACACCAGCCGCAGGCAAAGTCAAAGAATCCCAGCATTGATGTCAGATCTTTGTCTAGCAATGTCACAAAAATATATATTTTTGTCAACCATGTAACTGTAATCATTAAATCATGTATCTATTTTTATATAAGTACTTCTCATATTTATGACTTCCCAATGTTGAATTAATATTAGTGTATCATACTGCACTTCCTTTCTCATTCAGCCTGGTTGAAGGCTCTTTGTTGAATAATGTTCAATAATTTAATGAAGAAAACCAGCATAATTAATTAATATTCTGCATTTGTCTAAACCAGTGCTATGCAATTAAAGAGCTAATTCAATAACTAAAAGTTAATTCAAATTAGCTTCGGTGCAATATTGCTTATTAATTCTGATTACCAGTTTGCAAGTCCCTAAATTAAATACATCTTTTTTGCATCTATTGTCTAAATTGCTTTTTATTAAAGTTTAATATGTGAATGCTGGACTTATTGATTATAAACAAAATTGTCTAAGTTAATGGATATAATTTAACATAACCTTGACCCTTTGGAAACTAAGGAGACCAAATCAGCCCTAATGTTTTATATACTACCTGATCTTACTTTCTACAAAGTTAATGCAAAATATAATTTAAAGTTTATTTATTTGTCCCACAAGTAGGCTTACATTGAAGCAATGAAGTTATTGTGAAAATCCTGTAGTTTCCACACTTTGGTGCGTATTCAGGTGGAAGTCTCACAGCACCAGGTTAAAGTCTAATAGGTTTATTTGATAGTAGACACCACAAGCTTTCAGAATACTGTTCCTTCGTTGGGTGAGTGGAGAGTTCTCTCACGAAGGACGAAGAAACAGCATTCTGAAAGCTTGTGGTGTTTACTATCAAATAAAGCTGTTGAATTTTAACCTGGTATTGAGAGATTTCTTACTGCATTTACCCCAGTTGAACACTGGCATCTCCACGTCATGCCTGTGCACAGAGGGGGAATTTAGCTTGGCCAATGAACCTAAGCAACTTATCTTCAGAATGTGGGAGAAAACCAGACCACCTGGAGGAAACCCATGCAGACAGAGGGAGAATATGTAGATTCTGCACTGACAGACTCAAGCCAGAAATCTAACCCTGGTCCCTGTTGCTGTGAGATAGCAGTGCTCACCACTGTGCTATCATGCAGGAAGAATGTAAAAGAGCTCAGCAACATGATCCTGCCAGTTTCCCCAGAGTTGGTCCAAATTATTTGTAATGTTTTGTAGCCAGAAGCAATAAATGAACATCAAAATAAATCTATCTAGAACTTAAATTAAGTGTATTACCTGTTTCCTTAAGAACTCAATGTCTGCAGCACCTATTACTACCGTAGATGGCACTATGTGGGATATGTTAACAGGTAACATTATGCATCACATTTTAGCTGCTGTTTTATAGTTAAGAGTAGATCACCCTGAAATTACACAAACTGGCCATCACTTGCCTAAAAATTGCTCAAACCTGTTTACTGAAAAATATTTCAGTCAGGATTTTTCCTTTCAGTAACTGAAATTCATAAAGTCTGAAATAGAGTTTAAATAAAATGAAGCAATCCAAAAATTCTATATTTGACAACAACATGATCAAATTTACTTGATGAATTTTTTTTGATCTTTAAGTGCCTTTGTGAAAGTTGTTACTTGAAGGCCTCAATCTCTCCCAAAGCCTGAATGTGGATTTGAGTGAATAGAAATTGAAATTCACCCAATTGCTCTGTTTTCTTTTTGAGAACCAGCCCCCACCACGCCAAAGCTCTACTGTCCTGTTTGTGCATCAGTGCGGTGGTGGGTCAGCAGCATTGCAGGAAACATGTTGGTATTCGGATGATATGCAGTATCAGTCTGCTGACACAGATACAATAGTCTAAGTGCCTTCTGCTTCTGTACTGTAAATTTTCATGATTCTCTGAAACATATATGAGATCATTCTGATGAATTGTTTTGCAGAGAATATGCATAATTTGGAAGGTACAAGTTATTCAGCAGGTCAACATGTAAAATCTGAACATGTCTTACCAAGGGAGAAGAAAATTGAGTGAAGTGATCCATGTAGAACTAGTGTGAAGTTAGGTGATTTATACATAACCATACAGTGACTGGTAAATGGTATATCTGTCTTCATCTGAATTCAGATGGTCTGCTTTGTATTTTGCTCAGTGTAATTTTAATAACATGCCCTCCTGTGACAGGCAAATAGCATTATAGATTTGTTTAAATAGTCTGGGCATAATTTCAAGCTCGGGGCAAATATTTGAAGGAAAGCAATATTCTTTCGCACTTTGATGTGAAATATTGAAGCTCTTTTTGCACATTTGTATTATGTTGGATATTCTATCCCAGACTTACAAGAGCAATTTTCCACTTGAATATATCAGTGAGCAAGGGGTATGCGAATGCACCCATTCCACCAGATGCTGTTTCTGTTCACTTCTCTAATGCAGCTGACCCAATTGATATGAAGTGTTTCAGCAGGGACAAAATACCTGAAAGGAAAAATATGCCTAGCCTGTTCCTGGGATATTTTAAACCTTAAACAAGGATGACTGGGGGAAGAATGGAGGAACCTAGGAGTTTTACAGCACACAGGAAGCCATTTGCCCCATTATATCGGTGTGTTGTTTTGCCCAAAAAATCCTAAACTAATCATCGCATTATTCAATATCTCCCACTCATTAATCTGTCTATACCACTTTGCACTCTGTGTCTTCCTTACATTCGCCCTTTGCTTTGTATCAGCTGCAAATATTATTCTTGGCCTCTGTCTAAATCATTATATAGATAGTAAGTAGCTGAAGCCTCAGAACTGCTCCTTGCCACAACTCTCCTAGTTACAGCTTATCAACTTGAAATGTATCATTCATCCCTACTCTCTGTCTGCTAACCAACATCTTATCCATGCTAATAGATCACCCGCAAATCCATGATCCCTTATCTGACATATTTGGCAGAATTTTATGAAAATGATTCAAAATGTCTAGCTAGTGTGAAAATGGAAGAGTTCCTGATCCATTTCTGGGGGGAGTTTTCATACCCAATTTTATATGCTTAGACATTAACAATATGGGCTAGATGGTTTATAGCTGCTGCATGCAGTGAGTTGGGATAATTCACCAGCTAGCCTGGGGATGTCTGTGTCAGCACATGTGCAGTGTGCAGATCCCACATGTTGCACATGTGCAATTTCAACAGCAGGAGCCTGACAGACAGAGCTGTCAGGCCAGTGCTGTTGCAGGCACCCTCAAAAATTCTCTCCCCCCCACACCACAATCAGGGAGGGGGGTGCTGCTGCCGATCATGAGCATGGTCATCTAGTCCACCACCCAGACTGATCACACCCTCCCCCAACCATATCGTGATGCAGAGCCGCAGTGGGTCCCTCCATCCATCTCTGATCATGATGAACAGTGGCATTGGGCCACTCCTTCAGGCCCCACCCTGGAAGTACCCAGTGGGTCTGGTAGGCATTACCAAGGTGCCAGGCTGACACTGCTTAAGGGGCATCCCCCTTTGTGCTCAGTCTATCTGGGAGGCCTAATGGCCTCAGGTTCCACTGGCAAGGCCAATACGACTGTTTCCATTCCTGGGAAGCAGGTGTTTTACTCACTGGAGAGAACCTCTCTCAGCGAGGCCAAAAAAGGTAAATGAACCCGGATGATCTGGCACCAGGCTCACTTAACAGATGTAAATTATTCAGCCTCTCACCCATTTCCACTGAGAGGCTGGCCTAACTGGAAATCGGGCTCTCGTGCAATCGCAAGAGCCAAAGAATCTGGCATGATCCTGATTTCAGTTCTTGCACGACTTTACCGGCTCACTCCACCCATCGATGGGCAGGACAAGCCACTAAAACACCGGCCATTAACACTTCATATGGCACCTTATTGAATGGCTTTTGGAAATTCCAAGTTCATGACATCTGGTACCTTTATTTGTCCTACTAATTACATACTCAAAAATGCTCATAGATTTGTCAGTTGTGATTTCCCTTTTGTTGAACCACATTGACATTGTCCAATCACACTAAGTTTTTTAACTGCACTTGTGAAGGTCATGAAATACCTTCTGAAGATTTATGTGACCATGTCTACTGCATTCCCTTTATCTAGCTTGTGGTAGAATTTTGGGGAAAAAAGATCTACATTTGTCAAACACAAACTTTTCTTGAGCAATTAATTGCTTTATGCAGAGCATGAGATAAATTTTCAGCTTCAATACTCCCCAGAATGGCAAATTTGGATTCCCATTTCCCATCCATTAATTTTGTTCCATGGCAGTGACACCACTGTAAACTTAGAAGATAGAAGCAGGAGTAGATCGAGCCTGCTCCAGCATTCATTTTGTTCATGCAGATCATTAAATTTAATATCTGATTCCCCCCCCCTTCTTCCCATAACCCTTGATCCCTTTAACCCCAAAGGCTACACCAAATTTCTTCTTGAAATCAGACAACATTTTGTCCTGAACTACATTCTGTAGTACTGAATTCCACACATTCATCACCCTCTGGGTGAAGGACTTTTTCATTCCCTCAGTTCTAAAAGGTTTACCCTTTACCTCAAACTATGACCCCCCCAGTTCTGAATTCTCCCCGCCATTGGGAACATTCTTCCTGAATCTACCCTGTCTAATCTTTTGCATGTCCAGCAAGCTGATTATGTTGTAACCAGACTGTACCTCAGTTGATGAGGTTATGCCATTAAAATAAAAATACAATCCAATACATGCTGATCCAGATGCCTAAAGGCTGCTAAGACAATATAAGAAATGTAAGCATTTCAAGATAAACAACCAAGTGGTTATTCATCTATCCACTGTGATTTCATCTCCCTTAATACTTTAACGAATAGAAGTCTTACCATTCTTGCTTTGACATTTTTAATTGACCTAACTGCCACTTTTTTTAAAAAAACAGAAAGAAACCCAAATTTCCACTATTATAAGAAGTGCACCATGATATTATTCCTGAAAACCCTAGTTCTAATTTTAAGATAATATCCCCTTCTCCTGAACTTTGTCAGAGGGCATAATTTCTATTTATCAACCTCATCAAATCCTTTAAGTCTTCTGAAATACCTCAATGATACTGTCTCAAATGTCTAAACACAATGGAATACAAGCCAAGTCTAATCAACCTGTCCTTATAATTGAACCCTTTTAATCTTGGTATCATTGTGGTAAAAATATGCAATGCCTTCCCCAGTGATATGATACTCTTCCTGTGGCGTTGTGCCAAGAATTGAACACAGCACCAGAAATGGTGTTTAATCAATGCTTTATAACACTAAGATAATGTTCACCTTTCCTGTTTCCCAGCTTGAAACAACAGCTAGAATTCCCTGCCACCGTTGGCAACAAGGACTGAGAATTTGGTGCTCAGCCAAATCTCCATTTACTGTTGTGGGACAGGAGAACCCTAGTTTGGAGCGAAGTCAGAGGATGGGTTTTACAGCCTCACTCGGGCAAGACAAGAAATTCTACCAAGATCAACAAAGATTTCTGTTGTTGAATCCTTGCATACATCGACTCCATGGTGGGCGAGGTGGTAGATTTCTGGCCCAAAAGAACAGGGTGGTAACTTCACCCTTTTCAATGTATCACAGAAGAGAACCTGAAAGTACTCATCTTGCAATTTGAAATGTAATGTTGACACTATTAATTATAGAGAAGTCTCCTGCTTTAAAGTGGGAGAAGAAAATTACCTGGGACAAATTATAGATGTTAAGATTATAAAAGATGTAGACTTAGAACTGGCTGATGATAACAGGCCTGTGTACACTGCCTTCAGGGAATGATCACAGTAATGGAATGGATTGGACCAACACCTGAAATTGGATCTTGTGCATCATTTGCACCAGACCAACAATTGATTAAAATTGCTGGGGGACTCCCTAGCGGCTTACCAATTCAGAATATTTTGTGGAATCATAGAACAATTACAACACCGAAGGAGGCTACTCAATTCTTTGTGTCTATGCTGGCTCTCTGCAAGAACAATTCAGTTAGTCCCACTCTTCTGCCCTTTCCCAAAGCTGGCAAACATTTTCCCTTCAGATAATTATTCAGCCGCCATTGAATATTAGCAGCAATTTCTTTTGCCATTCATTTTAAAAACCTCTGGTTCTCGATCCTTTGCTAATTGGAAGAGTTTCACCTCATCTCCTCTATCCAGACCCCACATGACTTTGAACGCCTCTATCAAATCTCCTCACAACCTTCCCTTCTTTAGACAGAACAGCAGCAATTTCGCCAATCTATTCGCACAACTGAAATCCCTCATTGTGGAAACCGTTTGCAGAAATCTTTTCCATATCCTCTCTCAAATCCTTTCTAAAAGCGCTGAAAATTGATATAATGTGGAAAATTTCCTCATTCTGCCTGCTATGAGGCAGATCATGGAAAAGTCCATTGATCTCACCTGGGATTTTCCTGTTTTGGGGTGAGCTTGGCTGGAAAATCCCCCTCATCATTCCAATTGATGGTCAACAAGTGTTTTATAAAGGTTCATCATAACCTCTTTGCCTACTTATGAAGCTCAGGAAGTGTATGCCTCATTAATTAATGACTTTGTCACCAAGTCATGCTATTGTGCTTATACATCCTCAGGTTCCCCTGCCTTTGCTTTGAAATGTGCATCTTTGTTTATATTGTCTCAATATTGTATTTGGAGCCTCAGTCCGTCTACTGGGTTATGTATTATTGAAAGAAGAGGCAATAGAATAATTGTCAGTCATGAGAAATTGGCAAAGGACTAAAGTGGTAATTGGGAAAGGATTTGATGTGCAGTGATGAGAAGTAAGGAGGAAAGCAGTGGCCATCACTCCTGGATATGCCAATGCCACAGGAAGATATAGTTTTGTAAAACACAAAACTATTATTAGTTGCAGTTTTCAGTAGTCCCTTTCAGGACTACAGATCAGGCTATATGAGGAAGCTAATTTTCCTGAACCGATCTGGCATTGCAAATCAACCCATTTAGTAAAGGGGATAGTAAGCATTTATTAGGCCTACTATCTGCACAAACAACTGAGAGGTCTAATGCCGATATCAAGAGCAAGCGCTGGGTACCTTTGCCAACCTAAGTGCCATACTTCTGGCAAACAATGTCTGCCTGCACAGACGTTGGAACACTTTGGCACCTGTTTTAAGCCTAGATCATGCCAGCAGAATCATTACATTTCTGAATCATAATACTTTAAATTGTGACAGATTATAAAGGATTAAGGATTAAGCATTCAAGAGTTATCTCAAGCAATGAGGTATTAAATCGACTAACTATGGTCACAATATATGTCTGCATATTGACTGCACAAAGTTAGGAGAACTCCCAGACTGACAAGCAGAACTTCTAAAAATGCTGGAGCAAATTCTTGTTTTGGAGTGGTGGGGTCCCATGGGAATCAGGCCAGATAACCTCAGAACAAGTACAGAGGATGTTGGGTATGGAGAAAGATTTGGTTCAGTGCTCCCACTGTTTTGAAGTTTAATTTTTAAAAAAAGAAACAAAGAACAGCCCTCACTATTCCACACTCATTCCCCATCCCTGCCAACTCATGTTCACTGCCCACCCCTTGGCTCTTTAAAACCCCCATTGCCAACCTCCGCCCCATCATCTCCATTCAATCTCACCCAGTATTTATCATGGGCAGACCTCAGTATCCATGTTGACTTTTAACCTTTTAAAAAAATTCCAAGTGTCTATTGCATTTACTACTTCAACTAGATTAACCCATCCAACAAACATTTCATTCAATTGCATCATATTTATAAAAACTAGCATTGGAATCCGTGGGCCCACTTCAATAGACTGAGTGGATCTTTGACCTATCCATCAAACTGTGAAATAGCAGGTACCCTTTTGTGACAATGGACTGTCATGAAATCAATAATGCAGCATTAATCCAGTAATGAAAAACCAATGGCTCATGTCAACAAATAGAATGAAATAGCAAGCAATCATTTTTTAACATGTCATGCGGTATGTTTAAATGTTTTGCTAACTTCACAACTCCCTTTGACAATTCATCTAGAGACTCTGAACAGTTCCAAAGGGTTTATATATTTTTTAAACATACATGCATAAAGCAATGCTAAAGGGCACCTTACCTTTCCCAAATTCACCTGACTTCTTCCAAAGATGTTCCAGGACAAAATCAAAACAAAACCCTGGCTATCTAATTCAATCTGCACATCAGGCTTCAAACATGTATTACACAAACATCACAATAGCAGAGGCAGCTGCTGATTTCTATGGGCAGTTGCCAGCATGAAATGCACATATCACATCCTGATCTGGACCTATTCTCACCCCAGCCAAATGCTGGTACCATGTTCTGAGGTGCAACTCCCAGATTTAGGCTACTTCCATTATTTTTGTCATGACGAAGAGGCTCTTCACGTTGCTGGTGGTGGATGGAATATCATGTGTCATTGCTTTGGCCATGCATCATTTATAGCGCAACAATATTGTTTCTGTAACTTATAATTTCCTTTATAGAATCCCTACAGTGCAGAAGGAGACCATTTGGACCATTGAGCTTGCACTGACAACAATGCCACCCAGGCGCTCCCCCGGCCCCCCACCCCCTGACAGTAAGGGGCAATTTAGCATGGCCAATCAACCTCGTCTGCACATCTTTGAAACACAGTAAAAAGTCTGACAACACCAGGTTTAAATCCAACCAATTTATTTGATAGTAAATTCGCAAGCTTTTGACTCTATGGCCTTTGTCAGGCGAATGAGGTGTTCTGGTCTCCAACAGCATGTTGTTGGAGACCAGAACACCTCATTCACCTGACGGAGGCCATAGAGTCGAAAACTTGAGTTTACTATCAAATAAAATCTGTTGGATTTAAACCTGGTATTGTCAGACATTTTACTGTGTTTACCCCAGTCCAATGCCAGCATTTCTACATCAACTTTGAAACACCCAGAGGAAGTTCACGCAGATATAGTGAGAACGTGCAAGCTCCAAACAGACAGCTAGCTGAGGCCAGAATTGAACCCAGGTACTGCAAGGCAACAGTGCTAATCACTGTGCCACTGTATAAATGTGGGATTCATTCTAGTTATGTTATCAAAGAATATCCTCAGTACTGCAACAATGGGATAATGATGAAAGGGAAGATCCATATATGTCAATGAGCAAAGAAATGCAACAATTTCTTGTCCAGCCAACTAGAATGTCTATTTACAAAATATATGGGCACAAATTCATTGACATAGTAACTGAAGCCAGCACCAAGGAGGCTGAGTGCCATGTTACTTATGTGTTCTGCACCACCAGCTACTTTAGTGCCTGTGCAGGCATCCCCAGATTGTGCGTTCATTGATTTTTTTTATTCATTTTATCTGTATTTATCCCCGCACTGTGAAGAGCTTTGAATTTTTTAAAGTTAAATGTGCTATATAAATACAAGTTGTCTTTTCAAGACACCAATATCTTGGAAGCATAGTTAGTAAATTATATTGTGCCACACATGATATCAAAGGGCAATGCTGCAGTCTTAAATTGTCAAGGTAACTCTTAATTAGTGCAACTGGTTCTGTCACTAATTCAACAGCGTGATGACACTAAATGGTTCCAGACTGAAAAAGATTTCCTACAGAGCCCAGATATATTGAATGAGAAGAATTTTCCTTCAACCTTTCTGTGGAAGCTGTAAGCATTAGGCTGCTTATTACACTGGGAGGAGGGGTGTGAATGGATTATCCTGCTGGAAGCAAAGTCAGTGAGAAGTCTAATTGCTCTTCAACAGCCTACCCCCGAGCATTATGCACTGTGGGCAGACTACATTGCTTATTAATAGTCTTACCACCCTTCAGTGGGAGAACTTCCCACCCTTGGGAATTGCCAATGAGTTGGATTTGCCAGTAACTCCCAAGAACATATAGTAGGCACTGCAACAAGGGAGTAGTAGGTCAGTGGATCCTGGATCCAGAAATGAGTCCAGTTGACCTGTTTCCGGGACCTTGGACAGGCATGGTTTGGAGTTTAGAGGGGAGGTAGCGGTGTAGAATTGATGGGTTTTATCATCAGGACAGTGAGAAGAAGGGAATGGTATCTTGGGGTGGTGGCTCTGAGAGGTGTAAAGGGCAGCCCCCTCGCACCCCCAAAGACACTACCCATTTCCTTCCCAACCTTTTAAAATAGATTATAAAATGGCGTGCCTAACTGCCAATACCACAGCATTGTGGCACGGGCAGCAAATTTATTGGAGTTGATTGGCTTACTAGTAAGCTCAATTCATGATTGATTTTTAAAATACGGTGGGTGGACTCCACATTTTGACACCATGTGGGTGAGCATGGGGTACGCGGGAAGGCGGGTTTGGACCTGCCTTAATTTATACAAGCTCTGATGAAAATGTGCTTGGCAGGGGTACACATCATCCATCCCATTGTTTCAATCCCTATCATAAAATCCAATCCCAGCCACTAAATCTCTCTCTCCCCAACAGCCATTGACTGTGGCTCAATTAGACCTTTCACAATCTTGGCTTGCTATTTGACTCTGAAATGAGCTTACAACATTACCAAAATTGCCTACTTCCATTTCCATTCACCTGTCTTTAGTTCATCTGTAGCTAAAACTCTCATCTATGGCTCTTTTACCCCTCTAGATTTGACTGTTCTAATGGCCTCCTGACCTTTGACCCTCCAAAAATGAACTCCTCTAAAATCCATACAGAATTCTGTTCACCCATCACCCATGCTTGCTGATCTGCATCAGTTTCCACTCTGGCAATGCTAAATTAGAATAAACATTGTTTTCAAATCCCTCTTCTTATTTTTATAACCTCCTTGAAACGTACAAACATAATAGATCTTTGGGCTCCTCCAATTCCAGCATATCCTACGTATTATTTGCTCCATTAGTTGCCTGGACCTTTAGCTTTGGAAGCCTTTACCCGGCCTGCCTGCCCTTCTACATCTTTCTATAAAGTGTTCCTTAAAACTTTTCTTTAGTCAATCTAATATCTACTCATATATGGCTTTTTTCATAAGGACATAAGAAATAGGAGCAGGAGTAGGCTACACAGCCCCTCGAGCCTGCCCCACCATTCAATGAGATCATGGCTAATCTGTAGTGGTTCAGTACCAATTTCCCATTTTCTCCCCGTAACCTAATTCCCTTGTCAATTAAAAACCTATCCACTCTTGACTTGAACATATTCAGTGAGGAAGCCTCCACCACCTCATCAGGCAGAGAATTCCAAAGATTCACCACCCTTTGCGTGAAGAAACCCCTCCGCAACTCTGATCTGAACCACACCCCCTCTGCCCTCCTAATCTTGAGGCTGTGCCCTCTAGTCCTGCTATCTTTGCTAAGCGAGAAGAGTCTCTCAACCTCTACCCTATCCATCCCCTTCATTATTTTATATGTTTCTCTAGTCACTGCTAAAATATTCCAAGATGTTAACAAGAGGACCTCACATGTCAACTCTTTTCCTGTTCACTTAAGTTGTCAAATTCCATGCTAAAGCATCTTTTCATTATAAAATACACAGTGTGCAGCACATATGCCAATAATTTTGAAAATCTCCTCTGAACCATGCTATATGGGCCATTGAGCAGTAAAAACATTTGAAATATTGCCTTGAGCACCCCGAAAGCCTGTTCCATGATTCATTTAGTTTGTCCATATGCCTTCTTGTAACTTTGTTCTACTTGAGACAGGGGTCATATCACACTGAGAAAAATAATGTCTGCCCTATTTTAATCGTAAAAAGATGAACATTAATGGGCACGTTGCACATGTTAAATTGGCTGAAACTCATGCAAGTGCACTGACCCTCCTATCCAAATTCTCCAGGTGACCTGCTGTGCAAAGCGCTATGCCAATGCTTAAATCAATTCATTAAAGACTGCCCTTAAGTCATTTTAGAAGAGGTTTTACTGGGCCAAAATTGAGGATTGCAAATAGTCTTCTGTTAATTGCTTTTGTTATTTCCTAATAAGGGCAATACTTATACAATTAAAACAAAATGTGGGAAATAATTAACAGGTCTGAACATCCAAGAAGAGAAACACAGTTAACATTTCAGGTCAATGACTCTTCACCAGAACTAGGCAAAGCTAGAAATATATGGATTTTAAGCAAGTGAAGGGGCAGGGGAAGATGGTAAAAGAGCAAAGGAGAAGTTCTGTAATAGGTGAAAGACAGGAGAAAATAAATAACAAAAGAGTCGGTGGTGCATGGCCAATAGGAGTGGGCATGGGGTAAATAAACAAAAGATGCATCTAGAGAAAGTGTGCCTAGCAGAAAGATGCTATCCAACAGCAAAAACAAGGTAAAGCAAGATTAAATATGCAAAACAAAGGAAACAAAGTGGAAAACAGAGATTATGGTCTAAAATGATTGAAGTCAGTACTGAGTGCAGAAACATGCAAAAATTGAAAGTAGCATTCTGTCCACAAGCTTATGTTGAACTTCATTGGAACATTGCAAGAAGCAAAGGATGGAGAGACCTTCCTGAGAGCAAGATGGAGAAGTAAGATCACCTGAAGCTTGGGTCATACTTGTGACTGAAGGATGATATTCTGCAGTCTGATCACTCATTCTGCATTTTGTCCCTCCAGTATAGAGCAAATTACAATGTTAGCAGCAAATAGGATGTAAAATCACTAAAAGAAGTGCAAGTCAGTTGCTGTTGCAGCCAGTAAGAATGTTCTGGAGCTTGGAATATCTCTGTAACCTCACAGATTTTACCACGGCTAATCCATCTAATTTATAGATTTGAAGGCATTAAAGGACAATTTAGCACAGCCAATCTATCTAACATCTTTGTCTGTTGGAGGAAACACACACATAGGAAGACGTGAAAACTCCAAATAGATAGAAACCCAAGGCCAGAATTGAATGCGGGTCTCTGGTGCTGAGAGACAGCAATGCTAACCATTGTGCCACCAGACCAGGTAAGGACGGTAGACTTCTTTCTCTAAAGGACAATAGTGAACAAAATGGATTTTTACAAAAATGGAAAATCATTGCATGGTCATTATTTAATTCCAGATTTTTTTATTGAATTCAATACCTGTCATGGTGGAATTTGAACTGGGTGCCCAGAGGATTATCCTGAGTCTCTGAATTACTGGTCCAGTAACATTAGCACTATGCCATTGCCTTCCTCATGGCAAGGGTTTTTTTTTAAAACCAGATAAACAGGAAGCCTGGGGATCATTTGTTTCTGAAATTGGAATCAATAAGAAAAAATATGAATTGCTATTCACAGCATTCAAAAGAGAGAAATGCTTCCTAAAATGTGAGGGAATAATCAAAATTTAAATCAGAAGAAAAGAGCAGTGCGCAGACTAGGGATTCCAGTGTATTAAAAGATAAGGATTTTGAGAAATAAAATTGATATAAAGTCACCAACACATTCTCAATTCCAACACAGCTTTCAGGAAATTCACTTTCTAAAGGCTTGACAAATATTTTGTACATTATAAAGTAGAAACTCCAAATTCTGACCTCTGTCCAATATATCACTCTGGATTTGTTATCATTTTGAGCTAATAATATGGGTTCAAGCACAAAATAACAGGCTATTTTGTAAAAAAGACTAAGATTGAAATTCAGTTAGTAAAATTAAAACAGCAGTTGGAAACTTGAGAACTGAGTCATTCTCTGAATGGTGGGATTATTTTCGGGTCAGAAATTTGATGCAGTCATTCACAAACCAACACAATTATCACCCCACATTCCAGGTTCCCCAAATAGAGAAGATGGATGGCATGATATTCTAATCCAGCAACAAAGATTCTCTACTGAAAGAGACCCCAACAGTACGTACAGTAACAGCAGTAATTGAAGCATGAACAATACCAGTTGAAAGAAACAAAGAATTGCAGGTTGGAGGGAATGTGGAAAAGTCTGATTCCAGTTCACAGATTCCTTCTTGGAGCTGATAATTGATGCACTGAAGACAAGAGGTCCTGTACCCTGAGGTGAGTGTAAGGAGGCCATTCAGTCTCAGAAAGAAAGTGCACCTACACTTCACGGAAATTGTCAGCAACAAGTGTGATGCTGAGGAACTGGGTACTGTGTCAGAAATGGTTTAATGACCATTTGAGATCTGGCAAGGTGTGTCTGGCAACTTGCAATGGATAACCATCGCCATCTGTCCTCCCTAGCATTTTCCTGAATACCTAATCGACACACCTTGCAATCTTCTGGCCTATCATTAATCATTAAGAATTTAGCAACACCAATTATTAATCCAACCGATTTATTTGATAGTAAAAAAGCGAGCTTTCAACACTCCCGTGTCTTCATCAGGCAAGTGCAGTGTTCTGGTCTGCAATAGCACACATCAGCACAGACAGTCAGAGATTGCTGATTAGATCGCTTCATCTTGGACCACAATGTCTTCACTTTCAACAATCAGCTTTTCATCCAGACACACGGAACAGCCATGGGGACCAAATTCGCACCTCAGTATGCCAACATCTTCATGCACAGGTTCGAACAAGACTTCTTCACCACACGAGATCTCCAACCAAGGTTATATACTAGATACATTGATGGCATCTTTTTCCTTTGGACTCATGATGAACAATCATTGAAACAACTGTATGATGATATCAACAAGTTCCATCCCACCATCAGACTCACCATGGACTATTCTCCAGAATCAGTTGCATTCTGTTGGACACACGCATCTCCATCAAGGACGGTCACCTCAGCACCTCACTGTACCGCAAACCGACAGACAACCTCACCATGCTCCACTTCTCCAGCTTCCACCCTAGACACATTAAAGAAGCCATTCCCTATGGACAAGCCCTCCGTATACACAGAATTTGCTCAGATGAGGAGGATCGTGACAGACACCTCCAGACACTGAAGGATGCATTCGTGAGAACAGGATATGGCGCTCGACTCATCGATCGACAGTTCCAACGTGCCACAACGATAAACCGCACTGATCTCCTCAGAAGACGAACACGGGACACGGTGGACAGAGTAGCCTTTGTTGTCCAGTACTTCCCCGGAGCGGAGAAGCTACGACATCTTCTCCGGAGTCTTCAACATATCATTGATGACGATGAACATCTCGCTAGGGCCATCCCCACCGCCCCACTTCTTGCTTTCAGACAACCGCACAACCTCAAACAGATCATTGTTCGCAGCAAACTACCCAACCTTCAGGAGAACAGTGACCACAATACCACACAACCCTGCCACAGCAACCTCTGCAAGACATGCCGGATCATAGACATGGACGACATCATCACACGTGAGGATACCATTCACCAGATGCACGGTACATACTCTTGCAACTCGGCCAACGTTGTCTACCTAATACGTTGCAAGAAAGGATGTCCCGAAGCATGGTATATTGGGGAGACCATGCAAACACTATGACAGCGGATGAATGAGCATCGCTCAACAATCACCAGGCAAAACAGTTCCCTTCCTGTGGGTGAACACTTCCGCAGTCATGGGCATTCGGCCTCCGACCTGCGGGTAAATGTTCTTCAAGGGGGCTTTCGTGATACACGACAGCGCAGAGTCGCTGAACAGAGACTGATAGCCAAGCTCCGCACACATGAGGACGGTCTTAACAGGGATCTTGGCTTCATGACACACTATCTGTAACCCCCGTAACTTGCCTGGGTTAGCAACAAACCTCACTTACTGTGCTGTCTGGAGAAAATACACAATTCTCTAACAATGCTCAGGATCCCCTTCACACACATTGTTAGCCACTTTAACACTTGAATAGCAGGTTAGATGTAAGGATTCGCATTCTAATCAGCAATCTCTGACTGTCTGTGCTGATGTGGGCTATTGCAGACCAGAACACTGCACTTGCCTGATGAAGACACGGGAGTGTTGAAAGCTCGCTTTTTTACTATCAAATAAATCGGTTGGATTAATAATTGGTGTTGCTAAATTCTTACTGAGTTCTTACCACTCCAATCCAACGCCGGCATCTTTACATCATGACTATCATTAATCATTGCAGGATTTTATATGACTTTTCTTTCAATTTGATTCTATCCTTAACTCACTTCATTAACCAATAATGATACACCCTTCTTGCTCAATGGAATACATCTTTGTTGAGAGTTACGGAATATCTCTATAAATGTCTACCACCACCTATCTACTATCTTAGCTTTTAATCTATTTTTCAGCCCACTATAAATCAAGTCTGTCTTCAGTTTTGTGATTGCCGTTATTTAAATTTAAGACATTATTTTCCAATCCAGAATTCTCAACCACAAACTGAATGTTTTGATCACAAATTCAACACTTAGAATTTTTGGGGAGAATCATCCCTATCCCCACATTAGTGCCTAAAATAGCAAATAGTTGGGGCATAGTCTAATTTCATAATGTACCTTGGGGTTTCTGATCACGTCCCTCAACGAAACCATGAAACTAGAAAGAGGATGTAGCCAGTTATGTGGAATTCCACCAAACAGATTATTTTAGATAGAATTGGTGATAACACGGATAGTTCTAATCCAGTGTTAAACTATTACTAGGAGAATAAAAAAAAGCTTGAGAATTGGAGTTAGATATTGACGGAAACTGCAGAGAGGCAGAAAACACTTAAAAAGAGTCTAAATTAGATAATGGAATGGGAAGGCCTACAGAAACAAGAGCAATCAAGAGAATGAACTATCAACCTAAATAATGATGTTAGTCACTGGATTCAAGATTGACCTATTTATTAAACAAGAGTTTGGGGCTGAAATTTGAAATCTCGTTAATAAAATGCTTTTGTACAATTTCAACAGCAACTGCAGCTGTGATCATGTGTTGTTGAAGGTTTTGATGCATGCAAGATAGACAGGAATAGGCTAGAAATCATCATGAAAAACCAATGTAATGTAAAAGTCCCAATCAGGAGAGAAGGAATAAAATTCTAGCTTGCTTGGAATAAATAATGTATCAGAAACAGTTTCTTGTTATGATGAGTAAAATAAGAAGAAAACATACCTTTGTTTAATTGTGCTCTGTTCCCTAATGAGCTGAAAAGCTGTAGAGATCTCAAGAGGGCAAAGTGCAGGGTAGCAGAAAGAATCAACCTCTAGGGTAGACCTAGGCATAGTTGAATGACCAACATCAAAGCAGTTGCAGGCGAGCTACAGTGGATGTGTCAGGATAGCACATAACAGCTGAGTGTAATGGATCATGACAGCAGACCTACTGGTAGGAGTAGGAGTAACAGCAGCAGCAGCAGCAGCCTACTAATGATACTCCCCTTGTTAACAATTTTTTGTATGCTGAAGTAATGAATAAAGTCATTAGAATCATAATCACTGACTGATTTTGTTACTACTCAAGTGACCAATGAAAATTTTAAATAATGGAGCTCTAATTGTGATCAGGAAAGGCTCCAGAGATGGGTTATCTGCCACAATTAAGGACTGGGGCAAAGGAGACCCAATGTATCCTTGTGAGGTCTGCAGGTGTACTGTTGCTCCCCCTGGGCAACAAGGCAACCTAAAGTCATATTTTTCATACTTTGTTGAGTCTTGTCTGGCCGACATTCCAATTCCAGGCAGGTATGGCCTGATGAACTTGATAATCTGCCAATAACATCGTTGGACCAAATCTGTATATTGAAAGCACTCTGCACTCCTATGAGTGTCCAGTTCTTTTGTTGAACAGCAGGAAGTCAGCAAGATTAGAGGAGTTAAGTGACTGGACCTCTCAGGTGATAGCAGCTAAAAAAAATCAAGACTCTTAAGCAACAACATGGAAAAAAGATTTAGCTTTAACTCAAAGAAGTTATAAAGGACATGGCTGAATTCTTAAGTAGTTCAGAGTGTAGTGTATTTGGAAGGTCAGTAGAGGGAATTATATTTGGTTGGTATCAACGCGATAGGAAGCCAAAATGCTTTTGGCCATTTCCAATGCAACCTGACTCTGGGAACTACTGCAACTGCATTGTGTGTGGCCCAAATGCATGTAAAGTGGGTAGATAGTGTTGGCCACCATCTCTTGCTGATTTGACAATCTGGAATTTTTGACCATATGAATCCAGTCTCTTAATCACTCCCAACTGGACATACATTCAAATGCACGAGGAATACCTGCATCACCACCAACTTCCCCCACCTCCCACCAATAGTGCTATTTAAAAGGCAAATAATACAACCTCCAGGTGATTTGCTTCTGACTTTCTTTTGTGGTACAGAATCAGTGGAATTACACAGATTGTTACTGAAGGAGTTTTGAAAACAATTTGAATTTACAATTGAGTTGAAATGGATTTTGACAAGGTGGTCGGAGGAATTGAAATGAATATTTCAATGATGGGAATTATTGGTGTGATCCCCTTCAGCTGCAGCACGACTTGGAAATGGACCATAAGCAGCGGATGTAGAAAACTTCACATACAGGTTAGAGAAGTAAACCATTAATCAGAAGCTCCTGCCCACATAGGGCTTTGTGCAAGTATTTTTCTCACCTCAGTCAGGAACAGTGTATGAAGTGCTTGAGTTTCACTAAGAAGGTGGTCACTGAACGATGTCTGTATCCTCTACAACCCAACCTACAGCCACACAGCAAGATGTGAATAGTGTTCATAATGACCATCAAAGTTATTGTGATTCTACATTTCCAATATCAGAGGTTCCTTCCTGGTGGAATCAGGTGACATTGTCAACCGTTCATATTGGTGTGCCTTGGAGGTGACTGAGCCCCTGAACAGAAGGAGAGAGAACTTTATTTTCATTTTACTGATGGGAGACAAATAAAAGAGAACTGATGGTTTTTCAAGTCTAATAGGATTGTGCAGGTACAATCAGCTGTGGGGTAGGTGGTTTTGTAAGCCCCACATGTTAATAGGGAGTCCATGCCGAAACTCAAGGATGACCAATTAGTTAGTACACTCTTGTATGATCTTGCACAGCAGGTTCTGTTGCTGAACACCCACCAACCTGGCAATAGCCACGACGCATTCATCCTGCACCAACTATATCCACCATCTATGGTTCATCACAAAAAACCAAAAGCTGGCGGCAAGGCAGTAAAGGACACTTGAGGGAATCATGGATACATAGATCTTTGAAGGTGATAGGACATATTAAGAAAGTTGTTCAGAAAGCAAATGGGATCTCAGACTTCATAAATAGAAGCCTTCATTAAAGAAGTTGGATAGCTATCTTGAACCTTGTTAAAGATGTGGTTTGGCCACAGCTAAGGTATAGTTCTGGTTACCAAACTTGAAGATGGTTCTGGCTAGGGTCCAGAGGAAATTTACCAGAGTGAGGGATTTTAGCTACAAGGTTAGCTTGGAGGGGCTAGACTTGTTCTTGAAATCAAGAAGTTTAAGAGGAGATTTGATAAGTGGATAAATAAAGGCTGTTGATGTTGGAAGAACTGGCAGACACAAATTTAAGGTTTTGGTAAGAGATACAGGTGGATGTGAGGAAGAACATTTTTACACAGTAAGTAATAATGATCTGGAACTCACTGTCTACAAGGGTGTTGGAAGCAGAATTCATGAAGGAACTGGACAGATACTCGAGGGCTACGGGTAGAGAATAAGGGAATGCAATTGACTGGATTTTTCAACAGAGAACCAGCATGGATGTAATGAGCTGAATGGCTCTCTTCTATGCCGTTATAACTCTAAAGCTCCATGATTCTTATGGCTGGGGTTTTCCTGTTGTGGCAAAACCGATCATGCCGTATTCAGTGGCCCTGCCAAAACTTCATTTACTTTTGGTGGGATCACGTGTTCCCTGCAGTGGGTAGAGATGGAATACCCTGCCCTAAGTCTGGTAAATAGTTTTTGCTTGAACATTTTTGTCTGTCAGTGATATTTCCCCTTCGCAAAAAAAGTAAACTTTCACTCCAGTGAACACTATTCTGTAAACTGGAGTTAACTATTAAATCAGGGCATGCATTCCATACCACCCACCAATAAGAATGCTAATTTTAGAAAGTAGAAGACATAAAGAGAAAAGTTGTATTTGGCCTAATAATCACACACATTTCCTTTGAGATAGTGAGATTGGCAAGATGCTAAATTCATGCCCATGTTGATCTATACATTTCCAAAGTGTAGCTTAGTGCACCTCCCCTTCTACCTTGTTATACTACCCAATCACTAGAGACACCCTGATCCTTGATTGTTATCTGGAAAGCAGTGATTTATGGACACATAGCATCCCTGTGACATCAGAGTCCCCCTCTGTCATTGCTTTCACAGCTGTAATTTGCAATTCTAATACAAGCCATCCCAGATTTGGAGCACTCCCCATATAATCACCTTCACCTGAACCTAAAATAATCATGATATTTGTTTGGGGTCTAAGCATGTAAACAATTCCTCCTTCAAGAAAGATGACAGGCTAGGAGATATTCTTCCAGACAGTTGTCTTAAATAATTACCAGTTCAGTTATAACTACCTGCATATTATACAGGTCCAAGTCATTGTATCTCCCCATTTTAGGAGGATATAAGGGACAGCATCCCCTTAAAATTATAAACAGAATACTATGTGAGATGTTTTACTGAATTATTTATGAGTTTATTAAAGAACCATAATATGCAATACACATTAAAATAGATACATACATTGCAATATTAAAAATTATAGAAGATGGAAAACATAAACCTTAGTCAGAATCCACTAAAAGGAAGCTCATAAAATGCTACAAACTAAAATCCTTTAGGATGACTGCCAAATATTAAAAGCAAACTGTTACCTTAAATTCCCAAATAGTTCAGCTACCTGAATATCAGGAGACAAAAATTGCTTGGTTGAAGTGTCCAGCTCTTCCACGGCTTAAGAAGCATGGTATAAGATTTCTCCTCAACGCTTCTGAATTTCAGGGAAGAATAACTTCTTTCTTATACACTGTTGAACTAAATTAGATTGACCTTAGCAATTATGTGTGTTGCTTCTTTGCTTAAGTTCTTCCCTTTGATTATCAATTATCTTTCACTAGTATTGATAATTATTTCATTGTTGAATATTGCCTTATTGTGTGAACATTGTGAGCATTTATCTGGTTGATAAATGTTTGTAATGTGTTGCAATATCAAACCTAAATAATTTCACTTGTTTCTATATTTTTGTAAAGTAATTTTTAAACTGCTATGTAGAAATTCCATTTTGTAAAGTTTTTTTTTACTTTTATGTCATTTCAAGATTCTCATAGTATCTATCCTTTATAAAAGGTGTTTCATAGTGCACAATAATGGGTATGGGAGGAGATTCCGACAGGAGGCACAAAAATCAGCTTCTGTCAGCCTGAGATTACAGCGGGATCTTCCCCTGGTGCCCACCATGATGGATCAGGAATCCCGGTGGAATTTAACATGAAACTGATTCGCACCCTGCTTCATGGGACACAGATGAAGACCCAGACAGAATCTTCCCTGCATGCCTGATTGTCCACAAAGGCAGTGGGAAAACATGTCACAACACATCTGGAACAAAGTGATTTGTATAACTCAGGACTTAGCTGAAGAATGCCTGAGGCTGCCCCCTGCAGTTCCTCATGGATTCCCCCCCACCCATACCCTCAGCAACCCTGAACTACAGCAATGGATGTGGGGAGCATCTCTCAGGTGAATCTTCCAGCTTCAATGTCATTGAGGAAGTCCATCTTTCATTCTCAGAGTGTTCCTGAAGATCTTAACCTTGGGTCACTATCTGTATGGAGTTTGCACATTTTTCATTGTGTCTGCATGGGTTTCCTCCGAGTGATTCAGTTTCCTCCCACACTTCAAAGATGTGCAGGTTAGGTGGATTGGACATTCTAAATTGCCCCTCATGTGTAGGTTAGGTAGATTAGTTATGATGGATATGCTGGGTTGCAGGCAGGTGGGCCTGGGTGCCATGCTCTTCAATTGATTGATGCAGACTCAATGGGCCAATTGGCCTCCTTCTGCACTGTAGGGATTCTATGATCCTTCTTCTTTTTCGGCACATCTATCTTCTTTCTTCTAATGTGGGTCAGTGAAGTTGGGAACCTTTTAAATTTAGCACCGAGATATCACAGTAGGACATGCATCATCAAGCCCACCCCACCATAGAATAAGGGGTGGGCTTATATTCTACTTATATTCCCATATTCCCATATTACCCATATTACCCATATTCTACTTATAGCCCCAAGTGTATAATTAATGGGGTTGGGGCTGGAAGATATGGTATGACTTCCAATCAGCTTCCACTCCCCATCTTTGATCGATACCTGTGTCCAAAGGTTTTCTAAAATTCTACTGAATTCTACAAACATGAAGTAATATTCATCTGTCTTTAATTAAATTCAGAACTGTTCCTATGTCAGTGGGTGTGTGAAAGGCTTCTGGGTAAAAATGTTTCTTTATTGCTAGTAATCAATTATTCAATTTTAAAGTATAATATCCTAATTACACATGAATTTTGCTTCATATCTATATTCTACTTAATTATCTCTTTCACCCATAACAGGAAAATTTGGGTTTCAACTTGACACAGGTCTTCACAGGGCTTGAAGCCCATCTTTTCTAGTGAGAAAGCAACAGTCAATTCCAGCACATTTGTAGATTCAACTGTGATGCCACAACCATGATGTAGTGACACAATGGTTAGCGCTGCTGCCTCACTGCCAGGGACAGTTCCCAGCTTGGGAGCCATATCTGCGTGGAGTCTGCTCATTTTCCCTGTACCTGTGTGAGTTTCCACCGCGTGTTCCAGTTTCCTCCCACAGTCTGAAAGATGTGCTAGTTAGGTACATTGGCTATGCTAAATTCTCTCCCAGTGTACCCGAACTGGAGCAGGAGTGTGGCGACCCAAAGATTTTCACAGTAACTTCATTGCAGTGTTAATGTAAACTTACGTGTGACATTAATAAATAAATTTAAACTTGGCATCTGAGGCTGCTGTCATAGCTTCGACTGCAGCAGTCAGAAGCCATCCATAATTTGCATGCGGCACTGAAAGCTCAGGCTGAGTTAATGAAATCCATGCTTGTTGCTATGCCAGCCCAGCTTGATGCCATACAGATTCAGACAATTGCCATAACGGTTGGGGATAACAGTGCTCAAAGGAGCTGGCAGCCTTTAATAGCAGTCCAGCTATCCACCCTCCAACAGGACTGCTGAAGCGTCACTTGGGAATGTGGGAATGCTCTGTAGAGCAAGGATCTGCTGTTCTCTTTCTGATTGACAGTGTTTGATCTCACATATTGCCAATCTGCCTATGCCACATCAGCCAGGCATCACAGAATGTTGCTGCCCTTGTTGAGGTGGTGCAATTTGAAATCAAGCCCTGGGAGAGATTTAAAACAACACAAGACATGAAAGGAATGGGAGGTTCAAAATAGCACAATAGCTGAGAGCAGCAGGAAATTTACAATAGCTCAAGAAACAAGAAAAACAAGAGATCTGTGGGGTCAGGGTGCAGGGACTGCCGAGTTCAAAAAAACAATTGGTCTTTGAGGTCATTGACCTTTCAAAACTCAGGTGATTTATTCATAATTGTGTGGTAAGGAAGATGACGACTGCAAAATATGGGAGCTCTTGGATGCAAATGTAATACAGAGCAAACATAGAAACACAGAATTCCCTCAGTGCAGAAGGAAGCCATTTGGCTCATTGAGTTTGCATTAACTCTCTGAAAGAGCACCTTAGCCAGTACCCTCACTCTATCCCTGTAACTCCATACAATTATCATGGCTAATTCACTTAACTACACACCTTTGGACATTAGGGCAATTTAGCAAGGCCAATCCTCTGAATGTGACATCTTTGAACTGTGGGAGGGAACCGGAGCACCTGGAGGAAACCTACACAAACGTGGAGAGAGCATGCAAACTCCACACAATCACCTAAGACCAGGATCAAACTCAGGTTCCTGGCACTGTGAGGCAGCAGTGCTAACCACTGTGTCGCTATGCCACACTACATGTCTGTGGTAAATTTCTGTGGCTTGAGGAGCTTTGGTCAAGAGTAATTGAGCTGGAAGTTGAGCTGTAGACTCTGTGATGCATTGGGAAGGAGGGAATTTATCTGGATACTTTATCCCAAAAGGTGGTCACACCCTTTGGATCAGGACTTCTGGTTTGGTTAGTGGTCAGGGACAGCAGGCATGGGGATCGAGGAGACGGAAGTGAGGGAACCTCAGATCTTGTAATTGTACAACAGATTTGAGTTTCTAGCAGCTTGTATGGATAAAAGTATTAGTTGCAGGGTGGATGAACAAACTGATCATGTTACCATGGTTCAGGAAGCCATTCAAGTGAATAGAGTTAATAGGAATGTAGGAGGAGTAGGGGCAGCATAATCAGAGGGGTAGACATAGTTCTCTGCAGCCAAGAACATGAATCTAGTTGGTTATGTTGCTTGCGCAGTACCAGGGTTCAGGACATATCCTCAAAGTTGGAGAAGATTTTATAATGGGAGTTGGAGGAATGAGTTGCTGAGATCCACAGGGGTACCAATGACATTGATGGGATGAGAAAAAACTCTGACTAGGGGTTATGAGTAGCCAGGTACCAAATTGAAAGGCAGAATCTCAAAGAATCTCAAAAATCTTTAGAATATTATCTGAACCACAAGCAAATTGGCTTCTGGTTCAGTAAATAAGGTCAGAGAGTTGAAAGTATGTCTCAGTGACTGTTGTGGAAAGAAATGATTTCAATTCATAGGATATTGATGAGACTGCATCTGCAGTATTGTGTACAGTTTGGGTGTATGTTTCTGAAAAAATAATTACATTAGGAACTGTTCAGAAAAGTTTCACTCAACTCATTCCTGGGATGAAGAACTTATCTTCTGAAGAAAAGCACAGTTTAAGAATAACTACTGAAATTTTTCTGCTCCATCCACTGCGAGAATCGTGCAAAGGCCCATTCCCACTCAAGAAGTCACCTTATAAGATGGAGAGGATGAGAACTTTTTTTCCTTTCAGAGAGCTGAAATTCTCTTCCCCAGAAAGCAGGTGAGTCATTGAAGTGATTCAAGGCTGAGTTAGATAGATTTTAGATAGACAAGTAAGTCAAAGGCTTTTGGGGGATGACAGAAAAGAGGAGTTGAAACCGCAAAACCAGATCAGCCATGATCTTACTGAAATGCTGAGCAGGTTTGAAGGGCCAACTGGACTTCTAAGTCCCATGTTTGTTGTCTGTTCTTAAAACCTGGAGTCAAATGAACAAATTATCCTTATCAAATTAAGCTCTGTCTTTGATTACAATTTTGTTGCATCTTAGTTGATTTGCAAAGATCTTTGTCCCCTCTTCTCATGAAAATCAAGATTCTTCTATTGGTAGAGTTGGACAATTGAGACCAACAAAAGTACCCACTAGACAGGCAGTGAAGGAATGCACTAGAATGAAAAATTCAGGTTTGTATATATTATTTGAAGTGTTATTACATAAAGATGTTATGCACTGAATTTTGTTGATATTTATTTCAGGATTTTGGCCATGAAGATGCTATGATATTCCAATGCAGATGGATTGAATGTTGGAAGATGGAGCAACTGTAATGTGGGAATGGGATCTCAGGAGAGTTGATGTCTGAGTATCCATTCATGAACATCCAAATTGGAGCAATGGGCTCTAAGATATGTCCTTTCTTCATTCTTTTCCTCCTTTTTCTCCTTCCCTGAAGTCCTGGTGGCAAGTGCTGTGGTGTTTGCATGCCATTGTAATATAAAAGCTGAGCAATGCTTAAACCTGGGAAATGGCACCATCCACAGTATGGTACACAGAGTGACATGGTAATAGACTCTGAGAAAGAGTACTCTGGATGCTTGACTGCATGGAAACAACACTGAAGGCAACAACCTGGGATCTGTAATTAGTTACAGATTACCAATAAATGGTTCATGTTTAAACAAACAAGTCTCAAGATCACCTCACTGAGATGTAAGGATCTATACTATAACAGCATGTACTGGAGCATCATAATAACAAGCTTTGAAGAATGCAGGACTCTTTCTTGATCTTGAAGGAACACTCCGTAAGCATAGGAATTCTCGCCCGCATACAGCCTAGTAATTAACTATGGTGTAAAGGCATTGATAATTTGTTCCACAATATTCCTGGTGGCTGCATGGCTTGCATTATTAGGCTCGCTAGCCTCGCATGACAGAACGGCAGGAGTGAATTAAGAGCTGTGTGTACAGCAGGCATTCCTTGCGGTGCAGACTGTTTACTGTGCCATTAAATCTATATTGCCTCTCCTTATCCCTTATGCCAAGATGCATCACCTCATACATCTGTTTTAAATTCCATCTACCAATTGTCTGCCCATTCTATTAGCCTATCTACGCTCTGTGCAGTTGATGGATATCACCCCCAATGCTCACCATTCTCCCTCATTTCAAATCAGTGAAATTCTACTCTCTCTTGAAGTTATTATGAAAAGCTGTGATCCTAGTGCTGACACTAGGCAATACAATTGCCTATCATGCTCCAACTTAAAAAAAATTGTCCAGAACTTGACATTTTTAATCCTTATGTTATTTTTTTTAAAGTATACTGACATTAACACTTATATTTCATGAGCCTCAATTTTGGTGACAATTTGTCAAGTATTTTTTAAAGTCCATATAGACAATATCCACTACACTCTTCTCATTGACTTTCTTTATTTCTTCATATTAAAAAAAATCACCAACAGCCTGACCTGGTCCTTCCATGCCTATGCTAAAGTTAAGAAAGCTTACCGATACCTCTACTTTCTCAGGAAGCTTAGGAGATGTGACATGTCTACTACGACCCTCACCAACTTTTATAGATGCATCATAGAAAGCATTCTTTCTGGTTGAATCACAGCTTGGTAAAGGTTCCTGCTCTGTCCAAGACTGAAAAAAACTACAAAGTGTTGTGAATGAAGCCCAGTCCATCACAGAAACTAGCCTCCTATTCATTGACACCATCTATACTAGTCATTGCCTTGGAAAAGCAGCCAGATTAATCAAGGATTCCATGCTCCCCAAACATACTCTCTATCATCTTCTGTCTGGAAAAAGATACAAAAGTCTGAGGTCACGTACCAAACAACTCAAGAACAGCTTCTTCTCTGCTGCAATCGGACTTTTGAATGGACCTACCTTACATTAAGTTGATCTTTCTCAATACCCTAACTATAACTGTAACATTACATTCTGCACTCACTCCTTTCCTTCTCTACGTACAGTATGCTTTGTCTGTATCATGCATAAAAAACAGTACTTTCACTGTACTATAAATGTGACAATAATAAATAAAAAAAAACAAACATTAATCTCTTTTGACTCTTCTTAATGAACTCAAATCTCACCATGTGTCTGCAAACGTTTTACTTGATTATTCTTTCTAAAACCTTACTGGTCATTGATATTAACCTATTTGGCCTGTAGTTACTTTTCAATTCCCAAAATCTAGGGATAATTGGGAGATAATGATGAACTCTCTTGCTATTTCCAGCTCTATTTCCATTAGCAACCTCGGATGCAAGCCATCTGGATCAGGTGACTTATTCACCTGAAAGACAATCACTCTTTCTATCCTATCCATGAATTATCACCCCATTCATTCTGTCAAACATCTGTACTTCTACTAATATTGTATATATTAGTATTAATATTGTATATATTATAATACCCCTCAGTAAACACCAATACAAAGTGTTATTTAGGAGTTCTAGTCTTGTCCTGTGTCTCTAACCATACATCACTCTCCTTGCTCTTAATTGGCAATACCCTGCCTCTTATACACTTAATGCATAGAAGTCAGAAAACATTGCAAAACATATATTCATATATTAGAAATATTCAAATTACAACCAGTCCACAAGGAGGTATGTACATTCAGGTTTCTTACTTGATAAACTTTCTTAATGTAAAATCATACATGAATCATGAGAATTTCATTTCATCCATGGAGTTCAGATCTCTTAATGCATAACTGAGCTCACAGAGTGTGAGTTATGCCATGGGATGTTGTTTATGTTGCAAACATTTCATTGATGTAAACAAACAGGATGAGATCTTAACGGATTTCACACCTTGCGACATGAAGTGTTAAATGTTTAGACACTCATTACTTTCTCCATGCAGTTCCTTCAATGGCTCAGCATGCAGGGAAATTAGAAATTAGCACAAATCGCTGTTGTATTTGCTTATATAATGACAGTGATTGTACTTCAAAAGTAGTTCATTGGATGTGAAGAGTTTTGAATAGGGTGCTATATAAATGCAGGCATTTTTCTTCCACCTGCAAATCAGAGTGTTGGGAAATTAAGATTACTTTTTGATATGATTATTTTATTTATGCAGTACTGTACCAAAATTGGCTATGGTAATACCTTGCTAAATTTACTGAACAGTGGAATAATTGCAAAGTCAAATTCTGACACCATAAAACTGAGATAAATCTTGTGTGATAATGCTGTGCTATTTTGATATAGTTTATGTTTAAGGTAGGGTGGCTTTAAAAGTCATAGTATTGTTTCAAAAATTAATTTGCCCGGGAAAAACATACATACAGTTCAAACGCTGAGAGCAGGATAAGCAAGAATTCAATATTTTGTTAACTAATTTTAAAGAGGAGTTTAAGCCTACAGTAGAAGTATTGCTTGATTGGAACTAATAGTGACATTGTGTCTTCTCATGCTTAAGTATTATTGTTCAATTATTAAAAGTTAAGCTAATTCATTTGTTATAGTTAAGATGTGTTGTTAAATAAACTTTGTTTTGCTAAACATTCTCTGGTTTGTCAATAATATTGTGCTTGAAGTGAATCAGCTTATCCTCACATTAATGTCAAAATAGAAAATTGTTGGGGCCTAGTCTGGCTTCATAATATACCTTGGTATTCCTGATCTGGTACCCAACACATGGTAACAATAGTTTCCCTGTATTTATATTTTTAAAAATAGTGAGAGCAATAGGAAAAACAGAAAAATTCTCTGGATTCCACATTAACATTTCATACAGTATTATTACTCTGGATTCTTCCTTATTCTTTTCTATGTCAAATCTAAACTGTATGATATGATTATCACTGACTCCAAAATGTTCCCCTACTGACACTTGAGCCACTTGGGGGGCCCATCTCGCTTCCAAGATCCAGACATAGTAATGTGTCTTTCTCAGGTAACATACATTTTTTTATCTTGTCATCACATATGGATTGTAGAAAATTCTCCTGAATGCACACTTGGAAACATTGCCTTTCTCTATCCTTTACAATATCCCAGTCTGTATTCAAATAATAAAAGACCCCATTATCACCACTCAATAATTCTAGTACCTCAGCATATTCCCCTTGCAAATTTATTCCTCTACATCTTTTTCACTCAGTGTTAGTCTATAGACTACATCGAGCAATATAATTACACCTTTTTTGTTCCTTAGCTTAAGCCAAATAGATTCTATCCCTGACCCTTCTTAGATATCACAACCTCCAACATCTACAATGTTGTGCATAATCAGTACTGTCACCCTCACCCTTTGTCTATTTTTATGAATATGTTGGCCAGAATCTTCTGCTCACATTCATGTTGGCCATGCTCGACAACAGGACCAGAAAATATTGCCAGGAGGCCAAAGTTGTGTTTCATGGCGATGTCAAGCCAGGAATTGATTGTTCTCATCCCCCCGACATTCAACATTGGGAATCTCATTGTAATAAATGAACATATAATTGTCAGGCCCATACACCAAAATCATCGCAAAAAATTCATTCACAATGGCATGATGTCAGAATAGTGTGAAACACTATTCAGAAGGCATGAACCTGGTGAGTAATACCTCAGGGAAATTTGGACATGAGTGCAGTGCCCAGGGGGAAAGGATCATGCCAGGATAGAGACCATGTACCATAGAACCATAGAAAATTACAGCTCAGAAACAGGTCTTTTGGTCCTTCTTGTCTGTGCAGAACCATTTTTTGCCCAGTCCCACTGACCTGCACTTGGACCATATCCCTCCACATGCCTTTCATCCATGTACCTGTCCAAGTTTTTCTTAAATGTTAAAAGAGACCCTGCATTTACCATTTTATCTGGCAGCTCATTCCACACTCCCACCACTCTCTGCGTAAAGAAGCCCCCATAATATTCCCTTTAAACTTTTCTCCTTTCACCCTTAACCCATGGCCTCTAGATTTTTTCTCCCCTAGCCTCAGTGGAAAAAGCCTGCTTGCATTCATTCTATCTATACCCATCAAAATCTTATACACCTCTATCAAATCTCCCCTCATTCTCCTACGCTCCAGGGAATAAAATCCTAACGTATTCAAACTCTCTCTGTAACTCACCTTCCCAAGTCCTGGCAACATCCTTGTGAACCTTCTCTGCACTCTTTCAACCTTATTTACATCCTTCCTGTAACTAGGTGAGCAAACCTGTACACAATACTCTACATTTGGTCTCATCAATGCTTTACATAATCTTACCATAACACTCCAACTTTTATACCTGGTGCTCCAATTTATAAAGGCCAATGTAGCAAAAGCACTCCTTCCGACCCTGTCCACCTGTGACGTCACTTTTTGGGGAATCCTGTACCTAGTACACCCAGTTAGTACCAGCTTGATGCTGAGGTAGTGCCAGAGTAATGCCAGGGAAGTGCCAGATTGATGTCAGAGTTGTGCCAGCTTGATGCTGCTGCGGGGAGGTGGGGCCGTGCCAGCAGGGTATACCCAGGTGAACTGGTTTTCTTGCTGTATGCTGAAGCAGCCTTTAAAAATGACCCCTTGGATTATTGAGTGTCGGAGTTGCCAGCTGGATGGGTGAATCAAACGCCACCTCACCAGTGATACATTATGGAACCCGTGGCTACAAGTTTTTTTTCTAAATGCTGCAAAATATGGCAGAGAAAGTCACCAGTGCCACTGGTGTTTTCAACGCATTTTTCCAAACTGACATCACCTTTGTCAATATCAGAGAAAATCCTGACCCTTGACCCTTGTATTCAGGAATATTTAATATCCAGCCAGATCTCCATTATCATCATACATATTTTCGCATGGCGATATGAGGCTGTAACTCATCGATCTTATTGACCACACAATCTACATGCTTACTGGCCGAAATTACCTTTACTATATTCCCCCTTTGGGTTGAACCAATCTAATATTTTACCAACTGTTGCACTGGCGCTATCTGTTTCTGTCAGCATTTTGTACACCACATCTCTAGCAAGTTAACTCCTAACCCCCTATCCTCAACACACTCCCAACTGCTCACAGGGACATTAGTCCTGATTCTTTTTAGGTGTCTGGCCTTTACAAGTCCCAATTTTCCCAAGACCCACTCCAATGTCCCAGGATTCTGAAACACTCCCTCCTGTACTATCTTTCCAGCCACGCATTTATCACTTTACCCTTGTATTTCTATACTCACTTGCATATGTTACAGGGAGTAATCCAAAGATTCCTAATTTTGAGATTTTATATGCTAATTTCCTGCCTATAACTCCCTAAAATCTAAGTACAGGACCACATCCATCTTTCTATGTCTGTCATTGGTACCATGTCAAGCAGAAACACTGGCAGTTCATGCTCTCCTTCAGAATACTCTGCAGTACTTCAGTGACATCCTTGCCCTTTGAGGAGTCAAAGGCATAATAATTAAGAATGGCAGTACTTTTGACTGCTAATTTGGTGTCTCCGTGCTTAAGGCAGCCTGTTAGCCAGTCTGTGACAGATGACTCAAGCCTATCGCTACCTCCTTCGTGAAGTGGAGCACTCAGCTGGGAATTACCAGTCTTGCCAGAGAAAGGGATTCATCGCAGGAATTTACCCATTCCATCCGTGACAATGTCAGTAATTCCCACCCTTCAAGTGCGATCCTTTCTGAATGTTCCCACATAACCGTGTTTGTCTCTTTGCTAAGCAGTGAATTGCATTTTGTCTGGTCTAGTGCAAACAAATCTCTGCTGCAACCACCTTTTGATCCTTTTCTTCAAGTGCCCAAACACTCAAGGTCTGGATTCTCAATTCAATGTTTAGCTTTTGGTTACTGCAGACAAAAATATCTTCAAGGAAGTATGATTTGAAAGGCCTTTTATTTTCATTCCTACAGGCAGGCAGAGAAGACTGCGTGATCCCTCTGTGAAAAACAAGCTTTTGCGCAAGGAGTTTTTATAACGTCATTTACATAAAACTGATCATTTAAATTAAGCTCTTGCACTGAATATGTGGGAGGGCGTTGGTGGTATGGCGAATTGTATTCTGTGCTCAATCAGTGGTGAGTCAAAGCATTTTACCACTGTACCATTTTCAAACATAGAATTGGAAGAAGCTGCTTATGTCTGAAGTTAATGAAATCAGTATTAGGATGTAGAAGACTGGATAAAAACAATTTACTGCAGATGCTGGAATCTGAAACCAAAAGAGAAAATGCTGGAAAATCTCAGCATTGAGGATACCAAATGTAGATTGGTGATCCTTTTACAGAACACGTATGCAAATGTGACCTAAACTTCCAGTCACCTGTCATTTTGATTCTCCATCTTACTGTGATCATGCCTTCGTTGTCCTCAACCCCCTGCAGTATTGCAATGAAGCTTGAAGCAACCTTGAGGGTCAGCATTTCATCTTTTGATTAGGCACTTTACTGAGTCGTCTGGACTCAATACTGAATGCAACAATTTTTGACTATAATCTCTGTCCCCATGTCTTTTCCATTTTTCTTTGCATGTTCTGCTTTTGCTGTTTTGCTTTTCTCTTTCTTTGCTTCAGGGTGGCAGCTGTTCATTATTCTGCTATTCATACTTCCTTACATCACAATATCCCCAGGACATGATGATTTTACCACTGTATATTAAAAGAAGTAGATAAGGAAATTGCGGATGCACAAACCAGGATTTTGCAAAACTACCTTGATTCGAGAATTGTCCCCTTGAATTGGAAGATTGGCAATGTCAAGCCCTTGATATTGGAATTTTAGTCTATCTGTCTTATATTTGTTACATAAGTTAGTAGCATCTATTATTAAAGACAGTGCAATTTAACACTTGGATAAACATGAATTGATTTGAGTGTCAGCCGAGATTTGGAATGGGTAAATCATGTCTAATAAGCTTAGTTGTATTTTTTGAGGACATAATTAATGTGGGAGACAGGGGGTATCATATGGATTTCCAGGAGGTATTTGTAAAATTCGACGTAAGACATAGTTAATAAAAATGAAACAACATGAAGTTTGAGTGTTCCCATTGACATGGATGGGGAATAGATTAGGAGGTAGCAGACAGAGAGTAAGGGTAAATGGGAAAGTATTCCAATTGACTGAGTAGTGTCACCTGGAGCTGTACTCAACTTTTCACTATATGTAGATTTGTGAAGGAGAGAATCAGATAAGCGAGTTTGCTGATAATCTCATTAGGTGGCATAGCAAATATTGCAATCGCTGCAAATATAAAGTTCCTGGGGGAAATTGATGGATTGAATGAGTGGGAAAAACTGCAAATCAAATTCTATGTGGAGAAGTCTCATAATATCCCTTTTGGACCTAAGAAAGATAGATTAGAGCATTTTCTAAATGATGAAAAGGCTGGATCTATTATAAGATTTGGGGACCCAAATATAGAAATCATTGAAAGCTGGTGAACAGGTAAATAAACAATGAAAAGAGTAAATAGAACATTGTTTTTTATCTCACATTTGTGGAACGTGATAGTGGAAATTGCATTATAGTTATAAAAAGTTCAAGTTAATACCATTTATGTCAGAAAGGTACCTTGGCCTTAGATAGGATGCAGTGCAGATTCATTAGGATGAAATTGTGCAGAAAAAGATTAGATTATGAGGACCAGTTGCATAGCATAGGCTAGCATTTTCTTAAATGTAAAAGATTAAGAATAATCTAATTTAGATGTCAAAGTCAATTAAAGAAGTTTGCAAGATTGATAGGAAATAAACCTATTTCTTCTTGTGGAGGAACTCAGAACATGGGGACATAATATTAAAATTAGAGTTAGATCATTTTTCCCTCCCTAATAGACAGGTGGGTATACCAACAACACATGAATTGCAATGGTTCAAGAAGACAGCTCATCACCACCTTGCAAATAGTGATGGGCAATAAATGCTGGCCCAGCCAGCGATTCCTCCTCTATGAAGGATAGATATCATTCAATCTGAAAACAAAAATCATGGGAAAGAAAGTCTGGGACTCTCTGTCATAAAAACCTATTGAAGTTAGGTCAATTGAAAATGTCAAACCTGAGATTGATAGATTACTTTTAAGGCAAGGGTATTAAGTGCTTCAAAACTGAGACAAGTAAATAGAGCTAAGGAACAGATCAACATGATCTAATAGAGTGATAGGACAATACAATATGCCCAACACTTCTTGGTATCTATCTTCTTGCATTCCAAAGACCAAGAGTGTGGACGGGGAGGAATTTGTACAGTGTGTTTTAGAAGGGTCCTTGGAGCAGTATGTGGATAGCCCAACTAGAGAGGGGGCTATACTGAACTTGGTTCTGGGGAATGAGCCAGGGCAGGTGGCTGACGTTGTAGTAGGAGAGCATGTGTCAACTACTGACCACAACTCTGTCTGCTTTAGGATCTTAATGGAAAAAGATGAAACCTGCCCGAAAGGGAGGGTGTTAAACTGGGGGAGGACTAGATACAGCCGGATTAGGCAGGATCTTAAGAATACCTACTGGGATAAGCTGTTCGAGGGTAGGTTGACGCAGTACATGTGGGAGTCTTTCAAGGGAAAACTAAAATCTTTGCAGGAAAGACATGTGCCGGTAAAGAGGAAGGATGGGAAAGGTAGGATTAGAGAACCGTGGGTTACTAGGGATATCGAGGACTTGGTCAGGAAGAAGCGGGAGGCGTACGTTAGATCTAGGCAACTGGGGACAGAGACAGCGCTGGAAGAATATAGAGAGTGTAGACGGGATCTTAAAAGGGGTGTCAGAAAGGCAAAAAGGGGCCACGAGATGGCTTTGGCAGGTAGGATTAAGGAAAATCCTAAGGCATTTTACTCCTATGTAAGGAGCAAAAGGATGGTTAGAGGGAAGATTGGACCTCTCAGGGACAGAGGAGGGGAACTATGCTTAGAGCCTGAGGGAATGGGGGAGATCTTGAATGAATACTTTGCGTCGGTATTCACGCGGGAGAGGGGCCTGATGTCTGGTGCCGGCTTTGAGGAATTTGAGGACCCGTTAAAGGAAATAACCATTACGAGGGAAGAGGTGTTGGGGCTTTTAGGCAGCATAAAGCCTTATAAAGCTCCGGGGCCTGATGGCATTTACCCCAGACTGCTAAGGGAGGTGAGAGATGACATTGCTGATCCTCTGATGCAAATCTTTGTCTCTTCTTTGGACACAGGTGTGGTCCCAGAGGATTGGAGGATAGCAAATGTAGTACCATTGTTTAAAAAGGGTCAGAGGGATAACCCAGGGAACTATAGGCCGGTGAGCTTGACTTCAGTTATAGGTAAGCTAATGGAGAGGATCCTCAGGGGCAGGATGTATGAACATCTGGAGCGCTGCGATCTGATCAGGGATACGCAGCATGGCTTCGTTAAGGGGTGGTCATGCCTTACGAATCTAGTGGAATTTTTTGAAGAGGTGACAAAAAAGGTTGATGAAGGACAAGCCGTTGATGTCGTCCACATGGATTTCAGTAAGGCGTTTGACAAGGCTCCTCGTGGTAGGCTGATAGAAAAGGTGAAGGCGCATGGGATACAGGGCCAGGTATGTAGATGGGTTGAGAACTGGCTTGGGAGGAGGAGACAGCGGGTAGTAGTGGAAGGCTCTTTTTCCAACTGGAGGTGTGTCACTAGTGGTGTGCCACAGGGCTCAGTACTAGGACCTCTTCTATTTGTGGTTTATATAAATGACTTGGAAGAGGGGGTAGGTGGTGTGATCAGCAAATTTGCTGATGACACTAAGATGCTTGGATTGGCAGGAACTGAGGAGCAGTGCCAGGCAATACAACAGGACATAGATAGGCTGGTAGATTGGGCAGATAGATGGCAAATGGAATTTAATCCGGATAAATGCGAGGTGATGCATTTTGGCTGGAAAAATGTAGCGGGGAGTTATAGGATAAAAGGTAAAACTATCTGGAGTATAGAGATGCAGAGAGACCTGGGGGTGCAGGTTCACAAGTCTCTAAAGGTGTCAGTACAGGTGGAGAATGTGATAAAGAAAGCGTATGGTATGTTAGCCTTCATAGGAAGAGGTATAGAATACAAGAGTAGGAGTCTAATGTTGCAAGTGTATAGAACGTTGGTTAGGCCTCACTTGGAGTACTGCGTCCAGTTCTGGTCGCCTTACTACCGGAAGGATGTGGAGGCCCTGGAGAGAGTGCAGAGGAGATTTACCAGGATGCTGCCTGGTATGGAAAGGCTGTCTTACGAGGAAAGATTGAACGCACTGGGGTTGTTTTCCCTTGAAAGACGTCGGCTGAGAGGGGATCTATTAGAGGTATATAAGATTATGAGGGGTATAGATAGAGTAAATGGTGGTAAGCTTTTTCCACCATTAGATTCGGATAGAATGAGGGGTCACGGCCTTAGGGTGAGGGGGGCTATGTATAAGACGAATATTAGAGGGCAGTTTTTCACACAAAGGGTAGTGGGGGTGTGGAATGCACTACCGAGTAAGGTGGTGGGAGCAGGCACGCTAGGGTTGTTTAAGGGTCTCTTGGACAGCCACATGAGCGGTCTGCAGATAGAGGGATATAGTAGGACTGTTTAAATATCCTATTTGTTTCCACAGGATGTTCGGTCCACCTTGTTGACCAACAAGGGCATGCATGTGGCAGGTCGTGCAAGAGCTGCTCTTGGATGTTGCTTCAGGAGTGGCCTAGTGCTTCACGTCGTTAGTGTATGCTTAAACTGGACCATCTGATAGGCACCATGACAGCTCAGGGACTATCGCTGTTGTTGTGCAGACACATGGATTTGGGCCTGTGTCTGCGGGAGTTTGCGCGTTCTCCCCGTGGTTGCGTGCGTTTTCTCCGGGTGCTCCGGTTTCCTCCCACATCCCAAAAAAGTGCTCTTAGGCTGATTGGGTAACAAATTGGTCCCTATATGTCATTAAGACGTTAGGACGGCGGCGCAGGCTTGTTGGGCCGAAGGGCCTGTTTCCGGTGCTGTGTTGTTCTTTGTTCTTTGTTCTTTATGACACAATTCTCTCACTGTCTTCTGAAAGAACTATAGCTTCCAAAAGCATTTTCTTCTGACATGCTGAGATAATTGTATCTCAATCTGCAGACACAGCTTCATTATGTAAGCACTTCTGTCTACTGTCTCATCTTTCACATTGTTCCTCCTCATCATCAAGTTCCAACTAATATTATAGAGGAATGATGATTGTAATCTTTGTTCTAAAATTATAGCGATGCAAACTAAAATTGTAACACTAACATTTAGTCAAAAGCTTTCAAAAATAAATCTCCACACAAGAAATTTATTAAAAAGATGGAAGTCATGGAATTAGGAGGAAAGTAATGGCTCGAATATAAGATTGGCAAAGTAACAGGAAGTAAAGGAAGATAATAGATGGATATTTTTCAGTCTGGCAGATAGTTTGTACCAGTGGACTTCAGCAACTGCAAACCTAACCATTTGGAATGTGTTTCCACCAGCATAAGACACATATGATCTATAAACAGCCCAACAAAATCAATATGTAGCCTTACCTATGGTCGACCAGGCCACACCCCTTTATACAAGTTCACTGGCAGTGGTAAACCCTGTTGAGCCTTGTAACTAGGGCATTGACTAACCATCTTTTCTATCTCCTCGTTGCTGTCTGGCTACTATACATAACTCCTAGCTAGGACTTTCATCCTACTTTGACCTGGAAGAGAGTCTTGTGCAGTTCTTGTAAAGAGAGTCATCTGCCTGGAATGGGACTTTAATTCTCACAACCCTTGTAGTCACACCATGTCTTCACAGTTTATTTCCATCCTTCTACTTCAGAAAGGCTTTAGCAATTCTGATTCTTATACCATCACCCTTGCATTATCACCTTTTTAACTTTCTACAATATAGAGCCCCATTCTGCCCACAACTTTAAGTTTTGAGCCAAGGCAGGCAATATGCAATGCTAGTATAATCTCTTGAGAAACCAATGATGATGCTACTATTAATAGCAAAGTCAGCCGACTGAGTACATCTGCATATGATATTTATGTTCCAGGATGATGCTGAAACATGTAAGTACACTCTACTAACAAAAGAAACCGCCTCTGCATCCTTGCAAAGGCAATTGGTGGCACAGCCTTTTCTTCTCTGAATAGACCTGACGCTGGTTTGTGCTCTGAAATTATTGTAAAGTGTCAGGCATAAGTATATTGATGAAACATTTTGATTGCAAAGATGACCACCAAGCTTTCCTTGTCTATTTGGGAGTATTTTTTATCTATGTCAGACAACATCCTAAAAACAATTGGCCTTTCTGCACTATCAGGCATCCGGTGGGATAAAACAGCTCCCACTCCATACAGTGAAGCATCACAGGTTTATTTTGGCTGAAATACATCAACAGCACAGATAACCACAGAGCCTGTTTAACTTCTATGAAGGCTTTTTTTTGTTCTTCTTTCCATTTCTATCATTGGCGAAGTGGGGCTAATATGGTAGAAACATTTTTTAAATCTGCCAAGTAGTTCACCTTATCCAGAAATCACTTCAGTTCTGATACACCTTTTGCCTGTGGGACTTCCTTGATGTCTTTTACCTTTTTTCCTAAGGATATAACCTTTTGAATCAACCTTAAACCCTAAGTGGGTTATTTCTTCTGATTGAAATGTACATTTCTCCCATTTTAAACTAACACCTGCTTCCTTAAATTGCCTCAATATGTATTCTAAATTCAATCTGCATTCTTTAGGTGAGATACCAGTGATTAGTGCATTGTTCACATAAACCACTACATTGGTGATGCTCTGCAAGATACCCTCCATCAAATGCTGGAAAATTACACAGGCTGATGAGACTCCAAAATGCAACCTTGTACATTGATACAAACCTTGTGCATGTTGATTGTCACCAGTGTTTGCAAGTCCTCATCCAAATCCAGCTGCTGATAGGGATGTCTAGGTCCTATTTAGTATATTTTAGACCTTCTGCTGGTTTTGCATAGAGATCTTTAATTCTTGAAATGGGTTACCTGTCTATCTGCACTTCTCTATTGACAGTTAAACTGTAATCCCGGCAACTTCTTACTGTCTGATCCTGTTTCACAATGGGGGATTATGCTTGCAGCCCATTTGGAGAATTATATGGGCTTTATGATACCTAAATTTTCCAGCCTCCTGAGATCAATTTCCATCTTCTGGTGGAGAGCATTAGGCATCAGGTGGGTCTGGAAAAATAATTTAGGCATTGCTTCTTTATTCAGGTAAATTTTAGATTTACTTCCTTGTGTACATCCTACTTCATCTCAGAAGACCTTGGAATATTTACAGAGCAGCTGCTGAAAACCTCCATCCCTCAGGTTTAATATTTGCAGCCAGTTTAGCTATGCTTGCTTTAACCAATCACAGCTCATTAAACAAGATCTGTGGCCCTAGATTACCAAATTTGGCAGCTTCCCACCTGGTTCTGGTATACCATGGTACTGTTGTTGCACCTAAAACTCTCAGTGTCTCTCCAGTATATGTGGATAAAATAGTGCTTGACTCATTCAATCTTAATGGTTGGAGTCCTTTCTGAAGATAATGAAATGTTTGTTCCCCTGTGGCTGCCATCCTCTGTAGCGACTTCCATTTTGAATGCTTTACCATTCACTAGCAAGGCAGTATGGTCGCACAGTGGTTCGCACTGCTGCCTTATACAGCTAAGGACTTGGGTTCAATTCCAGCCTTGAGTGACTAAGTGTGTAGAGTTTACATGTTCTTCCATGTCTGTGTAGTCTTCCTTAGGATGCTCTAATTTCCTCCAATTGGCCATGCTAAATTGTCCCTTAACGTTCAAAGCTGTGTAGGTTACGTGGATTAGCCATAGTAAATACAGGGGGATAGATGGGGTAGTAGACATGGGCAAGATGCTCTTTTGGAAAGTCAGTGTAGATCTGATGGGCTCAGTGGCCTTCTTCTGCACTGTAGGATTTCTATGATTCTATTCTAAGGTTATCTCTATAGGGGGCACTTTGCTTAGCTGGGCCTGGTTTAAGGAGAATATTAAGATCCCTTGTCAGGCTGCTGTTCCAATTTCTTTAAGGAAATTAAACTAACAGTAGCTGAGTGGGTTTTTCTGGCTGCGCTCGCCCCTAGATTGAAAAATCCTGCCCCAAGTCAAAGGACCTTTGCATGGTCAAAGACTGGGGGTAAATGGATGTGTTTTCTGACTGGCGATCAATGAATAATGGTGTAACAAAAAAGGGACGGCACGATGGTTAGCACTGTTGCTTCACAGCCCCAGGGATGTGGGTTCAATTCCTGGCATGGGTCACTGTCTGTGGGTAATTTGCACATTCTCCTCATGTCTGCTTGGATTTCTTCTGGGTATTCCGGTTTCCTCCCACAGTTCAAAGATGTGGGGGTTAAGTTGATTGGCCATGCTAAAAAATTGCCCATTAGTGTCCTGAGATGTGTAGATTAGAGGGATTAGCAGGTAAATGTCTAGAGATATGGGGGAGGGCCTGGGTGAGATTGTGGTTGGTGCAGACTCAATGGGCCAAATGGCCTCTTTCTGAACTGTAGGGTTTCTACATTGGTGCCCATCCCGTGATTCCTGTGGTGGGTGGAATGGGAAGATTCCACCAATGTCTATTCTTTGTACTGACTGTACTGATAGCTTCATTCTGCACATGTTTTGAAGTGATCCTTTCCATTACACCTGAAGTACACATAATTCTTGCATCGACAAACTTCTTGGGAGTGTTCCCTCCCACAGCTAAAACATGCTTCAGTCCCCACTCTTGCACCTCTTCTAATTGTTGCACCCGCTCCTGCACTGTTTTGCATCACGGCTGTTCTCCGCCACAAATGATTTACCTTGTTCGCCACACCTTACAAACCTTCCAAATTGATTATGCCCTGCTCGTGCATTCCAGCAACTGAATTGGACTAGTGATTTAAATACTGTGGTACGAGAGCAGGCAGTGGATGGGAATTCTGCAGTGAGTAATTCACTTCCTGATTCCCCAAAGCCCATTCACCATCTGGAAGGCACCTGTCAGAAGTGCAATGGAATACTTGCATTTTATATGGATGATTGCAGCTGCAACAACAGTGAAGAATCTTGACACCATCCAGGACAAAGCAGTCCTCTTGAGTGACACCTATCCATTATTTTCAACATCCCTTCTCTGCACCACTGACACACAATGGCAATAGTGTGTACCAACTACAAGGTGCACTGCAACAATTCACCAAGTCTCTTTCAACAGCATCTTCCACACCTGTGACTGCTACCACTTAAAAAGACAAGGGCAATAAATGCATTGGGAGCACCACCCATCTGCAAGTTCTCCTGCAAGCAACTCACACTTTAATCCTGACTTTAATTTTGTTTGTTCAGGGAACTTGTCCATTGCTGGCTGAACCAGCATTTATTGCCTGTCCATAATTGTCCTTAAACTGGATGCTACTTCAATTCAGAAGATATTAAAGAGTCAACCACATTGCTGTGGGTCTGGATTCACAGATGGATCAGACCAGGTAAGGATAACTGGTTTCTTTTCCTAAACGACATTATTGAACCAGATGGGTATTTACAAAAATCAACAATGGTTTCATGTTATCATTAGATTTTTAATTTCAGAAATTCTTTTTGAATTCAAATTTCAAATTCAAATTCAAATTGTGGGATATTAACCTAAGTCCCCAGAGTATTACCAAGAGTCTCTGGACTATCAGTTCAGTGACAATGCCACTGTCACTACTCCTCTTTGGAATTATATTCTCATTCCTTCACTGTTGCTGGGTCAAAGTCCTGGAACTCCCTCCCTAACACCACATGGATTGCAATGGTTCATTCAGGTGTTTCACCATCAACTTCTCAAGGACAATTAGGAATGGGCACTTAAAGTGCTGGCCTAACCAGCACCACCATTCACCTCATTAAAGAACTTTTTTTTAAATTTGGTACATTTGATATGGGTTTCTGTAGCAGAATACCCTGTTCGCGGTCTTACCATTTTGTCCTGTCAGCCAATGGGTGGACAAACTGGTAAGGTCAGAGAGAGCCAAGAAATCAGGTTTATGCCTGACTTTTCAGCTCTTGTGATCTTACTGGCAACGGATAGCCAGCAAAATCAGTCATGCTTCCTTTTTCATGCTCATTTGGCATTCAGAAATTTTTTGGTAAGATCGCCACCTCACACCTCCCCCCCCACCCCCACACCCCCATCCCTATTTCACAAGTCATTCTATATGAGGTAGATTTTATTCAGCCCACAAGAATAAGAAATGTGTGTAAATTAGTGTGATGCAAAATCTCGATTTCTTGATGGAGGTTTGAAGGGCACCAATAAAATTAGAAGCATATTTGTGGCATGTTGAACCTCATGTCAGCTCATGGCTGGTTCGTGTTTGTAATATATTTGCATACCATGACTACTTAATAACATGAAGTCAGTAGCCTTAAAACAAAACAAAAAATGGTCGTGGGGAGCAGACTTTAAGTGAAAAAGGCAACCAAAAGTTAATGATCTATGCTGTAAGCCATTGGGGCAAAAGAGCAGTTATCATTCTCTTTGGTGTGGCCCCAAATCTATAGTTGTGCCTGTAATTTGATATTGTTTGAGTCCATGCTTGGGAGTCCAGGGCAACAGAGTCTTTGAAGACGGGACTGAAAGCCTGCAAGGTGGGCTGTTGTTGATGCTGTCATTGAAGAGGGCTCAAGAGAAACCCTGAAGGTGCAGAAGGCAGCTAAAAGTTGTTGATTGAATGCTGCAGGCAATTGAAGCAAAGGAATCCCTTTGGAGCAACAGCATTCTGTTTTGCACAGCCGAAGAGCTGAAATTGTACTTGTGAGTTGGTGATTGAGTATAGATCCAGGAATCCAGGGGAAAGAAATTTTCGTAGAATCATAGAATCATACAGCGTGGAAGAGGCTCCTCAGCCCATCGAGTCTACCCCATGTGAAACATCTGATCTTCTACCTAATACCATTTACCAGCACTTGGTCCATAGACTTTACTGTTAAGATGCGCCAAGTGTTCATCCAGGTATTTTTTTAAATTTGTGAGATTACCTCTATTACCTTCCCAGGCGGTGTATTTCAGACCATCATCGCCTTCATTTGTTTGCCAGTATTAGTGTTTGTTTCTCAAAAAGAACATTTTTTTCTCAGTTACCTACCAAGAAAATCTCAGGAACATGTGAGCTTGAAGTGTACAGTTTCTGAAAATGATTTCATTTGCAGTAACACAAAAATGGGAACCAATCATGCTGTACCTGTAATAATAATGCACATGCAGCAGCTAGCAAGTCACATGGGCAGCAAAATTGTTAAAAATGTTCCAAATCTAGCCCTAATGAATGCAGTGTTTACTGAAACTAGCTGTAGGGTGAGTGAGCAAAAGTTAACGTGACAATGAGACCTTACAATTTGCAACAAGGTCAGTAATGTGTGGGCACCTTTCTGTTTGGGGAATAACAACCCCTAAATGTGTCAACTGGGTGAGAAGCATAGCAGTGATGACAGAGTAAATGTTTATTCAATAACTCAGCGGAGGTCTTTAGATCTTTGAAAGAAGCTGCATGGTGTAAAAAAAGCACAAAAATAAGATGCAAATACTGATGTGAAATCGATCTATGAAGGAAAATAAAGAAGAAAGAATTTATTTTTATATAACGCACTTCACTACGTCAAGATGGCCTGAAGCACTTTACGATCAATAAAATACTTTTGAAGTTTAGTAGCTCTTGCAATTCAGGCAACACTGCGGTTAATTTACGCACAGTGAGATCTACAACCAAAAATGGCCTAAATTACCAGAAAATTTATTGATCTTAATCAACCATGGCAACTCGGGTGCACCTTTACTCTTCTTCAAAAAGTGCTGTGGGATTCTTAATATCTGCCTCAGAAAGGGCCTCAGTTTTGGTTTTGACAGTCAACTGCATCCAAAGAAAAATAAGAAGGTTATTGGGCTCCTCAAACCTGTTCAGCCAATCAATAAGGTTGTTATAGGGCTGTAACTATGGTTTTCTCGTTGTATTTAAAACTACTGTTTCCCTCAAGTAGCCAAAGAAAATCGCAGAGTGGTTTAAGATGAATTTATTAAGATCATAGCTATAAGATTCTGAATGAAGTCAATCAGAGTGAAAAATGCATTGGCAATTATAGGTTCAACTCTGATTACATGTAATTAATATATACCAGTAAAAGAATAACAGTTACCTCTATCCAATCATAGTTATTAATTAAGATTACATAATATAAAAATACAGTTTTTAAAACCAATTGCAATCACCTTACACTCGCTTAGTTATAATATCCAGTTGGCGCAGGTTATTAATTGCCTTAATTGAGTATTGTTTTCCACTATATTTTTAAGCATTCCAGTTGGGTTTTAGAACATGAATCAATTCCCTTGTTCAATCATGATTCAAAGGTCTTCTCCCAGCATCGTATCTTTCTCTCTTCCTTATCAGAAGGTCAGATGTCAGGAACTAGCTGCTTACTACCCTGCAGTTAAACATTATCCAGGCATTTGTGATTTGTATCTGTTAACTCTTTTTGCTGGACACAGTTATTAATACGACTATTATTTTCCTCCATAATTATTAGTACGGATATTAATCCCCCTCAAAGATCATGGCCAATCATGTTGTGGCCTTAATTCCAATTACCTGCCTGCTGCCCCATAATCATTGATTCCATCATAGATCTTTTATAAATGTACCATAGAAATCATTCTTTCTGGTTATATCACAGCTTGGTGTGATATAAGAAACTTGGTGTGATGCAAGAAACTACAAACGGTCATGAATGAAGCCCAGTCCATCACTCAAACCAACCTCCCATCCATTGACTCTGTCTCCCTCAAAAAAGCAGCTAGCATAATTAAAGGCTCCATGCACATACACTTTTCACCTTCTTCCTTTTGGAAAAAAATACAAAAGTCTGAGGACACATATCAACCAACTCAAGAACAGCTCCTTCCCTGCTGTCATCAGATTTTTGAATGGACTTACCTTGATCTTTCTCTGCACCCTAACTATGACTGTAACATACATTCTGTATTCTCTTCTTTTCTTCTGTATGTATAGTGTGCTTTGTTTGTATTGTGCACAAGAAAAATATTTTTCACTGTATGTCAATACATGTGACAATAATAAATCAAATCAAATCAAAAATCAAATTGCGTCTCAGGAGCAGAATGGAATTTTGCCATTTACTACAAGAATACCTGCAGCAAATTAATAAACCTAGTGATTGACAAGGTCACCATTACTTTGAATTGGTATGCTTATTGGTCACTCTTAGTAAGTACTCTAACATCATTGCACCGTGTTGATCACATATTCATTGAAAAATAAACTGATGTTTATGTTGACATGGCAAGAATCAAATACCATGACATGCATGTCCAATATTTCACTACATTTCTTAAAGCACACAGAGTATCTGCTTCTTGCCACATAACTAATTTGAAAGTTTTGGAAGCTCTGAGAGGCCTTTGATTTTTGTCCTATGTTGCATCTTGACAGCCTGCCAATGTTTGGTGCTCATTATTGTCATTGAATGTGCTGTAAATTTGCATGAAGGCTTTGCATGGCTAGGCAACAAAAACCCTATGGCATGTGCCAACAATTTGTTTCACGATGCCGATAGCTTGTCGTACCTTGGCAAATCTATTAAAATGTGCTGTCTTTTCCTGCATCTATTTCCAGTTATTTTAGGTAAAGTCAATTATGTCTCCTGCCACTATCTCATGAATCAGTAGGTTGACTTTGCAAGCCATGGAATATAGGATTGTGGCCTCTACCACTTCACTGCTTGTCCGTAGATTCAATTTCTTGGCTCCGCTATTAATGGCCATTCTTTCCTTTACCTGTCACTTCTCTCCTCACATTTCATACATTGATGTGGACTTGCTGGTGTTGTACTGGGGTAGGCACAGTAAAAAGTCCCACAACACCAGCTGGTGAAAAATCTTGCCAAACTAGCTAAAAAGCACTCTATTCACCATATTAGAAGGATGGACACTTGCCTTTGCTGCCCAGAGCTGGTCGTTCCTCTTTTTCAGCACTGGTCATTGGTCCTCCTTGCAGTGCATGTGCACTGACAGCAGCTGCCATGTCCTCCCAGGCTACATTGCCAGCCTGACCCCTGGGTTGTTGCCATGTGGGGGAAAGAATATTGTCCATTTCTCCTCGACAAGCCCAACAGATAGCCCAGCTCCCTCCCTGCGAGCCATGGCGCTGATCTTTGTGGTGTCATCGTATTGCTGTGACTGCCCGAGTGTCCATCATGAGCGCTTATATGCAGTTGTCCCTTGTTAACGCCATACAGTTGTAGTGAGTCATCCACCTGGAGGGTCCATTCTGGCAGGGATTGCTTGGTGAGTCTTTCACTGCACTAAGTGTCAAAAAATTATGGTCTGTGGCTTGCTGAAACATCAGATGCAAATAGTTCTTATTTTCTCACTCGTTCAACATTTCAAATTTGATTGGAAAGATTGCACATCATAACTTAGCCCTTCTTAGTACCGAGCCTCACTGCTACAAAATGGGTACTCACCATCAGAGCTGTTAATTGGAAGATGACTGAAAACACACTGATTAACTCTGTAACAGAAACTAGAACCAAATATCATCTCAAATGACCATGAAAGAATAAAAAGGTGAGGAGAAACAGACACTCAGTCAAGCTCAGAACTTTAACCTCAGGCACAGAGCATGAAACTTAATAGTGCTACAAACTAGGGAGAGAGTATGGATATGACACCGACAGAAAGAAGGCCTAATAGTAGAAAGAGCTCTACAATCTTACTGGGTTGGGACAGACCAAGGAAATACAAGGAGAATTCACAGTGCTTCAATAATCTTGGAAGGTCAGCCATTAGAAGTGTAGGCTTACTATTCAGATTTAGAAGGAAATAAGGAACAACTAATAAGCTAAAACTTTACAACCACTTAGGAGAAGGACATTGGTGAAAGCCTATTAGAGACTATAGAAGGATATATATAGTTGGGAGGAGATGTAGAATAAAGGATTAACATTAGAAGATCCCAATGCAACAAAGATGTAATAACACATTAACAGAGATCTGGAGGGAAGTGAAGTTCAATTGCATGCAATAAAGAATGAAAAAAAACAAACAAAGAACAAAACACGTGGGAAACAGGCCCTTTGGCCCAACAAGCCCACGCTGCCACCTCGATGTTCCCACTTCAACCCATGATCCCTGTCTATGTTTATAGAAATCTCTCCAAATTTGCAAGACAATTTAGGGAGAATTTGTTTTGCCAATCAGCCTAAGAGCACATTTTTGGGGTATGGGAGGAAACCGGAGCACCCAGAGAAAACCCATGTGAACATGGGGAGAATGCGCAAACTCCCACAGACACAGGCCCAAATCCATGTATCTGCACAGCACAGTCATACTCACTGAGCTGTCGTGTTGCCCATCAACTGGTCCAGTTCAAGCGTACACTAACAACGTGAAGCACTAGGATATTCTCAAAAAATCCAAGAGCGGCCTTCTCACGACTCATTGCGTGTATGCCCCTTGTTAGACAAAATACCTGTAGGATAATGTTCTTAAGATGTTAGTAAAGTTGTAAATAAATAATATTGCTTTTAACAAATATGCAGACTTGAGTATCTCGCTGAAGGAAAGCAGACAAACCCCATCTAGACCTTGGACACGTGACCAAATAGAATCCAGAGCACATGTAAGGAGAGACTGCACCTCCACTGCGCCACACATGATACAAAATGGAGGAGTTCCTCACTACCCTGCTTCTGAATCTGCCAGAGGTGGCCATTAATGGGTCCAGATAGTGGGAGATTGAGGGGCCAGTCGACCAGACTGCCTGCTTCTTTTCTGTGGTTACTTCTGAGACCAGGTATCTTTGGAAAGGGAGCATGCAATATCCACTGATACACTTGAGACCTTCCACCATAAGGGCTAGTTTCCAACTTTCCATCCATATTGATACTTTAATTAATTGAATTTTCTTGCTTTTCTTTTTTATTGCATTGCCCCTTTAAGGGCAGTTCCTTAACTTGTTTGTTAATTTGATTATAAAGAGTATAAAGAGAGAATAAAGAGTATAAAGGGAGACTGCTGGCACAGTGAGCTAGCAGATAGGAAGCAGGTATATGTAATGCTGCATTTTGTAAATAAACCTATTATCAAGAAAAGTATTAGTGTCTAGTTTCATACTCACCGACAGGCTTGGGATCGATTTAACAATCTGTCTCCCATTAACTGATATGAATGACCTTCTGGGTTTAAATCTGTCCCCAAATGAGTGGCCTATATCTCCCAATTTATTTCCTAATAACCATAATGAATCCATTTCCCAGTTTGATTCTATTCCCATAAATAGGCATAGACATATTACTGATGTGGAGCAGCATGTTAATGTTACTAAAGCAATTGATAAAATGGTACAGAAGCTCGATAACATTTCAAAAAATATCCTAATTGATGAAGAAAATAGCATTATAGCAGATTGAAAAAAGAACCATTAATATTAATTCTTCACCTTTTGAGACAAGAAAATGATGTGTCAGTAGATATTTGATAATAGGAACCATTAGTTTAAATGGATGATTTGATTGTTTCTTTGAGGTAATATTGACTGAATTGTTCAAAATGCATTGTAATAGAACATTACGATAGAGAGACAGATTGCCAACTTAGATCTTCAAATCTACATGATATGAGCATTTGTTATCAAGCTATCAAATTGTCAGGCCAAGAAGATTATATTCCAAATCACTAAAGAACAAATGAAGTTGGATTAGTCTACACATTGACTTACCGGCAGAGCTGTTGCTAAATCTCTACAGATCTGGGGGCCAAATGGTCAGTAAGGAGAGCAAGATCATGGTAAAATTAATTGTTTCAAGCTCATGTAGCCAGAATTAAGAAGTTTTATGATATCAGTGAAAGTACAGATTTGTACTATGGCCTAGGATGTCACTGGCTTGCCATCTGCAACTTGCTAGTTTCATGGGAATGAGGACCAATTTTAGGCAATCCTTGGGCTGACCTCTTTGAGTATATGTTGCAATCGTACTCATACTGTGCTGTAATTGGATACCAGACTATTCATAAAATTCCAACAGTGCAGAAGGAGGCCTTTTGGTCCATCAGGCCTGCACTGGCAGCAATCACATCCATGCCTTATTCTCTTAAACTTATGTATTATTTTGTTAATCCCCCTGACATTAAGGACAATTTTGCATGTCCAATCAACCTGACTTGCAAATCTTTGGAGTGGGGGATGAAAAACAGAAAGAAGTTTCACAACACCAGTTTAAAGTCCAACAGAAGCCAGAGCACCAGAGGAAATCCATGCAGTCATGGGGAGAATGTACAAACTCCACACAGATGGTGACCTGAGGCTGGAATTGAACCGGATCCCTGAAAAGTACCAGCAGCAGTGCTTATGACTGTGTTACCGTGCCACCCATTATTTTCTGGTTGGAGTTTCAGACTGCATAATTTTATTAAATTGCATTTTTGGAGGGTTTTATAATGTGACATATTGTCAAATTCTACTTATATCCCTTCAATTTACATTTGACATTTATATACATTCTTATTTTAATTCATTTTATTAACGATTATGTTAAGAGAAGGAGAGGTATCAGGCAGGAAGAGGATACTGTGAATAAGAAGAACACATTGGATTGACCAGTTAGGGTGAAGTAATTGGCATTAATGCAGCGGATTATTGATTGTAAAAGCAGAGTGAGGGAACAAAATAAGGTTAGAAATTCTGATTGGGAAAATTCTTGTAGAAATGTTTTATGGGCTTCCATTATAGTCATGTGCACATTATTTCTATGCTGTGATTAACCCAGCTTTTTTATTTGTTTCAGGGATGTGGATGGTAAGAGCAAGGCGATATTCATTGTATATCACATTTGCTCTGATAAAATCCTAACAGGTTAGTAAAGATTTTAAATCATTAGACATTTAAGACACAGAACTACCAGCATTAAGATAAATGATTTTAAATCAGACTTATAAGCAAACAGAGGAGCAGTCTGACCACATATGAAATGCAGTAAGAAATTTAAACTAGCAATAATGATTTAAGACATATATGTTGATATTTTGGATATATTAAATTACTTGATAAATGTACTTTATAAAAGTCACTGGCCAAAGGCAGGTTGCTGCAAAAGCATGATGGTGGGGGACAAAAAGACAAAGCCATCTCCAAAAAAGAATAATGAAACCTTGGACATATGCAAGCTTTAATCAGTAGAGTTTCTCATGGTGAAACATTCAGTGCAACTTCATGAACAGGATTAATTCACTATCGAGATAAGATAGATGCATGCCCAAACAAGATCATGTGTTCGTCTGATTTGTCAGTGACCTGGAGGGGAACTTGTGGGAATTTTACCTTTGAACTTAATGGCCAGGAATCTGTTTGCTAAGGGTTATAGGATGTCGTGTTAACCAAAATGGGTGAATACGTCTAGAAAAACTAATGGAATAACATTATGCCAGAAGGTAAGGTGAAATTGATTAGAATATATAACATATTATTGTTGATTTATGTATATTGAAGATGATTGATTCAAAGCTACTGAAAGATGGATGTGTTTGATAAGAAAAGAGTGTTGATCTTTCCTAACCATTATACATCAGAGTTTATTGGAGAGGACAAGCTGCTCTTCCACTTGGGTAGTCTCAGACTCTGTGATAATCTCTCCCTGTGACTCACTGGTCAAATAAAGACACTGGCTTTGTGAGTCTTGTATTGTCTGAAATTTCAGTGATAACTGCTCTCTTCACAAACCTTCTTAACAGCTCTAATGGCCTTATTTTTTATTCATTTACAGGACATTTGCATAACTGGCTGGGCCAGCATTTATTGCACACCCTGAACTGCTCTTTATTTCAGAGGGTAGTTGAGAGTCAATGTGGATTTGGAATCACACGTTGGCCAAACTAAGTAAGGATGGCAGATTTTTTTTAATAAATCACAATCGACAATGGTTTCACGGTCATCATTGAACTTTTTTAATTCCAGATTTTTACTGAATTCGAATTTCACCATCTGTCATGGAGGGATTTGAACCTGAGACCTCAGATCTTGCCCAGGATCTCTAGAATAATGATTAAGTGATGACACACTCATTTGTTTACTGGGCTGTGCATTAAGAGTTGGTGCAGGAGGGGAGGGGGCAAGGGACTGTGGCTGCACAATGCCAGTTATGGCTCTGTTGGTAGCCTTTTCCTGGAAATCCTGATGGAAAAAAAGAGAGGCTTGTTTTCATGTAACACTTTTCATGAACATTGGGTGTCTCTAAGTGCTATACAGTAAATGAAATACATTTGATGTGTCATCACTTCCATTTTACAGGATGTGTGGCAAGAGCTTCACAGCAAACTTTCACAACTAGATAATCTGTTTTTGTGATGGTAATTGAGCACCTCTGTTCACAAGGTTGTGGATTCAAGTTCTATTCTAGACATCACAGATAAAAATCGAGGCTGACAGCCTAGTTATGCTTCACCGTTGGATGTGCTGTCTTTCAAGTTGTGAGACTTTAAACCAATGCCCCTTTTGTCTACTTGCAAAAGATCCAATGACACTATTTTCAAGAAAACAAGGAGTGTTTTCTCTGTTTTCTGTCCAATGTTTATCCCTCAATCAACAACATGGAGTTAACAATTATAGAGTTGGAAGCAGCCAAATTTGTTACTCTGGGAGGAAACACACCTCATCCTTTCATCCTAGAATCCCTACAGTGCAGGAGGCCATTTGGTCCATACATCTGCACCGACCACAATTCCATCCAGGCCCTATTCCCGTAACCCCTCATGTTCCTTGCTAATCCACCTGACACTACGGTTAAATTAGCATGGCCAATCAACCTAGCCCATATATCTTTGGACTGTGGGAGTAAACTGGAGCACCCAGAAGAAACATGAGCACCCAGAGGAAACCCACACAGACACTGGGAGAAAGTGCAAACTCCACACAATCAGTGACCTGAGGTCCATATTGAATCCGAATCCTGGGCACTGTGAGGCAGTAGTGTTAACCACCGTGTTGCCCCTCTTGGCTCCAAAACTGTATTGAAAAGCATTAACCTCATGGTTCCAGTCCTTTCTACATCTTTTTATCTGCCTAAGGCCCTTGAAGCCCTGAAATATATTAAAAAGAAAGGATTGCTGAAATGGAGGCACACATTTTCCCTCAAATCTAAATTTACTTGCACCCCCAAACACACTCTACCCCCTGCCCCCACACAACACGCAACCTCCATCTTGACTTCTTTAAAACTGGAAGTGGATGGGTTCAAAATAGGTTAGGGTCAGATTTGAAATTCTGAAAATGTTAAGCCTCCTGAAATCTAAATGATTACCAATAACATCATGCAGCCTTGGAATGATAAATAAACCAGACCTGAGCAATCATGGATGGCAGATTTTCTTCCTCCTTGGAAGATATTAATAAACCAGTTGGGTTTTCAGAGCAATGCTGATGGTCATACTACTGATATTGGCTCACAGAATATTGGATTTTAAAAAATAAGTTCAATTCCACAGGTTGCTATGGTCAGACATGGACCATAAATTGCTATAATTGTTCTCAAGTCAAAATATCACTGTCAAAATGTTTCTTTCATTTGACTATGTTAAAATGTATTATGAAATGTAAAATTGAGACCTTTGGAATTAAGTTAATGCAAATTAATGAGTTGGTGTGTAGCTCAAGGCATTATTGGAACATACGCAGTCTTGAAAATTAATCTGCTCAGCTGTCAAATGGGTATGAATAATTTACTATACTTTTTGAAAAAGCTTTGTAAAATACAATAAAAATGTGTTCAAAAATATGATCATGGCTATGTTCCCTTCAGGATACACTAGTTCTGCTATCATATTTAGTCTGTTTTAAACTTATTGTTGTTAAAAAGTGCACAGTTGGATCATACTGAATTTGCAGAGAAACCTAACTTTAAAGGGCCAATTTCACTGATGTCAGTTTAGAATTGACCCACAAAAATAGGATTTGGTGTACTTTGAGTGGTTCAGTGGCACAGTGGTTAGCACAGCTGCTTCACAGTACCAGGATACCTGGGTTTGAATCCTTCTTGGACCACTGTCTGTGCAGAGTCTGCATGTTCTCCCTGTGTCTGCATGGATTTTCTCCAGGTGCTCTGGTTTCCTCCCACAGACCAAAAGATGTGCTGGTTAGGTGTATTGGCCATGCTAAATTCTCCCAGCTGGACTGTGGCGACGAGAGGATTTTCATAGAACTCTATTGCAGTGTTAATGCAAGCCTGCTTGTGACACTAATAAATAAACTTTAAACTTTGAACTCCTGGGCCTCAGTTCAATGCTCTAAGATGACTTTCCATTCTTTTAATGCAGGACGTTGGCCTGGTGCAAATTTGCATGGCCCAGGGGCTGGCTGTCAGAAGTAGATAAATTCAGGGGATCTGTTGCTTCAGGTTGTCGCTATGACCAAGAAGAGGGAACAATCCTTATCTAAGGATAGTCTAAAATTTCTTTGTGAGATCCAGAAGATCCAGAGCAGTCTTCACTCCTCTTCACCTCCATGAGGTAATGTCAAAACAATTACATTTTGTGGCCTCCTCTGACTTGGATCTGGATCCTCATTGGGGTAAACTTATGTTTCTGATTTAGTCATTCTAGTAAATATGCAGTTGGATATCCAGTCTTATTTTAATTTGTTTTCCATTTATTTTTCATTTATTTTTATGTTTCACTTCAAATTTGGGACCTTCTAGTACAGCCAGTATTTATTGCCATCCCATGTAGAGTTTCAGAATTTTGAACAATGAAGGAATGTATACACATATGTCCAAACAGGGATGGTGTGTGTCTTAGAGAGGAATTTGGGGTGATGATGATCCCATGCATGTCTTTCCATTTGTTGTATGTCAAAGATTTGGGTGGTGCTGTTGAAGAATCCTCAGAGAATTGTTGTGTTGCATCTTGCTGATAATACATATTGCAGCCTGCGTGCTCTGGTGATTAAGGTTGTGAATGTTTAAGGTGGTGGTTGGGTTGTCAATCAAGCAGATTGCTTTATTCTGAGATGTCAAGCTTTTTGAATGTAGGTTCAGCTGCACTTTTCCAGGATCCTAGCTTGTATCATGCTGGTGATGGTGGGATGTGCGTAGACAGCAGGTGAGCTTTGAAATACAAACCTCTAAATTGCTCTGGTTTACATGTCCATATTAAAAAGAACCGTGCCACTTTTGAGAAGTTGTCTGAAGTTAAAAATCCCAATAAGTCAGTTCGTACAAGATCTGAGCTGACTAACCGACCAGAAAGATGTTAATTGCCCACGCTTTCAATTTTTGCTCAGCAGGTAGGGTTAAAATTGCTCAATTTATACCAAACATTTCAAAGAGTTGTTACATTGAAACGTTTTTAAGTGAAAACCTGGTGTACTGTGTACTAATTTAGAACAATCATTTATATTTGAAGTTACTTCAAGTGAACAAGAATAACCATCCATCTAGTTTGCTATAAATGGAATGTCAGGCACTTCAGGGAAATGAAATATTAGTTGTAGAAGTCCAGCTGTATAAAACTGATTCAAACAATTATCCTAAAACCTTCTGCCAGTTTGTGGAACTCCCATTGAGACAAAGTCACTTTCTTTATACTTCCTGGAAGCTTTTGATCTGATGGCACTGTTCCAGAGCTCTATTCAAACAATGCAATAAAGAGATTTGTTAACATATGATGAACACAGGGGGATGCTGTTGTTGTCATTTTTATCCTGATAAAACAGATCTAGCTCAGGCACTATTTGAGAGCTTTTCATAGGGAAGACAGCTTAAAGCAATGCCAATCATGATAAGTCAAGGTTAGTTGTTGAGATTTTCATGCTGCAATCTTTTTTCTGTATGGCACTGATTATCAAAAAGAATGCTAAAACATGTTTAATGCCCTTTTTACTACTATTTAGGTTCCTCAATTCCAACATGAGATTGGAGTAACAAGGTTAGAAATAGGATATGTATATTGCTAATAAAATTATACGTTGAATTCCAAACTTTTCAGTTATCCTAGATAGATACTGCCCATTCATAATAAATAAATAACTGTTTTCAATATTTATAAGGCAATGATTGTGGTGTTTAATTTATCTACCGTGAAATCCAGTTCTCATATTTATCAAGTGTTTATTCTTGCCAAACAAAGACGACAAAAATTAGAAATGATTAATTTATTTTTCAAAGAAGTGACATTTATGTGCCTAGATTACATATTTGCATGAGTTGGTGCTGTTCCTCCTTGCATTGAATGATTTTGCATTCCTGAAATTGTTTACCTTCTGTTAGCAGAATCTTTTCAGGAGTGAATCATGACCAAAACACAAATAAGTGTTTTCCACTCAGATAACTGGAATCTCTATGATTTGAGGACTTCCTAACCCTCACTTGTTGTAGAGATAATCAGGCTGTAATACTGTGGCTGCATCCTTCAATTTAGCATATTCCTACATGCTAAAGAACAATAACATCCTAGGGATTGAAGTTTTGTGAGTTTGTTCATAACACTTTAATGCTGAAAATTCACATTGAATATGTCTCAGTACTGCAAACAGCTGTGTTCAAACGTACACACAATGAACCTGGTTTGTATTCTCCCTTCCAGCTTCTTCCATAAGGAAAAAGGTATAAAAGTCTGAGGTCACGTCCCAACCAACTCAAGAACAGTTTCTTTCCTGCTGCTATCAGACTTTTGAATGGACTTACCTCGCATTAGATTGATCTTTCTCAACACCCTAGCTATGACTATAGCACTACATTCTGCACTCTCTCATTTCCTTTTCTATGAACAGTATGCTTTGTCTGTATAGCGCACAAGAAATAATTCTTTTCACTGCATACTAATACATATGACAATAATGAATCAGATCAAGCCAAATCAAAGATATTTGGAAGTGAACATCTCAGTGATGCAAGCTGACTTTTCATTCAATGTCTCTAGGGGAGAGACTTTATCATCTAAAATCCCAACTCCTCTTTTTCTCTCCTATCTGCCTAAGTCATGGACAGTAGATTGACGAAGACTAAGACATATGCTTCCGATGATAGATTCCGATGTTCAGAATTATGTGGGACCTTTCATGCTGCGTCTCAGACAAATCGTACAAATAGCAACTGGATCCCCTTGCTATTACTAACTGTGATTGGTTCCTTAATTGGCACTGACAATTGTCATCACTGATGAAATTGATGCCTTGAAGAAGTGACTGTCTATTACCTGTCAAATCCAGGAAAAAGTGGCTCCCTGGATCAGATGGTAGAAATTCTAATGGATGACTGGAAGGAACATGAGACATAAAAAACTGAGGGGTTTGATTTCAATTGATAAGACCATCTGGAAAGTGAACAGTGGCCTCAACCCTTCTTACAGCCCTTCATTGAGATGCTCAAATTCTTATTTGGTGAAGTATAGTCTGCATTTGTCTAGGTCCCTTGACAGATGGGTTTAAAGGATGATGAAGGAAATTGCGTCGTTCTCTGAGGATCACATTGTCTGGCCGGAACCCATGGAGTGACAAAGTGGGAAGCTGAGCCAATTGAATGCAAGGGCCCACATGCCAAGTCAGAAAGGATCAGCAGTTGGAGCCAGGGAGGTGTAGTGTAGTTATTCTGTTGGATTCTATCTGTATATATTGTCATTTGATGTGTTGGCAATAGAGCCTGGGTTCTAAAGCCTCATTGAGTCACCCTCCATTTATTAGAGAAATATATTGTGTTCCCATTGACAATTTGTTCCAATCAGATAGATTGAAGAGGATCAGATGGTCAGAATTTTAAATATGAATGGAAATTGTTGGAAAAGCTCAGCTGGTCTGGAAACATCTGTGGAGAGAGAAATGTTTCAAGTCAATGACAATGGTCAACAATGTGAAACATATAGTTTCTCTTTCCACAGATGTTGCACATCTGCTGAGTATTTCAGACATTATATTTCAGGTTTCCAACATCTGCAGTATTTTATTTTTGGTCACAATTTTAAGTTGTGTCAGGGCATATGCTGATTAGTAGTCAGCAGATGTTTCTTCTCCCAGAAGAACCAATGGCTTTCTCATGGGATGGACATTGATTCACTGAATCCCATCAGTAAGTTTAAAAAAGGGTGTTTTGATAAATTTAATCTTGATTTAATTTAGTTGCATCTGCCTAAATTACAAGATCCCAAATTAACCCTTTAATCTGATTTAGTTAGATGAAGATATAGCTATCAGGCAAAGAGGCATACACTGATTTAGCAAACAATACCAAGTTTTGTTAAAAATAAGCAAAATAAAACATCAACTAACTATTATAATTCTGGTCAAAAACTCTGAGGTGTTTTATGCAGTCTGCATGGATTATAGATTTTGCAATTTGAATTTAGCTAAGGTGAGCATGAACAAAGAACAAAGAACAAAACAGCATGGGAAACAGGCCCTTCGGCCCAACGAGCCTGCACCGCCACCCCGATGTTCCCACCCCTACCCGTGATCCCTATCCGCGTTTATAGATTGAAACCAAATTTGAGACAATTTAGGGAGAATTTGTTTTGTCAATTAGCCTAAGAGCACATCTTTGGGAATTGGGAGGAAACCGGAGCACCCGGAGAAAACCCACGCAAGCACGGAGAGAATGCGCAAACTTCCACAGACACAGGCCCAAATCCATGTATCTGCACAGCACAGCGATAGTCACTGAGCTGTCGTGTTGCCCATCAAATGGTCCAGGTCAAGCGTACACTAATGACGTGAAGCACTAGGATACTCTCGAAAAATCCAAGAACAGCCCTGTCACGACCCATCGCATGTATGCCCCTTGTTAGACAACAAGGCAGACCAAAGTACCTGTAGGATAGGATCAGATTTAGGTCTGAATTATACTGTAAATGGCAGAATCTACTTTAGATATGATCCCAGTGGGGAGCTTTAATTAAACAAAGTTTGCTTAAGAATATAGTTAACATGAGTAGAAAAAAATTACAACAGCTTCTGCCAATTACAAACAAGAAAAAGAACAGCCATAGTATTGTATAAACCTTAATAATTAAGTAGCATTCTAACTAAACAAATCTCGTAAAAAAAAACTTTTGCAACAGGTTTCACACAGAAAATAAAATGCTCACAAGATGCTGGAACTTAGCCCTTTGGTTCCTTGATGTACCCAGACAAACTTGAAGTTGGAAAGCTCCCCAAAACACCAGGCAGAGAGAGAGGCTCCAGATACTAACTAGCCAACCAACAACAGCAGAGTTTTCACTCCAGGAAGGCAAAAGGCCTTGCTTCCAGAAAGTCAGCAGAATTTAAAATCCAGGGAGAGAGAGAGAGAAAGATCTGCCTGTCACTTGATAATCCATTCTTTCAATAGGGATGAAGTAGAAATGGCTAACAGCTTCAAGTTTTTAGGCATCCAGATCACCTGTCTTGTCCTGATTCTCCCACGCTGATGCTATAGTTAAGAAAGCTCACCAACACTTCTATTTTCTCAAACGACTAAGGAAATTTGGCATGTTCACTACAACTCTCACTGATTTCTATAGATGCACCATAGAAAGCATTCCTCCTGGATGTATCACAGCTTGGTATAGTTCCTGCTCTGTCCAAGTCCACAAGAAACTAGAAAGGATCATGAATAAAGCCCAGTCCATCATTCAAACCAACCCCCCACCATTGACACTGCCAATACTTCCTGCTGCCTTGTAAAAGCAGCCAGCATAATCAAGGATCCCACATAATCTGGACATACTGTCTTCCAACTTCATCCATTAGAAAAAAGATACAAAAGTCTGAGATCACATACCAAACTATTCAAAAACTGCTTCTTCCCTGCTGCCATCAGACCTTTGAATGAACCTACCTCCTATTAACTTGAACTTTCTCTACACCCTAGCAATGACTGTAACACTACATTCTGCACTCTCTCCTTTCCTTCTCTACGTATGCATGCTTTGTCTGTGGAGCACACAAGAAACAATATTTTCCACTGTATACTAATACATATGACAATAATAAATCAAATTAAGTCATAACCAGGACAGCTGCATAAAGGAGAACACATTCCCATCTATATCAACAGGGACGAAGTAGAAAGGGTTGGGAACTTCAAGCTTTTAAGTGCCTAGATCATCAACAGCCTGGCCTGGTTCCCCTCATGCCACCATCACATCTACTTTTTCAGAAGACTAAAGAAATTTGGCATGTTAGCTACGACTCTCACCAACTTTTACAGATGCACCATACAAAGCATTCTTTCTGGTTGTATCACAGTTTTGCTCTGCCCAAGACCACAAGGAACTACGAAAGGTCATGAATGTAGCCCAATCCATCGTGCAAACCAGCCTCGGCAAAGCAACCAGCATAATTCAGGGCTCCATGTACTCGGGCATTCTCTCTTCCACCTTCTTCCGTAGGGGAAAAGATACAAAAGTCTGAGGGCATGCACCAACTACTCAAGAACAGCTTCTTCACTGCTGCTGTTAGATTTTTGAGTGGACTTACCTTGCATTAAGTTGATTTTTTCTCTACATTCTAACTATGATTGTTACTCTCTCCTTTCCTTCTATATGAACAGTATGCTTTATCTGTATAGTGCTCAAGAAGCAATACTTTTCATTGTATGTTAATACATGTGACAATAATAGACAAATCAAATCAAATTCTGACTAAAACAGCAACTAACAGCCAAACTAAATGTGAACTCTTGAATTCACTATGAAAAAAAGCTGTCCAAAACACATGACCTGCCAACTAATCATCCCCCTAATAATAAAGGGTCATAAAACAAATCCCAGAAAGTACCTGAGGCCCAGAGTAAAAACAAAAAAAAACCTTGTTGAAACCATTGATACAACAATTAAAGGACTTCTAACCAGACAGTCAGGCAACAATGGGAAAAAACCCAAAACTGCAACAAGGGGAAAAAAACCAAAGCAACCCAAAGTTGCAGAAAACATTATTTAGGAAAAAAAATTCTTAAAGTTACACTAAATCACATAATCAATAAAAGAAAACAAAAGTATACTTATCATCTAAACACCATATTGATCTCCCTTCCATTGCCAAGGATTTCACGCTTTCAGATGGATTTCTACTTAGCCTCCATTTGCTGTCCTTATTTACATTTCCCTTCATCCTGAATACATTTCAAGTATCCCCGTTTTCCTAACATATTTACAGACTCTAAGCCTGAAAGATAGTTGGGATTTCTTCAAAGGGAATAAGTGGTTTCACTTCCTCTGTTGCACTATATGGCTCTAATGGGTTAAGTCATGAGACTTAGAGGCTGAAAATCAGTAAAAACCTACAAATCACATTGTGGCCAGGTGAGAAAAGTTCAAATCACATTATTATTTATCAGTCTAAGTGACTATGAGACAAAATGGTGGAAAATCTTAATTGCTGTGAGTGAGAAGGGGGAGGGGGGGCTGCATGTTATTTCAGTGCTGATGGGGAAGATTGCCCCTCTTTTCTAAGGGTTTGGTGGTGCTCCCCTGGTCAGAGGGAGTAAGGGAGGGGGCACCACTTCATTTTTTTGTAGGGAGCATAAGAAAATAAAAAATAGGAGCAGGAGAAAGCTGTTTGTCTCTTTGAGCCTGCTCTGCTATTCAATAAGATTATGGCTGATTTTTTACCTCAACTCCACTTTACTGCACCATTTCCATGTCACTTAATCTCCAAAATATCTTAAAATCTATCACTCTCTACTTTGAATTTACTGAATGGGCATCCATAACTTTCCTGTGCAGACTATTGTGAAGATCCACGATCGTCTGAGTGAATTAATATTTCCTCATCTCTATCCTAAATGGTCATCGTCTCATTCTGAGATTGCAATCCTGTGATCTATATTTCCGAATGAGGGAATACATCATTTCAGCATTTATCCTGTCAAGCGCCTTATGAAATTATTGGGGGCTACTTTCCTGGCTCACTAGCCCCAGCTGAAAATCACAATAGCCTGCTGAATCAGGCAAGAGAACCAATTCTTGCGAGGTGTTAAACCCATCTCGCAGTCCTCTGCGCCTTATTCAATCATCCCAATTTCATCTGGCCACAACTAATTTAAATAGATTTGAATGTCACTTGCTGGCTTTGAGGCCAGATGCCCTGGTCTTCTAGTCTGCTCCTGCCCTCCCCACTGGAAGTCCTGAAGGTGGCAATCGCTCCTGATTCTGACAAGTGGGGACCAGGTGATGTGGACTCTGAAGCTGGGGCAAGTAAGTAAGTATTCCCTCCAACTGTGCCCATGGGTTCCTCTCCCATTGTCAGATTGCAGAGACAATGGGGGTCCCTGAAGGGATCTTGAGGTTGGATGGGCTTGGATTGGCGGCAAGAACTTGCCCTCAGGGCTTTCCCATGGGTTTTGTATTCTCCTTCTGGCTCTGGAAAACATGTAAATCTTTCCAAGGTTGGTGATTTCAGGCACCTTTCTGATAACGTCTGTGTTCTATAAAACCTTTGAAGTGGCTTGGTTCCATTGTTACCAGAGTTCTTAGAAGTGATTTGATTGACAGTATTCAATTTCATTAGAAACATTCTCTTGCTTTCTCTTACAGTCTCCAACTGCTCAGAAGCCTCTTTGAAGTGTTTTAATTGACAGGAACATTCAACTTCACTGGGGAGATTCCCCTTTCTAGCTTGAACCAGCCCCAGTTGCTCTGAAATTTCTTAAAATCACTTTTAGTAACAGCTCCAAAACAAATCAAAGAGGTGATTAGCTGAGGTTTGTTTACTCAAGGAAGGGAAGGTCCATTAGCTGCTAAAACTGTTTTTATTGACAGCTCAAGGGCAAATCAAAGGGATCATTGTTGATATGATTAGTTCACACTCCATTAAATCTGAAGTGCTTCCTCTTTTCAGAACAGCTGCTCTGTCTAGCCCCATTTGTTTTTCACTGCTGTTTTTTTCCCCCAAGTCCCTGAACTTTCCTAAAAGCAGATATGCTTTCTTATACCATTTCTTTACCATTAGATTTTTTGCCTTGCCTGCAAAGCTTCTCACTGAACTCATAAACTTCAATTTACTTCTTTTTTTTCATTTATTGTTTTGTTTTTAACTTCAAGATTGAATAGGTTGGGGTTTATTATCTTTGAGATAGGAGAGGCTGATAGAAGATTTAATTGAAGTGCATCAAATAACAGGGAAACTTTGACAGAGTTGGATATGGAAGGACCTATTTCTGAAATTAGATGAGTCACCGAGGGCATAGATTAAAAGTGATAGTCTGAAGATTTAAAGAGGAGTTGCATGGAAATTGTTTTTACTCAGGAGTGGGGGTTGGGAAAGATGAGGTAACACAGAAAGTTCTAAAACATGGTTACCCATTAGAGATGCCATCATCTATGGGGCTACTGCCAAGAGCTGGCAGACATCTGATGGACTGAATGGCCACCTTCTCTGATATTATTTTCTTTAAATCTCTAGTAAATCCCCTGACCTCACCCAGTAAAACCCTCAGAGAGGCCCTCAGAAAGGTTACATAGGACATCAAAGTAATTTTGCCATTGTCATATGAGGTGAGGATGCAGAATCTTGTTCATTTGAACACTGGCTCATTTGGTATTTCATTGGCTTTTAGAAGTTTCATAAGTCTGACTTTCGTTGTGGCTCCACTAGATTTGAAATTGACCTTGGCTGTGACAACACCACACTTAACAAACATGCCAGATCCTGCATGTGAAAACTGTTAATTAAAGCACTGACTCTACATGATTTTGCTTTCTCCTCATCAATGTTCACTTTCTTAAGAATCATTCTTTATATTTCAATGTAATTCATTGGCACTCTGGGACATCATGAGGACATGATAAAAGTGCTATGTAAGAAAGCAATTCTTCTTACATGATTTTCTCTATAAGTGAGATGGTGAGCAATTGGTCAATAGGAGTTATGCAAGGGCTGCTATAGGGGTAACTATAGGGGTAACTTCTTCCTGTGAGGGGAGTGTTCCCCTTCCAAAGACTAGATGAGATTGGTACCTTGTGAGGCATTATGTGTGCTAATCTATATCGCTCTGCTTTATTGTATACAAGTTCAAAACCCAGACATGCACTATATCACATGCCTGCTTTATACTAGGTACAATTTCAGAACTATACCTCATTCTATTATCATGGATATATGTGAAAGATAGAATCATTGATCTGCAATTCTAATGGGAAAAGCACAGGTTTGATACGGTGAAGCCACATATTTTAAATGGGCATTGTGTGTAATCGTTACTTAGTCTAATAATGAACTTCACTTTTGGGGAGCAGTTGAGTTTTAATGAGTTTTACTGGGATATTGTTGTAGCTGAGACTGTTAGAATTCTATAGGTATGAATCACAAACTTTGGTTTCCTCAAAGGTCTAATAATAACTTGTCAGTCCATTAATATGAGACTATGTTATTCTTCCTTCAGTTAATTCTCAAGGAAGGAAGAGTTGGAATTGTTCTTGAATGTCAGCTGAACAACCAGTTGCTGATTTGGGAGCCTTACTCACCTGATGTGTTTGGCTCAGCATGATTCACATGGGACAGTTTTCCACTTTGATGAACCCCACCGCAGTTACGTTACCAGCACCAGCGGGAAACACACTGATTAGTTTTAATATGGGAGAATCGCGGCCATTATTTTTCACAAAGATAATCAATGTTCCCCATTTTGGGGAAGAGTATCCAGCAGAGCAGCACAAAACCCTCAGGAAAATAAGATTAGTGACATAACTTGCATCTAACCTCATTTCCTCTGCCCTTATGTGCAAGAAGTCTCACAATACCAGGTTAAAATTCAACAGGTTTATTTGGAATCACAAGCTTTTGGAGCGCTGCTCCTTCACCAGCTGAGAAGGAGCTCTGAAAGCTCATGATTCCAAATTAGCCTGGAGTTGTGAGACTTCTTACTGTGCCCACCCCAGTCCAATGCCGGTATCTCCACATCATTAATGCTGCAAGTTTATCCATCCATATGATATATATGCCCCGTTATAAACACACAAGACTCCAGGAGTATCTGGGCCTATTTAAGAGTTATGGATTCTTTCCTGTAATCATCAGTTCGATTGAGAAGGGGATTTTATAATATGTTTTTTGCAACACTGAAAAGTTTGTTCACAGACCCTGTTTTTCTCAGATCCTAATTATTACATCTGATCCTTCTGTATAATGGGCGGGATTCTTCCATCCCGTTGTGCTGATCCAGTAGCGTTGCAGAAATATGAGCAAGACGCGAAAAACTGAGTTGCTTCTTGAGATATTGCCGGCCCTGTTCTGCTGCTGATATTAACCTCGTGCTCAAGACTCTGCCTTGGCAGCAATGGTGAGGTTGTGGTGGGGGAGGAGCGGAGAGGGGGAGAGGATGCAATCGGAACGGGACCTTGAGTGGGTATAGAGCAATGTCCGTGCAGAGGGTGGGGGAGGGAGTGATATCCGTTGAGGAAGTGACAGATCTCCTAGCATACACGATGTACACTGGAAAATCAGGGCGCTGTCGTGAGCTGAGACTCTACGTTCCCACCTACTGGCGAGATTCACATTACGGCCTCTGCATTGCACAGAATGCCATAAATTATCCCAACTCTGCCGGAAAAACGGGCGAGAAATCCTCCCGCTTTCTCCTCCGTTTTACACTTAGAATTTTTCTGAGGAAGTTCTGCCCATTGCCTTCCTTATAAATATAGCTGACCATTAAATATAATCTGAATGTGAATGGTACAAAACCATTATATTTTACTGCCTTTTCAAGTAGACCAAAACATCTGATGGCTCTCAAATTATTTCTGGTGTAATTGACTGGCACTAAACGATCATTATTGGTACCTAAAAGAAAGAGTTACATTTATGAATGCTGACACCACAACTGCAGAGGGCGTATTCACCACAAATGCTGTCACAGGTGCCTGCAACATCACTCTCAGCGATGCTGCCAGTGTCAAAGTATCAGTACATCTGGGTAAAGACATTTTAATATGTGCAGCATCCAATAAAATCTGTTCTTTACAGATGTTTCTCCGGAGTGCAGAGTCTTAAATGAAGTGTGATTTCATTCTGACAGCCTCATACATGGTTAAAGATTGCGGTTTTCGCAGAATATTGATCTCCAAAGCACAAGTTCAAAATACCAGGATTGCATGTAATAGAATTGTGAGTTAACCTCGTTTCCTACTTGCTGCCACTGGCTGTCTCACCCCGGACCCCTCACCTATCTCCCAAACAGCACCCTGATCTAGCTCAGGAGAGGAGTGGCAAGCAATGTGGTGAAGGGTTAGAAACTGAGGGGTGAGCAAAGCGGCGAGCAAAAGGCAGTGAGTAGTCAGGAGCGGCGTGGCGAGGAGCAGGCAGGAAGGACATGGGAGCCGGCACAATCAGGGGCCAAAGAGGAGTCGAGAGTAGGTCGGCAGGTAGAAGGCAGTGATGGGTTGGCGATCAGAAAGTAGTGAGGACTTGTTGATCGGGAGGTTTGATTTGATTTATTATTGTCATATATGTTGGGATACAGTGGAAAGAATTGTTTCTTGCGCGCTATGCAAAAAAAAAGCATACAGTACATAGAATACATTGGGGAGAAGAAAAGGAGAGGATGCAGAAAATTATGTTACAGCCATAGCTAGGGTAGGGCAAAAGATCAGCTTAAAATAAAGAAAGTCCATTCAAAAGCCTGACAGCAGCAGGGAAAAAGCTGTACTTGAGTCGGTTGGTACTTGACCTCAGGCTTTTGTATCTTTTTCTGGAAAGAAGAAGGAAGAAGAGAGTATGTTTGAAGTACCCAGTCTTAAATGTATAAGGAGTATAGGAAGTAGGCAATGGAAGGTTGGCAATTGGGAGGCAGTGAGAAGTTGGCGAGCAGGAGACGGTGAGCAGTTGGGACACAGGAGGCAGCGAGGTTTGGGACACAGGAGACAATGAGGGGTTAGTGATTGGGAGACAGTGAGGGGTTGGTGATTGGGAGAGAGAGTGAGGGGTTGGTGATCGGAAGAGTGTGAGGGGTTCGGATGCAGGAGACAGTGAGTTGGTCAGTGCTCATCGGGCCCACAGCAATGATGTGAGTAGTGAGAGAAATTGCACACATGCAGGCAGACAAAGTCGATGATAAGTTCTTTTTCTTGTTTGATGTCAGAAGATACAGACAGTACATTTGTATATTTTTTATCACAATGTGTTTCACAGCTGATGAAATACATTTGAAGTGTAATCACTGGATAATCTAGGAAACACAGCAGTTAATTTACACACATTCCACAGACAGCAATGTGATAATGATCAAATAATCTGTTTGTCTTGCTGATGTTGATAAAGGTTTAATATTAAACAGGGATAACTCCCCTGCTCATTTTCAAGATAGTTCCATTGATTTTTTAACTTAATTCTTAAGGTTACAAAACCAATGTACACAGAGTGGACTGGACGGACCTGAATCCATCTCCTTGCTTGCTCGAAAAAACAATTCACACTGAATCCAATTCATGGTCCCCAAAAGACAGACTAACAAGATCCAAGCTGACGTGAAAAAGCCTTGTATGCCAGCTTGGGCTTGATCTGACATTTGATCTTAGCCAAAAAGGCTAATGCAGAAGTGCACCCCTGACAGGTGATCATGGTTTTACATTCATCCCAGCAAGCAAATGAGACCTGTCTTACCTGCAGACATCAAGTTTTTATCTGAAAATCAGCACTTCCAACACTGTGGTGCTCCCTCAGTACAAGTACAGTCTCAGCCTTGATTCATGTGCTCAAGCCCTGGAATGAGACTTGAACTCAGTAAAGTTTTGCAACACCAATTTAAAATCCAACCAATTTATTTGATAGTAAATCCACAAGCTTTCGACACTATGTTGTGCCTTCGTCAGGCAAATGCAACATTGCATTTGCCTGACGAAGGCACAACATAGTGTCGAAAGCTCGTGGATTTACTATCAAATAAATTGGTTGGATTTTAAATTGGTGTTGCAAAACTTTACTGAGTTTACCCCAGTCCAATGCCGGCATCTCTACATCATGAGACTTGAACCCAGAGCTTTGTGGAAGGTGATGTTGGCATAGCAGAGAATGATGAATTTGGAACACTATCCCACTCATTTCTGGGTTATAGGTTTTAGTTTCTTGGAAATTTGGTTCACTCATGCTAAGTGCCTTTCTACTGTCAACAGAAATTAAAGAGTCGTGAAGAAACACAAGCTATAATAATGAAGTTGTCTAAAGTAACTTTCTGCCCTGTAAGTGATAGAGCAACTGTGTTAGCTGTGTGATGATGAGCAGGTGAATGTTCTGGTACTCATTATAAAAATACATAGCCAGATACATAGTGGTGATGAGAATTTCCCTAGAATTCAGAAAGACACTGGACCGTCACACCCACAACAAAGCAATTTGTCATCCATCTCATGCTGGTCTGAATGTCTGTATATGGAACATTACAGCACAGTACAGGCCCTTCGGCCCTTGATGTTGCACCAATCTGAGAAACCAATCTAAAACCCAACTAACCTGCACTATTCCAATTTCATCCTATTGTTTATCCAATGACCATTTAAATGTCCTTAATGTTTATGTTATGTTATGTTAATGTTGACAAGTCCACTACTGTTGCAGGCAGAGCATTCCATGCCCTTACTACTGTCTGAGTAAAGAACCTACCTCTGACACTTTCGTATATCTATGACCCCTCAATTTAAAGCTTTGTGACCTCATGCTAGCCATCTCCATGTGAGGAAAAAAGCACTTACTGTCCACTCTATCTGATCCTCTAAATGCCTCTTATTAAATGCCTCTATTAAGTCACCTCTTAACCTTCTTCTCTAACAAAAACAGCCTCAAGTCCCTCAGCCTTTCTTCATAAGACCTTCCCATCATACCAGGCAACATCCTGGTATGCACCCTCCTCTGCACCCTTCCCGATGCTTCCACTTCCTTCCTATAATGTGGCGACCATAACTGTATGCAATACTCCAAATGTGGCCACACCAGAGTTTTGTACAGTTACAACATGACCTCATGGCTTCAAAATTCAATCCCTCTACCAATAAAAGTTAAAATTACCTAATGCTTAATGTACACTTAATGTTAGCTTGGTCTTATTTAAGTAGAACTGTTGATCCAGTATAGTTCCTCCTACAACTTGTCCCTTCTGACAGGAATAACTTTGTTTACTTTCCATGACTCCCTGATCTATAAAAATACATTGACAAAGAGTCAGCCTAACTCAAAATGTTGGCTTTATTCCCTTTCCACAGATGCTGTCAGATCTGTTGAGATATTCCATTTTCTGTTTTTGTTTCAGATTCCTGCATCTGTAGTATTTTGCCTTTATGCAGTATTTGTTTGACAACTTGGTTTTTCTGAACACTCAATACTTCTGAATACGTACCTTTTTTTTCAGTTTCCCAGTATATTGATTCTTCCTGGTCTCCAGTTCATTTGTATATCTCAGTGACCTTTCTCACTGTCTTGTTAAGCGCTGTCTATCTCTTCCACAATGGCATGCCATATCCTGAACTATTTCTTCCTCCCCACTTAGCTAATTTAAATGTTCTTACCTTAATATTTTTCACAGTTCTCGTTGTTCCTAATTGGTTTAGGTGCTATCTCCCCTCTCTGCATTAGTGTTCCCAGTTATTTATAAAGCAAGCATTGTTGCTTTCACACCATGTCACTAACAACTTGTTAACAAACTTAACTACCAGTTGTGAACTTTCTTCCATTCTCAAAACCAGCAAGTATTCCAAGGAACATTACTTTTTGTGCCTCCTATCTTCCAAACAAAATCTAATAAAATCCAGGAAAATTGACTCTTCCCAACCCTTTGCACTATTCACTTTTCTTCAATACACATGTTCTGGCTTCAGGGTGGCAACTCATGTCTTTGCAATATATACTGAACAAAGAATTCACTACGAATACACTATCCAAATGACAGTTGAACAGTTTCTTAGTCCATTTTATCCTCCTTAATAATCCTGAATTTCATTCTGAAGTGGATTTCAAGTGTACATGGTGTGAGGGTGAAAGATTTCCCACTTGATTGGGAAAGGTGATAGTGGTGCAATGCCGGGAAGGCCAAGAACTCTATCAGGGGCGTTGTAGGCAATGAAGTCCAAAGATGTACAGGTTGACTTGATTGGTAATGCTCAAAGTATCAGGGGATTAGTTGGTGAATATGTAAGGTTGCGGGAATAGGGCCTGGGTGGGACTGTGGACGTTGCAGATTCAATGGGCCAAATGGCCTCCTTCTGCACTATAGAAATTCTATGATTCTCTTATATGAAGTACTTTTGAAGTATAGTCACCACCTTAATGTCATAAATATAACCATCAATTTGTACACTGTGACCTTTTACAAACAACAATGAGATAATGACCAATTGATATGTTTTGCTGATGTTGATTGAGGGATAAAAAGTGGCTGGGATACCAGGGATAACTCCACTGCTCTTTTATAAAATAGAGTTGTTGGATCTTTTAAATGGTTTAAGGCCTCATCTGAAAGAGAGTGGGCAGATTTCTCCAGCCTTATGAAATAGCCTGTGGGAATTTCACTGTCCCACAGGACATAGTGGTAGTCAAAAATCCGGATTCCTGGGTGTCAGGGCAATCAGGATTTATCTAACAAGTGCCCGCCAGCCCTAATTGGGTCCCGTCCATAGTGAGCAACAATCCAATAATTATGCAAACCCGCTAATTGTAATACAATTAGCAGGTTTAACGGTTCATTCATAAGACCCCCCCCCTGCCATGCACTCGGGCTCCCAGTGGGAATGGCACCAGTGGGCTTTGATGTTGCTAATCGCTTGCAGGGAGATGGTGTGCTGGACCTCAAGCAATCATGGGAACACTACCTTTCCATCAGAGAAGAGGGTATTCTCCCCTGCACTACTCAAATCATGAGTCACATCCCCATCTCCCACACTATGCATGCATGAGCATGACCCGACCCTGCCCTCAGCCCATCTCCCCACAGAACCCCCACTCTGGCCCCATTCCCTCTTAGGTCCTCCCCAGCCCCATTTCCCCTTAGACTGCCTTCCCCCCAAACCCTCCTTCAAGTCATGCACCTTGGCAATACTAATGATGCATTTCCCCCAGGCACCTTGACATTGACACCCTCTGTCCATGTGCCGTTACCAGACTGCAGAAAAAGGGTTTCTCAAGGGTCCTAAAAGTTGGATGGACTCAAGTTCAGGCAAGGGGTTGACCTCATCATTCTCCCCTGGGCTGGGAGTCTTGTAGCTAGACTGCTCCTTGTAGCCCAGGCAGACCTGAAAATCACCCCTGGTATGGTGATTTCATGCAGCCCCATAATCGTCATCTACATTCCTGCCTATCAGCTGTAAACATTCTGAAGTGGCTGGGTCACTTTAATCTCCATGCCCTCTGGTCACTTAGCAGGATTTTAAATCATTGCAGCACTCTATTCTGCAGCAGAGATTTTCCTTTCTCCCTGTCAAAAGCTGCACACATGAAATCCTTTGAAGTCCTCTGATAGAGAGATGTCAAGTTCATGGGAGCAATGGGGGGTGGAGAGTGGTGGGAGGTCCATTTCATGATGCTCAGCTGTGCACCAAGCCCCTATATACTCACACAACTTTGATTTTAAGTCTTTGAGGCTTTTTATCAAGCTGAAATTTTTGAAACCATATCTAATTCATTGAAACATTTGATCTCTGTCAACTTCAATATTCAATGATTTGAAATAGGCTTCCATTGGCAGCTTAATGGATTTCTATTCAGTCTCCAATCAGCTGTGTTTATTTACATTTCCTTTCATGCTTGAATGCATCTCAAATACCTCCATTGTTCCCAATATCAATTCTAAGTCTGGTTAACAACTGAGGTCTCTTCAAAAGGATTGCATTGCTGTCAATGGAAGCCTATTTGAAAGCAATACATGTTGAAAAGTGACAGAAATCAAAGGTTTCCAGTTTGCTAGGAATCCTCAGAAACTTAAATTCTAAGCTGTATGAACAGGTTGGAGCTAGGGAGCTATCCATCCCTCACCCCCACCCCTCCCTTAGGCGAAATTTACATCTCCTCTCTGTCAGAGGACTTCAAAGGTGTCTGTTCACACCTGTGGTTTCTGGTAGGGCGAAAACAAAACCTCTGCTGCAGATGGAGGGTAGCAGTGATTTGAAAGACTGCCCAGTTGCTGGGATAGAGCTATAAGTGACCTGACTACTTTGAAATTGTCACAGCTGACAGGCAGAAATGCAGATGTTGATTGCAGAACTACCTGAAATGACCTGAAGGAATGATCTTCAGGCCTGCCAGGATTAGAAGGTGCAGCCCAGCCATGAGACCAACTCCCTTCCCCTGCCAAGCCCAGGGGAGAGTGAAGTGTTTAATCGCTTACCCCCAGCCTGATTCTACCTGACTCTCAAGACCTTTGAAGGATTCTTCCTCTGCAGCTTGACAGCGCAAAAGGACAAATGGCTCCCCTCAGGGCCCAAGATGTCAAGCCAGACTGTCAATGCCAGGGTGCTAGGGGCAATGCACTATTAGCTCTGCCAAGGCACGTAGTCTGATGATGAGCCTGACTGATTGTCTGAGGGAGAAAGGGGGCTGAATGGGGAGTCTGCAGGAGAAAGGAGCCTGAATGGGGGATATGAGGAGAAAGCAGAGCCTGACTGAGGGTCGTGGGATGACGGCAAGGAAGCCTGAGTGGGGTTCTAAGAGGTGGAAGGACTCACTAAAGTGTCTGATGAGAGACCCAACTGACATGTCTGAGGGGAAAGAGGGGATGAATGGACTTCTAAGGTGGGGGCTGCAGGGTCGGATCACAGCCAAGGTGAGTGTAGAGGGATTACCTGTTTTTTGTACAGGGGGTTTGGGTGCCCTTTTTAGATGAGGGTTTGGCTGTACCTCCCTGGTCAATGGGAGAGGCACAAACTCTTTTACTTGGGGGGAGGGAGCATTGTTTGCAACCACGGAAATCGGGGGACTCTTTAAAAATGGCGGCCTGGTCTCTAAACATAGGAATTGGCCAATGAGATGATTTCATTTGCATCTTTCAGATGGGTGAATCGCACCTGATAGACACTGCTAATGGCAGTGAGAAACACTCCTGTTTTCTGCTCTTGTGGGCACATAGCCAGAAAGCAGGGGAATTCTGCCCAGTGTCTCTGACAATGCAGCACTCTGTCAGTACTGCAGTATGGAGTGTCAGCCTGGATCTTTATTCTCAAGGCCTGGACTGGGGTTTGAAACAACAATCACATAATTCATGTGAGTACTACTAAGTGAGCCATAGCTAAAACATAGACTTGCACGGACACAAACTAATTGCACAATATCTACAAGGTCTAGACAGATATGACAACATAAATAATGCCTTATTTTCCTATTCACTCTCATGTTATTTTATTTGTATATGTTTTATGAATGAAATTATTTTCACAAAAGGAACTTACATTTTTTTCAGATTCTCTGTCTAATTTTCTCCGATAAAATATGTCCTTGTCATGGCAGTGACTTCTGCTAGCCTACAGCTTTACTGACAACCCGAGGTAATATTACAACATGTCCACTTCTCATTTATGCACCATAATATGTGCTTTAGGTTCCACAGCCATCATGTCAGGAATTAATCTTAGCAAGTTTTTTTTAACCGCAGAAGTCCTGTGGTTTTGCTCATGATGATGATGAGGTGTGCTACCTAGCAGAGTGCTCGTCTCTGCTGAAGCAACATGATTTGAGATGCACTCAAAAACATTAAGTGAAGCAATATTGTTTGATGAAACTGTGTTGTCCAAGAATAATGGAAAAAAATCTTTTCTACTCATTTCACCACATCTGAGTGCATCACAACCGGTTAAAATATTCCACAAACCAAGCAAGTTGTGAATCATAGAATGGAATCTCTACAGTGCAGAAGGAAGCCATTCAATCTATCCAACTTGCACTGACAACGATCACACCAGGTCCTATTCCCGTAACCCCACATGTTTACCCTGCTCATCCCTTGACCCTAAGGTACAACTTAGCATGGTCAATCAACCTAACCTACACATCTTTGGAGTGTGTGAGGAAACCAAAGCAGCTGGAGGAAACCCACCCAAACACAGGGAGAATGTGCAACACCATACTAACAATAACCCAAGGTCAGAATTGAACCCGGATTCTTGTTGCTATGAGGCAGTAGTGCCAATTACTATGCCACAGTACTGCTCACCGTGCTCAGAAACAGGCATAGATGGGATGTGTTTTTTGATTGGTTTGTAGAAAATTTCAGCTAATTGAGATTTTTATTAAGCTGACATCTTACATGTGTAAAGGACACATCTCAAAACTTTCTTTATTGGAGCTGATCCTTGATGGTGCTGTTGATGGATAGTCAGGAGATTGGAGCAGAGTCCTAATTAAGCTGTGTGTCCTTATTAAAGTCATTGTTCAATTAATCCCCGTGGGCAAAGATTCTAAATATACATATTTCTGAAGTCAATTAGATGTTGATTGCTAGGGCAACTTTCCTTAAATTGACAGTGCCTGACTCCAGGCCTCGGGGACAGGTCAGCTTAACAAGTTGATAAAAAAATAGATTTTCTTTTACCCCAACTGCCTTTCATTTGGTTGTCCATTCACAATAATACTTAGGCAGCTTTCGATTAGCTCAGTGGCTCTCTCATTTTCATCTTTGATACCTCATTGACTAAAAATCATTACTCTGTTCCAAATTGGTCATTCCACCTAGAATGGACCCCATCCTAACTCCCTCAGGTATACACCAAAACTAGCCAGTATTTCTGCATCATCTTGGAGAACAAAGATAATGCCTGCTTCTTTTTTGCCACTGCCCGATTTCTACTTAAATTGCTCTCCCCTGCTACTCTCACACATCCAATAACAATAACTATGAGAATATCATGACCTCTGTCATAAAAATTAAGATTACATCTTTTGTAGATTCTTTCTCTCTGCCTGTCCCAAGTCAAATCTTCCCTCTGTGAACTCCAGCCTGTCCAATCCCTGAACTGGCACCTCCTTCCAACACCTCCATCTCTTCATGCTCTGTCTGCTTCACCTTGTTCAAAAGATCCACTTCCTGTTCAATTGCTGTCATGCTTAATTGCTAGCCAGCTACCTTCCCTTCCTGGCCCCCATGCTAGCTGACACAGTGAATAGATCTCTCTCCTTAGGTATTTTCCCCCTTGACAGGCACTATCCTTTTTTCTGAATCACCACCATCTCCCCTCTGTCCTTGCAAGCTAACATATCACTTTCACTTTCCCTTTCCTCTCCAAAATCCTTGAAATTGCTTTGATTCCAAAGTCAATTCTCATCTTTCCAAAACTTCCTGATTGAATTTCTCCAATAAATATTCAATCCAGTAACAGCATTGAAAAGTCCCAAATCATTTGGATCTATGATGTTATAGTATTGCTTCTTGTTCTCTCTGCAACCAGTGACATGAACAACACACCATTTTTCTCCCCATTTATATCGCCTAGCTTTGTGGGACTGCACTTTTTTGGTTCACTATTAGTTAACCAATTAAAGCTATGGCATTTCCAGTGACAGTAACTCTCCACCTAACCCATACACACATTTTTTTCTTCCATATTCATCTCTTCCTCTTTTTCATCTAGATGTTAGCCCAGTGCGAGGTGGCATCAGATTTCCAAGTAGAAGCTAATTGCAGTCAGCTCTCCCTTACCATTACCTTTCTCAATCCTTCTGTTAGATTGTCTAACATACAGTCTTGATTGAGTTCTTATTTCCTAAAGTTTAAAATTGGAAAGGTCAAAGATATTAGGAGGGAACCTCCAAGATGGGCCATTGTTGAAGCCATCTGAATTGGAGCAATTTAAAGACAGAATTCAAAATTAGATCTTCAAAGGGAAAGATTGGAATCCCTTGTGAGGGAGACCAAGTTTCAGCGAGATCGCTTAACTCACTGATGTCTAGGTGAACAGTGGAGAAATCCATGTACTCTGCCTTGTCGTATCTGCCATTTATTGCATACTGTGGTGTATTTGACCACAGTTAGCTTGTTAATTCACATGTACCTCATACTTGCCTTCAATGTTGGATTATAAGATTGTTTTATAAATTGTTTTATTTTTCTCACCTTGCACAGAAAAGTTTATTTTTATTTGCTCAATACCTATGGATTCTTATGACTTTCTTCACTGATCAAATGTTGTGAATCTTAAACTTTGTCTGCTTTAAACAAAACCTAAATGTCCCTAACTAGATTTTACCAACAACTAGAGGTTCATAAAACAACTATAATTAAAAGTCTAATTCTCAACCTGTACACTTCCTCTTTTAATGGAACTCGGACAAAGATGACTAATCCATTTCTAGGTTAAATACAATAGGTTAAATACTACATATGTCTGTTTTGGATTCACAATTTGAAATTTAATCTGTTTTGTTTCCCAAGCTTCAAGACATCTGCTGGTTAAACTAAAAAGAAGATCAATTAAATCAGGCCTTTTTGTCTATCTTCTGCCTGCCTGGCCACCATCCTATCACCTCAAATCTTCCCTGCCTTGGCCTCTGAGCTCTACCTGCAGGCTTTCATTCTTACGCCAGACAGCCTCCAATCCCTTCCCCAATGTCCCCACATGCGGATTCCATTCCTCTTTCCAACCTCCCTCCACCTAGACCTTCAGGCTTCCCTACACTCAGGCTCCAATCTCACTAAGAAATGGAAATCTTTGCTCTTCCTAATTCTGTAATCTTTTGCAACCCATTCATGTCTGTCACTCACCAATATCCCCCAACCCCCATCTGAACCATCAGTGTTTAAAACTCTGCCTCCTCACTTATTCCTGCAAGTCTTTTGCCCAACACTGCTATTTCTGAATTCCCTCCCTAATGTTCTCCCTCTCCAGCTTGTGCTCTTCTTTAAAGATTCTCCTTAATATTTAATTTCAGTTGATTTGATTTGTTATTGTCACATGTATTAGCATATAGTGAAAAGTATTGTTTCTAGTGCACTGTACAGAGCAAAGCGTTCATAGAGAAGGAAATGAGAGAGTGCAGAATATAGTGTTACAGTCATAGCTAGGGCATAGAGAAAGATCAACTTAATGCAAGGTAGGTCCTTTCAAAAGTCTGATAGCAGCAGGGAAGAAGCTGTTCTTGAGTCGGTTGGTAAGTGATCTTAGCCTTTTGTATCTTTTTCCCAACAGAAGAAGGTGGAAGAAAGAATGTCCAGGTTGCATGGGGTTCTTAATTATGCTGGCTGTTTTATTGAGTCAATGGGAATTGTGAACAGAATCAATAGATGGGGAGGCTGGTCTGCATGATGGATTGGGCTACATTCACAACCTTTTGCGGTTTTGGGCAGATCAGGAGCCATACCAAGCTGCAATACAACCTGAAAGAATGCTTTCTATGGTGCATTTGTAAAAGTTGGTGAGAGTCGTAGCTGACATGCCAAATTTGCAAACCAATATGCCAATATTAACCAATTGACCAAGCTTATGTACAATATCTGCTCCTATGATTTGAGGTCCATTTTTAGTATACTTACGTGAAGCGCCGATTATTTTCCTCAACAATGGCCTCAAATTTCCCTCATTTCAAATTCTCTCCATCTAGGCCTTCAGTTTTCCTCACATTCAGCTCTCCAATCTCTCTTAGAAATGCAGCTCTTTGCTCTCCCTAATTAAATAATGATGCTATACAAATGAAACTGTAAAAAAATGACATATTGAAGTGTGATGTTTGAAAAGTGACAGCCATGATTCAGGTACAAGATTTTTACTTGGACAAATGTGTTAAGGCACTAGACATATTTATTGCAGTCACTTTAGGCTGATGCAAAAAATATCAAAGCTATTCAAAGTTATTTAGATTTTGTATATTAAAAATAGCTGGGTTTGAACAGAATCTACATTCCAGAAACTGACAATCCTTCATCACAATAACATATCAGGTCATGCAAGTAGTCGCCTTTAGGTCACCAGATGTCAGCAACCTCACAGCAGAAACTAATGTGAATGAAACCCTCACATTGGCAACTCCCAGGAAATGTTTACCATATATGGAACAAGTCTTGCATGACATCACTGAACTTCTGTCTCAAAAGAGAAAATTATTTTAATTTAGCCTAGCAGGACAGAGATTGGTTGAAAAACAACCTGTCAGCTGAATCCATCTATCTGAATGCATTGTTCTAATCGATTAGAAACCTATTTTCCTAAGGTTAAGGTAATGAAACTGATCCAGAATCTCTCAGGAGCTATTGTCCATTCCAGGTCTTTGTAGCAGCCTTTGTTCCTCCATCTATATATGTATTATTTTTTTCCTCTCTCTGTGTCGACATTTGGTGCTGCAGTGGCTATGAGGAACAAGCTAAATAGAGACTGCGAGAATGTGCTTCACCATTCCAGTTCAATAAGTGCTACACAGTGAATGCATCAATCCCGCTGGACAACTGCTGTTTACTAGACAAGAGCACCGTTCAGGATTAGGTGTATTCTCTACACACGTGCTCTGAACAGAGAGTGGTCCCTCTGAAGAGGTGAGTGCTTTTGTTTTTATATGAGCTGTAAATCCAATCTTTTTGACTGTCGCCATCCTCACTCTGGGTCATGTTCAGTTCATCATGTTACATTTGCACAATATTTATGGGTGCACGGCCAAGCTGGTTGGTGCTATAATGTGAACTCACAGCAAGATTGTCTGCTTTTCCCTCAGTATAAAGCACATTGCATGTGGGGTTACCAAACAAAAACGAGCAGAGTTGGGTTTTGCCTATTGAACAACACTGTATTTTGAAGGTATTTTATAAATGGCTTGGCTCGTTTAATTGTATTTCTTTCACACAAAGCAGAAAGTCAATCAAACACATACTATTATAGTCAACTGCTCCAGGGGCGGACTTGAACAGATCATTTCAAAGTGGTGTATATGCAGAATTGATTTGGAATAATGAGCGATGGGTGTATTGAATCTATTGGAAATGAAACCAGCCTAAAATGTAGAGGAATTGGTCCAGATATGTGATGAGCCTGGGTTCAGAATCTCATCCCTCACAAGCTTAGCATTTGTTTAAGGACGGGCTTTTGAAACAAATGCGTGATTTGTGAAGTATTTGGAACAGCTTTCTAATTTTAACATCCAGCATGAAAGCTGAAAATCCCCCTGCTGTAGAGAAACCTGAATCCAGAAGTGAAATAAAATTATTTGAGACAAGTTCAAAAAAATCCTTATCAGCATACGTATCAGACGAAGAATATGTGATGACAGATGGGGTTTCAATTTTTTTGTGGCTTCCGCTTGCTCTGATCAGTCGCACGCATTTAAACAGTCAGTTTCGTGCATGCAGCACATGGGTGCCTGTACAATCATTAGTCGGATCTGTCAACCTTTAAATTCCAACCCGTCCACCGGCTTTCAGTACCGACTTCCTTAGCATTCGTTGTTGGGAGTGTGTTCAGACTGTACTCTTGTTGAATATGGCTGGATATGTGCACAGGGCTGTTGAGTTATCATCTACATTCCTGAAGACACTGAAGTCTGAGGAACAGTAACTGGTTTTGGAATGTTTCCAAATCATTCGACCAGAAGGTTGATCAGTATAGCAAATGAGCACACTGAGGAAAAAAAACATGTTCCTCAAAAATCTCACAGGATCCTAGTGGTTATCCTATGCATAAATATCTTAGAAATTTCCCACTAAAAATGTATACAGCCTTGTGAAGAATTTCCAGAATATCCTTATATCAGTTATGTTTCAAAGGATTTTTTAAGATAATAGAAATGTAAAATCCTTGTAAGAGATTTAGGCAGAATCATTGGATTGATTCAGATCCATGTAAACTGAAAAACAGTGTTATGAATGCATGCTTATATAAATAAACTACTCCCCCACTTCCTGCCACCTACTCCATAAACTGGATTTTTTGTCCCTTTCTTACCTTGCCCCTTTAATCTGGTGAAAGCATTATCTGAAGGAAGTGTGTGGTGCAATGATTACATTTTATGTTTGCAATAGCACATACTGACAGGAGAATTAGGCTTTAACGCTAACAAAAGGTGACAACCACAGTGCTATCAGAACAGTTTTACCACAAAAAAGGTGAGAGCCCAGGGCAGTTGCACACGTGACCAGCGTTATCCCTCTCCCTAAGCTATGTTGATGCACTTTGCCAGCTCATGGTGAGCTGTTTGTTGACTGTCAAACTATGGTATTTTATTGTTTGATGAAACCAGATATAGAGCGATGGCTGGTTAGTGATGCACAGTCTTCAGCTGGTCTGGGGCCAATACTTGCAAGAGTTACACTTCCTAGGTGATCCACCCTCCAACATTCAATACTTCATACAACATCATGCATGGAGTTCGATTTCTTTTAATTTGTCTTGTTTCCAAAAAATGTGTCAAGCTTTTGTCATTGCAAGTAGACTCCATTGAGGAACAGGTGGTTCGTAATTAAGAATAACAGATGTGTAATGTCAAGAATACATAATTGCAATAGATATATGATGTCAATGGTGTTCAGTTATAATGTGTGCAATTGTGATTCATTGAAACACAAAATATATACGATACAGATGTAAGGTTAACATGGATGTTGAGCTACAGAATAACTGAATAACTATTCCAGTTTCTCATATCAGATACCTAAGATTTTTAAATAAGATATTGTATTTTTCTCTAAAAATTCAATGATTAAAACCTATTAATAATGCTTCAGTAATTTTTTTAATGAATAATCAATTTAAAGGTAACTTGTTCAAGGAGAAGAACTAAAGTTGAGGTGGCCGAATGAATGTAGAAATAATTAAGACTTGATAATTGGAATCATACTAGTTTAATGTTTCTGATTTTTCTTCTTTCTCCAACCCATTGGATTACTTCCATTTTCTGTCTTGCATTGCTATAGACCTTCTATTTAGTGGGGCTGGATGCAGTGGGCTGTGGATACATCTGCAGTTGTCATCAATTCTATTTCATATTTGGCCAGAAAAAAGCAAACTTGTATTTTCTCTCAACTCCACTGGTTCTGGCACTTATTGCTATTCCACCTAACAGCCTGATAGAGAATTGATGATACTTGCCTTGGTTAGGAAAGACACTTCAAATGGCAGTTCAGATTTGGGTTCAAACTTGTGATTCTGTAGCTGCAAGTTCACTACACTGCTTACATTGTCTATTACGGAATGAGCAAGCTGCTGGAAAGTCTTGATAATTGTATTGCGCATTTAGCATTAGCGCTGCACTATCCTGTCTCAGCATAATGCAATAATAGCAAGAACAGAGGATGCTGGAAAAACTCAGCAGGTTTGGCAGCATCTGTAGAGAGAGAAAACAGAGCTAACAGATTGAGTACATTTCAGAACTATAGAGAGGGAGATATGTCTTAGATATTAAACAGTACCTGTGAGAGATTGCAATAGGATGTAGTAACTTTAAGAACAAAAGATAGATAGCCAAGTGTGGAAGGGGAATATGGAGTTGCACTGAGGCAATACATGTATGGGATATTTTTTAGAAAGGTTTTTAAGATGGAGGAGAAAAGTTACAGTTGTTGAACTCGGTGTTGAGTTCTGAGGACTGTAATGTGCGTAATCAGAAGATGAGACGCTGCTCCTTCAGCTTGAGTCTTTGACCTGTTGCAATGCTCCCAGTGTACCCCAACACATGCTGGAGCAGCAGTATCTCATCTTCTAATTAGGCATGTTGCAGCGCTCAGGACTCAACATTGAGTTCAACAACTTTAGACTATGACTTTTCTCCTGCATCTTAAATTCTTTTTTTTAAAAAAAAATCCCATATATATATTGCCTCAGTGCAAACTCTTCACCACCCCCTACTGTTTAATATCTAAGACATTTCTTCCTCTCTTTAGTTCTGACGAAGAGTCAAATGGACTGGAACTGTTAACTCTGCTTTGTCTGCCTAAAAATATTGCCAGAGCTACTGAATTCTTCCAGCATTTCTATTCTTGTTTCAGATTCCAGATCCAGGTCGGAGTTTTACCGTCCTGCCCACCACAGGAATGGGAGCAGGCGAGGGATGGACCATGGACCATGTTGACTCCGGGTGGGATTTTTGCGGTTTTGGGATGAGTGAGGCTGTAAAACCTCACCACCTCACAGTATTTTTTTTCATGAAATAATAACGTATTGTAGGAGTGATCCATATGTATGACATGATACTCCATGGGTACTGCATGGGTATAATGTGAGACAGTTTTCTGCTGTAGGCTGTATCTATAATGCAGTTGGGTTATATCTATTGGTATGTTGCAAAACGAAATATGCAGTCCACAGCAAAAAGATGCCTCAATGTATATTGTGCAACACAAATTAATGTTACATACATGTGTTACACATTTGATCCATGCTATCCCTGTTAAAATATAGAAACAGATAGCTACTAAGTCTAATCATCTCCCTCCTCTACAGCCTCGTGAAAATGGTTAATATGAAGTGGGGTCACTTTGATGTAAAACAGTAAAAATATTTTATTAGTTTCAACATTGATTGAGTAATTATTTTCTTATCAGAACTATTTCAAGTGATATGACCGTTGCTGAAGTAGAACATTAATTAATTTTGTTCCCATGAATTGTATGGCACAAATCACTTACATCAGTGTTCCTTACAAAATGACCGGAATTGTTACGGCAAACTGTTAAATGATTATGGGATACTTCCACTCCATAGAGATTGCCTGGCAATGGGAAGATATATTAATTTTCTACATCATGTTTCTCCTTCTGAGGGTTCTGTTTTTGATGCCCCTAAACAGAGGAGTGCCAGACTGAATATACTGTGACTATCAGTTACCATTACAAGTTTATGGTGTTTCCATTGGAAATCAGTGTAATGCAGTGTGCAACTGTGCTCAGAGAAATAGAAATAAACAGGCTTTTCATCTCCATCTACCTCTGATTTGGAATAATTGATGCTATCAGTCTATTAATCTATAAAGATTGTATCAATTTAAAATTAAAATGCAAACAGATTATCTTCATATAGCGAAAAGATTTTGCAATACACAAGATGAAAGTTGTTTCCAAACCAAGAGCATTATCTAAATGATTATCTCAACTTTTTTTTGGATTACAAATACTCTAATCTTCATTCATATTTTCAACAAATGTCATTATGTATGGCAATAATCAGATCTGATATCGACATGAACTGAATAGAGGAAGCTAAAAGTGAGAAAGGTTCCATAATTTTCTATTTTGTGTAAGTTCAAAGCAATCCTATGTACAAACCACTGATTGTGGAATAGAACATTAGCAAAATAGCACACTAATTTCTTAATATAATTTTATTTTCCTGCTTTCTAAAATGTTTTTCTGTTTGAGCTATCGTTTTCCTAACTTTATCTTAATAGCTTTCAGCTATGAGCTGATCTAGTCTAAGCAGTGGACTTCTCTATACCGCGATCAATGCTGCTGTGCATTATTCTAGAACATGTTAGGCCTTTCTGTTGATCCGTTTCCTCCATCAGTCTGCATTCACCAATGCCTTAGGGGAAGGATCCACAAATTATAAATAGTATAGAAGTGACAATCTGGACTTGGATTCCAGAAATAAATCCAAAGCTACATTGCTTCTCCACTGAATAGCAGGATGAGTGATTAGTGCCTATGGTTGCTCATATGCTGAGGCCTTGTCAGCTATGGTATTGGGCCAGATGTGAAATGAAGGACAAGATACTTTTCCAGAAAGGGAGATTAAAGTGATCATCCTATTCTTGAACACTTCCCTTTTCGGCAAAGGGAACACCTTGAAGACTCTTCGGTGGAAACATGAAGGTCCACTCTAAGCAAGATGGCACCGCAGTTCATACGAGCTGTGTCCAGCATATCTTCTAATTCTATGTTTTACTCTCATTCGGAGTTTTTAAAACTCTAATGCTTACAAACTAACATTAAATTCTGCACCCTCTCCTCTCCTTTGCGTATGGTATATATTGACTGTGTAGCACGCAAGAAACAATACTTTTCACTGTATATCAATACATGTGACAATAATAAATCAAATCAAAGATTATAGAGACAGAAAACAGGAAAGGAGCATGTAAAAATATTTTTCAAATTATTATTATTTTAACTTGACATTTCAGTTATTTTTATTGATTTGGCGCCATTATTTTCAGGCTTTGCAGTGTTCCCTATGGAGTATTCTCTGGTAACGAAGAACTAAAGTAGCAAGAAATATAACTTCATGTTCATCTTGTCTTGTGTTTGGATTTTACTTGTCTCTATTGGTCAGATGTATATGATAGATAATATAATTAGAGTAGTAAGCTAGAAAAATGCAAGGAAGTGCGGTAGGAAATAATCAGGAGAGTGGGTACATGTGGGACAAATGAAACTCTATTGGCAAGATCTTTGCTACTGAGGTGGGTTGCTCAAATCAGTAAATTTCCTGAACCGTTGGACCCGTCTCAGAGAAAGGTGTCTTTATACACATGATTTTTGCTCTGGGACAGCAGGGAGTAGAAAGGCCAGGCCCATAGAACCATTCTAATTAGTGCCTTCCACATCCAAGATACCTCGTAGTCCCATTCCAACGCCATAGCCACTTATCTGGAATCCATAATGGCCAACCCTGGAAGCTGTGTGGAAATGAAAAACAAACTCTAACAATGGCAAGTTCCCCTCCCAAGGCTATACCACCATTCCTTCATTGCCTCTGCATCAAAATTGTGAAATTCCTCTCCCCACCCCCAACAGTACTGTGAGTGTACCCATGCCACTTGGATTGCAGTGATTCAAGAAGGCAGCTCATCACCATCTTCCCAGGGGCAGTTAGTGATGGGCAATAAATGCTGGATGAAGCAGCAATGCCAACATCCTACTGATAAATTAATTTTAAAACTCTAATGCAGCTCTTATACATGCACACTTGATATTGGGGAAAAAAATCCATTCATTAAATTAATTCAAAGCTTTTAAAAGTCCGTAAGTGTTAATCTATTATAAAAATAAACCAACCTCTCCAGATCCCTCAACAATTACAGATAAACCTTTAATAGCATAAACTATCAATCAAATTATGAACTCTTTGCTGAGATAATTGTAACTTTTGAAACTCAGTCAAGGTTTCATAATAGCCCTTGGGAAATATCAACAGTGAAATATATTGAAATGGTATGATTGAATACTAATTTTGTTTTTCTGGCCTGCAGCATGTCAAATCAAATCAGTTCAGCAGAGGGTTGTTTAAACTCTGTGACATCTTCAGCTTGTTTTATTTGATGTTCAAAGCGGAGGTGGGGGCATTTAAAAAACTTCAGATTGTGACACTTGAATGAACCTTATCAACTGTTCAAGATTGTTTATGTGCACCCCATCAATTTGTGACCCATATGCTGCAGACTATGGCCCTTGTAAGACTCAAAATGGAATCTGAACCAGATTGTTAGAGTAAGATTTCAGGTACAAAATGTAACTAAAAAGGCAAATGAAATCCTGATCTTAATATATAGTAGCATTGAATACAAAAGTAAGGTGATGTTTGTGAATCTGTAGAAAATATTTCATGTTAACCTGTGTAGCTTGGGGTACTACCTTGTAGAAAAGATATTGAAGCCATAGAACTTGTAAAAGGAAGATGCTAGAGCTGAGAAAAATTCTTGAGCTGCATTCAGTGGAGATAGGAAAGGTTAAATAGGATTTAAAAAAAAATTTATGGGAATATTGCCCAACACTAAATGCCCAACACTAAAGGTGGTAATGAGATGCCTTCTTGAATAGCTACAATCCACAGGTAGCTATACTCAATGCTGTTAGGGAGATTGTTTCAGAGTTTTAACTCAGCAATAATAAAGGAACAGTCATGTATTTCCATATCAGGCTTGGAGGGAAACTTCCCAGCGGTGGTGTTCCTGTGTATCTGTTGCTGTTGCCCTTTTAGATGGTAATGGTTGAGGGTTTGGAAGTTGCTGTTGAAGGAGTGTTGTTAAACTCCTCCACTTCATCTTGTAGATGGTGCACACTGCTGATACTTATTACAGTGTGGAGGGAATGAATGTTTGCAGTTGACGTGTCAATCAAGTGAGCTGCTTTGTCTTGAATGACGTCAAGCTTCTTAAGTGCAGTTGGAGCTTCATTTGTCCAGGTCAAAATGATCAAAATTTTGAAAGTCTGATGTTCTAGTCAGTCAAAATTCTGAAAAGGCTTGCATGGATAAATTGTGGAAAATTATTATCATTGGCTAGGAACAAAGAGGAGTAAACTTAGGATTTATGTTAGCTGCATAAATTAGGGTTTTTCTGTCCTGCAGAAAGGATATGGAATATATTCCTGTAAATAACCTTTGAAGTTGACTCAATCATAGATTTAAAGGGACTATTGGATAAGCATTTGAAGAAGTGTTAAAAGGTACAGCAAAGTGAGAAAAGAAAGTCTTAGATTTATATGTCTTTCACAATCTGAGGAAAGGCTTGATGGGCATTGCAATATATGGATTCTATGACTTTAAATGGTCAAGTACTTAACAAGTCACAGTTATACTGAAGGAAATAAGGCAGCTGATTGTGCACAGCAACCTCCCACAACTAACAATGTAATAATGTCTAGATACTTTTTTAGTGATGTTGATTGGACAGGATACCAGGCATAATAATCCTGCTCTTCAAAATATTGTCATGGGATCTGACTATAAAACCAGAACGAGCCTCATTTTAACACCTCATCTAAAGGATGGCACTTAGAACAGTAGAGTACTCATTCAGCACCGCACTGGAGTGTCAGCCTCAACTTGTGCTCAAGCCTCTGAGCTAGGATATGGATCCTCAAGCTTCTAATTCAGGAGAACAAGTGTGACCAATTTGACCATAATTGACATCTATATTCAGGGAAATGGAATTAAGTAGTGTCGACTAATGATATCAGCAGTATAATGGGTCAAATAGTCTGCATATGTGCAAAAGTCTCCATGGGGGAGATGGTATATTTTTGTGCTTACAACATCTGTGAATTCAAAGATGTTAAACCCATGGTTTTCTGTTTATTGATTTTTTTTACTGGAAGAAATAAAGCAGAAAATCTTCCCGAATTTTCTAAAGGAGGTCTTCCTTCTGCAGAAGGAGACCACTCAACCTGTCAAGACTACACCAATAACAGTCTTAACTGTAACCAATATATTGACCTGCCAATCCCCCTGAAACTGAGAGGCAATTAAAGATAACCAATCCACCTAACCTGCATATCTTTGGAGTATGGGAGGAAACCAGAACATCTGGAGGAAACCCACGCAAACATGAGGAGAATGTGCAAACTCTACACAAGTGATCATCCAATGCTGGAATTGAATGCGAGTCCCTATAGAAAACAGTGCTCTGAGGCAACAGTGTTAACCACCGTGTCAATGTGCTGCCCCATGCACATACACTTCTTGTACACATAAATTAGACCTTGGTCTTACATAATCTCTTCCACCTTCTTCCATCAGGGAAAAGATGCAAAAATCTGAAAACACATGCCAACAGACTCAAGGCTAGCTTCTTCCCTGTCGTTAGAATTTTCAATAGTCCAATTATATGTTAACCTACTCTTTCTCTTCACACTACCCGTAAGTGCCGCACTATATTTTGCACCCTATCTTTTTCCTTTTCCCCATGAATGGTATGTTTTGCCTGTATAGTGTGCAAGAAACAATTTTTTGCTGTGTCCCTGTACACGTGACAATAAATCAGATCAAATAAAAATGGTTTCAGCATCAACAGGCGATGCAGTGTGGGGAACAGCATAACCATATTAAGGAATTGTTACTTCCGAATGTGTGAGGTGCTTTGCCTTTTTTTAAAAAAAGATTTGTTAACGAACTCTCAACACCAATCCTTTGGCGTGACATTTGGAAATGTATGTGTGAGAGCATGACGATTTAAATTGCATCAGTTTCACACCCCAATGCGTAAGACTTGACAGGCCTGAAATATTCATCATCAACAGTTTTTGAATCTGTATGTTGACTCCTCATAAAGTTATAAAGAATGTTTCAGCACATCTTTCACTGCACATTTAAAAATACTGTTAAATTGGTCAAATAGTCACCTTACTCTTCACTGATGAATCAACACCTTTATACCAGTTGCAGATATGCCTGGAAGAAGCATAATTTGTGATGTACTAAATGATTCAACACTTTTGTCTCATTTAACACTATCTTCCCACTACCTGTTGCTGTTTGATAACTTATTTGGTGTTTTTAAAGTTTATTAAGCATGAAGTTGAATTACAACTGAGGAAACCTATTATGTAGTAGTCACAATAATTATTTAGCCTTTCGATTTGTCCAAATGGTGCCTGCACCACATCTGTTTTATCTTGCTTACTTTGAGAGATAAATTTGCATTAATACGCTATCATTTTTCTGAATCTTGCTTTCTTACTACTTGGTGTTCAGAAACCCTTGGCCAGAGTTCTACACAAAAGCCCAGAGTGATTAGCATTCAAAAGAAAACCTAAGATTTGAAATTAATTTAACTAAAAAAAGTATGGATGCTTCAAGGAACAACGTTAAATAACAACATAGAAACATAGAAGTTAGGAGTAGAAGGAGACCATTTTGTGTCCTTTGAATCTGCTTTGCCATTCATTACGATCATGGCAGATCATCCAACTCAATTGCCTAATCCTGCTTTTTTCCCATTACCTATGATCCCATTTGCCCCAAGTGCTATATCTAGTTGCCTCTTGAATACATTCAATGTTTTGGCATCAAATACTTCCTGTGGTAATGAATTCCACAGGTTCACCACTCTTTGCGTGAAGTAATGTCCCCTCCCCTTTATCCTAAATGGTCCACCCTGAATCCTCAGACAGTGACCCCTGGTTCTGGACTTCCACCCTCCTTCCCCATTGGGAATATCTTCCCTGCAGCTACCCTATCTAGTCCTGTAAAAATTTTATAAGTTTCTATGAGATTCCCCATCATTTGCCTGAACTCCAGTAAAAACAATCCTAATCTAGTCAAGCCCTCCTCATACATCAGTCCCACCATCGCAAGAATCAGCCTGGTAAACCTTCATTGCAGTCCCTTGAGAGCAAGAATATTCTTCCTCAGAAAAGGAAATCAAAACTGCACACAATATTCTAGATGTGGCCTTACCAAGGCCCTGTGTAATTACAACAACACATCCCTGCTCCTGTATTCAGCCTCTTGCAATGAAAGCCAACATGCCACTTCCCATCTTTACTGCCTGTTGCACCTGCATACTTACCTTCAGTGACTGGTGCACAAAGACAGTCAGGTCCTGCTCACTCTCCCTTCTCCTAATTTACAGGTATTCAGGTAGTAATCTGCCTTCTTGTTTTTGCTCCAAAGTGAATAACCTCATATTTGTCCCAATTATACTGCATCTGTCATTGATTAGCACACTTACCAAAGTGTCCAGATCATTCTGAAGGATCTCTGCATCTGCACCACAGTTCACCCTCCCACCCAACTTGGTATCATCCGCAAACTTTGAGGTGTTGCATTTTGTTCCCTGATCCAAATTATTAATATATATTGTGAATAATTGGAGTCCCAGCACTGATCCCTTTGGCACCACACTGGTTACTGCCTGCCAATTTGAAAAGCATCCATTAATTCATATTTTTTGTTTCCTCTCTCCTTTCTATCCTTCTCAGTACACTTTCCCCAATCCCACGCACTTTAGTCTTGCACGATAATCTTCTGTGCAGGATTTTGTCAAATGCTTCTGAAAGTCCAAATATACCACACCTATTAGTTTCCCCCTTGTCAATTCTACTACCTACATCTTCAAAAGTTCCAACAGGTTTGTCAAACATGATTTCCCCTTCATAAATCCATGCTGACCCTGTCTGATCCTGCCATGGCTTTCTAAATGCTATGCTATAAAGTCCTTAATAATGGATTTGAGAATTTTTTTCCTACCAATTTTAAGCTCACTGGACTCTAATTCCCTGTTTTCTCTCTACCTCCCTTTTTGAATATTGGAGTGACATTAGCCACGCTCTGGAACACCATTGGAATGCAGGTTTTGTTATTTTTCATACGTTTGATTGTTTGTTGCAGCTCTACTATCGATTGTGGTTCACCCATGGATTCTAGCCCAGGGTACTGGAGCTAACTGGAGAGTAAAGCTGCCACAGCTGAATCAGCAGAGTTGTTGAAAATGTTTTTTCCAGCATTGATATAAGTTCTTCAGAAGAAATAAAACATCCTCCAGTGAAGGGAACATCCATTTTACCTCTGCCTATAAATGGCTCAGGTGTCTTCAAAGATGTTTTCTTGTGATGATGGTCAGTGCATAATATTGGATCTCTCAAGCTTTCTCTATCCACCACATATCTTTTACCTTAATTTATTTTTATGCTCTGCCTTGAGCAGTTGGAATTACTTGACTTGTGGCCTTGCGATGGCAATGGTCCAGGCGGTCACATATTTCAGTATCATTTTCATTGAATCAGGCCTGGAGATGATAATGCTTAAATCCAACAGTTAGACACAGGACTCAAGTACAGCAGACTTAGTTTGATTCCAGTGTTCAGGAATTGAGTTGAATATATGAATATTTTTTCATATTTTTGGTTGTGAGCTCCACTTGGTATTCCTCTCCTCAGTCAGGCTTCTTTGGGGCTGAGCCACTGATCTTTTCCTCTTGGAATTTTATTTCTTATGATCTCTTGGTACCAGATGAATGTTCATCACCAATTGAACAAGCCCATGATATGTCCAACAGAGTCAGTCCTTCTGCATGTATTGAGTGATACAGACATCACTTAGATCTTTGAACAATGATCTAATCCAGAGGTGCCAGTGCTTTGATCTAAATGCCTCATTGTAATGTGTATTTGTAGTGTTTGTTATAATTAGGCCATTCTGAGTGCAGTTGGTTAGTAGGAATACACCATTTGCAAAGGCTTTTCCAACCCCATTTTTCCCTATGCTTCCTCTTTAAGCATTCTAGTCACGACCAAGTCTCCCAGAAAGATGATCTTCTATTGAAATGCCACTGAGGACTTCACCAAGGTCAGAACAGAAATTTTCCTTAACACATTCATAAAGGGTAGGGACATAAGTGCTGATGATTGTAGCATATTGATTAAGACTGAATTGTAGGTAAAAGTGTCATGAACCTTCCATTTATGCAATTGGTTCGCTTTAGCAGTGTGTCCAAGATCATATTGGGATGGCAACATTAACCTCATGGACATAAGGGTGGCTGCCAGCCTTTCCTTCCCAGTGGTTCCAATATTCCTTCAGCTGCCTTTTCTCAGGAAGGCCGGTCTCACTGAGAGCAGTTCTGGTAGAATGATCCTGAATGAAATGCAAATGAGATTGGTGCTGGAATCTGAACTATTACTCATTTACATGAATGATGTAGATGCAAAAACTCAGTACAAATTGATGAAGTTCACACTTGATAGCCGACTGGAAGAGACATTTGTATTTGATCAGGCAGCTCTATAACTACAGAATGAGTTAATCAACAAAGATAACTCAGTGTGTCGGTGGCAAATGAATGTCAATGCAGACAAGTGCACACGTAGGACAAAACAATATGCAGCGAGGATATTTTATAAAAAAAAAGTTAATAGAGTTTTAGGTCCATTCAGTTTGTTGTTGGCAAATGAAAGTGAATGCAGACAAGTGTGAAACACTACACTTAGGACAAAACAATGAGCAACAAGGATATTCTATATAAAAAGGTTAATGGAGTTTCAGGTCCATTAATTGATGTCCAGCATCTCTGAAGTTGTGTGTTGTCTACAAAATTTGTAGCCCATCCCTATTTACCCAGGTAGTGGATGACAGCTGCAGTCCATATAACGAACACATACTTTTACACAGCTATTGGATCTTTCTAGTGGCTTGCTTGGCTATGACAGAAGAGACAACCACATTTGAGTAAGATTGAAATACATATAAACAAGATCCAGAAGTGTGAACAGTTTTACTCCCTAAAGGAAATGAGTGAAATTGTTGGGATTTTACATGGACAGTTATATGGAAAACATGCATTTTATTTCCAGATTCTTTTAAACTGAATTTGATTTCTCAAGCTGCTCTTTTGGGATACAAAGTCTAAAAATTGGTCCATGCTGTTTTTGTTTGGGTGAGGAGGTCACAATTTGTTACCTGTCCCTGTTGGTTGAAGTGGAGATGGGCAGGACACAAAGTTGGTGCTGCCTCCTCACTGGCTTGATTGTTGTGTTGGTCCACTCGGAGCTGGCTATCTGAGCACTCAGCATGTGGCCGTGTTCATAGAGAGCGGATGCTGAAGACACCCTGACCTTTTTAAAAACAAATTTGTCCCTCTCAATGGGAAACTGCACTGAATCACAGGAAATTGCTACTGAATGCTATTGTTATAAATCTGAATCATAGAACAGAATCATAGATTGGATATAGCACAAAAGGAGGTAATTTGCTCTATTGTGTCTCTGCCTGTTCTCTGCAAGAACTCAGAACTGCTGCTTGACCAATCAATGCATATGCAAGAGAAAGAGCAACAGTACAGTGCAGACCATATCACTTAATCTGACACTTGCAACCCATAGCTCAGATTCCTTAAACACAAGGAAGTACGGAGTTGGGCACATAGTGAGTGCTAGACCGCAGTTATCTTTTGTCACAGGGCCCTCAGATGAGGAATTTAATGGACAGCATACAGGAGAATGCTAATGAGGAACACCAAGAAGCTGAGTGCATTTGCTGACTTATCATGCAGCCTTCTGTCAATGTCAAGGAGCGTGGAGCTTTCTGGCTCCATGCTGGTCAAGGATTTCATGCAGAATGTCCCTTTTCTGCTGCCTATGTTTTATCTCCTTCTTATCCTGCACAGCCATCGACACTGCAACGGCAGCCCCTATATCGATTGAAGCTATTCAGTGGATAGATCACCAAATCCTCTTTCCTCCAGAGAGGATGCAGCAACATTCTCTGCCAAATTCAGGATCTCATCATAACACCCTCCCCCTCAAAACACAACTGTACTTCCATTGTCTTTGTAACAGCAGAAGTTATTTTAAGTGACCTTTCCTGCATGTTGGGTGCCTGGCCCTTTAGATAATACTTGTGTAGGATAACTCTTGTGGCCAAACGCATGTACTTCGATGAGTGACAACTAAATATATTGAGTTGATCTTTATGATCCAAGTTCACAAATCAGCTGGCAGGGCTTAGTAACATCATAACTAGTTTAGAGCCGCACTGGATGCTCACATGCAGACCATGTTCCATGCGGCTGGAGATGCATCTTAATTAGAGGATTCCCTGCTTTCATGACACCATCATTAGCAGCACCATGATCCAAATTTTCTGCCAACATTCTCTGGATTATTAATCCCAGTTTCTGGTACAGTAACTACTGCCTGACACTGAATGGTACAGAATTCCAGGATAGAATATAACGTAGCTAGATGTTGGGTAATGATGACAGGAATAGAAAGAGAGCTATCAATAATAAATCCCAAAAGATTTAAACTTGGTATCAATTCCTGCATCTGAAGTGAGCAGGACTGCATTGTATGGACAGTTCAGGTTGGAAGAAGGACTGTGATAACAGGGTTTATTTTTGGTGCCACTTTTCAAGAATCTTTAGGATTGAGAGAAATCCAGAAAGAAGAGTCCATGGTCTACGTACATTTAGCATTGCTTTTATATTCATTCATGTGGTTGACAATGGAGATTTAAATTGTGGGCTGCAGGACAATGTCAATGAACTAAACAGGTGGAGAGGACAGTGGGAAACCGTGTTTAGTTCAAAGGTAATGCATCCGGGGAAAGCTAACCTAGCAAGGGAATGCACAACAAATGGTAGGATACTGAAGTGCAGAGGGAGAGAGGGGCCTTGGAGTGCATGCCTGCAAATCTCTGAAGGTGGTTAGAAAAGTTAGATAGGATGGTCAACCTGGCATGGAAGATGTGAGCTGAATGGTTATACTGGAACTGTTTATAAAACACCAGTTCGGCCACTGCTGGAGTTCTGGTCACTGCTGCATTATAAGAAGAGCACATTGCAGTAGAAAGGCTTCAGAGAAGATTTACAAAGATATTGCCTGAAATGGACAATTTTAGTTATGAAGAAAGATTGCATACGCTGGTGTTGTTTTCTTTTGAATAGAGGAGGGTGAGAGGAAACCTAACTGAAGTGCATAAGATCATGAAGTTCTATATAGTGTGGATACAAAGGTCCTATTGTCCTTGTTTGTGTATCTGTAGTAAGTGGACATAGATTTAGGGCAGGAAGTAGATTTAGAGGAGCATTTTTTCACCCAGAATGTGCAAGTTTTCTAGAACTTATCACCTGAAAGGATGATAGAGGTAGAAACTCTTGTAATGTTTAAAAAGTACTTGGAAGTGCTATTGCCAACAAGGATACAGACCAAGAGCTGGTACAGAGGATTAGGCTGGATGGTTACTTGCTGGCTGACACTGGCATGATGAGCCAAATGGTCTTTTGTGTATATCAGTCTATGATTCATGAGATGTGAGGATTTCTGGAAAGACCAGTATTTATTGTCCATTTCTGATTGTACTTGAGAAAGCGATGGTGAGCTGCCTTTTTGAACCACTCTGCCCGTATGGTGTGGGTACACTCGCAATGATTTTAAGGAGGGAGTTCCATGCTATTGACCCAGTAACTGTGAGGGAATTGGATATAGTTCCAAGTCAAGATGGTGAGTCATCTGTCAATCATAGTGCTTCCATTCTTCTGCTACCCTTGTCCTTCTCTATGGTAGGTTTGGGAGCCTTAACAAATTGCTGTAGGTTCACCAGGGTGGCATCCATTTTTAGGATTGTCTGATGCTCTACACTCCTATACTCCTTATTTTCCCTTGACTTGACGATAATGGTAAAGTGAGGGATATGCCCCACAACATGATGGAGAGTGCCCTCAGTGTAAAGACAGGATATGGGGAATATGTTTACCATCGCGTTGAGCCAGTTTTCAGGTGTGACAAGATGGTAAAGTGGGCCATAAAGCGCTGAGTGTGATTGGTGCCAGTTTTCGCAGCTGGCACCATTTTACAAGTACCAGATATCCAGTGTGGTCAGCCTCTCACTAGAAATGGGCGAGAGGCAGGTTAATATATTTAAATTTATTAAAATAGATATTTGCATCTGCTTACCGATCTGCCACTCAGTCGTTTAGGCTTGGCCCAGACCTCTACAGGAAAGGTTCGTGCCAACGAGGAATAGACATGCTGTCTATGAACGCAAAGCTGTTGACTTAGCCTCGCTGGTGGAACTGGAGGCTATTGAGGACCCCCAGAAAGGCCGAGGGTAATGAGGGGGTGCTCCTTGGACAGGCGTCTACTGCCACTCTACAGCGACTATTGGGGAGTTCGGGAGAGGAAGGGAGAGGAGGCCCGCTGCCACTCTGCAATAATTGGCGGAGAGGGCGGCGGGCCCGCGATCAGTGGGGAAGGGACAGATCTGTGATTGGTCTGGGCAGTGAGAGGGGCATTGCTGGGGGCTACATCTCAGGCCGCTGGTCCCCACAATTGTGGGGTGAGGGGGACGAGTTGCTTCAGGCAGCCTGCAGTAGAAGGGGCCTGACAGTGGACTTGTCTGTCAGTCCCGTGCTATGCTATTGCCCTTGTGCAGCATCAGAGGCCTGCACATGTGCACTACTTTGCTGTGGAATCTTTCGGGCACATTAAACCCCGCCCACCATCTTCTGCAGAGCGAATCTGATGCACTCAAAATTTTGCAGGCAGAATGTATATAGGGGGGGGGGGGGGGGGGGCCCAAAAGTTGGATCCGAAATTCTCCCGGTTTCAAGTCCGCCCAGTGCTTAAAATAAAAATAGTAAAATCGGCCCCTTTGTCTCCACAGGGACTGTGTGATGATCATTCCTACAAATATTGTGATGGACAGATGTATCTGTCACAAGTAGCTTGGTGAGGATAAGGATAAGTGGAATCATTCTTCTCTCACAGATAAATCCTTTAAGATTCTTCAAACTTAGTCAGTAGTGGTGCTACTGAGCCACTCTTAATAAAAGGCATTGAAGTCATCTGTATAGAGAGTACATTCTGTGCCTGTGCTAGCTTTGGTGCTTGTACATTTGACAAAAATTGACAAAAATCCTGTGTGGTTGAATATGCTGAGGAGGTGTGGATTTGATCACATACAGATGGATAGATTGTTTGAGGTGATGGGACCATGTTCAACCATAGATCATTACCTTTACTAAAGGAAAAAAGTTATGAAATTTAGGCCCAAGATTTCCTTGTTTTACCAAAGAAAATCGTGATTTGGAAAATGCTCTGGAGGTGCCAATGAATCCCTTTTCCCAAGGACTGCTAGGAGTGCTAGGAATATTTTAGGGAAATCTACAAGGCCATGACGGAAGGGAGCTGAGATTCTGTGATAATCAATGATAACCTCTGTTTTTTTTTACCTCTTAGAAGTAGGTGGTATTGGGAAGGGGATATATTCCTGGGTGGGGAAGAAGGTGAACTGAGAATTTGTAGATCTGAAGTTGCATGTGGAACTGATCTGAGACCATTTTGGGATTGCAATAGACTGCTTTGCACTTATTTCTATCTTGTTAAATGTAATCATTAGAACAGAGGGAATCTTTTGTTTTTAGTAATGGCATTCTTACTTGAACAAGTGCAAAAGGGAAAGAATAGAAATATAATTTGCATAGTGGTAGTGTTACGATTTCCTCAGAGACCAATGATCTTTTAAAAAAAAAGATCCAAATGTCCACTTGCAGGCTGAAATAATAACATGACCAAAATTTCATGTTTTAAAACTTTTACTGTAACAAATTACTGATGAAACACCATGACTAAACACACCTTATTTGATCCATTGTACGCTCCACAGAATTTTAATAAACAGACCACAGTTGACCCCAGCTTCTAATGATTCCTCATTTGATCAAGTAGTAACTTAAAGTGACCATCCCCAGATGCTTTCCTCAATTTTCAGAGAGTTTCTTAGATGTACCACCAGTAGTAAAGCTTGTTCCGATGATTCTTCTTGCCTGTGACTATATCAGGATGAATTTCTTGGAATCCTTAGATGGCTGAAGTTTGCATCTCTTTGATTAAAAACTATCTCTCTCCCATATCTGTCTGTGGTATCGTGCAATGCTAATCAATCTCTTCTCTCTCCTGACCACACAGAAATGCTGTCTGTCTGTGATATTCATTATTCGTAGGAAAGCCTGATCTCAAAGATGTCTTCCTCTGGCCCTTCCCCATCACAACATGAAACACATTAACCTTGAATCCATGTAGAAATGTTGATTAGTTATCCTTCACCTAAACTTTCATTCATCTTAAAAGACAATGAACTGTTTATAGTACAACTGTTTAGAAGTTGGCATCTTCAACACCTTTCTGGCACTTTGGGAGACTTGGGGGTCTATTCATTATGAACGTGGAGACGTGGTATTGTTTCCAAGTGCAAGTACCTTGTACCTACCTCTTAGTAAAACAATCCTCTCTAACAATCAAACCACCCATATTTACTGTCAGGCAATCTTCAGAACAAGTCATATGACCCTCTTCATTTGCTCTAAATTTAAAGCCATAGTCCCAAAGTATAATAATTCTAGAAACTTCAATATTGCAACAGTTAACTTTGAGGTTTAAATAATCTTATAGGAATTATGATGGTTCACATTGATGTTTAAAGTACAAGATTTTTTTTATGTGATCTGAACCAATCAGAATTAATAATTTCATTGTCAATAAAATCTATAATACAGATTCTGAAAATGAGAACTCGTATGCGTGAAACAGGTAAAGTCAGAATATAAGTTTGCAAAACTTATTCAAAGATATGATTAAGATAGTTCTAAGATGTGATTTAGAACATTATGTGTTGATGTAGCAAATACAGTAACAGTTCCAAGCGGCTTTCAAACATTCTCTGACTCATGTAGATTGAAGAGAATTCATTCACATGTATATTCTCATGAATGATAGCTCTTTGTTGATTTGGAAAAAAAACAGTTGTCACTGACCTTGAACTATCTTCTGTGCATTAGCAAAGATTTAGAAGAGGAACAACATGTTAAAAGTGCTGATAAAGTGATGCAATGCCAAAGGATCATGCCTCTTTTCTATTGTGGAAGCAATATCAGTGTTTTCTAAGTAGAATCAGACTGATTTCCTAACTGCAATTTAATTGAACTTCTGTACCTTCCAAACTTTATTTGTGTCCTCTGGCCAACTAAACAGTTTAATTACTGACTTGCAGTTATGTAAATTTTCAATTATTCGACATAATTTGTCTGTGGAGCAGTTTAAATAATAGGACTTATTCTAACCTAAAGTGTTATGTGAAGTAATACACTGCCAGAAGGTTGTGTCTGGAGTGGCATAGTAGTGAAGGTGTCACTCATATGTGTTTTTGTTTTGTGCTGTAAAGACTGTAGTAAAAGAAGTAGTAACATGATTCAGAAGATTAAACAGTAACTATGCCCAGGATGTGAAATTGTGCCTATAGAAAAATGTCAATTTTCTACAATACTAAATAGGTTACAATAGTTAAACAGTAAACACAATCAAAGATACAGTCATGTAAGACAGAAGGGGAACATTTTCTGAATAGATCTACAGGAGCCTTGCTGCATGTTCTTGATGGGTTGAAGGGGGTGCTGGAATCTACTGAACATTGTCAACACTACTGGAATACTGTGTACAGTTCTGGTCACCCTTCTATAAAAAGGATGCTCCCAGAACTTGATAGTTTGAGTTATAAGGAGAGGCTGGATAGATTGGGACTTTTTTCTCTGGAGCACAGAAGGGCGAAGGGTAATCTTACAAAGGTCTATAAATTAATGAGAGTCACAGATCTGCTATAAAGTCAATATCTTTTCCCAAAGGTAGGGGAGTCTAAAATTAGAGGGCATAGGTTTAAGGTGGAAGGGGAGAGATACAAAAGAGGAACAATTTTTTCACTCAGAGGGTGCTGAGTGTCTGGAACAAGCTGCCAGAGATAGTAGTAAAGGCGGGTACAATTTAGTCTTTTAAAAATCATTTAGACAGTTATGATGGGTGTAGAGGAATATAGGCCAATGTGGGCAATTGGGATTAGTTTAGGAGTTTTTAAAAAAAGGCGGCATGGATAAGTTGGGCTGAAAGGTCTGTTTCCATGCTGTAACCTTCTGGGACTCTATGACTCTACTCCAAGCTGGCCCTGAAAGTTGCATCACCCAGGAGACTTTATTTATTTTTAAAACTTCTTGTTTCTTCTATTGATTCATTTTCCCATATTTTAAAAATCTTGCCTTCCATATTTCTCTCCCCCCACATCTCTCTTCCCCCTCACTCCCCAGGGGCCATCTGTTACATGTCTCGGGCTGACCTTTGACTCTTCTTGCATTTGTTTTGCCATTTACACATTCTGGTCTCTTAATGGAGCTCTATTAGCACGCTTGTTAACCATCTGCATTCCCTTTATCTATCTTATTCACGACAGCATTGTCAATTCTGCCTCCACACCCCACTCCCCACCCGCCTCCCCGCCAACTTCCACCACCTCAACCTAACAGTATCAATTTTGTCCTATTTTATATTGTCTTCAGCTCTGTGAAGGGTTATCCAGACTTGAAATGTTAGCTGTATTCTCTCTCCACAGATGCTGTTATCGGTCATCACTGGGATGGCACGGTAGCACAGTGGTTAGCACTGTTGCTTCACAGCACTAGGGACCTGGGTTCAATTCCTCGCTCGGGTCACTGTTTGTGTGGAGTTTGCACATTCTTATCATAGCTGCGTGGGTTTCCTCAGGGTGCTCCAGTTTCTTCCCACAAACCAAAGATGTGTGCATTAGGTTGATTGGCCATGCTAAAAAATTAACCTTTAGTGTGCTGAGATGCGTAAATTAGAGGGATTAGCGTGTAAATATGTAAAGATATGGGGGAAGGCTGTGTAGGATTGTGGTCAGTGCTGAATGGCCTCTTTCTGCACTTTAGGGTTTCTATGATTCTATGAGATCTGCTGAGATTTTGTTATTGTGAAGGAAATGAGCAGAGCTATTTCTGGGAACACGGATTCAATGGGAGATTGCTCTGCCCCATTTTCCTTCTTTATCTGCTCTGCAATTGCTTGAAAATGAATGGCACAATGGAAGAAAAGTCACTGTATAATTTCAATTCTATTTAAGTGATGTATCAATTGTGTAAAGATGAGGTAAGTGAACTCCTGGCATGGAACTTTATTTGACAAAGGCAGGTCAGACAATATGGCAGAGAATTCAATGTCCTCATTCAATAGTCCTTCCAATTTTTCAATTTTAATATCATAAAAATAAAAGGGCCATGAACAAAATGCCGTGACATACCTGGTAAATGTTTTGCTCCCCACTCCCCCATTAACTACCCCCCACCCCCATCAATTGGAACACTATCTTCTAATATTTGTCTACTCGCTATCGTGTAGCATCATATTTCAGTGAGCCATATGGACAAGTGTATTGCCGCTTCCACACTGCTCTAAGATATAGTTAAACAAAGGAATAAGATACTTTCTATGCTATTTTGAAATGTTGTGATTGTAGGATAAACTCGCGGAGACTACACTGTGTTTTCTAGTTTATTAAAAGCTGTTTGCAGCAATGGTTTAAGTCCTTTAAAACATTTGGAACTTTGTGTTCGGTAAGGTTTTGGACACAATATTCATATCAGGGGCAGCACAATGGCACTGTGGCTGGCACTGCGGGCTCACGGTGCCCGTGACCTGGGTTTGATTCTTGGCTTGAGTCACTGTATGCATCGAGTTTGCACATTCTCCCCATGTTTGCATGGGTTTCCTCCAGTGGCTCCAGTTTCCAACCACAGTGTAAAGATATGCAGGTTAGGTGCATTGGCCATGTTAAATTCTCCCTCAGTGTATCCGAACAGGCGCCAGAGTGTAGCGACTGGGTGATTTCCATAGTAACTTCATTACAGTGTGAATGTAAGCCTACTTGTGACTAATAAACTTTAAAAAAAAAGAAAAAAAGTAAGCAGTTCAGTTTCTGGTCACTGGGTAACCCTGGGACATCAATGTTTGGGAGGATGCAGCTATGATGATGTTGTACAATGCCAAGTGGAGATGGTTAGATTCTCTCTTGTTGTGATGGCACTTGTATGGAGTGAGTGATACTTGTCACTTATCAGCCCAAGTCTGAATATTGTCCAGGTCTTGTTGGATATGAACATTGACTGCTTTACTTTCTAAGTAGTTACAAGTTGTACAGAACATTGCGCAACCATCAGTGGACATCCATATTCTGATCTTAGGATGGAAGGAAAGTGTTAGATGAAGCAGCTGAAGATGGCTGGGCTGAGGAACTCCTGCAGTGATGTTCTGATATCTGCCTTTTCTAGCCAAGTCCAACAACCGCAACCATCTTCCTTTGTGCCAGGCAGTCTCTAGTGAAATGCCTATGCTGTAGGTAAACCTTTACTGAAAAAAGCACAAATTAACTTGATACAAACTATAATACAACAATCACTTTTTGAAAAGCCAGTCAATCTGCAGCTTATCCAGTTGGAACATTATTGTGCCTCTTGAACAAAATCACCTTGTCCCTCATCAGAGTGTTAGGTAAGTATTGATGACATGAGATGATAAGAATCAGAAAAGGAAAGTTGCAAGTTGTCTTTCAGTCACATCTTTGCTCACTTGACTGAAGTTAAATTGCTGTAGACGATGTAGAGCTAATAGAGATTAGTGAGCACTGAGATGCAGTGCAGGAACTCACCAGGGTTCCTTTGGCAACACTTTCCAAACCTAAAACGATACTGTCTAGAGTGACAAGAGCAGCAAATACATGGTTATTCCCCTCCAAGACACTCAACATTCTGCCTTGGAACTATATCACTGTTCCTTCACTGTCACTGGATCAAAATTCTGGAATTCCTTCCCTAACAGCACAATGAATGTCAGGGACTCCAGTGATTTAAGACGACAGCTCACTACCACCTTTTCAAGGGCAATGAGGGCTGGACAATAAATGCTAGCCTGGCCAGCGATGCCCACATCTTATGAATGAATTTAAAGAAGTGTGAAATCTATAATAAAGTATTTGAAGACACTGCGATATCCTATTGTAAACTTTCACGGATTTAAAGGTATTGAAAATAAATAAATATTTTCATTCTCCATTTTGTAGATGTGGTGAACAGACGGAGACTTAGACTTTTGTCCCCGCATCAGGTTTCTAGAGTTGGGAGACTTACCAGTTTGGCAAATCTGACCTTTAAAAATGGTTTTCGCAGGTCAGAGTTTTTGGTCGGGGGGCTGGCCAGTGACCTCAGTTCGTGTGTGGAGGCCTTGCACCCAGCTTCCCTCCAGCACTATATTTAATTGTTGTTTAAATCTTCCGGCCTTCTCCCCACCACATACTCCCTGTGCCCAATTCATGCCAACCCATATCCCCTGCTCCCCTCCACCTCCCCCATGAGTTAAAAAATCGGAAGTCAGTGGAGACAGCCGAGGATTTCAACAGCCAGCTGCACCCATGAATTGCAGAGGTGTGAACCCTGACCCGACACCAACTCCACCCAAGTGAAGATGGCGAATGTTGGGTTCGAGAGGCGGACTTCAGAAATTTCAGCCAATTTCACCATGACAGAGAGCCTCTCTGTTGTGGCGAAAATCCAGACCTTAATCTTTCTGTATTAATATTTATCGCGGGGAAAGGATTATTAATGACAACATCACAGAGAGATGAACAGGGACTGGATTTAGTGCATGAGCAAAGTTTCTAACTGGCAAATTGCTCTCTATTGTTAATGCTGAATTAGTAGCTGTGTGTGAAAACATAAACATCATGGCTATGAATATTACAGCTGAGTGTCCTTTCAGCAATGGACTCCGTGAAAACAATTATCAGGTGATCAGTGAATTGTTGTATCAAATCTTAGCCTATCTGAATAGTGCGAGCTGAATTTAATGCTGGCAGCAATGGTCCTGTTGGAGGGCTCAAAAGGAGGTATGACCCTGCTTAAGAAGACGGCAGAACCCAAGATCACACCTCTGTTGCAATCAGTTAATCATTGACTAAACTAAGTTTATCTTAAGTTTAAAGTTTATTTATTCACGTCACAATTAAGCTCACATTAACACTGCAATGAAGTTACTATGAAAATCTCCCAGTCGCCACACTCTGGTGCCTGTTCGGGTACACTGAGAAGAATTTAGCATGGCCAATATACCTAATCAGCACATCTTTCAGACTGTGGGAGGAAACCAAAACACCTGAGGAAACCCATGCAGACATAGGGTGAATGTGCAAGCGCCAAACAAACTGTGACCCAAGCTGAGAATTGAACTTGGATCTCTGCTGCTGTGAGGCAGCAGTGCTAACCATTGTTTCACTGTGCCACCTTACAGTATAAAATAAAGTGGGAAGTGGTCCTTAATTGGCCACAGTGGCTCAATTGACTTCTTCGCAGAAGAGCAAGCCAGCATTGGCAAAACGGACATGTGCATGGGAAGATGATGGGATTGTCACATACCTCTGTGTTTCTGCACCATTTTAGAGTCCCTGTCTCCCCCACCCACTATTCCTCTTCACCTGACAATCAGCCTGTTACGGGCAATTCATGCAAAAACATTCACATGAGCTGGTTGGCGGATGTAGTATCTGTCAATTAATCCATGAGAAAAATACTCAAATTGTCTTCTGTGCTGTAAAGTGGACCCTCGAGAAGGTAGTACAATCAGATCAATTTTCCTCACATTTGAATGCTTTACAACACATGCAGGGAGACAGGCTTTCCTCAAGACAGTCAGAAATCAGAAAACACTGAGGCATTGTATCAGACCATTTGAGGCAGAATTTAAACAAAGAGCTTAGGCTAAAAAAAAGAGAGAGCATAGGGCCTTGGAAAAGTATTAGATTGTGATGGTAAATTAAGATATTATTTCTCAAACATGGCAATAATCTTTTTAAGGTTCATCACTCATGATTAAGTGGAATTAATTACAAAGCTTTGGATGCTGAGTAGATGATAGCAATAAACCAGACACCTTGTAGCTCAAGTGCTCATGTGATTTGTTGATGAAGGTCCTGAGGAACAGAAATGGGTTGATTAGTGGCTGACTACTGGTAATATAAGTAACTGTGACACCCAGGACCAAGTTATTACATACAAAGGCCACTGCAGAGTGAGTACTGAGGTGACATATATTCCAGAAGTATCAAATAAATGGAGGGATGAGATAATTGTGGATATTGAGGAAAAGATACTGGCAAGTTTAAACAGTAGTTGAATGTTCAGTATGATGGCCAACAAGTAAGATCCATGTGCTCGCGTGACGTTAGTGCACCTTTAAAGTTTTAAAAATCATGTTCTCTGCAGCTCTCAGCTCTCATTGTAGCATCAGATTGTTTACTAGGAGCTCTTTTATTGCTCCTTCAAAGGTTTAAATGGGAGTTACTCATTTTCGCTTTGGGAATTAGGTTCATTGTCAGGAATAATTATTGCAGGTCAGGTGACAGGAGTTCTTTCCTTTGCAGTTCTGAACTGCAGATTTTCATTTAGAAGGGCTTGGACACATTGAAAGCAGAGAAGTCAGGATTTTCAATTCTCCAATTGAAGGACTCAGTTCCAGTATATCACATAAGCATTAATCTTTACTGTGCTAAATCTCTGAGAAGGGTTTTTTGTCCAAAGGAAGTTATTGTTTGATTGGAACATCTTAGAAATACTTGTTATGGGTTATACATTATTGTGGTTGTTTTGTTTTTGTTTAGAATTGCTAAAAGTTACTGTTAATTTTCTTTATATACATGTTAAATCTATTCTTAAATAAGTTTTGTTTGGTAAAAGCTCCCCAGTGGGTCAGTTGGATCATACCTGAGGAGATACATATCATGCTTATCCTAACCAAATTCAACATGTAAAACTTTTGATCCTATCAGGCTTCATAAAACACTTTGGAGTTTCTGATCTGAACCATAACACTGGCAGAATAGGTTGAAAAAGTCATAAGTAAGAAAGTACAGTACAAGAACGGACAGTGGGCCCAGAAATGTCTGTCACATTTTCAGGAAGTCTGCATTAAAAAATCTTTTCCTCATGTCAGCTTTGGCTGTTCTGTCAATCATCTCAAATTGGTATCATCTGGGGTTCTTAACATACTCTGTCCAGAGCTTCAAGACTCTGAACATGTCTTTCAAATTGTGCCTTTGGAGAATTTGATTTTTTTGTATTTAATCTGTCTGTGCAACGAAAGTCTCTTGTCTCTGTATCCATTGTTTTCTGTACCCTTTCTAATGGCTTTATATTCTCCCTTATGTGTGGTGCCCAGAACTGGATCTATCATTCGATTTAAAACAACCTGTGTTTTGTAAAGGTTCACCATAGCCTCCTTGCTTTTTTGTCCAAAGGAAGTTATTGTTTGATTAGAACATCTTAGAAATGTTTGTTATGGGTTATACATTATTATGGTTATTTTGTTTTTGTTTATATTGCTAAAAGTTACTGTTAATTTTTTTTCTATACACGTTAAATCTATTCCTAATAAGCTTTGTTTCGTAAAAGCTTTTGTATTCGGTGCCCCTATTTAAAATGCTCTGGATCCTGTGTGCCTTATTAACCGCATTTTCAATATGCCACGTCACCTCCAATGATTTATGTACCTATACTTCCAGATTCTTCTGTATCCTTTATATTGTCTCTCCTCATTCTTGCCATTAAGATATATCTCTGTCTGCTAATTTTGTGATGTAAAGATGCCGGCGTTGGATTGGAGTGGTAAGAACTCAGTAAGAATTTAGCAACACCAATTATTAATCCAACCGATTTATTTGATAGTAAAATAGCGAGCTTTCAACACTCCCGTGTCTTCATCAGGCAAGTGCAGTGTTCTAGTCTAATTTTGTCCCAGATATAGCATTGCTCCTTCACAAGCCATGGATCCTGGTTTGATTCTAGCTTTGGGTGACTGTCTGTGAGGAGTTGCATGTTCTCTCTGTCTGTGAAGGCTTCCTCTGGGTGCTCTGATATTTTTCCCACAGTCCACAAATGTGCAGGTTATGTGGATTGGCCTAAGTTGCCCTTTAATGTCCAAAGATGAGTATGTTAGTTTGATTACCTATGGTAAATATGCAGGGTTATAGGGATGGGGGGTGTGGGGGCAGGGAGGTGGGAGGCAGTTGGTGGGGTTGGAGGGGGGAAAAGAGTGGGGTGAGAATGGGCCTGAGTAAGATGTGCTTTTGGAGAATTGGTGCAGACTTGATGAGTCAAATAGCCTCCTTCTGCACTGTAGGGATTCTATGGTACTCTCCATTAAACTTCATTTGCTCTGTTCACTCATTCCATCAGTTTGTCTTCTTGAAGTTTATCACTATCCTCCACATAGTTTACAATACTTCCAAATTTTGTGTCATTTGAAAATAATGAAGTTAGGTATTAATATATATCAGAAAAATCAGTGGTCTTAGTACCGACCCATGAGAAACCTCACTGTATACTTTTGTCCAGTCCAAAAACAATCATTCATTTTTATATTCTGTTTCCTGTCCCTTGGCCAACTTTGTGGCTATTTCATCACCATCCATTTTTTTCATGGGCTTCAACTTTGCTGACAAGCCTTTTATGTGGCAATCTATCAAATGTGTTTTATAACCCTATCCACAACAAACCAATGTGTTTTTCTCTCTGTTTTTCTCATCAAAAAATTCAAGCAAGTGAGTTAAACACGCTCTGCCTTTGAAAAAACCCATGCTGACTTTCCTTAATTAATCCACATTGGTCCATGTGTCTGCTGATTTTGTCCCAGATTATCACTCCTGAAAGCTTTTCTATCCAATAGCGAGATTATGCTGACTGGCCTGTGGATGCTGGGCTTATTCCTACAGTCTTTTTTTAGATAAGGGAAGATTATGGCCAGTGCTTTTGTAATTTTCATGCTTACTTCCCCGACTGCCCCCAAAGGTATCTCATCTATTCCTAGTGATTTATCAATTTTATATAGGGCCAATCTTTCTGTTACCTTCTCGATATCTATTGTTGGCCCACCCAATGTCTCAGCTACTTCTTCTCATTCTTGGACAGTTGTTCTTGGTAAAAACAATTGTAACATATTTATTTAGTGCCTTAACTTTGCTTTGCCTGTATGTGTAAATCATCTTTTTGACCTCTAATTGGCTGGTCCCTCCTTTTTACCATTGTTTCACTATTTATATGCTAAGATCATTTTTTTGGATTTCCTTTTCTGTTAGCTATCAGTTTCTTCTCATGCTCTCTATTTGTTTCTAATTTCTTTTTTATTTTCTATGTTATATATTTTCCTTCAGCTCTCTGCCCAAAGGCAGGTTGAACCCACAGTGGCATGGCTTCCACCATGGACAGAGCAAGGAGGCAAATCCTGAATTCACCCCAGCTAGAACTTTGTGCTGTTAGTACTTGATCCACATCAGCCATCCAGTCAACTGCCTGCAGTCCACCCCTACCTCCACCCCTCCACTTACTTTACCCCAAGGAATCTACACTTTTCCACGCATGTTGTAATAATTCAGAGCTATGAACAGAGATAGTAAAAGCTCTAATTTTCTTTCCATCGCATAGCTGACCAGCAATCTCTCCCAATCTTACTGCCTGACAATAGTATGCATCATATACAATATAGTAAAATAAATATCTGGGAGGCAAGATTCTTGGACTTCTAAAAATATTGGTTTAGGTATTGAACAAAGTAGGTCTGAAATAATTTTAAATCAACCATCCTATTTACAGAAAGTTACTCACATCCCATTTAATTTTGCTTGGACATCACAGAAAGATGGTATTATATCTGAAGAGCAGGCAAAGAAAATGTGCAGCTTGTTTGGTCAGTTTAACTGGTTGCAAACTTAGATGCGACCAAATGAGATGTTGGAGTTAACTATTGTGATGAAGCATTTTAAAAGTAGAGAATCCTTTAAAAGCATCCAAAATTTAAATCTGGAGAGACTTGCAGTTAAATTTCCATTCTTTGTTGAGTCAATGAGTATGAAAGTATTGTTCCACATGCTAATCTTCCTGATAGGAATTCTGCAGCAGTTGGTTTCATACTATTCTATTGGATGAAAATGGGAAGCTAAGAAAATAAGAAAGGTTAAGAAAAGTATTTCAGTTGCTGAAAACTGGTTCCCTTATCAATGTACTGGATATGGGATTCGATTTGTTAAATACTTTAAATAAAATATGGAAGAGGCTTACTGAAGATAGTGTGCCCATTGAATGTTTTGGAGATAATCATTCATGTGAGATAATGTACACTCTATGAAAAGTGAGAGTGAGGAAAGGTTGTGCATTAGCCTTGATGCCTTGAAAAAAACTGCTGGAGAAAAGAAATCTCTAAAATTAAATGAGTACATGAAGGCAGTCTACTGTCAGATTGCATTTTCTTTTGTAAAACAATTTTTTGTTTTACAATAAAACAAACTTTGTAGAGAATATGGAGACCTTTGATTTAATTCAGTTTGAAATTTTGGTTTGTACATATAAGCTCATTTCTTATTTAAGGAAAGAGGAACTGTTAATTGTATTTAATTGTAAGCAAGTGGCGAGCATCAACTGAGCATCCACTTGAGCATCCTATAAATAGACAGGGACCAAGGATGGAATTCTCTGATCTCATTCATCTGCCCCTGCTGCCAGTGAGAATGGAGAATATAGCACTCAGCCAGAACTCCATTCACTGCACAGGCAATGGAGAACCTCGGCTGCGGACTTTTCAGAGGTTTCTGGCAAATAACTGTGATTGTTGGTTTAGGAGGTATATGCTTATAGGGATCCTCTGGATCCCATGGCAGGAGGTCACATGCGATTGGCCGGAGAAGATCTTGCTACTGTCATTGGGATTTCCCATTGATCCCACCCCAGGAAACACGCAGCAGAGATGCATCATTGGTGGGACCAGAAGAATATCCCATCGATGTTGACAGCTGGAAGGTTCTGTCATATTGTGTGGTTCTGTATATAAATATCAAAGTATGTGAAGATTGGCTTCAGTTCAGTCTTTTGGCACCCAGTTTTCTGGAAATGAGAACTGTCGCCTGAAGGGAGGACAGTTCATTACCTGAAACCAAGGCCACTCGACCAGGATTGCACCTTACTGCTCCATTGACTTTGAACAAGAACAAATTACAGGATTGATGTGATTTGTAAGCTCTGTCAACAGCCATCTGGGCTGTCAGAGGCATCTGCAAAGGCTCCGTTATTCTGGATGCTACTGTTATGTTCATGGAGTTGACCACGATGTATTGATCAGTCTCCACACTCTGTGAAACCCAGACATGAGTTGGAGCTGGACCCCTCCGTTTGAGCTATTCCATGAATGCTCACTTGCAGGCTGCCCCGTGCAGCCAGTATTCCTGACATGAATCCATCGGCCTTTTCAGGGACGGATTCCTTAAAGTGAACATCTGAGTTCTCTGTCGCTGAACTATAATTGTGACCTCATCCTCTACTGCACTGGCACCTATACATGATATCCTCATGTACTAACTTCTGTAAACTTGTCAGTGATGTTTCACCAGGTGAAGACTCTCTTCTTGACTTATCTATTAAGTATGTGTAATACCAATCTCTGAGCTTGTGCTTGCTGGGGTCAGATCAAGTTGCAGTGCATTGTCAGAAAGATTTATTTTCCTTGAATGTGTCCACATTATCAACACTCAAAATGGAACAGAAGGAGAATGGTTAGCTTTTAGTATGAAGGGAAGTGTTTGGTGACAGCAGTTGCAATTTGTCTTGTAGAGTGGGAGAGAAATAAGAAAGTAAGAAAGCAAAAAAAGAGTGTAGAAACCCTGCACCAAGCCTCTCCCTGTGCTGTTCACATCTCTTTCCTCCATTCAAGTATTTTGATTTGGTTTATTATTGTCATGTGTGTTAACATACAATGAAAAGTATTGTTTTTTGCACGCTATACAGACAAAGCAAATCATTTATGGAGAAGGAAACGAAGGAGTGCAGAATGTAGTGTTAGTCATAACTAGGTATAGAGAAAGATCAAGCTAAGTCCATTCAAAAGTCTGACAGCAACAGGGAAGAGTTGTTCTTGTTGATTAGTACGTGACCTCAGACTTTTGTATCTTTTTCAGATGGAAGAAGATGGAAGAGAGAATGTGTGGGGCTCTTAATTATGCTGGCTGCTTTGCTGAGGCAGTGGGAAATGTAGACTGAATCAATGATAGGAAGCTGGTTTGTATGATGGATTAGGCTACATTCATGATGTTTTGTAGTTCCTTCCAGTCTTGGGCAGAGCAAAAGCATACCAAACTGTGATACGATCAGAAGAAATGCTTTCTATGGCGCATCTGTAAAGTTTGGTGAGAGTCGTAGCTGACATGCCAAATTTTCTTACTCTCCTGAGAAAGTAGAAGCGTTGGTGGGCTTTCTTAACTATACTGTTAGCAAAGGGGGAAGAGGACAGGTTGTTAGTGATCTGAACACCTAAACACTTGAAGCTGTTGACCCTTTCTACTTCGTTCCCATTGATGCAGACAGGGGCATGTTTTCCTTGAACAACTTTGTATAAGAATCTAGATGTCAATCTGGACCTCTTTCAGCTATATTTCAAGTTTCATTTCCAAGCAAGGGTCTCCCCATCCCTGTTAAATATTTCTGCTTGTCCTTAAATGATCGCAATGAAGTCCAATTTCCCACTCCTCTAATCAGGTGTACAGTTAATAAATTGCCAGTGAGTCTCAGGGATCTTGTGGAGAAATTCAATGTGCCTATTTTAAAGATGACCAAATTTCCAGGCCAATTAGTTTCTTATAAATGAATCAGAAGTCCTAGATAATCTAAACAGACTAAAAACAAACGTTCAGAGATAGCTGGGAGCAAACCATATGAGCCCTCAGATTTCGATCGCCATTCAATTTGATCATGGTTGAATTTTTAAATCAATTTTTATTTATCAACACTATTTCCATTTCCTGTCATTCTCTTTGTGCTCAGGAATCTGCCGATCTCAGTCTTGAATATATTCAGTGACTGAGCATCCAAAGCGTTAAGTATAAAATTGTAAAAATTTACAACCGTCTGAGTGAAGAAATGTTTCTTTATCTAGTCCTGACTGGCCAACAGCTAGTATTAGACTCTCCAGCAAGGAGAAACAGACTTTTAGTGTGTACCCTGTCAAGCCTGTTAAAAATGTTATATGTTTCAGTGAAATCCCTCCCATTTTTCAAAACACCGGAGAATGTATGCTCTTTGTACTTAACTCATTTTATTGATTGGCTCTCATATCAGTATGTAGTTGAGCGTGTTCCTCCCCTCTTACACTCTTATATACAAGTAGAGCAAATGGTCAAGGCTCCCAGTCCTTTGATCAGATAATTGTACTATCAACAACTTATAAATATCAGTGTCCTCCAACAACTTAGAAACACCTCCATCCTGCTCCCTTTCTAGTTTAACCAATATTACTAGAAGTAAATTAGTCAATTATTGATTTTTTTTTAATTAGACTCTACTGTGTACAAAATTGGTGCAACATTTGCTTACATAGTAAGTCACAACACAAAATTGATTCAGTTTGTGATTGAAACATTTTTGAAAGATGTGTTAAGGCACTGTATAAATACAAGTCTCCTTCATGGATACAAATCAACAAACATGTATAAAGTATGCATTTGAAACAGTGGGAGAGGTGGGTATTTACCAGCCCTGTTTGCCATTAGTGGGAATCCTGGCATCCGCTGAATTGGGCATTGGGGCTACATTGGATTCCCAGCGGGTAGTCACAAGGTCCAATCCCAATCAAGACCCGTCTTGCTGGTCCTGCTGAGGTTACTGCCGGAATGGTGGAAACTCGTTTACTATGCAGAACCCCCTTTTTACGCATCATTACTGGACTTTTCGAAAAGAGGAGCTGAAAGCACTTAGTTGTTTTGAAGTTGTCTGCAGCTGTCACTCGGAAAAAATATTTTTGCAAATATTGCAGTTAGGAACAATGGGTGTGGGGGGGGGGTCCTTCAGATGCATTCAACTGTGAAGGGAAAGATAAATAAACAAAGCTCCAGCATGTGGATAAAAACCATTAAACTGTCCATCAAAGACTGGTTAAAGAAACTGAAATTGAATGAACATAAGTGTTTTCAAATGATTCAAAGGAACATCAAGTGTTTTCAAGGGTTTCCAAAAGGTTTCAAGGGATTTCAAAGGTTTTGAGTTCTGTAGGAGGCTCAAGGGGTTGAAAAAATGTTATGTTAAAAGAATGGGGCTGACAGAATAACTACGGAAAAGGGAATCTCCCTGTTAGTGTAAGTGACTGCTATCAGTAAGAGGACTGGGCAGCATGATAGAACATAGAACATAGAACATTACAGCGCAGAATAGGCCCTTCGGCCCTCGATGTTGCGCCAACCAATTAGAAAAAAGCAATGACCCTCCAACCTAAACCATTCCCTTTTTGTCCATAAACTTATCTACTAACCTCTTAAACGCCACCAAACTTGGCGCATCTACAACTGACGCAGGCAGGACATTCCATACCCTTACCACCCTCTGGGTAAAGAACCTACCTCTGACATCCGTCCTATAACTACCACCCCTTAATTTAAAGCTATGTCCCCTCGTGCTAGCTTTCTCCATCCTAGGAAAAAGGCTATCACTGTCCACCCTATCTAAACCTCTAATCATCTTATATGTTTCAATAAGGTCTCCTCTTAGCCGCCTTCTTTCTAACGAAAACAACCTCAAATCCCTCAGCCTCTCTTCATAAGACCTGCCCTCCATACCAGGCAACATCCTGGTAAACCTCCTCTGTACCCTCTCCAATGCCTCCACATCTTTCTTATAATGCGGGGACCAGAACTGCACACAATACTCCAAGTGCGGCCGCACTAGAGTTTTGTACAGTTGCAACATGACGTTGCGGCTCCGAAATTCAATCCCCCTACCAATAAAAGCTAAGACTCCATATGCCTTCTTAACAACCTTATCGACTTGATTGCCAACTTTCAGGGATCTATGCACATATACACCAAGATCCCTCTGTTCTTCAACACTATTAAGAGTCCTACCATTAGCCCTATATTCTAGGCACAATGGTTAGCATTGCTGTCTCAGAGTTCTAGGGAGTTTACAAAGAAATAATTTCAGGTTAAATAACTGGGAAAAAAGCTGGCAAATGGAGTACATGTGGGGAAAAATGTGAAGTTGTTCATTTTGAAAGGGAGAACCAAAGAACAGAGTATTACTTAATAGAGTAATTAAGCTGCAACACAGGGACTTGAAGGTACTTGTGCACAAAACACAGAAAGCTAGCACCCATGTGCAGCAGGTAATCAGGAAAGTTAATAGAATGTTGCCTTTATTTCAAGTGGGTTGGAATACAAGAATAGGGAAGTCTTGCTGCAACTGTACGAGGTACAGGTGAGACCACATATGCTGTATTGTGAGCAGTTTTGATCCCTTTACTTAAGGAAAAATATTATTAAATTGGAGGCAGTCCAGAGAAGGTTCATTGGTTAATTCAGATGATCCCTGGTTTGAAGGGATTGTCTTACGATGAAAGGTTAAGCAGGTTAGCACTTATTGGAATTTGAAAGATTGAGAGGTAATTTCATTGAAGCATGTAGGATTATTAAGGGGTGTGATAAGGTAAATGCTGTTTCCTTAAGGGAGAGCCCAGGACCAATCTCAGACCACAGGGCATTGTCTCAGATTAAGTTTAATTCAATTTAAGACTGAACTGAGAAGAATTTCTTTCCTCAGAGGATTGTGAGCCTTTGGAACTCCTTCCCACAGAGAGCTGTGGGAGTAGATTTCTTGTGTATATTTAAAATTGAGGTGGATTTTTGATCAGTAAGTGAATCAAGAGCTACGGTGAAAGAGCAGGAAAGTAGATGTGAGGAATGCCAAATCAGCCATGATCTTATGAAAAGATGGAACAGGTTTGAGAGGCCAAATGGCTTACCCGTGTCTCTGTTTCTTACAGTCTTATGCATTTAAACAGCTGTTAAAGAATTATGATGAATATAATTTTTATTGTACATGTGTTTTGAATATTTTGAGTGCTATTTCTGTGGCTAACTTGCCTAAACGTGTCAGGTATAGTACCTCAGTTAATATGCACAATCGAGTCCAAAATACCTGGATTGATAACTGTCTCTTTACCAATATTAATTCTACCCCCATCACTTTGACTATTGCGATGAACTACTCCAGTAGAATACTGTCTTTGTTTCATATCGTAGAGATGCTGGCGTTGAACTGGGGTAAACTCAGTAAGAATCTGGCAACACCAATTTTAAATCCAACCGATTTATTTGATAGTAAACCTGCAAGCTTTCGGCCTTTGTAGCCTTCGTCAGGCGAATGAGATGTTCTGGTCTCCAAAAGCACACATATCAGCACAGACAGTTTACAGATTGCTGATCAGAATGCGAATCCTTACACCTAACCTGCTATTCAAGTCTTAAAATGGCTAACAATGTGGGTGGGAGGAATATTGAGCACAGGTTAGAGGGATGTGTATTGTCTCCAGACAGCACAGTAAGTGAGGTATTTTTGCTAACCCAGGCAAGTCATGAGGGTTACAGATAGTGTGACATGAAGCCAAGATCCCTGTTAAGACTGTCCTCATGTGTGTGGAACTTGGCTATCAGTCTCTGCTCGGCGACTCTGCGCTGTCATGTGTCGTGAAGGCCCCCTTGAAGAACATTTACCCGAAGGTCGGAGGCCGAATGCCCGTGACTGCTGAAGTGTTCACCCACAGGAAGGGAACAGTTTTGCCTGGTGATTATTGAGCGATGTTCATTCGTCCGCTGTCGTAGTGTCTGCATGGACACCTCAGCACCTCACTGTACCGCAAACCGACAGACAACCTCACAATGCTCCACTTCTCCAGCTTCCACCTCAGACACGTTAAAGAAGCCATTCCCTACGGACAAGCCATCCGTATACACAGAATTTGCTCAGATGAGGAGGATCATGACAGACACCTCCAGACACTGAAAGATGCCCTCGTGAGAAAAGGATATGGCGCTCGGCTCTTCGATCGACAGTTCCGATGTGCCACAGCGATAAACCGCACTGACCTCCTCAGAAGACAAACACGGGACACAGTGGACAGAGTAACCTTTGTTGTCCAGTACTTCCCCGAAGCGGAGAAGCTACGACATCTTCTCCGGAGTCTTCAACATATCATCGATGATGATGAACATCTTGCTAGGGCCATCCCCACCCCCCCAACTTCCGCGCAACCTCAAATAGATCATTGTTCGCAGCAAACTACCCAACCTTCAGGAGAACAATGACCACAATACAACACAACCCTGCCACAGCAACCCCTGCAAGACATGCTGGATCATCAACATGGACGACATCATCAAATGTGAGAATACCATTCACCAGGTACACGGTACATACTCTTGCAACTCGGCCAACGTTGTCTACCTAATACATTGCAAGAAAGGATGTCCCGAAGCATGGTACATTGGGGAGACCATGTAGACACTATGACAGCGGATGAATGAGCATCGCTCAACAATCACCAGGCAAAACAGTTCCCTTCCTGTGGGCGAACACTTCAGCCGTCACGGGCATTCGGCCTCCGACCTTCGGGTAAATGTTCTTCAAGGGGGCCTTCACGACACATGACAGCGCAGAGTCGCTGAGCAGAGACTGATAGCCAAGTTCCACACACATGAGGACAGTCTTAACAGGGATCTTGGCTTCATGTCACACTATCTGTAACCCCCATGACGTGCCTGGGTTAGCAGAAATACCTCACTTACTGTGCTGTCCGGAGACAATACACATCCTTCTAACCTGTGCTCAATATTCCTCCCACCCACATTGTTAGCCATTTTAAGACTTGAATAGCAGGTTAGGTGTAAGGATTCGCATTCTAATCAGCAATCTGTAAACTGTCTGTGCTGATATGTGTGCTTTTGGAGACCAGAACATCTCATTCGCCTGACGAAGTTTACAAAGGCCGAAAGCTTGCAGGTTTACTATCAAATAAATTGGTTGGATTTAAAATTGGTGATGCCAGATTCTTACTTTGTTTCATATCTCCAGGGACCTGCTACATGTCTAGTTTGCACTGAAAAGCTATCATCTGATTAGGGAACAATAAAAGTAAATTCAATAATTCTGTGCTAATAAGGATAGGCTCAGTGAAAGAGCTTGTAAAACACAAATGTTTGCATAGGTGAGCAATTAAAGTTCACAGTTAAATGATATTAATAAATGTTTCAGTTAGTAAAAGTATGCTTTAATTATAATTAATTTGATGGAGGCAACCAGCTGATCCTGAGGAGTTCCTGTGCTATTCCAATTTACCCTGCTTGCACTCGACAAGGATTTGCACTTTGCTTCTGCTCTGTTACCAGACCAAGTGGCACTCTAACCCTTCAGTGATTGACTAGTACTTAAAATTCCAACTTCTCACCAGAGGTTTCTTTGCTGTCACCAGAGTAAACTTGTTTGGGTTGGATAGTACGGGGTGCTGAATTCTCCCTGTCCTCTCCCTATGGAAAAGTAGGCCGTCAGGCCGCCCAACAGCAATGTTAATCTGGGAGCAGCAGTTCCGCCCTACAGAGCTGCCAGCCAATCTGATTGGCCAGTAGCTCTATAGTCCTAACAGCACCCGGGCTGAGTGGCGGCCACTGCTGGGACTACAGACAGTCCCACAAGAAGCCCTGGTTTAAGGCCAAGTCTGCGATTTTAGATGGGCATAACTGACAGACCCAAGCAAGAGGGTTAAAGGAAGAAGGTAGGGGCCAGGGGGCACTCCCTCCAATGGGCACAGGGGGCACCAGAAAGGAGATATGTCCTCTCTTTCTACCTGACGGATGCGGCATGGTAGTACAGGGTTTAGCATGGCTGCTTCACAGTGCCAGTGACCTGAGTTTGATTCCTGGTTTGGGTCACTATGTGGAGTTTGCACATTCTCACCATGCCTGTGTGGCTTTCCTCCAGGCGCTCCAGTTTTCTCCCATATTCTGAAAGATGTGCTGGAAAGGTGTATTGACTCAAATGGGCGCCAAACTGTGGCGACTGGGAGAATTTCACAGTAACTTAATTGCAGTGTTAATATAAGCCTTATTTGTGAAATAAAAACAGACAGTAGCCCCTGCAGTGAAAGCTGCCAGGTTATCCCCTTGCCACCATGTTCCTCTGCTGTTTGTACAATAGCAGTGGAGGGAGAACGAGGCCCTTAAGGGGGCATTAATTGGCTACTTTAGGGCCTCAGTAAATCTAAGGGTGGGCAGGCAGCCTGATGCCTGCCCTACCCCTATAGTTTTGGGAGACAAGCTGGGGTAGGTGAAATGATAGTGGGAAGGCAACTTGCTTTATTTTATGCCCCCCTCCCCGACCTTCAAATATGCCGAGGGGAGGGGTGTAAAATCCAGCCAACTAGTTATCTATTCTTGTTGCGGTTGTCTGCAATTGCATCCCTTTTGTTATGCCATCTAATATAAGGAAAATTATTATGCTTCAATTAGTCTCTGCAATATTATAATTTCTATGGACAAGTAATTTTTTTCAGCAGATTGTTGGCGATAGAATCACAATCTCTACTGTAATGCAATGCTAAATCAATCTATATAGCTCCTTCGAAGATGTCCTGTGGCTTTGTTCCTTTTTCTAATTTAACTTTAGTATGTTCCTCACCAGAACCGTATACAGCTAAGACATTTATGACCTGCTTAAAGTTCTGCACTTCCCAAACTGCTTCCAATCACACACTCTTGTCATCACTCAATTGCCTATTTTCACTTTCATAACATTGCTCAACTTTGCACATGCTTCAGCTTTTCTGCTTCTGAAACCTTACTCGTGTCTTTTTTAAGGCTAAACTTACTATTCTACTGCAGTCCTGACCAAACTCTTGAATCCAACCCTCTATTTGTTTTTTTTTGTTATACATCTCTGATTTTAATTGCTCTGTGCTGGCACATCACTTGAGTGCAGCTAGTCATGGCATGTAAGCTCAGGAATTTGATGAGTGAGGGAACAGGATGGAATGAGGGAGGAGGGAAATGGGTGAGTGATTGGTTAGTTGTTGGAGAATTTGCTTTTTTACCTTTCAAAACTTGTGTAATTTATATTAGTAATTATAAGATTTCATTAGTGGTCATAGCAGTAATGAAGCTCATAGGGAGTAGAAGGTTTTATTAGTTATAAATTAAAATAATTTAATTAACATGTTATAAAGTTGGCTTGGTGGGTGATATGTTTGAAAGCAAAATGTAGAAGTTTCTGGAGAACAGTGTGATTTGGGTAAAAATAACTGTAGGAAGTGTTGGTGGCTCGAGGAGCTTCAGCTTAGCTTCATTGAACAAAGAACAAAGGACAAAACAGCCCTTCGGCTCAACGAGCCCACGCCACCACCCAAATGTTCCCACCTCTACCTGTAATCCCTGTCTATGTTTATAGATCTATGGATTAAAAACCAAATTTGAGACAATTTAGAGAGAATTTGTTTTGCCACTTAGCCTAAGAGCACATCTTTGGGGTGTGGGAGGAAACCGGAGCACCCGGAGGAAACCCACGCAAGCACAGGAGAATGCGCAAACTCCCACAGACACAGGCCCAAATCCAGGTATCTGCACAGCACAGCGATAGTCACAGCTGTCGTGTAGCCCATCAAATGCTCCAGCTCAAGCATACACTAACGACATGAAGCACTAGGATACTCTAAAAAAAAATCCAAGAGCAGCCATCTCATGACCCATTGCGTGCATGCCCCTTGTTAGACAACAAGGTGGACCAAAGCACCTGTAGGATAAAAACAAGTACATCAATATCATCATCTATTTACACACTTCCCAGGGACTCCCAAGGCTCATGATCCCTATTTTAAATCAGTTTTCTATACCCCTCCATGCCTATTCTGTTCATGTGCCCATCTAAGTATTTCTTAAATAACTCCAGAGTGCCTGCCTCCACCACTTTACTTGGCAGCGCATTCCATACCCCACCACCCTCTGTGTGAAAAAACTCCCTCTAGCATCCAAATTATACCTTACCCCCCTCACCCTAAGCCCGTGACCCCTCGTGCTATTTGAGTCCATCCTAGGAAACAGCTTAGCCCTGTTTACTCTATCTATCCCCTTCAAAATCTTGTACACCTCTATCAGATCTCCTCTAAGTCTACGTCTTTCTAAGGAAAACAGTCCCAATTTGCCTAATGTCTCCTCGTAACTTAGACCTTCCATACCAGGCAGCATCCTGGTAAACCTCCTCTGCACTCTTTCCAGAGTCTCCACATCCTTCCAGTAGTAAGGCGACCAGAACTGGACGCAGCATTCCAAATGAGGTCTAACCAGCGTTTTATACAACTGCAACATTAAAGGCCAGCTCTTGTACTCTACACTCCTTCCTATAAAGGCTAGCATACTATATGCTTTCTTCACAACCTTCTCCACTTGCTCTGCCACCTTCAGAGACTTGTTCACCTGCACCCCCAGGTCCGTCTGTGTTTCTATACTCTTAATAGGTCTACCCTTTATCATATACCTCCCCCTACATTCTTTCCCTCGAAATGCATCATCTGGCATTTATCAGGATTAAATTCCATCTGCCATCTATCTGCCCAAGCTACCAGCCTATCTATGTCCTGCTGCATCACCTGACAATGTTCCTCACTATCCGCAAGTCCAGCCATCTTTGTATCGTCTGCAAATTTGCTGATCACCCCACTTACTCCTTCTTCCAAGTCTTGAGCTGGAGGCTGAGCAGCAGATACTGCAATGCATCAGGGAGGGGAAATTTACCTAGACATTTATGCCTCCATAGATTAGGGTCTTCTAATTTGCTCATTGATCAGGGATTGGTGAGTGTGGGTGAGATAGATGAAACAATTGAGAAGATGGAGCTTCAGCCCTTACAATTGTCAATAGATTTGAGGTTCTTGCAGTCTTTGGGGATGAAAGTGAAACTGAGAACGGATAAGTGAACTAACCATGGCACCATGGTACAGGAGACATTTAAGTAGAGGGAGTTCTAATTAATGTACACATAATGGGGGTCAGCAAAGTTAGAGCAATGGACATAGTTCTTGCAGCGAGAGTCTAAGTCACGATGACTGTGCTGCCTGCTCAGAGTTTGGGACATTTTGCATTGGATGGGGGAAGATCCATTTGTTATGCCCTATCTTAGTACCAATGACATTGATAGGATGGAATGAGATTTTGCCAAAGATTCTGAACAGTTAAGAGCAAAATTAAAGGGTGATAATTGCCTGAACCACAAGCCAGAATTTGCATTGGATAATTAATATTAAAGCAATGAATGTATGGTTCAGTGACTGGTGTGGAAGAAATGGGTTTCGATTCATGGGGCACTGGGACCACAATAAGAAATCTCACAACACCAGATTAAAGTCCAACAGGTTTATTTGGTAGTTAACACCACTAGCTTCTTCATCAGATGAGTGGGAGATCTGTCGAAACAATCATCAGACTAGACTGTTCTCTCCCTATAGGGGAATACTTTAGCAGTCACGGGCATTTGGCCTCTGATCTTCAGGTTCTCCAAGGTCGTCTTCACGACACACAATGCAGTCACTGAGCAGAGATTGATAGCCAAGTTCCACACACAAGAGGATGGCCTCAACTGGGATCTTGGGTTCATGTCACACTATCTGTAACCCCCAGAACTTGCCTGTACTTGCAAAATCTCACACGTGTCTTGTCTGAAGACAATACACATCCCTTTAACCTATGCTTAATGCTCTCTCCGCTCACATTGTCTGTATCTTTAAGAGTTGATTAGCTGTAAAGACTCTCATTTCAGTCATTATTCTGTAGATTGAGTTTGTGTCTATATGTGCCCTGTTTGTGAACAGATCTCCAGCTCCCCTGACAAAGGAGCAGCATTCTGAAAGCTAGTGATGTTAGCTACCAAATAAACCTGTTGGATTTTAACCTGATGTTGTGAGACTTCTTACTGTGTTTACCCCAGTCCAAAGCTGGCATCAGCACATCACTACAGGAGAAAGTGGAAACTGTCATTAAAATGAATTTCATCCAAACTGTGCTGGAATGAGTGTGCCCCTGGGTCTTATAACTAGGGAAGGGACAGAGATTCCAAGGCTTTATATATGAATGTGTGCAGTATTCATATTAAAGTGAATAAATTGTTAACACAGATAGATATTTGACATTTTGTAAAGATGGGAAGCTAGGAAAATGTGGTGGGGTAATTAAGCATGCAATCAGTACATTGGTGAGCAATGATCTTAGCTTATAAGAGCACACTGTAAAATTAGTTTTGGACAAGAAGGAGGAAGGATAAGAGGCCAGTTATGGAAGTAGTTTATTGATGCCTTAACAGTAGCTCCAGGTTAGGATTGTATACACATGAAGAACTAAATGGGGTGTGTCAGAAAAGTATCACAATAATCACAAGTGACGAGAATTAACATGTACAATGGATAATTAGATTGGCAAAGATAGCTTGGAATATGTGTTCATAGAGTGTACACGGCAATATATTCTAAATCCATCCAGAGAGTAGGCTAACGTAGACCTAGTAGTGAACAATACAACAGGATTAATCAATAACTTCATGGAAAAGACACTTTTGAGTGATGGCAATCATAACATAATACTGGGAAATGGTTGGGGGCATGAGGTAATGTGTTGGTATAGATGAGGTATAGGGAGTGCGTGGGCGAAGTGAGTGTGCAAGAAGACTTGAGGGTTGTTTTGTTTTATTGCATTTTTTTTGACAACAGGGACAATGTTCCAGAGTATGGAGCCAAGCAGTTAAACAGCCCACCCCGAAGCCCTGTCACTGCCTACAAACATTTCCTGGATGGCTGGTCCAACTCCAGTTAACATCTACATTCTGGAATGACATTCTAACCTTCCAGCAATTTTCCCGACTCTGCATTTCAGATTCAAGAGCAAAAACTCAGCCCTCTATTTCCATGTGTTTGCCCATGACTTGAGGTGCGAAGTGAGAAGCAGTTTTATTTTAATTTATTTAAATTTAAATCAAGCAGTTGAGGCTCTGCCATGAAATTGGTTTGAGACTCCCACTGGTGTCATCAGACAAGTGGTGCAGTCAGTCCACCCACTACCCACCTGACGTCATCCAACTCCAAAAATCAGCCTCAACGCCCTTGGAATAGAACAGTTAATGACACTATTGAGATATTGTACAGAGGGATCTGATTTGACAACATTAAGTCTGCATATGATAATATCATTGACAAGATATTTTTAAAACATAGAAAGCAATTTTACTGTTGTCATACCAAATAACGTGTTAGTAGGCTTTAAAGGCTAGAAAAACTTTCTCAGTGATCGAAGAGTTGAAGGAATGTGTTGGAATAGTCCACAGAAACAAAGACATGCTGCTGATCACCGTAATATAGCAGTGTGTCTTACCCTCGTCTAGCACCTTGTTTAATTAGGGTAATGGAGCAGACGTGCCAATTGGTAACAAATGATAGCTGCAGGGCTGGAACTTGCTGCTACATCATAGTGATTGACATGCTCTCTCTGTAGTTACAATGCATTTTAAAAACAATTTGAAAAGTATAAATAAATTTTAAATAATTGATGGGGATGCATAAGGGAGAATTAGAAAGCCCAGCAGTGACAGCGTTATGGCCGAGGCTCTGAAATGTGGAAATTATGAATTTAAACCTTAATTTTTGACAAATGCCACTATTTGCCGGTGTTGAGCTGGGATAGGTACAGTAAGTAGTCTCGCAACTTCAACCTGGTGTTGTGACACAACTTACTATTTGTCATAACGGAAAAGGAGTTGCTAGAAGTCTTAAAGCGCGTCAAGGTAGATAAATCCCCGGGACCTGATGAAGTGTATCTCAGGACATTATGGGAAACTAGAGAAGAAATCGTGGATCCCCTAGCAGAGATATTTGAATCATCGATAGACACAGGCGAGGTGCCTGAAGATGGGAAGGTGATAAATGTTGTGCCTTTGTTTAGGTAGGGCTGCAGGGAAAAATCTGATAACTACAGGCTGATGAGCCTCACATTTGTGATGGGTAAATTGTAGGAAGGTATTTTGAGAGACAGGATATACAGGCATTTAATGATGCAAGGATTGATTAGGGACAGCCAGCATGGCTTTGTGTCTTACAAATTTAATTGAGTTTTTTGAAGACGTAACTAAGAAGGTAGACAAGAGCAGTGCAGTTGATGTTGTCTGCATGGACTTTAGCAAGGTCTTTGACAAGGTACCACATGGTAGGTTGTTGCATAAGGTTAAATCTTAGGGATCCAGGTTGAGGTAGCCACATGGATACAAAATTGGCTTCTTGACAGGAGACGGAGGGTGGTTGTAGAGGATTTTTTTTCAAATTGGAGTACAATGACTAGTGCCTCAGGGATTGGTGCTGAGTCCACTGTTATTTGTCATTTATATTAATGATTTAGATGAGAATTTGGTAGCATGGTTAGTAAGTTTGCACATAACACCAAGATTGATGACATAGTGGACATTGAAGAAAATATCTATGATTGCAGTGTGATCTTGATTAATTGGGCCGGTGGGCAGACGAGTGGCATGTGGAGTTTAATTTAGATAAATTCGAGGTGATGCATTTGATAGATCGAATCCGGATAGGAATTACTCAGTTAGTGACAGGGCTTGGGGAGAGTTACAGAACAAAGAGATCTAGAGGTACAGTTCCATATCTCCTTGAAAGTGGAGTCACAAGTGGACAGGTTGGTGAAGAACACATTCCGCATGCTTGGTTTTATTGGTCAGAACATTGAATACAGGATTTGGGATGTCTTGTTGAAGTTGCACAGAACATTTGTCGGGCCATACTTGGAATATTGTGTAAACTTCCGGTCAAACTGTTATAGAACATAGAACATAGAACACCACAGCACAAACAGGCCCTTCGGCCCACAAGTTGTGCCGAACACATCAAAACCTACCCAGCCATAGACCTATCTATAACCCCCAATCCCATTGGATCCCATATACTCATCCAGAAGTCTTTTAAAAGACCCCAGCGAGTTCGCCTCGACCACCACCGACGGCAGCCGATTCCATTCACTCACCACCCTCTGAGTGAAAAACTTTCCCCTAGCATCCCCTCTGTACTTGCTTCCCTGCACCTTAAATCTGTGCCCTCTCGTTGCAACCATTTCAGCCCTGGGAAATAGTCTCTGAGAGTCCACCCTATCTATTCCTCTCAACATCTTGTAAACCTCTATCAGGTCGCCTCTCAACCTTCGTCTCTCCAGGGAGAACAGTCCCAGCTCCCTCAACCTGTCTTCATAAGGCATGCCTCCCAATCCAGGCAACATCCTTGTAAATCTCCTCTGCACCCTTTCAATAGCTTCCACGTCCTTCCTATAGTGAGGCGACCAGAACTGCGCACAGTACTCCAAGTGTGGTCTGACAAGGGTCCTATAAAGCTGCAGCATTACCTCCTGACTCCTGAACTCAATCCCTCGATGAATGAAGGCCAGTACACCGTAAGCTTTCTTAACCACATCCTCCACCTGGGAGGCCGATTTGAGAGTCTTATGGACCCGGACCCCAAGATCCCTCTGCTCTTCCACACAGCTAAGACTCCTACCTTTGATAGTGTACTCATTCTTCCCGTTGGATCTGCCAAAATGGACCACAACACATTTATCCGCGTTGAAGTCCATCTGCCACTTTTCCGCCCAGTCTTGCATCCTGTCGATGTCATGCTGCAACTTCTGACATCCCTCCAGACCATCCACAACACCACCGACCTTCGTGTCATCGGCGAACTTACTCACCCATCCCTCCACTTCCTCATCCAGGTCATTTATGAAAATGACAAACAGCAAGGGTCCTAGAACAGATCCCTGGGGCACTCTACTGGTGACCGACCTCCATGCAGAAAAAGAGCCATCCACAACCACCCTCCGCCTTCTGCAGGCAAGCCAGTTCTGGATCTACAAGGCCAAAGCCCCTTGGATCCCATGGCCTCTCACCTTTATAAAAACGCTATTATTAAATTATAAAGGGTGCACAAAAGATTTACTAGGATGCTACTGGGACTTGATGGTTTGAGCTATAAGGAGAGGCTGGATAGACTGGAACTTTTTTCTCTGAGCATAGAAGGCTGAGGGAGATCTTATAGAGGTCTATAAAATAAGGGCAGAGAGCAGCTAGATAGTCAATTTCTTTTCCAAAGGTAGGTGAGTCTAAAACTAGAGGGCTTAAGTTTAAGGTGAGCAGGGAGAGGTACAAAAGGGTCCAGAGGAGCAATTTTTTCATGCAGAGGGTGGTGAGTGTCTGAAAACAAACTGCCAGAGGTAGAGGCAGGTACAATTTTGTGTTTTAGAAAGAGTTTTGACAGTTACATGAGTAAGATGTGTACGGAGGGATATTGACCAAACATGGGCAATTGGGACTAGCTTAGGAGTTAAAAGGGGGGGTGGCATGGACAAGTTGGGCCGAAGGGCCTGTTTCCATGCTATAACCTCTATGACTCTATGATTCTATAAGTATTCAAAGCAGTTTTCTACTCAGAGTGAATTTGGGTAGTTCTCAGCAGAACTGTTAGCAGATTTTACTGTAACTAAGTGTTCCATTTAAATGCCTTATTCTGCCTTGTATTTGCTTGTAATGACAATATTGATAATAATTGTAAAGAAGTGTGCTCTAATACAACCTGCCCTCCTGTCATAAGAATGGTATTGTTTGCATCAGAGATATGAAAGGGGAGAAATAATTTTTAAAAAGACTTCAAGATAAAGGGCAACAAGACTTCAAGCATTATAAGGCAAGGCAGCATTAAACGGAAAAATATAATAATCCTCTTTGCTTTCAAGAGACCTGAAGTATATTGAGGGTTAGCCAAGGTGTCTAAGTCAGTCTGAAAAGCTTTCAGAAAAAGTATAGAGATTGGGCTTCTCTGCAGTTACTGTTTATGACATTAGGAAGTGATGGGAAACTACTTGCAGATTTTTGAAATGGTTGTGTTAGAATGTGATAGTCAGAGCTGGCAGCAAAGATGGCTTCATCATTGTGTGGGGTCAGGCAACAAAACTCAGAACTCCTGCTCTGTTACTTCATCATCTGCTTCAGCAGAGACAGAAAGACTGGCACGAAGACAGTGAGCTGAAGAGAGACAGAATGATCAATTACATGGTTCTCTTCACCATTTGCATTTTGCTTTCCATATGTTTGCCATGACAATCCTGACTGAGCAGCAGCTTTGATTTTGAATACCAGTACAATTACAATTGTGTTACAGACAGTTTGGGATGTGAGGCATAGGGTTCCAGATATATTATCTGTACTGAGTTAATGCCGTCACATTTGATTCTCACTGAGGCTTCTCAGTTGCCTCTTGAGTGATTTGTTTATCTGTTGGAGTGAACGTAGAGACTAGGCGTATGCGGGCAGCTTTCAGTCCTGCAAGGCTGAGATCAGGCAGCTTTTATTGGTGGTGCTTAAGAAGCGATACCAATGGAACCTATGTGATTCTTGGATAATGCATGTTTGAAAGGCACCCATTCTCATCTTAGAGAAGCCTGATAGATAAGATTAGAAGGTCTCTTTGAAATACTGCTTTTTCTTTTTCTCCTTATCACTCCCTTTCTCCTTTTTGGCATTCTGTCACCTAGAAATACAGGAGATCAATGTTCGAGTACAATATTTTGCTAATACCATTGTAACACAATTGGCAACCTGTTTTATCCAATAGTCTTATACACCCACTAAGCTATTGAACCGTAGAATCTCATATATTAAGCATTTGTTTGTTGAAACTGGGTATAGTTACTATTGTCTCTTTGGCCTGCTGAGTTTTCTCCCGTTCTTTTCCCCACTCTCTCACAAATGAACATATATTCCTTTCTCAGTTACAATTTTTCTCTCACTTGATCTGTGCCTGTCTTATTCCTCACTGATATCTTTCTATTACTTGCTTATTTGTTTATTGCCTTCTTGAAATCTTTGAACATTTATTTTCTGTATTATCCACCACTAGTGGCACAGTGCTTAGCACTTCTGCCTCACAATGCCAGCGACTGGGTTCGATTCTGGCCTCGGGTGCCCTTCTGTGTGGAGTTTGCACATTCTCGCTGTGTTTGAGTGGGTTTCCTCCAGGCACTCCGGTTTCCTCCCAGAGTCCAAAGATGAACTGGCCTTGCTAATTTGTCTCTTAGTGTCTAAAGATGTGTAAATATGTTGAATTATGGAGTTTGGACTGGTTGAGAAGCTCTGTCAGAGACACAGTGCAGACTCAGTAGGTCAAATAGCACCTTTCTGTACTATGTCTATGATTTCTATATTTACCACTCCACCCCTCTATTATTGGCCAGATATTAGAAATAAGGCTGGAAATTTCCTTAGCTATAATCTTGGATGTCATGCTCTTACTTTATTTTAGAGGGTTGGTGGGTGTTTGTAATTTTACTCCCAACTTCTCACAGTACTTGTTTAGGCCAGGATTAATTGTGCATAATTTTGGGTGTCATGTTCCTACTTTATTTTGGAGGGTTGGTGGTATTTGTAACTTTACTTCCAACTTCTCACAATGCTTGTTTTTAGACAAGGATTAATTGTGCACCTCAGGCCTGTGGCTGAGTTCCCACTGTAGACTCTGAGCTTGCTTTATGAAGGTGAATTGATCCCATAGAATTAGATGGACCCTTATGTCACAATATCCTACCAATGCTGAATTAGGTAAGTCCAGTATTAATCACCACTGGAATGGTGAACTTTGTTACTTGACCAATTGCCAATGCCACCACACTGGGAGCAGTATGCCAGTACACCAATTACCAACACCACCACATTGGGAACAGAATGTTAGTATGCCAATGAGCAATACCACCAAACTGGAAAAACTATAGTCCTATACCAAAAGGCAATGTCACCAGATTGAAAGCAGTGTGACATTGTACCAGTGGATAATGTCACCAGTCACCAGAGCAGAATCTTTCCCAACTTGTGCCTCAGTGTTTATCCACTAAGCCATAACATTTACAAAAAATCTCATTCTGGGGAAATAGGTGTTGGTCCATTTGTTATGTTTTCAATTTCTAACTATCCTATTGTAATCTATTTCATTTTGTTGTGAAGGATTTATGCTGCCTCCAGTATTCATATATTAGAGAAAATATTTCGGAAGCTGTTTTTCTTTCTCGCATGTCAGAATCCATACTGTGGATGGGTAAATAATTGCTGAACTTTGCCTCATAACTGTTCTGCAGTATCTAGAGTAATCTGACAACTATAGTCTGGCCCATCAAATTAGCCTATTTGCCAATGCAATAGATTTTGTTGTAAGACATGTGATTAAAGCTTTTCACTCATAGTCTGTGACAATGCTGCACAGTTCAAGCTAATTAACTCACATTTGCACTTGAACTCAATCATTCTTTATCTGTGGTGGCTACTGGTTGATAGAGCTTAAGCAACTTTACGCTCTCAATCCCCTCTAATAAAAAAAACCCAAAGTAATCCTTCGAGTCTTGATGGATTATTTTCCAAGCAGTTTTAGTGAAATAGAGCTCCAAGCTCAATTGCACAAAGCCAGTGACAAAACAGACCAGTAACATGGAATGAGGCAATCTTGACTTGACTTGAGGAAAATGTATTTCGGTAGAGAGGAAGGGAGCGTGCAAATCCCGTGTCTGTGAAGATCCATGCTGAATTATAATGCCCTCAACACGACTTCTTGAAAAAATGCCAGCAGGAGTTTTGACTTCCCATTGTTCAATCACAGCTGTTTCTCCTGGCGAAGCTTTATGACAAAGAATGCAAATATGAAGACAGCTGTTATCCACTGAGAGAGAAGGCCATAAATATTGACAGATGAAGAAGTACATGACAAGAATACTTCCATCCAAGAGAATTTTACCATTTTATAAGCTCATCAGCTAAGTGTGGTTTTGACTAGAATATGCAGAGTAATGACACCGGAGGCTGTAATATAGAGATATCAACACAGTATGACAATATAGACTGTATAAAGATGCTCCAATTTTTAATTTTAGTACAGGACGTCAGCAATACATTACGCAAAAAGAGAGCAGGCACGGTTGAGTAGCAGCATGTATGAAAGAAAGGCAAATTTAGCAATGAGTCACACCTCATACGCAGTAATGGAATTGTATTATGCCTTGGCACGATTATATTGGTGTTCACACATCATTCCCCCAGCTCAGCGGAGGGAAGCAATTTTTAAGCTTTTCATTTGCAAATAAAAACAGGGACTGTCAAAATTTCATTCATACGTGAATAGCATTCGTACATATTTACATTTACTATTCTCAGTTTGTCAGTTCCTTTCTGTTTCTCTCTCACATGCAGGGTAGAATAGGAAAAACAGCTATCACAAATTATGGATACAGTTTGCTGTGTTCACAGTAACACAGTGAGTGGTAACTTTCACTCTGCTGACATTACTTGTGGAAGTAAATGCACCCAATGCATATTAATGTACTGACCCTGCGTTAAGAGCACAGTTACTTGCACAAGCTTGTGAAAAAACAGCTCAGTACTTTTGTAAAACATTATTTATTCCTTACTTAGAAAACATATTAAGTTGTAACGTATATATTAAATTGCCAATGAGATAGTTTTGCTTCACAGCCTGACAACAAGCACATAATCAGGCTTTTCCATCCAGTAAACTGAATGGGTGTGAATTCTCCAATCTGTACTTCCATATGTGAAGTTCTATGCCTCGAGTCCTACGTGTGAAAACTTACTCCACAAATCGAGCAGCTGGACACAAGGAGTGAAGAGAGGTGTTGAGCAAACGTTAGTTATTGTAGACGCAGCCAAACACCTTTTGAAGTAAATTTAGCAAAAACAGCAGCTTGGGAAGATGGCATGCATGACTTTGTTGGAGAAGGAGGAATGGGAAGTGCCAGAAAGAAGTCCCCAAGAGACTCATTACACATTATAAGGGACACACCACAAGGACCCATTTTACCTGACAGAACATTGACAGCATAAACAAGTCAGCCTCATGCCATTCACACTGGAGGACTATGCAAGAGGCTACACTCCAAAGGTAAGGCATGAAAGAATTGTACCATCTGGTGCAAGTACAGCAGCAGCTACAAAGCAATAAACCAGCTGCACTGCCAATAAAGTGCTCTAAATGTCTATACAATTAAATTGTCTCACCTACAGGAAGGGTCACCCAGCTAGTTGTGCATTAATTGACAAAGACTTTCTTTTGTTGCAATGAGAGAGAAATCCATTTAATTCAGGACAGAAGGAACACAGAGAGAAATTCATTTATTTTTGTCAAGTGTAGCATCGCCGTAATGGATGCACATCTTAGAATGAAACATCAACCTAATGCTCAGAGCACACAGAAAGCGACAGGATAAGGACAGAGTGAAACAGGGCCACAAACAATGGATCAGATCAGAGACTGTGGCTCTAACACATGCTGTGGAGAACAAGGTGAACACCAAGCAATTTATGGAAGGCGGCGATCTCATAAATAGCCTGGTTATCAATTACAGAGGAAGCCAGCATGAGAGTGCGAGGCAAGCTCAAGCGTTTGCAAACATTTTCAACTCAATGCGCCATGTCATTGATCTCGTTCAATACCTTTCAACATACTGGAGCTGATTTAGTTTATTTCGCATGACATCTGCTCAGGATTGAGAATAACTTGCTTCCAGTTTGGTTTTGATGAGTTCTAAAATGGCTGATTAGTCCAGTCTGTGATCTGCAGGCTCTGCTGCACCTGGGGGCAGATGATGCTTGACACAGTAGATCAACTGTGATTGCAGTGAATATCAGAGCTGGCTCAGCGGCTGTATGAGCTACTCCTGCTCCTGTTTTTAATATTCTCACAATTAAAGTAGATTTGGCATGCAGCCTTCAATTTTGGAACTTCCAGGAGTCTTCTGTTAATGTCTTGTGTTAAATATTCACTGCATGAGGGCCAGCTGCTGTCCTATTACCAGACCACCACTCTACCCCCATTGGCACTCATACGCATATCAGCACTATCTAAGAGGATCACCATACAACTAAAAGCTTTTAATTTTCTATGCTGCTGCAGAGTTAGTGCAAGGAGTGGTGTGAATTTCAAAAAAATCTGGATCAAAATCCTGCTCATGTGGTAAATGGTTGTAGTTCCTTGTGGGCTGCAGCATGATAGGGTGATGGAGTAGAGGCAGCAGAAAGGAGAAGGTGTTCAGAGGAAGGAGGTGGAGGGGCTCTCAACACCCACTCCTGTTCTTCACCGAGGACTTCCCCAACCCCACCTCAACTAAGGGCAGTATCTATGGTCACTGCACTGCACCAAGTAGGTGGTGATAAAACAGCGGTACCTCCCTGATCCAGAGTAGCAGCCACACAGCGGGCAGAGATGGCACTGCCCGTGGCTGCTAACATCGCGATGACCCTCAGTTGGTACGTTACTGGATTCTTCCAAGACATCGCCATTCATTGCCATGTCTTAACAGGTCTTCTCTGAAAGTAGGGAAAAGCAGAGGCAGCAGGCCTGTGACTTTGCCAGGTCAATAAGCATACGAGTGGTGCAGAGAGTCTTTGACTACGTGCACAGAGCTCCGCGAGTGCCACAACTCAAAGGGCATTAAGTATTCCACTCTCCAAACTTATTGCCTCATTAACCTCCTAATATCAATAAAGTTATGGGCAAAGTCATCAACAATGACATCAAGCAGTTCACCAATAGAAGACATCATGCCCAATGACACTATCCTTCCATGATTAAGATGGACTGCACCATTCTCTGCAGTGGTGGCCAGCATACTTGTAAAGCCCTTCAGATCATCACGTATTCTTTAGTTTAGTTTAGGTAATGTTAGTTTAATTCAGTTTAATTAAGTCACAATTAACACTGCAATGAAGTTATTATGAAAATCCCCTAGTCCCCACCCTCTGCTGTCTGTTTGAGTGCACTGGGGCAAAGGTAGCATGGCAAATGCAACTAACCAGCATGTCTTTTGGACTGTGGGAGGAAACTGGAGCACACGGAGGAAAGACATGAGAATGTGCAGACTCCGTACAGGCAGTGACCCAGGGTAGAGCCCACTGCAATACCTCCACGATTATCATCTTTATCGATGTATTATGTGTCTCAACCTCTGCATCTTCCAAACTGGACTGTTCACATGCTACTGAGTACTGTCTTGTAACTAACTAAGTGAAAAACCAACCACTTGTCTACATGGTTGCACCAAAATCTGATTATTTCGGTGTGTTCACAATTAGCATGAGTGCTATGATGCTGCATCCTGAAATGGAATCTGGTCGTCTGAGCAGATTCATTTATCATCCATAAGATCCATGGATTCTTGCGGCCTGTGGGTAGGTCCTGGCAGAAAGGATGCCATGAATTAGCACTGGCAAGGAACTTGAGCAGGTATCATTATGAAGTTGATCATATTTTTGCTTTTGAAATCAAATTGTTATGATTGAGTATTCTGTCAGTGCAATGATATTTAATTCTGTCACCAGATTTGATGGCACGTCTCCACTCTCTGAAGGCAGGGACACCAAAGTGCTGCTGATCTCCAGCACTTTCTCATTTGAAGTTGTCAATGAGGAATTGAGGGAAGCACTCCCACTGCTTGGTATTCTGTCATGTGAACTCATGAATTTGGCAAAAAGAACAGCACTGTGGAAGTTCTTAGCACAACTGCCTCACAATGCCAGGGACCCAGGTTCGATCTCAGCATTGGCTGACTGCGAAGTAAGGATGGCACGGTGTGGAGTTTGGGCTCAGTGGGCTGAATGGCCTCTTTCTGCACTGTAGGATTCACTGAGAACAGACCATGATTTACGATAATGCAATGTATGAGTGTGTCTGCTAGATACAGGCAGGAAACAGGATGATGATGACAAAATGAAGTGGATGGGTAGAGGGTTTTGACAAAGTATATAGAAAGAGAAGGATAGATTTGAATGTAAGTGTGTGTGTGAGGTGTGCTGTGACTGACTTTGATTGAGAGGGCAGAGTGAATGTGGATGATGACTGGTACAGCAAGCTGTAGGTGAATGTTAAACTGTGCTCACTTTTCCTGTTTTAGAACCACAGAAATGATTTGGCACACCCATCTTGTGCATCCCAACCTAAAGACAGCCCTTTCCAGTCCTATCTCCCTGCACAAGGCCCACAGCCCTGCGTGTTCCAGCATTTAAGGTACCGATCCAGGACTTTTTTAAATGAGTTTATGGTCTCCGCCTCCACTGCCAATTCAGGCAGCAAATTCCAGATGCTCACCGCCCTCAGAGTGGAAAAAAACGTTTTTTCCTCACATCTCCCCTAATCCTTCTGCCATTTAGCTTGAGTCTGTGACCTCTGGTTTTTTAGTTGGGTTTTTAAGTATTTACTGTAGTGATTGAGGAATTATCACCATGTTCCTACACTGACCTCCTCAGTCATATCCAGCCACATCTTTTCGATGCAATTGCAGGTTTCTTCCCCCTATCGTTTCCAAGCAGTAATGCTCTCTGTGGCTCCACCAGCATTCATGTAAAATCCCATGCGTGATCTTTTTTGTCTTTGGAAGGCAGAATAATATTGTAACAGGATGAGAAATAGGCTTTGACTGCCAAACAAATTTATTAGGCAGAACAAGCAAATACTGGCAGAAACACAGCATATATTTGTATATTGGTTGTTAACCTTAGCTAGCTCTTCATGAAGTAGAAAATAATATGCACTTCATACATGGAAATGGACAGGGAAATGAAAATGAGTAATGCCGATGGAGATTACAAGGAGTAATTGAAGGTTTTGTAATAAAATGGCTTTGCAATGGTTTTTGACTGATGAAATAGAATGGAGAGGGACAGGGATTCAGAGAGGAAGTTCTATAAAGTGACTTTTAAACAGCAGAATGTTTTGCTATTAATGACAGGCTAAAGTGGATTGGGAAGGCTGGAGTTCAACGAACGGCTAGAATCTGAGGTAGAATATAAAGCTGCAGAGGGTTACAGGAACGTCATTAGGGAACTTAAGTATTAGAATGAAGAGTTTAAATTGAGAAGACAGGGAGCCTATATAGATCTCTAGTTGGTAAAATCAGATGAACTGTGTAATAGGCTGTCAATTCAATAAATCCAGTTTATATCAGCATTTCAAGTTATGTTTAGCCACTGTGGCTTTTTCTGTATTCCGATTACAGATACAGAAATTTGGAGCAAGGACACTATATTTAAACACAATATTCGCATTTAGTTCACACAGGATCATTTCTAGAGTTTGGAAATAACAGCAGGATGCTCTAGGAGGCTGTACATAGTGTTCAGGCACTTAACAGTAGTGACAAAGAATACTTGGAGTGGTAGTGGGGGAGCCACGACAGGCAGCAGAGAATATCATTGTGGTCTGAGAACTGGAAAACCTAACATGCTGTGAAGTGTATAAGCGATAGCTTCGGAGAATGATAAAGACCAAGGTAACAGCCAAGATAACCAAGAAATGATTGTCAAACTGGGAATTATTTATGAACCAGCAAGGTCTAAAGTAGCAGATAGATTGACACGTGAATGTTTTGAAATAGCATCGGCAACAGGTGGTAAGAACAAGTCTGCAGAAGACCAAAAGGGAAAAAATGTAATTTGTTATATAAAAACACTAAAAATAATATGAAGAATAAATTATCTGAAATTAAAAGCAAGATGGCAAATGGAAGTATATTGAAATTTGATGCCGACCCATTTAGTGTCTTAAAGTGCGATCGTATTAGTTGAAGAATTTCACGTAAAGCCCCCTATTGATCAAACATGGAATTGAGGTATTGACAAAGGAGTCCCATGGTTAATATTAATGAAAAAATTGACCCAGTGGGATAAAAATTTATCATGAACTGTAGCACAAACAGTGTGGAATTAGCAGCAGCTCGTCATTCTATGTCATTCCTAATCATAGAAATTGTTTATTAATCAGCTGTGTTTTCTTCTTTGGTTTATATTGTAATTCAGATGCTTTGATTAGATAACTGAATTGTACTCATCCAGGTAACTATTATTCTTAATTCACTCGAGCATAATAAACTGTCAACATGAATCTTAAGTGGATTAAAAGTCTCACATTTAAGGCTGGAGATTTAATTTTTTTTATCACTGCCAGTTTATTCTACCAAAGTACATATTCCGAATCATAGAACCCTACAGTGCAACCCTTCGGCCCATCAAGTCTGCACGAAACACAATCCCACCCAGGCCCTATCCCCATATCCCTATATATTATACCCACTAATCCCTCTAACCTATGCATCCCTGGATACTAAGAGGCAATTTCTTAGCATGGCCAATCAACCTAACCCGCACATCTTTAGACTATGGGAGGAAACCGGAGTACCTGGAGGAAACCCATGCAGACTTGAAGAGAATGTGCAAACTCCAAACTTACAGTGACCTGAGCAGGGAATTGAACCCAGGACCCTGGAGCTGTGAAGCAGCAGTGCTGACCACTAATCTACCGTGCCGTCTGATATACAATAGTGTGCTGTATAATTAGTAATTACTTATTAGATTAGGGGGCCTTAAAGTATTGATCTTGGATAGCACTGTATGCAAAATTAGACCTCATCACACACCTGCTAGCTTTGTAATCAGAACATTATTAAACATTGTGAGTAGATAAAGACCCAGAATGGAATCCCATCCACATTTAACCATTCTGAGGATCTGCTTTTAACTCTGACTCTGTTTCCTCACTTCCAAACAGATTTTCATCCAATTTGCTAGCCTCCCCAATTTCACTCTTAACTTTCTTAAGTTATTTCTTATATAATATTTTGCCAAAAGCTTTTTGAATGCCCATATACATTCAATGCATTGCATTTCCCCCATCTAGTCAAACCCGGGTCCATGGTGGTGTGAGGCAGGAGTGCTAACCACTGGGCCACCATGCCACCCATACTTCCTCCCTGCTTTCCTCATTCTTCTCTTAGCCTCTTCTTTTGTTTTCTCATTTGCCTCTTTTTAAAATGTATAATTATCATAGCTAAAGGTCCTCCCAGAAAAAAGAGAGGGACTGAAACAAAACCAAATGATCAAATTTCTGGGATTAATTTTAGATGAGTTTGAATTTTTTGTAAATTATTTAATTTTAATGTTTTTACTATGTTGCAAATGTTAGTTTTATTATTATCAGCATGACTCAGTCAACAGTGATTTGTTTCTTGGTCAATGATATTTGAACCGATTAGATGCAAATGTTATCCGTACTTGGCACTGGTGAAGAATGAAGTGTTAGAATGTGATATTTCAAGTGTCAAATCTCCCACAGTCTTTTAATTACAAAAATTAGTTGAGACTGATTGCGAAATTGGTGGGAGCTTAATAAACTTGATTGAAATTCTTCATAGTGTGTACAAACTCCCATGACAGCCAGAGTAATAATGCTTCTTTTCATTTAAGATTGTGAATTTCTGGAAAATAAGTCACATAATGTACTAACAGATTGATTAAAGTGGTCAGATTTTTTTTCGAATTAACCATATAATTTCTTCATAGAAATTTTTTTACAACATTATTTACCTGTAAACCATCAGCCCTCTCTGCCCGAACCATTCTTTCAATTTTTCAACTCACGTAACATAACACCTAAACATTAACATGGTATGAATAAATCTGTTCAGAGAGAAGTAGATTCATTGCTTTAATTAAACATCTGTACAACTATTTAAAAAAAAGACAATTTAAATAAAGGTTTTAAGCATATTACTTTCATTTAACCTTTGATTCTATTCTTTCATTGCCTCCTTTTGTACTTTCCCAGTTTTCATTTTACTCTTCATGTAAATAACCTAGTCCTTAACATTAAAAAAGTGCTTGAGCAAAAAATCATCTACAACTTTTATTCTATCAGCCTTGTTCGTCGATCTCTCACCTTCTATTTGAGAAGAAGTTGTAACTTCCACTGAGCTTTTGTAAACTAAAGACGAGCTCTGCAGACTGTCTTGGTCAAGTCACAGAATCCTTGATGTGTAAAACGTGTCAACACCAGAAAGCTGCTGCTGGATGAATGTACTGATCAGTAACTCCCAGAAGCAGATTGTATTCGGCATGAGTTAGCTTGTCTCTGGAGCAGTAGAGATTGAACCACAATGAATGTGTTATAGTTGGGACATCACAGCTTTAATAAATGGTCAGTGAATTCCTTGACAAATTCTTTGTTCTTGGCCAGTGCACCTCTTCAAGGATATACATGTTTGTTGTGGACATTTTGGTTAACTTCTCATTGCTTTAATGGTTGGTTGAATTGTAATTATAATACTAAATCACTGACCTAATGACAGTAATGTATTTGATGGACTTACCAGTCACATGTAAATGGATTTTTGGTCAGGCAACATATTGTCTACAATATAATGATGATTCCATATTAATTTACATTAACAATAATGGATTGGTGTTTTTTTTATTTGAAGTATTATCAGTACTTTTACCTAATATTTCATTTGAATCTCTGTTTTGCCACTTCTGTTTTTAATAATCAATAATGTTATGATTTTAATGTAAATTTAGTTTATTACTTCCCGTATGTGCAAATATATGTAAACGTTTTCTCAAATTTCTTCAAAGAAGTGTTCTTCTGCCAGTCAAATTATAGTATGATGACTGGTACAAATTCATGGTTATTTAACACATACCACAGCTTTAAAAATCACAAAATGCTGAACTAATGGTCAAGATGATAGAGATCCTGAAATGTGGTATTCAGAACAGGCAAACTTACCTGCTCTTAAAATATAAATACAAAACAAATTAATAGGGCACAATGGCAAGTAGTTAGCAGTGCTGCACAGCTTCAAGGACCTGGGTTCGATTCTGGCTTTGGGTCAGTGAGGAGTTTGCACATTCTCCCCTGTGCCAGTGTGGGTTTCCTCTGGATACTCTGGTTTCTTCTCACCGCCCAAAGATGAGCAGGTTAGGTGGATTGGCATGCTAAATACCCTTCAGTGCCAAAGGGATTGGTAGGGTAGATTCATGGGGTTATAAGAATGGGGCCTGTGTGGGAAGTTGTCAGCGCAGTTCGATGGGCTGATTGGCATCCTTCTGCACTGTAGGAATTCTGTGATACAATGAGAAGTGTTCTGAAACAGTTAAGTAACTAAGTTGGAGTTCAATTTTAATATAGAAACATAATGACGGAAATGCCCAGAAGATCTTCAACTTGCAATGTTGTGCTGAATTTTCTGGACATTGAATGTTTTTGGCCACTGGGACCCATTTATGGGTTCAAATATTGGTCTTGAGCAGTATGATATCTGGATTGGCTTTGTGGATGGCAATCAATTAGCAGATACTTCCATGTATGTTGTTTAATTGGAGATGCTGGATGGCTTGAAGGAGAGAAAGCCACTGGTATCCTGACAACTTTCACAATAGCAAGTTTCAGTGAACTGCAAAACCAAAAGCCTCAAAAGGAGGTTGGAGAACAACATTAGTGAGAAAAGGCTTAGGGAACCAGTAGCCACTCGGGCTGCCCAGGCACTGTCCATGAGAATAGTCTCCAGAAGCTGCTCTTGCAATGTTGAACCTTTGCCTAAGGAGGCTCTCAGTCTTGCCATTTGCACGTTCCATGGCCAGATGGCATCTTATTTTCACGCTGTTCCGACCTTCCGCTATTTCCTGCCTCCACTCGGCATGAAGAGCTATATTTGTCATTAGAAATTTGCTATTAATTATGCATTCCACAAGCTACGGTGCAGTACTGAGGGAGTGCTGCGCTGTTGGAGGTGTATGGACACAGAATACAGAGAAAAGAGCAGGAGTAGACCATATGTCCCCTCAGGCTTGCTCTGCTGTTCAATATGTGCTGTTCCTCAGATGAAATGTTAAACAGAAGCTCTGACTGCCTGCTCATGTCAACAGTAAAGATGCTATGGCACTATTTGGAAGAAGAGTAGGGGAGTTATCCCTGGTATCCTGGCTACTGTTTATACAATAACAACTTGTATTCATATAGAACCTTTCATGTAAAAAGTAGCCCCAAGGCACCTCAGAGGAGCATGATAAAGCAAAATATGAATCCAGTGAGATATTTGGCAGATGACCAAAAGCTTGGCCAAAGAGGTAGGATAAGGAATATCTTGAAGGTAACAAGTGAGACAGAGAGGTGCAGGATATGGCGTGAACAATAGAGCAAACCTGAGGGGACATTTGGTTTACTCCTGCTCTTTTCTCTATGATCTGTGTCCTTACACCTTCAACAGCGAGCACTCCCTCGGTTCTGCACTGTAGCTTGTTGAAGTCTTGGCCACCTGTGGTGGAGCAATTAAAATTAGGGATGCACAAGAAGCCAGAATTAGAACAGCACAGATATTACAGTGAAATGCTGGAAATGGTATCAGTTGTGGCTCAATGGGTTTGCACTTTGCCTCTGAGACACACAGTTCACTCTAGGGCTTAAGTACAAGAAGCTAAATTGATACTCCAGCGTGATACTGTCAGAAGTGCTGTCTTTCAAATTGTCAGAGGATACCGCAAGATATAGATCAGTTGGAGACTTGGGCAGGGAAATGGCAGATGAAGTTTAATCCTGACTAACGTGAGGAGATGCATTTTAGAAGGTCCAATGTGTGTAGAAATTATACAGTCAATGGTAGAAACCTTAGCAAAGAACAAAGAACAAAACAGCATGGGAAACAGGCCCTTCGGCCCAACGAGCCCGCGCCGCCACCTCGATGTTCCCACTTCTACACGCGATCCTTGTCCATGTTTATAGATCTATGGATTAAAAACCAAATTTGAGACAATTTAGGGAGCATTTGTTTTGCAAGTTAGCCTAACAGCTCATCTTTGGGATGTGGGAGGAAACCGGAGCTCCCGGAGAAAACCCACGCAAGCACAGGGAGAATGCGCAAACTCCCACAGACACAGGCCCAAATCCATGTATCCGCACAGCACAGCTATAGTCACTGCGCTGTCGTGTTGCCCATCAGATGGTTCAGGTCAAGCATACACTAACGATGTGAAGCAGTAGGATACTCTCGAAAAAGATCCAAGAGCAGTCCTCTCACGACCCATCGCGTGTATGCCCCTCGTTAGACAACAAGGTGGACCAAAGCACTTGTAGGATAAAAACAAGTACATCAATATCATCATCTATTTACACACTTCCCAGGGACTCCCAAGGCTCATGATCCCTATTTTAAATCAGTTTTCTGTACCCCTCCATTCCCATTCTGTTCATGTGCCCATCTAAGTATTTCTTAAATAACTCCAGAGTACCTGCCTCCACCACTTTACTTGGCAGCGCATTCCATACCCCCACCACCCTCTGTGTGAAAAAACTCCCTCTAGCATCCAAATTATACCTTACCCCCCTCACCCTAAGCCCGTGACCCCTCGTGCTATTTGAGTCCATCCTAGGAAAAAGCTTAACCCTGTTTACTCTATCTATCCCCCTCAAAATCTTGTACACCTCTATTAGATCTCCTCTAAGTCTACGTCTTTCTAAGGAAAACAGTCCCAATTTGCCTAATCTCTCCTCGTAACTTAGACCTTCCATACCAGGCAGCATCCTGGTAAACCTCCTCTGCACTCTTTCCAGAGTCTCCACGTCCTTCCGGTAGTAAGGCGACCAGAACTGGACGCAGTATTCCAAATGAGGTCTAACCAGCGTTTTATACAACTGCAACATTAAAGGCCAGCTCTTGTATTCTATACCCCTTCCTATAAAGGCTAGCATACTATATGCTTTCTTCACAACCTTCTCCACTTGCTCTGCCACCTTCAGAGACTTGTTCACCTGCACCCCCAGGTCCCTCTGCGTTTCTATACTCTTAATAGGTCTACCCTTTATCATATTCTCCCCCCTACATTTTTTCTCCCGAAATGCATCACCTCACATTTATCAGGATTGAATTCCATCTGCCATCTATCTGCCCAAGCTACCAGCCTATCTATGTCCTGCTGCATTGCCTGACAGTGCTCCTCACTATCCGCAAGTCCAGCCATCTTTGTATCGTCTGCAAACTTGCTGATCACTCCACTTACTCCCTCTTCCAAGTCATTTATATATGTTACAAATAGAAGAGGTCCCAGTACCGAGCCCTGCGGCACACCACTAGTGACCGACCTCCAGCTAGAGAAACACCCTTCCACTATTACTCTCTGTCTCCTATTATCAAGCCAGTTGCTTATCCATCTAGCTACTTGTCCTTGTATCCCATTTGCCTTGACCTTCTCGACTAACCTCCCATGAGGGACTTTGTCAAACGCCTTACTAAAATCCATATAGACAACATCAACGGCTCGCCCTTCGTCCACCGCTTTCGTCACCTCCTCAAAAAATTCTACCAGATTTGTAAGGCACGACCTCCCCTTAACAAATCCATGCTGCGTATCCCTAATCAGATTGCAACGCTCTAAGTGCCTATACATCCTATCTCTAAGAATCCCCTCCAACAGCTTCCCTACCACTGACGTCAAACTCAGCGGCCTATAATTTCCAGGGTTATCCCTACCACCCTTTTTAAACAACGGTACAACATTAACTATTCTCCAGTCCTCTGGGACCTCACCTATGTCCAAGGAAGAGACAAAGATTTGCGTCAGAGGCCCAGCAATTTCACCTCGCACCTCTCTAAGCAGTCTGGGATAAATGCCATCAGGCCCTGGAGATTTATCAGTTTTAATGCTACCTAGAAGCTCTAACACTTCCTCCCTCGGTATGGATATTTCCCTCAACTGGTCCACAGCTCCCTCAGAGACAGGAGCTGTCAACAAGCCCCTCTCCTTCGTGAATACCGACGCAAAGTATTCATTCAGGATCTCCGCTATTCCCTCGGGCTCTAAGCACAGTTCCCTTCCTCTGTCCCTAAGAGGTCCGATTTTTCCTCTAACCACCCTTTTATTCCTAACATAGGAGTAAAAAGCCTTTGGGTTTTCTTTAATCCTATCTGCCATAGTATTGACATGCAGAGAAATCTGGGCGTACTTGTCCACAAATCATTGAAAGTGCAACGCAAGTGGATAAGGCAGTCAAGAAGGCACATAGCATGTTTGGTCAGGACACTGAATATAAAAATTGGCAGGTTATGTTGCAGTTGTACAGAACCTTAGGTAGGCCTCATTTAGAATATTGTGCACAATTCTGGCCTCCGCACTACAGTAAAGTTTTGCAACACCAATTTTAAATCCAACCAATTTCTCCACACTATAACCAGAAGGATGTGGATGTTTTGTTGAGGGTACAGAAGAGGTTTTCTAAGATGATGCCTGGTCTGAAGCATATTAACTGTGGGGATAAACTCAGTTTGTTCTCAGTGAAATGACAGAGGTTGAGGGGTGACCTAATAGAAGTTTACAAGATTATGAATGGCATGAATAGAGTGGATAGTCAGATGCCCTTTCCTAGGTTAGAAAAATCAAGTACTAGGGACATAGGTTGAAGGTGCATGGGAAAAAATTTAGAGGAGAAATGCAAAGCAAATTTTTTACACAGAGAGTGGTGAATGTTTGGAATGCACTGCATGGTGAGGCGGTGGGAGTAGGTACAATAGCGGCATTTAAGGGGCAACTAAACAAATACATAAATAGGATTGGAATGGAAGGATATAGATCCATGATTAGCTCAGGCTTGGAGAGCTGAGGGGCCAGTTCCTGTGCTGTTCTGTTCTTTGTTCTTTGAAAAGTTAAATCTTGGCTGGCCTCATCACATTGAGTAGATTCAAAATGAACCCATGGCAAGATTTTGAAAATGAGCAGAGGAGGTTTCCCTACTACCCGGCTAATACTTATCACTCAATGTCACTAAAAATACACATTAATTGATCATTATCATATTGTTGTTTATGGGAGGTATCTGTGCAGGTGTTAGCTGCCACGTTCTCAACAATACAACACTGACTTTATTTCAGAAAATACTTCATAGGCTGTAAGACAGTTTAAGATGTTTATTGGTTATGAAAAGCTACATGTAAATGCAAGGCTTTTTTTCCCAGGGCAATTGTAGAGATGGGGAGGGACAAGGCTATAGAGGGATTTGACACCAAGATGAAAATTTTCAAATCAAAATGTTGCTTGACTGTGAGTAATTAAATCATGGGCAATAAGAGACTAAGTGTAATTAAATCCTTCAACCAACATCATAAAAACAGATTTTCTTGTCATCATCGCATTGCTGTTTTTGAGGGTTTGTGTTTTTAAATTGGTTACCACCAACATAAAAATAATAGCCACACACTTCAACATACTTCATTGTCTGACAGCTGTAAAAGGTGTTGGAAAAAAGCAAGTCTTCTGCCTTTTAGCAGCATTGCTGGAAGGGTAGACATATGTACATTAGGCCAGGACAGGAGTAGGCTCAGCTGTAATGTCCTACTACCGAATAGTCTATCACCATCACTGTTAGAATTCACTGATCAATTCTGGCCACTTATCTGAGGTACTGGAAAGGTGATCAGTGACTCCATAGAGATGCAACTCTAGGGTCAATGCTAAGGTAAGGAAGAAACCATTTTTTAAAAACAAAACTACATTCTTTAGAAAATGTTGCGTACTAAATGTGAAGGTGCCTGTCTGTAAATTGGAAAAGAAATGGAATTATTTCATCAAAGTACGTAGTCATGTCAAGATGCATTCAACAAAACTGACCATATGCAAGGATGCACCTTCTTTGATTATAAGTTGTGATAACAATGTGTAGATATTTAACAAATTCACTTATGGAATATGACACTTTGTTTAAGGCTTTCTACCCTCAAAATTGATCCATAGGAAAGGATTCAGAAAAGAAAATGAGGATGATTCAAGGATTTAGTTCTGAAAAAACTGTGAACAGCAGCTCACAGAACTAAACTCCCTTTCATCAAAGAAAGTCAAGGTGACATGATGCTTCAGTTTATAATATATGAAAGAAACCAAACTTATTCTTATGAGAATCAAAGGGACATTACTATGAACTCTTGCATGTTGATAATGCATTGTATGGGTGGGATTTTACAGTCTTGCTCATCCCCAAAACATAAAGACCTGGCTGAAGTCAACAGAGCTTCCCATTATCTGCCCCTCATTTGCTCTGATTCCAATGGTGGTGGTGGTGGTAGGGGGAGGAGTGGAGGGCGGTGGGGGAGGTGTGGTGGGAGTCGAGGGGTAGTGGGAGTTGTGAGGCGAGGGTTGGAGGGGTGTAAAATTCCAGTCTTTGTGTCAGCTCTTTGCTAAAACAGAATTAATCCAACTGATAGATTCTTTCCCCATGGTACAGTTTCTTTCTCTGTTCAAATATTTATTGAATTTTCCCTTAAATATATAATAGTCTGAGCCTGAAACATTCCCTGAACCAAAGAATTCTGGCTTCAATAAATACAAAAATAGCCAATTTAAGATTAGAAGGAATTTCTCCCACCCTTTCCCTCAGAGTATGGAACATATAGGACAGATTCATTTTTTTGTTAAATTTTGTTTGTGGGGTGTTGCTGACTAGGCTGGCATTTATTACCCACTCCTAATTTATCTTGAAAGGTGGTGCTGCGCTGAATTCTTAAACCACTGCAGTCCATAGTGTGTACTTACTCTCACAGTGCTATTAGGAAGCAAGTTCCAGGATTTTGACCCAGCAACTGTGAAGGATTGGCGATTATAGTTCCAAGTCAAGATGGTATACAGCTCGGAGGGGAACTCACAGGTGGGGATATTCCCATGTGTCTGCTGCCCTTGTCCTTCTGGGTAGCAAAGACTGCAGGTTTGAAGGTGCTGAAGAAGGATCCTTGATGAGTTGCTGCAGTGCGTCTTGGATATAGTATATACTGTTTCTATTAAGTAGCTTTGTCTTGGGTGATGTCGATCTTTGTCGTTGGAGCTGCACACATCCAGGCAAGTAGAGACTATTCCATCAGATGTTTGACTTGTGCCTTGTGGATGCTGGATAGGTTTTGGGGAGTTAGGAGGTGACTTACTTGCTGCAGCATTCCTAGCCACTGACCTGCTCTTGTAGCCACAGTATTTCTATGGTTAGTCCAGCTCAGCTTCAGGTTAATGGATCGTCCACAGAGTGGCAGCAGAACCCCCTGCCCGCGCCAACCAGAGATCCATCTGAACCCCCTCCTTCTCCAGGGGATGCCAGCAGAATGGTGTGAAACCTGGTCACTTTAGCCGTGGCTCTGAGTGTGTGGCCAGGAAGATGCTGCAGGTTCTCTGAAGATGGTCAAAAAGGATGGCGGAGGGAGACTAGCGATCGAGGTAGGTTGGGGGTATGCTCTGCCATGGGGGCCTGCCTCCCGGGGGAGGGGTCTGGTGGGAGTCCCTGCCTCCCGGGGAGGTGTGATTTGAGGGGGTCTGCTGAAGGGGCCTGCCTCGCGGGAGGGGGTGGGGGGGGGGGGTGTTTGTGGGGAAATGGTGGGATGTGTTTGCCAAGGGGGGGCGTGCCTCTCAAAAGTGTCCGATTCTGGAGGAGTGGTTCTGCCAGGGTGGTTAGCAGGGATCTGAGAAATGTGGTCAAGGAGAATGGGCTTCAGAGGTTCCCCTGCAGAAGAAAAATCTGCTCTGGATTTTTATTTTGCACGTTGCTTACAGCGCGGATCCGGAACAGACATGAAGACAGTAAAGTGGGATTTGGCTGTAGAGTTGTGCACGTGGTTCATTAAATCGATTTAAATACACACTAATGCATTTAAATCGTTGGACTCCCCGATTCGGGCATAGATCAGATCCGTGCCCAAATTGGGTGTTGGTAAAGTCACGATCTGCTCGGATTCGGGTGTAGATAGCGTTAAAGGCCCGCCACCCTAATTTTGCGAATTTTTGGTAAAATCGGGCCCAATGTGTTTCCATCCTATTCTACATCTTTCTGCCCAGAGAATATGAATTCTGCAGATGCAAAGATGGGAAAAAATCAACCTGTCCATTCATTTTGGACCAGAACACTGCATTTGCCTGAGGAAGACACGGAGTGTTGAAAGCTCGCAATTTTACTATCAAATAAATCGGTTGGATTAAAAATTGGTGTTGCTAAATTCTTACTACATTCATTTTGGAGCCTTCAAAGCCAAAAATTTGTTTACCAGACAGATTACAGAAATTTTAATTATGGAAATAATAATAGTTGTAATGACATCAGTACAGCTGAGTTGGGTTCTGTTCCATTCATGTAATCGCATGTGAACTTGTGAACTCTGAATACATAGACTTACAATAATCATTGCACAAAAAGGCCTAGGTCCTGTAAAGTACAAAGTTGGGAACATATAATCACGATATATTAATTTAATTAAGTAAAGTGAAAAATTTCTATTTTTAAGTGGCATTAGGATAGATAATGCCAAATCCTTGAACTTCAGTAATGATAATAGGTTGAATCAACCCATTGTACTGTCATTTTCTCATGTTGATGTTAATCAACCTGTCATGCATCCTTTGTTTTTAAAACTTTAAAATACATGAAGATAACAATAGCAGTTGATATATGCATATATGCCATTCCTCTGTGCACTACCATAACTCATCCCCAGTAAAAGACTTGGCAGAGGACGGCCATAGAAATTTATCAGCTTTTATAATACTGTTGTTATCACTAACAGTAGTTTCTGTCTCATACTCTTTTGGTAATATTTGAAATGATTATATTTTGGCACTGAAATCAAACACACTGCAACCATTGCTGTGAGGAAAATAAAGTCAGCTTACTTGCTCTCTGCATCTGTACAGTGACTCCCAGAACTCATCAGCTCATGACAAAAATTCATCAGATTTCAGCAGAACCATTATTTCACTATGGCAGGAATAATAAATGTGTAGAGTATAGGGCTAATGGTAGGATTCTTAGTAGTCTTGATGAACAGAGGGATCTTGGTGTGTATGTGCATAGATCCCTGAAAGTAGGCAGTCAAGTCGAGAAGGTCGTTAAGAAGGCATATGGAGTCTTAGCTTTTATTGGTAGGGGGATTGAATTTCGGAGCCGCAACGTCATGTTGCAACTGTACAAAACTCTAGTGCGGCTGCTCTTGGAGTATTGTGTGCAGTTCTGGTCCCCACATTATAAGAAAGATGTGGAGGCATTGGAGAGGGTACAGAGGAGGTTTACCAGGATGTTGCCTGGTATGGAGGGCAGGTCTTATGAAGAGAGGCTGAGGGATTTGAGGTTGTTTTCGTTAGAAAGGAGGCGGCTAAGAGGGGACCTTATCGAAACATATAAGATGATTAGAGGTTTAGATAGGGTGGACAGTGATAGCCTTTTTCCTAGGATGGAGAAAGCTAGCACGAGGGGACACAGCTTTAAATTAAGGGGTGATAGTTATAGGACGGATATCAGAGGTAGGTTCTTTACCCAAAGGGTGGTTCGGGAGTGGAATGCCCTGCCTGCAGCAGTTGTAGATGCGCCAAGTTTGGTGGCGTTTAAGAGGTTAGTTGATAAGTATATGGAAGAGAAGGGAATGGTTTAGTTTGGAGGGGCATTGCTTTTTATATTGGTCGGCGCAACATCGAAGGCCGAAGGGCCTGTTCTGTGCTGTAATGTTCTATGTTCTATGAACCGAGATAGGGAGAATGTAAAGTTAATGTTAATTTTAACAGGATTTAGTCCCACAATACTGCTGACATAATGTTATCCATTATACTTGCCTTCATGCTGACATATTTGCCTTTGGCCTGCTGCAATGTTCCAGTGAAACCCAAATAAACTTGAGGAGCAGCACCCATCTTGCGATTAGGCACATTACACTCAACACTGAGTTCAATAACTTTTGGCTATGACTTTTCTCCTACATCTTGACCCCTTTTATTTAATCCCAAGTATTTTTTTGTCCCAACTCCCCATTCCTTTTCCCCACTGGGCCATCTACCATTATTTTACAGTTTTGCTTTCACTGAGCACTGAGCTATCTTCTCCTATTAATGCTATCTTACATTCCTGCCACTATTTGTACCTTTCAGTCTTTTACACTGCCACTAACACTTCCTCTGTCTCATGCCCCACACGTCCGTGTTGCAATTTCTCCTAACTCTCCCCTTCTACTCTGTTCCACCCCTTCTCTACAGTATATAAAATGCCACACATTATCTCTGTTTCTCCTTCCTCAGAGGGTGCCAGATTGGCTGAGCTTTTCCACCCCTTTCTGGTTTTATTTCAGATTCCTAGCATCTGCAGTATTTTGCTTTTATACTCCTAATATGATTAGTTACTGCCAACCTCCAATTCAAGTATGTACTCATTTTTATTTCGAAACACTTATGGTTGAATTCAGATGTTGGGAGAGGTGCAATTCTCCCAAAAAGATTCTAAGTGTTGAATTCACGTAAAAACTGGAATAAATCACGCTGTTTTTTTAGCGGGAGTTTCCAAATGAATCTCCCACACACTGTATACTGCAGAATGCGTTAGTGTGACTCACTCTAAAATTTAGTGGGTGGGGCTATTCCCACTGGAGAGGTTGGCAGCACGGTGCTGTGCGGGTCACGGCGCGTGCGCCGATTTGACAAAGCTGCGATCAATGCATGTGCAGTAGCCCCTGTCTGCTGGCCTCTTGATCGCTGGCCAGCCCCATGACCAATTCCTGCAACACTGCCTCTCCAAACCCCTATGGCCCAATCACTAGCCCCCAAACATGTCCAGGCCAGCCTCGGCCCTCCCCCCATTCCACTGTGATGTTCCCCCCTCCCCCACTGGCAGTCCTAATCCCCCTCCCCTCAAATCCATGGCCAGCCCCAGTCACTGTCCTCCCTCCCTCTGTCACTCAGCCCAAATAGAACATAGAACATAGAACATAGAACAATACAGCACAGAACAGGCCCTTCGGCCTTCGATGTTGTGCCGACCAAAATAAAAAGCAATGCCCCTCCTAACTAAACCATTCCCTTCTCATCCATATACTTATCAACTACCCTCTTAAACGCCACCAAACTTGGCGCATCTACAACAGCTGCAGGCAGGGCATTCCACTCCCTAATCACTCTTTGAGTAAAGAACCTACCTCTGATATCCGTCCTATAACTCATACCCCTTAATTTAAAGTTGTGTCCCCTCGTGCTAGCTTTTTCCATCCTAGGAAAAAGGCTATCACTGTCCACCCTATCCAAACCTCTAATTATCTTATATGTTTCAATAAGATCCCCCCTTAGCCGCCTCCTTTCTAACGAAAACAACCTCAAATCCTTCAACCTCTCTTCATAGGACCTGCCCTCCATACCAGGCAACATCCTGGTAAACCTCCTCTGTACCCTCTCCAATGCCTCCACATCTTTCTTATAATGTGGCGACCAGAACTGCACACAATACTCCAAGTGCGGCCGCACTAGAGTTTTGTACAGCTGCAACATGATGCTGCGGCTCCTAAATTCAATCCCCCTACCAATAAAAGCTAAGACTCCATATGCCTTCTTAACAACTTTATCCACTTGACTGCCTACTTTCAGGGATCTATTGACACATACACCAAGATCCTTCTGTTCCTCAACACTATTAAGAGCCCTACCATTAGCCCTATACTCTACACATTTATTGTTCCTGCCAAAGTGCATTACCTCACACTTTTCCACATTAAACTCCATTTGCCACCTCTCGGCCCAGCTCTGCAACTTGTCCAAGTCACTCTGTAAACTAAAACACCCCTCTTCACTATCTACCACACCACCAACTTTAGTATCATCTGCAAATTTACTGATCCATCCCTCAATACCCTCATCCAGATCATTTATAAAAATTACAAACAGCAGGGGCCCCAAAACAGACCCCTGAGGCACACCACTCGTCACCGAACTCCACGATGAATATCTCCCATCAACCACCACCCTCTGTCTTCTATCTGCCAGCCAATTCCTAATCCAATTAGCTAAATCACCCTCTATTCCACACATCTGCATTTTCTGTAGAAGTCTTCCATGGGCCACCTTATCAAAAGCCTTACTAAAGTCCATATATACTACATCAACCGCCTTACCCCCATCCACCTCTCTGGTCACTTTCTCAAAAAACTCAATGAGGTTAGTAAGGCATGACCTACCCTTCACGAAACCATGCTGACTATCCCCAATCAATTCATTTCTCTCTAAATAACTATAAATCCTATCCCTAATAATTCTCTCCAATACCTTGCCCACCACAGAAGTAAGACTCACTGGCCTATAATTCCCAGGAAGGTCTCTCTTCCCCTTCTTAAACAATGGGACCACATTCGCCATCCTCCAGTCCTCCGGAACCACACCCGTAACCAACGAGGACCTGAAGATCAGAGCCAGAGGCTCTGCAATCTCCTCTCTTGCCTCCCAGAGAATCCTAGGGTAAATCCCGTCCGGCCCAGGGGACTTATCCAACTTCAAACCCTCGAGAATTTCTAACACATCCTCCCTATCTACTACAATACTCCCCAATTTGCAACCCTGTACCTCAGTGCTCTCCACAGCTACATTTCCAGCACTCTGCGTGAATACCGAAGAGAAATATTTATTCAGTGCCTCACCAATCTCTTCAGGCTCCACGCACAACTTCCCACTGCTGTCTATGACTGGCCCTAATCTTGCCCTAACCAATCTTCTATTCTTAACATATCGAAAGAAAGCTTTAGGATTCTCCTTAATCCTATCAGCCAACATCTTCTCGTGTCCCCTCTTAGCTCTCCTCAATTCACTTTTTACCTCCTTCCTAGCTAATCTATAGCTATCCATTGCACTAGCCTGAACCTTCAAGCCTCATCCTGACTAAGCCTCCCTTTTCTCTCAACCAGCTTCTACTCTACTCTTTGCGAATACACCAAGGCTCTCTTACTCGTCCATTTCCTCCCTGCCTGACAGGGACAGTAAGATACAGTAAGAAGTCTGACAACACCAGGTTTAAGTCCAACCGATTTATTTGATAGTAAACATAGAACATAGAATATAGAACATAGAACGTTACAGTGCAGTACAGGCCCTTTGGCCCTTGATGTTGTACCGACCAAGGTAACCAATTTTATGATCCTCTATCCTAAACTATTCCAATGCTATCCATATGCCTATCCACTGCCCATTTGAATGCCCTTAAACTTGACGAGTCCACAACTGCTGAATGCAGGGCATTCCACACCCTTACTACCCTCTGTGTGTTCTTTGAGACCAGAACACCTCATTCATCTGACGAAGAGGACAGCCTCGAAAGCTTGTGAGTTTACTATCAAATAAATCGGTTGGACTTTACAACACCGATGGTGTTGTCAGACTTCTTACTGTGTTTACCCCAGTCCAATGCCAGCATCTCTACATCATGATTCAGCCCAAATGCAGAGCAGGACCGCACCCCCCCCCCCCAACTCCCACCGATCACCCAATCTACAGAGGCCCTACCCCATCAGACTGCAGCTCCATTAGGCCCTGCCCCCTTGGCCCTGCTCCATGCCTGGTGGGCAGTACCAAGCTACTGCCAGGGCATTGGCACGTTGCCCATTGGGCAATGCCAGGGAGCCCAGGCTTCAGGGGTCACAGCTGGCAACTGACCCTTGGGGGGAGGGGCCTCAGTTGCCCCTCCTTCATTCCAGCGGGTTTAGGCTGCCAGCTCCCTGAAAGTGGGGAGTTGTACTAAACCCCACTGCAATGAAATAATTCTGTTGGGGGGTGGAGGAGGCTAGCTGGCCCGGAGACATCAAACTCGAGCCCACTAATGAGATTAAAATATGTTAAAATTCTTACTAAAATAATTTATGCAGACCTGCACCGATTTCTGCTACAGACTGACAGTGCCAGAAATCCAGCTGCCGGAGACAAATGGAAACCCATGGTGCCTCGGCGGAAAGCCTGCAAAATGGCAGTGCTAGACTTTCTCAGCCCGTATTGCTACAAAAGCAGTGCATCAGGCTGGGAGAATCACTTCCGTTGTCTCAACTTAAGTCACTAATGGTTAACATGTTCGAAAAGGTAGATTTCTTCATTTCTCAATGGACTTGAAATTATACCAAAGATAAGTTTTCATCTGTATCAGTCAACTCAGCAGTTTCAATGGGTCAGATTTGTCTTTTCATTGGAAAGACAAAGTGTCTCAAAAATAACAAAATATTTTAATCTTACCAATGAAGAATGATCATTTGCAAAGGCACCTGGGAATTTCTGTTGTCTGGGGAACTTGACAGAGAACGAATATGGGAGATAAGTTGCAAAGGAAAGGATTTACTATAGTTTGGTAAAACACCAAAGCTGATATGAAGTGAACATATCAGTTGGCAGAGATTCAGAGAGATGAATAAAATGGCAAATGATGCCAGAGCTCAAACAATTGCAAACTTCATATCAAATACAAAAGTTATTTTGTTGACCCAAATGCAGCTAAGTATCAGAAAGTAAAAGTAGAAAATGCTGGAAATACTCCGATGTCGGGGAGTTTCTGATGAATGAGAAACAGCGTTAATGTGTCAGGTTCATTAGGATGATCTCTTGAAAGATCATTAACCAGGAACAGTGAGCCGAATTTTTCCCATCACAGGGGCTGAAAGCGGGAGGTATGACGGGAGTGGGGTCACAAACCAGGCCTATCAAATTACTTAGGAAAATCTCAGAGAAGAAAGTATTAATTGTGTGAAGAGCAAATAATGGCCTACAGGACTTTACATTTACTTTACTCTGCTTTACAACTGTAATAGGTCTGCAGAGACAGTTGTCCCTTCACCAAAATCCCTTTATTTGTAACTCTAATAGCAATATACAGAGTGCTATCAGTTAGCAGTCTGCCTCCGGGAGTGTCAGTTCCTCTGACACTCCTGGTTTAGTACAAGGCAAAGACTCCCTAATTGGCACATCAATTTGGATCCTTAATCAGAGAGCTCATACTCCAATAGGCCAATCTCAATGGCCTGATTAAAATCATTACAACATCCTCAAATAATTCTGCCAAATTCCAAATTCCAGACCAATGTGTTGGGCTTGTAATGCAATTAAACCAAAGAAATATGTAAGATGAAACTATGACATGGTAATTTTGTAAATGAAAATTGTTTGAGATATCAAACTAAAAAATTCTCTTTCCATTTTGTCACCCGTTCCTTGAGCTAATATCTCTTGTCAGAGTGTCTGCTACACACAGATTTCTAGTACTTAGCCCAAATACCTACATTTCATGTACAAGGTTACATAGTGACAAGCAATTGAATTATTTGGGGCATTAATCCAAGTCTAAGTCTATTGTCACTTCACAAGCACTGTCAGCATGAACAGTTGATTAATGGTAAGAAATAGGAATCCTGATTCTTCTACTTAACCTGGGGCTGTGAATCCAATCGTAATTCCATCTTCCCACTCTGAGGAAGAGTGTCAAAGTCAGCATAACCCAGAGACTGAACTAGGAATTTTGTTAGTTGGCCTAATGCTACAGCTGGCACAGCTACCCACAGAATCATAGAATCTTCTGTGCAGACGAAGGCCATTTGGCCCACTGACAACAATCCCACCCAGTTCCCATCCCCGTAATCCCACATATTTACAGTCCTAATTCCCCTGACATTAAGGGGCAATTTAGCATGGCCAATCAACTTAACCCACACATCTTTGGACTGTGGAGGAATCCACACAAACATAGGGAGAATGTGCAATCCCCATACAGTCACTTGAGGCTGGAATTGAACCTGGCTCCCTGGTGCTGTGAGATAGCAGTGCTAACCACCCCAGGCCGTTTTGCCTTCTCTCTCAAATTATCTCAAAACATTTTTTTAAAAATGCATCCATTTTGCTTTCTGGATTGACATGATAGAATCGACGAGATTCAGCGTGCTATACAGTCAAGATCATGTGTGAATTTAGGTCAGCTTCATCCAAGTATCTTAGCAATGAAATTTACTAAAATAGTCAGCAGTGACCAAGTTTCCATTAAAAGAGCAGCAGATTTTGATTTATTAAGTCCTGACTTGATACTGGCTTAATTTGCATTTTTTAAATTGCATTCTGATCATGTATTTGTCTATGTATGTGAAGCTTCTCAGCTCTATTCTGGACTCAACCTGATGCTTAATGGATTCCAGCAGATTCCAGTTATGGTCAGATGTTGACCTGTAGTCATCGAATTGAAAGTCCCATGTCCCAGCACCCAGGAAAGATAGAGCGAGGGTGAATTGGGGATGGCATTCTGCGCATAAACAGCTTTCCAGCCCAGTGGAGTAGAGTACAAAATTCTGGTTGGGTACACAACTTATTGGGGGAGATGGTCTTGAGAGGGGATTTATTGATGCCAAGCGTACATTAAGAGTTTCTGCATAACCTCAAAATTTCCTCCTAATTAAACCCTTATCAGAGGAATGTAATGGAATGAGTTCTGTTCAGCGTGTGGCAAAAGTTCTGAAAGATAGAGTGAAATCTTACCAAAAAATGGCAGTCTGTTGGTTCCAGCGCAAGAAATGATGGTGCAGCATGTTTTCAGGATGCATCTTATAGCGCATAAGTATTCATTTCTATTCCTACAAGTTTTGTACTGCTCCAGCAGTGTGTTCCCTCTGATTCACCGGCTGTGTGATGATTAACCCGCTGCAAGAACTGGAGACTCCATATCAATGGCTCCTGAATACTTGTTCCACATCTACTGCAGGAGCTGGCAGCCAAAAAGTCGACACCATGCTTTATAGAGGAGGCCCTCATCAGACTGCTCGATGGAGTGGCGCAAAGATGGCAAACCCTGTACCTCCACTCCACGAAATGGCTGCCCATCAGGATGATGACCCTCACCCTCCCAGTCTGGAATGCAGTGGCAGCCCTGATCAGTGCGAGTATACTATAGAAGAAGACGAGGCAGCAGTCTAGGAAGAAGATGAATGATCTTCGCTAGGCAGGGTAAGTGAATCCCTCCCCCCAACCTCCATCTCCCAGCGTGCTCCCTCACATGCCCATCTCACCCACAATCCTTTCTCTCACTCAGCAACTTTGACCTTTGCCAACACCAAGCACCAGGTTCCCCCCTTCCTCCCACAATCAACTTGTTCCCTCAGTAGCTTCTATGCTCTTCACAGTCCAGCTACCACACAAGTCCCACATCTGTCACACCTCATCGCCATTTTAAATGTCCACATTCCCACCTACGCTCTCCCTATCCATGTCATTGTTTGTCAAACCAGAGTACAGCAGGCACAGTCAGCTGGAGTCAAACCTGGCTCACACACTTCGAGGAGACAGCTGTGGAGAAGGAAGAACATATCTGCACTGCTAGTGAAGTGGGGGCAGCAAAGAAACGTGAGGACTCTCGATAGAAATGGTATAATTCCACAAGTTTCCATGTTTACTCCATATACCATATAATGCACTGTTGCCATGAGCCTTGTCTTGCAGGCCGACCACCGAAACAGGCGGGACCATGCCCACACTCCCAGAACCACTGGACTGTAGCAATGCAGAGGAGGACTTTTCCAACCCCACATTGGAAGATGCAGGCTTCTGGGTCACTCACTGGTGAGCACCTCAAAACTGATGTGCAGCAGGTGGAAGCAGTGACATCCCAAGGAACCATTACGTGGAGGATGCCAGCGCTCAGGACTTTGCTGACTCCCAGACTGACGATGTGCCCTTGGTCCTGACCGTCCCACGGCTGCTGGAGCTGTAAAGGCAAAGTCACGAATCTCAAGAAGGGACGGCAGCAGCCCATTTCAGATTTCAAGGCCAATTGGAGGAGTCCCAGCGTCTTTTATCTGAGGAAGTGATCCATCACTGCAGCTCACCAAGATCAACACTGTGAGGGTGCCATCCACAGTGGAGACCTTGATGCAGTACACACATGCAGTCCATAACAGGAGATATCTACACCATGGTGCAGAACTTCGACTGCATGGTGGGAATCCATGAGTATCTGTGCCAGAGGATGGCAGGGCTTCTGCCAGGCTGCCCCTCCATCCCAGGAAGGAGCACAAGAGCCCCTGGAAAACAGAAGGGAAGGGGATTTTCAGGAGTACAGCCTGGGACTCTCCAGCCAGGAGACTCTGGCATCTCCAGCCTATTTGATATCCCTCTTCCTGTGAGCAGCACATCTCCTAGTTCTGACAGCTGTGGATCCTGGGCGACGCCTCGATGTAGTGGGAGGGTGAGGAAGATTAAGAAGCTGTAGGCGTTTAATGAGTATGGGTGAATACAAGCACAATTGCAGCAAGTTCGCCATTTTGTCCTGGATGTTTGTCAATCAGTTTCACTTTGTTCACCCACAGAGCCTCCAACCTGTCTGTTTGTGCCACCAAGTTTGGAGGAACCACCGGGCTTATCCGGCCCCTCTTCCCTATGGAGTGTGCCATGTCCCCCCTCATCCTCTTGCCAGCCCCCACTAAAGAAGGGTATTCCCTCAGCTGTTGTATGGATGACAGGAACAAGGACACTGGAATACCAAACCTCATAACTCCTTTAAAACAAGGGGTGCTCCAACATGAAGGCTTACAAATGAACCCTTCCCGAAACTGTTGATTCTGGAACCCCCAGCCCTGAGTTGAACTTATGCGTGTCCTTCAAGTCTCTCTGGTGCCCCCCGAGAGCAGTGCACTCTGCAAAGAGTGCTGGTTGAATGAGCGCTCACATCATAACCCCCCCATTGGAGGTGAAGGCGCCAGTTTCATGCTTACGTAGAGCTGTTGTAAATGGCACAGATGTGACGTTACGCTGGCGCCGGCTAAAAATTTTATACAGGCTCAATATTCAGAGGGAATGCTCGCTACTGACATGCTGATGTATCAAAATGAGTGTTCTCTGCTCCTGTGGCATGTTTCAGGTCATTCGATCAGCAAGGGGCCAGGAAGATCATCACTCAGAAATTTATCAGCATGAATCATGTCCTCTGGACTTTAAGCACGCACCGCCATTCCCACAAAATTGTTCCCTGTTGAAAACGATAGGGAAATAAGAAGGATCAAATTTTGACAAAGACACCAAGCTTTTGTAGCTATTGAAAAATAAGCTTCTTACACTTCAACTTAAACCCTTCTAATGCCATGGAGTTCCCTTAGAAGAATGCCTGTGTATCTGCTGCTAGAATTGAGCTGGAGTCTCTGCTGTATACTAATAAGTATAGTCCATTTGCCGTTAGTGTGACGAGCCTTTCCTAGGATTTGAGATGGTATTATTTCCTGATGAGCCTGTGTGTGTGAGGAAAAGTGTGAGGTTATGCACTTTGGAAGGAGGAATGGAGGCATAGCCTATTTTCTAACTGGGAAAATGCTTAGCAAATCAGAAACATGAAGGAACTCGGCAGTTATTTTTCAAGATTCTCTTAAGGTTAATGTGCAGGTTCAGTCAGCAGTTAGGAAGACAAATGCAATGTTAGCATTCTTGTCAAGAAGGCTAGAAAACATAGCACGGATGTACTTCTGAGGCTGTATAAGGCTCTTGGTCAGACCCCATTTGGAGAACACTTTGATCCTCATATCTAAGGAAAGATGTGCTGGCCTTGGGAAAGGTCCAGAGGAGGTTCACAAGATGATTCCTGGAATGAAGAGCTTATCAGACTCTGGGTCTGTACTCGTTGGAGTTTAGAAGAATGAGGACGGTTTTTATTGAAACTTACAGGATATTGCAAGGCCTGGAAGAGTGAATGTGCAGAAGATGTTTCAACTCATAGGAAAATCTAGAACCAGAGGGCACAATCTCAGGCTGAAGGGACGATCCTTCAAAACAGAGATGAGGAGGAATTCCTTCAATCGAAGAGTGGTGAATCTATGGAACTCTTTGCCGCTGAAGGCTGTGGAGGCTGGATCATTGAGTGTCTTTAAGACAGAAGTAGATAGATTCTTGCTTAATAAGGAGACCAGGGGTTATGGGGAAAAGGCAGGAGAATGGGGATGAGAAAATTATCAGCTATGATTGAATGTTGTCGCTGACTTGATGACTCAAATCATCTAATTTTACTCCTATGTCTTATGGTTTAATGGCCTGCTCCAAATGTCTGCCAGCAGGGATGGGACTGGGAAAGTTTACAGTTGTAACACACTACTTCATAGAAACTGGTTAAATGCCCAATTTTTTATTGTAGTCTCATACTTCAAGCCACTCCCTTTACCCTTCAATATTCCTCTTTTATAGACAACAAGGTAAAAACTCTCTTCAAAAAGGATTAACAGCATCGCAAAGCTTTGTAGCCACAAATACATCATGTTAACCATACCTTTTAAGGAAGCCAGTTAACTCAGTGAACTAGATGGTTGGCTTCTGCATCAGATTGGTGCCAAACGATACTGGATTCAATCCCAGTTCCAGCTCAGGTAGATTTTAGAGCCTTTCTCCTCACACTATTCATGGTGAAAATCAAGGCACTTTGATGTGGTTTGGCAAACAATTACCGAGGTCCCACCTTTCGGCAGAGAATACAAGTTTAAAAAAAAGAACAAGCATCATCTGTCAAAAGATATCAGTTCTAATATTTATGGAGGAGGTTGGGAGGAGATTGTTTGTTGTCAGAATCCTCAGAAAAATGACTAGCGAGGAAATCCTGCTAAATTATATAGGATCTCATTTGATTTTTTTTTTCTAATTTTCTGCTCAGTAACTGGACAGATTGAACGGTTGGCTGGGCGTGGGGGAGGTTTTACTGCTCCTCCTGTCAAATATGCAATTCTGGAAAAGCACTTAGCTGCTGGATTGATAGCTCTCTTTAGTTGCCAGGTTTCCTGAGCCAAATCCAAATGTCTGCTATAATGTAACGCACACAGCTCCATTAACCTATTAGAATTACTGATCAAGAGCAAGTTGGAACATAAGAACATAAGAAATAGGAGTAGGAGTAGATCAATTGACCTCTTAAGCCTGCTCCGCCATTGAATAAGGGCATGGCTGATCTGATCATGGCTGATCTGATTGTGGCCTTAATTCCACTGATCTGCCTGCCCTCCTTAATCCTTGACTTTCGTGTAGATCAAATATCTGTCTAACTTTCCATTGAATTCCAAACATTAAAGACCGCCTGAGAGAAGAAATTCCTCCTCATCTCTGTCCATCTTAAATGGGAGACTCCTTATTTTTAAATAGAACCCTCTGGTTCTAGATTTCTCCCATGCAGGGAAAAATCCTCTTAACATGTGACCCCCTCAGAATTGTACATGTTTCAGTAATTCCCCTAAACTCCAATCAGTGCAATCCCAGACTGCTCAACTTGCTTTTATAAGGTCACTTCATCCCAGGAAGTGACTTATTGAGCCTTCTCTAATCTATCTCCCCTGCAAATATATTGTTCCTTAAGTAAGGAGACCAAAAATTATAGTCTCACTAATGCTTCACAAAGATTTCCTTTTTTCTCAAATTCCTTCTGAATCTGCTGCCCCTCACCCTTGTGATTGACCTCTGTACCAAAGAGAACAGCTGCTTCTTATCAGTCTGTTCTAACCCTTCATAATCTGAGACATCTCAATCATGACCCCTTTCAGCCTTTTCTGCTTCGAAAAAAATAATCCAAGCCTCTCTTTAAAGTTGAAATGCTCCATCTCAAATGGAGTTCCATCTCTGGCAAATGGAGTTTAATGTGGAAAAGTGTGAGGTAATGCACTTCGGCAGGAATAGTAAATGTGTAGAGTATAGGGCTAATGGTAGGATTCTTAATAGTGTTGATGAACAGAGGGATCTTGGTGTATTTGTGCATAGATCCCTGAAAGTAGGCAGTCAAGTCGATAAGGTTGTTAAGAAGGCATATGGAGTCTTAGCTTTTATTGGTAGGGGGATTGAATTTCGGAGCCGCAACGTCATGTTGCAACTGTACAAAACTCTAGTGCGGCCGCACTTGGAGTATTGTGTGCAGTTCTGGTCCCCACATTATAAGAAAGATGTGGAGGCATTGGAGAGGGTACAGAGGAGGTTTACCAGGATGTTGCCTGGTATGGAGGGCAGGTCTTATGAAGAGAGGCTGAGGGATTTGAGGTTGTTTTCGTTAGAAAGGAGGCGGCTAAGAGGGGACCTTATCGAAACATATAAGATGATTAGAGGTTTAGATAGGGTGGACAGTGATAGCCTTTTTCCTAGGATGGAGAAAGCTAGCACGAGGGGACACAGCTTTAAATTAAGGGGTGATAGTTATAGGACGGATATCAGAGGTAGGTTCTTTACCCAGAGGGTGGTTAGGGAGTGGAATGCCCTGCCTGCGGCAGTTGTAGATGCGCCAAGTTTGGTGGCGTTTAAGAGGTTAGTTGATAAGTTTATGGAAGAGAAGGAAATGGTTTAGTTTGGAGGGTCATTGCTTTTTTCATAATTGGTCGGCGCAACATCGAAGGCCGAAGGGCCTGTTCTGCGCTGTAATGTTCTATGTTCTATCTCAGGCAAAATCCTGGTGAATTTTCTCTGTACGCCACCTAGTGCAATTACATTCTTCATATTGTAAGGTGACCAGAACTGCACACAATACACAGCTGTAGTCTAACCAACGTTCTGTAAAGCTCCCAACATGACCTCCTTGCTCTTATACTCTATACCATGACTGATGAAAGCAAGTTTCCAATATGCCTTCTTAACTACTCTATTCACCTCCTCTGCCTTCTTCAGGGATCTGTGAATAAGTACCTAAGATCCATCTGTTCCTCTGAGTTTCGTAGCATCCTGCCATTCATTAAATATTTCCTTGTCTTGTTACTTCTTCCAAAGTTCATCACTTTGCATGTATCAGGGTTAAGTACCATCTGCCACTGCTGTGCCCACTGACCAATTCATCCATACCTTCCTGTTAACTATGACCTTCTTCTTCACTATTAATCACCTTACCAATTTTGATGTCATCTGCAAACTTACTTATCATTGCCCTCACATTCTCATTTGTATCATTTATGTATAACAAACAGAAAGGGACTCAATGAACATTGTGATATGCCACTGGACACCAGCTCCAGTCACTATCCATCTGGTTCACAAAACTCAGGGGTTGAGTGTAGGGTAACAAAATTTGCTGATGACACAAAGATGAGTGGAAAAGCAAAATGCGTGGAGGACTCGGAAAGTCTGCAGAAGGATCTGGATAACCTGAGTGACTGGGTGAGGACCTGGCAGATGGAGTATAATGTTAGCAAATGTGAGGTTATCCACTTTGGTAGAAATAATAGTAGAAAGGAATATTATTTAAATGGTGAAAAGTTGCAGCATGCTACTGTGCAGAGGGACCTGGGGGTCCTTGTGCACGAATTGCAAAAACTCAGTCTGCAGGTGCAGCAGGTGATCAAGAAGGCGAATGGAATGTTGGCCTTTATAACGAGGGGGATAGAATATAAAAGCAGGGAGGTCTTGCTGCAACTGTACAGGGCACTAGTGAGGCTGCAACTGGAGTACTGTGTGCAGTTATGGTTCCCTTATTTGCAAAAGGATATATTGCCTTGGAAGGAGTACAGAGATGGTTCACCAGGTTGATACTGGAGATGAGGGGATTAGCTTATGAGGAGAGATTGAATAGAATGGGCCTGTACTCGTTGGAGTTTAGAAGGCTGAGAGGGGCTCTTACAGAGACTTACGTGATAATGAAGGGACTAGATAGGTTAGAGGTAGGGAGTTTCTTTCTGCTTAGAAAGCTAACCAGAACTCAAGGGCATAGCCTCAGAACTGGTGGGGGGGGGGGGGGGGGGGGGGCGGGGCAGTTTAGAACAGAGTTAAGGAGGAATTTTTTCACTCAGAGTGGTGAATCTCTTGAATTCTCTGCTCATTGAAGTGTTGGAGGCTATCTTGTTGAATATGTCACAGGTAGATAGATTTCTGATAGACAGGGGAATTAAGGGTTATGGGGAACAAGCTGGAAAGTGGAACTGATCCACTTCAGATCAACCATGATCTCATTGAATGTTGGGGCAGGCTCAAAGGGCTAGATGGCCTAATCCTGCTCCTATTTTTTATGTTCTTGTGTTCTTATGTTCTATCCTATCTGGTCTCTGTCTGCTTCAAGAAGATGACCATCATCCTGGTACCTAAGAAAAGTGAAGCAGTTATCCGGTGGCTCTTGACATCCATCATTATGAAGTGCTTTGGAAGGCTATTCATGGCACTAATCAATGCCAGCCTCCCAGATTACCTGAATCCACTACAGTTTGCCTACCGCCGCAACAAGTCCACAGCAGAAGCTATCTCCCTGGCCCTGCACTCAACCCTGGAACAGCTTGGTAACAAAGACACCTATGTCAGACTCCTATTTATAGACTACAGCTCAGCCTTTAACACCATTATTCCTACAAATCTCATCTCCTAACTCCATAGCCTGGGGCTTGGCTTTTCCCTCATGAGATCTGAATCTGATTAATTGAGATTAGAGAAACATAATTTAAAAATCCTTTTGGATAATTTTGCATAGAGCACACAAGGAGCTCTATATTCTCTGTCCAGGCCTACCTTGCACGGAGAGATTGTCAAATGAATGAACTTAACGTTTAAGTGACAGTTCTAAATAAATCTAGTTTGATCTGACTTAATTATTTCAGGAACCTTCAAATGCAACTTTCTATCTGGGACTGCAGCCAAAATCTTGAAGCCTCTATTAAATTGTGAAATAAATCTACATTTTTGTACATGTTCAACATTACCTGACTTTTGTATTCAACGTCATAAAAACATAAGAACTAGGAGCTGGAGTAGGCCATCTGGCCCCTTGAACCTGCTCCACCATTCAATAATATCATGGCTGATCTTTTTGTGGACTAGCTCCACTTACCCGCCCCACTCACCGTAACCTTTCTTTAAATTTAAATATCTGTAGATATCTGAGCAAGATCTCCATTTACCTGTCTATGTGCTACAGGAAATCTGGCAGAATTTCTGACATGCAGGAATATATATTTAAGAAGGCAAAGCTTGGGAGGTAAAGATAGAAAATAGATGCAGGGATGGTGTCTTTCAGTTTTGTCTTCAGCCAACTAAATGAAGAACAATTCAGATCTAAAGAGAAACTATGGCCTGAATTACGAACATCTTTGCAAAATGAGAAATATGCTATTGGGATGATTGGTGTTATGAACGTGCATCAGAGTCATAGAGTTATACAGCACAAAAATAGGACCTGTGGCTCATCGTGTCTTAAATCCATGTCCCTGTTAATTGCAAGGGAGCATCATCTGTACAGAAGCATCCCCCAATAACAAATAGCAACAATAAAATTTTAATTCCACCTTGTGCAGCATAGTACTTAAATAAGAATGGAGTAGAAGCGTGGAACCCCTACCCTAATGCAGAAGGAAGCCATTTGGCCTACTCAGCCTGTACCGATAACAATCCCACCCAGGTCCTATCCTCACCCATTTACCCTGCTCATCCCTCTGACACTAGGTGGCAATTTAGCATGGTCAATCCACCTAACCCAGTACCTTTGGGGTATGGAGGAAACTGGAGCACCCAGAGGAAACCCATGCAAATAAGGGGAGAATGTATATTATCTGATTTGAGGGAGTGCTTGGTTGGTGTTCTGAACATAAGATCCACATAAATCCAGTTTGTAAGTGAGACAAAGATTTATTAAATGCTGAAGGATTAATGGGATTGATGAAGAGATGTACCTCTAATCGTATTTGACCTACAAATAATTTTTCCTTCTCACCTGCACCCACCGCACCACATTCCCCCCTACCGCCCTTCTCCAAACCAATAACAAATCTTAGCATCCAGCATCAAGGGAGATCAGATACATGACTGCCAGAGAATTCAGACACATGTCCATTATAATGCAGTCAGGAAAATCAATCCATAGTTTAGTTACAAAGATATGCCATGCTAAGAACAAATCATTTGAAACGTTTCACCATTTAAATAATATTCCTTCCTACTATTATTTCTCCCGAAGTGGATAACCTCACATTTGCTAACGTTATACTCCATCTGCCAGGTCCTTGCCCACTCACTCAGCCTATCCAGATCACTCTGCAGACTTTCTGAGTCCTCCACGCGTTTGATTGATAGCTATATAATTTGTATGCTTCTAGTAACTAGGTGCATAGCCAATGGAAGATATTGGATGAATTACTCAGAAATTGCAACAATGAGAATCATTACTAGATAGTTTTCCATGAAGAACAATGAAAGAAGACCCATGTTCTTTTGAAATACAAAGAAGTTCTTTTTTACATTCTTGCTTCTGTATAGGCAAAAGTTTGGAAATGCTGCTAAACCAAAAAAAAACAAAAAACACAAAGTGATATTAAAACTGGCCAAATTGACATTACATTTTGAATTTTTCCATAATTCTATTATAATTCACTTCATGCTGGTTGATTTGCTGTGAAAATGCATATTTTTTCACATTGTTTCAGATTTTTCTCTTTTAATCTTATTCTCACATGCATGTGTCAAGAGCAGAGTGATGCCATTTCTTGAGAAAGAAAAGGTTTACAGGGATTACAGAGATAGGGAGGGGATAGAGGAAATGGGTAAGATACTCTGTCAGAAAGTCAGTACAGACTTGATGGGCTGAATGGCCTCCTTCAGCAATGTAGCAATATAAGAGATTTGATAGAGTGCTCAAAATTATGAGAAATAGATAGCCAGAAATAGTTGCAATTGTTGCAAGAGTTTAGAACTAGGGGACAAGATCTAAAGTGATTGAGAAAAAGAACTAAAGTTGATGCAAGGAAAATGATTCCTACGCAGCATATGATTAAGACTTGGAATGCAATGATTGTAAGGGTGATTGGTGGGATAGCTGCCTTTTGCTGCGTTGTAACGATTCTGTGTGATTCTGTGACCCCTCCCCACCGCCCCCGAACTATCATAAAGATTAAATTTGTATATATGTCTCCTAGTTACAGTTGTCTTGGCTGTGTTCTGTCATGATGTCTGCCATGCAAAAGGATTTCTACTTTGTTTTTTTTTCTGTAGCTGAAACATTTTGATTTGAATTTATCGTCTTCCATCAGCAGGGCTGGCTGAGGCTTACATATCCTATTGCTATCAAGTGTGACACTTCATAGCCAGTCAATGGGATGAACAAATGAAACCTAACATTACCTCCTTCACAAAATACATGCAAAGCAGTCCCTTTGCTGGTTGCTTAACCAACAGGCAATGATTTAGAATCACAACCTTTTGGATTTAAAGTACAGGTCATTCTGACGGAGCAACGGGAACAGCCTTCTAATTACAGGTTGACAGAAATTGCTTGAAGTTTCATTGTCGGAAATAGTTTTGTTTAGCTCACAGCTAACACCACAGTGATTGTGACAGATTACTCACCACCATTTAAATTATTTGATTGAGACAAGGCTGTGAAATGAAGCATGGAAAAGGATTGGAATCTTTACCACCATTAATTTCGATTGTTTTCTCCAACATTATTATGATCAAAGAGGCAAATGTTAAGATGCATAAAATACCAATTCAACTCACCTTCTTTCATCCGGATCCTGATCTGACAGTCAGCCCTGAACATGGATTAAAGCCCAAATGGGTCAGTTGACTGTCAGACAAACAATGGAGATAATAAGCTCCATTTAAAGAAATGAAATCTAAACTGTGGAATTAATTTTGTTATTTGAGATAAAGCTACAGTCCGAACCAAATTTTTGTAATAGTGAGAATGAAATTTATATTCGAGGATTACCATAAATGCTTATCAAAGAATCTTTATAGTGTACATAGAGACTATCTATCTAGTCCATTGAGTCTGCACTGTCTCTCTGAAAGAACATGCCACTCAGGATGTCCCCTCCATCTATCTCTGTAACCCCACAGATTTATCACGGCTAATCCATCTAACCTACACATAGAACGTAGAAAATAGAATAGGGCAACACAGTACAGGCCCTTCGGCTCTCAATGTTGTGCCAAGCTATGTCCAAACCCAAGATCAAGCTATCCCACTCCCTACATCTTTGGACATTAAGTGGCAATTTAGCATCGTCAATACTCCACGTGATTTGTACATCTTTGGATTGTTGGAGGAAATCGGAGCACCTGGAGAAATAGGGAGAATGTGCAAATTCCAACGAGGTAGTCAACCAAGGCCAGAATTGAACCTGGGGGCCCTTGGCACTGTGCAGCAGCAGTGCTAACCACTGTGCCACCTTTGCTACACTTTTTTTTTAACAATACAGGAATTTTGTAACTTCAGCAGTTCTGAGGATCAATGACAGCAGTGCAGTTTGTAACTTTTGAATGGTCCTTTTCATAATTCATCAGTCTAGGAAGTGCTGTTGACATAAAAATTAATGCCAGCACTGTACTGCCCAATGAGTGGCCATCAGTGTTGGATTGTAGCACAATACTTGCTTATTTGTTTCTGATCACTAATAAAATTGCTGTGCCGTAGAATGGAAAATGCAGGTAATGATGCAGTTGTATCATGTATTAGGACAATTAGCTGTCAGAACAGCAATGTGCAGTGTAACTGATGACGTGTTTGCCATGCTGCAATGGTACAAGCCTTGCTGGCACGCTGATTTGAGAGAGCTGAAATAATGTTTTATGACTGAGTTAAGCCCTAAATAGCTTACCAAGAGCAACCTCCAGGCCATATACATCAATGATATCTGTCCTTATACTGGCTGTTCCTTTGAAACTTATCTAAAATGTCTTAATTGAGAAAATATAGCATAATTGAATTAATGGTGTCAGCTTTGAAATGTTGGACTGATTGATATTTTTATGGAGAAAATGGTTTTACCAGAGAGAATCTCACTTGTAAGTTACCGTTTGAAACTGAAGCCCTGGAAGGATGAATTTTGGGAGATGGAAGCAAAAAAACCAAATTGTTATTTTAGCAATTGTTCCTGTTCTACAAGATTTTCCTGCACCTCCATGGTGTATTTTGCAGCGGCAGGAAGCAGTGTGCCACTCATTGGTGGCGGCATCTTATGGTCCCGTCATTGCCAATAAAGTTGCCCACTGAAAGCACCCCTCACCGCTGGGAAACCCATAGCATGGGTGCTCCATTCATGGGATCGTAAGATCTCACTGGCATAAATGCCAGCAGTCCAGCATAAACGCCTGAATTTTTGGCCATCAGAGTGGGTAGCTCAAGTCATGAAATTTTCCAACTTGCTGGATTGTCCTCAGCCTCAATAAAAAAATAACCTGGTGTACAGAATTTTACTTTTGGGACAAATGGATATCAGATGGTGTTGTGTTCGCTGATTTTGGATGCTGAGTGCTGGTGGCCAGAGAGTGGGAAAATGCTGAAGCAGAGTGATTAGAAGGCTCACGGCAGTTCTCTGGGATTTCAGCCCATCTGTGTTAGAAGGTTTTAGATCTTCTGGCCCCCAACCCTAATATTTTCTCAATCTATTCAACCACTCGATAGCCCTTTACATCTTCCATGCCAAAACACCACCATGTCATGTCCACTGGTGGCTAGGCTGTGAGCCTTGATCAATAAAGGCAATAGTTCAGCAGGAGGTTCTATTTTGACAACTAAATTTTTGACTTTGACATCTTTAAGTGGTTGTAAGTTGTTTTTCTATGATCTCTTTTGTCAATGTTTCAATGTTTAATTAGACAATTTTAAGAGATACTAATATTTGAAACCTCTATTATTGATACTTTAATGGTCTCCCTGACACTTCTGCAGAGGTAGGAACAGCATTGTCTTACAAAAAAAATTTATGAATGGGTGTTAATATTTGTTTAACAGTTTCATACTTGCCATTGTTATTAGATGGTACATTGTGCATTCTGTGTGATTGAACATGGAAGGGAAATGCTTTGGCACAGACAGTGTATGAATGGTATATGTTGGTGTTAGATTGGCATGGAAAGGTATGAAAGGAACATGAGAAACTCATTTAAACTTACTTTTCCGTGGTCCCTAAATCCAAACTATGGTTCACGATGCATCTCAATTACACATCATGGAAAAGCTGGTCCATGAAATTTGCCAGAACTAGGAGGTGCCTACCCCTGTAACAGAGCTAGCCAGGTTGGGAGTGCAGAATGTGGCACCCTTATCCTGCACCAATGAAACTCTAGGGAGTCAGGAATGGGGGCAGGAATCCCTGATTGGGTTCCACCTACCATTTTGAATGGCTATGGAGTTCATAGAATCATAGAACCTACAGTGCCAAAGAAAATCATTTGGTTCATCGAGCCTGCACAGACAACAATCTCACTCAGGCCCTATCCTTGTAACTCCTAATCCCCCTGATACAAAGGGGAATTTATCATGGTCAATTAACTCAACCTGCACATCTTTGGATTGTGAGAGGAAGTCGAAGTACCCAGAGGAAACTCATGCAGACACAGGGAGAATGTGCAAATTTCACATACTCACCTGAGGCCTGAATTGAACCCTAGTCCCTGGCACTGTGAGGCAGTAGTGCTAACCACTATGCCACCATGCCTCCCAGTATACTTTTGGACTGCTGAAGTTGAATTTATCCCTACCACTATCGAAAAACAGTGAGATTTTATTCAATTATTTTACAGATATGTACAATTTTCATATTAAACACCCGTCATTAGACAGTACAGCAGCAATAGTTCAAATACTGCATGTGTCAAGCATTACATATCAAAATCTTACATCTTGTGCTCGGAATCAACAGAATGACTAGTTTGTGAATTTCTATTCTTGGTGCCAGTATTATTGTGCCAACAGCTTAATTTATCCGTTTCATTTATTCATGCTTTTCATGGAATTCAGTAACAATTGTGAAGAAAGGGCCGATTTTTCAAATGATGTCAACGTTGTAAAGGACAGACTAGAATTATCTTTTGAACAAAGGAATGTTCCTTGTGATACACAGACAGAAACTTCCAAATGTGAGATATCCGTATCACAATTAGGAAAAACAAGTCAATCCACTTAATAACATTCATTAAGCAAATGTAGCAATAACATAAAGGAATTAAATAGGTTTAAAAATATTGGTCAGTATCCAAAATGAGCAGGCTATGTTCTCAGTTTGTGTTGTCTTATTATGGCAGGTAAATAATTTGGTGCACAACAATGGAACTGTTGGTCCACCATCTTTTAGAAAGCAAAATATTGGGATACCGTAAATCTGAAATGAAGACAGAAAATGTTTAAAAACTCAGCAGATCAAGCAGCATCTGTGAAGAAGAGATACAAAACTAATGTTTTGAGTCCAGCATGAAGTCACCACCAAACACATCTTCCCCACTTCCCAATAGCATTCTGCAGGGACCACTCCCTCCGTGATATCCACTCCTCCATCACTCTTAACTCTTTATCCCTCCCCACGTCACCTTCCCACCCATCACAGAAGGTGCAACATCTACCCCTTTACCTCTATCTTCCTTGTTGTCCAGGATCCTAAATATTCCTTTCAGGTGAAGCAGCATTTCACTTCTAACTCCTTCAATTTGGTCTGCTGTATTCGCTGCTCCCAGTGTGATCTGCTCTTCATTGGAGAGGCTAAATGCAGACGAGGTGACCACCTTGCAGAACACCTGTGCTCAGTCTGCCAACATGACCTCAGCCTTCTGGTAGCTTGCTATCTCAACTCACCATCCTGCTGCAATGATCATGAAGCCTAACACAAAGTGGAGAAGCAGCACCTTCCTTATCTTCTGATTAAGCATATTACAGACTTCTGGACTTAACATTGAGTTCAACAATTTCAGATCATGAACTTTCTTCTCCATCTTGGCTCTTTTTTAATTCAAACTTCTTGTTCCAGTGCCTCCATTGCACCGCTCCCTTCCTTCCTTCCTTCCTTCCTTCCTTCCCCCCCCCCCCCCCCCCCCCCCCCCCCCCCCCCCACCCCGGCATCCACAAGACCATCTGTCACTATTTTCTTAAGTTTTGCTTGCACATAGCACTGACTATTAATATGTTTTGTTATCTTACCTTTGTGTCGCTATCAGCAGCTTCTTTAGTCTTTAATATTACAGTTAACACTCCCTTTCTATCATGCTGATGACATCTTTGCTAAATCTCTCTTAATTCTCACCTAACACTGACCTTTTATTTTGCTCCATCTGCTTTTCTTAAGTAGCATTAAATCTATGACTTTTCTCCCTCTCTACATTCTCAAGAAGAGTCATATGGACTCAAAACATTGATTCTATTCCTCTCTCCATAGTTGCTTTGATTTGATTTGAGTTATTATTGTCACATGTATTAGTATACAGTGAAAGGTATTGTTTCTTATGCGCTAGACGGACAAAGCATACCGTACATAGAGAAGGACAGAGTGCAGAAAGTAGTGTTACAGTCCTAGATGCTGCCAGACCTGCTGCATTTTTCCAACACTTTATATTTTATATCAGTACACAATCCTTGCCTTGTACAGTAAACCCACGAACTAAATTCCCAAGTAAGAGTTGCATGTCTATCACTGTATAACATTCCAAGAACAAGAAGAAAAGCAATTTATCATGGGGAACCATTCAAGATATTTGCAACTCCACACTCCCACAACACACAACATGAATGCGCACATTTTACGAAATGCTCACAGGCAACACAAAGACACACACAGCAGCACAACATAAATGTTCAAAAGCACAGAATGGAATAAATGCTAATTCCCACCCACTTTACTTCCAACTCTGAGCACATTGTCTGGAAAGGTCATAAATACGTACACCTGGATTGATGCTGCGAAAAGACATCAGTGTGGTGAGGCATGCACCTTAATCCTGAATCTGTCCTGACAGCTGAGCACAGGGCCACAGATGGCAATTTACCAACAACAGAAATGTCAAGGCCAGGCTGATGAGAGATGGCAGATAATTTGCAACTTTAAAAAGGACCTTGGATGTAATTTATTGCCTGATTATTTACTATTTCCCAAAGATTTTAAATAGCTAAACCTGAGTACATTACAATAACTATTGCAACCATTTTTGATAGTTTCACTGATGCTTAATGAAAATGACTGATTTGCCACAATACAAGTGGAAGATTATCCTATTTGGAACAAAGGGTGCATTTACACTATAACCGCAACACAAAGCAGCCTGTGTCTTATTCAGACCAGCACACCGTAAAGTTTCGTGAAGGAGACAATCCCACTGTGCTTCACATTGGTCAGCTGAACTGCTTCACACCAGTGCCAACCTTCTGATAGTTGATTTTCTAATAAGAGGAAAAACAGCGTTAAACTCTCCCAATGTTCGGAGCTTGCCTGTACTTCCAATGTCGAATGGTACGATGATCCACTTTTCCAATTGATGTTCCTATCCCTACATACTATTGCAAGTATTATTAGGGATCAGAAAGTTCAGTGAAGAGCCAAGTAATCATGAAAGTTGTAGTGAGGGTAGAAAAAAAACAATCTTTTTTTTTCCAGCGGTACAGTGGAAAGACATGATCAACAATTTGTTTTTGCCAGTGAAGAGCTGCAGATTTTGTACACGAATGCACCAAAGAATAGCAGCTTTATGAGACTACAGAAGACCTAATGCAGACAGCATTGAGAGGTCCCAATGAAGTATCTGGGAAGTATCACAATCTCAGTTATCTGACAATAAATGAAGAATATGGGGTAGAATTGTATGCACCCTGCAAGGCAGTTCTGAGGTGAGGGCAAGCATAAAATTGATTGAAAGGGATTCCCCCTGGGGACCCATCAGTCCAAACTCAGGTCCAATTTCACCACTTGGGCTGGCAGGGCTTTGAGTGGGAAACCCATCCATTCAACTATCCCGGCCCTTAAGTGGCCATACTGTGGAGGTACCCTCAGCATTGAGGCAGCCTGCCTTGGGGGCATTGAAATTCTTGGACTCCTTCCCCCATGACCTCCCTTCTAATGGCAAGACCGCTTCCCTGCCCTCCCAACGCTCTAGGCATCCCCTCCACAGCCAGGACTCAGTTCCAGAGAAAGGACTGCAGTACTGCTTCTGGCACTCCGGCACTGTGCCTGACTGAGTTGAAGGTCTGTCTGCAAATCCAACAGTGAAAAAAGTTTCGCCCTTGGCCAATCAACACTCAGTGAGCACAAAATGGCAGTGAGAGTTCATGAGTTGGTAGCTGCCCATTAGGCACCAACTGTTGAGTCGGTGAGCGTTGATTGTTCGCCGTTCTTAAAATGTTAGCCATGGTTCGTGGCATCAAGAAGAAGACAGTAGTAAACACTATTATTCACATTTGTTTGGAGTGAAAGAAAAAGTAATGGGGTGATTTTCTGGCTGTTCCCGCTGGCAGGAACTTCTGGTCCCGCTGGCAGTGAATCTTCATTGTGGGTTTCCCGGTGGCAAAGGGCGTCTTCCACTCTGAGAAACACATTTAGGGGATGTGGAAATTCTCCCCCAATGAATTTGATTTATACAGCACCATTCACGATCATGGGACATCTCAAAATACTTTACAGTCAATAAATTACTTTGAAAGTATAGTTATTATCACAGGAAACACTAGACAGTTTGCAAACAGCAAGGTCCCGCGTACAGCAATATGATGACTAGATAGTCTTCTATTTTATAAATATTGACCATGATACTGAAGTTAAGTTGTCAACTTTTCTTGGAAATAGTGCAATGGGGCTGTTTCATGTCCATCTGAGGGAGCAGCCAGGACTCTGATTTAATATTACACTTGAAAGACAACACCTCCAGCAGTGCCGTACTCCCTCAATACTACACTGGAGTGTGAGTCTGGGATTTTGTGCTTAATCCTGGTGTGAGGCTTGAACCAACAACCTTCTGATCAGGAGGCCTACCAATTGACCCATAGTTGTGCAGAACAAGAATGGTTGAACCTAAGATAGGTACATGCATACCACGTGAGCAATGCAGTTTGAACTCTTACATACAGTTGCTGTTTTTTGGCCTTCACTGTTTCATAGTGCCAAAACTGTATGGCAGATTTCTCACACGTGTGGAGGTGGCAGACATGGAATAGAAATGCAGGTTCCAGCCCTATATGCTGTTAAGGTGTTTCTAATTCGATTTGATTTATTAATGTCACGTGTATAGATGTTTAGTGAAAAGTATTGTTTCTTGCTTGCTTTACAGACGAAATATACCATTTAAAGAATACATAGGAGAGAAGGAGAGAGTGCAGAATGTAGTGTTACAGTCACAGTTAGGGTGTAGAGAAAAATCAACTTAATATAAGGTAGGTCAATTCAACAATCTGATGGCAGCAGGAAAGAAGCTCAGTTTGTCCATGATCGCAGACTTTTGTATCTTTTTCTCAAAGGAAGAAAGTGGAAGAGAGAATGTTAAGAGTGCATGGGATCCTTGATTATGCTGGCTGCTTTTCCGAGGCAGTGGGAAGCATAGACAGAGTCAGTGGATGGGAGGCTAGTTTGTGTGACGTACTGGATTTTGTTCATGACCCTTAATGTAGTTCCTTGTGGCTTTGGTTAGAGCAGAAACCATACCGAGCTATGATACATTCAAAAAGGATGCTTTCTATTGTGCATCTGTAAAAATTGGCAAGAGTCATATTGGACATACCAAATTTTCTTGCCCTCCTGGGTGGGCTCAGTGGAAACAGAGGGTGCATTTACACTACAACTGCAGAAGGAAACAGATTGCCTTTAGTCCTACCCTGACTTTAACAACACACCCCCTCCTTCTAAAAATGCATCCATCATGGACTGCGATTTACTGAGGGAATGGGGGTACTTCCTGAATAAAGAGTACTGACAAACATAATGACATATCTGTGGCTGTATCCCAGTTGATTATAAACTCAATGCACTTACTTTGCAAGTAAGCCAAAGCTCATAATGTGGGTGGTCATTTGCCTGCAATTGCAAGGTTAAATGAGGGTCTTAATTTAAATAAATGAATTTGTTATTTGAATAAAAATTTTCATGCAGAATTATCTATGCACACTGCCAGCACGACATGGATTGAAAATTGCCTGTAGGAAAATTGCAAAGACCATGAGCATGGTTTCTTCTTAACTTGAGTCCACAGCTCTTGAAGCTTCACACTCCTTAATTCAGACAATATGAATACACTTAAAAATGACAGGGAATATTTCAGAATAACGTTATGGAGAAATCAATACTGTAAAGTGCATGAATAAATTAATCATGGATGCCTCTCAACGTTTAGTCCAAGGTCCTTACTAAATATTGTGCTGCAGATAGTTATCAATGGACTATATTAGAACTATGCTGGCTTTAATATTTTGGACCACTACTTAAAATTGTGACATAGTTCTGCATCATCAAGGTGCACTTTCATTTTAATTTCTGTTCAACATTCAGCAGTTACATTTTTATCAAATATCATCCCTGAGGAAGAATTTTCATTCATACTTCCATTGAACATAATTTAAGACAAATTGAGTTGAGACAGATAAAGATTGAATCTACATGGAAGTACTTGCAGGGAAGAAAGAATACAATAAATGGCATGAGATCCTTAATTCTGTCAGTTTTAATTTCATGCTCTGCAAAGCACGTTAACAAAATGCAGGGCATTTTGACATTTGCACAGACCCTGCTGCATACTGCATGAAGACACATGGCAACTAGTCTAGATTGAGCAACTAGCAAATGCAGCAGGTTATACTAGTTTGCTGGACTAGGAATCTGAATTTACTCAATGCATTTTGTGTGAAATTACCTTGTTCATGATTCTAGCATTTTAAAAAATAAATTAGCATATTTTTTAATGCAGTGCATGTATTCTCATGAAACTCAACTCCACCTCTCTTGACTCCTTTGTTGTTGCTAATTTGTAAAACTGCTTAAGCAGCATCCCGTATTGGGTTTTTTCAAAATTCTCTGCACAGTCAACCAAGATCAAAATTGGACCTGGGTCCATGGGACTGTGAGACTGACGGTTGTGCCCCACGTACCGCACCATTGAGAGTCACTCAGAGGAATCCAGTTCACAAAGTTCTGGAAATGAATAATTTATTTTTCCTTTTTGGTACATCCCCAGCTCTTTGCATATCAACTTAAAAGAAAAAATCATTCATGTGATGATGATATCATGGGCAAAGCTGAAATTTATTGCCCATATCCCAAATTTTTCTTGAGAAGGAGGGAACTATCAGGGTAGTTTTTGTTCCTGGTGGGAGTTGTGTGGATGAGGGTCAAACTTGACAACCAGACCCTCCACATTGTGAGATCCAAAACACATTAACTTGTGGAATCATTCCCCTGAGCTTTATTAATTGATTGAATCAAATGGAAAGCAGGTTTTTAAACAGCAAGTGGCTGCTCCTGGAGATCTGAAAGGATGGCCTTCAGATGGCTTTTGATAAGGCAGGAGAATGGGGATGAGAAAAATATCAGCCATGATTGTTGAATGGCAGAGCAGATTCAATGGACTGAGTGGCCTAATTCTGCCAATTTATTTATATGTATGAACATATTGCCCCCTTTATTCAACTTTCTCTTTACACATAACAAATACTTAACCAGATTATAAATGACCATTGCAGCACTGAATCCTGCCATGTGACAAGCCCAAGACCTAAGGGTGACTCTTCTACATTAGTTAATACTACATGTGGCTGGCTGACAAAGGAGCTGGTAAAATTGTGACCTTTTAATTTACCCGCAGGCTACCTTGCTGTTTGAAGGAGGGGAGCTACTATTTGCAATACCAAATATCACTTGTTAATCCAAGCCCTGCTTCCAAGATTAGTAAGTGCTCTTTTTTGACATCTTCTAAACAAAAAATTTGATTAGCGGTTCATGCGAATAATATAATCCTTTGCCAACAATTCTCAGGTTACACACTCAAACGCTGACTATAAAATAATTGGAAATACCTCTGTTTGTTACAATTGCATGTGTAGCAAATTCATTTCTTTGAATATTTTTCAATAATTAATAGAACTATTTCAGACATGAGGGAGATGTGAAGCTGAATGAAGCATAATGGATGATTTGTGAATTAATCTCTAAAATTATATGGAAAACATGAATTGAAATGAAAGGTACTAATGGAGAAAAGTGAGCAGGCCAAATGACAAACCAATAAAAGTAAATATTCATCACATTGTTTAAAAATTGTATCAGAAATGATTATTTAATTAAAATTGCGATCTGTCATGGGCAATGGCAATTTATTGCATTAGCAGAGTCACTGGGGAGAATAGCAGAGACTAACCATCTATATTGTTTAGGTAATCTTGATAATAGACAAACTGTGCTTCTGCTCTGTTTTATAACTTAAAGCACTTCGTTTTGCGATGGCTGCACTCTTGCAGCATAGTTGAGGTACACCACCCTACACTTTGCACACCGTGTAGGATTTGCTATTCATGCCAATAGGTAACAAACGAGACAAAACCTCTTTTTATTGGTGAGTTATTGGATGCAAGGTTTGAAGAAAGTCTTGCTTTACTGCAACCATACCTTTTGACATGATGTACGTGCCTTAAAATGGTGTCGTAATGTTTTACTAGGCTGATTTCTAGAATGAGAAGCTGTTCATATGAGGACATTGGGTGGGATTTTTGCCCCAAAATCAGAAAATCCCTCCCAAGGTTAATAAACCTTTCCATTGTCTGCTCTGATTCCCATGGTGGGCACAATGGGAAAATTTGCCCCCTTGTGTACAGTGGGTCTGTACTCTCTGGAGTTTAGAAGAAGAAGAGGTAATTTCATTGAAATGTCTAAAATTCATAGGAATAGAGAAACATAGAAGATAGGAGCAGGAGGAGGCCATTTGGTCCTTCGAGTCTGCTTTGCCATTCATTATGATCATCCAACTCAACTCCCTAATCCTGCTTTTTCCCCATAACCTTTGATCCCATTTGCCCCAAGTGCTACATCCAGCCGATTCTTGAATGCATTCAATGTTTTGGCATCAGCTACTTTCTGTGGGTAATGAATTCCACAAGTTCAGCACTCTTTTAAGTGAAAAATGTCTCCTTATTTCATCCCAAATTATCTATCCTGAATCCTCAGATTGTGACCTCTGGTTCTGAACTCCCCTACTATCGGGAACATCCTTCCTGCATCTATCCTGTCTAGACCTGTTAGAATTTTATAAGTCTCGATGAGATCCCCCCTCATTTGTCTGAACTCCAGTGAAAACAATCCTAAGTTAGTCAATCTTTCCTCATACATCAGTCCTGCCATCTCTGGAATCAGCCTGGTAAACCTTCGCTGCACTCCCTTGAGAGCAACAACATCCTTCCTCTGAAAAGAAACCAAAACTGCACACAATACTCTGGATTTGGTCTCACCAAGGCTCTGTATAGTTGCAGTAAGTAGTCTCACAACACCAGGTTAAAGTCCAACAGGTTTATTTGGTAGCACGAGCTATTCAGAGTGTTGCCTCTTCATCACATGAGCTCACTCACCGAATGAAGGGACAATGCTCCGAAAGCTCATGCTACCAAATACACCTGTTGGACTTTAACTTGGTGTTGTGAGACTACTTACAGTGCATATCCCAGTCCATTTCCGGCAACTCTACATCCTGTGTAGTTGCAACAACACATCCCTGTTCCTGTACTTGAAACCTCTTGTAATGAAGACCAACGTGCCAGTTGTCTTCTTTGCTGCCTGCTGCACTTGTATGCTTACCTTCAGTGACTGGTGCATAAGGACATCCAGGTCCCACTGGACACTCCTCTCTCCCAATTTACAGCCATTCAGGTAGTAATCTGCCTTCTTGTTTTTGCTTCCAAAGGAATAATCTCATGTTTATCCAAAGTATACTGCATTTGCCAATGATCTACCCATTCACCCAAACTGTCCAGATCATTCTGAAGGACTTTTGCATCCTCATCACAGTTCAACCTCCTACCCAACTTGGTATCATTTGCAAACTTTGAGATGTTACATTGTTAAGAGGGCTTGACGGGATAAATGCTGAGAGACTATTTCCCTAGAAAAAATAGTCTAGGGCCTAGAACTAGGGGTTGTAGTCTCAGGATAAATGGCCAGCTATTTAGGACTGAAATGAGAAGGAATATCTTCATTCTGAGGCTTGTTGATCATTATAATTCTCTATTCCAGAGCACTTCTGTTGAGTATTTTCAAGAATGAAATAAATAATTTCTGGACTCCAAAGGGAATCAAGGGACATGAGAATAGGTTAAGAAAGCTAAGGTCAGCCATGACCTTTGAATTGCAGAACAGGCTTGTGGTCCACTATGTGCACTCCTATTCCTTAAGAAGTGGGGAATTGTAAAACAGTGTATTCATGGAATGAAAGCGAGTGCAGGTGAACAAGCGTAGAATCCCTACTGTGCAGGAGGCCATTTGACTCATTAGACCTGCATTGATTCTCTGACAGAGCATCCCTGACAGGCATTTTCCCGTAAGCCCACATATTTAGTTTTCTAATCCCCCAATTCACACATCTTTGGACACTAAGGGGCAATTTAGCATGGCCAATCTACCTAACATGCACATCTTTGGACTGTCAGAGCACCCAGAGGAAACTTCCACAGACACAGGAAGAACATGCAAACTCCATACAGTCACCCAAGGTTGAAACTGAACAGAGGTCCCTGACAGAGGGATACTTGGTGAGCAGGTCTTGAATTTAGTTAGGACAGGGGTAGTAGAGTTTTAGATAAGCTCATCTTTATGAGACATGGGAGGTTGAATTTGTTGGCTGAGCTCTAAGAGTGATGAACCAACCAATGCTGACACAGTGCAGAGAGGAATACGAACATCATCTGATTGACAAATTTATTACCTTTATAATAGTTATTTTTTTCTTTAGCTTTTCAATACCTATGTGTTTATCATTTTCAATACCTGTGTGTCTATCTATGGATGGTCAAGAGGCACAAGTGCATAACCATTTTTTGGCTTTGATGCTATGAATGGCTCTGATTGATTGACGCTTTTTGACGTTATAAGCTGAACTATGCTTTTCACAGATTTTCAAAGCCACAGTTTATTGTGTCAGTTTCATGAGCATTTCAAAGTCTTACCCAACTTGGCAGCATTTCCTTTGTTCTGTACATGGTGTATGCTGATGGAATGGGTGTGGGAGATACATGCAAGGGGGTGGGGTGGCATGGAAGGGAGATATGAAGGAGCATGAAGGGGGCACTGGAATGTGGGATATATGGAATGGGCAAGCAACATTTGAGGAAGCAAGGAGGCACATGGAGGGAGGGAGGAGGGATGAGGGTTTGAGGCCTGACTGTCATGATTAAAACAGGGCTGATGCTCCAGAAAACAGAAGCAGCCCTTTAGACTTGTCTGCCTTGATATCTACTTGCCTCCATTGCCATCTCGGAACAACATCCAGGGGAGCAGGCCTGACTATCTTTCTCCTTTAAATGTAAATAAAGTGGATGGGAGCACCCCTTAAAAGAACCATGTATATGCAGCCATGAACTTCATAAGAATCCAGCTTTAAATCTTCCAGATGAGGTCATACTAGTTAATTACTGGTAAATCTCCTGGTGCTATCTCCAAAATGCCTCTTTTTTGGACTCAGATGAGCATCAATTATGGCACCATCTATTTCCTATGCCAGTTGACCTCTAAGTGAGTTTGCCAATTTAGCATTCCTTTAAACTGTGGGCGTATTGCCATTAAGAACAGCAAAGAGCCACTGATTTTACATGGAACCTTTACTGAAAGAGATGAGACTGCCTTCCCATAAGTTTGATCTGCACGAGAACTCAGGCAGAAGATATAAAAGGATGGCAATGTGATCCTGCAATTCAGTTCCATCTCTGTACAGGAGAGAAATGCTGAATAAAAAGGCCTCATCTTTCATTGTACTATCATCAAAAAGAATGTACTTAGGTTTTGAATTTTGGATTGGTTCTGAGGCAATAGCTGAAGGCTTATCTGTTAAAGCATAGAGTTTAAACGAAAAAGGACTTGGTCTGCCATGTGTCACGTGGAATACTCAAGAGGAGAGAAACAAAGTTGTTTGATGGAATCACTGTCATGGGTATACTTGAAGAATTCAATTAATCATCAAATCTCTCCAGGATATGGTAACACCTTCAGTTACTGGCAGCCAAACTATGAGTTACAGAAAATGTACTTCAGCAAAAAACTATTAAGAGTTGAATTGTTACCAGATACTACATCTCAGACCAAAGTAAATTTTTTTTATGCCTGATGAGTGAGGAAGAGTGAATAAAAAACCCTTTCTCTAAACTCTAGTGTATAATTCTGAAATTGCGTATCGAACTTTGTTCGGATTTTTTTGGCAAGTTTTCTTTTTGTCTTAGCCCATTATTCCAAAGCTGATAACTATGGTAGTTGATTGGGTGATTTGGAAGCTAAAGTGCAAACCCATAGAATCCCTACAGTGCAAAAGGAGGCTATTCGGTCCATTGAGTCTGCACCAACTCTCTGAAAGGGCATCTTTTCCAGACCCTATTTCCATAACCCTGCATTTACCATAGCGAATCTTCTCAGCCTATCATCGATTCTCCAATTGATCTCCAATTTTCTCTTAGACCCTAACTCTATCTGTAGGACATTTTTTCTTTTGTCTTATCATGTGCTTTGGCTTTCTAAGCCCTTAGACTTTGGCCTTTCCTGATCTGCAAGTTAGCAACCATCAGCTGTGATGTGTGAATGCTTTTCTATGTACTGCATCCCTTTAAAAATTTTTTTTCTAAAATCTCAGCCTTTATGTTTTCATCTCACTATTGGTTTAATTTGTTGAAGTTAAATGATAATAATTTTGTGAAATAATATGAATTAGTCAAACTGATATCAACATAAGTTTGAGGGGGTGATTCTCCCAAAAAAATTCTAAGTGTTGAATTTGCATAAAAACTGAAGTAAATCACACTTTTTTATCGGTGGAGGTTTCAAAATGAATCTCCCACACTTTGTGCATTGCAGACTACACTGGCAAGAATCAAACTCAAAATCAGTGGGTGGAGCTTGTTTCTGCTGGAGAGACTGGCAGCATATTGCTGAGCGGACCACTGCACATGCACCGATCTGTCAGCGCCGAGAATCGCTGGCCAACACTAAGACCCCTGCTGATCATGCGTCTTTCCCACGGCCCATCACTGGCCTCCCCCTCCCCAAAAATGCCCAGGTTAGCCTCAACTCCCCTTCCTTCCCCACAGCCCCGATCTCCTGATCCTCTCAGTCCCCACCAGCAGTCTCAACTCCCCCACCATTCCTTTTCCCCTTGGCAGCTCTGAACCCCAGCTGACCCTCCTTTCCCCATTCCTAATGTCAGCCTCAATCGCTGGCCTCCCTCCCTCTGTCACTGAGTCCAAATGCCCCACCATTTGTCCCCATCAAGCCTCACCCAATTAGCACTGCCCGATGCCCAATGGGCAGTGACAAAACGTCCCCCCGGGCATTGGCACTTTGCCCCTTGGGCAGTGTCAGGGCTAGGCTGGTACTGCCAAGGTGGCAATGCACAGGGGGCAATCCCTTGGTGCCCGATCCTCTGGGGGTCCTGGGTCACCCTCTTCACTCCAACAGGGTATGGCCACCAGCTCCCTGCAAGTAGGGAGCTACTATAAACCCCGTTGGTTGAAGCACTTCTGGTGTGTGTGTGTGTGTGTGTGTGTGTGTGGGGGGGGGTGTTGCTGTGGCTGCGGAGAGGATAGCAGGCCCGGAGATTTCAGTCCTGGACCCGCTAAAGATATTAAAATTGTATTTAAATTGGGATTTAAGTAAATTATGCAACTCTGTGCCGATTTCTGGCACAGAGCTGATAGCAACAGAAGTCCAGCTGGTGGAGTTGCCCGGAGGTCGTGGTACCAAGCAGACAACCTGCTAAATACAAAAGCAGCACAGTGGGCTGGGAGACTAACCCCCTAAAACTTTTCACTGAATTATCATCTATTTAAAATTCACACCACTTCATTGGATTGTATTTTCAAATGCAAGAGCATGAAAGGGAATTTGTGAAGCATGAATAGAAAGTTTCTGAAACATTCTGATTCCCTGAAAACTGCATCATCATGAAGAATTACCTGCAATAGAGATTAACGGTGACATATTAATAATCTTATTATTACTTATATTTTTGCACTTTGGGAAAAGGACTAATAATTCAGAAAAAGTATTCTATACGATTGCAGCCTCACAGTCAAGTGACAGCTCTCTTCTTAAATGTAATCAAAATACCACAAATAAGAGATGCATGTTGCAAAATGACATGAAAATTTGTACAAGATGTTGCACCATGACATAACACAGCTCTGTGGAAATTGCAGATGTTAATTAGCGCGTTTTATCAGTCGTTATAAAAACTCCTTACAGTCGCAGACCTATCATGTCTGACTTTCTGTGCATTTCAACTCCAGAAACATCTGACAACAGAATTAGTCATTGTATATTTCTTGCTGTTCACAATAAAACCAACACTTTGTACAGACAGACAGCAAAGATGTTCACCCATTTTAATGCAGTAATTTATTTATCTGTCCTAAATTTGTAATGCCTAAGGCAAACATTTGGACCACCGAATTTCATCCGGGCAGGAACTGCACAGATTGCAGACAGGGATTTGAAGGCAGGGAGGAATCCGGTTGCTCTTGGAGCAGTAATGGTCAAATATCTGTCAACCCCAACACCAATCCCATCTCCCTCTTCCGCTAACACCCATCTTTCATACTATATATCCTGTGTGTCTGTGAGAGCTCCCAAGTTAGGGAGATGTTTATTGGTAGGGGGATTGAATTTAGGAGCCGCAGCATCATGTTGCAGCTGTACAAAACTCTAGTGCGGCCACACTTGGAGTATTGTGTGCAGTTCTGGTCCGCACATTATAAGAAAGATGTGGAGGCATTGGAGAGGGTAAAGAGGAGGTTTACTAGGATGTTGCCTGGTATGGAGGGCAGGTCTTATGAGGAGAGGCTGAGGGATTTGAGGTTGTTTTCGTTAGAAAGGAGGCGGCTAAGAGGGGACCTAATCGAAACATATAAGATGATTAGAGGTTTAGATAGGGTGGACAGTGATAGCCTTTTCCTAGGATGGAGAAAGCTAGCACGAGGGGACACAGCTTTAAATTAAGGGGTATGAGTTATAGGACGGATATCAGAGGTAGGTTCTTTAATCAAAGAGTGATTAGGGAGTGGAATGCCCTGCCTGCAGCTGTTGTAGATGCGCCAAGTTTGGTGGCGTTTAAGAGGTTAGTTGATAAGTATATGGATGAGAAGGGAAAGGTTTAGTTAGGAGGGGCATTGCTTTTTATTTTGGTCGGCACAACATCGAAGGCCGAAGGGCCTGTTCTGTGCTGTATTGTTCTATGTTCTATGTTCTATGTTAGGTTGTGAGGTCTCCCAGTGTAGGTTTCAGGTACTGATGTAAGTCTGTCAGAAATCTGATAGAAATGTCCCTAACCCTCAATAGTAGTGGGCAGCCTGCTTGAAAACTTCTTGAAAATTCTTTAAAAAAAAATCATTCTGTATTTCATTTGAATGGATTGTTATTTTCCAGAAAGCCATTTTATGAGGGATGATACTGAGCCAATCTTTACTTAGTCTTACATTTATTTATAGAATGCAACATTATACGAATACACCTCCTAACTCAGCAACACTGCAGTTTCAGCAAATATCTTTTGCTATGTACCCAGACATAACCCAGACGTAATGCCAACCAACGATTTACAACTAAACACAATTACTATGCAACAAACACTAACATAATACAAAAAAAATCAACAAAATTAAAACATCTGTATTTTTAGTAGGTGATTGATTTTCAATTAATAATCATATTAGTAGCAGACATTGGGATTTAGTTCTAGCAGTGGAGGTGCCCCTTCATGCCCAATACAAGAACTAGTGGGAATCCTGCATCGCTTCTGTGGGGGAGGTCCAATTCTTTCAGGAACTTAACTGACCAGCATTGGACCTCCGATGCAAGCAAGGACCCAGTGGGGTGAGGATTCTGTCCCAGAGAGCTACCATGACCAAAGAGAGACTAATAGCTCTCCATTTCTGGCAGTATCATGGGAAGCACTGGGTGCTCTAAGGCTCAGCCTGAAGATCACTGCTAGATACCTGGCCACAGGTGACTGGAGAAAGATGGAGTTCATGATAGGGGGATTGTTGGCAGTGGGGAGTAGGGGTATCTGAGATAAGGGTGGATTTGGCTTTCAGCAGCCCACTCCTTTCCTGATACCAGGTCCCTCCGTCAGGAAGGGAGTGCCTGTCAATGTTAGGATTCCCCTTCGAGGCCCTTGGCAAAGCTGACAGGTCTTTGGGAGACACAGAAGGTCCATGTTAAATCTCTAAACTACTGCTGAATTCTGGTGGGCTTGGATAATTGGTGTCAAATGTCACATTACGGGCCTAACTGGCAACCTGCTTGAAGGCCCACATCGGGCTCAATTTCCATGTCAGGCCTTTCCCTCCCACAACTTAATGTGGGACAGTTCCTGACACTGGGAATTTGATGTGTGTACTCCTACTTGATTCTTCTGGCTCCATCATGCCCATTCTTTGGCGGGGCGGGGGTTTGGGGGGGGAGGCTCAACGAACTACTGCCCACAGCACTTATTATTTTCGATGGTTCCATGACTAAAACATTTCAGTATTTAAGGGACCTGACAACAACTCTATTTTGTCATTAAAATTAAGCTTAACTTTAATTTCTCCAACTCCCTCGCCAAAATGCAGCATTTTCTAGTTGCCAAAATCAGTTATCATTTGGCCTCCTTTTGAGATTTAATGACAACAGCACTGAATTTATTCCCCATAGCTGTGAACTTGACACCACAGAAACTGCATTGAGATTTACTCTCATTTTCCAAAAGACCAAAAGTCACAAAAGAAATAGAAGGAGTTTCATCACTTTTGATCTGTTCTTATTTACTCATAAGTACTATAACAATATTGATATATGTATTATCTTTCCTACCATGCAGTGAGTGGTAAGTTTGTCATGTAAACCAGGTTGTTTTCTTTTGGCTGTGGCAAATTTCTCAGAATTTTCCCCCATTTCTTCTTTTGAAAGTGAAATAATCTAGCGAATATAGGACATTATAATATAGCAGCACAAAGGTTGGAAAATTCTAACCAGAACCAGACCAACTCCAAATTTTGCTCCAATTTACTCTGATAATAAATGATACAGAAACTTCATGATTCACTTTTTACTGAACTGGGGCAAGGTTATTTTAGGAACTGAAAGCTAATGAGATCTAAAATGGAACATTTTGACTTTATATTCAAAAACCTGAATTTTGTACAGTTGAGATCTTTTTGGACAGGATTTGGTAAAGACATTACTCCAGAGATATTTAAAATGTTGTCTTTTTTTGGCACACAAATGTTGAGCCATCATGGTGATGTTTTTGTGCTATGTAACGTTCATAGGAGTCATTAAGTGGCAAGTAACATGAACTCAGGAATTCCATTGTTATCATGGTTGATGCAGTTTTGAATATTGTTTTACAATATTAAAATATTTATGTGCAGCTGAAAGATATCACTCTCTCATTGCAACACCAATGAACAAGGTGATTATGGTGTAATTGGATTATGAACATAATTTATTTTAAAAATTCCTAACCAATTAAGATAATTGCTTGCTTTGTTTCACAAAAGATGTGTTCTTCTAAATGGATAAGCTTAACTTTACCTTATGTAACTGGAGCCTATTTTCAAACGGTGGCTGAGATGTACCAGGACCATTTAATGGATTCCAGTGAGTTCTGCCACATTTAACATGGCAATTTCTGATGTATCGAGGTGCAACTTAGTGGACGATGTATCTTATATCATCCAATTATTCAAATGTGACTGGAAATAGGCCATGTTGAACACAGATTTGAAAGTACGTTCCTCGGACTGAAAATAATGTAAACAAGTTCTTTTAGTTTATTTACTAACTAATGAAAATGTCAATGTCCGTTTGATGAAAGACTGATTTCTATGTTTTTATTCTATATCGTAAGAAGTCTCACAACACCAGGTTAAAGTCCAACAGGTTTATTTGATAGCAAAAGCTTTACCTGATGAAGGAGGAGCTCTCTGAGAGCTAATGGCTTTTGCTACCAAATAAACGTGTTGGACTTTAACCTGGTATTGTGAGACTTCTTACTATGTTTACCCCAGTCCAAAGCCGGCATCTCCAAATCATTTTTATTCTATATGTAAATCGTTCATAATCACTTTTTCAACAGAAAACAAACTGCAAAAGGAAGTTTGTCTACCTTTCCCTGTATGTCTTGAGAGTATCCACATCTTTACTCATAGTAATACTCATAATCTCTGGACCATACCAGGAAGAAGGTAGCTGTGTTAAATTTAATGGCAGAACGCATTATAATTATTTTAAATTCTGTTTCCCACTCAACATTTGGCCAGATTGAGAGGTTGATCAATTATCTGTCTGACAGGACAATGGGAATTGCTAGGCAGGGTCTCCTGCAAATAAAAAGACTGGAAATCGGATTTATTTGTTCCTGGGATTTATTTGTTCCTGGGTTCATTGGCAAGGTTGGAATTTGTTTCCCATCTCTAATTGCTCTTCAGATGTTGATGGAAAGCAGGCTCCATGAATTGCTGAAGTCCTTCTGATGAAAATATTCCTATTCTTTTAGGGAAGGAGTTCCAGGATTTTAGCCCAGTGCGCCTGCATCAGAATATTCCATCATATTCCTGATTTGTGTTTTTAAGACGCAAAGGCTTTGGAGAGTTAGGAGGTGTATCTCTTGCCTGAGAATTCTAAGCTTCTGACCTGCTCTTGTCGCCACAATATTTCTGTGGCTGTTCCAGTTAAATTTTTTCTTCATGGTGGGAAATTTGCCGATTGAATGTATTTTAATGTCAAAGAAAGATAATGGCTGGATTCTTTCTTGTTGGAGATGGCCTTTGCCTGGCATCTGTGAGACTTGTCACTTATCAGCTCAGACCTAAATGTTGTCCATGCCTTGCTCTACGAACCTTGCTATATTTGAACCATAGTTGAAAAATATGGCAATACTGCTGAACAATGCCAGCCAAAAGAATCACTTGTGAGCAGCAACATCCTTTAAAAGGTACCTGGATGAGCACTTGACATGTCATCATATTCAAAGCTATGAGACAAGTGCTGGGATTAGGTGGGAGGTCAGGTATCCCTCGCGTGTTGGCGCAGACTCAGTGGGCCGAAGGGCCTCTGCTGCACTGTATGATTCTATATGAATTTAGAAAATGAAAACAAATGAAAATATGCTGATTGTAATTTCCTATCTTGCACCTTACCTGTAAGGACATTAGGTGGAATTCTCCCAAAAAAACATTCTAACTGCTGAATTTACGTAAAAACCAGAATTAGTCACTCTTTTTTTCAGCTCGACTTTCAAAATGATTTTCCCACACTTTGCAATCACAGAGTGCCCGAATGCAAATCATTCTCGCTGGAGAGGCCAGCAGCATAGCAGCCCGACTCTCGCTGCCCCTCACCCCCCAGCCCTGACCACACCGACAAGCCGACCTCAGCACCGCCCCCCCTCCCCCGCCTCCATCCCCCACCCTGATGGCCAGCCCTGATCACTGTCCACCCTCCCTGTGTGGGGAGGCAGTGGGATATCCCATCCTCATCAATTGCCCTAATAGGACTCACTCCCAATAAGCCCTGCTCCCCCTCTGGCCCTGTCAGATGCCTGGTGGGCATTGACAAGGTGCCCCTTGGATATTGCCACTTTGCCTGTGGGCAGTGCAAGGGGCCAGTCTGATACTGCCAAGGTGGAAATGTCCAGGGGGCACCCCTCTTACCCTCGACCTCCTCGGGGGCTTCCATGGCTTCCTTCATTCCTGTGGTGTTCATCCTCCAGCTTCTCATTCGTAGGGAGTTGTTGTAAACCCTACTGGAGCGAAACACTGGTGGCGATGGGGGAGAGGCTAGTAGGCCCAGAGAGTTCAGTCCCAGACCCACTAAGGAGATCTAACTAATGAGTTAAATATTTCAATCAGCTCCATGCCATTTTCTGGCGCAGAACTGATGATGCCAGAAATCCAGCAGCCAGAGACTTGCAGAGGCCATGGTGCCCAGTGGAAAGCCTGCTGCATCGCCTCCATTTATGTCTCTCAGCCTAATGCACTGCTAGGGCAGTGCAGCAGGCTGGGAGAATCACCCCCATTATATCAAATTGGGTCCAAAAGATATCAAGTATTTTCTGCAAAATGGCTTTTCAGCACTTTCATTGGTGTTAATAGATCATGATTTTTAAAAATTACCATCAGAAAAGATGTTTCTCCTTACCTTTGCAATCTCAACCCCCAGGCATAGGCCAACCAGTACATGATCACAGTGAAAGCAACAGAATCAAAGTAAATTTAATTGTGCCACTTTTTTCAGGATGCATTAGATAATGAATGATTATTATTTTCTTCTATGTGCCATCTCGTTTAATAGCTCTATTAATGTGCAGTGCAAACTGCAAAAAAGAAAATAGGTTTTTGTGTTAAGTATCTTGGTAGCACCTTTCTGTTCCAGGCTGTTAGAACAGAAATAATGGATGTGACAACTTTGAACATGCCTCTTGCAACAGTTTATGAGTTTCTTACAGTGGGCGATCATATATTCCAATAATGGATAAATTTGTATTGACAGAAATTTCCCTGAAAAATTTAGCGAATGTTCACTTCTAGCTTACATATTTAATGGATCTCATGGTTATTTGGGAAGCCAACCAGGATACTTAAATAAGATCTACCAGTTTGTGCCTGGACTGACTCAAAATGGGTCATCCACTGCTAACTGGCTATGCTCTGCACATTATTAAAGCATGAAAAATGGCCCCAATGCATACCAATTTACACACTGTAATATTAATAGCTGTTGTATTCTAGTATTGATTACTGCTGTGTGGAAGTCTGTTTGCATAGTTGACATTCTACAGAAGTAAACAATACGGAAGGCAAATAATTATCTTTGTGTTGGACCCCACTCTGTTACATTTTACTTTCTTTTGGAAAGATGCTCCAAAATTTGTTAAAATACATATTTTAAAACATATTGGATTTAATAGAATTATAGAATCCCTGGAGGGGATTTGGCCCATTGAGTCTGCACTGATTCTTTGACAGAGTATCTTACTCAGGTTTTCTCCTCTCTATAGCTGTACATCTTCCTCTTTTCCATTCCACCTTACTGTGAATATGGGTGTGAGAGGTTGCAAACTCCCTCCTCCTTCCTCACCCTGGGTTTGAATGTGAATAAACTAAACTCTTGAATTAATCATTATACCAGTTTGCTGCCAGTTATTATTTAATTGGATCACATAAACTGAGAGTTTGGAGAAACACCCCACAACCTACTTTAAAAATACTTCAAAAACATATCTACTTATGGACAAAGAGAGGGTTCAAAAGTTCAGTTTTTCTCTCTCTCTCTCTCTCCTGTCTGTAACACTGATAAATAGACAGAATGAAATAAGATTTTTTTAATATTCCAGACAGTTTTCTCTGTGTCAGAGCTCTGACAAAGAGTCATCTAGATTCAAAACGTTGGCTCTATTATCTCCCCACAGATGCTGTTACACCTGCTGAGATTTTCCAGCATTTTCTGTTTTTGTTCCATCCATTGACTCTGTCTACATATCCCAATGCCTCAGAAAAGCAACCCACATAATCAGGGAACCCATGAACCTCCAACATACTCTCTTCCACCTTCTTCCATCGGGAAAAAGATACAAAAGTCTGAGGACACATATCAATCACCTCAAGAACAGTTTCTTTCCTGCTGCCATCAGACTTTTGAGTGGACCTACTTTATATTAAGTTATTCTTTTTCTACACCCTAGCAATGACTATAACACTGCATTCTGCACTTTCTCCTTTCCTTCTCCACGTATGGTATGCTTTGCCTGTATAGCATGAAAGAAACAGCGCTTTTCATTGTATACCAGTGCATCTGACAATAAAAAATCAAATTAAATTAAATCAAATCAAAATAAGTTATTTAACGGTGTGACAAAGGAGATTGATAGCAGCTCAGCAGTGGGTACAATTTACTTTGATTTCAAGACAACCTTTACCAGAGTTTCTGTGAAATTGTTACTGCTGAAAATAAAGGAAGTGGGCATCAGTGGAAATAGTTTGCAATGGTTATCTCATCTCATTTAAGACAGAGGTGGGAAGAATTGTTTTCTCTAAAATTTATGAGTCTTTGGAATCCTCTTCCTCAGAAGGTAGTGGTAGCAGAATCTTTGAATATTTTTAAAACAAGTAAATAGATTCTTGATAAGCAATCAGGTGAAAGATTATTGGGGAGAGGCAGCAATGTGGAGTTGAAATTATAATCAGATCAACAATTAATTTATTGAATGGCAGAACAGGCTCAAGGGACCAATTAGCCTACTCCAGTATATTTCATATGTGTTTGTTAGCAAATAGGACCAGAGGTTGATGGCAAAAGATTGTCTTCCTACAAGAATATCATCAGTGGAATGTCATCATATATATAGAGATGTTGGCATTGGACAGGGGTAATCACAGTAAGAAGTCTCACAACACCAGGTTACAGTCCAATAGGTTTATTTGGTAGCACAAGCTTTTGGAGTATCACCACTTCTTCAGGCAAGTGAAGAGTTGTGTTCACAAACAGGGCATATATAGACACAAAGTCAATTTACAAGATAATGGTTGAAAAACGAATCTTTATGGGTAATCAAGTCTTAAAGGTACAGACAGATGAATGGAGAGAGGGTTAAGCACAGGTTAAAGAGGTATGTATTGTCTCCAGCCAGGACAGTTGGTAAGATTTTGCAAGCCCAGGCAAGTCGTGGGGGTGACAGATAGTGTGACATGAACCCAAGATCCCGGTTGAGGCTGTCTTCATGTGCGGAATTTGGCTATCAGTTTCTGCTTGGCGATTCTGCATTGTTGTGTGTAGCAAAGGCCACCTTGAAGAACACTGACTCGAAGATCAGTGGAATATCACAGGCGCCTGTTTTGGGACTTCCCATGTTTATAGCGGATAAATGATCTGGAGTTTGGAGTCATAAACACAGTGGTTAAATTTTCAAATATAAACCCTAAAGTAGGTTGCAGTAGATAAGCTGCAAGATAATTTGACTCTACCTGTGAATTGGGCAATGATAACAGTTTAAATTCAATATAGAGAAATTCAAAGGACTTCACGTGAGGACAAAAATTCAATAAGTGATTGTTACTTCAATGAAAAAGGAATGTGAAAGTAAAGTGAGAATCCAACTAAAAATAAATTGAAGCTGTTACAGAAATGCTTAGTGGCAGTGAATGAAGCAAATCAGATCTTGAGATGTATTTAAACATCAGTATTGAGCTGAAATAGTGAGATGATTGATGTCCCTGCCTCAAGCTGAGGCCAGTCAGAGGCTGCCAGTTCCTCCTTGTCAGGAGCACCAGCAAGGTGATGAGTACTGATGGCAATATGCCTACCAGATTATCAATGGATTCCAGACCAAAGGTGAGTGAGGACAGGATGGGGCTGAGAGAAGGACATCATGGAAGAGTGGACGAAAGGGATTCGTAGGTGATTGCAGGGGGTTAGCTTTCAATGCCCTCCCCTTTCTATTAACAGGACCCTTGATCAGACACAGAGTGCCTGACTACAAGGGATCCTCTACAAGGACCACTGGCAGAATCTAAAATTTGTTGGGTGACCTTCCGAGGGTATAAGAAAGCTGTGCAGTCTTCATTTAATCTCTAAGCAATGTCTAAAATGTGATGCTGGTAGGGATAATGAGTATCCATTGGCTCATTAATGACCCTAATTGGCACAAAATCAGAGGCAGTAGGAATCCCAGATCCGCTCCTTCCACAACCCAACTTAATTGGGGTTTGTTGCTGCAAGGGAAAATCTCCCATGATAAAGTCGGTCTAGTCACCTTGTTTTCCACTGCAATGGGATATATTAAATCCAGCACATACCTTTACAGAGATTAATCCACAAATGGGAAAGAGATAAATCTCAAATTATAGGTAAGACATCATTTTACATTTTCAACAACATTACTTTATGGAGAAGTGTGTTTCAGAAGTTCGGACACAGAGGTCAAAGTGCTTGCACATAATTTATCATCCATTATAATTAAATTACAAAATATTGGGTGGTATACTCACCAATGTCTCCTCCAACCTCTGTTTGCTGTGCACAGCTAGCTTGCTGCAATCTGTGGTTCCTTCAAGAATAATGTGTAGCCACGTTATTCTTGAACCTATCTGAAAAGAACTATGTTCACATTGTGGTACATTTCTAATTGCTGCATGGCTACTCACACATGCAGTTTAGAGTGAACTTTGCTGATCGCTGTGAATTAATTCCCAATATATGCTTCACTTCTACAAAACTGTACCCTGGGAGCACTAATCTATGATTCTGCCACTGGGATAAGTGAGCTTAAACCTGAGTATACTGAACAAAAACAGTCCCGTTTAACAACCCCAAAAATAAACGGTTGTTCAGAAATAGGTTAGGTAAACATTAGGTAAAATATTCCCTCAGCCAAAGTGAAATCCTTATTAATTTGTAAATTCATTTGTAAATTAAAAGTAAAAAATTGAAACAGAACATGCACTAAACAACAAGAAATTAAATTGTCAAACATATTTAAGTATGAAAAGCAAATTGGTGGCTTTTGCAGAGTTGAAGTGCACTGAATAATACAAATGCTAGTGAAGTCAACATTTTGCCGCTTTGAAATGCATGCCACAGCAGGGAAGGATGGATTTCAAGTTGTCACTTACCTTTTCTACAACCGTCAAATCACAGATTTATTATTGATATTTTAATACTTATAAAAATTATCTTATGAGGTGAAAGTGAGCAATCTTGAAAACCTATTCAACAATTAAATAATGATTATTTATTATTGCTATGGCCATACAATTGTAATGAATGTTCTCTTTGTTTGTTAGATCTGTTAGATGATCCAAAGTATGCCATTGGCTATACTTTGCTCTGAGCACAGTGAGGAAAGAATTTGCAACTTTGTGTTCCCTGGTCAGTGAAATTCAAATTGTCGATACTGGAAGAATATAAAATGATTCACGAGTAATTTCATAAAATAAATAGATGTTTTAATAATAATAAATTATTAAATTTATTCAATAATCAATTAAGCTCTTTAAAATCTGTTTTTGCAACAGGCAGAAATATCATTACATCTGCAGATCTCAGGTGGTAAGAAATTGCCTGCCAGAGGCGGTCTTACACCTTTTGGCTTTAGTATAACAGAAGTCACGTCAATTATTGACTGCTGCTTGATAGTGACACATTTAAATTGATGTGTGTCTGAAAGTGCTTAATGTCAACTGGAATGTGATAATAAGGCACGGTTTTCAGAACTTGACAGTCAACATTGGTGATGTTACACCCCGTAAGGATGCATTTATTTTATTCTAGGATGCTACTGATAGGTATTGAAAATTAAATAATATTTCACTCTAGTGAAAACTGATCAAAGCGGGAATGAATTATCATATGCTTTGACAATGAAGTTAAATGGATTGATTTTCCATTAGTGCCTTGCTGGCTCAGAGCCTGTTTCACTAGGAGATTTTCTGCATGCACGTAGCACATGGTTTGCTCCCTATGACACGCAAGCAATCTTTTGACATACATTCCTGGAGGGCAAGGCTGTATGCCAAGAGTGTGAAGCTAGTAATTTATTCCAAAATGACTGGTTTTACACTTATTGTGTTTTGGAGGTCCTTGCACTGACCTCAAAATGTGCACACGTGTTCATTTAATCTGCACACAAAGTTTAAAGTACATAAATCTGTAAGAGTAGATCTGTAAACGCTTGAATCATCAAGCGTTTTCTTCCTGCAGAGAGTACGGGCAGTATTATCATAGAATTCCTAGAGTGTAGAAAGAGGCCATTATCTTGAGTCCGTGTTTGTTGTCTATGAGGTTGCCAGCAGGGACTCAAGATGCGGAAATTGCAGTTTTCATCGGCCCCTTGCCGGTGACGTCACCATGTTCACGTCCATTTCCAAGTATTTTGGTATAATTAGCATGCCCCCTCCCCATCACACAGAGCACGTAACTTGACTGTTCGCCATATATTCAAACTGCGCCAATATGACATCAAGCCGACACGGTTTACAGCCAGTTCACACAGACTTGGGGAGGGTTTCTCCCTGGGAGGGGATATAAATGAAAACATAGCTTTAGACGGACAAGAGACATGGTCAGGCAATGTACTGGAGATGCCCCTGGCACTGCTCCTTGACAATATTCCAACCTGGCAGTATCACCATAGCAGGGCCAGTCCCAGAAGTGCTGAACTGACAGTTTCATCCTGTGCCAAGGAGCAGTATCCAATGGGAGCCTTATTGCAGGGATGGGTCGTGGGGAGATGGCAGGTTGTAAGCAGGTGTGGCTATGGGCAGGAGGACAGATGTACAGGGGATAACAGTGATAGCTGTTGCGGAGTGAGTGTTAGTGGGGGTAAGGGGGTACCAGCTCCAATTGTGAAAGTGAAGGGGCTGATTGTGTGCTGGGGAGGAGAAAAGGGGATGATGAAACCAGGAAGTGGGAAGGGTTGGGCTGTGCTCAGTTAGATAACAAGCATAGATAATAATCTACATATTAAAAACAATGTTAATGGCCTGAAATTTTCAAATAGAACATAGAACATAGAACATTACAGCACAGAACAGGCCCTTCGGCCTTGATGTTGTGCCGACCAAAATAAAAAGCAATGCCCCTCCAAACTAAACCATTCCCTTCTCTTCCATATACTTATCAATTAACCTCTTAAACGCCACCAAACTTGGTGCATCTACAACAGCTGCAGGCAGGGCATTCCACTCCCTAATCACTCTTTGAGTGAAGAACCTACCTCTGATATCCGTCCTATAACTCATACCCCTTAATTTAAAGCTGTGTCCCCTCGTGCTAGCTTTCTCCATCCTAGGAAAAAGGCTATCACTGTCCACCCTATCTAAACCTCTAATCATCTTATATGCTTCAATAAGATCCCCTCTTAGCCGCCTCCTTTCTAACGAAAACAACCTCAAATCCTTCAACCTCTCTTCATAGGACCTGCCCTCCATACCAGGCAACATCCTGGTAAACCTCCTCTGTACCCTCTCCAAGGCCTCCACATCTTTCTTATAATGTGGGGACCAGAACTGCACACAATACTCCAAATGCGGCCGCACTAGAGTTTTGTACAGTTGCAAAATGGTTGCAATGGTGATGTCTTGCTTGCTACCATCTGAAGAGTCAGTCGGGAACGCATTCCCACAGATTCTGAGTGTCCTGCATCCATTTCACACTGTAGCGTTCACACAAAGAGGGTGATTGTGGTCTTTGGGAAGTAGTCTGGGGAAGAGGGGTATCCAAAGGACATTGAACTCTCAGGGCTGGGGACAGGAGGGGTTGGGGTGGGGGGTGGGTTTGTGCCCAACTTCAAAAGGGAGGCATCCAACCCTTCCCATCCGAGATGTAATTCTATTAACTTTTGGACTTCCGCAAGTTCAAACCTCCCATCAGCCTATAATTTGAGGATGGGTGGGTAATGGCCCTTAGAAATCAACAAATTGGTCATGTAAAGGCTTCAACTGTGACAAAGGCAGTCTTCCAGCCCAGTGTAAAATCACTCTTTGGTTGATATGGATGGGAAACTGGAGGGAATCCAATCCTTCAATTCTCTTCCCCATCCCTAGCCTAAAAACCCAGTGGTGGTAGTGTGTATAATTCTGGCCAAGTTTTTCACTGTGTGTTTTTGCTGAAAACCTACCATGGGGCATATTTTTAACTCGTTGCCAGGGTACTGAAGGAACTGGTTAAATATCGACATTATGTCTCTGTTAAATGCGGAAAAGTTCTTCCAACTTCCTCTGGTACTACTGTCGTACTTCAAAGTATTGTCATGGTTCAGTTCAGAAACTCCAAAGTGTTTTATGGAGCCCAACTGGATCCTCCTGTTTGCACCTTAAATTTGGCTATGATGAGCATCATATGTTTCAACTCAGGTATGATTCAAATAACCACTAGGGAGCTTTTATCAAATAATTAAATTCTTAATAAAACTTTGACATAGACAGTTAGCAAGACCTTTAATCAACAACAAACAAAAGCAAAACAACCACAATAATGTATAATCCTCAACAAATATATCTAAGATATTCCAATCAAAATCAAACCTATAAACAATCCTTTAAACAGGTTGAACACAATAAAGACTAATGCTTGTCTGATACTGGAATTGAGTCCTTTGGATGAATTCTGCAGTTCTCTTAATAGACACAAAACACTCTGAAATCAGAACAGCTTTCCAGAACACCAGGGAAACTTTAGGCAAATGACCAACAGCAGATTCTCCCCTTCATTACTTTCAGATAACCAACTGAATTTTCAAAGCTGTCCCTTCTAAAACTAAACTGCAACTCAGAACAAAATATGAAAGAGCTCCTATCACCTGATCCACAAATATTTTTCCTTCTGATAATGCAGGTCATGAAACTAATCTCAGAAGGTAGCTGAGGCCCCCATTTAAGCCTCTTAAGGAGCAATAAAAGGACTCCTCGTAGACAGCTAGTCAACAATGACATCAACTAAGGCTGCGAGAGCAGGATTTTAAAAAATTCTCCTAAAGGTACATTAATAGACAGCAAAAGTTTTGTCATCATACATTACCTGGTCCCCTATAAGTAAAACATTGCCAAGTGAGTCAGTACCCAAAATTGTCCCATGACTTTAAGGACAAGAGACAGACTTTTTCTTGGGAATGTAATTTCCATCTAATCCCTGATGTACAAGTGTGTTTGCTCACATCATGGTATTGAGGCAGACTGAATCTTGATGTGCATTTTATTAGGAAAAGAAATGGAGATGATACAATTTGCCTTTTTACCACAGTATCACAAATCAGTTTCAATAGCTCTAGTAGAAAATTTATCCTTGTAATACAAAAATGAGCAGTCTTCCATTTGTGGTGAGTATGGACAGCAATGGACTGACAGTTACCACACGGATGTTCTCCTGAAGACTAAGATCTCTAATCAAAAGTAGGTTTAAGTCATGTACCAAAGAGCTTATGATTATTTTAGAATTGCATGCTTTACGAAAGAGATCACAATTGCTGCTCTCTGCATAAGCTCCAATGTTCTTTATGGCCTAGACATCTTAGTGGCATGAAATAGTTAAAACCACAACCATAGAACATTTTATGAAATTCTGAGATGATCATCTTAAACCATTGTTTAAACTGTCCATAATAGAAAATTCATCAGTAATCATGAAACCACTGAGGCAGAAGTATGTGTTCAAGATTTAAGTATAATTCTACCAGCTAAGAGCAGATAACTGTTGGGCTTTGTTTGAAAGTGTACTGACCTCAGCATGTTTGCTGAATTAATTAACATATTTTATTCCTAATGATGCACCTTAATTATGGGGTGACAAGCATACAAATTAGGAACAGAAGTAGCCCACTCGGCCCGTCGAGTCTGCTTCGCTATCCAATAAGATAATGACTGATCTGATTGTAACCTCAATTCTACATTCATACCTACCCCGATAACCTTTCACTCCCTTGTTTATCAGGAATCTATCCAGCTTTGCCTTAGAAAATATTTAAAGATTCTGCTTCCATTCCTTTTGAGCAGTTCCAGAGACTCTTGACCCTCAGAGAAAAATGTTCTCCTCATCTCTGTCCTAAATGAGTGGTCCCTTATTTTTAAACAGAGGCCCCTCGTAGTAGACTCTCCCACAAGAGGAAACATCTTCTTGACATTGATCTTGTCAAGACCCCACAGTATTTACATGTTTCAATCAAGTTGCTTCTTTCTTTCCTAAATTCCAGCTGATCCAACTGCCCAACCATTCCTCAGAAGATTGGACTAATAAGCCCTCTCTGAACTGCTTCATGACATGTACATCCTTCCAGGAGATCAATAAAATAAACAGTACTCCAGATGTGGCCTCACCAGTGCTTGTATACTGAAGCATAACCTCCCTACTTGAATAGATATGTAGATAAACAATTGAAATGATCTCCTTCAAAAGAAGATCTGTTGTAGTGTTGTAAGAAGCAAAAGTAAACCCTTTAATTAGCGATCTATGCTGGTGAGCAGACTTTCCCGGATGACAACTATGTCAAGATAGAGAAGGAAATGAAACTGTAATTATTAAGTACCTTAAACATAGACCTTCTGTGAAGCCCTCTGCTGTAAGTGACAAGTAGGCTGTTCTTCAACTGTTAACCAAGTGTCAACTATTTCAGAAATAGACTTTAAATACCGCCACGGCTGATAGTGGAATTTGAGTTCAATAAAAAAAAACCTGGAATTAATAATCCATTGACAATCATGAAACCATTATCAATTGTTGGAAAAATCCATCTTGTTCATTAATGTCCTTTGGGAAAGGAAATCTGCCATCTTTACCCGGTCTGGCTACGTGTAACTGCAGACCCACAGCAATGTAGTTGACTTTCAACTCCCTCCAAGGGAAACTAGGGATGGGCAATAACTGTTGGCCAGCCAGCGACGCCTAGCCTCACGAGTGAATAAGAAAAAGGACCTGTGGATAGGATAATGCAATAATTCAGATTGTTTAATAAATTCACACATAAATATAACAATAAACAATTCCTTACAGAATATTTTACAATTTTCAATAAAAATATATAGGGTCTGAATAAAATTAATGGTTCTTCTATATTTTAGAACAGATTATTTAATTAGTATGCCAACATAACGTTTAAAGATTCAGTGATGTGTGGATTTTCTGCTTTGTCTTGTGAGGCAGATATACAGTGGTTTTGGTTTGATTTAGTGTTGTCACATGTATTGGTATACAGTGAAAAGTATTGTTTCTTGTGAGCTACACAAAGCATATCATTCATAGAGTATGTAAGAAAGAAGAAAAGGAGAAGGTGCAGAATATACTGTTACAGTCATAGCTAGGACGTAGAGAAAGATCAGCTTAATATAAGTAGGTCTATTCAAAATTCTGATGGCAGCACGGAAGAAATTGTTCTTGAGTACATGCCTTCAGACTTTTGTATCTTTTTCTCTATGGAAGAAGATGGAAGACAGTATTGCTGGGGTGCAAGTAGTTACTGCAACTCAAACTTTACTTTGTCACCTTCCTCCAGGTTGCAGAAAATTGTGAGGCTTTTGAATCTAAAACCACTTTGTTGCCCTGTTCAGTAAGGTATGCTGTCAGAAGACGTGTGAGGGGTCTGAGACTTCACATTGTCTATATATCCTTATGACTATTTGTAAATTGTAAAAAAAAAGACAAAGATCATTTCAAATATTCAAATAACTAAAACTATGTTTGTCTTTGACCCTCAAACAAAAAGAGCAACCTGACAGCATTGAAGAAACTTTCACTTTGGTGATAAAGTGGTTAGCACTGCTGTCTCACAGCCGCAGCGACCCAGCTTCAATTCTGGCCTTCAGTCACTGTCTGTGTGGAGTTTCCCCCATATACTCTAGTTTCCTTCCACAATCCACACATGTTCAGGTGGGGCTATGAGGATAAGGCCTGGATAAGTCAGAGAGTCGGAGCAGACTTGAAGGGTTAAATGGCCTCCCTCTGCACTGTAGGGATTTTATGATCCCTGAAGGGACACTAATGACTGTGGGCTGCTCACATCAACTTGAAGGAGAGCTAATCAAAATCTTTCTATACTTCACAACCTAGTTTGCCAACCAGGGTTTACTGATCTGAAAGGTCAAAGTGTCTGCAATCTTCCTGTCAGTTCTTAAGGTTGGATAGTGCCAGAAGATTGGAGGATAGCAAATGTCCCCTTGTTCAAGAAAGGGAGTAGAGACAACACTGTAATTATAAACCAATGAGCCTTACTTCTGTTGTGGGCAAAGTTTTGGAAAGAATTATAAGAGATAGGAATATAATCATCTACAAAAGGATTAATTTGATTAGGGATAGTCAACACAGTTTTGTGAAGGGTAGGTTGTATCTTACAACCCTTATTGAGTTCTTTGAGAAAAGTGACAAAGAGGTGGATGAGGGTAAAGCAGTTGATGTGATGTACATGAATTTCAGTGAAATGTTTGATAAGATTCACCATGGTAAAGCTACTGCAGAAGATATGGAGGCATGGGATTGAGGGTGATTTAGCGGTTTGGATCAGAAATCGGCCATCTGCAAGAAGACAGAGGGTGGTGGTTGTTGGGAAATGTTCATCCTGGAGTTCAGTTATTAGTGGTGCACCGCAAGGATCTGTTTTGAGGCCACGGCTATTTGTCATTTTCATAAATGACCAGGATGAGTTTGTAAAAGGATGGGTCAGTCAATTTGCAGATGACACTAAAATCAGTGGAGTTGTGGACAGTGTGGAATGATGTTGCAGTTACAGAGGGACATAGATAAGCTGCAAAGCTGGGCTGAGAAGTAGCAAATGGAGTTTAGTGTGGAAAAGTGTGAAGTGATTCACTTTGAAAGGAGTAACAGGAATACAGAATGTTGGGCTAATGGTACTTGGTATTGTGGTTGAGCAGAGAGATCTTGATGTACATGTGCATTGACCCCTGAAAGTTGACATCCAGGTTGATAGGGTTGTTAAGAAAGCATACAGTATATTAGCTTTTATTTGTAGAGGGATTGAGTTTAGAAGCCATGCGGTCATGTTGCAGCTGTACAAAACTATGGTGCGGCTGCACTTGGAGTGTTGCGTACAGTTCTGGTCATTGCATTATAGGAAGAATGTAGAAGCATTGGAAAGGCTGCAGAGCAGATTAACCAGGATGTTGCCTGCTATGGTGGGAAGGTCTTATGAGGAAAGGCTGAGGGACTTGAGGCTGTTTTCGTTAAAGGGAAGGAAATTAAGAGGTAACTTAATCAGAAGATTAGTTAGGGTGGATAGTATGAATCTTTTTCCTCAGATGGTGATGGCTAGCACAAGGGGACATAGTTTTAAATTGAGGATGATTGATATAGGACAGATGACAGAGGTAGGTCCTTTACTCAGAGAGTGAGAGCATGGAATGCCCTGCCTGCCACACTAGTGGATTTGCCAACATTAAGGGCATTTAAATGGTCATTGGATAAACATATAGATGATATCGAAATAATATATGTTAGATGGGCCGTCGATTGGTTTCACATGTTGGCACAACATCGAGGGCCAAAGGGCCTGTACTGCACTGTAATGTTCTATGTTCTACATTCTATATATAACCACCTTTGGGACAAAGACAAGGGATACACATCTCTTGTCAAAGACAATGCGGAAAGGAGAGAATTGTGACATGAACCTCTACTTGATGGAATCAGTTATCTGGCTTTGCAATACAGTAAACTCAATGTGTTGTTTACCATGTTACAAGCAGCCTCATAGAAAAGTGTCTCTACCCAACTTGAACCCTAGTCCCAGCTTTGGCTGGAATTTCTATATCCTACAAATTTGACCTATTTCTACATGCCCATCTCATGGTGTGAAATCAGTTCCACTGGAAAAGTGAATTATAAAGCATAGATGTTAAGTCTGTCAAACTCTATGAAAGAATACCTTATTGGACGTTGAGCCTGGATTCTGGATCTAGGTAAAACAATATTTTTTTGCTCTGTCACTGCACTGCAAATCTGTCTTCTCTCTCTCTCTCTTACTGTCTGAATGCAAAGAAATAAATGTTGTGACCATCCTCCTATAGGCGACATGGTGGCACAGTGGTTAGCACTGCTGTCTCGCAGTGCCAGGGACCCAGTTTTGATTCCTGGTTTGGAGTGAGGAGTCTGCACATTCTCCCCCTGTCTGCGTGGGTTTCCTCCTGGTGCTCTGGTTTCCTACCACATTCTGAAAAACATGCTGATTAGGTGCACTGACCTGAACAGTCTCCAGACTGTGGCAACTAGGGGAATTTCACAGTAACTTAATTGCAGTGTTAAAGTAAGCCTTACTTGTGACTAATAAATTAACTTTAACTTTAACATTTGAATGCGTACAAATAAACTAATCCTTTGAGTTCATCCTAAAGCACGTTTGCTGTGAGGTTATTAATAAAAATTGGATCAAACCAAAACTGAATGGTTGGGAAAAATGCCACCGCGTATTAATGGGAAAACAAATGAAAATACTTTTCCGTTTGCAGACGGGTTGTGTGAGGAGAAATTAGTGCTGTTTAAGTTAACTCCCCTCGTGTCCATAAAACCCGTTCGTGCAGCACCACTTCAAAGCAGTACAATATCAATTCCCCATGGATAAACAGTGTCGTTGACTGTTACCTGCATGGCCTGCACAACATTCCTTATTGATATCGTTCCTGGCAGCTAAGTAAGTAACTGCAGAGACCCTGGCCACATAAAACTTCTCCTCTTGATTCCCTCACTCGTTCTCATTCAATGTGATCACTGCCTTTCTCCACCTGCACCTTTTTCTCTACTGTGTTATGTGAGGTGCGGCACATCACTATTACTCTGTATATTCACTGATTGTCTGGGTACCCTGTTCTGCAGTCAAAACTAGAATTCATGGTGAAAGATACAGTCAATTGTCTTTAACAGAGGTGACTAGCAGACACTAAATTTAAATCTGGGATATTGCAAATTAGTAGTTACAGTGACGGCGTGCTCATGGCTATAAAACATTGAATTATGTGGTGAACATTAATATCTACATTTATAACAATTTCATGCAAACAGTGGTTTCATCTGACAAGATGAATAAAGGGTGAATCCTTGATCTATATGACTTATCAGACAAGTAAATCTCCATACTGCGCCTGCAGGATTTCAACATTTATCAGGTCACAGTGAAAAATCTGGGATAATAGAAGAGAAACATCAAGATTTGTTTTAAATGGCTTATGGCCCTCACATTCAAGTGCTGTTTTGTTTGCTTTGTTCTAATGGTACTAGAAGAATTCATTTATGCTGCTTGATGTCCATCAAAAAAAACTGTGCACATCATCTGAGCTTGTACAACAAGGGTGCACAGCCGCTCTGCTGCTGAGGGTTCTGCCAAAGCAATATAGTCAATCTTGATATTTATGGCTGAGTGAGAAATATAAGACATTGCAACTGAGAATGATGTGAGTCAAGTGACAGTACTGAACTATAGTGATTCATCCATCTGACATCCAGTTGCCAATATCGAAAGAAAGAAATTAGTTTCAAGGCAGAAATGTTTCATCTAGAAGGAAACTTAACATGCCTAGTCATCAAAATGCTCAGGCTTAAATGATGACTCGACTGTAGCGTACTTTGAAGAAAACCAAGACTGTATTTTGATAAGTTATAAAATAGCCTTGCCACATGTTCAAGGAATATTCCATGTTTAGGATGTTACACATACAGAAAGATGTTCCGTCAACTAAAATTGAACAACTACTATGAGGATGATGAAAAAGTTAAATGGGAATTTGAGAAAATAATATTAAACAATTAATATGAGGACAGAGAAATTTAAAAGAGTATTTTAAAATTTTTAAAAAATGAAACGGAATATTAAAAAAAAGCTTATTTATTAATAACAAGTAGGCTCACATTCACATTGTGATGGAGGTACTTTGAAAATTCCCTAGTCGTCACATGGTCAGAGACACTGAGGGAGTATCTAGCATGGCCACTTCACCTAACCTTTGGACATCTTTGGACTGTGGAAGAAAACCGGAGCACCCAAAGGAAACCCACACAGGCACGGGGAGATTGTCTGTGCGGAATCTGCACAATGATCCCAGCTGGGAATCGAACCCGGGTTGCTGGTACTGTGAGGCCTCAGTGCTAAACACTGTGCCACCTGCATAAACTGCATAAATTGAGTCAAGTCTTTTATAAAAAGAACATTGAGGAGGTGATTTTCACATTTGCGATGATGTTCATAAAATGGCATTTAATAAGAGTGTTTACTAAAGAGAAAGATATTAATGGAATTGAATCCTTAAGGGGTTGTGAACATGGTGAGTGAGATTATGTCCAAGAAAGAAATTTGAGATAAGTTAGCACACAAAGCACCTGATGAGATATATTTTAGAGTCCTGAGGGAGATGAGGGATGAAATTGTTAAGGTTTTGCTACTCGGGAAGACCGCACTTCATTTTGATTTCTTGGTGCAAGCACTCCATGAAAATTATTGCTGCTGAGCAGTTGGTGCTCAGTAGCTCCTTTTCTCAATGAACACTACCAATTGTTTTGAAGATGAAAGCAAGATTTCCTTCTTTTAACCATCTGTTCACAACATTTCAACAGGAATCTGTTCCAAACTACATTGAGAAACTATGGTGACCATGGTATAGGTACACGAATTTTCTGAATTAATTTGGATTAATTTTTCAAACGAAATAATAGGATTTTGAATATTATTAACACAGCACTGCAGGGTGCTACAAAGAGGTAATGTAATTTTTAATGAATATAATTAATGCCTCAAAGTGTGTTGTAGAAATAACAGGGTGAAAAATTTTATTGTCCACTTTGTCATTCAGGAAGATTGTGATTTGCAACCTATTCAACTTGATTCCACTAAAGGCAAACAACACAAATTTGGAGCTGCTTCCTCATTTGAATGATTGTGATATGCAGTCCAGCATGACCTATGATGCTCGTTGCACATAAGACAGATAATCTAAAGGTGGTACAGTGGCACTGTAGTTAGCGCTGCTGCCTCGCAGTGTCAAAGACCTGGGTTCAATTCCAGCCTTGGGTGACTGTGTGGAGTTTGCATGTTCTCTCCGTTGTTTCCTCTGGGTGCTTCGGTTTCCTCTCACGGTCCAAAGATGAGTAGGTTAGATAGATCAGCCATGGCAAATGCATGGGGTTATAGGGATAGGGAGGAGGGAATGGGCATGAGCTTCAATCCATATTTGGGAACAGGACGACTTGGGATCCCTGATCCCAGCCCTTACTCAACCCGCAGTCAGGAGATGCTTTGCTCATACTTCCCTGACTCAGCCTCCAAACTCATATTAACAAAGCAATCACGCTGAACAACTTCCTAATAACCAGCTTTTTCTCATGTTCCAACCCAGTGCTTCAGAGATTGAACATTGCTGTGCTGTATTACTGAATAAAAGCAGATTGATGAGTGGAATGAGATAAAGTAGTGAATTTCTTGTAGAAATAGTCACTTTTCAATTTGGAAGCTTTGGCTTGAATCTTAAGCTGGGGCAGGATTTGTACCCACCCCACCAACCAATCCCGCCCAATGTAAAAGTGATTGTCTCACCTCAGAGATATTTAACAGCTAAACTGTTGGGGGATGGAGGTGGGGAGTATTGGGAAGGGGTGGGGGCACTGATTGGCATCAGAGACCCAAAAGGGAGGAGCAACCCTCCTTCCACATGCTCCACCCTCTGCTTTGCCAACCCAGCCACTAGTCCACCCTATAACAGAGGGCTCATGTTTGACAATTTCAAGTCAATTTTTTGATCTCATGAATTGAAAAGCAGCTTCTTGATCACAGTCTTGTTACTCAGATATGTTAAAAGAGACTATATGTAATGCATATTTGTTGCAGATAATTCAGCAGCAAAATGGATATTTCATCAGCTGCTTGCTCCTCACTAACTCATGACAGGACACACTGAATCTTATTCTTCATGCCCCCATAAAGCTTTCAATCTGTTATCATTCTCAGTCTCAAAGTTGTAAAAATGCTGGCATCAATACACTGACAAGAATATTTATCAAAGATAAGAGATGAATCCTTAAACTTCCATTTGAGCACCTCATCTAGGAACTTCTTTAGAGTTTATCAGCCAGGCTATGCCTCAGAGTCAATGACGACCAAATGTAGTTCACTGAACATAAACTTACATCAAGCAGTTCAGATGATATTAACATTTACACTAACGACCTTGGGATTAAAGCCAACTATTGAGCTAATGAACCAATCCCTTGCTGTCAATTACCAAAGAGGCCAAACAACAAAGTCATAAACAGTGAGTTGCTTATTAATTTTAAATCAGATTTAGCAGTACTTGAGCATTCGTAGAGTGGCAAAAAAAAACACAATCTTCAAAGAGAGTTTGGTTCTTCCAATAATTAAGCATTAACTAGTTTATGATAAACTTTCAACTGAGGTAGGTGTTAACATATTTGTGCTATGATTCATATAAGATTAGAATTCACAAGTTAATCGCAGTAGATGACTAGTCTACAGAATAACTTAAAAGTCCATATTTTTGTAGTTGCTGATGTTTCTATATTTGTATAACTTTACCGTTATCAGTGGTATGGTTGCAGAAGGTATCTTGCTTTTATCTGAGGTAACGGTGTTAGTTTTCTGACATTGTCTGTAGAATTGCTAGACTTTTGTTCCGGATCAGCTTCATATAAGTCCTCATGAGAGGGGTTTGTCCAACAAAATGTATTCTATGTGAGATTGCCTGACCTTTCAGAGTTTGCAGTGAAAAGATAATGAAGACTGGAGCCTTCTCTGTCTGCAACAATTTGTTCTACAAATCTACTTCAAAGCAAAGACTTGGGGTGGAATTCCACCAAGCCACTTTCAGTGATGAGTTTAATGGCATGCATGAAGGACGATTTCAGCCAGAGGCCCAAAAATCCTCTTGGTTTTCACCCCAGCGTGAATTTCCCATTGAATCATCTGCTGATGTCTGCCATGGTGATTGGGAAACCCTCTGGAGGCTGGCATAAACTGATTTGCATCTCGTTAATGGGATGCCGGTGTGGGCCCGACCGGGAACTTGCCCCATGCCTCATTCTCTTTGATGCCAGTGGGAAAGCACATCAGTGCAGAACATGCTAAGAACAACATGGTGTGCAGATGTCAGGACTCATTTATAAGGAGGGGGATAGAATATAAAAGCAGGGAGTTCATGCTGCAACTGTACAAGGCACTGGTGAGGCCGCAACTGGAGTAATGTTACTGTTTTGGTCCCCTTGTTTGCGAAAGGATATATTGGTCTTGGAGGGAGTACAGAGAAGGTTCACTAGGCTGATACCGGAGATGAGGGGATTGAGTAGACTGGGTCTGTACTCATTAGAGTTTAGGCTGAGAGGGGATCTTATAGAGACATATAAGATAATGAAGGGGATAGATATGGTAGAGGTAAAGAGATTCTTCCTGCTTAGAAAGGATAGCAGAACTGGAGGGCACAGCCTCAAAATAAGGGGGAGCAGTTTAGATCAGAGTTGAGGAGGAACTTCTTCACTCAAAGGGTAGTGAGTCTCTGGAATTCTCTGAGCATTGAAGTGGTGGAGGCTACCTCACTGAATATATTTAAGTCACGTGTAGATAGGTTTCTGCTAGACAAGGGAGTTAAGAGTTATGGGGAGAAAGGGGAAAATGGAACTGATTCACTTCAAATCAACTATGATCTTGTTGAATGGCAGGGCAGGCTCGAAGAGCTGGATGGCTTACTTCTGCTCCTATTTCTAATGTTCTTACATTCTTAATGTGTGAGACTGTCTCCAGAGTTTGGGATGGAGGCCATTGGCAAATCTGGACTTCAATATTATGGGAAGGATTGAAAGCATCAATAGATGAAATCTTCAGCTTCAGTGCCCTGGAGGAGGTCCCTATTCCAGCCTCAGAATGTTCTGAGAGATCCATCTTCTTTCACAGAAGGTCCATCCACAGCCTCAACGTGCTCAAGAGGAAGAAAATGAGCCTTCTCTTCATTTTCAGGGAGTCCATCTTCTTTCTTCAATAGTGAGCCTGTGTGCCTTTTCAATATGGCACCTGGATAGGATGGCAGACTATGAGCCATCAAGCCTTGCCTGCCATGTCACTAAATACCCAGTTGCATAATTAGTGAGGTCAGATGAAGATTTGGTGTGCTTTTCCTCTGGTGTGTAGTGGGAAATATTCCACATTGCTGCCACAGCCATGGGACTTTGTCTCATTTCAATTACAGTGATATTTTTCAGTGCAACGTCCCTTTAAAAAGACTGCAGCTGTCAGCAAATGATGATTGGCTTTTGTGTGCTGTGGCTTCCAGCAACATGAAAAGGCAGCTAGAAGCAAGAAGGTAGCTTAGCCCCAGGCTATAATCACACCAATGAAGTGGGAGCACCAAACCGATGTGTTGCCTACCTCCTGTGCAAGCAAAGCAGGTATGTTGCAAATTGAACTCTGCCCACCAAAATGGAAGTACGTTTATTTTTAATCCCTTGCACAGATATGTGGGTAAGATTGATTGGCCATGCTAAATTGACCCTAGTGTCAGGGAGATTGGCAGGGTAAGTATGTGGGGTTAATACGTGGAGAATAGGGACGGGGTGGGATTGTGGTCATGCTGACTTGATGGGCTGAATGACCTCCTTCTGCACTGTAGCGATTCTCTGATACTATGTATTGATTATGCATTTCATCAAAAACAATTGTAATAATTAAAAAATGAGCATTACATTTAAGTGAACTGGGAAAAGCTATTGTTTATATTTTTTCGAAGATTTGGCTTCAGCTACGTGTTTTTGCCACAGTGAGCGGGGTATAGTAAAGTTACAGCATACTTGTTGTGTCTATTTGTTGCAGTCCTAGCAGCAGCCATGGGTGGCATGGTGGCATAGTGGTTAGCACTGCTGCCTTACAGCACCAGGGACCCAGGTTCAATTCTTGGCTTGGGTCACTGTTTACGGTCTGCACATTTTCCCAAGTCTGTGTGGGTTTCCTCCGGGTGCTCCGGTTTTCTGCCATAGTTCAAAAGATGTGCTGGTTAGGTGCATTGGCCGCGGTAAATTCTCCCACAGTGTATCTGAACAGGTGCCAGAGTGACTTCATTGCAATGTTAATGTAAGCCTACTTGTGATACTAACTTCATTGCAATGTTAATGTAAGCCTACTTGTGACACTAATAAATAAGCTTCAAAAAGACATTGAAGATAACTGGAAATACAATGGATGGTCATCCAAACTTGTGCAATAAAGTTCATTTGTTTCATACTAGAATTTCACTGAACATGACTTCATGTTCCTTTGCAGACAGATAAAATAAAAGATGACAATTTTAATTGGAAAAGCCTCAAGGTGTCTTCAAGGATTATTTTGTTGTGGATAAAAGGCAGGACATTCAGTCCATGCCAGCATTTTGCTCTACTTGAATCTCCTCCCATCTTTTTTGATCTAAACTACCGTTGTAGCCATCTGTCCCATTCTCTCTCATTAGCTTGTTTAACTTTTCCTTAAATGCGCCTATTCTATTCACTTCAACCACTCCCTGTGGTGGCAAGTTTCACATTCTTACTACGCCCACAAGTATATGAAAACATTCAGAACTGTGGCATGTCAGCCTGTAAAATTTCCTTTTTATTTGATTTTAGAACATGAAACAGGGAGCCTATTGTAGAATAGTAGTTAAAATAAGCCTCAAGATGTTCATTGACTTGTCACTCATTGGCCTCTGCATTTATATGAGGTGAGAAGGAGGTGGAGGGAGGTATAATAGGCTGGAAATGCAAAATTCATTTTACAAGAATGATTTTTATTAAAAAGTTCATGAGGAAAACTCAATGTGATTATTGCAATACTGAGATCTCTTGATATTTTTAAATTTCATTTCATGCTTTCACTATCAGGTCTGGTAAGAATTGCTGTTTGTTTTACTCCAAATAATAGCTGACAGCCATTCATTCTAATAAAATGCTGTCTACTTATTTAATGGCAACTTTTTTAGAATAAGACTGCGGGTGGAATTCTCCCATGGCCCCATCAGCGGGTTCAATGGGGAGGGAGGAGAGTTCGGTGGAGTCCAATCATCAGTTTCACATTGGCATGAATGTCCCATTGGTCTTCCATTGGCGTCCACTATGGTAGATGGGGAAATCCACTGGATGCCAGGGTAAAACTGATTTGCATTCTGTTAATGGGATGCAGATGAAGGCACAAATGGAATATATTCCATGAGAACTTCCAATTCTCTGCAACACTAGCAAGAAACATACTGGTCCAGAGTAAATCTGGAACATCATGGCAGAAGTTGGGACTCACCTGCATGATGCCTGGGGCTGCCCCTGGAGTTCATGATAGAAGGCGATGTCTGGAACACCATTGCATGTAGTAATGAGGGCATCTATCAGCTAGATTCTCCAGTTTCAATGTCACCAGGGAAGTCCATTATCCCGATTCAGCGTGTTCCTGGAGATCCACCTTCTTTCTCAAGAGATCTATCTTTTTTCTCTAATGGTCGATCAATGATGTTGAGTGTCTCTTCCGTATGGCATCCAGATATATGGTGAAACTCATGTTATCATGCCTGCCCCGCCATAGAATAGGGTGTTAAACCTTCCTGGTGCATAATTAATGAGGTTGCTGCAAGTCTCCGCTTTAGGAATCATGCCATGTTGCCACCCCGCCATGGGACCTACTCCCAGATGGGAGAATTCTAGCCTGTTTCTTATTCACTCTTCTCTCAGAGTGTGTTTTCTAGTAGAAAGAATGCAGGGTAGAAATTGGTCGGTGCCAGCAACTCAAATCTGGCCCATTTTACAGTACGGGCAGGATTTTATGGTCTCACTCAAGGACAACAGACATTTCCATTGACCGGCTGTTGTCTGTTGCGATTCCGTGGCGAGCGGGATGGTAGAATTCTGGCATATATCTGATTGGCACCATTTTGGGTGCTAATCAACTGCATGCTAATATTGTGCTACTTTTCATGGGGCTTGTATGCATCATTAGCCTTAACAATACAAGATTATTTGAATCTTTGCTAATCTAAATAGGCCAAACTCACACATTCCTTAAATATAAAGGAGAAATGGAAACTGCCTTTGACCTCAAGTGATGATCTTATGAAATTGCTTTTAATCTTTATGAGAAGAAGAATTACATCTGTTTAGCTCCTTCTCACATTTTAAAGTGCTTTTACGTGTAATGAATTGCTTTGATATGCAGACAATGGATGGTAGCAAAAAGAAGTCCAGCTGCTTTTAAAGCTGGCTGCAGTAATGGAATTTAGCAGGGATTCCACAGTCCTCTAGGGGTCAATTGGACATTTCAAGGGCCTGCTTGTGGCTCCTTGTCTGTACCATTCAATTTATTCTAATCTAATAGCAATCCCTATAGGAACTGCAGTATTACTTTAGTCCCTGATTCACGTCCTACACAGGACATGAGGACCCAGAGACTCTCATTTGGGCCCAGAGGGTCCTGGTCATTTGTTCAGCGGTGTGTTGTCAAGGAGATGGCATCCCATGTTGGCAGTCACATTCTGCTCAACTCATTAGTAACAGGAAAAGGAAGGGAGAGCTGACATGGACATCAACACCAATCAGACAGCAGCAGTGTGCTGACCAGTGAGTGATAGTCTATGAACCTCACAGTGACTGGCTACAAATCACACAGTGACAATACACTGACCGCAAGATGACATTCCACCAACTTCATTGATAGGGTCATCTAAGGTGACAAAGTACTGATCACAGAATGACAGTTTTTAACCTTCCAGTGACAGTCTAAATAGCTAAGTGACAATGTACTGACCACTTAGTGACAGTCTGCCAACCTTGTATTAACAGTCCCCAAACCTTAGTGTGACAGTTAGCTAACCTTGGCATCACTAACTTAATGAGGAGCAAGTCAGGATGATCATTCGGCATGACGTGTGCTTGTTGAAGATATCTCCACATTTTGACAGAAGTTGCTGCTCAGCATTTGGCAACAAGTTTCACACTAAGTAAGTAGAACAAAAATGATAAATATAGACATTCAGTTGTACAATTAATTCTTACATGGTAACAATACTTGTGTTATACAGGGTTCATGGAATATTTACAGCATGGGAAGGGAGGAATCTCAGATGCAAAATCCTGAGAACTGATATGCAGGGTGGAAACAAATCTTTATGGTATTTAAAGTACCTACAGTTAATGCCTGGCTTGATGGCAGTGCAGTGGGTCAGTTCACATAGCGTGGAAATTTCCAGAGCGCTAGTAAACTCTCTTTGACCTGTACCTAACAGACTCTTTCACCCAGAATCTGATCCCTCTAAGGTAAGTATTATTCAGTATCCAGTGTGGCAAAGCTTAACAAATGCAGGCTTTTATGTCTTCAATTAGCAGAAAATCTTCATTCAGAGCTGTTAACCATAACGCAGAGTGCATGCTGTCCTTCACCAACCTTTTCTGATGTCTCTGAAATGTAATGGTGTAGTGTTAACAATAGAGAATTGGTTTCTGTGCCCTTAACGGCAATTTTCTGGTAATGTTCCAGGTGGCAACTCCTCAGAGGTCATTTCTTTTTATTGTTTCTGACATCCTTTGTGCAACATTACAAAAAGAAATCATAACATAGTGCCACACGGTAATTATTAGTAGTTGTCATATTTAGTTCCAGTTATAGTTAAAACTATAATTGATGATGGCATCAATGTTTTTTTAGCACATTGTTACAGTTTGTCTGATTCATTGAAGTTGACATAAAAATAATGTATTTTATGTGAACTCTGACTGCCTGTCGGCTGAGACAGCTTAACGCAGGAGCCTCTAGGTTTACAAAATGCTATAAAGCCCACAAATCATAAAAGCAATGAATTGTTACAGGTTTTAAAAATATATATTTTCTTGCACGATTGCTGCAACAGAGTGGCTTTGTCACAATGTGTACTGAACTACCTATCTAGTCAAGAAAAGTGTTGATTAAAGAGACTATAATAAAGGGTAAAGTGAATCAAGTCCAACAAAAGGAAATGTTTCTTCTGCAAGGTATCCTTCCTATATTGAGACTTTTATTCCCTCCAGTGGAAACAATTTTTCTTTTCTTATTCTGTCCAGAGTCCTCATGATTTGGAATTTCTCTATGAAATCTCTTCTGAACCTGCCCTTCTGGCACTGCCAGGCTGGCGATGATGTGGCGATGCCGACATTGGACTGGGGTAAACACCGTAAGAATTCTCATAACACCAGGTTAAAGTCCAACAGGTTTACTGGAAGCAAATCCCACTAACCTTTGGAACTGGTGTTCCTTTGTCAGGTGGATGGAACTCCCATCTTATCTGACAAAGGAACATCCAGTTCCGAACGCTAGTGGTGTTTGCTACAAAGAGGCAATGCCCAGGGCCCCTATCGCAGTTCCTGACCCTCTGGTAGGCCTGGATTGCCCCCATTCACTTGTTTGTTGAAAACACTCAGACTCATCGACAAAAGGAGGAAGGCCAGCGATCGGGGGTGGGCATCAGGATGAGGGGATCAGCCTGCTTGGGGGAGGGGTGGGGGTCAAGGTTGCAAAAGGGGGAAACTGAGAGAACAGGTCTGTGGAGGGTTGGTGGGAGATCAAGGAGAGCCCAGGGGTGGGTAGAGTGTGAGATTGGCTCGGACGCAATGGTAGGGGAGGGGGTCAGCGATCAGGGCATGGTGGGGTGGAGGGTGGATGTGGTCGCACAGCCAGCATTGCTAGATCTTCCTTCTGGATCATCTTCATGCAAGTCTTTATACATAGTGGTCCGCTCAGTGCTATGCTGCCAGCCTTCCCAGCAGGAATAGGCCCATGCACAGCTTTTCGATGGGATTTGTGCTAATGCACTCTGCAGTGCACAGAGTGCGGGAGGTTCATTTTGAAACTTGTGCTGAAGAAACCAACGTGGTTTACTCCAGTTTTTACACAAATACGACATTTAGTATTTTTTTGGGAGAATCGCCCTGCTGGCATCCATTTCCTTCTGAAATGTATTTAGAAATATATTACACAGGGCATTCTCCAATCTTCTGGCACCACTCCTGGGTGTTAGGAAAACTCTAAAGTTATGGCCAATGGCTCCATAATTTCCATTCTCACTTTGTTCAGTATTTTTGGGTGCATCTTATCTGATCCTGGTGTCTTGTCAACTTTAAACAACTTTAAATCAGCCTATCCAAAACCCCTCTTTATCAATTCAAAATTCTTTGACTATCAGAATCATCTCCTCTTTCAGTATGACCTGGGTAGCACCTTTTTTTGATAAAAACACAATATATTCATTTACTGCCTTAACCATGCACCCTGCCACCATATGTAAGTCCCCTATTAAATCACTCATGAGACTGATTGCTTCTTTTATCCTTCTTTTACTATTATTATGCCTGTAGAAGATGTTAGGATTGCCTTTGCTGTTAGCTGCTAGTCTCTTCTCATGCTCTCATTTTGTTTCATTCATTTGATTTTTCAATTTCCTTTTGGAACTTCTAAATATTCTACCAGCTTCTCATTGCATTATCCACCTGAGGTCTGACATAAGCACACTTTTTTTGCTTCAGCTTAACCTCTACCTCCATCCAGGGAATTCTGGATTTTTTGTCCCACCATTTCCCTCGGAGTGCTGAATATATCTTGACTGTGCCCGACCTAACTCCTTGTTAAAGACAGCCCATTGTTCAATTAGTTTTGCCTGTCAGTCTCGAAGTTTGAAGTATCTGGTTTGTTTCCTGTTCATGTGATGCAAATGAAGAACCAAACGAAATTTCCCCTGAGAACTTCCCATTCTCCACAACATCAGCAGGAAAACACACAGGTTCAGAATAAATATAGAAGTCGGGAACCATCTACACAATACCTGGGGCTGCCTCTGGAGTTCAGGATGGAGGGTGACAGTTACTCTGGACACCACTGCATTCACTGGTGAGGCATCTATCAGCTAGGTTCTCCAGCTTCAATGCCTGCTAATCTTGTATTCTGAAATATCTAGGCCAGATCTAATTCTTAATTTATTGGAGTTGCCTTTCCCCCATTTAATTTCCCCAGTCCAAATATGTACAGATTAGATGGATTGGCGTGATAAATTTCGTTAGTGTCATAAGATGTGTAAGTTGGGGAGATTAGAGGGTTAAATAGGAGGGGTGACAGGGAAAAGGCCAAAATGAGACACTCTGTCAGAGAGTCATTGCAGATTCAATGGGCCAAATGGCCTCCTTCTACATGTAGGACTTCTATAATTCTATGATTCCAATTGTTCTTGTTCTGGATTGCTTTTTCTCCTTTTCCATAGCCAAACTGCACAATATGATATATTGACCACTATCTTCTTAAATCTTTCCCTACTGGCATCGTAATGGTATTTGATCCATTTGGTCCACCTCATTTCTAAGAATCAGGTCCAACAATGCCTAGTTTCTCATCGGACTGGAAGCATGCGGCAGTAAAAAATTCTCCTGTAGGAAGTCTTGCCCCTTTGAGTTTTCTAGATTATTACAATCCCAGTGTACATTCAAATAATTAAAGTCCCCCTTTACAACTACCCTATTTATCTTGCGATTTTCTGCATTCTTACCTATTTCTCACAACTACCTAGATTGGCAATTTTTCTGGTGTGGATATTTTGAGGAGTGACATTGAATTACATTTGTTGTCACTTATTCGTTTACAACATGTTCCATGATCTGGATGTAAGTTAGAGTAGGAATGAATTCTTGATGTACAATTGAAGACAGTAGTAAGGTAAGAGACTCTGAGAAAAAGAGAACTTTGGAGTTAGAATGGATTAAATTTCCCCAAAAGGCTTACAGAATAACTGGCGGATGTGTTCCTGCCCTGTAAATTAAAAATCATTTAACAAATTGATATCAGCAGACAACTTTTTACATTTTGTAAGTATGGTACTTTGATTAATCGTCATTAATTACAATTCTAAGCAAAACTGTTTTGTATTGAAGGGAATAGTACTAAAATATTGATCTGTCCCAGGTCTCAGGAGTAAGTGATAGTGCACTGAAGACATGCCAAATACTATTGATTTGTAGTATTGTTAAAGATGGAAAGTTAGCTTGGAGCACACAGTAAATATTTGAGGATTTTTGCCTCAATGTCAGGGGAGGCTGTGGCATAGTGGTACTATCACTGGGCTAGTAATCCACAGGCATAGGGCAAATGCTCTGAGGACTCCGGTTCAAATCTCATCACGGCAGATGGTGAAATTTCAATTCAATGAAAACCTGGAATTAAAAGTCTAATAATGACCATAAAACCATTGTCAATTGTGGTAAAAATCCATCTGGTCACTAATATTCTTTAGGGTAGGAAACCTGTCATTCTTACCTGGTCTGGCCTAAGTAAAGTTATTGAACTCAAGTAAGACTTATATTAACACTGCAATGAAGTTACTATGAAATTCCCCTAGTCACCACAGTCCGGTGCCTGTTCAGGTAACCAACACATCTTTCAGAATTTGGGAGAAAACCAGAGTTCCAGGAGGAAACCCATGCAGACACAGGGAGAATGTGCAAATTCCACATAGACAGTGAACCAAGCCAGGAATTGAACCCGGGTCCCTGGCACTGTGAGGGGGGGTGGGGGGTTACATGTAACTCCAGATCCATAGCAATGTGTTTAACTCTCAAATGCCCTCTGAAATAGGACAATTAGGGTCAGGCAATAAATGCTGGCCCCGCGATTCCCACATACCATGAATGAATTTTTAAAAAACTTTAATAGTATGTGCTTTCACAGATTGACTACAATGACATAGAAGTATTTGGGGAAAAACATATTTTAATAATAGTTTATTATTGTCAGAGGATGATCATCTTGATTAAGTTTGAGATAGACGTTGTGCCACCATTGAAATTTAGGGGTATCTCATGATGAAACATCCAGTAACAAAACATTGAACTGAAAATATATTTTGAGATTCCATAAACAGGATTCCACTTCTCATCCCCATGGAAATGCAATATGGAGTTAGGACCTTAGCTGTGTCACATGAAATTTTATTATTATAAGTTGTGACTGGCAACAAATTAAGAAATTTGCATTCACTCATCTAATGATGCCAAAGGCAATTATGTGTGTATACTTGTCATTTTAATAACAATGTTTAAAGCTCAAGCATTTTTAGATTTGAATCAATTACGTGATGTTGTAATCAGGTTTTATACAACATGTCTATAGGCAGAAATTTACATAACAGAAAACAACTATCATAGGGTTTATTATAGCAATTATTTATGGACGTATTCTTAAAGCTTATCTCACAAAAATATATAAATATTGTTCTGTTGCACAAGCTATTCTGTACTTTAGAGATCTGAGGAACAATACTTCTGGAAACTCACTCAGATCACAGCGTATAAATTGACCTTTAAAGCCTCCAAATTCCTTCCAAAAATAAGGGTTGATTTAAACGCCAGGTATAAAATATGAATCATCAGTGTGAATGTGGGTGGTCTACATTATGAAATGTGAAAAAAAACAAACCACAAATTCATTAAACTAAGTTAACATGGCATGATTTGTTGACTGGATTAATTATACAAAACACCCTAACCATAATCAAAATGTTTTAAAACTGTCAAATTCTTTGGCTAGGATTTTCCAGCTGTTTCTGCCAGCGGGATCTTCCAGAGCACCCCCCTCCCCCCACCACCACCATGGGTTTCCCTGCCAGTGCAGGGTGCAAATAATGGGAAACCCCATTGACAGCAGAGGACCTAAGGCTCCCACCGCTGGCCAATGATTGGCTGTCTTCACTGCTGTAAAACACACCACAGGGCACACAGAAAATCCTGCCTATGTTCTTTAACATCTGAACCAAAGAGTTCATTGAGAATCACTTTGGTTATGGTATCATCATAAGGATCCCATTCTGGGTCAGATTTGGCACGTTGGTTTTCCAAATCATCCCTCTATAACAAATCTCCTTCCACTGAACTGGATATTCTACATGTTTTGAACATGTGAATCACTGGTATTTGTGCTTTTGCTGCTATCAAATGGTCAACTGCTGGTCTCTTGTTCATCTTCGAGTAATCTTCTTTCACACTCATACCATGGTTCACATTTTCTACTTAATGTGTAAGTCAAACCACATTTTTGGAAGGTTCAGAGGTCAATTTATACCCAACAGTCTACAGCAATCCCTACAAGAATTATTTTTCCAAATAACTAAAGTGTGCAAAGGTTTTCCATTGCAATAGTGGACAGATTTAGAATCACAACACAGAAGAAGGCCACTTGACCAATCATGGCTCTGCCAAGGAGCAATTCATGTACTGCCACTTCTGTACTCTCTCCCTACATCCCATTTTGTTCTGTAAAGTAGCAACACCAATCAGCTGTTGCTCCAAAATCTTTGCTGGATTCAGATTTTGATATAATCCACTTAAGTGCAGATATGTACATTCCTTTTCTGGTGATTACGTAATCATTCTGATGATTTTCCAAGACCCATTCCAATACATGCATCTCAAGGTCAGGCCAGTGGCAGTTCCCTGTGCTGATGGTGCATTTTGTCTTGGACATAATCTTCAGGGCAATTACTTTTTTTTCCATTCCAACAACAATTTTTCATTAAGACCAAATTCCCTGGCTGGAGTACTGTTATTTGACAAGTTAGCAAATGTTACACCCTTTAGTTTGAAAGCAGCTTCGTAACCTCATTGTTTTGCTGGAGGACCCACTTATGTTTGTCACTCTTTAGGATATATATGGCCTGATTTGTGTGGGTGTGTTTTAAATTCCTGAGCATCTTCTTTGCAACATGACCCCTATAGCATGTTTGACGCTGTGTGCTGATTTACAGTATAAGGAAAGGGAAAAGTGCTTTTCTGTGGTGAAAAATTACGGTCAAACACTTATGTATAGCATTTCATTGCTGAAAAGGGGATTGACTTATACACTGAATAAATGCAAAAACATGAATTTTTGGGGGGCCATTTTAAAAGCAAATTACTGCTGATGCCAGAATCTGAAACCAAAACAAAAAATGCTAGGAAACCTGGCAGCATCTATAAGGAGAGAGAAGAGCTGATATCTCAAGTCCAGATGACCCTTTGTTAAAACTTTGTCAAAAGGTCAACTGGACTCTAAACATCAGCTCTTTTCTCTCCGTACGGATGCTGCCAGCCCTGCTGAGATTTTCCAGCATTTTCTCTTTTGGGCCATTTTAAATGCTGGGTTGGCTTCAATGTTGTGGTCTATGGTACATAGATCACAACATTGATCTGGAGGATAGCAAATGTTGTCCCCTTGTTCAAGGAGGGGAGTAGAGACCATCCTGGGAATTATAGACCGGTGAGCCTTACTTCTGTTGTGGGCAGCATTTTGGAAAGAAATATAAGAGATAGGGTTTATAATCATCTAGAGAGAAATAAATTGATTTGGGATAGTCAACACGGTTTTATGAAGGATAGGTCATGCCTCACAAACCTTATCGAGTTTTTTGAAAAGGTGACCAAAGAGGTGGATAAGGGTAAGGCAGTTGACGTGGTGTATACGGATTTTAGCAAAGAGTTTGGTAAGGTTCCCCATGGTAGGCTGCTGCAGAAAATGCAGATGCATGGGATTGAAGGTGATTTAGCAGTTTGGATCAGGAATTGGCTAGCTGATAGAAGACAGAGGGTGGTGGTTGATAGGAAATATTCAACATGGAGTTCAGTTACAAGTGGTGTACCTCAGGGATCTGTACTGGGGCCACTGCTGTTTGCCACTTTTATAAATGACCTAGATGAGGGTGTAGAAGATGAATTAGTAAATTTGCTGACAACACTAAGGTTGGAGGAGTTGTAGATAGTGACGATGGATGTTACAGTTTGCAGAGGGACATAGATAAGCTGCAGAGCTGGGCTGAGAGGTGGCAAATGGAGTTGAATGCGGAAAAGTGTGAGGTGATTCACTTTGGTAAGAGTAACAGGATACAGAATATAGAGCTAATGGTAGGACTGTTAGTAGTGTTGACGAGCAGAGAGATCTTGATGTACATGTGCATAGCTCCCTGAAAGTTGGTACCCAGGTTGATAAGGTTGTTAAGAAGGCATACAGTATGTTAGCTTTTATTGGCAGAGGGATTGAATTCCAGAGCCGTGAGTTCATGTTGCAATTGTACAAAACTCTGGGGTGGCCACAATTTTGCATACAGTTCTGGTCGCCACATTATAAGAAAGATGTGGAGGCATTGGAAAGGGTGCAGAGGAGAATTACCAGAATATTGCCTGGTATGGTGGGAAGGTCTTATGAGGAAAGGCTGAGGGACTTGAGGTTATTTTCATTAGGGAGAAGAAGGTTAAGACGTGACCGAATTGAGGCATTCAAGATGATCAAAGGGTTAGATAGAGTGGACAGTGAGAGCCTTTTTCCTCGGATGGTGATGACTAACACGAGGGGACATAGATTTAAATTAAGGGGTGGTAGTTATAGGATGGATGTCAAAGATAGGTTCTTTACTCAGAGTAGTAAGGAAATGGAATGCCCTCCCTTAAACTCGCCAAGTTTAAGGGCTTTCAAATGGTCAGTGAACAGGCATATAGATATCATTGGAATAGTTTAAGTTAGAGGGTCATTGGATTGGTTCCACTGGTCGGCGCAACATCGAGGGCCGAAGGGCCTGTACTGCGCTGTAATGTTCTATGTTCTACATGTCAGCAACGTAAGTCACAAGATGGGTTGGAATAAAGAGAGCTATTTTAATTTGTTTCTGTGATATGAGTATAGTTGGCATTTGATGTCCATTTCTAATTGCAAGGCTCTTTAGTCATTTGATCTTAACCCTTTAGAATGCTAAGATCACAAGAAATGTTTGACTAGTTTTGGATGAATATTGCATGACTTGTTAGAAATGCAAACATGTGAAGTTTCCCTGCACTATTCACAACAACAATAAAAACATCAATTTCCATTCAGGTAGCACTTTTGCATCATAACATCTGAAAATGTATCATAAGTGCGCTATCAGTCAAAATTTGGTAAAAAGGTAGTTTTTAAGAAATTTCTTCAAGGACAAAAGAGAGTTGGAGAAATTTAGGGACAGAATTCCAGAGCTTTGTGCCAAGAACAATTGAAGGCAAGGCCACCAATGGCAGAGTGAATAAAATTGAGGATGTTAATGAGCCCAGAATTGGAGTATAGAGGTTGCATGATTTTTAAGACTGGAAGAGATTACTGAGATAGGGGAGGACAAGGCCAAGAAAGGATTTGAAGAAGAGTGAGAATTTCAAAATTGGAGTGTTGTTGGACCAAGTGTCAGAATAGGTCAGCAAGTATAGGGGTGATGGATAAAGGGAGCTTGGTGCGAGTTAAGTTAAAGGTAACAAAGTACAAGTTTGTTTTATAGTTACCAGGTTATCATATCACTTACACATATGAAACCTTCCTGTTGTGATATGGCTTTTAAAGGATAGCACCATGCCATCAAGTTAATAGAAGAGAGTCACGTGACTGAGCCTCAGTTTCACTTTGGTCTGGAGCAGAACACTCCTCCTTTGGTCTGATGTCCTCAAGCTTTTTCTCCAGGAAAATCTGTCCACATGTGCATAGATTTAATAGATGAACCTACAATATGCTTGCACTATTCGTAATGAGCAATTGGTGCATTTATATAATCATAACTCAAGCAATACTACGTACAATGTTTATCGTACCACAAACAGACGACTAAAGAAATCATTCCCACTGAGGGTCATTTCAAGATGGGAGTTATTTTAAACTAACTCAATCACACTTCCACTTTATTGTCTAATTAAAATCATCCCCATTGTCTGATTTTTCTCTTTTGCCCTGAGGAGAGAAGTGGAGGCACGAGGGATTTGCATTTGAATCTTGCTAATTAGTTGGGGATTTACCAAATGAAAGAATTTTAGATAAATTTAAAAGACTCTGTTTAATTAGAAAGATTGCTTAATCACAGAGTCATAACATAGTAGGTCATATTTAACTATGTTGAAGGGCGCTGCTGTAGGTGTACAAGTTACAAATCCCTGTGAAATTTAGCAGTTACTATATACATGTAGAGTAAGGATAAAATACATTTATATAACACATTTCACAGTCAATTTTTTTGAGGTGTTGTCCTTGTAAAATGGGAAAGAGAACATCCAGTTGCATATAGTAATGTCCCAAAAAGAGAAATGAAGTCAGTGACTAGTGGCAGAATTCTCTGGCCATGCTGTTCTAAAAGCCAGAAATTCCTGCCTCTAGTCATTTATTTTCACCGCTAAAATTCCAGTGGCAGTCGGATGGGAGAATTCCAGTCTAGATGTTTAGCCACTTTTTTTGCAGGATGAATGTTTTCCAGGATACCAGGAGAATTTCCCTCCTCTTCTTGGAAAAGTGCCTGTGGGATCTTTCAGATCACTTGAAAGGGCAGGTAGTAACTGGTTTAAGACTCCATCCAAGCAACAAAACCACTGATGATGCAGTGCCCCTTCTGTGCTCCACTGCAGTGCCAGCCTAGGTTATATGGAGTGTACCTTGAACCACCGGATTCAGAGGTAAGACAACTATCACTCTGCCAAATCTGACAAACAAGCATTACCAATTATTTTAGTATTAGTATTGCTATGTCAACCTTTTTAAAAAACTCAAAAGAACTGGGAGAACTCACTTCTCCTTTTGACCTTCATATTAAACTGTGTGAAGATTAGTCTTTGCAATTTCTTTGTTCATTATTTTAATGAAGATGCAAAACTAAATTGGCTAGTGTTCCCATTAAAATAATGGATGAAAGATTTATTTAAGAACATATTAGTATCTGTACCCTTATCTTAGCACTGTGTAAGTTTAGAACCTTTTACTGGAATGGCATTAGTACACATAAATTTACAATCTCAGTACATACTAAATCTCGATTAATTTAATTGACATTATTTTACTGATTTATCTGTACACAGTACTTTTCAAAGAAATCATTACATCCAGTTGAGACTAATCTCACACATTCCAGAATTCAGCACAACCCTTCATTACAGGACTACAAGGTTACTATTACTAATATAAAAGCAAGCTACTAAAGACCCTGAAATATTGAAATAAAAACAAAACATTTTAGAAACACGAGGCAGGTTAGGCAGCATTTTTGAGGAAAATCAGACTCAAGGGGCAGAATTTTGCAGTAGGTGTCAAGACCACAGGCCAATTAATAGACTCTCTCCAGGAGTCCTGTGCAATGAACAAACTGTGCAAGCAAGAGGGAGAATTGTAGCGCCTGAGGCTGCCAATAGCTCTACCAGGACAGTTGAGCGTTGCTGCTTTGGTGGAGAACTGCAAGCCTTCCTCTGAAGACTTCTAAAATTAGTAACTGTAAATGCGGTCACAGCTGCCTGGTCATCCTTGTAGAGGGAAATTCTCCCAAAGGATGTTCTGTGGCATTGGTTGTGGCCCGATGATCAGCATGGCTCCAACAGGGGAGATTTTAAAGAAGGCATTGACATCTGAAGGCTCACTTCAATGAGTAGGTGGCTCCTAAGTGGGGTTTTAATTATCCTAATTGACTGACCCTGGTCCCAATGCCAGGAAAGTCTCCCAGTGGGGGAAAGCATTACATAGCCATCCCAATGCAGCTTGCCACTATTATCCAGACACCACCTCTTCCCCCCCACTTCTAGCCCCCAACCCCATCTCCACTTGGCTCAGAGAATTAGGTGTTTCAGATCGATGACCTTAGACAGAACTTTGGGAAAAGTTAAAGATAGAAGAGGTTTGAAGCAAGTACAACGGCAGAGAAATAAAAAGTATTGGGAAAACCTCAGCAGGTCTGGAAATATCTGTAGAGAAATAAACAAAGTTAATGTTTCAAGTCCAGGGGACTTATTTGGAACTGAAGAGAGTAGAGAAAGTGGGAAGGGAGAAAACTATAAAACAGTCTGTTACAGGATGGAAGGCAAAATAGATTAAATGGCAATAGTAAAACAAGTAGAAAGAGCTGTAAATGAGCCAAACAAAATGCCTAATTGAAAGATGATGTGCCTTTTCTCAAGCTTAGGTTGAGGTTTTTTTGGAACACTATCACTATTAGACTGGATTGGAAGGTAGTGGAAGTTTTGCCTTGCTGAAATACCATCACAATGGTGGAAATTTTGGCCAGCATGTTTTAGTTTTGAGTGTTTCCTATCTGATTTATTTTAAAACCTCGAACAGCAATAACCTAATTGTTCTTATTGCAGTCCTTAGAAACATTAATGATTAATCATTTAATTTAATAATTTAATTGTGCTCATTTAGCAGTGACCTCAGGTGCATACTCTTTGTACTACTATTTTGCATATTAGAGTGACTAGTACAAAGTAATTGTGGCACATCTTTTATGAACTTATGAGGAAGAGAACTTTTCACAAGCTATTCACAGTAGAAATGAATCGTACAAAACTGCAAACAGTTTTGTATTTAAAACCATGAGTCACTAGATGTGCCTGTAATCACTTTTAATTTATTTTGTTATTTATCCACACCAAAAAATCCAGCTATTGGAGTTCATTCTCTCTGTCAGACTTGAGTAGTGCTCCAACCTTTGAGCATGTGCTGATGTGGAATCTGAAAGATCGATCTCAGTGCACTTGTAGTTCAATGAATGCCAAACTCTGCAAGGAAAAGGCTACTGTTCATTTTTGAAGCACTGACACTACAGACAGCAAACAATTTTGTAAATTCATTACAGTTGATCCAACAATTAACTCCCCATGAGGTTCTGCAGTGCTGCTCCTCATTTGCTAAATGTCATTTGAAAATAGACACTGCAAACTGTTCAAAGCAGAAGAACAATACTCAAAGTCAGCTTGCTACAAGATTTTTGACTGCTGTGTTTGCCTTCACTGTGACCATCCCAGCTAGTCCATTTATTTAAGTATTGCTTTTTGCTTGTTTTCTGCATTCTGTTTTCCTGGCAACATTCTTACTACTACTACTATTTCTTTGCGCTTTGGATATCTAAATGCAGGATCTTACATACTTCAATCAAGTCAACTGTCATTCTTCTAATCTCCAGTGGAAACAAGCCTAATTGTCCAACCTTTCCTCATAAAACAAACCAATCATTCCAGATATCAATCAAGTAAACATCCTCTGAACCACCCCTCCAACGCATTTACATCCTTAAATACAGAGACTAAAACTGCCCGTAGGGTGAGATTCCCCACAGTATGTCACAGTGAAGGCCCACCACTGGCCAGCGGCAGAATCTTCTGATTCTGCCTCAGTCAACAGGGTTTCCCATTCCATGCAACCCTTTCCACAGAGAATTCCACGGAGACGTTCACTGCTGGCGGGACTAGACAATCCTACTGGCGAGAACAGGTGGAAAATTCCTGCCAATATTCAAGATGCAGTTGTCGCCAATACCCTGTGTAGCTGAAGCATAACATTCCAACTTTTATGTCCAATCATAATGTGCAATAGCATTCTGTTAACCTCTTAATTATGTGCCATATCTGCATCGTAATGTTTTGTGCATTAGAACACTGAGATCCCTCTGTACTTCAGAATTCTGTGGTCATTCTCTGTTTAAGTAATATTCTGCTTTTTTTATTCTTAGAAACATAGGAATTAAGAGCAGAAGTAGCAAACTCATTCCTTTGAGCCTGCTGTGTCATTCAATCAGATCATTGACTGATCACTTCCAGGACTCAAATCCACCTCCCCATATCCTTCTTCTCTTTTTTTAATTGAAATATATTTACCTCCCTCTTGAAACCATTCAATGATTCAGAGTCCACCACACTATGGGGCAGCAAGTTCCACAAATTCACCACCCTCTGTGAGAAGTAGTTCCTCCTCATCTCAATTTCAAATCTACCGTCTTATAACCTATACTTGTGACCTCTTGTTCTAGATTGCTCCATAAGAGGAAACATTTGGTCTACGTTTTTATCAATCCCTTTTAAATTTTATATAATTTGATCAGATCCCCTGTTATCTTTCTAAACTCCCGTGAATATAAGCCCAAACTGTTTAATCCATCAATCTTTTCAAGCCCAGAATCAAACTGGTGAACTTCCTCTGAACTGGCTCCCATGTCACCACTGAAATAAGATCAAAAGTGGACAATACTTCAGATGTGGTGTCATCAACACCCTATACAATTCACAGAATCCCTACAGTGCAGAAGGAGGCCATTTGGCCCATCGAATCTGCACCAACCACAATCCCGCTTAGATCCAATTCCCATAGCTCCTCACATTTACCTTCCTAATCCCCTTGACACTAAGGTTAATTTAGCATGGCCAATCAATCTAATCAGCACATCTTTGGACAGTGGGAAGAAACTGGACCACCTGGAGGAAACCCACGCAGACACAGGGAGAATGTGCAGACTCCACACAGGCAGTGACCCTAGGCCAGAATCAAACCTGGATCCCTGGCGCTGTGAAACAGCAGTGCTAAACACTGTGCCACCGTACCGCCCCAATTGCAACAACACTTTTCTACTTTTATACTCCAGTCCTTTGGCAATAAATGCCAAAATCCCATTTGCCTTTTTTGTTACGTGCTGCACCTGCATACTGATTTCCTACGTGTGATTCATGAACATAGATGCCCAGATTTTCTGCCCACATGCATTTTTGAATCTGCTTTTCATTTAGATAATAATTCGCCTTCTGTTTTTCTGTCAAATGAATAACCTCAACTTATCCACATCACACTCTATTTGCCAACTTTTGGTCCATTCTCTAGCCTATATATATTTGTATGTAAAATCTTTATATCTTCACTGCTTGCTTTACCGTCTATTTCACTATAGTCTGTAAGTTTTATTATGATACACTGTTCCTGCTTACAAATCATTTATACATCCTTTCTGACAAAGTGAACAACTTCACATTTTCCCAGATTACGATCCTAACTGCCCATTGACTCAATCTATTTATATCCATCTGTCCTCTTCATACTTTCCTATCTATCTTTGTGTCCACTGCACATTTAGTTGCTATATATCCTCACTGTTCTCATCAAAGTCATTGAAATAAATTCTAAAAGCTGAGGTCCCCAGCAGAGATCAGTGTCACATCCTGCCAGTCAGAAAAAGGTCCATTTATGCATACTCTCCATTTTCTGCCAGCCTGTCAATTTTTTATCCATGCTAAAAAGTTACCCCTACACTATAAGCTTTTATTTTCCACAATAAGCCTTAATGTGGCACCTTATCAATGCACCCTGGAAATTCAAATACAACACATCTACAGGTTCCCCTTTATCTGCAGCACATGTACCCCTTCAATGATATCCCCATGACCCAGAAACCACACCTGCAGTTGCTAAGGTGGAGCCAACAGTTGCTGCACCTGGGAGTGATTGAGGATATAAGAATCAGAGAGCTCTCTCTGAAGTGAACACACATCTGAAGAACTTGTGGTGGAAAGAAGCCAGCTGCACATTGAAAGACTGAAAGTGCTTTTGGTTTATGAAGGCTACTAACTGCTCGTTGGGAGCCCTCAGTGCCACAGTGTGCAATCAAATGCCTCTTGTACTTGTGGAAATTCAGTGATGGCACTAAATTCCACAGCTGCAACTGTCTGGCTCTCAGAATCTATAGTGAATCGCACAAATCATTAGCTCTTGAACAAGGCATTGGTGACCTCCTTGATACATCTGTAGATTCAAATGCCAGGCATGTTCCCATAGAGTCCTGGAATGACCCAGTGGTGGGGAAATTCACTACTGCAAATTACCAGTAATCAGGTTTACCAGATCAATTAGAAGGAGGCTGTGCAGCTTCTAATAGCTTACTGAACACGGGATAACTCATTTGTCCCTTCCCCAATAGGAAAGCAGAAACAACCGGAAAGGTCACATTACAGCTGCTTTCCTCAAAGTGCTTTCTGAGGAAATCACACAAACCCTTTGTCTTATCTCCTTTGCTAACAGACACTAATTTATTACATACGTATTTCACCCTGATGATATAGGTACATGTGACATGAGCATATATCTCGCATACATTAAACTTTTTGAATCATTTCCAGTAAACTCAGGAATGCTATTTAGTGCTAATATTGTTGGAATAGTAATCCAGAGGCCTGATGTAATGATCTGAAGACATGAGTTCAAATCCCACCACGACAGCTGGGAAAATTTAAAGGCAATTAGATAATGCATCTGGAATATCATTCTAGTCTCATGAATATTGATCATGTAATTTCCAGATTATTATAAAAACCCTTCTGGTTCACTAATTTCCTACAGGGGAGTAATCCTTACTCAATCTGTCTTATGTCAGAGTTATGGGAAAGGCAGGGAGAGGGAAGAGGACATCTGGAGGTTAGTGAGCCTGAAGGTGAATGTGCCCCAAGTCAGAAGGGGGTTTCTGATGGAGGCTCACCACTGTACCTTCCCCGTGACATCCAACTCTGTTTAAGTATTTAATCCTCCCTCCCTGCCCACCAGCTTAGGTATTGAGGCTAGCGGGAAAAGGCCTTAAGATAGCCATTTAATGGCCTTAATTGGGACAAGGGCAGGCATACCTGCTGAAATCCTCTCCCCCAACATCCATTGAGGCCCTACTCCTCTCCGTAAAATCATCACCAAATTGAGCTAGGCAGGATCCTGGAGTCCCTTCCATGCAATTTCATATTCGCCCCACCCCTCCTCAGAACACATTAAAGGAGTGTACAATTCTGGATCGTGTCTCTGTAATGGCTATTAGATCATACATATTTAGTTCAATTTGTGCTAATAATTCAGCCATTTTGTTATGAATCTGTGTGTGTTCAGGTGCAGACTCTGCCTGGAATTCTCCTATCTTGCCTGCAGCTGGAATTCTCCAATCCCATTGCAGGAAATGAAGCTTTGGCTGAGCGTCAAATTCTCTGTTCTCACTGGCAGTTGTGACTGGACATACCACATCAGAGAATTCTGACCTCTGTGTTTTTACATTTTTGCAGTCTCTGATCTTACCATTGTCCCTGTGTCGGCATGAGTTTCTTACGGGTGCTCCAGTTTCCTCCCACAGTCCAAAGATGTGTGAGGTAGGTGGATTGGCCATGCTAAATTGTCCCTTAGTGTGGGCGGGGGAGGGGGTCGAGCTAGGGTAAATACATGGAGTTATGTGGATAGGTGTTGGGTGAGATTGTGATTGGTGCAGACTTGATGGGCCAAATGGCCTCCTTCTGCACTAGAGGATTCTATGATTTTATGCTGATACACTATTGAGTTTGTTCTCTCTGTCCCTACCTGCCACACTCTGGTTATCGTTGTATAATTCACTACTCTGCTTTATTATCATGTTGTTTTCCTTTGATTTTCTTCATGTCCTCTTGCAGGATCCTTACCTCCCTACTTAGTTTAAAGCCCTCTCTTTCACCCTTGTTATACAATTCGGCAGAACACTGATTCCAGTGTGGTTCAGGTGAGAGCAATCCTACTGGTACTGATCCCACTTTCCCCAATACTGGTGCCAGTGCCCCATGAATTGAAACCCATTTTTCCATGTCAATCTTTAAGCAAAGTATCAATCTCTCTAATCAACCTTACACCAATTTGCTTGGGGCTCATGTAATAATCCAAAATTTATTACTTTTGAAGTTTTGGTTTTTAATTTGGCCCCTATAATCCCTGACAGAACCTCTATCTATGTCATTGGTACCAATGTGGACCATGGCAACTGGGTCCTCTCCCTATACATCGCAAGTTCATTTCTAGCCCAATGCAGATGTCCCAAACCATGGCACTGGGCAGGCAATGCAGCCATCTGACATTATTACTATCATCCTCGGGGCTAAAGGGATTAAGGGATATGAAGGGAAGGGGAGATAGGAATATTAAATTCGATGATCAGCCATGATCAAGATGAATGACAGAGAGGCTAAAGGAGTTGCTTGGGTATGCATTCGATTGACATACAAATGACATGACCTGCCCATTGGGTCTGCAGTCCCGTCAACAATGTGTGGACTGATGGTAGGCTTGTTCTAAAGAGAACTTCAGTGTCTGGTACTTTGTCTTGCCATCTGATGTGTAATATTCTGTGAAGACATGTATACTGGCTCAGAGCCAGAGATGCAATCAGTATTGACAAATTTTCCACGGCTTGTGACAACTTTGGTCTCACTATCAACATTAAAAAAGCAAAGTCATGCACCAGCCTACTCCTCATACCCCACACTCAGAACCCATAATCACAGTCAAAGAGCAGAAACGAAAGGCAGTGGACCAGTTCATTTATCTTAGCAGCACCCTCTCCCAAGCAGTGACTACTGACACAGAAGTTAACTGCAGAATAGCAAAGGCAAGTTCTGCTTTCAGTAGACTGCACTCCATTGTATAGGAACGTTGAGGAATCAGCCCAGCAACAAAACTGAAGGTCTACAGCGCCACAGTACTCACTACCCTCTTGTATGCCTGTGAAACGTGGACTGTCTATCAAAGGCATGCAAGACAGCTTGATCATTTCCATATCGTGAATGATAGCATTTAGTAAGTGGTAGCATTTAAGGAAGCTGTGTGCCCTTTATTTCGGAGGAATTTTATTTGTGATGTAATTTGGTTCTCTGGCCATTAAGAGGAGGAGAGAAAGGTTGAATACATGAGGTAAGTGCATTTATAATCTTGCTTGCGGACCAAGAAAAACCTATGAACCCCACAGTGATCATCAACCGCATGTATTTTACTTTAGTTATGCAATACCTTGCACTTGCCTGCATTGTGTCTCATTTGACAAATCCATTGAATGTAAATATTGTTGACCTCTCTTTGTTTGAATCTGAGCTTATCAGTAATAGTAATGGGCAGCATGGTGGCACAATGGTTAACACTGTTGCCTCACAGCTCCAGGGACCTAGGTTTGATTCCCGCCTTGGGTCATTGTCTAAGTGGAGTTTGCACATTCTCCCTGTGTCTGTGTGGGTTTCCTCCCAAACTCCAACGATATGCAGGTTAGGTGCATTGCCGTGCTATATTGCCCTTTAATGTCTTGGGATGCATAGATTAGTCGGATTAGTAGGGTAAATATGTGGGGTTATGGGGATAGGCCTGGGTGGGCTTATTGTTGGTGCAGACTCAATGGGATGTGTAGCCTTCTTCTGCACTGTAGGATTGCTGTGATTCTATGATTATAGTGAAACATGCAATAAGGCATAATGCCCTAAGCCTGTTGATGACTTCAGCTGCTTTTTTTTTATGAATCTATCACATCAGTACTGTGTTTCCTCGAATGGAGATGGATAACACGAGGGGACATAGCTTTAAATTAAGGTAGTTATAGGACGGATGTTCAAGGTGGGTTCTTTACTCAGAGGGTAGTAAGGGCTTGGAATGCCCTGCCTGCAGCAGTTGTGGACTCGCCAAGTTTAAGGGCGTTCAAATGGTCATTGGATAGGCATATGGATAGCATTGGAATAGTTTAGGTTAGAGGGTCATAAAATTGGTTCCTTTAGTCGGAGCAACATCAAGGGCTGACGGGCCTGAACTGCACTGTACTGTTCTATGTATTTCTGGTCAGGATGCCTTGATGATTCAGCCTACAGATATCAGCATAGATATTGTCAGTATCATTTAAAATTGGAACTTGGGTTGACTCTGTTACCTTGTAACTAATTCTTGTTACCTTGTAACTGATTCTTGTGCTGATACTGTTGCAGACTGCTTCTATATATTTGTTTATAAGATACATAGCAAAAATCCTGATCCCACATGAGATAGCAGCGTTTCATTACATCAAAAGTCGTGGCTAGCAAGGGGAACACCAACGATAATTGTTCAGATTCCAGCATTCAATACTCTGTATTGCCATGTTCTTTCCTTCCCAACTAGTAAATTGAAGCTCACTTCTCTTGTCACACTCAGCGCCAATCGCATTGTCATTAATCTACACCTGAAGAGCCATCTGGCCTCTGTCGAGTGAGTTCAGCGATTCAGTAAGCCTTTCTCTCCCCATTTACTGACTCCAGAGTGCTTCAAGCTGCTCCTATTTTGAGCTGAATTGCCCTGATACTGTGAATGTTTTAATTTATTCCCAGCTCATGCTATGATCCCTTTTACTTCACAGTCATGGAGAATGGAAAGGTCCTGCGGTTGAATGAAATCACACTGCGCTTTGAATTTTACAGCAGTCATCAACCTGTCAATGACTTCCTACAAGCGAAACAAATACAGTAATTAATTCTTCATGTAAAAACTGTCCCAAAGTATACAGTATTTGAACATTGTGGATAAGACTGGGATTTCAGTTATTCTAAGGATTGCATGATGAATGTGATATCCATTCCTGTCATTGTTAAGCTATTAAAGTAAAAAAAGATAGTTTTCAGGAAATGATAAACATTCAGTTGTCCTAAAATGATGCATTATTAATAATGGAAAACTTTCAATGATTAAATGTGTTTACCATAATATTTATTTTTATCGTTCATTTGTATTGCCAAACATTTCAGAATCGAAATGAAAGCAAAATACTGTGGATGCTGGATCTTTCAAATAAAGACAGGAAGTACTGGAAAAAGTCAACAGGTCTGGCAGCATTCATGGAGAGAGAAACAAAGTTATGGTCTTGAGTCCAATGTGACTGTTCTTCAGAACCCCAGCTGCAGATGCAGAGCAGAAAGTGGCACTAATACACTCATCAATGTACCAGAAAATGAATTGGGAAAGGGGTGGCCTGAGCAGAACTGGTACTAGGAATGCTCCACATACCTCAGGAAAAGACAGGCATAACAATAGTCCATGCGGGTTTGAGATAAATGCTGCAGCTTTTATTTGCAGGAAGAAAGACACTTTAAAGGTGAAATTGTTCAAAAAAGAGGACAAGTTCAGCCATGCGGAAGAAGTAATGATGAATGAGACTCTCTAGGCCTCTGTTCAAGGAAGAAGTGAAAATCTCTCAGACTATCCTGATGGGATTGGAGAGGAATTGGACACTCATAATGAAGAGGAGGTGGCTAGGGTCAGGAAAATGGCAATTGTTGAAATGATGTAGGGCATTGGAAGAATCACAAATGTAGGTGGGAAGAGAATGGACAAGGGGAGAAAAAATAGAAAGAAATAAGTTCAGTGAAGCAGAACAGGCTAAAACATTGGATCTATGGGAACAGTTCTGTTCAGAAAGGAGGTAGAGCTGGGCTATTTGAGGTTGAGGGACTTTGAGGTTAGAAAGTGTGAGGAAAGATCATCAGGGGAAATGAGGTAGTGACAGTCCAGTTCTGAAGAAAAGTTATTTTGGACTCAAAACCTTTTCCACAGATGCTGCCCGACCTGTTGAGATTTTCCAGAACTTTGTTTTTTCTTCAAAACCAAGTTTTTCGATATTCTTCCACAAAATTCACCCAATTTTTATGTTGTGCGTTGAAACTCATTAAATGCTGGAATTCCATCCCTTTTGTCCTAAAGTCTGTATTGCCCAAAACATTTGCAATGTTGCTATTGGCCTGCATAAATTATCATTGTACTATTTAATGCTCTCTTTCAAAATTAACCTAGAGAGGAATCTAATAGAAGTGTTTAGCTCCTGCACTATAATGTCACTTATTCTTGTTTCTAGGTTATAAGCTTTTTCAGAGCATGATCAGCAAAATATTTTGACAGTCTGGAATTACATAAAAAAACTGAAATAGCAAAGTGAAGTCTTCGACTTCTCTTCATGATAAAATGATAACCATACTACATGCTTCACAGTTAATCAAGAAATTCAAGTATTTTATTCACTGATCTATTGCTGTAGAAAAATAACTTCCCCTTTTTGATCTTGAACACCCACTCCTACCCACACTGTTGAATCTTTTCTTAAAGAAGAACATTGGTATTTGTAGCAAAAGATTGCTATATGGATGGAAGAGCCACAGAATAGTGCTTTTTTAAATTTCATCAGAAGCTGAATAAAAATAGCCCCAATATCTAGCTGTAGTTTGGAACATGGGAACAAGAGTAGGCCATTTTATTGAATTCTGTCTTGAACATGCTCAATTATTGAACTTGCACAGCCCTCTGAACAAGTGAAGACCTCTGTGAAGACATTTCTCCTCACCTCAGTCTTAAATAGTCTGTCTTTTGCTGTGACTGTCACACCCTCGCACCCCCCCACCCCCGTCCAAGTTCTATACACACCAGCTCTTATTAACCTTCTGTGTAAACCTTATCAAAAGCCTTCAGAAAATCCAAATACACCACATTCAAAGATTCTCCTTTATCTGTGCATCAAGTAACACCCTCAAGAACTCCAACAAGTTTACCAAACATTATTTCCCTTTCATAACTCTGTCCAATCATATTATTAATTTCCAAGTTCCTTCTACTGCTGACAAACTAACATTAGTAAGCTGGTAAATTAATACACAACCTTGCTAATCAATTTAAATAAACTGGGAAAGAACAAAGTTCTAAATTTTTTGTTTACAACAATCTGCAGCACAAAATATTCAAATATATTTCCCCTCTGGCCTGCCATGTAGCAAGACGCATATCAAAACTACAATATCTCCTATTGAAACTGTACTTGATGTAAAAAGATAACGAAAACTTTCCAAGTCTCTAAAGTGAGCTAAAAATGGTTATAATAGTTGCATTGTGCAGCTATGTGGTCAGCAACTAGTTTAATCAGCAAAAATGAACAACCTTAGGTGTTGCAGAGGGACGCAAGCATGAGAGTCCAGGGACCACAAAAGACTTTGTTAATGTACCTTGGATGACACCACCAAGGAACTGTTGCAGTGCCAGCCACTTTGCAAACACACCTGATACAAAAAAAAGGGTGGGTTTCTTTTAAGTATTTTCTCCAACGGAAAAGCATGCAGTGCATCATAGACTGAGAGCAGTTAGAGAGGAGAGAAATGAGATTCTTGAGGGGTAGAGTTGGGTATCAATGTGGGACAGGGAAGAGAATTGATAGTGGTGGTGGCAGAACAGTTGAGAACAAATTAGAAATGAGAATGGCCTGACTGATAGTTAAGGGGAAGTGATGGCCTAATGGTATCATTACTAGACTTCAGCAATCCAGAAACTCAGCTAATGTTTTGGGAACCAGGATTCTAATCCCACCACAGCAGACAGTGGATTTCAAGTTCAATAAAAAATATCTGAAATTAAGAATGTACTGATGACCATGAAACCATTGTTGATTGTTGGAAAATCCCACTATTTTCCTTTAGGGAAGGGTATCTGCTGACCTTACCCAGCCTGATCTATTTGTGGCTCCAGAGCCACAGCAATGTGTTGACTCTCAACTGCCCTTGGGCAACTCTGGATGGGCAATAAATGCTGACCAGCCAACAATGCCAATGTCCCACAAAATAATTTAAAAAAACAAAATAAATATATACACTTTAAATTAAACCTGTTCTTGGGCCTTGTTGGGACTGGATGTTTGGTGCCCGTATCTCAGTTGCTTTACGGAGAGGCCACCTAATGTAAAATATTTTTAGTGGACCTAGCAAGCCTTGCATGTCATTTGTGATGAGATTCCCAGTAGCATTCATGCTGACTGATCATATTGTACTGAGCAGATTGGGAATATCAAATGCATCAGACCTCCTTATATGATAATGTGACTAGCGCAACTTGACCGTTACATTATAAGCTTCATCTTTTCCTCATCCATTGGATGGAAGAATCACTGGTAAGGTCAGCATTTATTGTTCATTCTTGGTTCCTGCTTTAGAAGTTAGTGGGGGGGGTGGGGGGCTGCATTCTTGCACCACAGTAGTAGGTAAGCTAAGGATATACTTACAGTGATGTTAGGTCGGAGTTTGAGGAAATTGACCCAGTGATAATGAAGGAGGGGTCTTTTATGCCCAGTGACAATGAAGGAATAGCACAATATAATTCTAAGTCAGGATGGTCTGTGACTTGGAGGGGAACTTGAGGATGTTGGTGTTCCCAAGCAGCTGCTGCCCTTGATCTTCCAGGTTGTACAGGAAACGGGATTAAGAGGCGCTGTTGAAGAAGCTTTGGTCATTTATTGCATCTTGTAGATAGGACATACTGCAGAGATTGTGCACTGATGGGCAGAGTGAATATTTAAATTGGTATTTGGGGTACTGATCAGGCAAGTTGCTTTGACTTAGATGGTGTTGAGCTCTTTGAGAATTGTTAGAGCTGCACTCACCCAAACAAGTGGAGAATATTCATCACATCCTCACTTGTGCCTTGTAGTGCACAGGATTGGCGAGTGAGGAGTAAGTTAATCACCCCAGAACTCCTAGCCTCTAACCTTCTCTATAGCCATAGTGGTTAATTGGTTGGTTCAGTTTGTTTTTCCGTCAATGATAATGCCTCATTCCCACAATTCTTTGCCCTCCTCGATCTCCCACACACCCCAGCTGTCATCTAGCCAAATCAAAAATTTTTAATATCGAATTAACTTACAGAATTTTTCTAGTGAATAACACTGTCATGTATATTCCATTATTGCTTCCATCGTGCACCAGTGGTGAGGGGAGTGAATGTTTAAGTTGGTGGGTGGGGTGACGATCAAGGGAGCTGCTTTGCTCTGGCTGGGTTTGAGCTTCATGAATGTTGTTACAGCTGCTTTCATCCAAGCAAGAAGGGAATATTCTATAAGTGATGGTCTAGCTTTGGGAAAATCTGGAGGTGAGTTGCCCATTTGTAGAATTCCCAGCCTGTGACTGGCCCTGTATTCGTAGTGTTTACATGACTGTTATAGTTAATTTTCTGGTCAATGATAACTTAAATGTGATTCAATAATGGTAATGTTGTTAAATGTCATTGAGAGATGGTTACATTACCTTTTATTAGAGATGGTCATTGCCTGACACTGTGTGACTCAAATGTTACCTGCTACCTATTTGCCCAAGCCTGAATGTTGTCTAGATCTTGCTGCATGTGGGCACAGTTTGCTTTCGTATCTGAGGAAATGTAAATGGTACCAAATGCTGTGCAATTATCAGCTGAGCACGTGCTGCTTGAAAACCATGTTCATGATATCTTCAATCACTTTGCTGATCAAAAGTGGACTGATGGGGCAGTAATTGGTTGGATTTGATTTTTCCTGCTTTTTGAGGACAGGACATAACCTGCATAGATTTTAACATTGTCGGGTAGTTGCCAGTGCTTTAGTCGTGCTGGAACAACTAAGCTAGAGGAGCAGATGGTTCAGGAGCCTAACAGCAGGAATGCAGGAACCTAAAGAGGAGGCTGAGATGGATCAACTGCTCAGATTTTCTGGCTGAAATTGGTTATGAATGTTTCAGCCTTGTCTTTTGCATTGCTCTGCTGGGCTATAATACGCTGTCATTCCAAAGCAAAAAGCCTATAAATACACCTGTGAATGTTCTCACCTCTAAATGGCAACAGTAGCTTTGTGATCCTTTAGAATGGCTGAGTTAATCCTTAGGTTTGAACCAGCCCTTTTCCCTTCAATCTGTTTTCAACATTAACCTGATTTTCCTCCTCATGTCAGTATTCTTATTAGATTTACTTCTCATTAAATGAGAAAATGCAGAAAATGCAGATGTGTGGAATAGAGGGTGATTTAGCTAATTGGATTAGAAATTGGCTGGCAGATAGAAGACAGAGGGTGGTGGTTGATGGGAGATTTTCATCGTGGAGTTCGGTGACGAGTGGTGTGCCTCAGGGGTCTGTTTTGGGGCCCCTGCTGTTTGTAATTTTTATAAATGATCTGGATGAGGGTATTGAGGGATGGATCAGTAAATTTGCAGATGACACTAAAGTTGGTGGAGTGGTAGATAGTGAAGAGGGGTGTTATAGTTTACAGAGTGACTTGGACAAGTTGCAGAGCTGGCCGAGAGGTGGCAAATGGAGTTTAATGTGGAAAAGTGTGAGGTAATGCACTTTGGCAGGAACAATAAATGTGTAGAGTATAGGGCTAATGGTAGGGCTCTTAATAGTGTTGAGGAACAGAAGGATCTTGGTGTATGTGTCAATAGATCCCTGAAAGTAGGCAGTCAAGTGGATAAAGTTGTTAAGAAGGCATATGGAGTCTTAGCTTTTATTGGTAGGGGGATTGAATTTAGGAGCCGCAGCATCATGTTGCAACTGTACAAAACTCTAGTGCGGCCGCACTTGGAGTATTGTGTGCAGTTCTGGTCCCCACATTATAAGAAAGATGTGGAGGCATTGGAGAGGGTACAGAGGAGGTTTACCAGGATGTTGCCTGGTATGGAGGGCAGGTCCTATGAAGAGAGGTTGAAGGATTTGAGGTTGTTTTCGTTAGAAAGGAGGCGGCTAAGAGGGGATCTTATTGAAGCATATAAGATGATTAGAGGTTTAGATAGGGTGGACAGTGATAGCCTTTTTCCTAGGATGGAGAAAGCTAGCACGAGGGGACACAGCTTTAAATTAAGGGGTATGAGTTATAGGACGGATATCAGAGGTAGGTTCTTTACTCAAAGAGTGATTAGGGAGTGGAATGCCCTGCCTGCAGCTGTTGTAGATGCGCCAAGTTTGGTGGCGTTTAAGAGGTTAGTTGATAAGTATATGGATGAGAAGGGAATGGTTTAGTTAGGAGGGGCATTGCTTTTTATTTTGGTCGGCACAACATCGAAGGCCGAAGGGCCTGTTCTGTGCTGTATTGTTCTATGTTCTAAATAAAATAGGAAAATGGATATAATCTAAAATAATGTGTTGTCTAGACTGGGCTGGTAACTTAGTGTAAAGAGGGTTCCAGTCTAATGCCAAAGTCTGAATGTGTTTTGTTTTCACTCCCAAAATTGCAAAACAGAAACATTTGGCATGATCCTGATGTGAGACATTATTTTGTTATGAGATAAAATTGCAAAACTTATGCAATACTTTGTATAGAATAGCATTCATTCAAGTTGTTTAATAGTGATTATTGGATGCATATATTCTGACACATAGGGCCTGATTTTGCAAATTGGGCCATTTTTCCCATGAATGTAACCACATGCATGTTATATTCTCTTTAGGGGATTGGGATTAGGTTGGATTCTGTCTCCTCTGGGATTATGCTTAGGGTGAAGTGGCGGAAGACAGATGCCAAGACTAGAGGATTGAAAAGCCTATATCCACTCACAGGGACGTCAGCCCAGATCTATTCATGTGCTAGGCCTTGGAGCCTTCACAATCATCTCCCTGAGCTGCCCTTTACCCCATATACTCTCCAAGCCCTCGTTAATTCTCTGTTAATGACTCATCCATTCCCCCATGTCCCGTTATGTTCCTTCTGCAGCCGTTCACCCAATATCCACCAAGTACAAAACTTACAAGCCCATTAAAAATGCTGGAAAATTTTTGAAATACTCATGAAATAAATAAGCAGGTAGCATGCAAACTCTACTGAAAAATCATCATTCCTCTAAAATGCTCATAAATCTGTCAAAATAAATATCTGTTCAAAACTTTTCAAAATATTCTAAACCTATTAACTTTTTATGAAAATGCTAGTCAAACAGAATTCACAATTCTATTCACAGCTATCTAAGTAACCCAACCCTACTGAGCTGACTCTATTAATGGGGTTTGGAACTCAGTTTATTATTCATCATGAGATTCCCTTGCACCTCTATATAAACAAATGTTTCAGAGAAATTATTGTTTCTTTTTCAAAGCTCAACAGGTAAACCTTTAACCAAAGAGGTCGGACATCTGTTCAGTTCTTTCAAAGGCTGAATGGATGCCTAGGCTCTAATTCAATGTTAACATCAAAGCATGAGTGCACAAGAGCTCTTTATCCATTGAAGAAAGCACTTTGATGCATCTGAAAAGTTACACAATGCTGGCCAATATAGTGGTCACTTACTTTTTAAGGATAGAGACTTAAGATCGATCATTACATTCAAAATATACTTGACTTATCATACAGATCTAATTATGACATTTGAAGTTGGCAGCATTTTTAAATTTATCTGTCAAAGGATCCCAACTGCCTTAATATTCACAAACTGACTGAGCTAATGATTTTCACACAGGTTTCAAGAATTCACCAACCTCGTTGAAGACCTTAAAGCCATGGAAATTCTGAATTGAGGCAAGTGTTTCAAAGGCCAAGAGATATAAATTTATTGTCCTCACCTCCCTTTTCACCCACTTGATGTGGGTGAGACTGACACAAAGTTTGTAATGGCACACAATACAGCTGTAATGAAGAATTAAGTAAATGTTTAAATTTTAACTTGAGACAGAACAAAATCTGGCTCATATTTTAATACATGTAACCACTGAGAAAGTAATGGATCAGGTGCCACCTTGCCTGATTTTACTCTCCACTGAAGAATAACATTTGATGTTTCACCTAATCCTTTAGGTTGCCTACCCATCAGTCAGATTAATATTTCCCTACCATTGCCAATAATCCCATTTTGGTCAAAGACTTGAATTCATTGAAATGAATAATTTCAGACCTCTATCATGCACCCCATATACCCTCCAAGCCCTCGTTAATTCTCTGTTAATGACTCATCCATTCCCCCATGTCCCGTAATGTTCCTTCTGCAGCCGTTCACCCAATATCCGCCAAGTACAAAACTTACAAGCCCAGTAAAAATGCTGGAAAATTTTTGAAATACTCATGAAATAAATAAGCAGGTAGCATGCAAACTCTACTGAAAAATCATTTTGGTTTAACAGTTCCCATTGAACTTGTGTCAGTACAACTGTTCAGAATTCAATTTGTTAAAAATCAGTTTCTTTGAAACAAAAAATGTTCAGTGATCCTTTTAGTTTGGTGCAACATGTCACAAAAAATCAATAATTTACCCACATGATAATGCCAATGAACACAGAATAATCAATTTGTCAGTCTGCTGGTATGATTCTGACAGACTGTTGGCATATTAGAATGTAAAGCTTAGCCTGGAGTCTATTACACTCATGATTGTCCGGTGCAGTGTACAATAAGTTTTGGCACTGAATCATGCTGTAATCACTGTAGGGGGGTCAATAGACATTGGCATTTATTGCATTGCCACATTGGTCTCTATTCTGAGAATGAGGAGAGAATGTTAGAAATACAGATTACTGCGTGCTCTGAAATTACTTTAAATACCCAGTTGTAACTTCCAGCATGAAAGAAGTCAGTCCTGATGTTGAAACCTGAACCTATTTTTATACACTACATGACTATAATTCAGTGCTGTTGGAAGGGCAGTGACACTAAAAGGATGATTTTAATTAAAATTAGGTGGATGAAAGTAGAATCAGTTGAGTATTTTGTTGCACCAATGTACTGCATACATTCTACTCTCTTCAGTTTTGAACTTGTTTTTGGAGCAAGCAGCAAGATCAGCTGTCTGCAGCCAGCAAACTCCTTGTTTAGATAGGAAGATCAGTGCCCAGTGACTTCATTAGGACTTACCTGTAGTTTTAGCTGTTGTCCTGAGCAAGGAAACCGGGTTTCCTGCCAAGTATAGACAGTGGGAAGAGGATGTGGTGTCAGACAAGACTGTAATATATCTATATATAATGTAGGTTGGGGTTTGGGGCGCGAACTGCCCCTTTAAGAGTGTGGGTCAGGTGACCCCTGGGGGCTTAGCTCCTCTCAGTGTGGCATCCGGTTGTGCAGTCTTAGATCTGACCGTAGTACATGAATACCTTTAATAAAGAGCTTGGCAATGTTCAAGTTACCAAACCTACCTCTTGAATCTTTATGCACCCCAAGTTGATAGGGGCATGCATTGTAAAGGCCATTTCAGATAATCTCTTCACTTTCCTTTTAGTACCTGGTGGTGCAGGAGAACTGATCTGGGACCCCAATCAAAGGAAAAGTTTTGGTTTTCTCTGCTGCATGCTGCCCTCTCTTTTCCCTGGCCATCTATTCTTGCTGGCGAGCCTCGCTGTTTAACTTTTGTCCCTGCTGTTTGGGACAGGCAGTTGACCATTGATAGGCAGATGAAGCCCAGGAATTTGAAATGCTCAAGCCTCATGCTATTGTGTTTATTGTGGGGTCAGGAGCAAGGCTCGACAGACAGGTTGTAAACCTTATCCCATGCCCACCTAAATTCTGTCCCGAGTTAAAATTTAAGCATTTACTTATTTCTTTATTACAGCTGTATTGTGGGCCATTGCAAAGTTTGTGTCAGTCTTAGTAATTTACTTCTGAACATTTAGACTGCATGCTGCAGTTGTAATTGATGAGCAAAGAATTGTAGATGCAGGTGATCTATTATACTGCTTTCACAAAATAATTTGACAAACCTATTTTCATTTGATTACAAATTTTACGTGGTCTCATCGCTGTAAAAAAAAACAATATCTCAGCAATTTTAAAAAAGTTGCCAAACACTTTTTAATGCAGAAAGCATCCTTCTGGTATCATTTGCCCAAAGTTTTAAATGCAATCACCAGACCATGAAGGAACTAACATAATTTTAGTCAACCATATGATTATAAGCTTGTTCTTCAAAATTAACCTGAAACATCCAGATTTGTGGTGTGCACTGCTGCCTCATAGTGCCAAGACTGGGTTTGATTCCTGGTTTGGGTCATTATCTGTGTGGAGTCTGCATGTTCTCCCCATGTCTGCGTGGGTTTCCTCCCACAGTCCAAAAGGCATGCTGGTTAGGCGCATTGACCATGCTAAATTCTCCCTCGGTGTAGCTGAACAGGCACCAGAGTGTGGCAACTAGGGGATTTTCACATTAACTTCATTGCAGTGTTAATGTAAGCCTACTTGTGACCCTAATCAATAAAATTTAGTTGGGTTCTCAAGCTGTTCCTGATGGTTTCTGTCAACAGTTGGCCATTTGACGTATGAATATTTGATTTACTTTTGGTGAGCAGGATATTGAGAGAACAGTTTGAGATGTTGCCAGCACATGAATGATGTTCAAGGAATTTATGCTCCAACAATCTGACTCAGAATGCATGACAAAAATGTCATAAACATAAGGTTGAGTAATGCAAACAGGGAGTCCAAACAAGTATGTTAATATATTATGGTTAATATCCTTTGAAAAAAAAGCATTTGTCATCCTGAAATTATTCTTGTTACTATCGTTATATGTATTTGAACTGTTTTCCTTGCAACTGGCTCTAATATCATCACAGCAGATGTGGAAGGATCAGGCCTACAATTCCTGGGATTCAGGCTCTGCCTATTTTGAAAGACTTACTAAATAGCTCATCCTATTCCAATATTCCGGTGCCATTCCTGTGCCCAGTTAATTGTGAACAAATATCTCCTACAGCTCTCCCTCCTTCCACCCTAATTTTGATAAGTATTCTTGGATCTAATACTTCTTGTTCATTGCACCTTATGAATATTCAAATAATCTTGTTTTCCATTCATTGTTCATCACTAATCTCCATTATCTCCATGAATTCAGTTCTATGCCCGCCCCTTTAATTGCTACCAACATCTTGTATAGTGATGAGGTGAGGAACATTCGCTTAACATTTGCACCATACTGTTCCCTCCCATACTTGTTCTGTCTGCTTTGAATTTAATTAAATGGCTTTATTTGCAATCTTCATAGAAATTGGATTTCCAAACACGTCCTTTCTTCCAGGTTATTTTCTTGGCAACATGTACTTTATGTTATGAAAAGAGAATGTGCTGGGAATACTCAACATCTTTGCCAGCATCTGTGGAGAGAGAAAAGGGTTATTGTTTCAATTCAATTATCATCCTTCTTCTGATGAAGATTCCTATTTGACTCAAAATACTGGCCAAGATTTTGCTAATGGCAACATGAGCAGAAAATCTCAGAAGACCAAAGCAGGAATCTCTGAGGTGAGATCCTGCAATGTGATCATCCTCTCCCCCCTCCAGTCACGTAGTGAGATTCATATCCAGAATGGTTGGGAATCTTGTTTCAGTAGATTATCATGTCATTAGCAGGCTTCTGTAATGTGCCATCACATTAGATTTCTCCCCTTGTAAAGGTACTTCATGTTGGCAAGATTTACAATGGGTCTGGAGCAATATGTATCAGGTGAAAAGACTGCACTGGGGTGAACAGGTAAGCATGGCCCCCAGCAGGAAAAGGACAAATCTGGGCAGTACCCTGACATTACCCCCATCACAATACTAGGGCACAGTGCTGAGGGGGAGTGGTGCTTCCTTTATGTCCAGTTGAGGGCAACTGAATGAGCTTTGACTCAACAATAGGCTTTATTGCCAAATAAACAATAATATACACAACAAGGTCAATTCGGTTACAACATGAATAATCCATTCAGCTCCCTGGCCCAGCCGCGAGTCCCTCTTTGACCCGTGATACACACCCTCCTGTCAATTGGCACATTTTCCTGCCAGGAGGATTCATAGATCCTCACCAAAAGTGTAGCCCTTGGGAAGTGCCCCCCCCCCCCGCCAACTTAAATGGCCGAGCTACACTTCGGGGAGGTCAATGTGGGGGGATTCTCTGTACCCGTGGGAGTGACTGCTCCTCATGGGGGTTCCCTGTGTCTTTCAAGGGTAGTTCCCATGTGCATGAAGGGAGGTTCACCTTGTGCATGATGGGTGTGATCTTCATGTCTGTGGAGGGGAGAGGGGGTTTAATATTCAGCGCAGTCCTGACGTACTTCTGGGTATGAATGTACCAAGGAGGAAAATCAATCTCTTAATCATAAATTTAACACATGCTAAATTGTAAAACAAATCTTCCCCCCCACCATGTTTTTCTATGTCTCATATAATGCTACATTTTCAAATGGTAACAGAAACATGACCTTGTAAAGATACTAGAATTCTTGTGTACGTAACAGTTCGCGTAGATAAATGGTAATGTGGCTGATGTAAATCCTGGCATTGAAGAATTTATATAATCCAGTTAAGAATGACAAGGTTTTAACTGAGCAACGATGAGTCGCCAGGTTATTCATCCCACAACCATATTGCTCACAATGTTTTACATTTTCCATCAGGAAACTCCCACAAACTACAATATGAAATTGACCTGGTGGATGTTTGCTGGGGGATAAATGCTGGCTGTCCTTCGCTGTTCTTCAAATTGTGATGTGGGATCTTAACCATCAGAGCATGTTGTAAGCACCATGTCTTTGCTTGTGGATGATATCTGGTTGCAGGGCAAAGCAGAATACAGCAGTAGGATAAGAAAGAAATTAACAATAGAAGTGTCTTAAATTGGTAGAATGAAGGAATCATCCAGTCTCAAACTTCTAGCAGATCAATTCAAATAATATATTGATGGAATTTCCCAATATATTAGCCCATGCAATGGAGTTACCAGGAGTAAGGGTACTCATAATATTTAAGTTAATTCTTTCTAAAATTACAACCGTTTGCCCCTTTTTCGTTCAATTTTTTGTCACAATTTCCTTCACTTCCTTAATCTGCACATCAAAAGATTAAATTTTTTTTGATAGTGTTGATGCAACTTTTCTTTTATGTTGGGACTTTAACATCCCATCAAATCATTCTATTACTCTTACCCAAATCTTCAGGAACTGGTGAAGATAACAAAGGCCAGTTTTCTTTCAGTCAGTTGTTGAAGTTTAACCATTTTGTTTCATTTGGTGACCCAGTTCAGCTGATATTCTTTTCTGTTGTGATGTAAAATTGTGCCAATAATTTGGCAAGATAATTTGTCAGTGACCTAGGAAGTTTGAAATTATCCCATCAGTGCTGCTGTTTGGATAAATATTGAGACATTTTTAACCAATGCACACTGGTCTAAGAAGGATAATGTGAGTGAATAAGGATTTCAATGATTGCCAATAGACTGACAGTTAGGTTGCAAGACCATGCAATAGATTTGAGTGGGCAGAAGGGAATAAAGATGATTCCATGATTGGGATTTTGTGTTCCCATATCAGGTGAATTTGTTGACAGAGTGGAAAATATCACGGGAAGGCCAAGTTTCCTGCAATCATTCCCCTCTCCCTATCAATCATTGACTGCATTACCCATTATTCAAAATATCAGCTTCCCATTCATTGACTCTCTCTACACTTTCCGCTGCCATGGCAAAGCAGCCAGCATAATTAAGGGCCCCACACACCCCAAGCATTCTCTCTTCTACCTTCTTCCATCGGGAAGAAGATATAAAAGTCTGAGGATACATACCAACCAACTCAAGAACAGCTTTTTCCCTGTGCCATCAGACTTTTGAATGGACTTATTAAATTGATCTTTCTCTACATCCTAGCTAAGACTGTAATACTACATTCTGCACTCTCTCTTTCCTTCTCTATTAATGGTATGCATTGTTTGCATAGCACACAATAAACAATACTTTTCACTGTAGATTAATACATGTGACAATAATACATTAAATCAAATTCAGAATTGCGAACCTCATTATAACACAATCACATCCCATTACAGGACTATATAGTGGAATCATATCCCTATCAAATAAGCTATCTATAGTGGCATATATCAGAAAAATCTGAATCATGACTGTCTTCCAAAGGTGTGCATCTCGTGAGAAAACACTCAAGGGAAGCTGGGAGGTGGGTGTAATGCTCACAAAATCGCTCTGCACATTAACAGGGCTGACTCTGGGTATTGGCACTGACTGGGGGTGACCAGCTTTTGACTTAGGGAACACTGGAGCCAAACTAGGGTAACACTGGAAGGGAGCTGGAGGCATATTTGGAATGTATTGGGGGAGACGAGTGTGCATGTTGCAGCAGTGGAGGACAGAAACTTTTACCAAGGTCTCTATGGTGGCCATGCCCACCACCAATGCTGTGCTAAGCTCATTGTGTTGCAGTGTTGGCAATATCACCTCAGACATTAGGTGGACAGGCTCCTCCATGGAGCCTTCCAATGCAAGGAGTTTACCTGACATCCCCTCCTGATTTTGCTTTTGGAGCTCCAGCAACTGAGGCATGACTGAGTCCAGAGGCTTAACTTTGAAATAACCCCTCTGTGGCAGGATGTCTTGTCAACAGATTCCCTTTACTTACAAACTCTGTTAGACTTTGAGAGTATTTCAGGTATAAAATCAGAATCAAGAGAGCTACTGGATTCAGCACTTCTATGTTTAAGTGAGGCTCCCTGATTGGACAGGTAATTATGACCCCAATCAGGGACATCTTTTTGTGATGACCTCAATCAGAGAGCGCATACTCCAAGTGGCCCAATCTCATGGGCCCTGAAGTCATTACAATCATCTGACTGGGACTCAGCAGCTCCCAGCCTCCAGCAGTCCTCCGAGTGCAGGCACCCTAGGATGTCTCTGCCTCTGCCTGCTGTGGCTCTGAGAGTGTGTTGTGCTCAGCAGATTGTCACCCTGCGGCTGCTCTATAAATAGATCCCACCAAGGTGTATGTCTGCACTGGTGGAGGGTGTAGGTGAGCGCTGTGACAGGTCTTCAATGTTGGGGTCTATGAATTCCTCTTCCGCACCTTACTCAGGCTGGAGTTGAAGGCCTGGCTGGTGGACTCCTTGAGCTACTTCCCAGGTGTTCCTGAGACAGAACATAGAACATTACAGCACAGAACAGGCCCTTCGGCCTTCGATGTTGCGCCGACCAATATAAAAAGCAATGCCCCTCCAAACTAAACCATTCCCTTCTCTTCCATATACTTATCAACTAACCTCTTAAACGCCACCAAACTTGGCGCATCTACAACTGCTGCAGGCAGGGCATTCCACTCCCGAACCACCCTTTGGGTAAAGAACCTACCTCTGATATCCGTCCTATAACTCTCACCCCTTAATTTAAAGCTGTGTCCCCTCGTGCTAGCTTTCTCCATCCTAGGAAAAAGGCTATCACTGTCCACCCTATCTAAACCTCTAATCATCTTATATGTTTCAATAAGGTCCCCTCTTAGCCGCCTCCTTTCTAACGAAAACAACCTCAAATCCCTCAGCCTCTCTTCATAAGACCTGCCCTCCATACCAGGCAACATCCTGGTAAACCTCCTCTGTACCCTCTCCAATGCCTCCACATCTTTCTTATAATGCGGGGACCAGAACTGCACACAATACTCCAAGTGCGGCCGCACTAGAGTTTTGTACAGTTGCAACATGACGTTGCGGCTCCGAAATTCAATCCCCCTACCAATAAAAGCTAAGACTCCATATGCCTTCTTAACAACCTTCTCGACTTGACTGCCTACTTTCAGGGATCTATGCACATACACACCAAGATCCCTCTGTTCATCAAGACTACTAAGAATCCTACCATTAGCCCTATACTCTACACATTTATTATTCCTGCCATAGTGCATTACCTCACACTTTTCCACATTAAACTCCATTTGCCACCTCTCGGCCAAAAAGAAGAGATCAGAAGTACATGGCAGGGGCTTTTAGGAACAGGAGCCATGAGTCACAGCATTATTTCAGATGGATAATATAGTGCTGGATTCTCACATGCTGGGTTGATGACCTTACTGGCTGCTTCTTTCCCTGTACGCAGATGGACCTCTTCTGCATTCAGGAGTCTCTTCAGGAAGGCACTTGAAACCTTGGGCAAATTTCTTGGAAGCCATCATTTCCCATTGATCTGCAAAGTGTGGCTGTTGTGTAGTGGGATGGCCGTTAAATATGGCGCTCCAATGATTGCAGCGCTGACACAATGGTAGGACGACCAAACCAGAGGTGATCCCACCAGTGGAACCTGTAGATGACCATTTTTAGCAACGATGACATGTTATACATCAGGAAAAACTGCCATTGCCATTGTGGGCTCAATCCTGCTTTTCCCTCTCGCCATTGGCCTTTGCCGATTTCCGGGAAAAACTCACCCATGTTTTAGGTAGTAACCAGTTAAAAGGACTCAGTCTGTTCTGATGCAGAAAACTGGGGTGAAGGAATAGCAACTGATTTTAGAACTATGAATGAAATGAAAAAAGTGAAACATAGAGAGCTGCATTGTGCAGAGTGATAAAAGGGAAACAGTTGGAAGGAAGGAAAAGATCATACAACAAGCCATCCCAGACAGTGCCTGTGTACTTCTCAGCAGCTGGGATCAAAAGCAACATGGGTCTGATGCTAAACTGAAGTGAAGCCAGCATTTATGTTAACAGCATGAAAGGATAAGATGTAGAAGGGGAATTCAAACAGTAGGAGCACTTGATTCCTAACCAGAGTCACAATGTTGCCCATCAATCAAGCTCTGTCACATTGATTTATTAGGATCTGGGCCAAGCCACTGGAGACAATACAATGTTAAGATATAGTACTCTATTTCATGAAAGAAAAACAAAAAGTTTCAAATTGATTGATCACAGAGGGGCGGTGAAATATTGAAAGCAACTTTGAAGATTGTCACACTCAAAGGTCATTTTAATGAGTGAGCATTATTTCTGGGTCACGTATCTGCACAGGTAGGTTTTTGTTTTTCAGCTTTATCGTATTTTCTTTCAGTACCAAATCATATGCCATATAGTCGCTTTCTTTGATCTAACAAACATTTTCATGGGTTGCATCAATGCTACTTTCTGATCAGCCTTCCAGAGGTGTGTTTGGGAAGCATGGTGAGTGAGCCAGTCTGCTCTCTTACACGTACCTGTGGACTCATCCATTAGGGCACCATCATTGAGACTATGGCAAAACCAATTCAAGAAAGTCTAATTTTCAGTTAAGATTGAATTCAAACTGTTGGCAATTTCGGTTAATTGATCTTTCTGGAGGAAATTGGACGGAGAACTGAAAAGGCCATGGTGACTAACCCTCTCCAATCCCATTGCCTTTCTGCAGTTTGGAATCTTAACCTGCTTGTTCGAATAGGCAAGCAGGATCTTTCCCATCAGGCAACAAGGTTCTCCTTCAAATATGTAGATCAGGCTCCAAATATTTCATTACGACCTGACTGCAATTTTAGTTGGAATATTGTGTGAAGAACTCATTGCTGTTTCCCTGCCAGGCGCCACCCCGTGGCAAACAAACCAAGTAAAACCCAGGAAGATAAGATATTATGTTTTTATCTCCTTGCGGACCAAAGGGAGTAGAAATGCTGCTTTAAGCTCAAGGAAGTCACCAACCTCCCCACCAAAGAATTTCCAAACACAAGGTCCTCCCTCCTGTCCCCGTTCCAAACCTAGAATCATAGAATCCCTGCAGTGTAGAAGGAGGCCATCTGGCCCATCGAGCCTATACCTATAACAATTCCACCCAGATCCCATCTCCGTAACCCCACATATTTAGCCTCCTAATTCTCCTGACATTAAGGGACAATTTAGCATGGCCAATCAACTTAACCCGCACACCTTTGAACTATGGGAGGAAACCGGAGCACCAGGAGGAGATCCATGCAGATACAGGGAGAACATGCAAACTCCACACAGTCATCTGAGATCAGAATTGAACCCTGGTCCCTGTCACTGTGGGGCAGTGTCACCGAGTTGCCCCTGGCTATCGATATCATTTCTTCAGGTTCCTGTAAGTACCTATTGCTGTCCAATAACCATGCCGTCCTCTCAGATCACAACTACTTCCAGCCTATTTCGATGACGGCCAGGAATGAAAAACTGGCGATAGTGGATTGGATGTGTTATTATGGATCCTGCTGGATGTTAAGCTCTGGGTTTTGGGCCTTGCTCGGTTACTTCATATAGAGGCATTTTGCTGTTGTAAAATAGAGGGAGTAAAGTTTATAATCAGAATTTGCCACACTAATGTGTTTAAATGTTGCAGAGTACCAGTGGAAAAGTACTTCACAGTAAAATTCACCATTGTTATTCATAATCTTGCCCCTAGTCCGCGAAAGTGTTGAAACTGTACTCCCAGTGGTGAGAAATAATTATGTCTTGCTTAGAACACTTCTATCTCTATCTCTGCGGTGCAATAATTTCAACAAAGTCTACAATAATGACTGGAAGTTCACTATTCACAGCTAGTATTGCCCATAATCCATATTGAAAGCCAAATAATGATTTGCCATCGTTACTATACTGATTTATGGGATGATTGTAATTTTGTATTTCTGCGAACATGTGCCCATCCAATGCTTTCAGTTTTAGAGGGTTCTTAGTGCCTTAACAACAAACTTTCACTGAACTTGCAGAACCTTTAGAAAAACACAGCAATGTATTGACAAGCACAAAATTAAATCAGGGATTACAAAGCATACCAGGTTTTATTTAATTCGCTTTTCATTCATTTAAATTTGACCTATTAATGATCTGTGGGCTCAATATAATGAACCACCTCAGAAAACAGCACCAAGCTGAATGACAGCCTCTTATTACAAGAAAGAGCAAATGTATTTCACACTTCACACACTTGTATCTGAGACAATTGGACAGCCAATTAATTTTGTTATTGAGTCTAGCAGAGTGCATATTTTTAAATGATAGTTTGCAATAAAGCTGAGATGTACATCCAAATAATTAATTTTTTGATGTCTCATTTATGTCATTCACAATCTAAATTAATGCTACTGTTATCTCCATCACTGTAAAGGAATAAATGGTGTTCACCAAAAGAAAATGAGAAAGAGACTGTTTTCTTGAAAGAGATATAGCTAATTTTATCCCTGATGGCTTCTACAACAATGAAAAATGATGAAGCAAGGTTTCAGAGGCTGCTAAAAGTGATGTATAAAATTCTATAGAGTACTAAAACTGCCACCATTAACCCCACCACCAGTTCTGTATCCTCGTCAGATAATTCATCCTCCTATTGTTGCAAGATTGCATATTGTCTTGTGAAGAGGTCTCGGGATTTATTTATTAATAACGTATAACTATGTATAAGAGAGGGAATGTTTGAACTCGTGGCTGCGGGGATGGTGCAGGAGGGAGGGGTTCAGGTTCCTGAACAATTGGGACTCATTCTGGGATAGGCGGGGCCTCTACAAGAGAGATAGTCTACACCTGAACCAGAGGGGAACCAATATCTTGGGGGGAAAATTTGCAAAGGCTATGCAGGGGGCTTTAAACTGATTCAGAGGGGGGGTGGGATCCTGAGTAGTTTGGATGTTAAGAGGGACGAGAACAGGGGGGGTCATAGATGAGAACTGTAAAGCACAGCAGCGTGTGGATAGGGCATGGTTTGAAATGCGTATACTTTAATGCAAGAAGTATTGCAATAAGGTGGAGGAACTTGCAGCTTGGACCAGTACCTGGAACTTCTATGTTGTGGCCATTTCAGAGACATGGATAGAGCAGGGACAGGAATGGTTGTTGCAGGTTCCGGGGTTCAAATGCTTCAGTCGGAGTAGAGAAGGAGGTAGAAGGGGGGGAGGAGTGGCATTATTAGTTAAAGACTGTATCACAGTGACAGAAAGGAAGTTTGATGAGGACTTGTCTGTTGAGGTAGTATGGGCTGAGGTTAGAAACAGGAGAGGAGAGGTCACCCTGTTGGGAGTCTTTTATAGACCTCCTAAAAGTTCTAGAGAGGTAGAGGAAAGGATTGCAAAGTCGATCCTGGACAGGAGTGAAAGTAATAGGGTAATTGTTATGGGGGACTTTAACTTTACTAATATTGATTGGAATAGCTATAGCTCTAGCTCGTTAGAGGGGTCAGTTTTTGTACAAAGTGTGCAGGAAGGTTTTTTGACTCAGTATGTAGATAGGCCAACTAGAGGTGAGGCTACATTGGATTTGGTGCTGGGCAATGAGCCAGACCAGGTGTTAGGCTTGGAAGTTAGTGAACATTTTGGTGATAGTGACCACAATTCGGTTACGTTCACCTTAGTGATGGATAGGGATAGGCATGAAGCTGGGGGCAGTAGTTATAGCTGGGGGAATAGTAATTATGAGGCCATAAGGAGGGAATTAGGGTGCATAGGTTGGACTAGGAAACTACAGGGACTGGGAACATCTGAAATGTAGAGCTTATTCAAGGAGCAGCTACTGCGAGTCCTTGATAAGTATGTCCCTGTCAGGCAAGGAGGAAATGGTCGAGTAAGGGAACCATGGTGTACTAAAAAAGTTAATTCGCTGGTTAAAAGGAAAAAGGAGGCTTATGTCAGGATGAGGCTTGAAGGCTCAGTTAGTGCAATGGATAGCTATAGATTAGCCAGGAGGGAGCTAAAGAGTGAGTTGAGGAGAGCTAAAAGGGGACACGAGAAGACTTTGGCTGATAGGATCAAGGAGAATCCTAAAGCTTTCTTTAGATATGTTAAGAATAGAAGATTGGTTAGGGCAAGGTTAGGGCCAGTCATGGACAGCAGTGGGAAGTTGTGCGTGGAGCCTGAAGAGATTGGAGAGGCACTGAAGAAATATTTCTCTTCGGTATTCACGCAGGGAGATGTAAATGTAGTTGTGGAGAACACTGGGATACAGGGTTGCAAACTGGAAAGTATTGAAGTAGATAAGGAGGATGTGCTAGATATTCTTGAGGGTTTGAAGTTAGATAAGTCCCCTGGGCCGGACGGGATTTACCCTAGGATTCTCTGGGAGGCAAGAGAGGAGATTGCAGAGCCTCTGGCTCTGATCTTCAGGTCGTCGTTGGTTACGGGTGTGGTTCCGGAGGACTGGAGGATAGCGAATGTGGTCCCATTGTTCAAGAAGGGGAAGAGAGACCTTCCAGGGAATTATAGGCCGGTGAGTCTTACTTCTGTTGTGGGCAAAGTATTGGAGAGAATTATTAGGGATAGGATTTATAGTTATTTAGAGAGAAATGAATTGATTGGGGATAGTCAGCATGGTTTTGTGAAGGGTAGGTCATGCCTTACTAACCTTATTGAGTTTTTTGAAAAAGTGACCAAAGAGGTGGATGGGGGTAAGGCAGTTGATGTGGTATATATGGACTTTAGTAAGGTGTTCGATAAGGTGGCCCATGGAAGGCTTCTGCAGAAAATGCAGATGTATGGGATTGAGGGTGATTTAGCTAATTGGATTAGGAATTGGCTAGCAGATAGAAGACAGAGGGTGGTAGTTGATGGGAGATATTCATCGTGGAGTTCAGTTACAAGTGGTGTACCTCAGGGATCTGTTTTGGGGCCCCTGCTGTTTGTAATTTTTATAAATGATCTGGATGAGGGTATTGAAGGATGGATTAGTAAATTTGCGGATGACACCAAAGTCGGAGGAGTGGTAGATAGTGAAGAGGGGTGTTATAGTTTGCAGAGAGACTTGGACAAGTTGCAGAGCTGGGCCGAGAGGTGGCAAATGGAGTTTAATGTGGAAAAGTGTGAGGTAATTCACTTTGGCAGGAATAACAAATGTGTAGAGTATAGGGCTAATGGTAGGACTCTTAATAGTGTTGATGAACAGAGGGATCTTGGTGTATATGTGCATAGATCCCTGAAAGTTGGCAATCAAGTCGATAAGGTTGTTAAGAAGGCATATGGAGTCTTAGCTTTTATTGGTAGGGGGATTGAATTTCGGAGCCGCAACGTCATGTTGCAACTGTACAAAACTCTAGTGCGGCCGCACTTGGAGTATTGTGTGCAGTTCTGGTCCCCACATTATAAGAAAGATGTGGAGGCATTGGAGAGGGTACAGAGGAGGTTTACCAGGATGTTGCCTGGTATGGAGGGCAGGTCTTATGAAGAGAGGCTGAGGGATTTGAGGTTGTTTTCGTTAGAAAGAAGGCGGCTAAGAGGAGACCTTATTGAAACATATAAGATGATTAGAGGTTTAGATAGGGTGGACAGTGATAGCCTTTTTCCTAGGATGGAGAAAGCTAGCATGAGGGGACATAGCTTTAAATTAAGGGGTGGTGGTTTTAGGACAGATGTCAGAGGTAGGTTCTTTACTCAGAGGGTGGTAAGGGTATGAAATGCCTTGCCTGAGTCAGTTGTAGATGCGCCAAGTTTGGTGGCGTTTAAGAGGTCAGTAGATAAGTTTATGGATGAAAAGGGAATGGTTTAGGTTAGAGGGTCACTGCTTGTTCCTAATTGGTCGGCGCAACATCGGAAGGCCGAAGGGCCTGTTCTGCGCTGTAATGTTCTGTAATATATAAAATGCTATCCTGATTGGGTACTGTCTTCATAGCAAGAAATCTCACACCAGGTTAAAATCCAACAGGTTTATTTGGTAGCAAAAGCCACTAATTTTCGGAGCGCTGCCCTTTCACAAACAGAACATATAAAGACACAAACTCAATTTACAAAATAACAATTGGAATGCAAATCTTTACAGGTAGTCAAGTCTTAAAGGTACAATGTGAGTGGAGAGAGCATTAAGATAGGTTAAAAGGACGTGTATTGTCTTCAGACAGGACAGTTAGTGAGATTTTGCAAGCCCAGGCAAGTTATAGGGAGTTACAGACAGTGTAACATGAACCAAGATCCCGGTGAGGCCATCCTCATGTGGCTATCAGTCTCTGTTTGCTCAGCATCCTGCTCAATGTCCTGTTTGTCAACTCCCACTCACCTAACGAAGGGGCAGCGCTCTGAAAGCTAATGGCTTTTGCTACCAATTAAACCTGTTGGACTTTAACCTGGTCTTGTGAGACTTCTCACTGTGTTTACCCAGTCCAATGTTGGCATCTCCACATCATTACTATCTTCATATCAGTCTGGTGGAGAATTGGCTTGATCGGAGACAAAGAGACTCATGGCAGAAACTCACAATTTCAAATAGATTCATTCCTCAAGGCACAGCTGACCACCATGAATTGTTAAAATTTTGACTTCCGATCCCCAATTTCAGGCAAAAATTGGGCCTCACTATTTGGGTTTATACTAGAAGTATGTGATCACTTATATGTCTGAAAAAGAGCCAGAACAGAATTGTATTCCTTTAACTGTATATCACATCGGTGATTTCTCAAGTTCAATACTTGAAAGCATTTACAACATGAAACATTACTACATAGGTCACTGAAGTCCACAAATAGATAGCAATCTTTGCCAATATGTTTAAAGCTCTTCCAATAAACATGCAATCTGTGAAAATACCGATATCAAACCGTGTGCTCTCATGTTAAAGAGAAAAGAATAAGATGGAATGTCTTGGGAATTAGTGATTGCTTTGCATAAATATGTCCATTAATTTGGGATATGGGGCAACATTAATCTCAGTAAACAGGTCTTGGTTGTTCCAGAAATCAACATAATCAAACAATAAGACAGCCTCATAAGCTGAGTTTCATTTCATTATCTGGATTCCCTTGTGAAGCATCCTGCATCTGTGGGATTGGCACCGGATATGTCAACCATTTGTGCTTCTTATTAGCAATGAAGATTAATTGATCTATTCCACTCACATTGATGGACAGATTGACAGTGAAAATATGACAAGTGCATTTGTTCCTTTTTTTTGCTTTAGAAAAATGTCAATCACTTCCATGCACTGGATGAAGTATGCAGCACTGTTTATTGTAAGATTAAGTGAATTACAGATTTTGGCCCATTTGGCAAAAGATGCTCATTTGCTAGCTGGGTATCACATTTTTAAAAGGGCAGTCTCTTCAGAGAAGAAAAATGTTGTGGAAATCTTTTTGCAAATGTAAAGGCCTGAATACTGATGGGAAAGGTGTGAAAGGGCCAGTTGTAAATGCTTCAACCAAGTTAGGTAAGATAAAATCCAGTCCATTATTTCAATGAACTTGCTTTGTAGTTATACTGTAGATGTAGTTAATGCATCTTTAGAAACCCATGGGCAGGATTCAAAAACCAACAACGATCCCACCAACTTGATTTCTAAGGATCCTGTCAGGATCAAGCACCTAATTAGCAGTGAGAACCTGATTGCTGATTCTCGCTTCTCCATTGGGTCATTTAATTGTTGCACTGACATGCCTTGGGCAGGTGTCTAACCATGAAAGCTACTACTCAGAAACTGTACCAGCAGCGCACTGGGATCAGTGCCCATTGCCAGTTGTACACTCAAATTCACTGTGAGGATCATCAATAGATCCTCAGATAGAGAGAGGTATGTGGGATCAGGATGGGTTCCGGATAGGGCGGAGCTCGATAGCAAGTGGCTTTCCGCAAGCATGACCCCACCCAATGCCATGTTCCTCAATAAGGCATTAAGTGCCCAAGAACGAGTGACTCTCCCTACTGCACTGTAAGCAAACCCAAAACGGTTTTGCTGAGAGGTCTACCCCCTTACAAGTCCCCTGATAGAATACCAATAGCTTTGGAATGAAGCCCTTCAGTGATTATTTAATTTTCTCAAACCAAAAGAGAAAATGCTAGAAAATCTCAGCAGGCCTGGCAGCATCTGTAAGGAAAGTAAAGAACTGATGTTTCGCATCCAGATGACGCTTTGGTCAAAGATCTTTTCTTTTCTTATAGATGCTGCCAGTCTTGCTGAGATTTTTCAGCATTTCCTCTTTTGGTTTCAGATTCCAGCATCCGCAGTAATTTGCTTTTATTACTTACTTCTCTCAGATGGCCTCCAGACAGGAAGATTGTGCTCTGCCCTTTCTATCCTGAGCTTGGTCGGGGTTCATCAGGAATGTGGCAGGCTCCTTACCTCATACCTTCCCTCGTATCAAAGGAACCCCTACCACTGCACTGGTCATAAAGGTGGTGGGGGTGCATTAAATCCTAGCCCATATTTAAATGTTAGTCATGATCTACTTTCCATGAATTTCAGTAATAATCAGTAGCCTTAACGGTTCTATCACTAATATTTCAATGTTGATCATGAGTTACAGCTCTATCATGTTTATACTGAAGTTTTGGGCATCAATTTTTCAAAAAAAATCTATTTTGTGAGCTTTTGCAAACACCTTTTGAATGTCTGTTTACATAACATAAACTACACTACCTTACCAATCAAAGAACTCAATCAACTTCATGAAAAATGATTCATCTTTAACAAATAAGTTCCGATTTTCATTTCTTGCCCATTCTTTTCCAAATGCTGATTAATTTTCCCAAGGTTATTTTCTCCAGATGTTTTTTCACTGCCAACACTAGCTGCCAGGTTTAACCTTCCCTCCTCTTTTAAACAGGAGTTTACAGTTTCCCAAGTCGCATCTCATCTTGGACAGCTGGCTTTTTTACTTTGAGGACTGTCAGTCACCCTCTATCTATTTTTACTTGATCTAATTTCTCTATTCATCTTCCATTACTGCTACATTGATGACCTCATTGAATGTTTTTATGGCAAGGATAGATAAATTTTTGAACAGTAAAGGAATTAAGGGTGAGTGGTTAGGTAAGTGGAGCTGAATCCACAAAAAGATCAACAATGATTTTATTGAATGGCAGAGCAGACTCAAGATAGTCTACTCCTGCTCCTAGTTCAAATATTCTTATGACATCTTCTTCTCGAATGAAGAGATGCAGAGGACTCATTTAATAACTTAGCTTTGCCCTCTGTCCTCAAAAGAAAGTTTCTCTTCTTTTGGTCCCATACTCTTCAGCTACCTTTTTACTAACTTACTATTCATTTATATAAGACTTCTGACTTCCTTTTATGTCAGCCTACAATACAGTATTCTCATATATTCTTTTCCTAATTATTCCCTTTTTAAGATCTCTTCCAGATTTTCTGTGTTCAGCTTGATTCTCTATTGTATAGTGAACCTTACTTTGCAATTGTTGTCAACCAGATTTTTCTGCCTCCTCTTTAACGTCCAAAGTGTAATGTGTCCATCATTCATGCTGGTGAGATTTTACTGTCCCACTGCAATGATCGGAGATTTGATTGGGCGCCAAATTGTCCTATCTCGCTGCAGCAGGAGCATGGCGTAATGGCTAGTAAGTTCGCACTCCAATTCTTTTGTTCTTCAAGGAGCTCTAACTTTGGATGTTATTTCTGTCCCTTTCATTAGAATGTATTTACTCTGAACCTGAAACAACTCCCATTTGCAAACTTTGTATTATTTAATTACTATTTTGCCAGCCAAATTGGATACCAATCTGCCTGGGCCAGATCTTATTTCAAGTTACTGACATTTGTCCTCTTCCAGTTTAGTTTTATGTTTAATTGCAACTTGTTTATTCCATAATTATTCTAAACCCAATGATATTATGATCACTGTTCCCCAAATGCTTTGACATTTAGTCATGCCCCATTTGATCAAAGCTAGATCAGACTTGCTGTTTTTGTTATTGGACTGAAAACACACTGATCAAGAAAGTTTTCTTGTTTATACTTAAAGAATTGCCCCCTCTCTTAATCCTGTACAGTCACTATCCCAGTTTTTAATAAGATAATCAAAGTCCCATTTATCACTACTGTCTCTTTCTTGTACATTTCTATTATGGCTTGTGATTGAAGCTGGCAGCTTCATGAGTAACTTGGAGGAAATGGTGACATAGTGATACTGTCGCTGGATTAGTTACCCAGAAGCCTCAGCTAATGCTCTCAGGACAGCTGGTGGAATTTGAATTCCCCTAATAAAAATCTTAAATATAGAGTTAGTCTCAGTAGCAGTGTCTGTGAAACTATTACATCTGTCTTATTAACATCCTTTGGTGAAGGAAATCTGCCAACTAACCTGATCTGACCTATATGTGAGTTGAGATCACAGCTATGTGGTTGGTTGTCAAATGCCCTATGCAATGGCCTAGCAAGACACTCAGTTCAAGGGCAATTAGGGACAGGCAACAAATGCTGGCCTTGCCAAAGATATCCCATGAAAGAACCAATCAAATTAAATAATGCATGATTGCGCTCCTCTATACCATAAAAAGTTCACCAAGGATGGGATTTTCTGTCCTTGTTCACCGTCAAGACATCCAATGTCTTTACACAGTCCTGTTCCATCTGCTACGATTTCCGTGGTGGGCTGGACAGGAGAATTCTGCCCCATGTATTTTTTTCATGAATACACTGCATCTTTGTTGAGTATGTCGCAAAATTAAACCAAAATAAATTAATTTGGAAAGAAAGAACTTACATCACTGAGCACCGTATCACATCATTTGTCCCAGTGCACTTCACAACCTTGTTGAACATAAGGCCCAGGCTATGTGCTCTAACCCTGGAGTGAGGTTCAAAATCAAAATCTTTGTAACTGAGAGAACAGCTTTACAATGAGCCCAACTGACACTATTTTAGTTATTTTGAGTACCAGCTAATCGTCTAACTGGGCTGTCTGCGGGAAAATGTAAAGCCAAAGTACTCATCAAGAATTAAATGCAGATGAGGCTCTTTTTCGTGGTTCTGCTGAAAGATTCTTTTAGTTTGTTAATGTCTTGGAAACTGAATAATGAATCTGACCTTCTGGTAATGTTTATCTTGGCAGTGGCCTTTTGATAATGAGAGAAAGGTGTCTCCCAAGTGGTAAATTATAAACACCTTTCAATGCCTAATTTGGCAAACTAATCCATACTATAAGTGTTCGTATTTCTAATAAATGAAATGGAAAAGAACAGTGAGAAGTAAAGTAAAACAAAATCTATCTCCCAAGGGAACAGTGCCACAAAAAAAAGGAGAAAAAGTAAAGAATAGCAAACTGAAATCATCATATGGAAAGGGAAAAGTTTAAAGTTTATTTGTTAATCACAAGTTTTCTTACATTAACACTGCAATGAGGTCACCGTGAAAATCCTCTAATTGCTACACTTCGGTCACTGTTCAGGTACACTGAGGAAATATTTAGCACGGCCAATGCACCTAACAAGCATGTCTTTCAGATTGTGGGAGGAAACTGGAGCACCCAGAGGAAACCCACACAGACAGAGGGAGAACATGCAACCTCCACACTGACAGTGACCAAGACAGGAATCAAATCCGGATCTCTGGCGCTATGAGACAGCAAAGCTAACCACTGCCACTGTGCCGCTCCAAGGCAAATAAGGGGAAAGGTTCTTAGAACAAGAAAAGGGGAATTTGGGTGAAAGATAGTATGAAATTATTAATCATCTCTCTATCCTTTATCGGATTTCTCCCAACTTTTCAGTTTTTTCCCAGGGTGGAAGAGTCAATTTCTAGGGCGCAAAGATTTAAGAATGAAGAGACAAGATTTAAAGAAGATGAATGAGGCAATTTTTTTTTTAAACACAGAGGGTGGTGGATGTCTGGAACTAGCTGCCGGGGAAGGTAGTAGAAGCAGATACAATAGTGACTTTTAAGAGGCGTCTTGATAAATATAGAAGGAAATAGAGGGATATGGTCCCTGGAAGGGTAAGGGGTTTTAGTTCAGTAGGGTAGCATGGTCAGTGCAGATTTGGAGGGCTGAAGAGCCTGTTCTTGTAATTTTCCCTGCTATGAACAGTATTTGTGGCTGGGATTCTCTGGTCTTGTTGCTGTGAATGGAGATTTGGCTGAGTGCCAAATTCTCCGTTCTCGCTGGCAGAGGTGGCAAGGCTGGGAAACTGGAGAATTCCAGTCCTTGTTTCTCTAATACTTCAGTGTCACTGCTAAACATGGAAATATAAGGTGGGATTTTCTGGCCTTTCTCATTGGTGGGAACTTCTGGTGAACCCCACAACGGATTCCCCAGTGGCATGATGGGCAAATTATGCAAATTGCCATAGACTTTAGTGCGACTGATAGATTGCGCTGGAAGCCAATGATGAGCCATCTCTGGCATTGGAAAACATGCTGCAGGAATGGGCCAGTAATACTGCCTATAGAAAGAGTTAAGACACAGAAGAAGGCCATTCAGCCCATCATATTGATGTTGAATGAAAAAACCCACCTTCCAGCTCAAGGTTACATCATCTCAACTGCATATTCATTTTTTCCTTTTTTTTTTAATATGACGCAAGGATTTGTGCCTCTACTTTCAGGCAATTAATTCTAGCCACCAGTCACCCTTTGGTTGAAAAAACATATTAGACAACTCCTCTCTAATCCTTCTATCAATTACTTTGTCTATTCATCCTAATTTTTATATATGTAAGTAATTGCATGATTGTTTTAAGTGTGTGTCACATGATTTGATAGTGCTGTCATTAGGGTGTAGCACAGACTGCTATTTAGTTTCAGTTTCTATTCTGTACAGGACGGAGCTCTTAGAATAAACCTGATGTATGTTATTTTGAATCCATATGTGTAAACCACATCTTTTTGTTTAAAACCCACAGTTCAGACATAATTGTTAATGACATCTTTGCTAAGGGAAATAGATATCCATTCTAACTATCCCCCTTACTTACAGACTTCAATTAAATCACTTCTCGGTCTCTTAACTTTCAAAAGAAAAAAACTCCAGCCGATCCAATTTGTCCTCACAGCTAAAATTTTCTGCTTCAATCAAAATTCTTATTAATCTCCTCTGTGCCCACTTCAGTGGGATCACATTCTTCCTGTAATGCAGTGACCAGTACTGTGTGCGGTACTCTGCTATTTTACGCAATTAAGAAAAACGTTGCTGGTGAACATTAATTCCCAAGATCTCTTTGTTCCTTACCATCTTTCACATTCCTACCATTTATTGTGTATTCCTTGACTTGTTTATCTCCATGTGCATTACCTCACAATTCTCCTGATGGAATTCTATTTGCCATTTGTCTGCTCAGCCACACAGTTCATTGACATCTTCCTGTAGCCTACAGCTTTCTTCTTCAGTACCAACCACACCGGCAATATTTGTAATGTCTGCCAATTACTTTAATCAAGCTTGTTGCATTCAAGTCTTAATCATTGATGCAGGGAGGGACCCAGTACATGACAGGACCCTACTGAAAACAGTTAGCAGAATTTACTAGCCCAGGGAGACAGCTGAAATGTGGATGGAGTCGTTGGAGGCATTTAAGAGAGCCCATCATCTTTAAGGCCTTCCACGATTAAGTCTCCTTGAGATTGGAGTAGGATTTCCAACCCTATGAATGTTTGACTGCTATCTGGCTGATAGCAGCTCACTTGCTCTCGGTGACTACGGTCATATCATGGCAAAGCAGCAGCGAAAGTGTCACCTCTTCTAATCCTATGGCATTTGATGTGGTATATATGGACTTTAGTAAGGCGTTCGATAAGGTAGCCCATGGAAGGCTTCTGCAGAAAATGCAGATGTATGGGATTGAGGGTGATTTAGCTAATTGGATTAGGAATTGGCTAGCAGATAGAAGACAGAGGGTGGTGGTTGATGGAAGATATTCATCGTGGAGTTCGGTTACAAGTGGTGTACCTCAGGGATCTGTTTTGGGGCCCCTGCTGTTTGTAATTTTTATAAATGATCTGGATGAGGGTATTGAAGGATGGATTAGTAAATTTGCGGATGACACCAAAGTCGGAGGAGTGGTAGATAGTGAAGAGGGGTGTTATAGTTTGCAGAGAGACTTGGACAAGTTGCAGAGCTGGGCCGAGAGGTGGCAAATGGAGTTTAATACGGAAAAGTGTGAGGTAATTCACTTTGGCAGGAATAACAAATGTGTAGAGTATAGGGCTAATGGTAGGACTCTTAATAGTGTTGAAGAACAGAGGGATCTTGGTGTATATGTGCATAGATCCCTGAAAGTTGGCAATCAAGTCGATAAGGTTGTTAAGAAGGCATACGGAGTCTTAGCTTTTATTGGTAGGGGGATTGAATTTCGGAGCCGCAACGTCATGTTGCAACTGTACAAAACTCTAGTGCGGCCGCACTTGGAGTATTGTGTGCAGTTCTGGTCCCCGCATTATAAGAAAGATGTGGAGGCATTGGAGAGGGTACAGAGGAGGTTTACCAGGATGTTGCCTGGTATGGAGGGCAGGTCTTATGAAGAGAGGCTGAGGGATTTGAGGTTGTTTTCGTTAGAAAGGAGGCGGCTAAGAGGGGACCTAATCGAAACATATAAGATGATTAGAGGTTTAGATAGGGTGGACAGTGATAGCCTTTTTCCTAGGATGGAGAAAGCTAGCACGAGGGGACATAGCTTTAAATTAAGGGGTGGTAGTTATAGGACGGATGTCAGAGGTAGGTTCTTTACCCAGAGGTGGTAAGGGTATGGAATGCCCTGCCTGCTGTAGTTGTAGATGCGCCAAGTTTGGTGGCGTTTAAGAGGTTAGTAGATAAGTTTATGGAAGAGAAGGGAATGGTTTAGTTTGGAGGGTCATTGCTTTTTCTTAATTGGTCGGCGCAACATCGAAGGCCGAAGGGCCTGTTCTGTGCTGTAATGTTCTATGTTCTATTCTTCGTGAGTTGTATTTTGGAGGGAAGTCTTGGTCCAAGGTCTCCACAGTGTTCACCACCCTGCCAGTGTTGACGTCGGTGTACTGACATGTTGGTGTTATCATCGCGATCTCAAGGCAAACAAATACCTTCATGCAGCCTTTCAATCCAAGGCACATGCTAGATATTTCTTTCTAATTTTTCCTACCTTGTCTTTGGAATTCCAGCAACTGAGGCATGGCTGAATCCAGAGGCTCATCATCAGTCTGGGACACAGCAGACTCCTGGCCTCCAGACCTCCTCTAAGTGCTGGTACATTGGGACATCCTTGCCTCTACCCACTGTACATCTGAGAGGATGCTCTAAAACTTGATCCCATCGAGGTATGGGCCTCTGCATTGCTAAAGGGTGTGAGTGAATACTGTTCAGTGTCAGGACTGTGGATTCCTCTTCTGCACTGCACTCAGGGCTGGAGGCAAGAACCTGGCTGGTGGACTCTCTGTGCTGCTTCCCAGGTGTGCCTGAGAGAGAAAGAAGAAGTCAATAGTGCATGGCAGGGGTCTCTAGAAACAGGAGCCATGACTCACAGCATTGTTGTCTGATTGGATAATGCAGTGTTGGATCCTCACATGGTTTATCACCTCTAACCTCACCATCAGCACAGGCGGTCGACATCTTCCCGGCCAGCTGGATGGCTCTATCCGCAGAGTCTGTGAGGACCTTAAGTTCTGGCATCCGTCTACCTGTTCATTCAACAGAAGCAACTCTTTGGTTTTAGGCAATAAAATGAAACATAACTTACTCTAGCTTGTAAATCAAAGTAACAGGATTAATAAAGAAACATCATTACTCCACCACTTATGACTTCATTCCAAGCTTCTTAACAATTCCAACAGTTTCTTATTTATAAAAGCAAATTACTGCGGATGCTGGAATCTGAAACCTGCTCGGATTTTCCAGCATTTTCTTTTTTTTGCTTTCAGGTTTTTATTTACACTGAGTCAGCTGACACCACATCAGTTTGTCATTGGTTACATAATTTATTGGGTCAGCTGATCCTTACAGCTTGTTACCATTGGTCACACTACAACAGATCCAGTGTAATCATCGGTTACATTCTAACACTGTCCATTTGAGATCTCTCCCTCTTGTTGTGCCAGCTTTTCCTGCATGAAAACAGAAGGAGAGGATAAGCAGGATTCATGCCAAGGCAGATGATAAGGATGCTTGGCATGTGTGGATGGTGAGTGGGAACCAGTGGGATGATGAGAATGCAACCTGCAGGGGAGATGTAGATGTGAGTGAGAGAGTGAATGATGATGTCCCTTGAGCTGGCAGTGAGTGAGATCCTGTGGATGTATGATGGATGTGTGAGTTGTGAATGATAAGAAGAATGACTTACCCTGACTAAACCCTTTGACAAGGTCCTCATGGCAGACTGGTGCAGAAGGTAAATTCGCATGGGATCAGAGGTGAGCTGGCAAGATGGATACAAAACTGGCTTGAGCAAAGAAGACAGAGGGCAGCACTGAAAGGGTGCGTTTCTGAGTGGAGGGCTGTGCCAAGTGGTGTTCCTCAGGGATCAATGCTGGGACTTTTGCTGTTTGTAATATATATAAATGATTTGGAGGAAAATGTAACTGGATTGATTAATAAGTTTGGGACAGCATAAATCTTGGTGGATTTGCAGATAGCGATGAAAACCATCAGAGAATTCAGCAGGATATAGATCAGTTGGAAACTTGGACAGAGAGATGGCAGATGGAGTTAATCTTTACAAATGGATAAAAGCCATAGTCCAGACCATAGGAATAGAATATTGCAATGGGACTCCACTGCATTTAGCAGCACTTGAGGAAAACATTGGAACTTTGGAACTTTATGCCTCCTAGGTGACTTTTCACTGGCTTCCTCTGACTTGTAGTGTGCTAGATGGGTGCAGGGGTGACCGTTAAATAAGGCAGCTGGATTATTGAAGCATTGAGATGATGGTGAGGTGACAAAACAGAAGTTCATTTTTATTTTATACTGAGTATAGCACATTACAGCACAAAAACAGCTGATGGCATTGGCAGGTCCAGCTCCAATTTCTCCACCCAATGTGAAAAATGATCAATTTCTGGAATGCTGTGTCTCCAAGATGAATTCCTCAGTCGCAGGAAGTAGATGATTCAGGAGAATGGGTGTAAGGAATTCCTCTGCAATGAACAGGAAGGAAATGCTTGATAATTTTCACAGACTGATTTATTTAACTTCTTGAAGCTGGTTACAATTATCATATTCCTGAAGTCAAGGTGATGGTTTTCATCTTCCTCTCAAAACCATAGGACAAGGGCATGAAGTACTGACATCAGCAAAAGTCCATCTGCTTGGAAGACCCTAGCTGGATTACCATGGGGCAGCAGTTTTTGTTCTTAATCCATTTGAGTGCTTGTTTCAGCTCTTCCATCGACGGTCGTTCACCCACGAATTCTACTACAGAGTACTGGGGCATAGCCAGGTAGTAGGGGATAGCCCGGTACTGGGGGATAGTTAGATACTAGTGCATAGCTGGGCACTGGGGGATAGTTGGGTGCTAGGAATAGCTGGGTATTAGTCCGTAGCCAATTAATGTGAGATAACTGGGTACTGGAGGATAGTCAGGTACTGGGGGTAGCCAGGTACTGGGAGATAACTGGGTACTGGGGGATAGCTAGGTACCAAGGAATAGCCAGGTATTGAGGGATAGCCGGGTACTGGGGGATAGCTGTGTATTGGAGGATAGCCAATAATTAATTATCTCACGTTAATTGGCTACGGACTAATACCCAGCTATTCCTAGCACCCAACTATCCCCCAGTACCCAGCTATGCACTAGTATCTAACTATCCCCCAGTACCGGGCTATCCCTCACTACCTGGTTATGCCCCAGTACTCTGTAGTAGAATTCGTGGGTGAACGACCGTCGATGGAAGAGCTGAAACAAGCACTCAAATTGATTAAGAACAAAATCTGCTGCCCATGGTAATCCAGCTAGGGTCTTCCAAGCAGATGGGCTTTTGCTGATGTCAGTACTTCATGCCCTTGTCCTATGGTTTTGAGAGGAAGATGAAAACCTTCATCTTGACTTCAGGAATGTGATAATTGTAACCAGCTTCAAGAAGTTAAATAAATCAGTATGTGAAAATTATCAAGCATTTCCTTCCCATTCATTGCAGAGGAATTCCTTACACCCAATCTCCTGAATCATCTACTTCCTGGGGAATAGCCAGGTACTGGGAGATAGTCAGATACCAAGGGATAGCCAGGTATTGGAGGATAGCTGAATACTGGAGGATAGCCAGGTACTAGGGGTAACCGAGTTCGGGGAATAGCAAACATTCCCCATCCCCTGTATGATCTAGTCCACAGTGTTCCTAAGCAAATATTGGAAGTGTATCAATATTTGACAAATTAAAAGGCAATAGGGAATGGACAATGAAATAAAATTAAACACTTCCGATTATAAATTGGACTGCAACAATTTAGAGAGGAAATATTTTGGGATGAAATGTCAGCAATAGCAAAGACCTTCTATTGCTGACACTTGAGGGAAAAGCAGGAGGTGAGGGTGTGATGATTGGTTGTAGAAATGATTGGTATCGATTCAGATATTAAGAATACTGCAGAATTATCCAATAATGTGATTAAAGAAAAAGACAAACAAGGCATACACAAAGCTGAGACATCTCAGAAGTTATAGTGAGTTTTCAGCTTTTACGTTGTGCTACGTATTACTCTAAAGAAAACACTTAAACACAAGAGGTGGCTGATAGATGACAAATGATACACGTTGTGGCTTACCCATGACCTTAGAATTGTTCCAGATGTAACCCAATTTATTTTCTTTTATTCATTCATAGGATTTGAACATTGCCAATGTGGTCAGCATTTAGTGCATATCCCTAAAAGCCCTTGTGAAAGTGATGGTAAGCTGCCTTAAATCACTGTAATTCACATGGTATAGGTACACATACAGTGCTTTTTAGAAAGGGAGTTCCAGGATTTTGGCCCAGTGACAGTGAAGGATCAGTGACATGTGTGACTGTGTGACTTGGAAGGGAACTTGAAGATGGTGGTGATACCACGCATATGGTGTTTCAATTAGACATCTACTGTGTCATGAACAGACTTTTTGACTGTTAATGGGGCAGCGTTCTAAAGTGGCAATATGGAGTTCAAGCTCCCAGTGATCACCAGCTGCACTTCAACACTGCATTTTCAATGAAATAAGACCATATGAAAATACCAAATTTAGAAGAAAATCAGCAGAAATTACTGACAAAGCCAACCAATGAACTTACTCAAAGCATGTCAAGGGAATTAGCTAGGGTAAATGTAAGCAGTTATCGGGATAGAGCCTGGGTGAGATTGTGATTGATGCAGACTCAATGGCAAGAATGTCCCGTCTTTGCAGTATAGGATCCCATGATTCTATGTTTTGAAAATCTTAGTTCTTTGAGCTAATAAAACTTATAAAAGACTGGAAATAAGGCTGATGACATAATAGATATGAAACACACAAATGTTGCAAAATAAAAAGTAAGTTTATCCGTATACTCACATATGTTTTTAAAATAGCTCTACTGGTTTCAGAGTTCTGTGCCAACCTGAGAAACTTGAGGTTTTCCTGTCCATCAACCCAAAGGAAGCCATTATATACCAGAGTGGCTACATGGTAATATGACGCAACACTTCTCTCCTAAAAATCTGTGTATCAATGAAAAATTACTGAGGATGAAAGCACCCAGGAAACACTTTTTAAGTGTCATGAGAATAGCCATTATCAATCAAAACAGAACAAAGCATGACAGTTTCAACTTTACCTGAGCTTAAATGGGAAATGATATTCACAGATGTGTCTGTAGTAAATACAACATGCCACATGAGTGAGAAAGGCAACTTTGCACTTGAAATGTTGCATTGATAACCCTTGTGTCTTGCAAGCATTCTAAACACGTAATAACTAATCATCTTGATTTGTATTTATCCAGGATAAAATTCCAGTGAAATTAAAATTCTGAAAAGCATAGCCCATTATTTGAATTTGGAAAGCGTTCTAAATGTCATACCTTTTATTTCACAGACTAATTTAACAACATTAAGTATTATTAAATTTTGTGAGCTTGTTTATTTGGAAAGAGGTATCTTTGAGGTGAGTTTAATGGAAAAATTTGACAAAATGGATCCAAATTATTTACCACATTGAGGAATTTAAAACACCTGGAGACATAGTAGAAATGATCAAATAGCATGCAAGAAAAACCTCCACCAAGCAGATAAAGTAAAAAAATTACCGGGAAATCACATTGAAGCAGAATATACAAATGAGCTAAACATTTGAATGTATTCTGGGGAATGATGGAATTGAGGGACAGGTAGGTTTGATCTCAGAAAACTTGATCTGTTTATTGGGTCACTTGGTGTTTTTGCTTGTTCTTAAAAGATCTTGGATGAGAAATTCCTGCTGACAGCTCGAGGGCAGTATTTGGATGGAGGAAAACATGCATGTCCATAGGCCTCTGACTCCTTCCTCAATTCTGATGCCAGGCATATTCCTGTATTGTGGGTGGACAATTGAACTAAACAGGGAAGGGAGAGTTCAATAAAACTAGGTAGCAAGCAGGGAATGGTAGGGAAGAGATTATTGACTTCTTGAGGTGACTTCCTTGCACAGAATGAGATCCTGCAATGATCCCCAAATAATTACTCAAATAAACTTAGATTTTAAAGTAACATGACAAGTTAAATGTGATTAAGATGATTTGTTAAGTTAACTGGCCCAAGTAATATTGCAATGAAACAAGAATATCTATGCTTCTATAACTTTACAAGATGGACAAGATATATAGACCATGTGTTCACTTACAATTGAAGAGAAAATTATGTTCGCAGGTTGACAATGTCTAGTTAAAGTTTATGTTGGTTATACAATAATTTATTTTTTCATTTTTGTTACGAAGAGTTTCTCAATGTTCATTGATGTAGACATATGTAAACACTACTAATAGCTCAAGTTGAAAGCTAACACTTTCCATTCAGAAGACACCATAGTAGCATTCCAATGAGTTGCTGAAACTGCATTCAACAGTTCATCTACAACATTGTGACAGTGTAATATATCAAAAGCCTATAATGCTTAAATACAAAGAGCACTAATTTATTTGCAAGGAAATATTGTCCCATAGGTCTTTGTGAAACACAAACCATACTTTCAATTAATCTTTGTTTTATTGAACTCTCCCGAGAAATAAAACACAAACATGTGATCTGGAAGCATAAATCATCTGAAACAAATTTATATGGTAGACATTGACGTTATTTAAATTTATCCAGGGAGTTTTGCAAATTAGTATGAATCGTCAACTTTATGGATTTCTGTATAGCATTCTATCATGAGAAGAATACAAAATGTCCTTTACATAGAAACTAGAAACAAGAATAGGCCATTAGGTCCTGTGAGCCTGCTCCACCATTCATCATGATCATGGCTGACCATTGAATTCAATATCCTGATCCCATCCCTTCCCCCCCATATCCCTTGATCCCTTTAGCCCCAAGAGCTATATCTAATTTTTTCTTGAAATCAGACAATGTGTTAAGCTCAACTACATTCGGTGCTAGTGAATTCCACACATTTGCCACCCTCTGGCTGAAGAAATGTCTCACCTCAGTTCTAAATTATCCCTTATCCTCAGACTATGACCCTATTTCTGGAATCCCCCACATTGGGAACATTTTTTCTGAATCTACCCTGTATAATCCTGTTAGAATTTTATGTTTCTATGAGATCCCCTCTCACTTTCTAAACTCCAATGAATATAATCTTAACAACTCAGTGTCTCCTCATATAGCAGACCTGCCATCCCAGGAATCAGCCTCACAAACCTTTGTTGTGCTCCCTCTATAACAAGGACCATTTTCTTCAAATAAGGACACCAAAACTGCACATAATACTCCAGCTGTGGCCTCACTAATGGCCTGTACAATTACAGCAAAACACCACTATCCTTTACTCAAATCCTCCTGCTAGGAAGGCCAACATACCAGTTGTCTTTTTTACTGCCTGCTATATTTGTGCACTTAGTTTCAGTGACAGATGCATGACCTCCTTCTCTCTGTTTTGTTAAGTTTCTCCATTGTGTCACTCCTCACACTCATTCAACTTTCAGCAGCACCTAGTCTTCACTATGTGTACACTTTATCACTAACCCACTTATCCATTCTCTATTGAGACTCATCCCAACCCTTATGCAGGCCACTGAGAGAAGAAGGGTGGAACTTGTAGAGGAGCTGGTCACAATTTTCAAACCACCTTATGTAAAGAGGTGTAGGACTCTATATATAACCTTTTTATTCATAAAATTGAAGAATAAACCTCATAATTACAAATTCATTTTAACGTCAGGGGCAGGAAGATTTGAGAAATGATAATCCAGGAGAAAATGAACAACTGATTGGTATGGAGTAATGAAGGAAAGGCTGCATGGATTTGTTTAGGGCAGCTCTCATTCAGCTAACTTGACAGATTTGAGACAACAGAGAGGATGGATCAGGGTCTTGCATGTTGTGTATGTGGAATTTATACAATTTTCTCATGTTAGGCTTGCTTGCAAAATTGAAGCCCACAAGTTCAAAGGAGTAGTAACAGCATGGCTAAAGATGGATGAAGGGATAAAAAAACACAAAGTTGTGTTGGATGTTTATGTCTTTGAATTGGAAAAGTTACTTAGTGACATCCCTTAAGGTCCAGTACAGCTACCTCAGCTGCTTTTGATATACATTGGTGTCGTACCTAGCACAAAATAAGATGGCGGGGCTTTCAGACCATCTCAACCATCTCAATCTAAGATATCACTGCAGGATTTCCATAGGACAGTGTCCTTGGCCTAACCATCTTCAGCTATTTATCAGTAACCTCCCATCATAAAATGAAAACTGAGAATGTTTGCTGATGACTGTGTAATCGTCGCCTCAGATAGTAAATCAGTACATACCCTGTATGCAACTAAACCTGGGCAGCCTACAGCTGGCCTTCGGTGATAAGTGGCTGGTAACTTTTGTGCCGTGAAAGTGTCAGGAAATGACATCTCCAACAAAAGCTATCTAACCAGCATTCAATGTCATTGCCATCACTGAATCCTCCACTATCTTGGAGTTACTATTCAGTCTCATGAAGCTTTCCAAAATTCCATTCTGGTCTGCATCGTCTCCCTAAGAATCTTGATAGGCCATTGAATGGGATTGACCACTTTTCTCACTCCCTCTTTCCTGTTGAAATCCAAAACTCTCTTGCTGGCATTGGGATCCTGACATGACCTCTGGAACTGTGATGTACATGCATAAACAATTCCCATAGACTCAAGATCTTACGTTTTAACTGCAAGTAAGCTCATTTTATAGTTTGAAATAATTTCTCATGAGCCCTCTCCCGTAGCATTTTGCTATACTTGCTCCACTTTTCCCATATTTTTCCCATATTTACATACTACCAAGAGAAGCTCCTTAGATAGATGTCAGTGTCTAATAATTGTTTTTTAACAATTTGTATCCCAGTTAGTGATCCGATTGGTTACACATAGAATATGTCATTAGGTTATATTGATTACTTTCATTCTGTTCCATCAGCCAATACTTAGTTGGGTTTGCAAGTTTGGTGTTATAGCTATTATCACTCTCTTTAAGAATATTAAAAACTTTTGGTAATCTTTATTTCATGTTTTTTTTCATTGGTTATCAATTTATTTGGAAAAATATAAGATTTGCATAACAACTGATGCTGAAAATATTTCACAAAGACCTGCAAAATCTTTAGTTGACAGGTTGTCTGCTGCTTTTTAATCACTCGGAAATTCTTGACTTGCTTGTCAATTCGAGGAGTGGATATATCTATTGAAAGCCTTGCTGTCCATCTAGCAACATACTTTATTGATAGGATTTATTATTCCTGCCTTTCCTCTGGACAAGGGATGTTACTTTACCTTTTGTGTTGTGTAATTCAGGATTCATGCAGCATCTTCCTTTGGTATAAATGGTGTTTTTGTCTCTTTACATCAAAGGATTTCATTTGCAAACAAAATGCTGAACGTATTTCATAATATCCACCTCCTTTTCTCATCACACTGCTTTCAATTTTGCATTATAAATGATGACAGGTGCATAATATAACCGATTACAATACATAAAATGCTCTTTCATCATTTAGAAAAATAGGACTTAAATTAGAAGGTGCTTTGTGGTTCACAGTGTGGTGTCTTAATGTCCCAATGGCAAACTGTTGAAATAGTTAAGTACTTTGTTAGACTAATATACTTTCCATTTGCCCAGAGAAGTGGGCCTGATCTTCCCACCCCACCGAAGGTCAGTGTACTTTTGGTAGTCTCACTACATCGCCCCGTGGCTGTCCTGCCATGGTAGGGCTGAAAAATCTTGTCCCGTGATTCACGAAAATCAAAATGTGAGTTATTGACTGAAGCTAATGGCCAAAAGCTGTACATTCTTTCATGATATGCTTAGATTTTTTTAAATGAATGAAAATATATGGTCACCAGTTTGTCGAAGTTACAGTTGTGCTTTGTGAAGCTGAGTGCAGTATATCTAGTTTTATTACCTGCTGACGTTTTGCATTATTAATGTCACTGAGCAGACGAAAGTAGTATTATGGTGTTGAAGTTGAGAGACTGAGCAACTTTAATAGTTTTGATGCTGAACACATTCATTCAATTTAATATTTTAGCTATATTGGCTCTAAGATCAGCAAAACCTCCATTTTATAATTCTCACCCTTGTTTCCAAATCTCTCCATGGCCTCGCCTCCTCATTGTTCATTGTAACTTCTTTCAATCCTTTAACTGTCCAATTCACTGTGCTCCTCCAATTCTGACCTCTTGTGTGTCCTCAATTTTAAGTGCTCCACTTGGAGTGCCCATGCCTTCAGAAATCACTTTTTGAATTCTGTCTCCTCTTCTGAAGTGTTTTTCTTAAGCCTACCAATGTTTCGATCATTTGTCCGAATAACCAGAATTCTCCAACCTAGTTTGCAGCTGGGATTATCTGATTCTGTGCAGTGAACGGAGATTTGGCTGAGTGCCAGATTCTCCATTCTCGCTGGTAGTGGCAGAGGGGCATGCAAAAGCAGAGAAATCTGACCCTTATGTGGTTCATCATCAAATTTCATTTGATAATCACTCTTGTGTTGCCCCCATGATGCTTTGCTACATTAAAGATGCTAAATAAGTGCAAGCTGTTGATATGCATGATCAAAGCTGTCACATACAGCCAGGATAGAGTAAAGTTTATTTATCAGTCACAAGTAGGTGTACATTCATATGGCAATGAAATTACTGTTGAAAATTCCCTACTCACCACTCTCCGGTGCCTGTTTGAGTACACTGACGGAGAATTTAGCATGGCCAATTCACCTAACCTGCACCTCTTTGCACTGTGGGAGGAAACCGGAGCACTCAGAGGAAACAACAGAGACATGGTGAGAATGTGCAAACTCCACACCGTGACCCAAGCCAAGAATTAAACCCAGGTCTGTGGTGCTATGAGGCAGCAGTGCTGTGTTGCCATAGAGGATGTTCGTAATCAAATTTAACCCAGTTCTGATGACCAAGTAATGCAGGGAAGAGGCAAAAGTTAGTGACCGCTAGTAGTATTGAGGAAACACTGGAAAGGAAGCTTCAGAAGGGTGACCTTAGATAGAATCATAGATTCTAGTAGAAGTATGTATTGTAATAAACTGTGCAGAAATGGTTATAAACTGTGCAGAAATGATTATTCCAGAACATTCCATGAAATGAAAGCATGAACATTGGATTTCAGGACGCAGGTTCACACCAGTAAATGGTAGTCAGAAGCACATAATGCGGAATGGCCTGCTAGAGAGCTGATGAAACAGTACAACAATAAAAGTTGGAGAAGCAGAAACTGCTGGATCTTTCTGGGTGACTATTTCCTTCTTTAGCCTGACAACCATTTTTTCTTTGATTACATCTCTTGGGACGTTAGTAAACAATAAAGACACTACTATAACTGTGCCTTATTTTGGTTCTTCTTTTTATTCATTCGTGGGACCTAGTTGTCGCTGGCTTGCCAGCACATTTATTATTACCCATCCCTAGTTGCCCTTGAGAAGATGGTGCTGAGCCATCTTCTTGAATTGCTGCAGCCCATGACTTTATGATTTAAAAGCTTCTTCATCTGTAAGTTCATTGTGATTGCAAAGATTTTAGTGAAGTGTGTTCTGGAAAAATGGAATCTTTGCTCGCTGAAAAGTCAACTATTAGAGGTTTGGTTGTCCTCCAAAGTAAGATCTTAGAAGGAATTTTCCCAAAATCAGCCTAAATGTCAGATTCAGTGCAAAAGCCAATGCGATTCCTGCTGGCTCCATTAGCGTGATCTGGACTACAATTTACAAGGTGGTGCTGCATTTAAACAGTGCCATAACACTTGCTCACAGTTAAGCCAGGAGGGTGGAGGTGAAGAAATCAGCTACCTGCTGCATAGATGGGGCCCTCCTCTGACAGTGCGATGCTGTCAAAGAGAAAAGGGGAATAATCTACCCTCAAGCTGGCAGGAGACCTCCCAGCAAGATCATAAACCTCACCTAGGAGATAGTGGCAGTACTGGTGAGTGACAGCGCCCGTCACAAGAGAACAGGGATGCAATGCCACAAAATATGAATGATTCTCACCATTGTGCCAGGATAAATGCATCTCTCACCATTTGCCTTTTCAGCTACACCTCCTCATGCTACTTGAACCCCAAAGGCTGCCACATGGCTGGGCCCCACCACCGAACCTCTCACAAACTCCTTCATCTCCCCCAGTATATCCTTCCTCACATTATCATCCCTGCTTACATGCATTGCCCACACATGTTAGGTATCATCGCACCTTGCCCAGCAGGAAACCTGCTCTGCATCAACATCCTGGGAGATAACGTTGACCAGAAACTGAACTGGATGAGCCATATAAATATTATGGCTACAAGCGCAGGTCAAAGACTAGGAATCCTGTAGTGAGTAACTAATCTCCTGACTCCCCAAACCTGTCATAGAAACATAGAAAATAGGAGCTGAGGAGGCCATTCGGCCCTCTGAGCTGCTCTGCCGTTCACTTTGATCATGGCTGATCATCTTAACTCATTTACAAAGCACTTGTCTTGATTTGGAGATTGCTGGATCTTTGGAATCTTTTGATTCCAGTCTTTGGAGACTGTCTCTCCTTCTCCAGTGCTATGCTGACTGCATCTGCAAACCATTTGCTATCTTGTCAGAGATTAGAGAGAGAGGGAGGTTGACCTTCCCTGACCCATTCATCATCCTGATCTGGGAGCAGCCAGTCCAAAAGCATCACCTGCAGAAATTGAACACTCACACAAGTGTTTTCCCATCTCCAGAACAGAGCTGCCCCTAGCATCTATCCTTGCTAATCTCTGACCCATGACCACCATCAGTCTGGGTTCCTAGCCTTCACACTTTTGACCGCCAGTGGATCTTTCAGAGGTAAAAGTATTCGGTTATCACAACTGCCCTTGAATATCTGGAGGTTCGCCTTGGTTCGTCCAGACATGGAGAGGCGGGGGGAGTGCATGGAGGAGTCTTGCTTGTAGACACTGGGGACTCTGGAGATATACAACTCTTCTGGAACTTGATTCCCAGTTACCATTTGATAGTACTGACACCTACAGCTGAGTCTCAGCCTTGTCTCTGAAACTGTGGGGAGCTGATGTTACCTAAGGTTAGCTCCTGTGAGCCAATTAGATTCACCTGCATGAAACTCAGGATAATAACTGGATGCAAGTGGTTTCACCATCAATGATAAAAAAGCACCTTTCTTAGTCAGGCTGGAGAATTCAGAGAGCTCGTAGATGTCACCCCTCATACTTCAGCACACTGAATTGATAATCCTGTGACAGGAAAGGAATTGAGGTGATTAAAAGGCAACTAAGTTTAAAAGTTATTCCATATGGTTGCATATGGCTAACATGCTGCATCTGCAACTCACCAGAATCAATAAGGAGAATGCCCCGTGGGAAGCGCTTCCTCATTGAAAGTGACAATCAGGACAAGCTTTGATCAGTTACGCTGAAAAGCGTCAACCAGGGCCATTGAGAGGCTACACTTTTTCAAAGCACTTCTTTCAGAGAGTGCTTTCACTGCTTAATAGGTAACTGCTAACTTGTAAAAAGTACTTTACTCACCTTCAAAAACATTTCCTTGCTACCAATCTTTGCCACAGCAGCATAGCAACCAATATAGCTCCAAGTTCCACCTCTACTGATTTGATTTGATTTGATTTATTATTGATGCATATTAACATACAGGAAAAGTGTTGTTTCTTGCATGCCATACAGACAAAACATACTGTTCATAGAGACGGAAATGAGAGAGTGCACATTGTAGAGTTCCAGTCATAACTAGGATGTAGAGAAAGATCAACTTAACGCAAAATAAATCCATTCAAAAGTCTGACAGCAGCAGGGAAGAAACTGTTTTTGAGTTGGTCGGTACGTGACCTCAGACTTTTGTATCTTTATTCCGAAGGAAGAAGATGGAAGAGAGAATGTCCGAGGTGCGTGGGGTCCTTAATTATGCTGGCTGCTTTACCAAGGATGCAGGAAGTATAGACAGAGTTAATGAATGGGAGGCTGGTTTGTGTGATGGATTGGGCTACATTCACGACCTTTTGTAGTTCCTTGCTATCTTGGGCAGAACAGGAGCCATACCAAGCTGTGATATAATCAGAAAGAATGCTTTCTATGGTGCATCTGTAAAAGTTGGTGAGAGTCATAGCTGACATGTCAAATTTCCTTAGTCTGAGTAAGTAGAGGCATTGGTGAGCTTTCTTAACTATAGTATCGGCATGGGGACACCAGGATAGGTTATTGATGATCTGAACATCTAAATACTTGAAGCTCTTGACCCTTTCTACGTCATCCCCACTGATGTAGACAGGGACACATTCTATTTTATGCTTGCTGAAGTTGATAACAATCTCCTTCATTTTGTTGACATTGAGGGAGAGATTATTGCTGCCGCACCAATTCACCAGATTCTCTATCTCATTCCTGTACTCTGTCTCATCATTGTTTGAGATCTGACCCACTACAGTGGTATTGTCAGCAAACTTGAAAATCGAATTGGAGGGGAATTTGGCTGCACAGTCATAGGTGTATAAGGAGTATAGCAGGGGAGCTGAGAACACAGCCTTTTGAGGCACCAGTGTTGAGGATGATCATGGAGGAGGTGTTGTTGTCTATCTTTACTGATTGTGGTCTGTGAGTTAGGAAGTTCAGGATCCAGTCGCAGAGGGAGGTGCTGAGGCCATGGAATTTGGAAATGAGTTTCATGGGAATATTAGTGTTGAAGGCTAGGTTGTAGTCAATAACTAGGAGTCTGACATAGGTGTTGTTGTTATCTAGATGTTCCAGGGTTGAGTGCAGGGCCAGGGAAGGGAACGAGGTACAAAACTAATAACAGTTCCAGGAACAGGAGGAACAACATCAACAGCAGCACGTTTTCCTCCTCCTCAACTATCTGGCCCCACCAGAGGCCAGAGGAGATAATCCCAAGATCCAGCCATAAGAAAGAGAGACCCCTTTTGCTGGATTCGTAGGCAGAAAGGAGCAACTCTCTGAGCACCTTTATCTCAGAAGGCTCAGACTCTCACAGCAGACTGGTGCTGATATCTGCAGTCTCCTAGAACAGAATCCCCTATCCAATGAATCATTCCCCCACCCCAATCACTGCTGCACTATCCCTGCCTCATCCCCAGTAGTGTGCTCTTTTCTCTTGCACAGAGAGAAGGCTGAGAGGTGTGAATGTTCGTAATAGCTTGTTTGGAGGGGTGTGAAGGGCACTACTTGAGGAAGTGATTGCAAAGCATAGGGGTGAGAGGGTAACTGGCTGAGGACAAACATGAGTATTGGCTGTTCAAGAGGGGTTGTGCAACGTCTGGAGAGAGAGGAATGTCTCCAGGTTGAAGGGAGCACACTTCTGATGCTGACTTCCTCGACCACTTGCATCCACACTTGCTTAGTTGGAGAAGTAGGCTGCTCCCTCCCTTGGAGAGCTTATCTCATTGTAGCCGTCCTTCAGAAACACAAAGTAAAAACGAGGTACCCAGGGGTAGCTTCTCAGGCTTCCTGTACAATTCATTTCCTTCTCCTCCAAACAAGCCATTCTGACATTTACACCTTTCTGCTTTCTGTCCTTGCAGAATAAGAGAACACACTATTGGGGAAGAGGCAGAGATTGGGAGAAAAGCGATGGCTATTATAAGGTGACCTTCCAGTGACAGGTACCTTGTCACTCCTATAGTTGCTGTAGTCTCAAAAATCCAAGTGCCAGTGAACCCTTCTTCCACTGGTGCAATTGACATGTCTTTCTGCCTGATTCCCTAACTGGTTGGGGAGTCAGGAAGCAGGGCATTAATGCCGTTGCTCTGAGAAAGCTTCCCGATTAGGAAATTGGATTTCCTAATGTGCCACCGTAAAGGCTTCCAAACATCATCCTGCCATTTTGGACAAGCTTCCATCTTGTATCCCTGAATAAGTCAACATCCCTTCATGGTGGCACCACGGTTAGCACTGCTACCTCACAGCACCAGGGACCCAGGATCGATCCCTGGCTTGGGTCATGTCTGTGCAGAGTTTACACATTCTCCCCATGTCTGCGTGGGTTTCTTTTGGGTGCTCCGGTTTCCTCCCATAGTCACAAGGTGTGCTAGTTAGGTTGATTGTCTATGCTAAATTCTCCCTCAGTATACCCAAATAGCTATCAGGGTGCGGCAACTAGGGGATTTTCGTAGTAACTTCATTGTAGTTTTAATGTAAACTTACTTGTGACACAATAAATAACCTCTAAAAGAATGAAACAGAGAATAATAGGGAAATTAGTAACACAAGAACTGCATCACACAAAAGATAATTCCTTCTGTTGAAGCAGTTCAGTATCATTACACTAAATATATCCAGTAACAGACTGTATAAGACATACCATTTTCAAACATGTGCAGATGTGCAGATTATTACTCCAGGCAAATTTAAACCCTTTAACTCACTATTTCTATGCATGAATTGTACAAACACAATGGGAATTGTTCTCAGTAACTGACAAGTGAGAAACCTGTTATTAGTCTGCGAGTAAAAATTGTTTGCCTAAACAACCAACTCAGGGTCATTAATCAGTCAGTGTTTTAGTGATAGTTTCCTTACTTCCCTGTCTCCTATTATCCAAATGGTTTTGATGCATTATCATGGGATTTGTCGTGAAGTGAATATAAAAGGTACAGTGGTTTAAGTCCTTACAGTTGAGAAAATCTGTCAGCTAACCATTAGTAGAGCTCCTGACCCTTCCTCATTGCAAAAAACTAAAGCAGCCAAAAATATCAAAATTTCACTTGCTAGCAATCTCTGACAGTCATGAAAAATTGTTAAATTATATATTCCAGTATACTTTCTCTGAATTGTGTTGACTGCTGCGTTAATGAGCGGAGGCAATGGCATAGTAGTATTGTTGCTGGACTAGTAATCCAGAGTCGAATGATAAACCCAGGGTAATGCTCTGGGAACCCAGGTTCAAATCCCAACATGGCAGATAGTGAAGTTTCATGGCACCAAGCCAAACATGGGCAAGAAAATCTTCTGCTGATTACCATGTACCGTTCCCCCTTTCAGCAGATGAATCACTATTCTTTCATGTTGAATAGCACTTGGAGGAAGCGCTGAGGGTGGCAAGAATGCAAAATGTATTCTGGGTGGACGATTTGAATTGCCATCGCCAACAGCGGCTTGGTAGAACCACCGCAGACCAAGCTGGCTGCGTCCTAAAGGACATAGCTGCTAGTCTGGGATTGTGGCTTGTGGTAAGGGAACCAATAAGATGGAAAAACATACTTGACCTCATCCTTATCAATCTGTCTGTCTCAGATGTATCTGTGCATGATGATATTGGTAAGAGTGACCAGCAAACAGTTTTTGGGGACAGTCCTCCATTGAATTGTGTGACGCCATTAAACCATGCCAAATGGGATCTAGCAGCTCAAAACTGGTCATCCATGAAACACTGTGGGCCATCAGCAGCAGCAACAGAGTTGTACTCAACCATAATCCATAACCTCATGGCCCAACATATCCTCCACTCTACCATTCCCACTAAACAGGGAAACACCCCTGGTTCAATGAAGTTTGTAGGTGAGCATGCCAACAGCAACATCTGACATACCTAAAAATGAAGCATCAACCTTTTAAAGCTACAGTGTAGGACTACTGCATGCCAAATAGCATAAGCAGCAAGTTATGGACAAATTACTTGCAATCCCACAACCAATGGGTCAGATCTAAGCTCTGCAGTCCTGCCATGTCCATCCATGAATGTTTGTAGATAATTAAACTATTCCACAAATATCCCTAACCTCAATGACAGGGGAGCCCAGCACATCAGTACAAAAGACAAGGCAAAATAAGGAAGATAAAGAAATTTTTGCAACAATCTTCAGTCAGAAGTGGCAAGTTGATGATTTATCCTATCTTCCTTCTGAGGTCCCTAGCATCATCTCAGTTTTCAGTGAATTCAATTCACTCTACATGATTTGAAGAAATGGCAGAAAGCACTGGATAGCGTAAAGCTTTGTGCTCTGACAATATTCCACCAATAATACTGAAGAGTTGTGCTCCAGACCCAGCCATTTCTCAAGCCAGGCTCTTCCAGTATAGTTACAACTCTGGCATCTACTCGACAATGTGGAAAATTGCCTAGGTATGTCCTGTACATGATAAACAAGACAAATCCAATCTGGCCAATAACCATTCCATCAGTCTATTCTCGATCATCAGTAAAATGATGGAAGGAATCATCAATAGCACTATTAAGCAGCATTTATTCAGCAATAAGCTGTTCATAGTTATTCAGTTTGAGTTCCACTAGTGTCACTTAGTTCCTGACCTCATTACAGCCTTAGTTCAAACATGGACAAAGGAGCTGAATGCCAGAGGTGATGTGACAATGACTGTCCTTGGAATCAACGTAGCATTTGGCTGAGTGTAGTCTCGAGTAATCTGAGCATGTCTGGCATCAATGGGAATTGGGGAAAACCTCCACTGGTTGGAGTCATACCTGGCACAAAGGAAGATGATTGTGGTGATTGGCGATTAATCATCTCAGCTCCAGCTGATCACTGCACCAGTACTTTAGTGCGGTGTCTTAGAATCTATCATCTGCGGCTACTTCATCAATGTCCTTCCTTCCATCATGAGGTCCGAAGTGATGATGATTGCACAATGTTCAGCATCATTTGTGACTCCCCAGATGCTGTAGCTCTACATGTCAAGATGCAATATGACCTAATCAATATCCAGGCTTCTTGGACTAACAAGTGGCAAGTAGTATTCATGCCACACAAGTGCCCAGCAATGATTATTTCCAACAAGAGAGGATCTAATCATTGCTTCTTGGCGTTCTTGGAATGCATCCCAGGATACGAAAAGAGATGACAGAAGAAATAACAAATACAATTGTGGTGATTTACCAAACTTCGCTAGACTTTGGGGGTAGTTCTGGCAGATTGGAAAACAGCAAATGTGACATCATTGTTTAAAAAAGGAGGGTAACTATAGATTGGTTAGCTTAATTTCTGTAATGGAGAAAATACTTGAATCTATCACCAAGGAAGAAATAGTGAGACATCTGGATGGAAATTGTACCTTTGGGAAGATGAAATAATGATTTATGAAAGGCAAGTCATGTTTAACTAGTTTAGTGGAATTGTTTGAGGACACTACACGTGTGGTGGGCAATGGGGAACCGGTAGATGTGTAACTGGATTTCCAGACAGCACTTGACAAGATGTCACACAAAAGGCTGTTGCATAAGATAAAGGTGCAGGGCATTAAGGGTATGTATGAGTGTGGATAGAGGATAAGTTAACTAACAGGAAGCAAGGCAGTAAAGAAGACAAATGGCATGTTGACTTTCATTGTGAGAGAATTTGAGGATAGTGTTATGGATGTTGTATAGGGCATTGTGAGCCATATCTGGATTATTATGTGCAGTTTTGCTGTCCTTATCTGAGGAATATATGCTACAAGAGGGAATACAGTGAAAATTTGCCAGGCTAATTACTGAGATGACAGATCTGTCACATGAGGAGATACTTTGCAGAAGAACATGTTTGTAATAAGCTGAAATATTTGTGTTTAGATTAAAGCAAGGTAAGGCTTGCCCACAGCTGGACTGTTCTTCATTATTCTACTCTTTAGGCAGAGGTAAAAAGGGAAGCCAACTGTGATTATGCCTTTTGTGATAAATATTGAAAAGTTTCATAACAAACTTGTGTGAAGTTTGAGGTAGGATCCTGTAGTGTTCATCAGTGTGGTTATTGTTTGAATACATACCTTACCATTATAAATATATCAGCCAAAGTTCCAAAATGCCACAGAAAGGATGTTTCTTACCATTGTGTGGTAATTGTGACAACTGATAAATACATTGATATTTACATTGCTTTCTTGCTTCATCCCTTACCCTTCACCGACTTGCTAACCTGTTCCTCACAGTTTGCACATTTCTCATAATAATTACTCTGAGTGACAGCTACACAAACATTTCTTTCTGTTATTTGGTACTTGTAAAGGGTTGTCAAACGCATATTGTATGATATACATGGCATTTTTTGATTAGTGCTCTCAGTGCAAACGCTTGAGCTACATGGGGAGCAAATAATTTAGTTATGGAGCTTAAAGTGCCCGATTTGCAGCCTTCCAAGTTTTTTTGTCTATTAAATTTCAATCACTTTGCTCATAGCTATCTAATTCTGTATTGTTTTAACATGGCTGACTTTTTTACTTAATTTCTATCCATTTGCTTTGTCATTGTACCCTATAAAAAATGTAGTTGATGTTTGTTATTCTATCAAACCACACTGGTTTGGTAGAATCATTGAAGACTGCTCCCTGACAAAAGTCAGCAGAAGCCTCAGAGAGCTCCATTTAGCCACTGCGGAAACTATTGCCTGGCTTAGTGCACATACTAAAAAAAACAGTGCATGATTGTCCGCACAAGACTAAAGGGATGATTTTCATCTCATTATCACTTCATTTTCACCAACTGGGAAATAGCAGGAAGAAAAATTGCAGACAGAAGAGGAAATAAATTCAAAGTTCCTATCATTTTTATTTTTGGAAGTTCTCCACCTAGGTGGCCAACAGAACTCTCTCCAGGCAAAGCCTAATAATGATCTACAAAAATGGAGTCATTGCCATTGTCAGGATACCTTCACCTCTGTTGCCAGTGCCTTTTTGCCCCACCTGCCCACAAACAAGTACAGGCAGTAATACAGATAGGGACAGATAGTAATACAGATAATACAGAAGTAATACAGATAATGCAGACAGTAATACAGACAATACAGGCAGCAAGCAAATAGTACAGGCAGTGGTGCAGATATTCAGGCAGTAATGCAGATGGGACAGACAGCAGTACAGACAGACACACAGTAATGCAAAGTTTTTAAAAGTTTATTCATTAATCACAAGTAAAGCTAACATTAACATTGCAATGAAATTATTGTGAAAATCCCCTAGTCGCCACACTCCAGTACCTGTTTGGGTCAATGCATCTAACCAGCACGTCTTTCAGACTGTGTGAGGAAACCGGAGCAGCCAAGGAAACTCACGCAGACACGGAGAACATGCAGACTCCACACAGACAGTGACTTGATTTGGGAATCGAACCCAGGTCCTTGGCACTGTGAGGCAGCAGTGCTAATTACTCTGCCACCATGCCATCCCAGAAATGTTGGTAGTGGTGGGATTTGAACCCATATCTCCATACAGACTGGAACCTGCTCAGCCATTCTACAGATAGGATAAACAGTAATCCAGACAGGACAGACAGTAATCCAGACAGGACAGGCAATAATACAGATAATACAGGCAATAATACTGATAGAACAGACAGTCATACAGATAGGATAGAGAGTAATAAAGAAAGGACAGGCATTAGTACAGATAATATAGGCAGTAATTGCTAATGTTGTTAAAGGAACCCATAGCTACAGACAAGGAAGCTGAGAGCAATCTACAATTCACATTTTCTGATTCCTATTCTGTGTTTTAATATTGAAACTGCTGCTCTGGATGCTGCAAAAATATCCTTGCTGCAAACTGTTACCCTGGGCTGGATTTTATGGACTACTGTAATTTCCATCCCCAACCTGAAACATTTCAGAGTGGGATTCCCAGAGAGGATTAAGTCCTGTCCCAGAGAACTGCCAGCCAGTCGGATTGACTGATGATTCCGTAGTCTCAGAAGTGCCAGAATTGAGTGGTGACCATTGCTGGGAGTGAAGCCAGTTCCTAGCAAGAAGACTGATGAGCCTGGACTAATAGGTAAGTTTGGGATTTTGGATAAGCCTCATTATTGAGACTCCAGTGACTGGTGGGAAGTGGGGAAGGGAGTACTGGGGGCCAGAATTGAGTGACTAGAGAAAAGAGTTAAAGAGTAGGTTTGATTTTTCAGATGGTCCCTCCTATGCACACAAAAAAACTCCAAAGGAGTGGAAAAACTCCACTCCTGTCATACTCCTTTATGTCACTGCTGCAGGTCCATTACAATTGACTGCCCTCTCAAATAGCCAGTTGCTTAATAGCAGAAGGATTGGAAGGTTCAACTCAGGTCTGACCATAAAATTAGCTGGGCCTCCCACTGGCATCATCAAGTGGGCAGCGTACAGTTCCAGACACAGCCTGCCCACTAAGTGAGTGAAAATTTGGTCCCTCTGTATATTCATGGATCACCACAAGGAGATAATTGATCCTTTGGTTCACATCAGGGAAAGCTGCAAACAGATTTAACTAGGGTCCACTTACAGGAGAGAGAAAGTACCTTAAATAGCATTGCCTTTTTTCCCTTTTCAATCCAGTCCTACTGGTCCAAAGATTGCAGGTTTTTTTTGAACATTTTCCTACTGTTGGTTCATCGTGACATTTAAAAATGTACTTAGGCGAGATGGTGTCAGCATGAATTATTCTCACATGTCATGCATGAATGTTGACAAGGCTGACAAGGGAAGCTACAATAAATTTTTAGCAAGTAATTTTGCTTTAAATCTCATTTAAGATGAAGAGTTTCACACTTTTGACTCCCCACTTGTAAGAAATACATTTTGCATTTGCAATTGTTGGCTATTCATTACCATTTATTTTGATTTGAATTTGATTTATTATTGTCACATGTATTAGCATACAGTAAAAAGTATTGTTTTTATGTGCTATACAGCCAAAGCATACCATTCATAGAGAAGGAAAGGAAAGAGTGCAGAAAATAATGTTACAGTCATAGCTGGAATATAGAGAAGGATCAATTTAATGCAAGGTATGTCCATTTAAAAGTCTGACAGCAGCAGAGAAGAAGCTGTTCTAGGGTTGGTTGGTACATGATCTCAGACTTTTATATATTTTTTCAGACAGAAGAAGGTGGAAGAGAGTAGACGTAGAACACTACAGCACAAACGGGCTCTTCGGCCCACAAGTTACGCCGATCATACCGTACCCACTAGGCCATAGAACTATCTGTAACTCAGAATCCCATTTAAACCCATGTACTCATCCAGAAGTCTTTTAAAAGACCCCAGCAAGTTCACCTCCACCACCACTGACGGCAGCTGATTCCATTCACTCACCACCCTCTGAGTGAAAAACTTACCCCTAACATCTCCTCTGTACTTGCTGCCCAGCACCTTAAACCTGTGTCTCTCGTAGCGACCATTTCAGCCCTGGGAAGTAGCCTCTGAGAATCCACCCTATCTATTCCTCTCAACATTTTATAAACATTTTATTAGAGTAATTTTATTTGATATCTGTGTGAGCAATTTATTAATTCATAGTGACTAAAAAAAGTTTTATTGAACCTGCTTCTCCTATGTTAAGGTTGTCTGACATTAGTAAAGACCTCAGCTATGTCTCTCTCTCAGGATTACACAGCACTGCTGGCTGAGTGACTGGGAGTTGCCCCAATTTTTGATTATTTTTAACTACAGCAGCCACAACATAAGATTCACTTCAGGGAAGATGTGATCATTGTCCAAACAACATTTCTTCACTATAACTAAGTAATTTGTGTAATCCACAAACAAAGGGTTTGTGAAAGATTTGATTCAGATTTGAAGCTCAAAGTCATTTTGCTTTAGTGCTCCAGGAGCATAAATTGCAGCTGTGGCTCATTTAGTCAGCAACTCACCCACAAAGTAAAAATTGAGTAGCATTAAACATCATTCTCCACATTGAAATTTTTCATTTTATTATTGCCACCATAATTTAAGACTGCCTATATGCATTTCATGGTTTTTATTTTGAGCAAAATCCTTGTAACTGTTTTATGTGGATGAAATGGATCATAAAATCCGTACCATGCAGAAGGAGGCGCTTTGGCCCATCAAGTCTGTACTGACCACCTTCCCACCCAGGCCCAATTTCCCTAACTCCACATATTTACCCTGCTAATCCCTCAAATACTAGGGTCAATTTAGCATGGCCAATCAATCTAACCCGCATATCTTTGGACTGTGGGAGGAAACCCACACAGACACTGGGAGAATATGCAAACTGTTCTATGTTCTATGTTCTATCCATGCAACGAAGCTCTGTTTTGGACTCCATAATTTTGTTCCCAAGAATGCTTTGGAAAATAGGCACTTTTTTTGGACAACTTTGGTGGCCTGTTAGAACTTTGGTGAAGCCCCTTAGCTCTGTAAATTTAGGGCTTACCAGGTCACCCTACTGTCAGTAAGATAGTTGCTTCACTTAGGATTCTTCTTTTGGAACTGCTGCCTAAGTGGCAGTGATATGAAATGTAGGTTTCACAATGATACTTGTGAAAAAATCTTCCTGTGCAGCCCAAGGTTATGTTGATTATGTCCCTCCCCTCAATTCCCCCCTTCCTTCTTGCCTGCTTTTCCTCCAGCTGACAACCAACTTCTGTTGAGTTCTCTAGCACCATTTGGTTTCTGTCCAAAGCTTGGAACTGTATAAGCAGCACTTGTCCCAACCGAAAGGCCAGAGGCTGGCCTGAAGTTAGGCCTGAGATTGGATAGCACAGTAGCACAGTGTTAGCACTGCTGCTTCACAGAGATAGGGACCCAGGTTCCAGGATCGGGTCACAGTCTATGTGGAGTTTACGCATTTTCCCCGTATCTGTGTGGGTTTCCTCCAGGTATTCTGGTTTCCTCCCACAGTCCAAAATGTGGGGGTTAGTTGATTCACCATGCTAAATTGACTCCAATGTTAGGGGATTAACTGGGTAAGTATATGGGGTTACAGGAATAGGGCCTGGGTGTGATTGTGGTCGGTGCAGACTCAATGAGCCGAATTGCCTCCTTCTGTACTATAGAGATTCTATGATTAATGTTTTACATGCAAAATTCCAACAATTTTCACATGATAGAACTAAATAGATGAACACAACTAATGAGAACGAGACTGAATATTGATATTTCAAATCCACCTTCTGCAAATAATCTTTGAATCTTTCATAACAAGACAAATGGCTCAATATTTTGTGATCTTCAAATTGTGAGCTGCTTGTAGAGATGTGACAGGCTGTTAGAAGCTGTTTGCATGGGAAACATTAATGAGGCCTGAGGCCTAATTTCAGGCACGCCTTTGGCCTTTTGGTTGGAGCATGTGCTGTCTTCTTGGGACAGAAACAGAATGGTGCAGGAGAAGCATTACTTAACATTTATTTATTAATCACAAGTAAGGCTTACCTTAACACTGCAATGAAGTTACTGTGAAATTCCCTTAAACGCCACATTCCGGTGCCTGTTTGAGTCAATACACGTACCAGCATGTCTTTCAAAATGTGGGAGGAAACCAGAGTACCCAGAGGAAACTCACATGGACACGGGAAGAACATGCCAACTCCACACAGACAGTGATCCAAGTCAGGAATCGAACCCGGGTCGCTGACACTGTGAGGCAGCAGTGCTAAACATTGTGCCACTTTCTCGCCTCCATGCTTACTAAGACTCAACAGCTTGGTCATCAGCTGGAAGAGAATAGAAGGTTGACGTTATCAGAAGAGTTGTGATGGAGGCTCAGATTTAAAATCAAAACAAATACTGGACATCCCTCATTGGTTGATAATATTTTAAGTCATATTTCAGGCATTTACAGATATTTTCATATTCATTACATGTGTGTATATATTTGAATACAAGCAATTTTAATGCCATGCCTTGGATCACTGCACATGTAATGGATAATTTTACAAATTCATATTCCCAGCTAGGAGCTACAGGCAATGGAAATGAACAAATGGTAAAGAAAATGGTAAAGAAAAGGGGAGGTCGTGCCTTACTAACCTCATTGAGTTTTTTGAAAAAGTGACTAAAGAGGTGGATAGGGGTAAGGTGGTTGATGTGGTATATATGGACTTTAGTAAGGCGTTTGATAAGGTGGCCCATGGAAGACTTCTGCAGAAAATGCAGATGTATGGGATAGAGGGTGATTTAGCTAATTGGGTTAGGAATTGGCTAGCAGATAGAAGACAGAGGGTGGTGGTTGATGGGAGATATTCATCGTGGAGTTCGGTGACAAGTGGTGTACCTCAGGGGTCTGTTTTGGGGCCCCTGCTGTTTGTAATTTTTATAAATGATCTGGATGAGGGTATTGAAGGATGGATTAGTAAATTTGCAGATGACACTAAAGTCGGTGGAGTGGTAGATAGTGAAGAGAGGTGTTATAGTTTGCAGAGAGACTTGGACAACTTGCAGAGCTGGGCCGAGAGGTGGCAAATGGAGTTTAATGTGGAAACGTGTGAGGTAATGCACTATGGCAGGAATAATAAATGTGTAGAGTATAGGGCTAATGGTAGGATTCTTAGTAGTCTTGATGAACAGAGGGATCTTGGTGTGTATGTGCATAGATCCCTGAAAGTAGGCAGTCAAGTCGAGAAGGTTGTTAAGAAGGCATATGGAGTCTTAGCTTTTATTGGTAGGGGGATTGAATTTCGGAGCCGCAACGTCATGTTGCAACTGTACAAAACTCTAGTGCGGCCGCACTTGGAGTATTGTGTGCAGTTCTGGTCCCCACATTATAAGAAAGATGTGGAGGCATTGGAGAGGGTACAGAGGAGGTTTACCAGGATGTTGCCTGGTATGGAGGGCAGGTCTTATGAAGAGAGGCTGAGGGATTTGAGGTTGTTTTCGTTAGAAAGGAGGCGGCTAAGAGGGGACCTTATCGAAACATATAAGATGATTAGAGGTTTAGATAGGGTGGACAGTGATAGCCTTTTTCCTAGGATGGAGAAAGCTAGCACGAGGGGACACAGCTTTAAATTAAGGGGTGATAGTTATAGGACGGATATCAGAGGTAGGTTCTTTACCCAAAGGGTGGTTCGGGAGTGGAATGCCCTGCCTGCAGCAGTTGTAGATGCGCCAAGTTTGGTGGCGTTTAAGAGGTTAGTTGATAAGTATATGGAAGAGAAGGGAATGGTTTAGTTTGGAGGGGCATTGCTTTTTATATTGGTCGGCGCAACATCGAAGGCCGAAGGGCCTGTTCTGTGCTGTAATGTTCTATGTTCTATGTTCTAAAATTGCAGCTCAAGAACAGGCCCTGCACTGATCATGCTGTCCTTCTGAACTAAAACCCCCTATCCTTCCGGGGACCATCTCTTCCCATCCTATTTATGTCTTTGTCAAGACGCCCCTTAAAAATCACTATCGTATCTGCTTCCGCTACCTTCCTTGGCAGCCAGTTCCAAACATCCACCACCTTTTGTGTAAAAAAAAGTTGCCTCATACATCTCCTCTAAATCTTGCTTCTCACACCTTAAACTTATGCCCCCGAGTAATTGACTCTTCCACTCTGGGAAAAAGAGAAGAACCATCATCAGATGTGTATTCTTCAGGGTTGAAGCTCCATTTCAAGATCACAAACTTTTCGAGGCACAACTATGCCTGTTTCCCTTTTGTTTTATTCATTCATGGGACATATGCATCACTGGCTGACCAGTATTTATTCCCCATCTCTAGTTACCCAAGGGCATTTGAGAATCAACCACATTCTGTGGCTCTGGAGTCACATGTAGGCCAGACTGAATAAGGATCGCAGATTTCCTTCCCTGAAGGACATTAGTGAACCCAATGGGTTTTTCTGACCGTCAATAATGGTTTCATGGTCATCAGTAGATTCTTAATTCCAGATTTTTTTATTGAATTCAAATTCCACCATCTACCACAGTGGGATTCGAATCCGGGTCTCCAGAACATTCTGCGTTAATAATCAGTTGATAATATCACTGGGCCATTGACTTCCTCATGCCCTCATGTTGAGGAGATTAGGATATTTCAGCCCAGAGATTTTCAAATGCAAGATATGAATGGATGCACACAGTTTTGAATCAGACTGAATATCGAAGATTCAGAGAGGAAGTCAGCAAAGAAGACAAGAGATTGTCAGTTAACACGGAAAGGACTCTAAGAGTCTTGTATTGGTGTATGAATACAAAAAAGTAATAATGGTAAAAGGAGAAGTGGGAAATTAGAGATCAAAAATGGAATTTATACATGGAGTCATGAGGTATGTTTGAGGTTTTAAATGAATAATTTTCACTTGTTACCAAAGAAAATGTTGCCCACATCATGTTGAAAGAGGAGGTAGTTCAGATACTTGAAGGCTTTAAAATTGATAAGAAGAAAGCTGAATAGATTGCTGGTACACCAGTTCCAAATGAGATATCCCCAAGGGTACTGAGAGTGGTGAGACTGGAGACAATGGCCATAATTTTCCAAACATCCCTAGACTCAAAGTCTGGAAAATTGCAAATGTTATATACTCTGTTCAAAAAAGTAAAGGTAAGCCTAGCAATGACACATCTGTCAGTTTTACATAGGTGGTGGATAAACTTTCTGAAATGCTAATTTGGAGCAAAATTAACAGTTACTTGGACAAATTAAGATAAGTCATCACTGATTTGTTCTGGGAAAATTGTATTAAATTAACTTGCTTGAGTTTTCTGATGAAGTAACAGAGAGAGTTGATGGGATAATACATGGACTTCAGAAAAGCATTTGATAAAGTGCCCCATGACAGATGTGTGAGCAAACTTACAGTTCTTGGAAGAAAAACGACAGTGGCAAATGGTTATGAAACTAACTGAGTGACAGGAAGCATAGTGATGGTTAATGAATGTTTTTTTTTTGACTGGAGGAAGATTCGTAGTAAGGTTCCTTAGGCACAGTTACAGACAACGTGTGACATGATGGCACAGTGGTTTTGTATTGGATTTATTCAAAATGATCTCTCATCATTCCAAAACTGTTTCCTTATGTGCTAGGGACTTGCGTTCAGTTCTGGCCTTGGATGATTGTAACGATGAGGAAAAAGGGATATAGGCATAGTTGTGCCTGGAAAAATTTGTGATCCTGAAATGGAGTTTCAACCCCTAAGAATACACATCTGGAGTTTTGATGATGGCTCTTCATTTCCATTTATTTCCATTGCATATTTTCCCCATGTCTCCCCATCACACATCTGTCATGGAGCACTTTATCAAATGTGTTTCCTCTGGGTGCACTGGTTTCCTCCCAAAATCCAATGATGCGTAGGTTAGAAGGATTAGCCATGGGGAATGTGTGGACTTACGGGGATAGGGAGAGGTAGGGAAGAGAGTCTGGTAAATTACTCTGCTGAGAGTCAGTGCAGGCATGAGGGGTTTAAATACCTCTTCTGCAGTGTTAGGATTCTATGAATGTAAAACTTGGAAGCATTGTGAACGGTGAAGAACTTCAAAAGGACATAGCTTGGTGGAATTGAGATAGTTCTCTTTTTGGCAGCTGGTTCCAAATTATTCCTGCAGTACTTTACAACCACACTGTCCAGCATATCTAAACAAAATCCAAATAAAAGGTTCACCGACACCATCAATTTTTTAAAAAAGGCAGAAGAGATGACCACGAGAGTGCAGCTATGAATACCACTGTTCCAGCAGTTTAATGCAGTGATTTATTTAATGATGTTATATATTGACTGGTAGCCACTACAAAGAAGAAAAGTAATGAGGTGCCTCACTAGGGTGTTGCAGTGAAACACAATGCAGATTTATTAAGCAAGTGTTACTGGTTCTGTTTTAAGTTGGAAGAGCCACAGATGTCAGCGGATCTCTACCAATGTCATTACAGATATCACACGACAGTATACACAAGAGTGATGCAACCACTTTAAATATATAATAGGTGAGAAGAATGCAGAGAGACAATTAAAATAAAGGGTACCATTCTAAAAGTATTGTATGAGCAGAGGGACTTGGTTGTTTTGTGTTCAAATCATTGAAAATGACAGGATAGATTGAGAAGGTGGTTAATAAAGAATACTGCATTTTAGGCTTTATGAAAAGAAATTTAGAGTACCAAAACAAGGAAGTTACATTAGACTTATGGAAAAAAAACACCAGTTCAGCCTCAAAAGGAGTATTTTGTAAAGTTCCGGGCACCATATTTTAAGTATGCAAAGGCATAAGAGAGGTTGTAGAAAACTTCCACAAAAATATGGTTCCAGAACTTCAAATTGAGAAGCTGGGACTGTTCTTCCTGGAGAAGATAAGGCTGAGAGAAAATTTGATAGAGATATTCAAAATCATGAGGGTCCTGGATAGAGTAAATAGGGAGTAACTGTTCCCATTAGGTGGGAATGAGAGGCTGCGGATTGAAGGTAACTGGCAAAAGAAGCAATGGAGGCCTGAGGAAAAACTATTTCATGAAACGAGCAAAAGGATCTGAGAGTGTGGTGGAGACAGATTCAGTTGAGGAGTTCTAAAGAGGGAACATATATGGTGCTATGGAGAAAACATAAGGGGAATTGTTCCTGTAGACACAATGGCACAAGGGGCAAAATGGCCTCCTTCTGTAACTGTACCTATTCTTTGATTCTGTGCATTTCTAAGATATCGCATTCCAAGTTAGACATTAGCCCTTCTTGGAAATATTTTCTAGTTATTTTAACAGGCGTAATAATAAATGTGAGAAAATCTTGAAAAATTAGATTCCTAAGCAGCTCATCAAGCAGATATTGCAATAATCTGTTTTTAAATTGTTCCTCTAATCTCTTCCTAAAATGAGTAGATTTTCCTGATATACTCAGCAAATATCATAGAGAAAGACAAGAAGATTGGCAATAGGAAGCAAGTTTATGGATGAAAGACGAGAAAGATTCTGCATGGATGAAAAGTTAATACATTCATATTTAGATGCCTGTGTGAATGACACAGAATATATTTTTAATTATTGAGCAGCACTCCACATAGGCTTCCCTGAAACAACTAACATTACCAAATTTGAATAGATGGTATGTGATAATTGTAGTCAGTATAGTTGGCCATTTGTGATTTTTTTTTATTTCTAGATGTATTTGAGTTATGGTTTTTGTCTCCTGATTTAGTTATTTAAGTATTAGTCACAAGTAAACCTTACATTAACACTGAAATAAAGTTACTGTAAAACTCCCCAGTCACCACAGGTTGTTGGAAGGATCATGGCAGGAGAACAGATGGATTGGAGGGGATATGGGAAGGATCATGTGGTATCTGACCAGTGAGTTAGTTGAAACAAGTAAACTGGGTCCAGCAGGTATGTGGAAGCATACTGAGCTGCTGGACCCAACAGACCTCAGCTCTCTTTAGCTGCCTGTTCCTCCAAGCCTGAAAAACCCATCCAGTTTAATTCTGATGCATGCAATCTCTTTATGATATTTAAATGACTAATCCATCGCTTTGATTTCTTGCTCCCATCTTCTTCTGAAAATTCGGATTCTTTTAATGTTTTGTTTTTAGTGATTCAAATTTCGTTTTGTATTTCAACTTTGATATCTGCTTCAGTTCAGAAAGATTATCAACTGGTTAGCATGAAATATATAAAATTCACCTGCAATTATCTGGAACACTTGCAAAGGACATATGATCCAATTTGAAATTGATTGATATTGAAATCTAAAAGATGTCCACTCTCTGTGGTGTTTTCAAACTTGATTACAGCCTTATGTTGCATCTGAAGAGAAATCGCATTTTGAGTTCCTCTCACATTCCAACTGCTTTCACCTCATGCATTTATTAAAGAAGCAACAATTGTTTTTTCTTGCAAAAAATCTAGTTTGTTACACAAAGGTGTAAAAAAACTGCATTTCCCCTCATGATGTCCCAAAGTGCTTTAAACACTTTTGAATTGTGAGAACTGTTGCAGTGTTAGAAACAGTAAGAAGTCTCACAATATCAGGTTAAAATCCAACCAATTTATTTGGTAGTAAATTCACAAGCTTTTGGGGTTTGCCCCTTTGTCAGGTGGTCACTGATGAAGGGGCAAACCCCGAAAGCTTGTGAGTTTACTATCAAATAAATTGGTTGGACTCTAACCTGATATTGTGAGACTTCTTACTTGTTTACCCCAGTCCAACACCGGCATCTCTACATCATAACAATGTTAGAAACGCAGATGCCAATTTTCACACAGGGAGATCCCTCAAATTCCAGCATGATAATGAATTGATTTTTTTGGTAGCATTGATTGAGGAATAGATTTTGGCAAGGGATGCCAGGGATAACTCTCCTTTTTTTGGATAATGCCATGGATACATTGTATCTTCATCTGAGAGGACAGACAGTTAAACTTTTCATCTGAAAGGAAGCAACTCCATTAATACAGCATGCCTTCAGTACCACACTGTATTGTTAGCTTGGATTGTATGTTTGACTCTTTTGAATGAAACATTCTCACCTTTCTAACTCAAGGTGAGAATGTTCTGCTGAGTAAAGCTGATCCAAATAGTTTAATATAGTTTGAAATCAATTGTAGCATTATTGAAATTGCAGTAAAGAGGTGACTTTCCCCATTGCAGAGTCATTGTATAAAGTATGATTTTGGATTGTCTGGTAATTAAAACACAATTACTTTCCCTGCGACACAGATCAGCAGCTGATGCCAAGCATTAACAACTCCGTTGAATTGTGAGAAGCCAGCAGAGTGGGTAGGAAGCTAAGTGAATGGAGGAAGTTTGACCTGAACTGAGTGAATGAGTGGGTGAGTACTACAATGTATTTTTGACAGGTTTGTGTAATCTTTCCTTTTTTTTGGAACTATAAAATGAACTGATTTGCTTGACTGGTCATCTATTGAGCATTGTTGTAGTCTAGGCAGGATGCAATTTTTCACTGATGTGACTGTTTTAAAATTGGCACCTGTGTTTGAATTAGTTGGTTTTTTTTGTTTGAATCTGTTGATTGTTGGTTGAGTGAATTGATGCAGATTGCAAGAGTGGAAAGCATTCAATTTGCAAGGGATCAGGAAAGTGCAAAGCAACTGATTGAGCAAAGGGATTTTGACCTAAAACTGGGGTTCAACATTGAAATGCAATTTTCTTAAAATGGCTTCAGTTCAATAAAATTGTAGAATGATTATGGCACAGATGGAGGCCATTTGGCCTATCGTATCTATGTTGCTTCTCTGAAGAAGCAATTCACCTGGTAACATTACTCTAACCTTTTTCATGTAGCCCTGCATATAGTGATTATGGGAATGGTCCTGAGCAATGAGAATGGAGGATGCAGATATTGTTGGAATGTTTGGAACCTACCACCATTTTCCTTTACATCTACTATGTCCAATAAGCAGACCACAGGACATCTGCAGGAATGAGCTAAAATAAAGTTCTATTGTGTCTATTGCCAGCTTCACTACACTGAATAAAACATTTTCATTCATAAAAAAAACCCATTTACTACATTTACATTCTTTCAGCTGCATAAATCCTTATGACTACAAATATTTAATTAAATCACACAATCCCTTGATAGAAAAAAATTGGAATTCATAGTCCCACATCAAAGAGCATGCAGCCACTTGCCGCTGTAATTCAAATAATATGAAATGGCAGGCACCCTACTGTGATAATGGATAGCTGTAAAATCAGTCATTCAGCAGTAATCCAGTAATGAAAGCCCTCGGGCATATGTCAATAGGCAGAATGATATAGCCACCGATCATTATCCTTCCTCTATAGACATTTCTTCCAAATGTTTGAAGGACATGACTTTTAAATGCCTTGACAGCCAGATAGCTCACTTTGGCAGATGCTTTTGACAATTTTGGCAAGTGTCTGACAGGTGCTTCTGAAGTTTTGATAGTTGACTGTGACAGGTTTGTTGACAGTTCCAGTAAGCTTGACTATAATTAGTTTATGTGATTTCTACATCTGTTATTGCTTACTTTTAACAATTCCACAGGGCATTTGACCTGCCCCAAAGGCTACCTAACATGCAGAGCACCATAATTTCCAAAAGGTATCCCTGGTCTGAACCTAAACAGGTATCTTATTCCAAAGAAGTACCTTGGCTATCCAAACAAATCCACAAAATTCAGACCTGCTCTTCCCAGATCGAATAATACTTCATGTTTCCCACTCCCAGCTTCCCAAAATTCAATTTCAGCTGATGATTTATGTGGTCAGCTACCTCCATAAAATACACCCCACATCTCTTCCCAGCCCCGCAAAAATGGGAAGTGTTGTGTTCAGAGTCAGGACTGATGAGTTTCAGCCACGTCTGCTGAAAATCATGGTGAAAATCTGGACCAGTGTCTCAGAATGAGAATGCATGAGTTGAAGCTAAGGTCATGAACATTGGTTTTTATATTGGGTCCAATTGTGTATGAAGTATTGTAATGGCTTTAATTCAGCCATTGAGATGGGCCTGTTAGGATATGATCTACCTGATTAAGGGCCAAATTTATTGGCCAATTAGGGAGCCTCTTTGTTTTTAACCAGGAGTGCCATTTCCTCTGGGACTCCCAGTATAGGGTCTTGACTAAAAGCATTCTGTGTGCAGTTGTCAGACTTGTAAACAAAGGAATTTTGGTGAAGGGACTTCTGCCTCTGAGGACTTATTGCAAGGGTACAAAAAGGCATTAGAATACCATATTGAATGACTACATTGAAACCATTCAGTGCACAGGTCAAACACCAAGAGAATTGAGAAAATTATATTTTGAAGTATATCTTCATTATTGGCATCAATATTAGCCCAAACTATTGGTAAATCCTAACACAGATGTATAGATAGATGCTGCAGTTGTCTACAAGGGAGTGCTGCAGTGGCGGAAGCGATGTCATGCAAATGAGAACATTCAACCACTAATGTGGGCTTATAAAGGTTAGATAGCACTCACAAAATAAAAGCAAGCAGTAAATAAAACCAGTCTTAATTCTGGACTGAAAACCTGAAACAAATTATCTGCCTGTGATTATATTGCTGCTTGTGAAACCTTGTAGAGTTTAAATAAGGCTGCAACACTTCCTACACTACAACACTGACTGTTTCTCAAAAGTGTTTCATTGGCTGTAAAAGTAGTTCAGACCATCCTGAGGTCAAGAAAGACACTACATAAATACACGTCTCTCATTTCAACAGTGACCCAGACTTTGGCAACAATGCTGCGATATAATTAAGGTGACAGTAAATTCTCCAGAGAAGTGAAAGGACATCTGTCAGAACAAATTATTTTCACCCATGGCACCAGAGAAAGTACAGTCAGAGCATAACACTCAGCCATATTTTTGAGTTTTTCCATTTGTTGGCTCATTCAAACCCTCCACAGGCATATGAACTATTGACTTACATCCTGAACCACCTGTGTATGTGTCACATGTTCATCATCGTATAGAGGGACAGATGCTGCAAGATGATGTTGATTTAGAAAAGGGGGCAATTTGGTAAATTAGACTTGGTTTAATTTATTTGCATGCAGCCAAATTATTGGATCCCTGATTTAATTTGACAGAGATTAAACCATCTGGCAAAGATCTGGTTAAAATTCACTTATTAGTAAACTATTCCTACAAATTATTGTATAGGTTAATATTGAATGGATGGCCAAACCGAAGAAACAGAAAACAACCTCAGTCCTTCTCACCAACAGGGATTCTGCCTCTGGCCGTGATTCACCTGGTTTGAGACCTTCCCACTGGCATTAGCAGTGGCTATGAGTTGGGATTCACCCACCTTAACCATTTAAATTTACACAGGCATGAAACAACCCTGCCAGCTGATATGTTCAGGTTTCCTGTGACTAGAAGGAGCAGTCCAACCGCTGGACCCCCGTACCAGGGGAAAATGCTGAGGTCAACTCCCTGTCCGCAGCTCCAGACCATCAAACCCCCAGGTCGCTTGGGGAACCTCTCTGTGCAGCCTGGCAGTGGCAGAGGGGCACATGGGTACTGCACTTAACTCCCTGAAACCCTCCCCACCTTAGGGTTCAATGCATCAGGTGCGCACTGGTCATGACTGGCACCAAAGCCTACCTGATGCAGTTCCCACAAGGGAGGCAGATGAATAGCAGGAGGGCATTGAATTGAACTTCAAGCCTGTTAATGACATTTAAATCAACACTTTTGCAGAATTATCAAGCTCCCGCCCACTCTGGTTGGGAAGCTGATCGGGGTTGGTGGGGCAGGCTGAGTGAATCAGCAACACTTTGATGTCTGGCAGCAATCCCATTTTAGCCCTGTTGCCCTATTCAGTGGGCCATTGGAATTGCTGCCAGTAACAAACTAGCCCCCTCTGTCTCAGAAAGAAACTGCATTATCTGGAATTCTGCCTCTGTACCTCAGCCCAATGCTTCACTACCAATCCCTGTGCTGACAGGAACTCCCTCTGTCCCTGAGAATCAAACTGGCTTCTCTCTCCTTGGTGCAAAATGGTTCCCAGCATCACCTTATTTTAACCCACAATTATTGTGAATAGCAACAAGAATGTTCACATATTGCCTTAAATATAAGATGATAAATTATTTCTCGATGTAAGGCGGAGTTCTCCCATTTCGAAGGTGAATGTGGTGGAGGGTGGCTCCAGAGGAATGGCCAGAATAGCGGAATGCTGCGCAAGATTCTGCATTTGCAATATTGTCAACTATGCACAGTTGACTTCCCTCCAAGTCACCAGGCGGGCTGGCAGCTGATATATCTTGCTAATGTTTGCTGGTGGATTCAAAGGTTCTGGCGCCATATTTTAATACCAATCCAACACATTCATATCACCCTCTCCAGCCTACCTATATTCACCAGATCATGCAGGATTTCAGCATCCCAGAGGGAAAAAGACTATTTGATTTTGATTTGATTTTGTTGTTGTCACACATGTTAGCATAGAATGAAAAGCACTGCTTTGCACGCTTTACAGATAAAACATACCGATCATAGAGAAGAAAATGAGAGTCCAAAATGTAGTGTTATAGTCATAGCTAGGGTGTAGAGAAAGATCATTTTAATGCAAGATAAGTCCATTCAAAAATCTGACAGCAGCAGGGAAAAAGCTGTTCTTGAGTCGGTTGCTATGTGATCTCAGACTTTTGTATCTTTTTCCCGAAGGAAGAAGGGGAAGAGAGAATGTCAGGGTGCGTGAGGTCCTTAATAATGTGGCTGCTTTGCCAGGGCAGCAGGAAGTGTGGACAGTGAATGGATGAGAGGCTACACATGGGATGCGTGATAGATTGGACTGTATTCGCAACCTTTTGTCGTTCCTTGCAGCCTTGGGCAGCGTAGGAGCCGTACCAAGCTGTGATATAACTAGAAAGAATCCTTTCTATGGTGCATCTGTAAAAGTTGATGAGAGTTTGGCTGATGTGCCAAATTTCCTTAGTTTTCTGAGAAAGTAGAGACATCGGTTGGCTTTCTTAACTATAATGTCGCATGGACTCGCAGCCTCAATAAGAAGTCATGGTTTCAGACCTGCTGAGATTTTCCAGTATCTTCTGTTTTTATTTCAGATTCCAGCATCCACCAATTGCTTTCACCAATAAGAAGTCTATTCCTTGATTCAGTCACCCCTCCTCCATCCCCACAATTGGATCTTTAATATTTTCACGAGCCATTGGTTTGATCATAGAACCATAGTATCCCCACAACGCAGAAGGAAGCCCAACCACAATCCCACCCAGGTTCTATTCCTGTAACCTCACATATTTACCCTACAAAATCCCCCTGACACTAGGATCAATTTAGCATGGCCAATCAACTGAATCCGCACGTCTCTGGAGTGTGGGAGAAAACTGGAGCACCCTCAGGAAACCTGTGCAGACATGGGGAGAATGTGTGAACTCCGTGCAGACAGCTACCTGAGACCAGTGTTGAACCTGGGTCCCTGGTGCTGTGAGGCATCGTGCTAAATACTGTGCCACTGTGCTGCCCATTTGATATCTCAATGAAAGGATGCTATAATTCCCCATAGAATTGTCTGAAAACCAGAAATTTCCCCCCGACTTCAGTGGACTTTTACATAGTCTGCCCCCTCCCCCCCCAACCTGCTAGCCTGGCAGGTGGGATGGAAGATTTCCTGTCCATGTTATACAATACATCATTCACTTCATATTTCACTGGAATGCCGTTCTAAATATTATGTTTCCACTATTAGGTTTTCTGGACGTTGTATTAAAGGCTTGCCAAAGATGACATAGTATTGAATAATTTTATTACATTTTTATTCAACCTTGCAAATTCTTTGAAAGCTGCTTTGCTGAATGCATGCTTCCAATGTGACTCCCAGCTGCTGGATCCTACAGTTGTTAATTCATTTCTTTAATGGATGGAAAATCATGGAGAGCGTGCCTGCAATTTCCTGATATGTATTCCCAGTGGGCTTCCACCCCAGAAGCCTGGGTTCATAAAATGTTTCTGAATTCAGAAAGCAAATGGATTAACAATTTAAATGAGTTGCTGCAGGAAGTTGAAATAAACTTATTAACCAAAGAACTAAAAATAGTGCATTGAAAAATGTCAACTCCCACACCTAATCATTTTGTATTGCAAAAATGTTCACATCTAAATCGAAAACAAACTGTCTACTTAAGTTCTTGTTCCATTTTACTGAATTAATCTATACTCAATGAATGCGTAATAATTTGGAGTCAGATATTGGGCTTGCTGCCAGTCACTGGAGATATAAAATATGAGAAACATTTACAGAATAGATTCGTACTTCAATAATTTGTACTCAAAGGTGACAATAGATGGAAAATAACAACAGGGAAATACAAAATAATCTACTAACCATACTAATTTCAATTCATAGTGTAGATTCCATTCACTTTATTTATTCTTCAGAAGCTGGCAGTAAGTTCAACCAGTGAACTATTAGTTGTAAGTAAGCTTTTAAATCCTTGTGACACAATTTTTTTTACAATTTACTTCCAAAGTCCTTATTGCCCATCTACTTAATGCTATTCCCCCATAGGTATGTTGCATCATTACATTATCAACTTTTATAAGTGAGAATTGCAGGAATTTATTTGTTGGCAGAAGCAAAACACTCTTGAATGGTGTCTTCCCTATTTGGCACTGTGTTCCAATATCATGCTTTCCCCATTTGGCACTGTATTACAATATCATATCTTCTCCAGTTGGCACTGTGTTACATTATCATACCTTCCCCATTTGATACTGAGTTACAATATCACACCTTCCACATTGGGCAGTGTATTGCAATATCATTGCCTTCCCCATTGGGCACTCTGTTACAATATCACACCTTTCCCATTTGGTACTGTGTTACAATATCACACTTTCCCCATTGGGCAGTGTATTACAATATCACACTTTTCCCCATTTGGCACTATGTTACAATATCATGTCTTTCCCATTGGGCAGTGTATTACAATATCATGCCTTCCCCATTTGGCACTGTGTTACAATATTATGTCTTCCCCATTTGGCACTATGTTACAATATTACACCTTCCCCATTGAGCAGTGTATTACAAGATCACACCTTCCCCATTGGGCATTGTATTACAATATCACGCCTTCCCCGTTTGGCACTATGTTATAATATCACACCTTCCCCATTGGGCAGTGTATTACAATATCACGCCTTCCCCATTTGGCACTATGTTATAATATCACACCTTCCCCATTGGGCAGTGTATTACAATATCACACCTTTCCCATTTGGCACTATGTTACAATATCACACCATTTGGTACTATGTTAGAATATCGTGCCTTTCCCACTTGATGCTGTGCTACTATATGTGTTTAATGTCACATATCTGAAGTATAGGAACAAAATTAGATTATGTTTTAGTGATGTCACTGACAACAGAAAGAACAACCTATTAAAATGCTGGGCCAGAGTTCTTTTCATTTGTACACTTTGAATTATTTTTCTTCTAAAAACTTTTGGGGATTTTATATTTCCTTGAAACTGCTTTACTGTTTTTGTCAGTGGATGAACTAAAACCCGGAAGGAAGCAATAACATCTGTGGCAAATGCTTGATTGCAAATATAATTATTACCCCTTATTAATTACAGGTTAAATTGTAACAACAATATATTCACCATGATTTGAAATTGCTTGAATTAAGTGCAGAAGATTGGTTGAAAAAGTAAAATTTCCATCTATGTATTAACAAAGTCACTTTATAATTAAATGTCAAGACTTTCTGATTTTATGCTTGAATAGTGTACTTTCACCACGATTACTACTCTTTTGTTAACATGCCTGTATGAACTTTTTTCCTTATTGCTACTTGCGTTAACCCATATCATTTTATGTGTAAGTGGAGGAACCAAAATTCGGATGTATATCTTCCATTTTTTTTTGACTGCTATGAGTTGCTCATGAGGTACAAAATGGCATCCACAATTCACGTGCATGCTTCAGGTGAAATTAGCACCAAACATCATTTTGGTGAAGGCAGTTATACGGAATAGGCAAATTATGTAACTAGTGTGTTATGCTAATTTGACATCAACATTGACATTTTAGAGTTGAGCGCTCCAGTTAACACCGTCTCTCAATCATGCATTGCTGAGTATTCATTCAGCAGCAGAACAAACATTTTTCAATGCTGTTTAAAAGGATTAACATGTAAGATTGATGGTTGATTTCTACTGGATCGCAAAAATGTTTGATCACTTTTACGGGCCCTTAAAGTTATGAAGGTACACAGGAGCAATGTGCCAGAGTGCTGAAGGAGTTATTTCCTGCTGAAGGAGTTATTAAAACCCTGACTTAAAGGGTTGTTGCACAAACTGGCTGGTCCCAGAATAGGGTACATAAGTAACCATCCCTCTTGCGATACGACTAAACTTGGAGAACAAACAGGGGGCATCCAGAGTGCTGGAAGAAGAAGGAGGGACAAGAAGAACTTACAACAGAAGGCCATTTCTGTTCAAAGTGTTCAAGGATTGATTCTCCTACTAAATCTCAGTGAGGAAGTGTGTGAGCCATCCGTGTTTCAGTAAGAAAGCCCTCATTGAGATCATCCAATTGAAGCAGAGTGAACATTATATTGTCAATAATTGTTGAAGGCGACTGCAAACATTAACTTTGATGCATCAGCCTCCTTGCAGGTTAGAATTACAGATATTTGCAACATTGTTGCATAAGAAGGGGAGGGGGTCACTGATGCTCTCTAAACAAAGCAAATTTACTACTTTTTAGTCTTCTTGGTCAGGGATGATAAGCTTTTCCATGGCGCAGGGTGCCATTGACTGCATGCACATCATTGTGCAAATGTGTCATGCCAACTCTGATACGTACTACAACCAAAAGGAATTTAACTCTAGTGCTCTGAGTGAGTGCAACATGGCTGGTGGCGAGGACTTGGAAGGTGACCTCAAGTAGCTCTGAGCCTAGTAGGCTCAGCATTGTCTTGACATAGGCAACAGCAGTCTGGACTGAGCTAGCTGGCTAAAAGACAAGTGCAAGGGGACTGATGGACTAGCAGTAGTGTGAGGAAGAAGGCTGTCATCCTATGAGGGTGCAGCAGATTTGTGCTATGCAAGACGACTCACACTCCCCTGGGTGGCACATCAGTAATCTTGGTGAATTTTTGGAGAACAGATTGCTATACTGATGTGACATTCTACAAGCTTTTGCACATTATAATCTGCAACTATGTTGACAAGAGTCTGAAAGCGATGCCCTTTTGGAGAACCAGTGCAACCTCAATGGGCTGAATGGCCACTTTCTGCTTTGTAGGAATTCTACATATGACTCCAGATCTGCGTGATCCAGATGTGATTGGCTTTTAACCTGTCCTCACAGTTGACTTTAAACATAATTAAGAAGAGCAACATATGCTGGGCCTGTCTCTGATGCTCACATCTCCTGGAAAAATATAAGAACAATTTATGATTCCTGATCGTATGTTTGAGTGTTATCAAATCCGATTTTAAACCGAGAAGTGATTATAATCATTTTTCTTCAGCTGCGATATTAGCACACATACAGTGTTTGAAAGAGTACTTAATTTCTTGAGTGTTCATGTATCGTACAATATGATTTCTTGATAAGGAAATGTATGGCATAAAGAAATGAATAGTCCCAGGTTTAACACATGGCTTTTGATATGCACTACAGTTTCACTGTTGCCTCAATGCGATAACCCATGACTACCCATGTACTACAACAAACTTAGTGTTGCAATGTATTTAATAATTTAGCAGAGATCATAATGTTCTGAAAATTCAGGCTTCAAAGCTATAACATTTCACAAGGTCAAAGAATGAGAGATGAGGAAGGCCTTTCAACCCATTAGGTTCATCCACCTTAGGGGTTCCAACAACTTTCTTCCAATTATATTTTAAATGATTTCAAGGCTTTTCACTTCACTTAGTGTGGAGGTTATTCTGCACATTGGTCACGCTTTGCATAAAGAAAGTTTTCCTATTTTCTCTCTGAAAAATATCCTGATCCTGTGTATTCTTGTTCCATTCCCACTGTTTAATTTACAGTGATGTTCTGGGTTAACTCTTTCTGCGCCTTCAGTAATGTTATGTACTTTTATAAGATCATCTCTCAAATGCATTCTTGCAAAGTCTACAGTTCCCCAAGCTTTTGTTATAACTCATGCCTGAGACATTCGAGATTTGCCATGTACCTCTTCTCTATCTCAAATGTTTGAATATCTTGCTTGCTTCTTGGAAATCAACATCAGAGGTCATATTTAATGCATTGTCCAAGCAGGACATTACAAATTTTGATCAATCACTCATCTGTATTTTAGTTTACTTCAATATTCTGTTAGCTTTGTAAAATTGCTGCTTTGTTTGGACACATTTAGCTTTAAGGCTACTATGACTGAGGGGAGCTTGACAGGGTAGATGGTGAGATGCTTTCACCAGTGGGAGAATCTTGAACAAAGAGACACAGCTGCAAGGTGAAGGGCTGGTCATTTAAAACCGAGGTGCGTAGAAATTTCTTCTCACAGAGGGTGGTGAATCTCTGGAATTCTCTGCCTCAAAGAGTGGTGGAGGCTGAGTCAGTAGAAGTATTCAAAGTGGAGGTGGATAAATATTTTATAGATCGAAGAATATTGGACTGCAGGAAAATGGCACAGAAAAGGAATTGAGGCCAACATAGATCAGCCCTGATCATATTGAATAGCATGGCAGACTTGAAGGGCTTGGTGGCTTACTCCTGCTTCTAGTTCTTGTGTTGTGTTCTTGTGCTACAATAAGGACTATCACTGCCTCTGAGTTAGAAGCTCAGGAATAGGTAACAAATCATAGAAACACTACAGTGCAGAAAGAGACCATTCGGCCCATTGAGTCTGCATTGACCACAATCCCACCCAGGCCTTACCCCAAATGCCTAAATATATACCTGTTAATCCCTCTAATCTACGCTTCTCAGAACACTAAGGGTCAGTTTTTAGCAACCTCGCTAACACATCTTTGGATTGCGGGAGGAAACCAGAGCACCCAGAGGAAAGCCATGTAGACACAAAAAGAATGTGCAAACTCTACACAGACTAGGACGGTTAGATTCGCCAGTCCTGGGACATGAAGATCAAGGAAGTTCATAATATGGCCAAACAGATTGATTATCGACCTGGAAATCCTCCCAACATATCCAAATGAAACATGGTAATAGTTGGAGAGAGAAAGAATATTTCAGCAGACTACAAAATGCATGTAAATGCAACTTAGAACTCCGAGTGATCTGTTAGACCACTTAAGGTTCCTTGATCACTTTCCGTCTCGGCCTTAACTATTTCAACATTATTAATGATCTGTGTTTTTCCCTTTCGATGTGTTGAACATTTGCTTGCATTAATTATCATCTGTTGTTCTTCTGACCATTTACATATCTTGTGCATTTCATTCTATTTTTTTTTGTTAATCCATGGGACATGGGCCTTGCTGGCTGGCCAGCATTTATTACTCTTCCATAGTTGCCCTTGGAGGGCAATTAAAAGTCCACCACATTGCTATGGCTCTGGAGTCAGATGTAGGCCAGACCAGCTAAGAAAAACAGATTTCCTTCCCTCAAAGACATTAGTGAACCAGATGGTTTTGCTGACAATCGAGAATGGTTCCATGGTTATCAGTAGATTATTGATTCCACATATTTTTTACTTGAATTCAAGTTCCACCATCAGCTGTGGCAGGATTCAAACTCGGGTCCCCAGAACATTAGCTGAGTTTCTGGATTAATAGCAATAATACCACAAAGCCATTGCCTCCCCATTTTGGCCACCCAGCATTAAGTTTCTGAATGCAGATTATGTATGAACTAGCTTAAGGGTTTAAAAAAAAGTGGCATGGACAAGTTGGGCCAAAGGGCTTGTTTCTATGTAAACCTCCATTTAAATTATAAAGAGTTGAAGTCCCAGCACCAAGCCCTGAATCACTAAACCCAGCATTCATGCCCACCTATCCACCCACCACACTTTGACATAGCTCGTCCAATGAGTACTCATTATTTCCTACCTTTCAAACAATATCTTTGTCATTCCCAATGTCTACTCAAAATCCCAAGTTTTGACTTTAATTAATAGCCTTTCATGTGGAAATTGGGTAAAACGTTTTTTTGAAAGTCAAGGTACTACATGTCGTTGGGCTACCAGAATTTATGTAGGTGAGACCAGAAAATCCCATCCATTGTTTTATTTCCATTGCATTGTAAATTAATAGAACTATTTAGTAGGATCTTTTGTACATTAACTACTGAATACCTCAGCAATACCCTCTTTGAGAATCTGACAACTTACATAAATTTTGGTAGCCCAATGACATGTGTTACCTTAACTTTCAAAAAAACTTTTTACCCAATTTCCACATGATCCACCACATTGCTATGGCTCTGGTCCCACCCTCCACAAATCTGGAAATTCCCATGTGAGGTCAACGTACCTTTCAATGCTTCATTAAATTTTTTGAACCAATTTCCATGGCCAATGGGACTGGAAAATTTACCCCAATTAGTTGTTGAAAGCATAGAAACATGGAAAATTGGAACAGGAGTAGGCCATTCAACACAAAATAGCTAATCCTTTACCTTAATGCCATATGCCTGCTCTCTCCCTATCGACCCTTTAGTTTCTGTGTCTACTTTGCCATTTATTTGACATAGCCGCCGTATTAGCCTGTTTCCAATCCTTTGATATCCTAGAGTCTAGTGACGCTTTTATAATTAAGTTTGTATTTTTGCCACAACAGTGAGGAAAATCCCATAAATAGCTAAAAATTTTAAGACCCACCCCCAAACCCGAGTGCAGCTGAATCTCGTCTCAAAGATTGAGGTGAAAGCACGACCAGATTGAAGGTAGCCGGTTCCTTCTGGGATTGCTGGTGGCCATTTGTGTGAGGCCTGGCTGTACTCAGCAGCCATGTTGGATGAGGGACAGAAGCAATCCAGAAAATGGAGGAGCGAGTACCTGAAATACCGCCCCTCCAGCATCCGGCCCTTTGTGACTTCACACTCTACTCAAGCTCTGCCTTACAATTCAGCAATTTGTCTTTTTCTTCCAACCACTCAATGCATTATCTTCCATCAAGTTTTTCAGCTTCTTGCTATGCCTGCTGTGTTTGCCTTCCTGCATTGTGCATTTCCACTTTTAAACTCCCCCAGCATTTTACGAAGTCTACTATAAATCATCCTCCAGCTGTGACATAGTGTTAAACTGCATCTGCAGGTCACTAATTTGCTTTCTGAAAGCAGCACTAATGTTCATTCCTTTTTCAAGTTATTCTATTTGAACCATGTGCTGTTGAAGTTTTGACCTGAAGTTCAGGTTCTCCCTTCTACATAACTCTGCTGCTAACTGAACAGTTTGCAATTTCTCTTTCATATGTTCCATTTCAGTTTAGCAGTTATGTCTTACTCATTCTTCAGTCTTCCCAGGTCAGCAACTTCATTCTCTGGATCTAACTTTTCATCTTTGAGTACTCGAAACTGTCCTTATTTGCCTACGCTTTCTGAATTAGCTCTAATCCAATCTGATGTCTTTCAGTATTGGCCTTGAGAATTTCAACATCTGACTACAATCTATTAATTTGTCTTTGCATTTTATCTCTTATAACAATGGAATTCACCCAAGCTGCAGCTTCTATGACTCTAGCAATGACTTTCTTGTTTCTCATCAGAGACATTTTTCAATGGATTACCTCCAACTCTTTATCACATGATTCACTGAGATCAGCTGCAAATCTTCTCAGCAGCTCAAGCTCAGGATAGCGGGGCCATCTGTTTCAGTGACGTGGAACATACTGTTAGTGTCTTTTCCTTTGTATACCTTTCTGTTTTGGGTCATTCCTGGCTGTCAGTTCCACCCTATGGTTAAATCAGCGCATCTTTTTTTGGGTACACATTGTCTTTCAGATTCTTAGGAAAGGTGTTCTGGCAGGATAATGCTACTCTGTGCTTAAGCTTCAGTTTCACATTGATGATTGTGGACTTATTTCTCACTACCTTCTTGATCTGAGTAATGGCATCAATTTTTTTCCTCTAGGAACTGTCACACCCAGACATTTCATGCAGTTGTGAGGTTCCTATGTCGATCATGTTCTCAAATTCGCCTTCATTTTAGTTTCTTTTCCTTCTTATCTGTCCTGTTGCTGTTCCTCTGGATAAATCCTTTACCGTCTTCGTTCTTTGTTGTACACATTTTTCCCAGTGATTGGGCTTTCTACAAACCCAGGTTTATTTGGTAGCACAAATTTGAATGCGGATTACAGGGTCAACAACAGGATTCTGAGGAATGTGGAGAAACAGAAATCTTGGAGTTCATATCCACAAATCTCTGAAGGTTTCCACTCAAGTGGATAGAGCTGTGAAGAAGGCTTTTAATGTGTTAGCATTTATTAACAGAGGGTTTGAGTTTAAGAGCCGTGGGGTTATGCTACAACAGTACTGGATGTTGGTGAGACCACATTTGGAATATTCTGTTCAATTCTGGTCACCTCACTATAAGAAGGATGTGGAAGCATTAGACAGAGTGCAGATGAGATTTACCAGGATGCTACCTGGTTTGGAGGGTCGGTCTTATGAGGAAAGGTTGAGAGAGCTAGGGCTTTCCTTGTATTCCACATTTGCCTCATGCGTTTGCAGCCTTCTAGCTTTGACAAATGCTTTCTTTTTTCTCTTTGACTAGGCTTACAATATCTGTCTTTATCCAAGGTTCCCAAAACTTGCCATACTTATCCTTCATCTTTACAGGAATGTGCCAGTCCTGAATCCCTAACGATTTACACTTGAAAGCCTCCCACATGCCAGACATTGATTTGCCCTCAAACATTTGCTCCCAATCTAATTCCTGTCCAATATTGCTCCAATCTAATATTGTTGTAAATTGCCTTTTCCCAGTTGAACACCTTAACTTGAAGACCCCATTTTTCTTTATCCATCAATACCTTAAAGCTTATTGAATTGTGGTCACTCTTCCCGAACTGGTCCCCTATTGAAATATTAACCACGTGGCTGAGCTCATTTCCCAACACTAAGTCCAGTATGGCCTCTTCCCAAGTTGGAACACCTACATACTGTTTCAAAAAACCTTCCTGGATGCTCCTTACAAACTCTGCCCCATTCATGTCCCTGGCACTAAGTGAGATCTACCAACCTTTCATCTGTTTCTTTGGGTCTACCTTTGCAGGCTGAATTTCCCAATCTTGTTAAGAAATTGTCAACAGGTTCACCTGATTCGTGCTTCTGGTATTGAAATTCTTTTTGATGGAGTCAATCATTTAACTTCTACCGCAGATGTGTGTTGAATTTCTCAGAAATGTCATCCTGATTTATTTCCCAGTTATTAAACAGATCGATCTCTTTCTCTCCTGCCCACAGAAGACTATAGTTGACCCTTTCCTCTTCCCTAATGCCTTTTAGAAAACTATTAAATGTTAGTCTGTATCTTTGTTTAAACTCCTTAATACTTCTATAACATCAATTAACTCTGAGCTGGAGCTATGCCTTCATTACTACGGCATTTCATTTTTGTATGATTCACAATGTTTTTTCCTCTCTCTCCTTTGCATTAATTCAGGTTGATTTTTCTCAGTCTAATTCAGCATTAAATTTGTTTGTGATGCTTAGGTATAACTCACAAACACCTGCTGCCCAAGCAAGCTGCCACAGATACCACAAGCAAGATTTCAACTCTATTCCTTATTCAGCATGTTTCAAAGTATTGCATTGTATAAATTTCTTAGCAGAAGGTATTTGTGTTGTTCAGAAAACAAGTCTGTAGCCTACTGAGAAGTCCCGCACCAATATTTCTGAGTCTATTGGTAGAAAGCACAGCTTGTCCTGTTCTTTAATTGCCTTACCCTCTGCCTGATGTAATCCTGGATAAACTAGCTGAGAACAAGAACACGTCATGTAAGTAAGTCACTGCTAACCCAAACTCACATTCTTTATCCTATATGTAATAAACTCCTTCATTACAACCACATTGCAATTAGGGAGGGAATTCCAGGATTTTACTCCAGTGACTGTGAAGGAACAGCAATATATTTCTAAGACAGGATGGTGAGCGGTTTGGAGGGGAACCTCCCAAAATAAGTAAAGTTTATTTATTAGTCACAAATAAGGCCTACATTTACACTACAATGAAGTTATTGTGAAATTTTCCTAGTCAGCACACTACAGCGCTTATTCTGGTCAATGCACCTAACCAGCACATCTTTTGGAATGTGGTAGGAAACCAGAGCACCCAGAGGAAACCTACGCAGACATAATGAGAATGTGCAAACTCCATACAGACAGTGACCCAAGCCAAGAATTGAACCTGGGTCCCTGGCACTATGAAGCAGCAATGTTAACCACTGTGCTACTGTGCTGCCCAGGTGATGTTCCCAGATATCTGCTGACCTTGTCCTTCTAAATGGTAGTGGTCATGGGTTTGGAAGATACTGCCAAAGGAACCTGCAGTGCATTTTGTAGATGGTACACAGGGCTGTCACTGTTCGTTTGTGGTGGAGGGATTGAATGTTTGTGAAAGGGGTAGTCATCAAGAGGGTTGCTTTGCCCTATTCAGTGTTGTTGGATGTGCTCATTGAGGCATGTGGAGATATTCCATTACAATCCTGACTTGTGCCTTGTAGATGGTGGACAGCTTTGAGGGGGTCAGGAGGTGAGTTACTTGTCACAGAATTCCTAGCTTTTGTCTTGTGCTCATAACCAGTATTTATATGGCTAATCCAGTTCAGTTTCTGGTCGATGATAATTCCCAGAGTGTTGATAGTGGGGGATTCAGTTGATAATGGTTAGATCCTTTCTTGTTGGTGATGGTCATTGCCTGTCAATTGTATACGTGAACATTGCTTGCCACTTTTCAGCCCAAGCTGATGAGCCCATTTGTCTTCGCATATCTAGTCGTGTACTAAGGCAGACTCTATCTGTTTCCATAGCCATTATTCCTGGAACATACCACTCATCTGTTGTGAGGGGTTCATAATAAATAATTATAATTATGAACTTTATTTATTAATTTTATAGCTTGAGGGGTGCCACTCCACATCAACCTTGTCTGATCAGAAGTCTCTTCCACTCTTTCTGTCATTGACATATTTGGAAGGATTCTCAGGTTGACATTTAACCTGTTTGACTGCAAGAAGGCACCCTCCTTGGCCTTCAAGTGTCTGGGCATAATTCCTAACCCTCATCACCTTGGAACCATTGCAGGCAGGGGTGGACCACGCAGAGATCATTGACTTCAATCGGGATTTCTGGTCTTTGGGCGAGTGAGGTTGGAAAATCCCACTGTTGATGTGGGATTCGAACCCAGAGTTTCTGGCATTGATGCTACTCACTGCAACACAAGACCTCTAATTTCCTCCATGACAGATACTAAATATACCTGCCATGTAATATGTTGGTGCATGATGCCACTTGGCTTCCTATGGAATTAAAAACAAGGCTATATTCTTGTTTAATACATTAGTACCAAATGAGTGCATTACCATATTTCCATAACCATATTTGTAATTTAGTTTCATTTTTATGAAATTCTAATAGAGGAAGTTAACATTCACTGATACATCAGGAAAGAGATGGTCTCAGTGCGGTGAAAATAAATAAATTGCGTACAGTGAAAATAAGAATACCTGTGCATATTGCAAACCTCCTTGTTGCCTGTCTCCACAATAATGCCGTTTTGTCAAAGCGTTTCCCTTCTCTGCTGCCCTGCGTACCCCAATATTGAAAAGGAATTTCTTCAATTTTTTCAACGTGCTGAGTGTTAACTGGAATACTGGTGGTTGATTCTGGATCATACTCAAGTGACAGATTTTTATATCTCAGCTTTAACAGTAAGTGCTGGCACTTTGGATACACCAATTTGTTACCATCACTTACTGTCACCTATACTGAAACTTCAAGCAAGGATATCTGGACAGCAACCACATAACTCTTTGAATTGTTACTTTGGATTTTCCAAACATTTCTCAAATTCAGCATTGCAGACCAATACGGTAGGTAATTTCCTATGCAATATAAAGTGAGTTCAGTATTTGAACAAAGAAGCCACAGAATCCCTATAATGCAGAAGGAGGCCCCTTGGCCCATCGAGCCCACACGGACAACAATCCCATCCAGGCCCTATCCCCTTAACCCCATGCATTAACTCTAACACAAAGGGGAAATATAGCACAGCCAATCAACCTAACCTACACACCTTTGGAGTGTGGGTATTAGATATACCTTGGAATAATATTTGCTTTTTTATCCCTAGATTAATGTTTCCTATACTACAGCAGTCTACACTTCAAAGCTACCTTATTGACACTTTCGTTACCCAGTGCTTGTGAAAGGCAGTGTCCAATGCAAGCTCTTTTTTCTCTTTATACACCTGTCTTGACTTGAGATGGTGGCAGAATAAACATTTCACTGGACCGTTGCTTAGGCAATAAACTATCAAATGGATTTATTAAATAGTAAACAGATAAGTGAACAGAATAATGATGCACTCTACATTTATAGTGTTCAAGGCTTAACTACCGCTCTTTGTATTTGATAGAAAAATAAATATTTGCCTTGGCTGTGCTGAACTGCAGTGTAAACTGAACCATATGCAGAATCCCAGCATTTTAACCTTTCTGGGTAATTGAATGCTGATAATCTATTGAATTTCTCTGTATTTGCATTCAGACTCAAGAAATATATAAATAGAATGATTATGAGTCAAGTGATTAAAAAACTTGTGACAGATCTTTCACAAACCAGATCACATATTTGGATAGTTATGGGGTAGAGCATGTTGGAATGGAACAGAATTCTTTTGGAAGCTTCTGTACTAAAAATGGCTGCAACTCGCCTCTTCCTTCTCACCTCCTCCCATGTCACCAGGTCGAGGTCAAATCTTCCCACATGCCAGCTCTGCCTCATGGAAAGGACAATGAAAAATCAGGACTTAATGTTCCATCGTGTTATGCTCCCATTATACTCTTCGTCTGGCTCCACTTCACAGCATCAAATTCCACCACACCATTGCTTAGACTATAAACTGGCAAATAATTTATTGACCAGTAAACAGATATATGAACAGAAGCATTGATTCACTCTACATTTTAGCATTTACAGGCTTAAACCTCTCTCTTTGGATTTCACAGCACAGCGGCAAAGAGTGGGGGCAAATTCAAATATCTCACTGCCCCTCAGGCAATTCCTCTCCCCGTACCATGCCTGACCTCGGCTCGCCCACTCACTGCATGAAACTTAGTGTGAGTTTGAGGAGGGAGGGAGAACAGTGACTAGCAGTGGTCCATTTCCCTTCCAACCATCCCACCCGCTGCCACTTTGCAGGACACCTAATGGAAGGTAGCGTTGGCTCCAGGGATATGGTGGATAGAACCTCCAATGCCCCTTCTGTGGAAGGAATGACTTGTGAAGAAGCCTCCTCTCCCTCAGGCACAGTTATTACTTTTTGTCTCCCTATGTCTCAGTCAAGAACTACACAAAGAATTTTCCTGTGGCATGGTGACATACTGGTTAGCACTGCTGCCTCATAACGCCAGGGACCCAGATTCAATTCGAGCCTGAGCTGACTGTTTTTCTTCATAACTGTGTGGATTTCCTCCAGACAATCCGATTTCCTCCCACAGTCCTAAAATGTGCAGGTTAGGTGAATTGGCCATGTCACAGGGATCAGGTGGGGAATAGGCCTGGATTAGATACTCTTGTCAGTAAGTCAGTGTAGACTTGATGGGGCAGTGGCCTCTTTCTGCATTTTAGGCATTTTATTCTTGCCATCTTTAGGGCAGTAGTCTTCTTATATTGACACCATTGGCATTTTCTGCTGTCTTCCAATCGCAACATTTGTTTCTGATGGCAAGGAGCTTGTTGAGAGTTCTCCATAATACAGAATGGAAAGTAAACTGGGAAAAACAGCCAGGATTGGAGCAAATTAGGAGGCACAGACAAACATCCCACACTGCATGGAGTTAGCAGCAGAATGTCAATCACATTCATTCATGAGCCACTTGACACTATTTATCCCTGAGCCCACTACAATTTAGTGGTAGCTGACCGATTTAATGGGACTGGCGTTTAGCTCCCTGATACCTCCCAAAGGCTGCCCTAAAAACCCAGTTGTGTTTGTCTGTGGTCTCATGGGGTATGCCACTTATTGGGCACTCAGTATTCAATAGAGAGACCAGGCATTAGCAAGGGGATTGTGGGGTGGGGGGGGGGGGTGCACTGAGAGTCCATGCCTTTGCCAGTCTTATCATCCCTCCCTCCTTGACTCCCATCCTGCACCATGGACCTGTGTCCAGCAGTGATCCTCAGGCTGGAGCGTAGAGCATTATCGACAACTAAAGATGCAATGCGGGAACTCACCAAGTCTCCTTCAACAGCACCACCCAAACCCATGACCACTGCCATGTAGAAGGACAAGAACAGCAGACATATGGAATACCACCATCCACAAGCTTTCCTCTCCAAGTCACTCATCATCCTGACTTGGAAATATATTGCCATTCCTTCACTGTCATTGAATCAAAGGTTTCCTCCCTAACAACACTTCAGGGGCTGCAGGTCATCATCACTTTCTCAAGGATAATGAGGCATGGATAATAAACACTGGCCTAGCCATTGTTGCCCACATCCCACAAATAAATTTTTAAAAAATGCCACCGGTCTCAGTGATCATCGCCACTGAGCAATTCCAGCCTATCTCGGTTTGTGGCATTTCTGATGAGGAATGCTCTTATTTAGCACCTGATTTCACCCTTGTCTTAATTGGCTTGACCTCTCTCTTAGATACCTGACCAAGCAAATTGCTCTATTTTGTAACTTATGTGCTAAAATAAGTTGGCATTTTAATTCTATTACAGAAAGCAAGAAGCCAAACAGATCACCTCACAAACAACCTTTATCACTCAGATATCTGACTAATTTTCTGTTCTCTAACCATGGGCACTGCAGTTAATTGAGGCAATGATTTGGAGGGGATAATATAGTGCTGTATTGACTCACCTACAATTAAAGCCTTTTGTAAAATGTAATGCATGTTGAACTTCATTAATTCATCAAATTCCAAAATAATGGGATAGATTTTAAACTTACTCCGGGGCATAAAATTAACTTTGCAAATAGGCTGCTAGGTTATAGAAACCGTCCCATTGGAATCAATAGAAATAAAAACTAGGTGGTTTTTAATAAGCAATTGATTCACAATATCAGTTTTATATTCAGGCAACCAGTAGCTTCACTTTTTCGGAAAGAGTGTGAGAGCCACAAAATAGAATAGTTAATAAAAATAAAGAAACTGAGAGGAGAAAGTAAACTAAGTGGACCAAATGTAGAACAAATGTTTGAAATGGAACCTCAATTTAAAATGTGGTTGTTTAACAAAGTGACTGACATGCAAAATGATGCATTTCAACAGAAGTAAACAAAAATAGGACAGTTTGCAGAAGCTCCAATTTATAAAAACAAGGGTCTTGAATCAAGGCCCTTATAAAAATTTCACACGGCTTCAAGGAGGCTGAATGTACTCATCAATTTATTGCAGCATTATGTGCGATGATCCGGAATGTTTTGGCAAATAACGCTTCAAAGTGAGGAACTTGATGAAAACCTTCAAAAGAGAGAAGACATTTCAAGCACATCTAAGACACAAAATTTCTGTGAAAGTGCTTAGCAGCTAGTGAATCAGTAGAGTGCCTGAGGGATTGGGAATGATTTATATATTCAACAGACACATGGTATAAAAAGTCAATCAGCATTCAGCCAGTCTTTTAGCATCATTGACAGATCTATTGGAAGCAGGTAATGTTAAATCGAGAGCCATGCTGTTGTTTTTAACTGTTTATCTGATCCATGTCTTTAACACAACTGTTCTAAATCAGCAAACCTCATGTGTTACTTATAGTTATTTACAACTGCTGAGATCAATCGCAGAGCAGTTGCGACCACTTACAAATTTCAGCCTTTGTGAGCTTTCTTTTATTTAAGATATTTCTCAATTTATAATAAAGTGAATCGTCTGGGATGTGACAAGCACCAAAGGCAAGCTTTCTTTTCCCCTAATAAGAGTGGGTCTATTTTGTGACATTATTCATAGTTAAGACTGATGCTATACTGGTTTGTTCGGGTGGGAACTGTAAAATATATAACTCACAATGTGTTACAGTGCAAAGAAAGAACTGTGTGCCTTTAAGACCAGCTAGTTTCTTTATGTAAATTGATGTTTAGGTATTCAAAATTCTTTGGGGGTTATGGTCGAGGAAGTTAGTAGGTTGGAACATGTTTGTCACCTTCAGGCTGGGGTGAGTGGTCAGGCACATCCACCATTTTAAAATCATTATTCATCTTGGACACAGTATGATGCCTTTCTGTGTTGATGTTAAATTTTTAATCTATTAGAGATGCGAGTAGATCACCCATGTAATTGCTCACTGTGAGTTGGAAGCTGTGTTTGATAACAATAAGGATATTGACACTGTTACGGGATAAGATCAGATTACTGTTTTACAATTATTCATTGTTTGCAGGTGGTGGACACCAACTGGAGATTCTGATGTCATTCCTGAATGGGATAGATATCTTTATTGTTATCAAACATAGGGTGGAATTTTCTAATGTTTCTTCAAAATGTCAGGCTCTGACTGAAAACCAGTATGTACCTCTACAGCTGCACTGCAAAGTTTTTAGTCACAGACCTCAGTCTCTCTGAGAAAAACAAAATCAGTTGGTGTGGGTTTATGCCATACTTCTGGTTGGGCAGGGTTTGATAGAGCAGGGTTAGCTCCACAGACATCGGGATGCCATCTTGAAAGGACACTGCTATCAGTACAGAGTGTGATTACCTCCAAGAACCGCACCCTCCTCCTCTAGGTATATATTCGCTGCCCCCAACCCAATCCAATCCCCACCTCCTCGCCATCTGCTTCCAACAGCCACCACGGAATTGACAAAGGCATTCTCTTCCCATTTTCAGGCATCAGCCCTCCCCAACACAGTTAACAGGAAGCCTTCCCATGGAACTCCCTGCAGGATCCACCTGGGCAATGCCCCCGGCATAGGTTGGCACTGCCCAGGTTGGCGCTGCAATAACAAGGCAATATTTTTTGACAAGTTGGTTGTCCTGCAGTTTACTCGGTCAGGGTATTATTGTATCCTCTTAACAAAGCCTGATGTTTCTCATTTGAGTGCTAGACAAGTATTAATGGCATCAGATGATAAGAATCAGAGAGAAAAAAATCAAATTGCCTACATGATATATATTGTTATGTCAACATTTTGTTTATCCTATTTGTCAAAGATTAAAAATTCTGCTAGAAGTAGCAGGTGCGTTTGATAAATGCTACACAAAACCTACAGAAGAGATTAATGAGATATTTGAAATCTGTAAAATATTGGTGGATACTACCACATCTATTGTAAGTCTTTCATTGGCACGTAACTTTAATGAGGTGGTTGCTATGGATCTGAAAGTAAGAGACAAGTCAGAAATATTTTCGTCTGACGCTTCAGAGACCAGGCAACCAGATTTAGTTTTCTGTAATAATGCATAATATGGACAAAAGGATTATCATAGACCAAACCATGGAATGGATAAAAGACTGAACTCAGTGCACCAGCAAAGTTTCTGACTTGGATTGGAGGGGAATTTACCGAAGGTGAATCCAGAAATATATGTGTAAACATGAACATCATGGTCATGGATAATGCAACAGACAGTCCTTTCAACAATAGACTTTATAAAAGGAAGCATGTGGTAATCATTGCAATATTGCACAAAAAAATTTGCTGACCAACCAAACTGCTGTAGACTGTTCTGTAGAAAGGTTGTACCGATATGAAATGTTAACTTTGTCTCTTCCTCCACAGATGCTATCAGACCAGCTGAGTTTATCCAGCATTTTCTGCTTTTATTTCAAACTTGCAGCAATACAGTACTTTGCTTTTCATTTAATCTGACAACTGATTAGCAACCGCCTTGGCGCAGAGGATTCACGCAAAGAATTAATTCGAGATGACTGGGCTATATAATTCTGATCAATTGATCTGTACATTAAATCTCAGATTGTTTTCTTTATGATAGTCCTCTTGCTTTAGGAGATATTGCAATCAGTTCCATTTTGAATGACTGTTTTCCATGCAGGCTTTCTTCAAAGCTTGAGGTCTCAGAGAAGATGTGGAGGCAATGGGGCATCATAGCCAGCCCAATTTCAATCCAGGACATGTAGGCCAGAATATTCAGGCCGTTCACGCCTGCAGGACTTTCCCATTCTGCTGCAGTGAACACAGATTTGGCTGAGCATCAAATTTTCTGACTCTGCTTCAGTGAGAGCATGATGTGAACGGCAAAATTGTGCCCTTAGCATTCCATAAAAGGGAGATCTATGGAGAACAGGAAGGCCTTAGTAAAGTGATAGATTGTGATGGTGAGACTGTACACATAGAATTGTAAAATCATAGAATCCCTACTTTGCAAAAGAGGCCATTCAGCCCATTGAGTCTGCACTGAATCTTTGACAGTGTATCTCACCCAGGCTCTCTCCCCCACTCTGTTTATCCCTGTAACCTCATATTTTTGGACTGTGGGAGGAAACCGGAGCACCTGTAGGAAACCCACGCGGACACAGGGAAATGTGCAAACTCCACACCCAAAGACATCCAAGGCCAGAATCAAATCCAGGTCTCTGGATCTGTGAGACAGCAATGCTTAGCACTGTGCCACCATGCTGTCTTTATCAAATGTTTTGCATGTTAAGCATAATTCCTCATGATTAATCAGAATTAACCACAAAATTTCAGGCCCTGAGCAGCTGATAGAAGAAAATTAGGTTCCTTGTACAGCAAGAGCTGATACATTTTGTGACGAGTGTTGTTAGGAATAGAATGCTGAGTCTGGATAGTGGTAATGTGAATGATGAAGACACACACAAAAATATAGCACAGGAACAGGTCCTTCAGTCCACCAAGTCTGTGCCGACCCAGTTGCTTCTCTAATATTTTCTTGCCTCTACGTGGTCTGTATCCCCCCGATCTCCTGTCTATTCATGTAATTCATGTCCAGATACCTCTTGAACATTACTGTTAAACATATTAAACATCGAACATTACAGCACAGTACAGGTCCTTCAGCGCTCAATGTTGTGCTGAGTTATGTTTAATCTCAAGATCAAGCTGTCCCCTCCCTTTAATTCTGGAGTGCTCCATGTGCCCATCCAATAACCACTTGAAAGTTCCTAAAGTGGCCGACTCCTCTATCACAGCAGGCAGTCTATCCCACACCCCAACCACTCTCTGAGTTAAGAATCTACCTCAGATATCCCTCCTATATCTCCCACCATGAACCTTATAGTTATGCCCCCTAATAACAGCTACAGTTATTGAATCTGCTTCCATCATCTCCTCCAGCAGCATGTTACAGTCATTCACCACCTCTGTGTGAAAAACCTGTCCCTTTCATCTCTTTTAAACTTTCCCCTTCTTACTTTCAACCTATGCCTCTGAGTAATTGGCCCTTCGACCCTGGGAAAAAGACTCTATCCAAGCCTGTCATAATCTTGTAAACTTCTACCAGGTCCCGTCTCATCATCTGATGCCCCAGTGAAAACAATCCAAGTTTGTTCAACCTTTCTTCATAGTCCATATCCTCCAAAATAGACAATCTCCTGGTAAATCTCTTCTGTGCCCTTTCTAATGCATCAACATCCTTCCTTAGTGTGGTCATCAGAATTGAACACAATACTCCAAATGCAACCTAACCAAAGTCTTATACAGTTGCAACATACAATGTCCTGATAGATGAAAACCAGCATGTCATATATCTTCTTAACCATCTTGTCCACCTGAGCTGCCACCTTTAGGGAACTGTGGATCTGCACACCTAGATCCCTCTGTATGCTAATATTTCTGAGGGATCTACCATTTACACAACAGAGCTATCATATCCAAAATTCACTTGCCCATCACGGGTACTCAACTGACACAAATTCCAGGGAGGTCTAATGAATGGATGGATAAAACAATTGTGGAACATACAGGAAAGATTACTGACAAGTTTATGTTGAATGTTTAGAATGATGGCCAAGGAACAAGGGCCATGAATTGTCAAAATGAGGAGAAAAGTAGAGGCTAAGAAAATGCACTACCAGTACTGATAATAGAGTAGAAGTAAATTTTCCATGAGAACACAATTGCGGCACAAGATATAGTTCTTTCCTTGGAAAGCGAGCTAGGCTAATGCAAATGGGAAGGGAACTGAAGAATTGCAAGATACCTGAAATTTAAACATTTATTACCAGTTTGAATAGCAACAGAAAATCCTGTAATTTTTGTAAGTACTCAAATCACATTTCAACTGATTTACTATGATTGAGAGGAAAAATAATTTAAGGAGAAAATGAAGTGAAAGGAAATTCAATGTGAAGTCACAATATGAATTCAGGTCACTTTGCCAGATTAGAATTAAGGATTAGCTGTCTTTGATATGGGGCTATAAATACAAATGTTTGTTTTTATAGGGGATAAAGGATTTGTAACTTATATCTATTGAATGGCTTTTATGAATGAGTGTTTTTGTTTTATATGGTTGGCCCTATCATAAGTATCTAGAACTTCACTTTTTATTTGATCTCAGCATGACTGCTGATGTCTGCCCATAGTGAATACTGGGTGAATTGGCATGGATCATAAGAGACCATAGTCATGTGTTGGCACTCAGTTGCCTCAGGGACTGCAAGAGGCCATGGGGGGATGGGGATAATGGGTAAGCACTAAACTGGAATAAGGACAATAAAAAGCCTTGGGGATATTAGTGGATTAAATTGGCATAGGAGCTATCAGATGTCATGGGGGTGGATGGTGGCTTGCATTGGCATGTATGAGCATGGGGAGTGGGTGAAATGTGAGGGGTGAAAGTTAGAGGATTTAATGTTTAGAGAACTGCTGGGATAAAGTCCCAGAGGACCAAGATGGGTCTTTTAAACAACCCTCCTTGGCATTAAGCAATCCATATGAATGCCTTTGATGTCCAGGGGGTGATGGGCCCAATTCCATCCCACATCCTCTTACCTAGAAGACGGATTCTGCCATTTGGGGTACTTTTTCCTGAGGCAGGTGTAACAAGCCCAGGAATGCCTCAGGAGTAAAAATCCCAGCCAAGAAATGCAATTTTAATAGAAGAACTAGGAAGTTGTACCAAGTTATTTTGTAGTTTACAAAACTGAAATCAATTATTTTTTATGATGTAAATATATCCAAGGATGTGGATGAAATATGGACAAATGTAGTTCAAGTACAGTTGAGCTGTGATCTAATTGATTGGTAGAAAAGTCTCAAAGCGGCTGAATAGCTCATTTCTAATCCAAAGTGTACAGACAAATGGTCCAGGAATTTTAAAATAGCAGCATTTCCCTTCCTGTTATCAAAAGAATTGATAGTGAATGCACCCTGCCGATCTGCTTAGACCTGCGTGCATTGACTGGAGTAAAGACTTCAGCCCCTCACTTGGGAGGAAGTCCCACCTTAGAAAGCTGCTGGTCAACCTGACTGTCCAGCAGCACCAGAAACTGCAGGGGACAGGACGAGCATTTCAAGCAGTCCCTAGATTCTAACTTCCTAGAGTCCAGGTAAGTGTTGGGATTTCAGGATGGGAAGAGAGGGTGAGGCTCAGGATGGTGAGGGGTTGAAGGTGTTAATGGAGTGACCTGGGCTAGAAGGAATAGCCGCTGGGGCCAGAACTAATGGAGTGAGCACCTGATGTAGAAAGGAGATTGTTGATAGAAGAGCTAAATGACTCCCCCCTCCCCCATTTGCTTTCCTGCTTGAGGTCTGAAAGGGGCCAATTCCTGAGTTTTCCCCTACCCCTCAACTCCTCTCACCAGCCTGAAAATTGAAGCTGGGTGGAAACATTCTTAAGATGTCCTTAATTGGCCTTAATTGGGGAAATGATGGGCAAGGGGCCTTGTCCTCAATTGTCCAATCATAAAATTGCAGAGGGGTCAGCAAGGGCAGGAGCCAGCTTGAATGACATCGTAGGAATTTTGTGGACCTCTTAATTCCAAACCCACCAGTGGGGGAACGTAAAATTCTGTACATGACTCTGAAGTTATAAAAATCTTTCAACTTTTATGCTTTTTTCTGTCCTTCTGGTTCACTGACAAGTACTTGCAAATAAACTTCTACCAACTGAGACATCTTGCCAGAAAGGCCACTAGGATTTTAAATATTACTTTCATTGTTCTATATAAAATGAACTTGATAATGATGAACAAGCACAGTTATACAATATGTTCACTTTCACTTGTCTCTGCCTTACCATTACCATCATCAAAGCATTGTGAATACATTCAATGTAAGAAGCTGACAGTTTGCAGACAGTGTAAGAAGAGAAAAATGGCTCCATAAAATTGTCTTTTGTTGTCATATCAAAAGCATTATAGAGTGTAGAACATAGAACATTACAGCGCAGTACAGGCCCTTTGGCCCTCGATGTTGCCCCAACCAGTGGAACCAATTTAATGACCCTCTAAACTATTCCAGTGTTATCCATATGCCTATCCACTGACCATTTGAACGCCCTCAAAGTTGGCGAGTCCACAATTGCTGCAGGTAGGGCATTTCACGCCCTTACCACCCTCTGAGTAAAGAACCTCTGACATCCATCCTATAATTACCACCCCTTAATTTAAAACTATGTCCCCTCGTGTTAGCCATCACCATCTGAGGAAAAAGGCTCTCACTCTCCATCCTATCTAACCCTTTGATCATCTTGTATGCCTCAATTAGGTCACCTCTTAACTTTCTTCTCTCTAATGAAAATAACCTCAAATCCCTCAGCCTTTCCTCATAAGACCTTCTCACCATTCCAGGCAACATCCTAGTAAACCTCCTCTGCACTCTTTCCAATACCTCCACATCTTATAATGCGACGACCAAAACTGTACACAGTACTCCAAGTGCGGCCGCACCAAAGTTTTGTACTGTTGCAACATGACCTCACCACTCCGGAATTCAATCCCTCTACTAATGAAAGCTAACACACCGTTGCCTTCTTAACAACCTTATCAACCTGGGTGCCAACTTTCAGGGAGCTATGCAAATGTACGCCAAGATCTCTCTGCTCTTTGACACTATTAAGAGTCCTCTCATGGGCCCTATATTTTGTAGTCCTGTTACTCTTACCAAAGTGAATCACCTCACACTTTTCTGTATTAAACTCCATTTGCCATCTCTCGGCCCAGCTCTGCAGCTTATCTATGTCCCTCTGCAAACTGTAACATCGATTCTCACTGTCTACAACTCGTCCGACTTTGGTGTCGTCAGCAAATTTACTAACCCATCCTTCTACATCCTCATCTAGGTCATTTATAAAAATGACAAACAGCAATGGCCCCAAAACAGATTCCTGAGGTATACCACTTGTAACTGAACTCCAGGTTGAATAATTCCCTTCAAGCATCACCCTCTGTCTTCTATCAGCGAGCTACTTCCTGATCCAAACTGCTAAATTACCTTCAATTCCAAGCATCTGCATTTTCTGCAGTAGCCTATCATGGGGGACCTTGTCAAACACTTTACTAAAATCCATATCCAGCAGGTCAACTGCCTTATCTTTATCCACCTATTTGGTTACCTTTTCAAAAAAACTTGATAAGGTTTGTGAGGCATGACCTACCCTTCGCAAAACCGTATTGACTATCCCTAATCAATTTATTTCTTTCTAGATGGTTATAAATCCTATCCCTTATAATTCTTTCTAAAATTTTGCCCACAACAGAAGTAAGGCTCGCTGTTCTATAATTCCCAGAATGGTCTCTACTCCACTTCTTGAACAAGTCATCTGGCACTATACCTGTAGCCAATGACGACATGAAGATCAAAGCCAAAGGCTCTGCAATCTCCTCCCTAGCTTCCCAGAGAATCCTAGGGTAAATCCCATTTGGCCCAGGGGACTTATCTACTTTCCCACTCTCAAGAATTGCTGACACCTCCTCCTTTTGTACCTCAATCCCGTTTAGTCTTCAACTTTGTATCTCAATTTTCTCCTTGACTACACTGGCTTTTTCTTGCGTGAATACTGACGAGAAATACTCATTCAATGCCTCTCCTATCTCTTCAGGTTCCACACACAACTTCCCACTACAGTCTCTGACTGGCCCTAATCTTGCCCTAACCAATCTTTTATTCCTGACATATCTATACAAAGCTTTAGGGGTTTCCTTAATCCTATCGGCCAAAGTCTTCTCATGGCCTCTTCAACCCTTCTTAACTCTCTCTTTAGCTCCTTCCTGGCTAATTTATAACTCTCCAGTGCCATAACTGAGCCTTCACGTCTCATCTTTACATAAGCCTCCTTCTTCCTCTTCACCAGAGATTCAACTTCCTTAGTACACCACGGTTCCCTCGCTCAGCTATTTCCTTCCTGCCTAATAGGAACATATTTATCAAGGACTCACAGTAGCTGCTCCTTGAACAAGCTCCACATTTCAGATGTTCCCAGCCGCTGCAGTTTCCTATTCCAACCTATGTGTCCTAAATCTTGCCTGATAACCTCATAATTGCCTTTCCCCCAATTATAACTTCTGCCCTTTGGTACATGCCTATCCCTTTCCATCACTAAGGTAAACGTAACCGAATTGTGCTCACCTACCTTCAAGTCTAATACCTGGTCTGGTTCATTAACTAGTACCAAATCCTCACCTCTTGTTGGCCTATCTACATACTGTGTCAGGAAACCTTCCTGCACACATTGGACAAAAACTGACTCCTCTAACATACTTGAGCTATAGCTTTTCCAATCAATATTTGCACAGTTAAAGTCTCCCATAACAACTACCCTGTTACTTTCACTTCTGTCCAGAATCATCCTTGCAATCCTTTCCTCTACATCTCTTGAACTTTTTGGAGGCTATAAAAAAACTCCCAACAGGGTGACGTCTCCTTTCCTGTTTCCAATCTCAGCCCATACTACCTCAATAGACAGATCCATATCAAATGTCCTTTCTGCCACCGTAATATAGCCCTTGCCTAACAATGCCACGCCTCCCCCTCTTCTACCACCTTCTCTGCTTTGACTGAAACATGATGTAGAGATGCTGGCGTTGGACTGGGGTAAACTCAGTAAAGTTTCACAACACCAATTTTAAATCCAACTAATTTATTTGATAGTAATTCACATAGTGTCGAAAGCTCGCAAATTTACTATCAAATAAATTGGTTGGATTTAAAATTGGTGTTGTGAAACTTTATTGACTGAAACTTCCATTCCTGTCCCTGCTCTATCCATGTCTCTGAAACATCAAAGTCCCAGGCACCAATCCAGGCTGCAAGTTCATCTACCTTATTCCATATACTCCTTGCATTAAAGTATACATGTTTCAAACCACCCTCCCGCCTGCCAATACACTGTTGTGACCTAGAAACCTTATCCATGACCTCCCTATTCTCATCCTCAGGTACATTGGGGCTACAATTCCTGATACCATCCCCCCTCTGAATCACTGTAAACCCCCCCCCCCCCCCGAATAGCATTGGCAAATTTTCCCCCCAAGATATTAGTACCCCTCTGGTTCAGGTGCAGACCATCCCTCTTATTGAGGTCCCACCTACCCCAGAATGAGCCCCAATTGCCCAAGTATCTGATCCCTTCCCTCCTGAAACATCCCTTTAGCCATGAGTTCAAATGTTCTCTCTCTCTGTTCTTTTCCATACTATCCCACGGCACAGGTAACAAAGCAGAGATAACCACTCTGTTTGTTTCAGCCCTAAGCTTCCAACCTAACTCCCTGAATTTCTGTTTTATATCCCCGTCCCTTATCCTACCTCTGTCATGGGTGCCTACATGAACCACGACTTGGGGCTGGTTCCCCTCCCCCTTAAGGATCTCGAACACTCGATCAGAGACATTACTGACCCTAGCACCTGGGAGGCAACATACCAACCGTGTGTCTCGCTCATTCCCACAGATTCTCCTGTCTGTCCCCCTAATTATGGAATCCCCAATCACTAATCCTGCTCTTTTCTTCCCCCCTCCCACCTTAGCATCAAGGACAGACTCTAATCCCGAAACCCGTACCCCAAGGCTTACCCCGGTTGATTCTTCCTCCCCAATAGCTTACCCACAAGCTCTCCTCTCACCAATTGCTGCCTCTCTGATGTGCTCCCAAGAAACAATGAGGTTTATTCTCTGAGGTGAGTTTCTTTTAAAGTGTAAAGAAAAACTACTATCCAGGCGTCCTTGTGACTACTTCCGGTATCTTGTTTAAAAATTTTAAAAAACTAAAGACGTTAGTTAAAAAAGAAACACAGTAGCTTACTCACAAGCTCTCCTCTCACTAATCGCTGCCTCTCTGATGTGCTTCCAAGGAACAATGAGCATATATATTATACAGAAATATTTTACAATGAGCATTATATTATACAGAAACGCATTGCTCTTTATGCGGAGTTCCTATTAATCCTTGAAATCAGAAGCAAAACTAAAATACTTAAAACTTTCATTTTGTTTTGATTATCATCAAAATGGAGGCTGATAATTTTTTAAAAGATATTTGAATTACCACTGACTGATTTAAAGGAATTGCATGAATTTTATTTAAAGGAGAAAATAAAATTTTAAGACTTTTACAGTAAAAACCAGACTAAAAGCAACATTGGCTAAACATTACCTAGTAGGCAACTAATGCTCTGAACAACAGAAAAGATAACCCATTATTAATGTTTTAATGTAACTAATATAGAATCTTAGTTAGGCCGCATTTGGGAATATATCTGGTAGTCACACTACCAGAAGGATGTGGAAGTTTTGGAGAGGGTACAGAAAAGATTTACCAGGATGTGGCCTGGTATAGAGGGCATTAGCTCTGAGGAGAGATAAGAGAAACTTGGTTTGTTTTCACTGGAATGACGGAGGTTGAGGGGCGACCTGATAGAAGTCTACAAGATTATAAGGGGCATAGACAGAGTGGATAGTTAGAAGCTTTTTCCCAGGATGGAAGAGTGAATTACTAGGGGTCATAGGCTTAAAGTGTGAGGGGCAAGGTTAAAAGGAGATGTACGAGGCAAGTTTTTTACACAGAGGGTGATAGGTGCAGGGACTTGCTGCCAGGGGAGATAGTGAAAGCAGATATGTTTTAAGTTTTAAGGGGTGTCTGAACCAATGCATGAATAGGATGGGAATAGAGGGTTATGGTCTCTGGAAGGGTAGGAGGTTTAAGTCCAGTCAGGCATCATGGTTGATGCAGGCTTGGAGGGCCAAAGGGTCTGTTCCTATGCTGTAATTTTCTTTACGCTTTGTTCTAATAACCCATGCAGCATACACATACAACTTGCTCACCACAGCATTTGTCTTTATAGGAAACAATCAATAGTCGTTTGCAGCTTCCAATGGATTCACATCTCCTCACTTTGCCAAGTCATAACATCAAGCAGCTTTCGAAAGGCACTTGCTTCAGTTTTTGAAGCATCAACCAGCAATAAGGCCTACTACACCAATTTCTCCTCCTGGTTTTGCCAGGGCAATTCTTCAGAGTCTTTATGTTGCCACAGGATGCTTCTCCTCAACCACAGATTGGCCTCCTAGATTCTGTCTGGTAGCTTGCTGAAGATTCGCAATCTCCTTCTCTATCACATCAGAGGCAGCCTTTTATCTCTGTGAGAGCTCTCTCTCTCTCCTTCTCTGTCACTTTCTATTCAAAACCTTGGAGACTTAAAAATGTGTCCACCAATAGTCCAGTTGCTTCAACAACAAAAACAGAAAATGTTGGAAAGTCTCGGCAAGCTGACAGTATCTGTGGAGAGAGAATAGAGCCTATGTTTCAAGTCTGGATGACACTTTGTCAGAGCTGGAGTTTCACTGGAGTTCTGACAAAGAATCATCCAGACTCAAAACATTGCCTGTGTTTGCAGAGGCTGCCAGATCTATTGAGATTTTCCAGCATTTTCTGTTTTTGAGCTAGATTCCAGCATCCAAAGTATTTTGCTTTTAGCCCAGTTGCTGCTTAGGTATGAACATTTTGCATCTCCATGGTGACCACAGAATTTGAAGCCCTTCATGTCTCCAATTTTTATCTTCAATTGAAGAGATATAATATAAATCACCTTTTAGAACATCACATTCGTATCACCGCAATAATATATTATTAATTTAAGCTTTAGTCCTTCCATGCATTTCTCTAATTCTGCTGTTAAATTTGTAACTCCAATATAAATATGTTCTTTTAGTGATACATTCCAAGTAGAAAAATACTGAACATTTTAACAGATGCTCCAAACAATCATGTTAGCATCCCTACACAATGTATTGTGAACTCTGTCAGACATGTGGAATTGTATTGAGGCTGTTAACACAGAAATTAGCTACCATTGTTATTTACAGGCCCATGATAATTGCACTGTGAATTCAGACTGATTATTTAAAGCCCATCACATTTTATAACAAGACATCATTTTATACCTTTTAAATATAGTAGCAGCCAATTAGTCTCTGCATTCTTGTTGAAATCAAGCCGTCACAGTGAACCAGAAAATGAATATAATGATACATTTCAGTGAGATGCCCATGCAAATAAAAGAGAGATCCTCCGTTCAGGATGCCATTTCGATTTGCTGCCATATCACGATGGTGAAATTACTTCTTAAATAAAATGAAAGAGGAATTCAGCTTTTTTCTGGTTAACTGACAGCTTGCTAGTAAAATCATATGCTCAGAAATGTCTCATTTTAAAGATGTGCAATATCATTAACTAGCTATTAATTTTAGAGTGGGTGGGTGAGGAAGGTGGGAAAGAGAAGGGATAAATTTAATCTGACCCACCCGACTACAATCGCACACAATTATATTAGCTGCTCATTTTACCTACTGCCCAATTTTCACAATAACTTCATTGCAGCATTCATGTAAGTCTACTTGTGACACTAGTAAATAAACTTTAAACTTTACTGATTTGATCTGGTTCCCTCAGATTTTCACCTGGCAGTTTACATCAAAATTAATGTTGGATATTCTCCAAATTCTCCTTTTAAAAAGCAATTTCACCCTTTAGGTGGTCCACACAAAAGACCCAAGTTAATTACAGGCATCTATTGATAGCACATGAGCACCACATAGGTTTGCTCTTGGATATCTTTATAAGGAAAACAAGAATCATTATCATTCTGCAGATAATCAACCTGAAAAATCATCTTATTGTGTCCATATGTGAGTAACACAATGACATTCTAGGCAGCAGTACCAGGAGCTGGGTTTTTAAACCCACTTCTAAGGCTGGAACCCAAAATGCCAAAACTGACTGCCGGTTCCCCAGCTCCACCTCGCCCTCGACCACTTTCCACTTCAAGAACAATTAAGGATGTCATGGTAGTTAGTGGATTATACAATTCAAAAGGATTTTCCAGCATGTCACAAGAAAATAGCAATCTGGCTTCCAACAGATTAGGGAGATTAGCGAGGCGGAAAACAGCATTTGACCTCTTACTCGTGTCACTCCATTTGCTTTTGACTGTCAGCCAGCCCAAATTGCTGCACCCCAAAACTGTTCCGAGTTAGTTTTGCTGTCTCTTCCACAGAAAACTAGCAGCCTCTCCCCACCAGCCGCTGTAGCCACTGGCTGTATAGGAGTAATAAGATAGGTAAAAGCACCTGAAGCACAGGCACCAGGGTAGTGCCTATGGATGAGTAGTTAAGTTTGAATGCATTATGGCATGATTTCATTTATAACTGTAGTTTGGGATGTTTATTTGGTGGAGATTTTTAACATTGTCATGTAGACAAAATCAGAAAAACCGTAGCACGATCAGAGAAGTTCAGCATGCCAACTGGGAATGCAAACTGTGAGGAATCATAGAATCCTTACAGTGCAGAAGGAGGCCATTCAGCCCATCAAGTCCACATTGATCCTCTGACAGAATGGGCAAGCTTTTACAACCTTGCTTGCCCAAGACTGGATATTCCAACCTGAGGTCAATGGACATTTCTGTTGTCTGCCCCTCACCCCGATTCTGTGCAGGGCAAGTGTCTAACTCAGGCCCTCTACCTCGCATTCCCTTAACCCTGCATGTTTACCATGGCTAATACCTGAGACACTAAGGGCCAATCCCCCTAACATGCATGTCTTTGGACTTGGAGAGAAACCAAACCACCCAGAGGAAACCCATGAAGGCAAGTGGAGAACATGCAAACTCCACGTAGACAGACATCGAAAGCCGGAATTGAACCCAGATCCATGTTACTGTGAGGCTAACCATTGTGCCACCATGTCAAAGACACAAAGTCTGCAAAAAGATATAGGCAGGTTCAGTGAATGAGCAACAAGTTCTTCGATGGAGTAGAATGTAGGGAAGTGTGAGGCTATTCACTTTGCCAGTATAAATAGAAAAACAATATATTTTTAAAAGGTGTGAGGCATTTAAATGTTAATGTTCAGAGAGATTTGGATAATGTATGAGGAGAAAGTAAACAAGCTGTGTTTGTATTCCCTGGAAGTTAACAGGTTAACAGGTGATTTGCTTGAACTCTTCAGGATATTAAGGGGAACAGATAGGGGAGTTGGGAAAAACTATTTCTGCTGATTGAGTAATCTATAAGACTAGAGAGCAGAGTATAAAAATTACAAACAGATCTATCAGGAGTGAAGTTTAGAAACACTGCCTCATGAAAAGCTTGTAAAAGTATCTTCTGCAAACAGTTCTTGATGCAAGATTGATTGTTAATGTTGAAACTGAGATTGATAGGTTTTTGTTAGCTAATGCTATTAAGGGATATGGACAAATATGGGTATGTGGAGTTAAGTCACAGATTAGCCAAGATTTCATTAAATGGCAAAACAGACTAGAGGTGGTAAATGGCCTCCTGTTCCTATATTTCTAAGAAGTCAGCTAGCGACTAACCTGTAAGTGATTAAAGAGCCCTTAAAATGATGGTGATGTGGGTTTCTTTCTGCTGCTGAATGGGTGTTGAAGTATGTGAGGTTAGGAGGGGACATTGGCTGGAATGTTGAAAATGGAACCAATGACTACAAAACTTCACTGCATACCATGAACTGTCTGCTTGGCATACATCAGTTGGAGGCTCAGTGGATCAATGTGATATCCAGCATGATTACCCCCGAGTGTGTGCACGTGGATACCACTCTTAGATCCCAAAAAATAGGCGCTCGTGAGTCTAATTTCTCACCCACGTTCTTCCAAAATGAAAATTCACAGTAATTATCTTCAATAAAACCTGTAATTACATTTTATTCATTTGGCACAATAAGAAAGTTGCTTAAGCTTAAAATGAACCTATATAGCTTTTCTCCATCACAATGGAATAATCTTTCACTCCTGTCTAACACAGTAACCACTGAAGTTTTGAGAGGAGAAATTTAAGTTGAAAAGAAAAGTTATTGTTAGGTTTTTCTTCCTCAAGTAAGGTACAAATCCTAATAATGAATATCTGATGTATTCTTTCATTTATTCAAATCAAAATCTTATGTATGTTGCAGCAGGTAATGCAGATAAAATTTCTTCATTGAATTTGTGTTATCTGTTTCAACCAAGTGTGAAATTAAAAAATTCGCCCTCCAGCGCCTGGTATCAGTGTGGAAGCTTTTATTCAATCAGGTGGCTATATACAGGTCCTAAGACCATGCTAGGGAACAACTGTTTATGGATACAGTATGTTAGATAGGAAGCCTTAAAACCCCAATAAAATGAAACTAATAGTAAACAACATTACAATTTTCCTGACATGTTTCTGAAAATCCTTCAGTCTATCCACTAAAAGGAAGGTAGTCAGTCTAGGTTAATAAATCAGAATTTATTTTGTGTAGATATATATTTCAAGTAGTAAATCCTGAAAAGTCACATTGAATTGAATGAGTAAGACATCATCCCTCAATGGAAGATGCTTTGGTCAATAAAATCAGGGAGGTCCTAGGTTTATGCTGTTTAGGTGATTTTCAGCAAATTGGTATTGAGAATGTGTTATATATTTAAGTGGTTGCATGATTGCTTTAAGAAGCAGTCACATGATTTGATGGTACCATCATTAGAGTGTTCTACAGGCTCCTGTTTTAGTTTCATTTTCCTGTTGCAATAGGAGCTATTGCAACAGCTGCTGCAATAAATCCATTGTTATTATTATGAATCTAGGTGTGTAAGCCATATCTTTTTCATTTAGTTAAAACCCACAACCTCTAACATAGGACATCACAGAATGTTATAACTGTACCACTGTCTTATTGTAATTGAATTGGGAAGGAAATACTTTAACCAGGTTGAATCCTAATAATGGTCATCCTGTTACCTCTGTCGAAAGTATATGTCCAAAGGTCTGTGCCTAAAGATGCACTGGATTGTGACTGAATAATCTACTGAGAGTGTCTAATGTTACATCTGAAGAATATCCATCTTTTTAAAAAGTTATGTGGCTGAGAAGGCATACTCCTGTTCCTAGTTCTGGTCCTAGATGCCATAGAAAGTAAAAGTAGGAATAGGCCATCCAACATTCGAATTTGTTTTGCCATTCATTTTGATCATGGCTGAGCATCAAATTAAGTATCCTGATCTACCCTTCCCCCCATATCCCTTGATCCATAGAACATAGAACATAGAACAATACAGCACAGAACAGGCCCTTCGGCCTTCGATGTTGTGCCGACCAAAATAAAAAGCAATGCCCCTCCAAACTAAACCATTCCCTTCTCTTCCATAAAAGAAGAGAAAATCCCTTAATCCTAAGAGCTTATCCCTTAAGTCCTAAGAGCTATATCTAATTTCTTCTTGTAATCAGACAATGTTTTGGCCTCAACTACGTTCTGTGGTAGTGAATTCCATACATTCACCACCCTCTGGGTGAAGAAATTTCTCCTCGCCTTAGTTCTAAAAGTTTTACCCCTTACAGTCAAACTATGACTCCTAGTTCTGGACACCTCTGTCATTGGGAACATTCTTTTTGAACCTACCCAGTCGAACCACATTAGAGTTTTATAAGTTTCTATGAGATCCCCCTCTTACTCTTCTAAACTCCAGTGAATATAATCTTAATCGACTTAATGTCTCCTCGTATGACAGACTGCCATCTCAGGAATCAGCCAGATAACTTCGCTGTACTCCCTTTGTAGATAAGGACATGAAAACTGCACACAATAGTCCAGATGTCGCCTCACCAATACCATATACATTTGCAGCAAAACATACCTATTCCTATACTTAAATCCTCTCGCTATGAAGGCCAACATATCATTTGCTTTCTTAACAGCCTGCAGTACCTATATGCTTACTTTCAGTGACTGTTACACAAGGATTCCAAGGTCTCATTGAGTACCCTCCTCTCTCAATTTACACCCATTCAAGTAATAAACTTCCTATTATTGCTACTGAAATGGTTAACCTCACATTTATCCACATTATACTGCATCTGCCAGGCAGATATCCATAGACTTAGCCTATCCAAATCACACAGAAGTATCTCTGCCTCCTCCTCTCAGCTCACCCTCCCACCCAACTTTGTCATATGCATTTATCTGGACAGCACTGTTTTTGGGACACATGTAGCCACTGCGACAAAGATTGAATTTCAACTGCGGGCAGAGTGCGAGGTGAGATTGGAGGTGAGGGCAGTGCAGCCTACGAGGACATGGTTGGGGAGGAAGCAATGGGGAAGAGAGACTGTGCAATGAGCAGGGTGAGAAGGGAGATAGTGGAGGAAGAGCGAGGGTTCAGGATAGCAGGGAGAGGGGTGAGGATTTGGATGAATATGATCAATAATTGAAGACAGAAGGCAAACTGAGGGGAGGGAAGCTGAACCCTGATAAGATTGCATGAAGAGCTCACAACAATCGGGTCAATGTGATACCACATTGTTTACTGGAAGGGGATGCAGAAAAACTCCAGATGTGTTGGCTAGAAGTCCAAGTGGTGCAGGGCTGCCTCGCAGGTGATCAGCACCAGTCTTTTCCTCTGGGTTGCGAACAGCCTACACGGTCTGGCAAAGACAGTAGGCTGGAGAGGGTAGTGGGACTGTGCTGGACTAGTGTTTAAACATGATGCCAAGAACTTTCAAACTCCCCAGCTATTGGCGGTTGGATGAATCAGCTGGCCCGTTAGCCTGTGCATTGTTAATGAGAATCTGGAGTGTGATCCTGCCATTCAGGCCAGCGGGGAATGATGTTGCTGGAGCTGCTTGCTAATAGACAATTCTTCCTCACTATATTTCTCATTGCTGTCTGGAAGTTTCCATTCTTGACTTGGCCCTTGTCTTTCTTTTGATGCTTCACACTCTCTGCTCTCAGCAGCCAAGCTTTTTGCATTTCAGAACCATCTCTTTGCTCCAGTCTTTTTTCCCCATTTGCCACAGCTTCTGTCTGCCTCTGATGTCCCCAGCTGTACTTTATACCCAAACCATCAGAACAGGGCTTTCCCAAACCAGTGAAATCCCAAAGGTTCAGAACCCAAAATATTTACCAGCCATCCTAAGAAATGCAACCCTTACAACGATTCTGGACACCATCCTAAACTCCAACTTCCCTCAAGCACTCTTGCACTGTTATAATTCAATCCTTTTAAAACCTCCCAATCCAGCTCCCTAAGTGTTCTCAAGCTTCAGATCCTAGATGTGAATGTCCATAAATGCTCAGACTAATGAACTGTTCCCAATTCCAGCATTCAGATTTTCTAAGTGTTTCTATATATTGAGTTCTCCCATTTCCCAATCTTTAAGAGTGCTTTCAATTTCCATATTTGCCTTCAAGTATGACCCTTCAGATCCCACCCCACAAACTCCCCACTTCCCCAACCCCTGATTCAGAATACCCACATTCCAGCTTCCCCGCTGTATGATTTTAAACCATAGTTGTTCCTCCTTTCCAGGCATTTTTCTCACAATTCAGTCCCGGGTATCTCCCTTATCCTTCAGCGTCCACCTCATTTTCTTCTTTGCCCGCAGACATGCAGAAGATTCTCTGTCCGTTTATTCCAGCACTCTACCTTTGACCAAATCCATATGGAATGAATCTATAAAACAAATATACACAGAGTGTGACTAAGAGGGTTGGAGAAAATAGAGGAAAAGAGAAATGTAGACAAACATTGAGAGAAGGATGTTGATGACACTAAATGACATGAATATCACTGAGAGCCAAAAACAGAAGAGAATGGGTGAATTAAACTGACGTGAAGAATGACTGAAAAAATAATTAGCACTTTGGAAAGAACAGAAGGATGAGAAATGTATTAAATTCATGAGCAATGCTACCAGCGATCATCTGTACTATGAAAATTGAAAGCTATCCAGTTCAGTTCAGGGATGCACATTATCCATTTTATTCAGCTGGACCATGGCTCAAACAAACACTTAAACACAATAATAAAGTGACTCAAATGTCAAGAGCAGATTCTCAATATTACAGATGACAAAAAAAATGTTCAAAAGGGAAATTTTCATACTTCTCATATGATCCTTGTCCACTAGACAGTGTGAGCAAGAATATTGCAGGCCTGATTTTCCAGCCACTAATTTTAATTAGCAGAAATTTATAGGGAATGTGCTCATGGTTTACCAAAATGCATTTCCTGTAGCTGAGGTCCCACATCTCTTTCTAATTAGGGGCAATATGGTGGCAGGGGCAGCACAGTGATTAACACTGCTGTCTCACAGCACTAGAAACCCTGATTCAATTCCTGAATTGTGTCACTGTCTTTGCAGAATGTGTACATTCTCCCCATGTCTGCATGGATTTCCTCTGGATGCTCCCGATTTCCTCCCACAATCTGAAAGGGATGCTGGTTAGGTGCATTGGCCACCCTAAATTCTCCATCAGTGTACTCAAACAAGTGCCGGAGTGTGGCGATGAGGAGATTTTCATAGTAATTTCATTGCCGTATTAATGGAAGCCTACTTGCGACACTAATAATAATAATAACTTTTATAATTATCCTCCAAATCAAAGTGTTGTCTCAGGTACCTTTATATACATAACTATACCTGCCTGGTAAGAAATCTCATAAAGCCATCAGATTATTTGAAATTACAAGCTTTCGGAACGCTGTTCCTTCCTCAGGTGACTCACCTGAGAAAGCAGCAGTGCTCCAAAAGCTCTTGATTTCAAATAAACCTGTTGGACTTTAACTTGGTGTGGTGAGATTTCTTACTGTGTTCATCCCAGTCCAATGCCAGCATCTCCACATCATACCTGCCTGAACATTCATTATTCCAGTTCTCTTCAAGCCCCTTTTTTTCTGGACATTGATGACTATATGGGTGCAACCTCCAACTTTCAGCAGGAACTGGGAAATTCTATTGACTTTGTTTCAAATCCGCATCCTTCCCTCACCTTCATCTGGTCCATCTCTGATTCTTCCCTTGCATTTCCTGACTTGTCTGTCTTCCTTTCTAGAGATAGACTAGCAACTAACATTCATTATGAACACACTAGCTTTGTTTTCTTCACTCTCTCTAATGCCCTCATATTTTTCCTAAAAGTCGATGTGTAGTCCTGGTCAAACAAAACATTTATACAATGTTATACAATTAAACTTTTATACAAATTTAACATGATCCCCTTACTGACTGAGGTGGAATTTTGACAGATACTTGGACCATCATTCTTTTGGTTCATGCTAATTATTTTACACATACAGATACGCACCTGCATCTAATCCAATTATCAACAAATCTATGTTCTCTTGAATTTTGTCGTATTGAGCTGAATCTTGAGCTGGGGTAGTGCCAGCGGTGGTAATGCACGATATATATAACAGGTATCTACTCACTCTGACCCACCTAGTTCTGGTTTTAACAGAGGCAGGATGAGGGACAGATGACCAATGTGTAGAATGCAGGCTGGCCATGTAATTATTATAACCAGGCTAATCCTTTATTTTAACATTCATGTTATTATTAACTACAGATGATTGGGTTTCCAGAGCCACTGGAAACTCAGCAGCTTAGAGGAGGCATTAAAGTCTGAATCCATGAGCTAACTACAGCATTGCTTGTGGACCAGGAGGAGCTTTTCTCTAGCCCAAAAAGCTACACAGTAACCACCAGAAACCAGCCAGCTCTTGACTGTGACAGTCTTGAGAGATTGGAGTATTGCCCACCACACTCTTTCTCACCCTACTAATCTAATTACCTGACTTTGGGCCTGTAACACAGGCTTCCAAGCTAAAAGCATGTCAATTTAAAGCAGGCTTTAAGTTACATTCTGCATAATATTTGGGCAACCAAGTTTTCCAGTCTCACAGTCTGATGGCACAGAATTTGTCTTCAGATTAAAATCCATAAACACTAATAAGAGGACCAGGTATAGGCCATATGACCACTTGAGCCCATTTCGCCATTCAGTAAAACTATGGCTGATTGGATTGTAGCCTTAACTGTCTTTCCTGTCACCCATAATTCATAACTCCCTTGTCAATCATAAATGTATCTAACTCAGCTTTGAATATAGTCAAATATTCAGCTTCAAACACTAATAACCTATTAAGAGAAGAAACTCCTCTTCAGGTTCATCATAAATGTGGGATCTTTTATTTTTAAACTGTGTCCCTTAGTTTTAGGTCCCACTATAAGGGGAAACATCTAAGTATCTTCCCTGTCAAGGCACTTCAGAATCTTACATGTTTCAATAAGATTATCTCTCAGTTTTTTATAATCAAATGTGTCTGGGCCCAACTAGCTAAAACGTCCCTCGTAAGATAAAGGCCTCATTCCAGAAAACAGCCTAGCTTTATGTGAACCTCTTTGAATGCTGTCTTTAGATCACTCTTTAGGTAAGGTGACCAAAACTCTATACAGTGCCTTAGGTGTCTTAGCAATGTGCTATATGACTTCTATACTCCATTCATCTTACAATAAAGGCAGGAATGTGGAGTTGAGGGTCATCCTATCAAACCATCCAAGATCTCACTGAATGACGGAGAAGATCCGATGGGCCAAATGACCTACTTTGGAAGACTGTGGTGGCATGTTGACACAGTAGTTAGCACTGCTGCCTCACAGCACCAGGGACCCGGGTTCAATTCTGGCTTTTCTGTGCCACAATTTCTGTGGCATCTTATCAAATGCCTTTTAGAAATGCCAATTTACGACAATAAATGGTTCCCCTTCATCCACCCTGCTGTTACATCTGCAAAGAAATCTAATAAATTTATTTAACACAATTTTTCTTTCACAAAACCATGTTGATTCTGCCTAATTATATTATGATTTTATAACTGCTCTGCTACTATCTCTTTAATATTGGATTTGAGCATTTTCCCAATGACAGGTTTAGGCTAGGTCACCACAGTTTCTTGCTTTCTAATAATAGGTATTACATTTGCAATTTTTCAACCACCTGAGTCTTTTCCTGAATCCACCCCTTGTTTCTCATTACTTGACTGATTTTAGTATCACCTGAAGTTATTAAAAAATTGTTTGTAAAATTGCTTATGGCCATAATACCTCAGATTCTACGATTCTGTTAGTGTTGAATCTTGACAAAGCTGCCTGAAAATCAAATTTTCATAATTCTCAGCAATGACGTCAAAGAACTTCAACCAGTTATTTCAGCATGGCCTCCTGATGTGAGTTTGCTCAGTATTTGATTTAATAAGCTATATTTTTCTAAGTCTTCCCATGCCAGATCTTTGAAAATAGTTTCAAAGACTTTCCCTATAACCAATATTAAACCTTGTCACAAACTGAAAAATAAACAGTTTACTGCCTTGGCATATGGGACGTGTGACATCTTTTGCTAAATAAATGAAGTGCTGGGAGACTTGCATATAAATTTCTCCATTTCAATCAACTTTCAGGCAAGATCTTAAAATTGGTGCTCAAATTTGTGTTCAAGTACCAAGAGAGACAATGTATAGTTCTTGAAAGGACTACTGGAACCCTCCCCCAATGGTAAGTTTGTCTCTGAAGATTTTTATAGAGTGAGAAGGAATGAGAGCCTCCTCCTAGCCCTACAGCAGTCTCCAGCCTCATTACCACCAGCAACATCCTTCTCCTATCAAATCCCAGCTTCCAAACATTCCCCACCATTCAACAACTGGCCTTACCTGCCAGTCTGCCATGTGTAATCAACAAATAACTGGACTGGGAGCTACAACAAAATAGTCTTTTGCACCTGCAACTCATCCAAAAATAACTAGTGCCACAAAACTGAAATTGCCCTTATAACTGTATACAGATTTGGTCTTACCTAAGGAAGGTTATACTTGCTAGGAAACAATAAAGGTTACCTAGATTGATTCCAGGGATTATCCAATGAGATTGAATAGAATGACTTTTATTTTCTGGAGTTCAGCAGAATGAGATGTGGTCTCATGGAGTATATGAAATTCTGAGAGGGTTTTACAAAATAAGTACTGAGAGGCTGTTTTTCCTGGCTGGGAAATCTAGAACTATGTAGGAATGTGGAGTGGAGGAGAAATTATCTAAGGTTATTGCTGAAAACAAGAGACATGCTCTTTAAGTTTTTCATCTTACTCTCATCTGGACAAATGCAAAAATGCTAAATTTCAAAGGAACAACAGTTTATACTATGTGGAAAGGGTGCTGAATGGTTGGCAAGTGGTCTTTGGTTGATGCTTTAACATGGAGAATATGCGAGGGAACCATTATCTCCCAAGCTTTTGTTGAAATGCAGAATAGGCAAGTCCACTCTGATTAGCTGAGATTTTACCATGGGGAATATACCAGGGAACATTTGTCCCCATGCTTTTGCTTAAATGGAAAAGTTGCAATGCCTGGACATATTCTTTTGTTTTCTGAGGACAGGTCTCTGTATATATATGTAAGTGGTATCTAGCAAATGTAAATGAGCCATATTGTGAGCTCAACTGACAATCTAAAATTGGTTGTCAGTTTAATCCTCAGCACACTTGGGATTTTTCAGTTGGAATTATTGGACTTAATGTGACATTATTTGGCACTTTTTTTGCGAGCATGAACTAGTTGAGTACAGTCATAACTCAGCCTATTGTGAACAGCAAAAAGGAGCCTGTGTTTAATGCAGTCCAGCAGACCAGTTACTGGGACATATGACCTACATATATGTTATCACACTAGCATTGAAATTCATGTACTGCACTATTTATTTGTGTAGTAGGCACAAATTCTGCACTACCAGGTGACTAATTGTCTTAAGAATAAAAATAAGACTATTTAGGACTGAGGCACATTATACTGCTAATAGTTAGTTGGTGAAAAAAAAAACTAGAGCCAATTTGTTCTTGAAATAGATGTGCTCACAGAGAGAAACATGTATCGCCTGACTCCACTCTAATCCTGTGTCAGTAAGTAGCTCTTTATACTTTTGTGAGATTTTTGTGTACTCTTCTGAGCCACAATATACATGCTCAAGGAACCATCCAATTAATGCCATTTACCTGTATATACTTTACCTGAACTGACACAATTACCCAGATGAGGAAACATTTCTTCTGTCAGAAGAATGTGAATCTTTGAAATTATCTCAGGTGGTTGAATACTCAGTCATTGAATATATTCAAGATTGTGATTGATAGATTTAGGGGCATTAAGAGAATCAAGGGATATGGGGACAAGACAGGAAAGTGCGCCTTCTGTGCTCACTGGGCACCACAGAGGCTAGAGTGCATTATCAATCTCTTTAATGAAATTTTAGTTTAATATTTTAAATTTCCTTTCTACTTTGCCTTTTTTTGGGGTGATTCCCTTCATTTTGGGAGTTGCTCTTTTTTATTTGTCCCCTCAGCTAATTTGATTTAGTTTAATTGTTTTGTCTAAAAGATTGACAGGAAAGTGCAGTTGATGTCGAAGTCCAGTTATGTTCCTAATTAATAGCAGAGCGAGCTACCAAGTACACTCAGCTGACTTCTGCTCCTATTTCTCAAGAAAAACTATTGCCAGTTTGCTGCAACTAATTTGATTAGAGAGTACATGCTGCACCAAGTAGAACAGCTGCTTAAAAGCAATGTGTGGCACATAGCTTTAAAGTGAGCTTCAAACCAATAACAAAGGAGAACATGTAGCTGACTGCTCACACAGAACTCCAAGTTATTGATACCCAAGAGCAGTAAGAACCTTCAGACATCGATATCAAAAAAGATAAGTGACAAAAGCTTATTTTACATCAGAAAAGGGGTATTAACAAAACAATTTAGATAATTTGTGATTTTGCTAAAAGCACCAAGATGAAATTGGAGGGCAATATTACTTTCAATAAAGATTTGTGTTGGAATTCTTTAGTCTCATACACCCCACTACTGCTACCGGTGTGAACGGAGCATTTGGCATTCAGCCAAATCTCCATTCACAGCAGAAGGACTGAATAATCTCAGTTGCAGGTAAGATGGGAGAATTCTGGCCAGAATAAATCAGACATTTTCTGAGCTTGAAGAACAATTTGCTGGATTTTCATGCAAAAGGCAGGTCATGAGAATCCAGACATTTCCTGGCTAGATGCAACCATCTGGGGAAAAGGTGTGTTCAAAAGCATGATTTTCATTTTTGGAAGGGTGGGGAAGGTGCATACTGGAGTTGGGTCAGTCATTCCCTGGACATAAATCACAGGTATTCACAGAAGTTACTGAATCAGTTACCAACTCCCCACATATACCTTTACCCTTCATTACCCAACTCTCCATGCCCCATTCATGCCTACATAGGCCTCCCATGGCACCTATACCCCTCATGCCAGCCTATAACCTTCCACCCACTCCGATGGCCTCTTAGAAAGTCCAGACATCCATTAGTTTGTTGTAACTGGTTTTGTAACTGCAATTAAGCAGCATATTGCTTAATTGATAAGTTTTTTCTTAAATGTATTTTGTCAGTTGCTCGATGTTCATTTACACATGATAAAGAGGTCTAAAATGCTTGTATTTCTGCTTTAAAGATCTGCTCTATTTACATATTATTGGAGTTGCAATAACATAAAGTTTTAATGAAAGTTATGGATGAAAGTTCTTTACGTTTTCCTGCAAATACCAGTGCTGCTATAGAGCTTACTTCTGTAGACAGTGTATGCTGAGTGATTAGGTATGGAAGTTCTGTGTGTTGGCATGAAGGATATGAGGGACCATGAGGGTAGCTGGCAGACATGAGTTGGCATAGAAGATACACTGGGGATAAGTGGGAGGGTATGGGTTAGCCTGGGGAGCATGTGTCAGATCTTTCGAAGTTATCTTTCAACAGGTTCTTTCATCCAGGCATTGGTTCATAATTCTTCTGAGTGCCTATAAGCCACAAATCCTTGAGAAGCTAGCCTGACTCGAAGGAAACTGCAGAGGTTTGGAGATGCCTACCTCAGGTGGACACCAGCCAGGTTTGGAGTGCAAGGTGTGAGCTTGCTGCCCACATCCTTTTCCCATGCTGAGAAAAATTTGAGGTGCCAGAAATGGAGAGTGAGAATCCTGGACTCGGTTCCTGTCTACATGTTTAACGGTCTGCAGGTTCCTTGAAAATCCAGACCGTTGTCAGGAAAATAAGCGAGGACACAAAAAAAGACCAGGATGAGGTACGAATGAAGTGGATTGTAAAGCCAATTGCTGTTTTACACAGAAAATATGAAAACAACAGCCGTTTAATCTGTACTTATGAAGTACAGATCTTGGAAGTGGAATATTTACAACCTGGATTTGTTTTTTTGTAAGAGCACCTTATCAGGTACAATGAAGGAAGATGCTGAGTAAGGTGTAGACTACATGAGACAATTATGGTTCAGTTGATACTACAATAGAAGGGAGAATAAATTTGGATAGATTTGTCACCCAGCAAGAATCACACCGAATTTCCCAAGCGACATCGGACTTAGGCTCCAGAATGGAAAATTCCATCCTGTGTGAATGTGGCAATAGATAAAGTGACCTGTATCTGCGAATCCCACTTGAAACTGATACTATTACATGCTCTATCTTTACCAGCAGTGGTCTGATATTTGTATTGTTCAAGTAGCATTTTGATTGGATGTGTATTCAATGGCTGGATCATTCCAATGTTCATGCTGGCAGGATCTCTGATCTCACCAATAGTGCATCCTTGCCATGGGTTTAACCAGCAGCATGTGGTATAATCAATAGGATATCCCATTAACTGTGGTGGGACCATAAAATCCTGACACCAGCCAATGATGAGCCATATCCCCCAATGAGGATCCCACCTGTCAATAAAAAAGATCACGGCTGGAATTTAATTGCCATGAATGGGCGTGGCTTGCAGAACAGAATTCTCCATTGGCCTCGGGCGGGATTTTACGAGCCTTGCCTGAGCGAGGTTGTAAAATACCGGCACACATCTTGGAAGTGGAATATTTACAACCTGGATTTGTTTTTTTGTTAGCCACTCAGTAGTCTTGTGAAAAGGGCACTTGTTTAATATCGCCAAAGCTGTCAAGTTTAAATGCTGGTGAAATTCAGTGCAGCAACCTCCCATCATAGAGCACATGCGGCATGTCACATCTGCTTCACTTGAGTTATTTTGTAAAATATCTCAGCGGGTGTGAGGCTGATACACTGTCCAACTACAAGGGTGGAATTTCAGGTTCACTCAAATGTTGCTGTTTCCCATTGATGGAATCAGTGAGCAGCCATATTGTCAAATATGTTGACAGAACTGATGGTTCTTTTTAAAACCTATGCTTTTTTTTATCTGTACAGATATCAAAAAGCCAAGGGCTCAAAAAGCAACATTAATGGCACCAATACATCTAAATTTGAGCACGGGCCAAAAAAAAATGACTTCAACCACAAAATCTTACATATTAAAACTCGAACAGAAATGTGGTTCATTAGCCATAATGTGCACATGATACCATTCCTTTTTTAGTACAATGTTATAATAACATAGCTAGACCACTGGTACAGTGAGTCAAGCACAACACCAGGATATACAGTAATTGTAATGCAGCGTGTGTCTGGTGAAATATAATATTGTAAAATCCTGCCGGAGGCCAATGGAGAATTCCGTTCTGCGAGCCACGCCCATCCCAATTCCAGGACAGGCATGGCAGTAAACTTCTGGCCGTGATTTTTTTTTTACTGATGTTTCATTAAATAATGTTTCATTAAAGTTTCTATTCAGCAGAAATGCATTGGTTTAGTTTGTTGCAATCTAGTGGCATCTTGGAATGGAGGGTGAGGTGGGAAATCTGATAAGAAAATGACAAAACAAAACAGATCAAAAAATATACATTGCATCCTTGATATACAATCCTCACTGGAGTCATTCTTAACAGCATAGGAATGTGAAAATGTACCAGGCAGGAAAATATACTTACAGTCAATCATGATCCATAATCAGTGATGTAAAGGTATTTGGTGGATCCAAATCTTCTTGCCGACTTTTTCCTGTTGGGTGTCACAAGGACTCAAAATCCTAACCAACTGTGTTTAAGATAGACAAGCATTGTCATATTGGAGGCATTGAATTTCCATTAAAGGCTTGAATGATCAACTCATCTTCTTGGAGCAGATTGGTCACTCACCCCTTATCCCATTTTCGTTAAGACCAAAAGTAGCTGAGTTCAGGGAAGTTTGGGTTCCTATTTTGGATTTTTAACATTTTAATTTCCCATGTGATCCAAATCAATACATGTTTGGCTGAGGGCGTGGGTCAAAATTACCCCTGAATTGCTCATACCCTTCAATTTCTTACTTTGCTAAATATCTGTTGAGGTCAACTTGAAATTTGCTATTAGTCTCTGCTTCTGCCTCCCTCCTTCCTGAGTACAATGTTTCATTTATCTGCCACACTTTGTGTAAAATAGTTGAACTGTCTAATCTTCCTTCTTTGATCTTCATTCATGGCCTCTGATTGTGTGTGCTGTGGAAGATTGTTTTTGTCAGCTTCAGGACATTTTGTTATTGCCAATTATTAACAGTGGTGAACAGCAGGTTCAGTCATTGAGTCATGAAATTTGCATTGAAGTGATACTGTACTTCATAATTCAAACTCTAGAGATACACTGTTAGGGGGGAAATAACACATCATATCTATTATAGAGAAATGTAATACAGTCCATTGTGAAGAAGGTGACATTGATATAGCAGCAATAGATATTGATTCAGAATATCAGTGATGAAAAACACTAATATCAATTTCAAGTAATGGTCGGCATTTTTGTGTTAATAAGATTTAATCTTAGAACTGGTTATTGAATAGTGACTGACCTAATTTTCTGTTACATTTTAATACAGCATCATCGCATATTCCTTACCTGTGTTTGCAAAGACAGTGAGGAGTCATACAAAACTCGTCTGTAAGGAACTGATATGGAAAAGTAAATTAGGTAGGCAACCTTTTTCTAATTAGCTGCATTTATTTTGTCTTTCTCTAGTGAAATGTATACTTTACCATTACTACTATAGGCAACAGGAACGCTGAACAGCCTGAGGTATATCTTTTTCTATTAAAAATTGTTGTACAATGATTGAGGAAGAAAATTATACTGAAACAAGGCTTGTTTGAGTTAATTTCTTTGAAAATGCTATATATTTATATTTCAATCCTGTTTTCCACCCTTCTGCAATGCACCACTGCCCAACCAAGAGACCAGGCAGATTAGGTTTTCCCTGTCAAATGCCATTTCTACTTTGGAATAATTACTTGCTGCTTGATGAGAATATGGGTTGACTGCCTTTAAAATTCCCTCTCCCCTCCTCAACAACAGACTTTTTGGCTCGGGGGAGGGAGGGGGGCATGCTGAATTTGAATCATGGAATCTCTACAGTGCAGAAGGAGGCCATTGGGCCCATCGAGTCTGTACCAACCACAATCCTAGGCTGAACCTATTCCTGCAACCTTACACATTTATGTTGCTAAGCCTCTGACATTAAGGGATAATTTAGCATGGCCAACCCACACAGTCATAGGGAGAAAGTGTAAAATCCGCACAGATAGTCACCTGAGGCTGGAATTGAACTTGGGATCCTGGTGCTGTGAGGCGGCAAAGCTAATCATTGTGCTACCGTGCCACTCTAGGACTTTCCCCACTCGCTACCGTAACTTCATGGAAACTCTGTTGAAGAAACAATTGGGCCTGCATTTGTACGGTGCCTTTCAATGTGTTTTACAGCTAATGAAATACTCTCTAAAATGTTGCAATATGGGAAATTTAACAGCCAATTTACACACAGCAAAGAAGAAATGTAACAATTGGCAGGTAATTATTTGTCAGTGATGTTGACTGAAAGATAAATAATGGCCACCTAAGAGGATAGATGCCTTTGATTTTTTGTCTTACCCGAAAAGTTTGTTCTCCATCACTGGAGAACAGCCTCGTTTTGTGCTTGGGCAACTGAAGAAGTATTTGACCTTCAACCTATATGTACGTATATCCACTTTAATAGGGTCTCTGCTAATCTTCTCTGAAGTTACTGGATGGAGTCAGAAGAATTTCCCTCCTCTGATTAGTTTGTTACCACCTCCTGAATGATATCTGGTAATTATTGTGTCTGGGGCTCCACCCAAAGATTTTCAATCAATTCACAGAATCACTGAATCAAAACCTGATGGAATTTTAGAAAATCAGTTTTTTGTTCATTGATAATAAACAAACCTTATACAATTCACAGCTTCTCCCACTTATTCCTGTAACAAACTTGGAAGTCTATGTGATCGTTTAAAATTCTGAATAAATGTTGAGTAATATAAAGAAACAATACTTTAGGCTTGTGGTAGTATGAGCAAATGTAATGGAATAATGAGGGCATAGTAAACTAAAATCCTCAAAAGGCATTAAAAATCAAATGTCATTGATGATATCACTTTTTAAATATTTATGCAATATTGCAAATTCATTTTGTTCTTCAATTTATTATAACTAATAATTTAACATAGCATTACATAGTATATATAGCACAGAAACAGGCCATTTGGCCCAACCAGGCATTTATATTCCATTCAAGCCTCTTCCCATTTTTGCTTCATTGAGAGCTTTAATTGTAACCCTCATTCGCTTTTCCGCAAAAGGCCCAAGAGTATTTCAAGATAATCAGGTTATTAACTGGATAGTGTCGGGTCTCCCACTCAGTCACAGATCAAGTAGAGTGGAAACCACTCACTCAAGGACTGCTGGCCAGTTAGAGATCAGCAGCTCTGCAGCACTGTCCACAGCCAGTATTGTACTGGGGCCTACCCTGAGAACTATAGAACCCCCTAAAGTGCAGAAGAGGCCATTTGGCTCAGAGTCTGCACCAATTCTCCAACAGAATATCCCACCCTAACCCTCTTCCCCCACTCTGTCCCTGTAACTCCACACATTTGCCATGACTGATCCATTGAACTGGCACATCTTGGGTCACTAGTGGGCAATTGAACATGGTCAATCTACCCAACCAGCACATCATTAGACTGTGGGGGGAAACCGGAGCACCCAGAGGAAACCCCATCCAAACACAGGGAGAACATGCAAACTCCACACAGATAGTTTCCTGAGGCCGGAATTGATTCCAGGTCCCTAAAGTTGTGAGGCAGCAGTGCTAACCATTTGCCACCATGCCACCCCAAGTTGTTGATGGATTCTCCTGAGACAGTTAAATGGGGTATGTTGGGATTCCCAGGGTGTAGAGGGGTACAATCAGTGGAAGAGAGGAGGTCAACTGCAAAAATGGGCAGGTGGCTTTTTGTGAGGTCACCCTTCCAGCTGCCAGGCCCTTCAATCAGGTGAAGTGTGCAATTGTTAAAACACCTCTCCCCCCACCGTCTGCCACCTCCCCCTCTAGAGAAGTTTACAGATAAACTCAATGATGAATTCCCAGCCTGCTGCATAGATTGGTTGAATATCAATGGTTATTTAATATGTTCGTTTGGCTTGTGGGCCAAAGCCTTCTTGCTCTGGACTTAATCTGGGGGAGGTGGGTAGGCTGTGGGGTCACCACCTTCTTTCTATTCACACACAAGAACAGGAAGCATTTGGCCCCTCGAAACAGGTCTGGCATTCAGTAAGATCATTGTTAATCTAGCTGTGGTCCCAACTCCACTTTCTTGCCTGTCCTACATAACTCTTCACTTCTTTGTCAATTAGAAATCTGTCTAACTCAGTTTTGAATATATTCAATGATCCAGCCTCCATTACTCAGTGGGAAAGAGAATTTCACAGCCAGGTAACCTTCTGAGAGAATCTTAAATGGGAGATCCCTATCTTTAACCTGTGTCACTTTGATCATGACGCCCCACAAGGGGAAACATCCACTCAGCATCCATCCTGTCAAGACCCCTGTGCAATGTAAATTTCAAAAATATCACCTCTCATTCTTCTAAACCCTAATGGGTATAGTCCCAACTTCTCACCCTTTCCTTACAAGATAACCCTTCATCCCAGAAATCAGTCAAGTGAATCTTCCCTGAACTGCTTCAAATACAATTATATCTTTTCTTAAGCAAGGAGACCAAAACTGTAAACAGTACTCCAGATCTGATCTTACTAAGGCCCTCTACAGCTTTAGAAACAATTCTCTACCTTTATATCCGATTCCCCTTGCGATAACTGCCAATATTCTATTTGCCTTCCTCATCACGTTTCACTTTCACACCAAACTTTTGTCTTTTATGTACCAGGGCACCCAGATCATTCAGTGCCACCAATTTTTCAAACTCTCTCCATTTAAATTGTATGCTGCTTTCTACTCTTCCTGCCAAAGTGGACGAGTCTATATTATTCCACGTTAAACTCCATCTGACAACATTTTGCCCACTCATTTAACATATCTCCATCCCTTTGCAAATTTCTTATGCTCTCTTTGTAACTTATTTGACTACCTGTCCTTTCTGCAGAAACCAAGAAACTTGCAGGTCAGTAAGTTAACATTTATCGCAGGGAAAATGCCAGAATCTATTATTAAGGAGGTTAAAGCAGGGCACTTAGAAAGCCTTAATGCAACCAGACAGCAACAACATGCTTTTGTGAAAGGGAAATTGTGTTTGACTAATTTATTAGAATTCTTTGAGGAAGTGACAAGCAAGGTGAATAAAGGGAAACCTCTGGATTTTCAAAAAGTATCCAAGAAAGTGCCACATCAAAGGTTACCTCACAAAACAAATGCTCATGGCACAGGCAATATTAGCATGGAGAGAGAATTGGTTAGCTAACAGAAAGCAGTGAGTAGGGATAAAATCACAGAATATATGAGCAGTGTAGACCATTTGACCCTTCAGACCTGTTCCACCATTCATTATGATCATGGCTGATCGTCTAACTGATCCCACTTTCCCCCGTAAACGTTGATCCCCTTTACTCCAAGAACTATATCTACTTCCTTTTTGAAAACATAAAATGTTTTGGCCTCTGTTACTTTCTGTGGTAGTGAATTCCACATATTCACCGCTCGATTGATAAAGAAGTTTCTTCTCATCTCATCCTAAAAGGTTTACCCAATATCCTTAGAGTTGACCCATGGTTCCAGACATTTGCCATTGGGAACGTCCTTTTGATTTGATTTTTTACTGTCACATGTATTCACGTACAGTGAAAAGTATTGTTTCTTGCACTGTACAGAAAAACACATAGAGTACATAGAGGAGAAAGATGCAGAATATAGTGTAATAGCCATAGGTAAGATGCATAGAAAGATCAGCTTAATATTGACAGGTCTATTTAAAGCCTAATAGGGGCAAGGAAGAAGCTGTTCTTGAGTCAGTTGATGCGTGATAATTTGCAGATGATACAAAGTTGAGTGGGAGGATGAGCTGTGATGAGGATACAGAAATGCTTCAGCATGATTTGGATAGGCTGCGTGTGAGGGCAGGCGACTGGCAGGTGCAGTATACGGTGGATAAATGTGAGGTTTTCCACTTTGGTAGCAATAATAGGAAGGTAGATTATTATTTGAATGGGTGTAAATTGAAAGAGGTGGATACTCAGCAAAACCTTGGTGTCCTTGTACATCAGTCATGAAAGTAAGCGTGTAGGTACAGCAGACAGTAGAGAAGGATCTTATATGTTCCAATAAGGTCATCTCTCATAGGATAAATCCCTCATCCCAGAAATCAGCTGAAGATTCGCTCAACTGATTTCTGGGATGAGGAATTTATCCTATAAGGAAAGGTTGAGCAGTTTGGGACTATACCCGTTGGATTTTAGAAAAATAAGAGGTGATCTTATTGGAACATATAAGATCCTGAGGGGATTGGCATCATAGACACTGAATGGATGTTTTCTTTTGTGAGACAAGAACAAAGGAAGAAAGTTTAAAAATAAGGGGTCGCCCATGTAACATAGTGGAGGAGAATTATTTTTTCCTCAGAGGATCGTTAGTTGGGTGCAGTGCTCTTCGCAAAGAGCAGTGGAGGCAGGGTTATTGAATATTTTAAAGGGCTAGTCAGATGGATTCTTGATTGACAAAAAAGTCAAAGGATACAGAGAGTAGTCAGGAAAGTAAAGCTGAGATCACATTCAGATAGTTATCGACTGGAGGGATAGGCTCGAATGCTGAATGACCTATTCCTGTTCTTAATTTGTATATTCGTATGTTCGTATCTTATCAAAGACTTTTGAAAATCAAAATAAGTTGCATCTACTTTATTACCATTGTCTACACTTACTTTTCAATCCCTAAAAAGTTCAGTAAGATTGATCAATAAGATTTTTCTTTTTGAAATCCATGCTAATGATTCCTTATTACAGTTTTCATTTCTATATCTTCTTCTATTTTTTCTTTTGGTCAGGATTCCATTACTTTTTCTACCACCAATGTTAAGCGGATGGTCTGTAATCCTTTGGACATGTTCTGTGCTCTTCTTACGAATAGGAGTGGCATCAGCTATCCTCTGGTGTTCCACCATTATATATTTTTGTAAAAACTATTAAAATATGAGTAGCAATGCCTCTGCTGTCTTTTCCATGGATTCTTTTAAATTATGTGTATATAATTCATCAGGATCAGGGTTTAATCCCCTTTGAATTTGCAATCCCTGCAGTGTAGAAAAAGGCCATTTGCACTGACCACAATCCCACCCAGTTCCTATCCCTGTAATCCCACATATTTACCCTTCTAATTCTCCTGATACTAAGGAGCAATTTATCATAGCCAATCAACCTAACCTGCTCATCTTTGGACTGTGGGAGGAAACTAGAGCATCCGGAGGAAACACACACAGACATGGAGAAAATATGCAAACTCCACAAAGAGAGTGACCCAAGGCCAGAATTGAACCCCGGTTCCCCAGGCACTGTGAGGCACTGTGACGTCCCAATGGCAGTATTCAGTTTATTTAATGTGTTCCATTTTCATACGTTTCTGCATTTTTCTCATTGCATATCTCATCATTGAATGCCATGTCTACTTGTTCCATCTTTCTAGTAAACACCAAAGAGAAATAATTATTTAATATGTTTGCCATCTCTCTGTTGCTACCTGTGACATTATGCTGCCTATCACTTGATGATCCTATTCCCATCACAGCCTTCCTCATTTCTTTCATGTGCCTTCAAAATATGTTATTCTACTTTATGTTCTTTGATAATTAGATGTCATAATTTGCCTTTCCCTTCCTCTCTATTTAATTTACAGAACATCTTTTGGAGAATATAAGGATATCAAAAACTTAACTTCATAAAAAACAGTGTTTAAGAGTGAACTTATTGTTTTAAACAATAAGAAGTTAAAACAAAAGCAGGAACAAAACGTTCCCAATCTCCTGTAGGTTGAGGTGACAATTTAAAAGAATGACACAAAGGGCACATTGATATATTTCAATATTTCAAGTAAACCAGACAAATCATGTTTAACTGTGTTAGTTGACTAATCTGGTTCAAATTTTGCCTTCAAGTTTAAAAATGATAGATTTCAATCTGTGAGTATATAATGCAAGTCAACACTTCAGTGCTGAGGGAGTACTGCTTTGTTGGAATGCCATCTTTCAGATAACACGATAAACTGATGTCCTAGCTCAGTGTTCAGTTGGACATGAACAACCCCATGGCACAGTTTGAAAGAGACTTGGCCAACCTTCATCCCTCAATTCCTGCCAACAAATATTGACATTTCAATTTATTTGATCTCTGTGGGATCATGCTGCACAGACTGCAATTTCATGAACAAACAATACAAATGTGGGCAATTGGGATTAGCTTAGGGGTTTCTAAGAAAAAAGCCTCGAGCCTGTTTCCATGCTGTAAACCTCTATGACTCTAAATGACTACATTTCAATGCATTGAACGTATCACACTGAAAACAAAATAGGGTGATACATAAATTCAAGCATTTTCTATCTGGCAAAGATTAGTCTATCACAAATGCAACCTGCTGCCACTGAGCCCCCAAATATTTGTACTTATTTTAAATGCTAAATCTCCTATCTAAACAGTACATTTTGCATTGAATACAATGAGAGTGATGATAAATAATTTAATATGACATTACTTCAGCCATAGACAGCAGGCTCCTTATTGAAATATCTTGAATCCTTTTGTGATAACCTTTTGGAATTTGACCTGACAATTTGTGTCTATTGTTGGATATGACATACAAAATACATTCTTTCTGCCTTTGAAGACATCTTCCTGTTAAATTATGAGCAAAATAAAAGCACAAATCTAATTTACCAGCATAATTGCAGAAGGAAAATATCTTGTTTTATTGGTAAAATAATTTGCTGTTATCATAGTAAAGGTAGATCAAAGAAAAAGCAGTGCATACTTACATTAAGCTTGGACATCCTCCTTACACTCTGAGACCATTCCAGGGAAGTTTAGTTTACATGAGTCAATAGAATGTTTCTTCAGTCAGTGATTGATAACAGATTACATCTTTCATTTATCAATTTAGAGGGAGTTTAAACCTCTCAGCCCAGGGCAGGTAATTACTCCATATCTACAGCTACTAAATACTTTCAAAAAGAATGAATCCTCTGCTTCTTCTTGCTGAATTTAGTCTAAACTATGAACCAACCAATTAAAGCAGGCATCCGACTGAAAATATGCTTAATTGTTACGAACGGACAATGATGAGGTGAAGACGTTGAATCCTGGGAAGGATAGGTCCCAGCCAACAGAGTTGCCTATGATTGGCCCCATTGGGTGCAGGGGAGTTCACAAATGTGAGTGCCACTGAGACACTCCAGTGAATGGAATGAACAGCCTGCACATTGAGATTCAGAAAGAGAGGGCAACCGGTGGCATAATTAACAGACCCAAGCATAAATTTAACAAACTGAATTCAAAAACAGCGGGCATTTTCTGAAAAACGTGTTTTGGTTTGAACCAAGTCATTGAGATAAAAATAAATCCTTTTTTGAAAGAGAAAAAAACAATTCATTCCTCTTCTAATGTGATATGAAAGAGGGATCTTTAATGGCTGCTTTTATGCAAGGATCCTTATCAATAATTCTTTATTATAATGTCAATGGTTGACTTGTTTAGTAACCTTTGTTTTGGGTTACATTGCTCTTGAAATGTGTTCAGCTTTTCAAGGGCAATTTAAGTCTTTGTAAATTGAGATTCAATCCTCTTTGTCTGGCAAAAAAAAATCATTTACTAAATAAATAATTTTAAAATCCTGCTTTAGGAAGATGACCATCATCCCAGTACCAAAGAAAAGCTAGGCAGTGTGCCTTAATGACTATCGTCATTATTGTGGCTCTGACAGCCATCATTATAGAACATAGAACATAGAACATTACAGCACAGAACAGGCCCTTCGGCCTTCGATGTTGTGCCGACCAAAATAAAAAGCAATGCCCCTCCAAACTAAACCATTCCCTTCTCTTCCATATACTTATCAATTAACCTCTTAAACGCCACCAAACTTGGCGCATCTACAACAGCTGCAGGCAGGGCATTCCACTCCCTAATCACTCTTTGAGTAAAGAACCTACCTCTGATATCCGTCCTATAACTCATACCCCTTAATTTAAAGCTGTGTCCCCTCGTGCTAGCATTATGAAGTGCTTCAAAATATTACTCAGGGCACAAATTAATTGCTGCCTCCCAAACTGCCTGGATCCACTGCAGTTCCCCTACCACTACAATAGGTGCACAACAGATACCATTTCCTTAGCCCTATAGTCAACCCTGAAACATCTAGATAACAAAGACACCTATATCAAACTCCTATTCATAGATTACAGCTCAGCCTTTAACACCATTATTCCTATGAGACTCATCTCCAAACTTTGTGGCCTGGAGTTCAGCTCCTTCTTCTGCAACTGGATCCTAGACTTCTGAACTCACAGAACATAATCAGTAAGGATAGACAACAACATCTCCTCCAAGATCATCTTCAACACAGGTGCTCCACAATGCTGTGCCCTCAGCCCCTTACCATACTCCCTATACACTTCTGAATGTGTATCAAAATTCCACCCCAACTGGATTTTTAAGTTTGCTGAGATACCACTGTTGTGGGTTGGATCTCAAACAATGATGAGACAGAGTACAAGAAAGAGATAGAGAACCTGATGAAGTGGTGTGACAATAATAATCTCTTCCTCAATGTCAACAAAATTAAGGAGATAGTCATCAGTTTCAGAAAGTGTAGTGGAGGATATGCCCCTGTCTACATCAATGGGGATGACTAGAAATGGTTTGAGAGCTTCAAGTTTTTCGGTGTCCAGATACCAATAACCTGTCCTGGTCCTCCCATGCGAACGCTGTAGTTAGGAAAGCCCACCAATGCTTCAACATTCTCAGGAGACTAAGGAAATTTGACATGTCAGCTATGACTCTCACCAACTTTTGTAGATGCATCATAGAAAGCATTATTTCCGGTTGTATCGCGGTTTGTTATGGTTCCTGCAATAAACTACAAAGGGTTGTGAATGAAGTCCAATCCATCACTCAAACAACCTCCCACCCACTGACTCTGTCTACACTTCTCACCGCCTTGAGAAAGCAGCCAGCATAATTAAGGACCCCTCCGCACCCCGGACATACTCTGTTCCACATCCTTCCTTCAGGAAAAAGTTACAAAGGTCTCAGGAGACATACCAACTGACTCAAAAATAGCTTCTTCCCTGCTGCCAAGAGACTTTTGAATAGCCTACCTCGCATTAAATTGATCTTTCCCAACACCCTACCTATGACAGTAACACTACATTCTGTACTCTCTCCTTTCCTTCCCTATGCTTTATCTGTATAGTGCACAAGAAACAATATTTTTCACTGTATACTAATACATATGGCAATAATAAATCAAATCAAATCTTTAGCATTCTGAGCAAAATTAGGCACAGACCTCGGTACTACTGTAGGTAAAGGGGAGGCATTTCAAATAAACACAGAAGTAATTTTCGTTCTTCACAGCCTAGTTAGTAATTTTTGAATCTTTCCCTTTGCTTTGGACTACTGATACCCAGGCAAGTATGTCTTCAAGAGGAGAGGGGAGAGAAACTGCCAAATTCAATTGAAGAAAATGGCAAGAGATAAAGAATACACAATAGATTTACTTTAGCTCCTGTAATTGGTAAACTTCAAACTTTTAACAATGGTTTTGGAACCAAAAAAATCCAAACACAGATTTAGTGCAGAATTTCCAAGAACAATGCCAAAAAATATCAAGCTGAATTTGATTCCTGATATATATTTATGTAGTTATTGATGCCTTCCTAATTTTTTTATTCATTTGTGGGACATGGGCACTGCTGGCTGGCTAGCATTAATTGCCCATTCCTAGTTGCCCTTGAGAAGGTGGTGGTGAGCTGCCTTCTTGAATTGCTACAGTCCATGTTCTGTGGTTTGGCCCACAATGCCTTTAGGGAGGGAATTCCAGGATTTCGACCCAGCGACTGCGAAGGAACGGCAATATATTTCCAAGTCAGAATGGTGAGTGACTTGGAAGGGAACTTGCATGTGGTAGTATTCCCATTTTTCTGCTGCCTTTGTCCTTCGGGATGGAATTGGTCGTGGGTTTGGAATATACAATATAAGGGGCTTTGGCGAATTGCATGTGGATGTGCATGTCTTGAGGTCAGCTTTGCATGCCTGTAAATTAATATCAATTAATGAATAATTAATATCTGCTAAGTTATCTTCACCTCCACCATTCTTTCACATGAGTGCATTGTATTTCTATAAGGTCCACAAGGAAAATCGCCTCATTAGCACAGCAATCTTTCTGAAACCAATGGGAAATTAAGGGAAGCATTTTTTGAGTCAACAAATTTGATTTATGCGTCTTAATTGAATATTTTATGCACATGGTGGTCAAAGTAGCCTATTACCTTAACATAAAGAAATTAAATTTTAAGTAAAACATGAAAACTTTTATAAACCAAACAAAAGATGTCAGAACTGGACCAGCCACATAAATACAAGAACAGGTTTGAGTTTTAATTCTGTGGTGAGTAACTCATTTCCTGACTTCCTCAAGAGTGTAATGAAATACTCTCCACTTGCCTGAATGAGTGCATTTCCAACAACACACAAGAAGCTTGACATCATCCAGACAAAGCTGTCTTACAAGATTGGCAGCCAGTTAACGACAAAATTCACTCTCTGTGACACTGATATATAGTGGCAGCAGTGCGTGCCATCTATAAGATGCACTGCAGGAACTCACCACGGCTCCTGAAACAACACCTTCCATATCAGCGACCTTGTTCAGCAAGGGCATCTGCAGATAGCTGTCCAAGTCACACACTCCCCTGAATTGGAACTATATTTCTCTTCACTCACTGCTGGTAGATCAAAATTTTGGAGTTCCCTTTCGAACAACACTGTGTGTGTAATTACTCAGTAAGAATTTAGCAACACCAATTTTAAATCCAACCGATTTATTTGATAGTAAAATAGTGTTCTGCATTTGCCTGACGAAGACACAGAGTGTTGAAAGCTCGCAATTTTACTATCAAATAAATGGGTTGGATTTAAAATTGGTTGTTGCTAAATTCTTACTGAGTTCTTACTACCCCAGTCCAACGCCAGCATCTTTACATCATGTGTAATTACTCCACATAGATAGAGGTGCTTGAAGAAGTTGACATGGTTGCATGGTGGTTAGCACTGCTGCCTCAGAGCTCCAAGGACCCAGGTTCAATTCTGGCCTGGGGTGACTGTGTGGAGTTTGCACATTTTCACCATGTCTTGTGGGTTTCCTCCGGGTGCTCCAGTTTTCTTCCACATTCTAAAGATGTGCAGGTTTGATGGATTAGCCATGTAAATTGCCCCTTAGAGTGCCAAGATGTATAGATTAGATGAATCATCCTGGTAAATGTATGGAGTAACAGGGATAGGATGAGATACTCTGGGTAAGATATTCTGTCAGAGATTTGGTGCATACTTGATGGGCTGAAAGATCTCCTCTGCACTGTAGGGATTCTATGATCTTATGATCTATAATCCCGAAAAAAAGACCTCCCACCACCACCTTCTTGAGGGCAGTTAGGATTGAGCAGCAAATTCTGCCCAATTTCCAAGACCTTGTGAAACAACAAAAATATTTGATTTGCAATTTTGTACATATACGGTGATGTGGATGAAAAATCCCGTGAGAACTGGGAAACAAGATTCTCAGTCATTCTCAATTTCCGACTTTCCCTGCCTCTAAGTGAGCAGGAAACTTATTTAAATACATTTGACTACATTTAATATTATTAACTGGCCTCACTAATTATTCGAGTCTCACCAATGTGATGTTACATTGATGAGATTCCATGATATTTATAGATGAGATACAGTTGAGGAGACCCCACCAGTGGTGTCAAGATGTGTATAGCTCCTGAGGGGAGAGAGACATGCCCAGCCCCAGCACAGGTTGGCACTGCTCTGTGGCACAGGAAACTTGTGCTAGAGGCAGTGACATTCGCTCCTATCCAGGGAGCCCTATTTCATCGTTTACAGGAGATTAACAATGACAATCTTTTGCTCTTGCTTCTTGGCTATGAGAGAAGAGAGCCCATGATACTTGTGCACTTGGGAGGTTCCAATACTTCCGTAGTGGGGAGAGGAGATTCATCTTGATGTCTGGGTGGAGGAGGGTGGCTTCCTTCACGTCAAGGGGGGTTGCAGGGGAGTTTATTTTCAGCCCTGATCTATGAAGGTGGTGACTTGATTTCTGTGGAACCAACATTGCTGGAGCTATCAGGCCTCATCCCACCAGAATGACGGCATAAACCACGCTCCCATATTCTTTTGTCAGAGTGGCTGAACATCTAAAGTTTGATTCTCCCAAAAACAGTGCCGAATTTGCATAAAAGCTGGAGTAAATCACACTGTTTTTTCAGCGGGAGTTCCAAAATGAATATCCCACACTCTGTGCACTGCAGAGTGCACTCTCGTGATATTAATTAAAAATCAGTGGGCTGGGAGCCAGCAGCACAGTGTTGAGTGGGCCACTGTGCATAGATCAGACCACGCGCAGTAGCCCCACGCTGCGAGCCCCATAATCACTAGGCAGCTCAATGGCCAGCCCCATGATCCTGCCTCTCTGACCCCCTCAGTCTTTATCAGTGGTCTCCCAGACATCTCTGGGCAACCCCCTCCTGCATTATATAGCCAGCTGTTTTGCAGTGCCAGGGGGCCAGGATGTCACTGCGAAGCTGGCAATGCCCAGAGGGCACACCCTTCAATCCCATCCTCCTGAGGAGACCTCTACGGTTCCCTTCAATCCAGCAAGGTCAGGCTGACAGTGCCCCACAAGTGGCGAGCTATTGCGCTAAAGTGAAACACTCCTGACAGGGGTGGGGGGAGGGGTGAAATGACACACATTCCAGTGGGCCCAGAGACTTGAGTCCTGGGCCCATTAAGGAAATGGTAATTCTAATTTTACTAATTTATGCAAAGCTGGAAATCTAGTGGCTGGAGAATCACAGAGGCCATGGCGCCCAGCAGAAAGCCTACAGAACAGCCTCCGCTTGAGTCTCCCAAGTAGCACCCCTGGTCTGAAAGCTCAGCTGTACATCTGGAGAGAAATACACTGGTTTTCAGTCAGAGCCTCACTCTGAGAAATGACAGGAAAACTTCACTCAGATTTTCTATCTGTACAGATGTTGTGCACTATATAAATTATGTTGACCAGCAAACTAAAGGCTGAACATAAGGGAAAACAGTTTTTGCATCATGGCAAAGCACATTTGCTCCAAATAAAACAGAGCAAAACTATGTTCCTACATCTTAGACACAACAGAATTTATCCTGTTATTTGTAAGATCATTTTTTACTGTAGCTGTTAGAGTATTATTGTTCACATCACAAGATATGGATGTCTGAAAAGACCAAAGCCATCAATTGTAAACCAAATGAATGATTAAAATGATTTAATTTTATATTAAATGTTTGAAGAGGGATTCAGTCTAAAAATCCCTTGATTTAAGCTAATGAATGATGCAATAGCCATTAACAAAAGAGAAATTGTATTATGTGATGCAAATGCAGCCCTTTGATGAATATTTTGGATCATTCAAGTTTGACTTTCAATTTAGATAGGTATTTTTCTGAACTGCATCTTAAGTTACTGAAGCGTTAGCCTGGGTTTGTTGTAAATGTGTTGTTCTTATCCTTCTCTCATGAACCATTAATACAAAAACATGATAAAATCTTAAGGTTTTCTAAAATGCACAGAGTTCTCCCATCTTGAGACTGAATGAGGTGGTGGGCTGTTCCACCGGGGCTTTTCCCGTTGGTCGGTATAGCAGGATCCTGCACCATAGTTTGCACATAGAACCTCATTAATTATGCACAGGCGAGTTTCCCTCCATCACTCCTGGTGGGCTGGCAGCTGATTTACCCACCCACACTCATCTGGTGGGTTCAAAGATCTCGGCACTATATTTAAATATCTGTCCAGCAGACTCACTCTCCCGACCCACCTGTCTTCACTGGACCATATGGGATGTCTGCAACACAGAGAGGAAAGGCTAGCAGAAATCTCGGTTAAAAATAGAAAATGTAATAAAACTCAGCAGGTCTGGTGGCATCTGTGGAGAGTGAAACAGAGATAATGTTTCGGGTCTGTGTGCGTCTCCTTCTTTGTACGACTTCTTGAAGAAGTCCGCTCTTGGATTCAACTATCCCCTCACCAAGCCCATCACTTGCAAGGCTCTCATGCCCCATCTGGATTGCATCTGGAGTCCTTGTGCATCCTGTTCCAGTAAGCACTGTGACATCCTTTTGACCCTTGTTTGCAGTTTTGTCAGGGTCCAGCTTCCCTCCTCTCAGTCTTCCCTCTGACATTGTTTATCTTTTTCACCCACCTCCTTGCTCCTCTGTCTGCCATCATGAACACTAGACCATACCTCCGCACACCACCCCCCCCCCTCCCCCGCTCTTCCCATCCCCCTCCTCCCCATTGAAAGAATTGCTTCACAATTTTATGCTTTTGGGTTTTTGATTTTTTGGCTCCAGCTAAGTTCTGCATTCCTATCCGTCATCAAATCTGCTGCAGGCAGATGGGAGAATTTGACCCAATGTTCACTGTAAATACAAATTTCAACAGGGGGAATAGCAATGGGATTGTTTTTGGAATTATTCCTTTTCTTCTCTGTCATCTCTACATTTGTTTGTCATTTGTCAATAATTTTAGCCAGATCTTTTTCTCTTGAACACCAGACTTTACTGAGCAGACATTCCATCAGTAAGTCCTCAAAGCTACTTTGAGATCCTACACACATCAGTGCACCTTGTTTTTTTGTAAATTAATGAGACTCCTGACTAATTAATTTGAACATCCTAATGGAAGGCTGGGTCAGAATGACAATGAGGCAGAAAGGATGCCAAATTAATCACTTCAATTTTATCACCACGACTGCCTCAATGTTGTTGGATGGAGAGAGTTAAAGTGCCACCCCCCCCCCCCCCCCCCCCAATCCTTAGCTTTCTAATGACAGCCAGCAGACATATTAGCATATCTGAGCAATCAAAGGCTGCACTCTTCCAACAATTTTAGTAAATCAAAAACTGTAGTATTCAAGTTCTTAAATTGTTGTCAGTTGACATTGTTTATTTTTATACTATCTCCATGTAAATCACATAATGAACTTTCCATTATTCATTATTCTTGCAAGGTGACCTTGAGTTGCTGGAACCCTTGACAAATCCTTAATTTTTTATCAGCTCCACATCTCCAATTCACCATCACACATGCTGGATGATTCATTGTAGTCATAGTTGCAGCAAAGGAGGAGCAAAAAATTAGGACCAATTTTTAAAGTAACACACATTGGGTAACCAGTGGACAAGAAAATCATCTTACCCACTGAGAGGCTCAAGATGCTTTTGTATCCACTTCAATTGTATAATTCATGTTCACCAGTGAGGGAAGGGAGCAAAATCTGTAGTCAAGTAAAATTATAGCAGTAAAGAAGTTACAGTAGTGGGTGGGATCATTTCTGTGGGGGCTAGTAGGGCATTTGTGTTATCTAAGCCACACAAAGCTTTGTACCACCATTTCTTCCTGGTTAATTTTTAGTGACCTGCAGTGGTTCCAAGGAAACAGGTCTACATCCAGTGCCAATGGGTAAAGTATACATGTTACACTGCAGATAGCATTGGCCGGAATCCTGTGCGCCTCACTACGACTCTAGTGAAAATGGAGCATTTGGTGCTCAGCCATGGATAATCCCCGCCACAAGTGAGGTCACAGAATTCTAACTATTGTGTTCCACAAATGGACTACTACATAATATTATGAAGCCTGGGACTGATAAATATTCCTAGATACAAGTTGGTCATGAAAGTTAGGGAAGTAAGGAAAGGAGAAGGGGTGGCAGGATCGATTAAGGAGAATAGCTGGGATTTTAGAGTGTGGCAGTGGCTCATACACCGGCCTGGAAGCCATCATCATATTTTATGTTGAGCAAGCAGTAATTGCCCAGAGTCAGACCATTTCAAGTGCACACTTACCCCTATGAAAAACATTTGTTCTTTGAATGGTCTAACATAATCTATTTAGACTTGTTGCAGTGACCCTTCTGCCCACTCCCATGGGGATTAGGGACAAACCTTCCATAATAGTTTAATAAATCCAAGAACAGTTGAAATTTTGAGGTGCAGTTGTCTCAGTGATGGCTTTTACTCTTAAGGCAATTTATGCAGTCCCTTTGCATCTATGACATAGCCCACGTAATCAACAGAAGATTTAAAGAATTCACATTTATTCTTCTGTACCCATAGTCCATAATCTTCTGGTCTCTGGAGTGTAGCATCAAAATTTTGAAGATGCTCTTCTTCATTCTTTGCAGTAACTAAAATGTGTAAGTAGCACTGGACTCTCCTTGTCCGCTTAGAATGTGACCCATGGAGGATGTAATGCTATATGGAAGTCTTTTATATCTGAATAGCCCTTTGTGTGTCACAATTGTCAAATATCGTTCTGAATCTGGATTCACTTTTGTCTGGCTATGAGCTTGACTAAGGTCAACTTTACTGAAACTTGGCCTCCAGCCAACCCAGCAAATAACTCATGAATAAGAGGCAGAGGATACTGCTCTATATGCAGTACTGCATTGATAGTAACTTTAAAATCACTATTTTTGCATATCAAACCATCTTTTTTCATCGTGGGTACTATCAGCGTGGCCAGTTCACTTACATTAATGGAGACAGTTTCTGATACCAATGAAGTGTCCCCCTACATTTTCACTGGCAATTTGTCCAGGAAGAGTGACCCAGTTACAGTTTGTTACATCTGCAACAGCCAGTACGTTCCATGACAGTTCATCATCTGACTGACTCTGGTCCATTTTTGTGTTCTTTTTGTGTGACATGGATATTCATATATCCATGATATTTTCCAGTTTAAATCTATTTATTAATGTCACAAGTAGATTTAACACTGCAATGAGGTTACTATGAAAATCCCTGAATCACCACACTCCATTGCCTGTTTGTTTACACTGAGGGAGAATTTAGCATGGCCAATGCATCTAACCAGCATGTCTTTCAAACCCGTGGGAGGAAACCAGAGCACCTGGAGAAAACCCTCACAGACATGGAGAGAATGCACAGACCCAAGCAGGGAATCAAACCAAGATCCTTGGCGCTGTGAGGCAGCATTGTGCTACCATGCTGCCTTTGACATTTGATACACTTGGCTCTTGTTTTTCATAATCCTTGTTTGCAACTTGCTGTTTCTTTCTCCAACACACATATTCAATGTTCCCCTTTTTTTATCTAAATTCCTGCATATTTAATTTTTGCAGCAGCAGTTATTTGCAGTTTAGCCAGTTTCTACACATCGGTGGCAATTTTGAACCTGTGTCTATGTTAGGTCATAATACCTTATGGACTTTAGTGATGTGGGGTTTCCAAGAACTTTATTGGAAAAGTGTTAATTCTACTGATTGTTAAGATAGACTTTCCATTTGCCCATGTAAATGGCTGATGATGTCATCAATACATCACATAACTGAACTCTTAAAATGACCTTATTTCAACTAGAAGCAGTAAGAAGTCTCACAACACAGTTAAATGGAAGTCAATTAATTGGTATTCACCTGATGAAGGAGCAGCGATATGAAAGCTCGTGATTCTAAATAAACCTGTTGGACTTTAACCTGGTGTTTGAGACTTCTTACTGGGCACACCCAGTTTAATGCTGGCATCTTCACATCATGCCAACTGGGAGCAAATATGAATACACAATAGTCAATACAAACTAATGGGTGCAATTCTAAAGAGGCACATAAATAGAGATCTTGTGGTACATTTGTACAAATCATACAAGGTAGCAGGGTGGGTTAAGGAAGTGATTCAAAAGCAATATGGAATCCTGGGCATAATAAATAGAGACACAGGACACAAAAACAAGGGAGTTATGATGAGACTTCATAAAACTCTGGTTTGGACTGAAATTGAGTACCATGTCCAATTATGGGCATTGCATTTTTAAAAGACATGAAAGTATCAAAGAAGTCGCAAAACAAAATGACGGGAATGTATCGAGGGATGAGAAACTGCAGTTATGTGCATAGATTGGAGAAACCGATGATGTTATCCTTGGAGAAGAGAAGATTGAGAGGAGATTTCCGAATCATCAGGTGTCTAGACATAGTAGATACAGAGAAACTGTTCCTTTTGCAGAGAGGTCAAGAACCAGAGGACATAAGTGTAAGGTGATTAATAAAGTGCCAAAGACAGCCTGAGGAAAAACATTCTCATGCAGCAGTTAAGTCACTAAATGAATGCACTGCCTGTGAGTGCACTGGAGCCAGGTTCAATCATGGCTTTCAGCAGGGAATTGCATAACCTACTGACTAGAAAACAACACCCATCAACTCAACAGCCTGATCAAGACCTTTAATCGGACCTTCAGAATACTCTCATCTCACGTTTTGCCCATATTGGAGATCTCTAGTGCCTCCCAAATGTACATAAGGCCAACACACCCAGGCATCCCATCATATCAGGCAATGGGATTCTGTGTGAGAACCTCTCCAGCTACATTGAGGGCATTGAGAGATGGACAACAAACGTCCAAATGCACAACGTCCACATTCCATGAAAAACATTTTAAAAGTAATGACAGAGAATTCTCAGGGAAGAATTTTAACATTTTAAGAGAGGTCATCTATGGAGATCTTATAGAGACATGTAAGATAATGAAGGGGCTAGATAGGATAGAAGTAGAGAGATTCTTTCCATTTAGAAAGAAAACCAAAACTCGAGGGCACAGCCTCAAAATAAGGGGGGGTCATTTTAGAACAGAGTTGAGGAGGAACTTCTTCACTCAAAAGGTGGTGAATCTCTGGAATTCTCTGACCGTTGAAGTGGTGGAGGCTACCTTGCTGAATATATTTAAGTCAGGGGTAGATAGATTTCTGACAGACAGGGGAATTAAGGGTTATGGGAAGCAGGTGGGAAAGTGGAGCTGATTCACTTCAGGTCAGCCATAATCTTATTGAAGGACAAGATGGCCTACGCCTGCTTCCATTTTTTATGTTCTTATGTCATGTGAGAAGTAAAAATTAAAGTGCAACCCCTTCCCGGCTGTAATAGGCCCATTTCCCCTGTTAACGGAGATATGATTGTGACTTAGAATAATTTAATTCACATTAGCAAAGGCTAATGGGAATTGGCACAGCAATTAACATCATTAGCACATGGATACAACACAACTTCCAACTGAACTAAACTGGCATTTGAATTTGAATAGCTTCCAGCATAAGTTGCATTGGTTTCGGGGAAACTCACCATTCAGGATGTGAACTTCAAAATTCAGCTTATAGGGCCTTCCAAAAGTTGAACATTTGCATCTGTTTTGTCAACTTCCCAGCAGTAACTGTTGCACAGAGAACTCTTGTGAACACAGAGGATTTTGAACCTATCAAAGGAATACCAGCAGGATGGGGGAATGAGGTGAGAGGTTACTATGGATGACCAAAAGCTTGGTTAAAGAGATAGGTTTTGAGGGTTATCTTAAAAACATAGATGATAAGAGGAGGAGGAGGCCATTTGGCCCTTTCAGCCTGTTCCGAGATCCATCATGATCGTGGCTAATCATCCAACTCAATAGCCCAATTCTGCTTTCTCCACATAAGTTTTGATCCCATTTTCCCCAGATGCTGTATCTAGTTGCCTCTTGAATACATTCAATGTTTTGGCATCAACTCCTTCCTGTGGCAATGAATTCCACAGGCTCACCACTCTTTGGGTGAAGAAAAGATATGAGAAGGGAATTCCTGAGCTTAAAGCCTCTGAATTTTGTCGTTCAATTATTGATGAAATAACATCAGCAAGTGTATCAGAAATATTTTTAATTCTGTCACCAGCCACCTATGCCTTTCTGATCCCTCCATCTTTGATTGAGATTCAAGTGTGCCATTTATCTCCAGAGGATGCTCCTCCACATCAGTTAGCTGCAAGATTTTGTAGTGAGTCACCTACATTCCTCTTCTTATTCCTGTGTTTTGTGCCCATTGCTAATGACTGAAGGTTATGTATCGCCTAATGGATGCAGCACATACAGTGAGGATGACTGAGATAGATTGATGCACCACCTTTCATTTGATTGACATGAGAATTAACCTTGGATGGTAAATGGAGAAGTGAACTGTCTATAAAGGCTATGCACTCTTGGAATTTGAGTGGCTCTGAGCAGTATTGTGATGAAGTGTACTAGGTGAGACAGAGTGAAAGGGAGTGATATACTCTAACACAGAATGTGGGTGAATCAGCAAATGTACTGACTTCTCCGAATCTGGTTAGGCTATTAAATCACTTCCTCCATTGTATCCGTGTCCAGGACACAATGCTTCTGCCACTCACCCGCTTTCTAACTCCTTTCTGGTAACAAGATTTCTTCCTCACATTCTTCGGGACAAGTATGCCCCTCTTGTTCCTAACAAACACCCAGCAATAATTCCAGGGAAATATCATTGAATATGATTGCTGACTTTGCTCCTTCACTTTAAGTGTCTGCTGGCTGTTCCAAATGGCATGTCAGCATTGGTCATTTAAATGGTAGAAATTAGATCACTTCATCTGAGTGCGTGTCATGTCCACCTTGCAGCTTGGAATATGAAACCCAGAAGGAAAAGTATAATTAGTCAGTCGAGTCAGAATTGGAGAATTCAGCTAGATTTATTTTCAGGCTCTGTAGAGACAAGCCCTATGACTGCCCCACTCTCTGTCCAATTCAATCCCTTTGTCCCACCCTGGCTTGAAACTTGCCTTGTATTACAATCGAGGCTGAAATATCTTCTCTTTCCTCAAAAGAACTACAGCCTTTCCTGGATTTTACACAAATGCTTTCACTTTGTTTGCATGAAAGATGGTTATGCTAAACTGCTTGTCACAGCTCCGGTGAAGTCTGTTGCAATTTGTGAAATAATTCCCTACAGGCGTAATTAAATCTAAAATCACAGCTCTCTTAGGACGTTTTTAAAAGATGCTGACAATGTGTAAATCCATGTAAAACTGCGAGGAGTGTATGTCAGCAACTTCAAAGTAACTATGTACGTATGATCTTGCACTTGTGTACTAGAATAGATTCTTGTTTTTGCTCACTCTCTGGCAGAGAAGACTTTGCAAGACTAACAGGGACACAAAGCAAGTGCTGGCTGATTGAGCACCCATTATACACTCTGCTCAATATCCCTTTGCATTGAATTCAACGAAAGCTGTGACCTCTTCCTTTTGCATTGAGTTTAATGAAAACTGTGATCTCTGAATTCTTCTCACAGTGTAAAGGGAGTAAATTCAGAACACCAACAAATTGCAAGTCTAAGTGCTTACTGAGAATGGTTCTGCTGTACAAAAATACCATTCACGATTAAGAAATGATGTGGGATGTTGTTCTTCAAAGCAATTTGCAAATTAAAATTTGCTCAATCGATTAGATATTCTTAGAAATGTGGGCTCAGATTCATACAAATGCTTCTATTTAACTGGCTTTCATTACTCACTATATGTCATTACAGTTACTATAACTGTAGCATCTCTCATAAGGGCAAAGGAGCTTCTGTAACTGTTTCAAGCTGATATCAGACAAGTGAAAAATGTCTGTTCCATTTTTGATACTTCTTCATTGTTGTACTGTTGTGTCTTTCCAGCTGAAATGACAGTTATTTCAGTATACTATTTTCTCAGGTTAAGTGTACTTGATGCGAATATGTTTTAGAGCTCCAAAATTGGTGATTGAAGGATCAAAATGATTTTCTTGAGCAAGAAGTAGCATTTCTACTAAAGGTTTATTCCAGTCAGTCAAAATTATGATTTAGCTTTGAGTGAAAAATATTGTTATGAATGCAAAGGCATTAGAAATTACAGTAGATACCAATGAAAACCAAAAGAGAGGCTTGAATTGTATTAGAAAGTATGGTGGCATGGCAGCACAGTGGTTAGCACTACTGCCTCACAGCTTCAGAAACCTGGGTTTGATTCCCAGCTTGGGGGATTACCTGTGCAGAGTTTGCACATTCTCTCCGTGTCTGTCTGGGTTTCCTCCGGGTGCTCTGGTTTTCTCCCACAGTCCAAGGATGTGCAGGACAGGTTCATTTTCCATGCTGAATTGCCCCTTAGTGTCCTGGGGTGGTAGGTTACAGGGAGTCGTGAGGTAAATATCTCAGGTTACGGGAATAGGTGGGATTTTTGTCGGTGCAGACTCAATGGGCCAAAACGCCTCCTGCTGCATTGTAGAGCTTCTATGATTTCTATGAATCGCCCTCAGAAAGCGAGTAAACTGAATATGTTCAGTGTATTCAAAGTTCAGCATGAGATAATGAATGTGCCCTTTAGCTTAATTGTTGATATCATTGTTTTATAATTATTTTTAATGAGATGAAAGTTATCCAGCTATAAATTAAATGGTGATTGGATTTTAAAGCTTTGTTGTTTCTTATCGGTAATCAAATCAACAGTCATTATTTTATTTAGGTTAAAGAAAATTGTTTTCAGATAAAGACCACATGTAACATTGTTCTCATTAAATGACTACAGGACTGTGGGAGGAAGTACTTTGAATGTTAAGTGGTCATTGTGTAAAGGATGCACAAAAAAACTATCATTAGTCTAATTCTTCTAGAGTTGATCCTTTTTTCAAGGATAGACTCATCATCAATGTTTAGCGCTAACAAAATGTACAAAATTCTCAATGATTTTCACTGCACACACTTGCAAGAATCAAGTACCATAATCCAAGTAAGCATATAAAAATTTAGAAGACAAAGACAAATTGCCATAATCACAACTTGACTTTGGTGATTGAAAGGAAGGTTTCTTCTAACAGTTTCTAAGTTCTGGGAGTATTCACCTCTGTCCACAAGGCAAAACTACAGATACTGGGGCTGGACTTCCAATTTCTGTACTGTAGGAATGTACAGAAAGAGGCCATTCAGTCTCTCAAATTTGCACTGATAACAATTTCACCCATGCCCTATCCCTGTAACCACATGTAGTTACCCTACTAATCTTCCTGACACTAAAGGCATTTTCTTCTAACATGAACAATCCACCTAATCTGCACATCTTTGTGGGAGGAAACCGGCACACCCGGAGGAAAACCATCCAGACATGAGGAGCACGTGCAAACTCCACACAGTCAACCAAAGCTAGAATTGAACCCAGGTCCCTGGCGCTTTGAGGCAGCAGTGCCAACCACTGTGCCACCATGCTACCCAGGGTGAGGGGGTGAGTGAGCATAATTTGAAAATTGCAATTCAAGTTGGTGTCTCTAATTCCTGACCCCTCAAGGATGCACTCCAATTTTCAAAGTGAAGAGGAGGGAGTGGCGTCAGAAAACTGGGAACTCACCTGCCTCTATTCAACTGCCCGTTTCAGTGCTTGTCAATGGAATGGCAAGGACAAAAACAGAATTTGCAATCTGGAAAGCAATAAACTCAAGATGTCCGTTCAAGTTAGTGATCAGCCGTCAGGTTCAATATGAGGAGACATTTAAAAAATGTATAAATTGGCATATGTCCAGATCTGGGGGATCGTGCTCTGGATCATGCACATTGTGTCTCATTTGGCCATATGAAGCCTTCCAAGATGCTACCTGCCTTCTTCAGAAAGGCAGTGACAAACCTTATCATGACTGCCATCCATCTTTGCAGGTCACGTTCTGAAAACAGGTCCCACCTCCTGACAATGGCATCCTACTCACCTTCCCAAATAGGGCAGTACAATTTACACTAGTGTCATGAGAATGACGCCCTTAGAAGGGAATCCAAAATTTAGCTAGTCTTGGGATCCAGGCCCTGATTTGAAAATCAAGCATCAGAGTTTACTGGGAGACTGCCTCCATTATGCTTAACTCAAATATCTTTGAAAGAAAGTGAGAAAAAGGGAATGCAATAGAAATACATGTTACAACTACAACAATTCATAGGTTTCCAAACTGAGATCTTAGGATAACATGTATTACATTCAGCACCATGAGCTGAGTAAAACATCGCAATGCATTTAATAATACACAAAAGGAAAACAATGTTTGAGTCAGGAAGGAGAGGTTTTGAAGGAATTTGCATGGTTGAACCAGAAGCGAAAAGATTTTTCAAAGGAAGAGATTTGTAATGATTTTGTCCAAGAAAAGATGAGTTTAACCCAGTTATGGGAAAATATAACCACACAATAAATAAAAACCAAGGGGATGAAGTATTTAAAAAAGTGATAAATAAAAACAGGAGGGTAGGATTCCCTGTGGTAATTGTGTTAACATAAAGATCACAAAGAAGTTCCTGGAGATTGAAATTTCAGTGGTGTATACTGGGCAAGGGGTTAAAGCCTACGGATGGACATGAGTTCCATCTGATTCTGATAAAATATTTAGATCAATTAAAACTGGGTCACTGTCTGTGCAGAGTTTGGACATTCTCCCCGTGGCTGCATGGATTTCCTTCCACAGTCCAAGAGATGTGCCGGTTAGGTGCATCGGCCAAGCTAAATTCTCCCTCAGTGTACCCGAGCAGGTGCCGGAGTGTGGCGACTAGGGGATTTTCACCGTAACTTCATTACAGTGTTGATGTAAGCCTATTTGTGACTAATAAATATATAAACTTAAATTTAATAGGATGGGATTTGTGAAGAATCAAAGTAAATTATTATCATCTGAGATGATAGGAAAATAAATCTTAGTGGAAATCTGGAACAATAAATAAAGAAATTAATAGCATGATGAATGACAGGCAGTGACATTGGAAAGGAAAACTTCTTTTGTGAAGAAACCAGTAGACCAAAATGAAGTAGTGTCCTGGAGTTTGTGAGTATGTAATGCATGTGGTGCCACAGTGAAAATTAATAGTAATAAAGAAAGTGTGTAGGAATAAGCTTTAAATGTTTGTATAAGCCTTCCAAACATTTTAAAATTAAATAATTTAAATTAATTGTGAATGAATTTTTGGCTCCAGAGACTAATTGTACTGGCGGGAAGCTGCTCCCTTATTTTGCCAGCTGTCGTGTCGGGTTTCCGTGTCAGGTCATCTACTTTTAAGCTCATTAACTGAGTACGGATGTGAAACACAGTGTATCTCATGTTGCAGTGGCCTGGAATTCTTCCACCCCACTGGAACCTAGTCAGATCTTCTTTAAACTGCGCCTGTGCATACAACTCGTTGCAGCTCTGGATTTGTCGTGGCAGACTTCAGAATGACCTCAAAGAGAACCAAGCATACTGCTTCAAAGTTTAGTGACACCACACTGACAGCACTCCTCGACACAGTGGTGAACCGGTGAGAGATAATTTATACCTGCAGTAGGAGCCAAAGATCCCCTAACTCACCGTGTCAGCATGGGAACAGGTTGCAAGATAGTCTACACCAACGTTGGCCCTAAAAAGAAGTACCCATCCAGCTTAAGAAGATGAATGCCTTGTCTACTCTCCCAGGACAAGTCCATCTTCTCCTCCCATTCAACTCACACTACATATACCCATCAGCCAACTGCAGGCTTACACTCCACAGGGATCTGGCTGGTGAGGTTCAGGACTGTGCCTGAGCTCAGAGTGAGATCAGCATCTGCCAAGCCAGTGAGAACCCACTACTAGCTCTTCAGGCACCAGCCGAAATTATTAGTGTGTTGCCATGCAGTCAATCACTCATTATCTCTTCCCTCTTTAATAAGCTCCAAGAGGCAGAGGGCTGACAGGTAATGAGCCCATCAGCCCCAGCCCTCACAGCACATCAGCTGAAGATCCGTTAGATGGGCAGCGTGATGGCACAATGATTAGCAGGCTGCCTCAAAGCACCAGGGTCTTGGGTTCAATTCTGGCCTCAGGTGACTCACTGTGTGGAGTCTGTATGTTCTCCTCGTGTCTGCATGGGTGTCCCCCGGGTGCTCCGATTTCCTCCCACAGTCCAAAGATGTGCATGTTAGGTGGATTGGCTGTGCTAAATTTCTTCTTAGTGTCAGGGGGTTTAGTGGGATATATACGTAGGATTACAGGGATAGAGCCTAGGTGGGATTGTGGGTCAGTGCAGGGTCAATGGGCCGAATGGCCTCCTTCTGCACTGTAGGGATTCTATGATTCTGCTCTGTGATTCTAAATGTTCAGTCATCACAGTGTTCATCTGCACCCTTCACCAGAGCAGACACTCACCTCAATTGGACTAAGTAAAGGATCAGGTTCAAGATTACAGTCTGGGGAGCACAGACTCAGGTCTACAGCAGGCTGAGGCAAGGACAACCAACATCTCCAAAACTCAGAGGACTGCTGGAAGACTGGCTCCTATTGATTCTGAGGTGGATGATAACTCTGGAATCAGCTCTAACATTGGAGCTGCAATGACAGACTGAGGAACATCATGTAGGCTCATGAGATGCTGTCACCAGATTGTAATAGGTAGTGAAGGATGTCACTGTGCAGGCATGTCAATGCACCAACCTTAAAACTGATAAGAATCCCACCACATTAAAGACTTTGGTCCAGGACCTTGTGTCTGATCTGCACCATGAACTGCATTTCATTGCTCTAGCAATACATAGATGGGTTGGTCAGTTGCTAGGTGAAAGAAGGATCGTAAGGAATCAGGCAGTGGTTCTCTGGCAGTCACAGGGAGGAACAATAGCTAGGCACCCAAGGTGACTCTGAGTATGTCCAGTTGCTCTGAATCCCCATCAACTCTATACCCACAGGCTGAGGAGGGTGCACCTTCCCCATAGCAGGAGACCCAAAACAGGGGGCTGTCCAGAGCACAGAGCAATATGGCAGGAAGTCAACAGGCTGTCTTCAACTGCATATTGGATCTCAGGGAACCACTGAGGCATAGCAACAAAATGAGAAGAAAAAAAAATCCTAAGAATACGAAGGTAGCACAGGTGTTTATGATCTGTATGTATATGGCACAAATGTAAATACCATTTGTTTTGGTCTATTTCTCATCCAGTTTATGTATCTGCTATCTGATGGGTATGCTATGCACTGTAGTCAGCACTGCCCCCCCCCAATCCCTCCATTTCTCCCAGCCCCATCACTGTTTTGTTAGAAGTAACTCTTCAAATATAGACAATAAAAATAAACAAAACTTACCTCAACTTGTAAATCAAAGAAAGGGTTTAATAAAGAAACATCATTTCTCCAAACTTGGGGCCTTACTCTGAGCCAATCCAGGCTTCCCCCAATTCCAAACAGGTTTTTCTTCAGAGTGAGTCAGCTGGTCAGCTGACTATTAAATCATTTCTGTAATTGGTGTCATAATTTCCTGAGTTAGCTGACTCTTACAGCTTGTTACCATTGGTCACATAATATCCAATACAAAGTTGTCACCAGTTACATTCTAGCAATCGCAAGGCTGCTTCAGTTGCCCTCTGCTTCTTTGCTGAAGTATGTTCAATGTGGATCACAGTGGGTTGAGTTTGAGCCTTATTATAGTCAATTTTTTTTTTATTAATTCATGGAACATGGGTACTGCTGGCTGGCCAACATTTATTGCTTATCCCTAGTTGAGATGTGGTTGAGAGTCAACCACATTACTTTTGTTCTGGAGTCATATGTATGCCAGATCAGGTAAGAATGGCAGATTTCCTTCTCTAAAGGACATTAGCAAACTGGGTGAGTTTTCCCAACAATGAACAATAATTTTGTCGTCATCATTAGTTTCTTAATTCCAGATTTTTAAAAAAATTAAATTCAAATCCCACCATCTGCCATGGTAGGATTTGAACCCAGGTCCCCAGAGCATTAGTTGAGTTTCTGGATTAATATTCTAATGATAATACTAATTGGCCATTATCTTCCCTCAGTCAGGCAAGCTTTCTATTGACCTTCATGTAATTCTGGCCAGTATTAATTGAGCTGTATGTGTGAACCAAAAGTCAGAGTTCTTATGCGCTACTGGCAGCCTGCAGAGTTATCTTACATACATCTAAAAACCACCCAAATCTTAGTACCTAACTTCCCATCTCCATGTTGCAAAGCTGTGGACCTTGGTGACATATGTTGGACCATGCTAATCATGTTAGGTGGTAAGAGCTATGTGAGCAAGGAAGTATATGTAAAGGCCCCAGGTGCCAGACCTTGACATGGGCGGGTGCTGCACTGGGCCAGTAGGACTGTCTAGCATCTTGTTACATTAATCCTGTGCCATTTCTCAGATGGCCATTCAATATGGTATTATACTACTTACAGTGGCATTGGTGTGATGGGTTTCCTTGTGGACGTGGTAGACTGGTGGAATTAAAATGGGGAGGCTCAGATGCGTTCAGAGTGAAGGTCCAGATGTCTGACATGCTCTTTATTGTCAAAGACTATATAATATCTCGAATGCTATCCACATTTTTAGGGCCACAGATGCCAAGACCAGATTGTACAGTGATTTGGAGACTGACTCCAAACAGAGCCATGATCATGAGAGCTGGACAGACTCTATATGAAACTTTCATAATCCACTGAAGTGCAGGCTCGCATTCATTACTGAGACTTGCAGATGACTGCATTCTGAAGAGAGATTGCATGCTGCAGATGATGAGTCCAGAAGACATGTCTTGCATGAATGATTGCCTATGGAGAGAGAATGCAGTACAGAATCAGAGTAGGCCATAGACTTCAAGGCGAGAAGAACTAAATAATGATTGTTCTCCTTGAGGCATCTTGCTGCACAGCAAGTTTACTGCCATGAGTGCACAGAGAATTGCAGTGCTGTTCCTGCCTCTTGAAGGTTCCTGTTGGCAATGGGATGTTGGCGAGATGCTTGAAGAGGCTGCACCATCTCAACTCTGCTCACAAAACTCATTATAATAAACCTCATCCCATAACAAAAAGACTACAAGCTCGCCCAAAATCCCACCTGATATGTGTTTCAGGAAGAATGTCAGTTAGTAAACTAGGATAATGTTTCCATGCCTGTTGTTTATTACATTACATAATGAATCACTGTCCAAATATTACTGCACTCTTTGTAGAGCAATCAATGTCACCCTATTCCTCCTCATCCTGGTTAATAGATCTCATTATAGAAGAGAGGTGGAAAGTTAAGGTAAGCAATTGTCACAATGCAATGAGTGAACCATATTAGTTGTCACTGCAAGCAGTGCTGACAAGAAAACTACTCAGCTTTTCTGTATCTAAACCAACAAAGCTGCGGGCTAGTACAGTTTAATCATTTGCTGCATGTACCCATTACAAATGTACACAATATTTACATTTAATACACAAAAGAACAATTCTTTATAGAAACAGTTGGCCATTGTTTCCTTTCAGCAGCCAAATGTCATTTGGAGTAAGAACAAAAAATGCTCAACAATTTCTGCAGGTCACAGTATCTGTGAAGAGAAATCAATTCATCAAGTTGAAAGTTTTTTTTTCAATAAAGCTACTAGAGTTCCTGAGATTTTCCAGCATAATTGGTTCTTATTTTCTTATGTCAAATTCCCAGCATCCATCATATTTTGCTTTTGTGAACTTAAGTTTTGCCATTAAACAGAGAATGTACAAACCCAATCAGTGCATTTAGCCATTGAGGAGCTGCCTTAGATCTATGTGAATGTCACAATTCTTTTGAAGATAGCAGATTTCTGATAGCTCATACAGTAGAAGTATTCGCCTAGTATCCCACTCCAATAGCCATCACCGTCAAAAAAGATGGTTGCCCATTTATCTTGTTGTTTGTTAGATCTTACTGTGCACATTTGGCTGCCTTGTTTACTTACAAAATAGCATTGCTTTCTGTTCAAAAATCATCTATTGGCTATCAAATGCAGAGGGACATATTGAAGACAGGCGTGATATTAAGTAAATGCCAATACCTTGCTTTTTTGCATTAAAATTAGGGGATCTAATATGGATTCTTTGAATAGATTGTTGAAAATCAGCACCAAGGTCTTTAACATTTTTGAACACTGAAAAAAGAAGCAAAGCAAAAAGGCAATTATTTCCAACTTTGGAACAAGGGGAGCAGAAAGGTTGAAAAGCCTTTTCTCATCATTATCTCACTTCTTTACAATACTGAAAAGATGGCATGGATTCTGAATTTAAGTGCTCACACTTTAATGATTTGAACATGGTAATGATTTGAACGTACAAAATTGCTTGTAATTTGTAATGCAGCATGTTTTACATTGAATGTATACTGCGGTACAAATATTGCTAGCACTATTGTGGAAGTGGGCATTTCTGAATGACCACAATTTTGATGGAGGGAGATACGCTTTAGTAGGTGTGAATTACACCAGCAAAGAGTCTGTATCTGGGTTTGCCTACTTCACAGCTCAAAGCAAAATTCTAAAGTATAAGTTATGTCTGTTTTTCCTACAATGATTTGTTTTAACATGGTAAGGGACTAATAAATAATGTGATTGATGGGTTATTACATTTGACAGCTGGCAAGTAGCTAAAAGAAAGAACAGAAATGTAAAAGTTGAAAAAAATTCAGATTCGTTAGAGTATGTTATCCACTAGGTAATGTGCTATCTTGCATTGTAAGCAATTGAAATGCAGCTATGAAATTTCCCATTAATTATACTTTGGTCTCAGTACAGGATGGGAAAATCCAGCCAACACTTCAGTAGCCTACAATTGTGACTTTGCATTTATTAATGTAAATAAATAATCATGTCAGATAATCCACAATGCTCAGAATTAATTTTTTCCTTCAAGCTAAGCTCAACTATTTGTTCGGCTATTTCACAGTTTTAACAGATGGCTGAACTTTTTGGCTGTGTTCAAAGACTAGTGGATTTTTCTCAGCTGGAGTTTTTATGTAGATATTCAGTGGAATGTAAATATGAATGAATATTGAAGGTAACTTTCCAACTTTCTAATGAATTTTGCTCGGTAGGGTTTTTTGATGTAGCTATCAAGGGAAATGTGGGACTAGTTTCTTTTGACAGATTTATGGACTTTCAAAGTCTTCCAAATATTATTATGGGGCTCATGAATTCTTTTTATTTGAGAATCAGAGGGTACAGGGTGAGGGTTAAGAAAGCCTCATGCTCATCTCAAGAACTTGGCCAATGTCTCAACCAATAGATTTTCCCAGCCACCTTGGCATCAGCCTGACTCTAGACCATTCCTATTTTCTCTGAATGAGAACAGGGTAGGTAGACACTACTGAGTAGGAGGTGAGAAATCACTGATTCCTAAACCCACCTCAATGTTAAGTATCTAATCTATATTCTCTGAGAGATCATGGGCTAGATAATATTCATGTGGATTCATCTAGAGTGCAGAATGCGAAATTGTTGCAGCACCTATAGCAAGGTCAGTGAACTGATGAAACTGTTGTCAGTAATTGTCCTTCTGTTGGAAAATGCAGCAAGGTGCTCATTGTCTGCTCACAGCTTTGAAGTGCGTCCCTGAGGAAAGTAAAGTGACTGAGCTTAGCAGAGAATTAGATCACTAATAAACCCAATATCCCAAGAGTGTGTTGCAGTTTCACACTTTTGGATAGGTTGATTGTGTTTGAAATACAATTTACCCTGGTCTATAGAGTAAAATATCTGTTGATTAAACTGACTATGCTGTGAGAAGGTGCAATCCCAAAAGAAGAGCCATTGCCAATTGTGCCTCAGTTTGATTTCAGAGAGAAAATGGGAAGGTGATTTTATATCTTTCCTTAACAATCTGTGTGATATATAATCACATCAGGGTTCAATTGCACAGTCATTTTCAGTTGTTGAAAGCCCACATCTTAGAGTAGTAATTAAGCATCTAACCCTGACTTTATAGAAATGAAATGGGCTCAACCATCTTCAGCTTTTTCATCAATGACCTTCCCTCCATCAGTGGGGATCTTTTCTAATGATTATACAATGCTCAGTACCATTTGTGACTCCTAACATACTAAAGCAGTCTATTTCCAAATACAGCAAGACTTGGACAATATCCAGGCTTGGATTGGTATGTGGCAAGTAACATTTGTGCCACATAAGTGCCAGGCAGTGACCATCTCCAATAAGATAGAGTTTAATCATCGCCCCTTGATATTCAAAGGTGTTACCGTCACTGAATCTCCCACCATCAACATCTTGGGATTACCATTAACTAGAAACTGAACAGGACTGGTCATATAAATACTGTGGCTACAAAAGCAGGCCAGAGCTAGGAATCCTGTGGCGAATAACCCACCTCCTGACTCCCCAAAGGCTGTCTACCTACTACAAGTCAGCAGTGAGGAGTGTGATGGACTATTCTCCCCTTGCCTGGATGGGTCTAGCTCCAACAGTACTCAAGAAACTTCACACCATCCAGAACAAAGCAGCCCGCTTTATTGGCAGCACATCCACAAACATTCAGTCTACCACCAATGCATCCTGGCAGTCCTGGGTACAATCTTCAAGATATATCACAGGAATTTACTAAAAAACCTTCGGCAACACCTTCCAAACCCGCAACTGCTACCATCTGGAAAGATAAAGGCAGCAAACATATGGGAGTATCACTACCTGGAAGTTGCAGACCAAGCCACTCACCATCCTGACTTAGAAATATATCACCGTTCCTTCACAGTTGCTGGATCAAAATCCCTCCCTAACAGCATTGTTGGTGTACCTACTCCACATGGACTGCAGCAGTTCTAGAAGGTAGTTCATCACCACCTTGCTCAGGGCAGTTATTGATGGGCAGTGAATGCTGACCTAGCCAGTGTGCCCAGATCCAATGAACGAATTTTTAAAAAATCTCATGGCATTTAAAGTCCGAGTTATGCTTTTTTTCATTACTTTATGGAATGTGAACAAGAATAACAGACCAGAATTTGTTGCCCATCCTAATTGCTCTTGATAAGGTGATGGTGAGCTGCTGCAATTCTTGTGATGTAGGTACAGGCTGGAAGGGAGTAAGATCAACCAAGTGGGCTGCTTGTCCTCGATGGTGCGGAGAATATTACAGAAATTGCACTCTTCCAGGTTAGTACAGAGTATTTTGGATATCCAGGTTGTTGCTGCTTCAGTTTTTGGCCAGAATTCTCCAGTTGTTCACATCCTGGTGCCAGAGAGACCAGGTCAAACCTTCGTTTGCCATTGAGAATCCCAAGCTGCGGGCGAGGTCAGAGAATCTGGCCCTTTATCAGATTGTGTTCAGGAAAGCTCGTTATTTTCATCTCCAGTCATTTTATAACTTTTCTTAAAAGAAAGTACTGTACTGGCCTTCATTAATCAAGGGATTGAGTTTAGGAGTCGGAGGTAATGCTGCAACTTGTCAGACCCCACTTGGAGTACTGTGTGCAGTTCTGGTCGCCTCACTATAGGAAGGATGTGCAAGTTATTGAGAGGGTGCAGAGGAGATTTACAAGGATGCTGCCTGGATTGGGGGGCATGCCTTTATGAAGATAGGTTGAGGGAGCTAGGACTCTTCTCCCTTGAGAGACAAAGGTTAAGAGGCGACCTAATAGAGGTTTATAAAATGTTGAGAGGAATAGATAGGATGGATTCTTGGAAGCTATTTCCCAGGGCTGAAATGGTTGCTACAAGAAGACACAGGTTTAAGATGCTGGGCAGTAAGTACAAAGGAGATGTTAGGGGTTAATTTTTCACTCAGAGAGTGGTGAGTGAATGGAATTGGCTCCCATCGGTGGTGGTGGAGGCGAACTCGCTGGGATCTTTTAGAAGACTTCTGGATGAGTGCATGGGATTGAATGGGATTGGGAGTTACAGATAGTTCTATGGCCTAGTACGTATGGGTATGATTGGCATAACTTGTGCACCGAAGGGCCTATTTGTGCTGTAGTATTCTATGTTCTATGTTCTAAAGTCTTTATCAGAGTGGAAGAATAATTTGTTCACTTAGTGCCACTTATAGCACTAAATATACAAAAGGTGTTGTCCACATCACAGGTCATAATGCAAGTGCTACAGATTAGTTATGTCAGTTTTTACTGCAGTGATTTATCACAGTGCTTTGCTTTGAAAAGGTAAGGTGACTAATAAATAATGGCAATGTGCATTATATTTCTTCAGACAATTTAACAATGTGACATAGTCCCCTGTCTAAAATGCTTTTGAAGTCTGCCTACAATCCCCATGGCTGCCTCGCAAACATTTAACATTGGAGGCACTGTTAAGTGTTGGAGGAAGGACTTTTGACCCACCCACCTTAGAAAGCAGCCAACCAATCAGAAGACTGGCAGCTCTATAATCCTCGTAGCATCACTGTGAGCGATGGCCATTAGAACATAGAACAATGCAGCACAGTAACAGGCTCTTCGGCCTACAGTATTGGGTCAAACATGACACCAAATTAAACTAATCTAGCCTGCCTGCCGTTAGTCCATATCCCTCTATTCCTTGCATATTCATGTGCTTATCTAAAAGCCCCTTAAACACACCCATCTTACCTGTCTTCTCCACCATCCCTGGGAGCGAATTCCAGACACCTACTATTCTCTATGTAAAAAAATTAGCCCTTCACATCTCCTGTAAAAAAATTGCCTCTCACATCTCCATTGCTGGGACATCAGGCTGTCCCCACAAAGGAACTCAGTAAAGTCCAGGGCCTGGCATTTGTGTCTATTGGAGCCAGGCTTAGAGGCAAGTGGCAGAGACCAGGTTTGACAGGCCGAGGATTAGGTTAAAGAGGGAGGGTGATCTTTGGTACAGGGATCTACAAATGGAAATCCTTCCATCTTTCCCTAAACCAGTTCATGCAACGAGAGCTGGTGGCTTTTCCAACAGCTGTGGGTCTGCTCCTCACCAACAGTAAGATACCATTAATTGGCCACTTAAAGTCAAGATGGGTGAGTGGCCCTGCAGCTCCCTCACCCTCCTCCATTCCTTGGATGGAATTCTCTCATCCTACCCTCAGTGGGTTTGGTGGTGGGTTGAACAGAAATCTAATCGGAACCAAGAAGTTTAAAAGATGTCAGTATAAAATCACGTTGTAATTCTTTCACTGGCACATTAATGGTGGGTTCGTCTTCCCGCTGACTATTGATGTGAACGCTCTTTACATTCATTTGCATCTCACAAATGTTCATTTGTACAACTGCCCACTGGCAACCTGTCAGGCCTTCCAATCTTGCTTTGTTCCAATCTCAGTTGACGTTACTATTGGACAGGAACATCCCAGAATGAAATCCTGGCTCAGAAGATCATAACTTTTTTTAGAAAATGTGGAGGAACAAAGAAGCAGGGTTGCCAATTAACTTTTAACAATAAGAAAAGCAAATATTTATTAAAACATGAAAAATGTGTTTATAGTTCAGTACTTCTTCACTCCCACTTAGGTTTACAAATGTACACAGATTTCAAGGATAACGCACCATTCTGAAACCAAATAGCAGATGCCAGTCAATCAGATTTCCACAAATGTCTTCTCCAGTTCACACCAGATGATTTTTACATGAATGTTTCCAAGGTTCATTCTCAAAAAGAGAGTATATTGGGAGGTCGGTTGATATGCAATCACCCCTCCCCCAACTCCAGATATCAACGCATCAATAACCAGCCCACTAATTACCATTCTGCAGCGTAAGGCTGACTATATCCAGAAAAAGGTGGTCTGGGAACATTGCAACCAGCCGGATGCCAGTCACAATTCCCATTTTTAGCCTCCCAATTAAATTTTCTACCCTGCTGATCTACTCGACCAATATAGAGGGGTGGGAAAATTGCATTCATGCTTTATAATCTTCTTTCAAACAATGCTTTCTTTCCCTTAGCTGATTTCATCAAGGATCTGCCTCTAGGTTTTCCAACTATTCTTCCAAACAAAGCTCCCTCTCCACTGTTTTAACAAGGATGCACCCTCCAGATTTTCCAACTCTCTTTTCAGGATTCCTTTGTCTTGAATACATTTACACAAACTCTGAGATCCAGTCACTATTGATCCATAATTATTTCACCTATTTCCCCACAGTCTGTGGGAAGATATCATAAATCTTAGAACTATTTCACATATCTTTCTGGATTTCACTAGCCAACTCCTTCTCAGCTCTGCCTGTGAATTCAATGAACAGTACCCTATCCTTGTACACGTTTCCTCTGTTCCTTTAACTTCAGACTCTCAGGGAATGTATCTTTCTTTCTGTAGTTTCATTAAATAGCTGTTCTTTAGATTTCTGGCACTCGCCTTCTTTGCTACCTACTCCATTGTATGGCTTTTCTTCTAACAAAGCTGTGAGCAATGTTCCTCTCTCCTTGCTAAGTTCCTTCCAAAAAATGTCTCTGATTGCGAAGCAACACCGCAACCCTCTTGCAAGCCCAATCAATTTACATGTTATAAACCCCCTAAGCACAATAGAAACATAATTTGAACTGAAACCAAAACCACATACATGCAAAAATCTTTGTTTAACATGAATTTAACTAGAGTAGTACCCTTTCTTACACAAAAACACCAAATTAAACCCACTTAAATCTATACCTTATTTCTTACATTTAACAATACAAATGATCAATTAAAATACTATTATTGTCCAGACAGTGTTACCCCAGCGAGAAATTACATGGGAATAAAAATCAAATGATAAAGAATGGCATGCACAGCCAGTTCTCAGTTCACCAGAGATCTTGAAATGAGTGCAACAATCTTCTGCCAAAGTGTTGCAAAGTTCCTGATGCACTGTTTACCATTCTGCTGGGACAGACCGGTTCCTGTCCTCCATCTCCATGCCAAACTGGTCTGAATAGAAAGCACTGTGCTGATGGAGCCATAGACCTCTTGTGTCACTTAGCTGAATCAGCACTGTGCCTTGGATAGGGAGTACAGGCATCTCCTTGTCCCTGGTGCCATATACAGTATCTATTTGGAGAGCTCTGTCTTGTGGTCTTGATGTAGAGATGCCAGCATTGGTCTGGGGTAAACATAGTAAAAGTCTCACAACACCAGGTTTAAGTCCAACCAGTTTATTTGATAGTAATCCCATAAGCTTTCAGAAACGGCGTTCCTTCATTAGTATGCCCTTCTCTGATCAGAACCTTCCACACATCTGAACACCATTTCCGACAGCTTGTGGGATTACTATCAAATAAACTGGTTGGACTTAAACCTGGTGTTGTGAGACTTATTGTGGGACTTATGCAGTCACTGCAACAAAGGTCTGAAATTCAGTTGGGATGGGAGTAGAGTGCAAGGTGAGGCAAGGGATGGTGAAGTTTGGGAAAGAGGGGAAGAAATGGCCTTTATCTTTTTCATTCAAGAGATGTGGACATCTCTGGCTAGGCCAGCATTTATTGCCCATTACTAATTGCCCTTAAACTGAATGGTTTCATTTCAGAGGGTATTTAAGAGTCAACAACATTGCTGTAGGTCTGCAATCACATGTCGGTCATAGCAGGTAGGATGGCTGATTTCCTTCAGTAAAGGACATTATTAAACAGAAGGGTTCTTATGACAATCGAAAATGGTTTCATGGTCATCATTAGACTTTTAATTCCAGATTTGTATCTGGCATGCTGGGATTTGAATCTGGGTCCCCAGAGCATTATCCTGGGTCCCTGGATGAGTACATCATCTGGACAAAGACAAAGGAAGCAATATGGAAGGAAAGCTCTACAATAGGTACGGGGAGGGGTGAGGGATCACAATGTCAGACAAGAAGGTAGGAAGAAGATGAACAAAAAGGCAGAGGGAAGGCTAAGGGGAGACAAACTGTCCCTGACAAGCTGCACAAAACGCTAGCAAACAAAGCGGTCAAAGTGATATCATACTGTTTACTGGAAGGAGATGCACAAAGACTCCAGATGTGGTGGGTAAAGGGCCAAGTGGAGCATGGACATCTTGCAGGTGATGGGGTCGGGGCTATGGCAGTTGAATCAAGTAAGAAGTCTGTCAACACTCCTTACTGTGTTTACCCCAGTCCAACACCAGCATCTCCACAGTTGAATCAAGGACAGATTTCATCTTGTGGCTACTAGCCTTTTCCTTCTGGTCTATTGACGTCCTATATGCTCTGGTTTAGGCAGGTGGGCTAGCAAGCATAATATGAGTGTGCTGGACAGATGTTTAAATATGGTGCTGGAACCATTGAACTCACTAGTTAATAAAGGCAGAAAAATCAGCTGCCAGCCCTCCAGGTGACTTGGAGGGGAACTTGCTTGTGCATAATTAATGATGTTCTAAGTGCAGAATCTGGTGCCAGATCCTGCCATTTTGGCCAACAGGAAGGTACCCTAGGCCCACTACTGCACTTAGTCTCACAAACGGAGAACCTTACTCCTTGTCTCAGGCTGGTGTGTGAGCATACAATCCAACTCAACAATGTTTGCAAGTTCTATTCAACTCACTGTCTACAAATATTCAAATTAGTAATATTTTCTTTTGTTGCCGTTATTAAATCCCAGAATTATATTCTATTTCTCAGTCTTTGACTTAGTGATATGGGTGACAAAGGGAGAATTTGCTTTTGCCAACAGCAGCACCCTTTGAATGTATTAGTGTCTCATTTTTTTCACATTAAAGGTATTGTATAACAACAGGTTGCTATTGTTATCATTATATAAAAAAAGAGATACACAGAAGTGACCTGGCCTAATTTTGACCTTTTTTTCATATGATGTGTTCCCTCCTACAGAGAGCCTTCTAATTGACCTATAGTGCAGAATGTTGGTGCACCAACACTTTATAGTTCTGATCATGCAGAAGCTGAAAGATGAGATAATCACTGTAATAATGACAAAAAAAATGTGAACAACGTATTAAAATACATCCCTGGCTCTCAGTCGGGTGCTGGAAAATGGCATAACTGCTACAATAAATTGGATGACATGCAACAATTCAAGAATCAAATCCATCTGAATATTTTTCCCTCAAAATAAAACATAGTGGTGCAATAACAAGATGTTATTTTGGTTGAAGAAGAATGTCCTATCATATAAAAAGCAATACAAATCAGTCCAGGTCACAGATATTTTGGTTCCAGTATATTTCAGTAAGAAAAGGTCATAGTTTTCAGTAATGTGACAATTCAGTCTTTAATTATTTGATTTTTTTTTATAAAAGCAAGGACGATTATTAGCAAAGAGCGTGAATAATGGCTGTGTATAAAAATACTGTGTGTGTGTGTGTAATGATGTGCATAAATTAAGACTGCATATTCCAATATATCTGTAGGCAAAGCCCAGATGCATCATCTAAATCTGTTGAGTCTATTCTGAAATTGAGCTACCAATTGCAGTATTAATATAGTTTCTGATTTACAAAGGCTTAATTTGATTATCTAAGTTGTTTGATGGCCCAGTGATTTGGAGGAATATAAGGTATAATTTCAACAGGTAAAAGAAGAAGTCACTCCCTCCACATAAAATTAATATATTCGTAACTGTGAAAAATCAGCACAAAAATACGTATTGTAGATTATGCATTGCAGTGCATTTACTAATGATGGCAATGTACTCTTGAAATGCAGTTGCTGTTTTAATGTAGGAACTGCAGCAGGCAATTTGCACAGCGTAAACTTCCACAAACAGCAATGTGATAATGGCCAAATAATTTGTTTTTGTGATGTTGATTGAGGGACAAACATTGACAAAGACACATACCAAGAATAACTACCCTGCTCTTCTTTAAAATCGTGCCAAAGGATCTTTCACATCCAACTAAGAAGTGGTGGACAGGGCCTTGGTTTAACACCTCATGCAAACAGCAGCACCTTCAAAAGTGAAGTGCTCCCTCAGTACAGCACTGGAGCACCAGTATTGATTTTTAAACTCAGGTCCTGAGTGGGACTTGAACCCAGTACCTTAAGAGACATAAACAAGAGCATTGACTGAGCCACAGCTGACGGTATCATTCATATTGTGCCAAGTGCCAGGTAATGACCATCTCCAACAAGAGATGGGGTTCACCACCACCTGCAACTTACCCTCCAAACCACACACCATTCTGACTTGGAACCATATCACCATTCCTTCACTGTTGAATGAATGCCTTACCTAATAGCATTGGGGTGTACCTCCACCACATGAACCACTCAAGAAGTACATAAGTAAATTCAAGAAGGTAGCTCACCACCACCTTCTCATGTGCAATCAGAAATGTGAAATAAATGATGGCCACACCATGTGCTCATGGTGCTCAATGGATACAGAACAAAGAACAGTACAGCACAGAAACAGGCCCTTCACCCCATTAATCTGTGCCGACACAGATGCTTCTCTAATATTTTCGTGCCTCTACAAGGTCCATATGCCTCTATTCCCTGCTTATTCATGTATCTAGCCAGGAGCCTCTTATACATTGTTAAAGAATCTGCTTTCACAAGCTCTTCTGGCAATGCTTTCCAGACATTCACCACCCTATATGTGAAAAACTTACATCTCTTTTAAACTTTTCCCCTTTCACTTTCAGTCCATGTTGTGCGACCCTGGGAAAAAGAGTCTGTCTCTCTCTACTCTACCAAGTCTATCATAATCTTAATAAGTCACTTAGATTGACTGGATCAGGTGGACGCACTTAGGAGCATGCATATGGCAGAGCATGTCATGGACAGAAGTTTCAGGGAGGTGACAGTACCCAAGGTTGAGGAAGATAGATGGGTGTCAGTCACAAACAGTAGGCAAACAATGTAGCAGCTCTCTGAGGTTGTTCCCCTCCCTCTGTAAAAACAAAACAGTCTTTCATCACTGCTTGTTTAACTGGAGATAACGGGTGGGATTTTCTGCACAATCTGCTACAATGGAGATGGCTGGCCATTGGCTGGCAGTGAGACCCTCTGATCACACCGTTGTCAATGGGGTTTCCTGTTGAATGCATCCTTCATCGCTAAGAAACCCATGGCAACGGTGCCCTGTCGGTGAAACTGGAAGATTCCAGCTAACATGTAGAATTCAGATCAATTAAAGTATCCACATTTGTTGCAGATCAATTTTATTACAATAGTATAGGTGTCTATGTTCCCTCTAAGTTGCATAGTATACAGCAACCTGGAGAGTACACACAGGTTGGTCCTGTAAATTACTGTGCACACACAACCACACAAAAAAATTAAATGAATAAACCAAGCCCAATGCACAAAGTTAGATGGACCATTAATTAGTATTAATAATACAATAATAATCATAATGAGATCTTCCTATGAAAATCGACATATGTTTTGGGTATCATAATCTTAATAGATAACTTAGATCGACTGGAGTATCAGATGGACGCACTTAGAAGTATGCGTATGGCAGAGAGTGTCATAAACAGAATATCTGGATATGATATGTTTCTTTGATAACTATTTAATGCTGTTTAACTATAGTCATTGATGTTGATAGATCTTGGATGGGATTCTCCGGCCATTCACACCAGCGGGATTCTGCTTCTGCGGGGAACAGAGATTTGGCTAAGCATCAAATTCTCCATCCTTTCTGGCAGCAACGGCAGAGCCAGAGAATTTTCAATGTATGACTTTGTAGAAAGATTGGAGCACCAATTAAAATGATAAGAACATAAATAAATAGGGAACTAGCAAAAGCAGAAATGGTTCAATTTGTAATCTTGAAATAAAAGTTTCCCTTTCATTTATTTATGTAACCATTTATTGACTGGCTCAGGCGTACAATACTGATTCTATTCTTGGGCCTTCACCTCTGTGAAGATTGTCATGCACTCCTAAATTAAAGACTTGAATTCCAAATTCCTAGAAATACAGAGTATCCATTTTATAACTAAGTGTAGGGCAATGCTGCTTTATGGATCCACGGTGATCAATATGCTTCTTAAAAGCTGCAGTGTTTTGATCTGATTTAACTGAGATTGATCTGACAAAGTCTAATGCAATTCTTCACCAGAAATGAACAGATCAAAAGGTCATAGATATAATATTGATTTCAGAAAGGTTAGACTTTGTGCATCATACCAGCAACATTTATAGACTTGAACCAAACTTGATGTTATAACAGTATGTGATCAGTTCACAGAGTTGTTAACTTTACAAAGTTGCAGACTGTAACTTACTATAATTTAGATGTTCAGTCTGAACATTTTTTTTTAGCTTTCCAGGTTGGATGTAGAAATACATTAATCTTTATGAATGTTTGAATCTTAAACTCATCCAATAAATATCAAAAACTGTCTTTTGAGATGCTTACAGCAGATTATTTCAATAGTTTTGTGCTTAAAGGCACTGCCCAGTGATGTACAAAATGCAAAATTTTATCATTTCAAAAATATATAATAAAAAGTGTTTTTTTAAATCTTTTTTAAAGCATGGCTGCTGGTTGATAGCAGATATGTCACATACTGCCCATGTGTTTAGATTTTATCAGACCATATTTAATTTTCAATTATTTTGAGGGAACTGAATTAGTTTTAAGTAATGTGAGACAATTCAGTAAAAGTTAATTTATTAGTCATAAATAGGCTTACATTAACACTGCAATAAGGTTACTATGAAAATTGCCTGGTTGCCACACTCGGGGCTGAGAGAGGATTTAGTACAGCCAGTGCACCTAACCAGCATGTCTTTCAGACTGTGGGAGGAAACTGGAGTATCGGTGGAAATCCACACAGACACAGGGAGAACCTGCAAACTCCACAAAGACAGTGACCCAAGCTGGGAATCAAACCCAGGTCCCTAGCATTGTGAGGCAGCAACACTGACCACTATGTCGTCATGATGATGTATAAACGCAAACGTTATTGATAAATTGTTACTTAGTGAGAGGAAAAATAGAAATACAATTTTAGATGCACATTCAGTAAAAAGGAGATTCATGTGTTACCTTTTCTAAGTTATATTTCTCTTTTCAAAACCTGAATGGAAACTTAATTTGTTGTGCAACAGAGATTTCTAAATTCTTTGCTATATTTCTCTGCATTTTATACCATGTTCATTATACCATGATTAATAACAATGGAATTATTACAAACAAAACCAGTTAATGCTATATCTAATAAGACTTGAATGCAAGGATTAGATAGATATTCCACAGTTTTGCTTGATTAATTTTAAGGTCATGGATTATTTAACAATCTAAAATAGGATAAATTGTGCACAGTCTGAGAGAGGAATACCCTCAGTAGAATAAATTGTCTTTTCTGCTTCTTGGCTTTCTATTTTTAAACAAATATAAACAAGAGGACATCTAAAGAGTGGATTTACCCAAAACCTGTGATTGATATCCCTTTGAAGAGAAGTGAAGATGTTAGATATTTACAATATGTATACTCTTCTGATATGTCCAATGATTTCACCTTACTTACTAAAAGGCTGAGGATATGCAAGAGAATATTAATACCAAACAAATAGTTAAATTTTTGTGCTTGAGAGCAAATTAAAGCTTGGCAGTGCAGATTTGTCACAATTCATTTCCATTTTTGTTTCATTTAAAGTCAGTTACATTGACGTAAAAGGATTTGCTTGTTGCAAAATTTAGGCCAGAATTCTCCAATCACGTATACCCACCATCGTTGCCACCAAGAAAGGAGAATTTGATGCTCAGTCAAAATTCCATTCACTGCAGCAGGACCATAGAATTGTTGCCACGTGCAAGGTTGGAGAATTCCAGCCTTAGTCTTCAATCGAAGCCATTTAAAAAAAAATCCTCATGGAAGCAGAATTAATTCTATTAAATGATCCAGTTCCATAAGTTGGTTAGTTTTCACCCTCTTTTCCATTCATGGGAGAAAATAGCTATTGTGCAAAGTAACTGCTGGCACAACAGTTAATGTCCTATTCGTGTCAAAATCGAAGTCACTACTACTTTGGAGTGTCAATATTTAGCCCCATCTCCGGTCAGGTACAGGGGAGAGAATTGGAATTTACGTCCAATGATATGAACAGGATCCCAATGCAATTCTGAAATACAAATGGATAGTGTGCATCATACATTCTTTGATATTAAGCAACTTAACCACCAACGCCAAAAAGTGTCCATGCAGGCTACTAAGCAACATTATTTAATCAGTTTAGTGGGAACCAGAAGAAGCATGAATGCTTCTGCTGGACCTGTAGAATTATTTGGTTGTACTTTTACAGGGAGGCGATGACCTAGTGGTGTTATCACTAGATTATTAATCCAGAAACTCAGCTAATGTTCTGGGGACCTGGGTTCGAATCGCGCCACGGCAGTTGGTAGAAATCGAATTCAGTTAAAAAAACCTTGAATTAAAAGTTCACTCATGATCATGAAACCATTGTTGATTGTTGGAAAAACCCATTTGGTTCTCTAATGTCCTTTAGGGTAGGAAATCTGTCATCCTTATCTGGTCTGGCCTATGTATGACTCCAGAGCCATAGTAATGTGTTTGGGCAACTGGGGGTGGGGCAATAAATGCTGGCCCATGAAAGAATAAAAAAAAACAGAATCCCTGCAGCACCTCATCCATGGCCTTCTTTTCCTGCACCTTTAAATAATATCTTTTATCCGTTAACTTATTAACAGCACCTGAGCTCCACGATGGAAGTGAACTGACTTCCCATCACTGTTGATTAGTGAGCTATTCACAAAGTTTGAGCTTCTTGCTGGCAGAATGCTGTTGATCATGAATCCTATAAAAAGATCAGGCATCTAATCATGACTATTGAGCTTGCAGCAGGTTCACTGCACACAATTCCATCCAACTGAAATAGTCACTCCAGAATTATAGAGAGGGAATAGCTTGATCAAGGGATTGGGCAAAGCTCGGCACAATATTGAGGGCTGAAGGGCCAGTACTGCGCTGTCATGTTCTATGTTCCACAATCAGTTAACAAATCAAATGGAAATTTTACGATTTATATATGAATATGGCTTCATTTTACCTGCTTGTATAAGTTCTCTCTGCCTTGGTCTAATATACATAATTGTAATCAGTACTTTTTTTTCACTGATTTATTTCTCCACTCAAAACGGAGGAAATGGAGGATAAAATTTTCCACTGGATATCAACGTACAGATTGAGTTTATCGAGTTTGTCATTTCGATAAGGTGGGCAGGGGTCCATGTACAATCAGTTTGACAAGGCAGAGTACTCAATTTTTCTATAATATATCTTCTTAGTTACCACAGTGACAACTATAATCACAAGACTGAATAAATCAAAGCAGGTTCCACATGGTTATCTTTTGAATTAATCATCACAAGTGATAATTCCTTTTTGTGTTAACTTGCTGTTCCTTTCAACTGTTACTGATAAGAACTTTTACTGTTTTTCTGTAAGGTGTTCATGAGTAGAATGGAAAAGGTCCATAGCTCATGATGATCATGCAGAATGCTGTCAATGAAATGTTCTCTTTATTAAGATTTGGAGTTGAGTTCTAATGCACTTGTTTGCATGCTTTTGGTTGTATTTTTACAGTGAAAAGATGGTAATGGTGAAGGCAATTGTTGTCAGAGAATGGACATAAAACTGATAAGTGGTTAGCCCAAAGATCTCATTTCAAAATTACCAGTGAGTTGGCAACATTGCCGTCTCTGTGGTGGCAGTTGCTCAGTTAGTTTTAAGAATTCTAATTGGGTGGGCATCTTACCAGCCATGAGGATTCTCCAATAGGTGATTAAAAGAGGTAGGATGGGTGTGTGGTCAATGGGAACCACCTCTCTTGTGTTAGCTGGCAACAGGAGGAGCTGCAAAAATCTGCACATTAATATAAAACTGATATTTCACTTTGGATTTTCTAATCGAAAGTTCAACATTATAGATGGAAACTGTCTGGATTGGAATTATTTCAGCAGGATGTTGACAATTTAGCCTGCTGTCTCTAATCATTCTGACATACCCCATAGAGTTGTTAACCATTGATTGACTTAACTGCATCAGTGTATAGTATTTAATATTAAAGTATTCGGATATTAGAATTAGTGAAATTAACTCCTTTTGCAAAGTTTGCTGAAAGATACAATATTTTACTGTTATTAATAAGCATTTTGTATTTACGGGAAAAAAATATATTTTTATGAATATTAGTTTAATTCGTTTTTTATTCATTCATGGGACCCGTGGCTGGGCCAGCATTTATTGCCCATCCCTAATTATTCTTGAATGGCTTGCTAAACCATTTCAGAAGGTATTTAAGAATTAACCACATTGCTGTGGGCTAGAATCACATGTAGGTCAGACAAGATAAGGATGACAGATTTCCTTCCCTAAAGGACATTAGTGAACCAAATGGGTTTTTATGACAATCGACAATGGTTTCATGGTCATTATTAGACTTTAATTCCAGATTTTATTGGACAAATTTTACCACCTGCTGTGGTGGGATTTGAACCTGCTCTCTGAGTTACTAGTCCAGTAACAATATCACCATGCCACCACCTCCCCTGAATCCACTGTCCACAAATATTACCATACATATGATAGATAAGGGCTTGTGTGATGAATGATGGTAATAATTGGTGATAATGCATGCTCAAGGTAGGTCTAAGCAACTGAAGAATCAGATCAAAGCTCTGCAGATATACCACATCCAGGTGTGTTCTAGTACTGAAGATCTTTGCTCTCAAATTGGCTACACCCTTAGTTAAGCTGTTCTGGTACAACTAAAACATAGGCATCAACTGACAATATGAACAATTGTCTGGGTGTTTCCTGTCGCAAAAAGTAAAATAAAACCGATCCGGCCAATAACTACACCATCAGTCTCTTCCCAATCATCAGAGAAGTAATGAGAGGTGTCGTTGACAGTGTTGTCACATTTCATTTGTTCAGCAATAATCTGCTCATCAATGCTCAGTTTGGGTTCCACTAGACAAAAGTTGCAGACTCATAATAGCCTGCTCCAAGCATGGACAAATGACTACTCGCGTCTGTTTCTCACGAAGGGCATGCAATAAATACTGGCCTTGTCAGTGATGCCCATTAATGAATTGAATAAAATGAAACTGGAGAGGAATAATTACTTGGGGAAATTTTAGTGGACAAGAATGAATAACAGAGCGGTCTATCATCTCAATGTTTGCACTCAAATATAAAAAGCTATTCCATATATTACATGGAAAAGCATTAGTTCCATTGAGAAAGCAAGGGATCTTTTCTGCTAAGTTTCTAACTGCATTTTGAGTAAGTCCGGTTATTGTGTCAAGCTCTGAACTTTAACTTAAGGAATACAGGCTATACACAATCTTTTTTAAGGCTGAACTTCTGTCGCAGGCAATGTGCAATACTAATGTTTGTTGTTCACCTTTAACATCTTTGCCCACAGCCTGATACTTGATTAGAAGTTTTCTGTCTCTAAAAAATACAGTTGATGCTGAGTGATGAATAACTAGGACTGGAAATAGCTGGCTGCACATTTTATTAAAAGCTGCAGAGTAAGTGTGGAAAATTAATTCTTGCCTTGCAAAAAAAACGTTTGAACAGTCAGTACCACAACACCTTTAACATCTTATGAATCAACCTGAATATAAATATAATTGAATCCCAAGCTTGAAGATGTGGCATTCAAAAAATAGTCCTGTCAGAAAAATATCATCATTATTTTCTCCTTTGGTAGAACAAATTTGGACGAATGCCAAAAATCCGCAACTCTTTTTTCTATACATGTGCTCATTCTTCTTCAACTTCAGACATACCCTCAAGGCAAATTTCTGTTTTCGTGCACACCACTGACTTCCCCAGTACCAAGAGCTGTGCAGTATTAATAGAGTGCAGTTATAATGCTGTTCTGTTTTTTAAAAAAACAATTATACAAAGTATTACATGTGATTTGTTTCTACAATATGCCTGTTTTATACTAGAAGCTGTGGCTGACTTTAATGATTGCAGAAAAAAATCTACTCAAAATGCTGACTTTGGTTCCACCAAAAGATGTGACAAAAACAACTACTAATTTGAGAATTGAGGGTAGTAGTTCTTTTAGACTTCACTAAAATTAAATAATAGGCCTTAGCAAATCTGTTGTATAATTTAGACCCTTCAATCAGGTAAAAGTTGACAAAGGAAATTAAGACATCCCAGGGGATTACATACAAAATTGGTGAAATTTTTTTGCTCAAATCTAAGATATGTTCCTTTTCTTTCTCTCAGGTTTGATAGTTCAGTGAATAATATCACAAGCACTATTTTAATTATTCCGAATTGAATAATCCTATTATAGCAGCTGATAAATTGAAACATTTGGTCATTTATATTTATTTGTTCAGAATAATGCACTCTGATTTTTTTTCAAGAAATGCAATAATGTCATGAATAATTGAACATTTATAACAAATGCTAAATGACAACAAGGCAAAGGCAAAGGAAGAGGGAGTTAAATGTCAGATTCAATACTGAGTTCGTAGATTTGAAACTCCATTAATTTTTTTCATAAATCCCTCACTGTAAGCTTTTTAGCTGAAAGCTATGTTTGAATCTTGTTACAATGGCCTCAATATCAACCTCCTTTCAGCAGGCAGGGTTGAGAGGATTAAAAACTTAAACACAGGGCACACATCTCCAACCTGCCCTGTGTGTGGTGTTGCCATTTTTACATCTTTATTCTTTCATGGGATGTGACCATCACTGTCAGACCAGCATCTGATATCCACCCCTAATTGCCTTTGAACTGAGTGGCTTGCTTGGCCATTACAGAGGACTGTTATGAGGCAGTCATATTGCAGTGAGTCTGCAGTAATGTGTGGGCCAGAGCTGGTAAGGATGGCAAATTTCCTTCCCAAAAGGACACGAGTGAACCAAATGAGTTTTACAATAATCAATGTTTACCATTACTAAGACGAAGAGCAGAATCTTCTGTTGTTGGTGAGTGCCTTGCTCACTGCCTGAAAAAGCAGTAAGATACCTGCGCTGATCCTCAGAAGTCAGGCAGTTATGTGGACAGCAGTGGGCCATTCTCCAGACTGAGAACACTGGAAGACAAACTGTTGCCTGACAAGAGCTCTTGTGTTCTGCAGCGCCACAGAAGAGGCTGTGGTTGTTTTTAGAACAAAATTCTCCCAAAGTCCCAATATCACAGAGCAACCCAGGAAAAGATAATGTGCTGTTTATAGGGAAGTCATGAGGAACGAGGGATTATGGGGTCAGCAGCAAGGGCAGGGAGTGGATGTCCGTAGCCACCCTCTCTGTCTACTCCATCATGCACGGATTGATGAAAATTGAGGGACCTTCCTTGTGCTCCAACTGTCATACACATAAAACTATACACACGTAAAACAGATCACATGTTGGCAGGCTGCTGGAACTGGGAAGATTGTGGTACAGCTGGAAGAGGCCCTTAAATAGTTGTTAACTGGCCACATTAAGGGCTCAAGTGGAAGTGGAGCAGAAGGTTGACCGGAGACCTTACTGCCCAAAACCTAATGCCAGTGGTGACAGGAAAGATGTCGAGCATCAATCCTAATGCTAATACGTTAAATTCTCAGGCCTGCCTGCCTCCATCCATGTCCCCTGTGTGGGCAGATCGTTCCAGCCTAACTTCATATCCCTCATTTATTATTTGAAATTAAATACCAGCTGCCTTGGTGAGATTTGAACTCAGGCCCGGGACATTAGCATGGTTTACCAACATGACAGTTTCTCAGAGGTTCATGATATTTAGCTTTAAAAGGTAGACAGGAATTGCTGACTCAAGATGGAAGGTTCTTCTCCTGGATCTCACGGATATGCACAATCTCTCCTTCTTCAATCACACCTTTTCTCTCTCCCCTCCCCCCAGAAATCCCACCATCTGCCTCAGTCACCTAACTCACTCCCTCTAACCCCAGTATCTTGCTCCTTCCCTTTCACAAAAGACAATCTATTATCACCTGCTCTAATCTCTTATTTCCTCCCACTTCCCCTGATTGCTGGAGATCACCCCCATTGGGTCCAAGACTGCAGGCCTCTGCTCCTGGTTTTCCAACCAAGCTTCAGTCCAGTTTGTCAATTTGGTCAACTGCTGAGCAGGAAATTGAAGCAAAGCATGATATTGGCATTTCCTCTGAGTCTGCCGGTTTGCCAGGATTTTTCTAGACTGTACTTGCTTCCTGGTAAATATCAGGGCTATTAAATACATTCTGATCAATGAAAACAATTCTTATTTTGAATTTCTAAATTTCCACTTGATTATAATTTTTCCGTAATATCCATTAAGATCTTAAACAAAAGTAAAAAAGGTTTAATTCTTAGCTTACTATCTGCAGTTAGACTATCCAAGCTAGAATTTCTCCAATTTATCATCTGCACGCTGCCTCTCAGTGGCAGTATCTGAAAACAAAGCATGCACTTCCACACAGTGCTCACTACTACCAAAGGTCAGATTCTTTACCCAATTCTGAACCAGCAACAATTTTCCCCAACAAAATATTGGGAGGTCCTTGAGTAAAATCTTCCCAGAAATAATAAAGCTGATGGCAGGCAGGAGAATTGAACCCTCCAACTACAATGACAGTCTTTTCCACCATATAGTGTGGCACTGATCACCAAGGATTTTAACTCACAGGTTCCACACTCTATTGCCGGGAGGGTGGCCACTGATTTGCTCATCCCGCCGTGACTTTCAGTCATTGGAGCACCACACGTAAAGGCCGCACAGCAGGCCACACTTCAATGGGAAGTGATGGCTACCGAGATATTTGTCACCAAGTTTTCAGAAGCCTCCCCCAAAGAGACTGCTGGATATGGTGAGGCCTGATGTGATGTCCTTTAGCCATCCACAGGAAGAAAACAAGCCAGCAGGGTCACCAACCCAGCATGGGAGGCATTGGTCAGTGCTAACACCCTGTAGAAGAGGACAGCATCCAATGCATGAAGAGGATGAATGATCTCCATTCTGTCAGGGTCAGTCACTCTTCTCATCACTCCCAACTCACACACCTATCACATATGAGAATGTCACTCACTGTCGGCTCAAGAAACATCACCACTCACTCTCCCATACACACCTTCATCTTCCCTGTGAACCATATCCTCATCACCTTCCATGAATCTATCAACAGTGTGTCCCTCATCTGCTTTGATGGACATCGCCATTGCCTCAGGGCCAACATCTTCTCCCTCATGGACCTGCTCAGCCTCATCCACGTCAATGTTCACCTTATTGAAGGAAACATGTCGCTTCTCCTCCTCCTCAGGCAGTTCCTCCCCTCATTGCAGTGCCAAGTTGTGCAAGGTGCAGCAAGCGACCATGATGCGTGACATATTGTGCGGATTGCAGGATTCATCACACACCGGAACCTCATCTTCAGTATCCCTGTGGTCTGTCCACCAAAGTGTGAGTTGCAACATAAGCCTCATTGAGTCTTGTCTCAGCTGCCATCTGTGGCCTCCACACAGTTGCGATCAACCACCTTCCAGAGGATAACCCTTGTTCCCAAGGATTCAACCCTGCAGCTCTCTGAACTCTGGAATATGTCAGAGATCTGAGAGTTGGTTAGAACGTAGGAGTTATGCACACTCCTTAGGAATCAAACACGTATCATTTGTTGTGGTCACAGACCAGCTGAATATTCAATGAATGGAAGCTTGTGAGGTTCACGTAGTTTACTGCTTGATGCGCTGGAGATCTGTGTGCCATATGAGTGTAGTTGATAGCACCCTACACTAATGAAAAATGAGAGTTGTGTGCAAAACCCATTGCTCCTAATCCCAGTCAAAATGGATGAAATTGTGTGCCTCTGCAAAAATTGTATCCATCACCTCCTGGATGCACTTGTGTGCAGAGGCTTGTGAAATTCCACAGAGGTTGCCTGTGAAGCACTGGAATGAGATAAATATTAAGTGCTGCTGTAATTTTCAGTGACGCTGGCAGTGGATGCTCACCAAGTCCCCGTGGTGCCATACCCTGCAACAGATGGCCGATGTGACCAACCAGTTCCTGGACACGTGTTATCTTCAGTGACACTGGTTCTCAGACATCGGTAGGTGTGTTAGGCTCAGGCCCTGCGATTGAGGTGCCTCTGAGGGATTGCTCTCTGAGGTTCATCCTCTTGTGCAGAGCAGGCACCTCCACTCCTTCCTCTTCATGGCTCTCCTCCTATCTTTGCAATCCCGGGACCTCTGTTGACGTCTTCTTTTTCTTCCCTCCTGTCTATGTGCAAGAAGAATGACAGTGAGTTCACTCAACTCTACGTTTCATACATTCTCCTCACTTCAGTACCAATGAGAGACTTGATAGCAAGCTTCTATCTCCTAACACTCTTTGACCAATCATTATCAGAAGCTGCCTCTCAAAGCATACTGACTCATGTCCTGGCTTCCACATTGATGCCTACTCATTCATAATGCTGGTTGGGCAAGACTGTATAGCATTATTGCCCCACATCACACGACCAAGTGGGTACAGCTCTCATCACTCTACTGCATCCTATGCCTTCAATTCAGATACAGGCACTGTCCATAGCTTTATTCCAAGGCCTGCACTCAACCTTGTCTGTGAGAGCCACTTGTCAATATGCATCTCAGCACACGGCTAAGGGTTAGGACCACGATCCTCGGTTAGTGTGCCATTGCCAACTCACTCAGGGAATGTATTTGCTTTCCCAGTTGGCTAATAGTGCAGTCTCGTCCAAGTTTTCCCCCTGGTCTTAACCGTAGAACTCTGGAGCTGTGTCCCCGCCCCCCCTACTCTCAGGTAACCTTGAGTCTTCCTTCCCCAGTAACATGGCATATGGGCCTGATAATAAGATGCAAATGTATTACAGTGAGGTTGTTGACATTGAATGGTGGAAATCAGCCAACCATTGAAGGGAGAGAGGAGGATCACAGCAAGCCAATGTAAAATGCGACTGTGACTTTCTCACGATATTTTCCATTCCTATTGTTGAAGTGCTTGATAGAAACAGGAGCAGAAAATTCCAGCGCTTGTCATTAGTCCCGATCACAAAATCTGCTCCGTCACCAGAGACCGTATTCTATCTCCTATCAACAATCTGAAGTTCAACCTGTTCACAATCTTACTATTATATCTGATACCAGGATCAGCCTCCTAGCACAAAGTCACACCTAAGACTGTCTATTTTCAGCTTCATAACACCATCAGACCCTGTCTTTGCTTGCCTGTTGCTAAATGTTTCATCCATGTCTTTGTTAATCTTGGACTTGAGGATTACAACCCTATCTTGACCAGCTTCATTTGTTCAATCTTCTGCAAAATTTCACAGAATCAGAGAATCCCTACAGTACAGAAGGAGGCCATATGGTCCATCGAGACTGCACAGACAAGAATCCCACCTATGCCCTAATCCTGTAAATCCACCTGACATTAAGGGACAATTTAGCATGGCCAATCAACCTAACTTGGATCATGGGAAGAAACCAGAGCACTGGGTGGAAACCCATGCAGACATGGGGAGAAGGTGCAAACTCCATACAGACAATCACCCGAGGTTGGAATTGAGCCCGGGTCTCTGTCACTATGAGGCAGCAGAAGTAACCATAGTGCCATTGTGCCGCCAGGATTTTGCAACACTTTGCTGACCACGTCCTATTTGTCCATCTCCCTGGGCATGTTCGCTGATCCATACTGATTCAAGCAATACCTTGATTTTAAAATTGCTACTGTCACTTTCAAATTTCTCCATGGACCTATCTCTATAATCTCCTCCAGTCTCACAATCCTCTGTCAATTCTAGCCTCTAAACATTCCCGATTTTAATTGGCTCTCCACTGGTGACTTTGCCTCAGTTATCAAAGCTCCTAAACTCTGAACTTTCTTCCCTTAATCTCACCACTATTTGTCCCTTTAATATGCTCCTTAAAATCCAATAGTTTGACAAAGCTTCTTTTTATTTGTTCTCTTAAACCCTTAAATGGTTCTTTATCTGTTTGATAAGGCTTCCCTGAAGCTCTTTAGGATGTTTATTATGTTGAAGGCACTATATAAGTGCACGTTTTGTTGTTGTTTTCATTGTTCTACAATGGCAATGCTCTGAATACAATAGTTTCAATCTGAAATGTCACAAAGGTTCTGTCCTTAATAATTTTGTCTTGCTCCTTGGCTCATCTACATGGCAATAATATGGGCGGACAAGCTGGTGGATGGGCACAGAAGCCTGCCTAAACATGTTGAATGTGAATTGAGTCCTTTTTTTTCAAACTGCATGCATCAGAGTGAATATTTTCTTTCAGCAGATTAACAAACCACTTTGTTCATGCATAGGCTGTGGCCTCACAGATATGGGATTTCAAGCTGTTGTCACCACAGGGTCTTCAAAAGGCAAGTGCGCAGAACTTTTAAGTGAAAGATGAACAGTTGCATTTCACATACTGCAGAATCTTTTGGACACCATTACATTCCCCGTTTCCAAGGCTTGGCTCTGCTGGTACAAATTATTCTGTTTCTACGTCACAGGGAATAATTGAATCAGATTAAAATGGACCCCTTTTAGTTTGAGTGTTTGGCTCTACAAACCTTCACATCTTATCCCATCCCATGTGTGTCAGGTGGGTTGTCCCACTCAGGGGAAATAAAAATAGTGCCTGGTCTGTTAAATGAGTTAGTGCCTGTGCGTCAGTTCAGGTTCATTGGACTCAAAACCCAATCTATATTACTGGCCATGATAGCTGCTTTAAGTTGCATATAATTGCAAGGATCACTATCCTAAAGCTAATATAATTCCCACCTGTCACCACACAGACAAATGTTCTGACCTTGTGAAATTTTTCTGATTCATAATTGAAAGATAGCAACTGTCATTCAGCCTGCCAGTACCAAACACAGTGGGTTGTTTGACAATGTATGACAGTAGATAAGAAAGATTTTAAGTATATTGAAGATAACTTCCTTTGAAGAAATATCATCAAAGGTTCACTTAATGTACTTATTTTGTTGTGATATTTTTATATTAATAATACCAAGTTGCCTTTAACCGTTGCTGGAGGAGCTATGGAAAAATTCATCAATTTCCCATATTTGCCAAAACGTTCTGAAATTTTGTATTATCAGAGATTAGGAGAACATGGAACTGAAGGGATTTGATAAGGTGCCGCATCAAAGGTTATTGCAGAAAATAAGAGTTCATAGTGTGGGCAGGTAACATATTAGCATCGATAAAAGATTGACTGACTGGCACAACACAGAGGTGATGCATAGATTGGTCTTTTTTCCTAATTGGCAGGATGTGATTATGAGTGGAGTCCACAGGGGTCTATGCTGAAGTCTCAACTTTTCACAATTTATATCAATGGCTTAGATGAGTGGGAGTGTAGGCATGTTATGCTAAATTTGCAGATGACAAAAAGATAGGTAGGGAAGTAGGAGAACATAAGGAGATTGCAGATGGATATAGATAAGTTTGGGGAGTGGAGTGGGCAAAAATCTGGCAGATGGAGCACGATGTGGGAAAATGTGAAGTTGTTCACTTTGGCAGGAAGAACAGAAAATGCAGAACATTTCTTAAATGGAGAACAACTGTAGAGATTCTAGTGCATGAGTCACAAAAAGCTAGCATGTAGATATAGCAGTAATTAGTAGCAACTAAAGCATTATTTTTATTATAATGTGGAGATGCTGGTTTTGGATTGGGGTGGGCACAGTAGGAAGTCTCACAATACTAGACTAAAGTCTAGCAGATTTATTTGGAATCACGAGCCTCCAGAGCACTGCTCCTCCCTCATTCACTTTTTTTATGAGAGGATTTGAACATGAAAATAAGGATGCTATGTTTCAATTATACAAGGCTTTGGTAAAACCACATTTCAAATATTGTATGCAGTTTTGGACTCCTTAGGATGTAAATGTGTTGGAGGCTTTTAATTCAGAGGAGGCTTATTATATTGACACCTGGAATGAGCAAGTTGTCTTATGAGGTTTGTTTCTCCTTGTAAGGAGTTTAGAAGATTTTAGAGTTTAGAAGGTGACCTTATTGAAGTATATAAGATCCTGAGTGATCTTGACAAGGTGGATGGAGAAGATGTTTCCTCTTGTGGATATTCAGAACCAGGAGGCACTGTTTTAAAATTAGGGGTCAATCTTTTGGACAGAGATAAGGTAACTTTTTTCTCTGAGAGGGTTCTGCGACTTTGATGATGGAGGTTGAATATTTTTAAGTGGAAGTAAATGGGTTCTTATTAGACAAAGGAATCAACGGTTACCGGGGGTAGTTGGTAAGGCAGAACTTAAAACCCAAACAGTTCAGCCATGATTTTATCAAATGGCTTAAAGGGCCAAATAGCCTACCTCTGCGCCTATTTGGTATATTTCTTCATATCATCATTATCAAGACCAATTATTGAGTTGAACATGCTTTGTAGATTTTTGATGTGATTTTAATCTAAGGAGGATTGGAAGATAATGCAGAATTGTATTTCACCACAACCTGTAGTCTCATGGTCTGAAAAATTCCTCAAATCTGCCATTGTCATCAAACCATGGGAACAACTCTCCTATTCTCCTCCCAGTGAGGAATATAGGAGAGCATGTCAGGAGCAGCAACAGATATACCATGGTGAAACTTCAACACTGGATATATGCAGGCTAAAAAGCAGAAGGAGCACTTTATGGATAGTTAAGTAATTCCACAATCAATCAATCAGATCTCAGCTCTGTAATCTAGCCATATTCAGTCATGAATAATGGTTAACAAACACCAATGAGAGGAGGCAATTCCAGAGAGAGGTGGTGACAGACTGGTACTGTCTTTGGACTAGTAACTCAAAGACCTAGGTCAACATTTGGGGAAGTGGGTCTAAATCCCACCAAAGTGTATCATGAAATTTGAATTCAATAAAAATCTGGAATTAAAAGTCAAATGGTGACCATGAAGCCATTCACTTGATTTGTTCAATCCACATGATATTGGAAAGTTACTGAAAGTGTTGAATATAGCAAAACTAATGATTCCCAATAACATTCCAATTGTATTGACTTGTGCTTCAGAACTGACACTGACACTCCCATTTACCCACTCGAGTGGAAAATTCTCTGTTAACAGAAAGTAGGGCAAATCCAAATGGCTAATTTCCAAACGACGGTAACATTCACTGAAGTATTTTAAATGCCACTCTCTGGCCCAGATAAGATGAGAATGAGTAGAATGATCTACATATGACTAGAAGGGTGATGTAGAAAGGAGGGTTCCAGATTTCTGCAACTTTGGTACTACATTTGGAGCAAGAAAGGTTGTACAATCAGGACAACCTTCTCCTAGATGGGAGAACATCTGTTGCGTGCTGAAAAGGGGAAATTGGCCAATGGGGAGAGATTTAGACTAATTCACAGAAAGTCCATCTTGATTTTATAAGTCAAAAAGTGGGAGAAAAGGACGATCTACCCACTTAAAGCTTTTAGATATGAATGCATAAGAAATAAAACTGATGCATTAAAGGCGCAAATTCAGTTTAAAATATGGTGTAGGAGCTCACTACACCCTGAGTGTATGTCTCTACAGGAATTCATTTAAAAAATGAAACTTGCCTCTCTTTGGCAGCTGGCAGGATTGCTGAAAACTCAACTTTTTTCTTGCTTATTGTGATTCATTTCAACAGGCCCCCTTCAGAGGCATTCCAACCCTCATTTACATACCTAAGGGACTCAACATCTGTTCTGGTATCTGGATATTGGAGGCCTGTAAAATGTTCACCATAAGTTTAGCAATTAAATAAGAATCAGAACCACATAGCAATCTGATATTGAGCATCTTGTAAATAGTGACCATAATACTACTGAGTTTGTTAGTAGATTTGAAAGTGAGAGCCACAAATCATTATTTTAAATTTTGAGTCAATTTAACCTGAGTAAAAAATTGTATTGGAAACAATAATAGGAATTAAGGGCAGCACAGCGCTGCAGCGGTTAGCTCAGCTGCATCACAGCGCCAGGTTCAATTCCTGGATATCAGGTGACCATCTGTGTCAAGTTTGCACACTGTCTCCATGCTTGCTTGGGGTTCTTCCAGGTGCTCCAACTTCCTTGCACGCATCAAAGATGTGCGGGTTTGGTGGATTGGCTGTGGTATCTTGTTCCTTAATGCCAGGAGGATTAGGGTAAATATGCAGGGTTAGGTGGGATTGTTGATGGTGTAGGCTCAATGAGCTACATTGCCTCCTTCTGCAATTCTAGGGATTCTATGAAGATAAACAAATCATTATATTTTCACAGTGATTATGTGAATAGGAGTAAAGAACTAAAGTTAGATGTCCGCATGCTAGAAATCCCAAGAAAACTAATACTGAATCAGGGACAGTAATTTGCAAAATTTAATATTAGCAAAATAGCAGCATGAAGAGTAACAAATTCCCAAGGCAATATAGTTTAAATCCCAAACTTTTAAAGGAAGTTCTATATGGTTTATGGTAATCTTCCAAAGTTCTCAAGTTGGAAACTACTCCTTTCAATTGGAAAATTGTAAATGCCACTCTGTATTTAAGAAAGGTGAAAGAGGAAAAGTGGGGAATTCTCAAATATTTAGCCTATTAGAAACTTGGGAAACTATTAGATCCTATGCTTATACCATAATGTAAAAGAGTCTGGAACTTTCGGGGTTATGTTGCTTCTAAGTTAAGCATGCTACTGAATAATCGTTTGATAATCAGAGGCTGTGAAAATAGAAACCCATAAATTATTTTGTCTTGACAGAAGCAGCTCAGAGATTTGCTACCGATTAAGTTTTAGAAAGTGACCAAAGCAGTATTATTTGGCACTGTTTGAGATGACGCTGTCTCAAATACTTACAGCATCTGTTACGTAAAAAAAATCAACTAAACCATGACAAGTAAAACTCTGTCAGTAGCTAAAATTTGACAGTTCTATTACTGAGTGGCTGTGAACAATTAATTCAAGGGTCAGATCCCATTACTGAAGCCAATGCAGTCAAAGAGGTGGGCGGAAGGTTTGCTGGGTGACAGCTGTAACTGCAGAAGCATCAATCTCATGTTGATTCAATCTGTGCATATTCTGCAAGAGACTGTAAGAAACAATTATAGTATCTTCAGCCAGTCAGACTCCGCACCCCAGAAGTAAAATCCTCTTGAATCCTGCCACAGTTTGGAATGCTATAAGGCCATTATCCCATTACATGCCTTCTGATGTAGTTGCTGAACACTTAAATTGATTGTGTCTGCCACTGATGAGGAAAGCCAAGATATGCTTGAGGTGTGAAACAATTGCTTTTTTTTAATAATTTTCTTTTGTGTGTGGCAAATGCAGTCTGTGCTGACGAAAGATAAAAGCTTTTTTCAGACATATATCCCTAATTTTATTGTGCAGCAAATCTTGCAGCCTGACAAAAAAATTATTACTGGGGTAAATGATTATCAGTGAATCAGCTATTAATAGTGCACTGGGCATGTAGTGATAATGTCAGCTTCAATATTCGGTTTCTGAAAAAGCCTCTTCAGTATTGTGAAGGAATGTCATGTCAATTGAACATAGATGGTCTTTTAGCCCATCCAAAAACGATCGAGAGAAAACCGACAAGTATCACAAGTTCTGCCGTAAGAATTACTGTAAATCCAACTCAGATGATCTATTGAGGCAAAATGAGAAAAGAAACTTCAAATTTGGAGTTCTGAAATAAAAACATGAATTGCTTAAAAGAAAAACATCACAAATCCTCAGCAATTGAACAGAAAATATAAGGTAATATTTTAGATATAGCTCTCACATCAACTACAATATCGGTAACTTATGTTTTGATGATTCCCTTATCATAGAATAACATCAAAAAGCAATTCACAGAGGGCAATTGGGCAAAGGATGACATGGATTCAAAGAAGGGCTACTAGGAGGGGATGACTAAAAGCTTGGTCAAACGTATGATTGATTTGGACATGGCTGTTAAAGGAGAGGAGAGAACTGAAGTAGTGGAAAGGTTTAGGGAAGGTATCCTGGGGCTTTATCACTTCAGTGATGAGGTCATTTTGAAAATTTTAGTGGCCCAGCTATAGAAAATTACTTAATGGAAATGTCACAGCTCTTGTCTATCAGCTGGAGAGCCAGATATAGCTCCGTGCCACCTCCTTTCTGCCAAATTAAGTAGCAATCTGGCACTTAACTGGATAACAACTGGTCCTCCCTAGAATTGAGGATCCCATTGGCAGAAATCCCATCCACCAGAGAGTAGCTGGCTGATTAGAGAATGGCAGCTCTTACTGCTCGGCATCACTATCAGGAGTAGTGGCTATCTACCCAAGCCCAGTATTGCACAGGCCACAGCTGAGCAATGGCAGGATTGGGGGAGGGGCGGAAGTATGGTATCTCAGGCTGGGGGTAGTGGGGGGAGGGTAGTTGGTGCCTCGACTGACTTTCCTGATGCCAGCAAGTGCCTTTGAATGAGGAAGCCCACAAGCAACTCCAACAGAGTTTACTTTCTCAAGCTTCCCACATTGCAAATCTCCTACCTACTGCTGTTATTCACCTAGTGATGTTAGGAAGAGATCTTAAGTAGACATTCATTGCCAACATAAAGGCTTCAATTGTTTACCTGCTCCCAACGTAATCAGGGCAGAGGCGGGAAAGTGGTAGGGTTCCTCGCTACTATCCCCCATCACCCAACACGCCTCAGAAGAAGTCATTAAATACTATCATCGTGTCACGGCCAAATCAGCAATTAATCCATCGGGATGAGAGTCACAGTATTTCTGAACCTGGACCATCAATTTAATTAAGCTAGAGGACATGTCTTCCATGATCTGAAGCACCTACTGGCCCAAGAATCTTCATTAATCTGATCTAATTGCAGCCATCAAGCAAAGTATAAATCTCATCTGGGAACATTTATAACCTCTAATATAAGTTTGAAACATAAAACCAGAGGTCGGGAGGATCTGTCATTGTAAGCCCACAGCCTGAAGGAGACCACAAGATAAGGCCATAACTATTTTTAGAAAATAGTTAATTAGTTTGCAAGCTGGTGTCAAACTTGTTCATACTGTTGGATGCTTTAATTGTTTCCTTAGGACAGTTTGTTTTGAAGTCATTTTAGTCACAGTCATCTCAATAGGGAGGAATGTTTTAAACAAGCCAATTTTGATTAGCTTAATCCAGGATGAACCAGTTGATTTCCTCTACCCATAGTTCTTCAATGGTGTCATTTGTCTTTGTTTTATAATGGTGAATGTGGATCAATTTATTAGCTGGAAAATTGTCTCACTGAATAGCAACAATGTGCCTGGGTGAATACCTTGAAATTTAGAATCAAGAATTGGATTTTGTAACCATTTTAATACATGCTTTATTTTGAAAGTTGTTATGTTAGAATTAATTTCCATTATAACTTCTCCAATTATCAAAGAACCATCAAGGTGCTTGCATATGCTCTATTAACCATCAGTTTGGTCTTTCTTTGTGCTGGTCTGTTCTGGTTGCTACTTACGTTGTTCACTTACTTCTCTAAAGCCTGCTCCAACTGATAACCTAATTGATTTCTGAAGGCTTTCTTATCAGTCGCTTGCGTATACACAGGTCCACCATCAAGTTACCGCACCGTAGAATTTTACACTCTCCCACTGGTGGGTTTTTAGGCAAGGGGGAGGAAGGTGAAGCTGAAGGGATTGGATTCCCTCCTGGTTCCTGCCCACCCTGACAGGGCGGGCAAGGCCCAAGATAAGAAGTCCACCCTTGCCTCAATTGTGGCCTTAAGAGGCCAATTATTAATGGCCATTTCCCACCCACCCTCAATTTTTAGGTGAAATTAGGCACACCTAACAATGAGGTGTCAACCTGGTGAAGCTACAAAACAAAACTACCTACATGCTAAACAGCATAAGTAGCAGGTAGTAGAAAGAACTAAGCAACCTCACAATCAAACAGTCAGATCTATGTTCTGTAGTCCTGCTATATCCAACCATGAATCATGGTGGACAATTAAACAACTCACTGGAGTGGAGACTCCGCAAATATCCCGATCCTCAGTGATGGAGGGGCCAGTACATCAGTGTGTAAAAGATAAGCCTGAAGCATTCACATCAATCTCCAACCAGAAATGTCGAGTAGATGAACCATCTCAGCCTCCTCTGTAGATCCCCAGCACCATATTGGCATTCAGCTAATTCAATTTACTCCATGTGATATTAAGAAATGGCTGAAGGCACTGGATACCATGAAAGCGATGGGTCCTGGCAATATTCCAGCAATAGTACAGAAGACTTGTGCTCTAGAACTAGCTGTGCCCCTAGCCAAACTGTTCAAAGCTGCAACACTGGCATCTACTGAACAATGTGAAAAATTGCTCAAGCATGTCCTGTACACAAGAAACAGGACAAATCCAACTCAGCCAATTACCACCCCATCAGTTTGTTCTCAATCATCAGTAAAAGTGATGGAAGGGTTCAAGAAGTTGTTTGCCAGCGTCTTAATGTCTTCCTTGTTGTGCTTGGCTGGGGCAGAATCATCTGCTTACAGAAGCTCTGTGATTATTGCCTCTGTGACTTTGGTGGAGGTATGCAGTCTGGGAAGATTGAAGAGCTTCCAAGAACACAACCTACTAAGAAATCTCACAACACCCAATGTGATCAGGTACTTCATCACCTGACGAAGGAGCAGCGCTCTGAAAGCTTGTGATATCAAATAAACCTTTGGACTTTAACGTGGTGTTGTGAGACTTCTGATTGTGCCCTCACAATCCAACACAGCATCTCACATCAGAGCACAACCTGATATTGATGCCTGCAGGCTTGTCTTTAGTGGCTTTCTTAAGCATTGCATTGAGGGAGAGATTGAAGAGTTGGAGGAGCTAAAACACATCCTTGTTTTCCACCTCTGGCTACCGCAAAGGCATGAGCTATCTCACCGTAGCTGCAAACACATTCAACCAACCTATAATGCAGCAGACACAGAATTTTGACAAACTTATTTAGACATCCCAGCTAGGAGAGCAAATGATTTAGACTAGGTCAACTAATACTGTCAAAAGCTTTAGTTAAATCTCTCAATAGGATGAATAGATTCTGATGTTATTCTCTGCAATTTTCCTGTGGTTGTCTTGTTACAAACGCCATATAGGTTGTCCCAGTTTGTTCTAAGTCCACACTGTGATCCCAGGAGGACATAATCTACAAAGCTGTCTTGTGAGTGGTTTAATTGAATCATTATAAGGAACCCTCCTATAATTGAGAGAAGATGGACACGTGAGAGGTATGTGTGAGAGCGTCTTTCAGAGTTTCACTTAATTTTGAAGCCATACTTTGGACGTAAAAAGAATGAATAACTGTAACAAGTATTGCGTTAACACAACAATTTTATTGAATGTAGAATAATGATTATAATCACCTAATAATATAACAATTATAACTGATAACATATTAAAAAATGTAAGGAAATAATGTATAAAAAGTAAGAAAGATAACTTTATTGAAAGGAGGAAGCACTTTGTATATATTGGGGAAAAAAAAACATGTATTTGTTTAAACACAAGCAATAACTCCCCAATTTGATCTGTTCCACAACAGCTCCCCCAGCTTTGTACATATGGTACCGCCCTTGGTCGCTAAGCAAGGAGTGTACGCTACTGTTAGGCTACCTGTCATTCCATAGTTAACTCTTCTGCTCAGCTGCAGCCCCAAGTCTCTGAAGCAACATCCATTTAAACTGAATTTTGACTTCATTACTGTCTCTGTAAGCCTTCAATTTGGTCTTTCCCAAAACAAATCTTAGGTTTTATCAGTTCTTCTCACATGAACCACAAAGTTGAGCAGACTTTGCAATATGGGAGGCAGAGATGTAGTCAGTCATATGTTGCTGGACTAGTAATCCAGAGCATTACCCATTCTCTGGGACCCAGGTTTGAATCCCACTTCGGCAGATGATAAAATTTGAATTCTATAAAAAATTTGGAATTAAAAGCCTAATGATTATAATGAAACCATTGTCCATTGTCATAAAGTCCTATCTAGTTCACTAATGTCTTTTAGGGGAGGAAATCTTCCATTCTAAACTTATCTGGCCTACATGTGATTCCAGACATATAGCAATGTGATTGACTCTGAAATGGCCTATAAAGTCATTTATTTCAAGGACAGTTAGACAATTAGGGATAGGCAATAAATGTTGGTCCAGCCAGTGATGCCACATACATGACAAAAAATCATGTAGTTTATGTAACTCCTGCTGGTGTTTTCTCATCTGCCATTAATCAGATGTTATCTTCTGATGCTTCACGTGACTACACCAGATAAAATTACTCAGAAACTTGGTCTGTAGTCCAATAGTCACAGAATGCCTTGGAACAGTACTTCTGAATAGATATAAAAATAATTTATTTTAGTATTCTAACTTGAGAAGGTGAACAACAAAAACTTAGCCTTAACATCAGTTGTGTTGGCCAGTATGTAAAGCAAACAAGATCTGGGAAAATAGATCACTATTGATTATTATCAACGAATTAATCAAAGCACAACTATGAGTGCATTAGGATCAATGTTTACCAAATACAAAGTGACTTTAAATATTTACAATCAAAGCAGAGCTGAAAATAAAATGTAGAAGCAAAATTGCAAAAATTGGTGCCTGTACACCTGAGGCTTGCGGCCTGTGTTACAAAGAACAAAGAAAAGTACAGCACAGGAACAGGCCCTTTGACCCTCTAAGCCTGTGCTGATTATGATGTCCAAACTAAGCTAAAATAAAATCTTCTGCCCTTACTCACTCTGTATCCCTCTATTTCCTCCCTATTCAGGTACTCATCCAGATGCCTCTTAAATGTTGCTAATGTACCTGCTTCCACTGCATCTTCTGGCAGCATAATCCAGGCACCCACTACTCTCTGTATGAAAAGCTTCCTCTGCACATCCCCCTTAAATTTTTCCCCCTCTCACCTTGAACCTGTGTTCCCTTGTAATTGACACTTCCACTCTTGTCAAGCCTCTGACTATTCTCCCTGATATGCCCCTCATAATTTTATAGACCCTCTATCAGGTCTCCCCTCAGCCTCTATCTTTCCAGTGAGAAACAATCCTAGTTTATTCAACCTCTTCTCATAGCCAACATCCTCGAGATCAGGCAACATCCTGGTGACCCTTGTTGGCGCTCTCTCCAAAGCTTCCACATCCTTCTGATAATGTGGTGACCAGAACCAGTTTTTCAAATGCGGCCTAACCAAGGTTTTATATACCTGCAGCGTGATATCACCTGACCCTGACAACAAGCTCTGCCTTACTACTCAGCGACAAGTAGAAAAAGTCCCACCCTACATCTCCAAGCGTGCCCTTGAGAGAAGGTAGATAAATGTAGACAGTCAGATAGTTGAAGAAAGGGATGACAAAGCTATCATGAGTGCAGTTAAAAATTTCAAAATTTATGGTTGATCAGACTTTTTTTTTGTGAAAAAGAGCATACTAAGCAGAAACACTCTAGGTGATGGAAATCTGAAACAAAAACAGAAAATGCCGAATATACCTAGCAGATTTGGCAACATCTGTGGTTCAGGTCAATGATCTTTATTACAACTGAACTTTCTAATTTTATTTATTTTTAAAAGGAAATCTGGAAGATGTATTTAAAATTCTGAAGGGGTTTGATTGGGTTCACATCGAGCAACTGTTTCCATTTATATATGAGGCCATAGCAAGGTGGCATAAATAAAATATAGTCACTAGCAGAATAAGCAAAGAACTCCAGAGAAATTTCTTTATATGGAGAGCAGCAAGAATGTGGAATTCACTGATGGATGAATTGGTTGAAACATTGCAGATTAATTTAAGGGGAGGTTTAATATAGATATGAAGCAGAAAAGAGCAAAAGTATATGGGGACAGAGCCAGAAGAGGTAATTGGAATAAGACAAGGCTTGTGTAGAATATGAATACTAATATAGACCAATTGGTTCAAATGGTTTATTTTGGTGCTGCAGATTCAACAACAATAAATTGCATTTATATAGCCTGTAAGGCAGTAAAGCATCCAAAGTTATTTCAAAGGAGCATTAGCAAACAAGATTTGATGTTGAGTGCACTTAAGGAGTTATTAGGTGGGATTTTACAGTCTCGCTTTCCTGAAACTAAAATCCGGTCACAGTCAATGGACCTTTCTATGGTCCGCCCCTCGTCTTATCCAATTCTTGTGGTGGGTGCGATAATAAAATTCTGGTCATTAGCTCAAGTGATAAAAAGAATTTTTTTTTATGGGATTGTCTTAAAGGAGGAGAGCGAAGTGGAAAGGTTGTGAAGGGAACTTCCAGAGCTTATACAGTGGCATGGCCACTTTTGGCAGAACAAGGATGCACAAGAATCCAGAATTGGAGAGGCACAGAGAACTAAGCAAGTTGCAGGGCTGTCACAGGTTACAGATAGAAGATGGGTGAATGGGATTTGATGCAAGCCAAAATATGAGTCAACAGAATTTTGGATATGGTTAAACTTATGGAGCATGCAAAGTGGAAAGTTGGTTATGACAATACTGAAATAATCCAGTAAGTAGTTCTGGTAAACTTATCATTATACCTCAGACTTGAATCTTCTCTATCAAGTGATTTTCATTGATGAAGCAGTTTAAACCTAATTGTTAAGCCCTGATTTTGGCCTAATGTGCCCGATAAGAATGGAGCTGAGGTGTGAATACTGACCATTCAGGCTAATATCTGATTTCCACCTCATCCTAGTTTCAGCTCCAATGAAGTAAATGGAATGTAAAATTGGGAGGGATATAAATAAGGATTCTGACCAAAGCTTCAAATCCTGGGCTCCAGTATCTCTTAAGTTTATTTATGTTGCAGTGGAATGGACCTGCCATCCACAGTACCAACATCATCATGACCCCAATCCATTTTCTTGAGCCTTCAAATTATAGCAATGCTGTGACAGACCGCTGCTGCAGCTCTGAAAAAGGTGGCTTAGCATTTCAAATGGGGAGAGGAATCCTGAAAAGGAAAGATGGAGGTTTTCTTTAGGCTTTGGCTGATATCAGACTAAGAAAGGTCAGTCATTTAAGCACATACTGAGGGTGAATATATCATTACTAGATTCACTCTGCCCATTCAATGACATGGAGCACTGTAAGAGGAATTTTCTGAGGTTTCCCCTGAGGTATCCTATATTTATTGAACCTCACTCAACCAACACATAGACTATGACAGATAGTATATAGTTAAAGAACAAAAAAGAATTTATTAATATATATATCAGGAGAGAGACACAATAAATGAGGGTTGATCGTCCTGTCTGAGCTAGTATTGCAAGATAGAATTATTATATTATTCTGAACATTTCACTATCCTACCAGGCTTATCAGTCAGACTGGAGGATCAAATCACAATGTTCAACAATATTATCTTAGCCAATAATGTTCCACCTATCAATAGGAATAGGAGGTTATTAACTTGTTGCCCATGTAGATTCCTTCCCCTTTACCTGCGAAACCTAACCCATATCATTACCAATGTCCAAGGCCATAGTTAACATTTGTGATTTTTAATTGGTGAAAGGAGTCACTCTTTTGCTGGAACCGGGGCATTCTTTATCAGATTAAGAGACGACTCCAGCCTTGCTAACCATGAACGAATTTATTCCCTTAAATATCAGGCCTATGTTCAATTTGCTTTTGTGTATCCAGAAACAAATAAGAGAAGCTGCCTTTCTACACTTCATTGTATTAAAAGAAGTTGGTTTATCTACCACTGTTTCCCACCATGATGCATTCAGAATGAAATTGGCCAAGGTGCAAAATACATATATATATAGTGAAAATACAGTTTAAGCTTATAATACTTGGTTAATTTGTGGTTATACAGTTTATAATACCTTTGCATATTTTGTTCCAGGCACATTGTGAATTCTCACTATATATAAGGCACTTTATAATTACTTTAACCTAATCTACTTATTGTAATAAAACTAAAATGAAGGGCCTCATACTAAGAATTCTATACTACCCACCTCCCCCACTCCAATCAAGCATATGCTGTCATTGTTCCAGCGTCCATCATTATCTGCTTCTGGCTTATATTGAGAATGAAAAAGAGTTGTGGCAATGAAGAGGCAAATGGATTGAAACCTGGAATCTGTGACTTACTGTTCTGCTAGCATTCACATGTTGTGTTTGGGAAGTGGATGTCCCAAAGTCTCATTGCAAAGGAGGATATGTTACATTAGACCTCACTTCTGACCCTTTTTATGTGGGATAACAGTATAAGTTCCCAGGATGGAAGCTTGACTCCAACCGGAGAGCAATCTTTGAATGACAAAAAGGGAGACTGACATTTAGATATTCCAAAATTAAGCTCGCTTTTCTTTGAAATTGAAGTTAAAATTAAAATTAAAAATAAAGGGACTCTGCTGACAGTTTATGCTTTTAATTCTTAGTTCTTGGAAATTCTCCATATTAGTGCAATGGTTCATGGATTTCCATCAATTTTGTGGACATACCATTTTAACAAAATCATTACTTCATACAAAATAAAGAGGTTAATGACTTCACAGAATACACAAGAACTCAGTAAAGTGGTTTTAATCAGCTTGTTAATATTACTGAAAAGGATTTCCATCATTAGGATTAGGTTTTATAGACAGTAAACATCAGTTCCTGAGCACTGACATTCTTATGCCAATGGAGATGATTATTTATATCCTGCAGCCAGTGGTAAACTGGTTATTATCTGGAAGAAACAAGAATGTAATTCATTCTGTTTCAGAGAATGTTTTTTTCCATGGTAAGAAATGTGTCTGAATCAGGTCATGGAGCTCATTGCCTTCAGAGCATCCAAGATATGGACTGTCTGCATTCGAGAGGGCAAATACTCACAAAACTTCTGCTGATACTACTCTAAGCCAGATATACATTTAGAAATGAGCTCTGTTTTTTGAGAGTATTATGCTATGTGGTCTTCCTGATATATCACTAATACAGTTTTTAGTTTCCCCCATCTCAAGAAATTTGTATGACAATAAATTCCCATTTACATTGTGAATATGGGACTATAATTTCAGCAACCTGTTGATTATATTGTATTTAAAGGTACATACTTCTTCTTAGCAGGTAGTTAGTTAGGTTGAAGGGAGCCAATGAACATTCAAAAGCTTTCGGACAAACTATAAACAAGCTTCTCAACAAAATAGTTTCAGAACAGCTTTAGTAATCTGCTTATATTTTAATGGGCTGTCATTTATCCAATTTACATGTGCAGTTTGGTCAGAACTCCATGATGCTGGAACAGACTACCCATTCACCCACCATCGTTGCCAATGGCTACAGGAAGCACGTAACCAGTTTTGGCTAATTTAAAAATGAGACAAAATTTACATTATATGTCATGCTTAGCATTATTTACACCACATTTACACTTTTTCCTGTTGTCATCTACATAGACCGGGCACCCAAGACTGACTGAATATTGCAAAGGGGAAGAGAATTTAAAGAGCCAAGCATCTGTATTTATACAATATAATACATTTACATCAGTAGATTTAATTTCTGATTTTTAAAAAATATTTTGTTACATTGATTTGTTCTTGGCAACTATTTTGACATTTGGCTCTGCAAAATTTGCAGTGAGACTGCTGTTCCATTTCCACCCACACTTTGTACAGGGTTCAGCTGTTGTCTCACTGGGAACTTCCCAGCATCATTGATTTTTGGAAGCAGAAGAGGAACATGAGATTGGAAAGACAGTAGCGATTGAGTGCGGCATGAATTGTGTTAGGGCAAAGGTACACATAACCAGCATTTGTAAGAAGAGGAGAATCTTGTGAAGGGTTCACTTTATCAAGAAAGGTGAGATTGAACTGCACACAATGCCATACACCAGCTTTCAGCCCACCCGCAGCTAAATAAAACTCAGGAAATCAGAGGCCCTCATGGTCCATCTTATTCTAGTCAGATAGACAGTTTCATTTATTATGCTAGGCTACTTTTAACCCTGACAATTTTAAATGAAAACATATAAGCAGATGAGTAAGGAAGATTACGGTTGTTAAGGATATGATGACACTTCATAAGCAATTCAAATGCTTTAACATACAAAGAAGGGAATTTCATTGTAAATTGTAGACAACAACAATTTGTAATTATGTAGCATTGTAACATACTGAAACATCCCAAGGCACTTTAAGGTTTGTGATCAAACAAGATGTGACATAGAGGCAGACATACCTAATGTAGTGCATGTTATAAAGCATTCTTGCTCCTCCTAATGTGTTTAACTATTAAGCTTCTTCCTGCACTGAATACTCGGGGTGACTTAGTTCATACATTATTGCCCTGGCCATCTTCTTCCATTATCTCTTGCCACCTCCTGTTTGAAAATATAATAGCTGGCCGTCATTCCTCATCCCTCTGCTTAATTTCCTTAATTGCACGATTTCATCAGAGAATCTGATGGTTCTCTGCCTCTTTCTGATCTAACATGTTTTCTCCCCAAACAAATCAAAATTAATTGTGGTGATGCCTGTTCCTTTAAGCTGCTGCAGGTGTTGGAATCCATGTGGTCAAATTCATTAAGATAGCACCACTCCTAGGCTGCAGCATTGTGGGTCACTGTCAGCATGTGGCCAGTGTGGACTTCTTCAATGTGATCAATAAAGGTGCAGGCTTGCCTGCTCCCGGCAAATTGACATTAACCTATGCAGCATCACTAGGGGTGATGCTGTGTGAATAAATTTCTACCCACCCCGTCTTCCCACAGCCTTTCAGTGTAATGTTTGCCTATTGGAGAGGTTGGGGTACATGAAGCAACATAAAACTCAGTGCTTAAAGGACAAATGGCTAATATGCAGTAAACACATTTACTCAACTAAATTTTTGAGTAAACAAAAAATATGTGATATCAGCTGGTGGTGATGCAACATGTGGGACTGGATACCAAAATAAGTCAGCACTTTCAGATCGTACAAAGCTCTTTCTGAGCTGCATATCAGTAAGGATGTAGGTGGGATGGATCAGGGGCTGGATGTAGTGCTGGTGACAGGGATACCAGTGTCAGGCCTGAAAGTAGAACTGGGGGAAGAGGCGGCCTCATTTCAATAGGGTCAGTGGGACCCGGGACCACATCTTATCAGTGGCAGCATAGGAATTGTTTGCAGAATCACAGAATTCTACAATGCAGAAGAGGTTCTTCAGCCCATTGAGTCTGCACTGATGCACAAAATGCCCTGACCCGTCCATCTAATCCCACTTGCAGGCGCTTGGCCCATAACCTTGAATGGTATGACATGCCAAGTACTCATTCAGGTGCTTTTTAAAGGATGTGAAGCATCCCATCTCCACCACTCTTCCAGGCAACGCATTCCAGACCATTGCCATCCTCTGAGTAAAAAGATTTTTCCTCAAATCCCCCTGAACCTCCCATCCCTCACTTTTAACTTGTGATCCCTCGTAACTGGCTGTTAGAAACCATAGAAAATTACAGCTCATAAACAGGCCTTTTGTCTCTTCTTGTCTGTGCCAAACCATATTTTGCCTAGTTTCATTGACCTGCACTTGGACCATATCCCTTCACACTCCTTTCATCCATAAACCTGTCCAAGTTTTTCTTAAATGTTAAAAGTGACCCCACATTTACCACTTTATCCGGCAGCTCATTCCACATTCCCACCACTGTCTCTGTGAAAAAGCCCACCTCCCCCCCACCCTCCAATATTCTCTTTAAATTTTTCTCCTTTCACCCTTAACCTATGCCCTCTGGTTTTTTTTCTCCCCTAGCCTCAGTGGAAAAAGCCTGCTTGCATTCACTCTATCTATATCCATCAACATCTTATACACCTCAATCAAATCTCCCTCCATTCTTCTACGCTCCAGGGAATGAAGTCCTAACCTATTTAATGTCTCTCTTTAACTCAGCTTCTCAAGTCCTGGCAACATCCTTGTGAACCTTCTCTGCACTCTTTCAATCTTGTTTACATTCTACCTGTAACTAGGTGACCAAAACTGTACACAATACTCTAAATTCGGCCTCACCAATGCCTTATATAACCTTACCATAACACTCCAACTTTTATACTCGATATTCCGATTTCAACTAAGGGATTGATTTAATGATTTAAATCGGTTAATGATTTTGTGTTTTGAATTATATTTCATGCAATTTTCTTCAACTAAAGGGAATAGCTGCTTCCTATCAACCCTGCCCATGCCCCTTATAATCTTGAACACCTCAATCAGGTTGCCACCTGTCTTCTCTCCTCCAGAGAAAACAACCCAAGTCTATCCAACTTCTTTAAGATAGAACTTAAATATTCTATCCCCAGGCAATATCCTGGTGAATTTCCTCCACACCTTCTCCACTGCATTCACATCATTCCTATAATGTGGCGATCAGAACAGCACACAATACTCCAACTGTGGCGTTACCAAAATTCTATAAAACTCCATCATGACCTCTCTGTTTTTGTCATCTATATCCCAATTGATAAAGGCGAGTGTGCCATATGCTTTTCTCACCACCCTATTAAGAAACTTATGAACAAACATGACAAGGTCCCTTTGTTCCTCAGAACTTCCCAAATGTTCTTTTTTTCCCTTTGTTGTTCCCTTTCATAATGTACTTCCTTGTCAAATTACAAATTTGCAGCCAGGCAAAGGGGCTAAATGACTTACTGCTGTTCCAACATTTCTCAGACTCTGACCTGGTTTAAAAACCAGTTAAGTGCTATAAAGGGGAAATTGATATTTTTGTAGAGCAAATATGCAGGTAGGAATGGTATGTCTGCCAGTTTCAAAATTTCTTAGACGTTTGGAGCTGTCTCGCTGATTTTGGAATCCCAAATTTACAAGCCGAGAGAATTTGACCCTATAACATTCAATATAATATTCTTCCTTTTTGTACCAAATTATAATCTACATAAAATATTATGAGGCATCATGGAATTAAGCTCATCAAAACAACTAACTATTAGTGAGATTAATTGCCAAAGTACTTTGCACATTGCAAGTAAATGAAATGTTTATAAAGAAAAGCTAGTTACCAGTTTTTGCAAACATTTCTTGCCCCCTCCTCCTTTTGAATGCACATTCATTCAATAAAATGTATCTGTGTTCTCTGTTCAGACTTTTGTACAGTTGACCCACTGAATAGAGGATTCCCTAATCATGGCCACCATTCATGAGTTGCAACCATGCTGCAAGATGGCTAATAAAATTTGGGTCGTTATGACCAGGCTAGTAAGACAATACCAAAAATACAAGCATATTATGTATCAGGGCTGTGAGTACAGACGAATCATAGAATCCCTACAGTGCAGAAGGAGGCTAGTTGGTCCATTGAGTGAGCACAGACAACAATCCCACTCTGGCCCTATCCTTGAAACCCACACCCTACTGACACTAAGGGCAATTTAGCATGTTCTATCAACCTAACCCACACACGTTTTGAGTAGGAATGATATCCAAAGGACCACTGATTCTGTTACTCCAATCTAAATGTTTAGTAATTAACGGTTAATGATTTTATGTTTTGATCTATATTTCATGCAATTTTTAAAAGGGAGGAAAATCTAGGGTGTGATCAATCTGAATTTAAGCTAAATATGCCCCTATTGTTCTCATTTACTAACTCTGTTATCTTCATTTAATGTCATTCTCCACATACCCACAGCAACTGACTAATCTCAAATTCACCTTGAGGCTTCTCCATATCTCATTTCATGATCACAATTTCTCCTTCTCCCTCATTCTCTTTCCTGCCTCCAATTCTTTATTCTTCACTCTTTTTGGAAAAAAGGTCTGTCACCCTTTATCTGTTCTATAGGGGGAAGAAGTGGCAAAATTGTGTTCTATTGAATATTTGAGTCCCAGTGACAGTTTCCAAATATTTCCTTAAGTCTTTTTTGTTCTGTAATTTTAACTGTCATTTTTTTAATAATTGCAGTTGCATTAAAATGTAATGCCAGAGATAATTTGATTTGTGAGAAAACATTGGTTTTGACTAGTACCCAACATAACTAACAGAAAATATGCCATCGATTCACATGAAGGAATTGATTTTCTATATTTAGACTATGTACATGAATGGAAAAATAGGAATCACATTTTCGAATTTCATCTGGCTGAATGCCTGTGGGCTAACTTTTGTCCCTGATGGCAGATCTGAAAACCAGAGAACTCCACAAAGTCAGGAAGGCAATGGATATTCCACTCCCACCTTCTCTCCCATTCCTCTCGCCCCCACTATGCCTCCCAATCCACTCCAAAGGGCTCCAATAAATTTCACCTTATTCTATCCAATTATTCACAATTTATATTAATGACTTAGCCTTTGCAGTGAAAAGCATACATCAGAATTTTATTAATACACTATGGGTACCAACACTGGGACCAAATGCGTATCCCAAATCCAGATCAGCAGGCAGAAGAAACACAGAGGCTATTTTACTGGTGGCAATCAATTTAGAATAATTTTTTCTTATAAATTATGGAAGAAGTTATGGGGAGAAACAGGATTAGGCTATTGAGCTGGACGATCAGCCATGACCATAATGAATGGCGAAGCAGGCTCAAAGGGCCAAATGGCCTCCTCCTCCTCCTATATTCTATGTTTCTAAGAGACCTTAATTACACCCACCATCAAATTGAGGATGATGGCCTGCCTGTCTGAGTTGCCAACAAAATCATAGGATCAGTTATAGAAGTGGTCACTACTAAAGTTTCCAGGGAAAAGAGAAACCCCTGCAAATAAGGAGAAATCTTTTCTTCTTCACTGGGCCTGATGGGTAACATCCCCAGCAGCAATGGTGGTGACTGTTGACAGTGGCGACTCTTCTGTGGGCTATGGAGTGGCCCTTTGGAGGGCCCACTCCTTCTGAGAAACTATTGGGAAACCACCTTGATGTCCCTGGCAATTTCCCCACACCAAGATGGGGAGGGGCATCCCAACACCAACAAAATGCTTCGAGGTTCATAAAACAGCCATCAGTTGGCCTGCTAATTGAATTAATTGCCTGTGCGCATCTGGTTCGACAGGCAGCCAAGCATCCATTATTCCCACATTTGGGAATATCCCTTGGCGGAAGAAAGACATCAATGTGCCCTTCCAATGTTTTCCACTACCAGTATACCAGCCTACCCACCTGTCAGTCAGTCTCAAGAGGGCTTGTAAAATTCTGGTCACGATTTCTAAATTTGTAAATGAGGTCAAACAGGGGAAATGGTTAATACTCAGGAGGACTTCAACAAATGACATATATTATTACAGTAAGCTTACAGAATGGATATACAATAAATTTCAACATAAATAATTGCATTTTTGTAAGAAAAGTAGGGAGGTCACACATTTCTTGAAAAATAATAATCAGATTTAACAGTGGTAGAAAACCAAAAGGATTTGAGAGTACACACAAACAAATCATTAAACGTGGCAATACAGACGGAAAAGGCCATAAATTAGAAACCAGGATTTATGACCAAATGGATAGAATTGAAAGGTAGAGGTATTATAATAAGCTTCTGTTGCATCTTGGTTAAATTATACTTGGAGTATTGCGCACAGTTCTGGTTGCTAGACTATAAAAAGGATAAAGAGGCACTGGAGAGAGTACAATAAAGATTTATGAGGATAATACCAGAACTGTGAGGTTATACCTATCAGGAAAGGATGAAGAGGATGGTCTCTTTAATCTTAAAAACAGATGGCTAAGGGATGATCTAATAGAAGTCCTTAAAACACTTAAAAGTCCTTAAGTGTTTTATAGAGTAGACGCAGACTGCCCTGTGGAGAAGAGGAAAACTAGACACCATTGATAATAGGGAAACAGAAGCAGTTCTTTTACCAAGGAAATAGTGAGAATGTGGAACTTGTTACTATGTTGACTTTGTTATACTCCAGAAAACCAGTTGGATGAGGATAGAACTGCAGCCACTCCTGACAGACTTTTATGAACGTTTATTTACAAGAGTTATATGTTATAATTATGCACCTCAGAATCCAACAACCACAATTTCAGTCCACCCCAATTTAGAAAACAAGACAAATATAGAGATACAAATGAATTCCCAGATAACGACCACCATCTGCATCTAATTAAAGATATTTAATTTACATTTCACAGGGTTGAGATAAATATTAGGAATGCATTTAAGAGAGGTAGTTGGGAGGAGATATGAGTGAAGCATAAATAACTCACTGTCTGATTAAATGATGTGCTCTGGTGCAGTATAATCTATATAATTCTGTTCTATGTCTTGTCTCTTTTTGCAGGGATTTATTGACAGACATAAAAACAGTCTAGCCTAAAGTGTTCTCAAAGAAAAAATGCACAAGATTAATTGTGATATTAGCCTAAAGAATAGACAGAGTCTACAGTTTAGCCAAAATGACACCAGAGCTGTGATTCTGGAGGCCATAAGTTTATAAGTCCTAGGAGCAGAATTAGGCCATTTGGCTCATCGAATTCACTCCACCACTCAATCATGGTTGATATGTTCCTCATCCTCATTTTCCTATCATCTCCTCATAACTCTTTCAACCCCTGACCAATTAAAATCTGTCTAACTCCTCATTAAATTTACTCACTGTCCCAGAATCTACCACACTTTGGGGTAACGAATTCCACAGATTCGCAACTCTTTGGAAGAAGTAGATTCTCCTCAACTCTTTTAAATTTGCTATCTCTTATCCTAAGACTATGATCTCTTATCCTCCAATGCCCCACAAGAGGAAGTATCTGCTCAATGCATAATTTATTCACTTGCATCCCCCAATGTAATCTCCCCTTGTTCTTCTAAGTTCCAGCGACTATACGCCTGAATTGTTCAATCTCCCTTTATATGTCGCTGAACCTGATACCCATCATTTCCATCAGTACGTGGGGAGAATGAGGATGCTTAAGACATGTATGTAGCACAGAGGTAGCTTCACATGTAAAATTACTGTTGTCTTCAGTCAGATGTCATTTTCGTCAACAAGGAATATGAAATATGACTTTATACTGTCAGCTTTACATTCTTCCGGTGAGATCTAAAGTTTGTGAAGTTCTGTGGTGAGGTAGGTTACCCTGTTGGATAGCTCCAGGAATCCCTTTAGGTACTATTAAGAAGTTGCAACAACTGTCACAGAAGTTCAAAAAAAATCAATAGCCAGATGTGTGCCTGACAACCAAGGGACCTTGGAAGGGCAACATGATTTTGCCCCTGGTGACTCAGGTGCCCAGCTAGCAGAAAGAAGAGTGTGCCAGAGAAGGGAACATGCAGATTGTCCCAAAGTGGGGATGGTGCTTTCATAAATACATGGCACAAAGGAAAATGAACATTGCCAAGATAAAGCCAGAGGGAAGGCAGCTGGTCAGGAAGTAGAGGCAAATGTAGCATGGTATAACATTTTAAACTACAGTTTGCTAATCTTTCTGGCTTGCTAGTGGCTGTCAAGGTTACAATAGCTCTGAATTTTTATGCAGCTGGCTCTTTCCAGGGTTCAGCGTGAGACCTCTGCAAAGTCTCACATTCAACTGCAACAAGACAGTCCATGATGTGTTCCTTGCTTGACTGGGGAATCACATTCACTTCCCACTGGATGTGGCATCTCAGGTGCAGAAATTATTAGTGTCCCCAGGAGCAAAGGATTATCAAGGGGACACAGAAGCTCCCACTCCTTCTTCACTCTCTCCTTTTTGAGACATTCTAACATTAAAAATTTTAAACGATAAAGCCATGAGTGGTCTCAGGTGCCCTATGTACCACATTCTGTAATGAGTATTGTTGTGGGTTGGAGGGACCATAAAAGTAGGTCTGTACAAAGCATGGTTTATTTTATTGCTGCCATTCCCAGATGGCATGCTGTGTTCCTGACGACTAATGATCCTGCCGGCTTGTTCTCTCTGTCATAATATTGTGCCATGACAGTGCACAACTATGAGGGTGTTGGTCAAGAGTCATTCAGATGGATGTACTCTCAAACAGGTGGGAAGAGGGCAGGAAAATGGGAAAAGATCATTTACAAATATGGTGTGTATCAGACGTTCCCTCAGGCTTTATGGTAACTTGCAACGATGCAGAATATTGTTAGCAACTAATAGTGTCAAAATGCTGCCACCTCCATGACTGTGCATTGTGACACTTCATCATGCTTAGAGTGGTGTGTATACTCAATTACAACTTGAATAGGCAACAATAATTACTTTTTTTCCCTCTGGAAAGGCCATGGGAGGCCACATGTTCTATTGCCAGCAATCAGTTGGATAACAGTTACAATTTGAACTCATTTGACTGCTCACTGATATCTCCTGCAAGCTATAGCAGCAACACTATCAACTTTCTGCCTCACAACCCACTTGCCCCTATTTTAGTTATGTCCAAGCTGCCCAACCCATGTGGGGCCCACCTCTCCTCTACACTAATTCTAGGGTCAGTGGGTCCAACTCGCATTAGATTTCCCCTCCCCGCCCAGAGTTTTAGAGTTCGCAGAGCCATTTCTTTCTTCAAGCCTGCATTTTCAAGGACATCCCTTAGCAGACTGAGGGGTGACCGTATAGAGGTTTATAAAATAATGAGGGGCTTAGACAAGGTAGATAGTCAATATCTTTTCCCAAAGGTAGGGGAGTCTAAAACTCGAGGGCATAGGTTTAAAGTGAGAGGGGAGAGATACAAAAGTGTCCAAAGGGGCTTATTTTTCACATAGAGGGTGATGAGTATTTGGAACAAACTGCCAGAGGTAGTAGTAGAAGTGGGTACAATTTTATCTTTTAAAAAGCATTCAGATACTTACATGGGTACAGTGGGTATAGAGGGATATGAGCCAAATGCATGCAATTGGGATCAGCTTAGCGGTTTTACAACAAAAAACGGTGGCATGGACAAGTTGGGCTGAAGGGCCTGCTTCCACTCTGTAAACCTCAATGACATGAACTCTGGCCCTTGTAATCAACTTAAATGCATGGCACATTCATATTTCCCGTCTGTTCAGTGTGGGATAACATTGTGTGATCTGTTTACTCATGTTAATGAAAGAGAAAGCTCCATTTGCAAGTCTGAAAGGGGCATTTTTAATGTAAATTTTCTAGTACTGGATTTTTGTTTTTTTCTCAAAGTTGTCTAATTTTTTAATTGATTCTATTTACCTTTGCATGTTTTTCCTTTTGAAAACATGAGGGAAATATTTATATTGTAAAAAAATTCCAAAATTATCAGAAACCCAATTGTAATTGAAGCATTCACAAGACTTCATTAGATTAAAACTTATAAAAAAGGGCTTTTATAAAACAATTTTTAAGGAAGATTTACAAACAACCTAGATATCTGAGTGTGATCTGGTAGTCATCAAATCAAGTTAAAATTGATATAAGCAAAATACTGCAGATGCTGGAATCTGAAACAAAGACAGAAAATGCTGGAAAATTTCAACAGGTCTGACAGCATCTGTGGAGAGAGAATACAGACAACGTTTTGAATCTGGATAGTGCTTTGTCAGAGCAAGTTAAGATTGATGATGAGTACTGATTTTAAAGCATGATAAAAATAACACGTTGAAAAGGCATGCTAGGGAAAATAACAGACGCCTGAGCCAGAGTATCATGTCTATACCACCCAACAACCACCAATCAGGAAAAAAAACACAGAAGTGTGAGGCATGTACCAATCGACTCAAGAACAGCTTCTTCCCTGCTGCTGTCAGACTTTTGACTGAACTTACCTTGCATTAGGTTGATCTTTCTCTACATCCTAGCTATGACTGTAACACTACATTCTGCACTGTCTTGTTTCCTTCTCTATGAATGGTATGCTTTGTCTGTATAGCATGCAAGAAACAATATTTTTCACTGTATATTAATACATGTGACAATAATAAATCAAATCAAATCAAATGGCAATACATTTAAAGTCAATAGCGATCACAATTACCAGGATAGAGTAAGGGGCAGTAAGATATTAACCGATCGGTTCCTCACAGATATATCAATTGGGTGACTGAGGCATTGCAAGGAAGGACAGCATTTTCATTTCCTTTTCCACTGAAGTTAAACTGGAACATATCGGTGCAGCAGTGTTTTGTAAACTACAAAAGATAATTGATGCTGATTCCATGTGGCCAAATGGCTTGCAATCATTTACTCCTCGCCTGTTTGCAGTGACTCATCTTATGAAATTTCCTCTACCTCACTGAGCGTATTTTATGAGCTGTCTATACTGGAGCTTCTAAATGTCAGTGAGAGAAGTGAGATGTTGACTTGTCCCGGCCACTGTCAAATCTGGCAAGCTACAGTTCTTGACTTACAAAGACAAAAATTAAATGTTGTAATGCCAGCTTCAAGACAAATCTGTTGTCTAATACTTATGAGTTATCCATGAAAAGTAGAAAAAGTGCATAATACCTGGATGGTATGAGCCAAGAGTTTGAAGGAGAGCTTCACCTTTCTCTATTGCCTCCATGCTCTTACAAATTCAGATGTTGGGATGACCAAGTCTGCAGATATCCAAAGATGTGCAGATTAGATTAATTGGCATGTTAAATTGCCTCTTAGTGTCCTGGGATGTATAGGTTAGATGGATTAGGGGGTTAAATATGTCGGATAGGGCCTGGGTCGATTTGTTGTCAGTGCAGACTCAATGGTCTAAATAGCGTTCTGTGCATTGTAGAGTTTCTATGATTTTAGGTATTAAAGATTTCTAATTTCAGTTGTCCTCTATTAAGCACCACTTTGTTGTGCAAGCAACAAAATAATTTTGACACGTAGAGGTAGATCTTGTGTACTGGTGTAAATCTATGATAGTAAGTCAACCCTTACCCTGTAAATCAGAAGATACAAACAGGTTGCCGACTGACTATACACGCATTAAGCTATCTTACAAACTCAAAATCTACCAACTAGAAAGAGAACATAGTGATATGCCTGAATGTAATTGCAGCCTATCCTGTGGGCACATTTCTCCTGGTCCCACAGCGATGGGTTTGGATACAGGACTGGGTGCAAAATGGGAGAATCTTAAATTGGGGTGGCTCTCTGACACAATCCCACTTCAAAACCACCTTGCTAGAGGCAGGCTTCCAGGCTACAGGTATCAGAGGGCTGCCCTTCCACATGGATAACTTGAGGATGTGCAGACATTTGACACACTACGCTTGCGAACCAAGTGTATTGAGTCAAAGTTCACAGATAACGTTCAGATGACTGGTAGAGCAAAATGTGCAGAAGGCACTCAACATCTGCAAAGGGGTATAGATAGTCTCAGTGAGTGGGCGAGGGTCTAGCGGATGGAGTACAATGTTGGTAAATGTGATGGCATCCATTTTAGAAGAAATAACAGCAAAATGAACTATTATTTAAATGGTAAAAAATGGCAGCATGTTGCTGTGCAGAGGGATCTGAGTATCCAGTGCATGAATCACAAAAATTTGGTTTGCAGGTGCACCAAGTAATTAAGAAGGCAAATGGAATTTTGTCCTTCATTGCAGAAGGATGGAGTTTAAAAACAGAGGTTATGTTGCAGCTGTAGAAGATGCTGGTGATTCCACATCTGGAATACAGTGTACAGTTTTAGTTTTACTTGAGAAAGGATATAATGGCCCTGAAGGGTTGCAGAGAAGATTCACTAGCTTGATTCTGGAGTTGAGAGGGTTGGCTTATGAGGAGAAACTGAGTAGATTGGGACTAAACTCATTGGAATTTAGAAAAATGAGGGGGAATCTTATCAAAACATATACAATTATGAAGCGAATAAATAAGATAGAAGCAGGGAGGTTGTTTCCACTGGTGGGTGAAATCAGAACTAGGGGGCATGACATCAAAATAAGAGTGAGCAGATTTAGGACTGAGTTGAGGAGGAACTTCTTCACTTAAAGCGATGTAAATCTGTGGAATTTCCTGTCCAGTGAAGCAGTTGAGGCTGCCTCATTGAATGTTTTTAAGGCAAGATTTTGGGAACTGTAAAGAAATTAAGGGTTATGGTGAGCGAACGTGTAAATGGAGCTGAACCCAAGAAAAGATCAGCCATGATCTTATTGAATGGTGGAACAGGTTTGAAGGGCTTGACGGCCTACTCCAGCTACTAGTTCTTATGTTCTTATTCTATGCATTTTTGTAACTCTTCAAAGGACAATTTCATCTTGAAGCATACAGTTGCATTCTGACCTAGGTTAGTGACACGCCGCTCCCCTGCTGAGGCTGGGCATGACTGAAGATCTTCTCAGTGGACCTGGCCTTGTCTGCCCAACATCCTTAATTGGCATGCCCTTTGTATGCTTTGTCCTCAAACTCAACAGCATATTTACACCTACAAGTCATCAAACACTTCAAAGTTCTTACAGCTGACGTGGCCACAGACACTTCTGGGCTCCTGTACTATGAGCAAGTATACATCAGGTTGCTACAATCTTTGCAAAACCCAGCCATTTGTGGCAATAATTGGTCTTACACATAGGTTGTGTTGCAATCATGTTGTGTGCAAAGGCTTTTAATTGTGAATAACTGTTTGAATGAGTGCATGCTGGAGAACTGGAAGGTTACAGTGGTTCATTGTTCTCTGGGACAGAGCGTTTGGAAGAGCTGGTGGCTGAGTGTGAATTTTTCAATTTGCTTTTTTTCTCTCTCTCTGTTTTTGAGTGTTTTTTGCTGCTGTAGTTAGGCGTGGGGCTGGCTGGGAAGGGAACCGAGGAGTATAAAAAGAAAGTGGCAGTAGACAGCGGGCAGTGTCGGGAGCGGGCAGGGACTGAGTAGGGAAGCAGAGTGAGATATAAGGGCTTTGGCTCATGGGGCTTAGGCGACAGCAGGCTTAGGCACAGTGTGCTACTGGTTTTCCAGTTGCATTCACGCCTCCAAAGATGTTCAGGACAATGGCAGGGATTAAGGGAAGATGCCTCACCTGTGTCCAGTGTCATATGTGGAAGTTCCTGGAGGCAAGACCTCTCCCAAAATACTTAGATGGGCACATGAACAGAATGGGAATGGAGGGGTATAGGAAACTGATTTAAAATAGGGATCATGAGCCTTGGGAGTCCCTGGGAAGTGTGTAAATAGATGATGATATTGATGTACTTGTTTTTATCCTACAGGTGCTTTGGTCCACCTTGTTGTCTAACGAGGGGCATACACGCGATGGGTCATGAGAGGGCTGCTCTTGGATCTTTTTTTCGACAGTGTCCTAGTGCTTCACGTCGTTAGTGTACGCTTGACCTGGATCATTTGATGGGCAACACGACAGCTCAGTGACTATCGCTGTGCTATGCAGATACATGGATTTGGGCCTGTGTCTGTGGGAGTTTGCGCATTCTCCCCGTGCTTGCGTGGGTTTTCTCCGGGTGCTCCGGTTTCCTCCCACATCCCAAAGATGTGCTCTTAGGCTAATTGGCAAAACAAATTCTCCCTAAATTGTCTCAAATTTGGTTTTTAATCCATAGATCTATAAACATAGACAGGGATCACGGGTAGAGATGGGAACATCGAGGTGGCGGCGTGGGCTCGTTGGGCCGAAGAGCCTGTTTCCCATGCTGTTTTGTTCTTTGCTCTTTGTTCTTAAAGTGTCAGATAAGTTCACAGGCAATACATTTTGACGTGCTATAATGTTTCTGCTCTTTTAAGCTAAATATTTCCTGTAGTTCAACGTTACCGGCACTGATTGCTGACCTATTTAGCAGAAAAGTCTCAAACAAGAATCGGGTGCCTTGTTAGCATATAAAAGGTGCATAATGCCTATTTTAGATGGCTGCTAGGGACAGACAGATGAACAATATCCTATACAAAGGGTAAATTTGCAAATAATTACAACTTCACTAAGATCAAAAATATTAAATGCAACAAAAATGCTTCACTTGTATTAACACTCAATATTAAACTGTTACTTGATACCTTGTTGCTAATGTTACTACCACTGAGTGCTCTGACTAACGCAATAGCTCCGGAGTAATTGTTGCATTAACGTCCAAGCTATACCTCCAAATTCTTTTAAAGGTAACACAGAATAAAGAGATATTAAAAACTCCACGCTAGATAACTTGGTTTATTATAGATTTATAAAATCAGTGCCCCTCAAGATGCAAATTTTACATTTATTTTTATTCTTGTGTTTGCATTATAATTTGAAATGGTTTGAACCATACTCTGTTGCAGATACTTTAAATGACCTCATTAAACAAATCTCCATTGAGGATAATGACAGTGATCATTTTTTCCCCAAACAAACCAGGAAGCATGGTGGCACAGTGGCTAGCACTGCTGCCTTAGAGCTTCAGGGACCTCAGTTCGATTCATGGCTTTGGTCACTGTCTGCATAGGTTTCCTCTGGCTGCTCTGGTTCCTTCCCCCAGTCCAAAGATGTGCAGGTTAGGTTGATGTGCCATGGTAAATTGCCCCTCAGTGTCTCAGGATATGGAGGTTAGAGGAGTTAATGGGCTGAATGTAGGGATAAGGCTTGGGATGGGATTGTTGTTGGTGCATATTTAATTGGCTGAATAGCCTCTTTCTGCACTGTAGGGTTTCTATGATTTCTGTGAAATCCTCCAGATAAATACATTTCCTTCATTACTTTGTCCTCAAACTCAACAGCATATTTACACTTACAAGTCATCAAACACTTCAAAGTTCTTTCATTTTTGCCATACACACCCATACTCCAGCAAGACACACATTCAAGCAACTACTTAAAAATTGGTTGAGTGGGTCACCACCCAATTATGTTCTTGAAAGGACAAGTGATCAGTTACCAATTAGCAACTCTGCAATAAAGACAAAACTTACCAGTCTCTACTTGGTTCATAGGTTTGTTATTTTGGAGGTGACACAGCAAATATGTGATGTCTATTATTTGATGACTGCAAAAACAGTTTGTTCAAACCAATTTCATTTTCATATGAGCTGTGATTAGCCACAATGAAAAATCCAGTAATTGATTCACTGTAGATAAAGATACTTCATTCCTATCAGCACCATGTGAGAGGCTCACAGGAACTAGCAGTGAATGTGAAACAGGTTGTCAAGCAATAATATGTGGTATGGATGGTTGGGTTTGATAAATGACACTGTTCAGCAGTCTTAGGATGTGGCACCTTCATGCACATTTGTTTTCAGGTCTTGGGAGGATGTGTGCAACGCATTAAACCTGGCCACCATTCCCATCAGGTATGTTCTCAGGAGAAGATGCCACAAAAAAAATTAAACATGTACTCTCTTTACATACATCTCATACAACAACATTTCTGCTTCACCTGCTGGGGAACAGAGTTGTGACTTCTATGGTTTTCCCAAAAGACTCACTCCCTTTCTTAATATTTGTTTCTACAATCTAAGGGTTATTGCCACTCACTTCTTTAACCCTTCAAAACTGACAATAGCTGAAAATTAGGCTCTCACTGCCTTAAACAAAAAACTTAGCTGTAATTTATGTCCCACATAAAATAAAAGGTCATGTTTATTTTAACTGTCATGAAAACCCCTTTAGCACTGATGACATACACTATTTCCAACACCCTTTCACCCTTTAGTGAGCTTCCAGTTACAGATCCAAGCTGTGACCCTGAAGAGACAGTAGGATTGGTTTTTCCTCAATCCCTAGAGAACTGCGAAAGAGAAGTACCAAAGCGTTATTATGCACTTTGTTTCGTCAAAGATGGTAACTAAACAGTACTCTATTCAAAGGTCATTGTTACTAGTGTCAATGTTACTGTAGGCTTTCCCTCCAATATAAGGCTTCTGGTCATTTCTATAAGTAGTTTGAACATTTCATATTTAATGATGGCCTCTTGCTGTCCAATGATTAATTTTATGATAACATAACTGAGGTTATGACAATTTGAACCTACACATGCACACCAGATATTTTTTATATGTTTCTATTTATGCTTTTCCAATTATTTCAAAGTGATGCATGTAAACAATTAACAGCTACATATGAACTGTTAGGTGAGAAAAGTTGAAAGGAGAAAAGTTTGGGCAGCACAGTAGCACAGTGGTTAGCACTGCTGCTTCACAGCTCTAGGGTCCTGGGTTCAATTCACAGCTCGAGTCACTGTCTGTGTGGAGTTTGCATGTTTTCCTTGTGTCTGCTTGGGTTTCCTGCGGGTACTCCTGTTTCCTCCCACAGTCCAAAGATGTGCAGGTTAGGTTGACTGGTCATAAGAAGAAATTGCTCCTTAGTGTCCGGGGATGTGTAGGTTAGAGGGATTAGTGGGTATAATATGTGGGGATATAGGGGTAGGGCCTGGATGGGATTGTGTCCAGTGCAGACTTGATGGGCCAAAGGGCCTCTTTTTGCACTGTAGGGTTCTATGAGATTTGAGTGGAGAATGGGCTTTTTGGGCTGAATGGCCTGGTACAGTGCTGTCATCCACTCTTGGGGCCTTGGTCTTTCATTGCCTTGGAAATGAGAAGATTATTTTTAAACTGTTCCATTATGATATGGAAATAATGCTACTGAAGTTACTTAACCTTAGGTTGTAAAAGCTTTCCAAATTCAAATGAAAATAATTCAAGTGAAACCAGTGCAGGTGTATCATTTATATATAAATAACACAATCGCTTTGCAAGTGATGGAACTGCTCAGAATATCTTAGATGTGGCACAATTCCAATGAAAAGCTGCCAAATCTGATGCACTAATTCCACCAAAACCCTCCAAAGTGATGAACAAGCATAGCAGCATAAAAGGTTACAATACACACAACAGATGTCAGGCAGAACATCCACCTTCTAAGGAGATGGGCAGTAACAAATCAGCCACCCAATACACACACTGCCTAATTGTCCAGTGGAAATGAAGTTGGACAGAATAACATGCAGGCGATTCAAATCCCAAATTCAGTAATCTTCAAGATTGAACAGTTATCTGAGATAATCAATGACTAAATGAATTGAGATTGTTTTGAATAACTGAATACACCTGAAATAGTTCTATTGCTAAGGTCTTTCTACTGCCCATCCTCCATCCTCACTTCTCTATATGATCACTAATCAACATGAAGCTCACACATCCCAGGGTAAATGGGCAAATTTTAATCCCAGGCTGTACAATGACAAAAAAAATAAAAATGACTGTTGCCTGTTGAGAACATATTCCATGCACATATTGTTCCCAGAAATTAATGAACTATTTTTTGCATTCTTCATTCATTATTAACTCAAAAGGAACAGCTGGTGCCAGTCTAACCAGATTGGAATATCTGCCTCTTCATTAATTGCAGAACAGTATCTAGATTGTGAAAAATCATCACCTGTACCTATGGAGTAGCAAATTATTTTTGACACAAGTGATGATGAATATAGCTGGCACTAGCTGTTGAAAATAATGTTCATTATTTATACCAGTGAAACTTTGTATTCAATTTATTAGTTTTTCTCTACATTTCTCATCTTCTCTGTATAGATTATGCACAAAGGAAATAGAATAAGTTGGACGCTGAAAGAAATATTAATGACTTGGACAAGGGAAGTGAATGTACTATTGCCAAGTTTGTGGATAGGTGGGAAAGCAAGTGGCGCGAGTGATATAAAGAGTCTATGGTGGGATATGGACAGGTTATGAGAGTGCGCAAAAACTTGTCAGATGTAATATAATGCAGGAAAATGTAAAGTTATTCACTTTGGTAGGAAAAATAAAGAAGCTGAATTTTATTTAAATGGAGAAAGATTGCAGAAAGCTGCAGCTCAGAAGCATTTGAAGATCCTTGTGCACAAACCACAAACACTAGCATGCAAGTCCAGCAGGCAATCAGGAAGGCAAATGGAATGTGGTCTTTATTTCAAAGGGAGTAGAGTATAAAAATAGGGAAGTCTTGATAAAACTATATAAGGCACCAGTTAGACTACACCTGGGATACTATGAATAGTTTTGGTCTCCTTATTTAAGAAAAGTTAGAAACCTAAAAAAAAGCTGCAGGAGTAGGCCATTTGTTACCACCATTCAATATAACCATGATTGATCAAGGCCTTTCAGTGTCCACCTCCTGATTTCTCTCCATACTTTTAGCCGCAAAGGCCACATCCAGCTCCTTTTTGAACATCCCTAACAAACTGGCCCCAACAGCTTTCTGTGGTAGAGAATTCCATAGGTCCACAACTCTCTGAATGAAGAAGTTCTTTCTAATCTTAGTCCTGATTGGCTTACTCCTTATTCTTGGACTATGACCGTGGTTCTGGATTTCCCAACATCGAGAAAATTCTTCCCGCATCTAGCCTGTCCAGTTCTATCAGGATTTTATATGTTTCTATGAGATCCCCTTTCATTCTTCTAAATTCCAGTGGGTACAAGCCCGGTTTGATCCAATCTCTCCATATCTGTCAGTCTTACCATTTCGGGAATCAGTCTAGTGAACCTTCACTGGACTCCCTCAATAATAACAAGAATGTCCGTCCTCAAACTTGGAGACCAAAACCGCACATAATATTCAGGGGTTGGCCTCATCAAAACCCTATATAACCTCAGCAAGACATCCTTACTCTTATACTCAAGTCCTTTTGTTATGAAGGCCAGTATGCCATTAGCTTTCCTTACTGCCTGCTGTAGCTGAATGCCAACCTTCAGCAACTGTTCCACGATGACACCCAGGTCACATCGCACTTTCCCTTTTCCTAAATCACCATCATTCAGATAATAATCATCCTCCTCTTTTTGCCACCAAATTGGATAACTTCACATTTATCCACATTATATTGCATTTGTCAATATTTGCCCACCTGTCGAGCCTGCAGCCTCTTAGCATCCTCCTCATAGCACACGCTGTCACTCACTTAGTGTCGCCTGAAAATTTGGAGATATTGCATTCAATTCCTTCATCTAAATCATTTATGTATATTATGAATACCTGGGGTCCCAGCATTAAACCCTGTGGTAACCAACTAGCCAATGCCTGCCACTCTGAAGAGGACCTATTTATTTCCACTGTCTGCTTCCTGTCTGCCAACTAGTCCTGTAATCAATATATTATCCCCAATACCATGAGTTTTAATTTTGCTCACTTATATCTTGTATGGGGCTTTATCAAAAGCCTTTTAAAAGTCCAGATACATAACATCCACAGGTTCACCCTTGTCCACTCTATTGGTCACATCCTCAAAAAAAAATCACGATTTGTCAAGCATAATTTCCCTTTAATAAATCCAAGCTGATTTGGACTAAGATGTCACTGCTTTCCAAATGTTCAGTTATTACATTCTTAATAATTGATTCCAGTATTTTCCCACTGCTGAGCTAACTGATTTATAATTCCTTATTTCTCTATCCTTTTTTAAAAAGTGGGGTTACATTAGCTATCCTTCAATCCACTGGAACTCCTTCAAAGTCTATAGAATGCTGGAAAATGATCACCAGTATGTCCTCTATTTCTAGGGTCACTTCCTTGAGTACTCTAGGATGTGGAGCATCAGGCCCTGGGGACTATTGGGTTTTAATCCCAGTAATTTCCCCAATACAATTTCCTGACTAATAAGGATTTCCTTCAGTTCCGCTTCATGTTAGACCCTTGTCCCCTAGTATTTCTGGAATACAACCTCACTGTACAGCGAGGTAAGTCCTGCACTGTCCCATGTCAGCATGCTTTTTGTTTGTGCCGAGTATTTCATCACTTGGAAACTCTTTGTGATCTAGCCTCTCCTATGCCAGAGGCTGTGCTAGGGCTTAGCAAAGATGAAATACATGCATGTTAAGTCATCAGCGGGAGGTCAGTTCTGCTGTAAAGGATTCAGGCAATATAGAAAAGAGATAAGAATTAGGATAGTCCTGAACATCATCAGGTGTCAGTCTTATGAGTATTGTCCAAAATTCTGGTAGTTGCTGAATATTTGCTGGGGCAAATGAAGGATTGCAAGTAATGTGTAGAGAGTCTGTTCACATATGTAAGCATGGCATTACCCAAGCCATTAATGTCTGGGACTGATTGCTCTGCTTGAGTGAGGGTTAGAATGTTAGATGCTCCTCACTTTGGTTCTCTTCCTCACATTGGGTGGAATCTTAGGGTTAGGGATACAAAGAACAAAAAATAAAGAAAAGTACCCTTTGGTTTCGTGAAGGGTAGGTCATGCCTTACTAACCTCATTGAGTTTTTTGAGAAAGTGACCAAAGAGGTGGATGGGGGTAAGGCGGTTGATGTAGTATATATGGACTTTAGTAAGGCGTTTGATAAGGTGGCCCATGGAAGACTTCTACAGAAAATGCAGATGTGTGGAATAGAGGGTGATTTAGCTAATTGGATTAGGAATTGGCTGGCAGATAGAAGACAGAGGGTGGTGGTTGATGGGAGATATTCATCGTGGAGTTCGGTGACGAGTGGTGTGCCTCAGGGGTCTGTTTTGGGGCCCCTGCTGTTTGTAATTTTTATAAATGATCTGGATGAGGGTATTGAGGGATGGATCAGTAAATTTGCAGATGACACTAAAGTCGGTGGAGTGGTAGATAGTGAAGAGGGGTGTTATAGTTTACAGAGTGACTTGGACAAGTTGCAGAGCTGGGCCGAGAGGTGGCAAATGGAGTTTAATGTGGAAAAGTGTGAGGTAATGCACTTTGGCAGGAACAATAAATGTGTAGAGTATAGGGCTAATGGTAGGGCTCTTAATAGTGTTGAGGAACAGAAGGATCTTGGTGTATGTGTCAATAGATCCCTGAAAGTAGGCAGTCAAGTGGATAAAGTTGTTAAGAAGGCATATGGAGTCTTAGCTTTTATTGGTAGGGGGATTGAATTTAGGAGCCGCAGCATCATGTTGCAACTGTACAAAACTCTAGTGCGGCCGCACTTGGAGTATTGTGTGCAGTTCTGGTCCCCACATTATAAGAAAGATGTGGAGGCATTGGAGAGGGTACAGAGGAGGTTTACCAGGATGTTGCCTGGTATGGAGGGCAGGTCCTATGAAGAGAGGTTGAAGGATTTGAGGTTGTTTTCGTTAGAAAGGAGGCGGCTAAGAGGGGATCTTATTGAAGCATATAAGATGATTAGAGGTTTAGATAGGGTGGACAGTGATAGCCTTTTTCCTAGGATGGAGAAAGCTAGCACGAGGGGACACAGCTTTAAATTAAGGGGTATGAGTTATAGGACGGATATCAGAGGTAGGTTCTTTACTCAAAGAGTGATTAGGGAGTGGAATGCCCTGCCTGCAGCTGTTGTAGATGCGCCAAGTTTGGTGGCGTTTAAGAGGTTAATTGATAAGTATATGGAAGAGAAGGGAATGGTTTAGTTTGGAGGGGCATTGCTTTTTATTTTGGTCGGCACAACATCGAAGGCCGAAGGGCCTGTTCTGTGCTGTAATGTTCTATGTTCTATGTACAAAACAGGAACAGGCTTTTTGGCCTTCCAAGCTTGTGTCAATCATGATGCCATAACTAAATTTTTAAAATAACCTTCTGCCCTTACTCGGTCTATACCCCCCTATTCCCTACCTATTCATGAACCCATCCAGATGCCTCTTAAATGTTGCTAATGTGCCTGCTTCTACCACCTCCTCTGGTAGGGGAGTTCCAGACACTCAACACTCTTTGCATGAAAAACTTACCTGCACATCACCCTTAAACTTTCCTCCTCTCACTTTGAACCTGTGCCTCTTTATAATTGACACTTCCACCCTAATTAAAAAGCTATTCATCTTGACCATGCCTCTCATAATTTGTGACCTATGTCAGGCCTTCTCTCAGTCCATCTTTCCAGTCAAAACAATCCTATTTTATTCAACCTGGCTTCATATCCAACATCCTTGAGACCAGGCAACATCCTCGTGAAGCTTTTTTGCACTTTCTCCAAAGCTTCCGCACCCTTCTGATAGTGTGGTCACCAGAACTGCACACAATACAGGAATGTGGTCTAACCAAGGTTTTATGTAGCTGCAACATGATTTCCCAACTCTTGTAGTCAGTGCCCCAGCTGATGAAGGCAAATATGCCCATGCGCTTTCTTGATCAACTTAGCCACTTGCGTTGCCACTTTTAGGGACCTGCACGCCCAGATCCCTCTGTATGTTAATGTTTCTAAGGTTATGCTATTTACAATATAATTCACATCTAATTCTGATGCTCCAAAATGCATCACCCCACATTTGTCCAGATTAATCTCCATGTGCCATTTCTGTACCCAAGTCTAAAATCCATTTATATCTTGTTGTATCCTCCGACAATCCCCAGAACTATCAGCAACTCCACCAATCTTCGTGTCGTTCACAAACTTACTAATCAGATTAGCCACATTTTCCTCCACATCATTTCTATGTATGTATATAATGTAATGTGTATATATAATATATTTTATTATATATATATTATAAAACAGAGGTCCCAGCACTGACCCCTGCGGTATACCACTAGCTACAGATCACTATTCTGAAAAACATCCTTCTACTTTCTGTCTTGTATAACAAAGTCAGTTCTGTACCCATTAGCTAACCAACCCCAAATCCCATGTGATTTTAGCTTTTGTACCAGTCTGCCATGTGGGACCCACCAATAGTTAATGGACCTTTGGATGGGCTGTAGCAGGTCCCACTACATCAGGTCCAGAAACTCCCGATTTGGATTGCTGTAAAAATTCCAGTACATCCAAATCAATGATCTGGCAGCATCTGTGGATAAAGAAACAAAAGTAAAAGTTTTGAATTCAATATGACTTCTTCTTGACTCAACATAATTTAATAGCTTTTAATATAACTTCAAGAGTATATTAAACTTATGTTTCACTTGGAGTTCTGTGAACGTTCTTGTCGTGTAATATAGAAAGGATATAGAGAAACTAAAGAAGGAATGAAAAAGGTTTATGACAATGATTGTTGAGAAAATTGAGAACTTAACAATGGAAAGATTAAACAAACTGGGGCTCTCTTCTTTAGGGAAAATAAGACTGATGTGTGATCTGATTGAGGTCTTCAGGATTGTGAAATGATTTAATAGACATGGAGAAAATATTTCCACCAGAACCCAGTGCCACAAGTGTAAGATCATCACAATAAATGCAATTGGAAACTTAGGAGAAACTTCATAATCCAGAAACTGATTAGAATGTGAAACTCATTGCACATCTTGTGACTGGTAGCAGGTCATTTAACCTCTTTCCATATTGAACCTGTTAGTACCCCTCTCATTTACCCCATTCACCTGTGTTGTACCCTGAGTTAAAATCAACGCTAAAATGTCTAGGGTGCTGTCAGTCATTATGTTAATAACCAAGCTTTAAATATTAATAAAATTAATTTGACATTTGTAGCAGTGTGCACAAATTCAATCTTTTTTTTCTTTCAGAGTGAAATTAGCAATTAAAAAATTGAATTAAAAATTCTGTTTAATGATAACACGGAATAAAGCACATTGAATCTAAAATTCTGACAAGGGACTTTAGGTGAATGAGTTCGTCTGGAACTTTCGTACCCACTATTTTACTGAAAATGTTAATACATTATGAAGAAATAGGTCAAAGAGTAATGAATTTCAGAAGAATGTGTTAAGTGTTTCATAAAATTCCTACAGTACAGGAGGAGGCCATTCAGCCTATTGAGTCTGCACTGACTACAATTCCACCCAGGCCCTATCCCCATATCCCCACCAATTTACCCTAGCTAGTCCCCTAACACTTAGAGGCAATTTAGTATGACCAATTAATCTAACCGGCACATCTTTAAACTGTGGGATGAAACCAGAGCACCAGGAGAAAACCCACACAGACACAGGGAGAATATGCAAACTCCACACATAGACAGCTATCCGAGGCCGGAATTAAAACTGGGTTTTTGGTGCTGTGAGGCAGCAGTGCCTCCATATAACCCTAATGCCAGCTTTCAACGACATAATTTCAGCACCATTGTTTCAAGAATTCATTTCATATCACGCTCTCTCATTTAGCACAGATGAATATTTTATTTTTTTGGTGAAATACTGAGTGAAACTGGAAACTGTGAAAACAATTCCATTATTTTTGTTCATTGAAAAATATTATTGTGTCTTATTTGCCTATAGCTGTTCTATGTTTTAATACATTAAAAATGCATAAAAGTACAAATAAGTTTATTTTCTTAATATAAAAATTATAACTTAGCTGGCAACTATAAAAAAAACAAATTATGGCAAAGCCATTTACAGATATAATGGAACTCCTTATAACACAGAACATTTGGGGGGTAAAACTCCTAAAGGGAAGATTAGAAATACATATAAAAATGTAAGTAGATATGGAATAATAAGTTATCTCTCATCCATCAAGCAGAGGCATCGTTTGTCCTATTGTTGAAAAGAGGTCATACTGACTTTTTTTTGGGGAGACAATCAAGATCATTGCACTGATAGAATATCAGAATAGCTGAAATAAGGAAAAGGAATTTCAACCAATCAGAACTATCCCTTCAACAAGCAGTGTAGTTTATCCCACTAATAGTTCTCCAATCACAGCTGAACAACTTTATGTAAAACTGCTGACAGAGCATTGAACTTCATTCTCTGCCTACCAGATTAATCCGACACTAACGTTGGAACTGTTGCATTTGATAAGATTCAGCAGTGTGGAAACAGGTAATTCACAAGTTATGCAATCATCTGTCATCACTTTTTTAAGATTTAGTCTTTATCAGCAATTAATTTTGCTTTAGCTGAGTGTCTTCTCCATATAATCCAGTATTCAGTGCAGAATTAAAATTCCTTTGAAAAACAAAAAAGGTTCTAATCTCTATTCTTACTTAAAACTTGGTGACTCAATTTTTTTTAATTTGTTTTATAAGTTTAAACTAAGCTTCATTTGCACAATACCTTTATTGCAGTGTGCATGTAAGCTTACTTGTGATGAATAAATAAATAAACTTTATAAACTTGCGGACCCGAATGAGCCAGTGTCACCTTCACAGCCTCATTCGGAACCCTGGGGTCATCCTTATTAGCCAGAAAGCCTGTGCTCCTCCTACCCCACACCCCTACATGATGGGCAGAAACTCCTCCCTCCCCAATTACTTCTGTAGATCCCCTTCACACCAGCTTAATGCCAGGGATACCTCGACTGTGCAACATATCCTCTCCCCACCTCCCACCACTGCTAAGTTCTTGCTGCCGTCTGCCAACCAAGCTTGGATTTGGTTGATTCAAGTAAGACGTACAGAGATCATGTAAGCATTGCGTGCCCACTAAGATGAACAAAATCTCCACACTTTTGGAGCCCTCGGATTTACTGAATACTTCAGTGCACATCATATCTTACCCTTTTAAATTCAAAACAATTAACTATGCACGCATTTTTTTTTGCCCTTCAATGCTCCCAGGCTAGTGTAGTGTACTAGAAATGCTAACCTGTCTTTCCTTTTCCCTGAAGTTCGCCCCAATAACATAACCTATTAACCTCCATTGTATTCACACCTATCAGAATTTTAAAGGCTTTGGATTGTATTCACTCTTGATGATTTACTCAGTGAATAAAAACACTGAATCATCATTTTCACACTTCTCCAAAGTTTAAATTATACTCAGTAGACCAAATGAATCCCTAATACACGGATTCACTTAGATTAAAGTAAACTATTTTAAGTTACAATCGAATGCATGCATTCTCCAAGGAAATGTTGGTTTGATATACGTGAATTTATCTGTCAATTTCTTTTCAATTGAGGTGCCATTTGCATTGCATAGAAACTCCTTGCTTCTGTTATTTTATAGCTATATGAGAAAGGAGAGACTTATTTTAAAAAAGACATTAGTCAGAATTTCCATACCCCCGAGGCATGTACATGTAGTGGAGGCAACCCACCATTGGTTGGCAGCAATATCTTCCAGTCCCGCCACTGTCAATAGTATTTCTCATCGCTCATTGTCAATAGAATCAGCGGATCCTGCTGGTGGGATGACCAGAATAATCTCGTCACTAATTGAACAATAGGAATTTTTCTTTTAAGTAATACTGGTCACAGGTTTGGAAGGTACTGTCAAAAATATTTGGCCATTTGTTGCAGTACATCTTATAGATATATATACCCTCCAATGGTGGAGGATATTGATGTTTAAGGTGGGCTATGGGATAATGATTATGTGGGCTGCTTTTTCCTGGTTGATATCTTTTTCAGCATTATTGGAGGGTCCACACATCCAGGTAAATGGAGAGTATTCCATCACGCTCCTGATTTGTGCCCTGTAGGTGGTGAAGAGGCTTTGGAGAGTCAGAAGCTGAGTCACTTGCTGCAATGTTTCCAACCTCTGACCTGATCTTCTAACAGCAGTATTTATGTGGCTGGTCCAGTTTACTTTTTGGTCAATGGTGCATCTCACAAGATGATGACTTTTCAGAGAGGCAGCGATGGTAATGCTGCTCAATGTCAACAGAAGGTGGTTAGACACTCTCTTGTTGGAGATGATTGTTACCGGGCTCTTGTATGGCATGTATAATACTTTTGATTTATCAGCACAAGCCCAAATGTTGTCTAAGTTTAGACACCGACTGCCTCATTAACTGAGGAACTGCTAATGGAACTGATCATTGTGCAATCATCAATGAGCATTCCCGCATCTCACCTTATGGAAGAGAGAAGGACATTGATGAAGCAGCTGAAGATGATTGGACCTAAGGCGTTAGCTTGAGGAACACCCGTAGATCTGTCCTGACACTGAGATATTTGGTCTCCAACAAGCATCTTGTGCAAGCCATGACTCCCAATCAGTGGAGCTTCCCCCTTGAATCCCATTGACTATAATTTTCTGGCCCCCTTGATGCCACTCGGCCAACATTGCCTTGATGTCAAGAGTGGTCACTCTCACCTTAGCCTTGAATTCAATAGTTTTGTTCATGTTTGGATCAAGACAAATGGGGTCAGGAGCTAGGTGGTCCCAGTAAAACCCAAACCAATTATCGATAAGTGGGTTAATGGTAAGTAGTGCTTGAAAGCACTGTCAGTGACATCTTCCACCACTTTGCTGATGTTTAAGAATAGCCCAATGTTTTATTGAATTTCCCAGATTGGATTTGTCCTATTTTTTGTGGGCAGATCATACTTGCATAAATTTTGTCTTAGGTACAGCTGTTCTCAACACTATAACTGGATGTCGATAGCCACCCATAACTTTTGCTCTTTTGAGTTAGTTGACATCACATCGAGTGAATCAAATTGACCAAAGACTATGATGCAGGGAGCTTCTGGAAGAGACCTAGATTGAGCTTCCAATTGGACTTCTGCCTGGTGATCCTTCTGCCTTGTTTTTTGTATTAACATATTGAAGTCTGTCACTAAAGAGCGTGGGGATGTTCATGGAGCTTTCTCCTCCCATTAGTGATATAATCAGTGGCCCCTGTCTACATCAATGGGATGAAATAGAAATGGTTGAGAGCTTCAAGTTTTTAGGTGTCCAGATCACCAATAACCTATCCTAGTCCCCTCATGCCAATACTATAGTTAAGAAAACCCACTAACATCTCTACTGTCTCAGAAGATGAAGGAAATTTGACATTTCAGCTATGACTTCTCACCAAATTTTCAGATGTACCGTAGAAAGCAGTCTTTCTGGTTGTATCACAGCTTGGTATGATTCCTGCTCTGCTCAAGACCACAAGAAATTACAGAAGGTCATGAATGTAGCCCAATCCATCACGTAAACCAGCCTTCCATCCATTGACTCTGTCTACACTTTACTGCCTCAGCAAACCAGCCAACATAATTAAGGACCTCACACACCCTGGACATTCTCTCTTCCACCTTCTTCGATTGGGAAAAATACAAAGTCTGAGGTCACATACTAACCAACTCTAGATCAGCTTCTTCCCTATGGCCGACAGACTTTTGAATGGACTTGCATCACATTAAGTTGATCTTTCTTTACACCCAGCTATGACACTACATTGTGCACTCTCTTATTTTCTTCTCAATGAACAGCATACTTTGAATGTATAGCGTGCCAAAAAACAATACTTTTCACTGTATACCAATACATATGACAATAATAAATCAATTCAAATCAAATTATCAACTACTGTTCATAATTGGATATATTAGGAATGAAAAGTTTTGATTTGATCTGTTAATTTTGATTTGATTTATTATTGTGTACCATCTCGAAGATGCACTGTAGGAACTCACCATGCCTCTTACTCAGTACCTTTCAAAACCCAAGACCACCACCATCCAGAAGGACAAGATACCTGGGCACACCACCATGGGTTGCATGGTGAAACAATGGTTAGCACTCCTACCTCACAGCGCCAGGGGGCCAGGTTCAATTCCAGCCTCAGGTGACTCTGTGGAGTTTCCTCCAGGTGTCCTGGTTTTCTCCCACAGTCCAAAGATGTGCAGGTTGGGTTGATGTGGCCATGCTAAATTGCCACTTAGTGTCAGGCAGCTTCACAGGGTAAATACATGGGGTTATGGACATAGGGCCTGAGTGGATTGTTGTCATTCGTGGGCTCGATGGGATGAATGACCTCCTTATGCACTTTAGGGTTTCTATGAAGTTCCCCTTCAAACCACTCACCATCCTAGCTTGGAAATATATCGCCATTCCTTCATTGTCGTTGAGTCAAATTCCTGGAAATCCCCCCTCAGCTGCACTGTGGGTGTACCTATATCTCAGGGACTACAGCAGTTTGAAGAAGCAGCTCCCCATCAACCTCTGAAGGGCAACCAGGGATGAGTAAAAAAAAAAGTACTGGATAAGCCAGCAATGCCTATATCCCATAAAGTCATTTTTTTAAAAAACTAGCCAAGTAAATACTGTGGCTCCAAGTACAAGTTAGAGGCCAGGAACCCTACAGCAAGTAACTCACCTCCTGACTCCTCAAAGCATTTCCATCATCTCCAAACTCAAGTCAGGAGTATGATAGAGTCCTTTCTATTTATCTGAGTGCAGTTCCAACAACATTTAAGAGGTTTGATGCCAACCAGGACAATGCAGCCCACGTGTTTAGCACCCCACCCACAAATGTTCACCCCTTACCACCACAATAGTGGCAGCCTACAAGGTTACTGGAGGAACTCATCAAGGCTCCTTAGACAACACCATCCAAACTCATGACTGCTAAAAGGACAAGGGAATGGGAACGTCACCACCTGGACATCAAATTGGTCTTTGTCTTAATAGGTCTCTCACCACCCATCATATTCCCAGGCAGATAGCTATGCTGTTCTGAACTTATCCAACTCATTCTGTAGTGGTTCTACTAAGTCATTTAGTGCTGTGCCCTTGCGACCATCAGTGCTCCTTGCAAATGATGTTCAAAATGGAGGACTACTGATTTGCTGGTTGAGAAATGACAATAGTGTGTAATGAGCACAATTGATGCAATATGCACAGCTCCATCACTTGTTTGAGTAGTTAGAAATTCAGCTGATCTCTCTTAATTTGTAAATGTGCTCACCTATTATTATTAGGTCATGAATTTCTTTTGAGCTGCTCCTGCTCTGCTATCACAACTTCCTCAGAAATGGGTTTCCACCCACACTTGACAATGGTGTCGACGTGAGTGTAAAGCCAAGGGAATTTCCAGACATGTGAATGAATGCTGAGTGTGTGTTTTAAATTAAGATCTGAAATGCTGTTATGATATGGTGTTATAACAATAATGTATTAGGAGTTCATTTCAACTCATATATACACTGAGATAAAATAAAATCTCTGTTAAAAGCTACTTAGAGGGATTTCTTTTTTCTAAAAGGTTTATTGACAAAATATTCAAGCTTTCTGTCCGGAATGATTATCCGTTGTGTTCCACGGTGCAATTATAAATTGCTGGGTGAATGTTTTGCATCTTATTTAGAAATAGGTGAAGAAGAGTGAACAAAGAGTGAGCAATTCCATGCTGTAAACCTCTGATTCTATTTTAGACCGTTATATGGATAAAATGGATACAGAGAGATATGGGCCAAATGCAGGCAAATGGGACTAGCCTAGTCATTAAAAAAAAAAGTGGCATGGACAAGTTAGGCTGAAGGGGCTGCTTCCATGCTACAAACCATTATGACTCTGACTAAATGCTGCTGATTTATCACAGGCTTCTCTTACTTGCCTGTGTGAGAGAAAACCTGCACTTTCAGTTCCCAGTGACACATACTTTGGTTGGTCCACCATCACCTCATTCAAAACAATATGTTCTGTTGACAAATTGTGAATTATGGCAAAAAAATTACCTGTTACCTTCCAAGTATTATCATGGTGCCAATTTTAAAAACTTTGCCGAAGACAATGAAAGTATGATGAAGGGTTAGAGGTCATTGAAGGCCAATGTAATCTCCAGTTTTAAAGAAGGGCGTGAAACTTAATCCAGATTATAGCTGAGCTAGCAAAAGTCTCTAATAAGGAGGAAATCGCAATTAATCTTTTTTATTTAGTAGAATCACAAGTAGGCTTACATTAACACTGCAATGAAATTACTGTGAAAATCCCCTAGTCGCCATACTCCAGTGCTTGTTCAGATACATTGGGAGAGAATTTGGCATGGCCAATGCGCCTAACCAGCACGTCTTTCGGACTGTGGGAGGAAACTGGAGTATCTGGTGGAAACCCACGCAGACACAGGGAGAATGTACAGACTCCACACAGACCCACAGACAGCGACCCAAGCCAGGAATCGAACCCAGGTCACTGGAACTATGAGGCAGCAGTGCTAAATACTGTGCCAATCAGATTTGGAATAAGGACAGAATGTTTGGAAATCACCAGATCATATTTCAAAAGAAACCATTCATGCTTGACAAATTTGAGATTTCTGAGGGGCTAGGGGATGAGTAGATAGGAAAAGATAGATGGACGCAGTGCACTTGGGTATCAGGAAAGTCTTTTTGACAATACCATGTTGGAGATTTAAACAGATAATTAGGTTGTGTGGAATTCATGAGAGAATTTATTTTCATAAATGACCTGGATGAGGAAGTGGAGGGATGGGTTAGCAAGTTTGCCAACGATACAAAGATCGGTGGTGTAGTGGATGGTCTGGAGGGATGCCAAAAGTTGCAGCGGGTCTTAGACAGGATGCAAGACTGGGCGGAGAAGTGGCAGATGGACTTCAACGCAGATAAATGTGTAGTGGTCCATTTTGGCAGGAATAATGGGATGAAGGAGTACAATATAAGGGGTAGGAGTCTTAGCTGTGTTGTAGAGCAGAAGGATCTCGGGGTCTGGATCCATAGGACTCTTAAATCGGCCTCGCAGGTGGAGGAAGTGGTCAAGAAGGCGTACGGTGTACTGGCCTTCATTAATCGAGGAATAGCGTTTAGGAGTCAGGAGGTAATGATGCAGCTCTATAAGACTCTTGTCAGACCCCAGTTGGAGTATTGTGCGCAGTTCTGGTCGCCCCATTATAGGAAGGATGTAGAGGCTATTGAGAGGGTTCAGAGGAGGTTTACAAGGATGCTGCCTGGATTGGGAGGCAGGCTTTATGAAGATAGGTTGAGGGAGCTGGGATTCTTCTCACTGGAGAGATGTAGATTGAGAGACGACCTTATAGAGGTTTACAAAATGTTGAGAGGAATAGATAGGGTGGACTCTGAGACTATTTCCCCGAGCTGAGATGGTCACTACGAGAGGACACAGATTTAAGTTGCAAGGAAGCAAATACAAAGGAGATGTCAGGGGTAGGTTTTTCACTCAGAGGGTGGTGAGTGAATGGAACCCACTGCCATCGGAGGTTGTTGAGGCAAACTCACTAGGGTCTTTTAAGAGACTTCTGGATGAGTACATGGAAAAGAATAGGATAGGGGGTCATAGGTCTGTGGATTGGTAGATGTGATCGGCGCAACTCGTGGGCCGAAGGGCCTGTTTGTGCTGTATTGTTCTATGTTCTATGTAATAGCAAAATATTAACAACTGGCTGAAAGAGTGAAACAGAATGTAGGAGCTCAGGCCAGTTTGAAAGTGAATAATGGGACCCATGAGGCTCATAAATTGGGACAGTACTGTGTATTTTTCTAACTTAGATGTAAGTCTAGATAGCATGGTGTTGAAATTTTCAGCTGGTACTCTTTAGAAGGCAACATGAAAGGGACACCAGCAGCAGCAGAGGATAGAAGAGAGGACAGGGGATGCAGACTCGCCATGATGTATTCCAAAATGAAGCAAGAGACAACATTATAGCATAGCAAGGCATTTGTTTAAACTAGGAACCAAAGAAGTACAAATTTCAATCAGAGTAAGTATAACAGTAACTGAATTAATAATGAGCAGGTCTGCAGGCAATGTTTAAAGTAAATAGCTCAAACAAAGAGCTAATTAGATTATAGAAAAGGGAATAGAATTTTTTTTCAGATCAAGAATGGACAGCTGAGACCTGTTGCTAGCAATTTGTCCATTGTGTAGAAAACTTCAGGACACTTCATTTCTTTAGGCATGTGTCAGAAATGTCTCTACTTGCTGGAGTCAAGTTCAGGATTTTCAAGCTTGAGGGGCAGCGACAGCCCAATGCAGAAAATGAGAATGAGAGTTTCTTGAATCATACAATGCAGGATTTGGCCACACCAAAAGTGTTGAGGATAGTAGATGGATAGCCATCAGGAAGAGGCAAGAAGTACAGGAGCATCCAGGCTGTGTGTGCCAGTCTCAAATAGGTACTTAGCATTGGAAACTGCTAGAAGTGTCGACACTTCGAAGGAATGTAATTCAGATGATGGGCAAAGGATTGCATAGGAAGGGATAGCAAAAAATAGGAATGCAGTCATTATAGGAGATTCCACAGACAGACATTTCTGTAACTCTTTGAGTCCAAATGATATTTTGAGTACCTGGTGCCAGGGTAAAAGACATCAGAGTTCTTGATATACATTGATAACATCCATATAAAGAGATGAAGTTTTGAAGTATTTAGGGCAGCAAGGTGGCACAGTGGTTAGCACTGCTGCCTCACAGCATCAACGACTTTGGGTTCAATTCTGGCCCTGGGTCACGGTCTGTGTGGTGTTTGCACATTCTCCCCATGCCTATGTGGGTTTCCTCCAGGTGCTTCAGTTTTCTCCCATAGTCCAAAATGTGTGGGTTAGGTTGTTTGGCCATGCTAAATTGACCTTAGTGTCAGGGGGATTAACAAGGTGAGTATGTGAGGTTACGGGAATGGGGCCTGGGTGGGATTGTGGGTGGTGCTGACTCAATGAGCTGGGTGGCTTTCTTCTGTGCTAAGGTTTCTATGTTTCTAGAAGATCCTATGGTCAGATTTCCAAGAGCTAGGAAGGAAGTTAGAGTAGGATGTTGAAGTAGTTATCTTGGTTTACTCCCAGGATCTCAGAAGTGAGAGTAGAAGTTAAAAGATAGGGAGGATCGATGCATGACTTAAGGCAAGATACAGGATGGAGAACATCAGATCCCTGGGACATTGACATTCATTTTGGGACAAGAGGCATCATTTAAAAAGGGACTAATGCACCCAACAGAACTTTGACCAAGTCCTGGGTGGGAGAGATCAACTGATGTAGTTACTTCACAGGATGTGGTGTCACTGGATAAACCAACAATAATTGCCCATCCTAATTGCCCTTGACAAGGTGGTAGTGAGCCATCTTCTTGAACCATTGCAGAACACATGATTTCCATGATTTTAACTCAGTGGCAGTGGAGAAGCAGCAATTTAGTTCAGAGTCAAGATTGTGTGTGACTTGATGCAGAATATGCATCATAAATGAACAAAATGTGCTGAATAAGATTGGTTTACAAATCGCCATGTGGGAATGTGATGTAGTGGCAACAAGGGAAATGTGGCTTTAAATGCTTAGGATTGGCCAGTTAATATTCATGAATGGAATGTGTACAGAAAGTGCATAGCAAAGATAAGGAAGGAGAAAAGGCAGGCGAGTTGTTAGCACTCATTACAGTGTTGGAAAGAATGGATGCTGTTCAGGATGCAAGAACAGAATCTGTTTGGTTAGAGTTGAAAAACAAGAAAGATTTAATTACTGGGGCCATTCTGTAGGCACTAAGTATTGATTAAGATATGATTGAATAAAGAGAAAAAATGGGAGGAATTTGTGAAATGTGTTCAGGCAAATGTCCCCTGCCCCCCCACCCCCTGCAAACGACACAGCTGCAGAGTGCGCAGCAATCTACCATCCCCTCCCTCCCCTGCACCACCCCCACCCCACAGATGGCAGCTGCAGAATGCACAGTGTACCACCCATCCCCCAAGCTCACTAATTCTATTTAAATTATATATTAAATTCTATTCCAATAATTTAGTGAGAAATGGGTGCGAAGCTGATTGCGCCAGATATCCAGTACTGGTAAGATTGCCAGAGGTGAGAAATTGGGCACAAACCTGATTTCTTGGCTCTCTCGTGATCTTACTAACTCACCCGGCCCATCGGTTGGCAGGGTGTGATACTAAGATTGCCCTCAAGGTCTTTAGGTATATGGCCCACATTCAACCGATGAATATGGCTGAGCCAATGCAGACATCTTTGGCTTAACAATCAGTATATGCTGTAGGAATTAGAATACTCCAGGACCTCAGAGTAAATGATATTGTCCTACCAAGAGATGGTGAGGATGTGTCTGGCATGCAAAAGTGAAAAATGTTCAGCTTTTTCTTCCTGCAGGACATATATTGTCCAGATCTTACCACTGTAGAGGAATGTGCTGATGACACAAACTTGGTAAGCCCACATTTGGTGTTTTCAGTCAGATTACTGTTGTTTTACACTCCCTTACTCAGCTGGAACATCACAGCTGCAGCTTTTGCTATGCATGTGTTGATTTCAGCATCAAGTGACAGATTAATGGTGATTGTGAAGCCTAGATATGTGAAGCTATTGACAATCTCCTGCATCATATTGTGAAATCTGACAGATGGTGGCATGGCAACATCTTGGACTATAACATTTGTCTTCCTGAAGGGTAAACTCATTACAGATGTGGGAGTGTCCGACCATTTGGTCCTTAACGTGTTCCTTGTTATGGAATGCTACTGCAGCATCATCATCATCATAAATATCTGTCTGATGAGAATTTGGTGCAGCCTTGCCTTGAGTCTCATGAAAGCAAAGCTGAATAGCTTTCTAACAATTCTGGCATGTAAATAGGCAAACTTTGTCGATGACCTAAAAGGATATGAATGCAGCAAAGAGAAGTATACGTCAAAGAATGCCGGTGGCATTCCTGTGTTATCCCATCATAGCTGACATTACCCATCAGTTGTCATGGAAAGAAGATGGGTAACCAGTTTTCTCTAGTAGCTTAGGCAGACTGCCTCTGCTCACATGGTCAAATACCTTAGTAAGATTGAGGAAGGCAAGGGAGAGTACTTTCATTAACTCCCATTTATCCCATCCTCACTGACTTATACAAATTCTCTGCTCTCCCTGTCCATATATCCAACTTGTCTCCTTCCTATTTCTGCAATCTCAACAACCATCATATTTCTTCCAACACCCAAATTCAGATTCCAGCCTCCTGTGTATCCCCTTCACTTTTACCCATTATCAGTGGCAGATCTTACATTTACAGCAATCCCATTTTCTGGAAGTAACCCTCCACTTCATGACTTCTATGTCTTCCTTAAAAATCCATCTTTGTGACCTAGCTTTTAGTCATCTTTCCAAACGGCTGCCCGTAAGTTGTCTTATTGAATTATTTATTCCTTTTCAGTATATTGAAGTCACTGTAAAAAAGCAAGTTATTAATTTATTATTGCACAGATTGAAAAGAAGAAACAATTGGTAGGAGGTTGAGCAAAATTAACATAGGTTGGTTTCTAAAGAAATGCTTTAAAAGGAAAATATTACTTCAGTTATCACGATAAGAAGGAAGAATAAGACTTTAGTTTGCATATTTCCTTTTACAATTCCTTGGATATCAGAATAGCAAACATGTTTCAGCTGCTTTGTTAATGTTGTTTTCAGCTCCATTTTGTTGTCACATCATCTAATGTACAAAATAGTAACACAATACAGTGGAAAGTTATATTTCTTCGTTTAACTAGTTTGTAGAAACCCCTATGCCATTATTGTATAATTTATACAAGTAAAGGAGAGATGCTGTCATCAGATGGTTTCATTTCAATTTCTTTCCAGGATCATGCTATTTTCATTATTTTGGGTTGATATTGACACATTGCTCCATTGCAACTGTGGTACCTGTCTACCAGTAAAGAAGTATTTCAATGTGGTTCTGTGATCAATCACGGGTATTTTTCCTATTCCCCATCTGCTTCATTTTATAACACTAGTAATCCAGAAATCCACTCAGCTCCCCATATTCTCATCACCGCAGCTCTATTCCCAACTTTTCTCCTAGCTATAGCTACATCCAGATAGCTTGACTGTCTTCTAATAACTGCTCGATCCCCAGTAAAAGCATTCTTTACTGTTCTCTGTAGAGACAGAGCCATAGATGTAGTTTCAGGCCACAGCCTGTTTGTTCCTTTAGAATCACATAACTCTTCATCTCAGGCTGAAGCCTCCACTCTCTTGCAGTAAAATGCCATCAACCCCTCAATATTCATCAGTTGCGTGTGTTGGAGCACCTCCCAGAAATTTGCTGATTGGGCTATTCATGTTGGTAACAGTGTGATGACAGATCACATTCACAGACATCAACTTACTCTCTTTAACACAAGTTGGACAATATGACATGCATTGTATATTTCCACTCATGGGGAAAAATAAAACTAGAGGCCCTCAAGATACTCACCAAACAATCAAATGGGGAAATTAGAAGAAGCTTAAATACCGGAGAGTGTTGAGAATTTTGCATCATGATGCTGGGTCCCTTATTGAGCATATGGACAGTAAGCAACGTGTTCTGAATGCTGCAGTCATTGAAGTGAGCACAATGTTGGTATGCTTTCTGCCTTAAAGACCTGGGTAAAGAATAATGCTGTATTGTAATTCTCATGCCTAAAAGCAGACATTTTAAAATTTTCCCTCATTATTCTAGTCATTATCACATTGCTCTTAGTGCGCATAGCAAGTCCTCACAATCAGATGTCATGTTTCTTACATTATAACAATTACACTTTCAACATTTAAAATGAAAAAATACTTTATTAGCAGTCAAGGGCTCTGGGATATCCTGAGAGCTGTGAAAGGAGTATATCTTTCTTCTCCATTTATGATGGACTGTCTACTATTTATCATGAATTATTGTCAACCTAAATGACATTCTGGTTCTGCATTGAACGTTACACAACATGGATGCGAAATCATTGCATTGGGAGCATATATCGCTATTCACCACCCCTCCCACCCCACTTATCACATCCTTGATCTTTCAGTCATTGATTCATCCAGTAGTATATCTTACATTTCCAAATAACCCTGGTAGCCTGACTTGGCATACTTACAATTAAACATGAGGATAGATTCAACGAAGTAATATCCAAAAGAATTATAATTTGATGCAAACAATCACAATATAATTCTAATTTGCAGTTGTGCTTATACAGCGCTCTATACTAATGCCCTTGGCTTAATTATTTCATGATTCATGATTTGTTAGAGTCACGATTTGATTTAGACTTGGGAAATGTCAATCCAGCAAAGGCTATGACTAATATTGCAAGGTTTGGTATCACAATCATGAAACTTGACTGTGTCATTAATTCAGATTCTATCCATTGTCTGGTTTGAATCTGTATCTCAGCTTTCCAAATTGGAAAAATACTAGCATTTCAATTTGACTTGAAATATCATTGACTTCTGTCAAGTTGCTTCAAATAAGAGCAAAAACCATTTTCAAAAACATCTGTAGTATTGATTTATATTCCTTAAATAAAATCTACAATGTTATCCATTAAAAGCATCCACTGCTTTTGATTCATCCAATCTAATGGTTCTTGATATTACTCAATATCTTAACCTGGCACTCTTCCCAGTACTGACCTGAATTTATGCTCATTTTTATTTTCCTCGTTCATATTCAAGTGTTGCTGACAGAGCCAGCGTTTAGAATCTATTCCAAGTTGCCTTTGAGAAGGTGGTGGTGAGTTGCCTTCTTGAACCGCTGTAGTCCGTGAAGTGCTGTTACGTAGGCAATTCCATAATTTTGACCAAGTGTCAATGAAGGAGCAGTGATGTAGTTCCAAATCAATATGGAATGTATCTTGGAGTGGAGTTTCCATGATGCTTACTGTTCTCAAGCATTTACTATTATCAAAAACCATAATGCAGTAAATGTTGGGAATCTGAAACATAAACAGAAAATGCTAGAAATGCTCAGCAGATTGAATAGTGCCTGGAGAGAGAGAATCAAACTTAATAATTTAGGTTAGTGACCTCTCACCAGAACTGGGAAAAGTTAAAGATGGAATAGGTTTAGGTGAAAAGATAGGTGTGTGATAAGGTGTAAGACAGGAGAGATTGAATGTCAGAAGAGTTAGCTTTACAGAACCACAGGGAAGACTAATTCCTATGTCATGACATCATGAGATTTAGTGCGGTCCAGAGTCAATGTTAAAACTTTGCAGGTTTCTCTATCCCAACTGCATACCACTGCACCACCACTGCAGTGGTTTGTCTTGTTGATGGGACAAGATAATCCTAGGGATGATACTGGGACTTTGGCTGAAAGATATGATTCTATAAGTATGGCTATATCAGGCTTTACTTAAGCTGTCAACAGCACAGGTTTCCCAATTTTGGCCCAACTCCCCAAACGTTAGCAAGCAGGACATTGCAGGATATAATAAGGAGGGTGTCCTTTTGTCATGTCTGACATGCAGGTCAGTGTTTGAGATCAGTTTTGTTCCTAACTGCATGGTTTGCTGAGTTGTTTCCGAGTGCAGAACTATATTACTGTCAGCCTGGAGTCCGAAATAGACCAGACTGGGTAAAGATGCCAGATTATCACCCCTTAATGAACCAGATGGGCTTCTCTTTTAATGACAATCTGTTGGTTATATGCTCAACATTATTGGTACAAACTTTTTATTCCAAGTTTACTGAATGAACTGCATTTAAATTTCACATCTGCTGCAGTTGCATTTTAATACATGGCACTGAATTATTAATCCAGTAATGTAACCACTATATTACCATTCCCATACAAATATAATTGTAAGCCATTCAGCCCCTCAAGTCTGTTCTGCCATTCAATAAGATCATGGTTGACCTGATTGTAACCTCAGACGCACATTCCTGCCTTTCCCTGATTACTTTTCACCCCTTGTTAATCAAGAATCTATCTAGCTTGGCCTTAAAAATAGAATCTACTTCAACCAATTTTTGAGAAAGAGATTTTCAGATTCACAACCCTCTGAGAGAAAACATTTCTCCCTTCTGTGTCTCAAATGAGTAGCCCCTTTCTCTTTAATAGTGACTCCTAATTCTAGATTCACTGATAAGAAAAAAAACTACTCTTCATGTCCACCCTGTCAGTGTCCCTCAGGGTATTGCAGGTTTTGATCAAATCACTGCTTTCTAATCACCATTTCATGCAAATATGTTACCTCCTACACCACGAGTTTTTATTTTGCATAATAACCTTTGATGTGTCACCTTATCAAACACCTTTTGGAAACCTAAGTACAATACATCTACTGGTTCCCCTTTATCCACAGCACATGTGACTCCTTTAAAGAATTCCAATAAAGTGGTTAAATATCAATTCCCTTTTACAAAAAGATGTTGACTCTGCCTAGTTTCCTTTTTCCAAGTGTCATGCTATAACATCTCTAATAATGGCTACTAACGTTTTCCCAATGACAGATGTTAGTCTAACTGGCCTATTGTTTCCTCCTCCCTGGGCAAAATTTCCCCATCCTGCCTGCCACGGGAATTGTAGCAGGTGGATCAAGGACCATGTAAAGGCACGTTGGCCTTGGGCAGAATTTTCTGATCTTGGGGCGAGCGTGACCGGAAAATCCCGCACTTGTCTCTCTCACTTCCTTTTTAATTAGGAAGTTACTTTTACTGCCTTCCAATTTAATGAAACCTTCCCTGAATCTAGGGAATCTTGAAAAATTAAAACCAATGCACAACTATCTGATTAGCCACTTCTTTTAAGACCTTAGCGTGATGCCCATTTGGATGTAGGATTTCTCAGCCTGCAGTCCCAAAAGTTTGCTCAATACCACTTCTCTGGTAATTGCAATTTCCTTGATTTTTCTCCCTTCCTTCTGTGTTTTGATTTAAAGCTAGTTGAGGCTTGTTACTTGTGTCCTCTATCATGAAGGTAGATGCAAAATGCCTGTTCAATTCATCCGCCACAGCCTTACTTTCCATTACCAATTCTCCATGGACACTTTTCTATCAGACTAATGCTCACTTTGTAAACTCTTTTCTTATTTAAATAGCTATAGAAACTCTTACTGTCTGTCTTTATATTAGTTGCTTGTTTTCTATCATTCTCTCATTTTTATCTTATCAATTCTTTTGTCATTCTTTGATGTTCTTTATATATCTTCCAACTTCTGGCCTGCCCCTCATCTTTGCGCAATAATATGCGCTTTTCCTTTAAGTTTAATACTGGGCAGATTTTTCCCCAAAAAATGACTAAGGATGGAATTTTCCCAAAATAAATCCAAGTGCCAATGCCAGCCTATGCCAATCCCTATCCTCATTCACTCATCTTAGCCCCTCATGCCTTCCATGGCCTGTTATAGCCCACATGCCAACTTAATGTCAACTCTTGCCAACCCATGCTCCTACGCACAAATCTTTGCCCTTACACCTCCCTATTAACTTGCCTCATATCCTTCAACAATTCCTCAATGGCTTTGACAGTTCCTTGACTATTCTGACAATTCCAATGAATGTATGCCCTTCTTAAAATAATCATGTTTAAATTTAACAATCCCAAAGGATGCCTTGCCTTGCCCAAACCTTATCAAGTTGTCCCATGTCACATTTGTATGATAGAACGGTGACTCTATAGTGGCTTTGGCAATTGGCCCAAAGCGTGCCTCGTCTCTGCAAAGATGTCTCTGGACCACATCCAAAGAAGTACCTTTCCTCTGCCAAAGGATACTCTGACATTCCAAACAAATCCATCAAGCTCAGACCTACTCTTACCTGGTCTGGGTTTAACACTTCTAGCCTACCAAAATTCAATTTCAGTGGAAACAATTGGCAATTTAAATGATTCAAATGACCAGTAAATGGTGTACGCATGAACTCTGGCCCGGTTCCTGTCATAACCCTGTATAAGTAGGAAGTGCCATGTTTGGGAACAAGACTTAGAATTTCTAAGCTTGTCTGTTATGGTGCAGAAATGGCAAAAATCTGGACCTTGGTCTCAATTCTCTACTTGCTTGTAATTAATCCAAAATCCACATACTTCCTTCAAAACAACCTGATGAATGATTGGCTGAATTACAGGCAGCTGTCTTGTTCACATTAACATCTGACCAGATTGGAAAGCAAGTTGCTAAAAGCTTTGAGCTAAATTCATTTTTGTCAACAGATTTCATTTTAAAATGCTAACTACATGCTGCAATGGATGCGTCACTTCCAGTATCTGACAGAGATTGATTACATTCATTTTACATAATCCATCTTTTGAGGTTTTTGTTGTGCTGTTTGTTTTAAATTTCTAATCCTACTTGCATTGGTAGTTAATTTTAAATTAGTAATTTAAATTATTCATTTTAACTATTAGAAAAATGTATTTGTATTGAATTTTCAAACTGAAATGTGATGACACTCCCTGGAACAAGGTCCTGAAATAGAAAATATTCAATTGAATGAAGACTAATTAAATACAATTTGTCTTGCATCAGTTGTTTCAAAGGACGAACGAGGAAGATGATTAAAATGATTATCCTCCTTAAAAATCCTCCATTGAATTTGATGTTCACCCAATCAGATCTTATTCAATTAATGATGACTTGCGTTATATTTTAAAATAAGACCTAACCCTACTGGAGACTGATTTTCTTGCTCCTTGAGAACTGTAAATCAAAATTTAGGTAGCTCCTTGCTTCGTTTCTAATCTAAACTATATTTTCTCATCTCATTAAACTTGTACCAAGAAGCAATACACATGATTCACTCAGGCCATGGTTACAAATGCAACACACTGATTTTCCTTCTGTTTATTCTTTTCCTTTTCTGTCATTCTAAAAAAAATATATTGCCTCCCCACTTGCCCTCACTTAATCTTATCAGAATTGGGAGCTTACTGTGGGAGGGATATTGAAATGAGAAAGAAATGTGAAGAACCACATTCAAACATGAGCCCCTGCATATACTGGTTAACTTATTAAGTTGTCCCATGTCGCGTTTGTATAATAGGACGATGACTCTATAGTAGTCTTGGCAATTGGTGCTGTTTATGTTGAAAGGTAGATTTCTCTGATGGCAAAAATAAGTTAATGGATATAAACTGCAGTATTCTTTTCTGTTGGTGAACCTTTCTCATCAACTGCAGAAATATTGATATAGTCTAGGGAAGAACATCTGATTGCAACTTTTAGAAAGTGGGGGGGTGGGGGGGGGAGGACAGTGTTGGCTGCTATAGCCATTATGAATGTTTTCCAAACTACTGAAGTCACGCTGGCATGACTCCTGTCAGCTTATCTTCAGCTGCTCAAATGACAGTGGCAGAGCCTCATTTTAGTCCATGTCACTGCCAACCAAACTAGGGATTACTGTAGAGGGAAAACACAAATAGTTAACAGGTATTGGAGGACAGGAAGGGTTTGCATTCTGGATATGCTGATTTAGCTATTAGACGTTGAACAAATTTTTTTCAGTAGTTTCAATAAAAAGCTATTCAGCCCATTGAGTCTGTACCAACCACAATCCCACCCAAGTCCTATTCCCATAACCCCACCAGTTCTCTGCTTATTCCTCACACTAGGGTTAATTTTCACATGGCCAATCAAGCTAACCCTCATATCTTTGGACTGTGGGAAGAAACCAGAGTACCCAGAAGAAACCCCCACAGACACGGGGAGAATATACAAATTCCATGCAGACAGTGACCCGAGGTCAGAATTGAACCTGGGTCCCTGGCGCTAAAAGGCAGCAGGACTAACCAAGGTGCTACTGTGGGTATGCTGATTTAACTATTAGACTTTAAACAAACAGGTTTTTTTTTTTCAGTAGTTCCAGGAGGAAAGGGGATAAGTCCAACAAAGCCTTAGCACTGCTGTCTAATGAAGTTCCTTTAATAAGAAGCAGCAGCAAAAAGCACTGGGAATACTCAGCAAGTCAAACAGCATCATGGCAAGCAAAACTGATGATCTTTCTCCAGAATGGGGAAAAGTTAAAAATGTGATGCTGCTTGACTGAATTAAGCTGTTGCTGTGATATAGAGACAAATACCTATCTATGTACCACACATCAGCATGTAGACTGCAAGAAGGCACCTTACCACCACCTTCTCAAGGATAACTAGAGTTGGGCAATAAATGCTGGCTAGTCAGCATTGCCCATGTCCCACGAATGAATAAAAGAAAATTATGTAATGTCATGCATGAATGTCAGTGCCAGTGTGATGCCACTTTGTTCCTTCAGTTATTCACAATAGGCAGAGTACAAAGTGTACTCGACCAGCCTGGTCAGGGAGAGAAGTGATAGGCTCTGATTCTACTCCTGTTTCCGGGTCTCTTATAGCCAGACAGCAACATCCAAAAGACTTGAACCTCAGAAGCACCATAATCCTAAGAAAATAGCTTGAACCACCCAGTGACATATTCTATTGGCTGATATCTCTTGATTTCTCTTCCAAGTTTGAAAGTAGCAAAACCTTCCAATAAATGAGAATAATCAATTCATCTGCAATAACATGCTATTTCTGTCCATACAAGTGACCTTTGTTACCAAAAAAATACATTTTGCACTGAGTGATAAATATTTTCTCATTTTAATTTGAAATTAACCACACTTACAAATATGCAGCATGAGCATGTTGTAGGAGAGCAAAATACTGCAGATGTTGGAAAGCTGAAATATTAGGTGGTACTGTGGCACAGTGGTAGCACTGCTGCCTTACAGTGCCAGGGACCCAGGTTCAAGTCCGATCTCAGGTCACTGTCTGTGTGGAGTTTGCACACTCTTCCTGTATCTGCGTGAGTTTCCTCCCACAGTCCAAAGATGTGTAGGTTAGGTTGATTGGCAAGTCAAATTGTTCTTAATGATAGGGGACTAGGGTAATATGTGGGGTTATGGGAATAGAGCTTGCGTGGGATTATAGTCGGTGCTGATTCGATGGACCAAATGGCCTCCTTTTGCGTTGTAGGATTTTATGATCCTACAAACAGAAAATATTGCTATTTGTGATTTTTATCGATGACTTGGAAAAGAGGGCTGAGGGATGGGTCAGTAAATTTGCTGATGACATTAAGATTGATGGAGTAATGGATGAGGTGGAGGGCTCTTGTAGGCTGCAAAGAGACATTGATAGGATGCAGATCTGGGTCGAAAAGTGGCAGATAGAGTTAAACTCTAAGTGCGAGATGATTCATTTTGGTTGGACAAACTTGAATACAGATTACAGGGTCAACAACAGGATTCTGAGGAATGTGGAGGACCAGAGAGATCTTGGGGTTCATATAAACAGATCTCTGAAGGTTGCCACTCAAGTGGATAGAGCAGTGAAGAAGGTTTATAGTGTGTTAGCAATTATTAACAAGGGCTTTGAGTTTAAGAGCTGTGGGGTGATGCTGCAACTATACAGGATTTTGGTGAGACCATATTTGGAATATTAGTGTTCAGTTCTGGTCACCTCATGATGGGAAGGATGTGGAAACATTGGAGAGAGTGCAGAGAAGGTTTACCAGGATGCTGTCTAGTTTGAAGGGTAGGTCTTATGAGGAAAGTGAAGGGAGCTGGGGCTTTTCTCTTTAGAGTGGAGGAGGATCAGAGGAGACTTAATAGAAGTTTATAAGATGATGAGGGATGATCAGAGACTATTTCCTCGGGTGGATGTAGCTGTTACTAGAGGGCATAACTATAAGGTTCATGGTGGGAGACATAGGAGGGATGTCCGAGGTAGATTCTTTACTCAGAGAATGGTTGGGTTTTGGAATGCACTGCCTACTGTGATAGTGGAATCGGACACTTTAGGAACTTTCAAGCAGTTTTTGGATAGTTACATGGAACACACCAGAATGATAGGGAGTGGGATAGCTTGATTTTGGGTTCGGAGAGAGCCCGGCACGACATCGAGAGCTGAAGGGCCTATACTGTGCTGTACTGTTCTATGTTCTAACACTAGGTTAGAGTCCAACAGGTTTATTTGGTAGCAAGAGCCACTATCTTTCAGAGCACTGCTCCTTTGTCAGATAAGTGAGAGTTCTGTTCACAAACAGGGCTATAAAGACTCACATTCCAACCATTATGTTGTAAATTGAGTTTGCCCATTTGTATATGCTTTAACCTGGTGTTGGGAGACTTTTTACTGTGTTTGCCCATTGACTGGCCAGCCAGTGTGAAATTGCATTAAGAGCCAAACATGACCAGAAGCACTTTTTGCTTCCAAGCCTGCCAGGTGCACAATCTGTTGGATGAAAAGTTCAGGCCCAGATCTCAATTTACTAACTTTTGCTCTAACTAACCGGAAGGACACGGAAGGCAGACTCAAATTCCATTAGAGCTCTGAAGGGTCATCCAGATTTGAAACTTTGGCTCTATTCTCTTTCTACAGTTGCTCAGATTTTCCAGCACTTTCTCTTTTTGTTTCTGGAGAGGCATTTTTTCTTTTAGCATTTCAAAATCTGCCATTGTTATTTTAATGCTCATTGCTCTGTTCATTCTGTACATAGTGCACGCTGAGTAAATGTGCATGAAGAGGGTAAGAGAGGCAAGGATCTGGCAAGGGGGCATGTGTAAAACCTTTTAAACTTACCTTTCAGAATTTTCTTGAATCCAGACTATGTTTTACATATTCTCTGAGGGGCTATGAACCACAAGTCATGACACCACAAAAATTGCAGGAAATAATGAGATGCCGACTCCTCGCAGTAGAGCCAGCCACATCAGGAGTGCACAATGAAGGATTGCTGCATGAATGTTTAGCCCATGTTGGCAAAAGTTGCCGATGCCGGAGATGGGGGCACAAGTTCCAGAATATGGTCCACCTCCCATTCTTAATTGGCTCCAGAGTCGATTGGTCTGCACAAAAACCTGGTGCTTGGTCTTTCTTCAAGATAATTCCACACTCAAGATAATTGTTTGATTTGCATTTTTAGACAATGATCTTGTAAGAGTGGAAATTCCAGCTCCTAACCTCTACAGTTACTTATTTTTAAGTTGGATCACCCAGCTTAATATCATTATGTACGATAATTGGCAATTTTATAGTTTTATCTGTGCCAACAATAATCAAACAGCCAAGCTGTAAAGAGAATTTATCCTACCAGGACCATACATCGAAATCAGTTGTTGCAATTCTGGTGTCTCATTTTTAATATTTGAGATGACAGTGTATAGTTACCGTATTTTACTTAATTGATTATATATGGATTCCTACTCTATCATAGTTTTGTCAACAATTCTTCTCTGGTATCATGAGCTATATTTGAGGGATTGTCAGTTAAAGGTGTGAAATGTAAGTATTATCCCATTGTTCAGCAATGGGAGAAGACACTTATTCCATCCAGCATAACACACCTTGAATTGATGCTAAGAAACAGAGATATAGCTGTTTCTAGTCTATAATTCTTTAGCAGTTAGCTGCACATCAGGTGGTTGACTAAGGTCAAGCTAATGGAAATCATTGCATGAATTTAGGAGTGCACATTTCTGAACTAAAGTAATCATCTTACTCCTGGAATCTAGTTAAGAATGGAATTATTCATTTTGCAGCAGTACAGTGAACTAAATAATGTCATTTTATTGAGTGAAGTTTGCTGTGTTCATCTCTTGCTATTGTATGAGATTTACTTGTAAATAAAGCTGTTTGAAACCAAAGTCACAAGGTCTGATCAAGGAACTGTCTTTCAGCTATACAAAAATTAAGGAAGTGTCTGACATTTTGACCTGGAGTTTCATCCATGCCGCATGTAGCGGGAGTCACAAACTCCTGGCTCAACGTGCCAGTGTCGGGAGAAAGAGCCCACCAAGGCAGAATCTTCATCACTGGGGTGAAGTGTGGGATGGAGTTGGATCTGCTGATCTGGGGAAAAACTTGTAGGTAGCTACAGGAGCTGCCATGTGCCAGGATGGGGCTGTTTAGAACGCCCTCCTCAGCAGCATGGGATTTTGTCACAGTTGAAAACACAAAGGCCATCTTATCCATCACACCCCTTCAGTCTCCAAAACCTTCCTATTCCCCATATATGTCACCTCATGCCTTGCCATTCTAAGTTTATCCCATTCTCTATTGACCCTCATGCTCTCTATTCCTAGCTTCTGTATCCATTGACCCACTGCACTGTCTAGAACCAATGAACCCGATAATGTGTAGTGTTAATTGTAAAAAAAAAAGCTCTACAAAAATGTAATTCATTCATGTTGAAAAAAAGTAATCTGACTACTAACTAATAAGTGTCAATCATCCAGGCACTTTAAAGATTCAATAACAAAAAAGACAAAAACTAGAAAACCACTTAATTTATGTAAATGAGTATTGTGAAATTGAAAACAGAGATCAGAAATCCTGAACTGTAACTCACTTCCTGATTTCCTAAGCTTGTCCACCATCTACAAGTCTGAAGTCAGGCGTGTGATAAAATACATCCTATAGGACTGGATGAGTATGTCTCCAACAACACTAACATGTTGGATATCATCCAGGGCACCACTTTCAACATTTACTGCTTCCACGCTGTGCAGTGGCAGCACTGTGCACTTGTCTACAAAATGCTCTGCGAGAACTCAAGGCTCCTTCAACAGGTCCTTCCAAACCTGTGAGCTTTACCGCCTAAAAATACAAGGGCAGCAGATGCATGGATCATAGAAACAGAAAGTTTAAAAGGAAAGCTTCTCTTAAAGAGAAAGTTTATAGTGTGGGTTGTACTATACCACATGGACTACAGCGGTTCAAAAAGGCAGCTCACCATCACCTGCCTCCTCAAGGACATTTGGGATGCGCAATAAATGCTGGCCGAGTCAGCCACAGCCACATCTCATGAATTAATTTTTAAAAAAGAGCAGTATAACAAAATGATCAGAAATTACCATATACTACACGTTTGCTCTTTATGGGCACTGCAGTTCTCCTATTCTACTCATTTCCTTATTTAAACTTTCTTTAGCTGCATGTTTGATCATTAGTTTGATCAGAAGAGCACATGGGAAATAAGCAACCACAAAAAAAACAGAAAAGAACAAGGAATCGGGGAATCCAGGCAAAGGTTTTCATTACCAGTGGGAGATCACCAAAAATGTAAGAGATGTTTTGAAATTGAAGTTACTGTTCTGTCACTAAAATTTCAATCCCTATGTGAAAAGAAAAAATGCCAATAAAAATCTGAATTGAATAGTAAAAATAAAGTGCCACATCAGTGTCCAAAGTATGTTTTTATGTAGATTCAACTCAACTAATGCCTTTTCACAAATTTGATTATTTAAGATCAGACCATAATACTGGATTTTAATGTAATCATAGCAAAACCATAGTAACATCTGAGCAACTTGAGTTAGTTATATCTTTTAAAACCAGGTGAAAGGACGTGCACGGTATTTGGAATGTTAAAGTAAACTCAATTTTCCTATGCTTCCAGCTGGGAGCTGGAATCAAATGTAGGAGTACGACATTGTAACGTCAGTTCTGTGACCCAGAACTAGTCTTTTTCTATTACATGAAGGCTATAACTTATTTTAAGCCCTCAGGATGCAGAGTGATATTTAAGTGAATCAATGAATTGTTTGGGTTTTGCTAAGAAAAGACAGCATAGTTGGAACCCAAATGAAAGCTCAGGACTGCTTGCTGCCTTTACATCAGCAAGAGTTTTGGCACCAAATGGCAATAGAGATTAGGTATTGCATTGAAAAAATGCAATTCTTTGATGTATCTTCATTAAACAACCCTGCCTGTTTTATCACCTACAATATGGCTTACAATAATATTTATTGCACACATTCTGCGATGAAAATATTTTTAGAATGACATTAAAATTTTACTGATTCCTTGCATTAAGAATGAAGGTGCAGAACATGCTTAATCTGCCAAGATTTGTATATTCCAGGTGAAACTCATTTAAACATTAAAGTCTGGAAGTTAAACAAATAGAATTTTCCTCAATAGAAATAAAAATCAGAGACGATAGAAAAACTGCTACCCATCTGCTTTCATCATTTTACGCAATTACACAAAATCAAAATCTACCGATGCATGTTATTGTCATATAAACATTTAACATATTTGTATCTTCTGTATTCTTCTGAACACTGTTTGAACCAAGACCTTACTTAGCCTCTTTGTTTTAAATGGACTATTATACCTGGTAATAAATATATTTAGAGTTGGTATGATAAGGAGAGATGGTGACATAGTGGTAATGCCAATGGACTATAATCCAGAAATCCAGACTAATACTCTGGGGATGTAAGTTCAAATCCCCATCACGGCAACTGGTGGAAAAGAGCAACACAGCGTTTAGCACTGCTGCTTCACAGCTGCATGGACCCAGGTTCAGTTCCAGCCTTGGGTGACTGTGCAAACTCCACACAGACATTCTCCCTCTGTGTGAGTGTTGTCCAGTTTCCTTTCACAAGTCCAAAGACATGCAGATTAGGTGGACTATCATGCTAAATTGGTGCTTTCTGTTGCAAACTGTGTAGGTTAGGTTGATTAGCCATGGTATTAGCTTGAGGTTACAGGGACACGGTGGGAGAGAAAGCACCTGAGTAAGATACCCTGGCAGAGAATTGGTGCAGACTTGATGGACCAAGCAACCATCTTCTGCACTACAGGGGTTGTATTATTCTATGAATTTAAATTCAATTAATAAATCTGGAATATAAGGTTGTCTCAGTCGTTGTCACCATGAAATTACCATAGGTTGGCATAAAGATGCTCTGGTTCACTATTGCCCTTTGGGAAAGGAAATCTGCCACAAGAACATAAGAAATGGAGCAGGAGTAGGTCATCTAGCCCTTTGAGCCTGCCCCACCATTCAATAAGATCAAGGCTGATCTGAACTGGATTAGTTTCACTTTCCTGCTTTCTCCCCATAACCCTTAATTCCCTTGTCTATCAGAAACCTATCTACCCGTGACTTAAATATATTCAGCAAGGTAGTCTCCACCTTTTCAATGGGCAGAGAATTCCAGAGATGAATCTCTGGTCTGGCCTTTGAGTGAAGAAGTTCCTCCTCAACTCTATTCTAAACTGCACCTGCCCCCCTCCCCCTTATTTTGAGGCTGTGTCCTCTAGTCGCTGTCCTTTCTAAGCGGGAAGAATCTCTCTCCCTCTACCCTATCCATCCCCTTCATTATTTATATGTCTTATAAGATCCCCCCTCAGCCTTCTAAACTCCAATGAGTACAGACCCAATCTATTCAATTTCTCCTTATAGGCTAACCCCCTCATCTCCGGTATCAGCCTAGTGAACCTTCTCTGCAACCCCTCCAAGGCCAATATATCCTTTTGCAAATGCGAGGACCAAAATTGCACACAGTACTCCAACTGCAGCCTCACCAGTGCCTTGTACAGTTGTAGCTAGACCTCCTTGCTTTTATATTCTATCCCCCTAGCTATAAAGGCCAATATTCCATTTGTCTTCTTGATCACCTGCTGCACCTGCAGACTGAGTTTTTGTGATTTGTGCATAAGGACCCCCACGTCCCTCTGCACTGTCGCATGCTGCAGCTTTTCGCCATTTAAACAATAATCCCTCCTACTATTATTTCTACCAAAGTGGATAACCTCACATTTGTTAACATTATACTTCATCTGCCAGGTCCTCGTCCACTCACTCAGCCTATCCAGATCTCTCTGCAGACTTTGCGCGCCATCCATCCAATTTGCTTTTCCACTCATCTTCGTGTCATCAGCAAATGTTGTTACCCTGCACTCAGCCCCCTCCTCCAGATCATCTATGTAAATGATAAACAGTTGAGGCCCCAGCACCGATCCCTGCCGCACTCCACTAGTCACCAGCTGCCAATCAGAATAGCACCCATTGATTCCAACTCTCTGCTTCCTATGAGACAACCAATCCTCTATCCACACTAACAGCTTACCCTCAACTCCGTGCACCCCAACCTTTTGCATCAATCTTTTATGAGGCATCTTATCAAACACCTTTTGGAAATCTAAAAATATCACATGCACCGGTTCCCCTCTGTCTACCGCACTAGTCACATCCTCATAGAAATTCAATAAATTTGTTAAACATGATTTCCCCTTCTTTTCTAGATGCCTCACTATTTTTTCTTTGATGACGGATTCTAGCATTTTTCCAACTACGGACGTTAAACTAACCAGCCTATAATTCTCTGCCTTTTGTCTGCTACCTTTTTTAAACAGCTGTATAGCATTGGCCATTTTCCAATCTTCTGGCACTTCCCCAAAGTCCAACAAATTTTGATAAATAATTACTAAAGCATCCACTATCACCTCTGCCATTTCTTTCAGAACCCTGGGATGCATTCCATGCGGTCCCAGGGACTTGTCTACCTCCAGTCCTGTTAGTCTATCGAGCACTACCTCTCTAGTGATAGTAATTATTTTAAGGACGTCATCTCCTACCAATTTAATATTTGGCAAACTATTTGTCATCCTCCATGAAGACCGACACAAAAACTTATTTAAAGCCTCAACCATTTCCTCATCACCCAATGCTAAATCCACCCTCTCGTCCTCCAAGGTCCAACATTCATGCCACCCTTATTTGGTCTGGCCTATATGTCACTCCAGACCCTCAGCAATATGATTGACTCTTAACAGCCCTCTCACATGACCCAGCATGCCATTCAGTTCAAGGGCAATTCGGAATGGGCACAAGTACTGGCCTTCCCAGTGATGCTTTCATGGCATCCATGAAAGAATAATCAAGAAATAACGCTACTTAGTGTAATATCTAGACTAAAGGTTTTGTGGATAAAAATTCATCTCAGCCAGTGGTGCAAAACAAGAGAGTTCATTGGACTACCTGTTACACACAGTGCTGGTATCCAATTCCATTGCAGGCAATGGAATTACCCATCAGACATTGGCCACCCATTATACACAATCAGAAACTGCCCATTTTGTGCTACCACTCACCACACATTTCTACCATCCAAATTGTACCACCCATTCCACAGCTGACATTAAAATATTTCTGCTTGTAAAATATATGTTATGCAGCAACAAATTATATTTCTTTAGACGTTCTGAAATGCAACGTCTAAAATTACAACCAATGCTGAGGGCAAGATTTAACAAAACTTAGACCAGCAATCACACTGGATGTCTAGATTATTACCATTACTAATTCAGATTACCATTTCGGACTGGTAAATAAAAATGAGCTTGATACATTATTGGGCACATGTTCTCAATATGTATGTTTATATTTTCTGTGTGTGTATACTTTAAACTCAATTTTTGGTTAAATAAATCAAAAGCAGAGTGTTCTGAATGCATTGCTTCATCGGTGATAAATGTTTGTCAATAAAGTGTACACATAAAAATTAAATTTACATCTGTGTACATAAGATTTTCCCTACTAAAATTAAATGCATGACTAAAGCAGATCCAAGATTTTACGCTCTCTACCCCGGCAGTCTCTGAGGCAGGATTTGGAGGTGAAACATATATTAATGTGAATAGAATTCCCTCTGAGTCTCCGAGTGCTTGCCATCCTGAAGATTCAGGCCTTTGTCAGGCACAGTGCTGCAATACCTCCTTTGGCCACTATAGTGGTGTGCTGGAAGTGCTAGGGGTAGCAGGCGCCCGAATCTGACTGGCCGACAGTTCTCCAAGATTGGAATTCCTTCAAAGTGCAGAGAGAATTCCTGCCTGTTGCTAATCATTGCTCATTAGAGTGTGAAATGACAGTGGGCCTATCAGATTGTCTGGATAGGGGTGCTGAGCAGTTGCCATCTTGAAAATTCAGGCCAATGTCTCAGAGCCAATTGTTTGTGTTAAGCAATACAGATTTATCAATATTGAACACTTAGCAACAAAACAACTCATTTTGTATCTTCACAGAAAATCTAACAAAGTGAAATGCCATCCCAAACACTGGTAAAAATTCTTGAATCCAATATAATAAAAAAAAAATCATATTCAAGCACCAAAGGGTAGAATTTTCTGGTTCCGCCCACCTTGAGGCTGGAAATTTCCACCCAAGATCAACAATCTGTTAAATGTCCTTTCCCTGGGTGGGACCAGAAAAGCAATGACTATTATTGCAGAGAACAGCAATCCATTGCATATTATAGCAAGATCATTAATTTTGCATTACAATGAAAAACAGATTTAATAATAGAACATCATCAAAAATCACAGGTAAATATTATAGTGTTACATAAAATAAAACATGGAATTTACATACTCAGCCACAATAAACCAGTGCCACTAATTATCATTTTACTGAAGTTCATTCAGACGATGTGAATGCATGGTGCACTTACCCTGTTGTTTGATTATGTGTCTCTGTCATACCATCACTGAAATGCTCTATTAATGTAGAGTGCATGCCAAACAACTGGAAAATTAAACAAATGAAATATCAAACTCAAACCAAATCTCTCAATATAAATCGTATGCTTTCAATTTTCAAATTCTCTTCAAAATGTTCTAAATCAGCCACTGTTGCAGACAGTACTTCCATATATACTTCTGATTGCACGATGACAGAATGATGGATATAACCTATAACATATAAATGATGGATTTTGGACAGCACGGTGGCACATTGGTTATTAGCACTGCTGCCTCACAGCATCAGGGAGCCGGGTTCAATTCCCAGCCTTGATCTGTGTGCTGTTTATATGTTCTCTCTGTCTGTGTGGGTGCTCCAGTTTCCTCCCACAGCCCAAAGATGTATGGGTTAGGTGGATTGACCTTGCTAAATTGCCCCTTAGTATCAGGGAGGGCTAGTTCGGGTAAATGCTTGGGGTTATGGGGATAGATGGGATTGTGGTCAGTGCAGACTGAATGACCTCCTTCTGCAGTGTAGGGAATCTACGAAACAGCAGCAAGTTATGACAAGCTGATATCCCAAAGCTTTTTCAGTATTGTTAACATATTTTCATAAGTCATAAGACTGTGCTCAGGACTGCTTTTAACATGTATTTTTTTTTTTGAAGATTGTATCATGCTTTGTAACTGTTGATCAACTTCTGTTTCTTTCTGGATTGGCATGTAAATGGGTTGAATTCATTCTGTTAAAGTCAATTTACAGTAAAATAATCTAATAATCTGCTTCATGGCCACTTGATATGACAAAATCAGTCATGAAGCAATTGCAATGAAAAGAAAACCAGATATGTAGGCAGGGAGAGAGAGAATGATAGTGGGAGGGATGAGGAAAAGACTGGAGATATAAAATGGAGGAGAAACAAAAGAGAAAGCATGAATTAATGAAATAGAAACTAAGAGGTCAACATCTAAACTGTTGTCAATGGTACTGAAGTTGCCCATTTCCCACTAGTTTGAATCTGATGAAAAGACAACCAGGGAAGAAACCATTGAAAGCAATTGGCAGTTTGAGTATGCTAGATTGGGAAAGGAGAATGTGATTGGCCTGCTGTATTGAGTAAAACCACTGAGCTAGTTGTGCCATGACAGTTAAAAGAACTTACAACTTTGAAGCAAAAAGTGGGAAAGAGGCATTCGGCAGATATAAAGATTGTCACTGGATGCATTGGCCATTGTGTCTGAAGAGGGAGAGACACAAAAAGAGATGAAGAACTAATAGTAAGCCAGAGATGGTAAACAAAAAAGAAATAAAGTGAAATATAAAGAATGAGGGAGGTCTGTACCTTAAGAAATAATGCAAATTAGATTTGTATGGAAGAAAAATCTAATTCTGAGAATGGGAGACTTGAAGAAGAAAGACCATGATTATTTTGCTATTACTAGACCACTGCCAAAACATAATACTCCATGACATCTACATCAATATCCTGGAGATTGTATCAAATTGCATAAAGAGAAATCCATATTAGGCATAGACTGAGTCTCTCAGATCATAAAATAAATGTAGTTGATTGGTAGAGGTCTTTTTAATATGCAGGTGCAGCTACCAGTGTGGGTTAGCTTAATAGGTCAAGGTAAATTGACCCTAGTGTCAGGAGGATTAGCACGGTAGATAGGTGGGGTTGCTTGTATAGGGCTAGGTGGGACTGTTGTGGATACAGACTTGATAGGCCAAATGGTCTCCTTCTGAACTGTACAGATTGTATAGATTTTCTCCTGGACTGATCAGCTTTCCAAATAAATTTAAAATCTCACCACATCACTACTACTGAAAAGGAGCACATATTCTTGTTGCCACACTAATATTATATACAATTTATACCATACATTCTGTGAATGAACTGGGTGATTTAAAACTGAAACTGGGATTTTTAGTTTCCGATATGACTGTCAACATGGGCCATGTTTAAAAATTAACCTTGATTTGTGAGAAATTCCTTACTTGAAATTATATGGGATGCCCACCACATTCTTGGGATTTACTTTAATGATGAACAATCAGGAGCTGTACGAGATAAGGAATTTAGATGTCTGTATACAAATCACAAAGCTAGTGCACAGGTTTACCTCAAAAAAAAACTAGAACACAAGGAGAAGTGATGTTTCTGTTACAAAGAGCCTTGATCAGGCCAGGTTGGGAATACTTTGTTCAGTTTTGAGTTCCATATCACAGGAAATGTATGTTGGTCATGTTATTGCAGTTTCACCAAAATGATACCAGTACTTTAAGGGTTAAATTGAAATGACAGCTTTCATAAACATGAATTGTGTACCTTGTGTTTAGAAGATTGAAGGGTAATTTAACTGAAATATTTAAAATGAATCTGATAGTGTAGATACAGAGTAACTATTCCCTCTGGTGGAAGAACTCAGAATAATTGGGTATCTTAAAAGTAATAACTATTTCAGGAGTAAAATAAGGAATCTCTTTTTCACACAAAAAGTAGTGAAAATCTGGGACTCTATAAAAGACTGTGGATGGTATGTCAATTGAAATTTTCAAGACAAAGCAATATATTTTTATTACTCGCTGATAGCAGTGGATTTGGAGCAGGCGAATTCATTTGAGGTATACATCACCCATGATCCTAACTGAATGCCTGAACAGGGTCAGCAAGCTGAATGTCTGCTTCCTATTCTGAGCTTCATATTTTTCTATCATTTCAGTAGGTGATGAAGACTAAACCACTTAATCACCACTTTCTTACAGCCAGTGTTATTATTACTGGCTATGCTTCGCTAATGAGAATAATTGCTTTCAATGAGTCTAAAGGTCGTTGATGAGACTGATTCAGGAACTGCAAATTTATGGCATGTGCAGCATTTGTTGATATATGGGATGTCTAGTCATGTATTGTCAGTTCGGGTGAGTTTTTTCACCGCTTTCACTTTTCCTCTTCATTTTGTTGTTGTTGGGTCTCAAAATGCTGGGATCCTTTCAAGGGACGTTGCTGCCATCTGGTTCGGTGCGAAGCGATGGTCTCCCAGGAGTTGATGTCAGTGTTGCATTTCTCCATGTTGGTTTTCAACAAATCCTTGAAGCATTTCTTCTGTCGTCTGGGAGCTGGGAAAAGAAGACTTGCTTTGGGATTTATATGACCAGTCCAATGATGCTAATGGCAAATGCTTATATAGTCTTAAGTCTCATGGTTCCTTCTTGGATGAGGGCATGTATGTTGTTGCAAGATCCTCCACAGGCAGTATTGTTGGTATAATTCCAAAGTTTTGAGCAGCCATTTATAAATAAACATTATGACACCATTATGCATTAAAACAGTAGAATTTCCAAACTTTAACAGAAAATATATTTGTCAGTTGTTTAAAACTATAAAAAGACAGAATCTGGAATGCTTGCCGTTTTTTCTCAGCATGTTCTTGGATACAGTCTCTAAGAATAGTTAATAGAATGATTTCTCCCGGACCCCCAACTGGCATGTATTATTATCCATAGCAGTCGGAAATGCCAACAGGGCAATGATTTATAAACAATTCTCTATCGCTGAAGTAAAAGAAAATACTTTAAAGAATCATTTTGAACAAGTGCACAGCATGGTGGACCATTGGGTAGAAATTGACCCTTCATCGTGAAAACTTTATAAATGTAAAGCAGGAAAACATGGGCCAATATTGAAAAGCAAAAACCTTTAAAAGCCTGAAGAAAATCCATCTCATGCACACCCACTCCCCGACAAGCATTGGTTATTCTCCAAACATGCATCACAGCACTCCATGCTCTCCTCCTTCCCCACCCAATAAGAGTCAGGGAAACGCCCCATCCCACAGAAAGGCACGTTTTCTACGCTCCCCCCACCACCACCACCACCAAACAAATATCAAGCACTTCCCTCCCCAACCTCCCCCAGAAAGCCTCAGGGAACTCTTCTCCTCCAACACATACACACATAAGGACACTTCCCAAGATCCCACCCATTGCACAGGCTCCTGGCATTGCCAAGTTGGGCAATGCTAGCGCATGTCCCTAACCCCCTCCCCACCCCACTCCCCCAACCCACCCTCAGTGGCTATACCTACCTTTGTGCTCCAGCAGTTTCCCTCCACAGCTTCAGTTTAGCAGAAGCTACTGTAAACCTTATTGATGTAACATTGATGAAGGGGGATTTCCCCACCTGTGGAGACATATGACCAGGAAGCTCTTTGAATACATTTAAACTTATTTAAATATATTTAAAGGACCTATATTTAAAAGATCCAGTCTTTGCATGGATGAAGCCTTTGCATAGACTGAAGCAAACAGAGCTAAGCATACATAGGACCTCTCACCCTGCCAATGGTTTCTCCAGGTATAATTAGTTTCACATTTGTCAATTATTTGTTGTACTGCTGCTGTGAGCTACCTGGCTTTCAGCAAAACAGGCTGACAATGGCTTTTGCTTTATTATGTTCTTTAGTGTTACGGAGTGCAGTAAGAAAATTGGAGTCTGCTTGCCCCATACACCCACTAAGGAGGAAGCTTTTCAAATCAATAATCTGATGAATTTTATACTTGTGTCTTCTCAGCCTATATTCATTGTCCCTGTTTAATTAAATCTAACCCATACTTTTCAGCCTACTTGCTGAGCACAGGAGATATATCAACTCCTTCACGACCATGGCTGGGATTTTCCACTCTTCTTTTTGGGCAGATTTGGTGCCAGGACCAATATATCTCCAGATTTTGGGAGCATTTATGACATTTACTAAACTTTACTTTGTTAATGCCATTTTTAACAAACTCCAATCTCAGATATATTTGAAGGTTTTAAAATTTGAGTAAATGGGCAAATATATCCATACAGTTTGATATTGGCTGATTGTTTAAGAGTATGGAAGTTGCTATGTATCTTTAAAATCCAAAAAATGCCACCATGGGAATCGTATCAGGTGAGGGATGGACCATGGAAAGGTCCATTGACCTGGGGCAGAATTTTCCTGTTTTGGGACAAGCATGGCTGGAAAATCCCATCCATTCATAACAACCAAATCAAGAATAGCTGTTGATGACATGGACTTATTGAATCAAACCCTTCAAGTTAAGTTATGCCCTCCTTCTTATGCATAACTTAATACAGTAATTTCATATCCTTTCCTAGAACTGTTTGTTGTTCAGATATTCCCTTTCATCACAACACAATCTAATTACTGAAGTGAGTTTTCTTTTAGGAATTAATTGAGAAAAATCAATCAGTAGAAAACTGTTCCAGAATTCACTGAGTATTTGATTGGTCTGTAGGGCAGGAATACTAGGAGATAGACTTGCTGGAGGTTTAGAGTGGAAATGACACTTCCATCATGCAGGCTCCAAGCTTGAAAGATACTGAGAGAAATGAAGAGAACAATTTTGCTGGATTCTCCATCAAAATGACAGCAGACTCATTTTTTTACTGTCCCAATACTATTGTGTTTAATCAAGCATTCTCTTCCATTGAAAAAAGCAAGATTGAGTCAATGGGGTCACATGAGGTAAAATCTTGTGCTAACAATAGGGGTCGTGGCTGCCAGCTGAAGATTTGGCAAGACAATTTTTGGAGAAGATCCATGGTTATACACGTCAATCAGCAGCTAACAGGCTTGTGGCAAATGTTTTCACAGGGTCAAATGTCCCACCTACCACAGGTTGCCAACAATCAAAAGCCACCATTAGGGAGTCGGTGGCTGCTGTAAGAATGATGACCACCCGAGGCCGAGTATCCAGGCAGGAGGGGGTTCATGGTTGGAAGTTTTGAGGGGAGGAAGTGTAGAGGAATCAGCAGGAAGGGCAGACGGGTAGTTCTGAGCAGGAGTCCCTTCCCTATGCTGCGGTCCTTGATTGCACTGAGTGCATTTGAACAAGGGCATCAAATTCCACTGATGACATGTAGTTTGGTCATTTTGGCACAGAGCTCCTTAATTTTTCATGAAACATGGATGGAATCCAAAAGAGTTTTTTGTTTGATTCTATATTATGTACTGAAAAACACATAGAACATTAAGTTTTACTTTTAGCTACCTTCCATCATACCAAAATCTAATATAGTCTTTACAAAGTGATCTAGTTTTCACAACTGTCATTAAAATGATTATTTTTAGATATGGCTCCTATTATAACATTAAGCACTTTGTTAAGTCAATCCAATTTCCTTTGTTCTGCTCCAAGACATTGCATATGCAAATGATCAAATTGAAAATATTCATTGCTCCCTGTTGGCAAACCTCTTCATATCAGAAAGCGATTTTTGAGTCTGCTGGCTGGAAATCACTAATTGAGTTTTTTTTTAAAAGATCAAAGCCGTGTTCCAGTGATTTGAGCTTACAGCCAAAGATAGCTACAGAACTGTATCTTCCATATTCCAACACAATTACATGAAGTGTACCTGTTCTGAAAAAAATAACTACCAAAAACAATGATCATAGGAGAATGTATAAAACACATTCCTTAGCACAATAACTGGATACTCATCTGGGTACTCAACTAGGTGGAGAAAAAACATTAGACATAACCACTTAAACAAAGAGTTTCCCAACACGTATAATCAAGCTTCAGTTAGAATACACTGGCCGTGACTTTATTTAGATCCCTGGGCACTTGAAGAGAAGATTATGTAACAAGCCAACGTTTTGTCTGTTTTAAGGACCAATCTTAAGCACTTGTCTTAAATTGAGCAGATTCCTAAAGTTCAGCAATGGATGGGTCCTATACATACATACACATGCACACACGCATGCATCCATACGCACACACACACGTGCAAGTGTCAGGCCCAATGCACCTAAAAACTACCAGCAGCATTCAGAGCAGCTTATGACAGAAATCAATGGACTGTACAACATTGATTTGACACAGTGCTGCTATTTTCAAAATGAGGGAACTCACTCTCTACTCCCAGCACTATTTTAAAAAGATCATGAAGTATTTAGAATCATAGAAAAACTGCAGCACAAACAGGCCCTTCGGCCCACAAGTTGCATCAATCATCTCTACCTACTAGGCTTATCTATAACCCTCAAATCTATTAAGTCCCATGTATTGATCCAGAAGTCTCTTAAAAAACCCTATCAAATTTGCCTTCACCACACCAATGGCAGCCAATTCCACTCACCCACCATGCTCTGAGTGAAAAACTTAACCCTGATATCTCCTCTGTACCTACTCCCCAGCATCTTAAACTTGTGTCCTCTTGTGGCAGCCATTTCAGCCCTGGAGAAAAGCCTCTGCGAATCCCTCTGATCAATACCTCTTAACATCTTATATACCTCTATCATGTCACCTCTCATCCTTTGTCTCTCCAAAGAGAAAAGACCGAGCTCTCTCAAGTTATTCTCATAAGGCATGCCACCCAATCCAGGCAACATCCTTGTAAATCTCCTCTGCACCCTTTCAATGGCTTCCACATCCTTCCTATAATGAGGCAATCAGAACTGAGCACGGTACTCCGTGGGGTCTGACCAGGGTCTTATAAAGCTGCAACATTATCTCCCAACTCCTAAACCAATTCCTTGATTGATGAAGGCCAGTACACCATATGCCTTCTTAACACATCCTTTACCTGTGAAATCGATTTGAGAGTCGTATGAATCTGGACTCTAAAATCCTTCCACACTGCTAAGAGTCTTATTCTTTCCTTAAGCCCATTTGACCTGCCAAAATGTACCATTACACATTTATCTGGGTTGAAGTCCATCTGCCACTTCTCCATCCAGTCTTGCATCCTATCTATGTTATGTTGCAACTTCTGACATCCCTCTCAACTATCCACAACACCTCCAACCTTCATGTCATCGGCAAACTTACCTTCACTTCCTCATCTAGGTCATTCATAAAAATCACAAAAAGCAAGGGTCCCAGAAGAGATCATTGAGGCACTCCACTAGTGACCAATCTCCATGTAGAAAAAGACCCGTCTACAACCACTCTTTGCCTTCTGTGGGCAAGCCTGTTCTGGATCCTCAAAGCAACGTCCCCTTGGATCCCATGTTCCCTCACTTTCTCAATAAGTCTTGCATGGGGGATCTTATTGAACACCTCGCTGAAGTCCATATAAACCACATTCACCACTCTTCCTTCATCAATGTGTTTAGTCACATTTTCAAAAACTCAACCAGGCTCGTAAGGCATGATCTGTCTTTGACAAAACCATGATGACTACTTTTGATCATGCTATATTTCTCTACTTGTTCATAAATACTGCCTCTCAGGATCTTTTCCATCAACTTACCAACCAGTGAGGTTAGATTCACCGGTCAATAATTTCCTGGGCTATCCCTATTCCCTTTCTTGAACATAGGAGCCACATCCACAATCCTCTGGAACCTCTCCCATCTCCATCAATGATGCAAAGATTATCACCAGAGGCTCTGCAATCTCTTCTCTTACCTCCCACAGTAACCTGGGGTACATCCCATCTGGTCCCGGCAACTTATCTGTCTTGATGCTATTTGAAAGCTCCAACACATCCTGTTTCTTAATGTCCACATACTCAAGCTTTTCAGTCTGCCGCAAACCCGTACTACAACCCCCAAGACCTTTTTCCACCGTGAATACCAAAGTAAAGGATTCATTGAGCAATTCTGCTATTTCTATCGGTTCTGTACAAACTTTTCCACCGTCATATTTTATAGATCCTATTCCTCCACATCTCATCTTTTTACTCTTCATATATTTGTAGAACATCTTAGGGTTTTCCTTAATCTTACCTGCAAAGGACTTCTCATGGACCCTTCTGGCTCTCCTAATTTCCTTCTTAAGTTCCTTCCTATAAGCTGTATACTCCTGTAGATCCCTAACATTATCTAGTTCCCTGACCCTTTTCTTTTTGATGAGGTTCATTACAACTTTCATGCAGCACGATTCCTGTAACCTACCAAAATTTCCATTTCATTGGAATCTTGTCATGCAGAACTCCAGCAAACATTCTTCGAAAATCTGCTAGCTTACTTTGGTGCATTTCCCCAAGAATACCTCCTTCCACTTTACTCATCTGATTTTCTGTCTGATGGCTTCATATTTCCCCTTATTTCAGCTAAACACTTTCCTAATCCTATCTCTTTCCAATGCTAGTGTAAAGGAGATAGATTTATGATCATTGTCCCCAAGATGCTCTCCTACTGAGATCTGACACCTGACAGGTTCATTACCCAATACCAGATCGAGTACAGCCTCTCCTCTTGTAGGCTTGTCCACATACCATGTCAGGAAACCCTCCTGAACACACCTAACAAACTCCTCCCCATCCAAACCCTTACCCTAGGGATATTCCAATTGACGTTTGGGAAATTGAAGTCTCCCATCACGATAACTTTTGTTATTATTATATCTCTCCAGGAGTTTTCCTATCAACCCTGTTGCTATTGGGCAGCCTATAGAAAACACCCAATAAAGTTATTGCCTCCTTCCTATTCTGAACTTCCACCCACAGAAACTCTGTAGATAATCCACAGCGTCTGCCTTCTGTACAGCCGCGACACTATCAATAGTGCCACTCCTCCACCTTTTTTGCCTCCCTCCTGAAACATCTGAAACCTGAGACTTGAAGTATCCACTCTTGTTCCTGAGACATCCAAGTCTCTGTAATGATCACCACATCACATTTCCAAGCAGCAATCCAAACTCTAAGCTCATCGACTTTGTTCACATCACTAAGTGTTAAAATAGACACATTCCAAACCTTCAGCCTGAGCACTCCCCTTCTCCATCACCCGTCTATCCTCCCTCATACACTGTTGACAGCCCCTCTCTATTTGTGAACTAAACTCCTTGCTCCCAGTCACTTCATTTCAATTCCCTCCCCACAATATCACTTCTACTTATTTTTTTTACAAAGTCCATGCCTTGTGGTAACAAACCCTTCAGTTATAAACTAATATCACCAAACTTATAAACTTACTAAATGACATCCAAACTGAAGTAATTATAAACAAAACTTCACTTCTTGTAACTTTTAATTTCACATAACTCAGAAACAATGCAAATTAATAATAAATTAACTGGCAAATGATACCTCAAATAAAAAGATAAAATTCACTTTAAATAGTCAATATAAAAAAATGCATACACTTTACATAACCACAAACATTTCCCTTCAGCATGAATATACATAGCCACTCTGTTCCCTAGTGCTGTTCTTCAGACATGCAACAGAGGTCAGGAGTCTTATCCAACAACAAGTTTCACTTGAGGTGCACAGGGAGGATTACCATCAGCAAAAAATAATTCTACAGACCCTCTCTCCCTCAGGTCACACCAGTCCTGAGAGCAAAGCTTACATGAATTCCTTTTCAACTGACCAACCAATAACATTCCAGCTCAATAATCAGTTCGTGATTCTGAGGGACATCCAGCTGTTTAGTGTCTCTGAGCCATTCACACAGGTTTACTAGATTGATACCTGGAATGAGGGGTGTTGTCTTATGAGGAAAGGTTACTGGGCTTGTTTCCACTGGAATTTAGAAGGCAACTTGATTGAAGTATATAAGATCCTGAACGTTCTTGCCAAGATGGACATGGAAGGGATATTTACTCTCGGGGGTGAGTCCAGAACTAGAGGGCACTGTTTGAAAGTTAAAGCATCATCCTTTTAGGACAAGATGAGGAGAATTTTTTTCTCTGAGGAGTGTGTGATTTTGAAACTCTCTGCTTTCAGAAGGCAGTAGAGATGGGGTCATTTAATATTTTTAAGGAGGACATAGATTCTCATTAGGCAAGGGGATCAGAGGTTATTAGAATAGATGGAAATTATTTGAAACATAAACAGATCAGCCATGATCGTATCAAATGGCAGGCTTGAGGGACTGAATGGTCTATTTCTGCTTCTATTTCGTATGTTTGTATATCTCAACAGAAAACTTGGCTTGTGTAAGATGTATACCCATGATATTGGTGTAGGATTTACAAATCCCAGCAGACAAGAGGTGTGATGCTGATCATGCCTCAACAATAGCAGCAATAGAACAGATATGGTTGTCTGAATCACTCAGGTAGAGTGCTACAGTACTGCCAGTCATAGAATCATAGAAGCCCTACAGTGCAGAAAGAGGCCATTTGGCCCAGAGAGTCTGCACCAACCACAATCCGCCCAGACCTTTCCCCCCATATCCTAACATATTTACCTGCTAATTCCTTTAACTTACACATCTCAGAATACTAAGGGGCAATTTTAGCATGGCCAATGAACCAAATCCGCACATCTTTAGGCTGTGGGAGGAAACCAGAGCGCCCAGAGGAATGATTCCCTTGCCTAACAAGAATCTACCTCCTCTTTAAAAATATTAAATGACCCTGTCTCCTCTGCCTTCTCAGCTGCTGGAGTCTCCTGGATCATCATGGTCTGCTGCACCCTACATAACCTTGTGTAACAATAGGGTGGGGGATTATCAGATAGGAAGCTGGAGAAGCCAGAAGGCCCCTTTAAAAGAAGAGAAAGGGAAGAAGCTGATGATCCTGAGAGAGGCATGGTTTAACTACAGCCACAGATGCCAGAACAATAGAGCAATGCACTAAATGGGCCCGTGACACCCTCATCAAAACCTGTTTCCAACAAGGTTGGTCCCTGCCATATTCTTCAGTAAATGCTGTGGTGGAAGAGTCAGCAACTCTGGCATACTTCTTCCAGACCAACTTACATTCCCACAGCCTCTGGCACTAAAAAATGCTACAGACCCTTGTCACAAGCAAGTCCATACGCATACTTTTGTCATAGCCACACACACTTGTGATTTGGAGGAAGTTGCACATGATTCATTGACACAGGCTCCAATTGCTAGCAATGCCTTGCTAAGAACTTGATTTTTGGACCTGCAATTTATGGAATGTCTCAGCTGCAAATGTTGTGTAGACGGCAACTTCTGACAGATGATAAGGGGTTGAGCATCATGTGCCAACTTGTCAGATAGGTTCCAAATAACTGACCTTACATTAGTTGCCTAAAATACAAACCTGTTAATAGACTCTGAGATGCCACTATTTCCAAGTCCACAAGATAAATGGTGTTTCCATAGGCCCACATCAATCATCATCGATAGCCGATAAAGTGTTGTGCTCTTAAATGTACCTGTTAGTTTGTACAGCTCCCAACATAAAGACCATTTGACACACAGGAATAAAGTCCTCTAAACTATTTACACATGACTTATAACGTCCATATAAATGAATATTTATCTATGGCACCCCTGTGCCATTAGAATATTTTTCTTTTATATTTTCTGCCATTGTGCCTTGGTGCAACCCTCATCAGCAGCTGAGGTGGAGGCAGCTTGCTGAGTGCTCTATCCCATTGCCTAAGACGATCTTTGCTGCCATTCTTCAGAGGTCGAAGGCCTAGACAACTCTGGCCTGTTACATAGAATGTAGAACATAGAACATTACAGCACAGAACAGGCCCTTCGGCCTTCGATGTTGCGCCGACCAATATAAAAAGCAATGACCCTCCAAACTAAACCATTCCCTTCTCTTCCATATACTTATCAAATAACCTCTTAAACGCCACCAAACTTGGCGCATCTACAACTGCTGCAGGCAGGGCATTCCACTCCCGAACCACACTTTGGGTAAAGAACCTGCCTCTGATATCCGTCCTATAACTATCACCCCTTAATTTAAAGCTGTGTCCCCTCGTGCTAGCTTTCTCCATCCTAGGAAAAGGCTATCACTGTCCACCCTATCTAAACCTCTAATCATCTTATATGTTTCGATTAGGTCCCCTCTTAGCCGCCTCCTTTCTACGAAAACAACCTCAAATCCCTCAGCCTCTCTTCATAAGACCTGCCCTCCATACCAGGCAACATCCTGGTAAACCTCCTCTGTACCCTCTCCAATGCCTCACATCTTTCTTATAATGTGGGGACCAGAACTGCACACAATACTCCAAGTGCGGCCGCACTAGAGTTTTGTACAGTTGCAACATGACGTTGCGGCTCAGAAATTCAATCCCTCTACCAATAAAAGCCAAGACTCCATATGCCTTCCTAACAACCTTCTCGACCTGACTGCCTACTTTCAGGGATCTATGCACATACACACCAGGATCCCTTTGTTCATCTAGACTACTAAGATCCTACCATTTGCCCTATACTCTACACATTTATTATTTCTGCCATAGTGCATTACCTCACACTTTTCCACATTAAACTCCATTTGCCACCTCTCGGACCAGCTCTGCAACTTGTCTAAGTCCCTCTGCAAACTATAACACCCCTCTTCACTATCTACCACTCCACCGACTTTAGTGTCATCTGCAAATTTACTAATCCATCCTTCAATACCCTCATCCAGATCATTTATAAAAATTACAAACAGCAGGGGCCCCAAAACAGACCCCTGAGGTACACCACTTGTCACCGAAATCCAAGATGAATATCTCCCATCAACCACCACCCTCTGTCTTCTACCTGCTAGCCAATTCCTAACCCAATTAGCTAAATCACCCTCTATCCCATACATCTGCATTTTCTGCAGAAGTCTTCCATGGCCACCTTATCAAACGCCTTACTAAAGTCCATATATACCACATCAACCGCCTTACCCCCATCCACCTCCTTAGTCACTTTTTCAAAAACCTCAATGAGGTTAGTAAGGCACGACCTACCCTTCACAAAACCATGCTGACTATCTCAAATCAATTCATTACTCTCTAAATAACTATAAATCCTATCCCTAATTATTCTCTCCAACACTTTGCCCACCACAGAAGTAAGACTCACTGGCCTATAATTCCCTGGAAGGTCTCTCTTCCCCTTCTTGAACAGGCAACTTGTTGATAGCTTCCTGCTCAGGTTTGATTTGATTTGGTTTATTATTGTCACATGTATTAGCCTACAGTGTATACAATACAAGTATTGTTTCTTGTGCACTATATAGACAAAACATCTCATTCATAGAGAAGAAATGAGAGCGTGCAGAATGTAATATTACAATCATAGTGAGGCTGTAGAGAAAGATCAACTTAGTGCAAGATAGGTACATTCAAAGTCTGGCAGCAGCAGGGAAAAAGCTGCCTTTTAGTCAGTTGGAGCGTGTCCTCAGACTTTTGTAGCTTTTTCCCGACAGAAGAAAGTGAAAGAGAATGTCTGGGGTGCTTGGGGTCCTTAATTATGCTGGCTGCTTTGCCAAGGCAGCAGGAAATGTAGACAGAGACAATGGATGGCAGGCTGGTTTGCATCATGGATTGGGCTTTATTCACAATCTTTTGTAGTTTCCTGCAGTCTTAGGCAGAGCAGGAGCCATACCAAGCTATGATACAACCAGAAAGAATGCTTTCTATGGTGCAAATGCACCCTTAAGGTCTCACCTGCTGAAAATGATGGAGTCACTGGTAGAGGGAAAAGGTGCCACAGAGCACCCTTTGGAGCACCCAGATATGACGGGGCTGCTGGCACTCCTTCCCCTATCGGTAGGCAATGTCACCTCCTTAACTGGAGGAAAAGGGAGACCTTGAGAAAGTTGAGAGTGCCCCAGCCCCCTTTCGTCTAACCATCATTGTTAGACGGAGCCCATGGCCAGAGTTATGGAATGCAGGTTCTCACACATCTCCAGCAGCCACCAATTGTTCTGCTGGACCTGGCCCTCTCTGGTGTTTTCTTATCCATAGAGGACACCATACGCTTACGTGGCAGAGCTATGACAGCACACAGATCTTAGACAGACTCCTCCATCTCTCACTCAAGACAACACATGGTCTTTGACATCTCTGATAGATGTTCCCTGCCTGTATCTATATTTGTATCTCCACTGGATTTGTTATATCCAGAGATAAATCATTAACAAGGGGTTAAAGTGAAAGCCTAATCGCAGAAGGAATATCTCTGAGTTAATGGAGGGTGTGGGAGAGTGTTTCCTCTGACTGGTTCATTTCATAATCGTCAGAGATGGAGGCTAGACTTGGTACTGACTGTTTGTTGTGACTGCAGTGAAAAAAGCACAAACAAATTATCTGACAATCATGCACATTCCCTTTCCCCATCAACGTATTACGTCTGTTTCCCCAGTGCTGAATACCAGACTGATATACCCTCATTCTCATGTGTAGAACACTCTCCTCTCCATCATCACAGGGTGACCACCATCCCACTCTGCTATGTCTGCAGGAACAGGATTCAGAATTTTGGGACACATCTTTGCTTCCTGATATTATGCACTCTTTTGTTCTGCCAGCAGCAGGAAGAACTGAGTGTTATTTAAATGGACTTCAAACTCTTTAATGAGCATGCAGGTCTATGACAGTGACTGCTATTCCCATCATATGTGCTCTACACACTCTCCTGCCGCTGATACAACTTTTCAAGCGTGGACTGGCTCCAACATATTAGGCCACATTGATATTGAGGCCTAGAATCCAAGCTTCTGTCAGGCAAACCACTCACAAATTTACATTATTTGATGTTTTAATGAGTACCACATTGTACCAACTACACTGTGCCACTTATTTATGCAGGAGGTCATTGACTCTTTTTCTGCATTGGACCAGCTTCACTTGTGGACCCCAAGGGCAGTAATCTCTTCTGTGATCTCTGTCCAGACCTCAATGGTCAGCTGGGAAGGCACCAGGAAACAGAACCTCTTGTCATTTCTGGACAGCATGTAGGGAAGGATTGCTAAACCATAGAGATTCATTGTCTGCCTCCCATCCCACCCCACACAGAATAGCAGTGGTAGCAGCAGCTATAGTTATCTGGGAAGTTGGAGGGTGCAGGGGGGCGCAGGGGAGAGGAGCAGATGGTAGCAGCAGTGGAAGTCATCTAGGGTGTGGGTTGCAAGATCAGGAAGTTCCAGCAGAGTTTGTGGTTTCCAGGTATCCACTCACATAGCCAGATAGATGCTGCTGGATTTCAGAGAATGAATGTTAATCTTTAAGTATGGTGCTGGGCCTTCCGGCCCAAAAGGCATGGCAGGATTGTCTACTTCCTGTCCCCCCCCCTCTGCCTAACTGGCTGGGAACCTCATCTATGAATATGGTTGTCTGCTGCACAGTTGCACTGATCAGCCATCCTGCGTATGAGCAGAAGTTCCTCTTCCTGATCCTGTTCTCCTTCATTGAGTCAGTCAATATAACAAGATTTTTGCTGACTGGTGACTCTTCCAACATATGGGCATAAGGAAGAGTTTAGACTGGGCTCAGCTATGATGTCTCTCAATGGTAAATAACCTGTTGGCAGTTGCACATGAGACTGACATGTGAAATTTCCATGTGATGCACTGTTTTCAGGAGTTACAATAAAGGGCAAGAAAGTATTTCCCTCCCCTCCACAAAACTTTCAGCTGCAGAATCAAACCAGCTGTTTGTTGTCAGAAATGATTCTTCATTTGGAGACAGGTCGATTGCAAATGTTTCACTTGCTTCAACTGCCATTTAGGAATTGGAAATTGTGACCAAATGTTGTACTGATAGTCTTCCTTGGAGCTTTTACTACAATAAAAAATATTCCTAAGTTATAACTGCTCTAGTCAGTAAGAATTATATTAAAAACCTTTTGAAAGTCCACTGAGGAATCTGGCTCTGTTAGACTTCAGTCCATCAGCCATAATGTAATTCCAAAATTAACTTGGGTTTATGAATCAACAATCAGCAACTCAGCACTATCTACTTCTCATTTTGCTAACAATATATCTGACCCACTTTTTCCAGTGAAATGAAAAACACATCACATTGGAAAACTGGTCCAATTCATTAGAAAAAGGAAAATAGAATAAGAAGAGATAAGAATTAAAAGCTTTACCATCATTAATTTTATTAAGATTATTGTGCCATTTAATCTTCTACAAAACCTCTATTTCTGAAAATTTCTCATCAGCCTCTTTATTGAGGATAATATGCAAATATCCTCCCTCCCAGCCATGTGAAAATGTTGGACACGCCTAGTCGAATAAAAAGTTTAAATGAAAGCTGAACTTGTTGGAAAATCTCAGGTCTGATTGAGTTTGTGTGAGACAAAAAAAATCACCAGAATCTTGCCGCCATTCATGTCAGCAGGATGTTAGGGTCCTGCTGACAGTGTTCCCCCACTGCAGGTTCCCCAGGGACGAGGAGTGCATTCAATGGGAAACCTCATTGATAATGATGGGACCATAAAACCCAAACTGCCAGCAATTAATGTGTCGCCTCCCACTACCACTAAATACACTACGGAGAGGGAGAAAAATCCCATTCAGAGTCAACAAGCAGAATTCTCTGGTCGCGCTGGTCTAAAAGCCCGAAATTCCTGCCCGACCATCAATGGCATTTCACATTTTCCACAACCCGCCCAATAAATTCCAGCAGCAGGCAGAGTTGTGGAGAATGTGAAATTCTATTGATGATGATTTTCTGGCTAACATTTTGAGTTGAATGAGAACTGTTCCAAAAAAGAATTATGATCAACTCAAAACATTAGCTCTGCTACTCTTGCTATAGATGCTGCCAGATCTTCTAATTGTTTCCAACATCTGCAGTATTTTGTTTTCATTAATGAAAAGGTGAAGTGTTGTTCTTCAAGCTTATGTTGAGTTTCATTAGAAGAATGTATAAAGAGCGAAGGACTAGAGCGGAGTTAGAGTAGCATGGGGAAGAGAATTAAAATGCCAGTATATTGGAAGTTTGGGATTAACTTTACTTTGGAACGAGCAGAGTATTCTTCAAAGGAGATCAACCAATTTGCATTCAATCTTCTAAATTTCGAAGAGACAATGTTGTGAATACCTAACACGGTATATTGTATAGAAGAAATACAACTAAATTTCTTTTTTATATTTCCTTCATGGTTAGGCCAGCATTTATTGCACATCTGTAATTGCCCTTGAGAAGGTGCTGCTGAGCTGCACTTGAACCACTGCAGTCCCTCTGGTGTAGATAACACCCATATATTGTTAAGGACGGAATTCCTGGACTTTTACCCAACAGCAGTGAAGGAAAGGCAATAGAGTTTCAAGGCAGGATGCTGAGTGAGTTGAAGAGGAACTTCCAAGTGTTGATGTTCTCATGTTCTATTGTCCTTGTCCTTCTAGATGGTGGGAGTCATGGGTTTGGAATGTGTTGCCTAAGGAGTCTTTGTGAGTTCCTGCATTGGATCTTGCAGATGGTATACACAGCTGCAAATGTTCATCAGTGGTGGAGAGATAAAATGTATATGGAAGGGGTAACAGTCAAGTAGGCTGCTTTGTCCTAGATGGTGTTAATTTTCATTAGTGTTGTCAGAATTGCACTCTCTTCTAGGAGAGTATTCAGCGCCTTGCAGATGGTGAACATGCTTGGAGAGTCTTGAGGTGAGTTAGTCACTGCAGGATTCTCAACTTCTGACCTGCTGTTATCGTCACATATGGTTAATCCATGTACATGCATACATGTAGTGCATGTGGTTAATCCAATTCAGTTTCTGGTCGATGGTAATCACCCTCCCTCTCCCCCCTTGTTATTTTTTTTTTTTATTAAGCAACACAGCACGGGAAACAGGCCCTTCGGCCCAACGAGCCCACGCCACCGTAATACCAAATATTATCCTATTTTAATATTCCTATATAATAATATATATATTAATCCTAATTTGGAAAATTTTCACCACAGGGACAATTTGTTTCCCAATCAGCCTAAGAGCGAATTTTTGGGTTGTGGGAGGAAACCGGAGTGCCCGGAGAAAACCCACGCAACCCACGGGGAGAACGCGCAAACTCCCGCAGACACCGGCCCAATTCCAAGTGTCTGCACAGCCACATCGATAGTCTCTGAGCTGTCATGGTGCCCTTCAGGTGGTCCACATAAAGCACTCATATACAACATGAGGTACCAGGCAACCCATGAATCAACATCCAAGAGCTGTACCCGCACCACATGCCGAATGCGTGCTCAAATTATGGACCGAATTACCTGTGGAAAAAAGCCGTAGTTAAACAGTCCTAATATATCCCTCTATCTGCATACCGCTCATGTGGCTGTCCAAGAGACCCTTAAACAGCCCCAGCGTGCCTGCTCCCACCACCTTACTAGGCAGTGCATTCCACACCCCCACTACCCTTTGTGTGAAAAACTGCCCTCTAATATTCGTCCTATACATAGCCCCCCTCACCCTATGGCCATGACCTCTCGTCCTATCCATTTATAAAGGTGGAAAAAGTTTACCTCCATTTACTCTATCTATACCCCTTATAATCTTATACACCTCTATGAGATCCCCTCTAAGCCGACGTCTTTCAAGGGAAAACAACCCCAGTCTATCTAATCGTTCCTCATGGGACAGTCCTTCCATACCAGGCAGCATCCTGGTAAACCTCCTCTGCACTCTCTCCAAGGACTCCACATCCTTCCGATAGTACGGAGACCAGAACTGGGCGCAGTATTCCAAGTGAGGCCTAAACAAAGTTGTATACAACTGCAACATCAAACTCCTACTCTTATATTCTATACCCTTTTCTATGAAAGCTAACATACTATACGCCTTCTTTGTCACCTTCTACACCTGTGAGGACACCTTCAGAGACTTGTGAACCTGCACCCCCAAGTCTCTCTGCGTCTCTATGCTCCGTATAGTTTTACCTTTTATCCTATAATTCTCTTCTACATTTTTCCGGCCAAAATGCATCACCTCGCATTTTTCTGGATTAAATTCCATTTGCCGTCTATCTGCCCAATCTACCAACCTGTCTATGTCCTGTTGTATTGCCTGACACTGCTCTTCTGTACCCGCCAATCCAAGCATCTTGGTGTCATCAGCAAATTTGCTGATCTCACCACCTACCCTACTTCCAAGTCGTTTATGTAGACCACAAATAGAAGAGGACCTAGTACTGAGCCTTGTGGCACTCCACTAGTGACAGGCTTCCAGCTGGAAAAAGAGCCTCCCACTACTACCCTCTGTCTCCTCCTTCCGAGCCAGTTTTCGACCCATCTACATACCCGACCCTGTATCCCATGCGCCTTCACCTTCTCTATCAGTCTACCATGACGCACCTTGTCAAACGCCTTACTGAAATCCATGTAGACGACATCAACAGCCTGTCCTTCATCAACTGTTTTTGTCACTTCTTCAAAAAATTCCACTAGATTTGTAAGACAAGACTTCCCCTTGACGAAGCCATGCTGCGTATCCCTGATCAGATTGCAACGCTCCAGATGCTCATACATCCTGTCCCTGAGGATCCTCTCCATTAGCTTATCTATAACTGAAGTCAAGCTCACAGGCCTATAGTTCCCTGGGTGATCCCTCTGACCTTTTTTAAACAACGGTACTACGTTTGCTATCCTCCAGTCCTCTGGGACCTCACCTGTGTCCAAGGAAGAGGACAAAGATTTGCGTCAGAGGCCCAGCCAAGTCTTCCCTCAACTCCCTTAGCAGCCTGGGGTAAATGCCATCAGGCCCCAGAGCTTTATATGTCTTTAAGCTGCCTAACAGCCCCAACACCTCTTTCCTCGTAATCCTTATTTCCCTCAACCAATCCTCAACTTTGTCCACATCAGGCACAGACATCTGTCCAGTCTCCTGCGTGAATACCGACGCAAAGTATTCATTCAGGATCTCCCCCATGCCCTCAGGCTCTAAGCATAGATCCCCTCCACTGTCCCTAAGAGGTCCAATCTTGCCTCTAACCATCCTTTTGCTCCTTACATAGGTGTAAAATGCCTTTGGATTTTCTTTAATCCTACCTGCCAGAGCCACCTCGTGGCCCCTTTTTCCCTTTCTAATACCCCTTTTTAGATCCCGTCTACACTCTCTATAAGCTTCCAGCGCTATCTCAGTCCCTAGTTGCCTAGATCTAATGTAAGCCTCTCTCTTTTTCTTGATCACGTCCTCAATCTCCCTGGTAAGCCAAGGTTCTCTAATCCTTCCTTTCCCATCCTTCCTCCTTGCCGGCACATATCTTTCCTGCAGAGAGTTTAGTTTTCCCTTGAAAGACTCCCACATGTACCTCGTCGACCTGCCCTCAAAGCTTATCCCAGTCGGTATCTTTAAGATCTTGCCTAATCTGGCCGTATCTAGCCCTCCCCCAGTTAAATACCCTCCCTTTTGGGCCAGTCTCCTCCTTTTCCATTAATATCCTAAAGCAGACAGAGTTGTGATCACTATTTGACACCTGCTCTCCTACCTCGACGTCAACCACCTGGCCTGGCTCATTCCCCAGAACAAAATCCAGTATAGCCCCCTCTCTAGTCGGGCCATCCACATACTGCTCCAAGGACCCTTCCAAAACACACTGTACAAATTCCTCCCCATCCACTCCTACAGCCCTGGGCACACTCCAATCTACTCCACGAAAATTGAAATCTCCCACCACTACCACCCTATTTTTCCTACACTTATCTAAAATGTCCCTGCATATCCCTTCTTCCACAGCCTGCGGGCTGTTGGGCGGGCTGTAGTAAACACCCAACAGAGTAACCACTCCCTTCCTATTCCTCAACTCCACCCATAGAGACTCAATTCCTAAATCATCCATACCTCTCTCCCTCTGCACTGCTATGACGTTGTCCTTAACTAATAAAGCCACTCCCCGCCTCTCTTCACACCAACTCTGTCACACCTAAAACACTTATACCCTGGAATATTCAATTGCCAGTCTTGCCCCTCCTTCAACCAAGTCTCGGTCACCGCCACCACGTCTAAACTCCTCGTGAACATTATTGCCTTCAGTTCATCTGTTTTGCCAGTCACACTCCTCGCATTAAAACACATGCACTGAAGACCCTCAGCTCTCGGCAATACCTTTCTACCTACTGGTGTTGCCCTATCATCCCTCTCTATCCCACTCCCAGTTCCTGCTGTCTCCCCACCCTCCCTCCCTATTAGTTTAAACATTTTTGAAACACTCCAGCTAACCTCCCAGCTAAAATATGTGTTCCCCTCCCAGTCAACTGCTCCCTATCCCTCGTGAATAGGTGACCGTCCCTCCTGAAGACTTCCCAATGATCAATAAATATGAAGCCTTCTGCCCTACACCAATCCCTCATCCATGCATTTAGTTGGAGTGTCTCATTTATTACCCAATCGGTCCCGGGCACAGGCAGCAGCCCAGAGAACGCCACCCTGGAGGCCCTACCTTTCAGTTGAGCCCCCACCTCCCTAAACTGTCTACGTAAGTCCCCCCTGCGCTTTCTTCCTACATCTTTTTGTCCTATGTGAACTATTACATTTGCCTTAGACCCTTCCCCCTTCAAAATTCCCTCTACCCTCTCTGATACATCCTGGACCCCTGCTCCAGGGAGGCAGACTACCATCCTGGAGTCTCTCTTTTTCCCACAGAATCTCCTATCGATCCCTTTAACCATCCCATCCCCCACCACTATCTCACTTCCTGCTTTCCCGCCGGTCTCTGTGGCATTCTGTTCCCCTTCACCTGCCCTCTCCATCACAGCTTTTACCCCCCCCCTTGGTTTTCTGGGGATCCTCCTTAGATATGGCCTTTGTGCCTTGATTTTTGTTCTTATTCCTTGTAACTGTACCCAGCCCATCCCTACTACTAGATCCTGGGGTCCCGGCAGGTCTGCCTTCCCTATTCATTGTATCCTCATTTTCCCTCACCAGACAAACGTCCTCCAAGCGCAGCTCCAGCTGTCTCAACTTTGCTCGTAAACGCTGCCGTTCTAAACATTTTGCGCATATGTGGGGCTTCGGGAGACGTGATGCCTCCAAGAAGGTCCACATATGGCAGCGTACACAGTGGACGCGTTTGGCCAAGTATCGTGGCATTTTATATACCCCTTTAAAGGTGATTAGGTAAGAAGCACGTTACTCACTGCGTCCAAGCCTGCGCTCACCCAAGCCCAGTGAGCTTAAGCCCTTGTTCCTCTCACTCTAATTCCCGTCTCACTCCACTGCCCGCTCCTGACGCTGCCCGCTGTCTTACCTTGGCCTTCCTTTTATACTCCCGCGCTTCCTCCCCTGCAGCCCCCCGCGCCTACCTCCCGCTACGGAGCGCCGAAATAAACACTCTACAAAATAAAGTACAAGACAGAAATTGCAAGTCAGGATTCTCTCCAGCCACTCTCCAAATAACTCTGCTCCGGAGAACAGGTAATTGTATATTGACATTGGGGGATTCAGTAATAGTAATGTCATTGAACGTTAAGAGGCAATGGTTACATTCTCTATTGTTGGAGATGGTCACCTCCTGGTACTTGTCTGGTGCAAATGCTAGTTGGCACTTGTCTGCCCAAGCCTGGATATTGTCCAAGTCTTGCTACATTTGGACACGGATTGATTCAGTATTTGAGGAATCGCAAATGGTGCTGAATACTGTACAATAATCCCCAGTTCTGAATTTATGGTGGAAGGATGGTCATTGATGAAGCAGCTGAAGATGTTTGGGCCTAGGACACTATGGTGAGGAACTCCTGCAGTGATGTCCTGAGATGATTGACCTCCAATCATCTTCCTTTTGGCCAGGTATGACTCCAAACAGCAGAGAGTTTTGCCTTTGATTCCCATTGACTCCAATGTTGCTAGGGCATTTTGATGCCATATTTGGTCAAATGTTGCATTGATGCCAAGAACTGGTATTCAGTTCTTTAGTCCATACTTGAACCAGGGCTGTAATGAGGTCAGGAGCTGAATGAAGTTGGGGAACTCAAACTGGGCATGCATGAGCAGGCCATCAATAAGTGCCACTGTTGATAACCCCTTCCATCACTTTACTGGTAATCAAGTGTAGACTGATTCAGTGGTTATTGAGGTTGGATTTGTCCTGTTTCTTGTGTATACTTGGGCAATTTGCATATTGCCGAGTAGGCGCCAGTGTTGTAGTTGTACTGGAACAGCTTGGATAGGGCCATGCCAAGTTCTGGAGCATAGGTCTTCAGTGCTATTGCCAGAAGATTGTCAGGGTCCATAGCTTTTGCAATATCTAATCCCTTCAGCCATTTTTTGATATCACATGGAGTGAATCAAATTGGCTGAAGATTGGTATCTGTGATACTGGGGACCTCTGGAGGAGGCCAAGATGGATCATCCCTCAGCATTAGTGACTGAAGATAGTTTCAAATTATTGCGAATGTTGTCTTACCTTTTCCCCTCTTATGCTGCACTGCTCCATCATTGATGATGGGAACATTTGTGGAGCCTCCTCCTCCCATGAGTTGTTTAATTTTCCACCACCATTCACAGCTAGATGTGACAAGACTGCAGAACTTAGATCTAATCCGTTGGTTATGAAATTGCTTAGCTTTGTCTATCACTTGCTGCTTATGCTGTTTGGCATGCAAGTAGTTCTGTGTTGTTGCTTCACCAGGTTAACAGGAGGAAATGGAGAACCTGAGACCATTCTGGTGGGGGAATGGAAGAGGGGAGAGGTTGAATGTCAATGCCAAGGGACCATATTGAGATTCTTCCATGAATTTCTCCCAAAGCCAGTGGGTAGCAAGGTTGCAGTCAGTACCTGTTTCTTCAACAGGACAGCCTTGTCAAGAGGCTATATAGGTACCAAAAGCTCTACCTTTTTATGACAGCAGATGATTCTGATTTTGAAAATCTGCAATGGATTATTGAGGTGATTTGTGAAATTGCAGAACTCTCCCAGAGTACAAGGTATGATTGATGCCATCCATATAGCACTAAAGACTCTAGAAAATACACTATAATTTTTATCAATAGAATGGGTTTTCATCCTATGAATATGTTATTTGTGAATGATGCCACCACATCAAAGATGCAACAATTCTTTCATTTAAATAGTAAGAAGTCTTACAACACCAGGTTAAAGTCCAGCAGGTTTATTTGGAATCACGAGTTTTTGGAGTGCTGCTCCTTCATCATCTGAAGGAAAAGCAGTGTTCCAGAAGCTTGTGATTCCAAATAAACTTGTTGGATTTTAACCTGGTATTGTGGGACTTCTTATAGTGCCCACCTCAGTCCAGTGCTGACATCTCCGCACCATGGCTTCCATTCAAATATACAATACTGTGGTTGCAGGAATTCTGAAATAAAAACAGAAAATGCTAGAAAATCTCAGCGCGTCTTGCAGTATCTGTAGAGAGAGAACAATTTCTTTCCACGTTGATGATGTGGAGATGCCAGCGTTGGATTTGGCTAGGCATAGTAAGAAGTCTCACAACACCAGGTTAAATTCTAACAGGTTTGTTTGGTAGCACAAGCTTTCAGGGCGTCGCTCCTTCATCGGGTGAATGCAAGATTTGTTTTATGAACAGGGCATATATAGATACAACCTCAATTACACGATAATTGTTGGAAAGCGAGTCTTAACAGGTAATCAAGTCTACAGGTGAGGCAATGTGAGTGGAGAGGTACGAGTTGTCTCAAGCCAGGACAGTTAGCTCATGGACAACCTCATGATGCTCCACTTCTCCAGCTTCCACCCTAAACCCATTAAAGAAGCCATTCCCTACAGACAAGCCCTCCGTATACACAGGATCTGCTTCAATTGAGGAGAATCCCTACAGATGCTGAAAGATGCCCTCATAAGAACAGGATATGACACTCGACTCATCGATAGGTGGGCAGATGGACTTCAACGCGGATAAATGTGTTGTGGTCCATTTTGGCAGATCCAATGGGATGAATGAGTACACTATCAAAGGTAGGAGTCTTAGCTGTGTGGAAGAGCAGAGGGATCTTGGGTTCCGGGTCCATAAGACTCTCAAATCGGCCTCCCAGGTGGAGGATGTGGTTAAGAAAGCTTACGGTGTACTGGCCTTCATTCATCGAGGGATTGAGTTCAGGAGTCAGGAGGTAATGCTGCAGCTTTATAGGAACCTTGTCAGACCACACTTGGAGTACTGTGCGCAGTTCTGGTCGCCTCACTATAGGAAGGACGTGGAAGCTATTGAAAGGGTGCAGAGGAGATTTACAAGGATGTTGCCTGGATTGGGAGGCATGCCTTATGAAGACAGGTTGAGGAAGCTGGGACTGTTCTCCCTGGAGAGACGAAGGTTGAGAGGCGACCTGATAGAGGTTTACAAGAGGTTGAGAGGAATAGATGGGGTGGACTCTCAGAGACTATTTCCCAGGGCTGAAATGGTCGCGACGAGAGGGCACAGATTTAAGGTGCAGGGAAGCAAGTACAGAGGGGATGCTAGGGGAAAGTTTTTCCCTCAGAGGGTGGTGAGTGAATGGAATCGGCTGCCGTCGGTGGTGGTCGAGGCGAACTCGCTGGGGTCTTTTAAAAGACTTCTGGATGAGTATATGGGATCCAATGGATTGGGGGTTATAGATAGGTCTATGGCTGGGTAGGTTTTGATGTGTTTGGCACAACTTGTGGGCCGAAGGGCCTGTTTGTGCTGTAGTGTTCTATGTTCTATGATGGACAGTTCTGACACGCCACAGTGAAAAACCACACCGACCTCCTCAGAAGACAAACATGTGACACGGTGGACAGTGTATCCTTCGTCGTCCAGTACTTCGCCATGCACAGAAGCTACATCATCATCTCTGGAACCTTCAACATGTCATCAATGAAGACAACATCTCGCCAAGGCCACCCCTGCACCCGCACTACTTGCTTCCAAACAAACATACAACCTCAAACAGACCATTGTACGCAACAAACTACCCAGCCTTCAGGAGAACAGTGATCATGACACCACACAACCCTGTCACAGCAACCTTTGCAGATGTGCCAAATCATCTCACGTGAGAACATCATCCACCAGGCATATGGCATGTATTCTTGCAATTCAGACAACATTATTATTATCGTCAAGGGGAAGTCTTGTCTTACGAATCTGGTGGAATTTTTTGAAGAAGTGACAAAAACAGTTGATGAAGGACAGGCTGTTGATGTCATCTACATGGATTTCAGTAAGGCGTTTGACAAGGTTCCTCATGGTAGACTGATAGAGAAGGTGAAGGCGCATGGGATACATGGTCGGGTATGTAGATGGGTCGAAAACTGGCTCGGAAGGAGGAGACAGAGGGTAGTAGTGGAAGGCTCTTTTTCCAGCTGGAAGCCTGTCACTAGTGGAGTGCCACAGGGCTCAGTACTAGGTCCTCTTCTATTTGTGGTCTACATAAACGACTTGGAAGTAGGGGTAGGTGGTGAGATCAGCAAATTTGCTGATGACACCAAGATGCCTGGATTGGCGGGTACAGAAGAGCAGTGTCAGGCAATACAACAGGACATAGACAGGTTGGTAGATTGGGCAGATAGATGGCAAATGGAATTTAATCCGGAAAAATGCGAGGTGATGCATTTTGGTCGGAAAAATGTAGAAGAGAATTATAGGATAAAAGGTAAAACTATACGGAGCATAGAGACGCAGAGAGACTTGGGGGTGCATGTTCACAAGTCTCTGAAGGTGTCCTCACAGGTGGAGAAGGTGATAAAGAAGGCGTATAGTATGTTAGCTTTCATAGAAAAGGGTATAGAATACAAGAGTAGGAGTTTGATGTTGCAGTTGTATACAACTTTGGTTAGGCCTCACTTGGAATACTGCGCCCCGTTCTGGTCTCCGTACTATCGGAAGGATGTGGAGTCCTTGGAGAGAGTGCAGAGGAGGTTTACCAGGATGCTGCCTGGTATGGAAGGACTGTCCTATGAGGAACGATTAGATAGACTGGGGTTGTTTTCCCTTGAAAGACGTCGGCTTAGAGGGGATATCATAGAGGTGTATAAGATTATAAGGGGTATAGATAGAGTAAATGGAGGTAAACTTTTTCCACCTTTAGAAATGGATAGGACGAGGGGTCATGGCCATAGGGTGAGGGGGGCTATGTATAAGACGAATATTAGAGGGCAGTTTTTCACACAAAAGGGTAGTGGGGGTGTGGAATGCACTGCCGAGTAAGGTGGTGGGAGCAGGCACGCTGGGGCTGTTTAAGGGTATCTTGGACAGCCACATGAGCGGTATGCAGATAGAGGGATATATTAGGACTGTTTAACTACGGCTTTTTTCCACAGGTAATTCGGTCCATAATTTGAGCACGCATTCGGCAGGTGGTGCGGGTACAGCTCCTGGATGTTGATTCATGGGTTGCCTGGTACCTCATGTCGTATATGAGTGCTTTATGTGGACCACCTGAAGGGCACCATGACAGCTCAGAGACTATCGATGTGGCTGTGCAGAGACTTGGAATTGGGCCAGTGTCTGCGGGAGTTTGCGCGTTCTCCCCGTGGTTGCGTGGGTTTTCTCCGGGCACTCCGGTTTCCTCCCACAACCCAAAAATTCGCTCTTAGGCTGATTGGGTAACAAATTGTCCCTATGGTGAAAATTTTCCATATTAGGAATAATATATATATTATTATATAGGAATATTAAAATAGGATAATGTATTTGGTATGACGGCGGCGCGGGCTCGTTGGGCCGAAGGGCCTGTTTCCCGTGCTGTGTTGCTTAATAAAAAAAAAAAAATTATCTACCTGATACACTACAGGAAAGCATGTCCCGAGGTGTGGTACATTGGTGAGACCATACAGATACTATGACAGTGGATGAATGGACACCACTCGACAATCACCAGGCAGAAGTGTTCCCTTCCTATCGGTGAACACTTCAGCAGTCAAGGGTATTCAGTATCTGATCTTCAGATAAACGTTCTCCAAGGCAGCCTTCAAGACACATGACAATGCAGAATCGCCGAGCAGAGACTGATAGCCAAGCTCCGCACATATGAGGACGGTCTCAACCAGGATCTTGGGTTCATGTTACACTCCCTGTAACCACCACAACTTGCCTGGGCTTGCAAAATCTCACTAACTGTCCTGGCTTGATACAGTTCACACCTCTTAAATCCTTGTCTAAACTCTGGAACTTCCCCTGGATAAGCCCTGGAACTTCCTCCCAAAGAGCATTGCGGGTACACCTACACCACAAGGACTGCAGCCTTTCAAGAAGGCATAAAAAGGTGAGAAGTCATGGGATCCAAGGGGTTGTTGCCTTGTGGATCCAAATCTGACTTGCCTGCAGAAGGCAGAGAGTGGTTGTAAATGCGTCTTTTTCTGCATGGAGTTCAGTCACCAGTGGAGTGTCCCAGGGGTCTGTTCTCGGACCCTTGCTGTTTGTCATTTTCATAAATGTCCTGGATGAGGAAGTGGAGGGATGGGTTAGTAAGTTTGCCGATGACACAAAGATTGGTGGTGTTGTGAATAGTCAGGGATGTCAGAAATTGCAGCGAGACATAGATAGGATGCAAAACTGGGCGGAGAAGTGTCAGATGGACTTCAACGCAGATAAATGTGTAGTGATCCATTTTGGCAGGTCCAATGGGATGAAGGATTTCAATATCAAGGGTAGGACTCTTAGCAGTGTTGAGGAGCAGAAGACCTTGGAGTTTGAGAGATATAGATAGGGTGGACTCTCGGGCTGTTTCCCAGGGCTGAAATGGTCACTACGAGAGGACACAAGTTTAAGGTGCTAAGGAGCAGGTACAGAGGGGATGTCAGGGATAAGTTTTTCACTCAGAGGGTGGTGAGTGAGTAGAATCGGCTGCCATCGGTGGAGATAGAGGGGAACTCGCTGGAGTCTTTTAAGAGACTTCTGGATGAGTACATGGGATTTAAGGGGATTGAGACTTATAGATGGGCCTGGTAGGTAGGGGTATGATCAGTGCAACTTGTGGGCTGAAAGGCCTGTTTGTGCTGTAGTGTTCTATGTTCTATGTAAGGCATCTTATTACTTCCTTCTCAAGGGCCATTCGTGGCCTAGCCAGTGACACTCACATTCCATGGACAAATGTAAATAAGATGTAGCCAGTATTTAATGTTATTTTGTTGAAGAAAGTGTTTCTCCTTTTATGCATTGCAAGCTTTGTTTTACAACCAGCTAATTTATTTTCTACTTTTCATTTATTTATATATGAAAAGAGAGCATACTTCATACAATTAGTTAATTAGACCAGAAACATTAGTTTGTTCGTGACCAGTCAAAAATTCCAGTTTGAAATTTGTTTAATAATTTTGGGAAAAAAATGTTTTAATTTTCAAGACCAGTTTTGAAAATAATGGGAGCAAGAAATATTAAAGTTCAGGAAGCATGACATTGATAAATACGATTTTAACTAAAGGGGTGCTGCCAGCTTATTAGAAAGCAATTTTGTCAGTTTAGAGGCAAGATGTATATAATGATGATGTCTCATGCACACTGTTGTTGCATGTTAGTGGCTTCAGCAGAATGAATTAATTCAATCCTTACCCTATGTTTGAAACCTGCTTCTCAGTTTTTTTGACTACTGCTGCTCCAACAACAACAACTTGTATTTGTATAGTGCATTTTCACATAGTTAGATTCCTGAGGCACCTTATCAAGCAAAATTTGACACTGTGGTGAGATTTTCCAGTCACGCTTGTCAGAAAATACCAGCGGAAGTCAAGGGGCTTGTGCATGGTCCATCTTCTGCCTGCTACGATTCCCGTGATGGGTGGGATGTGAAAACCCTACTATGTACAAGGAGATATTAGGGCAAGAACAGAGTTTGCTGGAAAATCTCAGCAGGTCTGCCAACATCTGCATTGGGAGCAGCAAATAGAAATAAACAAATTGAAGGAGGTGCAAGTGGAATGCTGCTTAATCTTGAATGGGGAGGAGGGAGGAGGAAAGGGGCAGGGAGAATTGGAAGAATGTGGATATTTCAGAGGGTTATAGCGTGAAGGAAATTAAACGCAAAGGGGCGAAGCCATGAGGGAATTTGAAAACCAGAATGATTATGAAATTCCCAAGACTTTTCCCTCTCTCCTGAGTATTATTTTAGGAACAAACTGTTTCATAAATGTAGTACAATGGAATATTTAGAACGTACATTTGAGTTTCCTTTTAGCTGCAAATCTGGTTAGAATGAACGTATACTTTCTTGACTTCCAGGAATCATCATTCATGATACTGGGCTAGCATTTACTATCAAAATAATAGCAAGCTTAATGGTATTATGTATGCACACATTGCACAACCAGCTTTAGGTGAGGGGGGGGGCAGGTGCATAGTTAAAAATAAATATCTAAAAGTTGCTGTTAGAGTTGTGCTGCTTTGCCATTAGCTTCCTGGAATAATCACCTCGCTCATTACCAAAATGCATTGAATGGTGTGAAGTTGCTATTTTCAGTAAGTTACTAGGTACTAAATTTGCCACTGAAATTAGGTCAAGTCATAGTCTAACTACCTTTAACAGCATGATAAGTGTTAAATCCTACCAATTGACTTCTCTAGCAATGTAAATTAACAATTATAAGTGTGAGTCCCCTTCTTTCAGATTTCACTTATTGTTGGAGATTTTAGAAATGTTATCTTTATAATTATTTCTCCTTCCTATAGCATGGTACAGTGGTTAGCACTGCTGCCTCACAGTGCCAAGAGTGCAAGTTCAATTTCGACTATGACTGTGTGTAATTTGCACATTTTACTCATGCCCGTGTGGGTTTCCTTCTACATCCAAAGATGTGCAGATTAGGTTGATTGGCTGTGTTAAATTGCCCCTTAGTGTCTCAGGATGTGTAAATTAAGGGGATTAGTGGGGTTATGGTAGTAGGATTCTTTTGGAAAGTTGGTTCGGATTTGATGGGCAGAACGTAGGGATTCTATAATTCCAATCTCTTTATCTATCTCTCCTGATCCAATCTTTTTTCCCTTTCTTTATTCCACTAGCTGTACCTGATTTCACATTGAATTTGCTATTTTAATTCATGTATTCTTGTTTGAACTCTGCAGTGTTCAATCTTCAATTCTTCAATCTAATTGGTTAAAGGGTAGACACTCTGTTCACACAGGTCACAGATGCCCTGCAGAGGGTGCTGTTTGCAGCCACTGTGTAAAGTTTTATAGAAATTAAACTAGTCTGATTTATAGATGTTAAATAAGTTTGAAAACCAAAATAACAGACAAGAGATAGGGATCCCCGTTCTGCAAAATTCAATGCTGACTCAATAGAAGCTTATATTAAAGCTCCGATAAATTTTACATAAGAAAAAGGCAGACAATAAAATTTGAGGATGTTGCCACTCTTTCATGCTAACACTTCCAAGCTGCTTAAGACATTGGGAAACTGAATTTATTCTGATGGAATCCTAATACAGCTCTAGCAGCAAAAATTATTATGGAATGTTTCCAAGATAGGCCAGGAATAAACTTGATCCCTCATAAACTGGGATTTTGTTCTTGGCCTTAAAGGACCAGTCTTGCAGGTTTTCCAGCTCTGAGTATTAAATTCCATCAATGTTTCAATCTGTGCAGCTTGAGGCATTTATTTTGTTATAGTGTCACACTTTCTGGAAAATAACAATATGAGAAATTATTACTCAAAAGTGTCAGCAAAAATTGCCAAAATGCTGGTGCCCCAGATATGATGTGAAGATACCGGCATTGCACTGGGGCAAACACAATAAGAAGCCTCAGAACACCAGGTTAAAGTCCAACAGGTTTATTTGATAGTAAGCACCACTAACTTTTGGAGCGCTGCTCCTTCATCAGGTTAGTCACCTGACTCACCTGATGAAGGAGCAGCACTCCAAAAGCTAGTGGTGTTTGCTATCAAATAAATCTGTTGGACTTTAACCTGGTTTTGTGAGACTTATTACTGTATTTATCTCAGATATTGACAGGGATGGGACAACAAATATTTCTCTAGTATTTAACTGCTCCATTGCAGTGTGTTCCTGTCCAGTACAGAAGATGAAAATCAGCATATATAACAGGCCAATGTTTAATTTTCCATATCCTTTTCATGAAAATATAATTGCAAGCTACATGACAATGACTAGTGTTGGAATTTGCATAGAAATATAGCAAGTGCTTTTATAACATTTTTGGTACAGTGAAAATGAACATTGTTGTACATCTGGCTATGGTCGGTGGGAAACATCCAATTTTTTGTGCCAGAACCAACACTGCCATTTTTTTGGTAAGATTTCACCTTTGGATGGATGAAGGCCAGTTGCATATTAAACCCATCCCCTGGTATTTCATCTTATCTAGCCAATTAACTCTGAATTCTGAACTGAACATATGTCTTCAAATCCACTCCCTTAACGAAACAATTCAATAGAATTTTTAAATAAAGTGTAATATTGGCAATGGTTATTTTTGAATTGAAAAACTGCCTCTATCCATTTTTATTTGCTTATTAGGATAATTTCTCACTTTTATCTCATAGCATCACTGGCAACAGCAATTACTTCATTTGGAAGGAGTGGAAGAATTGCACTGCTCTTTCTTAGGAAGTGGTAACATCTGTACTCTTCATTTATAACACAATATTGTGAGATAGTAAATACAACATGGGACAAATAAGATGAAAAAACAACTTCTCTAATTTATATGTTCTAGTCATTGTAATGAGACACCAATTAACTGAGGAAAACATTAATCAGCCATTATTTTTAATAGTAGTTAGATAACTGATTGTCTGGTAGATTCTGCCCGTGAGTAATAACTGAAGACATTATTTGTAGCCTATTAAGTAGCTGTTTGTGCATTACTATACTAACTCTGGAAACCTCCAGGTGACATCAATGTCCACTCAGCAGCAAGATTTAGGAACATGAAATGTTTGTTCCAAAAATGCAAAGACGTTTATTAGGCTCCAGGCGTGGCACCCTTTGAAGAAAAGAAGGATTTGTATTAATATAACATCCTACATGATCTCTGGATGACATAAAATGCTTTATAGTTACTTTTGAAGTGAAGTAATATAGGAAACAGCAACAAATTTTAGCACATCAGACTCCCATAAAGAGCAACTTACTAAAGGCAAGAGCATGACCCCAGCATCCCTTTCTGGCACTGCCCAGGCATCACCAGTGTCGAGAGAATGCCCGGGTCATGCCAGTAGCCAGAACAAGCAGTGCTGTTGCTTGGTGCCAGGGGTCAGTGCCCAAGCAGTGCTGGGAGCAGTGTCCAGATATGACCTTCTCCCCAATAAACATCGAGAAATGTGTCTCACCACTGACAGGAGGGTTGGGGTAATCACAACACGCATCTACACTGACTTAAAACATGACTTTGCGGTTATCACAATATTTTCCACTCTTGCCACTGAACCTGCCCCATGCAATAGGGAGTGAAATGCTACAGCGTAGATAGTATGTTTCAGTTATTCCATTGGAGGAGTAAATATGCCAAGATGCCAAAGAGATCCCATCTTTGGAATAATACCATAGGAACTTTTATATCTCAGATGGTTTAATCCATAAGGTGGCATCTCTGACAGTCCTGAATTCTTTCCGTGCTGCATTGTGGTATCGATCTGGAATTTGTGCTATAGTTAATGGGGTGTTACTAGAACTCAAGACCTTGTGACTTAGAGAGCTACCACTGAGCCACTGCTGACACCTCAGGATCTGTAACTGAAGAAGTGTGCAGCCATTAATGTACTTGAATTTCCAATTCACCTCCCCACCTCCACACATTGTTCTCTCTCTTCTATCTTGCAGGGACTAAGGGTAAATAAACTCAATGGTCAAACAAGAATTGGGTGGGTGTAATCCTGGCTGGCAAATCCTTTTTTGCCCATTTTATGACTGCCAAAGGCTAGTTCCATCCACTGACATTTGCTGCTTAACAATTTGATAGAACTCAGTAAGAATCTAGAAACACCAATTTTAAATCCAACCGATTTGTTTGATAGTAAATCTGCGAGCTTTCGACTTTCGTCTTCGTCAGGCAAATGCAGTGTTCTGGTCTGCAATAGCACACGTATCAGCACAGACAGTCACAGATTGCTGATTAGAATGCGAATCCTTACATCTAACCTGCTACTCAAGTGTTAAAGTGGCTAACACATTTCTCTGACCAATGCTCAGTGTTCCCTTCACACACATTGTTAGCCACTTTAACACTTGAGTGGCAGGTTAGATGTAAGGATTCACATTCTAATCAGCAATCTGTGACTGTCTGTGCTAATATGTGTGCTATTGCAGACCAGAACACTGCATTTGCCTGACAAAGACTAAAGTCGAAAGCTCGCAGATTTACTATCAAATAAATCAGTTGGATTTAAAATTGGTGTTGCTAGATTCTTACTAGTTCTTACTACCCCAGTCCAATGCGGCATCTCTACATCATTACAATTTGATAGGCATTGGCTTCCCTCCAGCACTTCTTCCATTAGGAATTTTTCAACATGAGCTTAAACAGTGAAGGTTGACAGGTAGGTTATTTCAGTAAGAAATAAAGAAGTTGCATTTATTATATTGGCTTTCATGACCTCAGGACCTCCCAAAGCACTTCAGAGCCAATAAAATGCTTCTGAATTACAGTCATGGTTGTAATGCAGTGAATATAGCAGCCAACTTGCATATACAGCAAAGTTTTACAAACAACAAGGGACAATACAAATGAACTTGTTCCTTTTTCACACTCACTTGCACAGACTTTCCAGTAAAGGGTCTCAGAAGCTATGTTGGATTTTATTTTTAACCTGCCTTCATCCCAAATGATTAAGGTCAACTATAGTGCCACAGCTGTCTCTCCAGCTGAGATCAGCCAACCATGCACAATCCAGAAATCAAACCTGGCACCCTCCTGTTCTCTGTATCTCATTTTCAAGCAGGGCAATGCATTTACTAGTTGTCTGTAATCTACCCTGTCTTTCTATAGAGATTTGACGCATTTGGCTGAGTTCTCTTCATCAGAATTGAATTCTAGCAGGACAGAGTATCCTCTCAGTCCCCACCACATCACATCCACTCCCCCCGCTGCCACCTCCCACCATCCCTTCCTCCAACTCATTTCCTGGGTTAGGGATCAATTATATAATTGTCTATTGCCAAGAAGGAGATTTGCAGTGTCACTGAGACTAGAGGAGGTGATTGGGAACTTAGAGATGCCTGTGTCAGGGCTCCAGGCTGAAGGCAGTACCTGTATGTACAGAACAGGTAAGTATTGCATTTCAATTGGAATGAAAGGAAGTCTTTACAAAATCCCGCTATTCCATTCCACAGGACTTATTGAGCATGCCAACCTCAGGAAGTTATGGCCAGTGGAACAGATGTAGAAATGTCCACTAAGGCCTGGAATCCTGCATCACTTTGTTATGTGGGGAGTAAGTTATTAGCACCATCCCCAGCAGAGAAGAAATAAACTCAAACTCCCAATTCTCTTCCCTTCTGTCTGTAATCAGTGTGATTTTTTTAAAAAGTAGATGTGTGTGACCCTAAACTCCCATTAGTATGTAGTTAATGTTTAAAAGACCAGAAACAAACTTTTGTTGGTTTAAACAAAGAGGATTATTTATTCATGAAGAAAGATTTACACTATTTCTGTCACACATCACCCACTGAACAAAGATCTAGTTAAAGAAGTCAGTGCACTTCTAAAAGTATTAAACCAAAATAATAGTTGATGGTTCAAGTGTGTCACAAATCCAGTGAAAGAAGCTTTTACCCTGTCTTGTATTATACTTCAGATAGATTCAAATGGCTGCAGGTTAGGATTTCTTCAGAGAGAAGAATGTTCAACGGATCATAAAGTCAGGTTCTCATGACTGTTGCATCAAGTGGTCCAATTTCTTTACAGGTGAACTTGGAGCTTTAGAATTAGGCTGGGATGCTTTTTAAGCCTCTCAGTTCTTGAAAAGGCAAAGGTGGCACTGTCTTTCTCTGCAGTTGTTGTCATGTTGGTGTTATTCTGCAGGCTACCCTAGTCTCTTCTGAGTTTTGAGCTAAAATGATTTCAGAATCAAAGAACCAGTTTCAGTCTCACGGTCAATTGCCATTAATATACAATAGAAAAATGTTCTTTGTTGCAAAGCTCACAAGCCAGCGCACTCCTATTGACACAAAATGCAGCTCCCCACCCTCACTTTTTGGAATGCCTGGCTCTTCTATGGATAGTGTCAGGAGAATCAGCATTGTTAGGAAGTGTGCAGTGAGGTGGAGTGAACATTGTAAGCGGTAAGGAAGGGGTGGGTCAACATGGTTGGGGAGGGGGTGAGGGATGGTAAACACTGTCAGCATGAAGGGAAAGAGTGAGCCTTCATAGGATGAGGGAGATGTGCGAACATCATTGAGAGAGAAGGAGAATGAGCATTGTTAGGGGTTGAGAGCAGAGGGCTAGCATTGTTGGAAAGTGAGGGGGGAATGAGCATTGTCAGTAGTTGAGGGGGGGGCAGCTGCATTGTTGGGAAGTGAGGGGGGGGAATGAGCATTGTCAGTAGTTGAGGGGGGGCAGCTGCATTGTTGGGAAGTGAGGGGGGAATGAACATTGTTCGGGATTGAGGGAGGGGAGCTAGCATTTTTGGGATAGGGAGGACGGGCAATTAACATAGTTTCTTTTTTGCAATTAAGAGTGTTCCTGCAGACATCACGAGCTGTCAGTGGCAGCAGCTTCTTTTCTTGTCGTGGTGGATGAACATACCGAAATGTGTGACAGCTCGCAATTGCGTGTCTAGGTTTGTTTTAAGTATAATTTATGATTTTGTTTTAGTCGCACATTACAAAGCAGTGTTAAACAATAATAACTCAATCATTGATGCAACTGCAACATTGCAGGATTTTTGCTGAAGTGATCCTTACTTGAAAAATAGTAAAGATCGCTGCAAAGGATGTTAAATATTGAACTTACGGTATCAGAGACCAATTTCAATTATATTGATAACAGCCATCGGTATACAATCGAATGTAGATGCTGGTTTTTCACGCATAACTTGTGGATGGTTGGTCTGTTCAGCTTTGCTTGTTACATTGTAAACCTGGAGACATAATTCAGGAGTTTTTGGAGTAAGCTTCAAACAATTATAGATGTGAATTCCACAGAAGGAGTACTGTTTAGGCATGTCCATTCAAGAGGGAGACCACCACCCAGTATAATTCAACTTGGAACTGTCCAGCAGTTTGATAGTCTGTGTTGAATTTATAAAGGTCACCTTTATGCCTTGGCAGGCAGTCCATTTTTAAAGAAATAAGGACTGTTTCAGAAGTTTTCCTATGAGCACAGTTCATGTTTAAAGTTACGAATAGAAAGAATATCATGTCTTTTACTGAGCATGATGAAAGAAAAAAGTGGATATGGAATGAATACAGAAGCCATCTTTAATGCATTTGTTGCCTCTAGTTTTCCGCACACTGAATAAGACTGAGTGCTGAGTGTGGAGACTGGGTGTAGTCTGGGTCTCATCCCCCTCTCCTTTTAGTAAGAAAAGAAAGGCACTTTCTCAACTCCCATTGTAAAAGGGCTGAGATATTTGAAAAAAAAATCACTTCTCTTTAAGTGCCCAGACTATTGCCCACATTTGGACTTGCATCATCAAGCCTGTACATTTGGCCTTAATTGGCTACTGAAAGAATGGGGGCATGGAAACTTCTATAGGGAAATGTTTCCATCCAAAGCCCAGGCCCACTAATCTTGCTTGTTGTAGGTGGGAGATTCCATGTGATCCCTGGTATAAGATCGAGACTTGGCAAATCCAAAACCCAACTTCTTTTGAGGTCCTTCCAGCACACTTTAACAAAGTTACAAACACAGTAGGAAATTATTTGGAGAGTAACCCAGCTGCCAATTCACAACCACCTGCTCTGCACCAAGATGAATTTCAAACTCTGGCATCTTTAGAGAGGGTAAGAAGTCTGACAACATCAGATTTAAGCCCAACTGATTTATTTGATAGTAAACTCACAAGCTTTCGAGGTGTTTCGCCTCTTTGTCAGGTGAATGAGGCGTTCTGGTTTCAGATAGCACATATAACAGCCCAGACAGTTTGCAGATTACTGATTAGAATGCGAATCTTTACTCCTAACCTGCTATTCAAGTCTTAAAGTGGTTAACAATGTGAGTGGAAGGAGCACTGGGCACAAGTTAAAGAGATGTATATTGTTTCCAGACACTACAGCAAGTGAGGTTTTCCAAACCCAAGCAAGTCATGGGGGTTACAGATTGTGTGACATGAACCCAAGATTCAGGTTGAGACTGTCCTCGTGTGCGGAACTTGGCTATCAGTCTCTGTGCTATCGGGTGTCGTGAAGGCCCCTCAAGCCTACTCCACCATTCAATAAGATCGTGATTGATCTTTTCATGAACTCAGTTTCACTTACCCTTCCGCTCATCATAACCCTTAATTCCTTTACTGTTCAAAAAATTATCTATCTTTGCCTTAAAAACACTTAATGAGATAGCCTCAATTGCTTCACTGGGCAGGGAATTCCACAGATTCACAGCCCCTTGTGTGAAGAAGTTCCTCCTCGACTCAGTCCTAACTCTGCTCCCTCTTTATCTTGAGGTCATGCCCCTAATTCTAGTTTCGCCCGCCAGTGGAAAGAACTTCCCTGCTTCTGTCTTATCTATTTCCTTCATAATCATATATGGTTGTATAAGCTCTCCCCTCATTATTCAAAATTCCAATGAGTATAACCCCAGTACATTCAGTCTTGCCTCATAACCCAACTCTCAACTCTGGAATCAACCTAATGAATCTCCTCTGCACACCTCCATGCCAGTGTATCCTTTCTCAAATAAGGAGACCAAAACTGTACACAGTACTCCAGGTGTGGCCTCTCCAGCACCTTATACAGTTGCAACATAATCTTGTTGCTTTTTAAACTCCATCCCTTTAGCAATGAAGGATAAAATTCCATTTGCCTTCTTAATTACCTGTTGCATCTGCAAACCAACTCCTTGTGATTCTTATACGAGGACATCTAGGTCCCTCTGCACAGCAGCATGCAGCATTTATTTACCATTTAAATAATAGTCCATTTTGCTGTTTTTCCTACTGGAATGGATGACCTTACATTTTACCAATATTGTACTCCATCTGCCAGACTCTTGCCCATTCACTTAGACTATCTATATACCTTTGCAGACTTTCAGTGTCCTCTGCTGTCTTTGCTCTGGCACGCATCTTAGTGTCATCTGCGAATTTTGATGTACTACACTTGGTCCCTAACTCCAAATCATCTATGTAAATCGTAAACAATTGTGGTCTCAACACTAATCCCTGAGGCACAACACTAGTCACAGATTGCCAACCAGAAAAACACCCAATTATTCCCACTCTTTCTTTTCTATTAACCAATCCATTATCCATGCTAATACATTATCTGTAACACAGTGCACCTTCATCTAATGCAGCAGTCTTTGGTACAGCACTTTGTCAAATGCCTTCTGGAAATCCAGACACACCACATCTACAAGTTCTCCATTGTCCACTGCACATGTAATGTTCTCAAAGAATTCCACCAAATTATCAAACATGACCTGCCCTTCATGAATCCATGCTGCATCTTCCCAATGGCATATTTTATCCAGATGTCTCGCTTTTTCTTCCTCAATGATGGATTCAAACATTTTCCAATGGCAGAAGTTAAGCTAACTGGCTTATAGTCCTTTCGTCTACCTCCTTTTTTAAAAGTGGTGTCACATTTGTTGTTTTCCAATTTGGAGGAACCACCCCAGAGTCCAGTGAATTTTGGTAAAATACCATTAATGCATTTGCTATTTTTCCTACCCTCTCTTTTAGTACCCTGGGATGCATTCCATCAGGAACAGGAGATTTGTCTACCTTTAGTTCCATTAACTTGCCCAACACTACCTCTTTTGTGATAACGATAACGAATTTGGCCGCACAGTCACAGGTGTATAAGGAGTAATGTAGGGAGCTGAGAATACAGCTTTGGGGGGCACCAATGTTGAGGATGATCATGAAGAAGGTTGTTGATGTGATCTCCAAGTCTCTTGATCATCTTCACTGTTCATCCAAGTAGTGAGACTCCAGGAAGTATCATGGACGAGAGTCAGTGTTTCCAGAAGAGTGTTTGTGCAGATCTTGCAGACTCTGGTTCACATTCTTCACCCTCTGTAGTGTGCTCTGCATTGCCCCCAGACTGTTGCTCCACTCATCCTGCTCTGGCTTCTTGATATCCTCCAGGATGGTACAATCTCCATTTTAATTCTGGAATTTCAACAGTTTCTCAATGAGTTCCAATTTTTCATATGACTTCTCCTTGAAGAAGTAAACAAAGTGACACACGGCAACATTATCCCGGTCAAAGTAAGAGGACATGGAGAGGTAAACATGGAAGGAATAGAGCTCAAGTGAGCTGCTTGTTAACAGCATCCTGACAGTCTTTGGGGTAGTTCTAACTTGGGAAGCTATCTTCACTATTGCTGCTCACTGGCACTTAGAAAATTCTAGAACTGCCTATAATGCCTTGGTTAGTTTTTCATCCTATTTTTAATCATCATTTCTGTTGTCAATGCGCCATTGAAGCAGACAACTTCAATAAGAATTAGAATGTGGAGAAATATAGAACATGCTGTTGTTTTGATATCACTCATTTTACAGTGAGGCACAGCATGAAGAGCATTGATACCATGGTAATGAGTAATCTCACTTGACCCTGAATTGTTCCTTTGGCCGGCCTGTATTCATGAGCTGAGATTTGCTATAATGTAATGCTGTTTTAATCTGTTTGACTGCTTCATTATCTTACTGGCCAATTTTATTTGTCAGAGTCAATTGAGCTGTGTGGCTGGAGGTTGTATAGTGCATTTCTAAGAAAACAAATTTTATTCTAATTTGTCAGTTACAGCTTACAAAAGACAAAATCTTTGGCTAGGTATTCAGTAAGGCCCATTAGTAAGCATGGGGATCGCAATGTGTGAATATTCTAAGCCCAGTCCAATATGATAGATGCAAACTTTGTACTGTCTGCACGTCACCTTGCTTGCAGTGTGAAGTGTGAATGTGCTGCTGATTGACTACTGGGGCCCGTGTGTATGGAGATGAGCATAACTTAGGGGCAGCCTGCATGTATTATTGACAGTGGTATCTTTTAAAGGGGAGATACAGGATATCAGGCTAGGTTATAGGATATTGGAGTAGTGTGATGTTAGAATGGGGAAATAAGAGACATTAAGGTTGGGTAATTTTGGTTATTTGGCAACAGGATATTGGATATTGATGCAGGGGATGTAGGAATTCTATTAGACATAAGGGCTGCACAATATCAGACATCAGGGCATTAAGATATTGCACATGGGAGTGGCAGGAAATTAGATATTGGAGCAAGGGGATATAAAGGCATGGGGCTTATCAGACATTGGGTGGAGGATCAGACATCAGGATGGGGGGGATATCAAACCAGCACGGGGATGATTGGATATTGCAGTGAGGAAAACCTCACATCAAGACACGGTAGATGTTTGAACATTGGAGTAGAGTGTTCCCTACCATGCTCCTCCCTGACTCACAAGCAGAGCATATAAAGACATTGGGAAACAGGCAACTCTCACCTTCCTTTCACTTCCATGTTTCACAACTCCTGGAAATCTTTGCAAAATTTCAAATCAGGCATCCACTTACAGCATAATGTTCAGAAGACCTAATATTCTCCCCTATTAAACAGCAATGTCCAAAGGTGCAATGGGTGATTGTAGTGTTGCACTCATTTGATGATTTAATCCTTCATAAACTCCTAGTTATTTTCCTGAATGATGATATTAATATCAAGGCTATTGTTATTCGGAGTTGAGAAAGCGACAGGGATGCCAACTCCTTCCTCCTCACCACCCAAGCAGTCATTTTGAAAATAGCAGCACATTCTAAAAGCCTCTGAAGACTGACACACCATCCAGGAGATCTATTTTAAAAACACAATTACACCCAACCTTGGCCTCATGGATATTTGAAAATCAATTCTCTAATGTTTCTGAAAAAAACAAACTGATTAAGATACTTTCCGATTCTCTGTTCATCTGTTAAGCTATTTTTGTCTTTAATGCTTTGTGATTAAATATAGATAGGTAGCAATTAGCCATAATCCACAAAGGATCAGAAGCATCTTTCTCCATTGGAGAGAGACAATTGCTATTTGATATGAAGGTCACCAATCCACACTAGGCATGGAGCAAGAGAAGGAGGCGGGCCTCCTTTAACTAGCTTGGCCAATGCAGCGATTGAATCCATGCTATTGTCCTCATTCTACGCGACACTCAATTGAACTAACTGAATCTCACCTTATTAAATATAGAGACCTGAAATTTCCATGGTGGTTCTCCCATTCTAGTGTAAAGGCAAACTAGCGGAGAGGCTGGAATCTGAAACAAAAACAGAAAATGCTGGAGAAACTGAGCAGGTCTGACAACATCTGTGGAAGAGAATAGAGCTGCTCTCTTCTCACAGATACTGTCAGACTGCTGAGTTTCTCCAGTGTTTTCTGTTTGTGATTGTCACCGGAATTCTGCCAGCTCGCCCACCACAGAATCGAAACGGGTGAGAGGTGAACAACGGAAATATCTGTTGACCTTGGGCGGGAATTTCCGGTCTCATGAGGCCATAAAGTCCCGCCATCTCAGTCTATGTTATGTTCTCTATTATCTTTCTGCTGATTAAAGACAATTCAATATTAACTGGGATTAAGTTATGACAAAACAAAAACCATCACCAGTGCTGTAGTTAGCAAACGTTTCTTGGATTTGGGCAAACTATTTGTTCTATCTTCTTCAGCTTCATCAATTCCTTACTGGTGCCTGCCTGCCAGTCAACTCACCATTAGAGTCAGATGAAGTTCATCAGTCCCCAGCCAACAAGCTGCATTGGGAGGTCTATTTTGCATTGGTGACTTCTTTCCAAATAAAGTTCAGTGCTGAACTTGGCTCAAGCTTCAGGCTGGCATGAACCAGCATGAAGAACAAAAACTCATCACTTATTTTAGGCCACACGTTCACTTTTTCCCCCAGTGAGCTTGGGAGAAGGCAACTGAGCCTTTCTGTCTGAACTGCAAATGCTGTATGAGCAGCAACCTGGTCTGTTCTGTATAACTCCATACACTTTGTCTTCCCTGCCTCGGACTGCAATAATCACTATAATACATTGAGATCCGGATTTAACCTAATAACTTTTTAACACAAAAAATGGAAAATGCTGGAAAACCTCAAGATGGTCTGACGGCATCAGTGGGGATACGGTAGAGCCAATGTTTTGAGTCTAGATGAAACTTCATCAGATCTTTTTAATATTAGTCGTATCAAAGTCTTTTACACAGAAAATTGGTCACAAATCCCAAATCGTGAGTAGGATTTCTCAGCAGTAAGTATTCAATTGTAGTACTTGTATCATCCCTTATACAGCTATATCTGCAAATTTATTTTACTGAACAGTAAATTTCTATTATGCTTCTTTTCTTGATATCTATTTTTGAATAAGGGAAAGAACAAATCAAATACTATTGCCTCCCACGCTCTGTGATCAGAGATATTGTTTGCTTATACTCTGCTTTCAAATTCTATCTGATTGAAGTCCAAATTTTCTTCCTTCCTCTTTTAACTTCATGCTTATTTACTCAATGTGAGCCATCACCTTGCAGTTTAAACTCACTGTACTAGTTAATTTAAGGTGACAGATCAAAATGATTCAATAATAGCCCTGAGGGCATCGATGACGTTAACAGTAATAATTTCTAGCAAATAGTCGGATGTGTATATCCCAGTGGGGTGCACCAATATCGGTCTCATTAAACCCAACCAAATCAAATAAAATGCTTTGAAATGCTTTCTCCTTTTTATCACAAGTCTGCATTACATCCGGAAAGAATGATGATCTTACTGGCAGTCTCGTATGGTTTACTATTACCGTATTTGCAATTAACAGGAACTCAGATATGTATCTGCTTAGGAAATCCTCTGCGTGGAAAAATGGTCAGAAATTTTGAATCATGGCAGAGATCCCACAGCACTAAGTGCCCAATTATAGCAGTAACTCAAATTATGTTGTGTGGTACAACTAGCATTTAAATGAGATAGATTTACAACCATTCTAGAAACTCAAAACGATGCATTTATGAGCACTTTCAGCAGCAGCAGAATTATATTTAACTACAATCTGTACCCTTGTGACATAGCATATCCCTCACTCTACCATTACCATCAGGCTGGGGAATCAACCCTCGTTCAATGAAGAGTGCAGGAGGGCATGCCAGGAGCAGCACCAGACATATCTGAAAATGCGATCAACTTGGTGAAGCCAGGACTACATGCCAAACAATACATTCTCCCCATGTCTGTGTGAATTTCTTCCTGTTGCTCCAGTTCCCTGTCACAGTCCAAAGATGTGCGGGTTGGGTGGATTGACCAGTTAGTGTCAGGGAGAACTAGCAAGGGAAAATGCATGGGGTTACAGGGATAGGGCCTGGGTGGAATTGTGGTCAATGCAGACTCGTTGGGCCAAATGGCCTCCTTCTGCACTGTAGGATTCTATGAATAGAAGCAATAGAAGCTGCAATAGAAGGAGCTAAACAATCCCATAATTAATGGATTTAAGCTCTGCAGCCCTGGCAGTTCTGCCACATTCAGTTGCAATTGATAGTGGCTAATTAAGCAACTCACTGGAGGAGGAGACTCCAGAAATATCCCCATCCTCAATGGTGGGTGAGCCCAACACAACAGTGCAAAAGACAAGGTTGAAACTTTTGCAATAATCTTCAGTCAGAGTGAATGGACGATGAGGACCCCAACATCACAGATATCGGCTGTGATTCTGCCATCCCGCTGCGCTGATGTTCTCACACCAGCCAATTTGTGGTGTTCGCACCCCGCTGGTATCTCCCAGTGCCGGATTTCCGACGCCATCAGATCCATGCCAGAAATCAGTGAGGAGGCACCATCACTATTTAAATGGTCATTTACATATAATTAAATGTGGTTAGCGGGTCCAGGATTGAAGTTTCCAAGCCCACGAACAGATTGGCTCACTCCAGCAAGGTTTAGAGTAGCTTCCCCACTAATGGGAAATGAGCAGCCCGACCTGCTGGAATGAAGGGGGCAATCAGAGACCCTCAGTAGGTCTGGCAGTGGGGGACATTGGCAGCCTAGCAGGGCTTAGGGGCAGGGCATGGTGACAATCAGTGGGGGTTGGCAGTCTCTTTGAATAGGGATCTGTGGGGGAAGGAGGGAGGGCACCAATTGGGGCAGGCTGGGGGTGGGGTCTGCTGGGGAGGTGGAAAGTCACCCTGCTGGGAGGGTCTACACTGCGGTGGGAGTTGTGGTTGGGGAGTGGTGCCAGGACTGTGAGGATGGGAAACTGGGGCTGCTGGAGATGAGGATTTGCCAGGAGGAGGGTTCGGGACTGGCCTAGGAATGGTCGCAGGAGTCAGTGATTGGGCTGTGGGGATTTGAAGGGTTGGCATTACAGGGATTTGGGCTGACCAGTGATAGAGATGGCCAGCAATCAGGAGACCATCAATGCAGAGCCACTGCACATATACTGATCTCTGCACTGACAGATCGCCTCATGCACAGTAACCCACACAGCATGCTGGTTTCAGCCTCTCCAGTGGGACAGACCTCGAGTTTTTGATGATATTCACACTGGTGGCCTCTACAGTGCAGATGTGGGAGATTCTTCTCTGAACTGGACCTCGTCCTATCCCTCTGGATAGGACGAGGGGTCATGGCCTTAGGGTGAGGGGGGCTATGTATAAGACGAATATTAGAGGGCAGTTTTTCACACAAAGGGTAGTGGGGGTGTGGAATGCACTGCCGAGTAAGGTGGTGGGAGCAGGCACGCTAGGGCTGTTTAAGGGTCTCTTGGACAGCCACATGAGCGGTATGCAGATAGAGGGATATAGTAGGACTGTTTAACTATGGCTTTTTTTTTCCACAGGTAATTCGGTCCATACTTGACCAACAAGGAGCATGCATTCGGCAGGTGGTGCGAGGACAGCTCTTGGATGTTGATTCATGGGTTGCCTGGTGCTTCATGTCGTAAATGAGTGCTTTATCTGGACCATCTGAAGGGCACCATGACAGCTCAGAGACTATCGCTGTAGCTGTGCAGACACTTGGAATTGGGCCGGTGTCTGCGGGAGTTTGCGCGTTCTCCCCGTGGTTGCGTGGGTTTTCTCCGGGCGCTCCGGTTTCCTCCCACATCCCAAAAATTCGCTCTTAGGCTGATTGGGAAACAAATTGTCCCTACATTGAGACTCTTCCATATTAGGAATAACCTAAAATTAGAATAGGATAATGGAATTGTTACTATATAGTTATGACGGCGGTGCGGGCTCGTTGGGCCGAAGGGCCTGTTTCCCATGCTGTGTTGCTCTAAAAAAAAACTCCCATTAGAAAACAAGCACGAATTATTCCAGTTTTGATGCAAAATCGACACTTAGAATCTTTTGGGGAGAATTCTGTCTATCATTCTTAAACCAATTCGACTCATTCCACATGGTATCAAGAAACAGCTAAAGGCAGTGGATATTGCAAAGCCAATGGGCCCTGACGATACTCCAGCTAGAATATTGAAGACTTGTCCTCTAGCACTAGCTGAGCTCTTAGCTAAGCTATTCTAGTACAACTACATCACTGGAATCTCTCCAGCAATGTTAAAATTTGCTCAGGTAATTCCTGTCCTCAAAAAACAGGACAAATCCAATCCAGTCAATTACCCCTCCATCAGTCTTCTTTGGATCATTAGCAAAGTCATGTAAAGTGTTGTCGATAGGGCTATCAAGCAGCCCTTACTTACAATGCTCAGCTTGGTTTCCACTAGAGCCATTCAACTCCTCTGAGATTTTGAAGGAAGAAAAGGATGTGTGTCCAACAAACCATTCAACCTGTGCTGAATGTGAGAATGACAGGCTATTATATCCACACAGAAGTTCAAGTGTGGATGAAAATGTTAAGGAAAAAAGTATTAAATGTTTCGAATAGTAAGGGAAAAAAATAATTCTACGAATGAATGGAATCCTTCACATTCTTGTCCCGCGAGATGCATGCAAGCCATCAGAAGTCACAGCAAGGTCAGTAACAGGAAGATCAAACAGCGAAGTGATTTTCATTTGAGATCTGTATTACGGATCACTGCAGGGCTGCCAACTCATCCTCAATCTCAATGATTATAATTCTACTTCTTCTAAAGAAAAGCCATGCCAGTCACATTTAGGTATTATTTGCTCAAAGCCCTGAGGGTCTCATGCATGTATTTTAATACTGACTTTTGGTTAAGTAGTGCAGTCAGAGCTTTCTTAAATACAGTTTTTTTTTTATTTATTCTGGATTAATGCTGCAGTGCTTCTTAAAAAGGGTTCATCAGAGGTAATAACACAATGCAAGTGAAAGAGGATCCACTAAGATTTATAATCACCTATGGATTGAGTCTCACAGAAGTTTAGCAATGCAGCTTCCCACTGCTAAACTCTACAAACTCCCTATGCTTCTCGTTCAGCACCTCATCCAGCAACATTAATGTCCACTCACTCCACCATTAACATTAAATGCTATCCACAAGTGCACTGCAACAAGTCAACAAGACTTCTTTCACCTCTCAAGCCCATGATCTCTACCACCAAAATTGAAGGCCAATGAGTATATTAGAACACCCAATCAATTCCCAAGTTCCCAACCATGCCATATTCCCTCCAAACTGAGATATATGGTCATTCTTCAACTTTGTTAATTTAGACAAATGCGAGGGGAAGCATTTTGGTAGATTGAACGAGGGCTGGGCTTACTTAGTTAATGATAGGGCAGTGGGGAGAGTTACAGAACGAAGAGATCTAGGGGTACATGTTCATAGCTCCTTGAAAGTGGAATCACAGGTGGACAGAGTGGTGAAGAAGACATTCAGCATGCTTGGTTTCATTGGTCAGAACATTGAATACAGGAGTTGGGACGTGCTGTTGAAGTTATATAAGACATTGGTAACGCCACACTTGGAATACTGTGTACAATTCTGGTCACCCTATTATAGAAAAGATATTATTAAACTAGAAAGAGTGCAGAAAAGATTTACTAGGATGCTACTGGGACTTGATGGATTGAGTTATAACGAGAGGCTGAATAGACTGGGACTTTTTCCTCTGGAGCACAGGAGGCTGAGGGGTGACCTTACAGAGGTCTATAAAATAATGAGGGGCATAGATAAGATAGTCAATATCATTTCCCAAAGAGTAGGGGATTCTAAAACTAGAGGGCTTAGGCTTAAGGTGAGGGGCATAGATATAAAAGTGTCCAAAGGGGCAATTTTTTTCACACGGAGAGTGCTAAGTGCCTAGTACAAGCTGCCTGAAGGATAGTAGTAGAGGCAGATACAATTTTATCTTTTAAAAAGCATTTACATAGTTACATGGGCATTTGGGTATAGAGGGATGTGGGCCAAATGCAAGCAATTGGGATTAGCTTAGGGGTTTTAAAATAAAAAGGCAGCATGGAGAAGTTGGGCTGAAGGGTCTGATTCCATGCTGAAAACCTCTATGATACTACGACCCTATGTAGAATCACACGTCACTAGAATTTGACTCATAACTGAGTATTGATGTGGCCTGACAAGCACTGAGTTAAATCAAATCCACTTGATACCTTCACTGTAGAGACACAAGAAGAGACAATGGATTATAAATCAGGTGGTTTCTGTAATGGGCAGAAAATTTGTCAGATTATCATCCAGATGGCACAGTGGTTAGCACTGTTGCCTCAGCATTAGGGACCAGGTTCAATCCTGGCTTGGGTCATTGTCTGTGTGGAGTTTGCATGTTTCTCTAAGTTTCCTGCGGATGCTGCAGTTTCCTCCCATAGTCCAAAAATGTATGGGGTAGTTTGATTGGCCATGTTAAATTAACCCTAATGTCGGGGATTAGCTAGGATAAATAAGTGGGGTTACGGGAATAGGAGTTGAGGTCAGTGCAGATTCAATGGGTTTAATGTGTGTAAACTCACAAAAATATTATTTAATAGGACAACAAAAATTATACTTAAAAATAGGCCACCTGCATGATGGTGAGAATGCAGTGAAGTTACAATATAGAGGCACTCATCTGATATTGACATGCAAGGTATATTTAACAGTTTGGACATGAAAGTGCAAGCTGAGTTATAATTGCAGCAAAAAAAAATTTTTTAATGCTTTGAAACCAAACGTTTTGAAATTTGTGTGAATGGATATATCAACACATTGAGGTATCATGTCAGATAATATTTCACTCACTGCATTGTAAAAATAAACCTGTCTCTATACTCAATCATGGTAAAATGATAGGGTTCTTCAATTGTGCAGCATATTGGACAATATAGCCAACATTACAAAAACACTTACCCCTGTAATGGCTGGCTGATAACTGTCCAGAGAATGATTTAACCCCCAACAATAAAATCAAAGCTCTTTGAAAGCTTTCATGAATTTGATAGCATATTCCTGAATGGCCACTAATCTGTCTCTGAATGTTTGGTTCACATCTGAGGGAAGATGCATGATTTTCATTTCCATTCTCAATCTACTGGCTGGTGCAGTATTATTGTCTAATTTATCATCCAATAAAACTGCACACTCAGCATCTGATCTCAGGCAATTCAGTCTTGTAACTGATTTAAGGAACCTGATCTAATGATCTATAGCATTTGAATTTTTGTTTCACAGTCTGTAAACTCTGAATAATAGGTGTTATAGATGGGAGGTGCGAATCTCCCAAAAAAATTCATGTGAAAGCTGGAGTAAGTCCCTTGGATTTTTTAGTTTGGTGTTCAAAATGAACCTCCCACACTCCAAGCACTGCAGAGTGCCCTAGTGAGATTCACATTGAACATCACAGGGCAGAGCCTATTCCTGCTGGAGAGGCTGGCAGTATAGTGCTGAGCGGGCCACTGCACATATGCAGTAATCCCATATTGTTCAGCCTCCAAACCATTGACTAGCCCGATCACTGGCCAGCACAGCAATCCCCCATCACTGACCCTCTGTCCACAATTCCCCCTCCCCAAATGTTGCCTGCATGGACCAGTCCGGGCCAGTCCCAGTCTCTCCCGTGCCCTCTGCCCAGATCTCCCCAAATCTCCACTTCCCCCCCCCCCCCCCCCAGCAGTTTCCAACCACAGCCCCCGGCAGCCCTGAAACCCCCTCTCCCTCCCACCCGGACGATCAGCCCCAATCCCTTTCCTCCCACCGATCCCTACACAAACTGGCAGTGAGACACCCTAACTTCACCGATCACCCCCTTATAGGCCCGACCCCCAATAAGTCCTGCCCCTCTAGCTGCACCCCTTTGGCACTGCTTGATGACCAGTGGGCAATGCCTGGGGGGTATCCCCTGTTATCCCTGACCCCCTGGTGGGCCCACTATGGCTTTGACTGTCTCCAGCATGGTTGGCCGCTCTTTCCCATTAGGGAGAGCAGGTGTAAACCCCGCTGAGTGAACCACTCCTGGCAGGTGAGGGGAGACACTAATGGGCCCAGAGACTTCAGTGGAATGTAAGTTGAGATTTAAATCAACGCAAAGCTGATAACTCCAAAAACCCTGGAACCAGAGACATGTGAAGACCATGGCACCCAGCGGGGAGCCAACTAAATAGCTTCCATTGATGTCTCCTGGCTCTCTGAGCCTCTGGGGTCTGTGCAGGAGGCTGGGGGAATTATCCCCATAATACTTCATAACCTTAGAAAAAATAAATATATCTTCCTCTGATACTGCTGTGTGCAGTGATGAGGGACAATACATAGAAAATAATGGAATTAGTTATTTTGTACCGAGGGCTTGTGTCAACCTTCATGTGCTAATTTTTAATTCTCTATTTTCTAAAGGAGAATCTAGAAATAAATGAAATAAACAGACATGGAAACTGAGTGTTAGTGCTCGGATACTAGGAGTGGAATTTAATGTAAGTGACAGGAGCCGCATTCATCTGCTGGACAACCCTGTGTCTCTTCTTTTCAATGAGACCCACTGCATTCACTGTCAATCAGGCAATTCAGTGCGCAGTGATAGGCCTTTCCTGGGATCAAAAGTTCCAGAAGGCAAATGTCTCCTCCACCCACCCTCTCCCAGCCCACAAGAGCTACCGATAGATGCCAATATGGACCAGAGATCAGTAGCTACTTATAGCTCGCAATGTCACCAGGGCCAGTGTCACTGCTCTACTTTCCTACTTCCTGCAGCTATTCCAGACTTGAAGCTTTCTTGTATAGGGTGAAAGTATTTCTGTGTCTTTCAAAATCCCCTGAAAGTTCCATTGAGGTACCTATCACTACCTCCTTATGAGCAGCAACTTCAACACTTCCATTCTCCTCTCTTGCCAACTTTCCTGTCCACTGGAGGCCAATCTCACCAACCTCCTTTCCTATTTTGTAATCTCACCTATCACTGCCTCTTTGAATTCTGCTAGTGGACCTGAAGAAATCATTGCTAGTGATTACAAGTATAATAATCTGAGATGATTTGTATGTTCAGACACCTTTTAAAATGAACAAAGAAATCTTTTTAGCAGCCATCAATTAGAGAACCTTCCCTCCCCATCCGTGTGTTTGGGCTGCTTAGAATGACAGAATATCTAGTATTATTTAGGGAAAAAATCCATTTCAATATTCTATTGTGCATATTTTCCGTGATTTATTTGATTAGCTAAGCTACTGTGACTACTTAGCAGAATTTCAAAAAGTTCAAAAATCACTTATGTCAACAGCAGGCTCTGTTCCCATTTTGATCATGGCTATGTCGATACATTTGTATCATGGCTATCATCAACACCGCAAACTACATGGCATCTCCACATCATGGTTACCATCAACTCCGCAAACTGCACGGCATCTTCACATTATGGTCACCATCGACACTGCAAACTGCATGGCATCTCCGCATCATGGTTACTATCGACACCATAAACTACACGGCAACTTCACATCATGGTCACCATCAACACCGCAAACTGCACGGCATCTCCACGTCATGGCTACCATCGACACCGCAAACTGCACGGCATCTCCACATCATGGCTACCATCAACACTGCAAACTGCACGGCATCTCCACATCATGGCTACCATCAACACTGCAAACTGCATGGCATCTCTACATCATAGTTACCATCAACACCACAAACTGCACAGCATCTCCACATCATGGCTACCATCGACACCGCAAACTGCACAGCATCTCCACATCATGGCTACCATCAGCACTGCAAACTGCATGGCATCTCTACATCATAGTTACCATCAACACCACAAACTGCACAGCATCTCCGTATCACATTTTGATTGACATTTTGGTTAATGGATTACCTGTTTTTGATGTGGTTAGGGAAATAGATTTCGGTCGGAATTCTTCGGCCGTTCACAACAACGGGATTCTTTGGTCCTGCCAGCAGCATAATCCCATCCATGGGTTTCCCACCAGCATGGTGTGACATCAGTGGGAATTCCCAGTGGCAGCAGCAGGACCAGAGAATCCCACCATTAGCAAACAATGAGCCAATTACCACCAGCGGGAAATACACAGCTGGAAGGCCGGAAGATCTCACCTTTTTTTTAACTATGGTTTGACCATTTGAGGGGCAACATGATGGTTAGCATTGCTGCCTCGCAATGCCATGGACTTGGTTTCATAGAACATAGAACACTACAGCACAAACAGGCCCTTTGGCCCGCAAGTTGTGCCGAACACATCAAAACCTACCCAGCCATAGACCTATCTATAACCCCCAATCCCATTGGATCCCATATACTCATCCAGAAGTCTTTTAAAAGACCCCAGAGAGTTCGCCTCGACCACCACTGACAGCAGCCGATTCCATTCACTCACCACCTTCTGAGTGAAAAACTTTCCCCTAGCATCCCCTCTGTACTTGCTTCCCTGCACCTTAAATCTGTGCCCTCTCGTCGCGACCATTTCAGCCCTGGGAAATAGTCTCTGAGAGTCCACCCTATCTATTCCTCTCAACATCTTGTAAAACTCTATCAGGTCGCCTCTCAACCTTCGTCTCTCCAGGGAGAACAGTCCCAGCTCCCTCAACCTGTCTTCATAAAGCATGCCTCCCAATCCAGGCAACATCCTTGTAAATCTCCTCTGCACCCTTTCAATAGCTTCCACGTCCTTCCTATAGTGAGGCGACCAGAACTGCGCACAGTACTCCAAGTGTGGTCTGAAAAGGGTCCTATAAAGCTGCAGCATTACCTCCTGACTCCTGAACTCAATCCCTCGATGAATGAAGGCCAGTACACCGTAAGCTTTCTTAACCACATCCTCCACCTGGGAGGCTGATTTGAGAGTCTTATGGACCGGACCCCAAGATCCCTCTGCTCTTCCACACAGCTAAGACTCCTACCTTTGATAGTGTACTCATTCATCCCGTTGGATCTGCCAAAATGGACCACAACACATTTATCCGCGTTGAAGTCCATCTGCCACTTCTCCGCCCAGTCTTGCATCCTGTCGATGTCCTGCTGCAACTTCTGACATCCCTCCAGACCATCCACAACACCACCGACCTTCGTGTCATCGGCGAACTTACTCACTCATTCCTCCACTTCCTCATCCAGGTCATTTATGAAAATGACAAACAGCAAGGGTCCTAGAACAGGTCCCTGGGGCACTCCACTGGTGACCGACCTCCATGCAGAAAAAGAGCCATCCACAACCACCCTCTGCCTTCTGCAGGCAATTCCAGTTTCAATTCCTGGCTTGGGTCACTGTCTGCACATTCTCCCCCTGCCTGAGTGGGTTTCCTCCAGGTGCTCCAGTTTCCTCCCACAGTCCTGGTTAGGAGAATTGGCCATGCTAAATTCTTCCTCAGTGTGCCAAATAGGTGCCAGAGTGTGGCGATTAGGGGCTTTTTTTACTGTAACTTCATTGCAGTGTTAATGTAAGCCTGTGACATGAGTAAATAAATTAAAACTTAAGTTTTTGAATGGGTTTATGAATGAGAGTTTTTTCAGTATGAAGTGTGCTTGAGTGAGAACAGTATTGGATCATTAGAAGTTTAATTATTTTCCCTCCGCATTTTGATGACATGGCTGCTGAGGTCTCCCTTTAGTGGATACTGGGTGAGCAGCTGTGGAAGGTACATGAGGGGGATTGAGGAAGCTTGGGAATAGGAAGGGACGTGCTGGAATCATGGCTGTATGAGAGGGCACAGGGACATGGGAAATGGAATTGGCATGGGAAATGTGAGGAGCATGCAAGGGACATGTGGGATAGATAGGGGCATGTGGGGTGGATAGAGGCATAGGGATTTGTGGGCCTGACATTCATCATTAAAACCAGGCCAATGTCTGAGTAAACAGAAGTGGTTGATCTAACACAAAGAGAAAATTGGTGTACTGAGTAATAAGGGTTTTATGTTTCAAAAACAAACAATGAGAAAAAGTTTACTGTGGTTCAGTTTGTTGGTTCATGACATGCCTGAGAAGATCTGTACCTGTGCCAAACTTTCTCTCTCAAGAGACCATTTATTCCGACTTGTGTAGAGTTGATTACCGAGCATACTTGTAGAATGGGCTCAGTTAATCGTTCATAAGACTTTTCCTGTGAGATAAGTTAACCTCATGCATCTTCAATTCTTGCAGATGTTGAAATCATCACAAAATACTCTATCAATTTCATAGAATCCTGCAGTGCAGAAGGAGGCCATTCAGTCCATTGAGTCTGCCCTGACCACAATCCAACTCAGACCCTATCCCCATAACCCCCTGCATTTAGTCTGCTAGTCACCCTGACACTAAGGGGCAATTTAGCATGACCAGTCCACCTGACCCGCACATCTTTGGAGTGTGGTAGGAAACCGGAGCAGCTGGAGGAAACCCACACAGGCATGGAGAGAATGTGCCATCTCAACACAGACAATGACCTGAGCAAGGAATCAAACCCAGGTTCCTGGCACTGTGAGGCATCAGTGCTAACCCCTTAATTTGCTTAATTAACAGCAGAAATTCTAAAAGATAAACACGTTCAAGCAAGGCCCTGAAGATGTAAAACTTCCATTATCTTCCTCCTTCTATGTTCTCATATTATGCAATAAATTCTGGAGGCAGTGGTTGTTATTATATAGTTCCAAAATGAATAAATGTTTAAACCTAAATGAAATGAATGTACCATGTTTATTTTTGAGAAATTATTGCTTTCATAAAAATTATCTCATTCAATTCTACAGTTACTGTCATGTGAAAATGTCATTGTATTTGAATCCCATTTGTTTATTTGTTTACACTGATATGCTGGTAGTTTGTACAGACATTAGTTTTAACAATAAACTCTTTATTTCCTGTCTTTTCTAATCTGATCTTCTGGATCAGTAAGCTATGTAAAGCTGCTTGTTGACTTTTCCCAATGTTGTGTTCATTGCACAGTAATGAATGATAAAAAAACTAAATCTACTCAAAAGGATGACTTTGCAGAAATGCAGCAAAACAGATTTTGAGATTATAACCATTTTACAAATGAAGCAAAAACATGTTCTAAATACATTTAAAAAAATATCCTTCACTGAAGCCAGAAAATGCTGAAAAACACTCTGCTGATCTTTTGGCATCTGTGGGAAGAGAAGCATAAAGTTAGCGGGCAGGATTTTACGGCCTCACTGTAAAATCCCACCTAAGGTCTTTCACAGCTCCAATTTCCATGGTGAGTGGGATGGTAAAATTCAGGCCAGCATGTCAGCTTGATGACTTTTCATCAGAACTGAAAGATGTTTGAGATTAACAGTTTATAAGCAAGTCCAGAGCCAGGAAATTTGCAAGGTGGCTGAGAGGGATGGGGGCCGGTTGAAAATTAGAAGAAACATTTCTGATAGGACAGAAAATAGGCATGATTAAATGATAAAAGAAAGATGGTGGAAGACAAAAGGAGGAGGACCACAAGTAAGGAATCATAGAATCCCTCCAGTGCAGAAAGAGGCCATTCAGCCCATTGAGCCTGTGCTGACAACAATCCCACCCAAATCCTATCTCCACAACCCACACATTTCCTTGCTAATCTCCTTGACACTGAGGGGCAGTGAACATAGTCACTCAAACTAGCACGCGCATCTTTGGAGAATGGGAGGAAACTGGAGCACCCAGAGAAAACCATCACACGAATGGGGAGGATGTGCAAACTCCACACAGATAATGATCCCAAGGCCACAGTTGAACACAGGTCCCTGGCTCTGTGAGGCAGCACTGCTAACTACTATGCTACCCTAAAGGTCCTTCCAGATGAAGTGTACACGAGACCAACGGAAGAGCAGGAGGGAATGGAACCATGAAAAATACGGCAAAGGGGAGAAGGTGCCAGTTGCTGAGATTGTAACTGAGAAAGATGAATAGATCCCATTGGCATGTACCAATCTGGAACACAATCTCATGAACCAATCCCAATTCAAGTGCTCAGGTGCTGCCATCCTCCATAACTAGCACATGTTCTGAGAAAATAGGAAAGATAGTAAGATCTGTATTTGATAAACTCAGTCTTATTGCCTGATAGAAAGATGAGGTGCTACTTGATGAGTATTAGTGGGACACTGTAGGAAGATGTGTTTAAAGTGAGAGCAATTAAAATGACGAACAACAAGAATCTCAGAGGCATACTTGAACACTAAACAGAAGTATTCAAGACAGCAGTTACCTAATTTGCATTTGGTTCTCCCCGCATTATAGAGGAGGCCAGAAATAATGTCCCCATAGCCTCATGTTGCCTACTGCTTTATAATTGTACCTGAAGTTCCACAGAATCTCTTTAATACCGTGATAAAACAGCCATCGTGTTTGAATGCAAAAATATAGGAGGGTCTACAGCTGAACCAAGTTCCAGCCTAACCCAATATCCGCATCCTTTTAATGTAGGATGCTGTTTTCCTCCAACCTGGCGACACCATAATCAACAACCTCCGCCTCCAAGGGCCCATGCTGGTACTGTTCCTGGCACTGGCCCTGATAGTATCATCCTGGCAGTGCCAGGGGTCTACCTTCCTTTCCAGGGGCTATACTTACCTGCGCACCACTATCAAGTTCCTCTTGACTGCTTCACTTCTACGAAAAATAGTTATGAACCTCGCTGATACGCCATAATATTGGCAAGGGGGGAACTCCAAAAGTGAGGAGACAATATAACGAGGTAACGTGATAATTGTATTAAAATTTATTGAAATATATAGAGATGAGGTTTCCAGGAAACATCACCAGTGAGCAGTGAGGAAAATCAGAAAATGAGATCTTGCCGACGAGATTTTCTGACTCTTGTTATATTTTTCACTCTTTGAGCTTGTGGCGAATGCAGCACAGAATTGCAGACAAGAGGCAGGAGTACCGTTATATTTTGGAGGAAGAGAATGGTTTTGATTTGGTTTAGAGGACTTGTTTGATTGCGGGCTGAGGTGGGGGGGGAGGTGGGAGGGTGCAGTTGGTGGTGAAGGGAGCAGGGACATGAAGGAACAATATGATGTCCAGATAGTTTTATTTGGGAATCTAGTATTTGTTTAAATATGATCAATTCCAGCCTGAACAGTAGTATGTTGAGGGGTGAGCGTGGCGAGATGCCATCACCAGGGACCAGAACAAGCCTGTGCCTAGTGGACCAGCTTCCAACTTGGTTTTAAGATCTCATTGTGCTGTATTTTTTTATCTTTACCAAGGAAGAATTTAATCTCCCCAATGTTCTGGATTCAACTGCAGCAAAGATTGAAATAGGTAAGTTTTCTGAGATTGCCCTCCCACTATAGAATCTCATTCAAAGGAGGATAAATATATTGCCCATCTTTGGAGGGATGAACTTTAGATTAATATCTCTCAAATGGGACAGAAGTGAACATTTTTATTTACTTTTTTTATCACATCACCTACTTCTCCCTAACTACATCACAGGTGAGAGAGTTGGACAGGATGGTCGGAAACTGCAATTCAGTGTTCTTTATTTATTCAACGCAAACTCCAGAAAATGTAGTAAAGTAAGATGGTGACTGTTGTGGGGTGAATTAAGATGGCCGCTACTGTCGTTCACTACAGACAGTACAAAACTCATGAGGTAGGTATCTCTTGAATAAAGTTGTAACATTTATTTGAAACAAAAACACAACAAGCAGCTGCTCAGAGATTACCAGATGGGTTAAGTAGCTCTGAAATAGAGTGACAGATCCTTTCCAATGAATCTAATGTGTATAGTCAAAAAGAAATCAATTATAATTGTTCTTATTGATCATTTCTGCCTCATATTAGTTTAAAATCAATTACATTTAGTAAACGTATATCAATAATAATTCCTGACATACATCTCAGCCAATTTCATTTTATCATCTAGCATAATGCTATCTCATTCGTCCATTTAATCCAAATACTAATTCCCATCTTGGCCGAACTCGCTTCCCTATGCTGCTATGTAACTATAGATATTCATCATAGAGGCAAAGTGAACATTCCCACTGGCTTATTGCCAAACTGCATAGACACGTGATTCTGCATCCAGGTACGTATCTATTCTGTGTCTAGACAATGAATATCCCTATTCATAAAGTTGCAAAATGTGTTCCATCACCAGAAACTTTCTGATATGAATTCTGCTGACTGCTAAGGCTCCAGATCTTTGGCTCTGATCTGTGTACCTTTACCATCTTACCTTGCAGTAACTTGGCTGAAATGGACAACAATTCATTCAATATTAAAATACATCTAAAATGTCAGTATATATGTTTTAAAATCATAATTACTTACTTAATTCTTATTGATTCCACATATGTGTAAACTATTTGTTTCATTAGCTTATTAGCTTTGTTTCACAAATCATTTAACTCTTTGCTGGTGGTGTTGTCAGTGCCTTGCAGATTCCAAAACCTAATTAGCCAAGAATAATTTTTCTCTTCAGAGACCTTGACAGAAAGTAAATTTAAAAATAAATTTTACAGAGAAAGGTGAAAAATGAATTACTATACAATAGTTACAGCAAGAAATAATATTTTTCACTATGTAGTAAAAAGTCTCACAATACCAGGTTAAAGATCAACAGGTTTATTTGGCATTATGAACTTTCAGAGCTCTGCTCCTTCATCAGGCTACTCATTTTAACCTGGTGTTGCGAGACTTCTTACTGTGCCCATTCCAGTCCAATGTCGGCATCTTCACATCATTTTCACTGTATACTAAAACATATTACATTAACAAATCAAATGAAATCAAAACTTTTCTAAGATGTGTTGCTGAAAGGTACATGTAGAGAGCAAATTGAGATAATAAGGTAATTGTGAGAAATTAGATCTCTTTCCACCAATACTGCTTGGCTTGCTGAGTGTTTGCTGGCATTTTCTGTTTTATTTTATATTTCCAGGTCGTATATGTGGAGCAAATTTAAATGGCTTTGCTCTTTCCCACAAGTCATAGAAGAAAGCTGTGAATAGGGCACTTTCTTTAATTATGCTAAAGATCATGTTATGGAGACAGGGCTAAAACAATCACATGTTCCATTGTTCTAGGAATGAAATATTTATGAATGAATTTTCAGAACACTAATGTTCAGTTAAAGTCTTAGTATTCTAATATCTTAGATATGATTAGCATACCTTGGCTGAGAGCAAGCACTGCAACATTTGGTAACCTTAATTAAAATAAATGTTGCCGTCATGGAGAATCTGGTTTGAACAAAGTAGAACTAGGAAGATATTCACAAACATCAAGTTACCTGAGATTTGAGGACAGTGCTCACTTCGTGATATGTCTGTGAATTAACTTAAGTTCTGTAATGAACATCATCATTCTCAACAATGTTTTCATTCCGTGATGGAGTAAGTATGAGTCAATCGATTGAAGACAACAGGATACATGCATAGTGCAGAGGGAAGGAGGGAGGGGCGAGCGGTCTGGACCTTTTTCAGAGACAGCAGCAATCAATTGTATTGATTTCAGGGTTTGAAGATACTTGCCAGGCAGCAGTTGGAGAAAATTTCCCAAAGTGGGGACAGTGTATCTGAGGGATCAGGTGATTACACAACCCAAGCTATGGGATGCAAAACATGTCCACGTGATCCCAGCCTTCACAATCTCTGCCCCATTTGTTATTTGAAAGTAAGCCTAGTTGTAACTAATAAATAAAACTTAAAATCCCTTGTTTTGCCAATGGGAAGTTACAACATTTCTCTTGATGTGTTATTAATGACCCCTTAATAAACTTTATTTAAAGTTAAAGTTTATTTGTTAATGACAAGACTTACATTAACACTGCAACTAAATTACCATGAAAATCCCCTAATCTCCACACTGCAGCACTTGTTCAGGTACACTGAGGGAGAATTTAGCATGGCCAATGCACCTAACCTGCATGTCTTTCAGACTTTGGAGGAAACCGGAGCACTTGGAGGAAACCCACAGAATGAATAGGCAGACTCTGCACAGGTAGTGACCCAAGCTGGAAACTGAACCCAGGTCCCTGGCGCTATGAGGCAGCAGTGCTAACCACTGTGCCACTATACCACCCTAATAGGTTTTATCAAGAAAATATTTCTCTCTTTATTAATAACAGCAGACTTTATTGCAGAATAGGTGGAAAATACACCCACCGTCTTCTATTTTTCTCTTTCATGGGGAAGCCAATATTTATTGCCTTGCTTTAAATTACCCTGGAATTGAGGTTAGGGTTTTCTGGCTTTTTCTGCCGGAGAGATTTTTAGGTCCTGCCAAGATCAAAGATGACGCTTCTCTCTGGGCAGGATGGGCAAACCATGCCAAAGCCCATAGATTTCCGCTGGTCCTGAAAATCCAGCCAGGACCCAATGGCTCACCACATCCCACACAAGAAAATTCGCTGTGGAGGGGGAGAGGCACAAAATCCCAGCCAATGAATCTTACTTGGCCATTTCTGAGGGCAGTTAAAAATCTGTGGATCTGGGGGTCTGATATAGGCCAAACCTGGTAAGGATTTCCTTCCCTAAAAGGTGTTAGTGAACCAAAGCTTTCAATTCCAGACTTTATTAATCAAATTTAAATCCCAACTAGCTGCAGTGGTAGGATTTGAACCCCATTTCCCCAGAGCCTTAGCCTGTACCTCTGAATACTCATCCAGTGACATTACCATTCTGCTACTGTCACCTACTTTTTATTATGAAGAACATTCCTGCATCTACTGCCAATCATTTACTCTAATGGATCAAATGCACGATTCATTTTCTGCATCAAGCTTTTTAATGTGATCAGTGATTAATGGATTTTGACTGCTTAATCACTGCTACCTTTCTGTAACCTGACCTGCTCAGCTTTTTTCCTTTTTCCATGCTATGTTTGATTTAATTGAAAGACTATTGTTCATTGTAATTCAGAATATCTTGGAAAAGGACATATAAATTTTCTGAAAGTCATCCACCAACTTAAAAATCGATCAATAAAAAAAAACTGTTTAGTAATAATTTAATCTGCATTTCTTGGACATCCTGGAAATTACGCAAAAGGAAGGAATGAAAGCCATTAAATACTAGCTGTTGAAATTCCCAGTAATCCAGTGTAAAATAATGCCCAACAAACTTGCAGTAATGATTCAGTAATGGTATAAAGGGAACACCATAATCACACATCAGTGATAAAGGCTTTATTGGCAGTTGGCTGCAGCACAGGTTAGTGCTGCTACAAAAATGGTCACAAATGTGAATACAACCATCACTTAAATGAATTATGAAGAGATAATAGATACTGGTGAGTAATTTCAAAGTTCTAATCAAGATTTGAATTCGCAAGCTCATTATCAACCACTCAAATGAATTTCACTCTCTTTTCTATGACTTCATCTGAAACAGTAATCTAATCAAGGGTAAACTAAACTAAACTGAAAACAGACCACAGAAATTGCTGGAAATACTCAGCAGGTCAGATACTATCTGTGGAAAAACGTGACTTCTTATCAGAACTAGAAGACATTACACATACACCCAGCTGAAGGAGGCAGGAGAAGAACAAAAGGAAAGGTCTGTGTTTTATTTTATTCATTCGTGGCACATGGGCATCGCTGGTTGGCCAATATTTATTCCCTATCCCTAGTTGCCCTTGAGAAGGTGTGATGAGATCCATCCTTGAATCACTGCATTCCATGTGCTGCGGTTTGACCTACAATGCCATTAGGAAGAGAATTCTAGGATTTTGATGCAGTGACTGTGAAGAGAACGGCAATATATTTCCAAGTCAGAGGGGTGGAGGAGAACTTGCAGGTGGAGGTGTTCCCATATATCTGCTGCCTTTGTCCTTCCAGATGGAAGTGGTTGTGGGTTTGGAAGGTGCTGTCTAAGGATCTTTGGTGAATTGCTGGAGTGCATCTTGTAGATAGTCCACACTGCTGCCACTGAGCATCGGGGGTGGAGGGAGTGAGTGTATGTTTGTGGATATGGTGCCAATCAAGCAGGCTGTTTCAATGACAAAAGGATGATTATGCATGATAAAATGAGGTAATAATAGGATAAGTATAGAAAAGAAACTGGATCCAAAAAAAGGTGTAAATTATTTCCCAGCATTCACAGAATTTTGAGTTTATCTTGCGTATTTAAGATAGAATTTTCTGAACATTTCCCTGAGTGGCAAAACCATTGACAGGTTAGGAGCACATTGACAGCCGGATCAAGGCTCTTTAACTAAATTGCGGCATCAGGGATCTGGGTCAATCAATGAAGGTGACTGGGATGACATGCCAGATCTGTCAAAGGAAGGAATTCTAATTAAAGGCACGATGATTACGTTACAAGGCCCACTTGCATTTGGAATTTTAAAGCTGCAGCAACCACAGGATTGGTGAGGAGATTCAAGGGGTGGAATTTTACGAGATTCTTTATAAGTGCCCAGCTAGCATGAAAATGGGAGAGCTGCTGATCCATCTTTTGGGCGAGTTTTCAGCCCCAATTTTATGCAATCAGTCTTTGAAATTTTGGGTTAGACTGTTTCTGTCCATTACAGGCTGTGGGCGAGGCTTAATTTGCCAGACAGCCAGCAGCTCAGATCAAAGCCGCAAATTGCACATGCACAGGAAAAAAAACAGTTCTGCTAACAGAGTCTCCCCCACCCCCCTCAACACCACCTGACCCCTGGGCTAAATGCAGCTTCCCCCTCCATCCCACAGACATCAGCGACCCTCTCACAATGTTACTGACTCCCTTCCCTCTACCCTCACCCTCCCCCTACAACCCAAAATCATCGCCCTGCCCCCATCTCCTGGCCCCTCATCACCCCCACTGGCCCCAATGGCACGACAGACATGACCCTCTCTCCCCCCTGCCCCCGATCATCACAGAGGCACAAATTCCTCCCCCACCTCCATCAGCACACTGGCCAGTACTCAGGTGCTGTCCTGGCTTCCCCTCCATGGTAAGAAGGCAAATTGCATTAAGCTCTCTGGCACGTGACTCACCCAAACTGCCTGCAGCTGATCTGCCTTAACAAGGAACAGCTCCGTAAAAACTCCAAGGATGAGTAGACAGGCAGGTAGTGGAAGAAGAAATGACCTCCAGGAAAACAGCTCCCCATTTTTTGGTGTTAACCTAGCCAGGTTGCTGGAGACAGTGGAATCAAGGCAGGACATCCTCTTCCACTGGAAGAGGACACTGTCCCATAGGAAGGGATGGAAACAGAGACTGGGAGGCAATGGCAGCGTGCGTTAGTGCCAGGGTACTGGCCAGGAAAACCAAGAAGCAGTGCCACAAGAAACTGAATGGCATAATCCAGACTGTGAGGATGGATGTTTTACCTCTTCTAGCTGCTTCTCCCTAAATGACCTCCAGATGCCCCACTCACAACATCTGCTTGCTTTCAACACATGTCTCCCAAGCATCTCTCTTCTCCCATCAAAGAGTATCACAACGCTTGCCCTCTGAGGGCCACCTCCTGAAATCCTGCCATCAGATTTGATATGGCTCCTTCTGAATCCAGAGGATTAGAATACCCATAATCATCAGGAAAGGGCAAAGAGAGGAGCTGGTTCCTTGAGATCCAGGTCCTTATCCTCTTTGAGGAGCTTGTGGGAGAGGAAGGGATGTGGACCATTAGTAACAGCCTGATCGGGCTGGAGCATAGAAGTGAGTGCCCGCCAATCCTCCACTTGTTGGAGAAATCTCAAGTAAGTTGCAGTCAGCCCAGATTCCTCTCCCTCCCTAGCACTTAACTTGGTGTCCAGTGTTGCAGGAAGAGACCCTAATATGCCCGGGCCATCTGGCATCTTGGCTCCCACTGCTGCTTCCACCCATCCTGGCCCTGAAAGCTCGGAAGACTCATCGGAGAAAGCGGATGACGGGACCTCCGAGGCTGGCACCAGTTTTGCATCAGCTTCCATCTCACAGGTCACCATCCCAGAGACTCTCACATCAGTGGGTTAAGTTAATGGCAAGTCCTCTGGGTCACTTTCTGGTGCACAGGATACCAATGTGAAAGAGGGAGCATCTGAGGCCTCTGGTATGTGTGAACCTGCCAGAGTCGAGGACTCAGTTGGCCCCAGGCTGCAAGCTGGGCCTCTGAGATCATTTCTCCCTTAGCTGCAGCCTCAGATCCAGGGAATGCAGGAGGGACTGACAGCCACACTGGACCAACTATGGGGTTGTTGGAAGGAACCCCAAAGCTTCTGGACCAGCTTTTGCCTGTCTTGCATGGTTCCCAGGCCAACATTGCAAAGATGGCATCAGCAATGGAAAGCCTAGGGAATGGGATCCTCACCATGAGTGGCAGGCTCCAAGTGATGGCTGAGTCACATCAGACCAAGCTGAAGGCCTCAAGAGATTCGGCCAAGAGGCTCAAGAGCTTGCACGAGACCCAGCGGAACAGTGCCGAGACACAGTGGGCTACGGCAGTAACCCTTGAGAACATGACCCAGTTGCAGAGGTCTGTGGCTGAGGGGCTGCAGAATGTGGCCCAGTCTCAGAGTGGACTTGCTGAGGCCATTGACAGGACGCCACTCACTCAGAGGGCCATTGCTGAGGGCTTGACCATCATGGGTAGGACACAAGTGGTCCTCCAGGACTGGCAGTGTCAGGTGATGTCGGAACTTCTGGAGCTCACTATAGAAGCACCCTTGCCCCACGGAGTGACCCAGTGGCTCATAGGAACCGTAGGGGAGGAGGAAAGGCTCAAGCCCATGCCAGGGCCTTTTAGCCGGCATACTGTGGCTGTTGCTATACCTTCTGACGCCCCCTGCCCCCCCTTCCTGGTACTGGGGCATCTCAGGGGCAGCAAGATGAAGAGGATACATCCCTGACACCTGGAAATGGGCCAGGACCCTCAAGGTCGGGGCATTCCAGAGGATGATCACCAAGGGCATCATAGGCCATGGGGCGCGGTAGACAGCTGGCCACCTCCACCTCCGATGTACATCCTGGGGAGATATCTTTCGATATGTTAAGAATAGAAGATTGGTTAGGGCAAGATTAGGGCCAGTCATAGACAGCAGTGGGAAGTTGTGCGTGGAGCCGGAAGAGATTGGTGAGGCACTGAATAAATATTTCTCTTCGGTATTCACGCAGAGTGCTGGAAATGTAGCTATGGAGAACACTGAGGTACAGGGTTGCAAATTGGGAAGTATTGTAGTAGATATGGAGGATGTGTTAGAAATTCTCGAGGGTTTGAAGTTGGATAAGTCCCCTGGGCCGGACGGGATTTACCCTAGGATTCTCTGGGAGGCAAGAGAGGAGATTGCAGAGCCTCTGGCTCTGATCTTCAGGTCCTCGTTGGTTACGGGTGTGGTTCCGGAGGACTGGAGGATGGCGAATGTGGTCCCATTGTTTAAGAAGGGGAAGAGAGACCTTCCTGGGAATTATAGGCCAGTGAGTCTTACTTCTGTGGTGGGCAAGGTATTGGAGAGAATTATTAGGGATAGGATTTATAGTTATTTAGAGAGAAATGAATTGATTGGGGATAGTCAGCATGGTTTCGTGAAGGGTAGGTCATGCCTTACTAACCTCATTGAGTTTTTTGAGAAAGTGACCAGAGAGGTGGATGGGGGTAAGGCGGTTGATGTAGTATATATGGACTTTAGTAAGGCTTTTGATAAGGTGGCCCATGGAAGACTTCTACAGAAAATGCAGATGTGGGGAATAGAGGGTGATTTAGCTAATTGGATTAGGAATTGGCTGGCAGATAGAAGACAGAGGGGGGTGGTTGATGGGAGATATTCATCGTGGAGTTCGGTGACGAGTGGTGTGCCTCAGGGGTCTGTTTTGGGGCCCCTGCTGTTTGTAATTTTTATAAATGATCTGGATGAGGGTATTGAGGGATGGATCAGTAAATTTGCAGATGATACTAAAGTCGGTGGTGTGGTAGATAGTGAAGAGGGGTGTGTTAGTTTACAGAGTGACTTGGACAAGTTGCAGAGCTGGGCCGAGAGGTGGCAAATGGAGTTTAATGTGGAAAAGTGTGAGGTAATGCACTTTGGCAGGATCAATAAATGTGTAGAGTATAGGGCTAATGGTAGGGCTCTTAATAGTGTTGAGGAACAGAAGGATCTTGGTGTATGTGTCAATAGATCACTGAAAGTAGGCAGTCAAGTGGATAAAGTTGTTAAGAAGGCTTATGGAGTCTTAGATTTTATTGGTAGGGGGATTGAATTTAGGAGCCGCAGCATCATGTTGCAGCTGTACAAAACTCTAGTGCGGCCGCACTTGGAGTATTGTGTGCAGTTCTGGTCGCCACATTATAAGAAAGATGTGGAGGCATTGGAGAGGGACAGAGGAGGTTTACTAGGATGTTGCCTGGTATGGAGGGCAGGTCCTATGAAGAGAGGTTGAAGGATTTGAGGTTGTTTTCGTTAGAAAGGAGGCGGCTAAGAGGGGATCTTATTGAAGATATAAGATGATTAGAGGTTTAGATAGGGTGGACAGTGATAGCCTTTTTCCTAGGATGGAGAAAGCTAGCACGAGGGGACACAGCTTTAAATTAAGGGGTATGAGTTATAGGACGGATATCAGAGGTAGGTTCTGTACTCAAAGAGTGATTAGGGAGTGGAATGCCCTGCCTGCAGCTGTTGTAGATGCGCCAAGTTTGGTGGCGTTTAAGAAGTTAGTTGATAAGTATATGGATGAGAAGGGAATGGTTTAGTTAGGAGGGGCATTGCTTTTATTTTGGTCGGCACAACATCGAAGGCCGAAGGGCCTGTTCTGTGCTGTATTGTTCTATGTTCTATGTTCTATACTGAGATGTACTGATAGCCCACATAAGGTTGGAAGTTGCAGCGACACTAAGATGGCATGGGTAAGGGCAACACTAGGTAGATAGAATATTTAGACACTTTGAAGTCTCACATTCACATTTTTATTTATTATCACTTATTTTGAAAGCACTATTATTGGCACCAATAAATGTTATTTCACCCCATACCGGTGACTCTAATTAGCCTCTAACTTTACCCTGAAGGTCACCGGAGGGACCTTGTGCGTTAATGTCAGTGGGGGAGGCCCCTCGGCACCCTGAGGATATCAAGAGGCTCAAATAATTCACTTGCATCCCCTGCCCGCCGTTCATCTTCCAGCTCCTCCTCCTCAGCTCCAACAGCAACCAAAAGAACAGCAAGATCAATGGGTTGCATTGCAAAAGTCACCTCATCAATCTGAAGGGATGGGGGCTGTATTTGAGGGAGGGGGAGAGACAGATGGTGAGGTTAAAGAATTCTACTGGCCCCATGTCAGCAATATACACTGCCCACAGACTCCCAGTGACACACACTACCCAACCTGGCAGCAATGAGACGGTTAAGGCAGCTGAGCCGGGATGATTGGGAGTGAAGCTCACTAATGACATAATGCTGAATGCAAAAAAATGCAAATTGATGTTTTGCCCATTGATCGCATGGAGTTTTTAATTTCATAAAGTAGGAATGGGTGTAAAAATGGGCGCCATCCTCACTGGTCACATCATGCCCGATTTTGCTGCCACAAAACGGATGAGATGAGGTAGTAAAATTCTGCCCAAGAAGACTTCTGTCCAGGATTGGATTGTCTTGGTGTGGGAAGTCAGAGGCTGCAATGAGGTGAGATATCCCACGATTGAGAGGAAGAGGCCAGTCTCTCTCCGCCTAAGCAGGACTGAAGGAAATGGCTGAGTGAGTCAATAGCTGATGTGTGGTTTCTCCCAGTCTGGAGAAGGTGCACCAAAAGAATCCAGGATTTTAAAAAGGTGGAAAAGGCAAGCAGCCTAACATGTTCAAGTGCCAAGCCCAGCAATCCGATTTTCCCGGCATATTTCAGCAAAGGCTCATCAGAACAACACATCTTGTAGTTCCACACATTCCTTTCCTTGCAGCAGTCTCATATCCTCATCTGAACAGTGAACACTAACTCTCACCTTCACATCCATGCCTCAGAATCACTCTTCATAAAGGTTACCCTTCCCCCCTCTCCTCACAAACTATTACAAATGTTCAGACTTCTTTGCTTTATCCCCTTGCAGGAGAAGAGAGCACAAAGCCACAGGGAGCTACAGAGATTTAGTGGGGGGGAAGGATTTGGAGGTCCCTGTTTTCCAATGCTGCTCCAGCTCCTCTCCAGCTTTCCAATTGTATAATTCTTTGCATTTCTTTCTTCAGTTCTGTAAATCCAATTCTCTAACCTCGTCCATGACTGCTATTCTCCAGCCCCGCTGCGATTCTCCAGTCCTGCTGCTGCGAATGGAGATTTGGCTCAGTGCCAAATTCTCTGTTCTTGCTGGCAGCTGGGGCAGGGTGTGTGGACTGGAGAATTCTGCCCTCTGATTCTCGTCACTGATGCTGCCAGACCTGCTCAGATTATCCAGTATTTTCTGTTTTTATTTCGGATTTTCAGCATCAGCAGTATTTTCCTTTGCATGGGGTGAGGTAGTGGGCCAGCAGTGACATGAACCTTGATTACCACCTACCCCTCAGTGGGGAAGGTCTTATTTCAGCAGGCTACAGATAGCAGCAAAACCCTGCCATGAAAGCCTGAGCTTCCTGAGATATTAGTGCTCAGACACTGAATCACAGAATCCCTGCAGTGCAAAAGGAGACCATTCAGCCCATCAAGTCTGCACCAACAACAATCTCACCCAGACTCTGTTTACCCTACTAATCCCCCTGACACTAAGGGTCAATTTAACATGTCCGGTCCATCTATTCTGCATATCTTTGGACTGTAAGAGGAAACTGAAGCACCCAGAAGGATCCCACGCAGACAGTGGAAGAATGTGCAAACTCCACACAGTCACCCGAGGCCAGAATTGAACCCAATCCCTGACGCTGTGAGAAAACAGTGCTAATCATTTGCCACCCACAAGAGTTGATGCTCTTCCCTAAGGGCTCTGTGCTGGGGGTCCCACTTCCTTCCAGTTGGTTGTCTGTGTCTTTCCCTTTCTGCCCTGCAGAGCAAACTGTGACTGAGGAGAAGACAGCTGGTGCTGCAGATGTTTCTCCTGCTGCCGCTCTTGTTCTTTACCAGCACTTTGAGGAAGAGCTGTGTGTGTTGCTTCCATTCCGTGGGGAAAGCTGCCAGCAGGGGAGTGTACCTGATAGTGAGTAAAGTGCAAAGCAGCTGAACTCACTCCCTAAGTATTAGCAACCGCCAGTCAAGTGATGAAAGCACTTCCGAGAAGGGGCAGCAGCAAAAAAATGTGGATGCTTAAACCTCAAACAGAAACAGAGAGTGCTGGAAAATCTCAGCAGGTCTGACAACAAGGGACATCCAGATGAAAGGTCAACCAAACTCAAAATGTTGGCTTTATTCTCTCTCCACACGCACTGTCAGACCTGCTAATATTTTCTAGCATTTTCTTTTGCTGAGAAGGAGTGTTATGAGCAGCAGTCTCTCACCTGGTCATGGCTGGAGCTCTTCCACTGATCAAGGCTTCCCAACCTGTCAGTTTCACCAAAGAAACACACTGCACTGTGCACTTCCCTCAGTGATCCTGGCAAGTTGCTGACAGCTCAGGAATAGGTCTTTTGGCAGCAAAACCAGAATCTTCAGTTAAAAAAAAAATCAACAAGCTATTTGCAGATTTGAATTGCTTACACAATAGCTGCCTGGGGTGCTCCCCTCTCGCCTTCAAATCCACCTGGGCGAAATCCAGAAGTGGGCGGGATGACGTCCAATTCCTAATCTGGCATCACTGTTAGGGGGTTTAATTCCCCACATACACTCAAAGCTGCCTCCTGAGGAAAATAACACCTTCAATTGTAGTTTTTCAGTTAATTCATTTATCAAGTTTGAATGAAGTACAAAGTCAATTTGTAAAAATCAAACCAGTTTATTAGCATATTACCTAGTGGGCAATTTGCAGTTCTACTCAATGCTATGGATTCTAATTTCAAACTGCTTCCTCTGGGTTATGAGTACACAATATGAGTTACGCATGACCTAGTTTTGTAAATGCTCTCAAATCCTATCTGTCTTGCATCAGGCTGAGCTTCAGCAGCATCATGTCTGTGACTGGTTTACCAACTTCAATGTTGCACTGGTATTTTGTCCAGACATAAAGGGCAGAATGTAATGACTCCTTGCAGTGGGGGTGAGACCGTAAAATGCACCAAGTCATTCAAAACTCCATTGACTGTAGTGGGAATGGAAGATCCTACCCATGGAGATGCTGTAAAATTCCACCTTAAGAGGGATTGATTGAACTCCCCTTTTTCTCCTATATATTCCTCTTTGCCCAATTTTGCAGGAAATAAGATCAGCAAATTAATGTTAGCAGAGTAGTAACCAACCTAAATCAGTTCTTTTTTATATTCTTTCCTTTGTTGTTAGCATAGCTCCTAAAGAGGGATGTCAGTGCTCCCAAGTTATCCTGGGGTCTCCAGAATTCAACTCATTAGAATCTAGAATTCCTACAATGCAGAAGGAAACCATTTGGCCCACCGAGTTTGCACCAACCACAATCCCACCCAGGCCCTATCCTTGTAGCCTCGTGTATTTACCCAGCTCATCCCCCTGACACAAAGCAACAATTTAGCATGGCCAATCAACCTTACTTGCATATCTTTAACTGTGGGAGGAAACCAGAGCAACCGGAGGGAACCCACATTGACATGGAGAGAGCGTGTAAACTTCACACAGATGTGACCGAAGCTGGGAATAGAACCTGGCGCAGTGAGGCAACCGTGCTAACCACTGTGCCACCCTGCATTTGTATCACTAAGGGCCTGATTTTATCATTTTCATTCTAAGTGCTAGATCTGGGTGCAATTCAGATCCAACTTGGAAATCTGCTTTCAGCTGCCCCCATACCTGAAAAAAGAATTGAGTCTGAATTGCACTGTGGGCGGGACTTAGTATGCCTGAAATGATCGGAGCTCTGAACTCATGCTCAATTAGAAAACAAATTTTAAAAGTGTGCTTGCGTCAAATTGCTCCCAGGTTGCAGAAAGCAGAGAAAGCGGCCCGGGAGCAGAAAGCAGGAGCAATGGCCCCCACAGATATCACTGTCCCTCCGGGTGCTCCGGTTTCCTCCCACAACCCCAAAAATGTGCTCTTAGGCTGATTAGTGTAACAAATTGTCCCTAAATTGTCTCCCCAATCTGGTTTCCAATGTGGATTTCCATAAACATAGACAAGGGTCATGGGTGGAAAAGGGAACTCATATTATTAAAATGGCGGCACGGGCTCGTTGGGCCGAAGGGCCTGTTTCCCGTGCTGTGTTGTTCTCTGTTCTTTTCCACTATCCCCCACTACTCAGACAGATCACAATCCCCTGCCCCCTTCCCCCCCACCGATCACCCACAGAGTGGCAGTGGGCACCCCGCTCTCTCCTTCCTCCCAGAGATACATGTTACCCGCCACCCTCCCCACCCCTGAGAATAGTCTGGCCTCACTCCACCCACCTGCCCCCAGAGAGCCATCTGGCCTCACCGCTACCCTCCTTCTCCTCACCCCCCCCCCCCCCAAGAAAATGATCTGCCTCCCCCACTCCCCTTGGAGAATGATCTGGCCTCACTCCCCCCTCCAGGGAATGATGTGGCCTTATTCTCCTGCACCCCTCCCCCATCCCCCCTAGAGAATGATCTGGCTTCTATCTTTCCCTCTCTAGAAACAATATGGCTTCACATCTCCCCCTGCCTCCCCCGAGAATGATCTAGCCTCAATCTCCCCCCTCCCCCCGCACATCCGTCGGAGTGAGGGTTAGTGAAGACAGATTATTCTCTGAATCTCAAGAATGATCTGGCCTCACTACCCTTCCCCCCAAGAGGTACATCTGACCCACATCATCCTCCCTCCCCATCCTCTCATCAGAGAATCATCTGGTCCACCTCCCTCCCCCTCAGCTAGACAACAATCGGCCCTCTCCCTTCCACCCCACAACGAGACAATGATCGGACTTCCCTACTCTCCCTCCCCCCTGACCAGAGAATGATCTCACCCACCTCCTCCTCCCCACTCCCACCATTGATCTGAGTCAGAGAGCTGTTGGAAGCTCTGAACTCATTTTTCAGCGGCTGGAGCACTCAATTTAGACTTTTATTCAGCGTGTCCCTTTCGGCGCAATTTTGGATTGACAAACATAGTGGTAAAGAAGGAAATGCTGATAACATCGGGCGGGCAGTTCATTAATTCAATTTAGATGCATGCAAATGCATTTAAATCATCTTTGTGCTTGTTTGCGATGCGAATCAGATTGCATCCATTCCCTGTAAAGTGTGGACGCAGGCGCAGACGAGGCAAGAAACGCGTTAATGGCCTCACACCCGACTTCATACATTTTCGCGCACACGCAATGGTAAAATCGGCCCTAGTAGTACGTAATATGGGTGAAATAGACAAGCAGTCCAAAAAACTACCAGAACATTTTAAACATGAGATACACAAGAAAAGGATGTTTTTTGCATTCTTTGTCAGATTACATATTTGAGATCAGCCCTTACCCTCAAATCCGATGACATTTCACTTTTGGTGACACAGTAGCACAATGGTTAGCACTTTTGCCTCAGAGCATCAGGAACCTGGGTTTAATTCCTGGCTTGGGTCATTGTCAATGTGGAATTTGCATGTTATCCCTGTGCCTGCATGGGTATTAAAGAACAAAGAACAAAACAGCACGGGAAACAGGCCCTTCGGCCCAACGAGCCCGCGCCGCCACCTCGATGTTCCCACTTCTACACGTGATCCCTGTCCATGTTTATAGATCTATGGATTAAAAACCAAATTTGAGACAATTTAGGGAGAATTTGTTTTGCCAATCAGCCTAAGAGCACATCTTTGGGATGTGGGCGGAAACCGGAGCACCCGGAGAAAACCCACGCAAGCACGGGGAGAATGCGCAAACTCCCACAGACACAGGCCCAAATCCATGTATCTGCACAGCACAGCGATAGTCACTGAGCTGTCGGGTTGCCCATCAAATGGTCCAGGTCAAGCGTACACTAACGACGTGAAGCACTAGGATACTCTCGAAAAAAATCCAAGAGCAGCCCTCACACGACCCATCGCGTGTATGCCCCTCGTTAGACAACAAGGTGGACCAAAGCACCTGTAGGATAAAAACAAGTACATCAATATCATCATCTATTTACACACTTCCCAGGGATTCCCAAGGCTCATGATCCCTATTTTAAATCAGTTTTCTAGACCCCTCCATTCCCATTCTGTTCATGTGCCCATCTAAGTATTTCTTAAATAACTCCAGAGTACCTGCCTCCACCACTTTACTTGGCAGCGCATTCCATACCCCCACCACCCTCTGTGTGAAAAAACTCCCTCTAGTATCCAAATTATACCTTACCCCCCTCACCCTAAGCCCGTGACCCCTTGTGCTATTCGAGTCCATCCTAGGAAAAAGCTTAACCCTGTTTACTCTATCTCTCCCCTTCATAATCTTGTACACCTCTATTAGATCTCCTCTAAGTCTACGTCTTTCTAAGGAAAACAGTCCCAATTTGCCTAATCTCTCCTCGTAACTCAGAACTTCCATACCAGGCAGCATCCTGGTAAACCTCCTCTGCACTCTCTCCAGAGTCTCCACGTCCTTCCGGTAGTAAGGCGACCAGAACTGGACGCAGTATTCCAAATGAGGTCTAACCAACGTTTTATACAACTGCAACATTAAAGGCCAGCTCTTGTACTCTTTACCCCTTCCTATAAAGGCTAGCATACTATATGCTTTCTTCACAACCTTCTCCACTTGCTCTGCCACCTTCAGAGACTCGTTCACCTGCACCCCCAGGTCCCTCTGCGTTTCTATACTCTTAATAGGTCTTTGGGTGCTCCAGTTTCTTCTCACAAGGTAAAGATGTGCGGGTTAGGTAGATTGGTCACGCTAAATTGACCCTTAGTGTTAGGTAAATACATGGGAATGGGGTTTGGGTGGGATTGTGGTCAGTGCAGACCCAATGGACTGAATGGCTTCCTTCTGCATTATAGGGTTCTATGATTCTATGATTTCTGCTGATTGCACAAATCACTCATTTCCTTAGCCATATTTTACAAGTTTTTCATGCCAAAAATACTTAACTGAAAAAACTGGCTGGCATACACCCATAAAAATAGCAAGTGTTTCAGCATAATTTTATTTCAAGTTATTTTCAGTGATTTTCAATCAGGTTACTCACAGATGGAAGTTAAAGTTTAAAAGAAGTTAAAGTTCATTTATTAGTTATTAGTAAGGCTTACATTAACATTGCAATGAATTTACTGTAAAATTCCGTTAATGTTGACATATTAAAGACGCTTATTTGTCTGTTCTCAGCAGTGCTGATAAAAGTGGACAAGGCAACCACCCTTCAATAGATCAATCACAGAACAGCACTGAAGATGGCCATTCAGCATACCAAGCCCATGCCAGCTCTCGGCAAGCACAACTTGGCAAGTCCCATAGGCTGGTCCTTTCCCCAATGATCCGATAGATCTTTTCTCTCCAGATAATTATCTAATTTCTTCTTGAAAGTTACAATTGAACCTGGCTACACTGTTGCCTCAGGTAGTGATCCTCCCTACTCAGTGCTTAAAGACATTGCCTTTAGTTCATATGCCATTCACATCAGATCAGTGTTTGCAAGTTCTTGATCCTTTCACTATTTTTTCTCAATCATTCATGATCATGGGCATCATTGGTTTTCTAGCTCATCCCTAGTTGCCCAAGTGCAGTTGAGAGTCAACTGCATTGCTATGGTTCTGGAATGAGATATAGGTGATACCAAGCAAGGACAGCAGATTTCCTTCCCTAAAGCACATCAGTGAACCAGATAGGGATTTTTCTGACAATAGTTTCATGACCATCAGTAGATTTTTAATTCCAGATATTTTTATTGAATTCAAATTCCATTCCCTGCCTTGGCAGAATTTGAACCTGGATCCCCAGAGCATTAATTGAATTTTTTGATTAATGATCTAGCAATGATATCACTGGACCATCAACTCTCCTTTGAAACTGTGTCTATTTATCCCTCATGGTTCTGAACACCTCTTTCAAGTCTCCTCTCAACTTCCTCCTCTCTAAGGATAAAAACCCCAGCTTCTGTAATATATCCTTGTAAGTGAAATCCCTCATTCTTGTAAAACATTTTTGCATCCTCTCTAATATCTTCACATCCATTTTAAAGTGTTGTGCCCAGAACTGAGCACAATACTCCGGCTGAATCAATGGGAGTGATTCCCCCTGGTGTATTTTCCAGCAGTGTACACTGCCCACCATTGATTGGCAGTGGGATCGGAAGATCCCACTGCTGTCAATGGGTTTTCTGTCCATTGCTGCCAGGGAACCTATGGTGGAGGATCACCATCAGCAAGATGAGAAGATCCCACTGACAAGAACGACCGTAAAAATTTGGTTGGTATTTCATAAAAGTTCACCATAACCTCCTTGTTATTTTTATTTCATACTTGTATTTATAAAATCCATGGTCCTATCTGCCTGTTTTAAACACTTTCTCAGCAATGCTACCACCTTTAATGATTTGCTCACATCAACTCCGTGTTCCTTCTTCCCCTTTGGATCTGTATCTTTTAGTTGGTATTGCCTCTCCAAAAGGCATCACTTCACATTTCTCTGCATTAAATTAAATAGATAGAAGGCATCCCTATGATTTTTCTCCTGAGTTATCTTTGAGATTTCTGGAAGATTAAGGGATTAGAGATCATGTTCTCTGACCCAACCAAAACTGGGATTCCTGCTGCAGTCCTGCTGCATTGAATGGAGACTTAACTGAATGCCAAATTCTCCGTATTCACTGGCAGCGGAGGTGGGGGCTTGTGAATGCCAGCCAAAGTTTCTGATTTTGGAACAACTGGAAAATTGTGCCTAACCATACAGAAGTATATAATATCCTTCAGTCTTAATAAAGTTTCTCCGCAGATGCTGCATGACCTGCTGCATGGTTACTAGCATTTTCTGTTTCATTTCTGATTTCCAGCATCTGTGATTTTTTCTGGTTTTTGAGATGAATGATCTTTTGCACATTTGAAATTGAGTTTTTATTTGCAGGAAAGGTTGTATTTGTGGAGCATCTTAAATGGCTATGTTTTTGCACACAGGCCAAAGATGAAAAATATGAATGATTATCCAGAGCTAAAAGCCCATTTTCTACAATTACAGTCAAAGTCTAGTGTGGAAGCTGAGTTAACACAGTCAGAATCTTACTTCGTTATGGCAATGAATTATTTATGAATGAATCGCAGAGCACTTGTGTTCAGTCGAACCTTCAACGTTCTTATGACCTGGATACAATTGGCATACAATGCCTGAGCAAGCAGTACAACAACTGCAAACCAAACTAAAAAGAAATGTAGGTTCCATAGGAATGTAGCTCATGCAATTTAGTGGCAGGAAACCTTCCTAGTCATTGAGGTAAATACAGATTGATGAAAGGTCATTGACCTGAAATATTAATGCTATATTCCTCTCTCCACAGATGCAGCTGGACCTCACTGATTTTTCCAGCATTTTTATTATGAAATAAAAATCATTGTTCTCGATTTTTATAGAATGATGGAGACCGTGGAAATCTTTAAAAATATTGGCCATGACCAGCATGCAGGGGTCCCACTTCCATTTCTGACAGATCCGAATTTCAGTGGGTGAGGGTAGAGGAGTGTTAGAGTGGGGGTGGTGGGTTTAATAGTGATGTTGAGTGGCACAGGATGGATTAATGACTTATACATGAGGGAAACCTAAACTCAGCACTGAGTTCAAACAGATTCCATTTTTTGCTGGAGAGAGGGCCTTATCCCATATTGTGTGAATTACACATTTTTCAAGCAAAATGTGGATAATGTCAATAGAACTGTCAAGCTATCATGTTAGTTAAGTAGCCTGCTCTTTAACAAGTTGGCGGGGAGTGGGGCTGGGGGGACAGGGAATTGTCCACATGTGTCTGTGACATAAAGAAAAATATGCTCACAATTTTAATTAATGTTTGTTGACATAACCCTGGGGATTATCATTATGGTATTGTTACTGCTTGACTGCTTTCCATAACTTATCTATGCCACAGCAGGGTGTGCTCTAAAGTAACAGTTAGATTGACAACTCAAAGTATTATTAAAGGTTATTGATTATCTTTGATGTGGAGTTATGAATACAGAAGCTTGTTTTATGAGGGATTAAATAATTAAAGGGATTTACATGTATTTGATGGGCATTCATGAATGAGTCCTTATTGAGATAGTTATAGTAAATATTTAGGACTTTATTTTAATTCATGACACCTAAGCTCCAGCCATGTTGGATACTGGGTGAGTTGACATAGAGGGTATAAGGCCAAAGGATTGTGGTCAGGCAATAAGTTAGCATTAGGGATAGAAGGGGCCATGGAGTTGGTTGAGGATGAGTTGTCATGCATGGGCTTAGAGAGTCCAAGTGGACTGAGGCGGGCCTTTTAATCATCCAATCATGGCAATTAGCAGCCCCTATGGCCACCACTGATCTGCATCCAGGGGAGTGGCCACACTGCCAGCACAACACAACACAACCTCTCCCCCAGCCCTCCACCCTCATCCCATCCCACTGCCACAAGGAATGTAGATTTTACTATTCAGGGCAATCTCCCCTGAGGCAGGTGTGACAACAGTAAGAAGTCTCACAACACCAGGTGTGACAAGTCAGGAGACTTCTCAGCTCTGTACGTCCACCTTGGGAGTAATAATCCAGGCCAGTGTTTTCACAATATTGTACTTCTAGAAATGTAAAAACCAAAACAATCATTACAGCTTTAATGAGAGTAGCAGAATAAATCTGCGGGTATCATTTTAACACTTCTGTATGTATGTAAAAGGAAAAAGATCAGCAAAGACAAATATAGGTCCTTTACAGTCTCAATGGTGAGAATTTATAATAGAGAACAAGGAAATTGAAGAGCAATTAAATAATGACTTCAGTTCTGTCTTCACGGAGGAAGACACAAACAACTTCCTAGAAATGCTAGGGGACCAATTCAGTGATAAGGAGGGATTGAAGGAAATTAGTATTACTAAAAAAAACAGTGTTGGAGAAATTAATGTGACTAAAAGTCGATAAATCCCCACGATCTGATAATCTACCCTAAAGGAGATGGCCATGGAAATAGTGAATACTTTGACTGTTATCTTCCAAAACTCTGTAGATTCTGGAACAATCCTGGCAGACTAGTGATGCAATTACAATCCCACTATTTAAAAAATGAGGGAAGAAGAGAAATTCAGATCAGTTAGCTTAATATCAGTAGTAGAGAAAATGCTAGAGTCTATTTTAAAGGACATGATAACAGACACTTAGGAAATATCAAAGGGAATAGACAAAGTTAACATGGATTTATGAACGGGAAATCATGTTTGACAAACCTACTGGAGTTTTTTGAGAAGGAACTAGTAGAACAGACAGGGATGAACCAGAGGATGTGGCATATTTAGATTTTTAGAAAATTTCTAGTAAGTCCCACATGAGAAGAAAGTGTGCAAAATTTAAAGCACATGTGATTGGGGGTAATATATTGGCATGGATTGAAAACTGGTTAGCAGATAGGAAGGAGAGAATGGAATAAATAGATATTTTTCAAAGTGGCAGGCAGTGACTAATGAGGTCCTGCAATGAGCAGTGCTTGGGCCTCAGTTATTCATAAGTTTATAAGATATAGGGTGCAGATTTAGGTCATTCGCCCCATCAAGTCCGCTCCAGCATTTGATTAAGGCTGATATGCTCCTCATCCTCATTTTCCTGCCTTTTCCCCTCAATCCTTCAACCGATTACCAATTAAAAATCTCCTTAAATTTACTCACTGTCCCAACATCCACCGCACTGTTTCAGACTGGTAAAAGGAGAAATCGCTACACTCAGATGGTGGTGAACCTTTGAAAGGCCAAGTTAATACATATATTTAAGAAGGAAGTATGTAAAAGATATATTTCCAGACTTTAAAGATGTCAAGAGTTATGGGGAGAGAGCAATGCCAGATTTAGACTTGATGAGGCCCTAAGCTATATAAAGCTTAGAGGCCCCTTGTTAAAAAGTTACACCAAAAGGTTTCACAAAGATGCGTCATAAAAAGATTGAAAACATAATTATGCCTTTTAATTATTTAATAACAAGATATTTAAAGCAAAAAATACAAATTATTTTCAAATGAATGTATTTACTGATTACATATTTATTATTTAGCTGGCTTGATCTCTCTCGTAGATTTTCTTCATTGATCTCTCTTCATTGCAAGCCTTCTGAAATTTTGTGAAGTCCTGGGGAATTGTGAGGCCTTAAGTTGTAGCTTGTTTATTTAATCCTAAATCCGGCACTGGGAGAGAGCCAGATGATGGAATTATAGAACAGTACAGCACAGTACAGGCCCTTCGGCCTTCAATGTTATGCCAAACTATGTCTGAACCCAAAGTCAGGCTATCCCACTCCCTATCATTCTGGTGAATTGAGATAGAGTATCAGCCATGATCATATTGAATGGCAGAGCAGTCAGGAAAGGCTGAATGGCTCCTATTTTCCATGTTTCTATCTCACATCTCTAATTTCTAAGTGTGTCAATAGAAACTAGGGGACTAAAATTGCTAATTTTTTCATGTTAACCTGGATTGAGTAAAACTGCCTCACCGAACATCAGCTTCCTCAAGTGTGGAGAAATGGAACAAATATCTTGCTACAGTCTTTGCTGTTGGTAATGTAATGGAAAGGGTACTTGAGTATAGTAGCTTACCATATCTCATTACAATATTACAGTATTTGCTAAATCATGGCAGTTTGAAAAAAATCCTTTGATTGCTCATTGTACCTTCAAATTCTACATTCTGTTAAACACTGTCAATCTTTGTACACTTGTATAAATTTAAAGCATAATGACACTACCAAATCAGCCCTATTGATGTTGAATCAGTGTCAATGAACCATTCTCAGCAATTGAAGTATGCTGAAAATTCAAAGAAAAACTTGTTCCTTCTAAAGAGTCGACATGACATAAAGGTTTAATATTTTTAATGTTTCTGAACAGTAGCAAAAGATGTTTTACAGGCAACATAAATCAATCATATGCTGTTGGACTGATATGGCATTTTGTTCCATCCTCTGAATAGGTTGTACCAAGTTTCTTGGGACTAAGGCTTTATTGGTTTAATTTTTAATGTAATCAGTAATGTGATCTCTTAAGTGAGGATTGTATTCATTATGAGATTATGGAAAGTTCAATTCATTTTCTCCCCAATCTATTCTTAACAAATACAACAAGTATTTCAACTATAAGGTAGCTTTGTTACAGATACAAACTTGGACAAGTTCCTTTAGAACCATATTATGTTCAGTATCTTTATAATTATCATAGCAGAACGTGATCTGACTTAAGCTTACATATTTTTAGTTGTAACAGGAATGGATAATGTTTCATACTCAGTGTTAGCTCTGAGCAGAGATGCACTTTTCCAAATTGCTTCTATACCTATTTATGAATGCTCAGTGCCTGTCTTTTATGGAAATGCCATGCATGATTATTTGAAACATGGTACCTTGGAGATAAAAGCTATAAAATAAATGCAATATGATAATGCACTTACAAGAACCGTTTCACAGTCTTAAAATTGTGCATTTGTGTTAATGAGTTGTTGGCCAGGATTCTTGGCTGTTCTTTTGAGTGCTCCACTAAAGCTAATGGCCAATATTCATAAAAGAAGAAAATGAACGTGACTTGTTCACAGCAGGAGAATAAATGGTGACTGATGCTAGTTTGGGTTCTACCAAGGATTCTCAACTCCTGACTTCATTACAGGTGAGAGTAACTACCCATGACATAAGGCCATATTCGATCAAGTGTGACATCAAGGAGCCCTAGCAAAACTGGAGTCAACGTGAATCAGGAGAAAAACTCTCCTCTGGATGGAGTCAGACATAGCACAAAGGAAGATGATTGTGGTGGTTGGACTTCAATCATTTCAGTTCTAGGGCATCACTGCAGGAGTTCCTCAGGCTAGTACCCTTGGCCCAACAACTTCAGCTGCTCCTTCAATGACCTTCATTCTAACATAAAGTCAGAAATGGGAATGTTTGCTGATGACTGCAGCAATATTTGCAACTCCTCACAAATTGAAGCCGTTCATGCCCAAATGCAGCAAGACCTGGACAACATCCAGGCAAGTAATATTCGTGTCACACAAGTGCCTGGCAGTGACCATCCAATCCAAGAGAGGATAGTACATTGCCTCTTGACATTCAATGGCATTACCTTGCCTGAATCCCCCCATTGTCAACATCTTGGAGGTTACCATTGACCAGAAGCTGAACTGGACTAGCCATATAAATACTGTGGCTACCAGAGCAAGTCAAAGGTTAGGAGTTCTGTGGCAAGTAACTCACCCCCTGATCTCCAAAAACTGTCTACCATCAACACAAGTCAAGAGTGTGTTCGAATATTCACCACTTGCTAGTTGAGTGCAGCTTCAATAACACTGAAAGAGCTCAAAAACATTCAGGAAAAAGCAACCTACTTGATTGGCACCCCATTCACAAACATTCACTCCTTCCACCACTACCGAACTATAGCAGCAGTGTGTATCACCTAAGGATGCACTGTAGGAACTGACCAAGATTCCTTAGGCAAAACCTACAACTGCTACTATCTAAAAGGCCATGAGTGGCAGATATCTAGGAATATCATTTGGAGGTTCCCCTCCAAGTCGCTCACCATCTTGACTTGGAAATATATCATTGTTCCCTTCACTGTCACTGGATCAAAATCCTGGAACTCCCTATGCCAAAGGAACTGTAGTGGTTAAGAAGGCAGTTGACCATCACCTTCTCAGGGACAATAAAGGATGGGCAATAAATGCTGTGATGTTCATATCTCACAAATGTAAAGAGGAAAAGAGAAAAAGAAAAAAGAACAGCTCTATCATCAGGAAAAGAATCATTCTTACCTGGGAACATGAAAAGATCCATTTGATATGGAATATAAAGGATGAAAAATCGATCTAAACATCAAGCCCCAATAAAAAGTAAATATCAAATTGCAATATTGTTACAAACATAATACCTTATACCCTCATTTAATTTGGTAGCTTAAATATACCAAGAAGAGTACAGCACAGGACCAACCCTTCGGCCACCAAGTCTGTGCCTTCACAGCCTAATGTAAAATTATCTTGCCTTTACATGGTCCACATCCCTCTATTTCCTACTATTCATGTATCTACCCAGATGCCCCTTGAACATTGTTATAGAATATATTTCCACCACCTTCTCCGACAGCACATTCCAGGCATTCACTATCCCCTGTGTGAAAAACTTGCCCCTTAACATCTCTTTTAAACTTTTCCCCTCTCACTTTCAACCTATGCCCCTGAGTAATTGACCCTTTGACCACTTTCAAAGCCAAACTGAGTAATTATTCTGCTCTCCTGGCCTCTGGGTTACATTCCCACCGGACATACCAACAGCTTGTGGCCTAAAGCTGATTTTATAATATTCCCCTTAAACAAAAAATATATATATGTTCATATTAATTGCACTACCAACATCGCATAGTCATTTTATGTGTCAATGTCAAGGCAGTGAGTACAAGTACATTAAGTAATCATGAGGACATTAATGACAAATCTACTCCTGTCTACACATAAGGCCTATATATACTTTTCAGCAGGAGTTACTGGCCAACAATCAGGAGTGGGCTGTTGCTTGATTGTCCTTTCATTAATCAAAGATAGTTATAGCATCACTATTATCAAACAGAGTTGTTAACTCAAAACAGACCAGAAATAAAACTTAGAACTGTTCCAGTCCATTTGGATCAATGCTATCCTGATTTACTGAGTGAGTTAAATAAAGAGTCCTGAAACCTTTTTGGTATTTTAATTCTTTGATGATAATTGTTCAATTAGCAAAGATAAATCTTTAGTTCATGGTGAACTGTTTTAATTAGAAATAATTGGCAAATTTCCATTTTTTGCTGAGAGAGAGAACTTACATCACTTTGGTCACATTGTCATGTGAAATGAGGTCAATAATTTTTTCAACTAATTTTTTGTGGTTTTGTTATGAGAAACATTTGCTAGTGAAGATAATACTGCTTTAATATCTGTTAATCGGATTGGGATAATGAAACATCACGGTAAAAGCCTCCAGCCACTCTTAGGTTTGGTATCACTTGAAACTAATGGCTGAATTCCCATTGGTTGCCAGGACAAAACACATAAAACTAATATTGGAAGAATATTCCCTATTGCGCAATTTGCTCGTTACATCTGAGCTTCCAAGCAAGAATGACAAGTTGAGGCCAAAATGTTGTCTGATTTCAAGAAGAAATTGGATATAGCTCTTAGAGCTAAAAGGATCAAGGAATATGGAGGGAAGGGGGGATCAGGATATTGAATTCAATGATTAGCCATGATCAAGATGAATGCCAGAGCAGGCTTGATGAGCTGAATGGCCTGCTGCTGTTTTTAGTTTCTATGTTAAGTTCTTCATCCAATGTTTTTAAATATGTTGCAAACCTGCTAGAGCAGATATCTGCAGTCTGGTTCTTTCTGGGCAAAGCTCTTTGCAGCCTAAAATGAGCATAAAGTGATCAGGCATCTGCTACACACACTGGTTCTGCTGGGCTGTGGTCCAAACAAACCTTGAGCTATGTTTAAGCCTCTTGACATGCAAAGGACAAAAGCAGCAAATACCTGGAAATACTACAACTTGGAGCTTCCTTTCCAATGCTCATTCCTTCACTGTCACTGGGTCAAAATTTTGGAAGTCCCTCCAGCATCTGCACCTTGGGAGCTGCAGAAACTCAAGAAGGCAGCTCACCGCCACCTTCTGAAGAACAGCTAGGGACGGGCAATAAACACTGGCCTAACCAACAATGCCCACATGCCATAAATATTTTTAAAAGTTTTATTTGAATGGCACTGACATCCAGGTTGTGGATGGCATGGTGTCAAATGTGCTCAGTAAGAGGTCTGACAACACCAATTTTAAATCCAACAGATTTACTTGATAGTAAACTTGCAAGCTTTCGGCTTTTGTAGCCTTTGTGAGGCAAATGAGGTGTTCTGGTCTGCTAGAACACCAGAACACCTCATTCGCCTGGCGAAGGCTACAAAGGCCGAAAGCTTGCAAGTTTACTATCAAATAAATCGCTTGGATTTAAAATTGGTGTTGTCAGACCTCTTACTGAGTTTACCCCAGTCCAACACCGGCATCCCTAAGTCAAATGTGCTAACAGATAGGCTAGGGAATTTAAATGTAACACTGCGATTATTCTGGAATAACTAAAATAAAAACTGAAAATATATGGGCTCTTTTCTGACCCACTCACAGTGGTCCCAAAACGTACTCTGTTAGGCATTCTGATGTTGGTGCAAATAGGTGGAGAATGGAAGCACAAGTTCGCTTATTTGTATCAGAAAATTGCATGAATCCTCAAACTAGCTTAGCATCTTGCTACACAGAGTTAAAGAGTTTAATGCCTGTTTCAGGTTGGCAAGCTAGAGAACCAAAAGTCACCCAAAGCAATATAGCCTTTGGCACATATCCAGTCTGGATCAGGCATGACATATCACAACACCTGTAGCCTAAAGCCTATTTGCCAGCTGCACAATGGAGTGCTGTAAATTGAAGATATTAATGGTTAATTAATGGCCTACAACTGTTACCAGAAAACTAACCACTGTGGATTTCAGTGTATGTGGGAAAGAAAAAACAAATTAATTCATTGAATGAAATTCCTAAAACACAGGTTTTAAAAAAAACTTCAGTGGGATCAAAGCAAGTTCTGGGGCTGGTCAAGAAATGTGTCAGGCCATATCCTGACTGGGGAAACTCTAACCCTAGCCCATCACTTCTAACCATTCCTGCCATAATTTAATTTAGCAGAAACATGGATTGGCAGTTTTCAGGTTTCTCAAGGTAGCGCCAGAGAAGTCTGAGTTGATCGGAAGGCCACCTCATTTTGTCAGGACATCAGCCCAGTTCTGCATCTTATGCCCCTAACCTTCACTTTGCATCTCCTCCACCTACTCCCTTATCCCCTCCATGCCTGCACATATCCCCAATCCTCTTCATATACCCAGTACCTTCTTTACGTCCGCACATGTTCCTCAGCGGTCTCTATGAATCTTCATTGTGGTACCAAATTCCATATTCTTTTGCTCTCTGGAAAAAGGAAGTTCTTTTCGAATTCTCTAGTGGATTTATTAGACTTATATATTTTTGACCCCTAGGCTTGGTCTCTCCCAGAAATGGAGTATCTTTTATATTTTCATAATTTTATAGATGTCTATCAGATCACCCATCATGAGGTTGATAGGTAAGAAAATAGGCACCATGTATAATGTGTGATGAATACCATTACTGCCTGATTTGCCTCACTACCAGAGTTGATTTTCAGTATGTTCAATTACTGTAATGCATCTTGTTGCTCAGTACTATATAAATGTGCATATTCTACAGTTTTAAGGGACAGAAATGATAAATGCGTGAAAATATTTATTCGCTGTTGCTTATAATATATTTCAAAAGTAGTTTGGACACTCAGTGTGGGATTTTACAACCTCGCTTAGGAAAGATTGTGAAGTTCGGCCTGAGCCCAATAAAGATTTCCATTCTGTGAGTTTTGCCTGCCCCGGAATCTGGGTGGGTGAGGCAGTAAAATTCCAGCCTTAGTTTATCATGTACCCTACAATGGCAGCAAAAATATTAGCATTTTTTTAGTTTATTTTTGATTTAATTATTTGTCAGTTTTTATTTTGCTGACAAAGGCACCATTTTGCTGCAATCTTTCATCTTATACTCATCAAACTTAATGCAAGAATGTCAAATTTCAAACAATCATAATAATTTATACAAATGGAAGAAAGTGTGCTGATTGGTTGGAATGTTAACTCTAATTGATTGAGACACTGCACTGGAGAAAGCAGTGTGGAACTTCTCAAATCCTGCTGGAAATCCCAAGTATAATATGTCTGCAGGTTCCCCTTTATCGACAGCATATGCTACTTCATCAAAGAACTCCAATAAATTGGTTAAACATGAGTTTCCTTCCACAAAACCATGCTGACTTTTGCTAACTACCTTAAGTTTTTCTAAGTGCCCAGCTATAACCTCCTTAATGATCAGTTCTAACTCCTTCCCCTTGACAGACATCAAGCTGAGTGGCCTATAATTTTCTGTTTTCTGCCTCACTCTGATGGCACATTAACAAAATGTAACAAATTATGGAAAATTAACACCAATACATCTATTACCTCATTAGCCACGTCTTTTAAGATCCTAGGATGAAATTCATTAGGATCCAGAGACTTATCAGGCCACAGCTCCATCAGTTTGCTTAGTACCACTTCCCTACTGATTGTAGTCTCACCAAGTTTTCCTCTCCCACATGACTTACAGCAATTCCTGGAATATTTTCGTATTTCCTATTATGAATTCAAAAACAAAGTATTTGTTCATTTCCTCCACCATTTCCTTATTATCTGCTATTAAGTCCCATTGCAACTCTTCAGAGGACCAACACTCATTTTACTTACACTCTCTTTTTAAGTTTATTTATTAGTATCACGGGTAGGCTTACATTAACACTGCAATGGTGTTACAGTGAAAATCCACTAGTTTCCACACTCTGGCACCTGAATGAGTAAACTGAGGGAGAATTTAGCATGGCTAATGCACCTGACCAGCATATCTAAATATGTAGAAACTCTTACTGTTTTTACATTTCTAGCTGCCTTCTTCTCATACTCCAATTTCTTTCTCCTGATTAACCTTTCAGTCATTCTCTGCTGTTCTTTATATTCTGAACAATCATCTTACCTGCCACATATCTTTATGTAATTATATGCATTTTCCTTAAGTTTGAAACTTTCCTTAACTTTGTTAGTTACCCATGGATGGTAGGTGCACCTCTTAGAAGTTTTCTTTACAGTAGGAATATATTTATTCTGGGTATTGTGAAATATTCCCTTCAAAGTCTGCCTCCATTTCTGTGTTGATTTATTCTCTACTCTTGTACATAACTATGAACTTACAGCCCACCACTATGATAATGTGGAAACTCTAAAGCAGTAATAATACTGTGATGATAGCACTTGGGATTTTGTCAACAAACTTTGGACAGGATTTTCGACCACCCCTCCCCTACCCCCCACTCCCAACCACCACCATCATCATCACAGCGTGCTTTGCGGTAGCAGCGGCAGCCACCATTTGTTGGCGACAGAATCTGCCAGTTCCACTGCCGTCAAAAGATTTTCCTGATGTTTGCACCCTTTATTAACAGGGAACATATAGTGAGTCATTGTCATCAGCTGGAGTGGAAGATCTCATCAGCAGGAACGGATGGAAAATTTTGGCCATCAGTTGAAATTCCAAACATAAATTTTTTTATCAAGTCACTGACACAGGTAGGCAGATTTTCTCCCAAAATTTAAAGAGCTGGCCATTTAAGTAATTTCTCAGTCCGACAGTTCTACAAACATTATCTGCTGTTCATCAGTATCTACGCCAAATCTAAAATAATCGTAATTCGCACTCTGGAGATCAGACCCTCAGTCTGTCAAAAGGGGGGTTTGTTTGAACTTAATACAGTGCAAAGTGGCCCTTCTGAGTTCTGTTTTTTTCTATAAGTCACATCCCAGACTTGTTCCACTACTGACAAGAATAGGGTCTGTCAGAAATCAAGTCAGGTCTTCTGGATCCAGTTTTTCTTCACCATTTTAAATAAGCTGTGGAGTTTCCATTACTCCATGAAAAGCTAGGCTATTAACTCTATCTCTCTTTGACAGGTGCTGCCATTGCTGCTGAGTCTTTTAAGCTCTTTTCTGTTCTTATTTCAGATTTCCAGCATCTATAGTATTATTTAGATTAGTTTAAGAACTAAACAATTAATTTTGAAACAATGCATTGAAACCCAAATTTTCCTGGAGACTTAAAGCATTGTATTGGTGTATCTATATCAAAAAGGCCATTTACAGGGCCAAGTTTCCAGGAAATTAGAGTTAAAGTGTCTACATCAAACTGTACTTGCCTGGACCTTTAATGCACAATGAACTGGTGAAAATTGGACTCAAGTTGTCTTACCAGCATTTTAGTAATGGCCTGGCTACTTTTCAAATGAACACTAACCACCTATTAATGTCTGCGTATGTTTTATCTTATTTTTATAAGAATTCGTTACTAAGAATCAGGTAGTGAAGAATTTTTAATCTTAAATATTGTCAGCTTTTGAAACGTGCTTTGGGATCCAGGAATTAGAAACTGTTTTCAATAATTCAGTGATACATCTTATTGTAGTGTTCCATTTTAACCCAAAATGTAAAATAAGAAATTATGTTACTGATTCGTTATCTCACTTTTTAATTTTTTAGGGCTTTCTCAAGACGTCTCTTGATAATAACTACAGTTGTTAAATGACTTGGGAAAAGTCTCGGCCACAATAATGAAAGGGTTATCAAGCAGCCGAGGCCACCACCATGCAACAAACTTTGACCCTTCGTATGATACATTATCACATCAACAGGAGAGAAAGCCATACATACTCAGTCCAGTTGACTCCCATGCTGGAGACCATACCTATTGCAGTCAGCGGAACTCCTTTCACTCAGAATGCATGGTTCCTTTCAATGACCAAATGTCCAGTAGTACTTTTCCCAGAAGACATTATAGCTCACAGCATGACCTTAAGGATGAATGTGCCCTGGTGCCTGCACCTTCATCAAATAAAACCAATCGCATCCCTGCCAACCTCCTGGATCAGTTTGAGAGACAACTCCCTATCCGTCGTGATGGGTTCCACACTTTACAGTATAAGCGGACAGCCCTGGAACAGCGGAGTGAAAGTCCAGGAAGGATCCGCCACTTGGTTCATTCAGTGCAAAAGCTGTTCACAAAGTCACATTCTCTTGAAGGGCCTTCCAAAGGAAACACAAATGGCAATAAAGCAAGTCCCGATGAGATGCACGTTCTGAAACGTGGCAAGCGCAGCAAGAGCAAAGATAGGAAGTCAGAACTGAAGAACAAATCTAATATTTCAGGATGGTGGAGCTCAGATGACAACTTGGATGGTGATGTATGCATTTATCATGGGCCAACAAATGTGATGACCATGGGTCGATGTCCTGATCGCTCAACATCTCAGTATTTCATGGAAGCTTATAATACCATCAGTGAGCAAACATTAAAAACTTCCAGGAGCAATAATGATATGAAATGCACAACTTGTGTAAATATCCCACTGAATGTTGACACACAAATCATGAAGAAGAGCTCATGGTCTTCAACGTTAACAGTGAGCCGAGCTCATGAAGTTTATCAGAAATCCTCAGTGAATCTTGATAATAAAAGTGTCATGAAAGCAGAAGCGTGTCAGAAAGAGCGTTCGTGCCAGTATCTCCAGGTATGCATCCATTGCTACAAAAACTGTTTACAAGTTTAGGAGGTTAGAGTACAGCATGTGCAATGGGCCTGTTTTGTGAACTGTGCTGGAAATAGCAAAACATATAAAATATATCAAAACTGGAAAGAATCTGCTTTCCATTTATTATATTCACAATTTCATTAAAGGACATTGGTTTTACTGAGGTTGTTGGCAAATTACATCTTATTTGTTTATAAACATATAGCTGCACTGCATAAATCACCTGAAAATATAACTTGGCATCTTTGCATGTGATGCTTTCATGAAATCCAAGATTATAGGATAAATAACAGCTAACCCTCAACCTTTTTTTCCTTTATTTGTGTCCTGTTTAACAATACATGCTTGATGAATGTATATATTATTACATGACCTTGTATTTTGCAATATTGTTGACTTCTGATGTGTTCAGCTATTTCCTGGTTGTAAATTTCTTTAAAGTCTTTGAATCTCCTCAAACCAGTGTCTCATTCTTGGGATAGCACATTCTCTAATAGGCTCTTATGTCATCCAAAATCTTAGATATTCACTGGAATTCTACTGCCAAACCTGCCACAAGAATTAGAGCAGGTGAGGGGCAGACAGTGGGAAGGTCTGTTGATCTTAGATGGGATTTTCCAGACTTGGGTCAAGTGAGGCAGTAAAATCCCACACATTCTCTTTGCAATAAAATTGTCTGGAATGTTTTGAGAAAACTATGAGATAAGAGTGGAATTGTGGCAATTTTCTTTTACAGGGAATTTGCTCGTAATTGATTTGTTCAAATCCTACGCCAAAGCTATGTGCACATTTCCTTTTCCCTGATTGTTTGCATTGTTCCTGAATTATATCCGCAAAAATCTCAAAAAGCACATTAACATAGCGCAGCCACCATGCAAAAGACCACAGAACACAGATTTCCTCCACTTATCTCAGTTCTGAGATAACTTGCAAACTTAAGGCACAGAACTACTAAAAGTCACAATTTGCAATAATTAATAGATTTTAAAAATTCATCCTTAATTGAATGTATTATATTTTCTACATCTCTGAATTTTATCACATCAGAATCTGATACACTAAAAATATTAAAGCTGCCATAATTGCAATTATAAATTAATTTGTATGTTTTGACAGTTTCAAAATTTCATGTCATCAATAAGTCAAAGGCAGAATTAAAACAGACAAATGACATAAGTTTAATGCCACATTGCTCCAGTTTTCATGTTTTACAGTGTTTTTTTATATCTATCCTTTCATGACACATTGTAAATTCCGCATGCCTTTATTTTTAATGGAAGTCTTTCAATTAGTTCCTTTAGAGTAGACCTCATTAGTACTTTTTCTGCCAGAGATGTCAGACTCAGAAGTTAGTCATTCACAGGATCATGCTTCTGATCTTTTCAAAGGATTATAGATACCACCATTGTGCCCCATGAGCTTTCAAAAATTTCCAAAATGCATTCCTCACTCATATCCATTAGGGATGGCCAATAAATGCTAGTTTGGCCAGTGAAGCTCGCATCCCTTGAATTAGCTTTTTAAAAATCCTAATTCCTTGACACTAATATTTTATGTGCTTAATTTGCTTATGATGATTTCATAATGACTCATAAGATGGAATTTTTTACAGCTGCTTCACACCCATTTTGCGGCGGGAAAATGTCGTCTTCTTTGGCTCGTCTTCTTAATTGCTAATTCTCTCTGATTCTGCAGGTCTCCATGTTGTTTGTGACTTGTGACATATCTTACCTCATCAATAGCTTTTGCAATATTATAAGCACTCTTCTCTAATTAAGTTATGAAGAGCATGCATGGCAGGGGAGTTATAACTGGGTGCCTGCAACATTGCTCTGCAATGCTTGACTAGTCACTGCCTCCAGACAATATTTTCTTCCCGTTTCTCATTGCCTCTGCTTCTAAATGTCAAATTAATTTTCAAACCAATTCATAATTTCCATTAATTTCATTAAGAAGCCTTGTAAATCTTGTTTACAATTCTCCTGAAAATTAAAACTCATCTAAAAATTACAGTGTTATATTAAACGTATTCCCATATTCTTAATGAATAAGTATAAAAAGCCAATTATACCCCACGGCTTAACTCGGTGATCTCCACAATGGGTAAATGGCAGATCAGTGTAAAAAAAAACTCAACAAATCTAAAGATACCTCACTGTTTTCATCTATGAAAAGATTGCTTCCTGTGCTTCTACCTTTAACAAGGGGCATACACGCAATGGGTTGTGAAAGGGCTGCTCTTGGATTTTTCGAGAGTATCCTACTGCTTCATGTCATTAGTGTACGTTTGACCTGCACCATTTGATGGACAACATGACAGCTCAGTGACTATCGCTGTGCTGTGCAGATACATGGAATTGGGCCTGTGTCTGTGGGAGTTTGTGCATTCTCCACGTGCTTGCGTGGGTTTTCTCCGGGTGCTCCGGTTTCCTCCCACATCCCAAAGAAGTGCTCTTAGGCTGGTTGGCAGAACAAATTCTCCCTAAATTGTCTCAAATTTGGTTTCAATGCATAGATCTATAAACATAAACAGAGATCACGGGTAGAAGTGGGAACATTGAGGTGGCTTGTTTACCGAAGGGCCTGTTTCCCATGCCGTTTTTTCCTTTGTTCTTTGTTCTTCAGTTCAAAAGTAAAAGTTTGTTTAAAAAAAAAACTCAATGTTTAACACTAGCTAGAACATAAATTAAAATAATAAGGAGATGCCAGCATTTTACAGTGAGAAACCTCACAACACCAGATTAAGGTCCACAGAATTATATGAAATCAGAGCTTTTGGAGCGCTACACCTTCATCAGGTGAATGAGGTAAAATGCCTGAGTTGGTAAATGTGCAGATTTAGTAAAGAGATCATTGCACTGTTCCAACATAGTAACTTCAGAAGTGGGAGACTTTGATTCTTTTTCCAACAATATATCTCAACACATCTCCAAATGGCAAAGCTATAAAGCAGAAAAGTGGTTCAGGCTCGATGGGTTACTTGAAAATAAACCTTTTGCAAATCAGATTTCATTGTTCATTTGGTTGGGTGTAGAAGAAAATTCAATGTAAACACAGCCACAGGAAGTAATTAGACCAGGCTTTGATGGAGGGATGATGTTCCTAACTAGATTGATCTTTCTTTAAAGTTGATGTTCATGATTTCTGTGTTGTGATATCTGTCTATTTTTCAGTAATCCAATGATCCCTACTGTGAATCCCCTTTCTATTTTTCTCCCTTGATTCCATATCTGAGCATCAGATAAAATTCCATGTACATTGCATAAAACATCTGTTTGAGTAGCAATGAATGCATCATTGGCATCAAGCTCCAGAGCATCTTTACAGTTTGTATGCAACAATTTAGGTTTCACCAATAAATAATGTAACTTGTGTTGGAAATCTGCATAAAAGTCCCAATAGGTACCTTTCATGACCCTCAAAATTCTCTTCTCTATGCCCTATTCTTTCACAATCTGTCTTTGCAACCCTCTTGTACAGCTCCCTTCCCCTATCATGGCATCCCACAACATGCCTCCTCCCCCCCCCCCCCCCCCCCCGCTATGGCCATCTTCATTGCCCGCTGACATGCTGCCCCCTTTCATAGCCCTCACTTCATCTCCCACCCCTTCATAACCTCCAATCAGATAGCACCACCACTTAAAATCAATCCCATGTAGGCACTGCCCAACCAGGACCTGACCCCCAGGGGGCTTTAATGATCTCTGACCCCCTCTGGCGTGGCCATCATGCCTAGTTTCTGCTGGTATAAACTAGTAGTGATTCTCGTCAGATTCTTGTTGCACCTGAGGGTTGGATAACCCCGCGAGTTGGGAGAATCTGGTATCAAATGGGCTAAACGTATTTAAAAACTATTTTAAATATGCTAATTGGCTTTGCATCCAATCTGGACAAGACCTAGTTTGCACTAGTAAAAAGGGACTGGGAAGATTGCAAGCCATTTCGCACCAGGTGTAAAACCTGTTTTTAAGCCCTGAAGCTATTTTCCCAGATTAGTGCGATCTGTGCAACGAGGATGGAAAATCACCTGCAACATCTGTACCCAGCCAATCAAAGAAAAACTGAAATAGCACAGAATTCTGGTACCTACAATTGTTTCTGCACTGAGATCCCAAGTTACATCTCTTTTTTATAAATATTTCACATTGCTTGTCTTTCTTCAGTCTTTTGTGGCACGTTCATGCATGAATCATAAAATTCCTACAGTTCAGAAGGAGGACATTCAGTCCATCGAGTCTGCACTGACTACAATCCCAACCAGGCCCCATCCCCACAACCCCAAGCATTTACTCTAGCTAGTCCCCCTGGCACCTGGACTGTGGGAGGAAACCGGAGCACCCGGAGGAAACCTACGTCAACACAGGAAGAAAGTGCAAACTCCACTCAGTGATGCAAACTGGGACCCAAACCTGTGTCCCTAGCTGTGAGGCAGCAGTGCAAATCACTGTGCGCCCACTATGAAGCACTAAGCCACCAGGCAAGCTTGCATGAAAGATCTGTGGTTATCGTCTCCATTGACACCATTGCTGAATAGAAGGTAGACATCTACATAAGCACTGAAACACAAACAGAGGGCTTTGCTTTTTGATGCCTGACTGCAGATGAAATTTTCAATAACTAATAATGAGATTTTTACAGTCTCTAGAAATCAGACAAATAGCGCTGTAACCCACCTGTGGGATTTGTGTCATAAACATTAAAATTAAAATGTAAGAACCCTGCTGCACTATGACTACAATTAGAGCTGTTACATAAGAATACCTCTGCCAGGAGAAACATCGGTCTGATAGATTAGTATTGTACTCTGATTCCTGAATTCAAACACTGGCAACAATTGCCCATTTCAACACAAGTGTGGATTTTCCAGTGCTCCAATGAGCTAAAATACTGAAAGATGGAGTATAAATGCAGGTTCTTTGTTCACATAAAGATTGTAGCTTTCAAAAGAAAAGTATTGCCAAATGTAACTGCAAATCGAAATGTATAACGTGGTACAACATGCAGATTGAACGTTACAGTAGGTATGCAAACATTGTGGATTTGGGATTGAATCCAGTCCAGACATATGGGATGTAAACATAGTTTCAGCTTCAAATTGCTGAGGGAAATGAATCTGTGCAGTGTCAGCCCAGTTCCCAATGATATGGACCAACAACTCAATCATACCCAGAGTGATAAATGCCATTTGTCTAAGTGTCAGAATCAAGGACTCAGGGTCTTGAATTCCATGGCAATATGCCAGCTGAATTTATCAAATAGGGTTCCGTAGTACTTCCAGCAAAATTACGGTAAGGCAGCCACAGAAAACTTGAGAAAAATCAAGGCCATTTTGAGAACAGGCCAGGACTGTTAATGCTTTTGAAATTGTTAGTGAGAAAGATTACAGATTTAGTCAATATGCTAAATAGTGACAAATTGATTCCAGTGATCAGCAACACAGTCACAATTCAAGATAATGACAAAAACAAGTAAGTAGAAAATTAAGATCCCAACTTCTCTGCCACAAATCATTATTGAAGAAAGGTCTGTGAATATTTTTAGCAAGGAATTAGATCATTGCTTAGAAAAGGAAGGTTAGAGGATGTGGAAAGTGAATAATAATAGCTTCCTCCTAGAAAACAAAACCCTGGCTCAGACTTAATGTGTGCGGTGATTAGGTTTCATACTATTGCAGTCTGCAACCCAAAATTTCCAATCATCATTAATGTAATGGAGCTCTGATGAAGGGTCATCCAGACTCAAAAATTTGGCTCGATTTTCTTTCCACAGATGCTGTCAGAGCTGTTGAGATTTTCCAATGTTTTCTGTTTTTGTTTCAGATTCCCGGATATGCAGTATTTTGCTTTTATACTGAGTTGTCCTTTGGGCAGCTTTTCAAAAACGAAATCAGATCCACAAAGCGGCCGAGGTCAGAAGCAACAGCACAACAACTCGGTGAAATTGACACTGACAGATTAAAAAAATTCAACTCTCCACCCCAAATGTACTGTGACTCTGGCTACTCATTCTGGCACAGAAACTCTGTTTAAAGCACAGAGCCCAGACCACTCCTTGTCTGGGCCTCAGTGTTTGGCACTATCTACACTCCGTCCTCTCCCAGACCCTGAGAAACAGAGAAAGGAAAAAGGGTGGGGGGTCACTCTTGTAGGAGATGAAACAGCCAATTTGCACACAGTAACCTCCAATAATAACAACATGAAAGACAGATAAACTATTTTCTGACATTTAGTGAAGGATAAATATTGGCTAGAATACTGAGCTTAATTCAACTGCTCTTTATTGATAAAAGACCCTAGGATCTTTTACATTTAGCTGAGTGGTTATGGGGCCTTGCTTTAACTTCTTATCCAAAGGACAGTGACTCTGACAGTGTAGTACTTCCTCAGTACTGCACGAGAGTGACAAACTTGATTTTTATGCTCAGAATACAATGTTCTCAAACCTATATACTATACCATCCTTTATTTGACGCTGCAAACAATTTTTGTACACTATGTAATCATCTGCACACAGTCCTGATTTTTTGATGTTGCCTTGAGCATTTTATTGACTGTGATGTAAACAAAGGACTTCCCCCTTGTGTTCAGATTTCTGCAGCAATATTTCAATACCTTCAGCTCCAAAGGTGAATGCTGACATCAGGCACCATGGCACCAATAAAATTCCTCTAACTAAAATAAATGGAAATGAACAATGTCAGTTTTTTAAAAACTATTGTCTGGTGGTATGGTGGCACGATGGTTAGCACTGCTATTTCACAGTGCCAGGAACCCAGGTTCAGTTCCCAGCTTGTGTCACTGTCTGTGTGGAGTTTGCATGTTCTCCTGAGTTTGCTCCAGGTGCTCCAATTTCCTCCCAATTCTGCAAGACATGCTGGTTAGATGTATTGACCCAAACAGAAGCCAGACTGTAGTGACTAGGGGAATTTCACAGTAACTTCATTGCAGTGTTAGTGCAAGTCTTACCTGTGACTAAAAAAACTTTTAACTTTACTCTCTGATTAGTATATAAATGACAGTAGAGTATTGGAATCAACACTATCTCTTCAAGGTGACATGCCAGGGGTTAAAGCTTGTATTGCTGCACACCAATCTGCATGGAGAAAGTTCAGTTCATGCAAGTCACAAGGCACTGTCAGGGCTTCTGAATGTGGCTTCTGGCATATGCAACTTTGCTGTTGGCTTTGGTGGCAACCTATCCATCAAAATTGGCCTTTATATTCACCAACTCAACTTCTCATGGGAATGTAAAATGGAAAGGGAATAAGGCATTTGTGATTGGGGGAGAAGAAGTCTTGGGGAGCTGATGAAATATATAACTAATTGGAAGTGACACAACTGGGATTTTGGGTTCATATCACACTATCTGTTTAATCCCCATGACTTGCCTGGGTCAGCAAAATCTCACTAAGTGTCCTGGCTGGAGACAATTCATACCACTTTAACCTGTGTTTAACCCACTTTCTATTCACATTGTCTGCAGCTGTAACGACTTGATTACAGGTTGATTACCTGTTAAGACTCGTATTCCAACCATTATCTTGTAATTGAGTTTGTATTTATATTTGCCCTATTTATGAATCAAACTCTTCACTCATCTGAAGAAGGGGCAACACTCTGAAAATTTGTGCTATCAAATAAACCTGTTGGACTTTAACCTGGTGTTGTGAGACTTTTTACTGTGCCCACTCCAGTCCAATTTACACAATTGGAAGTGAGTAGAGTTTCATGTTGGATGGGCATGGGTATTGCCTGGGATTTGGATCAATGTGTGGACAAAGAGATAGGCCAGCTCAGCTCAACACTAAAAGGCATCCACAGTGGGCAGTATTGAATATATTAGGGACCAGTGGAATCAATGAATGAAGACTAAGTGTATGTGGGAGAAATGCTTGCACAAGGCTCTGAAAAGTCCTGATGTAGACCCTTCTCCCTCTCTCGTGGGGTCTGTATGCAGAACTGCTTAGTGAGGAGGGATGCAAAGCCTTTAGAAGGATGTGGGAAAAAACAGGAAAAATTATGCAGTGAAAGTGAATATATTTGCAGATGTTTAATTTGTGACAATTATGTATTCACCTATTGTGATCAAATTTCTTCACTTTTTTGATCATCATTTCTTCTAGGTGTTGTCCTGACATCTACAGCAGGGATGGCGACAACCCACTGATTTGTTTGCTCTTTATCTTCGATAAATTTGGCAGTCTTTCTCTAGTGAGCTGAGGCTTGCAGGGCCCAGGCTTCCCTGGAATGTCCTCCTGTGGGCTAGTTGCTTCCTCTGCATTGATAAAGGATGAGGTTGGAGTGTTCACAGGCAAATGGGGTGTGGAGAATCTCTAAGAATTCTGCTACTGCTCTCTCTCCTTGAGTGCCCAAGGGCTCCATTCTGATGCCTTGAGGAGAAAGAATATCTGGAAAGCAAAGTGCCTATCACCCTCTTGATGACAGCCATGACTGTCTTAATGGAGCACAGACCTGCATATGTCTCTGACAGAAACTGGACGTTCACTTGGACCAGGACCTGCATGACAATTGACATCTTCCCCATGGAAACTCAATGTGTGCAAATATTGGCATTGCTTCATTAGAGAGCAGGCAAAAAGACTCCTCCAACTTGTTTGTCACTTCAAAACCTTGCATGAAAAAAGCAGGTTCATTTTCCCCAATGTTACTGTCCTGCTGGAAGGATGTTGAGCACTGCACATCTCTGACCAGGCCTGGAACAGAAGAGCAAGCATGAATGGTGCTGCTCCCAATTTAGGTAAACATAAAAGAGCAGAGTGGCCATCTGACTGTGATTGCCACATCTCAGAAGTTCTGGCCTATTGTATCCAACTTTGATGCTCCTTTAGAAAATAAATTAGCCAGGATCATGTATTCGATCACCAAATAGTTACTACTACTGAAAAATGGAAATGAGTTGGTATGGTGAAGCTAGGGTCAGGCTTGAATCTTGTGACACCTCCTGCCACCAGTCCCTATCCATGCTAAACTAACCTGTTAATACGCACAGCTCAGGTTTATTCTTTAAGTATGTGACTGAGAGAAGCTGGACCCATTTTCTAGGCAGAAAGAACCAATTTTAGACGGCAATGTTCCGTGCCCTAAGAGGAACCTGAAAGATGTCCAATTCCGGAATGATTGGGTTAGCTCTCCTTCAAGCTTCTTTGCACTACGATGGATTGTTGCTGCCTGCACTTGGTAAAGATAAAGTTGCCATTGTCCCTTTGAGAGGGAGAGCTGACTGGTGGTGATTTAACCTGAAGCTCACCATACCTCAGGCAAGGCCTTCATGAATAACCTCAGCTGGTGTGGGAATTAATCCGTGTGCTGTTGGTACCACTCTGCGCCACAAACTAGCTGTCCATCCAAACTGAGTTAACTTTAGTTGGTACTGGTCACCAACATCAGAAATATGACATGAAGGTTTCTTTTGTTGATTAGTTCTACAATAATTTTAATGCTTTTCTAAAAGATCCCATTACAAATTTATTTAAAATAGAAGAAATCTTTATGAGGACACCTGCACAAAGCAATCAGAGGAAACTCACTCCAGGTTTTGAATTTCATTTGGCTAGCACCCATTGTGGAAAAAAAGGCTGATGCTTCTTTGTATGCCTAATTTCCATTAACTCCTACTTTCACAACACTTGGGTATAATCAGTAAGCAATCACAAACGCCATTATATAAATTACGCTCACTGAATTTATTTATATGCATATTGAGTTAGACTAAACTGTGATTTTCTGATATGGCTCAAAAATTTATATTATAATTTCACAAAGCATGTCACTTCACACCTTCTAAAACTATGTTGCCATCAATAAATATATTAATGCATATTGCGAGCAATTTAAATATTTAAATTAGTTCATCCTATCTTCATAAAGTGATGAAAATGTAAACATAGATGGCATTTATCAAGACTAATTAAACTTTGCAGATGTAATTATATGGAGCACAGCAACTTCCTATTAATCAGAAACCATCCATTCATGAAACATGAAAAAATAATTTAGAAAAACGTTCTTGAATTAATTGGATTTCCCTCAATTAAATTAATATTTTGAACAACATCATTTTTAGAGGGTTTTTTTGGAGTATTTCATCTACAGTATTCTTAAGTAATTCTGAACATTTGTGGCTGTTTCAAAAGATAAAATGTGACGGGTAAAATTAGATTTCCGCTTATTGCCAGTTGTTAAAAATTCTCTCAACTAAACAAATGAAGAAAATGGATGAAATCTTTGGACAGAAAAGAATTACAAAAATTACAAGATTACAAAAAGTACAAATTTCTTGACTCACTACTTTATTTAATATCAGCCAGCTCAAATTAAAGTGGTCTGTCTTTGCAATATGAGACAAAGGAGAAAAGTAATAGATACAAAAGTTAAGTCATGGACAAATATACATTTAAGAAAGTGTACCTTATTCTTCCACTTGCCTTCCCTGCAAGCATGTCAATAAGTTCCTCACGCTCACCTTCCATTCTAACTTTGTAGAGATTGGCAAAGCCTTCAGAGAAATGGTGGAAGTAACCATTTATATGGTTGTGAATGTAGCCCAATCCATCATGCAAACCAACCTCCCACCCATTGAGGTCCCTGGACACACTCTGTTCCATCTTTTTCCATGGAAAAAGATGCAAAAGTCTGAGATGATGTATCAACCAACTCAAGAACAGTTTCTTCCCTGCTGCCATCAGACTTTTGAATGGACCTACCTCATACTAAGTTGATCTTTCTTTACACCCTAGCTATGACTGCAACACTACACTCTATATTCTCTCCTTTCTTTATGCTTTGTATGCTTTGTGTAGCATGCAAGAGACAATACTTTTCAGTATATACTAATACATGACAATAATAAATCAAATCAAAATATTCTCTCTCCAAAGTTTCTATCCATCTTCCATTGAAGTTACAGCAGCAGATCAGGAGAATACTGAAGAAATATTACCCGATAGTCACACTTATCACGATGATCACATGAAATGGTAGTAACAAGGAACCACTGTTAATTAAACATGAATAGCTATTTTAGATTGTTTCATTCATGGCACCAAAAATAACCAAGATGTAGAGATGCCAGCATTGGACTGGGGTAAACACACTAAGAAGTCTAACAACAACATCAGGTTTAAATCCAACCAATTTATTTGATAGTAAACACACAAGTTTTCGACCTATGGTCTTCGTCAGGTGAATGAGGTGTTCTGGTCTCCAACAGCACACATACCAGCACAGACTGTTTACAGATTACTGATTAGAGTATGAATCTATACACCTAACCTGCTATTCAAGTCTTAAAGTGGCTAACAATGTGAGTGGAAGGAGCACTGAGCACAGGTTAAAGAGATGTGTATTGCCTTCAGACAGCGCAGTAAGTGAGGTTTTTTGCTAACCTGACCTTTGGGTAAACGTTCTTCAAGGGGGCCTTCACGACACACAATAGCGCAGAGACGCTGAGCAGAGACTGATAGCCAAGTTCCGCATGCATGAGGACGGTCTTAACAGGGATCTTGGCTTCATGTCACACTATCTGTAACCCTCATGACTTGCCTGGGTTAGCAAAAAGCCTCACTTACTGTGTGCTGTCTGGAGACAATACACATTGCTTTAACCTGTGCTCAGTGCTTCTTCATCGCACATTGTTGGCCACTTTAAGACTTGAATAGCAGGCTAGGTGTAAAGATTCGCATTCTAATCAGCAATCTGTAAACTGTCTGTGCTGGTATGTGTGCTGTTGGAGACCAGAATACCTCATTCACCTGACAAAGACCATAAGTCGAAAGCTTGTGAGTTTACTATCAAATAAATCGGTTGGATTTAAACCTGGTGTTGTTAGACTTCTTATCAAAAATAACAACAGGATCCTTATTTGTGCATGTTTAATTTTATATTTCCCCCTTCCCTTTAAATGGGACTTTAAAAAAAGCCATGCAGTATATTTCAACAGCAAGGTGGGTGCTGTTAAGTCACCTCGGAATCTCTTCATGCTATGAAAGGAATTATTCAATTGCTTTTCAATACAAACAACCTGTCTGTCAGTCATCCTATGTAATCCTGTTGGACTACTAGTGAGAGGTTCATCTGAGCAGAAGTTGCCATTTTATAAGGTTCTACTTCAGTGACACTATGAATGCCAGTGTTTATTCAGTTCATTGCTCCTGCTATGAACTATCTGCTCACGGGTTCCCTCAAGCAGCATTGTGAAATATTATGACAAGGGACAAGGAAGAATCATTGTTACATATCCAGGTATCTGCCTTTGTAGCACTTAAGATTATGTAGCAATTTAGCAAATGAGCTTCCATTTTAAACAACAAGAGCAGTTTTTTTAATTCATTCATGAAGTTTGGGGTATCACTCACTGGCCAGTATTTATTACTCATCCATAGTTGTAACTTGGAGGGTGTGTGAGATTCAAATACATTGCTGTGGCTATGGAGTCACATGTAGGCCAAATCAGGTAAGGATAGTAGATTTTCTTCCCTGAAGGAATTAGTGAACCAGCTGAGCTTTTCCAACAATCAACAATGGTTTCATAGTTATCAGTAAATTCTTAATTCCAGATTTTTTTTATTGAATTCAAATTCCACCATCTGCTATGGCAGGATTTGAACTGAGGTCCCCAGAACAAAGCTGAGTTTCAGAATTAATAATCTAATGATAATACCACTTAGCCATAGCCTCCCTTACTTGTTAAAGTTAAAAACAGTTCTATGGTGTCGTGGGAATGGGTTCTCTACCCTCCCCCTGTCCCAAGGATCTGTCTTGGACCACATCTAATTCATCATTTATGTGCTCCTTTTCTTAGATTAAGATAGCACAGGGATCAGTCCTCTGCAAATAAAAGGAATGGATTCCTGTGTGTGTCTATTTCAATTACAATGCTCGGAGGCTTATCAACGCATGTTGCTTTCTCCATGGTAATTCCTCAGCCAATCAGAGTTGATTTACCAAGTAGTCAACACCCTTTTCTCCTGTAATATAAATTATCATGTGCATTTGAAATTTAGCATTCTTGCATTTGTCCTGATGTGTGCAAGGCAAAAAGCTTTGGCAACACATCACCCTTTTATTAATTAATAATCATTTCACACTCACTGGGCTGGATTTGACCATCCCTATTGCAGGGGTTAGGTTGCCAGAAAGTTGTGAGGGGAGGTAGGGGATAGAGTGCCCACCTTTTCCTGGCCTTGCCAGTAATGCCCACAACCCATGAAAAATAAAGAAAATTAAAGCCCACTTAATGGTCTCATCCACCAGCACCGGGATTTAACCATTGTTTCCCTGCATGGGCTTCTGCTGAGTGTGGGGGCAATCTTTATTTTAATGGGCTCCATGCCTGTTAAAGGACCTTGTTGAGGTGTTACACTCTCCTTTAAGTTCTCCCCACGATGACCTCTCAAAACCTGATTCCAACATTCCTCGTCAGCTTGGCACCCACTTATTGACACTGACTCACTTATTGAACAGCTTCCTCAAGTGCAGTATCAGCAGAGGCCACCACTCTGAGTAGCGCAACCAGTTTTGGAAAGTTGTGGCCTCTGTAAAACTGAGTGGGAGCTCTCCACAGGATGGCCTGCAAAGCTCTAATATCCATATTTTGGTTCTTTTTTACCCTCAATTGTATCCTACTGCTCCTTACAATCCAGAAGGCCTCTGATTGGCCCTCCAGCTTCAAGACATTGGCACTGTCATTAATTGAATGGCAAGATTACTAATTGGCCATTCCTGTGAAAACTAGGGCCGATGCTTAATTTTCCTCAGAGCTGAGTTAATGACTGTGAAATAGTCCTGACTTGTTTTCCACAGTTTAAGAGGTCTGGCAACACCAATTTCAAATCCAACCGATTTATTTGATAGTAAATCTGCTAGCTTTCGGCATTTGTGCTTTCGTCAGGCAAATGAGAACACCTCATTCGCCTGACAAAGGCACAAATGCCGAAAGCTAGCAGATTTACTATCAAATAAATCGGTTGGATTTAAAATTGGTGTTGCCCAACCTCTTTCTGAGTTTACCCCAGTCCAACGCCAGCATCTCTACATCATCTGTTTTCCACCTGTAGTAATTACCTTGTATAACAATACTTGGAGAATGGACACATGGTTGAAATACTGTAGAAAGTAATCCTTCCTTTAAGTATATAAATGTTTTTTTTATAATGCAAATACTGGTCAAATCTATCTAAAATAAAACATGCATTTGGCTTAATGACATTTTAAAGTGTTGAAGAGAGGCAATCTTCTGCTGAATCTATTTTGTAAAATACAAAACAGATGATGATCACTAAATAATGAAATCTAATCCATTGACATAGGGTGGAGTTTTCCTGTCCTGTCCGCCATGGGAATCGTAGCAGGCAGGGTTGGACCATGCAAAGGTCTATTGATGTTAGGTGTGAATTTCCAGCCTTGGGGCGAGGGCAGCCAGAAAATCCCATCCATTATGGTCAGAATTCTCATGCCATTTATATCCTACTGCCGCTGCCAAAGAGAATAGAGAATTTGGCACTCAGCTGAAGATTTGCAACTCAGGCAAGGACGGAGAATCTGGCATGGAGTTTTATTTTTCAATACATTCCATTTAAATATGTATTCTAATAGGAAATGGAAACAAATATCTGGCATTAGAAAATTATTTGTTAGAGTTATCCTAAATAGCTAACATACTTACCAGGTTAAATAAAAGTCAGAAACGTGCTGACTCCTCATTTTCAGTATCACTGATAGGATGCTGTTTTACATTTGAAATACAGCTCCAGATAGACTGAAAGTATATTATTTCTTCAATATGAATATTAGTTTCATCAAAATCATCTACACTGCTCAACATTTCAAAATATTTTTCTGATAACTCAGAAAAGCAGCATCTCATATCACTGTTATATTTTGTTAGGTTCCACAAGATGAATGGACTGGTTACTCTCCACAAGGCAAAGATGATGAAATCCCTTGTCGACGAATGCGCAGTGGTAGTTACATTAAAGCAATGGGAGATGATGACAGTGGGGACTCAGATACCAGCCCGAAACCTTCTCCAAAGATTTCTGCACGACGTGAGAGCTATCTCAAGGCCACCCATCCATCCCTAACAGAGCTCAGCACACTCAAGTAAGTAACAGTATATGTTTGAAACCCAAAAACATTGGTATCTTTGTGTATTTTTTATTCATTCTTAGAAGGTGGGCAGCAATGACAACTGGTATCTTGTGCCAATCTCAACTTGTTCTGAGAAATTGTTCATGGCCCATGGTATAATATAACTGAGTGGCATAGCAGACCACTTCAGAGTTGTTAGGGTGCAAGGACCCTGCCTGACCATGTCCCGCTCCCCCCGGAAGCTATAGTGACCTTTGCATCTCTTGGAGGGATCCCCACAACATGTTCACATCTGGATGAACCTGTTGTAAACCTCACCAACTTGATGCCATGTTGGCGAGGTAGAAAATCTAGTGGGGAAAGTGGGGGAGAGATCTGGTGAGTGGGGTCTTCAATTCTATTTCAGTTTATTGAAATGTATGGAAATTAGGTTCTCACCCATTATGGATGTGAATCTGACTACATCACCAGCGAGGGGTGGCAAAACTCAGAAATCATGACCTTACTGGTGAGATTTGCGACTTCCAGATTTTGCCAGATCTTGAGACCTGGCCAACCATTGCTGTTCTTTCACTGTCACTTGGTCAAAATCCTGGAATTCCCTTCCTGACAGTACTGCGGGTATATCTACCACCACAAGGACTGCAGCAGTTCAAGAAGGCAGCTCTTCATCATTGCCAATTCAAGGACAAATAGGACTGGGCACTAAATGCCAGCCTAACTAGTAATGCCCACATCCCTGGACAAATAAAAATAACTTGTCAAAAATTCAACATTTTAGAAGAATATTGCAGTTGAAATTGCAATTTTTTTTCACAATATATGACATTTACTCAGACACATCTTGAAGTTTGCATTCCATTTGATGCCCTGCTAGTTGATTTACACCCATAATGGGTGAGAACCTGATTTCCATACATTTCAATAAATTGAAATAGAATTGGAGATCCCGCTCACCAGATCTCTCCCCACTCCCCCCACTGGATTTTCTACCTCGTCAATGTGGCATCAAGTTGGTGAGATTTACAACAGGTTCACCCAGATGTGGAGATGCCAGCGTTGGATTGGGGTAAGCAGAGTAAAAGTCTCACAACACCAGGTTAAAGTCCAACAAGTTTATTTGGTAGTACAAGCCACAAGCTTTTGGAGCACTGTCCCTTCATCAGATGAATGGGAGCTATGTTCACAAACAGGGCATATAATGACACAAATTCAATTTACAGGATATTGGTTGGAATGAGAGTCTTTACAGGTAGTCAAATCTTAAAGGTACAGACAATCTGAGGGGAGAGAGGGTTAAACAGATTAAAAAGATGTATATTGTCTCCAGACAGGACAGTTAGTGAGATTGTTGCAAAAATCTGACTACATCGCTACATTGCAAATGCTTTGAAGTAATACATATAAATATATCTACTTATATAAAATAAAAATGAATGTACTTTAGTAAAATTAATGAATGTTGGATATTCAAAAGCAAAATACTGCAGGTACTGTAAACCTGAAATAAAAACAGAAAATGCTAGAAATACATAGTATCCAGCATTTTCTGTCATTGTGTTCAGTCCTATGTGAGCTAGTAGATGTTGTATCTTTATGTTCAATAGTGAGTGACAGTCATGTTGGTCCAACAACCTTTAATACATAAAAAATGTCCCAGGAGTATTATTGGGTCAAATTTGACACTGAGTCACATAACATATTAGTCTCATCAAATAGACCAAAATCATAGTCAAAGAGATGTGTTTTAAAAAGAATGTAAAGGAGGACACAGATATTGAGAGGTAGAGAGGTTTAGGTAGGGAATTCCAGAACTCCTGGCATTATGTAAGATATGAAGGAAATTGGGGATTTGTAAAAGATTGGAATTGCCAATAGCAACCGACAGTCATATTGGTTCTGTTGTGCCTGACAGTCAAGAAAAAAACAGGAACTTTAAATTCATACATTTATGTGGACTCAAGAGAATTTCTTTCATTTCTCAGTCTCACTGCTAACTACAGTAAGATAGTCCATGCCTCCTACACCTTTTATGTTCTTGCCAATCTTCTTCATCCCACAATAAATGAGTCATCTTACCACCCCCGGTTTTCCCAATGTGATGGGAATAAACAAGGCAATTTTGTCACATATCGCACCATTAACAGGGATAGCTACTTTCTGGTTTACTAATTGGTTGATATTGAGCAAAACTGCCTGCACTTACATAGAGTTATATAGGAAAATCACGTCTAGAAAAATTTCTTTTAATTTGTCTACAAATTGCACAACTTTGGTAACTTTTTGAAGATAAGATCAGACCAGTTATCCTTTTGTTCATTATCGAGAGCATCAGTGGAGTGAAACAGAGATGAAGAAGTTGACATTGAATGTTTAAAGAAAAATATAACAGCTCCAACAAACTTATTCTAGCTTTGTGAAGTGAAATTGATTTGATTTGATTTACTTTGTCACATGTATTAGCATACACTGAAAAGTATTGTTTCTCGCACACTATACAGATAAAGCATATCATTCATAGAGAGGAAAGGAGAGACTGCAAAATGTAGTGGTACAGTCATAACTAGGGTATAGAAAAAGATCAACTCAATAGAAATAAGGCTTACATTAACACTGCAGTGAAGTCACTATGAAATTTACCTAGTTGCCACAGTCCAGCGTCTGTTCGGGTCAATTCACCTAACCAGCAAATTTTTCAGAAGAAGAAACTTTTTTGAGTTGGTTGGTATGTGACCTTGGACTTTTGTATCTTTTCCCCAACGGAAGAAGATGGAAGAGAGAATGTGAAGAGTGCATGGGATCCTTAAATATGGTAGCTGCTTTTCTAAAGTAGACAAAGTCAATGGATGGAAGGCTGATTTGCATGATGGACTGGGCTTCATTCATGACCTTTTGTAGTTTCTTTCGGTTTTGGACAGAAATATGAAGACAGCAAGCTGTGACACAACCAGAAAGAATGTTCCTCAGCAATAAAAGGAGCATCTTGTCTGAGACAATATCCTTAGTCAAGATGGAGACTTGAAAAGCCAGTGGAGTGTACCATATCAGTGGAAGTCCTTAATGAACTCTGTGCAGTGTGATTTACCTATGCTGGTACAGTGGATGTGGCCGTATTCATTTCAGGCTCCTAATGCCTGTGTTTAATTGTAATGATCTGGGAGCTGACTGGTTCACTCTTTCACAGAGATGGCATTCTGAAGCTGGGGATTATAATTCTGTTTGAAGTGCGAAGGTTTCTCCTAAAAGAAAGGGTTTTCTAATGAGTTGGGGGCCTACCTCAGTATTTTGATAATCAGGGAGGTGGGTTGTTGGGACCAGATTATTAGACTTGAGCTCATGGAATGGAGTAAAATTGTGCCTGGATTTGGAGCTGTAACTGGAACTGGATTTGGGCTCAGAGATGAATATAAGTGTGCAAAGGGCCATGTAACACTTTATGTTTTCATTCTCCACAAATGATGTACACTGTACAGCGAAAGTGTACAGTGGGCTTTCCACATTCATATCACTTAAATCATTCTAATGACTTGAGGAAAACTGAAGGATTATTCATGACCTATTGGTATTTTTGGATTTCTACTCCAGTCCCTACCGCCAAATGTTTCAAAACCAACATGATCCTGTGAATTCATTACTGATCTGTAAATTACGAAGGAAAATAGGCACTTCCCTCCCCCTCAGAGAAAAAATAGAATCCAGGATTATCTTAGCTGACCTTTGCTTTCTCACCCACAACTCCAAAGCTGTGTATTTTCCCACAGGATATCAAGTGAACATTCTCCCAAACTTCAAATACGAAGCCACAGTTACTTACGGGCAGTCAGTGAGGTCTCAATTAATCGAAGTTTGGACAGCTTGGACCCTGCAGTGCTTCTCGCCTCACCTAAATTCCGCTCCCGCAATGAGAGTTACATGCGAGCCATGAGCACCATCAGTCAAGTAAGTGATCGGTGATAAACCCCAGATCTATGTTTTATGTCATCTGACTTACTCTGGACTAAATGGTACTTGGTGTAATGTCTGTCTGTAGGTGAGTGAAGTGGAAGTTAATGGACAATTCGAATCTGTTTGCCAGTCAGTCTTTAGTGAACTGGAGTCCCAAGCGGTCGAAGCGCTGGATTTGCCCATGCCAGGATGTTTCCGGATGCGAAGCCATAGCTACGTGAGGGCTATCGAACGTGGCTGTTCACAGGACGATGAAAGTTTGTCACTGAGATCAGTATCACCACCACGAACAACCACTACAGTGAGGACCATCCAAAGTAGTACCAGTAAGTTCTCGGATGATCTCCCTCTATATCTACTGTTTCCATATTGAATGTTGGTGGGTGTAGCTAGGCAAGGGAAAATAATGCAAAAAGTACAACATTTTTTTCTCCATTAGTACATTACTTTTCTCCATAATTATTTATAACATTTGAATTCTCAAAAAAGCACTTTTAAAGACACAATTGTTCAAAAGATCATTACCAGATTGTTAATTTTGGAGAATTGGAGTTACTTCTGCCAGCTTTTGTTCAAAGAATTGGGGGAGCTACACTCTTCGCAGACTATGTGACTCACATGAATAAGTCCAGTTTAGTGATAATTTACTTGAATAGAAAAACACAGGATCCCACAGATTAGGAAATATTCCAGCCTTCTGTTATTGGAATTCCCACTCTAATGGCATTGTGGGTCAACCCACAGCACATGGACTGCAGCAATTCAAGAAGGCAACTCACCATCACCTTTTCAAGAACAACTAGGGATGGGCAATAAATGCTGGCCAGCCAGTGACGCCCATGTCCCACAAATGAATTTTAAAAATGGATAATGGTACCAATAGCAACAAACGCAAAAAATCTAACAGCTGACCCCCTGTTTGCCCCCTACCCTCAGCCCCCACTAATTCTGTTAATCAAAAGTGTTTATTCTTGCGTGCAGTTTTATTATTAAATATTTTTTTCTTCTCTAATAGCCCGCACATTCCAACAGAATCAGTATTGTCCCACCAAAAGATTTAGTTATTTCCATTAGAAGTCTGAATAACAGGGTATCAATCCTTAGTGATGATAGACACTTTCAAGAAGGTGTCAATATTTGTGCTTGTCATAAAGTTAACTATAACAGTTAATCACTGATAATAATTTCTTAAATTGTCTGAATTATTTGCTTCAAAAGTTGCAAACTGTGTAGTTTTCTAAAAAATGAAAATTCTGTTAATTAGATAATGTGCTAGAGTGATACAAACAGAAAGACAGCATAAAAACAACTGGAGTCATTTATTTAAATCTATGTTTAGTCTTTTGCTGGTGAAAGATTAACTAGGCAACAGTCTGTTGTATAAAATTTCAGAACAAAGAATAAATTCAATAATACTGCTTTCCTGATATGGCGTTTCACATTGTTGAAACATGGTTTGCAGAATTGGTACAATAATATTAAGGGACATATCTTAGTCTGTACTCCAATTATGAATATTGCATGTCTGGGTGCAGCGTTGCTCAATTTGTACTCCAACATGACTTATCTATTCATCTTTTTGCCATAATCTTTAGAAGCATTTTTATAGATATTGTTAACTTGCATGGTTTGATGGGGACTGGAGTGATCACATTCTCCTATACTATTCAACAATAACTTAGAGTGAACTTATAATAGTGTAGAATAAATATTTTAGTCTGCCAGGATGCTCAGAGTAGTGGTGTTTTCTTCAAATTTGGAAAAATAAATGATTGATCGGTTTTTATTCAAGATGTTATTTGATGAAAGGAATATTTTCCAAATATTATCTATACTAAGCCATTCCATATCAAAGCTAGTATGACTTGATACAAGATAGTGATTTGTCTACACTTATCGCTTCATGCAAGCTTCACATGAGAATTGTCCACTAGCAAGGTGAGACATTTTAATACTGCAGAATTTGCATTCTTGCACAGGGTGGAATTTTAACTGCTATCAGTGCGAGAGGACAGGTTTGAGTACGAGTAGGGACGTACAACAAGGAGCAGAAGTAAGCCCTTTGGCCCCTCAAGCCTGCTCCACCATTTAATAAGATCATGGTTGATCTGATATTAACTGAAAATCTGCATTCTGCCTACCCCCAATAACCTATGCTTACCAAGAATCTAATTACCCCTACCTTAAAAATATTCAAAGATTCTGGGCAGAATTTCTCAAGTGCCCACCAGCAGGTTCAGTGCTGGCATGAATTTACAGTGGGATCTTCTGCTGATGCCCACCATGAGATGGGAAAACCCGCTGGAGGGTGGCATCAAATTAATTTGCATCCCACTAATACAGATGAAGGGCTGACTGCTTGTGCCCAATTCTTTGTGTGCCAATGGGAAAACATATTAATGCAAAACACATCTGGAACAATGTGGCATGCAGATGTTGGTATTCAGCTGAACAATGCCTGTGTCTGCCTCCAAAGTTCAAGATGGAGGTTGATGACAATCCTGGATCCAAGAATATCACAGAAGAAGGTGGAAGTAGATCTTGCAGATTTGGTGTTTTGGAGGAGATCCATCTTCCTGCCTCAGAGTGTTCCTGGAGATCCATCCTTTTTCTCAATAGATCCATCTACCGGTCTCAGAGTGTTCCTGGAGACCCATTTTCATTTTCAGCAGGTCCACATTTGTTCAACGGTAGATCCATGATGTTGGACACCTTTTCAATATGGCACCCATAGAGACTGACTGACTATGCACCAGCAGACCTGCCCTGATAATGGAATACAGTACAAAACACCTTGTTACATAGTTATTAAGGTCAGAACTGGAAAGTTTGGCCTTTGCAGCAGGGAATATTCCACATTCCTGCATCCGTCATAGACCTTAGCCCCCACGTGGGAGAATTTTATGTTCTGTTTCTACCGCCTTTTCAGAAATAGAATTACAAAGACTCAATTCTCAGAGAGAGAAAAAAAATTACCTCATCTTTTTAAGTGGGTGACCCTTATTTTTAAACAGTAATCACTAGTTCCAGATTCTCCCACAAAATGAAACATCCTCTCCACATCCATCCTGCCATGACCCTCAGGATCTTAAAGGTTTCTATCAAGTCATCTCTTCATCTTTTAAACTCCAGCAGATACATTTCCTCTTTCTAACCTTTCCTCTTGAGATAATCTGCCCATTGCAGGTATCAGTCTGAGAAAGCTTATCAGAACTTCTATCTATGTATAAATAAGGAAGGATGTAAATGCACTGTACACAGTGCTCCAGATGTGGTATCACTAGTACTCTGTGTAACTAAATTATAATCTCCCTACATTTGTCATTAATTCCCCTTGCAATAAATTTTAATATTGTATTAACTTTCCTAATTACTTGCTGTACCTGCATTCTAGCCTTTTGTGATTCAAGCACTAAGACAATCAGACCCCTCTACATCTTACAGCTCTACCACTCAGATAATATGCTTCTCTTTTATTCTTCTTGCCAAAATGGGTAATTGTGCATTTTCTCACATTATACTTCATTTGCCAGATCTTTGTCTACTCATTTAACTTATCTATGCCTTTTTCTTGCCTCCGTTAGCCCTCTTCATTATCTATCTTTATGTCACCAGCAATTTGGCAACCATCCCATGCATCCCTTCATCCAAGCAATTTAGACAAATTACATACAGTTATGATTTGAGCACTAATCCCTATGGTATACCTGATAAAGACCCATTTATACATATTCTTTGCTTCCTGTTAGCTCGCCAGTCTCCTACTTATGTCAATGTGATTTCCCCTATACATGAGTTTTTATTTTCTGCAATAACTTTTGTTATTGCCCTTTATCAAATGTCTTCTGGAAATCTAAGTACATTTTATCTACTTTTCTTCATCCACAACACATGTTACTTCCTTAAAGAATGCTAATAAATTGGTTAAACTTGATTTCACAAAACCAGACTGATGTTGCGTGATAACTTTAACTTATCCAAGTGGCCTGCTATAACTCCTTTAAGTACAGCTTCTAGCATTTTCATTTTGACAAATGTTAAGTTAGTTGGTCTGTAGTTTCCAGATTTCAATCTCCCTTCTTTTTTGAGTAATGGGATAATGGGAATTAAAGCCCTGGAAAATACTAGCAAGTCAGGAACCCAACATGATCCTTCCCACTTTTTTTTACCAGAGTGCGATTGGATATAATTGGCATCCTCCATCCCATGGAATTGTCAAGTAAGTAACTTAAATATTTAAGTTGTCTATCAATTGTGGATCTAACTCAGCATTCCATAATTATCCGGGTTCTCTGAGCTGTGTGAAACTTGCCAAGGTCAGCAAGTTGGGAGTGCAGTGGGGAGCCATTGTTCAATTAAACTGATGGAACTGCAAGGCTTCAAACAGTGCGGCTGTCTCTGTGAGGGACTTGTGATCACAGCACTTGTTCAGAGAGCTAGATTTCACTGCTTCAAGGACAATTCCAACTTTTGGAAGTCATTTTATCTGCTGAGGACTTTACTCATGTTGATCTGACTTTCTCTGCTGTTGGCTTTCACTGCAACATGTAAGTCTACCTTTGATCTCTGATGAAGAACAAGAGATACACAACAGCAAAAGCACCATCAGCAGCAGCACCGTCACGCAATATCCTTCTCTTCACTGAAATGCCGCTCCACAGGGCGGAGGAGATGAAGTCAGAGATTCAGCTCAAAGGAAATGAAACGCAAATACAAGTTCCACAAATAGAAGATTTGCTTTCCTATATGCCAGATTCTTTTGCCAGATCATTGCTGACATCTGAACCTTCAGGGGTATGTAGTAAGTTGCTAACCCTGTCAGAATGGCCAGGTATGTCCTAGAATCCACCTCAATCTCTCATTGTCCAAAGGAAACCTTTCAGGAGATTTTAAAACAATATTCCATTGACATTATTGGGCCCATTTGTTCCACAAACATCATCATCCCCTTGACCAGAGAGGAAGGCCTCAGGGCTAACTGGGAGATGTCAGCACTCTATTCCTTCCTTGGCAGAGAGCAAAGAACTGGATGGAGAGCAGAGTCTCAGAGGACATTAGGGCCAGGGGGCGAGATGGGGGAGCAATCTGATGGCATGTCTATCAAGTGAAATTACAGAAGTTGAGGTAAAGGGTGAGAACGGATATTGCTGTGATATAGGGTGAGTAGTAGCTCAGAGATTTTATTGTCACTGATGTTCCCAGTATCTCTATCCAAATATTATGCATCAACTGCAGTGGGAAAGAATGGGGCAGGATTTGTATTTTTTCTGTTTGTACAGGCAACTCATAACTCAATAATGCCAACTGCCAGCTCTCTGTGATGTGACTTGCCCCAATGTCTCTCAGAATACGTCCACCCTGAATCAATAAATTTCATAAGTAGAACTGGTGGAATGAATGAGCATGCATTGCCAGTGGCTATCACTAAGGGTTCTCTGCCCCTTCTGACTTTTATGTGCACTCTTTTCCTGTGAGGAAAGATCTTTGAATGCGAGAAATGGATTGTGCAGAGATGAGGCAATAGCAAAGTTTGTTGAGGGTGACACTAAGGGATGGATGATGTAGGAATGTGTGTACTGTCTTGTGAGATGGGCATGTGAGGAGCTGCCTGGAGAGAGAAGAATGAATGGAGCTGTGAGGTGTGTTGATTCATACCATGCAGGAGTTTGCTGAGGAGGTCAGAATGTTGGGAATTGGTGCCTGAAAATAAGACATCACTCAGCTTTTCTGCCCACATGAGGCAACTCTGCCTCTTGGGGAACTGCATCCAAGTTTGAGATATGAGACTCTTGCTGCTCACTTCCTTGGACACTTTTATTCACACCTGTTTATTTTGAACAGCTGGACACTTCCTCCCAGCTGTAGAAACAGCCTTCACTTTGGTCCATCAGATTCTGCAGCAGTAACTTGATTTGATTTATTATTGTCACATGTTTTAACATACAGTGAAAAGTATTGTTTCTTGCATGCTATACAGACAAAACTTATTGTTCATAGAGAAGGAAACGAAAGCATGCAGAATGTAGTGTCACAGTCATAGATAAGGTGTGGAGAAAGATCAACTTAATGCATGGTAAGTCATTCAGAAGTCTGATGGCAGCAGGGAAGAGGCTATTCTTGAGTCATTTGGTATGAGACCTTTGACTTTTGTATCATTTTCCCAAAGGAAGAAGATGGAAGAGAGAATGTCCAGGATGCATGGGGTTCTTAATTATGCTGACTGTTTTGCTGAGGCAGCAGGAAGTGTAGAGATTCAATGGATGGGAGACTTGTTTGCATAATGGAATGGGCTACATTCAAGGCCTTTTGTAGTTCCTTGCGGTCTTGGGCAGAGCAGGAGCCATACCAAGTTGTGATACCAACTGGAAAGAATGCTTTTCATGGTGCCTCTGTAAAAGCTGATGAGAGTCATAGCTGACATGCCAAATTTCCTTAGTCTCCTGAGAAAGTAGAGGCATTGCTAGGCTTTCTTAACTATAGTGTCTGTATAGGGGGACCAGGACAAGTTGTTAGTGATCTGAACACTTAAAAATTTGAAGCTCTCAACCCTTCCTACTTTGTCCCCATTGATGTAGGCAGGGGCATGTTCTCCTTTATGCTTCCTGAAGTCAGTGACAATCTCCTTCGCTTTGTTGACATTGAGGGAGAGATTATTGTTGCTGCACTATTTCACCAGATTCTCTATCTCATTCCTGTATTTATCTCGTCATTGTTTCAGATCCGACTCACTATGGCAAACTTGAAAATCGAATTGGAGGAGAATTTAGCTGTACAATCATAGGTTTATAAGCAGTATAGTAGGGGGCTGAGAACACAGTCTTGTGGGGCACTGGCATTGAGGATGATCATGGAGGAGGTGTTGTGCCTATCCATACTGACTGTGGTCTGTCAGTTAGGAAGTTCAGGATCCAGTCGCAAAGGGAGATGCCGAGGCCCAGGCCATGGAATTTGGAGATGAGTTTCATGGGAATAATACTGTTGAAGGTTGAGTTGTAGTCAATAAATAGGAGTCTGACATAGATGTCCTTGTTACTTAGGTGTTCCAGAGTTGAATGCAGCACCGGGGAGATGATGTCTGCTGTGGACCTGTTGCGGTGGTAGGCAAACTGTAGTAGATCCAGGGAAGAGTCAGAGATCTAGGGGTAGGAGATACCTTCTCACACCTCTTTTCCATTTCTGTGATTGAAGAAGCCTCAAAAAGTAATATTGAATACCTTATCACTGTAATTTTTTGGGAAACCCAGAACTGATAAGCTAATGGCATGTCTGAGCTAGAGAGCAAATGCTTTCTCAGATTGACGTAAAAAATCACACAACGTTATTTCAAAGAATAAGATGGCTACATCCATCTTCATCAATCAATCAACATCACCAACAACAGATTAATTCAGCTTTATCTCATTGCTGTTTGTGCTGCGCATAAATTGGCTGCTGCATTTCCTTCATTACAATAATGACGACACCTCTGAAATACTTCATTACCTGTGAATTGCTTTGGCATGTCCTGAGGTCATGAATGGCATGTATTAAGGTAGTTGTCTTCATTCTTGTCAAGTATTCAGGATGGTTTATTTAGTTTTGGAGGTGAAGATACTTCACCTCCAAAATTAAACAAAGTTTGTGAAAGAGAGGCATATTGTTGCCAGGAATTCACAAATGTAATTGAGCGCATTGAATTCTAAACCAAGCAGAGTTAAGTACAACTTGAGGCACAGTGTTCATAATCTCTGCAAATATTTCAGGAGAAGCTGCACCCACGGCTGCCAAAGAGCGCACTCTGCTGTATCATTCCTTGGAATGCAACAGTTCACTTAGTTCTAGTTCCTGATAATTGTTCTTTGAACTCAGGTCTTTATCTGAATTTGGCTTATCCTCTGCATCAGTGAATTAATTTTAAATCATCAACCATGTTCAGAGTCCTCCTTGCACAGCTGGTTCCTGATAAACGCATCACTTGTTGCCAAGAAACCTTCTGTTTTAATCAGGATTCATTGTAACGTGGCTGCTTGAATCATTCAACCATTCACAGAGTAGAACACTGGGTGCCTGTATTTTGAGTGTTGTTGAAAGAGATAATTGGGGAAAGCTTCAATGTATGGAACAAGATTAATTATTGTGCTTGGATTAGCTCTGTGCAATGGAGAGAATGAGAAGGTTTTAACCTATATTGTCAACTAATAGGAAGCAATTTGATCCATTGGGATTCTATACAATTAGAATAAACGGAGAGGATTTGTATTCTTTTAGATTAGCTTTCTGGAGAGTGAATAGAAACAATTCAGTTTATTTGAATTTGATAGAAGTGGTCTATTCCTTGAGGATTTAGTGTTTTTTTATTTGACAACAAAAGCAATTTGCATTTATGTAGTGCCTTTAATGTTGAAACATGAGCATTTCAGGGAGATATAATGAAAATAAGACAAAGAAAGAGAGGTTAGGATGAAACATAGGAACAAAGAGGAAATTATCCACTTCAGCCTGTTCGATCATTCTGTGAGATTGTGGCTAAATTGTGACTCAATTGCTGGGTGGCACAGTGGTTAGCCATGGCAACTGGGATTGTGGGGTTACAGGGTAGATGGCTTGGGTAAGTTACTCAGTCAGAGAGTCAGTGCAGATTCAATGGGCTGAATAGCCTTCATCTGTACTATAGAGATTCTATGTTTCTAAGTTTCAGATAACAAAGCCCTAGACTGTGTAATTTCCTCTTATAATTTAACTTTTGGATTCCAGGTGGAGTTCAAATAAACCTATGTTGCACTTCCTTCAAGACCAGTATATTTTTCCTAAGTTTTGATGTCCAAAACTACTCACAGTATTCCAGACATAGTTTGACCAGGACATTGAACAGCTGAAGCATGACATTACATCCCTTTGTACTCATGCTTTATAAAAATAAGTATTCCATTAGCCTTTTTGCTTATTTGCTTAGCTGGTCATAATGTTTTAATGATCTATGTACTCCAAAGTCTCTTTGGACTTCTACTGTTTGTAGCTTTTTATGATTTAGAAAGTACTCCATTCTGTTATTTTTCTCTTGAGGGTTGAACTCAGATTTGCATCAATTGAAACCAATTTGTTACATTTACAATCTATTAGCATCACTTTTAATTATACACTTCCATATATAGTACTTGCAATGCCATCTATGTTTGTGTCATTGGCAAATCTGGTTATGTGGCTGCTTATAATGTTATCTAAGTTTTTGATAAATATGGTGAATAGTTGAGGCAACAAAACTGTGGGAGACCATTAGCCAAATTCTGCCATGTAGACGCATACTCCCCTACCCCGTGCCCCATTATCTCTTCTATCTCCTTCCATTCAGCCAATTTCTTTACCATGTAAGTAATTTGAATTTCAATGAGCTTCAACTTTAAAGAACAGTCTCTTGTGAGGGACTTAATAAATTGTTTTCTCGAAGCCCATATAAATAACATCCATAGATATTCCCCTGTCCACTACTTTAGTCACCTCTTCAAAAAGTTCAATCAGATTCATCAGTCATGAACTACCCTTTACAAATCATGCTGGCTCTTTCTAATCAGCTGAAAAATTTCAAGATGTTGAGTCATCTTATCTGTAATTATAATCTCTAGTAATTTCCTGACAACAGATGTTAGGCTAATTGGTCTATAATTTCCTGGTTTCCCTCTCTCACCTTTCTTGAGTAGCTGAGTGACATGCATAATTTTCTGATCAAAAGGAACAGTTCCTGAATAGGTGAAGTTCAATTAGCCAAGGATTGTTCAGATGTGGATTTTAAAGGAGAAGGAGGTGGAGAAGCAGAAATATTTGCAGAGTGTTACAAATTCTGGACTATACAAGCTTTGATTTGATTTGATTTGATTTGATTTATTATTGTCACATGTATTAGTATACAGTGAAAAGTATTGTTTCTTGAGCACTGTACAGACAAAACATACTGTTCATAGAAAAGGAAAGGAGACAGTGCAGAGTATGATGTTATAGTCACCGATAAGGAATGAAAAAGATCAACTTAACAAGAGGTAGGTCCATTCAAAAGCCTGACGGCAGCAGGGAAGAAGCTGTTCTTGAGCCGGTTGTATCTTTTTCTCAATGGAAGAAGGTGCAAAAGAGTATGTTTGGGGTGCATGGATCATTGATTATGCTGGCTGCTTTTCTGAGGTAGCGGAAAGTGTTGACAGAGTCAATGAATGGGAAGCTTGTTTGCTTGATGGATTGTGTTATATTCATAACCTTTGTAGTTTCTTGCAGTCTTGGACAGAGTAGGAGCCACACCAAGCTGTGATACAATCAGAAAGAATTCTTATGGCTATGTTTTAAAGTGTGTCTTTCAATTTGAACTGATATAGAATGTTCTGGATAGGAGGCAAAGTGGGTGAGGATGGTGGTAGTCATTCTAACCTCTTGCCCAAAGACCAGTCCATGTGATCTGGTTTTCAAGTGGAAAGAAACACAAACTGAAACCAACTGAAAACTAATTTTCACACCTTGACATAGAAAAGGAGACAGCCACTTTTTGGAGACTGTGACATATGGAGGGAAAGAGGAAGAAACTAGCTGCTGCTGTGAGGAGCAAAGTTGTCTTTGTATTAAAATTAAGTTGAATTCTTGTAAAAGTTGGTTTTCTATTTGAAAGAGAGGGTTCAGGACTTTTGGAAATTTAAGCAACAAGGAGTCGTTGATGTGGGTATGGGCACAGCACAATGGCACAGTACATTGCACAGTGATTAGCACTGATCCTCACAGCATGAGGGATTTGAGTTCAATTCCTGGCTTGGGTCACTGTCAGTGTGGAGTTTGCATATTCTCCCCTTATCTGTGTGGGTTTTCTCCAGATGCTCCTGTTTCCTCCCACAATCCAAAGACGTGCAGGTTAGGTGAATTGACCATGTTAAATTGTCTCTCAGTGTATCCAAACAGGTGCCAAGTGTATGACTAGAGGATTTTCACAGTAACTTCATTGCAGTGTGAATGTAAGCCTGCTTGTGACTAATAAATAAACTTTAACTTTAAACTTTACTGCTGGTGAAAGTCAGTTCTGGAATTCTTCGGAACAATTTTCAAAGGATACTATAAGATAAACCTGATGTAACAGGAAGAAGTGGACCAGCTGGAAGATTTGCAATAACTTAGGACTTCATCTTATTTTCTCACACTTCAGAGATATGGGTAATACACAGCAAAGAAGTTATAAGATATATCACAGTTGTATTAAATAATTAATATACAGTTTGGCATATCAGTTTGATCTATGTTGATTTATGTCTAATACAGTAAAAGTCTTGAAACCAATCTCATGATTATGTCTATTTGTTGCTAGTAAATTCACCTCTTTTAATAAGTTACAGGTCTCTATAGGAATCGTTACAAGAGGGATTGCCACATAACTGTGTCTGTGCAAAGTGTATGTTGTACAGATGAATTTATATCCTGGAATGATTACACTCAAGTCTGTCTGCCATCTCAGTCGATGTAAAAATCACCACAGCACCATTTAAAGAAGAGCAAGGGGGATTTCCTGGTATCCTGGCCAACATTAATTCATCATACATAGAACAAAGAACAGGTTATTAATCTCATTGCTGTTTTGAATATTATGTTGTGCTGGGACAGAAGCATTTGCATTGTGGTAATGTCACATCTCCACTGGACTGGATTTTATGGGATGGGGCATGGATGTTTACCCCATTGATTAAAAAAACAGTCAGAAACAGCAATAATCAGCTGCAGGCAGGAACAACGAGAGAAGTATAGGACTGCCATACCTCACTCAGAAAAAGTTTTGTCCTCAGCTGCTGTCAGCCAATTTGATTAGCCAGAAGCTCTTGCCGTCATAGTTGTGCCAGAGCTCAGTAGTGGGTACTGCTTGGACTGCAAGAAGGCCTTAGCTGTAGGCCTCAGTGGATTCTGGGCTACCAGATGTTGGCAGGGAGGGATTGGAAGATTGGGGATGTGAGTTTTACAGTGCAGGCGGGAAAGAAGAGGAGTTGCAATCATCAGTGAGTGGGGGGAGAAGGGACAATGAGCTCGGAGCACATCCTCTTCAGAGATAGTTTCCCTCTTCCTTCCCACTCTATAAAAATAATTTTTTGAAAGAATGGGCTGCCTACTCCCAATTGCCTATCTAAGCCAGCTGTGTAATGGTGTGGGCAGCATAACGTTGATGTCAATTGGCTTACAAACCAGCTCAATTAGCCTTTAATTATTTATTTCTATATGGTGATAAGTTTTAAGTATTGCCAGTCAACTGAAATGGGACTGAAAAATAATTATTATACATAGTGTCATTCCTTTGGATTTTGATTGATGTTGTAGAATTAAAATGTTTAAAGTTTAATCTTTTTCTTTGAAAGTCTCCTTTTCCCTTTGTCTCTTTTTATTTCTTTCTCTTAATCCAATTTTTTTCCCTTTACTTTATCATTCTGTACTTGACATTGAATGAATCTATTTTAATTTAATTTTCCTTCCCTACCCCTAATTTTAAAACCCTTCAAGCTGATTGGCTAAGGACATATAGAAACATAGAAGACAGGAGCAGGAGGAGACTGTTCAGCCCTTCGAGCCTGCTCCAACATTCATTACAATCATGGCTGATCATCCAACTTAATAGCCTAATCTGCTTTCTCCCCATAACCTTTGATCCCCTTCACCCCAAGTGCTATACATAATGTCTCTTGAATACATTCAATATTTTGGCATCAACTACTTCCTGTTATAATGAATTCTGTAGGCTCACTAGTCTTTGGGTGAAGAAATATCTCCTCACCTCTGTCATATATGATCTATCCCAAATCCTCAAACTATGATCCCTGATTCTGGACTTTCCTACCATTGGGACTATTCTCCCTGCGTCAACCCTATAGTCCTGTTGGAATAAGTTTCTATGAGATCCCTCCTCATTTGTCTGAACTCCAGCAAAAATAATCTTAATGTAATCAATTTCTCTTCATACATCAGTCCCACAATCTCCCAGAATCAGTTGGTTGCCCTGTTCACTCTGAGATATCCAGTTTTACTCACTGTACTGTTATCATATCTGTTATATATTTCAGTGGTTGTATGATTGCTTTAAAAGCTGGTCAGTGGATTTGATGGTGATATTACTAGGGTGTTTCACAAGCTGCTGTTTATTTTCATTTTCTGTTCTGTGTAGAGGACATCTCTTCCAATAAACCTGTTGGGCCCTATTTTACCATTTTGATTCTAAGTGCTGGGTAGACTTGAAACCGTGAGTGTTTCAGATCCAACTTTTAGACCCATTCTCAGGCACCGCCATATGCACTCTGCCTGCAAAAATATCAGCAATTCTAAATTGCACTGCACAAGAGTGAGACTTTGAATCTATGGATGCAAACCAAGTCTTTTTCTTTTTGTTTAAAACCCACAACCTCTAACAGGGCATTACAATATCACACCTTCATCAACTTGCCATGCAAAAAATTAGAAAACCTACACATACAAGGAGAGGTCTCTTATTATAATTGGTTAATGGTGATTACTGTTAGAGTCTGTTCTACAGCAAATGATGGGCCAATCCAGGTTTATTTTGAAGATACTTTACTTCAAGTGTAAGCCATACCCTCTAGGTCTGTAGTTATGGTCAGGTTAAAGCACCTTGTCATAATGTACATTAACCTTTAAAGGCTCTTTTAAAAGTAACACAAAAAGGTGATCATATCAACTCTCAAGCTCCTATTTTTCTTGACAACATGCAAAATTATTTAAAAGCTCATCATAATCAACTTTCTCCATCCCCTCAATCATTCTGGATGCCCTCTGCTACATCTTTCCAACATATTTTCCTTTTGAGGCAACCAGCACCATTCAAGTATCTTACAAATACCAACAATTTATAAAGTGGCAAACCATGTCACTACTTCAGCTTAATATTGATATTTTAACTCATCCCAACATCCAATTTTCTTTATTTAGTGCCACTGAGCATTCTTCTGATATCTTTCATTTATTCATAGAATCATAAAATCCCTACAGCGCAGAAGGAAACCACTGGGTTCATCAAGTCTGTACCAACCACAATCCCACCCAGCTCCCACACCCACAACCCCACACATTTACTGACACCAAGTGGCAATTTAACATGGTCAATCCACCTAACCTGCACATCTTTGGATCTATTGTTATTCAGAACGCACAAATGTTTCTTTCTTCCGTGCATGTTATTTTCTTTCCATTTAAACAAAAGTACTTTCCTGGATGCTGTGACCTCATGAGAAACACTTTGTAATTCCCTGCATTGAATTTCATATACCCCCTAACCACCATATAACTAAATTCATCTTATTGCTAACATCAGAAACATCCAGTAACCACAGAAACATGATGATAGTGAGTCACTGCGTTCCACTATGTGATTATATTCCTTCATTTACTGAGCATTATCTCTACGGGAAATAAACTGAGACCTTCAAATCTATATAATCAAACTTCTACTATTTTTGGTGATGTCAATGCAGGCCAGGAGCCTTGATTTTTAACCTGGACTAGCTGTGAGGATATGGCAGGAAGTTATTAAAATTGCAGTATTTAGTACCTGTTCTCATGCAACCCTGCTCACTGCCATTTTAACCATACAATTTTCAGAGGTAGAGGAGGCATCCACAGCAGGCACATGGGATCTCATGGAGATAATAAAATGGTCATCCTAAGACAAAGTTAGGACTGCAGAGCAAAAAATGCAGTAGTTCCATCCAGCACACCCTCCCTTTCAATAGCATTTGTTGCAAGTAGATTGGACCTAAAGCTCTAAAAAATTCAGTAATCTTTAATTTATTTTAGTTTTCTTGACCATGAAGGAGTAGAGATGCTCCTATATGTTCCACAAGAAAAACTGGTGCCTCATCTGACCTGCGTTCCCTCATTTAACCTCCATTTAGCACTTTTCTAACAGTCAACAAATTGTTTACTTGGGCCCATGACAGTTTCTTAGGTCTGGAAATTGTGTTCCTATTTGCTAGCCTTTTACTTCTATCTGCTAGATTTGAATGTGAAATTGATGGAGTCATGCAGATGAGACTAGGATTATGTATGCTTGTCTTAGTGCCCAGGCCCACAAAATGATTATGTAAATGGAAGTTTGTTTACACAAGTTGAGAGAACTGCTGACTTTGCTTGATTGACATCATTATGTGATATTCTGTGATCTCTTTTGTCAATGTTTCAATGTTTATTTGCTCAGGATTAAGGTATAGGCTTCTGTTAGTAGTACTTTTATGGTCTGTTTGATTGAAAACTTTAAAGGATTGGATATAAACTAGTTTTAGTGGGTTCTTTTTTCCTAAGCGATTTCACACATGCCATTGTTACTATAGGGTTAATTGTTTCTGTACATTTTATATACTGGGTGAATGGGCACAGAACGACATGAATTGGCATTGAGGGTAAGAGGGGCACTGGGGATGGTTAGAGGATAGTATGCTTTGTCAATGGACTATGGAAATAGCATGGGTAGTGAAGGTGGTAATGGGGCGTAAGACTGGAGTGCCTAAAATATAACCAGACAAATGCATAAAATCCCAGAGAATACAGACAAACCTTGGCATTCAACTGTGACTGCTTCCAATCTGCTTCTGGGATGGCAGGTCAGTCTATCTTTCACCACCCCACCACCATTTCAAAGAAAACGCTCCTGGGATCTATTTATGGTGAGTATCAGGGGAGTGGCTACATGTGCATGGATGAGGTGAGGGAAGTTTGAAGGGAATATAAAGCAACATGGGGTGGGTAGGAAATCAGGGAGGGATGAGAGTTTGGAGGTCTGACATTTGTCACTACAGCTGGGCTGTATCTCAGTAAACAGAGTGGGCATTCTAGCTTGCCAACCTGGTTGGTTACGGGTGTGGTTCCGGAGGACTGGAGGATAGCGAATGTGGTCCCGTTGTTCAAGAAGGGGAAGAGAGACCTTCCAGGGAATTATAGGCCAGTGAGTCTTACTTCTGTGGTGGGCAAAGTGTTGGAGAGAATAATTAGGGATAGGATTTATAGTTATTTAGAGAGTAATGAATTGATTGGAGATAGTCAGCATGGTTTTGTGAAGGGTAGGTCGTGCCTTACTAACCTCATTGAGTTTTTTGAAAAAGTGACCAAAGAGGTGGATGGGGGTAAGGCGGTTGATGTGGTATATATGGACTTTAGTAAGGCGTTTGATAAGGTGGCCCATGGAAGACTTCTGCAGAAAATGCAGATGTATGGGATAGAGGGTGATTTAGCTAATTGGGTTAGGAATTGGCTAGCAGATAGAAGACAGAGGGTGGTGGTTGATGGGAGATATTCATCGTGGAGTTCGGTTACAAGTGGTGTACCTCAGGGGTCTGTTTTGGGGCCCCTGCTGTTTGTAATTTTTATAAATGATCTGGATGAGGGTATTGAAGGATGGATTAGTAAATTTGCAGATGACACTAAAGTCGGTGGAGTGGTAGATAGTGAAGAGGGGTGTTATAGTTTGCAGAGGGACTTGGACAAGTTGCAGAGCTGGGCCGAGAGGTGGCAAATGGAGTTTAATGTGGAAAAGTGTGAGGTAATGCACTATGGCAGAAATAATAAATGTGTAGAGTATAGGGCAAATGGTAGGATTCTTAGTAGTCTAGATGAACAGAGGGATCTTGGTGTGTATGTGCATAGATCCCTGAAAGTAGGCAGTCAGGTCGAGAAGGTTGTTAGGAAGGCATATGGAGTCTTGGCTTTTATTGGTAGAGGGATTGAATTTCGGAGCCGCAACGTCATGTTGCAACTGTACAAAACTCTAGTGCGGCCGCACTTGGAGTATTGTGTGCAGTTCTGGTCCCCACATTATAAGAAAGATGTGGAGGCATTGGAGAGGGTACAGAGGAGGTTTACCAGGATGTTGCCTGGTATGGAGGGCAGGTCTTATGAGGAGAGGCTGAGGGATTTGAGGTTGTTTTCGTTAGAAAGGAGGAGGCTAAGAGGGGATCTGATCGAAACATATAAGATGATTAGAGGTTTAGATAGGGTGGACAGTGATAGCCTTTTTCCTAGGATGGAAAAAGCTAGCACGAGGGGACACAGCTTTAAATTAAGGGGTGATAGTTATAGGACGGATATCAGAGGCAGGTTCTTTACCCAAAGGGTGGTTCGGGAGTGGAATGCCCTGCCTGCAGCGGTTGTAGATGCGCCAAGTTTGGTGGCGTTTAAGAGGTTAGTTGATAAGTATATGGAAGAGAAGGGAATGGTTTAGTTTGGAGGGCATTGCTTTTTATATTGGTCGGCGCAACATCGAAGGCCGAAGGGCCTGTTCTGTGCTGCAATGTTCTATGTTCTATGTTCTATGGTCATCTGTCCACCTCTGTTGCACCTTGAGCTGCCTCTGAAGGTAGCTCTATCTCGCTTCTGCCTCCCTATCATGTGAAAATATAACAGACTTTCCCGACAGAAAATTCATCTGAACCAATGATCGTCACATATACCAAGAAGCAGATATGCAAAGGTTCTGAATTGAAAATAAATGACAAAAGTACCATTTTCTCTTTACATGTAATTTGATTGTTTCAGTCATTGCAAGATACAAATCTCTGGTGTTTTTTTAAAGACACTTGCACAATCTGCACAAAAGCCAATGATATCAGTCTCTGTTTATAGATTTCGGGTTCGCCAATATGAACAACGATAAAGCAAATCACTGCTTAGAAGTATCATGATTTGTTTTCCAACATATCATCCTTCTCTCTCCAAGCTAATATCAATAATAAATGAGGATAAAAATCACCATTGTGGTGTAACTGTTTGTAGTGTTATGTTAATAGTATTTCAGATACAATATATTTGTCAAGTAAATGTTCCAAGGTTACAGTTTTTATCATTTTTAATTCCTCCTTGTCTCTTATGATTATGCTTTATACTAACCATGTATGAATAATCGTTCAGCAGTCATTGATTAGTAGCAAGTCATTTAGAAAAACAGGGTTTGATTAGGAGTGGTCAGCATAGCTTTGTGCATGGAGATCATGCCTTACAAATTGGTTAGAATTCTTTGATGAAGTGAGCAGGAAGGTTGTTGAGGGTAGGGTGGTAGGTGAGGACTTCATTAAGACTTGTGATGAAGTTCCACATGATAGGCTGATCTGGAAGATTAGATGACATGGAATCTAGGAAGACCTTCCAAATTGGATATGCAATTGGCTTGATGGTAGGAAGCAGCGAGTAATAGTGGAAGGATGCTTGTCTGAATGTGACTAGTATTGTGCCTCAGGGTTCAGTGCTGAGCCTATTACTGTTTGGTATCTATATGAATGATTTGGGTGAGAATGTACAAGACATGATCAGTAAGTTTGCAGATGACACTAAAATAGGTGGTATTGTAGATAGTGAGGGATGTTATCAAAAATTGCGACAGGATCTTGATCAGCTAGGAAAGTGGATCAAGAATAGCAAATGGAGATCAATACAGATAAATGTGAAGTGTTGCATTTTGGAAAGTCAAATCAAGATAGGACTTTCACTGTGAATCGTGGAATCTTAGGGAATATCATGAAACTGAGGGACCTTGGAGTTCAGTTGCATGGTTTTCTAAAGGCGGAATCACATAGTTAGGGCAGTGAAGAAGCCTTTTGGTGCATTGGCCTTCATTAGTCAGGGCATTGAGTATAGAAGTTGGGAAGTTATGTTGCAATTGTATAGAATATTAGTGAGGACGTACTTGGAGTATTTTGTTCAGTTTTGATCATCTTACTCTAGGAAAAATGTTATTAAACTGGGGAGAGTGCCAAAGAGATTTACAAGGATGTTGCCAGGACTAAAGGGACTGAGTTATAGGGAGAGTTTGGACAGGCTAGGACACTTTTCATTGCATTTAGATAACTGAGGCATGATCTTATAGAGGTATATAAGATCATGAGAGGCATAGATAGGATGAATACACTCAGTCTTTTTTCCAGTGTTGGGGAATCAAAAACTAGAGACGTAAGTTTAAGTTAAGAGGGGAAAGAATTAATGGGAACCTGAGGAACAGCGTCGTTAGACAGAAAGTGGTATGTATGTGGTAACGAGTTCCCGGAGGAAATGGTTGAGGTAGGGACATTGACAACATGTAAAAGGCATTCAGATTGATACATGAATAGGAAAAGTTTAGAGGGATATGAGCCAAAGGCAAGCAATTAGGGTTAGCTTAGATAGGCATTTTGACCGGCACAGACCAGTTTGGGCCAAAGGCCCTGTCTCCATTGCGTAAATTTTATGATTCCATGATTATGCAAACTCATAATCTACTTCTTCAATGTACCAATCCGGATGGATCTAGTTTACTAGGCTATATATTCTGCTCATGTAGAATAACATTTGTTTTGAAGTTTATTTTATTTGTACCAGTCTCAAGCATAACCTGGAATATCCAAGGGTGGATATCCAACCCTACAGTTACGCCTGGATTATATCCTTGGCCAAGTAATTTCACTATTACAATGCCATCTGAGAAAGATAAGATGGCAATATATTAAGTATCGTGCTACTATTATATAGTATATGCCTCCATGATACTAAGGGAGAACATACTAAAGTTAAAAACAGAGCAAGAAAGATGTTTGCTGGATAGAGGAAATACACCAGCAAACATTTAAAACTCTATGATTACTGAAAAGCCAATTGTGATCTCCTCTAGGATAGTCTGCTGTCTTACATTGGACTTGTGAGATTCCCATCCAAAATTCCACTCCAACTATATAAAATATGAATTAGCCCACTCATCTCCTTGCACTTAGTCTGCTATTCAATAAGATCATAGTTTAACCCCACACCCATGCCTATCCTCAATAACCTTTCACGCCTTTCATAGAATCATAGAATCTACAGTGCAGAAGGAGGCCAATTGGTCCATCAAGCCTACTTCAACAACAATTCCATCCAGGTCCTATCCCTGTAACACCATATATTCACCCTCATAATCCACCTGACACTAAGGGGCAATTTAACATGGCCAACCAACCTAACTCGCACATCTTTGGAGTGTGGGAGAAAACCAGAACACCTGGAGGAAACCTTTGCAAACACAGGGAAAATGTGCAAACTCCACACAGAAAGTCACTCAAGGTCGAAATTGAATCCGGATCCCTGAGGCTGTGAGGCAACAGTGCTAACCATTGTGCCATCATGCCGTCCAAATAGTTAATCAAAAATCTGTCTCATTCAACCTTAAAAATATTCAAAGATTCTACTTGCATTGTCTTTTGAGGAAAAGATTCCAGAGACTCGTGAACCTCTAAGAGAAACAAATTCTCATCTCTGTTTTAAATAAATGATCCTTTATCTTTGATGTGGAGATGCTGGCATTGGACTGGGGTGGGCACAGTAAAAAGTCTCACAACACCAGGTTAAAGTCCAACAGGTTTATTTGGTATCATGAGCCCAACTTGGTATCACATGAACCCAACTCTCTGCTCACTTGATGAATGTTTACCCCAGTCCAACGCCGGCATCTCTACACTTGATGAATGGGCAGCACTCTGAAAGGTCGTGATACCAAATAAACCTGTTGGACTTCAACTTGATGTTGTGAAACCTTTATTTTTGTATAGTGATCTCTAGATTTAGATTCTCCGTCAACAGAAAACATCCTCTCCACATCCATCCTGTCAATACTCCTCTGTATTTTAAAGATTTTGATCAAGTGATCTTTTATTCTGAAACACCCTAGTGGATGCAAACTTATCCTCCCCAACTTTCATGTTCCTTTGTTGCACACCTCTCACTATTTGTCTTAGCGAATTGTGTCTTCCATAAACTGTGACTGGGATTTTCCAGTTGTCCTGCTGTGGGTTTTCTGGAGGTGGATGCAGCGAGTCATTAGCCACCAGTGGGATTTCTGATCCCACCAAGTTTTTGCATGGCTCATCTATCTGATTGGGGTTGGGGGGAGCGCAGTGGGTATCTTCCAACTTTTTTAGATAGAAAACTATTAACTTTGCTACTGCCTTGCCAATGCTACAGCTCACAAGTAAAGTTTAACCCCTGCGAACTGTGTTGCACCAGTATAATAATACATTCAAAGTTGCATAGCTTAGGCTTACTGGAAGCCAGATTTTTTTTCCTTCATTGGGTCAGAGTCCTATGAATTCTAGAAATTCCATTTTTTAAGTTTAAGGTTTATACATTTGTCACAAGTAAGGCTTATATTAACACTGCAATGAAGTCACTGTGAAATTCCCTTAGTTGCTACACTCCAGCGCCTGTTTGGGTCAATATATTTAACATTCATGTCTTTCAGACTGTGGGAGAAAACCAGAGCATCCAGAGGAAACCCACACAGACACATGGAGAATATGTAAACTCAGTGGCCTAAGCCGGAAATCATGCCCAGGTCCCTGGCGCAGTGAGGCAGCTGTGCTAACAAAGGCGAATGCAATGTTGGCCTTTATAGGTAGGGGGATAGAATATAAAAGTAGGGAGATACTTTTGCAGTTGTACAGGGTACTGGTGAGGCTGCAGCTGTGGGCAGTTTTGGTCGCCGCATTTGAGGAAGGATATATTGGCCTTGGAGGGGGTGTAGAGAAGGTTCACTAGGCTGATACCAGAGATGAGGGTGTTGGATTATGAGGAGAAAGTAAATAGGTTAGGTTTGTACTTGTTGGAGTTTAGAAGGCTGAGAGGAGATCTTATAGAGATGTATAAGATAATGAAGGGGATGGATAGGGTAGAGGTTGAGAGACTCTTCCCGCTTAGCAAAGATAGCAGGACTAGAGGGCACAGCCTTAAAATAAGGTGGGGTAGAGGGGGCAGTTCAGATCAGAGTTGAGGAGCAATCTCTTCACTCAAAGGGTGGTGAATCTTTGGAATTCTTTGCCTGATAGGTGGTGGAGGCTTCTTCGCTGAATATATTTAAGTCAAGAGTGGATAGGTTTTTGATTGACAAGAGAATTAAGGATTACGGGGAGAAAACGGGAAAGTGGTACTGAACCACTACAGATCAGGCTCGAGGGGCTGGATGGCCTACTCCTGCTCCTATTTCCTATGTTCTTAACCACTGTGCCATCATGCTGCCCATTTGTTGGGTGGGATTCTCCGGTCTCATCTACAGTGGGACCCATTGTGAGTAAGAATGGAAAATTTCCACTCTAGTCAAAACTCCATTCACTGTCAGTGGCCCCGGAGAATCCCAGCTGTGAAAAAGGATGGAAGATTTCAGCCGGAATCTCAGCTATCCCTGGCAAGCTGGCTTAACCTCTGCTTTGACAAAATAATAATCTCCAAAGAGGGTGACTGTGCTTTGTTGCACATTTCCATCTTTCTTCCAGCACATTTCTACCTCTCCTCCAGTCCCAAAAATCCTCAGTAAATGAGTGAGCATACTCTCCATATTTCTGCTTCCAGACATTTTTTTTGTTGCATGTGGCTCTGGCAGTCTTTCCTACAGCTGGTACTATTCTTTTAAGTTAGGCAACAACAATTTCCTTCCTTTCAATAGTGAGACACAGGTTTGCCAGATTTCATGCCTCCCAGTCAATCAAGCTGAACACCAAATTCTCTGCAGGGAGCCTTGTAAAATTAAGAGGACAGGTTAGCTATGCAACATTCACGAGATCAATTGCCTTCGATACTAGTAATGCCAGCCTAGTGCAGTTTTGATTCTGCAAAAAACACAGGGGTCAAAACAGTACTTTTTCTGAGGGCTCTTTTTTGAGATTATAGTCCCAAAAGTCAAAAATTGGCCCTTGAAACCTTTTTGAAATTGTTTTTGAGAGGCTATGTTTCATCTTTGGTACATTTTGGGTTTTCTGGAATCCTTCTTCATTCTAACTAACCCCTTTATTAAAATATTCAGTCACAAAGGAATATTATCTTCTGTATTGTGTTGATTTCTTTTAGGGTTTCTCTTTTAGATAGGTAATGTAGCACAAAGTTTAAATTTATTTATGAATGTAGCAAGCAGGCTTACATTAACACTGCGATGAAATTACTGTGAAAATCCCCTTGTCGCCACACTCCAGCACCTGTTTGGCTACACTGAGGGAGAATTTAACATGTCCCATGCACCTAACCAGCATGTATTTCAGACAGTGGAAGGAAACCGGAGCACCCAGAGGAAACCCACTGAAACACAGGGAAATTGTGTGAATTCTACACAGATAATGACCCAAGCTGTGAATCGAACCCGGGTCCCTAGCACTGTGAGGCAGTAGTGCTAACCATTGTGCTATCCTACTGCCACAAATACCAAAGGCTGTGTGTGTGTGTGTGTGTGTGTGTGTGTGTGTGTGTGTGTGTGTGTGTGTGTGTGTGTGTACATAATATATCAAGTTAAAGCTTTTAACTTACAATCTCTGAGCTAGGTTCTGACATTCAGTTTTCTATAAACTTGTTTAATCAATAAGATTTTTTTGATTCATTACACATAAATCTCCCCTACTCCATTTACAAAATGAAAATTCTAACTACTTGGCACAAAGTAAGTTATTGGGAATCAGATTCACATCTGCAGTTCCATTTAAAAATTACCTGCCAGCAATTGGACTCTCTGACAATCTTTGATTTTATTCTTCCAATTCCAACTTTCTTTACCGTCAATACTTCTGTTTAAAATGATTGCTAAAGAACATGAAAAGATACTGACTTCCAAGGGTCCATTCATCCGTATTTTATTGAGACTTAAATGTAACTAAAGGAATGTTAATGGTGATTTTCTGTACCCACATTAAAAATAAGGAATATGTGTTTTATTCTCAAAAGGAACTGGTTGGGGATAGTAATCAATCATTACTGAAATTGAAAATAAAAGGAACTCAGGCAGAACTAGCTCCAAGCAATCATAAAACTACCATTTGAATATTAACAACTTCTCTTTTTACAAAAGATCTACTGTTAATATTTCAAAGGAACGTTTTGCGGCATTAGCTTTGGGAAGCGTAAGTCTGTTTAAGTTTATGTTTATCGGACAGTGGCTCTTTTATGGAGACCAAGACCATCTTCTATTAACTAACAGTTCCTTTATGAGCAAGAGATCCTGATCCCCAACTTTCCTTTAACTGGCACTTCTGAAAATGTTCTCCATTTCTCACATCCTTCCTGCAAACTCATCCAGTCTGTCACTGTGAAGAATTGACAAGTCACCCAAGAAGCTAGGCATTGTCTGTACAGTTGGAAGTCGGGTCCAGGCTAGCATCAGGGTGAGTGGTAGTCTCCCAAGCTCTGCTGTTTCCTCTTTAGTTGCAACAATGCTAGAAGGGGCCAAGAAGATATTCTTAATATGGGCTGCTCTTCCAGGACTACTTCCAGTTTTGTTTCTGCATTTCTCCTGACTCCTCTCCTCTTTTATTCACTTCCTTTTCCACAACCTTCTCTCAACATGTTGAGTAATGCCAAAAGTCTCCTGCATGGCAGCTTATATATTTAGGACCATGTAGACAAATGTACATAGATTGTCAGCCATAAAAATTTATTCTATAAAATGAGCATATACAACAGGATATAGAGTATTTTAAGATTAAGTGATGTGTCTGGTGTGACCTCTCATCTTATTCTGTGATATTCGTGTCAGTTTATGTGTCCAGCCAGCAAATAACAATAGCAACTTATATTTATATAGTACCTTTTGTGTAACAAAGCATCCCAAGATACATTCAGAGGAGCATTATAAGACAAAATATGGCACCAAGCCGCAGATGACAAAAGGCTTGGTCAAAGAGGTTTTAAGTGTCTAAAAGGAAGAAAGCAAAATAGAGATGCAGAAAATCAGAAAAGGGGAAGACATGAAATACAATTAATATTACAACTAAGAAGAAATCAGCAAGATGAAATGTGTCAGAACAAAAAAACCGTAGGCAGCAAAAAATACATTGAAAAACGTGAGCCTGGAAAGAGAAATTCTACCATGAATATATTCAAAAATGAATTCTACTATGAACATGTCTTTTTTGCAATCTTCATAAGATGTAATGTGTTAGTTAGATAATCAAAAGGGGGGCTGCAAGTTTAATTATCAGATGTATTTTTGAAGACTTAGAGTTTTCATTCTTTTACATTGAAATGTACCTTAAAGACTTCATGAAAGATTCACAACTGCAATATCCCACTTTTTTGAAAAGCTGGTTTTAAAAATGTTTTGTATGATTATTGCCAACATTAGCAAAGAGCTGATCATATTGTGTAACTCAGATATCTAACTTCATTTGTGATGCTCAGTAAGATTATCAACTTGAGTTGTCAAAATGTTTCAAATGCCTTTGCATCAAGAGCTTAGGAAACTGGAAGGCTATTAAAAATTTAAACTTATTTTCCACATTTTACATAATCATCATAACAAGGTAGTATGGTTTGTTTAAAATATATAAAATGGTATTTTTGTACAAATACTCAACAAGGTGACTATTGCAGAATCTTATCTTTGGTTATTCTTTCATTTCTGAGTGTTTTATATCCCTTCTATTTTTCAGAAGTGTTTTGTAAAATGAGTGATCCTTTCTGTTCAGTTATTTTTGTTGACTAGATGTTGAATAGGTACAAAAATGCAATGTTGCATTTATTAATTTCTTGAAACATGGTAATTCCAACAAGGCAACATGTATATCCAAACATGTTGTGCTAAGAAAGTTAGCACATGTAGTGTGGAACTTGTATCAGCCAGGAGGCAGTAGGTCACACAGTAGCACAGTGGTTAGCATTACTGCTTCACAGCACCAGGGATCCAGATTCAATTCCCGGCTTAGGTCACTGTGCGGAGTTTGTATGTTTTCCCTGTGTCTGCGTGGGTTTTCTCCGGGTGCTCTGGTTTCCTCCCCACATTCTGGTTAGTTGTATTGACTCAAACAGACAGCAGATTGTGGGGATAGGCCTGGCTGGGATTGTTGTCGATGCACGCTCAATGGGCTGAATGGCCTCATTCTGCAGTGTATGGATTCTATGAAAGTAATGAATTGCTGGAAAACAATTGCATAATTCCTGGGGAAATTAATCGTGCATTGTAGACAGGAATTAAATACAATTCAAGTAAGTAAAACATCGATAATAAGGAAATTATTGAAATGAAAACGTGACAAATCTCTAGGATCTGAGAGTTTCTATCTGAAGGTACTAAAAGTAATAGAGCAGCACATTGTAAATTCCCTAACTATAATCTTTCAGAGTTCTCTAGATTCAAGAGTTGTCCCCCATGGATTGGAAAATTTCTCATGTACCACTCATTTGATGAAGGAGCAGCGCTCCGAAAGCTCGTGCTACCAAATAAACCTGTCAGACTTTAACCTAGTGTTGTGAGACTCTTACTGTGGCTACCCCAGTTTAATGCCGGCATCTCCACATATGGAGTTTAGGCCACAGATCCACCATGGTCTCACTGAATAGTGGAATAGGCTTGCTGGACTGAATGACCTACTCCTATCCCTATGTTAAGTGAGTTGACTTTGAACATTTGATTGCCTGAATTAAAACAAACATCTTAGTATAATTTTATAGCAACAATTAAAAAAAAAAGCAGGAATATTGTATTGGAAGATAGAGAGTGCAAGCTCATTTATTTTACATCACTGTTTATGGTTACAATTTGGTGGCAACACAATAAGATAAAGAGGCCATCACTTTATCTTTGATTTTATGTCAACCTGGTTTACATATTACTTCTGAAAGCAAAACAAGATAATTTATTAATAATATGCCTGAATTCAATGAATATTATTTGTTGACATTCTGACAGCCGAACAGACAAAAGTATATTTATAATTCTATTTACAGATTGTGGTAGAAATACTGAAAAAGGTAGCTGATGAAATGTGTTACAGTAATGTTACACAATTTTTGTTGTAACCATTGCTGTCTACAAATTTCATTATACAAATACTTACTCAACTCACTTTCCCTTTGTCAATAAATAGTAAGCTTTAACTAGAAAATCATAAAGATTTCAGTTACAAGAACATTGTAGAAATATAGGCATTTGGGAATGAAGGTTACTGCAAAAACTCGTATAAAAGAGAATTTTGTTCATTCAAAAATTACTGCTGATTAGTTCATATTCATTCAGATACTGCTAATTACTTACATGTTTAAATATGAACGGATGGGGATGGGGGAGTGCGGCACAGTGGTACAGTAATTGGCACTGCTGCCTCACAGCACAAGGACCTGGGTTCAATTCCTGGCTTGGCTCACTGTTGTACAGAGTCTACACTTTCTCACCATTTCTGCGTGGGTTTCCTCCTAGTTCTCCAATTTTCTCCCACAGTGCGAAAGATGTGCATGTTAGGTGCATTGGCCGTGCTAAAATTCTTCCTCAGTGTACGCAAACAGACACCACAGTGTGGCAACTAGGGGATTGTCACAGTAACTTCATTGAGGTGTTAATGTAAGCCTATTTGTGATACTAATAAATAAGCTTTAATTTAAAAGCTTTAATTTTAAGCTTTAATTTAAACAGTCCCAATTTCTCCTTTCACCACCCATCTGTCAACAGAAAAGTATTTTAAATTTCATTTTCCCCTCGATAAAAAGTGGCTATTTTCCCAACCCTTCAATTTAGGCATGTTCCTATTTCTATTAATAACACTGAGATATAGTAAACTCAGAAGGATAGCTTATTTGCATATACTCAAATACTGGTGGAAGGTCACAGTGTTGTCTTTTTTTCACTCATACTGGGCAATGATCAGAATAAATCCATCCAAAGGATCAGCGGGTAACACCTCCCTGCCAACTCTAGCAGCCCTGATGTCATATTATACTCTAATGAGCATTGATTGGCATAAAGGGGAACGTCTGCCCTCACTCGGGAAGATAGCCTGTCTTAGAGAGCTGCTGGTCGATCAGATTAGCTGGTATCACTCCAGTCCCACCAAGCTTAAAGCTGCAGTGGCTGGAGATGGCACTGCAGGGAGCTGGCTGGATCAAGACTGGGGACATGCAGGACAAGTTAATGGTATGGGTCCCAGAGCAGGGTGGGTAGGGAGTTTTTGGGGAGTTGCAAGAAAAGGACAATCGAGATAGGACAGGAGAGTGTGATGTAAGTGAAGGAAAGTCCAGAGGTCCCAGGCCTTAATGGAGGGTGCCCTAAACTAACTGCCTAAGTCTTTCCCACCTAAGATTAAACTTTGTTTTTTTCTGGCCTTCCACCCTGAACAATTATCATCTGGTCAGCCTAAAAATTGAGGTTGGATGGGAAAAGGCCCTTACGTAGCTGTTAAGTGGCTACTTAATGGTCTTAATCCAGCTTTCCCATCTGAGGCCCTGCCATCCCAGCGAAAATTCATAACTAGATTGGGAACCCAGAGGGAATCCTGCCCAGGCAATTTCAAACTCCCCCCATTTCCCACCTCAGAACCCATGGAGTGAAGAGTATAAAATCCTGGACATTGTTTTCCATGTATTTCACAGAGGTTGGCAGGCTGCAAACTGAATATTCTCTTTTCCGGTAGAGATAACTTCCATGATGAGATGGGCATACGTAGATGAATGAGTCATGTAGATAATGGTATCAAAATTCAGAACGTCCTGTAGAAACAACATAAACAGGAGCAGGTGTTCAAATCTGGACAGAATCCTTCTTCTGAGCTGTTTCTTGGTAGATGGAAGGTGACAGACTAGTTTGCAGTACAGAAAGACAGTATAAGTGGTCCTTCCAGCTAGCCATGAGTTGTGATGACAGGGGGATGGGGTGGGGTCATGTCACATGACTTTCATTTCCACTTTGGCTTTCACAAGGTGGGGTATTTTACTTTGTCTGGGTTCCTGAGGTAGTTTTTGTTTTAAAAGTTAAAAATTTGCTAGACAGTTTATGTGTTTTTATTAGACTCTGGTATCCACACTTGGTTTGTGAACATAGATAGCCTTTGCATGGTTTCCTTGGTCTCTGCAGCCCACAGAGTCATGAACAATTCTTCAGAGATAACCATTTGCTTCTTTGATACTGCCAGAAAGTTTCTTCTGTTTGAAAGTCACAGCCAAACATGACTTCAGTCAAGAACAAAGAAAAATACAGCACAGGAACAGGCCCTTCCGCCTGCCAAACCTGGGTTAATCATGATGCCTGCCTAAACTAAAACTGTACGCACTTATGGAGTCCGCATCCTCCCATTCCCATTCTACTCAACTAGATGCCCCTTAAATTCTGCTATCTACCTGTTTCCCACAGCTCTGGGCAGTGCATTCCAGACATTCACCAGCCTCTGTGTAAAAAAACTTGCCTCGCACATCTCCTCTAAACTTTCCCCCACACACCTTAAACCTAACTAGGAAAAAGCATTTGACTATTCACCCTGTCCATGTCACTTGTAATCTTATAAATCTTGTAAATCTGTCAGGTTGCCAGTCAACCTCTGTCGTTCCAGTGAGAACAAACTGAGTTTATCCAAACTCTTTTCATAGCTAATACCTCCAGACTAGGCAATATCCTGGTAAATCTTTTTTGTACCTTCTCCAAAGCATCCACATCCTTTTTGGTAGTGGAACAACCAGAATTGTATACAATATTCCAAATGAGGCCTAACTAAGGATTTGTACAGCTGTAGCATGACCTGCCAATTTTTATACTCAAGTCATTTTAAAATCAGTTGGCAAACCCTCAGATATATTATTTATTATTAATAGTCATTTTAAAGTATTTATTCACCTTTTAAAATTTTAGAAGTTAGCCATGAGGAAATCTATCAATTTTACAAAAATACAGTGTGAGGTCTCAACTCAATTATCACAGCCAGAAAGCTGAATTCTTGTTTTCCCAGATGATTTGGTAAGTCATACAAACCAGAATATCTCGAACTTGATTCTTGATCTGTGCTATGAGCTAGCCTCAGTATGATCAGCAGGTTTAACTGGTGCCTCCAGCCACTCGAGGCAAGAAACGGGATAAATTAGCCAGCAGTAGGTGGTTGTGATTGTCATTCATGAATTCATGCTGGAAATGTGGAAAAGTCAAAGAATGATGTTCTCTGAAGCTTCCTAGCATTCAATCTCTTGGTGCACACGTAAAGAATGGTTACTTTAGCTATTGTACTGGTGTCCCGCTGACACGTGTGAAATCAGTAGCTTCAGAAAGGTATGAGTAAAGCAAGAAAATGAACAAAATCTTATTTAAAGAGGAATTCTCTTAAATGTTTTATCATTTAAAGTATATTTTCCTTGCTTAATTGAACTTTTCTGTTATTATAAACCAATTCCTCACTCAGAGATGGATTCTGAACTCAATATTAATGCTACATGTCATAGAGCCACTGAGGTTTACAGCATGGAAACAGGCTGTTCAGCCCACCTTGTCCATGCTGCTCTTTTTTTAAAAAAACAGTAAGCTAATCCAATTGCCTGCATTTGGCCCATACCCTCTATACCCATCATACCCATGTAACTATTCTAAATGCTTTTTAAAAGACAAAATTTTACCCGTCTTTACTACGATCCCTGGCAGCTTATTCCAGACACTCACCACCCTTTATGTCAGTCAGGTATTAATGCTGCTGAAAGTAGGAAGCAGAAAGTTGGGAGAATTTACTTCCAGGGTAAGCAGTTGAGGCAGAAACATCAGCATTCAAGATTTCATAGATGCATGAAGAAAAATTAATAAAAGAGGCATGAGAACAGAGCAGTGAACATGGTATAGATTAATAGCTCATATGGAATATAAAAATGGGCACAAATTGACTGGTACAATTGGCCTGTTCTGTGTTGTAACTTGTATATACATAGCTCTATGTCAGATCAATCCTAACTTTCATGAATACGGATACAAAATATTGCACGAATTATACACATGTTTGATTAATGGAATAATTGACCCAATTTTGAGCATCTTATTTAAGAACAGTATTAAGGTGATTCACAGGGTGAAGAAGAGATTCACCCAGATGTTGCTAGTAATGATAGCATTTAGTTATCAGGAAAGTCTAGAGAAACCACAGTTCTGTTCATTAAGGTGGAGAAGGTTAAGAGGCAATCCAACATGTTCCAGATTTGAAGAATTCTGTCTCTGGCCCATGTGTTGCATACATAGAATCATAGAATTCCTACAGTGCAGGGGCCATTCGATCCATCAAGCCTGCACCAACAAATATCCACCCAGCCCTTACCCCTTCAACCCCACATATTCGCCTCGTCAATCCCCCAACATTGAGAGGCAATTTAGCATTGCCAATCAACCTAACCTGCACTCTTTGGCCTGTGGGAGGAATCCGGAGCTCCCAGAGGACACCCACGTAGACACGAGTAGAATGTGCAAACTCCATAGAGACAGTGACCCGAGGCCAGAATTGAACCTGGGTCCCTGGCTTTGTGAGACAGCAGTGCTAACTACTGTGCCGCCGCCAAACTGCCCAAAAGCAAACTGTGTGGAGTCCAAAGCAAGGTACTAGTACCAAATATTGCTGGCATTAGAGAACCTGAGCAGGAAATGGGGGCAAGGAGGGATTTTCAATGAAAAGAGAGTGTGAAAACAGAATTAAGAGTGAAAGGCAAAGGAATACAAAATGAATAGACAAAAGAAGAAGCTAACTGAGAAAAGCACCCAGAATAGGAGAGAGGATTTATTTCTTCTCCCTGTTCTTTCTAAATGAATAATCGAACCCCAAGTCAATGGGGGCTCAAAGGGAACCCCGGCTGATTCTGTTCCAGGTGGCTGTGTGACTCCCCCAGCCACCAAATGCCACTACCTGGCAACAGGCTGTGCGGTTGCTAAGCAGCACGTATATTGACCATGGACACGGCAGTGATTGACTGCAGCACGAACTAGTGGCAATATTGTTGTTCGATTTTGTCTGGCTCACAGTGCCTCCGCTCATCCTCAGCCTGTGAACCCTATACAATAGCAGCCTGCCTGTGAACCCTTTGCAATAACAGCCTGCCTGTGAACCCTGTACAATAGCAGCTTGTCTGTAAACCCTGTACAATAGAGCCTGCCTGTGAACTGTGTACAATGACAGCCTGCTGTGAGCCCTGTGCAATAGCAGCCTGTCTGTGAATCCTATGCAATGGCAACCTGTCTGTGAACCCTGTACGATAACAGTCTGTCTGTGAACTCTGTGCAACAGCAGCCTTCCTATGAACCTTGTGCAATAGCTGCCTGTCTGCAAATCCTGTGCAATGGCAGCCTGTCTGTGAATCCTGTGCAATAGCAGCCTGTCTGTGGACTCTGTAAATAGCAGCCTGCCTATGTAGCTTGTGCAATAACAACTCTACCTGTGTACCCTGTACAATAGCAGCCTGTCTGTGTACTCTATGCTGATAACAGCCTGCCTGTGGACCCTGTGCAATAGCAGCCTGTCTGTGAGCCCTGTGCAATAGCAATCTGCCTGTGAACTCTGAATAGCAGTCTGCCTGCGAACCCTATGTAATAGCAGCCTGCCTGTGAGCTCTATGCAATAACAGTTGCCTGTGAACCTTGTGAAATAGCTACCTGCCTGTGAACCCTATGCAGTGGAGTCTGCCTGTGAATTCTGTGCAATAGCAGCCTGCCTGTGAGCTCTGTGCAATAACAGTTAAACCCTGTGCAATAGCAGCCTGCCTGTGAGCTCTATGCAATAATAGTTGAACCCTGTGCAATTGTGAATCCTGTGCAATAACCATCTAGAACATAGAACATAGAACACTACAGCACAAACAGGCCCTTCGGCCCACAAGTTGTACCAATCACATCTATACCTACCAATCCACAGATCTATCTATAACCCCCGATCCTATTCGTTTCCATATACTCATCCTGAAGTCTTTTAAAAGACTCCAGCGAGTTCGCCTCGACCACCACCAACGGCAGCCAATTCCATTCACTCACCACCCTCTGAGTGAAAAACTTACCCCTAACATCTCCTCTTGCTTCCCTGCACCTTAAATCTGTGTCCTCTCGTAGCGACCATTTCAGCCCGGGGAAATAGCCTCTGAGAATCTACCCTATCTATTCCTCTCAACATTTTATAAACCTCTATCAGGTCGCCTCTCAACCTTCGTCTCTCCAGGGAGAAGAGTCCCAGCTCCCTCAACCTATCTTCATAAGGCATGCCTCCCAATCCAGGCAGCATCCTTGTAAATCTCCTCTGAACCCTCTCAATAGCCTCTACATCCTTCCTATAGTGGCGACCAGAACTGCGCACAGTACTCTAAGTGTACTGACAAGGGTCTGACAAGGGTATTATAAAGTTGCAGCATTACCTCCCGACTCCTAAACTCAATCCCACGATTAATGAAGGCATCTGCTTGTGAACCCTATGCAATAGCTTACCTGTGAGTCCTGTGCAACAGCAGCCTGCCTGTGAATCCTATGCAATAGCAGCCTGCCTAAAATCAAACAGCTGAGAGACAGTGTTCAGACAATCACCTTACAGATGGCAACATTATTATTCCAGGTGAGAATCCAGTTTGTCTTCGTATTTGCTTCTTCTCCTTTCAGAATGAGTAGTTATTAATACTGATGAATTCATTGACTAGGTGTAGGTTGTGTTTGAACAGCTGCGCAGTAGCAGCACTGCGTTGATTGATAAGCTGCTGGTAGGGGTTCACAAGAAGTGCATGGTGATGAGAGAATTTATATTGGTCCATATTTGGAAATATACTGAAGGAAAAGGATCTAAGATCAAGTATAAGTTGACCATTAACCAAAATGTTGGTCCAGAATTAGTTTGGGACTAATAAGATCAAGAGTGAATTGTGAAGAGTTTTAAAACAAAAAGCATAATTGTTGATTATAATTTGTGCATCAAGGTTGTGGATTAAACATGTATGGACAAAAAATAAAGTTTTCTGATGTATATCAGGATGAATGTGCACAAGGGAATGGTTTAGGTTAGATGGTCATTGCTTTTTCCTAAATTGGTCGGCGCAACATCGAAGGCCGAAGGGCCTGTTCTGCGCTGTAATGTTCTATGTTCTATGTTCTATTCTGCTGTTTAATTAAACACTATGTAAGCATAATAAGATTGAAATAATAGTGACATAAAACAAAGACCAGAGTGGTAAAATGGAGGGAGAAAGTTCATTTTGAGGAAATGGAACTAGGGAGCGTAAACAAAAAGAGAACAGTGTTGGGAAATATTTAAAATGCTTATCAATAGCAATCAGGAGATATTTCCTGTTAATAAAACAAGGATGAATTAGCCAATAGTGAAATACCAAAGAGATGTAAGTAAAATTGGTACTGACATGGGCAAAATATTGGAAAACAACTTGGCCTCATTATTTACCTGGAAAAAAGTGTGAGATAATTATAGAATCATAGAACCCTACAGTGCAGAAATGCCCTTTGGCCCATTGAGTTGCACTGAACACAATCCCACCCAGGCCCTACCCCCATATCATACCCCTTAATCCATACATCCCTGGACACTAAGAGGCAATTTCTTAGATTGGCCAATCAACCTAACCCACACATCTTTGGACTGTAGGAGGAAACCAGAGTACCCAGGGGAAACCCACACAGACATGAGGAGAATGTGCATACTCCACGCAGACAGTGACTTGAGCCGGGAATTGAACCCTGGACCCTGGAGCTGTGAAGCAACCGTGCTAACCACTGTGCTACCATGCTACTCACTAAACTAATCAAATTTACAGAAAATAAACATCTGATTCAGATGAATTGTAACCATGTATTGAAATTAGACAATATAAGCCAGAAGCATTCTTACATATCTATTTGAAAATTCATTAGAAAAGGCAATAATACCAGAGGACAGGCAGAAATCTCATGCTATGCTTGTATTTAAAAAAGAAGGTAGAACAAGTCCATGACTGTTGTACACTAGTGGGCTTACCATCAGTGGCCAGACAGAAGATGTTTTTTATTTAAAGATGCAATAGATTTTTAAAAATCTACAAACTGAAAATGTGATAGCACACATTTCAAATGGGAAGGTCATGTTTGGCCAAATATATTGAATTCGTTGAAGTAACAGGAGCAACAGACAATGATACAGAAATGTTGTATATATAATATATTTGCAATTTTACAAGGTCTTCACTAAGATGCCACAATAATTAAGATTAGCACATGTGGAATCAGGGGGCAAATGGAAGAGTGCATAAAGGAATAAGGCTGACAAATGGTGCGAAGCAGGGATCAATGCAGTGACCACTGTTTTCACTGAAGTCAATCTCAAAGTTTTGGGATGATACCAAATTCTTGGGCATAGATAATACTGAAGATTCAATACTTTTCACTGTATACTAATACATGTGACAATAATCAAATCAAAATCAACAAGTACATGAATAGGCTTACAAAATGGGCATGTATTTGGCAAACAACATTTAATGCAGATAGATGTGAGATGGTGCATTGTGGTAGGAAATATAAGGAAGACAAGTCAAAATTGGGTAGAGGGAAAAAGAGGACTAACAATGCAGACACACATCACTAACAATAGCAAAACTGCTCATAAAAACTTTACAACTGGGGTTAATTTCTAGAGGTTTAAATTTGTATGTAGTATTTGCTGGACTCTAATTGGAGCACTGTGCAGCATTCTTATTGCACTAATTTCAATCTTTGAAAGGAAGTTGAGAGCTGTCTTGTCAATCAGTCAGGATTGACTGTAAACAATGCTGGGTGGAATTTAATACTCTTGTGGCAAGTTGGATGGCAGAGGGAATTTAATCAGGCAGGAGATTGGTGAGTGGGGATGCTACCATCTTCAAGCTGCCGTCATAATTAGGTTTGTGGCAGGATGACTTGCCACCAATTGAGGCTTTTAAGTTCAAAATTAATACCTTCTTAAGGGCTCCACCCTGCCATCAGTGATATTAACCCAGTAACAGATAGGGTTTTCATCATGCAGAGAGCCCAAGAAATCCACAGAAGTCCTTAACATTGATTCTACATCACATGAAATCCCATGGTATCAGCTCAACCAGCAGCAAGGAAATCTCTGTTGATTATCTCTTATCACCCTCTCTCAACCTTCTCTATACTCTATGTTGAACATCAAGCAAAAAAAGCATTGAGGACATCAAGGATATAGAATATACTCTGGGTGGAGGACTTCAATGTCTATCATCTATTGCAGCTTGAAAGTACTGATCAAGCTGGTTGACTTATGAAAGATAGAACATAGAACATAGAACATTACAGCGCAGAACAGGCCCTTCGGCCTTCGATGTTGCACCGACCAATTAGGAAAAAGCAATGACCCTTGAACCTAAACCATTCTCTTTTCGTCCATAAACTTATCTACTAACCTCTTAAACGCCACCAAACTTAGCGCATCTACAACTGCCGCAGGCAGGGCGTTCCATACCCTTACCACCCTCTGGGTAAAGAACCTACCTCTGATATCCGTCCTATAACTCTCACCCCTTAATTTAAAGCTATGTCCCCTCGTGCTAGCTTTCTCCATCCTAGGAAAAAGGCTATCACTGTCCACCCTATCTAAACCTTTAATCATCTTATATGTTTCAATAAGGTCTCCTCTTAGCCGCCTTCTTTCTAACGAAAACAACCTCAAATCCCTCAGCCTCTCTTCATAAGATATATCTGTTAGGCCAGGCCTGCAGCAGGTGGTGGAGAATCAATAAGGAGAAAAGACATATTTGACCTCATCCTCAATAATCTGTCTGTCGCAGATGCATCTGTCCAAGACAGTATTGATTGAAGTGATCACCACACCATCCTTGTGGAGACAAATTCCCATCTTCATGTTGAGATACTCTCCATCATATTGTGTGGCATTACCACCGTACTAAATGGGACAGATTTTGAAGATATCCAACAACTCAAAATTCAGCATTGTGGAGGTTCTGTGGACCCTCAGCCCCAGCAGCAGAATTGTATTGAACTACAACTTGTATCCTCGTGGTCTGGCATATCCATCACTTTCTCATTCCCATCAAGTTGAGGGATCAATCCAGGTTCAACGGAGAGTTCAGGTGGGCATGCCAGCAGCAGTACCAGGCATACCTAGAAAAGAACAGTTTGATCAAGCAGACACAGCACGGATTCGTGTAGGGGAAGTGGTGTTTAACAAACTTATTGGATTTCTATGAAAATGTGACGAGTGCAGTAGACAGAGGGGAACCGGTGGATGTGGTGTTTTTCAATTTCCAGAAGGTGTTCGATAAGATGCCTCACAAAAGTTTGTTGCAGAAGGTTAGGCTACAGGGAGTTGGGGGTAAAGTGGATTGAGGATTGGTTATCTAACAGGAAGCAGAGAATTGGAATCAATGGATGCTTTTCTGGTTGACATTTGGTGACAAGTGGAGTGCCGCAGGGATCGGTGCTGGGGCCTCAACTGTTTATCATTTACATGACGATCTGGAGCAGGAGGCTGAGTGTAGCGTAACAAAATTTGCTGATGACGTGAAGATGAGTGGAAAAGTGAATTGCGTTGAGGGTGTGGAAAGTCTGCAGAAAGATCTGAATAGGCTGAGTGAGTGGGAGAGGACCTAACAGATGGAATATAACATTAGCAAATGTGAGGTTATCCACTTTGGTAGAAATAATAGGAAGAATTATTATTTAAAGGATGAAAAGCTGCAGCATGCTATAGTGCAGAGGGACCTGGGGGTCCTTGTACATGAATTGCAAAAACTCAGTCTGCAGGTGCAGCAGGTGATCAAGAAGGCGAATGGAATGTTGGCCTTTATAACGAGGGGGATAGAATATAAAAGCAGGGAGGTCTTGCTGCAACTGTACAAGACACTAGTGAGGCCACAACTGGAGTACTGTGTGCAGTTTTGGTCCCCTTACTTGTGTAAGGATCTATTGGCCTTGGAGGGAGTACAGAGAAGGTTCACCAGGCTGATACCGGAGATGAGAGGGTTAGCCTATGAAGAGAGATTGAGTAGACTGGGCCTGTACTCATTAGAGTTCCGAAGGCTGAGGGGGGATCTTATAGAGACTTACAAGATAATGAAGGGCCTAGATAGGTTAGAGGTAGAGAGATTCTCTCCGCTTAGAAAGGAAAACAGAACTAGAGGGCACAGCCTCAAAATAAGGGGGGAGAGGCAGTTTAGAATGGAGTTGAGGAGGAACTTCTTCATTCAAAGGATGGTGAATCTCTGGAATTCTCTGCTCATTGAAGTGGTGGAGGCTACTTCATTGAATATATTTAAATCACAGGCAGATAGATTTCCAATAGACTAGGGAACTAAGGGTTACGGGGAGAAAGCTGGAAAGTGGTACTGAACCACTACAGATCAGCCATGATCTTATTGAATGGTGGGGCAGATTCGAAGGGCTAGATGGCCTACTCCTGCTCCTATTTCTTATGTTCTTATGTTCTTACCTAAAAATGAGGAGTCAACTGATGAAGCTGCAACTCAGGACTGTTTGCCTGCCAATCAAGTCATGAATGGTAGTGAACAATTGAACAACTGCCCAGAGAAGGAAGCTCCACAAATATCATTGATGGGTGAGACCAGCATTTCAGTGCAAAAAAACAAAGCTGTAGACAAGTTCACTTTGAAATGAGTGGATGATCCATCTTGGCCTCGTCCAGAGATCCCCAGCATCAACAGAGCGAGTCTTCAGCCAATTTGATTCACTCCATATGATATCATGGAGGGGCTGAAGGCATTGGCTACCACAACAGATATGCACCCTGACAATATTCCAGCAATAAACTGAAGATTTGTGCTCCAGAACTAGCTGAGACCCTAGCCAAGCTGTTCCAGTCCAGTACAGATACAGCTTTGGCATCTAGTTGGCAAGGTGGAAACTTGCCCAAGTATGTTCTGTCCACAAAAAGCAAGAAAAATCCAAGCCAACTGCCACATCAGTCTACTCTCGATCATCAATAAAGGGATGGATAATGTTATCAACAGCACCATCAAGTGGTATTTATGCAGCAATAACCAACTCGTTGACACTGAATTTGGGTTTCGCCATGGTCACTCTTCTCCTGGCCAAATTTCAATCTTCTTCAAATATGGATAAATGAGCTGAACTGAACAGGTGAGGTGATATTGACTGCCCACCATCTACAAGACACAAGTGTGAATTTCAATGCAATATTTTCAATTTGCCTGGATGTGTGGGGCCCCACTAACACTCAAGAACCTCAACATCATCCAGGACAAAGCATCCCATCCACCACCTTAAACATTTGCTCCCTCCATCACCACTAACGCACAGTCACAGCAGTGAGTACCATATGCAAGATGCACTGCAGCAACTCATCAAAACCTCCTTTGGCAGCATCATGCAATCCTGTGACCTCTACTGCATAGAAGAACAATGGCAATGGCACATGGGAATACTACCATCTGTAAATTTTCTCCAAGCCATGCACCATCCAGACTTGGAATTTCATTGTCCCTGGGTCAAAATGCTGGAATATTCTTCCTAACAAAACTATGATGCACCAACAATACATGGTCTACAGTGGTTATGAAGGCAGCTCACCACCACCTACTTGAGGATGGTAAGGAAAGTGCAATAAATATCGGCCTAGCCAGCGACACCCACATCCCATGAAAGAATTTTAAAAATACGACCATGATAAGTATCAAGCATTGATCCTGATCTATCAGGATGGCTGGCGTACATAAACAACTGCATATTTCTTCTTCTTCCACTTCTCAATACCCCATATCTTCTCAAATTTCCTAACTTCTTGGATATTGGACCACATTCTTTTCCACACCTACTGCACTGAGTTCTCCTGTAGACTTTTAATTTGTACCTTTTTTCAGTGGTGCACCTGGATAGATTAATAACAAGGATTTTTCACCCAAACATTTCAAACTGTCTATTACAAACTGTCTATTAAACATCAAATTCATTGTCTAAACAGTGAGTTGAATAGCTTGCTTTTAACATCATTTAGTGACCTTGATCAATCACTTTTTCCTCATCTTTTCCTTATCGTATCTCAAGCTGTTCTCCTTGACTAGTTTCATCCTCCCAGTAACATTCCATCTCCTGTGTCAAACTAACTCCCAAAAGTTTCATTATTTGTATCAACTCTACTATCTGTTATTTATGTCTAAGGCTCTTTGTAAGGCATGTTAACAAGCTGTTCCCAGTGGCTCTTCAGTTCTTACTGCTTATCAGACTGTTGAACCATCCTGTTGTTCACTTTATGTTTCTATTCTACTTCCAGATACTGATGAACTCTCATATTTCAGCAAGCATCTTAATTAATCAAGGTTAAATGAAAAAACTGGCACAGCTTTGTAATATGCTTGCTTGTTTTAAGTATCTCACAGTTGCTCTTACACCAGCCTTTGTCTGAACATGGGCCACTTTTCGAGCTAGGTACCGTTGTTATTATCTATCTATATTCCACTAATTTATATATAACATTAAGCATATTTCTGACACTGTTATGAAATGGACATAGAGACACTAGAGAATGTGCAAAATAGATTTACAAGGGTGATAACAGAAAGGAGAGATTATACCTATCAAGAAAGATTGAAAGAGCTGGATCTCCTTTCTTTTAATAAAGAGGAGGTTGATGGATGATCTGGTGGAGCCTTTTAAATTTATAAGAGGGACTGACATAACAGATATTTTCACATGTGGGAAGACTAAAATTAGGAATCACAAACATAAGATAGTTGCTAATAAATCCGAGTGGGAATTCCACAGAAACTTTTTAATTCAGTGAGTGGTTAGAATATTAATTTTGCTACTACAAGGATTAGCTGAGGTGAATAGCATAGATGCATTTATGGGGAAACTAGATAAATGTGAGAGAGAAAGACTTCAAAGGTTATGTTTAGACAGATGATGAGGAGTGGGAGGAGGCTTGTATGGAATATCAACCCATGGCAGCACATTTCTGTACTGTACATTGTAACAAAACATTTGTATCAATACATATAATATTAATTGATAAAAATTGTATCAATTTGTTAATTTCAATGATTGATGTTTACAAGTTTTACAGAAAATAAATCAAGAAGTACAATATCCTGATTGTGTAGCTCTTATTAGGTTCCAGCTTTCTGACCAATATTGCCATAATCTAGATTATACTCACTATTGATTCAAGCAAACAAACACCTGAATTGCTATAAATGCAGAACAGTGGTTAAAATTGAACTTATGAAGGACTATGCGTCGCACATTGTACATTTTGCCTCTGCTACTTTATTGATGTTTATATTGTTTTACAAAAGTTATCATTGTGTGAACTATATATTGTCATAGTCCATAAATGAAACTCCCTGTGTGGGAGCATAGTTTAGCAATCCCAAGGTTTTATTTCCACTGTCTGTGCTTTATTTATCTTAACTGGGGAAGGATTGGGGGGGCTGTAATTAGTTTAATTAATTTTGGTGCTTTGGACTTGGAAGACAAGAGAAAGTAAAATTACCTACAGTTCCTGCTACAATAGGTTTAATTGTCTTATGTAGCTCCTTCAGCGAACAGATAGCCACATCGATCAACACTGTGGGCAGGCTTTTACGGCCTCACTCATCCAAAACTGTAAAATCCCACCCACAATGTGGAGATCAACGGACATTTTGATTATCCACCCCTCACCTACTCTGATTCCCGTGACAGGCAGATCCTATATCTTTCTCCCTCTCTGTCTCTCTCTCTCTCTCTCTGATCAAAAACTCCCCATGATCCACATTCTTCAGCAGCAATGCCTTCTTCAGCTCTTTATTATATGCCCATCTGAGCTTATCAACAACAATACTGTAACATACTAAAGTAAGGCACTACACAGAAATGTAATTGGGCAAAACTTGACACCAAACCGAGGTAGGAGAAATGAAGACTGGTTTTAAGGAGAGTCTTAAAAGAGTTGAGCAAGATGACAACAATTACGGAAGCAATCCAGAGTTTAGGGCCTAGACAACTGAAGCAACTAGAAGTTGGGAATTAAGAAGGATGGAGGGCTATGGGCCATATATGGGCAATTGGGAGTAGCTGGGAGAATACCATGGACGGCATGGTCCAGTTGGGCTGAAGAGCCTGTTTCCATGCTGTAATGAACCCAGAGAATCCCTACAGTGCAGAAGGAGGCATATCGGGCCTGCACCGACAACAGTCCCACATGGACCTTATTTTTGTAACCTCACATATTTACCCAGCTAATCCCCGTGATATTGAGGGGAAATTTAGCACGGCCAATCCACTGAAACTGCATATCTTTGGCTGTGGGAAGAAACCAGAGCATCCCAGAGGAAACCCACACAAACATGTAAAGAACATGCAAACTCCACACAGTCACCCAAGGCTGAAATTGAAGCTAGGTCCCTGGAGCTGTGAGGTAGTAGTGCTAACCATCATTCTGTCCAGTTGTTCTATGACTCTATGACCCTAAGAAGCTGGAGTTGAAGAAGCACCAGGATCTCAGAAACTTGAGAACTGGAGGAATTTACAGAGCCAATGGAGGAGTTTGAGAATGTCTAATTGCAACATTGAGGAGGAAACACACATTGCCTCAAATGTCAAGGTTATCTGTGTTATTTACCATAACACTGACTGAGTCCATAATTTTCTGCATCTTCTTTAGCCTTCAGCAGGTTCAGATCCATTTATAAAAACTGCTTTTTGCTTGATCCTTTCCGCTCTTAGCCGATCAACTGACGTGTTCCAATAATTTCAAGTACAGTTTACACACATTGTTCTTTCTGGCTGAAACAGAAACTCTAACTAAACATACATGATGCTGAACTAAGCTTTGCATTTCATACCTTACCCATCACTGGCGCAGTGCTATCTGTATCAGATGTGTAACAGACATTAATATCACAAATTTTACACTGTTCACCAAAGTCAAAATTGTCCCTGAGATGTCACATTGGACTCATGTGTAGATATAAACATCAGAATCACGGTTGCCAGAATATTGTCAGGACCCTTAGTCTTTGCAGTATCCAGTGTCTTTAGCCTTTCTTGATATCACGTGAAGTGAATCAAATTGGCTAAAGACTGACGTTTGTGATGCTGGGGTCCTCAGAGGAGGACAAGATGGATCGCCCACTTGGTCCATCTGGCTGAAGATGGTTGCAAATGCTTCAGCCTTATCCTTTGCACTGATGTGCTGAACCCCTCCTCAGTGAAGATGGGGATATTTGCTGAACCTTCTCCTCCAGAGGATTGTTTAATTATTTATCAGCAATTACGGCTGGATGTGGCAAGACTGCAGTGCTTAGATCTGATCCTTCGGTTGTGGAATCACTTAGCTGTGTCCATCGCATGCTGCTTTAGATGTTTAGCATGCAAGTAGTCCTGTATTATAGCTTCACCAGGTTGACACCACCTTTTTAGATACACCTGCTGTTGCTCCTGGCATGCCCTCAGTTAGATTCAGTATCCTGGATTTGTAAAGGTGGAAGCAGCCAGTCCTTACTAATAGCTGTATTTGCATACGTGTGACTTTCCTGGGGATATCAGACATTGTCATAGATAAATAATGGTTCCTTTGGCAAAACCAAAGGTAAAGGTAAAGTGCAAAACCAAGACTTAGTAAGCATTTTTAAGAAGCACTGTAGGAGAGAAAATCGCACAAATATATGTACGTATATTCGGTTTTGTCCATTGCCCTTCATTGGCACTATTCAGGATGTTCATCAGTATTAGTGTAACAATTGGTTTTCTTTTGAGCCAACCCCTTCCATAAGAAACGTGTGCCAAAAATCTCCGCCGTCTTCACGGCCAGGATTCACTGGTGCCTGTGAAAGTGAACGGAGTTTTGGCTGGAATGCTAAATTCTCCATTCTCAGTGGGGTGGCCAAGGATAAGATCAGAGAATCCCGCTTTCCCCCCTCCACCACCGCCACCCCTCCCCAAACTCCACCCACTCACCCCCTGCCATTGTGGCATTCACATTGCTATTTGTATGGAGCTACCCCGAATCCTGGGAAAATTATGTGGCCAAAATTATGGGGACAAAATACTATTGTACAGGCACATTTTTCCAAAAGTTATCACTGGGTTCCCAATATGCTTTGAATTTTCTGGTAAAATAAATACCAGCAATATTATGCACAATTGCGATAGCTGTAATTCAATTGGAATATGATTTTTTCCTGCACCTCTGATAGAACAGAAATTACTTTCAAAATCAATTTTGTCCTTGTTAATGTAAGAGACTTTTTGGGTAACTTTCCTGCAAGGAAGGCATGCTATTAAAATGCAAGTCTTGTGTATCACTTATCAAACTGATATTGCACAAACTTACCGTTTGAACCAGCAATCTGATTCTCCAAATTTTTTAAAAACTTTCAGCATTTGGAGCCACTGTGATCCCCCATGAAATTGATTCCTCTAAAGAGAGCTCTTAACATTTCATAGTATTTGGCAACTTTTCTTTAAATCGTATGAGTTGCTAGACAGTAAATTTCTAGTCAGCGTAACAGAACTTATGACAAAACAGCTGTTCATTTTCTGCTCCATTGTCTGCTATGGTCTGGTTTGTAAGAGAGGTTACCACATGCATCTGGTTCAGAAATTACCTAATTGAAGGGTGATTGGGCTCAGTGATGGTACACAAGAGTTGTCATTAGTTGTTTCAACAATGTGATGCCTCAGCGCATAGTAGCATTTGCTCTGACAAATTCTGGAGTGTGGTGGCAGAGACTGGTTAACATTTTTCCCAGTTTAATTCGATATATGGCAAACTATTTTAAATATGATAAACTGTTTAAAACATTAACTTGAACAGTCTGTGCCTTGTTTTGTTTTGGCTCACAATATAAGCTATCCTATGAATGCTCATGCAAATAAACTCAACCAAACAAAACATTAGTGCTTTTAGTAAAATGGTTAACACACAACTTGGGGCGTAGCACCAAAGCTAAAATCAAGAAATCAGAAAATGAAGTATACTGAGTAGTAGTGATTAGATGATGCAAAGGTTGATTATTTTTTAAAGTCTCCAACTTGTTGCAGTTTGGGGAGATTGATGGAGATGTGTAGATCTGTAATTTTGAAGTATGAAAGAAGTATTACTTAGATTAGGGACTGGATTTTCTCTCTAGGGAGGCAGAAATTGGAATTGTTTCAAAGTTGCAGATTCATCCCACGGGCAAGCAGTCATTCATTGTGATTTTCACCATGGCGCCACCTTAAATTGGACAGTTTTTCTGTCAATTTAAAGGCAGTGGGCAGGCTTGCAGAGCTCAAAGGTCAAACAGAGCCCTTCCAGTTTGAAAGGAACAGTAGCCTATAAAGAAGACAAGTAACAGGGAGGTTGATTCACTGGGAGAGAAACCAGCAAGGGAGAAAAAATGGAGTAAAGACATTACCTACATTTAAGATGAATGAAGCACTTTTGGCTCCAAACTTGCAACATTTTGACTCTACCCCTTTTCATCTTTTTGGTCTGCAATAATCTTATGACTTCTGTTCTCATCGTTTTTAGTTTCATGGTCTTCAGATTCTTGCATTAATTAATATATGTTTTTACCGGGATGCTGAAACAATTCTTGTAAAGACTTTGCAGTCAAGACTAGGATTTATTATCCATTCTTCATTGCCCTTGACTGAGCGCCATTAAGAATCAGCCATATTCTGGGTCACGAGTTATATATAGCTGGCCTGGTTTTCTGTCTGAAACCTCAACTCCTTCCCAACATGACCTGCCCATTGTAATATTTGATATTTGATTTGATTTGATTTATTATAGTCACATGTGTTAACATACAGTGAAAAGTATTGTTCCTTGCATGCTATACAGAGAAAACACACTGCTCATAGAGGAAGAAATGAGAGAATGCAGAATGTAGTATTTCAGTCATAGCTCGGATGTAGGGAAGGATTAACTTAACGCAAGATAGGTCCATTCAAAAGTCTGACAGCAGCAGGAAAGAAGCTGCCCTTGAGTCGGTATGTGACTTCAGACTTTTGTATCTTTTTCTTGAAGAAAGAAGATGGAAGAGACAATGTCCAGGATGCGTGATGTCCTTAATAATGCTGGCTGCTTTGCCAAGGCAGCAGGGAGTGTAGATAGAGTCAATGGATGGGAGGCTAGTTTGCATGATGGATTGGGCTACATTCACAAACTTTTGTAGTTCCTTGCAGTCTTGGGCAGAGCGGGAGCCATACCAATTTGTGGTACAACTAGAAATAGTGCTTTCTGTGAGGCAATTGTAAAAAATTTGTAGCTGACGTGCCAAATTTCCTTAGTCTTTTGAGAAAGTAGAGGCACTGATTAGCTTTCTTAACTGCAGTGTTGGCATGGGGGGCCTAAGAAAAGGTGTTGGTGATCTGGACACCTAAAAACCTGAAGCTCTCGACCCTTTCTATTTCAAACCCATTGATGCAGACAGGATTAAGTTCTTCATTACACTCCTGAAATCGATGACAATATCCTTCGATTTGTTGACATTGAGGGAGAGATTATTGTTGCCAGACCAGTTCAACAAATTCTTTATCTCATTCCTGTACCCTGTCTTGTCATTGTTTGGGATCTGACATATTATGGTGGTGTCGTCAACAAACTTGAAAATCAAATTGGAGAGGAATTTGGCCACACAGTCATAGGTGTATAAGGAGTATAGTAGGGAGCTGAAAACACAGCCTTGTGGGGCACTGGTGTTGAGGATGATTGTGGAGGAGGTGTTGTTACCTATCCATACTGATTGTGGTCTATGAGTTAAGAAGTTCAGGATCTAGTCGCAGAGAGAGGTGCCAAGTCAAGACCATAGAGTTTGGAAATGGGTTTCATAGGAATAATAGTGTTGAAGGCTGAGCTGTAGTCAATAAATAGTATTGAGAGTGCAGACATAGCTGTCCTTGTTAACTTGGTGTTCCAGAGTTGAATACAAGGCCAGGGAAATGGCGTCTGTGTGGACTTGTTGTGGTGGTAGGCAATCCGTATTGGATCCAGGCAGAGCAGGAGGCTGAAATTGATTTGTGCTATGACTAACCTTTCGAAGTACTTCATAATGATAGATGTCAGAGCCACCGGCCAACAGTCATTAAAGCAAGCTGCTTGGTTTTTCTGAGCAACTGGGATGATGGTCGTCTCCTTGAAGTAGATAGGGACCTCAGATTGTTATAGAGAGAGGTTGAAGATGTTTTGAATACCCCCACCAGCTGATCTATAGAGTACCTGAGTGCACGTATCCAGAACAACATGAATGAACATCTCACCTGTTATCAGCAGTCAATTCTTATTGGTCTCTTGTAACTACGCAGTTAACAAAGGTTAATACTACAATGACACTGACATCCAAGAGTGTGTTGAAACAAAGATCAAAATTATTATTATGGACAGAAAGGGTTTTAATTTAAACAGTCTTGATTTCTCTTCTCACCACGTCCGTAAACAGAAAAGTGTTTTGATTTTAATTTCTCCTTTAGTGATGGTGTATTTCCCAATACCACTTCCCCCTCCCCCCACCTTGATTTTGGTGTGATCCAATGTTCAATTCATCATCCTATAGCAAACTCAAGATAGGATAAACTTGGAGGGTTAGTTTATTGTACAGACACTTAAAATGTGGGCAAATTGTTTGCAATGTACCTGACTTTTTGCATTCATGCAATAAAAGAAATGCACAAAAGAAAGAGGTATAGTGCAAAAACCACTTGGAAAATAATAATTATTGTTTTTGATGTGTCCAGAATCAAACATCCAATCATATATTCCTTAACTGAGGTTAACAGACTAAGCCTGATGCTGGGGAATTTGGTTTTCCAATAGAGGTGACTGCCAGGATAAGATGAACACGCAGAGGCCAATTAGTCCCGAGGCCGATGGTACAGAAGTTCCAGCAGAAACGGCATAGATGGAGATAAATTGGCTGCTTGGCTGATGGAAGATGGTCATGTGACTCCCACTTCTCCACTGTGCTTTGGTAAAGGATGTATATTCCTTTCCCTGGATTCTTGGGATTGTTAAAGGCAAAATATCGTGGATGCTGGAATCTGAAATAAAAACAGAAAATGCAGGAGAAATTCAGGAAGTCTGACAACATCTGTGGAGCAGGAATAGATGATATGGAGATGCCAGCTTTGAACTGGGGTAAACACAGTAAGAAGTCTCACAACACCAGGTTAAAGTCCAACAACTTTATTTGGTAGCAAAAGCCACTAACTTTCGGAGTGCTGCTTCCTCCTCACTTACCTGACAAAGGAGCAGTGCTCCGAAAAATAGTAGCTTTTGCTACGAAATAAACCTGCAGGAATAGAGCCAATGTTTTGAGTCTGGAGGGTCATCCAGACTTAAAACATTGACTCTATTCTCTCTCCGTAGATACTGTCAGACCTGTTGAGTTTATCCAGCAATTTCTATGTTTTTGTTCTTGGGATTGTTGATGTTTCAACCATTAAGCCTTTCAAAAGAGATTGCAAGGACAAGTCCAAGCAGAATTGCATCCTCCTGTGGTTTATGAAATGAGCTTTGTTGAATGCCATTTGAATTTGGTCTCTGCAATCAGAGGGATTGTGAGATGTCAGCTTCTCTTTTCGTGCCAGAAAGGTCCTTTGTTCTGGGTTGCAGGCAGACTTAGCCTCAGCCTTTTTCGAGTCCTTGTCCAGTTATTAAAATTTTAGGAAATAGGCTTGTTGCTATACATATGTATTTTATAAAAATATAGTGTGAGGTCTTAACTTCAGATCAATATGTTGTAGGGACACTCTTTAAGAACTGTGTTTGTAATTTTTATTATTACAAGTAGCAAGATAAGAATTAAGATGGTCTTTTTGTCGAAAATGTTTTTTTCTATCCTTTTTTGAAGCAGTTTTGTGTTTTTAGATTTTCTATTACTACCTAAGTTAATTGATAGTTATCTGGATGTATACATCAATCATCTACATAAAGTCACTCCTTCTGAAATTGAGCCAGTTATTTTTTTCCACTTGGACATTATAAGGGATCATAACAATCCATGTGTTCATACAGTAAAACTTGCTAATGCACAGCTTTCTAATCAGCTTTGATCTCAGGAAATCACTTGTGTGCAGTGCCTCTACGGAATGGAGGCAGAAATAACACACTGAACCATCTGTGGGAGACATCATAATCTAAATCATATCAGTCGGTAAACATAACACATGAAAGTAGCATTTTTGGTTTGTAATGTCACTTCCAATACCGGATTTCAATTTCAAGATATGTATTTGTTTTGGCATTTCATTTCGGCAGCTGTTCTTTCTTTGAGGGGAAAGACTTGAGCACACAAAAGCTATCTATCAAAAAATCTTTTTTTTCTCTGACGTTTGACAATTTCTTGACCAACCTGGTGTATAATGCATGCACCCACTACCATGCTTGATCTCCAACAGCGAGTGCAATCATTTTTTATAGACACACATCACAGTTACCCAAGCATAGAGAATTTTAGTTAACATCTATGAGAATCAAAGCATAACCAATGTCTATGAGAGCCTCAAATGTGCATATAAAGTTTATTTATTAGTGTCACAAGTAGGCTTACATTAACATCGCAATGAAGTTACTGTGAAAATCCCCTAGTTGCCACACTGCGATTCCTGTTTGGGTACACTGAGGGAGAATTTAGCCTGGCCGATGCACCTAACCAATACATCTTTCAGACTGTGGCAGGAAACTGGAGCACCTATAGGAAACCCATGCAGACAAGGGGAGAACATGAAAAGTTGTTCTTCACGCAGTGACTCAAGCCGCGAATCAAACCTGGGCCCTCCCTGGCGGTGAGACAGCAGTGCTAACCACTGGGCCACCGTGCTGCCCCACATGTGGTACTGCTACAGTAAGGTTTGCTGCTGGGCCACGTAGAACCATTCATCTGTAATGGAATTAGCTTGTGTGCTTAATTGAAACTAATGGGAAGAGTTGCAAGGCAAGTCCCTTGTCTGCTGAGCTAAATGATTTCTCCTTGTACTCCAGTTGGCTTCAATATACCTTGCTAAAGAAGAGATCTCTGTCCTAATTCTGGCAACTGAATGCTATTTTAGTAACCAATGCTAAAATTGAGTGTGGACTTCAGTTAAGGACATTTTTATGATTAGCTCGAAGTCGGATTCCCTTATGCTCATGTAGCTTGCCAAACCTCGGTGAAATTTTCCCACAATTTGTCAGAGTGTGAGGCTCTGACTGAATATTGGTGCGTAACTCTCCAGATGCACGGCCGAGTTTTCAGACCAGATGTTTAGTCACACAGAGGGTAGTAAATGTCTGGAACAAGTTGTCAGAGGTAATAGTAGAGGCAGGTACAATTTTGTCTTTTAAAAAGTGTTTAGACAGTTACATGGGTAAGATGGCTATGGAGAGATATGGGCCAAACTTGGGTAATTGGGACTAACCTAGTGGTTGAAAACAAAAGGGTGGCAAGGACAAGTTGGGCCAAAGGGCCTGTTTCCATGCTGTAAACATCTATGATTCTGTGACTCTAAGTTATGACACATCCATGACACATAGAGCTGACCATGGAGCTGAGGGAAGTTGTAAAGAGGCAGAGCTGGATTTTGGCTGATTACTGGATTTGCAATCAATGGTTGAACCTTTCTCTTTGAACATTTTCCTTCCTTATTCTTTGGATGCTTAAATAGGAATGTCAGAACAGGAGTTGGCCATTCAACCCCACGAGCAGGCTCTGCCATTCAGTAGAATCACTGCTGATCTGGTCAGCATCAGACCATCACTGCTCTTAACTCCACTTGGCTGCCTGCACCCCCTCCCCTCCCTTTAACCTCAAAATATGTCTAACTCTGTTTCCAATAAATTCAATGACCCGGTCTCTACTACTTGCTAGGGAAGATAATTCCACAGACTAATGACCCTTTGAGAGACCCTCAAAGATGGGCCTCTTATTCTTAAACTGTGATCTTGTCATAGAATCATTGAATCCCTACAGCCCATTCAGCCCACCGAATGTGCACCAATCACAATCTCAGCCAGGCCCTATCCCCATAACCCCATGCATTTACCCTAGCTTGACACTAAGGGGCAATTTAGAATGGCCAATCCACCTAACCTGCAGATCTTTGGATGTGGGAGGAAATTGGAGCATATGTATGAAACCCACGCAGACATGGGGAGAACATGCAAACTCCACTCAGGCAGTGACCTAAGCCGGGAATCAAACCCAGGTCCCTGGCGCTGTGAGGCAGCACTGCTAACCACTGTGCCACTGTGCAGCCCACCTTGGTTCTGTTCTTTTTTGGCAAATAGAAACATGCTCCTGCCATCTACTCTATCAAATCTTCTGTTTTAAAAGAATTATAGAATCATAAAAATTTGCAGCACTGAGGGAGGCCATTTGGCCCTCTTGTCCATGCCAGCCAACAAATAATCATCCCAGCCTAATCCCACTTTCCAACTCCTGGTCCATAGCCTTCAAAATTGCAGCACTTCAGATACATTTCCAAGCACTTTTTAAATGTTTTGCAAGTTTCTGACTCGACCAACTTCGAGTTCTAAGCTCCAAAACCCTCTGGTGAAACAATTTTTCTTGAATCCTCTCTGGACGTGCTCACCTTTGCTCTAAAACTATGGCCTTGGTTATGGAACTCTCAGCCAACATTCATGATTTTAGACACTTCAATTAAGTCTCTCCTCAGTCTCCTCTGTTCCAAAGAAAACAATCCTAGCCTATTTAATCTTTCTTCATAATTAAAATGTTCCAGTGCAGTTAACATCCTTGTAAATCTTCCCTGAACCCTCTCTAGTGCAATAAAATCTTTCCTATAGTGCAGTGATCACAACTGCATGCTGTACTCCAGCTGTTGTCTAGCTGGTGTTTTGTACAGTTCCAGCAAAACTCTCAGCTCTTGTATTCTATTCCTCTGCCAATAAAGGTAAATATCCCATATAAAAAGATAAATATCCCATATAAAAAGGTAAATATCCCATATAAAAACAGAAAGTGCTGGAAATTCTTAGCACTTCTGACAGCATCCATGGAGATATAACATTTCTATAAGACTATTAGATATCGGAGCAGAAGTAAACCATTCAGCTCATTGATTCTATTCTATCATTCAGTGAGATTCTAACTGATCTGATATATCCTCAACATAATTTTCCATCTTATCCCTATAACTTTTGATTTCCTCACTCATTAAAAATCTCTCTATCTCAGCCTTAAACATATTTAACAACTCTGCCCAACAGTTCTCTGCATTAAAGAATTCCAGAGATTCACTACTCTCGGAGAAGAAATTCCTCCTTATCCATATTTTAAATCGGTGACCGTTTACTCTGAGATTATGCCTTCTCATGAGGGTCACAGAGTTTACAGCATAAAGAGGTCCTTTGGTCCAACGTGTCTGTGCCAGCCATCAAGCACCTAACTATTCGAATGCCATTTACCAGCACTTGGTCCATAGCCTTTTATGCTATAGCATTTCAAGTGCTCATCTAAATGCTTCTTCAAAGCTGTGAAGTTCCTGCCCCTTTTAGACAGTGAGTTCCAGATTTCCACCACCATCTGGGTGAAAAAGCTATTCCTCAAATCCCCTCTAAATCCCCTGCTCCTTACCTTAAACCTATGTCCCTTGATCACTGACCCTCTGCTCAGGGGAAAATGTTCTTCCTATCTAGCCTAATTCCACCCCTTAAAGAGACCCCCAGTCAGCCTTCTCTGCTCTAAGAGAAACAACCTGAGCCTGTTTACTTAGCTGAAATACTCTTGCCCAGGCAACATCCCAGTGAATCTCTTCTGCACTCTTTCTAGTGCAGTGACATCCTTCCTGTAGTGTGGCGACTAGAACTGTGGCAAAGGAGTACTCTATAGTCGAATGAGTATCTTATACAGCTCCATCAAAGCTCTCTACTTGTATATGCTAATAAAGACAAGTATCCTATATGTCTTCTTAACCATCTTATCTACCTATTCTGCTGCCTTCAGGGGACTTTGGACATGCAACCCAAGGTCTCTCTGGGCGTCTATACTTCCTAGTGTCCTACCACTCATTGTGTATCTTGCCTTGTTAATCTTCCCAATACCTCACACTTTTCAAGGTTAATTTATGTTTACTATTGTTCTACTCATCTGACCAGCTGGTCTGTATTGTCCTGTAGTTCAAGACTTTCTTCCTTGCAATTTACCATACCATCAACTTTCATGTCATCCGTGTTCTGACTGATCACATCTCCCACATTCTTGTCTCATTCTAGACTCACCCATAAAGGAAATCAACTTCTCAGCATCTACCCTATCAATCCTCCTGAGAATCCTATATGTCTTAATAAAGTCATTTCTCCTTCTAAACTCCAATGCTGCCTACTCAATCTCCTCATAAGAAAATCTCTCTATATCCAGGATCAATCAAGTGAACCTTTCTGGACTGCCTCCAATGCCAGTATTTATCTTCCCTATTATCTGCTGAACTTGCATGCTAGCTTTTTATGATTTATGCACAAGGACCCCAAATCCCTGCAACTTTTTGCCGCCTTTCTACATTTAAATAATATTCAGCTCCTTTATCCATCCAACCAACTGCATAACTTCACAATTTTCTATACGATATTCCATCTGCCAAGTTTTTGCCCACTCGCTTAACCTGTCCATATCTCTCTGTAGACAATGTCATTCTCACCACTCGCCTTCCCAAAAATGACTTTTCAGAATTGAAGAGAGGTAGAAATGTGATTATTGAAAGAGAGCTGGAAGAACAAAAGGGAAGGTCTGTGATAGCTTAGAGGGTGGGAGAGATTTCCAGTGTCTGCAGTACTTTGCTTATTCAAATAATATTGACCATCTTATCTACCTGTCCAGTCACATTCTAAGATCTGTGGGCATGCACTCCAAGGTCCTCTACACTTCTCGGGATTATACCATTTATTACCTTGCTTTATTTGCCTTTTCCAATGTATTGCTTCACCTCTCTAATTTGTCAGTACGCTGTCCACTTTGTAGTCTATCAATGTTTTCCTACATTCTCTTTCATTACCAATCATTTGACCAATTTTTTTGTCCTTTTTTTGTAATTGTGTAATTATCATATCTACTGCATGTCTTATCTAAGATCAACTTATTCAACAAAAGCAAAGTTAAATCTAGGATTTACCTGATTTGCTTGGCTCTATAACACACCAGGCAGTGCATTTATTTTAACACTTCTATTCTGGCCTTCTGCCCACCACAGGCAACATTTCTCAAACTCACCCATCCTGGCTCCGGTAACGTAGGGATGTTCTCTGAATCTCTGCCTATCTACATAAATTTACATCACATTCCTAACCGGATGGTTTATATAATTTATTTCTGAAAATGTTGATCAATTCAGCCTCAATTGGAATGCATAAGAATTCTGTATTTGATACAAAGCAATGAGAGCTGCAGCGCATATTGGAAGCTACTCTGCTTTTGGTGGCACATGCCAAGATATTTAATTGTGGAAAGGAAGAAATCATATGGGGGCTAGTTCAAATAAGCGGCTGTTGTGCTGCCTGTCAGTTGCTCTTACGTTTTTGCCCAGTCACTTAATGTGAGTTCTTATGAATTGTGCCTGTGACTTGCTACAAGGCTTCCGTTTTGTTGATGTAAAAGGATTTCTAGCCAGGCACCAGTAATTTCATTCTGTTCACTCTGCATGGATCTTAGTAGAATGAAGACACAACAATTGTAGCAAGAAACACACACTGCGAAGTAGATGCAAGATACATACACGCAATTGCATAGACCTGGGAATTTTCACAGACATTCTGCTGCTTCATCACCATAACTTCATTGGCAGTGCAGCAGCAAACCCTTACTACTGGCAAATGCCAAGTGGCAGAAAGTCAGGGATGCACTAGGGGTTTTAACCATCTGTAAAATGAGAAAATCTCAGTAATATCAATCTCACAGGAATTGCCTAATGACAAATGGCACGTGGGCAAGTCTTGTGTTGATTCACTGTCCAAATTGCTTGTGAAGTCGATACTCCATCATATTGGTTAGAATTCTCAGCTTAAAGAAAACTCACTCTTTAAAAACATTTGACGCTGGTTATTAATGAGAAATGACAGGCGAATCCAGGCCTCCTGTTAATTATTCGAATGAGATATTAGGAAACACTGTAATGAAGTATAAAGAATAGTTTTGTAGTTAAAAACATGTTGCTGTAGTATTGTTCCTGATGGCAGACAAGCACAGCTGACCTTTTCCCTCCAGGGACTATCAGCTAGAATGGCAATGACAGCTGGAGGTAAATACAGAAAGGATACATTCAGTCCAGGCAGACCAAAGTCGAATAATGCGCTAGACTTGGTGTCTCCCAAATTAATACTGTAATATAACACAAACTGCCAGAAGGGCAATGCTTTTCAACTTCTGGTAGATACAAGTATCCCAAACTTAAAGAAAATCGTTCTAAGTTTCCCAAGTGCACAATAGTCCTTTAAAGCAGATTAAACATTTTACATGTTAATTTTTGTATTATAAAGATTTGTGTAAGAGTTTTCAAATAGTGACCTTTTCTCCTTTTTTTTAACTGAGGCTTATAGTGATGAAATCTGTTTCCAATAGCATCGTCACATTGTCAAAGTAATTGCCATACCTCTAATATGAACTTAGATAGTGGACGACAGTATGGCAATTTTGTTATAAGGAGCATCACAGCTGAGCCCAGTCCTGTTCTCACCTAATGTTCATATATATGCATTTTCCAATAGAGTTAAGAACACAAGAAATAGGAGCAGGAGCAGGCCATCTAGCCATTCAATAAGATCATGGCTGATCTGAAGTGGATCAGTTCCACTTACCCACCTGCTCCCCGTAATCCTTAATTCCCTTATCGATCAGAAATCTATCTATCCGTGACTTAAACATATTCAACGAGGTAGCCTCCACCACTTCAATGGGCAAAGAATTCCAGAGATTCGTCACTCTCTGAGAGAAGAAGTTCCTCCTCAACTCTATTCTAAACTGCGCAGCCCCCCCCCACCCCCGCTTATTTTGAGACTGTGCCCTCTAGTTCTGGTTTTCTTTCTAAAAGAAAGAATCTCTCTACCTCTATCCTATCCAGCCTCTTCATTATCTTGTAAGTCTCTATAAGATCACCCCTCAGTGTTCTAAACTCCAACGAGTACAGGCCCAATCTACTCAATCTCTCCTCATAAGCTAACCCCCTCATCTCCGGTATCAGCCTGATGAACCTTTTCTGTACTCCCTCCAAGACCAATATGTCCTTTCGCAAATGAGGGGACCAAAACTGCACAGAAATCCAGTTGCGGCCTCACCATTACCTTGTACAGTTGCAGCAAGACCTCACTGCTTTTATGTTCTATCCCCCTAGCGATAAAGGCCAACATTCCATTCACCTTCTTGATCACCTGCTGTACCTGCAATTCATGCACCAGGGCCCCCAGGTCCCTCTGCACAGTAGCATGCTGCAACTTAATTGGGAGTGAAAATCCAGGAAATATTTTTTACCTGAATGTTGTCTACCACATAGTTAATCAGCTAAATTAGCACCAACTACATATTGAAGATGGAAATTTCTCCTGTTGCACAGTAATAGACCTTGTTTACTCATTTCAGTAAGATCTATCTTCCATTTTGGTCATCCCACCTTTGGCACCTACTGATTTTTTAGAAAATCATGGATTGTATTGGAGATGAAAGGATTGGTTTATGATGAGAAACTGGGCAAACCTGGATGGTATTCCTGACAATCGCTTTAGATGTAATGAGATTGAAATGATGCAAATAACACAGATGTAACGATCTGAAACTCTGTATAATAAGAAGTCTCATAACACCAAGTTAAATTCCAACAGGTTTATTTGATAGCACAAGCCACAAGCTTTCGGAGTGCTGCTCCTTCATCAGGTGAATGGGAGTTTTATCCACAAACAGGGCATATAAAGACACAAACTCTATTTACAGAATAATGGTTGAAATATGATTTTTTTACAGGTAATCAAGTCTTAAAGGTACGGACAATGTGATTGAAGAAAGGATTAAGCACAGGTTAAAGAGATATGCATTGTCTCCAGCCAGGACAGTTAGTGAGATATTTGCAAGCCTAGGCAAGTCATGAGATTGCAAAATCAGAGAATCCAAGGAAAAAGTTTCCATTTTTAAGCCTAGATATAAATGACTAGCATTACTTTAAAGCTGATTGTTATCACTGATTCAAACAAAATGATCTGCAAATCTAGGTGAAAGAGTTATGAGAATATGGAACAAACTGCCTTAAATGCAGCCAGTTAGCATCCTGGGGGGATAACAGCACCTTACACCTTCCCTGGTTGACACATTCTTCCCTGTGGCAATGGATTCCATATTCCCACTATCTTGTGCATGATTATGTTTCTCCTAATCTCTCACCTCATCCTTTGAAAATTTTAATTCCAATTTTAAACTGTTCATCCCTACCCCACCCCGATCCAACTGTAAAAGCAAAGGAAATTGTATTTCACCCATCACTCCTGAAAAATCCTTTAATTTTTAAAAAAGAATGATGTAATCAGATTGATATTTACTTGGAAAGAAAGGATTTGAATGGAATATGGATAAAGGCAGGAAATTTTGAATGTAAAATTAAATAAACTGTTGACCAAATAGCCTTCCCATGTTTCCTGTAGCAGAATATGAAATTACTGAAAAGATGATTGCATCATCAGTAAATGATCATAACTGAACTCAACTTAAATTAGTGTTCTGTGAGCAGAAGCAACATTTATGTCTTACGTTCCCGGGAAGAACCTGATTCCTTAATTCCAATCTCTTTAATTGTGTGGGAAAGATTGCCCAATTTTCTATTTGGATTTGGGAGATTTGCAAATTTTGAAAAGTATGAAGACTTGTCTTCTTTCAACTATGAGTTTCCAACAGCAGAGGGAGCTGCTATGGCGTCTGAATTATCCCCGAGTCAGCACAGGAAATGTGCAATAAAGAGAAAATGCCACAGATGCTCAATTGGCCTCGCAGCATCTATGGCGAAACAGAGTTAATTTCTGGTCTGTGGGTCTTTCATCAGAACTCAGAAGAAATTGGAACTGTAATAGCTTTAAGAAAATACAGAGGTCGGAAAAGGACGAAAGGAGAAAGAGCAAAAGGGAAGGTGGCGAGAAGGAGGTTATGTGACAAAAAAAGCATGATGATACACAGCAGTAGGTGGGGATAATGGAACAAATAACACAAGAGATATATAAATGGACAAACAGCTGCTATTTAAAAGCAGGAACAAAAAATGGTGTTGATGTTACAATCTAAAATTAGTGAACTCAGAAAACTGTAAGTTGTCTGAACATAAAATGAGGTACTATTCCTTCAGTCTACATTGATCTTTATTGGAACCCTATAAGAGGCTAATGATTTAGAATGAGAGAGGGGCACTGAATTAATAGGACAGGCAAACAGAAACTCGGGGTCACATTTGTGGATGTGTGCCACAATGGGGTCACCCTAACCTACAGTTGGTTTCCCTGATAAGGCCACATCATGATGTGGAGATGCCAGCATTGGATTGGAGTAAACACAGTAAGAAGTCTGACAACACCAAGTTTAAGTCCAACCGATTTATTTGGTAGTAAACTCGCAAGCTTTCGCGGTTTGCCCCAAAATCCCAAAAGCTTGCGAGTTTACTATCAAATAAATCAGTTGGACTTAAACCTGGTGTTATCAGACTTCTTACTTGAGGCCACGTCATGAGCAGTAAATGCAGTTTACCAAATCAATGTTATGAAGAGCAGAAGTAAAAAAACAGATATTACATCTGCTGAGCCTAAATGAGAAGGTACCTTAGAAGAGGGAAGGAGGTGATTGAGGAATGAGCCAGGGTATCTCAGAGAGAATGGTCGTTTCGGAATGATTAAAGGAGAGCGGAAGTGGCAGCATGATAAATATGGCAGAAATGGAGAAGGGTGACCCATTGAATGTAGAGGCTAGTAATTTGAAAGGTGAGAATAAATAAATTCCAGGAAGGGGAAAGTAATTAGAGTAGAACTGCAGGAAATGAGATAAGTACAGTTGAGCACTTTGTATTTGTTGTCTTAAAAACTATGGTTGGGTGAATTTTCTATTGAGGAAAAAGTACAGCATATTGGAAACACTGGCATGGAAGCTTTCATTGTCAGAATACAGATTGACAAACTGAGAAAATTAAATAGTGGATCAGATATTTACAGAATCAGGAAGACTTTGCAGATTTTTTAATAATGGTAGGATTGGATGCAGAAGTCTCGTTCCCGTTTCACACAGGTCCCATTTTTGCTGATGGGGGAGGTGTGGTTGTGTGATTCACACAGGAGGGAAACCCAAACTTATTCAGAGCATTTGAGCTCTGTGCTGAGCTATAAATGGACTTCATTTTGGCAATTTTATACAATGGGTACAAATGCTTTTGAAGGGTTGATAACTGTCATGATCTGAAGATTTTAAAAGCTCCTGTTTTTTAAACTTTAAAAATGCTGAAACTGTCATTGAAAGATAAAACATTCTGGACTCTTTGAATGATGAGCCATCCACAATTTATAAAGAAACAGTAGCATCTAGTTATGCAGTTTCAGTAGAGCTCTTTGTTAATATTACCCAAAAGCTTTCATTATGTTTAATGAATATTTGGCTGGATTTCAAAAGCTACAGTTATCTCAGCAGCAGATCTGTGTTCATAGCTTGACTGTCAGTTCAAAGAGGTGGTTAAATAATTAGCAATCTTTGATGTAAATTCTGAAAAGAAGATTGTTTTTACAGAGGTTCCACTTGAGATATAAAAGCTACAAGACATCAGGTGACCAGCTGGAGACATTGTCATCTCAGCATCTTCAACTATTTATCGTCTCTATCCCAATTGATTCTACATTTTTTTAGTCAATTTCATCTCACGACATAATGACATTTTTAATTAATATCTATCTACCACCTTTTCCTAGCTTCCTATCTTTTCGAAAGGTGAAGTACTTAGAATCCCTATGGTCTAGGAGGAGGCCATTTTGGCCCATCGAGCCTGCTCTGACAGCAATCCCACTCTATCCCCTAACTGCACCTATTTACCCTGTTAATTAATTTAGCATGGCCAATCAACCTAACCCCTACATGCTTGGACTGTAGGAAACCAGAGCACCCAGAAAAATCCCACATAGAAAGGGAGAGAATATGCAGATTCCACACAGGCATTGACTCAAGTCAGGAATCAAACCCAGGTCCCTGAGCTGTGAGGGCAACTATTCAAAACACTGTGCCACTGTGCCACCGAATTATGGATCCCGGGGGCTTTCCTTGTCGCGTAACCTTGATATGAAGATTTTACATTTGAGTCACTGGCTGGCTCATAACTGGAACTGTTGATGCCGATGTTCCTCTAAAAGTAATCTGAAAATTGAATATATTGTACAAGTCCGTGCTAGTGCTATTAGGTGTCCCAAAACAAACCTAGTGCAGCTACCTGCATGAGTCCCATCCAGGTCAGTAGAAACCTGTCAACATTAAGTTTGCCATGTAAATATTTTTAAATACCATTGTTTTAACTGTTAAACAACTGTTTTTTTGGACTTCTTTTGAGCTGGAAAGAATAGTATTTAAAAGGCAGGATACATTATTCACAAGCAGCAGGCGTGTCAGGGCAAGATGCTGACTGGATAGATATTTGATAAAAGAGCTGTTAAAAGCATTTGCCACTTTGTGATGTGGTTCGAGAAAAAGCAGAATGTTATAATAATAGACTTCCAAAAGTACTTAGTTATCCTTCCAGACAGATTACTTGATATTCCTGATATTTTTTTAAATGGTATGTTTATCATTTTACACAGCTGTATGGAGAGAAATATACTGCTGTCAGTAACTTGACAATTGACATAAAAACTAGTGGATTTTGGTTATGTTCTTTCTATGTTCAGGCTCATCCTTGAGCTGAAGGGCCTGTTTCCACGCTGTAAGCCTCTATGAGTGAAGTTTCGGATGCAGTGTGTTTGAGTGCAGAACAATCTGTTGCATGTTGGACACCCATGTATTGTTAATGGGCTTACAAAGCTCACAATTCTTGACGGCCAGTGCAATGCTGTCCTGTTCATAGGAAGTGGCATCTTTGCTAAAGAGATCACACTATGCAAAGTCATTCAGTATGACATTTTCCCATATTTTGAGGGTGATTTTGAAACCTTTTAGTGAGATTATAGAGTGTCGTTGAAGTGCTTTTGATGGCTTCTATGTGATTGCTTGCTTTCAATTCATTCTCACTAGAAGAACCTATTTGGCAAGCACGCGTTCAGCATTTTGACAATATGTCCTGACCAACTTATCTGAGTTCTCTTTACCAGAGCTTTGATGCTAGCCATGTCAGTCAGGGAGAAAATCTCAGTGTGAGGAACCTTGGCATGCTATTCAATCTCTGCAACTGGTTATGTGGAAATGGTATAGTTGTTTTGCATATCCAGGATAAACTATCCACATCTCATGAGCATATAAAGGATTGGGAAGGCCAACTACTCTGTATATCTTCACTTTTTTTGAGAGATTGCTCCCAGAGAATTGGTTGGAACTTACCAAAGGCAACACTGACCTGAGCTATTCTGGCGAGGGTGCTGATTGCTTCAAGCTTTGACAATTAACTGTAATAGTTGGCTTCACACTCTGTTTTTACAGGGTAGTTTGGTAAATGACTTCAATATTTTTTTGATGCTGATGGTGAGATGGAAGTTATCATGCAGATGAGAGGAAGTCCATGCTATGTTGCAATTCTAGATCCAAATAGGCTGTTAAAGACATCATCATCAGTGAAAAGTCACAAACTACAGCTTCATGAATTTTGGTTTTTAACTTGAAGTCTCCTCAAACTGAAAACATTGGTCAGGATTTTCTGTACCCAGCACCGCTTCATGGCAGTAGAAGCTGCCCACCACTGGGCAATGGCAGGATGTTTTTGATACCACCATTGTCAATGGGGTTTCCTGTTGTATAGAGCCTGCAGCGGGGGCTTGTTGTTAGTGGGGTTGGAAGACCTGGCTGGTGGGAACAGCTAGAGAATTCTGATTTTTGCCTTTCATGCAATATCAAATGCAGATGTCACTTTTGCTAACTAAATGCTTCAGAAAGCATGGCTGAGAGTACCAACTAAACAGGATAGGGGGCCAACAAACAGCCCTGCTCCACTCAAATGGGAAGGCATCACATGCCTCTCCACCATCCGGGACATGAGCAAGCTACTGCTGGAATTAAATTGCTAGACAATAGTGATAACTTTTTCTTGGACAACCAGATTATGCCATGATCTTCCTTAGTCCCTCACGACTAACAGTGTTGAAGGCTCTTATCAGATCAACAAGTGTTGAGTATAGATTGCAGTTCTGTTCATGGCATTTTAACTGGACCTGATGCACCATATACAACATGGCAATTATACTATTACCTTTTCTAAAGCTGTATTGGTTCTTTGGCAGGAGGTCCTATTTGAGATGCAGTGACAGACAATTTAGCAGGAATCTGAATTTCACAGCAACAAAATTCCTCAATGGTTGCAGAAAGTTTGGCAATTTTCCTTCCTTTAATAATGGTGGACAATTGGCGCATCATTTAATTGCTGAGAAATAGCATCTGGTTTCTGGTGACCTCAGATAGTTTGCTGAGTTTGTGAGTGAGTGTCATATTCCCTGTCGTGTATGTTTCAGCTGTAATTGCAAGTGACTCTGCTGCCTTACCACCAACAAGAGACTGATTATTTTCATGGTCTTTATTTGTTGGGGAGTGTCAGGAAAAGACATGTTGACTTCAGTTTGGGGCAAGCCTGTGTTTCCTTTTCATGGTTGATTCTGGCCAATCCAGAGCATTGCTAAAATGTTCTGGCCATCTCTCCAGATATTGGTCTTCTTTGTAATCAATGTGGCTCCACAAGGACAGGAAGAGAAGGGTTTCTGGAAATCTGAGGACTAAATATTGTCTTCAGAGTATCATAGAAGGATTTAGTATCATTTTTGTTTAAATACGATTGTATTTCTTTCACCTTTTTGTTATGTCAGTGTCCTGTATCTCTCCAAGCTTTGTTTGGATGATTTAATGGATGTTGTTGAAAACAGTTTTCTTTGAAGCAAATTAATGACCACTTTGGTAGTTTAAAGCAAATAGCGTTTCTAATTCAACAGTCTGAATTTCCTCATTGTTGTTAAACTGATCCTGGTGCTAATAGCTGCTGATGTTTTAAGGTAATAGAGTACTGATCTCTGAAGGCTATAAAATCATACTCCACACTGTTGGAGACGAATTTAGGACTATCTAGCTGGCAATCCATATCTTCGAGGGGTTTTGCCTTACAATATCCATTTTGAATCTTGAGATATTGAGCATCTGATTGACTCTATTTCCCTTAATATCTCTTGGGCTGAATATAGATGTTGAGCTTTGAGACCATGAATCAGTCCAACAGTCTGCTCCACATATTGCTTTGGTCACTCTGCTTTATCTAATTTCTAACAACATATTTGATTAGGTGCCAGTGCTTAGAGCAAGGGTGCATCCAGGAGGCCTTGATTTGATTGGGCAGATAAAATACAGTTTTGCAAATGGGGTGAAGGAGGTCTTGTTCTTCAACAGAAGAAGTTTGTTGCTGTTATTAGCTCTGTTTTTGCTTGTAACACCCTTTCAGGTCTGGTGGTCGGTGTGAATTCTGACATTGCAATCACCTATCTTAAATTATGGTGAGACTTCGTTGAAACATTCCCTTTCCAATAATGAAGAGGAATTTATCTTTTGATCTTTGTTGGCTTATTTGATTTCAAGATCATGGGGATGGCTTGTAATGTGCAAAAATAAAAGTAGATTATTTGACAACATAGAACATCACCAGTATGATAGGGATGGGACAGCTTGAACTTGGGTTCAGACATAGCTCAGCACAATATCGAGGGCCGAAGGGCCTGTACTGGGCCTTCTGTTTTATGTTCTATCACATTTAAATCCAAACCTGACCACGCTCGATATGCGCACCAGTGTCGGCTGTGATTCTGATGGTGCCATTCACTTCTGAGTTAGAAGGTATGATTCAGCTCATAATCTAGGATGTGTATACAAAAGAATTAAGGCCACAACTCCAGTGCGATACTTGGAGAGTACTGCATGTTGGGAAGTACTGTCTTTTGTTTGAGAATTTAAACTGAGGCCCTCTCTGTCCATTTGGGAGGATGTAATAAATCTTGTAGCACTAATTTGAAGAAGAATGGGGGAGTTATCTCTGTTGTTAGGGACCCGATCAGAAACTACAAACTATTATGAAGTTAGCTAGACCGTAACTTTTATTTGTCATTTTGGCATCAGAGTGAACATAAGGTGTTTCGCTCCAGGTCTGATTCAGTTGACCCCTAGAAAGCTTTTGTCAAAATAAATCTTATTTAAGAGCACAGTTAGAATATAATAAAAAGAATTAGCAAAACTTTTACCAATTAAAATACTTAAGTATGACGAAGTATAATTCTTAATAGCTTTCCATCGCTATTGTTCCAATATAGCAGCGTTCCTAAAGACAGAAATTCCTTCTTCAGAACGAGTTTGCACCAAAAGCAGATATACTTACATGAATGCTGGATTTTCAGTTTTTTGACATCTCTGGACAGAGATCAAGACAAACCCTGTCTTCTGACTTTCATACAGCAGGCTCTCAGAGAAGGATATATCCTCAAACAACAGAACTTCAGAGAAATAAACCTAATGTCTGGAAGATCCCAATGTCCAGGAGCTGGAAGCACTAAGAACAGCAGAATAGCGTTAGGCCACATAAAAACAAAATTCTAGCAATTAGGAGCAATTATGCTGCTGCAATTACTATACATGTCAGTTATAGACCCAGCAGCACTGATAAAATGGAGGAAATTGCTAAAAACATCCTGCGCAGAAATATGACAGAAGTAAATTTCTTAAAGATGCAATATTGTCACCTGTGTCCTAGTCAATATTTATACCACAATCAACATCCTAAAACTGATGATCTGGTTATCATTCAGTATGCTGTTGTGGGAGTTTGCTGTCTGCAAATTGCTTTCTGTATTTCCTACAACACCACAGTGATTGTGCTTCATAAGTACTTTGTTGATTGTAAAGTACTTTGGAGTGCCCTGAGATTGTGAAAGATGTTATTTTAATGCAAGTTTTTAAAATATTTGATAGGAGTATATTTATTAGCAATATGGACTTGGACTGTTGGCCAACTTTCTCCTGCCTAACCTGGAGACATCAATGCCAATTGTAATATCTCTGTTGTTGATGCTGAGATCGATATCCCTTTTCAGTTGCTGCAGCACTAGAATGCCAAAGCAAACTACATTTTTTGTCAGCCAAAGGCAGTTTAGGAAGAATAGCTAATTCACAGTTGAATTTGAACAACTTCAAACAGTGAGCAAACTGATGGAAAATTTCCTTTCATAAAATTGCTTGGCAACATATTATTTCCCACTCGTTGAATCACTAAAGCATTTTTGAATGGTTTATTTGTGCTGTCACTGCTGCTGGTGCACAGTGAAGTTATTTCCCTGCCCCCTCACTTGTGGTTCTATCATATTCCCCAAAGATGTGCTGAAACTCATTACCCCATTTAACAGGCTCTCAGCTCAAGCTACAGAAGAAATCACACAGATTGAACTTCTCTCAGCTTGATGTGGAAAGCTCACTCTCTCCTTGTATGAATCAACTCACACATCCAAACTTAAGAGAGTTTAGATACAAGTTTAGCAGCTCAGTCAATATTTAGAAACTACCAAATAGCATCTTGATTATTGCTGGGGAATTTAATCAACCATGCATTAGTAAATTTGTTGTTGCATGTCTGCCTAGGACTTCCCAATCTACTGGAGGCAATAGTTTACACTACAGCATTCTCTGAAGCCAAGTGGAAAGAATTCCAGCTGCTAGAGACAGCTTTACTCCTCCCATTCTATTATTTAGGCAGGTTGTCTACCCAATTATCAGCAATACCCTAGATTACTCACATGTCAGTAACTGACTTGACAAGTGTTCAATTCTGGTCGCCACACTACCAGAAGTTCGTGGAGGCTTTGGAGAGGGTACAGAAAAGATTTACCAGGATGTTGCCTGGCATGGTGGGCATTAGCTATGATGAGAGTTTAGAGAAACTTGTTTTTTTCTCACTGGAAAGACAGAGTTGAGGGGTGACCTGATAGAAGTCTACAAGATTATAAGGGGCATAGACAGAGTGGATAGGTAGAAGCTTTTTCCCAGGGTGGAAGAATCAATTACTAGGAAGCATAAGTTTAAAGTACAAAGGGCAATTTTTAAAGGAGATGTATGAGGCAAGTTTTTTACACAGAGGGTGGTGGGTGCCTGGTGCTCGCTACCAGGGGAGGTGGTGGAAGCAGATATAATTGAGACTTGTAAGGGGCATTTGGACAAATAGGATGGAAATAGAGGGAGGTGATCCCTGGAAGGTAGGTGCTTTTAGTTCAGTCAGGCAGCATGGTTGGTGCAAGCGTGAAGGGCCAAAGAGCCTGTTTTGTGCTGTAATTTTCTTTGCTTTTTGTTCTTTTGTTGTGCACCAATCCAGCTGAAGGGCAGCTTCTTCCTTGCTGCTGACGGACTTTTGAATGGACCTATCTCGTATTGCATTGATCTTTCTCTATACCTTGGTTCTGGCTGTGGCACTGCATCTCTAAAAAGGGTAGTAGGGATAACCCTGGGAAGTATAGGCCGGTGAGTTTGATGTTGGTGGTAGGGAAACTGTTGGAGAGGATTCTTAGAGATAGGATGTATAGGCATTTAGAGCATTGCAATCTGATTAGGGATATGCAGCATGGATTTGTTAAGGGGAGGTTGTGCCTTACAAATCTGGTAGAATGTTTTGAGGAGGTGACGAAAACAGTCGACGAAGGGCGAGCCATTGATGGATTTCAGTAAGGCGTTTGACAAAAAGATCAAGGCTAATGGGATACATGGACAGGTAGCTAGATGGATAAGTAACTGGCTTGGTAATAGGAGAGAGAGAGTAATAGTGGAAGGGTGTTATTCTAGCTGGAGGTCGGTCACTAATGGTGTGCTGCAGGGCTCGGTACTGGGACCTCTTCTATTTGTAATATATATAAATGACTTGGAAGAGGGAGTAAGTGGAGTGATCAGCAAGCGGGCAAGGTATAATTTGGATGCTAGAGGGAGTTTTTCACACAGAGGGTGGTGGGGATATGGAACACGCTGCCAAGTAAAGTGGTGGAGGCAGGCACTCTGGAGTTATTTAAGAGATACTTAGATGGGCACATGAACAGAATGGGAATGGAGGGGTATAGAAAACTGATTTAAAATAGGGGTCATGAGCCTTGGGAGTCCCTGGGAAGTGTGTAAGTAGTCGATGATATTGATGTATTTGTTTTTATCCTACAGTTTTTTTGGTCCGCCTTGTTGTGTAGCAAGGGGTGTACACGCAATGGGTTGTGAGAGGGCTGCTCTTGGATTTTTTTGGGGAATATCTTAGTGCTTCACGTCGTTAGTGTACGCTTGACCTGGACCATTTGATGGGCAACACGACAGCTCAGTGACTATCGCTGTGCTATGCAGATACATGGATTTGAGCCTGTGTCTGTGGGAGTTTGCGCATTCTCCCCGTGCTTGCGTGGATTTTCTCCGTGTGCTCTGGTTTTCTCCCACATCCCAAAGATGTGCTCTTAGGCTGATTGGCAGAACAATTTCTCCCTAAATTGTCTCAAATTTGGTTTCAATCCATAGATCTATAAACATAGACAGGGATCACGGGTAGAAGTGGGAACATCGAGGTAGTGGCATGGGCTCGTTGGGCTGAAGGGCCTGTTTCCCATGCTGTTTTGTTCTTTATTCTACACTCTCTCGATTCTTTCTCTGTGAGCTGTGTGCTTTGTCTGTATGAGGAGACAGTGCTTTTCACTGTGTGCTAATACATGTGACAATAATAAATCAAATCAAATGATGAGTTAACAAAACTAAAAAAAAGATTCTGCCCTTTCTTGGTCTGTATCCCTCAATGAGGCAAGACTTTTTACACAGAGGATGGTGTGTGTGTCTGGAACTCGCTGCCGGGGAGGTAGCAGCAGCAGATACGATAGTGACCTTTAGGATGATAAAGGGATAATGTCTGTGGATGGGTAGGTGGTTTTAGTTCAGTCAGACAGCATGGTTGGTGCAGGTTTGGAAGGCCAAAGGGCTTGTTCCTGTGCTGTAATTTTCTTTGACTGAAAAGAATTAACTTGAGTCTAAATTTCCATCATTAGGCATGTCCCCTTGGTGCCGTATTCACTCCAAAACACACTGTTATCTCTTGACTGATGACAGCTGCAGGTGTGAGCCCATCTCTAGAATCTGGAAACTAAGTGATATCAATCACCATAATATATGTAAAATCACTATTACAGTTCTCAAATGTTAGATAACACCTTCCAGTGACTGTTGCACAAGACAGAGTTTTCTAATCTGGAATATGATAGATATTGGTCTTCTTTCCAGTGTAATGACATACCGGAAAACTTGCTTTTTCCCAATGTTCGCTGTGCTGCATAATCCAGATCCTCATGTGAGGAGCTTTGGGGCAGAGAGACAGGAACTCTACATTTTTAAAGTAATTAATTAGCTGTGAAGCACTTTGCAACTTCCTTTGGCATGAGTGACATGTAGAGCAATTTCTTCCGCTTTCGTTCTCTAATGATTTGTTTTAGAAAACTATCATTACTATCCTGAATATTTAACTGAGCTCTCTGGTGCTAAATCACATTCCAAAGGTAAAAAAAGCTGAACCAAGAATAAGTTGATTCCTTATTAGGAATTATCTAGCCAGTTGATGAATGGTTTTTGTATCAATTCTATTGTTTGATCTGCAGAACCTGCAATTGGGAAAGGGCAGGCTGTGTCGGATAGAGTGTTTTAATTCTCTTCACTTCTCCTTTCATGTATTGTTCTGTACCAGACATTAATTTGATGTACTGCTTTTGCCCTTTTAAATTTATTCCCCTTTTCACCAATACTGCAATTCTGTCCTCATCCAATGTGCGGTTCTGCATAGTTTGCTGTGAGGTCAGGATTAGGCTTACTGCTGTGTGGCTTTCAAAGATCATACAAATTTTAAGTGTTCATTTGGGTAAATGTTACCTTTTACTACCAGACAGACAGCAAGAAAGAAAGACTTATATTTGTAAGATTTCAAAGAGCTCTACAGTACTTTTGAAATCAAAAATTGGTTGGGTTGCGTTACCTACATTAGATCAGTGACTAAGTTGAAAAAGACCTCCTGGGCTGTATAAACTTCAAGATATGCAGAGGTCAGAAAGGTGCTACATATATGCAAGTCTTTATTTCACTCATCTAGAGAGCTGTTGGAAGAGGGTGGTGCAGTTAACAATGTCAAAAATTGTAGGGAATTTCAAGAGAAATAATGCACCCAGTCACAGTCACAGTGGATATTATCTGTGACTCTCACTCCATTACAGGTGATTATGTTATATATTCAGTCAACATCATTATTTAGATTGAGACTCTGAGTGGCTTATCGAAAAGCCATGGGGAATTTGCAGTGCAGAATCCAACCAGATGCTGTGCAGTTTACACTTACAGGGGGTCACAAGGCCAACCTGGTTAACAAGCTGGGCTTTCTGTAGGTCAGGGAGCCAATGATGCACAGGAGTCACCTAAATTTTTATTTTTGAATTATTAAGTGGAAGTTAAATTCACAATTTTTTAACATGAGAGATGCACTGCAACAATTTATCCAGAGTGGTTTGGCAGCACCTTCCAAAACACATTTCCTTTGCCATTTTGAAGGAAAAGACAGCAAATGTCAGGGAGACGATCACTTGCAAGTTCCCCTCCAAGCCATTCACCATCCTGTCTTGAAAATGTACAACTGTTTATTATTGTTACTGGGTCAAAATCCTCCTCTCCACTAACAGTGCTGTGGATGCACCTACACACAAGGCTTGCAGCAGTTGAGGAAGATGTCTGTCCACCATCTTCTCGAGGACAACTATGGTATGGCAATAAATTCTGGCCCAGCCAGTGAAAACCTACATCCCTTGAATAAATTAAAAAATATGTAATTGCAATAAGCTGCATGGTTCTGTGGAACAGAAAGGGGATGAAATTAATAGCAAAAGTACTGAGGTTATGGCAGGGGTTGAACATTTAATTTCCCCAATATGGATAGAAACAAATTTGAATTTGTGAAAGGCAGATTTATTTACAAAGATCAATGCTTGGAATCAACCTTTTTTCATTGGGTTTTGAAGGCAATCTCCAAAGACATTTGAAGTGAAAAGCATTGTAATGGTGTTGGTTATAGAATGTTGAGGAAGTCTTTATCGTCTTCTGTACACTAACAGCAAGCCTGTATTAACTACCTGTAACTATATACATATATATAAAATAAAGGGCAGCCTCCTGGAACTATTTCCATGTCTAGATTTTAACAAGTCTCTGTCCAACAGCACGTTGGCCTTAGATGTGTGACCTCTCATGTTACTGTGTGGCCATTATTCCCACATTAACCCTTTGTAAACCAAACCTTTATACTGCAAAAAGCATGATGCTTTCATGTTGAAAACATGAAACAAAAATAGAAAAAGCTGGAAATACGTAGAAGATCAATCAACATCTGTGAAGAGAACACACAGGGTGGGTGTGAAAACGTGGTAAATTCGAGTGTGAGGCCATTAATGTGATCCGCGCCCGCATCTGTGCAGATGACCACTTTACTAAGGCCCAGGAATGGCCGCAATCTGCTTCATGCCCAAAACGAGTGCAATGGCAATTTAAATGTATTTGCATGCATTTAAATTGAATTAATGAACTGCCTACCCAACTTTATCATCATTTCCCACTTTGCCACTGCGTTCACCAATCCAGAATTGCACCAAAATGAACCTGCTGAATAAAAGAATGAATCAGGCACTCCAGCTGCTGACGAGGTGAGTTCAGAATTTCCAACAGCTCTCTGACTCAGATCAGTGGGGGGTAGGGGCGGGACAGGGAGGGCCACATCATTCTCTGGTTGGGGCAGAAGAGGAATGAGGCTAGGTCATTGTCTGGTTGGGAGGGAGAAGAGGAGGAGGTGAGTTAGAAGTATTTCTGGTGGTGGGGAGGCCAATCGAAGTCTTGACTGAAGGACAAATTGTAGTGCGAATACAAGGCTTTCATATTCCTTGACACTGATTTTGCTTGCTCCTGCCGTGAAAAATCATTTGCATATTTTAGCAAGTTGATTTTATCACTGCCTTTATTATGTACTTGTACTGGCATTTCATATTTCATCAGTTTACATTAGCTTACAAATCTAAAACTGGCATTCCTGAGATGTCAGATTCACTGTTAAATCCGACAATGCTAGTAGAAATCTGGTCACAAAATCAGGGTACCTATTCATTCTCCCTCTAGTGGTCACTTGCTCTCACTGTGTTGTAATATCTTCTGGCAAATCTTGACTGTGCAAGAAACTGATTGGAAAGTATCTTAAATTTTCAAATAGCAGATGCATCAATTGTTGTACAGGTATAGGTTATATGCATCTGCCTTTAGTGATGTTTACCTCCCTCTTGGATCTTGATTTGGTTGTTTTCTGGGCAAGAACCAAAATAATTGGAGGGAGCAAGGATATGAATTGATCATGGAAGCAACAGCCATACTGCTTTTCTTTGCTTTCCTTGATTGTTCAGTGCTAGGGAAACTGAGTCATTTCATAAAGAAAAACAATTTTTTTATAAAGCACATTGTTACAGCCTCAGATTGTCCCAACATAATCAATATCCAATTTATCATCTGCACTGCATAAGCTAACATGATATCTGATTTTTACACAGCGAGATTCCCCAGCAGAGTAAGGGGATAACCTACTTTTTTGATTGAAAGCCCCCAGTTGTTCTTAAAATAGTGTCGTGACCTAACTTACAGGGGCAAACAAGCAAGGTCTCAGTTGAACATTGCCTGCACCTCTGACAATGCAGTGTTTCCTCAGTAACGCACTGGTACATCAGCTTAGATAATAAGCACAAGTCCCCAGCTGAGACTGAAATCCACAACCCTCTAATTCGGAGTCAAGAAAGTGCCAATTTTTATTACTTTACAAAATTATGTTGACTACTGGTGCTGGTTCAGTGGTTCGGATCAACTGCAGCATGAGTAGAACTCATTTGAATATTCACTTGGAACTCACTTGGAATATTCCAAGGTGATGGGTGATGGGAATAACACTGAGAGGATTCCAAGAATGCTTTCATACCTCAGTTGAAATCTTGGCCTAATGAAGTACAGTACTAGAGATGAATGAGGAAGTTTATACCAGTCCCTTTCCCACCATTAATGGAGTATTGAACATCTATCCCCACTATCCTAGACTGGACATCATTTTTTTCCTGGCAGCCATGAGGGGGCAGCAAGTGGAGCAAGGAGCAGCAATGAAAGAAGCTGATAGTAGCAGAATTTACCATGTCAGAGCCCTCCCTTCCACCTTCCCAGCTGGGCAACGATGAGTAGGAAGGGGTGAACACCAAACATCCCAGTGGAATACTGAGAAAAATGTCCAGCCCATTTTTTAACCAACAATTTTAAATTTACTGCCTGGTTTTCACAAGATTAATAAATGCTTTCTCATAGTCCCAACTTGACTTCAGAAGAATAACGTTAATGTCCCATTTAACACATTGGGGTGAATTGTCCAGTCTCGCCCACCATTGGAATCGGAGTGTGCAAGGGATGGACCATGGGAATGAAGGATGAGCTCAGTTGGAAATTCCCAGCCATTGCATAGGTTTTGGCACACCGGTGTGTTTGTATAATGAAAATTCAGTTTTGTTGCGAAGATCTTGTTTTCTTACAAGAACATTTAATTCGTGCTCTCTCATATGCACAAGGAAGATCAATTCACAAAACTGAGGTTTTTGTATGTGCAGAAATTGCTTCTTCATATTCTAAGTGAACAAAAATAAAAAATAATATAAACTTGGGAGAGTGAAATGCAGCAGCCAATGGCAAAACTCTCCCACAATTGAAATGCTGGGCAGAATTTTATCAGCTTGTCCCACCTATCGATGGGTGGAGCGAGCAGGTAAACTCACGCTAGAGCTGAGATTTGGGCTGATGGTGGGATCAGTTGTGTAGTTATCCAGGAGTTAGACTAAGTTTTAACCTGTCTAATACTTCCTGGATAAATATTCAACTATGTACCTCTCACAAGTCTCCAACTGCAGCTCACATTTAGAGATGTTCACCAAGAATTCTGAGGAACAGGGGAATTGTTATAAAATACTTAGAATCCCTACAGTGCAGAAAGAGTCTACACTGACCACAATCTCATCCAGGCCCTATCCCCTTAACCCCATTTATTTACCCTAACCTCCCAAAACTAACCTACACGTCTTGGATGCTAAGGGGCAATTTAGCATAGCCAATCAACCTAACCCACACATCTTTGGGCTATGGGAGGAAACCAGAGCAACCAGAGGAAACCCACACTGACACAGGGAGAACATGCAAACTCCACCCAGACAAACACCCAAGACCAGAATTGGGTCTTTGGTGTTGTGAGGCCGCAGTGCTAACAACTGTGCCATCGTGTTGCCCATCAGAGTTTGAAAGTCATTGAGCAATTCCTACATGGATCTGTAAGTCAGGACTTTGACAGGATACTGTGCTCATCTTCAGTCTCGATGATCTTGCTTCTCAAAGACAATTCTAGTGGGCCCCTTCTTACTTTATTTCCTACTCCCAAACCTGTGTGAGTTTAAGTCATTTGTACACCTCCTGTTAGGTGAGATCAGTTGACAGCATAGATCAGGAATCAAATTTGGAAATTTGAAATTTGGTCCATATTACTGAGGAACTCATTGGATAGAACTCAACCAATCTTTGGAAAAACTGTGGCTTATCTATTTCATAAGATAAAATTACGCAACATGATTCAGTCCAAACTGTTTCATCCATTCAAAAGCTGCTTACAGTTTCCTTTTTACAACATCTAATTGTTTCTTAAATAGATCCAGGATTTTTACCTCCATTCTGTTCAGATTTAATTTCAAGTGTCATTGAAGTGTACACTTAAAAATTTTCATCCCCCAAACACCATAGAACCATAGAATCTCTACAGTGCAGAAAGAGGCATTCGTCCCATTGAATCTGAACCAACTCTCCAAAAGAGCATCTCATCCAGGCCCTACTCTCTTCCTTATCCCCATTTATCATGGCTAATATATATAATGTACTCATCTTTGGACATTAAGTGGCAATTAGAATGACCAATCCATCTATCCTTTGCATTTATGGACTGTGGGAGGGAACTGGAAGAAACCCATACAGATGTGGGGAGGATATGCAAATGAGGTCATAGTCACTCAAGGCCAGAATCAAACCTGGACCCCAGCACTGTGATCAGTAGTTCTAACCATTGTGCCACCATGCTGTAGAAATAGAGCTATATTTTTGAGAGATGAGATCTTTTCTTTGTTTCTTAATATTATAGGACCCTGTTTATTAACAGCATTATTTCTTTTTACAATTCAAACCGCAGGAAAGTTACTGAGATGATAGCCTGATTTGCTTCACTCCTGACTACAATCCTGGCACAGAAATTCCTGACCTGCATAACCAGAAATGATGTGGAGATGTCAGCGTTGGACTGGGGTAAATGCAATAAGAAGTCTCACAACACCGACTTCTTACTGTGTTAAACCAGAAATGATGTAGAGATGTCGGCGTTGGACTGGGGTAAACTCAGTAAGAGATCTGACAACACCAATTTTAAATCCAACCAATTTATTTGATTTACTAGGTTTACTATCAAATAAATCGGTTGGATTTAAAATTGGTGTTGTCAGATCTCTTGCTGAGTTAAACCAGAAAGAACTCAATAAGAATTTAGCAACACCAATTTTTAATCCAACCGATTTATTTGATAGTAAAATTGCGAGCTTTCAACACTCTGTGTCTTCCTCAGGCAAAGAGTGTTGAAAGCTCGCAATTTTATTATCAAATAAATCGGTTGGATTAAAAATTGGTGTTGCTAAATTCTTACTGAGTTCTTACCACCCCAGTCCAACGCCGGCATCTTTACATCATTAAACCAGAAAGGCAGAGATGCAGGGAAGCTGTCTGCCCCCTTCAAGGCCATTGAAGGAAGCAGATCATATTACACGGCAGCCTAATTATCCACATAGTTGTGGGACTTGTTTCTAAAAGAGTCCATCAAAGCTTGTAATTAAAGAAACTTTTACTGGTGGGTTATCAAGAAATGGGTTGGGTGAGCTATGAAAATGGAAAATGATCTGTGTTGTCATTAGTCTAGTAAATCTTATTCCTCTATCCAAATGGATAAAGATTGAAAGTATGCAATGCTATAGCGGATTCTGGATCAAAAGTGTGAAGATACAAAATGGCAAAAGGATGAGAAAAAAACAGGATTTAGCAGGAGGTGAGGAACTACGTTGTGGTTGCACTGTTCAGGCTGGATTAAGATTGTTGAGTGAAATATTGCAGTAATTAAATATTTTGGTGATATTTCAATCATTTACAATCATTGCAAAGTCAGATTTCAGATTTTTATAAAGAACATTCTTTGTATTTTCTCTCTCTAAGCTGAAGCAGGTAAGATTATTAATAGTCATGTCATCACTGAGACCATCTACTTTCATTTTCATTACATTGTCCAACTCTTGCCCCATCTCAGCCTACAAGCTGCTGAAACCTTCCTTGCAGCTTAAGGTATCTTTAAATTTGACTACTCCAATGGACTCCTGGCAGGTTCCCATCATTTACCCTCCACTTCAGAGTGCAGAAGTTCATCCTAATATACCTAAAAATTCAGTGTCCACCTTGTGGAGTTGTAACTCTACTTACATACAGCAGAAGCAGATGTGATAGACTAAATGATTCCACAACCAACAGATAAGATCTAAATTCTGCAATTCTGTCACATTAAGCTGTGAACTATGTGGATATATGGAGAACATGAATTATGCATTTTTGATGTGTTTGCTATCTGATTTCTCAACAATTTGCCTAAATATTGGGGATTTTTATTCCATAGCTTTAAACTGAAATCAAGCATTGAAAACATATAAATTATAATTAGTCTTCTACAATTTCATGTTGGAATCCTGTAGAGTTCTTGAGTAGAATGTAATCTTGTGTCATACATCACAGAGATCAGAGATACCAATTAGTCTTTTCTATCAATAGTTTCACTGGAGTTATTTATCTTCACAATACAGATTTAGATTATATGAGATAACAACAGCTTTTGGAGTGCTCATGGTATCTAAAAATAAATTATATTTTCTGTACTGGATTAGTTTTGCTATAAATTGGATCAGTTATTGTACATTTGTGGCAAGTAACCTATTTACCAATATAAAAAGTCAACAGGTTATTTATTAGTCACAAGTAGGCTTACATTGCAATGTAGTTACTGTGAAAATCCCCCAGTCGTCATTTCACACTCTAATGCTTGTTTGCTTAGACTGAGAGAGAATTTAGTATCGCCAATGCATCTACCCAGCACATCTTTCAGACTATTGGAGGAAACTGGAGCACCTGGAGAAATCCCATACAGATGCTGGGAGAATGTGCACTATCCATACAGACAGTGTCCCAAGTCAGCAATCTGTGTCCCTGGCGCTGTGAGGCAGTGATGCTAGCCATTGTGCTACCATGCTGCCGCTATATCTATCACTTTTGACAAGTTGGTTATTACATCATTTATAAAAGCACTAATAGGAATTAGTACAGTAAACTCTGTGCCCATCCCTGGTTTGTAATGCTGAACATGTGCTCACACACAGCTTATACACTTGATTAACTCAGATTCTGGGGGACTGGCTCCCAGCATTTGTACTAAATTAGGTTCCTTTATCTTGTTTGAAGACTCAATTTTTGTGAATCTATGTAACTAACTTTAGTGACAGAAAACTTATGGTATCAGATCAACTGCTTATCTTATCTCCCACCATGTTCCGCTTTCTTTAAAGAAATGGAGTAAGCAATTCAACCCAGTTACTTACGTCTGGAATGAATTATGTCTGTTGGCTGGATTTTTGTGTCTGGTTCAGGAAACATGAGTCAGGCCATTTCCCAATTTTGGAAACCTAAGTCAGGCACCTCTATCCCTCCATCTCTATCTATCAAGATGGGCCAGTTTGAAGAGCTTGTTAGAAACTAATCAGTTCTATTTAATAAATATTAAACACCCAGTACTTGAAGGTTACAATGTGAATGGGTGCTGAATGTTGATCTGGTAATTATGCTCATTTGTATATAAGGAAGGGTCATCCAGCACTGGTTACCTGGTGTGTTGGAAAGGAATGAGCTGGGAAAGTTTGTGTCTATTCTCAGCAGTCTTGAAAATAAACCTGAATAAGGTAAAGACTCATTGGATTCATTCTTCTGTAATATGTATTTATTGGAATTAACAGGCCTGCCTCTCCAACACAATTCGTATGACTCCAATCTTCAGTCCTCATCCTCCCCATTCCTCCTCCATGCCAATTCATGTTCCCCATATATCCTGCATAGTTACTCACCTAATATTAACAGTGTACAGTATTCAGGAACCACATAGCAGCATTGGGAAGTCTTTAAAACAGACTTGGAAAAAGTACACCCATAACAATTTAATTGAGTTGTAAGCATTCACATTCATTGATAGAAAGCTCCATATCAAAGAAATAATTTTAAATCCCTTCAAGTTGTTGGAAAAAAACAAACAAACATCTGTTTGGTAACCACATCATGCACCAGTAATCCTTTTAGTAACTTCTTAAAACTAGCACATTCTTATTTGCACATTTTCCTTGTGTCTGCATGGGTTTCCTCCAGGTGCTCCAGTTTCCTCCCACAGTCCAAAGATGTGTGGGTTAGGTTGATTGGCCATGCTAAAAATTGCCCTTAGTGTCCTAAGATGTGTAGGCTAGAGGGATTGTGGGTAAATATTTAGGGATATGCAGGTAGGGCCTGGGTGGGATTGTGATCAATGCAGGCTTGATGGGCTGAATGGCCTCTTGCTGCACTGTAGGGTTTCTATGGTTCTTGCAGTTGAACTTTGAATACAACTCTCTGCTGAGGTAAGTGGTTCTTTAGCTTTTAAAACTCAGCCAAGCATTCTTAATAGGCTCGACTGTCAAAACAAATCCTTCTAATTGCACACAAGGAGATTATTGAAATTAGAAAAAGCAGTTGGCTGAGTTTTTTCTAAGCTACATTTGATGGCTTGTCAATCAAAGCAGTCCACGTACTGTTTTTTTTCTCTAAGTAAAGACGAAAAAGATTATTTCCTTAAAGTTGAAAGCCCTGTGGATATTTAAATTACTTCAAATCATGACACAAGATTTCCCGAAATACTGTTTTCTTCACTCTTAAATTCATAATACCATTTTACCCAATTGGAAAATACTCTAATGCATCTCAATACTTACATTATGTTTATCAGTATAATTTGTTAAATTACCTTTGAAAAACTGTAAATTGTGGCACTGTGATTGCTAACAGTCTCATTTAGTCTCAGATTGTTGCCAGGCAGTAGCTAAGGAATGGAGTTTGGAGTGTGGACATAAAACAGTGACTTCAGTCTCCCCAATTTTTAATTGGAAGAAATTTCTGCTACTCCAATGCTGGATGATGATTAAGCATACAGATAATTTGGCAACACTCAAGGAGTACAAGGATGTGGTGGAGTTGGAGCTGAGTGTCCTCAGCTGACATGTGACACACGGCACACTGCTGCCTCACATCTCCAGGAATCCAGGTTCAATTCCGGTCTGGAGTAACTGTCTGTGTGAAGTCTGCACATTCTCCCAGTGTCTATGTGGGTTTTCTCTAGGTGCTCCAGCTTCCTCCCACAGTCCAAATATGTGTGGGTTAGATGGATTGGCCATGGTAAAATTATTTCTTAATGTCCCAAGATGTGTGGGTTAGATGGATTAGCTCTGACAAATGTATGGGATTATAGGGATAGGAGAAGGGTGAGGGCCTGGATAAGATGCTGTGTTGGAGAGACAGTGCAGACTCAATGGACCGAGTGCCCACTTCTGCATTATAGGAGTTATATGATTCTAATGCTGTACTTTTGAATAATGTTACTAAAGGGCAGCATGTGGATGAGAAATAAGATTGGCCAAAAGAGATTTTGATTTGATTTGATTTCATCCTTGGGACAACAGAGGTAATGTTGGGGGAGCAGGAAGAGAAGCAAAGGAGAGAGAATAATAAATTTACCACTTGTTATAAAATGTGAAAGGGAGCAATGAGAATTGACAGAAACAAATACCTGGTGCCCTCCAGCAATGAAGAAACATGCGGTAACCGTCCATACAAACTACAAAGACCATTTATTTCCATTTCCATTTGTGAATCAACAATCTTTCTTCCCAAGGACAATCTCACAATGGAACAAGCTGTCAAAGGAAATAGTCATATTCCATCACTCAATCTTCAAGACCCATCTTTAGATTATTTCCATTTAAAGTTTCCATTATCAGCACTACCAATTCAACTAGTCATGCCTGGTTTCTACCAATGTAAACACTGGCAGAATGTGGATGTTTATCTGTGGTGTTGACCCAACTAGAGCAGAAGTGCAAGTCACTGGTTATGATTAGATAGATTAGAATGGAGCTAGGCAAGAGCAGTCCCAGTCTGCTGGACAGCAGTGGTAAGGCATTGGAGGAGGATGTTATGGTCAACCATGTCAAAAGCTGCAGGCAGATCAGGATGGATGAAGAGGTATTGTTTACCTTAGAACAGTCACATGGCATGTCCGTTATGACTTTTGAAAGAACTATTAAGTCCCTGTGGCGGGGTGGAAAACTGATTTGGAGGATTCAAACATGAAACACTGGGAAGCAATTGCGAGGTGACAACATGGTCAAGGCTTTGGAGAAGAAAGGGAGGTTGGAAAGAGGATAGTAATCTCTCCACAAGATCATATGCTTACTGATCATCCAAACCCCACTTCCTCCTCTCCCCTCTACCCGATGTGCCCATTCTTTCACTGCACACATGACTTACCTTTTTTGTCTCTGAAGCCCATGACACTTCTCGATGGATCTCCTTGCAGTCCCAGCGCTGTTCTAAGCTCTACTGCTGCCACGACTCACCAGTTACTGGCCAATCAGATTTGCTGACAGCTATCAAGGGAAGGATTTCCTTCCATTGAAGTCCCTGAGTTTGTTAAGACCAGTAAGAAGTCTCACAACACTAGGTTAAAGTCCAACAAGTTTATTTGCTAGCCAAGCCACTGTCTTGTGCTACTAAATATTTATGTTGGATTTCAACCTGGTGTTGTGAGACTTCTCACTGTGTTTACCCCAGTCTAACGCCAACATCTCCATATCTTTGTTAAGGTCACCACAGTGCAATACCGTTGCTGAGCAGGCATTTTTTAAAAGTCTATTGTAAGCGACCAGCTTTTCTAATGGGCAGGTGAGGACTGCAGATCGAAGCAATACACCCTTCTCCCCCCTCCCCGTCACTCACCACTCTGTCCCCGTATTGCCACCATTTTTTCCATACTAGTCCATCCAGAAATTGTCAAAGGCCAGAAAAATCTAGATAGAGAGACAGTCTACTATTTAAATGATAGGAAGTCAGCACAACCATGTGCAAACTTCCAGCAGAAGCCATTAGACGATGATCAAGATTTGATATTCCTTCCCTTAATCCAACATTGCTGAAGCCAATTGTACTGCTGCCCAGAGGCTTTGGATCAAACCTGAAGCCTGTCTAGTCTGAACAGTTATGATGTGGAAATGCCGGCATTGCACTGGGGTAAACACAGAACCTGTTTGATCAGGTCAGTAAAACATTGAGTATATGTGAATATATTGTGTAATCTCCTTAAAATCATAGCACTTCTAAAAGATTATGGAAGTGAAATTAACCTTAGGCAGTTACCCAAATAGATGCTGTTGAATGGGCAGTATATTTCACACCCTGCTAAGTGTTCTTTTCCATTAAAGTTAATGTTTTGTGCTACTACCCACAACCAGTTTAACCACATCTTCCCACACCAGCCCCTCCCCCAACATTCCATAGGCGCATAAGGAAAAAGAAGACGACTGGAGTATAATTTCGAGATTAACCTTAATGCTTCCCTCAGTTGCAGATAAAATGTCATGGCCATTACAGACTACATTGTTTTGAGTGGGAGCTGTCCTGACTCATGGCCAGTGAACAACCTGTGAAGTTGTGAGACAATCTCCTTTGTTCATCTGTCTGCTACTGCAGGCTTTCTCAGCCTACGTATGTTTGACCTCCTGTGTTAATTGCATTTCTTTGAGACAATACAGTGGGCTGAAATTTGTGAAGCTATAGCAGACAATGGGCCACTGTACTTGCAGATTGAGCTCGTAGTTTGGGATTTTGACAATTCTCAGCGGCAGCGTGAACATGTATTTTGGTTCCACAGTGTGCAAAGGCTGTTGATGTTGCACAGTTAAATCGAGTTTGTGTTTTGGTGCATTTCAAAGAATGGGGTTTGACACAGCTTTCGAGTTTCTTTCTAAAACACTGTCACGTTGGAAAGGCCTGTATAAGACAACGTGGTGAACGCTGCAATGCTGGCTGATAAAGACAAGCTAAACACTCATCCAGCCGCAGCCAGAATTAAATGGCAGCACTACCGGTAGCACCTGTTTGTGTTGTGAACAGAAAGATTTGTCTTCTGATACTGCTAGAAGCAATAAACCTGAGGTGGCTCCAGATGTCAGCAGAATCGTTAGTTCAGATTTGCATCGCTGCCAGATATCAACTTTGACAAAAGTAGAAGTTTTTTTTGAACAAATGATTTTCTTCACGGCAGTCAATGTAATGTGTAATAGATGGGAGCCAGATTTTGATTTCTACTCCCTGGCACCCTTTTTTTTACACATATTTCATTCACTCTTTTTCGATGTGATTCCAAATGTGCTCTTTTGTGTATTGACATAATCCATAGTACTTGCCATTGCTGCCGGGATTTAACCAACATTGAGAGATGCCAAATTGGCAGCTTTCACTGCATGAGTCGATGGGGAACAAAGTGGGAGGTTACCTCCTTTCTGGTCCATCAGAGGCCCAAAGGTCTTCCACACCACCTCTCTGTATTTTTTCTCACCTCGCCATGTCTATCCTGGCCCTGCTGAAACAGTCTCCAACTTACCTTCCTACTTGACTTCATGGCTTCTTGCAATTGGGAACTGACTGCAGTTCCACCAGTGACTACTGCGTCTAGTGTTGCTGCTGGGTTCAGGGAGCTGTCAGTCATTTCACATTATTATTGTCACATATATTGGGGAACAATCAAAAAACTTTTGAATGGATTTATCTTGCATTAGGTTGAGTTTTCTCTACATCCTAGCTATGACTGTAACACTACAATCTGCACTCCTTTCTTTCCGTATGTGCTGTATGCTTTGTGCAATGCACAAGAAACAATACTTTTCACTGTATACTAATACATGTAACAATAATAAATCAATGTATTGTTTCATGACGATACAAAACATTCATAGAGGCATGGTGGCATAGCAGTTAACACTGCTGCCTCACAGCGCCAGGAACCCAGCTGGGCCACTGGGTATAGGTTTCCTCCAGATGTTCCTCTTTCCTCCTACAATCCGAAGGTGTGCAGGTTAATTGATTAGCCATGCTAAATTGACATTTAGTGGCAGAGGGACTAGCCAGGGTAAATATGGGGTAGGGGCTGGGTGGGATTGTTGTCAGTGTCAACCCAATAGGTTGCATGGCCTCCTTCTGCACTGTAGGGATCCTATGACTCTAATCTATGATAGGTGAGTAGGAAAGGAGAGGCTCCAGAATATAGTGTTGCAGTTAGTACAGTTTTAAGAGTATAGGAGCAGAGTAAAAGATTGAATTTGAGGATATGCTGGGGACAGATTGTAAGAAATTTGATTGGCTGACAGCTCTTGAAGGCAGAACTCCCTCCCCAGATGGGGCTGGAAGACTCACCTCTAGCCAATTAAGACTGCAAAGCAACCTGCTGAGGTACGGACAGGCTTGTCCTTTATCAAGGTGGCAGGATTCTGGCACCGTAAAATCCAGCCCAATGTTTCAAGTCAGCGACTTTCCATTTCTTCATAGATTAATGCAAAATGAACTGGACAACACGATAAATGGCAAGTAGAAGTCTTGCAACACAAGTGCAAGATAATAACCCAACAAGGGAGACTTTAACCATCTCAGACATGACACTCAAAGGCATTACCATTGCTGAATTTCCCACTATCAATATACTAGGGATTATCGTTAACCAGAAGCTTAACTGGTTTCGCCATTTAAATACTGTGGCAATATGAGCGCTAAGAAATATGACAACACCATAAGTCCAACCGATTCATTTGATAGTAAACTCATTAGCTTTCGGGGTTTCTCCCTTCAGGGCAGGCTCGAGGGGCTGGATGGCCTCCTCCTGCTCCTATTTCTTATGTCAGGTGAATGGAGAGTTTTGGAGAGAGTGTTCTCCAAGGTGGCCTTCATGACACATGACAGCGCAGAGTTGCTGAGCAGAGACTGATAGCCAAGTTCTGCACACATGAGGGGTCTTGGGTTACTGTCGCACTGTCTGTAACCCGCATGACTTGCCTGGGTTTGCAAAACCTCACTTACTGTTCTGGCCTCAGACAGAGCATATAACAGCACAGCCAGTTTACAGATTACGGATTAGAATGCGAGTCTTTACAACTAACCTGTTATTCAAGTGTTAAAGAGTCTGACAATGTGAGTGGAAAGAGCATTAAGCACAGGTTAAAGAGATGTGTATTGTCTCCAGACAGTACAGTAAGTGAGGTTTTGCAAACCCAGGCAAGTCATGCGGGTTACAGACAGTGCGACAGTAACCCAAGACCCCTCATGTGTGCAGAACTTGGCTATCAGTCTCTGCTCAGCAACTCTGCGCTGTCATGTGTCATGAAGGCCACCTTGGAGAACACTCTCTCCAAAACTCTCCATTCACCTGATGAAGGGAGAAACCCAGAAAGCTTGTGAGTTTACTATCAAATAAATCGGTTGGACTTAAACTGGTGTTGTCAGATTTCTTATTGTGTTTACCCCAGTACAACGCCGGCATCTCCACATCATGGCTATAAGAGCAGGTCAGAGGCTGAGAATTCTGCAGGAGTTAGTTCCCTTCCTGACTCCCCAAAGCCTGTCCACTAGTTACAAGGCACAAGATAAAGTCTGATGAAATACTCTTCACTTGCCTGGATGAGGATAGGTTCAACAACACTCAAAAAGCTGGATACCATCCATGGCAAAGCAGCCAGCTTAATCGGTACCCCTTCCACCACCTGAAATGTTCATTCCCTTCACCATCAATGCACAGCAGCAGTAGTATAAACTAAATGCATGTGTATACAAGATATATTGTAATAACTTGCCAATCCTCTTTCAGTGGCACTTTCTTAACCTGTGACCCCTGACACTTAGAAGAAAAAGGACAGCAGGTGCATGGGAACCCTTCACCTGCAAGCCCACTTCCATGCTACATGCCATCCTGACTTAGAATTCTGTATTGCTATTCATTCACTATCACTAGATCAGAATGCTAGAACATGCGTCCTAGCAATACTGAGGGTATAAATACATCATTGGACTCCAGCGGTTTAAAAGGCAGTTCACCACTGCCTTCTCGAGGGCAATTAGTGAGGAGGAACAAATGCTGGCCTCGCCAGATCCCATGAAAAAATGTTAAAGAGGATGGCTGGGATTTTTTGGTCCAGCAACGAGAAGCTTCCCAAGCTGGAGAGGGTGAGCCATTCAAATATCCAATGATGTCAGTGGAACCAAAGGTCCCACCAGTGAGAGGGGCCAGAGAATTCTGGCCTATGAATCTAAATGTCAGGCTCTGACATCAGTCCTGTCTTATTGTTTCTCAAAAGCTTATCATCTTACTCTTACTCTCTCCCATGTATCGCAATAGAGGAGTGCAAACCTTTTCCATGCTGGGTTAAATGTAGAATCGACCGTCTCGTCAGCTAACTCCCCTTAGACCAACAACAAGAACTTGCATTCATATGGCAACCTTAATGTACAAAATCATCTAAACTTGTTTCAAAGGCTTCAGTACTGCTTTGTACAGCTCAGTTGAATGCAGTCTTTATAAACTGGGTATTTGGAGAATATCCCATGTGCCTTGTCAAATAAATAACTTTCAAGTTTTGTCAGAATCCATAAAGCACCAGGGCCCACCTCATTTTCTGGTCCACATCCAAGAATTCCACAAGGTTTCTGTCTTTGATCTAATCAGAATTACAATGCTCGGGATCTGCAGCAGGAATGTTATTGAAACATACTTCAGTCTCTGCTCTTTGGTTAGGATACATTCACTTTTGATCTTTGTTCATTAATTACCTCTGCTCAGGTGAAACTGTTGTTGGTTGTTTTGATATCAAGTTATAATGACCTTGCTCAGATAAACAACTGCTGTTTCCTGTCATAAACCCGTTTGACTTATGTGTAAACGAGCACTTATTTGTATTCATTGCATTGACTGTCAGCTGAAATTTCTTCATGCACTCCCACAGCTGAAACAGTCTTGTTGCAGGCTTGGTTGGCAGCCAAACAACTGCAACTGACAAGTTCTTTATCAATTACAGAACAGTCTATCTGAACTCAAAAATGTTATTTAGTCACCACCAAGTTGCTTCATCTTATCTCCTGAGGTGTTTTATGACTAGTTTCTATCAGACGCATTGTACTGTGATCCTGCTTTACTGCACTGACTCAACAAAGCTCTGAATAAGGTTTTGAATTTCTCGTCTCCCATCAAAAGAGACATATTGAATGGCATTTAATCATCACTTTCTAGCTTGAGTTGCTTGAGTGCTGCAGTGATTGTTGTCAGGTTTTAATTTCACTCGTACTCTTTATTGTTTGCATAACTGCTAGATATTGAGGAGGAGGTCAGGCATACTGAAAGTCAATTAGAAGGATATTCCTCTCTGATCCTACCTGAAATGGGAGTCAGATTGTGGTGGAGGAGACTCAAAATTCTATAGTGAAGCATACTTTATCTGGTACCTGCTGGTACAGCCTGTGGCTCATTTCCTTCCCACGGTTACTCTCCTTTTGGGGCCACTATATGTAAGATCCTGGTGCAGCAGCGATAGTCACTCAGAGCTCAGGGAACATAAGGAGAGGGCCTAATACTGACTTCCTTTCAATTACTTGTGTACGTCTTGGTCTCTGGCAAGGGTCAGGTTAAATTGATTTTTAAGACCACTTTGCGTGTCTCCTCAACAATAGTGAAGGAAGCATTTTGGAACAGGTTGTGAAAGGTGATATAGAAATATTAGTTTTTTTGACTCACATCCAATTTTAGCACCAGCAAGATTGTGTTGTTAGCATTGATTTTTGGGAGCTTACACTGCATCACTAATAATCCTTTGCACAGGAAAATGCATTAGGCCTGGGGCAGTGTCAGGGGAGCTGGAGAATCTTGTCCAATGTGTCAAAGTAAAGAGCAAATGTCAGCAGCATTCATTCCTGCTGCTTGGCCTTTGAATCTCCTGGAAACCAAAGAAGTGCATGATGTGGCTCTTCTGTACATCTCTATAAATGGGCAGTACCAAGAAAAGCCAATTTTTGGCAAGTTCCCAAAAGTTAATACCAGGCGCTGCTTAGCACTTGGTCTTCCAGCCTCTTTAGACAGCGACAGCAGTGATATCCAGGATAACAGCCCCAAGGTCCTCTGTTCTTCCCGTCATGATAGAGTAATAGTTTTAATATTCTTTAATGGTATAAACACATATTATCATTTTGTCTATAACTGTTAACTTATAGAGGAGGGCAGAAAATTGCATTCATGGGCAGTTTGCCTAGAGACATCTTGAACTCATCAGCATGTACCCAGGTTGGAAATTCATGAATTTCATCTACAGGCTATTCCTAATAATTTGCAGTATGTTTTGCATGAAAATCATTTGAATAATCCAGTTATTTGAATAATCTAATACAATTAAAATAGCGAAGTCGAGAAAGTGTAAAAAGAATTTGAATTTTCCAATCTTTTAATACATTTGTTAGGAAATAGAAAAGTAACAATCAAATATGCCAATATAAATTGTCCAGTTCTGTTCACAAGCATGTAGTATGTGATTTAAATGTTTGTACATTTTGATTTGATTTATTATTGTCACAAGTATTAACATACAGTGAAAAGTATTGTTTCTTGCTATATAGAAAACATCTACTGTTCATAGAGAAGGAAATGAGAGAGTGCAGAATGCAATGTTACAGTCATAGTTAGGGTATAGAGAAAGATCAACTTAATTCAAGGCAAGTCCATTCAAAACTCTGGGAGCAGCAAGGAAGAAGCTGTTCTTGAGTCGGTTGAGCAGAGACTTTTGTATTTTTTTCCTGACAGAAGACGGTGGAAGAGAGAATGTCCAGGGTACGTGCATCCTTAATTATGCTGGCTGCTTTGCTGAGTCAATGAATGGGAGACTGGTTTGCATAATGAATTGGGCTACATTCACAACCTTTTGTAGTTCCTTGCAGTCTCAGGCAGAGCAGGAGCCATACCAAGTTGTGATACAACCAAAAAGAATGCTTTCTATAATGCATCTGTAAAAGTTGGTGAAAGTCGTAGCTGACATGACAAATTTCCTTAGTCTTCTGGTTGGATTTGTTAACTATAGTGTTGGCATGGGAGGACCAGGACAGTTTGTTGGTGATCTGGACACCTAAAAATTTGAAGTACTTCATTGATCAGAATTTCTATCCAACTGTCTTATTCATTAAGGATCCGATTTTACCATCATATTGTGTCCATTTTTGGGCACGAAAACTTGGTAAAATCTGGTGTAAGGCAAGTAGCACAATCTGCCCCCACTTCTGCGCTGGTTCCTGTTTTACCAAGGCCCAAAAATGTCGCAACTGGGACCACACCCAAAACGGGTGCGACAACCATTTAAGTGTATTTGCATGCATTTAAATTGACTTAATGAGCTGCACGCCCAACTTTACCAGCACTTCCCCCTTTACCGCCACGTGTGCCAATCCAGAATAGGATTCTAAGAGTAAGATAACCTTAAATCCATATCTCAGAACATTTTTTTCCCACACAAGTATAAAACAAAGATTAAATACAAATTCTCTTAATAACTTAGTAGCTAACATTTTTGCCAGTGACTGGTAGAGGAAAGTATTGAGGAATATAATCTGCTGTGATAACATTTAAATATGTGTGAAGATTTGCTGAAAAGACTTTGCTATGGGCTGCAAACATTGCAAAGATTTGTGTGCAAATAACAACAACTTGCATTTTTGTGACACCTTTAATGTAATAAAACAGCTGAAGTTTTAAACTTTATTAGTGTCACAAGTAGGCTTACAGTAACACTGCAATGAAGTTACTGCAAAAATCCCTTAGTTGCCACACTTCGGCATCTGTTCGGGTACATTGAGGGAGAATTTAATGTGGCTTATTCACTTAGCCAGCACGTCTTTCAGACTGTGCGAGAAAACCAGGGCATCCGGAGGAAACTCAAGCAGACATGGGGAGACTGTGCAGACTCTCCACAAACAGTAATGCAAGCCGGACATTAAACAGGGATCCCTGCCGCTGTGAGATGGCAATGCTAACCACTGTGCCACCAATTCACAGGAGGATTATGAAACAAAATATGGCACCAAGCTACAAAATGACTTATTAGGTTCAAAGAGTAAAAACTTGGTCAAAGGGGTAGGTTTTAAGGAGTGTCTTCAGGGAGGAAAGTGAGGTGGAGAGGTAGGGAGAGCACTCCAGAGCATAGAGCCTAGGCAAGTGAAGATGTGGCCACCAGTGTAGAACAATTTGTCCCATCCAAAGGACAGAAAGGAAAATGTATATATACTTCAAACTGGCTACCTTATAAAATGATAATCTGATTTTGAAAATAGACAAAGGCTTTATTTCTCTAACGTGTCTGACTAGCCATGACTCATACCAGAGAAATTTCTAGCTTTCAGAAAACCAGCAGGCACCTTGTTATCTTTAAATATACACTAATGCCCCTGTGACTGCCTAAAAGTCAAATTCCAAAGCAGTGCACATTTCCAAGGCAGAGTTCTACCCACAAAGATGGTTTGTCAGCAAGGACAAAAGGCACCTTGACCCCTCTATTAAACTTCTCCAAATTCCAAACATGAAAAACCCATCCTTTGTCTAAAAGCCAGGTGAAAAAGTGGGAGGTGTGTTATGTGACCTCCCCAAACTGCTAGAACCTGTAATATTCCATGTGGATCTAGGCAATCTATCATTTTACCATCTATCAGGTAGCAGCAGAAAGAGTTCAGTCCAGGTAAATTGCCTGGCCCTCCTTGACATTGTGAATTGCTGGTAACATTTGAGCTTTTGTATTGGTGTTCATGAGGTGATCGATCTCCATGTGTCTTCTTCCATAGTGGAAACCCTCACATCTGGAAAAAAGTATCATGCTGCAACAGTTTCAGCCTGGTAATTTCTGGAAGTATACACCATTGGACTTTTGTTTCTGGATTCTGGACTCAAATTATGGTCTTGCCTCATACCCCTTCCTTTCCCTCTTTCCTTTTTTATTGTTTGACTACAAAAAGGGGCAGATATTGCAAAACTCCTCTCCATGTTTTGTGCCTGTGTAAAATAAACCAACCGTTTTATTTTACCTTTTCTGCATTTGCTGTGAGGCTATTAATCGAGGATTGCATCATTTCAAACTGCAGGTTTGGGAAAAATATGTGCCACTTAAAAAGGGGGAAATCAAAAATCAAAAGTACCTGATAACAACTGAGAGGAGACACCAGAGCTGCCTAAATGAATCCCCCTCCTGTGTGTAACAGATTGAATTCAGTGCTGCTGAAGAAGCCAGAATTAGCATGCAGATATTTCAGATGATGGGCAACAAAGGCATGAATGAGAGTTTCAGCAGCCAATAAACTAAGACAGGGCAAAGTGCAGTAATGCAACAGAGATGAAAACAGGTGATCATAAGGTCAGATACTTCTAGGGTCAGATGTGACACCTTGGTTGCAAACAAACTGGACGTATACAATTATTATTTGAGCAAAAATTCTACCAATTTATTGAGTAGAGGTTTCTCTACGCTGGCTCCTCTATTTTTCTGTTTGTCAAGTGCTGTCACTGATATTGACATGATGGAGCAGCTGGTAGGAGGTGAGGGGTAGCGGTTGAGGTTGGGGGAACCAGAGAAATACCAAGGGAGCTAAGGCTTGCTGGAATAACCACTTACATATCACTACATTGCACCATCAGATAAGAAATTCCAAAGAGTCAGGAGACACTTCCTGCCTTTGAATTGGGACATGTCTTCAACCTGTGATGTCAATGGGGATATGGCTTCATCAATAATACATCTTGGAACTTGGTATTTCCACTGATTTCACCATAGAGCCCATTCTAAAGTCAGGAAAGGCTAATTCCCACTGAAGCCTTTGAGGAAAGTAAGGTCTTCTTTCATCTTCACATGATCAGTGGCGAAAACCTCCACTTCAACCACTAACCAGAAGCCTGCGTCTGTGCATCTGCAGCTCTTCAAGAACTAAGACTGTTAATTAAATAGTTGTGTATTTTTGTGGCCCAATGAAAGCTGCAGAGAAGAACATTTATGATGTGTGACAGCTGCAGACTGCAGAATTTATCACTTTACTGATGCTGGATGGGGATAAGTTTCCACAAATTGCAGGAGAATTTCTGTATGCTTCTTTAGCAGTGCCTGTTTCTCATAACTAGTGTCTCCTGCTTGGGAGGAAATGATGTATATGTCCAGAACATTATAAGAATAAAATAATAATGAAGGAATAATCTTTGGGAAGTCTATCAAGACAAGGCAAACTTATCTTATATCGCAAGTGGTTTACCTGTGTATGCATGCCACTATTCACACTTCATGATCGGGATTCTCCCAGTCCGCTGTGCTGCTCAAATGGTACAGCAGACCAGGAGATAAAAGCGGGGGGCTGGCAGTGGGATGTTTGACCGGTATCCGGCCAATCATGGTCTCTGAGGCCCTTTCTTTCAGGGTAATAGCTCCACACTGGAAATCAGTGCAGAATTGATTACCACATGGAAATAGCAATTGTAGTCTCCAGGCATGCTAACATTCTCCCTTCCCCGCCAGTAGTGGTTCACACCCAGTGAGATTACAGCTACTGCCCGCTAATGGAGAATAGGCATCCTCAGCCCACTGGTCGGGACAGAGGCCATTGAAGCTCTTCTGGGAAATCGCAGTGGAGGGGTGTCACTTGGGTTTGTGGGGGTAACAGGGTCAGGGTTGGCCATTGGAAAGGTCAGGGCTGGACATGGGGGAATGGAGGAGAATTGTGGCTGAGGGAAAAGATCTGGGTTGACCTAGGGGGCCTGGTAGACCGGCGATCTGGTGGAGAGGTTGATAGGACAGCCATCAGGAGGAGGATGCCAGTGATCGGGAGGGGAAAGCCAGCAAACGAAAGGCCGACGATAGGGAGCCAGTGCACATATATCGATCTCCCCACTGATAGATCAGGGCATGTGCATTATGTTGCTGGCCTGTGAAGCAGGATGGGGTCTCCCCTCCCTTCCTGGCCCATTTGCTGCCGTGAATCACTTTAAGGCACTCTGTGATATATAGAGTGTCAGAGATTCATTCAGGTAAGTACTCCCAAAAAACAGGTGAGAAATTCTCCCATTTCCCCCCTGTAGGGCACATAGTTTTTTTTTGGGGAGAATCCTGGCCCATATGTTATGTCATGTCTAATTCTACAGTGCTTCATGCTAAGGAAAGATACAGCTTCATCAACATTTCACTCACACAAGTGGCAGGGCACACCTTTACTTTCATTTCAATAGAAACTATTCTGCATTTGAAAAGGTGAATCCACAAAGCAAGCTTGCAGCATATCCTACGTGCATAACACTCACCTCTGCCTCCCTTGTTCAAGTTCCTAACATTTCAGCACTATCTGCTTATTTGTCACACAAGGTGATACTTAACAGACAGGAGCAAAACAGAACAGAAGAGCTTGTAATTTTATGACCTTTAAGTTCCTTTGAATAAGCCTTGCTGGACGTTGTTGTTCTGAAAAAGCTTGAGGGATTACACAAAGTTAAAATTCAGAATCCATCCTGAGGCTGAATGATATAATTATCTTTAGTCAAGTTTTTAATTCCCTGCATTTTGCAACCAACATTCTCACTTGTTGCATCCCTCTTCTGCTATTGTTGATGACCTCCAAGAACCAGCCAGAACAGTTCGAGATGACCAGAGTTATGTATTAATATTGATTCTTGGTAGTTGCACTAAACACTGTGTATTGTTAATGTGTTCACCAGAAATTATGTCACTGGCCACACTGGTCACTGGGTATGAAAATTGATAAGTCCCCTGAGCCAGATGGGATTTACCCCAGGATTCTCTGGGAGGCTAGAGAGGAGATTGCAGAGCCTTTGGCTTTGATCTTCATGTCGTTGTTAGCTACAGGTATAGTGCCGGAAGACTGGAGGATGGCAAATGTTGTCCCTTTGTTCAAAAAGGGGAGTAGGGACCATCCTGGAAATTATAGACCGGTGAGCCTGACTTCTGTTGTGGGCAAAGTCTTGGAAAGAATTATAAGGGATAGGATTTATAAGCATCTAGAGAGAAATAAATTGATTAGGGATAGTCAGCACGGTTTTGTGAAGGGTAGGTCGTGCCTCACAAACCTTATTGAGTTTTTTGAGGAGGTGACCAAAGAGGTAGATAAGGGTAAGGCAGTTGATGTAGTGTATATGGATTTTAGCAAAGCGTTTGATAAGGTTCCCCATGGTAGGCTACTGCAGAAAGTGCAGATGCATGGGATTGAAGGTGATTTAGCAGTTTGGATTAGGAATTGGCTAGCTGATAGAAGACAGAGGGTGGTGGTTGATGGGAAATATTCAACCTGGAGTGCAGTTACAAGTGGTGTACCTCAAGGATCTGTTTTAGGGTCACTGCTGTTTGTCATTTTTATAAATGACCTAGATCAGGGTGTAGAGGGTTGGATTAGTAAATTTGCTGACGATATCAAAGTGGGGGGAGTTGTAGACAGCGAGGATGGATGTTACAGTTTGCAGAGGGACATAGATAGGTTGCAGAGCTGGGCCGTGAGGTGGCAAATGGAATTCAATACGGATAAGTGTGAGGTGATTCACTTTGGTAGGAATAACAGGCATATGAAATATAGGGCTAATGGAAGGACGCTTAATAGTGTTGTCGAGCAGAGGGATCTTGGGGTACAAGTACATAGCTCTTTGAAAGTTGGCACCCAGGTTGATAAAGTTGTTAAGAAGGCGTACGGTGTGTTAGCTTTTATTGGTAGAGGGATTGAATTTAGGAGCCGTGAGGTTATGTTACAACTGTACAAAACTCTGGTGCGGCCGCACTTGGAGTATTGCGTACAGTTCTGGTCGCCGCATTATAAGAAAGATGTGGAAGCATTGGAAAGGTTGCAGAGGAGGTTTACCAGGATGTTGCCTGGTATGGTGGGAAGGCCTTATGAGGAAAGGCTGAGGGACCTGAGGTTATTTTCATTAGAGAGAAGAAGGTTACGCGGTGACCTAATTGAGACGTATCAGATGATCAAGGGATTGGATAGGGTGGATAGTGAGAGCCTTTTTCCTCGGATGGTGATGACCAACACGAGGGGACATAACTTTAAATTAAGAGGTGTTAGTTACAGGACGGATGTCAGAGGCAGATTCTTCACACAGAGGGTGGTAAGGGCGTGGAATGCCCTGCCTGCAGCAGTTGTGGACTCTCCTACTTTGGGGGCATTCAAATGTTCGGTGGATAGGCATATGGATGATATTGGAATAGTTTAGGTTAGAGGGTCCACTGGCCGGCGCAACATCGAGGGCCGAAGGGCCTATACTGCGCTGTAATGTTCTATGTTCTACATGGGAAACTGCCATTAGACTTTTGAATGGACCTACCTTATATTGATTTTTCTCAATAACCTAGCTATGATTATAACACTACATTCTGCACCCTCTCCTTTCCTTCTCTACGTATGGTATGCTTTATCTGTATAGCATGCAAGAACTCAGTAAGAATTTAGCAACACCAATTGTTAATCCAACCGATTTATTTGATAGTAAAATAGCGAGCTTTCAACACTCCCGTGTCTTCATCAGGCAAGTGCAGTGTTGAAAGTGTTGGGAGTGTTGAAAGCTCGCTATTTTACTATCAAATAAATCGGTTGGATTAATAATTGGTGTTGCTAAATTCTTACTGAGTTCTTACCACTCCAATCCAACGCCGGCATCTTTATATCATAGCATGCAAGAAACAATACTTTTCACTGTATCCCAATACATGTGACAATAATAGATCAAATTAAATCAAACAAGCTTCCCACTCACACTGCCAACAATGGCCACAATAGAGCCTTGATTTTTTTTAATATTAATTTGTGGGACATAGGTGTTATTGGCTGGCCAGCATTTATTACCCATCCTTAGTAAATTAAAACTGAGATTGTTATAATTCAGATCAGAAACTCCAAAGTCTGCCTTGATCATAAGTTTTGCACTTTGAATTTGGCTAGGGTAAGTACAATATGTTTGATATCAAGTATGATTCAAATAACCCACTAGGGAGCTTTTATTAAACAAAGTTTAATTGAGAGTATAGTTAGCATGTTCGGAAGGAAAATTAGCAATAACTTTTATCAATTACAAGCAAAACAAAACAAATATGAAAAATGTATAACTATTCACATATATATCTAAAATGTTCCTGTCAAACTAAACTTCCCACGGACAAAACCCTTTCCGCAGCTTTAACACAGCAAGGACTAATGCTGATGTGAATACTGGAACTGAGTCCTTTGTTTGGAGAATTGAAATGCTGACTTCTCAGCCTTGTAACTTCTAGCAGCCCTTTGGTTACATCCAGAAAAGTTTGAAGTCAGAAAAGCTTCCCAGAACCTGGAAGACTCTGGTCAAGCACAAACAGTAGATTTTCTATTCTAGGATGGCAAGAAGCTTTGCTTTCAGCTAATCAGCAGAATTTCCTAAAGCCAGGGAGAGAGGGAAACATTCCTTTTCAATCAGTATCCATTCTAAAACTAAAACTGTTTGGCAGCCAGCCAAACAGAAAATGAAACCTTAAATTCACTAAGGAAGGAAAGAAAACTGCCCAAAAACACACAACCTATCAACCAGTCTTCCTCCTAAAAATGCAGGTCATAAAAAATCCCAGAGTGAAAATAAACACTCCATTTAAGCAATTGAAGTAACAGTCCAGCAATGAGAGCTGAGGCTGTGGGAGCTGCAGAGAACAGGATTTTTAAAAAAAATCCTTGAAAGGTACATTAACTTCACAAGGCACAGGTTTTGCTATATATGATTAGCTCTCAAAAGCCAAGCTGTCAGTCATGACACCTTGTGGCAAACAGAAAAATTAGAAAAACAATTGAAAAAATGGAATGCTAACTTCACATCTGTTGAAATATCAGCTGATATAAAGTGAGTTATAAATCTGAAAGATAATGGAGGATTGAGGTGGTGTTGATAAAGCTTTCAGCTTGATATGTCATCTCACTGTTAATATCTTACTGTTTTATGAGACAGTACAAGTTGTCTTTTCTGAGATATAGTGAGTGATAATATTTCTGGGCCCCACAACAGTTTGTTAAGTATTTTGAACGACACATTGCATTTAAATTCATTTTTACAGTAAAATGGTTAAGTGCACGCTATAGAATGACTTGAAGGGAACTTTCTGTTATAAGGCAAAACAAGGCAGCGTGGTGGCACAGTGGTTAGCACTGCTGCCTCACAGCGCCAGGGATCTGCGTTTGATTCCTGGCTTAGGTCACTGTGTGGAGTTTGTACGTTGTCTGTGTGGGTGTCCTCCCACAATCAAAAAGATGTGCATTGGCCGTGCTAAGAAAGAGACAGCTCTGTTAAGCATTTACCTTGCCTTTAGCAAGGACATTTTTAATTGTAATGCAGATGTTTTTTGTTACTTGCCTCATGGCTGAGTAATTGATGTATTTCAAAGACAGCTGTAAAGCTTGTCCTCCAGCAGTAGCGGCTCCCTTGATGTTTGTTCGACAAACACCATTTGCGGATTAGTGAAGTGAGTTGATAAAATGCCTGTAAAATGGTAGAGGGGTGGGGGAAACTGAAAGAATTCTATTGCAAGGTTGCTAAACAACACCATAATGGTCAATGCACTTGGTGTCTGTTACAAACTACTGTACAATGCAGGAATGGGATTTTTTTTCCCCCACCAGCTGCATTGCTGAGATCATGTGGGTAGCAGGCTATTGAAGGTTCTGAAAACAAATCCTGACTTTCTGCCCTCAAGTTATTTCCTGCTCTGTGACTCAACAGTGGGAGTGGTGGCTCTAATAGTTTCTTGTGTAATTTGTCAACTCTAGTGTTTGCCGCCAAGGCTGTCTGGCAGTTGAGGGTCACTGGTGTTTCAGAGTTGCGCTGTGCGTCTGGCAGAAAACAAACAGAGACTGATGAAAAGCTTTTACTGTTTCTCCTCCTAACTGCTGAAGCATACCATGGGAAATCATTGCTGCAAGCTCTGCACGTCGTTCTGTGCGGCGAGAGATTAAACCCCAGCCAAATTCTTCAAACGCCTGCCCTTGTTACAGGTGTCTGTGGCTGCACCCTGTTGCAAAAAAATGTTTCGCTGTGTCATTTAGTCAGGCTGGCACTGCAGATATCACCATGGCAATTTTCTACCAGCTGCCAGAGAAAGATTAAACAAGAACTTGGGAGGTCAAAGTAAGCAAAACTCCCTATACGCCGCTGGTGGCACAGTGGTTAGCATTGCTGCCTTACAGCACCAGGGACCTGGATTCAATTCCTGGGCTTGGATCATTGTCTGTATGGAGACTGCACTTTCTCTGTGTGTCTGAGTGGGTTTCCTCCAAGTGCTCCGGTTTCCGAAAGATATACACGTTAGGTGCATTGGCCATGCTACATTCTCCCTCAGTGTACCCAAACAGATACCAGAGTGTGGCGACCAGGGGATTTTCACAGTAAATTCACTCCAGTGTTACTGTTAGCTACTTGTGATACTAATAAATTAACTTTAAACTGTATTATACTTTGACGGAAAAAAATAAGTCATCCTCAGGCCGACCAATTCATCTGTGCCAGCTGTGGTACGGATTAACACTCACTTATCAGTCTCTACAGTCACAACAGACAATGTTCAGTGCTGAAGTGACATATGCCCTGGGCACAGTCCATCGTCTCCTGAGATCTGTAGATGCCACGTGTAACTTTATACTGTTCTGCTAGAGGTTGAAGCAGTTAGGCGTTTGCACAGAATGAGAAACAGAGTTCCAGTTGCTTGATGCATGGCTGCAGTTAAAGAAGAGAATCCAAATCTTCTGAAGCATCCCCTTAAAGTGTTGCTTCAAGTGTGAAGCCAGAATCCATATGGATTTGATTTTCCCATTTCGGTTGTTTTGCAGCATAGCAAGCCCAACTGTCCAATGTTTTCCAGTCTTTTGTCTGGTGAGGAAAGGTTGTCCTCAGGGAAACTTTTTCTAGTAGTTCAGCTGATGTGGTAATTACTGTAAAGAGGAGTTTATGGAAACATTACGCTGTGAGATGAAAACTGATTTTATTATGGAAGCGATTTTAAAAATTCTTAGCCAATTTTTTGCTCCTTGAAAGGGGGATTTGGGGGCCTGTGCATTCTCGGCTCCAGATATCTTTTGCAGAAGAAAAAGTGTGGATAGGCAGCTGAGGCAACTCATAGAAACTTATAAAATTCTAACTGGACTGGACAGGGTAGATATAGAGAGGATGTTCCTGATAATGGGGGAGTCCAGAACTAGGGGTCACAGTCTGAGGATTCAGAGTCGATCATTTGGGATGGAAGTAAGGAGGCATTTCTTCATCCAAAGAGTAGTGAGCCTGTGGAATTCATTACCATAGGAAACAGCTTTTGCCAAAATATTGAACGTATTCAAGAGGCGGCTGGACATAGCACTTGAAAGAAAATGGGATCAAAGATTATGGGGATAAAGCAGGATTATGCTATTGAGTTGGGCGATCAGTCATGATTGTAATGAATGATGGAGCGGGCTCGAAGGGCCAAATACCTCCTCCTGCTCCTATCTTCTATATTTCTATGTTTCTATGAATTGATAATAATAGAGATTAATATTCAATTTAGTGAATTAAGATAGGATAGAGAGTACATGCTTGATCATAGATTTGTCCATTATCGAGTAGAGCTAATAGTGCGTGCTTGTTGCTTGCTTCATCGGACTGACTAGATACTAGCATTTGTCACTGGCACAAGTAATTATTATCACAAATAATTCTGGTCCTGAAAATGAGTAGAAAATAAGTCATTTGAGTAATACACAGAATAGTTTCTCCAAACCACTTCATACTAAATCTTATGGAACACCTTGTAAACCTGCCTAAGAGCAATGTGGCCAAGATCAGACCATTGGTAAACGGTGAGGTATTTCTGCATTAGTAACAAAAAATACAGGAAATACTCAGTAGGTCAGACAGTATCTTGGAGTGAGAAATTGAGTTAACATTTTGGGTCAATGATCTTCCATCAGAACTTTGTTTCTCTCCACAGATGTTGCCTGACCTGCTGAGTATTTTCAGCATTTTGTTTCCATTTCGCATTTCTAGCATCCGCAGTATTTTGCTTTTGTATAGGTATTTCTGCATGTCTTTTTTTTGATGGAGGGGGGGGGTGTGGGAGGGGAGAGAACTGCACCATTGATTTCAAAGTGATTGAAATAAATTGTGATCAAGAATAGAATTTTAAAAATGGCAAACAATCGGCACTCACCAACCCAAGAGTTGATTCTTAATGCATATCCACAGTTGCTCAAACTCCTACTATCATTTAATACTCTCAAAGCATGGATTGGCAATGGGCGTGACTGCCTTCCATCCTTTGAAAAAAATCCTATCCATGAGAACTGTTGGCTAATCAGATTGGTTGTCAGGTCTTGAATCCAGTCAAGCACAGCGCTTCAGTAGCCAGAAGTGATACTGCATCACTATGCATGGAACCAAGTCCTGGTATCTTGGGAAAGATAACTCCTGGGAGTTCCAACTCTGAGAGGACCATCAAAGTCTCTCCCCATGCCCTCTTCTTTTCCATGTGCCTATCCAATAATCACTTGAAAGCTCCTAAAGTGTCCAACTCCACTATCACAGAAGGCAATGCATTCCACACCCCAACCACTCTCTGAGTTAAGAATCTACCTTGGATATCCCTCCCATATGTCCCACCATGAACCTTATAGTTATGCCCCCTAATAACAGCTACCCAATAACCCAAGGAAATATTCCATGAACATCCACTCTATCTATCCCTTTCATCATCTTATAAACTTCTATTAAGTCATCTCTCATCCTCCTTCATTCTAAAGAGAAAAGTCCCAGCTCCCTTCACCTTTCCTCATAAGACCTATCCTCTAAACCAGGCAGCATCCTGGTAAATATCCTATGCACTCTCTCCAATGCTTCCACATCCTTATTATAGTGAGGTGACCAGAACTGCACACAATATTCCAAATGTGGTCTTACCAGAATCCGGTATAGTTGCAGCATAATCCCATGGCTCTTAAACTCAAACCCCCTGTTAATAAACGCTAACACACTATAAACCTTCTTCACCACTCTATCCACTTCCTATCAGATGCAGTAAAGTGCAAATGTCACTTTCCCACCTCCTGTCAGGCTAAAAATGGAAACCAGGCTGAGTATGGCCCTTTATGGGAGAATGAGTGAGTTTTCCACAAGACTCTGACTGCCCAAGTGTGAAATTACATATGGATTTGGATGGGTGGGTTCCTGGAAGGAATGCAGGGGGATGGGGGCAGAATCCCAATCATTCAATTTTATTCTCCCCTTTCCCTTTACATACACACACACACACACTCGGCCCCCTGCCATCAGAATCCACCTTTCTCCAAGTTATTTTTCGACTGAGACTCAGCAGATTTACTTTAATGCACACACATACACATGTGAATGCAAGGCACATCAGAATTAGCTGTCACTGGGAGCAAGGGGAATTTGACAGGTTTGTAAGTATGCAGGTTTGTTTTGAGCGGGGCGAGGCAACCCACATGGATTTTAGACATAAAGAAGCCCGGGGTGGTTTACTGTCTTGTTGCTTGTATGCCTAAGCTTATCTGAAGTGAGTAACAGTTCGCACAATACAAAGACCTGTAATAACTTGCTTTAGACTGCAGCTGTTCAATCTAGCTCGGAGACCAAGAAACGGAATTGAGGCTTTGTGTATTTTATTGAATAACACACAGTCATGTCTGTGTGTGGCCGCCATCATCAGGTATGCTTCTAATTTTTAGCATGTGAGTAGAATCCTTTAAGTCAATGTCTGTATAACTGCTTTTAGTTCCTGTCTATGTGGCAGGATTGTGGGAATTTTGCAGGTGGGGTTTTGAAATGATGTGGGATTATGCCACATTTTCACCTCCCACCAACATAACTTTCCTTCGCTCAATCATGGGAGAGGGACCACCCAACCCAGACAGATAAGATGAAAACAAATTACTGCGGATGCTGGAATCTGAAACCAAAAGAGAACACACTGGAAAACCTCAGCAGGTCTGGCAGTATCTGTAAGGAGAGAAAAGAGCTGACATTTCAAGCCCAGATGGCTTTGACAAACAATCATCTGGAGTCGAAAAGTCAGCTCTTTTCTTTCCTTACAGTTGCTGCTGGACCTGCTGAGAATTTCCAACATTTTCTCTTGTGATTCCAGACAGATAAAAGCCTAGCTTACATGCATAATGACATAACCAGCATGGCAGCCCCTTTTTAGCCTGGGCTTCCTCGAGTTCCTTGTCTATTTTCCCTTCCAGTCTGCCAAAACTGATAACCCTTCTGCTTTTTCTGTGAGGAGACAACATTTACTGGGGTCCATGGATTAAAATTACCTGGTCATCAAACCAAACTAAAAGTGGAAAAGGGGAACTCTCCTCCCACACCCATGGTCACACCAACACACCCCCAAAGCACTATGACAAAATTACCCCACTACTCGCAGTCTTGGATGTGGCACAAGTTAAAATCAACACTTGTGTATCTGTTGTAAAACCTGTACTTTAGATAATTAGAAGGAAAATGAAAATGAAAACTTCGCAGGGTTACGGGGCAAAAAGTGGGGTGTTCAGTAAATTGCTGTTGTAGAGAGCTGGTACAGATACGGTAAGGCCAATGGTCTCCTTCAGTGCTGTAACCATTCTCTGATTTTTTGATTTGCACCGGTAACTCTGGAGAAATAGCTGCCATTTCCTATGTGATCAGAATGGAGTTGATTTATTGAAAAACGTCTTAACCTACTTCTCAACCTCACATTGCGATGACTAAATTTTATAGTGTAAGGTTTCTTTAAATTAATTCCTAAAATTCAGCTGACAGCAAACATGCAATTCTCCTGCAGTTGGCTGCACTTAGAAATCTAAAATGTCTGCTTTATGAACAGCTGCTGAAATTTCCACCTGTGATGTGAAAAAATAAACAGGACATAGCATTACAGTCTTAAAACTTCCATAATATCTAACAGCATCCTACAGAACTATTAGTTGACACTAAGTGAGAGTGCTAATAGACACTGCAATTGCCACAAACAAAATCTATTCATGATCAAATGCAAATTATCCCATATCATAACTGGAAATCAAAATGGAGCTGTACAAACCATTCACTGACAGTTGAAGGAGAATTGAATCCCTCCATCAATCGAGAATGTCATGAGACTATGTAAGTCAGCGTCCAATGATATACATTACGTCCCAAAAACTCCTTCAATAGCACCTTACAAACTCAGAGTCTCTGCCACCTAAAAGAACCAAGTGCAGCAGATGCATGAAACACAACCACCTACATGTTCCCCTCCAAACAACATACTATGCTGACTTGGAAATATATTACCATCATTCCTTTACTGTCACTGGGTCAAAATCCTGGAGCTCTCTTTCTAACAGCACTGTGTATGTACCTACACCATTGGGGTTGCAGTGGTTCAAGAAGGTGGCTCACCACCACCTTCTCAATGGCAATTAGAGATGGACAACAAATGCTGGCCTTACAACAATGCCCATGTCCCATGACCAAATTACAAAAAGGAAGTGGGTTATAGGACAGTGATTAAGAGCAGGAACTTGCCCAGTTTTCCCACTTTGTCTCGAGATGATGGGGTCAATTATATTGTCCAATTTATAATCCAATTTAAGCACATCAGCATAAATCAAAGATCAAACTGCAGTCCTTTGTCAGTAAGACTTAACTATCCATAGAATAAACTTAATGATTGATCATTAGTGAAGATCCACAAATTACAATTTTCAAATTTTGCACGTTTTTCAGAATTGCTTTGTAAAGGGGAAGCAAGGCATTTTGACAATAATGCTCTGAATAAACTTAATGAGTTTTGTCATAGTATTGGCAGAAATACCTATCATAAATAAATTTTATCATAGAAACCCTACAGTGCAGAAAGAGGCCATTCAGCCCCTCAAGTCTGCACTGACCACAATCCCATCCAGGCCCTATCCCCATATATTACTAACTAATCCCTCTAACCTACACAACCCAGGACACTAACAGGCCATTTAGTATGGCCAATTAACCTAACGCGCACATCTTTAGACTATGAGAGGAAACCAGGGAACCCAGAGGAAACCCATGCAGACACGAGGAGCATGTGCAAACTCCACACAGACAATAACCCAAGCAGAGAATCAAACCCAGGTCCTTAGAGCTATGAAGCACCAGAGCTAATCACTGTGCTAACTTGTTGCCCATTTGCATTTTCATTTAGCATCTTAGGTCACTTTTATATCAGAAGATACATCAGTTAATTTGGCACAACGTGGTCCACAAAAAGAAAAGTAAATAATTGAACAGTTATGCTTTTTCTGGCTGAGGTAGGAAATGGAGTGAGGCCAGTATGAGAATTACCCACCTGACAAGGAATGCTGAACAAACTTTTAATATCCACTTGAATCAGGGGATGGAACTTCAGCTTGGTGTCTTTAGAATGTATTTAGCTACTATATGGAGGCAGCACAGCAGGCTGGAAAACTCCAGCGGAGGCCGTGTAATGGGCTTCCCGCTGTGTGCCATGGCCTCCGTGCTTCTCTGGCCGCCGGATTGCTAGCATCATCAGCTCCATGCCAGAAATTGGTGCGACGCTGAATATATTATTGAAATAGTATCATTGGTGGGACCAGGACTGAAGTCTACAGCCCCTCTGGCCTCTTCACCTTCTCACCCCCTCTGCCAGAAGTGTTTCGCTCCAGTGGGGAACTGGCGGCCTGATCCCACTGAAATGAAGCGACGCCATGGAGACCAGGAGGTCAGAGGTAAGAGAGGTACCTGCTGAACATTGGAAAATTGACAGTGCCAGCCTAGCCCCATGGCACTGCCCAAGGGGCTCAATGGCAAATTCCAGGTAGCCCCTCGGCACTGCTCTCCAGTCCCGCTGAAAAAAAGCGGCAGAATTTATTCCAGTTTTTAAATGAATTTAGAATTTTTTGGGTGAGAATGCAGTCTTTTAAGCCTGCAATGTGGTGAGTCAATATCACACACTTGCTACGAACCAGAAACACATCAAATGTCATATTGGTAAAGAGCTGAAAGTTAGGAGATATTGCCACATCTGAAACAGGCAATAGGCCCGTTTATATGGAAATAAGAGAGCAAATAACAATTTAATGTCTCTACTGCAAGACAGAAATGCTCTATGAAAAATCTGGTCTATATGCAACCTAAAACCCGAAAACTAAAGTGGGATGTCCACTTGGTACCTGCTGCTAAAACGAAGCACAATTTTTGCGTAGCATTTTAAGCGATTTCCAGTGGAACATTATTCGCGCGCTGCACCATGCTACATCCTGTGGTCCTGTGCATTTCGGCTAGTTATTGAGTTACAGGTTGAGGTTGGAGCTTAAGATGACATTAGGAGAATATTTTGCAAATTAACCCAAGTAAATATTTTGCAAGCTTATGTTTTCTGTTTTCTCTATGGGTAAAAAGGAATATCTGTAACAATTTTAGCTTAATTTGAGTGGTGTTTTGGTAACACATTTTTATCAGGGGAGAGCAAACACTTGTTCATCAATGGATGTATTTGTCCCAGTTACACTGTACAGGAGTAACATGACAGATATACATATAAACAGAAGGATGAGATGCAGAAGTAGGCAATTCGCCCCTTCAAGCCTGTTTTAGATCTAATTGTAGTCTCTACTTTCCTGACTATCACCCATACCCTTTGATTCCCTTGTCAGTTGGGGATTCTATCTAACTCAGTCTTAAAAATATGTATTAGCAACATTTAAGAGGCATCTGAATGTGTACATGAACAGGAGGGAAAGAAGGATACAACTGAGTAAGGGCAGAAGGTTATTTTGTCATTTATTTAGGGCATCATGATTAGCATGAGTTTGCAGGCCAAAGGGCCTGTTCCGGTGCTGTACTTTTCTTTGTTCTTTGTTCTTTGACCCTGCCTCTGGAGAGCTAGAATGGCTACTCCTGCTCCTAATTAATACATTCATATTTATATTTGTTATGTCACTCAAGCAAGATGCAACTGTGATAAAAATGACAATACATTATGGCACAGTTTAGCAAAACACTTCTTGCAATTTTTGAAGTGCTTTGAACTTTATCACAGTTACTTAAAAATTTGAAAATGAAATTCTAAAACTGGTTATGAGTTTTATAATGCATCCAATTGCTGGAGCTTGGATGAAATATTTGACATTTTTGTTTTTGTTTATCTAACCAGTGTCATCATGTATTACTACATACAAGAAGAATCCTCCTCCAGTTCCACCCCGGACTACAATTAAACCATTCATCTCGATCACTGCGCAGAGTAGCACTGAATCTGCTCAAGATGCATATTTGGATGGCCACACCCAGAGAGGTGACCTAAATAGCCAGTCAGGACTAAGTAATTCTACAGAAAGTTTGGACAGTGTCAAAGCCTTAAATGCTGCTATTGAAGCTGCGAATGCACAGGTTCATGGACCTTCTCCCAGTCAACAGCACATTGACAGCATACCAGCAAATGACAAGGGAATACTACCAGCAGAGGAGTCAAAAGAGGATGTGTTGAGAAAAAACAAATGTTCTTCTGTTGGAATACAGGTGGAGTATTCGTTGCTACTTATATTAATTGTGGACAGTAAGATATCGTAGGCAATGTTAATTTTAGATAGGATTATACCTCCATTAAAATATTACGTCGAGGAATTTAATATATAGTCATTTGATTTTACAGGAAAAAGAGACATGCAGTCTAAGTTTTTTGCCTTGCACTCATCAGGACAAAATGTAAGATTACCAACAGTAAAGGGAGCAATAATTTGTACTGCATGAATGTTTGCGGTTGGCAAATGAATTCTGATTGGTAGAGGCTTTGCCATGAGTCATGCAGCAGGGAAAACATAACTGACAAGCTTTTGTTCAAATTCAAACCAGGCAGGTTGAGTTTGGTTTGTCAAGACATTGCCATGGGGAATGAACAGGGAATGGCTGTCCCCTGCAATGCGTGGACAAGCGCCTTCTGTTACAAAGGACTGTTACACATGCTAAGAGTCACATGTTTTCACACACGGGGTTTTTTGGTGGGTGGCTTTGTAATCTGGAGGGACGGAAGAGTGGAAATGCAGAGTCCCATAAAATCCAGCCCACAGTGTTGATGTCTCTGAAGAATTGCTGTGGTAAATAACTTGGGAAGTCATCTGCACTTGAATCACAATTCCTGCAAATACACAACACTGTGTGAGAAACTCGATGCTACTTCTTGGCCCAGTTCAGTTTGTTTGTTTGAGGTGTGGATTTACTTACGTACGTAACGTGAGCACCGACACGATTTTTCATAATCAGTGAGCAAAAGTACTGTTCAGATGTGTTCTGTGTGCTCTTTAATCCTTTCAGAGTTGTACCAAGTATTCAGTTAAATACAGCTTGAACAATTGGAATTATCACGTCACCATGGTTAGCTTTTCTGCTGCCTGGATACTTCAGGCTGATTCTAGGTCGCCATGTACACAATTCTGGATTGATTCCAGGGCAAACTGTTTTTGTCTATGAGTGAAGTCATAATCATTGCTTGCACCAGGATATTTACTTTGTAGTTGAAATTACTTGTAACAAAGTCATGTTTTGCTGATTTGATGAATGTTGACCTGAAGTTAACTTTGTTTGGTTAAGGTAGACTACTGTTTCTGATTCATTGTATTTCTGTTGCACTTATATACAAGATAGTTGGACTGTTGCACTAGTTGCTAAAATATAATCTACCAAAAATCTCAGAAATAAATAAAACCTGTGGTTTAATCCTTATCCTTAATGGCTGAAACATGATTTACAGTGACAAATTTGATGCTTCTTTAAGGTCCTTAACAAACTAATATTATTAGATTTTGTAGAAACATGATGGTTCAATCATTTACAAATTGATGAAGAATGATAATACTGCTGACTCTGTATTTACAGCTATCAACTTGTGATGGATGTATTTAAAGGCATTGTGGTATAATGGTGCTTTTTGATTAGATATTTCTGGGCTTATTATTTTACGAATCCGTTTGTAATGTGGCAATACATGCTTTTCTTTTTACGGTTAACCTACAGCCTAGCTACTTATTTCTGAACATATGAAAATTAACTGCTGACAGATTAAAAAAGCATGGGATTAATCGGATTAAAATGACAGGCTAAATTATTCTTTCTCTTTTACTCTTAGGTTGATGGGCCTGAACAGCCTGCCTTAGCAGATTTCAGTGCAAACAAATTCCAGTCAGTAGGAATCCAAGTGGAGACAGAGAAGTGGTAAGTTTGTCTTGCTTTACACAACTTGAATCACAAATTGGAAAGCACATTTCTTTATTACAGTATAAACGTATGAGCCGCACATATTTCTTGATAGCTGTGTGGCAAACCATTGGACAGACCTGATCACACACTAAGTACAGATGCAGAAGGTCATTTAGCCATTTGAAGCTCATCCATCCAGGACAGGCTTGTTCAACCTTTTTATTCAGAGGGCTACACGTGCATATTTTTCTCATTCCAGAGGCCGATGAGCAAATTTCAGAAGGATTAGGGTTGGTATGACATTAAACTGAATTTGAAAGAAAAGTTGAGACTTAAGGAAATAAACAATTGCTGAGCAAAAGTACAGCAAGGTCAGAGCAGTAAATTATTAATTTAAAATAAAGCAAGTAATAAAAATGACCAGAATGTGAGAGGATCAGTATATGGGGAAGCCATGGCATAGTGGTATTATCATTGGACCAGCAATATCATTGAACCGAGTAGTGGGTTCAAATCCCACCACAGCAGATGGTGAAATTGAAATTCAGTAAAAATATTTGGAACTAAGAATCCACTGATAACCATGAAACAATTTCATAGAAACTCATCTGATTCAATAGAATAGAATCCCTACAGTGCAGAAAGAGGCCATCTGGCCCATTGAGTCTGACTGACCACAATCCTACCCAGGCTCCAACCCCATATCCCTTTGCATTTACCCAACAAGCCCTCTAACCTATGCATCTCAAGATACCAAGGAGCAATTTTTGCATGGCCAATCAACCTAACCCACACATCTTTGGAGTGTGGGAGGAAACCAGAGCACGCCAGAAGAAACCCATGCAGACACAAGGAAAATGTGCAAACTCCACACAGACAGTGACCCAAGGTGGGAATCGAACCCAGGTTTCTGGAGCCGTGAAGCAGCACTGCTAACCACCGTGCTACCATGCCGCCTTAAATAACATCCTTTAGGGAAAGAAATCTGTTGCCCTTACCTGGTTTAGTCTACATGTGACTCCACACCCACAGCAATGTGGTTGACTCTCAACTGCCTTCTGAAATAGAGGACAAAGTTAAGGATGAGCAATAAATGCTGATCCAACCACCAAAGTCCATATCACATTAAGAAAAAAGAAATGTAGGTGAATGGGTGCGTGTGTATGTATTGGTGTGTGATGGTGAGACTGGGTGAGGAAAAACTAAGATTGGTTATGAGATACACTCACTCAACGTCTCACACTCGCTCCCACACACTGATGCCTGAGTTCTCTGGCCGCCTACGCAGTAGAATTCTCTGGTCCTGCTGAGTGCCAAATTCTCTGTCCTCTCTGGCAATGGCAGTGGGCCACGAATGACTGGAGAATTCCAGCCTGTCTCTCACACTGACCTTCCACATACTCATATGGCAAAACAAATTCTCCCTAAATTGTCTCAAATTTGGTTTTCAATCCATAGATCTATAAACATGGATAGGGATCGCGGGTAGAGGTGGGAACATTGGGGTGGCGGCGGCGCGGGCTCGTTGGGCCGAAGGGCCTGTTTCCCGTGCTGTTTTGTTCTTTGTTCTTTGTTCTAAAGCTGCCCTCAACAAGCATGCTTGCTTACTCACTTGCTCACTCTCATTCACTCCCACACCCAACCACACTCTCATTCACTCCCACACCCAACCACACTCTCATTCACTCCCACACCCAACCACACTCTCATTCACTCCCACACCCCACCACACTCTCTTTCCTTCCCTCTCTCTCACACACAAATACTCAGTCACTCAGCTAATCTCTCTCTGTCCCCCTCACATGCACGCATGTGCACAAACGTCAGCCATTTTCTTTCCTCTCCATAATTAGCCAGTACCTCACCTCCTTGCCGACAGGCCTCACTACTACCTCCCAGCAGCAGCCAATTCCTCAACCCGGCCCCCACCACTAGCAGCCACTTCCTCACCCCCCTCCTCCAACTCCACCAGTAGCCATTTCCAATTCCCTCACCAGCAGTCAGTTTCTTCCTCCACCTGGCATTCACTTCTTGTCCCTCTCCCCACCTATCCCCCAGCCCAGTATCAACCCAGCACTCACTGACTCTTCCACCCTACCAGCAGACTCACCACTCTCAACATGCCATTTTCTGAGGCCTGACACTAAGGAAAGCTGTTACTCCAATGGGAGGCCGTTTCTGTCCCACAATTGCTGAGGATTGGTTCATTAGTGATCCTAGCAACATCAAATGTGGCAGAGAAACAGCCTGTGATTGGATGAAAAGTTCTTTGACGAATATTCAAATTCATGCACTAACATATTTTGAACAAGGGGTCCTGGGGGCTGGATAGAGACCCTGATTGACCGGGTGATGGTCTGTGAGCCTTGTTTTAGACAAACCTGATCTTGGAAAACCCATCACATCATCCAGTTGTCAAATTATCCCAAAACTGTTTGCTTCCATTACCCTACATTATCCACCTTTTACCTATGAAATGCAGCAGCCATTTCGCTTATGTATCATCTGGCACAAGGGAATAGTGTTGTATGTTACTGAAATGACAAATAAGTTTTGGAACTGTGAAAAAAAGATCTTAGTACTCGAAATGTAGGATTGTTATTAATTCTGTAATGGTTTATTCAGTCCAGAAGTGACACACCCATTGATGCAGTCTATCACTTCCTGAGACAAATGGAAGCCATTATAATGGTTTATACTAAATACTGACAATATTCTGCAACATAATTGATGTATATTTATCCCTTTAATAAAAATGCTGAAAATGAATTTCAATTGCATGATTGTTCCTTCCTTCATTTGGCTACTCAGCTTATTAATCCTATCTGATTTTTATCTTTTTTTTCAATAATATCTGATTTTGAAGAGGAGGTCTTATAAAAGAAAGCCCAGGGTTTCTACCTGCATGCTGGAAGAGTTCATTCTAACTACTCACAACATTCTCAATTACAGGGTGAAAGATTGTGGATTTTGTGACCTTTTGCTCTGAACTGCACAGTTGCTTATTAACAAAATTTGTTTACAATGAAACATTTCCAGACAGCCAAGGGTTTCTTTTTAAATTCTCACCTAATTGCACCATTTATTAAACCATGTGAAAATTTGCCTGGTAGACAACACTAACTGTGCATCTGGCACAATATTAGTGGTGCAGTTTCTACGTTCTGAAAGTAAATCTTGTTCACCTGCTTCAAAATGGAATACTTAGGAATATTTCATGCCATGGGATGCCTGTGAGCACTTACTATTGTTCTACCAGTTGCATTATTTAAAGGAGCTCAAGATTCCTTGTGGCACAGTAGCACAGCGGTTAGCACTGCTGCCTCACAGCACCAGGCACTAGTTCGATTACTGGCTTAGGTCACTATTTGTGTGGAGTTTGCACATTCTCCCAGCGTCTGTGTGGGTTTTCTCCAGGTGCTCCAGTTTCCTCCCACAATCCAAAGATGTGCAGGTTAGTAGATTGGCCATACCAACTTGGCCCTTAGATTCAGGGGAACTAACGAGGATAAGTGTTGGAATAGTGATTGCTATTGACTCAGTGGGCTGAATGGCCTCCTTCTGCACTGTAGGATTGTATGATTCTATTCTAGGATTCACATTGCAATAGTTCTGACTGTTTTTGCTACTCCTTAAAGCAGTAACTATGGCCAAAACCAAACAGGACTTTTACTTGTAAATGAAGTGAAGTGGATACCACATTATGCAGAAGAATTAAAGAGGTAGACTTGCTTTAATTGTAAAGAAGAAGGTTGAGAACAGACCTATTCTAGGTTGTTAAAGTGCAAGGGAATTGGTAAATTAATGAATTAATGGATTAGTCGTAAATCAATTATTTAACTTGACAGCAAACACAGAAAGAAGTCTCACAACAGCAGGTTAAAGTCCAAGAGGTTTATTTGGAGCCACAAGCTTTGGGAGCACTGCCCGCTCACCTGATGAATGAGCAGTGCTCCGAAAGCTCATGATTTCAAATAAACTGATGGATTTTAACCTGATATTGTGAGATTTCTTACTGTGCACATCGCAGTCCAATGCTGGTACTCCACACCATAGCAAACACAGAGTTAGAGGATACAAGTATTAATGTTACAGCAGCGCATAAGATAATTTGTGAGAAAATGTATCTCCCCTTCACAGAAGTGTGTGAAATTAACTGCTATCAAAAGTGTATTGTTGTAATGACTAAATGCTTTAAAAGGTGTAAGGAAAAGTTAGACTCTATTGACTCGCTGTCTCCCAAGATCTTTGCATCTGTGTGACTCACCAAACCACACAGTGTATATTTTCACTGAGAGATTCCAACAACTATTGTGGTGAAGTTCAAAGTCCAACCCATGCTGCAATCCTAGCAAAAGAATGCATGATAGTGAATGGCTTGCTGGTATTTAGAGTTCAGTGTAGACTTGTGGTGTAGGGCCTGTCCAACTGTCTTTGAGATGCTGACACCATCCAAATAATGTACAACATACAAAGGAGAATATTTATGGCTTTTTGTGGTTGCTGTTTAACATTCATCTCATTGCTATTTGTTGGGACCTTATCCCTCTTCCAGCTGGTTATGCACAGCCATTGTAATAACTCTTTAAAGTCATTCCACTGTGCACAGTTTGCCACATTTGTCTACATAAACAAAATTAATTCAATGCCTGAAAAGAACTTGGATCATTTCTGAGAAACATGATAAGTTGCTGTATGAGTGTACAAAGAACAAAGAGAATTACAGCAAAGGATCAGGCCCTTCAGTCCTCCACACTTGCATCAACCATGCTGCCCGACTGAATTAAAACCACCTATTCTTCCGGGGTCCATATCCCTCTACTTTCATCCTATTCATGTATTTGTCCAGACGCCCCTTAAAAGTCACTATTGTAATTGTTTCCATTACATCCCCAGCAGCAAGTTTCAGGCACCTACCCCCTTCTGTGTACATCTCCTTGTACATATCCTTTAAACCTTGCCCGTCGCATCTTAAACCTGTGCCCCTTAGTAGTTGACTCTTTCACCTGGGAAAAAGCTTCTGACTATCCAATTTTCTCATTTTCTTATACATGTGAAAAAATCTACAGATGAATATATTTTAATTATCAATGAGGTAATCCATGTTGGTTACAAGAACATTGTGATGGTCACAGTTGCAAATAAAACAGCCACAATTGTAGTTACTCACTATTTATATATTTATCATACGGAAGTTTTAGTTGAATCTTTTTAATGTAATTTTAATGGTGGCTATAAATTTTGATCCAAGTAACTTAAATTTATATAAGATATGACCTCAAAAGTATATGAAATTTCTAATGTAAAAGTTGTGTATCATTTTCCTTTTTCCTTCTGAGCTATGTTCTATTCATTACTTAACTTTCTGCATCTACCACCACACCCTCCTCCCAGTTTATATTTATGTACATTGTCATCTGTGAAGTGGGTGTGCAAACACTGATAGTTAGCTTATATTGCCATAGCTTAAAACTATGCAAAGACGGAATTCATGGGAATCAACTCTTTGTTTTGCTCACATTGAGCAGATTTTCAGCTGTAGGTCTGAATAGTCCTAAAATTATATTCGTTGATCATTTAAAGGGTTAAATGAAGATTTACATTTACATTTTTTGGTTTTGGTCATTTTATTTCTAAAACATGTTATAAATTATCCCTCTTCCAGTTGGTTATTCACAGCTGTTGTAATAACTCTTTAAAGCCATTCCACTGTAATATTAGTCATGTAACCATGCTAACACAGCGATGCTTAATTTCAGGGTATATTACTACTTTCAAGGAAAGCAGCTTTAATAGATTCTGATAAGTGTTTTAACGGAACATTTCTGTGTATACTTGTGCTTTTTCAATTTAAGCAAGTTGCTTCCTCTGAATATGTTGGCATACTTTGAAGGCATGTATGAATTCAGAATTTTAACTATTCTTAAATAAAGCTTTGTCAAGTTTTATGTTACATATATAACATAGATACAGAATAGAACATTCTATTTCAGCATGCATTGAAAATTCCTAAGTCATGAATTATCAATGGGATAAACCCATTTTAAAAGAATCACTGTTTACCATCAGTGCCCGTTACTTGCACAGTTAACGTTGTAAATGACCAATTAAGTTTAAATCTTCTTGTAACATTAGTTGAGTGTTATCCTCTGAATTTGTTAAAAGGTAGAAGCTTATGTGGATGAGATGCTGTCATTGGACTGCTAATGCTTTTGGGGACATGGATTCAAATCCCATCATGACAGACATTGGAATTTACCTCAATTAATAAATCTAGGTCATAATGCTAATCTCCATATTGATAACCATGAAACCATCATTGATTGTTGTAAAAACCCATCTAGCTCACTGATGTCCTTTAGGGAAATAAATCTGCTGTTATTACCTGGTCTGGCTACACATGATTCTAGATCCACAGCATTGTGGTTAATTCTTAATTCGCCTTTGAAATGGTCCAGCACCAAGCCACTCTGTTCAAGTACCATTAGGAATGTTCACCAAACACTGACCCTGTCCCTGAAAGAATAAAGAAAACAAGTGACTCTGGATCAAAGTAAGTCTTTCCCAAAGTAGACATGTTAATAAAAAGTAAATCGTTAAAATTAATATTTTTTTCACCGAGAAATGGAAGCTATTGCTTCTAAATTAACTTCCTGGACCACACTAGACATCTCTAATGAGACCTATCACAGAAAGGTCAGCTACTAGCCAATAATCACCCTGTGCCTAACCTGTCCATGTTATGGAAATTCACAGAAAGTCTGCAACTCTCCCTTAACCTCTTAGCAGAACCAGCTAACTGATTGCATAAGACAGAGATGTCAAGCACTCCTGGCTCATTGAATGTTTTAGGAAGTTGTGACCTCCGCATCACCACTTGCAGGCTACACTCAGCTGCGCAATACCTGAAAACTGCTGGCTTCTCCCTTCAACTGAGCAATTTCAGAGGTGCACCTCTCCCACTACACTGCTCCCAACATGGGAGATTCAGCAACATTGATTATGGCACAGCAAGCATTATAGGTAAGCTAATGGAGAGGATCCTCAGGGACAGGATGTATGAACATCTGGAGCGCTGCGATCTGAACAGGGATACGCAGCACGGCTTCATTAAGGGGAGCTTGTGCCTTACGAATCTAGTGGAATTTTTTGAAGAGGTGACAAAAACGGTCGATGAAGGACAAGCCGTTGATGTCGTCTACATGGATTTCAGTAAGGCGTTTGACAAGGTTCCCCATGGTAGGCTGATAAAAAAGGTGAAGGCGCATGGGATACAGGGCCAGGTATGTAGATGGGTTGAGAACTGGCTTGGGAGGAGGAGACAGCGGGTAGTAGTGGAAGGCTCTTTTTCCAACTGGAGGTCAGTCACTAGTGGTGTGCCACAGGGCTCAGTACTAGGACCTCTTCTATTTGTGATTTATATAAATGACTTGGAAGAGGGGGTAGGTGGTGTGATCAGCAAATTTGCTGATGACACTAAGATGCTTGGATTGGCGGGGACTGAGGAGCAGTGCCAGGCAATACAACAGGACATAGATAGGCTGGTAGACTGGGCAGATAGATGGCAAATGGAATTTAATCCGGATAAATGCAAGGTGATGCATTTTGGCCGGAATAATGTAGAGGGGAGTTATAGGATAAAAGGTAAAACTATCCGGAGTATAGAGACGCAGAGAGACCTGGGGGTGCAGGTTCACAAGTCTCTGAAGGTGTCAGTACAGGTGGAGAAAGTGATAAAGAAAGCGTATGGTATGTTAGCCTTCATAGGAAGGGTATAGAATACAAGAGTAGGAGTCTGATGTTGCAAGTGTATAGAACGTTGGTTAGGCCTCACTTGGAGTACTGCGTCCAGTTCTGATTGCTGTACTACCGGAAGGATGTGGAAGCCCTGGAGAGAGTGCAGAGGAGATTTACCAGGATGCTGCCTGGTATGGAAGGGCTGTCTTACAAGGAAAGATTGAACGCACTGGGGTTGTTTTCCCTTGAAAGACGTCGGCTGAGAGAGGATCTATTAGAGGTATATAAATTATGAGGGGTATAGATAGAGTAAATGGTGGTAAGCTTTTTCCACCATTAGAATCGGATAGAACGAGGGGTCACGGCCTTAGGGTGAGGGGGGCTATGTATAAGACGAATATTAGAGGGCATTTTTTCACACAAAGGGTAGTGGGGGTGTGGAATGCACTACCGAGTAAGGTGGTGGGAGCAGGCATGCTAGGGTTGTTTAAGGGTCTCTTGGACAGCCACATGAGCGGTCTGCAGATAGAGGGATATAGGAGGACTGTTTAAATACTTTATTTGTTTCCACAGGCTATTCGGTCCACCTTGTTGACCAACAAGGTGCATGCATTCGGCAGGTCATGTGAGGGCTGCTCTTGGATGTTACTTCAGGAGTGGCCTAGTGCTTCACGTCGTTAGTGTATGCTTAAACTGGACCATCAGATGGGCAACATGACAGCTCAGAGACTATCGCTGTTGCTGTGCAGACACATGGATTTGGGCCTGTGTCTGCGGGAGTTTGCGTGTTCTCCCCGTGGTTGCGTGGGTTTTCTCCAGGTGCTCCGGTTTCCTCCCACATCCCAAAAATGTGCTCTTAGGCTGATTGGGTAACAAATTATCCCTATATTGGTCTCTATATGTCATTAAGACGTTAGGACGGCGGCGCGGGCTCGTTGGGCCGAAGGGCCTGTTTCCTGTGCTGTGTTGTTCTTTGTTCTTTGTTCTTTGTTCACCCCAGGCCCCACCAAACTTCTGCTACTAATCATTAATCTCTTCTGCTTCAAAGCTAATAAGCAGCATACACATCTGAATCTGTATGATCTTCCATTACCCTTAGAGCTCATACATTGATATTTTCATGAGTGTAGCTCAATTCCTCACCACCACAACACCCTTCACAAGGAAGCTTCCTGGTCATGTGAAATGAAGAATATTTCATGACACCTCATCTCATGCGAAGGAAGATTTGTAGAACTGGTACAGTATCTTCTCTTAAAAAACAAATCCAAGATGATGGAAAAGGGCAGCTAACCCCAGTTCCCCAGTCTTGAGATTAAGTTGGTACTCCAAGGAGGAATCATAAGAACCGGACCCTGTCTTCAGCCATATCCCACACGCTATCACTGGGTGACAATCAAGAGGAGGAAGTCTGGTTGTTCATTTTGTTGTCCCTCAATAACGTGACGGCACTGGGGTTAATTATCTTTACTCTACTTACAGCTGAGAATCAGGGAACCTGGGATGTTCCTATTTTATGTAGCTCAAACCTGGCAGTACATTGAGCCTCTGAGTTCATCTATGACATGTTTAGTAGCATCAACTATTTTTCCTCTATGATGTTTTCTTCCTCTATGATGTTTTCAATCATCTTTATATTAAACCACTTTGTTATAGCTTTATTTCTATTCTGTTGAAGCTTTCGAAGATTTACACGGTCAAATAGTGTGACAGCAGCAGTACAGGCGGATCTGGATGATCAGGAAAATTCGCAAGGCTCATTGGGACCGCAGGAAGTGGCTTCAAGTCTGTTGTTAAAGCAGTTCTCCAAAGATGCGAGTACATCCACACCTAGCGTTCTTGGAGCAGAGGGAAACAATTTGCAGGCCTGTGCACAGGAAAATGACTTTGACTCTGATTTTGATCCTTCTTTTTTGCCACCACCTGAACCATGGGTCGACTATACATCAGAGACCAAAGCAGAAACAGTCCCGAGATCAGTGTGTGAAAGGGATGGGCGATGGTTCATGAAGTTGCTTCAAGCTGAAAGAGAGCGAATGGATGCCTGGTGTCAACAAATGGAAAAAGAAGAACAAGATAACGATCTTCCTGAGGAAAGTAAGTGCATAGACTTTGATAGGAAATCTGTATGAGATAACAGACTCAGGTTTCCATTTGAAAGAAAGATTTTACAACTAGTTTATAAAATTAATGTTACCTCATGTTTGTCTACAGAGGTGAATTTTTACAGTGCCTCTCTCACCTTGTTGCCAAACCTCCACCAAAGTTACAGAAGGAAAGTTCACAAGGAAAATCACAATTCTGCCTCCACAAATATAGATGTTACAGTAAAGACATTTTTGAGATTGAAGTGTGAAAAATCAAAAATACATTTGAAGTTAAATTTGACTGCAGAAAATCTATTTTCCAGGTGCTAAAATAAAGTTTATTTATTAGTCACATGTAAGGCTTACATTAACATTGCAATAAATTTACTGTGAAAATCCCCTAGTCGCCACATTCCGGCAGATTCGAATTAGGTTCATTGACCCAAATTAGGTTTGGGTCAATGCACCCAACCAGCACATCTTTCAAACTGTGGGAGGAAACCAGGAGGAAATCCACGCAGACACAGAGAAAACATGCAAACTCCACACAAAAAAGTCACCCGACCTGGAAATGCCTGGTGCTGTGAGGCAGCAGTGTTAACCACTGCGCTGCCCCCTCTATTTAATGCATTAAGACCCCAAAATGGCAGCAGGAAGCACCCATAGAAGTAATGGCAAAATATTGCAGATGCTGGAATCTGAAACACAAATAGAAAATGCTGGAAAAACTCAGGATGACATTTGAGGAGAGAGAATAGAGCCAGCATTTCAAGTCTGGATGATGAAGTGTTATGATGTTGAGATGCCGGCGCTGGACTGGGGTAGTAAGAACTCAGTAAGAATTTCGCAACACCAATTTTAAATCCAATCGATTTATTTGATAGTAAATTTGCAAGCTTTCAACACTCTGTGTCTTCGTCAGGCAAATGCAGTGTTCTGGTCTGCAATAGCACACATATCAACACAGATAGTCACAGATTGCTGATTAGAATGCGAATCCTTACATCTAACCTGCTATTCAAGTGTTAAAGTGGCTAACAATGTGTGTGAAGGGAATCCTGAGCATTGGTTAGAGAATTGTGTATTTTCTCCAGACAGCACAGTAAGTGAGGTTTTTTGCTAACCCAGGCAAGTTACGGGGGTTACAGATAGTGTGTCATGAAGCCAAGATCCCTATTAAGACCGTCCTCATGTGTGCGGAACTTGGCTATCAGTCTCTGCTCAGCGACTCTGCGCTGTTGTGTGTCACGAAGGCCTCCTTGAAGAACATTTACCCACAGGTCGGAGGCCGAATGCCCATGACTGCTGAAGTATTCGTCCACAGGAAGGGAACTGCTTCGCCTGGTGATTGTTGAGCGATGCTCATTCATCCGCTGTCGTAGTGTCTGCATGGTCTCCCCAATGTACCATGCTTCGGGACATCCTTTGTATTAGGTAGATGAAGTGTTATCCAGACTCAAAATGTTGGCTTCATTCTCTCTCCACAGATGCTGTCAGACCTCCTGAGTTTTTCCAGAATTTTCTGTTTTTGTTCCACACAAGTAATGTTGTACCCTTGCTTGAGGGAGAAACAGATCAACCAAATAATTACAGTCCAGTCAACCTTATCTCTGTTGGGGAAATTGTCAGAAAAAATGCTAAGGATTGGGTAAATCTTCATTTGGAAAGACACAGATTGATTAAAGACAATCAGTACATACTTGTTAAGGGAAGGTTGTATCTGACTAACATGATTAGGAGGCAGCAGAGAGAGTCAAATGAGGGTAGCAGATTTGAAATAGTCTGTTTGAATTTTAGCAAGGCTTTTGATAATGTTCCACATGGCTGATAGGCCATCAAAATAAAAGTCCATGGGATCCAAGGCAGAGTGGCAAATTGGATTCAAAACTATTCATTGTTGCTTTCTGTTTCCATTCACTGAACCAATTTTGTGCTACTTTCAGGCCATTCTGGCCCTTTTGTTCCATGGGCTCCAACTTTGCTAGTAAGCCTATCACATGGAACTTTTTGGAAGTCTATGCATACCACATTAACTGCATTACCCTCATCAAGCAACTCTGTTGTCTTATCAAAAAACTCAATCAAGTTAGTTAAAGATGACTATCCTTTAACAAATCCATGCTGATTTTCTTTAACTGATCCACAATGGTTCCAGTTCTGCTGAAAAAATACATTTTTGCTGAGGCTTTTTACCTTGCTGTCATCACATCCGGACTTGGAGCTTGTGAGGCAGATCTAAATTTAAGGCTTCATTCTTTGATTGAAGGATATTTCAGCACTTCCAGCACTGGATTTTGGATAAGCAGACAAGAGTTTACAAACAAAGGGAGTGGTAGGGAGAGCTCAATGTGGTCTGCAGTCATGTGGAAGCTGGCATTTTGGGCCAGACTTTACCATTTTCATTCTAAGTGCCGATTCTGGGTGTAATACAGATCCAACTCAGAAATCCCTTTCAGGTGCTGTCATATGCTCTCAGCCATCTCCAGTCCAATTCGTGCTGTGGGCAGCGCTTAGCGCTGCCAGAACGATTGGAGCTCTGAACTGCGCATGCAGAGTTAGAAAAAGATTGGAAAAAGCGTGCCTGTGTCAGATCGCTCCCAAGCCACAGAAAGCAGAGAAAGCGGCCGGGGAGTGAAAAGCAGCAGCGAGAGTGTATCTCAGGGGGAAGGGCGGGGAGAGAGGCAAGTAAGATGTACCTCGGGGTGGGTGGGGGCAGATGGATCTCTCGGGCGAGGGTAAATGGATCTTGGAGACGGGGCAGATGGATCTCTGGTAGGGGGAGGCAGATGAATTTCTGGGTATGGGGGCTGGATAAGAGGGGCAATGATGCGTCAGTCCCTTACCCTCCACTATACTACTGAGACCGATTGCCATTCCTGCCCCCTCCCCTCCCATCGATTGCCCACAGAGTGGCAGCAGACCCCCATTGCCCCCCCCCCACCACCACCAGAGATCTATCTGCCCCTTCTCCAGAGATCCATCCGTTTCCCCCCGACTAGAGATCCACCAGACAATGATCTGGCCTCACTCCTTCCCTCCAGAAGAACATCTGACCCATCTCCTTCTACCCATCGCCCCCACCACTAGACAACAATTGGCCCTTCCTCCCCAGCATGGTGAGAGAGGGAGATAGAGGAGCCAGGCCCCAAGAGCTTTGTGTAACCTCCCCCCTCAAGAGTTTACCATTGAATCCGAAACCTTTCCTCAGTGGCTTAACTAGCAAACCAGTGATGGTGAAGTTAAAATAGGGAATGGAATACAAGGGCTACTTGGGTAATAGTCAACGGATATATGAACATGCAGCTGGCGAACACAGAAGAATATATTGATGGTGCTTTAGCAGGTCACCTTGGTGAAGTTCTAATAAGGTGTAACGATGTCCTGCACATCAGGGGAGTTGAGGAAGAGGAAAAAGATGGGGAAATGAGAGAGTAACATTTCTTTTTATTTGACAATGTATAGGATTTTTGAGAACTTTTTTATATGCAGCCATTCGAATACACTGTATTTGAATGGGTGATTATAAAAGAGTTGTTTCAGTCCTTTTGGAAGCAAGGATCCATTCCTCAGGAGCTTAAAGATGCTTCCATTGTACACCTCTATAACTGGAAGGGCAATCGGCAAGTATACGACAACCACCAAGGAATCTCGCTGCTCTCCATCACAGGAAAAACCTTCACAAGAGTCCTACTAACTTGTCTGGTCACCCATCTGGAGTTGGGCCTGCTTCCAGAATCACAATATAGCTTCCAGAAAGATCGCGGCACTACTGACATGATTTTTGCCATGCACCAACTTCAGGAGAAGTGTCAGGAACAGAATCGTGAGCTCTACACAACCTTTGTTGACCTTGCAAAGGTGTTCAACGCTGTCAGCTGACAAGGCTTGTGGAGGATCATGTCAAAGTTCGGCTGCCCCTCCCAAATTCATTCAGATGGTACGCCAGTTCAATGATGGCATGATGGCCAGAGTACTGGATGACGGAGAATCCTCTGAGGCATTTCCATCACCAATGTCGTCAAACAGAGCTTTGTGCCCATACCCACACTGTTCAGCATGATGTTTACTGCTGTGCTGAACGATGCCTTCCAGGACAGTGTTGCTGGAATCAACCTCAAGTACAGAGTGGATGGGATGTTCTTCAACCTGAGGAGATTTCAAGCTATTATCAAAGTGAAGTAGACTGTTCTGCAAGACTTCCTCTTTGCCAATAACTGCGCCCTGTATACTGATTCAGAGCCAAAGATATAAGTCAGTATAGACAAATTTTCCATGGCTTGTGACAACTTTGGACTCACCATCAATATTAAGAAGACCAAAGTCATGCACCAGCCTGCTCCTTATGCACTATACACAGAACCCATAATCACAATCAAAGGGCAGAAACTACAGGCAGTGCACCAGTTCACTTATCTTGGCAGCACCTTACCCTGAGCAGCGACTATTAAAACGGAAGTTAACTATTGATGTGGAAGTTAACTGCAACATAGCAAAGGCAAGTTCTGCTTTCAGTAGACTACACTGCACTGTATGGGAATGCCGAGGAATCAGCCCAGCAACAAAACTGAAGATCTACAGCACCACAATACTCACTACCCTCCCGTGAAACATGGACTGTGTTTCGAAGGCATGCAAGACAGCTCAATCATTTCCACGTGACTTGTCTTCACAGAATATTACACATCAGATGGCAAGATAAAGTACCAGACACTGAAGTTCTCTCCAGAGCAAGTCTATCTTCAGTCCACACACTGCTGATGAGAGTGCAGACCCGGTGGGTAGGTCATGTCATCCGTATGTCAGATGAGCACATACCCAAGCAGTTCCTTTTTAGAGAACTCTCTGCTGGAAAAAGCTTGTATGGAGGGCAGAAGAAACATTACAAAGACACACTCAAGGCCTCCCTGAAGTCGCTTGACATAGAAACGCTGGCACAAAATCGCCCTACCTGGTGCTGCCTCATCCACAAGGGCTGTCGAGCTTACGAAGCATGGTGCATTGCTAAAGCACAACTTAAGCACAAGCTGCACAAGTCCAGAGTCACCAGCACAACAACTACAGTATCTACACAAGTCTGTCCAAAATGTGCTAGGACATTCCATATCTGAATTGGCCTGACTAGTTATCTTCGGACACACTGCATCCAACCTCAAAATGACTAATGGTGTTGAGGTCCTCATCAATGACGATGGACGAACAACATTTGATTTACACTGACCAGGTCAGGCATTTGTACTGTGCTGCAAAGTGCAGACGACAAACTATAATTGCAGACAACTGTTCTAATTTGATTCTGAATATGTTCAAATGTGAATTGAGGTGTAAGTTGAACCAATAAAACTAGTTTTCAATCTGAAAAAAATAGTGAACGATCAGCTCTCCCCCCCCACCCCCGCCGCCACCAGACAATGATCAGCCCCTCCCCCACCATCAGAAATACATCTGACCCACCACCTCCTCCTCCACCCTCCAACCAGACAACAATCTGACCTCACTCCCCTCCTCCCCACTCCAACCAGAGAATAATCTAAACCACCTCCAGCTCACCCCCACCACTGACCTGAGTCAGAGAACAGTTGCAAAGACTGAATATGCTCTTCAGAGGCTAGAGCATCCAACTCAGACTTTAGGGACCTGTAGCAAATACATGCAAATGTATTTATATTGTTGTTGCGCCCGATTTGGGCACGGAACGGATCCCTGCCATTGGCGAGTCTCAGTAAAATGGCAATCTGCACAAACTCAGGTGCAAATTGCGCGATAAAGGCCTCAACACCCAACTATACCACAGTTTCACACCGGAAAACGGGCACAAATTGTTGGTAAAATTGGGCCCTTTGTTTTCAGTTATATTGCACTGAACATACTATATAGCTGGGAAATAAAAAGAAATAGAATGAAAGCTTATTTCATTAGCTTATAACAACTGTTCCTCTTACAAAATATTTAAAGTTCAGAAGTTTTAGCAGCTCTTTGAATTGCATTAAACAACAGTAATTTCCAATTCAGCCCTCATGATCCTATCATAACTTTGGCAGAAGGTGGACAGAAACCCCAGAGACATTATGATAAATCGAGGAACTCCTACAGAAGTGTTCCCCCTTAATTGAAAGCAATTTCGCCTGAGAAAAATGATATCCTCTGTTCGCCTCCACCCACAAGATAGCAGCAGAAAAGGAAGGAACTGCCAAATTGGAAGAAGATTCCAGTAATTATTTATTTTACCTGATGGCCTATAAGCACAGAACTGTCATTCAATACTATCTGAGATATCCACTACAACAGACTCGCACCCCCTGGTGGGTCAGCAATCATGATGTAGAGATGCCGGTGTTGGACTGGGGTAAACTCAGTAAAGTTTTACAACACCAATTTTAAATCCAACCAATTTATTTGATAGTAAATCCGTGATAGTAGTCAGCAATTCCAAAGCATTGTGTCTGTCCTTTTCTCACAGCTTGAGTTTTCAAACAATTGTATCTTTGTGGTCAGAGAAGGCATTAATGACGAACTGTTAATCCTCTATCCCTTAACTGATTATTTGCCAGATCAAGTAACCTTATTCATTCATTGCATCCTGCCTTTATTCCATTCTGTTTTAGACCATAAGACAAGAATGCTTTTATTTGCACCTTTCACCTTTTATTTGGGCAAGATTTTGTTCCACAATTTTAATTAAACCGAACAGAGAAACATCAGAACTCAAAATGACACAAATTACACAATTGCACTCATATATTTATGTACATCCCTTGCTTCATATTGTATAGCTATATGAAATATGGAGGTAATAAGCTTTTAGAAGTACAAACAACACCCACGGTTCACGCACACACTTAGGATGTGAGTCGTATCAGATTCCATAATGGGAGACTGATCAGTGCACATGGCAGGCAGAATCCTGTGCCCAATATCCCCAACACTTTCCTCACTTCACTCCAGTTAAACCTGTGGCGAAGGCCTATGCATGTCCACTACAGGCCTTATCACAGAATTATAGAAACTCAACTGTGCACAAGGAGGCTATTCAGCCTATGGAGTCTTCAGCGACAACAATTCCACCCAGGCCTTATCCCCATAACCTCACATAATTATCCATCTGCTGCTGGTATTTACCCAGTGCTAAGCAGGAGGATCAGCATGTGGGGAATACGACAAGCATACCTGTTCAGGGTTGCTTGAAGGCTCTCAATGGGGAGGGGGTCCCTCATTCAAAGGCACTCAGTATCTGACTGGAGGACCTAGGGACCTGCTGAGAACTATCCTAGACTCAGGCGTGTTTCATGCTGGCAGCAGCCACCATCTCCCTCGTGGCACTACCATTCAGTAGAGCTACCAGCCATTCCTGGCAGGCAAGACTCGCGCCTTGTGTCCTTAATCCCACGGAAAACCCACCGCTGGCCCGCCAAATGCCTGGCCTGAATATGCAGCCGTCCAGCATCAGGAACCACCCAGTTGCCTCCACAAGGTTACGCCCACATTTACTGTCCGCCGGAAGTCTGCAGGATAGGCTGAATGTGATATTAGCACTCTCATTTTGGAGGTGAACATTCCAGTCAACACCATCTCTCAATCGTTCATGGAACGACAGCAATCTGGCAATTCTGCACCAGTGTTACTTAATGGGATCATCAGGTACTTCAGGCTAATAGCTGATTGATTACTGTTGGTGCTTGCTATGATTGTACGAGTGTTTCTAGAGTTTTAAAGTTGCTAAAATCTAGAGGGAGTGGCATGGCAATGCTGAAGATTTTTTTCCTGATTTCAAGACTTCCACACAGACTAGTTGCTTAGGCAGGTGTGACATTCCCGTTGGACCAACACGTTGTTGGGAGAATGAGCAGGGAACAAACAAACCATAACAATCTGCTAGAAGAGCTGAGTTCTGACGGAGGTAGCTGCAGAGACTGTGAAGGCCTAAGTGGTGATCTTTCAGGAATCACTAGAGTCAGGAAGAGTCCCAAAGGACTGGAAAATCACTAATGTAATACCTGTTTAAGGTGGGTGAGAAGCAAAAATGAGCAATTACTGGCCAGTTAGTGTGACTTTGGTCATTAGTATGATTTTAGAGTCCATTATTAAGGATGAGATTTCAGAGTACATGGAAATGCATGGTAAAATAGGGCAAAGTCAGCATGGTTTGATCAAGGAGAGATCATGTCTGATGGGTCTGTTAAAATTCTTTGAAGAGGTTATGAGCCGATTAGACAAAGGAGAGCGGATAGATGTTATTTATCTGAATTTCCTGAAGGCCTTTGACTAAGTGTCACACAGGAGGCTGCTGAGTAACATAAGAACCCATGGTGTTAGAAGCAAGGTACTAGCATAAATAGTAGATTGGCTGACTGGCAAAAGGCAGAGAGTTGGGATAGAGTGGTTCTTTTCAGGATGGCAGCTGGTGACTAGTGGAGCACCGCACGGGTCAGTGTTAATCTAGATGAAGGAACTGAGGGCATTGTGGCTAAATTTGCAGATAATACAAAGATAGGTGGAGGGACAAGGTAGTATTGAGGAGGCAGGGAAACTGCAGAAGGAGAATGGGCAAAGAAATGGCAACTGAAACACAACATGGGAAAATGTAAAGTTATAGACTTTGGTGGAAAGAATAGAGGCGTGGACTATTTTCTAAATGGAGAGAGAATTCGGAAATCAGAAATGCAAAGCTACCTGGGAATCCTAGTTCAGGATTCTCTGAAGTTAATTTGTAGATTGAGTTGATAGTTAGGAAGGATAGTTAAATGTTAGTTTTCATATTGAGAGGCATAGAATAAAAAAAAGCACATAAACCATTTGGAATATTTTGAGCAATTTTGGGCCTTATGTCTAAGGAGCGATATGCTGGACTTGAAGAGGGCCCGGAGAAGATTCATGAGAATGATCTCAGGAAAAAAAGGGTTTGATGTAAGAGGAGTGTTTGAGAGCTCTGGGTCTGTACTCAATGGAGTTTAGAAGAATATGGTAGGATCTTATTGAAACTTACAGGATTCTAAAAGGCCTGGGTAGAGTGGACATGGAGAAGATGTTTCCATTAAGATAGACAGGGATCTGAGGGCACAGATTCAGAGTACAGCAATGACCCTTTAGAAGCAAGATGAGCAGGAATTTCTTCAGCCAGAGGGTGGTAAATCTGTGGAATTCATTGCTATGGAGAGCAGTTCTTGTGTGTATTTGAGACAGAGATAGATGAGCTCTTAATTAGCAAGTGATTAAAGGTTATGGAGAAAAGGCAGAAGAAAGGGTTGAGAAACATATCAGCCATGCTCAAATGGCATAGCAGACCCGAAGGACTGAATAACCTAATTTTGTTCCTGTATATCCTATAAATACTGTTGAAGGGTGGATAAAGTCTATATAATTGTTATCACCCCTTTTCTTTCCATTCCCTAATCTTTAAACATGAAACAAACTGAATTAAGTTGTCAATGAAAAAACCTCAGCTGGGCTGCTCTGATTGACACATTATCTCGTTTAGGTTAGAAAAAAAATTACCATCTGATTATGTGGTTTCAATTAAGGTCATTGTTGACATTTCCCAAAGACTAGTATTACATCATTATGAATACTTGGTCGAGTTTCAAAGACCAAAGCTACTCAACAGGAAGCTCCGAGTTCACAGTTTGATTGACAGTTTAAATTTATAAAAGTTTTAGCTGTTTTTAATGGGAGATTAAAATAGAAGTTTGTTTTTATAAGTGATTAACCAATTGAAATTTAAAAGTTATGAATAGGTCTCATGAATGGGAGGTTTTAAAAAAAATTTACACATGGGAGTGTATACGAGTGAGAGGTGTACTGAATTGTTTAAGTTTATGCTTTTCATTGCTACATGGCTCCTGAATGTTTGAGAACTCTGGGTCTGTACTTGATACTCAATGCAGTTTAGAAGGATGAGGAGGGATCTTATTGAAACTTACAGAATACTGAAAGGCCTGGATAGAATGAGTGTCGAGAAGATGTTCCATTAATAGGCGAGACTAGGATCTGAGAGCACACCTTGGAGTAAAGAACCTAAATGAGGAAGAATTTCTTCAGCCAGAGGGTGATGAATCTGTGGAATTAATTGGCATAAAAGGTTGTGGATTCCAGTTCATTGAGCGTATTTAAGACAGAGATAGATCAGATTTTAATTTATAAGAGGATTAAATATTATGGGGAAAAGGGGGGAGAATGGGACTGAGAAATATAACAATCATGATGGAATGGCAGAGCAGACTTGATGGGCTGAATAGCCTAATTCTGCTCCTACATATCTTATAAATGCTCTTGAAGGGTGGATAAGGTCTTTATAACAGTGTTTTACCCAGGCCAATACGGAGTAAGTGATTATGGAGATAGCATGGGGATATGGAGGAACATTGGAGGTGAGTGGGAGGCATGAGTTGGCATGACCAGAGTTATAGAATAGAAAAAGATTGAGAATAGATGAATGGACAATGGCTCGAATCACCACTGAGCTGATGGATGATTAACATTGGCACTGCAGATATGCTTTCATTCATGACAATTAGTCTTTGAACATTGGACCTGAGATGGGATGGCAGAGCAAGGCCACAATTAAGAATTAAGAATTCTCAAAACCATCTGTCCCTATCTGCCCACACAACCCTACACTCCACAAAATGTTCCACTGTTTGTTAAAATAGGAATATAGAATAGCTGTCTAAAGATTAAATATCCAATCTTTAGAAGCCTCTGCCATTCTTCAAGGTTCTTCCACAGTCCCTATGAGTGGGAACAAGAATGATTTGAGAGCAGTGTGCTTTGTGAACTGAGTGCTAAGTCAGGAAGTCTGGTAAATATTTCTCAAGCTGTAAATTAGGTGAACAGTTAGAATCTTTACTTATCTTAGAAACTTTAAAACTGCACAAGAAACTACAAGCCAATGAAGATTCCTGATTAACAGAAACTGCCCAGCCATGGTAGTTAACTGTCAGTCAACTAAAACTGGTTGCCTTACTAACTGTGGACTTGTTTTAACTTGGTTTGGAGTCAGAAACCTGGATGCAGGTGAAACATTAAACAGGCAGAGGATGAGACTAGCCCATTGCACTGGGGGTGTGCTGACACCTGCAATGGTGGTTTGCTTAAGCTAGGTTAAAGGCTCAGGTTAGCCAGTGAGATTAAATTGAGGTTTTACCTGATGCAATTTTTAAATAGCCATTTTGGCTATTTGGCCAGGATGAAGTAATAGATCAAACCCAGGAGGGAGTGCGCTGCTTCATCTTATCAGCTTGGATCTTATTTGATTGAGTTCAAGAAAGGATGCAAAGTCTTGACTTGTCAACTGGGATCTTGTATGTCCTCCATATGGAGACCATGTTTGGACTTAATTTGAATTCACTTTTTTGATTCTTTTTTTAAAGTCTCTTAAGTAAACAGTATTTGCTGTAGTGATCTCGAAACCAAATGCTAATTTGGGAATTTGATCTAACTGGCAATTCTCTGCTGAAGGAAAAAGAGGTACTGCTTATAATTTTACATCTAGTAGCTAGTGAATATTTTTCTATTGTCTCCAAACTAAGGGAACCTTGTTTTTACTTTGACTAACTGTTTGCTAATTTAGTAAATTAAGTGAATAAGGTTCAATTAACATGGCAAGGCTGATTTTAGGTACTCTCTGTTTCTCCTCATGGTTTTGTGCTGTGAACCAGTATATTCAGAGTTTGTGTGCGCTTCTGTCAGTGTTTTTAACTTTCAGTGTTTACATCGCTCAGCTCACCAAGAAGTAGGGGCATCTTGCCACTCGTAGGTGACAAAGCTGTGCCCCTCTCAATCACATTATTATCCTGGCACTCAAATGTCCAATCTTGTGCATCTCTCACCCTGTATTTGTGTGGCTTGCAGGGACAAGATTCCCATCACAAACAGGGAAAGCAGCATTGTGCATTCCTTCACCTGAGCACTCACCGAGGTCACTAATGCTAATTGCAAATGGTCGCTTCTGGCAGGCAGTTGAGTGTTTGGACATGGTCTGAGAATGCATGGTTGCTTAAGACCAGGTGTAGAGGAGCAATGAGATAGGAGTGCTGTCCCAAAGCTGATGTGTGCTCCTTATTCACAATGCATGTGGTCTTCTGGGCTGTACAGTGCCCTGAGCATTTTGAACTTAACAAAGATTGGGCTGGCCATGAGGGCAAAATGCCTTTGTTAAAGAGGAGGCAGGCAAGTATTTGACATTGTTGTGCTCAGATGGTCAACATCCATAAGTAATCCAGGATCCCTAACTGAGAGTGCTGGATGTTAGTATGATTTGGAAAATGCAGCACAGATGACTGAGTCATTTCTAAATGGATTCACAGCAGTGGAAGGTCATCAACTGCCTTGTCTCAAATGTCAATTAGTGAATTCACTGTTGGTGTTACACAGTGCATTGTTCCACCCGTTCATATGTATCCCCTTGGAACAACCTTGTCACGTTGAAGGCATACAGCTATGGTACCACTGAGAATCATGCAACTGTTCCTCCATCATGCTGCTGTTGCATGATCCTCAGTGGTACCATAGCTGTATGCCTTCAACATGACAAGGTTGTTCAAAGACATACATATGAATGGGTGGAACAATCCACTGTGTAAAATCAACGGTGAATTCACTAATTTACATTTGAGACAAGGCAGCTGATGACCTTCCACTACTGTGAATCCATTTAGGAATGACTCAGTTGTCTGCGCTGCTAAAGAGGTAGCACTTTCTGACATCTGATGCCAGGATTTCCTCCTCCAGTTGGCATCTCATCTCAGCAAGGAGACATGCTGCTGAGGCTTCCTTAATCCTTCAAAGGATCAGGACAATGTGAGTCTGACGTGTAACCATTCACTTTCATATTAAAAGGAGAGGAATAACAACACTGATGGCCCATGTTGGAGGGCTCTTGTCCAAGAGGGTACTCATAACAACCCATCATCCTCCTGATGGCTAGCAGGGCCTCATGCATACTTGCCTCTTCTGGCCCCTGTTATGGCCTCTTTCTCTGCAGCCTCCTTTTCATTAAACTCAATAGTCTCATCTCTTTCAACATGCAGCTGTTCCATCTGGCAAGTCCTCTGACCTTTGCAAGACCAGATTACTGCAAGCACAATCCACTAAATCTGTCCAGTCATCACTTTTTTAGGATCAGGATGGTATTCTCCAGCAATGCTCGGCTAGATCCATGAACTTCATTGTACTTTCTGTCTGCAGATATCTGAGGCTGATGCATGAACATCATGTGCCATGTCCTTTGCAGGCATCAGTTGTCACTGAGGAGCCTATTTGGACTTGGAGGATTTCCAGGATCCGTGATCTATTCAAGATTTATGAGTCATGGATTCTAAGTATCTACTGCAGTTTCTATACATTCAGTGATTGATTGCCTTCCTTGTTTATGTATTACGGTGCCTGTTACAATAAAGTTTCTGTAGTCATTTGAATGCAGTCAATGGCACCTTACTCCTGTGGGAATCTGGCAAAATCAGCAAACCGCTTGACTTCTGTTGAAGTTGACTTGATTGTAGGGCTTGACATGAAGGGTGCCTGTGACCTCATAATGTATTTGTTTGTGGATATTTGTGAGAGGAATCCTGTGAGGCCCTGAAAGAACCCACTGGCCCGGAAGTTCAGTTCAGCATTTCGTTCACAACCACCAGCAATAGATGCCCTCCCAGTGATATGGTGCCAATTCCTGAAGAATGTAATAAATGTAACAAGGCCCCTGAACATGTGGTGCTATTGGCAACAATGGTTCTTGCTCATCCGCAGGTAAGCCATGTGAATTTTGTGGGCTCTGGGACTTGTTCACCGCCTAGACATGATTGTTCCTTGAGCCTCACACCATGTCTGGAGGAAACCCTGCTCTTGATTAAGGAAAATCATAAGGCATTTTACTCCTATGTAAGGAGCAAAAGGATGGTTAGAGGGAAGATTGGACCTCTCAGAGACAGAGGAGGGGAACTATGCTTAGAGCCTGAGGGAATGGGGGAGATCCTGAATGAATACTTTGCATCGGTATTCACGCAGGAGAGGGGCCTGATGTCTGATGCCAGCTTTGAGGATTTTGAGGACCCGTCAAAGGAAATAATCATTACGAGGGACAAAGTGTTGGGGCTTTTAGGTAGCATAAAGACTTATAAAACCCCGGGCCCTGATGGTATTTATCCCAGGCTGCTAAGGGAGGTGAGAGATGACATTGCTGGGCCTCTGACGCAAATCTTTGCCTCTTCTTTGGACACAGGTCAGGTCCTAGAGGACTGGAGGATTGCAAATGTAGTACCGTTGTTTAAAAAGGGTCAGAGGGATAATCCAGGGAACTATAGGCTGGTGAACTTGACTTCAGTTATAGGTAAGCTAATGGAGAGGATCCTCAGGGACAGGATGTATGAGCAACTGGAGCGCTGCAATCAGATCAGGGATAGGCAGCATGGCTTCGTTAAGGGGAGGTCGTGCCTTACGAATCTAGTGGAATTTTTTGAAGAGGTGACAAAAACGGTTGATGAAGGACAAGCCGTTGATGTCGTCTACATGGATTTCAGTAAGGCGTTTGACAAGGTTCCCCATGGTAGGCTGATAAAAAAGGTGAAGGCGCATGGGATACAGGGCCAGGTATGTAGATGGGTTGAGAACTGGCTTGGGAGGAGGAGACAGCGGGTAGTAGTAGAAGGCTCTTTTTCCAACTGGAGGTCTGTCACTAGTGGTGTGCCACAGGGCTCAGTACTAGGACCTCTTCTATTTGTGGTTTATATAAATGACTTGGAAGAGGGGGTAGGTGGTGTGATCAGCAAATTTGCTGATGACACTAAGATGCTTGGATTGGCGGGGACTGAGGAGCAGTGCCAGGCAATACAACAGGACATAGATAGGCTGGTAGACTGGGCAGATAGATGGCAAATGGAATTTAATCCGGATAAATGCGAGGTGATGCATTTTGGCCGGAATAATGTAGAGGGGAGTTATAGGATAAAAGGTAAAACTATCCGGAGTATAGAGACGCAGAGAGACCTGGGGGTGCAGGTTCACAAGTCTCTGAAGGTGTCAGTACAGGTGGAGAAAGTGATAAAGAAAGCGTATGGTATGTTAGCCTTCATAGGAAGGGGTATAGAATACAAGAGTAGGAGTCTAATGTTACAAGTGTATAGAACGTTGGTTAGGCCTCACTTGGATTACTGCGTCCAGTTCTGATCGCCGTACTACCAGAAGGATGTGGAGGCCCTGGAGAGAGTGCAGAGGAGATTTACCAGGATGCTGCCTGGTATGGAAGGGCTGTCTTACAAGGAAAGATTGAACGCACTGGGGTTGTTTTCCCTTGAAAGACGTCGGCTGAGAGGGGATCTATTAGAGGTATATAAGATTATGAGGGGTATAGATAGAGTAAATGGTGGTAAGCTTTTTCCACCATTAGAATCGGATAGAACGAGGGGTCACGGCCTTAGGGTGAGGGGGGCTATGTATAAGACGAATATTAGAGGGCATTTTTTCACACAAAGGGTAGTGGGGGTGTGGAATGCGCTACCGAGTGGGGTGGTGGGAGCAGGCACGCTAGGGTTGTTTAAGGGTCTCTTGGACAGCCACATGAGCGGTCTGCAGATAGAGGGATATAGGAGGACTGTTTAAATATCTTATTTGTTTCCACAGCATGTTCGGTCCACCTTGTTGACCAACAAGGTGCATGCATTCGGCAGGTCGTGTGAGGGCTGCTCTTGGATGTTGCTTCAGGAGTGGCCTAGTGCTTCACGTCGTTAGTGTATGCTTAAACTGGACCATCTGATGGGCAACATGACAGCTCAGAGACTATCGCTGTTGCTGTGCAGACACATGGATTTGGGCCTGTGTCTGCGGGAGTTTGCGCGTTCTCCCCGTGGTTGCGTGGGTTTTCTCCGGGTGCTCCGGTTTCCTCCCACATCCCAAAAATGTGCTCTTAGGCTGATTGGGTAACAAATTATCCCTATATTGGTCTCTATATGTCATTAAGACGTTAGGACGGCGGCGCGGGCTCGTTGGGCCGAAGGGCCTGTTTCCTGTGCTGTGTTGTTCTTTGTTGTTCTTTGAGGGTCTTGCTGCTCCCTTTGGTGATCCAGGTTCTTCCCATTGCAAGTTTCTCCTTCTCTCTGCCTGTAAATGATAATGCAGCCAGTAATAAATCCAGCCTCCATCTTCCTGATGGTCTCCTCCCTGCAATATCAATGAGAAAGAGATAAATATCAACATTAGTCTCCAAGCATCCTTTTTTTTTTGCTGATTCCTCAGCAAATATGGGTTCAGGGGCTTTGCTCCCATGTAGAAAAGTACTCGCCCCTGAAATTATGGCCACTGAGGGGGGGGACCAAGGTCACCCCTCACCCCAACATGATCGACTGCTGTGACATTACTTTGGCCTGGTCCACGGACATGCTGCTTTCACCCCCGGCTCTGGGAACCTCATTTATTGAACTTCAATACTACACCCATGGGAATAACCATGAGTGGTAGATGTTTCATCAGAAAATGGAAATTATTTCGCAGAGGCAAGGGTGGGGGGACTTCTGCGATCAGTTATCCAGTCAGACAGTTGCTCTGATGTGTGTTATTACTCTAAGGAATTTGCATGCTGCAGATGAGGGTTAAAACAAGGAGATTGATTAGTTCCACTTTATGGGATTAGTCCTGCATGAATGTGCAAGATTGCTTTACTTTCCTGATTCCCCTGTACCGTCCTTGAAATTTTTTCACTCAACGTTGTGCATCCTTGAAATGCTGCATCCTAAGAGCATGCTCTACCATGCATTTAAGATTGAGATAGGTGGAGTTACAGGCGATTGAGGGTGATGGAGAAGTGGCAGGAAAGTGGAGTTGAGGCCAAAGATTATTGATGATCGTATTCAATGTTGAAGCAAGCTTGAGAACCAAATGATTTACTGTTCTTCCTGCCCAACTGAGGACATCTCAGCCTGATCCACATTTCCAAATCTATTCACTGGTTTCTTCAGCTGTGCCTTCCTACTACTGGGGCAAGTACACATCACACAACGCAATCAGTTAATCTCCACCCCTCATTACAGTTCCAGTCACTGCCTGCCATGCGTTAAAATGAATACAAGCAGCAGGCAGCACTGGGAGGGATCTTCTGGCCATTCCCATTGGCAGAATCATCCAGTCCTCCTGACAGTAGAGGGCATGAACAACGAGAAACTCAGCGGGACTGGAAGATTTTTCCACTGGCCAATGGCAGCCGACCTCCTCCACTGCAAATCATGCTATCGGAGGGAGGGTGGGGGTGGAAAATCCCACCCTCTGTTTTAATTTATGAGGATCTGTGCTCAAGCTGCTTCTGGACATGGACACCATAGACCCTAAGAAGTACCATGTAACCAGAGCAGGGTAGGAGAATCATTGGAATGGCTAGTGGGTGGAATGGGATTATATATTATTATAGATTCCTTAAAAAATTGTTAGGTTCACTTTTATTTCCTTTGTAATGAAGATAAAATATATACATTGCATTCGAGTTTAAATTGAAACAATGTTAACATAATGTTAAGAATATCAATGGTTGTAGTCAAACTGTCAACTTTTACAAGTTTCACTGCCTTTTGTGAAACTTAGAAATATTTCCTTTTTAGTACTGTGTCATAACAATTGGTTTAACAGTCCAATTGTTTTCCATTGTCAGTTTTGTTTTATGTATGAATTTTAATGCCACAGCCAGATTATGAACCACTAAGGCCTTAAAGAAATAGTTTGCATCTCCTTAATCTTTTTTCATCGAAGCTAATCTAATCTGCCTATATGTGTGTTGACTCAGATCTTTATGGAAAGTATTGATTATGTAGCAATATCATACAATCACAGAATCTCTACAGTGCAGAAGGAGGCCATTCAGCCCATCAACTCTACACTCACTCTTCTACCTCAGTCTTATCCCATAACCCCACATTCGTACCCTGTTAATCTCCCCTAACCTATACATCTTGGGATGCTAAGGGGTAGCATTCCAATCAACCTAACACACACATCTTTGGAGTGTGGGAAGAAACCGGAGCACTTGGAGGAACAAACGCAGACACGAGGAGAAATGCAAATTCCGTACAGTCACCCAGGATGGAATCAAACCTGATCCTTGGCACTGTGAGGCAAGAGTGCTAACTGCGCCCACCATGCCACCTTAATATAATGACAGCACACTTATAGTTTGTACAAGGAGGATTATATGTGACTGAGACCTGGAAGAAGGATAGAGAAAATTAAAAATCGAATCTCAGTAAAAATGCCTCCCCCACCACCACCATCCCCCCCCCACCCCCCCTCTCCCCCCACACCGCGCGCGCCCCCCGCCAATTTAGTTGTGTTTGTGGTGCAATTTATTAGCCCATAAACATTTTGAAATAGATGTGCCTATGTCGTTTTTCATTCTCATCCCTGCCCATCTTGAGGATACTTGCATAGTTAAGTATATAACCTCCCCCCCGCCATACCCTTCGATACCCCAATAATGCCTTTTCCTCGTGTCTGCTACAGATGTTTCTCCTGACTATGGCCTCGCTCAGCCCAAAACTAAAATCCTCCACGAGGTCAACAGACCTTCCTATTGTCCGCCCCTCGCCTGTTCTGACTCCTGTGGCAGGTGGGCCAGTAAAATTCCAGCCAATATGTCAGCTGGAGCCTCTTATTGGTGCCAGAAATCCCATAGACCAAGGCGTATAGAAATATAGAAGATAGGAGCAGGAAAAAGCCTTTTGACCCTTCACGCCTGCTCTATCATTCGTCATGATCATCCAACTCAATAGCCTAATCTTGCTTTATCCCATAGCTCTTGATTGCAATCAACAAGCTGGGCACGACTTCCCTGGACTGGGACAAGCAAAGTCTTTGTAAGCTCAACAAAGTAAACCAAAGCATTTTTTCACTCAGTGTTTCTCCCATTCTGATACCAAATGGCTTATGTCAATCTGTAACATTCTCTCTCCCCTTCCTGGTACTGAGGATGTTACCCCTGCATCTTCCCCTATCCCAACTCCCAAGTCATATGTCTGAGTATAACCTTCCCCCTTCATCTGCTTCAGTATAGGCCTGACGCTACAATTCTTGAAAAGCCAACCCCACTTCACTACTTGTGTGATAGGTAGCGATTCACCCTTGACAACCGCCTGAAAGTGATGTGACGCTGCTCTCAAAGAGATGTGATGCAAGATAAGCAAACTAACCTCAAAGTCATGAGTAATGTGCAGGTTGTCAGTTTAATGTTGCTTATATATCGTTGTGAAATACGTTGATCTGATTGTGTGCTGATGTGTCTGGATGATCCAGCATGATGATAGGGACAGGGGGTGGAAAATGATTCTGTTGAACAAGATTTATAACGTGATCTAAATGTATTGAAATGACATTCCTTACCTGCTGTGGTGGGAAGTGTGGTCCACGAGTGGAGTGAACAATCACAAACTGGTTTTCCAAGTAGCAAACACCAATTTTTGGCTTTCTCCCAATATTTTCCACCGCAGCCCATCATGATATCCCCTACAAATGGGGCTAGGAAATCTCACCCCTGGATGCACCTCAGATCTAATACTTGCTTCAGATCGACTTTGTCATCACCTGGCAGAGCAAAATTAAAGATCATCGGGGTAATGAGGAGAATGGAGTGCTCTGTGGTCCACAGCATGCTATGCTGCACAGTGAAATTTACAGTCTCTCTGAAAAGACTATCCTTCACAAGACCTTCAATAAGCTAGATACAGAATCTGGCATATGTAGAGTGCTGAGAACAGCTCACATTCACAAGTGATAGCATTTAAGTGGCATGGTCAAACTTTCAAATCAATAGTTCTAGGCACTGCCAGTGACATCCCAGGAATATAGGAAATGAAACAGCACGTTTAGTTCAGTGAAAACGATAATCAAATTGAGCAACTGTAACTGGAGGATAATGCACATGACCTGGGAAACAAAGAACAGTACAGCACAGGAACAGGCCCTTCATCCCTTCAAGCCTGTGCCAGTCATGTCCTATCTAGACCAACTGCTTAAATAAAGAACAAAAAAAAATACAGCACCCGAAACAAGGATACAAAGAATTGGAGTAGAGATCTAGTTGCAGTTTTCCCATCAAGACCACCTAGCAAGAGGTGTAATTGAGAACACAATAGGTAAGTATCTTTTTTTTGGCTTTCCTTTTGGGTAAGCTCAGTAAGAGGTCTGACAACACCAATTTTAAATCCAACCGATTTATTTGATAACCTTTTGGGGCCAAGGGGAGATCCAGACAATCCCCCACCTACCTATTTTCTTTCCCTCCCACCCTACCCCCACATTTAACATACCTGAAAATTGAAGTCCAATCTCTTGTTCTCCAACAATGGCCTCCTGCTACCCTGAATTGATCCTGTTGTCAGTTTCGGGAATAAAGTTTGCAGATAATAGTTTGCCACCTGCCTCAAAACCCATTTGTTTCTTACGGAGCCCAATTTAAGATCAGCATCTGTGAGAGTGACATTTTTGTTGCATTTCAAAAGAGAGGGGAATTTTAAATCTCAAGTGGGTTGGTTGTAGGTTGAAAGATAAAAGTTGTAAGATTCCCACATTATTTCCTAACACTTCAGTTTTAGTGAACGCAAGATTGTCTGTGAGTAATCTGTTTGCTGGAGGCAGATTGATCATTATGACATACTGTGATGAATGTGGTGAATTTGAGGAGGTTTTAACAGGGATTTGAATTTAAAACCACTCAACTTGGATTTCCTGGTGAAATTTGCCACCCAAATGAAGGTGAGATTAAGCAACACTTCATATTTATATTGGGCAATGAGAAATTGAAGTAAGGGCTTCTTGCACATATCTGCTTTCTCAGCTCTCAATTGGCAAACATTTTTCTGAGAGTTGCAGTGAGTGTTAATTGTATTTAATTGTTATTCAGGGGTAGGCATTAATTAAAGATTAAGGGAATAGTAGGAAACACTCAACACTGAGTTCTTCCTTTATCCAACGGGGATATGACATCTAAGATGTGACATGAGGAAATCCCAATTAAATTGATTCACAGACTCTGCAGCCTGGTTTTTGATTTGATTTAATTTGATTTGATTTGATTTATTACATGTATTAGCACATAGTGAAAAGTATTGTTTCCTGCGCTCTACAGACAAAGCATACTGTTTATAGAGAAGGAAATGAAAGAGTGCAGAATATAGTGTTACAGTCATAGCTAGGGTGTAAAGGAAAATCTCCATGAAAGAGTCCATGTTTGACATTTATGTAGAGTATATGAGAGTTTGCATTCCTTTTCCATTATCTGAAGGGGCTGCTACTCAATTTCCAGTTGCACTTCAGCTCCACATTATTAATCATGAGCTCTGCCCTCCCCCCATCATGTGGAGACAGGTGGGCAAATTAGAGGAGCCCCTTGTTGGACTGCTGCTGGGGTTTGCCAAGGTAGCCATTGACAAGAACATGCAGTGGGCATTCAAATGGCTCACATGGCCTATTACCTGCTTCCTTTCTGTGGCTGCGTCCATCCCAGTTATCCCTGGTAAGGGAGCATGCCTTGTCCACCAGTAAGTACACTTCAGGCTGTCAACGACTAGCTGGCATCAGGTGTTAATGGGTGTGGGGGTACTGGAGTGCACCATCAATTCCATAGGAATTTCATTTTAATTTAAGTTTCAAGTTTCCTTTAAAGTTGTTGGTATAATGAATCAGTCATGCCCCCTACAAATGAGGTACCTAATTGGTGATATGTTCTACATATTAGAAATGTAGGAACAGACTGAAACTGTAATCATTTGGTCAGGAAGTAGATGTTTGTGTGTAAATGAAAACCTATTAAAGTGCATAAAGATTGGTTCTGGTTCTATCCATAAAAATCAGACTTTCTGAAATATATCAGTAAGACACATTGCATAAATTTGGAAGATTGCAGATGAGCAAATTCATGACAGAGACAGCCATAGGTACTTTTAATTGGAATTCAGATTAGCAGAGTAATCACCATTCACAGTAGCAAGGTCATTAATGAGGTGCGCAGGAAAACGGAGAACAGCAGAATTGAGAATATAATTCATTTCTTGACTGTGTTTTTCATCTGGAGTGTCTAGTAGATTTACTGTGCGTACATAGTTGAGTGTTAAGGCCATTTGTGCTAAAAGGTTCTGCTGCAAATAGAACAAGAGCAAATTACATATGATGTGGATTATAATGAGGGAGAGTTGCGTATCACCAGCCTCACTCTCTTGTCCTGACCTATTCTGATCCAGTGACAAGACAAGTCTAGATGGATGGAGAAAGCTCCAGCTACAGTGGGTGGCCAAAATATCTTATGTGTGTTGTTGAGGTCTGTGCATTCTACAACATGATACTGATCTATATCAAAGCCATTGGACCGTGGATTGGTCTCATTTACCCAGGCTGCAGAATCAGTCTTTGCTTACCCAGTGTAGACCAGTCCCTAAGTCACTGACGGTAGGAGGTCCAATGGCTGCCCTGGCCTGGTTTAGCTCTGGTTTGGTCAAAGCAGTTTCCCAAGAACATTGGCCACTATCAAATGCTAATAACGACTTGGACTGAGTGATGACCAGTATAGAATGAGCCACTTCAAGCTGTGAAGCAAGCCAACCTGTGAAAGGCGTTACCTCTTTTTTACACATCCAACAGAATAAAAAAAAACAGGGTGTGAAAGGTACTAACTACATACTGTACAGACAGAAACTCCAGTTACAGGTCGCATGGTGGAACAATGATTAGCACTGCTGCTTCACAGCACCAGGTACCTGAGTTCAATTTCCAGCTTAGGTCACTATCTGTGCCCTGTTTACACATTTTCCTGTGTCTTTGGATTTCCTCCAGATGCTCTGGTTTCCTCCCACAGTCTAAAAGATGAGCTAGTTAGGTGTTAAATTCTCTCTCGGTGGCGAACAGGCGCCTGAGTATGGCAACTGGGGGATTTTCTCAGTAACTTCATTGTGGCATGAATGTAAACCTACTTTTGACACTAATAAATAAACTTTGAACTTCCTTGACTGTTATCAAGCCTCAACAGAATGACACATTCAGCATCCTTCAAGAGGATCTTCCCCTTGCTGGACATAGTGGCAAATCATTGCCTACCAGTGAGAATGTCACTACTGCCTTCAATTTCTTTTCCTCTGCCTCCTGAAGTCTGCCACAGTAGCTGTTTTGGGGTTCTCTCATGATGAGCTGTTTGCCACAGAATTGAAGTGTCAGCAATGGTTCTGTTGCTATCGCTCATGCATTTGAACCAGAAAGCATGATTCATGGGGAACCCATCCCAGTGAACTGAAATGATCCTATTTCCAATATAATTGCTTTAAAATGTGAGAATTCATGAAGCCATTCATCTGCAACCCATAATTTTCAGAGCCAATCATTTTATCAGAAAAAGGGCAAGTTATTGTGTGGCCTGATGGGCAGGTGTAGCTGCAGTGAAGATATTTGTGTGAATGGTTACTGTTGGAGATTTGATTCATACTCTGAATGATATTGGCATTATTTCGAGTGGCTCCTGTTGTAACGAGAAACATTTACAGAGAAAGTTGATTTGGGTTCAAGTCCTATCCAAGACTTGAGCATTAAATTCTATGTTGATGCTCCACTACAGTCGGGAGGGTGTGGTGTACTATTGTAGGTGCCATCTTTCAGATGAAATGTCCTGTTCAAGGTCCTACCTGTAAACAAAAAAAAGGGATATGAAATGGTTGTGGAAAATAGGCAGTCTTGCCAGCCAAAGTATTTGGACTTGTAACTTTGTTTTTTATTTTTTGATGATCAATCCCAGAAATTCCCCATTTAGTGACAACCTGGAGCAAGTGACTGCCCCTTATGCTGCATATATACACTATTCATTTTCTGGGTTTATGGTAGACAGTAATTATGATGAAGAGAGCCAGCGTTGGACCAGGTAAACACAATAAGAAATCTCACAACATGAACTCTAATCTGGTGTTGTGAGACTTCTTAGTGTGTAGATGCATCCCTGCAGATTTTCTAGACAAGTACTTTGAATAAAGTGACACAGTCCAATAGCTCAAAATGTTTAGCCCAAGATCTGTGCCAACCAGGAAAGGCTCGAATAACCTGCTTTGTGTTCAGTAAGAGTCTGGCAACACCAATTTTAAATCCAGCCGATTTATTTGATAGTAAATCTGCAAGCTTTTGACTTTCGTCTTCGTCAGGCAAATGCAGTGTTCTGGTCTACAATAGCACACTTTTCAGCACAGACAGTTTACAGATTGTTGATTAGAATGCGAATCCTTACACCTAACCTGCTATTCACGTCTTAAAGTGGCTAACAATGTGGGTGAAGGGAACCCTGAGCATTGGTTAGAGAGATGTGTATTGTCTCCAGACAGCACAGTGAGTGAGGTATTTTGCTAACCCAGGCAAGTCATGGGGGTTACAGATAGTGTGACATGAAGCCAAGATCCCTGTTAAGACCGTCTTCATGTGTGCGGAACTTGGCTATCAGTCTCTGCTCAGCGGCTCTGCGCCGTCGTGTGTCGTGAAGGCCACCTTGAAGAACGTTTACCCGAAGGTCGGAGGCTGAATGTCTGTGACCGCTGAAGTGTTTGCCCACAGGAAGGAGCCCACAGGAGCCACTGAGTAGAGACTGATAGCCAAGTTCTGCACACATGAGGACAGTCTTAACAGGGATCTTGGCTTCATGTCACACTGTCTGTAACCCCCATGACTTGCCTGGGTTAGCAAAAAACCTCACTTACTGTGCTGTCTGGAGACAATACACATCTCTCTAACCAATGCTCAGGGTTCCCTTCACCCACATTGTTAGCCACTTTAAGACTTGAATAGCAGGTTAGGTGTAAGGATTCGCATTCTAATCAGCAATCTGTGACTGTCTGTGCTGATATGTGTGCTATTGCAGACCAGAACACTGCATTTGCCTGACGAAGACAAAAGTCGAAAGCTTGCAGATTTACTATCAAATAAATTGGTTGGATTTAAAATTGGTGTTGCCAGATCTCTTACTGAGTTTACCCCAGTCCAACACCGGCATCTCTACATCATGACTGCTTTGTGTTGTCAGGTGATCTCAGCTGAAACTGTGGTACAGGAACACCAATTGGCCTCAGTATTTTTGGTTTGGGGGAGGGGGAAGTAATTTGCTGATTACTGTTAGGCAACTGTTGCTTGTTTATGGATGTTGGGTGAAGGTAGAATCAGGTGGAAGGCAGCAATATCCTGAAAATTTACTTATACAGATTTGGAATGAAAACTCAGTTGAACTCTCCAGAACTTAGCATAAATAATGCAACCTTTTCTTTAACAGAAAATGTAACTGATTTCAGATTCTCTAAAAACCAGTATCATAACAGTTTCTGCAATGTACCTTAAATGCTTTTTATCAACATAAAGCATTTCTTATTTGTATGACACAGAAGGCATATTTTCATCCAATATTGACTTTGCCAATAAATTAGTTTCTTGCTTTGTAGTATTGCAGTTTGTTTGAAGTTCACCACATATCACTTCCTTCTCTTATTGCTTTACTTTAGTTTTGGGGAAAATCCGAAGTGCAATTGGAAGTGCTCAACTCTTAATGTCCCAGAAGTTCCAACAATTCAGTGGACTATGTGAAGAAAACATGGTATGTGAATATTACCTTAATCTGCATTCCATTAGTCTCATTCTGGCCAAATTACTGTAACCATGACAGCATTGATTCACCCTAACAGTGACTGACCTGAATCGTTTAATCTCCAGTTAGCTTTTATTTCACTGGTGTAGCTGAATCAATCAAAACGAAAGATCTAATAATAAAAAATGCATACATGTGTGAGACTGTGCGTGCATTCTTAGAAAATAAAATAAGAGCCAAGCTTACACATTCTTTTCCTGCTGTGCACAGAATCCGAATGCTTGTCCTCGACTAACCTCCCAAGACTTGGCAGGATTTTGGGACATGTTGCAGTTGTCTATTGAAAATGTCAGTATGAAATTTGATGAGCTGCACCAACTGAAAGCAAACAATTGGAAGCAGGTGGAACTCCCCGAAAAGAAGGTAACAAGAATATTCCAGATGAATCAACACAAAATGCATTTCTTTAATCTGCAGTGTTGTCAAGTTATTCTTTTAATGCCTTAGTGGTTGCACGCATCTATTTTAGGTGGTAATTATAATGGATGCCAAAATCAGGAGAGATTCTGTGCCTAATAATTACATGAAATGCAATCTATGTCAAGCACCATCTTGTCAAGTAATGCTACGAAATGGAATTTTAAAGAGTATTTTGGAATGTTCGACCAGTGCATAGACTGAAATCATTTAGCTTGATGTGTATCACAAGTACGACTGTATGGAAGTCCATCACTAAGAGAAATCAGTATCTGAGTAATGGATTGTCTGTAGACATGAACTTGGACACAGACATGGTATATTTCCATGAAGTGGAAAGGCAGGGCAGACAACATCTGAGATCTCTGGATGATGAAAGAATTAGAGAATAAGATGAAGAAGAAAAAGTGTGCTTATGACACATGTTAGGTGAACAAGAGGATGATGCTTCATATAGAAGGTTTGGATGAGAAGTGTAAAAGCAAATAAGAGAAGCAGAGAGAATATGGAGAGACTAACTGAACATAAAGGAATATTCAAAAGTATTCCATAAGCACATAAGCAGTAATGGAATAGTAAAAAGTGGAGTGGGTGAATTAAGGTTTAAGCATGAAGGAAGGGAACATAGTTGAAGTAGAAAATACCTTACATCGGTTCTCACCAAGAAAGAAGATTCTGATCAGATAAAAGAAGAGATAATTCAGAGAGCTGAAGGATTTAAAATTGAAAAGGAGGAAGTATTGGGTACGCATTCTGTATTTAGAATTGATAAGAACCGGACAGGATACATCCAAGGATACTGAGAGACATGAGAGTGGAAATTGCAGAGACATTGGCCATCTTTTTCCAATCTTCCTTAGGCTCAGGAATATGCCAGAGGATTGGAGAATTGCAAATGTTCCATTCTTGTTCAAAAATGGTGTCAGGCAGTTTAACCTCAATGTTGGTGAAGCTTCTACAAAAGATAATTCTGAACAAAATTAATTGTCACTTGAGCACATGAAAATTAATTAGAGAAAGCGTGCACAGCTTTGTTGTGTTTAACGAACTTGCTGGGGTTCTTCAGTGATATAAAAGAAAGGGTTGATGAAGGTAATTTTGTTGATTTGGTGTACATGGACTTCCAGAAGGCATTTGATAAAGTGCCACACGACAGACCTGTGGGCAAAGTTATAATTCATGGAATAGAAGAAACAGTAGCAACATTGATTTGAAGCTGAGAATCACTACTTGCCTCCATTAGCAGAGACCAGGCGTGATGGCCATGTCATAAGGCTCAGAGACTATTGAAGCCCCCAGGTAGTCAGAAAAATTTCGGGTAAGTGCCCATCTGGCAATGTCCAGTGCCAGTTGTGCAGTGCTAGTGTGCCAAAGGCAATGATAAAGGATGAGACTTGAAAAGGGGTTATGGGGGGGGAAGGGGGGCTGGAGTTGTGAAGGATGGGGCATGAACAGGGGCTGTGAAGAGGCAGGGCATGAAGGGGGGAATGTCGGGAGTCATGATGGGGCACCAATTGGGAGGGTCCCAACATCCCCATGTTGGCAATCTGAGTCAGGGAGGGGCTGGAAAGATATGTTGTCAATAAGGAAAGAAGATGCTGGTGTCTGAGGGGGGAGGGAGGGGTGGTCTCCCAGTGATCAGAGGACCTTTCAAAATGGTGCCCGATCACTTTGCAGCCAGGGTCACCAGTCTGTTTGGGCCCTGCCGTTCCCAGAATTGGTACAACTCACTACTCTTCCAAAAAATGACTAAGTGCAGGACAATTGCTGTCTGAATTACTCTGGATAGAGCACATTGCTCTGCTTTTCTCACCGTTATGACACTTTGTTATTTTTTTGGAAGATCGTGGCCCTTATGATTACACAGGGTGGAATGTTGGATGCCAGCCAGGAGTGGATGAGAATAGTGAAGTCTGTAGGTAACAAAGTCGTTGATGAGGCATAGATAGTTGGATTTTTACAATAAGACCATAATGAATAGGAACAGGCAATGGCTGTTGCGTCCGCTCTGTCATTTAATAGGATCAACATTCTTTATGTCCATGTTTCTGCCTTTTCCCCATAACCCTTGATTTCATTATTCATCAAAAATCTGTCTATCACAGCCTTAAATATACACAAGAGATGGGATTTTACAAACTCACTCGTCCTGAAACTGTAAAATCCCACTCGAAGTCAACGGACTTTTCCATTGTCCGCCCCTCACCTGCTCCGATTCCTGCAGTGGCAGGGCGGTAAAATCTCACAGTTCCAAAGATTCTCAACCTGCCGAGACAAGAAATTCCTCCTCATCTCAGTCTTAAATTGGTGCCTCTTTATTATATCTTTGAGCTTCGTCTGCATAATTACTACTGACATTAGATTCTTAATCCAGATTTGTTTGTTTTTTCACTGCGCCTCCTATCATACTCTAACAACTCTCATTCTGCATCCCAGTTCACCAAAAATAGTAAATGTTCCTTTTGTCATATTTCTACATCATGCTGTGTCTTCTGAAACCCCTTTTGGGCCTCCACTTTGAACGAGATTTAACCTCCCACTGACCCTCTTCCTTTTCCTTCTTCCTCTCTCCTAAACCTCTTCTTCCCCATTTAGTATCTACTTCCCTATAAATCATTAATCTGAGACATCTGTGATGAGATAGAAGTATATTCATTTGTCATACATTGCTTCATTTCTTCTACACCATAAGAACTCATTCAGAAGTATCGAAAACCTGAACCATAGGAGTATCAGATAGGACCTTCATTTCTTTAAAAGAATGCTAAAGATAGTTAATGATTCACATGCTTTTTAAAGACTTAGTTCATTATTATTTTAGTTTTATGTCAAGATCATTGTAGCCTTTCATTGTTAATGTTTAAGTTGTGTCCTCAAATTATGGATAGATTTTCCCTCCTCCAAATTCAGTTCAGATCGAGATATTTAATTGAAATAAACACACATTTGCGGTCAGAATTCCCAAATAATATACACGTGACAAAATGTAGCACACTTAACACTGTTGATTATAATCAATACATTCATTTTAACTCATGTAAACTCAGGATTATCCTGCCATTCTTGCAATATTCTATGATTTACACACAAAAAACATGGTTTTACTATTCATGTAGTGTTATTTTGTAACTTTGGCTGTAATTTTTGAGGTACATTGGTACAGTAGGGACAACACAGTGTGCTTTTTAGCACTGTTGCCTCACAGCAGCAGGGACCAGACTTCAAATCTGGCCTTGGGTTACTGTCTGTGTGGAGTTTGCACATTCTCCCCATGTCTGCATGAGTGTCCTCCAGATACTCCAGTTTCCTCCCACAATCAAAGATGTGCAGATTAGGTAGATTGGCCATGCTAAATTGTTCCATAGTGTCAGGGTGATTAGCAGGGTAAATATGTGAGGTTATGGAAATAGGCCCTGGGTGGGATTATTGTCGATGCAGGCTTGATGGCTGAATAGTCTCCTCCTGCTCGGGAGGGATTCTATGATTTGTGCCGCTCTGAAGCATAGAAAACAAGGTCCCAGGCTCAACCTTCAACTCCACGGAGGTAGCAATGAAGCTAGTGAAATGCTACAATTTGACCAAACCTCTCTGGACTTGGCAGGACAGAACTGTAGCCAAGGCCTTTGCTCCTAATTTCTATCTAATGATCCTGGATAAATGGGCATTAGGATATAGAATAAAGACAAAATTGTGCTTAACTGTAATGTACCCCACCTCCACCTCCATGATTGAAGGCATTCCAATATTAATAAACATGCAGAGCGTGACATTTAAATAAAATGATGGAACAGAATTTTCATTTGTCTGAAACATTACTGAAGTATGAGCTTTTCTTACAGGTGAAAATGAGGGAAGGGAAATAAAATGGGATGGAAATAATTTGCTTTTAAAACAAGGGTTTTTTAAAAATTGTTTCTTTCAATGTCAGATTTCTTCAGCCAAGACAAGAAAGGATTTGATAGTCAAACATGAATAGCCAGTGAATAGTTGTATTAAACTGAGTTATTTAGAGGAACAGTAAAAATGAGCTATTTAGATGTCACTGTATTGCAATTTAGATGGACAGCACATTAGCATCTCAAAACATAAGAAATGTAGCAACTTGTCTACATCTTGAGAAGGAAATGGCATGGCTAAGTAATTAGCATATACTTTTAAATGTAAAATACTTACCACAGAGGTCCATGTATTTGAAAAACTGAAATTTCCCTTTGTTGCTCTGAATCCCACCTCAAAAGGACGGTGTCTGCCAACAACAGGAAACTAAAAATACATTTTTTAGTCACATGTAAGTTTATTTTATATTGATATTTATCACCCTTCATGTTGCTAGGTCCTGGCATACGCCTGCTCCACAACTAAATTTACAAAAGCGGATCACTAGTGGGAGTAAAACATCACAGATGCTGGCAATCTGTCATAAAAATTGAAAATGGTGAAAACACTTAGCAGGTCAGGCGACATCTGTGGAGAAAGAAACCAAGATTTGAAGTTTCACAGGGATAGAGAGCTCTCTTTCTTAATGAAAATAGTGCCAGAGACCAATTCTGCAGTTACCTTAAACCCTTAAAACCCTGACCCTTTAAACTCTTAAGCTAATCCCAATTGCACGCATTTGGCCCATATCCCTCTATACCCTTCTTGCCCGTGTAACTGTCTAAATGCTTTTTAAAAGACCCGTCTCTGTTACTACTGCTAGCAGCTTGTTCCAGACACTCACCACTCTCTGTATGAAAAAATTGCAGTAAGAACTTCTTACTATGTTTATCCCAGTCTAACGCTGGCATCTCCACATCACGAAAAAGTTGCCCCACTGGACACTTTTGTATCTCTCCCCTCTTATTTTAAACCTATGTCCTCTAGTTTTAGACTCCCAGAACATATATTGACTATCTAGTTGATCTGTGCTACTCATTATTTTATCGACCTCTATAAGATCACCCCTCAGCCTTTTACGCTCCAGAGAAAAATGTCCCAGTTATCAAGCCTCTCCAAACCATCAATTCCCAGTAGATTCCTAGTAAATCTTTTCTGCACTCCTTTTAGTTTAATAATATCCTTCCTGTAATAGGGTGACCAGAACTGTAGACAGTATTCCAAGTATGGCATTATCAACGTCTTGCACAAACTTCAACAAGACAACCCAACTCCTGTATTCAACGCTCTGACCAATGAAACCAAACATGCTGAATGTCTTCTTCATCATTCTGTCCATTTGTGACTTCACTTTCAAGGACCTATGAACATATACCCCTAGATCTCTTTGTTCTGTAACTCTCCCCAGTGCCCTACCATTAACTGAGTAAGTCCTGCGCTGGTTTAATCTACTAATATGCATTACCTTGCATTTGTCTAAATTAAACTCCATCTGTCATTTGTCAGCCCACTGGCCCAATTGTGGCCAGTTCTTGATTGTGGCAAGTTCTTGATAAAAGAACTTGCTGCAATTGGAGATAACTTTCTTCACTTTTCACTGTGCCACCAATCTTGGTGGCATACTTACTAACTTACTAACTATGTAAACTTACTAACTATGCCCCCTGTATTCTCATCCAAATCATTAATACAAATGATAAATAACAATGGGCCCAGCTGATCCCTGAGACACATTGCTGGTCACAGGCCTCCAGTTTGAAAAACAACTCTCTACAACTACCCTCCGGCTTCTGTCAAGAAGCCAATTTTGTATCCATTTAGATACCATTTGGATCCTGTGACATTTAACTTTATGCAACAATCTACCATGCAGTACCTTGTCAAAGGCCTTGCTAAAATCCATTTAGACAACATCAACTGCACTGCTCTTACCTATCTTCTTGATTACCCCTCCAAAAAACTCAAATTTGTGATGTGGAGATGCTGGCATTAAACTGGGATGGGCACAGAAAGAAATCTCACAACACTAGATTAAAGTCCAACAGATTCATTTAGTATCACAAGCTTTCAGAATGCTGCTGTTTCTCAGGTGAAGGAGCAGTGCTCCAAAACCTCGTGATGCCAAATAAACCTGTTGGACTTTAACCTGGTGTTGTAAGACTTCACATTTTTATTTACGCTACCAAATATTTATGAAGTCTTTGCAGTGGCCTTTATAAAAACAATGATTTATATTCAAAGAGAGTTAAATATTCTAAGACATCTTTAACCTCTCTTTCACTAAGCTGATGTCCCTATCTGCTTCAAGGAGATAATCATCATTCTGGTACCAGCGAAATGACCATTGCCCGGTGGCTCTGTTATCATTCATTATGAAGTGCTTCGAAAGGTTAGTCATGGCACAAATCAATTTTGGCTTCCCAGATAGCCTAGATCCACCACAGTTCGCCTACCACCACAATAGGTCCACAGGAAACACCATTTCAGTGGCCCTGCATCCAGCCCTGGAATATCTAGATAACAAGAACACTTTTATCAAACTCGTATTCATAGACTACAGCTCAGTCTTTAACACCAGTATTTCTACAAATCTCATCTCCAAAGTCTGGGGCTCGGCTCCTCCCTCTTCGACTGGATCCTGGAATTCATAATCCACAGACCACAATCAGTAAAGGCTAGGCAACAATACCTCGTCCATGATCATGCTCAGTTTTTGTCCTCAACTGCTTAATATAGTCCTTAAACACCTATGACTATGTGGCCAAATTCTCCTCCAACTCGATTCTCAAGTTTGCTGATGACACCACTGTAGTGGGTCGGATCTCAAAGAATGACAGGAAAGAGATAGGGAATCTGGTGAACTGATGCAATGATAATAGTATCTCCCTCAATGTCAACAAAATGAAAAACGTAGTCCTGAACTTCAGAAAGGGTAAAGGAGAACATGCCCCTGTCTACATAAAGGGGGACAAAGTGGAAATAGTCGAGAACTTTTTAAGTGTCCAGATCACCAACATGTCCTGGTTCCCCCCGTGCTGACAGTACGGTTAAGAAAGCCCATCAGCACCTCTACTTTTACAGGAGGTAAGTAAATTTGGCATTTACTTACAGGAGGTTAGTAAATGTCAGTTATGAATCTCAGCAACATTTACAGATGTACCATAGAAAGCATTCTTTCTGGCTGTATCACAGCTTGGTATGTCTCCTGCTCTGTCCAATGCCACAAAAAACTACAAAATGTCATGAATGTAGCCTAATCCATCATGCAAACCAGCCTCTCATCCATTGATTTAGTCTACACTTTCTGCTGCCTCAGAAAAGCAGCCAGCATGGATCCCATGCACCTTGGACACACTCTATTTCACCTTCTTCCATTGGGGAAAAAGATACAAAACTCTGAAGTCACATACCAACCAACTGAAAAACAACTTCTTCCCTACTGCTATCAGACTTTTGAATGGACCTATCTCATATTACATTGATCTTTCTCTGCACCCTAAGCAATGACAGTAACACTACATTCTTCACGCTCTCCTTTTCTTCTCAATGCTTCATCTGTAAAGCACACAAGAAACAATACTTTTCACTGAATACCAATATGTGTGACAATAATAAATCAAATCAAAATCATGTATAGTGATTTTTATCAATGAGAACGTTACTTTTTGAAATAGTGAATTCATTAATAAACAGTTAAGAACTCTTTAATCTCAGCATAAATCCTGAGGTCTTTCCATGTTGGATAGTGAATGAGTTGGCACGGAGGCAAAGAGTGGTGGATGAGGGTCATGGGTTGTCAAGAGCTGTCACTGAGTTGGTAAAGGTGCAAAAGGCAAGTGTAGAAGGCACAGATGGATTTGGAGGATATGAAAGACTTTGGGGATCAGTAAAAGTTGGCATTGTACAGGATAACAGGGCTATGGACATGGATGGGGGCAGGAGGCAGCATGGATTGGCATAGATTAGGACGAAAGGAATATATGAAATGAGGGCTGTTTTCTTCTCATTGCTTCAATAAAATGCAATAGCACTGAAGCCAACCTTTCGTCCAATCCATCTTTGCATCTGGTAGCTTCTGAACTCTTTCTGGATTGGCAACTGCCAATCCCATTTTCACCTAACCCTTGAAACGGAAAAGGAGGGTAGAACATGGGAGGCCAGCAAGGAGTGGATTATAATGATCAAGTCTAGAGAAAATAAAACCTGGTTCAGACAAGATCAGAAGAGCTTTATGCAATGTTATGGAGGTGGTTTTCGTGATGGTACAGATATGGGATCAGAACTTTGTCTCAGAGTCAAATACTCTGGGTCAGTCTCAGCAAGTTGCCAGAGACCGGGATGGAATCAGAAATGGAAATTTGTGACAGGTGTCAAAAACAATCATTTGTCTCTTGTTAACCTTCCCCTGCAGATAATTTCTGCTCAGTCAGCACTGAATACCAGATGAGCAGTTGAGAAAGTTGGTTGTGAGATAGAATTGGAGTCTTCACTGCACATGGGGAAACCCGTACTGTGTTTTTGGATAATATCACTGAGGAGCAGCATGTAGATGGGAACTAGGAAGGAATTAGATCTAGATAACAGAGATAAGTGCCAGAATTCTACTGCCTCGCCTGCCCAAGGCTCATAAGATCCTGCCCAAGGCCAACAGGGAATGCCGTTCTGTGAGCCTCATCAGCGGTGTGAAATTCTGGTAAAAAATTGGGGGATGGGAGAAAAAGAACTAGTAAGAACATAAGAAATAGGAGCAGGAGTAGGCTACACAGCCCCTCGAGCCTTCCCCACCATTCAATAAGATCATGGCTGATCTGTACTGGTTCAGTACCACTTTCCCGCTTTCTCTCCGTAACCTTTAATTCTCTTGTCAATTAAAAACCTATCCTCTCTTGACTTGAACATATTCAGTGAGGAAGCCTCCACCACTTCAACAGGCAGAGAATTCCAAAGATTCACCACCCTTTGCATGAAGAAACCCCTCCGCAACTCTAATCTGAACCACTCCCCCCGCCCCCCCGCCAATCTTGAGGCTGGGCCCTTTGTTTCTGACTCCAGAGATTCTGCCTGCCGTTGAACATTTCCTGAATCTTCTGTTTTTTATTTGAAGGAGTATAATATTACAGTTGGCATCACCATTTCCTTGGGCAGGGGTTGGGAAGAATTGGTTGGTGTTCTTATATTCAATTGTGATCTGGTAACTGATGTTGGCTGTTAACGGATGAAGGTGATAAATTTATTTGAGCTGAAATTCCTCTCCCCCCCCCCGGAATTATTAAATAGTCCGTCAACAGTCACGATGTAGATTGACACTTGGCAAATATCATTATGGTATCTCAAGAAAGGGAGGATGAAGCACAGAATGTAGCTATAGCTCTGCAGCCTTGTACTCAATTTCAGATTCTTAGGAAATAATAGTTAAGTCAAAAATAGTATTTTACAGTTCAGCAAACAAACATGAACATTACCCGATCAGACTATTTGTCATGTTTCTTCCTGCTTGGGAAAGATACCATTCAGTTGTTGGTATTGTACTCATGGAACCAGACCAAGTTAGAAGAGGAGAGAAAATTAAACTTGCAGAAAGAATTCTACTATTATAGAGCTATGACTCTGAAGCAATAGTTTTGAATAGGAGAGGAACAGACTTTTATTTACACACACCTTGTTTCAGAATGACACGACATTCCAGAACACATCACAGCTTGTTAACTACTTTTGAAATGTAGTCACTGCTTTTTAGATTTTTCTATTAGTGCCAGAAGTAGGTTTACAACACTGCAATGAAGTTACTGTGAAAATCCCCTCATGGCCGCAAGTTCCTCTTCAACTCAGTCTGAAATCTGCTCCTCCTTTGGACCCTAGTTCTGGTAAGCTGTGGAACACTTGGAGGAAACCCACGCAGACACAGGGAGAACACACAGATGCCGCACAGAGAGTGATCCAAGCTGGGAATCAAACTCGGGTCCCTGGTGCTGTGAGGGAACAGTGCTAACTGCTGTGCCATCCCATAATGTAGCAGTAGTCAATTTTTGCGTAGCAAGATCTCTCAAGAATAAAAAAGAAGCATGAGTGGATATCCTCTTTTAGTGATGTTGGTTGAAAGATAAATGCTCTCCAACTAATGCTATGGTCTTATTTACATCCAGGGCCCCAATTTAATGTTCATCTGATAGATGGCTGCGGTCAACAGATAGTGAGTGTAGCACTCCTCCAACACTGCACTGAAGTGTCAAAGTGGATTATATGCTGAAATCTCTGGCATCCTCAATAATTTGGCTCAGAATGCTACCAATGAGCTAAGGTTGAGTTTAAAAAATAATTAAGAAATATGACAAATAATCTTACCAGTTAATACTCAGGTTTGTTTGCTTAATTGTAAAATACTATTCTGACTATTACTTCCCAAGAATCTGAAGTTGAGTACAAGGCTGCAGAGCAACAAGAACATTCTGTGCTTCATTCATCCTCCCTTTCTTGAGATATCATAATGATATGGTGTAACTGGACACCAGTGAGAAAGATAATTGTTGTGTGAATTGGTTATATGCTGGTGTCGATTCTTGCTCTATAAAATGAATAATTTTTGATAATGACTTGATAACGTTTTCTTAAAAAAGGGAGAGCAACAATGTTGCCAGGTACTATATGCATCTAATAATTGTGTGAAATGTGTTGCTGTGATTTGTCACACCTAGCTGAAGAAAAGAATTGTTTCTAAGGCACTCACATACTATTTCTTACTGCAGGAGAAAAGGATTCCCCCTCCCGTGCCAAAGAAACCGCCAAAGGGTCAAATTCCCCTCAAACGTGAGAAATCGCTGGAAGCCACTGAGAAACAGAGGCAGGAGGCACGGAAGCGCCTGATGGCTGCCAAACGGGCAGCATCTGTGCGGCAGAACTCTGCCACAGAGAGTGCGGACAGCATCGAGATCTATATCCCAGAGGCCCAGACAAGACTATAAGCCACACCGGATCGTAACTGTGATAACTTTACAATCACAGAGCAAGTTGTTTGTAGCATATTCATGTTACAGGTTCATTAGAGATACAACCAAATGTTTGTATCCCTTTAAGCCCCATCGGAGCATTAAAAATCAGGACAGTTATGAGCAGGTGTGGCATTCTTAATAAACCCAGGAAAAGAATTGTAAACTGCTCTAACATATTCCACCATTAATGTAGCTACATAAAATACTTGCTAACTGCCATGTCATTTGCATGGCTTCACATTAATTGTTGTTGCTGTTGCATTTTTGTAATTTCTGTATTCTGGCTCCACTAAATCATTCATATATATAGTTAAGTTTCAACTACTGACAGTAGTTCAAATACAATTAAGAAACAGAAACATTAAAATTTATGTGTGCACAGCAATAGAAAACACTTTAATACTGCTGAGAGGTCTTTTGGGAAATTGATGTCTTCCTACGTATTGATGTTAGAATTTAGGACCAAGATTAATTATTTCAGAATAGATGAGTGCATTACTCTTATCACCTCACATTTTTGTAACTGGATTTTGACAGTTTTTGAACCGTAAATGTGCTAACAGCACTATGAACAATGGGCAAGGAACAGTTGTCTTTGTCTTGGTTCTTTGAAGTGCTTCACAAGCACAGAGGTTAGCATTAAATGAAAACAAAAATCTTGACTGACAAATTTTAAAAATGTCCCATGGATTGTCCATCTGTTGAAGCAGTTGTTACAAAAGGTCAGTAGTGGCTGGGAAGGAGAATCTTTTTATAACGAGCAAAATGGGATAGTTGCAGGCAACTCTTTAGATAAATTGAGTAAATGAAAGCCATGAGTTAAATGGGCTTCCTAATCTTTGTGTTCCTACTTCCATGCAAATTCAAGAATAGCATTGGAGTGTTTCTTAACTGCACATTTTAATTGACAGTAGTTTAGTAAGAGCATATGGAAATAGGAAAATCTATTGTCACTGTAAATGAGCCATTTGGGTGATGCAGTGAATATACAGTATATACTTTTGAAAGGTATTGCCAATCGTGATTATGATGTTTATTTATGGAGGAGAGGGTCTGCTTCTGAAATTCACCAGATAAGGGCTAGTTAGTGATTCTTTGCCGTATCTTGAGAACAAACTGATCTGATCCTATCAGGTGTCTGACATTTTTTAAACTGCGCCTTTTATCAATTTCCCTTTGACCCAATATGTCACTGTTACGATTTGTACATGCTTTTGATTGAAATGTGTCCAATGATGTAGCTGCTAGAGTAAAATTACCAGTTATAAGTAATGTACTTTTGTCAATGTGCTATGCTCTTTCATTTTTTATGATTACACTTTAAAGAACTTGGAGATCTAGGCTGGTAATGTATTTGCCTAAATGCATTAATCTGTGCCTATTATGTGTGTGTGTATGTATATATATATATAAAAAACATATATATATATATATATATACACACACGTAAGTGATATGAAAATAATTTCCTTTTATAAAAGATGCAAATAAGTGTTTTTTTTGTCTAGACAGAAATGTTTCCCCTCAGTTCCTCTTGCTGCCCAAAACACACGCTTTGCTCAGAGTTATTGGGTGAGAGAACCCATGTTAAATGTACATTGTACTGCATCACTATTCAATCACCTGGAAACAATCATGCGAAGTTTCAAAGACGATCCTGTTTGTACGTGGTGAACCTTTACTGTGAATTTGGAGGACGATAAACCTGAATAATTTGTTGGAAAAGGGTACTTTCTGTATCTCGGTTCCATTGGTGGCATTTTCTTGTCCTCTGCACTTGTGGCCTAAATAATTGGCTTCAGCCTCTCTCATAACTCTGTATCCACCTGGGCTTAATAGAGCAATATGTGGATGTCACCCTGCACTCCTTTTTAATACAAATATCAATCTGTAGAACTGTTCTACCAGAATACATTGACTGCTTGTGAAAGTCAGTAACTGTGAATAATGTTACTTCCCATGGTGTATGGTAAGAAAAAGTTGATTATTTGTGCGACCCAAGATTAAAAGTTTGCGGCAACTGGGTCCAATAAAGCTCCTTAAGTATCCCGTCACAAGCCAGATTTTAAGATGAATGTTATATTTAAGAATTTTTTTTTGTTACCTCATTTATATTTATTCTTTGAATAGAATCCTTAACTTATCGATGACTAAAGAAATTTCTCTGAAATTCACATCAGTTGCAATACGGGATACTGAACAGCAAGTAAATTATTAGTGAAATCTGAAATGGATTCCTACCTAATTTCAAAATAGTTTGTGCATTGGTAGAGTGTAATTATTCAATAAAGTTTTCTGTAAATAATTTGATGTTTCCCATGATGTAAAAAAATTACTTAATTAAAATGATGTACACTTACATTTCTGAGTTATGTGTTGTCTGAAGTCCTTTTTCATTGTGATCTTCTGTCTTATTCTGAAAGCACTCCTAATGGAATGCTACTACAGACACTGCCAACAATTCAGATACTTCCTTTGGATGACCATTCTGCATAGATATCCTTAGATAATAATTACCAGCAAGCTATTTAATCCGAAATGACAAGACTACCAAGCCATCACATGGCACCCAAACAGCAATTTTCCAGCATCGGGCAAAAAAATCAGAAGGGAAATATTCATGCTAATTTTCCCTTTTGCTAACAGGTGGAATTGCTAACTACACCACCATTGACCCTGACCTATATGGGTCGATCTTGGTCTCTATGTGTCTTATTCACTTTGGTCATAAGAAAGAAATGTAGAATTTTTTTTAAAAGATAACTTGGAAGTCTCAAGGTTCAAGTTTTAAAATTTTATTTATTAGTGTCACAATTGAGCTTACATTAACATTATAATGAAGTTACTATGAAAAATCCTCAAGTCGCCGCACTCTGGCATCAATCCACGAACACCGAGGAGAATTTAGCATGGCCAATGCACCTAACCAGCATATCTTTTGGACTGTGGGAGGAAACCAGAAAACCCAGGAAGACTCCATACAGTGACCCAAGCCAGGAATCGAACCCGGGTCCTTGGCGCTATGAGACAGCAGTGCTAATCACTGTGCCACCCATAAATAGATTTGGATGTGTTCAAGTAGGGAACAAACAATTAGAAAGGCAAAAGTTCTGTTGGTGTTTATTGCAAGTGGATTGAAGTACAAGAAAAAAATCATGCGACAATTGTACAGAGCTTTTGTAAGGTTTACATCTAGAGTACTACGTGCAGTTTCGGTCTCCAGATTTAAGAAAGGATACATTTACATTCAGTATACTGAAAGTCCACTCAATTAATCCTTGGGAATGAGGGGGCTGACCTGTGATATCAGACTGAGTAAACTGTGTTTATACTCTCTGAAATCTAGAAGGATGAGAGGCAGTCTCATTGAAATCTACAAAATCCTGATGGAGCTTGATAGGTTAGACTATGAGACTGGAATTTTCAGGCAATTCACACCAGTGGGATCTTCCAGTCCCATTAATGATGCATCCCCGCGGCAAGTTTTCCAGGAATGAGGGTTACATTCAACAGGAAATCCCATTGACAATGGCAGGCCATCTTGGTGCATGGAAAATCCCATCCTGAGAGATTATTCCCACTTGTCAGAGGATCTAAAACATGGGATATAGGCTCAGAATACAATGTCAATCATTTAGAATGAAAATGAGGAAAGATTATTTCACTCAAAGACGAAGAATTTTTTACGCTGGAAGGTTGTGAATGCTCCATCATTGAATGAGTTTTAAAGCTGAGATAGTTTTGTGATATCTCAAGGAATTGAGGGGTATGGGGAGTGGAAGTTATGATCGTCTTGAATGGTAGAGTAAGCTCGGTGGGACATATGGTCTACTCCTACTTCTCGTGTAATGCAGTATCAGAAAATATATTTGCCCAATAAAGTTTGAGAAGAACAGTTGCTAATACGTAATTTAGCCACATGACCTTTAACCCTTATTCCTTGTCTTAAGTGTGATCCTTCCTTGTGAATGATTTCATTTGTGGCAGGCACCTTTGGAATCTTATTCAGTTGGTTATTATTTACAATGATAGTCAATTTCAGTATGTTAACAAGCAAGGAGAGGAGCATTGTGGCCTAGACATTAATCATTTGATGTCCACACATGCACACTTAAGCAGCAAGGGTCCCTATCTATTACTCCTTCCTAACTCACGGATATTATGGGCATTTCTTGCATTTTCTTTGAGATCAGCACAGGAAAGAGATTGCAGTGAAACTCTGGGTCTATGCTTGTGTTAAATTTCAAAATTATATACCATTGTCAAAAATGCTCCCCTTTTCCTGTGAGCACCGCTGTTCAGAGCCTGAAAAGTGTGATATTTTATATTAATGCAGGTATATTCTCATATAGAATATATTACTTTCTGATTGTATCACTGTTTGCCTGATGTTCAATATTGAATGAATGGAAATTTCTTCCAAATATTGGAAAGATGAAAGCCATCATCTTCAACTGCTTCAGTACAAAAATCTATCTCTTTGCCTGGCAATTGTCTGAGCAGTCTCAATGCCCTGTTTAGCACCATTAACTTTTTTCATTATTATTTCTTAGCAGGTCAGCATTGTTGGCAAGGCATATCCCAAATAGCCATTGAATAGGTGGTGGAAAATTGCCTTCTTGAATCACTATTTTTTGATGGAAAACTCAGTACTGTTAGGAGTGCTAAATTTTTTACCCTGGTGATACAGTTCTATATCAGGATGGGGTGTGGCTTGGAGGGAAGCTTGTAGGTGATTGGGGGTTTCTATTCATCAGGAGGAGGAGATGGCCAAGTGGTATTATCACTGGACTATTAATCCAGAAACTCAGCTCATATTATGGGAACTCCGGGTTTGAATTCTGCCACAGCAGGTGGTGGAATTTGAATTCAATAAAAAAAACCTGGAATTAAGAATCTGCTGATGACCATGAAACCATTGTTGATCGTCGGAAAAACCCATCTAGTTCACTTATGTCCTTTAGGGAAGCAAATCTGCTATTCTTACCCACTCTGCCTACGTATCACTCCAGAGCCACAGCAATGTGGTTAACTCTCAAATGCCCTCTGAAATAGTCTAGCAAGCCACTCAGTTCAAGGGCAACTAGGGACAGGAAATAAATGCCAATCAGCATGTGCACGTTCCACCCACAATCTCTGAAAAGGCTGCATCATTCATTTAGTTTCAATGATTATTTGCACAATAATAATTGTTGCTTTTCCGATTATCAATGATGGACAAGGAGTATTGTAAATCAATCACCAGGTGGATCATTGGGTCTTAATAATAATGTTTAAAATTAAGTAATGTTTAAAATCTGCTCCCCTTGCCCTTCTGCATAGAGAGGTCTCTGCTTTGAAAGGAAGCTTGGTGAGTTGCTGCAATGTATCTTGTACATGGACACTGCTGCTGCTATGCATTGGTGATGGAGGGAATAAATATTTAAGCTGGTGAATTGATTGGAGATCAAGTCAGCTGCTTTGTCTTGAAGACTGTTGAACTTCTTGAGTGTTGTTGGACCTGCATTCATCCAAGAAATTGAAGGGTATTACATCACATTCCTGAGTTGTAGATGGTGGGCAAGTTTTGGGAAATCAGAAGGTGAGTTACTTGTCACACAATTCCCAGCCTCTGATCTGCTTTCAGCTTAAAATCTAGCTCAGCCAGCGTCTTTATCGGATGTTCAGATCTCACACTGCAATGATGTAGCTCAGTACACATTTCACCATGATGGAATCACTAATTATATCACAGCTCAGGTTGTTCACCCTGGGAGACAACCTAGGATTACTGCCTCTCACTATGAGAAGCCACTGAGCTGGATATCAGTGGCAACAGCCTTTCAACTTGATGGAAGACGAGTGCCCATTAACCAGGATCAGCCAGTTTTAATTAACCAACAGAAACATAAAAACTAGAAGCAGGGTAGGCCATTCGGATATTCAAGCCCACTCTGCCATTCATTTTGATCATGGCTAATCATCACATTTAATATCCTGATTTCGCCCCCCCCCACCTTACTTTCATATCCCTTGATTTCTTTACCCCTAAGAATAATACCTTTTTCTTGAAATCAGACACAGTCTCAACTACATTCTCTAATCGTGAATTCCACAATTCACCACTTTCTGGGTGAACAAATTTCTCCTCACCTCAATTCTAAAAGATTTACCCCTTATTCTCAAACTATGACTCCCAGTTCTGGACTTCCTCACCACCAATTTGGGAATATTCTTTCTGAATCTACAGTTACTGTCTATTAACCAGGAACAGCCAATCTTTACTAGCTGACAGCTACTGCCTATTAACTGGAATCTGCTGGTTTTTAACAAGCTGACAGCTCCTGCCCGTTAACTGGAATCAGCTGGTTTTAATTAGCTGGCAGCTACTGCCTGTTAACCGGTAACAACTAGAGTTCAACTATTCCAATACACCGTTGCTAACCAGTCCAGCGCTTTTTTTCCTTGAGGTTAGGAGAGCTGCATTTGTTTTTGCAAAGTTCCTATTTAGCAATTGCTGTGTGGCAATTTGAGCTGCCTCCTCTCCAGCAGAGAGCCACTCCATTGAACCTTTACCATTGCAGCATCCAATTAGGCTGTGGACCCCAGGGGACAGTTAATGGGGTAAAGTAAACATCTTTTCTTTGATACAATGATCGGTTTACCAACAGGTTGGAACATGGCGAGAGGCTCTTTTGTAATTTGCAAACTTCAGCAGCAAAAGGTGCACTTACTGTCTGCAACACATGGTGAGTCTTAGAGTGATATTACATCTATTCACAGTACAGCAAACTGGTGTTAAACCTATAATATCACAACCTCTTTGTTAATATTTAGTTGCCTTTTGTGATGTTAAAATCTGAGATGCCTCTCAATGGCCTTGTAGTTTTACCCATCCCACTCTGGAATTTAGAGAATGTGTCACTGAACACTGCACTCACTTGTTTCCTCACATTTCAGGATTCTCTTGGCTCTAGTTGCCAGAGGCAGTTTATTCCAATTGCAGCCAAATTAGCAATTGAATGCCATAGATTTAAAAATAATTCTAAACCAATGCAATGTCATGGATGTCTAATATTTCACAGACAGCTAAATTGTTGCTGATGTCAATTTATGATGTCAGTGGGGCTGGCACCTAAACAATGTTAAAAATATATTCAGTTCTAGCTTCCCATCTCACTAGACAAACTAGTCAGTGGAATTAGTAGGGTAAATATGTGGGGTTACGGGGATAGGATCTCGGTGGGACTATTGTTGGTGCAGACTCGATGGGATGAATGATTTCCTTCTGCGTTGTAGGTATTCTATGATTTTATGATTCTAACACGCATATAGACACACACACACACACACAGACATATGCAGACACACACACAGACATATGCAGACACACACACACAGACAGCACACATACATACAGTCACACATTCACATAGCACAAACACAACAGACACATACAAACGCACACATACAGACACACTCATACAGCATGTAGAGACATATGCAGACACACATACAGTACACACATACATACAGGCACACATTCACATAGCACAGACACAGCAGACACATACAGATACACATAAATGTCAACTGACACAAACACAATACACATATATACACAGACAGATAGAGATGTGCACTCACACAATAGATATACATACATACAGACATGAACTCACAGAATACACAGAGACACATACTCATGCAGCAACACATACAGACACAACACTCACACCATATTTACATTCAGACAAATATGTTCATATTCAAATACCACATGCCCCGCACACTACTACAATCATGAGACCCACTAAACCACTAAAGTGATTGAACAATCATTTTACTACTGGGTCATTGGGACAGGGATAGAATATTTGGGGCAATCAAATTCAATTTGAACACTTGTTTTTCTGCTGTTTACAAAGTGGCCATAATGGCAATTCGATCATATCCCATTACCTCTATTTGCATGTTTAAATCATCCACCTTGTCGTGAGTTCTGCACACATCCAAGTGGTATGCTTTGTCTTTTTAACATTATTCCATATTCTAAGTCTCAATGATGCTTGCCTTCATATTGCCTGCCTCCCATGTTCACTTGCAACTGTTCTACTTCCTGTTACTAGCTTTATTTCCTTCCAACTTGAGCCACCTCTCAGATTCTCACCTGACAAGCTAGTTTCCATCTTCCCCAACAGCACTATTACTTTGATTATATTAAAATTGGCACTTTCCTCTTGTCAGAATTCAACCAACAATGTCTTACTTTTATTTAGTACCTTAACTTAGCATTTAAAGCACATGAAGAGATGATTGATCTTACTGCAATATGTTTGCATTTGAGCTTTACTCTCTGCTATCCTGCTCTGTCTAATCCTGTCAGGATATTCTTCTGTGCCTTTTTCTCTTTAGTAATTGTCTGTATTACATTAATGTATTTTCATATACTATAACAATGACTTCATTTCAAATGTTTTTCATTTGAAAGGGCATTAGGAAACCAAGTCATGAAAGGCATTACAAAATGCAAAACTTTCTTACTTATCTTGACTTGCTTTAAGTGCATGGCAAAACATCTCAAGGTATTTAAACAACCAATAATTTTGCAAATACAATAACAAATATTTTTAAGATAGACAAGTTAACCTAATTAACATAAATATCCAATATGCTTCAATGTAAAAGTAATTTACAGCACAACTCTATAAATGCAAAATGATGTTTTCTATTAACCTTTAAAAAACTTTATTTCATCTTACTTTTATATAAAAAGAAGGGAGAGAAAACAGGGAGCTATACTCTGGTTAACCTGATATCAACTGTTAGGAAAGTGCTGGACCCTACTGTTAAGGAAGTCTCAACAATGCACTTAGAAAATCACTGCATGATCAAAAGTCAACATGGTTTTATGAAAAGGAAATGTTGTTTGACAAATTTATTGGATCTTTTTTAAGGATCTAACTCCAAGGTACACAAAGGAGAGTCAATAAATGTAGCATGCCTGAATTTCCAAATGGCACTTGATAAGGTGTCACACAAGAAAGTTAATAGGCAAAATAGTGTGCATTGGGTTAGGGGAGTAATATACAAACGTGGATAGAGGATTTGTTAACAGATAGGAAAGAAGAGAGTAGCCATAAATGAGGTGTTTTCATGTTGGTAGGCTGTGACTACTGAAATATGTGAGAACCATTACAGAGGCCACAATCTATATTGTGTACGAAAAGAGTTGATTTGCTGGTTAAGAAGAAAAAGGAGGCTTATGTCAGGATGAGGCTTGAAGGCTCAGGTAGTGCAATGGATAGCTATAGATTAGCCAGGAAGGAGGTAAAAAGTGAATTGAGGAGAGCTAAGAGGGGACACGAGAAGATGTTGGCTGATAGGATTAAGGAGAATCCTAAAGCTTTCTTTCGATATGTTAAGAATAGAAGATTGGTTAGGGCAAGATTAGGGCCAGTCATAGACAGCAGTGGGAAGTTGTGCGTGGAGCCTGAAGAGATTGGTGAGGCACTGAATAAATATTTCTCTTCGGTATTCACGCAGAGTGCTGGAAATGTAGCTGTGGAGAGCACTGAGGTACAGGGTTGCAAATTGGGGAGTATTGTAGTAGATAGGGAGGATGTGTTAGAAATTCTCGAGGGTTTGAAGTTGGATAAGTCCCCTGGGCCGGACGGGATTTACCCTAGGATTCTCTGGGAGGCAAGAGAGGAGATTGCAGAGCCTCTGGCTCTGATCTTCAGGTCCTCGTTGGTTACGGGTGTGGTTCCGGAGGACTGGAGGATGGCGAATGTGGTCCCATTGTTTAAGAAGGGGAAGAGAGACCTTCCTGGGAATTATAGGCCAGTGAGTCTTACTTCTGTGGTGGGCAAGGTATTGGAGAGAATTATTAGGGATAGGATTTATAGTTATTTAGAGAGAAATGAATTGATTGGGGATAGTCAGCATGGTTTCGTGAAGGGTAGGTCATGCCTTACTAACCTCATTGAGTTTTTTGAGAAAGTGACCAGAGAGGTGGATGGGGGTAAGGCGGTTGATGTAGTATATATGGACTTTAGTAAGGCTTTTGATAAGGTGGCCCATGGAAGACTTCTACAGAAAATGCAGATGTGTGGAATAGAGGGTGATTTAGCTAATTGGATTAGAAATTGGCTGGCAGATAGAAGACAGAGGGTGGTGGTTGATGGGAGATATTCATCGTGGAGTTCGGTGACGAGTGGTGTGCCTCAGGGGTCTGTTTTGGGGCCCCTGCTGTTTGTAATTTTTATAAATGATCTGGATGAGGGTATTGAGGGATGGATCAGTAAATTTGCAGATGACACTAAAGTTGGTGGAGTGGTAGATAGTGAAGAGGGGTGTTTTAGTTTACAGAGTGACTTGGACAAGTTGCAGAGCTGGGCCGAGAGGTGGCAAATGGAGTTTAATGTGGAAAAGTGTGAGGTAATGCACTTTGGCAGGAACAATAAATGTGTAGAGTATAGGGCTAATGGTAGGGCTCTTAATAGTGTTGAGGAACAGAAGGATCTTGGTGTATGTGTCAATAGATCCCTGAAAGTAGGCAGTCAAGTGGATAAAGTTGTTAAGAAGGCTTATGGAGTCTTAGCTTTTATTGGTAGGGGGATTGAATTTAGGAGCCGCAGCATCATGTTGCAACTGTACAAAACTCTAGTGCGGCCGCACTTGGAGTATTGTGTGCAGTTCTGGTCGCCACATTATAAGAAAGATGTGGAGGCATTGGAGAGGGTACAGAGGAGGTTTACCAGGATGTTGCCTGGTATGGAGGGCAGGTCCTATGAAGAGAGGTTGAAGGATTTGAGGTTGTTTTCGTTAGAAAGGAGGCGGCTAAGAGGGGATCTTATTGAAGCATATAAGATGATTAGAGGTTTGGATAGGGTGGACAGTGATAGCCTTTTTCCTAGGATGGAGAAAGCTAGCACGAGGGGACACAGCTTTAAATTAAGGGGTATGAGTTATAGGACGGATATCAGAGGTAGGTTCTTTACTCAAAGAGTGATTAGGGAGTGGAATGCCCTGCCTGCAGCTGTTGTAGATGCGCCAAGTTTGGTGGCGTTTAAGAGGTTAGTTGATAAGTATATGGATGAGAAGGGAATGGTTTAGTTAGGAGGGGCATTGCTTTTTATTTTGGTCGGCACAACATCGAAGGCCGAAGGGCCTGTTCTGTGCTGTATTGTTCTATGTTCTATGTTCTATGTTCTATATTGATGACTGAGAGAAGAGGTTAGTCATGGCACATATCAATTCCGGCATTGCAGATTGCTTGGATCCACTACAGTTTGCCTATCGCTGCAACAGATCCGTAGCAGCTGCCACCTCTCTGGCCCTACACTCAACCCTGGAACACCCAGACAACAAAGACACTTATGTCAGATTACTATTTATTGATTACAGTTCAGCCTTCTACACCATTATTCCCATGAAACTCATCTCTAAACTTCATGGCCTGGGCCTTGGCACCTCCCTCTGCGACTTAATCTGATTCTTCCTAGCCACAGACCACAGTCAGTAAAGACAGGCAATAACACCTCCTCCGTGATCATCCTCAACGCCAGTGTCCCGCAAGGCTGTATCCTCAGCCTCTTACTATACTCCTTGTACACTTTTGACTCTGAAGCCAACTTCTTTTCCAATTCAATTTTCAAGTTTGCTGACGACACCACTGCAGTGACTCAGATCTCAAACTTTGACAGACAGAATATAGGAATGAAATAGAGAATCTGGTGAACTGATGCAGCCACAATAATCTGTCCCTCAACGTCAACAAAATGAAGGAAATTGTCGGCAAATGCAATGTTAGCATCCATGTTGAGGAGGTTAGAACACAAAAGCAGGGATATACTTCTAAGGCTGGATAAGGCTTTGGTCAGATCCCACTTGGAGTATTAGAATCATTGAGACATTGAGATTTACAGCATGGAAATAGGCCCAACTTGTCCATTTTGCCTTTTTTTTAAACCCTTAAGCTAATCCCATTTGCCCACATTTGGCCCTTATCCTTCTATACCTTTCTTATCCATGTAACTTTCTAAATGCTTTTTAAAAGTCCCTTCTCTGTTACTACTGCTAGCAGCTTGTTCCAGACACTCACCACCCTCCGTATGAAAAAATTACAGTAAGAACTTCTTACTGTGTTTACCCCAGTCCAATGCTGGCAACATCACATCATAAAAAGTTGCCCCACTGGACACTTTTGTATCTCTCCCCTCTCCCCTTAAACCTATGCCCTCTAGTTTTAAACTTCCCTACCTTTGAAAAAAGATATTGATTATCTAGCTGATCTGTGCCACTCATTATTTTATAGACCTCTATAAGATCACCCTTTTACGCTCCAGAGAAAAAAGTCCCAGTTATCTAGCCTCTCCTTATAACTCAAACCATCAAGTCCCGGTAGAATCCTAGTAAATCTTTTCTGCACTTTTTCTAGTTTAATAATATCCTTTCTATAATAGGGTAACCAGAACTGTACATAGTGTTCCAAGTATGGCCTTACCAATGTCTTGCACAAACTTCAACAAGACAACCCAACTCCTGTGTTCAACCCTCAGACCAATGAAACCAAGCATGCTGAATGTCTTCTTCATCACTCTGTCCATCTGTGACTTCACTTTCAAGGAGCTATGAATATGTATCTCTAGATCTCTTTGTTCTGTAACTGTCCCCAACGCCCTACCATTAACTGAGCAAGTCCTGCCCTGGTTTAATCTACCAAAATGCATTACCTTGCATTTGTCTAAATTAAACTCCATCTGCCATTCATCAGCCCAATGACCCAATTGATCAAGATCCGTTGCAATCAGAGCTAACTTTCTTCACTGTCCATTCTGCCACCTATCTTGGTATCATCTGCAAATTTACAAACCATGTCCCCTATATTCTCACCTAAATCATTAGTATAAATGACAAATAACAGTGGACTCAGCCCTGAAACCTGAGGCATATCACGGGTCACAGGTCTCCAGTTTGAAAAACAACTCTCTACAACCATCCTCTGGCTTCTGTCAAGAAACCAATTTTGTATCCATTTAGATACCTTACCCTGGATCCCATGAGATTTAACCTTATTCAACAACCTTCCATTCTGAGCAGTTTTGGGCCCCATATCTAAGGAAAGATGTGCTGGACTTGGAAAGGATCCAGAGGAGATTCACAAGAATGATCCCTGGAATGAAGAGCTTGTCATATGAGGAATGGTTGAGGACTCTTGATCTGTACTCGTTGGAGTTTAGAAGGATGAGGGGGAACCTTATTGAAACTTATAGGATACTGCGAGGCCTGGATAGAGTGGACATGGAAAGGATGTTTCCACTAGTCGGAAAAACTAGAACCAGAGGGCATAATCTCAGGCTAAAGAGAAGATCCTTTAAAACAGAGATGAGGAGTAATTTCTTCAGCCAGAGAGTGGTGAATCTGTGGAACTTTTTGCCTCATAGGCTGTGGAGTCCAGGTCATTCAGTGTCTTTAAGACAGAGATAGATAGATTCTTGATTAATAAGAGGCTCAGTGATTATGGGGAAAAGGCAGCAGAATGGGGATGAGAAAAATATCGGCCATGATTGAATGGCAGTGCAGACTAAATGGGCCGAGTGGCCTAATTCTGCTCCTAGACAGAACGTTACCATTTAATCATTGAATGTATCAAAGGTTGAATAGATAGATTTCTAATCTCAGAAAATCAAGGGATCTGGGTATAGGTGGGAAAGTGGGACAGAAGCCAGATCATCCATAATAGTATTGAATTGTGGAGTTGTGTATGGTTTACCCCTGTTTCTATGATTTGTGTCCATGAGATGTATCAAATTATGTCCTGATTTATATATTATTTGTCTTTTCCTACATCCAAGTAAATCTCATTTAAATTTGGAAGTATTTCCTTGCAAAGACACTTCTGTTTACAGTAGCTAATTTAAATGACCAAAAGTTCTTCTACATATCTGTAAAATGGTTCTATTATTAGTCCTTTAAATATATTAGCACATGAATGCTCGTAACTATAGGGCTACTTCCTTTTTAACAACTTCTATGGCTTCCTTTTGTATTTCTTTACCTCCTTGTTTATGTCACACACGGGCACTCAGGGACAAAAGATCCATTCTTAGTAAGTGTAAGTTAAATCAACATTTTCAAGCTCCTATTGATACCTTCTTTCCTCACACTCTCTTTCCTGGATACACTTTTTACTGGGATACAATTTCATTGGTACTAACAGCTATTGTCCATTCACATGTTTTTTGGTCCTGTTCTTGCCCACTTGGATCACAGAAATACTACCCAGACGATAGCTAACTAAAATTCCATCTTGTTAACTGGAGTAATTGACTGTCACTGGAGGGATCATATAGCTTGGCAGAGCCAGCTGACGAATCCTGGGACCTTCTCTTTTATATGGCATTGCTGATGCATTTGGTCCCAGGAAAGGTCTGGACACAGCTGCAGGTTCAGGAAAATGGTTCCTGTTCAGTAGGGTGTGCCTATATTGCCTGAAGTGGCCACTATTCCAGTGGAGCTACTGGGACCAGAGAGGTCGTAAAAAGTTTACATCATAGAAAGCAGCCATTTCTGTACTAGCCCTCTGAAGAAGTAATACACTTGGCGTCATTTTCCTGCTTTCTCTCTATAGACCTGCACATTTTTCCTTTTCAGCTGTTTGGTACAGCTTCTTTAGTAGTTAGAAATGCTACAATGGAAGTAATCACCACCAGTATCTGCATGGAGACCCAATACCATCTGATGTTATTTGCTGCCAAGCCTAAGTAATTGTCCTGACAGGGCTGAACACTGTGGACTGTTATTTTGGTGTCTTGGTTCATTGATTGCACTCTTGCTGCTGGAAGAGAACATTGTCAGTTCAAGACTCAATCCAGAGACCTGAGTACAGACTTTAGACTTACACCTTGATGCATTTCTCAGAGAGTGCTGAAAAGTTAAATTGCCCTCTCAAGTAAAAGATTCCCCAGCACCAATTGAAGAACTAATGTCACTAAACAGAAATAGACTGTCTGACCACTATCTTGTTGATCTTTGTGGAACTTAGCTGTGGGTAACTTTGCAGTTGTATTTATCCACAATTCAACAATGACTATATTTTAAAAGCATTTAATTGTTTTCAAGCACTTTTCGGCATCCTGAGAGAATGAAAAGCGCTGTATAAATGTAAGTTAACTCTGTATTTTTGCTATTTTGATTGCGTTCTGAGTCTGCATCGACTGCCTGGTTCTATAGCTTTAACACTGCTGACCAGTATCAGTCTTGCTTTCTACATGAAGACAGGTTACTATGCAAGGTCTTAAGGTCACAGTTGTAACTTTGATCAGCCGCACATATGTAATGTACAAAATGTGAAACTGATTCAGTGTTGCTGGAGCTCTGAAATCCACTCAGAAATTCAAAGCACAATAAGCTCTCATTTAACATGACATTGTTACTTTAATTGTTACAATACCAGAAAATTGTCTTCATAGGCTCCAAGTACTAGTCAGCATAACATTCAAACTGTTGTATTGACAACTTTCAAACTGAGTTAATATGTCTGCTTCCAATATATCTCTCATCAATAAGTACAGGTGGGATTTTATGGCCCATCTGGGGTTATATAATTGGATATTTTACCAGCAAGTGTGGTGAAATCTGATGGTCTTTTTGCAGAATCCTTCTCCTTTTCAGATTATAATCCAATTCCCTCTTGAAAACCTCAGCTGAACCTGCTTCTAGACCACACTCTGAGGCAGTGTATTCCAAATCTAAATCATTCACTGTGTGAAAATGTTTTTCCTCATGCAATCATTGCTTTTTTTGCCAATTACTTTAAATCTATGCCCTCTTTTTTTCGACCGTCCAATTAATGGGAAAACCTTCTTCCTATCGACTCTGTCCAGACCTCTCATAGAATCCCTACAGTGGAGAGAGGCCATTTAGCTCTTTGCAACTGCTCCAAATCTTCAAAAGAATCTCATTCCTATAACCTTGCACATTTACCATGGCTGATCCATCTAATCTACATATCTTTGAACATTAAGGGGCAATCCACATAACATGCACATCTTTGGAGTATGGAAGAAAAACAGAGCACCTGGACAAAACCCACACAGCCACAGAGAGAACATGCAAACTCCACACTGTTACCCAAGGCCAGAATTGAACCCAGGTCTTTGGTACTGTGAAGCAGCAGTGCTAACCACTGTGCTACTGTGTTGCCCCATATGATTTTAAGTTTCTCTATCAAATCTCCTCCAGCCCTTTTTTTCTTCAAGGAATTCTCAACTTCTTCAATCTGTACATGTAACTGAAGTTCCTCATTCATAAAACCATTCTCGTGAATATTTTCTGCACCTTGAGTAATGCCTTCCCATCCTTTCTAAGGTGTGGCACCATGATGCAATACTTCTGTTGAGGCCAAACTAGTGTTTTATATCGTGATTGGTTGGCAGCTCTTGGTGGCCCTATGATCTTTTAATTGCTGTGGGGTGCCCAACCAAGTGCAAGTGGGCTTATTTGGAATTTTCAGCTGGGCAGTGAGGAGGAGCAAGATCACCATCCCGACATAGAATCCTGGCCAAAGTGTGCGTTTTCTAAACCTCTGTTCAATAATATAGAGGTAAGTATTGGATACTCTTGTGATTTTGGTATGACCTGCCCACAGCTATTTAGACCAAGGTGGGTAGCACATAGAATCCTTACAGTGCAGAAGGAGGCCACTTGGCCATCAAGTCCACACCGACAGCAATCCTACCTACCCAGGCCCCATCCACACCACCCAATCAATCCCTCTAAACTATGCATTCTGGGACACTAAGAAACAATTTGGCACGGCCAAACCACCTAACCTGCACATCTTTGGACTGTGTGAGGAAATCAAGCACCCGGAGGAAACCCTCACAGATACGGGGACAATGTGCATACTCTACAAAGACAGTGATCCAAGATGGGAATCGAACCCAGGTCCCTGGAGGCATGAGGCATCAGTGCAAAACTCTGGGCCACCATGCCACCCCTATAAGAATTCAATGCACCTACTTAATCTAAATGATTATAGCTATGGTCAGATAGTCACAGTCACAGCTCAGATACTGACATTGCATATATTCAGGAGACAAGTATTGAGTTGGGATCAGTATAAGTGCGTAATCCAGACATGGGCTACAGCCAGAGCAGGGATATAGAAAGATCCATTTATCAGCTCCTTGGTGGATGTGGTGGAAGCTAAGTGTAGTTAAGGGATTATACTGTGTGATATGCTGATAAAATGGTGTACACCATTACAGGAAATGATTCAATATCTCTCTGTTGAACCTCATAGTAAAATGAAGCCACAGTGAAATAAAGTTAACATTTTCCTAACTTAGCTAGACTCTCTAAATATTTTGTGTTGGCACAATGAGTCCAAAACTATCTATGGTTTCATGGTGACTTCAATGGGCTGACGTACTTGAGTGCTGATAACCGTGCACGCTGAGATACAGGCTGTAATAAACTGGCCTGTCAGACAGCCTCCTTTCACTGTCAAGGAATCCTCGAGTCTCCAACTTAGCAGAGAGCATCATGCAAAGCATACCTTCACCACAGCCTCGACTCCATCTCCCTGTTGTGCAACAGACCCAGATTGCAGCCGATTGTGGGCAGTTCATTCACTCCACTGTTATCCCTGTAGCAAATATAGGATTGCAATACAAGAGTCGTTCAGAAACACACAGAGTATTTCCAGATACATTGCAATAGAATGTATTCTATTGTCGTTAATGACTTTACCTGCAATTTCGGTGCAATTTGCCTTTTAAGGAACATTGGTGCAGAACAGATCTTTGGGTGATGAACAAATATATTCACAGGACCTGCTTGGCCCAAAGCTGGAATCTTGGCATTGTCCCAGCTGCTTAGAGTGGCGTTGATTCAAAGCCTTCCAGCACACACAGGGGACACACAAGCATGTGACCTTCTGCTGCAACACTGTGTAACTATGCAGGAAGACACCAACTGCACATTGCACCTCTGAGAATAGGCAATTATCCTCCATAGTTCAAAGCAGCACAATACAATCCTACTTCAGATACTGACAATTGTGTCTGAAGAACTCAAAAGAGGCCAAAACCAAAAACAAGCAGTTCATGCTCATGAGTTGCTCAATAGGTTAATGTCAAATTCTATCCTGAGTCTGTATTGAGTTATTTTTCATGTTGCTATATGTCACTTTTCATTTATTTTAAATCTAATATTAGATGCCAGGTCTCCAGTGACACATGCTGGGTCCCACAGTAACAAGCAAGTGCAAACGTGTATGAATCACACCCATTTTTACTTGGTAGAACCATGAGGTTCTCTGCAGATCCAGCTGTTTTTCATGTGGGAGTACAGCCCCAGGGATTAGAATGACAACATCAGCTACATCCTGTCACAGAAAAGATACTTTGGCTATTCTTCTCAATCAGCCAGCAAGAAAGGAATTGCAAATGACTGCAACATCCTGGGGCTAGGGATGCACTGAGGTAGCAACTTACAAGCCAGTATGGTACTGTAGCCTTCAAAAAAGCACATTTAAATATTTTATAGCCTTTCCTGTAATCATAACAATTTAAAATTTTACAGAGTACAAGGGTGTCATTCCTGCTACTGTGCCAATGCTGGATCCCTAAAAAGGGTGTCGTGGTGGCACAGTGGTTAGCAGTGCAGTACCTGGGACCCAGGTTCAATTCTGGCCTCAGGTAATTGTGTGGAGTTTGCACATTCTCCCTGTGTCTGCGTGAGTTTCCTCTGGGCATGCCGGATTCCTCCCACACTCCAAAGATATCTGGTTAGGCTGATTGGCCATGTTAAGTTTACCATTAATGTCAGGAAGATTAGCAGGATAAATCCATGTAGTTACTGCGATCGGGTCTGAGTGGGATTGTTGTCGTCGGAGGCTCAATGGGTCAAATGGCCTCCTTTTGGACTGCAGGGATTCTATAATTCTAAAAGACTGGCACCTTCTTCAGAGCTCTGCAAATTTTTCCTCATCAAGTATTCCTCCAACTCCCTTTTGTAAGTTACTATTGAGTCTACTTCCACCATTCTTTGAGGCAGTGCGTTCCAGGTTATAATGACTCACTATATGAAGAAAGGTCTCCTTACTCCACCTCTGACTCTGTTACCAATTACCAAAACATTTGTGTCCTCTGGTACCAATTTTTCTGGCATGAGTAACAGCCTCACCTTATTTCCTTCTTTTAAAACCCTTTATCCTTTTGAACAGTGCTATTAAATTTCACTATAACCTTCCTGGCACAAAGGAAAGCGATTACATTTTCTCTGGTCTCCATGTTAACTTAACTCCCTCATTCCTGATGCCATTCTAGTGCATCTCTTCTCCATCCTCTGAGAACTTGACATCCTACATAAAATGTAATGTCCAGAATTTAATAAATAGTACAGCTGAGAATGAACCAGTGATTTATAAAGGTTTACAACAATAACAACTTGTATTTATATAGCCCCTCAAGCATAATAAAAAGTTCAAAGGCACTCCACAGGCTGTTATCAGTCAACATTTGGTTCAGAGCCATGTAAGGGGATATTAGGGTAGTTGACTGTTGGAAGGATTTGTTCAGTAGATCTCATGAAAGATTAGGAGACTGAGGTTTAGCAGTAATGTTTATTGGTATGCACATGTACAAAGTATAGCCTCCGCCAGCTGCTAACTTCATGCTGACCACTCTCCATTTAACTCTTGTCCCTGCCTACTGTCATGTGCCTCTATATCTCAGACCATGGGCAATACTATCCTCCAGTTCCACAATAACCCTAGCTATGCCAAACACCATTAGGTGAAAGCATGACTCATGATGGTGGGGTTATAACTGGGGATGCTGAATGCCCAGAATTGGATATGCGCAGATATATTGGAGGTTCGTGGGACTGAAGGAGATTTTGGATAGCAAAGGGCATGGCCACAGAAAAATTTCAAACTAAGGATAGATTTTTTTTAATTGAGGGATTGCTTAACCAGGAGCCAGTGTAGGCAGTGAATATGAAGTGATGGGTTAACAAAATTGGTTCAGATTAGGACACGGGCAGCAGTATATTGGATGAGCACAATTTTTACAGTGAGTAGAATATGGGAATCATTAAGTCTAGAGATAATAAAGACACAAATGGACAGTTAGTTAGCAGACTTATTTTGCTTTTGCACTTCATGCCTCTATTTATGAAGCCACAGGCACCATGGGTGATGACATCTGCACTGTTCTGGAAAAGACCTCCTTCTCAGCGAACCAGCCATTGATAAAGGCCATCAGAGTGCCTGTCACTGGAGGGCCACCCCTCCAGGTCTCCGACTCTCCCTGAAGTTCTGCAGTCTCTTCTTCCACAAGAGAAAGCAGAGAGTTCTGAGTGTTAGTAATGATTTGTATGGGTAGCAAGGAAAAATTGGGTGCAAGGGTTGGGTGCAAGAGGGCAACAGGATGAGGGTGAGACAAAACACAAGAAAGATTTGCATCTGTGTAGAGCTTTTCATGACCAGCAGACATCCCGAAGCAGTTTACAGCTAGTAAGTACTTTTTTGAAGTTTAGTCACTGTTGAGAAGCCAATTTGGATACAGGAAGCCTCCACAAAACAGCAATATGATAAGGACTAGATGAACTGATATGTTTGTGATGATAACTTAAGGATACATACTCCATGGGCACCAAAGATAACTCCTCATTGCATTTGTTTTCAAGATAATGCCATGAGATCTTTTGCATTCATCCAAGCAGGCTGATGAGGTCTCAATTTAAGGTCTCACTTGAGAAACAACACATCTAACATCTCAATGCTCCTCAGAAGTGCACTGAGTATCATTCTTGATTTTTGTGCTCAGGGTGGGACTGGAATGCAGAGCTGATTGGAATCCAGAACCTTGTGAGTAAGAAGCAAGTGTGTTCGGAGACAGAGGTGACACAAGTTTTGGCATTGGAGGCTGAAATGGGTATGTGAGATGCCTGAAGCGAGATAAATCAATGCAGCTGCAGATTGTTGTGAGGGATGCTGTACGGGGGAATGATAAGAAAGCCAGAGTGAGGGGTTTGGCCCCTGAAAGTGCTCTGCCATTTAACTTTCCCACCTTTATGGTGCTACTTTGCCAGTTTGGAAAGGCCACAGTTCCGCTGTTGACTTCATTAGTCACTTCCATCCATGCCTGCTTGGATAGGGACATTGACCTCTTCCTCCTACTCTTAGGAGACTTCATCTAACTGAAGCTCCTCAAACCCTGCAGCAGGATCTCCAAGGTGTGAGAGACCAGGGGAGCAGTCTTTCTATTCGTCTAAAACCCACGTCCAGTTGAGCCATCCCAACCATACAGTGGTCCCTTTAATTAGAAATGCTTTCTTTGTCAGAGTAGACATCTTTGAATAGTCCAGGGACCTGGAAACAGGATACTAATGCCTTTGCTCAGTTTAGGAGCCATGGTAATACCACTGGAGATTCCAATGGTTCTATTGTTTTGGCAGAAACCATCACATCATGTATGCACTGCACACTGGTTAGCACTGCTACCTCACAGCGTCAGGGACTGTGGTTGCATTACAGCTGTGTGAGTTTGCACATTCTCCCTATGAATGCATGGGTTCTCTCCAGGTACTCCGGTTTCCTCCCACAGTCCAAAGATGTGTGGGTTAGGTGAACTTGCCGTGCTAAATTGACCCTAATGTCAGGTGATTAGCTAGGATAAATAAGTGGTGTTTTGGGAATAGGGCCTGGGTGGGATTGTGGTCGGTGCAGCCTCGATGGGCTGAACGGCCTCCTGCTGCACTATAAGATTTAATTCTGTGAGTATGTATTTTCAATAACCTCATCACATTCTCCTGTCACTTTCAAAGATTTGTACACATAAACCCTTAGGTCTCACTGTTCTTGCATCCCCATTAAAAATTGACCCTTTTTTTAGATTACCTCTCTTCATTTCAAACAGCATCCCTTCATATGATTTATCTTCCTTCCCTCTCCAGAATCATTGATTGCATTTTTCCACCCAAATCCTTCCAATCAGATTTCCATCCGTACCTCAAAATCAACACTGCTCATACAAGCCAGAGGTGTCCCAGTTCAGTCTAGAGCTACAACAACTTCCAACAAATGAACATGTCCTTCCTCGGATGCTTTTAAAAAAACACTTCAAAGAAAGAGTAAGAAAGTGGAATTAATTGGAAAGCTCCACTAAAGAATTGGCATAGGTTTAATAGGCAAAATGGCCTCTTTCTATGCCATAAGGTTCAATGGTTCTAATAAAACAAAAATGGATACCAAATATTCAAAGGGCTGATTGTTGAATAAGAGTGAGTTTTAGTGAAGGTTTTAACAGAGGAGAGAGAGGTCAAAAAATAGAATTGTTTAAGGAGGAAATTCCAGAGCATGGAGCCTAAATGGTTACTGACAGGATTGTTAATGACTGGGTGAAGGGGGAGTGGGATGCATAAAGACTACATTTAAAAAGTTGAAGTTTATAGAAATGGAAGAAGTTGTGGTGAGAGGGAAGGACAAGGTTATGAAGATTTGAGGAAAAAAAATTGAAATTAGACTTATGAATCATTCAGCACCCTTTTCTCATACATGTTGCTGCCTTTGAAATTTGGCATTCTTCCATCAGTTCTGATGAATGCAAGACAAAAACTTTGACAGCATGTGTCTTTTTTAGCAGCATGTTTTAAGTAGTGCCTTTCTTGACCTCATGTTAGATCAAATATGGATGGCTGGCTGTGTGGAATTTGTGCTTTCCCTTGTGTCTCTTGGGGATCTAGGAGGTAATGTGGGTCAGCAAAGGAAGTGGCAATGGGGAGTAAGATTTAACATTTCCCCTAACCTGTATTGATGTTACTTAATGTTAGTTGGAGTGGTAATGAGAATTCTAACATTTTAATAGTCCCATAGTTTAGGAAGAATTGGGTGAAATTCTTAGGCACTCAGGATTGTTCAGCAAGTGCTGGATAGTTATGGAATTACATGTAATGTTAGAGATACAATATTCTGAGTATAAATTGTTGCTCCCTTTGGAATCTGGCATTCTTATATCAGTTTGGATGAGTGCAAGACAAAAGCTTTGACAGCATGTATCTTTTTTTCAGCAGCATGCATTTATGCAGTGTCTTTCTTGACCTCATGTTAGATCAAACATGGATGGTTGTCTGTGTGGAGTTTACATTTTCTTCCCATGTCTACATGGGTTTCCTCTAGGTGGTTCAGTTTCCTCTCACAGTCCAAAGATATGCAGGTTTTGTGGATTGGCCACGATGTATAGGTTGAGGGATTTGTGGGGTCAATACATCGAGTTAAGGAGGTAGATCCTGGATAAGATGCTCTGCCAAAGAGTTGATGCAGACTTGATGGACTGAATGGCCTTCTTCTGCATTGTAGGAATTCTATGATTCCTTGAAGTGCTTTGTCCATACATACAATCATACAACTATCTCCCCCATCCTATGCCTGTAACCTCCCACATTTTCCATGGCTAATCCAAATAACCGACACATTTTGGGACACTAAGAGGCAATTTAGCATGGGCAAGCTACCTAATCTGCACATCTGGACTGTGGGAGGAAACTGGAGCACTCAGAGGAAACCCACGCAGACACAGGGAGAATGTACAAACAGCACACAGACAGTCATATAGCGCCAGAATTGAACCCAGGTCCCTAGCACTATAAGGCAGCAGTGCTAACCATTGTGCCACTTTGCTGCCCATTAATGAGATAAATGACCTACTTGATTGATGTTGGTTGAAGAATAGATGCTGGCTAGAACACGGGAAAAATCCCATGCTTGTCTTTATAAAAGTGCCTTGGGATCCATATCTCAACTAGGAATCAAAATTTTCAGAAAATGGAAGATGTAAAGAATGTTAATGAGAACAAGTTCAAGCTTGATAGGTTGTAGGTGGACTATTCGACCTAGGAAGTCATTGCAGTCCTATCCTGCAATGCTGCCAAATGCAAGCATTTGTTTGTACCTAATAGGGCAACTTACGAATGGCACAATTCCTCTATATGATATTAAGATCTTGCATCCAGAATGTTAACCTGTTTTAGGTTTTCACAATCACTGACATTTTCTACTTTTAGTTTAATTTAGCTATCCAATATAGTTTTTCTTTTGGTACTTCTTACTTCGAATTACTACTGAATTGTCCCACCGCAACAGCAGTCATGTTTCTCACATCAGCAAGATTTTTAGTTGTCCCTACAGATATACTTTGCCTTAAAATGAAGTAGGAATCTTTTTGTCTGATGTAATTGCCTGTCAATGGCAATGTCTTAGTTAGTGGGAGGTACCCTTACAAAGCTTTAGCTATCCATCCCACCCCTTCTTTCCTTCCCAAATGCAGCGCATCAGTACATTAAGTTGTTGAAGTGGAGCAATCAGCACTTCATGAGTGAGTCATTCTGCAGTGATGTAAATATATGGATACATATAATACAGATATGGGCAACAATCTGTGAAAATCATTTCTAAATTTCTTGAATATATCAACTGTAGATTCTTTCCTCAGTATTAGAAACTAACACACAAAATAATGATTAGTTTGGAAGTTTGTACTGATGACAGGCACAGGTTGAAAAAATTATTGGTAACCAAATATCAACGTGTGCTTAAATACCAAATATTTACTTCTGGTTGAGTGTGGCTCCCTCTTGGCCTGCTGCACAATATAACCCTCTTGCATATTACCTAGACTTCGTTTACACTTCTACCTTCATATCTTGTGACACTAAATTCTTCCCCAATCTTGCATATTAATAGTGATATGTTTCTACAAATGAACTTCTTGTACCTTGCTCAATTGGTTATGTGTTTTTGTCAATAGAGCTCTTGCATGTTTTTTCAAATATGAGATGATTTTGCAACTGGTGCTAATCTTGTCCTCATAATATCCTCATTATGGGTGGCATGGTGACACAAGTAGTTAGCACTGCTGCTAAGGTGTGTGTTAGTAAGAAGTTAGTAAGTAACTAAGAAGCCATCTTACTGCACTTAGCACAGTGCTAGGATCCCAAGTTCTGGCATCGGATCATCTGTCTATGCGGAGTTTGCACTTCCTCCCCGTTTCTGTGCGAGTTTCCTCTGGGTGTTCCGTTTCCAACCACAGTCCAAAGATGTGTGTGTTATACTGACTGGCCGTGCTAAATTGACCCTTAGTGTCAGGGGGTTAGCAGGGTAAATGTGTGGGATTACAGGATTGTGGCTGGTACAGACTCAAAGGACCAAATGGCCTTCTTCAGTGCTGTGGAGATTCTATGATACCCGGATGCGGAATTTTCGAAAGGACAGTGTTTAGGAGTAGGAGCCTCTAATAAATTAGGAGCACAGAGGGTAATTATAGCAGCTACCATAATTGAGATTTTCTTTTATTCATTCACAGGCTGTGAACAGTTTGTCCATCCCTAATTGCTCTTCAGAAGGTGGTGCTGAGCCAGCTTCTTAAACCATTTTAGTCTATATAGTGAAGGTACATCTACAGTATTGTTAGATAGAGAATTCCAGGATTTAAATCCAGCAATGCAAAAGCAACAGTGGCATACTTCCAAATCAAGATGGTGTATAACTTGGAGGGGGGATGAAATAACTCTATGTAGACCTGAGATCAAAACTGATAACTGTTTCGAACTGAACATCACAATAACTTTGAATAGGGAAGGGCATTTTTTTAAAATAAAAGAAATATTAAAGATTATGGCTTTGATATCTTGTTGATATCATTTATCTAAGTGTACCTTAATTATTTTATGTTTTTTATAAAAAGGAGAATTAGAAGATTTATATATTGTGCAACTATGCCTTCAAGTTAGGGTAAAATTGAAAGAGTCATGTGATATGCTCTGCATTCTGGCTAACAACAGATCTGAATGATGTGGCTGTTAAAGCTTAAAGAGAGCCCTTAATCTTTTCTCTAGAAAGAAAATGTAAGGTACTCACACTTAGGGACAATGGCAGAAGCATCTGCATTTACAGTAATAGATTGCTAGTCTTCAAAGTCCCTAAAAAGTATTGAGAGTGTTCTGCTTTAAACTATCCATTTACTTTCAAGATAAAAGAAGGTTAGAAACTAAGGAAGAATTATCATTTCTGCCGGGATACAAAGCCCATGTGATTCATTTTATTAGAGAGAGGAAGAATTTCTAAGATATCCCTGAAAATTTACAGACACAGGCAGTCAGCCAAGATCTGGAAGAGAGAGAATAGTTGGAGTGCAAAAATCTCTCTGTGGTTCATTGCCCAGAAATGCAGATGGGAGCTCATGCTCAGATTGTGAAAACTAAATTTGTGAGGATTTGAAATGAGACTGGAAGATTCACATAGCTAACAGCAAGCAGTTAGGAAGATAAGTGGTATGTTGGCCTTCATTGCAAGAGGATTTATATTCAGAGCAAGGATGTCTAACTGCAAGAACTTTATTGAGACCATACCTGGCGTATTGTGTGCAGTTTTGATCACCTTACTTAAGAAAGGATTTACTTATCATAGAAGGGGTGAAATGAAAGTGCGCCAGACTGATTCCTGGGATGATAGGATTGTCAAATGAGGGGAGATTGGGTCAGCTAGGTCTGAACTCACTGGAATTTTGAAGAATGAGAGGAGATCTCATTGAAATATACAAAATTCTAATAGGGTTGAACAGTCTGGATGCAGAGATGATGTTTCTTCTGACTTGGGAGATCTAGAAAAGGGGTCATGGTCTCAGAATGTTGGGTAGGCAATTTAGAATGAACAGAAATCTTTTCACTCAGGGTGGTGAACCTGTGGAATTACCTACCACAGAAGGCTGTGGAGGCCAAGTCACCGAGTGCGTTTAGGAAAAAAATGGATTTATAGACACCAAAGACATTAAGAGATATGAGGAGAGTGTGGGCTTGAGATAGGGAATCAGCCATGATCATGTTGAATGGGCAAGCAGCTCGAAGGACCAAATGGTTTCTTCCTGCTCTTATTTTCTATGTAATGGGTGGTTTGCCAGGGAAACCCCCTCACTGTGAAAGACAGTTCTAGGGTTAACATTTACCAGGCTGGGAAAGAGCAAGAATAGAAGCAAAATGTCATGAGCTAGGAATCATTTTGGACAGGTTCTGGAAGCATTGAGTGCCTGCTTAAGTGACAATGTAAAATGTACCTGTGATTTTTTTTTAGTTGTGTAAACAGTAAAAGAGGAACGGTCTGTTCTCGCCATTTAAATGATAAATGGTCAGTAGTGCTTCTAATCTATTTATTAGAATACAAGTATTAAAACATAAAATCTTATTGTGTCATCCTTTCAGCTATCAAAGGAAAGTTCAAATTTCTGTTTTTGAAAGATATCAATCTCTAGAATAATCCTAACATATTGTGCCAAACTACATCTCTGAGCTATACCAAGTTATAAATACAAGACCAATGATTCTGTCTGCAATAAATATTTATGATCCCAAATGGGTTGAAAATTAAACAGATTACTGTTATTGTTTACAATTCTGAAGATTACAAATTTGCATCCACCTACACAGATTTGAAATGCATTTCTTGTTCCTAAAATTAAATTTATAATGGCAGAACCACAACTCAGATCCTTTTTTATTCATTCATGGGACATAGGCATTGTTGGCTGGCCAGCATTTATTACCCATCCCCAGTTGCCCTTGAGAAGTGGCAGTGAGTTGCCTTCTTGAATTGATGTCATCCATGTTCTGTGGATTGACCCCAATGCCATTAGGGAGGGAATTCCAGGATTTTGTCCCTGCGACTGTGAAGGAGTGGCAATATATTTCCAAGTCAGGATGGTGAGAGACTTGGAGGGGAAATTGCAACTGTGGTTTTTCAATTTAACTGCTGTCCTTGTCCTTCTAGATGAAAGTGGTCATGGGTTTGGTAGGTGCTGTCTTAGGATCTTTGGTGAATTGCTCAATACATCTTGTAGGTAGTACACACTGCTGCTATTGAGTGTTGATGGTGGAGGGATTGAATGTTTGTAGATGTGATGCCAACAAGCAGGCTGTTTTGTGCAGGATTGTGTCAAGCTTCTGGAGTCTTGTGAGTTGTGTCAAGCTTCTTGAGCACCAGGAGAGTCTTCTGCAAGCACTCAGAAAGTAGTGGGGGCAGATAGCCATCATTGCCAGCAAACCAGCCCTGACCGTCTCAATACAGTGCAGAGAATTGTTTAATGATACGACATGACTGGTCAGATTTATTGAATGCATATTCAGGTATTATATCCTTACAATTAACCCTCCAATACAATACTGGTCATTCACCATTCCTCTTCATTCACCTATCAATATTCTGCCTCAAGGAAAGCTCATTTTTCAAGTTTATAGCCTACCTCAACTTCACACACTTAGCGTTATTATAAACCTCATATCCACATCTCTTCTACTTGCATACACTGCCAGCTGTTTAACAATGACAGGCATGGATAAGCTACAGCAAGGTCAAAGGAGAGGATAACACACATGCCAGTTCCTTCGAAGGTGAGGTCACAGATGAATTCCACTGCAAAGTGCTGAGTTGAGGACTTTGACATAAGCGTTCTCCAAGGTGGCCTTCACGACAAAAGACAGCGCAGAGTCCCTGTGAAGAGACTGGTAGCTAAGTTCTGCACACATGAGGACAGCCTCAACCGGGATCTTGGGTTCATGTTACATTATCTGTAACCCCCATGACTTGCCTGAACTTGCAACATCTCACTCACTGTCCTGTCTGGAGATAATACACATCTCTTTAACCTATGCTTAATGCTATCTCCACTCACATTGTCTGCACCTTTAAGACTTGAATAGTAGGTTAGCTGTAAAGACTTGCATTCTAATCAGTATTCTATAAATTGTGTGTGCCTTTATATGCCCTGGTTTAGATCAGAACTCTCCACTCACCTGATGAAGGAACAGCGTTCCGAAAGCTAGTGGTGTTTACTACCAAATAAACCTGGTGGACTTTAACCTGTTGTGAAACTTCTTACTGTATTTACTCCAGTCCACATTTCCACATCATGATTACCATCTTTCTATGCCCAGAGCTCCTCAAGGGCACCTGAAAGGATATTTGCAGTCTCCCCAACTGAAAGCCATCAACCCATCTGCAACCGCTGAGTTGGCACTGTGTAGGAGAATAGCTTGACAAAATCACTTGCAAGACTGCCAGTTGGAATATTGTGCGCAGTTCTGGTCGCCTCATTATAGGAAGGATGTAGGGGCTATTGAGAGAGTTCAGAGGAGATTTACAAGGATGCTGCCTGGATTGGGAGGCAGGCCTTACGAAGATAGGTTGAGGGAGCTGGGACTCTTCTCACTGGAGAGACGTAGGTTGAGAGGCAACCTGATAGAGGTTTACAAAATGTTGAGAGGAATAGATAGGGTGGACTCTCAGAGACTATTTCCCCGAGCTGAAATGGTCACTACGAGAGGACGTAGATTTAAGGTGCAGGGAAGCAAATACAAAGGAGATGTCACAGATAGGTTTTTCACTCAGAGGGTGGTGAGTGAATGGAACCGACTGCCATCGGAGGTTGTTGAGGCAAACTCACTGGGGTCTTCTAAAAGACTTCTGGATGAGTATATGGAAAAGAATAGGATCGGGGGTTATAGATAGGTCTGTGGATTGGTAGATATGATCAGCGCAACTCGGGGGCCGAAGGGCCTGTTTGTGCTGTATTGTTCTATGTTCTATGTTCTAAGACAGGCAGTAAGGCAAAACACAAGAATGATTCATCAGCTTTTGCACTGAATATTGGATAATTTGTTTGATAAAGTAGGTTTGAAATGGTTGCTTTTTGGTGAGTTTTTTTTCAGCATTATGGCCAGGTGAACATTGTGATGGTCAGTAAGGGAAAGGGAAGATCTGCAGAATGAAAGGGTGCATTGACTGGTACCATAGTCAGATGAAGTGATCACAGGTAGCCCAAAGGCAAAAAAATTTAATGGTTATGTCCCCCTTACCTCTTGGTCCTCCTCCTCCTTGTGTACAAGGATACAGAAAAGCACAATGACTCAGGTGAGTACTGTGGATCTTCTGCAGAGTGGCTAAGACAGAAGTATGGCAGTGATCTATTTGATGTTGCTTCATGTAGGAGTATGCATTCTTCCCACATATAGGTGGGTTATGCTCCAGTGTCACAAGCTTAGCAGATTTCCTCTAGTTTGATGTGGCAGCTGAAATATTGAAGGACTGCTGCAGAATAGCAGGCAATCGCATGCATGATGCACTGAGCATAGTCACACTGCAAATGCACATTTAGAGAATGGAAGCCTTTCTAGTCATAGGACATCTCTGTCTTTTAGATGTGAAGCTTGTAAATTATCTTTGTCCACCTCTTGGTTAGGGAGAGGGTAATTAACTAGGGCAGCATGGTGGCACAATGGACAATGGTGCCACACAGCATCACTGCTGCTTCCTCACAGCATCAGGGATCCAGGTTCAACTCCAGCCCCATGTCACTGACTATGTGAAGTTTGCATATTCTCCCCATGTCTGCACGCGTTTCCTCTGGCTGCTGCAGTTTCCTCCCACAGTCCAAAGATGTGCAGGTTAAGTTGATTGGTCATGCTAAATTGACCCATGTCACAGGGATTAGCAGGGCAAATCTGTGGGGTTACAAGAATAGGGCCTGGGTGGGATTGTGGTCAGTATAAACTTGATGGGCCAAATGGCTGCCTTCTGTACTATTGGGATTCTATGATTCCAAGAATCCCAAATCAAATAGCTTGTAGTGTGTCAAGATTCACACAGTAAACAATCAGATCCCAGGGGAGCATTTTGGAGTGCAAAGTGGGGAAGAAAACTGGGAGTAATGAAAGCTGTTGTCCAATTACTAAATATCTACTATTACTTGGCACCCTGAGCAACAGAGCTTATATAATCTATTTCAACCTATTCTTGTGAATGTCTCATTGTAAAAATTTAAAAAGAGACTGCCCCTGGTTGCATATGAGAAACTTTAGAAAAAATTCATAACTACACATTGAACTGCCGAATACAATCACCAAACCTCTGATAAAATATCTACAATCCCAAGCAATTCTCACATCATATAACAAAAGCCTGGATCATTGGTCAACTGGGATGACGACTATTTGGATCAATATCACTGGTGGATTGTTTTGTTATGTTGTACCTTTTAATTATATAGTATCAAAGTTAATCTAGTGATATGTAAATACAAATAAAGAAATAGTCAGATCTTTACAGCTGAAAGAATGTGTCCCTGTTATCAAGTTTATGCATTTGTGTTCCACACCTTGTAATGCATGCTGTCCTTGAATGCAGATTGATAGGATTCTTGAAAAAATGAATCAAGTGATTAAGTATTGCCGATTCACCAGGAGGGTCAATGTGCACCAGTCAATTGAATCATTGACTCAAGTGGAGTAAACAGACGTTGTTGGATCGCATTCAGATTACATTATGATCATTTAGACAGATCACAATAACAAGCTTTTGTTGACATATTTTTAATGTTAAAAAAAATGGAGGAGTTTGACATTATAGCAGCAGAGGGTCAAAGAGGTTCCAGTTTAAAAAAAATCATAATTAAGCTTAAATAGAATGGGAGTAGGGAGTGGAAAAAGGAAGATAAGGGAAGATGTAATGGTTCAGGAATGCTCTATCACACCAGCACGGCTGCATTTCATCAGATTTGCAATTAGAGTTGGAAAGGAATTTTATTAGGCCAATTTACTCTGTTCAGATATAGGATGTCTGCTTACTTCAACAAATGTAAATTGCAATTGCTCAGGAGGCCAATGTTTTATTTACTCATTAGTCACAAATAAGGCTTTCATTAAACAGAATTGAGGAGGAACTTCTCTGAGGGTAGCAAACCTTTGGAGCTCTCTGCCCATTGAAGCAGTGGAGGCTCCCTCGTTAAATGTGTTTAAGTCACAGTAGATAGATTTCTGATCGATAAGGGAATTAAGAGTTATGGGGAGCAGGCAGGTAAATGGAACAGAACCACCATCAGATCAGCCATGAACTTATTGAATGGCGGGGCAGGCTTGAGGGGCTAGATGGCCTACTCCTCCTCCTATTTCTTACATTTTTATGTTTTTAACACTGCAATAAAGTTATTGTGAAATTCCCCTAGTCACCACACTCCAGCACATGTTTGGGTAAATTCACCTAACCTGCATGTCTTTTAGTCTGTGGGAGGTAACTCACGCAGACACAGGGAGAATGTGCAAGCTCCACACAGACAGTAACCCAAGCTGGGAATTGAACCCAGATCCATGGCACTGTGAGACAGCAGCGCTAACCACCGTGCTGCACCACAAAAACTACGCACAGCAAGTTGAGATTTTCAATGATAATTTGAGACCTTTTCTCTGATGAATAGAAGGATTTCTAAAAATCCTGAATATCCTGTGAAGCCCTGGTGAGAGAACTTGTTAGATAGTGTCAATGGACTCAAAGCAATGGCTGTATTTTTCTCTCACTCAGATTTGCCGAGTTTAGGCAGCATTTTTTTTGTTTTTGTTTGGAATTTACTTTCAGCCATCCGCAAGGCAAGGAAGGTGGATGAAGTTTTACATCAGTCTGTCTCTGGACATTTGCCCATATTTTGATCACTGGTATTTAATCATGTGACCTTGACATGCTGGTTGAATTTGCTAAATCATTGGAGGGCTCATGTGATTGAAGAGCACTGTATCATTTAGACTGCTGAATTCACTAACTACTGTAATATGCTTTTTTTTGTTAATCCCTAAATTTCATTCCACTAATGGTTTAGTGAATAAATACACTGCTTTACTGTGATATGAAATCTCTGTTTTGACTGAAGTGATCTCAGATGGTATATCTTATGGCTCACTACCACAGAGGAGAAGACACACAGCCAGGGTTCCAGTGATACTCTGTAATTGAATAACCTGCACTCATCGTCTGGTTTTATGTGAAAAATGCTCATCTGGGCAAAGCACTGAAAGGCAACAAAGTATTTGAGGACTATTCATCCAGCAAAAGTTACCAGCATTAGGAAAAAGAACTATGGTTCCAAGAATTTAAAACAATTATAATCATACAGTGCAGAAGGAGGTCATTTGGCCCATTGAGTCTGCACCAACTACAGTGCCATCCAGGCCCTATCCCATAACCCTAGCTAATCCCTCTGACACCAAGAGACAATTTAGCATGGCTAATCCACCTAACCTGCACATTTTTGGACTGTGGGAAGGAACTGAAGCACCTGGAGGAAACCCATGCAGACATGGGAAGAATGTGCAAAGCTCCACATAGATGGTGGTCAAGGTCAGAATTGAACTTGGGTCTCTAGTTCTGTGAAACAGCAGTGTTAACCCTATGCCACCACATAATATATCATAAGCATTTAAGATGTAATGATGAATAAGATTTTGAAAATGGAATTGAGGACTTTGGAAGTTAGAAATTAATAATTAGTACATAGTGTTGGGTAACACTTATTAGATTCATTTAGTGGTTCCACTTCAGTCCTGTTAATTAATTTAAATAGTGAGCTTGATAAATTCAGCAACCTAATTTATACTGAGCTTCAGCACTGTCACATAAAACAGCAGCACTTTATTCGGTTTAACTTTCAATGACTTCCTAACAATACTGAATTAGAGAAGTGATCACAGAATAAAAGTAAAGTTTATTTATTAGTCACAAGTATAACTTACATTAACATTGCAATGAAGTTACTGTGAAATTCCCCTAGTTGCCAAACTTTGGCATCTGTTCAGGTCAATGCACCTCACCAGCATATCTTTCAGACTGTGGGAGGAAACTAAAGCACCCAGAGAAACGCATGCAGACATGGGAGAATATACAAATTCCACACAGACAGTGACCCAAGGCAGAAATTGAACTCTGATTTGTGGTGCTGTGAGACAGCAGTGCTAACCATTGTGCCACTCATGTGGACTGTAAATTGACACAGCAGGGCTGTTTAGAAAGCCCATCTGGCTGAATGTGTTTTTTTGGAAGAGTGCTGGGACATTTTCCACAAAATATGGCTAATTTTACTGAGGAGAAAAATCAATATAGCATAGTTCAGATGGAATATAAATTTCTACTGAGTTTTTCTAATATCACATTACATGACAAACCAGCATGAGTCATTAGCAAAACTAGAAAAGCCTGATCAAAATGAATTGCTACATTATTGTTGAAAATTGCTGCACTATTACAAAAAAAGCAAAGAATGATAATCTATATTCAACTTATCTAAGCTGAACCATCAAACAACACACCTCTCCATAATAGCCAGCTGAATCAAATATCTCTCGATGTCTTTTCTTCAATTAGGTAACTTTGCAGATGATCCTGAATATTTTCATTTATTCGCCAATTTAAATGTCTCTTTTCAATTTGAATTATTTCTCACCTTCCTCACTATTTCATGAGACTGTGTTGTTCACATAAATCTCAGTTGTATCTGATTTAAGATGCCAAACAAGTGTGACTGTGCAGTGTACAACTGAGATGGTTGCAGATGGAGCTATAATAGTTTTTTTTAATTCTCCAACATGCACTCCTTACAAGAGAAATTCCCCAATTTGAAGGTTCAGTTCAGTCTCAGTCCTTGTTAATCATGGGAGTGAGAAAACTCTTACTTTGCTCAGTCCAATCCTCATGACAGCTCAGGCCTCTGAGATAGATAGTAAAGCTATGAACTTCTAACAGGGAGCAGATTGGGGATGGGGGAAGGGGCAGTGATCTATAATCAGTTACTTCACACAACTCACAACCCCTTCAAACAAAATAAGTGGCCATGATGTGGAGATGCTGATGTCGGACTGGGGTGGGTACTGTAAGAAGTCTCGCAAACCAGGTTAAAATCCAATGGTTTATTTAGAATCACTAGCTTTCGGACCGTTGCTCCTTCATCAGGTGAATGCCTCACCTGAGGGAGGTGCAGTTCTCCAAAAGCTCGTGAAAATAAACGGCAGCATGGTTGATATGCGGAGCACTATCCTGCCTTCTGCCAAAAAAAACCACGATGAGCAGATACAAAGAAGAAATAGAACCAGAATTAAGAAGGAATAGAGTAATTTATTTTTTTTAATCAAAATTGGATACATTGTGAAACTGCATTCTGTTGCCTCCACCCTATAATTAAGAAATAAGTGAGAAGAACCCTGCCTGCAGAATCCAGTGGCAAGGCAAAGAGGAATACTGCAGCTTTAGTCAGTCTTTACAGGCCTTTGCAACCTGATCAATCAATAAGGCAAACATCAATGCAAAAAAATGGACCAGGTTCATTCAGTACAGTCTGACTTAACTCAGCTTTACAACTGTAAGATGACTACAATGATGCAAACTGTACAAATACCTTCTAGATCGAAGGGTTAAAATATCTAGATTAAAAGTAAGAAATGTCACTAATTCTTTTAAAAGTTAAAGAATTATGATTAAGTTTAAGTCAGGAAAAATAATGTTTCAATACAGTACTGTTGACCAACTGGAAAGGAATGTGAACTGAAACATAATTCAAAACGACAGTCAATAATTTGGAATGCTTCAGTGATTGAGTCACTTTAACAGTGTGTTAAATCAGCTGCCATTCAAGTTTCAGTCAGCGACAGCAAGTCAGTGCCTGTCAGGTCATCAGCATCCATAATATAATAAATTATACAAGATAAACCATGGAACTAGAGCCCATCCAAAAACAAAAGTTGATCATAATTCTTTATAAGAGGTACAGATTATGGCTAAAGTCGCGTTTAGAAATTATTTTAGTGAATATTTGGTTTTATTGCAGGACAAAATCCAACCTCTTACACATATAAACATTAGGACCTGGAGAAAATCTTAAAAGACTGCATTGACCCTTCTTCAGGAGGTAGGATATAATTCCAGCATCTTGTACTCATAGGCTTTCCGGATGGACTCCCCAAGCTCATGTTGAAAGTTTATTGGGATTCCCAGGCAAACATTTTGTTTAAAAATGGTAATTGTCGCTGTTTCTTAGGGGGCTTTGCTACGATCATACCAAAACCAAGAAAATAAATGACAAAAAATTTCAGGGCCCGTAACCTTGTTCCCATAACCTGCTTTGCAACAATCCTGAAAGTGGCAGAGCAAACAGCCTGCTACTTATGGCAGTAGAAGTTATTTCAGAAGTTGTCTGATCACTGTGAGAGAGAAAAAAAATTACCCAATAACACAACTTTCTCCAACATTCAAAATTGGTCAGGAAAATGGTTCCACCATCAGCCAGTTCCACTTGTAAAAGATGGTAAACAATGGCATGGCATTGCTCATTTGGCTTTGTGATTTAGACACTCATTTGCTTATAATGCAGTCAGGTAATCAGGAACATCAGTTATATACTACAAACTGGATAAAAATATTGGGGTTGGAGGGGACGGGTGGAGAAGGAAATTACTGCAGCCAGGTCCAGTTTAAGTAATCTTTTTCCAGCTGAAAGATCCCAAAGCTCATTCACAGGTCTGCATCCAAGAACCAATAAATTCTGTATTTTTTTTAAACTAGCTGCTAAAGCAAATCACTACAATTTCCAAGTCTCAAGCTGCATAATATCTTAAGACACGGAAGCAGATTTTTAAATTACACATTCTCTCATCTCCCCGCCCACCGCTTAAGTAAAGTAAATGGGTTGTAGGGTACATTCCACCACTTCTGGGAATCGTCCCAGGAAAATAGCACTTCAATGATTAAAGGGTCAGCAGCCAAGCTCAGTACTTAAAAAAATATATTGAACATTGCCAGCAGGACTTCATGTTAAAGATATGTTTTTTTGCCGCTACTGACATACTGAAGAATGAATTGGAGTGAGTCTTTGAGATAAGGTGCATTGTAAGGTGACAAAAACCAAAACCAGAAAACTATGTCTACTACGTCTCTATGTCTAATAGCACGTTTAGCCATATACATTTGAACTCGTGCCCTGAAATTCTGTAGTGATTCTCCCACAATCTTGCCATTACTTAAGCAGAAGACTGCCAGAATCCCTAAGATAAAGAGGATAAACAACAAGCAGGTGATCAGGAAAAGCCTGAATGGACATCTCAAGCCCTGATCAGATATGTAACAGCAGTTATAGAAACATTAGCAAATTCCTTCACTTAAGGTTGGTGCCAACTTCATTCTGAATCACAACTCAGAAAACTCAAAGCACAATGGCACAGCTATCATGGATGATTATTAGCATTAACATCGCAGGACAGTGACGGCAATCAGTGACAAACCAACAATATTATGAGCTCCACCAGTAACCCATCCAGACCTCACAACACCAGCTATAAAAGGAAGTTTCAGGAAGCAATGACACCTCCACCAATAATGGAAGTGAATGACCTGGGTGGAACAGACTTGTGATTCACTGCCTCCAGATGAAATATGCACAAGAGAGCAGAATCATAAAGAATCAATGTGAGAGATGTACATTCAAGGCTCTTTGTGCTATACTTAAGATTTTGGCCACACCAGCCACCAAATTGGCAATTAGGTCATTGACTAAGTAACTAAAGCATTTTAAACATGCAACAAGTGATTTAAGTCTCATTCCGTACTTTGGACTGTCACTTTTGAAACAGATACAGCAGCTAATTTTAAGTTTGGGTAACCATGGTTACCAGAATAGCAGCATACCAGTGATGGCAGCCACAGGTAAAACAACATTGCAGGTGTAATCCTGCCTGTGCACGGGTCCTGCAGAAACAGCTTAAAGCAGAGGAAGAGTCTGCATTATAAACTGTCACTGCAGGCAAAGTACATTAGAGTTCCATTCTCCAGGTCCATGGTTTGCTGCCTTACACTGAAAAAAAAGACCGAAAGAATAAATCAAAACTCATTTTAGAAATAAGCCCCAGTGATAATACATAATTATATATAAAAAAACTGTTGGTTCTAAACAATGCACAGGCCACATCATTTTTTCCATGCAGGAATACTAAGACTGATAAGAAGGCTCTGTTTATCTAAATATTGCACAGATTGAAAGTAAAGAATCACATAATCATGGGAAAATTCTCACATTATCAGCAACTACAAAACATAAAGAACCTCTATCTATAGTAGTCATGAGTTCATCTGTCTCCGTGCGAGCAGTCTGTTAAGACAATTCCGTGATAGGAAGCCATGTTTTGGGATTCCCTTGTGCAAATAAGAAGGCATCATGCTGCATGAAGCATCCGTTTTCCACACGAAACAACTTTTTTTGCTTTAGTGTTTTTCTTGCCTCAAGTCAAGTTTGGCAGCCACAGTGAGTGGGATCTAAGCCATGAGCTTGGACTGGGATTCCATTTCCGCAGCTCGCTTCAGCGCTACATCCACCAGCAGTTGAAAGCCACTGAAATCTTGATTGAGGTCGGGAGGAGTGGGTGGAGGGGTGTTAAACAGTCCATTCTGAGGGGTTGGGTTTGACCCCATCTGAACTGCATCTTTGGAGCATCCGGGATTGGTATCCACTAAACCTGCACTGGACAAAAGATCCATTCCTTCCATGCTGGTGGGCGGGCAGTAGTGTAAAGGCACGTCGTTCGGTGTGGAGACAGTAGTGTGACATATGACCGATGGTCTTGGCAGGAATCCACCTGCAGAAGAGATGGAACATGGAGAGGTCTCTCGATTTTCTGGACTTGAGCTTGTAGATCCAAACGATCTTTCGTCAAGGTCTGGCACATAGCTGTTAGAAGTCATTGAGGAGTGGTCCACACTCTTACTCCCTCGGCGAGAGATTGTGAAATTGTTGGGGTCCTTGCCATCCTTTCTCAGCATGTCTGGCAGAAGTCTTCGACGTGCATTAATGAACCAGTTACAGACCTGGAATTAAGCAGGAAAGACAATCAGCATGTGAACATCCTTTTATTCAACGATTTTAAAGTACTACCCCACAAGCATGGCCTGAATTCAAATCTAACTAATATCACAGCAATAATGCAAACTAAATCAACACTGCATGAATCAGAAGGCAGATCATTCTAAGTATAGAAAATGCAACCATTTCCTGGTAAGTTATTTAAAAGCAACTAAAGAGTTAATTTGGTAATTCCCCATGAGTCAGCAAATTGGGTCACCTGCTGTTATTCTATCACTGACCATCATTCTTTTAAAGCATGGCTTCCCCCATTCACCCCAGAAACAGTCAACTAATCATTAACCCATGTAGTTAAAATATAATTTGAATCAAATTCATCCCCAGTGGTGTCCACATTTTAATACAGCAATGCTGCTGGAAACAGCTCCACCTATGGTACTGGTACCAAGAGATAAACAAGATCACACAGACACCTAGTCCAGGTGCTATATCTATCTGCTGTTCCATGCTGCCAATGTTAAAAAAAAATACTGCCAGATATCATTAGCCAAACTAAGCCAAATGATAAACATCAACAGCAAAGAATCTACACTACTTGCTCATACAAAACTCCAACATTAGGGGATTCACAGTCATTGCTGCAATTATAAACAAATGCAAATATGAACTATATTGCACCTTTGAAATGTGACTGATGGAACAATGTTCTCCCTTCCGACATCAGAAGAGACCACACTTTAAACAAAAGCACTACTTTGGCTGTAAAGCACTGGGAAAGATCCAGTAGTCATGCGAAGCACCATACAAGTGCAAGTCTTTCTCACATTGAACAGTCCTTAACTGCCCTTCATGAATTTTGCTGGTCAATACACTGAGTAGGGACTATTACGACACATCATGGGCATTGGGGATATGGACCTCTTCTTCTGTATCTGAAAATGTTACACTTGACCCAAGACTGCACAATGCCAAATAGCACGAGTATTAAAACCCATCCAAAATAGGTTTTCAAACTTCAATAGTAAGATTCAAAGGGGAATTGGAAAGTGGTACTAATTAGATAACCCTTTCAAGGAGCTGCCACAGACATAAAGAACTAACTGGTTTCCGGCTATGATATTAGATTTTATAACCCAGCACTGTTTAGCAATCAATTCTTTTTTTCAAATCTCCAAAATACATATTGCATAACTCTGCTTACATAAACCAAGGTCTAAGAACATAAGATCATAAGAAATGAGAGCAGGAGTAGGCTTTTCAGCCAATCAAGTCTGCTCCATCTTTCAATAAGATCTGATGGTGGCTTTAACTCCCCTTATCTTTTCTGCCCATAAATCCTAAACTCTCTGGTTGTTCAGAAATCTTTCTAACTCGTTCTTAACTATATTCATTGGCCCAGCCAAACTGAAATATATTAATGAAGGTTTTCAGCAATATTAGCTTTATTGTAAAAAGCATCAAAAGACAAAAATTTCAATAAGAAATCACTTTATATATTTGCAATATAAAATTTCCTCCTGCTGTGATCAATTGTTTGCTCTCATCTGTATTATTCAAGTGTATTCTGAAGAGTTGTTATACAGACAGTATGCCTTCAGAGAATATTTGGAATCAGATCACCCATACTCATCATTCAGCCATTTTTAAATAGAACATGTGAAACTGGTATTTGTTTTTTCATATGCTACTGTGCATTGGAGGATCCAAACAATGCAGGTTCCAGGGTTCAAATGCTTTAGTCGGAGTAGAGAAGGAGGTAGAAGGGGGGGAGGAGTGGCATTATTAGTCAAAGACTGTATCACAGTGACAGAAAAGTTTGATGAGGACTTGTCTGTTGAGGTAGTATGGGCTGAGATTAGAAACAGGAGAGGAGAGGTCACCCTGTTGGGAGTCTTTTATATACCTCCTAAAAGTTCTAGAGAGGTAGAGGAAAGGATTGCAAAGTCGATCCTGGACACGAGTGAAAGTAATAGGGTAATTGTTATGGGGGACTTTAACTTTACTAATATTGATTGGAATAGCTATAGCTCTAGCTCGTTAGAGGGTCAGTTTTTGTACAAAGTGTGCAGGAAGGTTTTTTGACTCAGTATGTAGATAGGCCAACTAGAGGTGAGGCTACATTGGATTTGGTGCTGGGCAATGAGCCAGACCAGGTGTTAGGCTTGGAAGTTGGTGAACATTTTTGTGATAGTGACCACAATTCCATTACGTTCACCTTAGTGATGGATAGGGATAGGCATGAAGCTGGGGGCAGTAGTTATAGCTGGGGGAAGGGTAATTATGAGGCCATCAGGAGAGAATTAGGGTGCATAGATTGGACGAGGAAACTACAGGGACTGGGAACATCTGGAATGTGGAGCTTATTCAAGGAGCAGCTGCTGCGAGTCCTTGATAAGTATGTCCCTGTCAGGCGAGGAGGAAATGGTCGAGTAAGAGAACCTTGGTGTACGAAAAGTTGATTTGCTGGTTAAAAGGAAAAAGGAGGCTTATGTCAGGATGAGGCTTGAAGGCTCAGTTAGTGCAATGGATAGCTATAGATTAGCCAGGAGGGAACTAAAGAGTGAGTTGAGGAGAGCTAAAAGGGGACACGAGAAGACTTTGGCTGATAGGATCAAGGAGAATCCTAAAGCTTTCTTTGGATATGTTAAGAATAGAAGATTGGTTAGGGCAAGGTTAGGGCCAGTTATGGACAGCAGTGGGAAGTTGTGCGTGGAGCCTGAAGAGATTGGAGAGGCACTGAACAAATATTTCTCTTCGTATTCACGCAGGGAGATGTAAATGTAGTTGTGGAGAACACTGAGGTACAGGGTTGCAAACTGGAAAGTATTGAAGTAGATAGGGAGGATGTGCTAGATATTCTTGAGGGTTTGAAATTGGATAAGTCCCCTGGGCCGGACGGGATTTACCCTAGGATTCTCTGGGAAGCAAGAGAGGAGATTGCAGAGCCTCTGGCTCTGATCTTCAGGTCGTCGTTGGTTACGGGTGTGGTTCCGGAGGACTGGAGGATAGCGAATGTGGTCCCATTGTTCAAGAAGTGGAAGAGAGACCTTCCAGGGAATTATAGGCCAGTGAGTCTTACTTCTGTTGTGGGCAAAGTATAGGAGAGAATTATTAGGGATAGGATTTATAGTTATTTAGAGAGAAATGAATTGATTGGGGATAGTCAGCATGGTTTCGTGAAGGGTAGGTCATGCCTTACTAACCTCATTGAGTTTTTTGAGAAAGTGACCAGAGAGGTGGATGGGGTAAGGCGGTTGATGTAGTATATATGGACTTTAGTAAGGCGTTTGATAAGGTGGCCCATGGAAGACTTCTACAGAAAATGCAGATGTGTGGAATAGAGGGTGATTTAGCTAATTGGATTAGAAATTGGCTGGCAGATAGAAGACAGAGGGTGGTGGTTGATGGGAGATTTTCATCTTGGAGTTCGGTGACAAGTGGTGTACCTCAGGGGTCTGTTTTGGGGCCCCTGCTGTTTGTAATTTTTATAAATGATCTGGATGAGGGTATTGAAGGATGGATTAGTAAAGTTGCAGATGACACTAAAGTCGGTGGAGTGGTAGATAGTGAAGAGGGTTGTTATAGTTTGCAGAGGGACTTGGACAAGTTGCAGAGCTGGGCCGAGAGGTGGCAAATGGAGTTTAATGTGGAAAAGTGTGCGGTAATGCACTATGGCAGAAATAATAAATGTGTAGAGTATAGGGCAAATGGTAGGATTCTTAGTAGTCTCGATGAACAGAGGGATCTTGGTGTGTATGTGCATAGATCCCTGAAAGTAGGCAGTCAGGTCGAGAAGGTTGTTAGGACGGCATATGGAGTCTTGGCTTTTATTGGTAGAGGGATTGAATTTCGGAGCCGCAACGTCATGTTGCAACTGTACAAAACTCTAGTGTGGCCGCACTTGGAGTATTGTGTGCAGTTCTGGTCCCCACATTATAAGAAAGATGTGGAGGCATTGGAGGGGGTACAGAGGAGGTTTACCAGGATGTTGCCTGGTATGGAGGGCAGGTCTTATGAGGAGAGGCTGAGGGATTTGAGGTTGTTTTCGTTAGAAAGGAGGAGCTAAGAGGGGACCTGATCGAAACATATAAGATGATTAGAGGTTTAGATAGGGTGGACAGTGATAGCCTTTTTCCTAGGATTGAGAAAGCTAGCACGAGGGGACACAGCTTTAAATTAAGGGGTGATAGTATAGGACGGATATCAGAGGTAGGTTCTTTACCCAAAGGGTGGTTCGGGAGTGGAATGCCCTGCCTGCAGCAGTTGTAGATGCGCCAAGTTTGGTGGCGTTTAAGAGGTTAGTTGATAAGTATATGGAAGAGAAGGGAATGGTTTAGTTTGGAGGGGCATTGCTTTTTATATTGGTAGGCGCAACATCGAAGGCCGAAGGGCCTGTTCTGTGCTGTAATGTTCTATGTTCAAACTGCCCAGAATCTGACCTCCACATGTAACAAGATCCATTTAAATTACAGACCCTTTATCACTGTATTGTCAAACCAGATCCACCTTAGGGAATGATTTTACACAGGCATTAATTCAACCAGCCACTAAAAGCACTCAGTTCAGTGGAATCTATATTCAATAATCTATATTCAGAACTTAAAGAATCTAGTATAACAGAAGGACAGAGGACTTTTTTTTGGCAGTCTTTGAGCTATTAAAAAAATCATGCTCCTTTACCTTGGACTCTGCTCAATAGGAACTGTTGGAGGTGGGGGTGAGAGGTGAAGGCTCAGTGACAGCAGTGTTCAAGCAGAAACATGAGACCTTCAAGAGTCAAATCTTCCCCTCTTTACTGAATTAGCATTAGAAGACCAAAAGAAGGAGGCTTTTGTTTTCCCATACCTTATTCTGAGGACTCTGAAAGAAGTAGGAGGCATGAGTTTATTTATAGTATGATCCTGCAGCCAATAACTGCTGTACAGCAGTACTATGCCACAGAGGGCATAGTGTCAACATAAGTGGCTGCAGGTACTGCAGACTGCAATATACAATTCAGCTGGCAACATCATTTTAGTTGCATTCATGCATTACATGATAATCTGATCAAGATTAATGTTCACTGCTTAATTCAAAAATGCTGTAGGATTGATGCAATATTCTTAATTTAACCTCACTGCTACTACATTTTGTTTGTTAATTATGTAGTTCAAGTGCCTTTCTGCACAAGTCCACAAGGATAGTATAACAACGTTCTAATGCTTACTCTGGGTGTTTGTGGCAGAGGATCGCATTTCCTGCAAAATATTCAACAAACTTTACTTAAGTAACATTGTTGCCCATATTATATCAGAAATACATTTTTCAATTTAGTTTTTTTTAAACCTCACTTGTAAATATTGAAAATACACTTATAATAGATAATCTATTAAAGACTGTAAACTTGGCAGAAGCTTCCTTATCAACTCACTAGGTTAAAAAAAGTGTTGTCTAAAGTAAAAGGCATCATTGAAACCTTCATGGTCTGTAAAGACTGTTGGAGTGGCAGATACTAATAGGTACCTTTTAAAAGCTTCAAGTTGATTTACCACGACTAGACTTTTATGTAAAATGTTTACATTTGTGATAAATCCGGCTGCATTAACAAAACCACTCAAATATATCAAGGACTTTTTCCATGCACAAGAGAAAACGAACACATTCTAAATTGCTACTTGGACATGCTGGTGTATGGAAGAATTTTATGTTCAATAACATGCAGAATAGAAATTTAAGCAAAAGATCTCAAAGTTAACGTAATTTGTGCTCAGATTGCAAGTTATGCCCAAAGCAGAAACTCTACCTTATGATGTTTAAGACTTAACCAAGACAGGTTTGTGATACATGAAAGAGCCCATAGTATTGACAACATGTAATCTAGGTCAACATTTTGGTGTAGTAATGGTGTATGGCTTTGACAGAAATGTTAAGCAGTCTTCACCTGCCCATTTAGGTGACGAATATGAAAGATTCCATGGCACTATTCAAAATTGAGCAAATTGTTTCTTAGTCAACATCCTTCCTTCAACCAATACTACAGCAAATTGTCATTTATTCTGTTTACTAGTTGGATCTGGCTATATTCTAATTAGCTATAGATGCCAACTTACAATAACACTTACAAGACAACCCCCAGTACTTCTGCCACAGTACAGGTTTGTTAAAATACTTACTTTCCTTCTCTGCATACTGCTTCAAGAAATTACACCTAACCAACACGCTTCAAGAAAACCAACATGACAGATTAACAATAACATTTACCAGATCATTTTTAATTTCTCGACAAGTGCTATGTTCATCTATACTTCATCTTCGGACTGGGGTTGGCACAGTGATAAGTCCCACAATGCCAGAATAAAGTTCTGGCAGAATGCCAGTCCTGAGTCAATTGATGAAAGGGCTGTGCTCCAAAAGCTCATGATTCTAAATAAACCTGTTGTGACTTTAACCTGATGTTGTAAGAATCTTACTGAAATCAGCCAAATTCTGCTTTACAAAGCAGTTTTATCATAGTAGAGAGAGGTTACTTCACAAGCTCCCATTGTATCAACAAAAGTGATTGAAAGCATACCAATAAAAGTGGAAAGCTTGCATGGTGACCAGCTGGTTTGTATACTGCATCACAGTGAATTCTGAATCACTGTATTAGAGAGAATAACTCATTTACAAACAATTAAAATATTTAAGAAATCAATTTCATTGCATAATTTATTGGTAAGTACTTTAGAGTAGTACTCTTAGCAGAAATAGGGCAGTTGGTCAGGGTTGTTGGAAATCAACATCATAACATTGCTGCTGGAATTCTTCATAGCAAATTCCTTCACTCAACCACCTTCAGCTGCTTCATCAGTGAACTGTCCTGTTGTCATAAGATCACAAGTGGGATTGTTCATTGAGGTTTCCAGTGTTCAGCTCTTTTCACAACTCTTCTGATAACGCCTTTATCAACTTACAGCAGGAGGTGAATTGAGCCACCTCTACACATTGGCTGACAAGTCAGGAATGTTCGTGGTACCATCAGTGCTGATTTCCCTAACCAACATCAATGGGATGTAGATAAAAAGAGGTTACTATTAACCACAATGTTAACATTGTGATAGAAAATTCTGACCACTCCAGGTGTCTGAACTTCTGACCACCCAATACTTCAATGTGGTCCAAAAAGGATCATGACTGTGATAGAATAATAGAATACACGCTTTCACGTACAATACCCACCTGCTTGCAGTTCCAGCAATAAAAGGTCACCATCATGGCTTAATCAGCACTGGATTTAATAACTATTTATTCCCCATCATTAATGGCATTATGCCAGAGCAACCTACAATCCTTACTTTGATAGTACCTTGCAGTCAAGCCTCCTCTGCCAACAAGAAGCACAAAAACAGCAACATCCCTTCAAGCCCTTAACAACCTAATTTGGACATATACCACGACTGCCTCAATCTGAACAATACTTTTCACTGTATGTTAATACATGCGACAATAAATCAAATCAAATGTGGCACTATTTCAAAAGAACAAACACATGGCAAAGTGGGCAGATAGGTGATAGAAGTTCAGTGCAGAGAAGTGTAAGCTGATGCTTCTTAGGAGGAAAGACATGGATAGAAAAAATAAAATAAGGGGGATAAGAAGTGGGAAGAGGTGATGCAGGAGCAGAGGGACCTGGATTGAGATGTACATAAATCATTGATCATGGCAAGACAGGTGGAGAGAGCAGTTAATATGGCATACAGTATTCTGGATTTTAATAATGGTCTAGAATACAAGAGCAAGGAGGTTATGCTAAACTGATTTGACACTAGTCTGTCCTCAGCCAATGTATTATGTACAGTTCTGGGTGCATCCATCTAGGAAGGATGTGAAGATATTGGAGATAGTGCAAGAATGGTTCCAGGAATGAGAAATTTCAGCAATGAGGATAGGGTGGAGAGATTGAGACAGTTCTCTTTGGAGTGAAGAAGGCCAAGAGCAGATTTTGTAGCCATGTTCAGAATCATGAAGAGCTGGACAGAGTAGATAGGTAGAAACTGTTCCACTCGTAAAAGAATCAACAATAGGACACAGATTTAAAGTGATTTGCAAAAGAAGTAAATGTCACATGAGAAAGAACTGTAACATAGCAAGTAATTCGGGTCTGGAATGCACTGCCTGGCAGTATGGTGGAGATAGATTCAATCAAGGCATTCCAAAGGGCATTAGATGATTACTTGAAAAGAAACAAATTGCAGGGTTACAGGGAAAAGACAGAAAAATAGCACTAAGTCGTTATTTTCATTTGGAGAGTTGATGCAGACATGATGGGCCAAATGGCTACCTTTTGCACTGTAACACTTCTTGTAATTGTGATTATCACCATTAAAGGTTCAGTAGTTGAAGGACCAACACTATCTTTTCAGAGGCTGAAAGCATATAGGAATCGGGCTGTCAGTATATAGGAATCGTAAGCCATTCAAGCCATTGAACTTTCTCCACCTTTCAATTAGATCATGGTTGATCAGCAACCTCAATGCCCACTCTCTCTATATCCCCTGATGTCACTAATCTCCAAAAATTATAGAATTCCTATGGTGCAGAAGGACGCCATTCAGCCCATTAAGTCTGAACCAACTCTCTGATAGAGTATCTTTACCCAAGCCCTCTTCCCATAACTCCACACATGTATGGCTTAGATGGCTGATCCATCTAAGGTATACATCTTGGGACACTAAGGGGCAACTTAGAACAGCCAATCCACCTAACCTGCATATCTTTGGACTATGGGAGATTCTCCATTTTATTTGTCTATGTGGAATCTTATCAAAAGCCTTCTGAAAATTAAAATCCATTGATTCTCCTTTAGCTATGCTACAAGTACAACAAGTTTGTCAAACATTTTTAAATCATAGGTCCACGTTGACTCTGTCCAATGTTACCTTTTTTCCTAAATGGTCAACTATGGCATTCTTTGTAAGATTCTAACATTTTCCCTACTGCTGATGCCAAGCCAACAGGTCTGTACTTCTATATTCTCCTCCCTGTTCTGAAATAGCAGTTACATTAGCTATTTTCCAGTGCACAGGATCCTTTATAGAATCTGCAGAATTTTGGGAAGACTATCCACCTTCTTCGACACTCAGGAATGAAGTTCATCTGATGCAGGGGATTTATCATCCTTCAATCCAGTTAACCTTTCAAGTTCTACCACTTTACTAATACTAATTTATTTTAATTCCTCAGTTTCACAAGCCCTTTGGTCTGCCTAGTATTTCTGGGAGATGTTCTGTATCTGCTTCCATGAAGCCAAGTTTCCCTACCATTTCCCTGGTCTCCACTATAAATTCTCCTGCCCCCATCTAGAGGTGGCACAGTGGTTAGCATTGCTGCCTCACAACACTAGGGACCTGGGTTCGATTCCTGGCTTGGGTCACTGTTTGTGTGAAGTTTGCATGTTTCCCCATGTCTATGCAGTTTTCCTCTGGATGCTCTGGTTTCCTCCCATAGTCCAAAGATGTATTGGTTAGGTTCGTTGGCCATGCAAAATTGCCCCTCAGTGTATCCCAACAGTGGTGACTAAGGAATTTTTTCACAGTAATTTCATTGCAGTGTTGAAGTAAGCTTACTTGTGACTCCTCTTGGTTTTCCTTTGTGACCTTGCCCAGAATGGTGACAAACTGAGAAACATTTGTAAAATAAAACTGCCACAAACAATTCATTTTCCTTGGTTAGAGGTTGGATCCATATAAAGCGAGAGATCAGATATTCTGGCAATTTATAAATGTCCGTCCCTTCTCTGGATACTGATAATTGCGATTAGTGAGAAAGTCAAGTATAACACAGCAGCTAACTAATGTCATTTAGTAGACAGCAAACATCGCGTCAGTGACACCGTAAGACCATCCAGAAATACATTTGAAATCCAAGAAAATAGTAACACAAAGACTGACGGCAAGTTTCAGGGGGAGAAGAGGAAGTGCGATCTCATCTGTAACAGTGAATTTCAAGCCCTCAAATCTGCAATGATCTCTCAGCCTTCTATCTTAGATTATTTCGTACACAGGCCACCACTGCAATTCCAATCACTACTACCAGCTGACATGAACAATTTCTAGAATAGTTACTCCAGCACTGGGTGAATAGAAGAATTGTATGATGTAACCCAACTATCCATCGTCATTAACTAGGATACGTATAATGACATGTATATAGATTTACCCGTTGTATGTTACATTAACAAGTGTTGGTTGGAAGCTTTTACGGTAGTCCAACCGCCCAGTGACTATCAGCAGCAGCCTGTGTCCTGAAATGTTTAGCCGCACTCACCTGCAGAACAGAGAGCTGTGCCTGTCTCGACAGCTGGGTCTTCTCCTGTTCAGAAGGATAGGCTTTGTAGCGGTGTTCGTACAGCCAGTCCCGCAGGATCCGCACCGACTCCTTGGGCAGGTTCCCCCGTCTCCTCCGCTTGCCTCCATGAGACAAGTCAAGGGGTACCTCCAGACTGTCGTCGTCTTCAGTCTCGCTGCCGCACACTGGGCCCATCGCTGCGAATGGAGAGAGAAAAAGAGAGTTGCTAAGAGGACGCTCGTCTAAATGGAGAAATCCCTCAGCAAGAACCTTGCAACAACTGCTCGGGCACGTAAACCCTTAACACATTCACTGCCTCTCTGTCAGTTTAATGCCTTACACTCCAACTCCAGCCCTGCTTAACCCTGGCAATCATGTGGCTCATTCTGAAATATATCAAATCTTTCATTTCTCCAACTTTTCCCATCGCAAGGAATGTTAGCCCATCTCAATGTAGCCCAGTAAATAATCTTTGATTTCAGTCCCCTGGCAGAATCAGATCACTAATCTACTGGATTGCAGTTATTCTTAGTTGGAATACCAAACAAAAACAGATTATACAATTCATATTTGGGTGGGGGCAGGGGGAACTAACAAGTCCCGAATTTGCCCATGACCCCAAGAAGCTCTCCTCATTAACCTCGAGATTTTTCAAATCACCCAGCCCCTTCTCAGGCAAAAATCCGCTTAAAAAAAAAACCCTCTGCCCCCGCTCAGGGAAACCTCTGGTTGGCTGATTTTGAATTTATAAAGCTGCTCGGCCTGTCAGTTTGTAAAGTGATACCTGCTCCTTGCCAGCAGCCATTATCCCACTGACCCAGAACAAAAGAACAGAGAGAATCAGGCCAAAAGAACTGAAGGAGCGTTCCTCCACTGCGCTTCTAACACCCAAGTCTCCTCTCCTCACCCCCTTCCTCCCCAAAAAAGCAATTTTAATCACATCAGCTCACTGGCTTTTACATCTTATGTTCTGTCTGATGTGCTGGATCTGAAAAAAAAAACAAATATTTTATCTTCCTCCAAACACGTGCTGCTAACTTGGTGTCTTTCATTAAATTTAAACATGAAATATTCACAAAGCAACATCCGTACTGACTTGGGAGGCTGCCCCCTCTGGTTTGTCATGGTGATAAATTATTACAACTGTGTTTTCTTTATTTTTTTAAAAAAGTAGTTTGATCTTCGTCGGCACACTTTTTATTTGGAAGAAAATCTACATCAATGGGATTTGAAATGGCCTCACCCAGCATATTTGTAAATCGATAACATTGTTTTTTTTAAAAAAAAACTACATTATTATTTGGAAATGAGAATAAAGATAGCGCACAGTGGAACCTGTCACAAACATTCTTCAACTTGGCTACAGTTCAAGCCAGAGGAAGGGGGGAGGGAGGAAGAATTTCACATTCCAGCATATTCCAAACACAGTGAAAATATCCACCAGCAACTACTCCGCAAGAAAACTAACACAATGTAGCCGCTGCTCCTCACACAAGAATGGTAACGCATTACTTGGCGGTATTGTGTCCTCTGAGATCCCAAGTGTTACGACGTTAATGGACGACAAAACATAAAAGTACGTTCTGCACGGCTGACTGTTTAATAAATGGAGGTTTTTCTCTGCCAACAGAAAATAACCGTCTCTGTAAATCATTCTGCACATTCCGCCCACCCAGCATAGGTTTTTTTAAAGTTTAACATTTTAAGTTTCTAGGTTACGCGGGGGGGGGGGGGGAGAGGCGGGAGTTGATGAGTAAGTGTGTTATGAGTTCACTGTGCTTTACAACAAATCAATAGGAAATCCCCCAGAGGCTCAGGATCCATTGTATCAACTTCACTTCTCAGAAACTATTTCTCAAGGAGAGGACAATTGAATTCTCCCCCAAACTTTAAAACCCTATCCTCAAGAAACTGGGAAATGGATCTGGAAACTTCTGCGCAAAGAAATGTGAGGTTTTCCTCGCGGGGGATGGGGGGGGGTTGGGGAGAGAGAGAGAGAGAGAAACACGTTTCCACGAGGTGAGAGTCCAAACAAAGCCTTTAAACTTTCAGAGCCTTTCTCCTTCCCAAAAAAAAGAGGCGCTTGTTTTTTTCCTCTCCGCTGCCAATCGATCGCCCCATCCCCTCCCCTGTGCCATAAGATTTTTTAAAAATGTATAGATATATGCATGTAAATAAAATGCCAAATTCAGAGAACAAAGAAGAAACATAATCCAGACAGAAAACGCAAGAGTCAAGAAGGCCACTCACTGAACACGATTTGACAACGTGCCAGCAGCATGGAGGAAGCAGCAACTGCCTGTGCCTTACCTTTCTTAGCTTTCATCTTGCTCCAGAAATGTGTCTCCAGGCACTCCAGCGAGATTCACCAGGGAGGGAGGGGGAAGGGGGGGGTGGCAGGGGAAAGGAAACGACGAACAAAATCAAAACAAATCTTTTCCACTGTGTTTCCAGAGAGGGGGAAAAGCAGCCAGCCTGGATGAGGAAAGTTTTTTTGTGTGTATATATAGATACAAGGGCTAGCTCAATAGTTGTGGCAGCGTGGACTACAGTAGTTGCGAGAAGCACGGTGGCTGGGGGGGGGGATTTACTCCCTTTGCTTTGCTCTGCCTCTTTTGCCCCCTCCTACTCCTCCTCCCCAACGTGTTGCTCGCTGGAGGATTCAAACAAAAGGTAAACACATCACTGCTACCTGGCGCTCGGAACTGCTTTGGGAAGGGATCGCCTGCCTCTGTGTGTCTGCTCGGGAGCTGACAGCTCTCACTGACAGCTGCTGCCTCAGTACTTGTGACCCGCCCCTAAATTCACTGAGAGGGAGGGAGAACAGAGAGAGAAAAAAAAAATCCCTCCTCTGACATCACCACAAACCCATTCAAAAAAAGTTTAATATTTGCATACAGCCAGGAAGGAGAATCCAATCCAGACTTTTATAAAGTTTGTAAAAAAAACTTATATGTATAAAGGAGAAATGTGACACTCAGTGCTTGGTCGTTTCTGGAGCTCGTTAGAAGTGAATCAAATGAAACAGTTTATGATTGAAGTGCTTGTTGTTTCTTTGTGCTTTGCTGTTGGTTAATATCCGGTGAAAGCAATGTGGCGAGACGCTTTGATGACGGTTGGCAGACCTCCCCCCTTGCAGCAATGAAAAGAGATCAGCTTTCTTAAAAAAATAAAAGAAAACAACTGTTTTATTTTAAGCGGCTGGGTTAAACATTAAACTTTGCGGCACAGCCAGTGATTTTATGGTTTTAATTTGAGAAATAAGTTTGTGTTTTAAGTTTGGAGCACGTATTTTTTTTGCTTCACTTCCGTACTGGGTAAGCTCCTTTGTTTCCACATGTTTGCCTGGCTGCTGCGTGTACTTTGTGGGTGCCGCTGATCCACCAGTTTATTCGAAATAGTTTGCAAACTTTTTTTTGTCAATTGAAACTTTCACGCACAGAATGAATGAACTACACCCATCACTTAAGTTTCAGCGAATGTCCGAACCTTGCTTTAATTTTCAGCGCGAAGTTATTTTTAAAGCGTGCTAGTTGACTAAGAGCACGGTTGTGTTTGGAAACCATAGCAGAATCACACTACACTCAGAGAGAGGGGGAAGGGTGAATCCATCTGTTTGTCAATAAAAATGTCCTCGGCTCCACACATTCAACAATGGATTCTAGATAGTTATTTATTGTGTGCCCTTCCTCAGGAAGTCATTTATCCACTCAACAACTTTTAAAAAATGTTACCCAAGACAGCATTTTAGGTTCCAAATAAATCTCCGTTAATTACTTTTCGTTTTCGAAGACGCATTGAGATTTTGAAAACATTAATTCAAAACTATGCTGTACTTTTTTTCCTGACCCACCGATTGATTTGAACTGATTTTCCGACAATGTGGGGAGCGGGGTGGGGAAGAGATTTGTTTATAAAAGGGTTATCATTTTAACCGCAACTGTTCAACACGGTTTGCATTAATCAATTAGGTCATTTGTGACTGAACGACTTCTGGATGGTTCCTTGTTACCCTGACTCAGATTGTAAAGATGTGCGAATGCCCAGGGCCCCGGCAGTGAGGTGCTTGATTCCATTGTTCTGGGAAAACGAGATTGTTTTCAACAATTGTCACACCTTCGTCGGTGGCTCTCAAACGGAATGAGAGTTGTTAACATGTTACTGTTAGACCAATTGTACTGCTAGCGTGTCGCTTATTTAAGCATTCTCTTGGCAAACATTTCAAAGTTACATTCAAAAAAATGCACTGCGCCGTTTGATACTAGATCAAACAGATCAGAGAATCTCAACTTTCATTCAGACGACTTTTCTCGGAGAGTCACAATTAGTTTGAATATTGAAGGGATTTTTTTTTAACTACCACCGTCACGAATTCTAATCCCTGTTTAAAATTATTTGGCAAACTGCTAGTAACCTAGGATGTGCATGAGAATCCCATTCTGTAGTAACTCAGGAACCGGAGTAAAACAAGAATGTTTCCAAGATGAAAAATCTAAGAGGATATCAATAAAAATTGATCATTAAAGATAAAATCTTAACATTTCCATCTGAAAACGTTACTTTATTACAGCTCATTTGGGGAAATAAACTTTGGGATATAAAATGTTTAAATATTTCAAAGGAAACTAGTTATCCTTCCATAACAATAAATAAAACACCACCAACAGATGCTGGAAATCTGAATTTACAACAAGAAATGTTGGGGAAAAACTACTCAGCATATCAGGCAGCGTCTGTGGAGAGAGACAGTGTTAACTTTTCGAGTCTAATATGATCTGTCCGCTCATTTAGAAACATTACATTTGTCATTATCATTTGTTTTGAGATGTGTCAAAGACTTGATTAAAGTACTTAAGGTTCGGGAGAGGGGGAATCATGAAAAACATTGACAGTGTATAGTTACTTCATAGAATCCTACTGTTCAGAAGAAAGCTGTTCAGCCCATCGAGTCTGCACTAACCAAGTCCCACCCAGATCCTGTTCCCATAACCCCACATATTTACACTGCTAATCCCTCTGACACTACAGTCAATTTAGCATAGCTAATCAACCTAACCTGCTCATTTTTGGCCGATGGGAGGAAACCAGAATACCTGGAGGAAACCCACCCAGACACAGAAAGAACGTGCAAACTCTACACAGACAGTGACTGAGACTGGAATTGAACCCTGGTTCCTGCACTGTGTTATTGTGCCGCCCCTTAAGAAAAAGCTTTCCTCAAAAGGTACATTTTGATAATGTGGTCAGTATTTTTAGTTAGTGGCTGAGCCCAGTATACCAGGCAGATATCAGACTCAATATTATGTGATTCTGCTGAGTTGAAGCATCAGTGTGAGCATACAGTTAATCTCAGCAATAGGATTGCCAACTGTCATTGAACGTAGTCCAACAGGTTTTATTATAAAAACCTATCTCCAACTTTGTTTCTTCAGAACTTTGTTTCTTCAGCATGGTTTCGTGAAGGGTAGGTCATGCCTTACTAACCTCATTGAGTTTTTTGAGAAAGTGACCAGAGAGGTGGATGGGGGTAAGGCGGTTGATGTAGTATATATGGACTTTAGTAAAGCGTTTGGTAAGGTGGCCCATGGAAGACTTCTACAGAAAATGCAGATGTGTGGAATAGAGGGTGATTTAGCTAATTGGATTAGGAATTGGCTGGCAGATAGAAGACAGAGGGTGGTGGTTGATGGGAGATATTCATCGTGGAGTTCGGTGACAAGTGGTGTGCCTCAGGGGTCTGTTTTGGGGCCCCTGCTGTTTGTAATTTTTATAAATGATCTGGATGAGGGTATTGAGGGATGGATCAGTAAATTTGCAGATGACACTAAAGTTGGTGGAGTGGTAGATAGTGAAGAGGGGTGTTATAGTTTACAGAGTGACTTGGACAAGTTGCAGAGCTGGGCCGAGAGGTGGCAAATGGAGTTTAATGTGGAAAAGTGTGAGGTAATGCACTTTGGCAGGAACAATAAATGTGTAGAGTATAGGGCTAATGGTAGGGCTCTTAATAGTGTTGAGGAACAGAAGGATCTTGGTGTATGTGTCAATAGATCCCTGAAAGTAGGCAGTCAAGTGGATAAAGTTGTTAAGAAGGCATATGGAGTCTTAGCTTTTATTGGTAGGGGGATTGAATTTAGGAGCCGCAGCATCATGTTGCAACTGTACAAAACTCTAGTGCGGCCGCACTTGGAGTATTGTGTGCAGTTCTGGTCCCCACATTATAAGAAAGATGTGGAGGCATTGGAGAGGGTACAGAGGAGGTTTACCAGGATGTTGCCTGGTATGGAGGGCAGGTCCTATGAAGAGAGGTTGAAGGATTTGAGGTTGTTTTCGTTAGAAAGGAGGCGGCTAAGAGGGGATCTTATTGAAGCATATAAGATGATTAGAGGTTTAGATAGGGTGGACAGTGATAGCCTTTTTCCTAGGATGGAGAAAGCTAGCACGAGGGGACACAGCTTTAAATTAAGGGGTATGAGTTATAGGACGGATATCAGAGGTAGGTTCTTTACTCAAAGAGTGATTAGGGAGTGGAATGCCCTGCCTGCAGCTGTTGTAGATGCGCCAAGTTTGGTGGCGTTTAAGAGGTTAATTGATAAGTATATGGAAGAGAAGGGAATGGTTTAGTTTGGAGGGGCATTGCTTTTTATTTTGGTCGGCACAACATCGAAGGCCGAAGGGCCTGTTCTGTGCTGTAATGTTCTATGTTCTATGTTCTAACTTGCAGATAGCTGTTAATATTTTACTGAGATGGGCTATATTCAGAACTGTGCAATTCTCCTGTTGCGAGATGATTTAATTGGGAGTATAGGTTAAGGGACAATCTTGAAGCCCCTTCATAGATGGAATCATTTGGTCCTGTCCTTAGTTATAAACAATTACTTCCGCATCTGTGTAGTGATCCTCCTTCTCACTGTTTTGCACTTGTTTTTTTTAATTCATTCAAGGGAAGTAGGCTTTGCTATCTAAGACAGCATTCATTGCCCATTCCCCAATGGGCAATGAGAAGGTGGTGATGAGCTGCCTTGAACCACTGCAATTCATGTGCTACGAGTAGACCTTTAGTGCTGAAAGCAAGGGAGTTCCAGGGTTTTCACTCAATGACAGTGAAGGAATGGTGATATATTTCCAAGTAGTGGCTTGGAGGGGATCTTCCAGGTGATAGTGTTCGCATTACCTCCTGCTAGTGTCCTTCTATATCAGTGATAGGCAACCTGCAGCCTGGGGGCCACATATGGCCAATCTGAGTTCTGAGTGTGGCCAGTAAGACATTCTGTTGACTGTTGCCCATGCAGTATTGCAACATTCTGCTGACTTCCCTCTGCATAATTTTTTCTTTCCCCCTACTGGCATGACTGAAGTGATATGTACATAAAGCAAAGGCAAATGCTGATTGCACACATTGATTGTAGGAGCCATATCCACCCCTCTCCTCCCCACCCCACACCCCACCCCACGTCCAAGTGTAAATATATCTTTTGATTTTAGTATTTGAAATTGATAATAATTCTACTAATATATAAATAATTAAGAATTTTCTATAACTTGTTATGAAATATTTGGCATGTATTAAATCTATTTAATCTTATTCATAGGGTCATGGTTAGTGAACATGATTTCAACTTGAGGCCCACTGAGATGAAAGAGAGCCACTCATGTGGCCCACTCACTAACCTATTTGCCTATCACTGTTCTAAATGGTAGTGGTTGTGCATTTGGAAAGTTCTGTTTACAAAGCCATGTTGCATCTTGTAAATGGTACACATGGCTGCTACGGTGCATTGGTGATGGAGGAATTAAATACTTGTGGAAGGGATTCCAATCAAGTGGCTGCTTTGTCCTGAATAGTGTCAAGTTTTTCGAGTGTTGTTGGAGCTGCACCCACCCAGGTAAGTGAAGTGTATCCCATTACACACCCGGCTTGTGCCCTAGAGATGGTGGGCAGGAGGTAAGTTATAGGATTCCTAGCCTCTGACTTGCATTTGTAGCTGCAGTGTGTATTTGGCTAGTCCTTCAGCTTTTGGTCAGTGGTAATCCCCAGAACGTTGATCATGGAGAATTCAGCCACTAATAATGGATAATACCACTGAATGACAGGGGACAATAGTTAGATTTTCTTTTGTTGGAGATAGTCATTGCTGGGCACTTGTATGGCATGAATGTTATTTGTTAATTGTCAGCCTAAGCCTGCACGTTGACTAGGTCTTGCTGGATTTGAATTTGGACTGCTTCAGTATGTGAGGATTCATGAATGGTGCTGATCATTGTGCAATCATCAGCAAATATTCCCAACTCTGAGCTTATGATGAAATGAAGGCCATTGGTGAAGCAGCTGAAGATTGTTGGGCCGAGGACACTACCCCGAGGAACTCCTGCAATGATGTCCAGAAACTGAGATGATTGAACTCCAACAACTACAACGATCTTCCTTTGTGCTGGGTATGATTTTAAGCAACTGAGAGTTTCCCCCTTATTCCCATTGACTCCAATTGTTCTAAGACTCCTTGATTCCAAACTAGATAAAATATGACCTTAATATCAAGGGTAGTCATTCTTATCTCACTTCTGGAGTTCAGCTTTTTTGTTCATGTTTTAACTAAAGTTTTAATGAGGTCAGGAACTGAATAGTCTTGGCAGAACCCAATGGAGTGTCAGTGAGCAGGTTATTGCTGAGTAGTTCTGCTTGATTGCATTGTTGATGACCCCTTCCAAAACTTTATTAATGGTTAAGGGTAGATTGATGGGGTCAAGTGTAAACTGATGGGATAGTATTGTCAGGTTGGATTAGTCCCGCTTCTTGTGTACAAGACATACCAGAGCAATCTTCCAAATTGCCAGGTAGATGCCAGTGTTATAGCTGTGCAGGAACAGGTTGACTAGGGTACAGCATGCTCTGGAGCACAATTCTTCAATACTTTTGTTGGAATATTTTCAGGTTCTATAGACTTTGCCTTCAGCCGTTTCTTGGTATCACACAAAGTGAATCAAATTGGCTGAAGACTGGATCTGTGATATTGGGGACTTCCGGAGAATGGATCAACCACCTGGCTGAAAATTGTTCAAGTGCTTCTGTCAGACAGTATATACTCAGGACTGGTATTGGTGCTGCCTGAGACATTATATGTAAGATATGATTCAGTGAGTATGGTTATGTCAGGCGGTTGCTTGATTAGTCCATGAGACAGCTCTTCCAATTTTTGAACAAACCTCCCAGATATTTGTAAGGAGGACTTTGCGGTTTTGACAGGGGTGGATTTGTCATTGTTATTTCCAGTGTTTTCTTTCTCAAAGACATTAATGAACTAATAATGATGGGTATTTATGATAATCAATAATGGTTTCATAGTCACCTTTAGACTTTTAATTCCACTTTCCTTTTCTTGAATTCATAGTTTACATCTCCCGGGGTGTGATTCGAATCCAGATCTCCAGAGCATCATCCTAGGTCTCTGGATAGTTAGTCCATGTTACCTGGGAAAACAAATTAACAGTCTAGAGACATCCTCCTGTTCCAATATTCATCATCACTAGTCTTGTTTTCCTGTTCCATGTAGAATTTGTAATTTTATCAGATTCTTCAAACATAGATTCCCAGCTAAGACATTGCAGCAAAGACTTCTTGTCTAAGAATGGGATTTTAAGATAAATGTGAAGACCTTCCAAATATGTAACCCAGATTCTCCCTCTACAATTGGACTCTAGATGTCCTAACCCACAGCCTACAATCTGTAAGGATAGGTAACAAACCTCCTTCACGATTATCCTCAAAACCAATGCCTTGCAAAATAGTCCCCTAGTCCCCTACTGTACTTTTTATCCACCTATGCCTCTGTCGCCAAATTCCCCTCCATTTCAATGTTCAGGTTTGCTGATAACAGCAACATAGTGGGTCAGATCTCAAACAATGATGAGACAGAATACGGGAAAGGATATATTGGCCTTGGAGGGGGTGCAGAGAACCTTCTCCGGCTGATACCGGAGATGAGGGCATTGGATTATGAGGAGAGACTGAATAGACTAAGTTTGTACTCTTTGGAGTTTAGAAGGCTGAGAGGGGATCTTATAGAGACGTATAAGATAATGAATAGGATGGATAGGGTAGAAGTTGAGAGGCTCTTCCTGCTTAGCAAAGATAGCAGACTAAGATTAGGGAGGGGCGGTTCAGATCAGAGTTGCTAAGGAGTTTCTTCACGCAAAGGGTGGTGAATCTTTGGAATTCTCTGCCTGATGAGGCGGTGGAGGCTTCCTCGCTGAATATGTTCGAGTCAAGAGTGGATAGGTTTTTGATTGACAAGGGAATTAAGGGTTATGGGGAGAAAGCGGGAAAGTGATACTGAACCACTACAGATCAGCCATGATCTTATTGAACGGCAGGGCAGGCTCGAGGGGCTAGATAGCCTACTCCTGCTCCTATTTCTTAATTCTTATGTTCTTAAAAGGACTGGGTTTGGTGAAATGGTGAGTCGACAATAATCTCTCCCTCAATAAAACAAAGCCGATAGTCATCAACTTCAGGTAGTGCAGTGAGAAACATGCCCCAGTCTGCATTAACAGTGATGAAGTGGAAATGGTCAACAGTTTCAAGTTTCTAGGTATCCAGATCACCAACAACCTGTCCTGATCCCTCTGCATTGATGCTATTGTTAAGAAAGCCCACAAATGAATTTAACTTCTCAGGAGGCTAAGGAAATTTGGCATGTTCACTATGACTTTCACTAAATTTTACAAATGTATGGAGAAGGCATTCTTTCTGATGTATCACAATTTAGTATTGTTTCTGCTCTGACACGACCACAAGAAATTACAAAGGTTTGTGAATGTAGCCTGTTCCATCATGCAAATCAGCCTCCCACCATTGACTCTGTCTACACTTCCCACTGCCTTGGAAAAACAGCCAAAATAATCAAGGGCCCATAAATCCCTTCCACTTTCTACCATCAGGCATAAGATACAAAAGTATGAGAGTATGCACTAACCAACACAAGAACAGATTCTTCTCTGCAGCCATCAGATGTAAGCTGATTTTTCTCTACACCCTATCTATAATTGCAACACTATATTCTGCACCCTCTCTTTTCCTTCTCCCCTATGTACTCCATGAATGGTATGTTTGTCTGCATAGCACATAAGAAACAATATTTTTGACTGTATTCTAATATTTATGACAATAATAAATCAAATCAAATCAAGGACAATTGTACAGATAATAAAAATGCTGTCCTTGCCAGCAACTCCTGCGTCCTGGGAAAATTTTCAAAAATGAAGTCCTCCTGGAAAATAGAAATCTGATTCAGCCTTAACATCTGGTTTGCTGTCTTACTGTTATCTCCAAACAGCACTTACCCTGGAAAAATTAGTCTAATTTTTTTGTTACTTAGAAAATTTGTGTTGATTCAATTTGAATTATTCTACATGCAACAGGAAAACTGCCTTATCATTTGTGTCCTTGGTACATCCATTTTCACAGAATATATTACCAACCAAAATGGCCCCTGTCCAGTAATGCACACCAAGAAATTGGTGTGTGGGTCAAAACAGACTGTTTCAGTGCTGCTCCATTGAAAAGCAGACAGCTTAACCCATTCCTGAATGTTATCCAGTTGTAGTTGCTGGGTGTAGTTTCTTTTGAGTGTGAAATGATGATGGATTTGGGTTCAAATCTGCAGATTGTACAGTTAAATTACTGTGCTAGACAAGGATCATGCTCTTGGCTCACTTGGATAAAGTATCATAGGACAAGGAGCATATGTCAGAGCTTGAAGTTGCAGCATTAAAAGGCTATTTGACCCACCCAATCCATGCCAGCATCTGCAAACAAGCAAATCATTTTTGGTTATGTTTCAAAAAATGCAAAAATACATAATTGCATTATGTGCCACAGGACTGAGATAAGGAGAAATTTCTTCATCAGAGAGTAAAGTTGCCATTGTCCCAGATTACCATAGGTTGCTCTCTCCTTTGAGGGGAAGGCTGACTAATGATTATTTAACCTGAGGATCACTACAACTCACACATAGAGCAAGGTTGATAAACCTGTGGAATTCATAAGAACATAAGAACTAGGAGCAGGAGTAGGCCATTTGGCTCCTCAAGCCTGCTCCACCATTCAATAAGATCATGACTGATCTTTACATGGTCTCAGCTCCACTTATTCCCCTGCTCACCAGAACCCTTAATTCCTTTACTGTTCAAAAATCTATCTATCTTTGCCTTAAAAACATTAACAAGATAACCTCAACTGCTTCACTGGGCAGAGAATTCCACAGATTCACAATCCTTTGTGTGAAGAATTTCCTTCTCAGCTCAGTCCTAAATCTGCTCCCCTTTTTATAGGCTAATAATAGGCCTCCCCTTTTAGAGGCTATACCCGCTAATTCTAGTTTCGCCCACCAGTGGAAGCAATCTCCCTGCTTCTGTCTTATCTATTCTCTTCATAATATTATATGTTTCTATAAGATCTCCCTTCATTCTTTTAAATTCCAATGAGTATAGTCCCAATCTATTTAGTCTCTTCTCATAAGCCAATACTCTCAACTCCAGAATCAATCTAGGAAATTTCCTTTGCACTCCTTCCAGTGCCAATATATCTTTTCTCATGTAAAAAGACCAAAACTATACACAGTACTCCAAGTGTAGTCTCACCAGCACCTGAGACAGCTGCAATATAAGCATCGTGTTTTTAAACTCCATTCCTCTAGCAATGAAGGACAAAGTTCAATTTGCCTTCTTAATTACTTGCTGCACCTGCAAACCAACTTTTGTGATTCATGCACAAGGATACCCTCTGCAAAGCAAAATGTTGCAATGTTTTGTGATATATATAAATACTGTTTACCGATTGAGCAAATTCTTTAGCCTAAGATCGCCACTAAAGTACAAAACTATTATTTTATTGCATCAAAACATATTCTAATGGAATCAGCCATTGACAGGCTGGTACAATGTGGTTCAATGAAAGCCAAAATGAAACTTGCCAGATCTTGTGAAGGCTGAGAACTGGGAGATCAATTTTTCACTAGATCTGCCCAACCACTGACCCAAGTGAATCCCAGCAGATTTACTTTAAGTTTGCAGTCACTGTATGAGACCCAATAGATGAGGTTACCAGTGCATAACATGAAATGGCTCAAAGAACATGACATGTAGTTTGTTAGTGTAATAGTAGAATGGAGGCAATATGTGAATATGAATTTTAAAAAATTGATTTGATTAAGTAAATAAGATCAGTAAAAAATAAAAAAAACACAAAATACATGTGGATTCAAGATGTTTATTCTATTTTCTCCTCCTGCTGAATTTTTCCAGCTTTCTTTGTTAAGATGAAAAAAAGGATGCTTCCCAGCAATAGAAATGATGCTGTGGTTCAGGGTAATAACTTACAGGTATCTGCTTATCCAGTTGTACCTGACTACAGCACAGTTATTCTTATACTTAATCCAATACGGGTTTAACTCCAGAGTGGACACTGCAGTGAAGAGAATAATCAATAATAGTATAAGAGTTGTCTTACTTGGGAGTTGGGTATGGGTTTGGGAACAATAGAATAGAATAGATCTGAATCCAAACATAGTTGAAGGAGTATTTCTTAAATTTTTCATCCTCTTTCTCTGATTTCTGTTAATAGACAATGGGAAAAATTTGAAACATCTTGTTTGTGATTTTCAGCCATCAGGTTTTGACACAAGGGAGGTTCTTCCTAAAACCATCTATCGTGCCTCATTGTTTCCCACTTTCAAAAGCTTTCTGAACACTTACTTTCTACAACTATGCCTTCAGATATCTCCCTTAACTCCTCTCTTAGGGAGAACACTTTGTATTTACACAGCACTTTTTACTCCCCAAAAGTCATGCTGAGGTCGTCACTAACATAGATGTCAGTCATTAATCAATTCAATTCTCTTGATGTGTCATCAAGAAATGTTGAAGGCACTGGGTACTGCAAAGGACTTGACAAGATCCCAGCTCCAGAACACTTGTGCTCCAGAACTAGCCGCACCTCCAGTAAAAATGTTTTGGTACGGCTACAATGCTGTACCTACCCGGCAATGTGGAAAATTGTCCATGTTTGTTTTATCCATAAAAAGCAGGGCAAATCTGATGTGGCCAATCACTGCTCCATCAGTTTATACTCTCAATTGTCAACAAAGTTATGGAAGACGACACTGACAGTGCTTCAAACAGAACTTACTCGGTAATAATCTGAGGAGGTAACAAAAATGATTGACAAGGGAAGGGCGTGGATGTTGTCCATATGGATTTTAGTAAAGTGTTTGACAAAATCCCTCACGGCAGGCTGGTGCAAAAGGTTAAATCTCATGGGGTCAAAGCTAGCTATATGGGTGGAGAACTGGCTTTTAAGGACTCTTAATAGTGTTATATAACCTAAGAGGTGACCTTATTGAGGCATATAAGATGATCAGAGGATTAGACAGGGTGGACAGGGATAGCCTTTTTCCTCGGATGGAGAAGGCTAGCACGAGGGGACATAGCTTTAAATTAAGGGGTGGTAGTTATAGGACAGATGTCAGAGGTAGGTTCTTTACCCAGAGGGTGGTAAGGGTATGGAATGCCTTGCCTACCGCAGTTGTAGATGCACCAAATTTGGGGGTGTTTAAGTGGTCATTGGATAGGTTTATGGATGAAAAGGGAATGGTTAAGTTAGAGGGTCATTGTTTTTTCTCCATTGGTCGGCGCAACATCGAGGGCCGAAGGGCCTGTACTGTGCTGTAGTGTTCTATGTTCTATGTTCACCATAGAAGACGGAGGGTAGCAGTGGAAGGGTCTTTTTCTGGCTGGAGGCCTGTGACTAGTGATGTTCCGCAAGGTTCTGTACTGGGATCTCTGCTGTTTGTGATATATATAAATGATTTGGAAGAAGGTGTAACTGGTATGATCAGTAAGTTTGAGGATGACACAAAAATGGCTGGACTTGTGGATAGCAGTGAACATTGTCGGAGAATACAGCAGGATATAGATTGGGCGGAGAAACGGCTGATGGAATTTAATCCAGATAAATGCAAAGTGATGCATTTTGGTAGAACTAATGTAGGGGGGAGCTAAACTATCAGAACTGTGGCAGAACTATCAGGAGTATGGATGCACAGAGGGACCTGGGTATGCAAGTCCACAGTTCCTTGAAGGTGGCGACGCAGATGGAGAAGGTGGTGAAGAAGGCATATGGCATGCTTGCCTTTATAGGATGGGGCATAGAGTATAAAAGTTGACGTACGATGTTGCAGCTATATAGAACCTTGGTTAAGCCACTTTTGGAATACTGTGTCCAGTTCTCATCACCACACTACCGCAAGGAGGTGGAGGCTTTGGAGAGAGTACAGAAAAGGTTTAGGTGTGGAGGGTCTTAGCTATGAGGAGAGATTGGGTAAACTGGCGTTGTTCTATCTGGAAAGGCGGAGGATAAGGGGCAACCAAATAGAGATGTATAAAATTATAAGGGGCATAGATAGGGTGAACAGTGGAAAACTTTTTCCCAGATTGGAGGTGACGTACACAAGGGGTCACAAGTTGAAGATGAGGGGGAGCAAGGTTTAACACAGATGTCAGAGGGATGTATTTTACACAGAGGGTGGTGGGGGCCCGGAATGCACTGCCAAGCAAGGTGATAGAGGCAGACACGCTGGGATCGTTTAAGACTTATCTGGATAGCCACATGAACAGACTGGGAATGGAGGGATACAAACAAATAGTCTAGTTGGAAGCATGAGCATCGCAGGCTCGGAGGGCCAAAGGGCCTGTTCCTGTGCTGTATTATTCTTTGTTCTTTTGTTCTTTCTTCTTTACCCATTGATATGCAATATGGATTCTGCCAGGTCTGTTTGGTTCCAGGCTTCATTATCACCTTTACCCATGCATGGAAGAAAGAGTTGAATTACAGAGATGAACTGAGAATGACTGCTTTGGACATCAAGACATTTGATCAATTGTGGCACCAAGGAGTCCTAGCAAAATTGAAATCAATGGAATTCAGAGGGATAACTCTCCACTAGTTGGAATTATATCTAGCACAAAAGAAGATGGTTGTAGTTATTCGAGAACTATCATCTCAGCTCCAGGATGCAATTGTAAGAGATCATCAGGATAGTGTCCTAAGTTCAATTTCCTTGTTGCATCAATGACTTTCCCTCCATTGTAAGGTCAAAAATGAGGACATCTACTGATGATCACGATGTGTAGATGCTGGCACTGGACTGGGGTGGGTGTAGTAAAAAGTCTCAAACCTCAGGTTGAAGTCCAACAGGTTTCTTTGAAAGCTTGTGATTCCAAATAAATTTGTTGGACTTTAACCTGGTGTTGTGAGAATTCTTACTGTGTTCACTGATGATAGCACAGTATTCAGTTACATCTGCATCTCTTCAGATAATGCAGGAGTCCATGCCTGTGTGCAACAATTACTGAGTAATACTCAAGCTTGGTCTGACAAGTGGCAAGAATAAGTAGCATTCATGTCACACAAGCTAAGGAATGATCACCTCCAACAAAAAATTACCTAACTCTCCTTGACATTCAATAGCATCACCAAATCCCTACCATCAACATCCAGGGCATCACCAACGACTGAAATATGTGCTGGTTAGGCGGATTGTCCTTGCTAAATTCTCCCTGAGTGTACTCAAACAGGTGCCGGAGTGTGGCCACTAGCTGATTTTCATAGTAACTTCATTGCAGTTTTGATGTAAGTCTACTTGTGACACTAATAGATAAACTTAATTGGACCTGTCACACAAACATTGTTGTGACATTAACAGATTAAAGGCTGAGCATTCTGAGCACATAACTTACCTCTTGATGCCCCAAAGTCTTTCAGCATCCACAAGGTATCTGGATGAGTGCAATGCCAACAATACTCATAAGCTCAACACAATTAAAGATGAAGCAGCTTACAATCTATGCCTTCCATTTCCAATGCATTGTGGCTGCAGCGTGTACCATCTACAAGAAACACTGCAGCAATTTGCCAAGGCTTCTTCAGCTGCAATCCTAGTCTAGTGCCTAGAAGGCAAGGGCAGCAAGCACAGGGAACATTGCCTTCTGTTAATTCCCTTCCAAATTATACACCATCCAGTCTTCAACCTATAATGTCATTCCTCCATAATGGCATGGTCAAAGTCCTGGAATCCCAGCCTAACGGCATTGTGGAGCTTCTTCACCACATGGACTACAGTGTTTTAAGACTGGCTCAGTTCCATATTCTCAAGGGCAATAGGTACAGTGGCTGTAGCATGATGGCACAATGGTTAGCATTGCTGCCCCATAGCACCAGCGACCCGGTACAATTCCATTTGTGTGGAGTTGCACATTTTAAATGTGCAGTCATCCATTTTGGTAAGAATAACAGCAAAATGGATCATTATTTAAATGGTAAAAAATTGCAGCATGCTGCTATGCAGAGGGACCTGGGTGTCCTTGTGCAGGAATCTCAAGGAGTTGTTTTGCAAGTGCAGCAAGTAATTAAGAAGGCAAATGGAATTTTGTCCTTCATTGCTAGAGAGATGGAGTTTAAAAACAGTGAGATTATGTTGCAGCTGTATAAGGTGCTGGTCAGGCCACACCTGAAACATTAAGTACAGTTTTAGTCTCCTTATTTGAGTAAGGATATACTGGCACTGGAGGGAGTGCAGAGGAGACTCACTAGGTTGATTCTGGAGTTGAGAGGGTTGGCTTATGAGGAGAGACTGAGTGGACTGGCTAGACTCATTGGAATTCAGAAGAATGAAGGGAGATCTTATAGAAACATATAAGATTATGAAGGAATAGATAAGATAGAAGCAGGGAAGTTATTTCCACTGGCAGGTAATATTAGAACTAGGAGACATAGCCTCAAAATAAGAGGAAGCAGATTTAGGACTGAGTTGAGGAGGAAATTCTTCATATAAGGAGTTGTGAATCTGTAGAACTCCTTGCCCAGTGAAGCAGCTGGGGCTACCTCATTGAATGTTTCTAAGGCAAGGATAGGTAAATTTTTGAACAGTAAAGGAATTAAGGGTTATGGTGAGCAGGTGGGTAAGTGGAGCTGAGTCCACAAAAAAATCTGCTATGATCTTACTGAATGGCAGAGCAGGCTCGAGGGACCAGATGGCCTACTCCTGCGCCTAGTTTTTATGTTTTTATTCTCCCTGTGTCTATGTGGGTTTCTTCCAGGTGCTCTGGTTTCCTTCCACAGTCCAAACATGTGTGAGTTAGGTTGTTTGGACGTACTAAATTGACCCTAGTGTCAAGGGGGATTAGCAGGGTAAATATGTGGGGTTACAGGAATAGGGCCTAGATGGGAATTTGGTCAGTGCAGACTCGATGGGCCGAATAATCTCCTTCTACACTGTAGGGATTCTATGATTAGGGGTGGGTAAGAAATGGTGGCCTTGTCAGCAATGTCTATATTCCTGTGAAAGAATTAGAAAAAGCAAGGATGCAAGAGAAAGAAATCTATATGCTCAAGCCAGAGAGGCAGTATTAGGTTTAGAAATGACAAATAAATAATGAGAATTGATAGCAGAAAACATGATCAATCATAGAAGAGAGAAACAGCAGAGATGCAGTTTATGATAGCATTATGGGAAGGAAATGACATGGGTGAACAGAGCAGCAAAGTGTAAGAGGAAGAACTCTACAAGAGTGGATATGAATATGAGAGAAAGAAGGTAGTGGTATAGAGTGAGGGATAGTGATTACAATAATGACTTTGCATCTTCAGTCTACCAACTGGTACATCTGTGTGTTGAATCGGATGTCAGTGAGTGAAGCTTATTTCAACTAATCTTAATGGGAGGAAACAGGTCTCATTTCTATAGTTGCTAACCCACAATTTTCAGTCTATTACTTTAAAGGGCAGAAAATCCTGGGCCAGTGTAGAAAACACTGTGCACCTTTCAGCATTAATCAGGCACCATTTAGCAATTCTAATGGCCTAAACTTCGAACTGAATTCATTCCCTCCAATAATACTATACACTGTGACCTGGAACGCTGGATTTTTAAAATAAATGCATACTTTCAACTGCAGTGCTGGTAGTGTCTTTGAAAACGCCAGTATGAATATATGATAAATCCCTTTGTTTTTCAAGCAGACTACTTATCTGTGACACAACAATCCTCTCCACACACTTTCCCATGTGTAGGATGGATATTATCAGCTTTAGGTATGCAAACTATGTAATGACATCATGCATGCTGTACAATTGAGGCCCATTAGAGCTGCTTTAACTCAAACACAAACATTGAAGCTCAAAATGAAAATAGCGAATGAAGTACCAAAAATATAACTGTAGCTATATGTTTTCTTTTATGATCCTTAAATTTTTAAATCTTTTATCATTCGCTTTCCTGTATACTGTGCTGCCCAATTCAGAGGACAGCAGATAGATAACCTTCAGAGATGTGCAGGTTAGATTGATTGGCCATGCTAAATTACCCTTAACGTCAGGGGGGAATAGGAGGATAAATGTGTGGATAAAAGCAAATTTTTGTGGATGCTGGAATCTGAAACCAAAAGAGAAAATGCTAGAAAATCTCAGCAGGTCAGGCAGCATCTGTAAGGAGAGAAAAGAGCTGACATTTCGAGTCCAGATGACCCTTTGCAAAGCTTTGAGAGCCATTAGAGTGTCCCATTTAAAATGTGGAACCCAATCTGAGCGTGGACTGGTCACTGCGTATTCCAAACAAGAGACAAAAAAGGCCAGAGAAAATGCTACAAAGCCAGGAACATCAAGCAAAATTGGACTTCTTCCAAACAAGCTAACACTGAGACTGGTGTGGACCTGGCCTGATGGATTTTCCCATGGTGATCCATTCAAATCCCTGTTGACTCCAGTTAGACCAGAAGATCCCACAGTTGTTGAAGCTGAATAATTCCACCCTAATTGAGACCATTTGCACATGATCAAGTGCCTCCATACCAGGCAAAATTTCATGCAAATATCTCTCTATTATCCTATTTGGGAAGTTTCACTGTTTGGTGGATATTTCCTCTCATTCTTCTGAGCCTGGAAATATGTTTGATTTCTACTTTTTTTAACAAATCCCTATACATTTCTACTCTTCATTGATCCCTAGCCTTCTCTGTAATTCTGGTGCACATCTTTTTTCTCTCTTATGCAGCAAAATATGTATGCTCAGCTCAGCAGATAGCTCAGTAACCTGACAAGACTATGTTTCCTAGTACAGGTGACCGATAAGACAGCTTATTCTCTGCTTCTCGTCCTTTTGTTCCTCTAAATGGACAGCCAGTGGCTTGTTCCTAACTGCACAACATTCCACTTCTCAGCATAAGGCAGGTTACTACAGATCTCGCATTGGAGCCTACCAATGAAAGGCACTCACTATTTTTATTCTCCTACATTTTGCCTTGTAAAGAAATGTCCAGCTATTAGTCAGGGCTGCATCCTAGTAGTGCAACCATGACCAGAAGCAAATTTTTCAAAAAACTGCAGATGTAGAATTATTTTAATTTTGACACTAATATAAATATTTATCCTTTAAATCTATGTTCAGAAATCCACCAAATCCGCCTTGACAGTACTGTTCCCAGTCATGAAGTTAGGATCAATGTCACATTGATATGTGGAAAGATGACTCAGTTATTCTTAAGCACAGTGCCCTCAAGAAATACTAATCTCCTACAGAAAAACACGTGTTGCCTTGCTGGTTGTAAATGAGTCTTGACTCATGTAAACAGATTAATATCAAAAATCTGATTGGTTCTCTCTCCTTCCCCACTATGTTAGGACTGAAATAGAACACTGTACATTAGATGCATTTCACTGGCTCCAAGGTAACACTGATGAAAGATGAAGTCTAGTTATTTCAACAGAATCATACTAATTTTAATCTAATGTATAAACAGAATAGTACTATATGTTGCAATGGAAAACAATTACAACAGCACCTATACATAGTTAAATGTTCCAAAGGAAGAACTAACAGTAACATAGGAAAGTATAGGACCACTGCTGTGATTTATATGATGATTCCAGTTCAGTAAATATTGTGGCCTGTAACTTCTAAGCTCCCAGATGTTGGGGCTACCCCAAAGGTGTCCCAATACACACACACACACATACACACACACACACACACACGTGTGCATGCATACACATACTTCTAACTTCTGGGTAACTATTGTACTGATCCACCCCACTCCTCCATGGAACACGCTCACCTTCTAAACTCCTCTGACTGTGTCACAGCTCCTTCTGCACCCTTTCCTTTCCTTCTCTACATACAGTATGCTTTGTCTGCATAGTGCACAAAAAACAATAGTTTTCACAATATACTAATATATATGACAATAATAAATAAAATCACATTGAATTGAATACTATCCCCAAGTCACCCAAATCCCCACAGGATTCCTCACTCAGCTCAACAGCAATTAGGGATGGGCAATAAATGATGGCCTGGCTGACAATGCCCACATTCCACGAATGAATTAAAAAAAGTCAATTGATGTCAGCTGGAATAGTATTGCTTGAATTGGCTAGAATGATCCTGCTTCAGGGAGTGTTAATCCATTCACTATATGCCATGCTTCATCAATATAACAGAGCCCTTCATGATAGTTGAGTCTGGTTTTCTCGTGGGGGTAGGAACAGACTTGCTTACAATGTCATATGCAGTTGGGTAGCTCATAGGGACTCAAGGCTCACACATGAATAATGGACATAACTCAAGGGCAAATGTCACCCAGCACCTAATTTGACAAAATGTCTAATCATTTGCACTGACAAATAACAACTGATTGTGTCAGATCATTCATCCATAGCCAAGAATTCTCCAATCTAGCAGGGTGTGCTCCCTTTGAAACAAATGGCTGCTGTGGAGAAGAAATTGTTCACAAGCCTTAAAGAATGCAAATTTTGGACAGAAATTCTGAAGAGAATGTTATTGGTTATTGCTAAAGTCTATTCTTAACAGTTCCCTAACCAAGGATTCTGTGTTTTATGACCTGTTCCCATGAATGCATTTTTGAGATTGTGCGAGCAGATCATCAGTTTAGGTCAAAAAGTTCCTCACCAAGTACCTGCAAAATGGTGCATTTAAAACAACAGAATGTTAGAATGCCTGCCATTAACTTGTACATGTCATGGCCAGGGGCTATGTGTCATGGCTTGACTCAAATAAGGCAAGCTTGAAATAGACTGGACCTAGTATGTGCAATAATAGAAATATCCACTTGAATGCCTTTCTGATTAAAATGCGTGCTACATTATATGATAACTATCAAACAACAAACAAATTCTGTTGCTCACATTCAATAAATGACCATAAAATGATCATTGAGCCATAGGAACATCTTGTTCTACTGTATCATGCACAATTTTTATTTATGACCTTTTGGTTGAAAATCATCAAATAACAAAGCACAGCACCTTAACTGGCACAAGGTGAAGTTCTACAGGATTATAAGATGTTTTATAAAACAGTACCGTTATTGCACAGTTAGATTAAGACTTAGGCCAACCAGGAAGTGTGATACCAAAATTCAACTTGTACCAGTTTCAATCTAATGGCATTAAATGTATTGCCTTATCCAAACCTTGCATTTATTCATACATATTATTTAAAACATAAGACATTCCTTCAGTTAGTGCCAATCAAGAAACAGAAGTCCAAAATTCATAATCTCATTCCATCGTGGAGGAAATCCTAAACATAGGGAAAGAGGAAACAGTAAGAGGGTTTGCATCCTTCAATAAGAAGTAATCACCAGGGCCGGATGAAATGTACCCCAAGAAACCATGGAGAAATATAACAGAGGATTTGATATCATTTACCCACCTTGACTGGATACAAGTCTGATGCTGGAGGATCAGAGGTCTGTTAACATTATAAGCTGGCTTAAAAGAGGAGCAAGGGATAGACCAAATAATTTCAGGCCAGTCAATCTGACCTTGGTGGAGGGCAAATTATTGGAATCAGTTCTGACGGACAGGATAAACTATTACATAGAAAGGCATGGATTAATCAAGGGAAGGTCAATGTGGATTTCTTCAGCGAAGGTTGTATCTGAAATATTTGAACTTTTGAGAAAGTAATAAGGAGGATTGATGAGGGTATTGCAGTTGATGTGACCAACATGGATTTTAGCAAGACTTTTGACAAGAGCTCATATGGCAGACTGATTAAAAGACAAAAGCCCATGGGATCCAGAGGAATGTAGCAAGTTGAATACAAAATTGTCTCAGTGACAGAAAAAAAAGAGTTTTGGTTGCAACTGGAGGGCTGTTTCTACTGGGATTCCGAAGGGCTCAGTATTAGGCCCCTGCTTTTTGTGGTATAGATTTATGATTTGGATTTAAATGTAGAGGGAATTATCAAGAAGATAGCAGATGACAGTGGTTGATAGCAAAGTGGGCTAAACAGTAACAAGTTATCACTGGAGTGCTCAGATGGACAGAAAAGTGTCAAATGGAATTCAATCTGGGAAATGTGAGGTGATACATTTGGGAGATCAATTAAGGCAAAGGAATACACAATAAATGGGAGGATACAGAGAGGTTTAAAATTTAATGTTTATTTATTCATTTTACAAGTAGGTTTATATTAACACTGCAATGAAGTTACTATGAAAATCCCCTAATTGCCATACTCTGACACCTGTTTGGGTACATTGAGGGAGAATTTAGTATGACCAATGCACTTTCCCAGCAAGTCTTTCCGACTGTGAGAGGAAACTGAATCACCCAAAGGGTAACCACACAGACACAGGGAAAACATACAAACTCCATACAACTAGGGTCCCAACCCAGGAATCAGCCCTGGGTCCCTGTCACTGTGATGCAGCAGTGCTAACCACTGTGTCACCATACTAAAAAAAAATGCTAAGATCTGCTGCTTATTAAAGCTGCAAGAAATAACAAAAAACACCTATGCTTTCATGGAAAGTAGTTCAGACAAGACTCATTAGGCTGATTCCTGAGATAAGGAATTTAGTTTTATGAGGAAAGGTTCATTGGTTGGGTCTTTGAGTTTAGAAGAATAAGAAATGACCTTATTGAAACATATAAGAGTCTGAAGAGGGTTTGGCAGGATAGATGCTGAGAGGATGTTCCTCTTCATTGGGGGGACCTAGAACTAGGGTGTTGGATTTCATCTGGGCACATTTGTGTAATTAGTAATGTTTCAGTTACCAAATTAATTTGATACCTAAGCTTAGTAAGTCTTAATTTGAATGTATTATTTGGAATGTTGTTAAGGTGGAATTTAAGTTGGTACCTCATTAAGTGCCAAAATCTTGTAATGTAGTTTTAAAAAGAACACATACAGTTAGAGCTCAGACACATTATACACATTTGGGCTCCAATCAGTCTAACATTAGCAGTAAACAGAAGTTAAGAATGTAACATTGATTAGTTAGAAGAATGATCTGATGATGGGTCTTGGTCAAGAGGGTCCCACGTTAAAGTTAAATTGTTGTGGGGAATCAGGATTACTCTTCCCATTGATCAAAAATTGTAATTATAGGATACAAGTTAAGGTTAAATTGTTGTGGGGAAGCCAAGGACACTCTTCCCATTGGTTAAGAATTGTTAATATTGGGTACAAGCTAAGGTTAAATTGCTATGAGGAAGTAAAGAGCACTCTTCCAGTTGGTCAGGCATTGCAAATATTTGGTTAGAAGTAGTTACTTGACACAAGCGCATGTACTTGGTCTAGATGTTGCAAAAGTTGCCTGCAAAGTGGATATGGGGAGAAGGAAGTATCACTGGGGCTTCTGCACTTGCCAGGGGATAGCATTCATCTTAGGACATTTGCTAGGGGCATTTGTCAGGGGAGAAAGTGAGTATTATAACACTTTCTAGGAAGTTAGCATTTACATGGGACATGTTGATGGATAGTTATCATAGATTGGGGATTGCCATAGGAATCCAGATCAGTACTAAACACCAATATTAGAGCTTAAGATGCCTTACGATCATGTGAATACTCTTTGTTAGAAAAGTGTTCCCAATAGAGAGAGAAAAAGAGATCTACTCAAGTTGAAGTCCTAAAGCTATTCAAGTTAAGTTGACAAAGTGAAAATTTTGAAGGGTACTGAGTCAAAAGACCAGGTACAAGGAACCAAGAAGAAAAAATCCTAGAAGTTCAGGGATCCACTGAAAAACAGACTGACACATGTTGAATTTATATATTGTGCCTTGCTTCAACTAGTGGAATGTTAAGAATTAAACTTTGTTGGCCATAAATAAGGTGTCTCCCATTTAAGACAGAGAAGAGGAGGAATTTCTTCTCTCAAAAGGTTCCTAGCATTTGGAATTCTCATCCACAGTGAACAATGGAACTGCATCATTAAATATATTCAAGACAGAGTTAGACTAATTTTTGATTGAAAAGGGAGGCGAGGTTATGGGAGTCAGGCACAAAAGTGGAGTTAAGGCCACATCAATCAGCCATGGTCTTACTGAATATCAGAGTAGGCTACAGGAGCTGAATGGACAACTCTGGAACCTACTTTTTATGTTACATTCTTTTATTTGGACTCCCAAAATTTATTATTTTTCTCTTTCCAATTTCACATTTTTTCTCACATTTTTGTTTGCCACCATATCATTGAACCATTTTAGTACCTACAAGTCTTTAGGCCCATTAATGTTTTTCCGTTACCTCACTGAGATGATCTTCTACCTCATCCTACTGTTTATTATTAAGCATTCTGCAGTTCATTCAACCCATTAGCTTCCTCTCTATGATTGGAATATTTATTTTCCACACTATATTTTCTTCCCTACTTCCAATTTATTTAACTAATCTCCCCAACATTTGCACTTGTTCCCCGTTTACGTCTCAGAACAATCTTTTTAATTCACTAATGCCCATTACCAGAAGACAAAGAAAATTGAAGAATTATTTGGAAAAAAAAGATTAAAAGATACTGGGTCATTGGAGTAGAACTGGTAATTCCAACTGAAGATTTAGCAGTGGCACTTGCATGATGGACTGAATGGTTTTACTTTTGTTGTAATTTTATAGACGAGCAGATATAAATGACAAAATGAGTTCAATATAAACAAGCAAATGCAGCACAAAAATCTCGGAAAGTGAACGAACACTGAAGTTATAAACTAATTGGCATTAGTCTATAGGATACAGGATTTTTGCCTGTTGGTTGCCAAGTGACCATTTATAAGGCATGACTGTTGGCAAACCCAGGAGTAAATAATATCTCATCCTCAGCTGGTGTCCACAGAGAGTGCATTCACTGATATTTCATGTGATAATATGGTAGCCAGCAACTATTACTGATTACTGATAGACATGTTGTGTATGGTTCATCTTAATACAATTGGTGTAGTTAAATTTATAAAAATGAATGCAATTATTAAAGATATCAGCTGCTTGCTAGGCATATTTTTAGTAAACAAACCATTAAGAATCTTGCCAAAAATGTAAATACAGCCAATAAAATGTATTTATAAGTAAAATCTTGGAAATTTTAGGTGTTTGGAAACAAAGATGATAAATATGGTTAAATAACGATGTTGCAGAGCAATTAATCAACCCATCCCGCCTCCCCATAATGTCTAATGAAATTGGCATGCCAGAATTTATTCAATCTTTGCCTACATAAATAATTTATTATTTGGAAAGGAGCTCGATTTAAAAATAAGGTCAGTTACTTAGATCTAACATTACTGGAAGTCTTGATTCCTGGCATGGGAAATGTCATGAGGGAGTGTTTCTTTCAAGTGAACTTTTAGAAGGATGACATCATTTGTACTGAAATAGCACAAAAATAATTGATCATCTTTTATAAAGTCTTGGTGCACAGAAGAACCAACAAAAGGGAAAACCACTCTTGATCTCATCCTCACCAACCTATCTGCTGCAGATTCATCTGTCCATAACAATATCAGTAGGAGTAACCATCGCACAGTCCTTGTGGAAATAAAGTCCCGTCTTCACATTGAGGATACTCTCCATCATGTTGTGTGGCACTACCACAAGAAAAATGAGTCAGACCTCTTACCGATGAAGCAACTCAAGACTGGACATCCAAGAGGCGCTTTGGGCTATCAGCAGCAGCAGAACTGTACTGTACCACAATTTACAACCTCATGGTCCAGCATATCCTCCACTCTAACTTTATCACCAAGACAGCTGCTCAACCCTGGCTCAATGAAGAGTGCAGGATGGCAATCAAGAAGCAACACCAGCATAAGTAAAAATAAAGTGCCAACTGCTGAAGTTACAACACAGAACTACTTGTGTGCCAAACAACATAAGCAGCAAGTGGTCCTGAACAAGTGGGCAGAGCTAAGCGATTATACAATCAACTGATCAGATCAAAGCTCTTCAGTTCTATCACATCCAGTTGTGAATGGTGGTGGACAATTAAATAAACCACTGGTGGAGGAGATTCCACAAATATCCCCATCTTCAACGATAGAGCAGCCCAGCACATCTGTGCAAAAGATAGCATTCACAACAACCTTCAGCTGAAATACTGAGTGCATGATCTACCTAGGCCTCCTCTGGAGGTCTCCTTTATCACATATGTCTGAAGGAACTGGATACTACAAAGTCTATGGGCCCTGACAATATTCCAGCAATGACACTTGTGACCCAGAACTTGCCATGCTCCTAGCCAAGCTATTCCAGTATAGTTATAACACTGGCATCTACCTAGCAATGTGGAAAATTGCCCAGGTATGTCCTGTTCACAAGAAACAGGACAAATTCAATCTGCCCTATTACTGCCCCATCAGTTTACTCTCAGTCATCAGTAAAGTCACAAAAGGTGTTATCAACAGTGCTATCAAGCAGCACTATCTCAACAATAACCTGCTCATGGATGCTCAGTTTGGATTCTGCCAGGATCATTTAGCTCCTGACCTCATTAAAGCCTTGATTCAAACATAGTTGAAGTGAGTGTAACGGTTAATTAGTATCCCAAGATATATAGCTTAGTGGAATATGTGTGTGGACTGGAAATCAAAGTAGGGGAAAGAACACAGAGTTGATGGATGAATGGGATTTGGTGAGTTGGAATAGTGACAATAGAGTTTTGGATGAGCTCAAATGTAGAAAGGACAATGAGAGGTCAGCCAGGAAAGCACAAATAGGTTGAGGTAACAAAACTATAAATAAGGATCTTAGCAAAAGATAGGCTATAGTTGGGACTGTACCAGGTGATTTTACAGGGGTGGAAATAAGCAATCCTTGTAATGTGGAGGAATGGGCTGGATCTATGGTTTTTATTGGGGTAAGGGAGGCAAGACAGGTGAGTGGTTGATTCAATCCAATTCCTGACAACTAACCATGGCAAGTCCAGCATCAGATGGCTAATTAGCATCTTCCTGGCAGTAAGGTGGCCAAGTGCAAAGGCGGGCATTGTATCCAGATAGGAGTCCAGATCAGGACATCATGAGGGGGGGCTATGCCATGAGAGGAGTTATGTTTGTCTTCTCTACTCTCCTTATTTCTTTGTTAGACTTAGATCAGTGAATAAACAAATCATTCATTGGGGCAATTGAAAACAGGTTTTACTATACACCCATAACAAACACTAATTTAATTGAAATTTGATCCACGACTGATCCTTTTTGTTCTGTTATCAATGTTTCTGGCAAACAAGAAATGAGAGAATCGCTTCCTCACAGAGTACTATGTCAGTCATCAATGCAGAACCCATCATTTATATTCTTGAACAAGTTTCCCTACCAACTGTTCAAATTAAATCAAAAACTTCTTCCCATATCCTATCCCACTCATTCCTGTTCATGCTGTTCTACATTGACTTGTGGTCTCCCAACACTTCCAAATTGAAATTCTCAAGCTTGTGATTAAATTCCTTCTTGGCCTTGCTCTCCTATCTGTGTAACCTCCTCCAGTCTTCCAGTACTCTCAGAACTCTCTGTTGCCTTTAACTCCTACGTTTCCTCCTAGAAATGCAACATTGAGAAAGTGACAATGTCTGTCTTCAACAGAGATGTTTAATTGATCCCTATTTAAAGCTGTATCTTCTGTTTCCATCTTTGTACCAAGGCCAGATTCCATAGACACTGAATACCCACTGGTATCCTGTCAAATTTAAATTCCCAAAGCTATTGGTCACTTTGCATGTTTGCCTCTGAGTTACTAGGTCCTTACAGCCCTATTATGAAATGGTAGCTGCATTGTCCTAGGTGCAACTATTTGAATAAGAGTTCAACTGTATCATTGTTTACCCATTGAGTTGGATAGAAACAATTTAAATGCATTATTTAAAGAATAATGAACAATTTGCCTTTAACATGATAATGTCCCTTGGGTCTTCACTTCTGCATAATTATGCAGGAAAGGATGCCAAGAGGAAAACAGAGAAATCAGCAAAGGGCTAGTCAGTTTCCAGGTTTCAAAAGAAGGAAGCTGGAAAGGCTGAAGATTTAAGAAGTTTTAGCCAAAATCTCCATTCGCAGTGTGGGACCTGGTAATCCTAGTGATGTGCAATGTTGGAGAATTCCAGTCTGAATGGCCGGAACCATGGTTCTGAGTGATAGGGCAAGGGAAGAGAATGTTTCACAGGTTTGTTGCACCGGAGGGGGCCACAAAGATGAGGAAGAATAGAGGCATGAGAATGTTAACTTTTTTTAAGTTTAGTTATTAGTCACAAGTTGGCTTACATCAACACTGCAATGAAGTTACTGTAAAAATCCCTTAGTCGTTATATTTCGGTGCCTGTTCGGGCACACTGAGGGAGAATTTAGCATGGCCAATGCACCTAATCAGCATTTTCAGACTGGGAGAAACTGGAGCACCTGGAGGAAACAAGGAGAGACAAGGGGAGAACATGTAGACACCGCATAAACAGTGACCCAAGCTGGGAATCAAACTCTGAGTCACTGGCGCTGTAAGGCAGCATCACTAAGCACTGTGCCGCTGTGCTGTCCACCCAAATTGGAAATATTGGAGGGGGCTGGAATTGAATGTATACTACAGCCAGGGATGTTAGATGTGTAATGCAGGACAGGATTAGAGAAACTTTGGAAGAGCTGAAGTTAATGGAACATGAAGGATAGAAAGCTGGCATGGAGAGAATGGGAATATTCAAGCTTAGAGCTGCTTAACAACATAAATAAGGGGATTATTTGAGTGTGGAAATGGTTGTGTTTATTAGCTCTGGTATTACTTATCTTTTAATTTTTCCATTTATCCTAATGCTTGGCCCATATGTGTCTAATCTTGGAGTGAAATTCCATTATTATGTCCCTAGAAGATTTCTGGTTAACATCTGGGACAAAATGCAGAGTAAAGTCATGAAAATCCTCAATTGAGAGAAGCAATTGGAGGCAGTGGGGTGAAGGGTTGCCTTCAATATGGTGATTTGATCAGTAAGCGGACTCTGAGCCCGGCAACACTGAAGGCATTGTCAATGAGGACTGTCAATATGATCAAAGTTGTGGACAACAAACTCAGCTTTTTGACATAGAAGTTCAGTGTGCATATTGCTGAACTCCAGAGAACTGATTAAGAAGATCGATGAAACATAGTATCATAAAATCACTATAGTATAGAAGGAGGCCATTTGCCCATCGAATCTGTACTGACCACAATCCCACACAGACCCTATTCCCATAACCCTCATTTATCCTACTAATTTCCCTGACATTAGGGCGTCAGGCACTGTGAGGCAGCAGTAGTAGTCACGGCTCCAGAAGCAGAGGAAAGAATACTTATTGTTGAGAATGCAGCTTCCTCAGTTGAGGCTCACTTTCAATCCTTGGAAAGTAAGCTAATTGGGATATCAGCTGTCCTAATCAATCTGGAAAGGCAGGGGAGTAAGAGGAGTGTGACTGGCTTTCCAGAAGAAGCTGAGGGTGAACTCCTAGCGAAATGTTTTGAGAACTGGCTACCACATTTCTCTAATCTGGACACAATAGTGAACTCAGTAAAGTCTTACAACACCAATTTTAAATCCAACCAATTTATTTGATAGTAAATCAGCAAGCTTTCGACTTTTCGTCTTCGTCAGGCAAATGCAGTGTTCTGGCCTGCAATAGCACACATCAGCACAGACAGTCACAGATTGCTGATTAGAATGCGAATCCTTACATCTAACCTGCTATTCAAGTGTTAAAGTGGCTAACAATGTGTGTGAAGGGAATCCTGAGCATTCCCCATATCTTTATCTTGTTATCCTGTTCCACCAACCCCCCACCAAGTCTCTGAAACATTCTTTCATTGTTTGCATTTCGGGAGATGCTGTTTGTAATGGATAATGAATAATCTGAACCAACTGAATTGGGACTCCCTTGTCTTTTTCTGTATCTATGTGTGGAAAAATGATTATGCTGTACTGAACCAATCCTTGAGGCTTTGTTGTGTGACATTGTTTATAAAACTGGGGAGAAAACCTTCAATAAAAATACGTTTTAAAAAAGTTTGGATGAGGATTTTTGTAGCAGATGGTCTGAAGCATGGTGGAGATAACTGATATTACAGAGCTGGAACTAGACAATTTTTACGATGCTATAGATATTGGGTCTTATAAGGAACAAAGATCAAAGAACAAAACAGCATGGGAAACAGGCCCTTTGGCCCAACGAGCCTGCGCTACCACCTCAATGTTCCCACTTCTGCCTGTGATCCCTGTCTGTGTTTATAAATCTATGCATTGAAACTAAATTTGAGACAATTTAGGGAGAATTTGTTCCGCCAATCAGCCTTAAGAGCACATCTTTGGGACATGGGAGGAAACCGGAGCACCCGGAGAAAAACCCACACAAGCACGGGGAGAATGCGCAAACTCCCACAGACACAAGCCCAAATCCATGCATCTGCACAGCACAGCAATAGTCACTGAGCTGCCGTGTTGCTCATCAAATGGTGCTGAATTCGTGATCAAACTAGGATAGTGAATTTGCAAATAGTTAGATTTAATCTGAGTCTATGACAGCGCTGGAGTTTGGAATCATACAACACAGAACACTACAGCACAAACAGGCCCTTCGGCCCACGAGTTGCGCCGATCACATCTATACCTACCAATCCACAGACCTATCTATAACCCCCTATCCCATTAGTTCCCATATACCCATCCAGAAGTCTTTTAAAAGACCCCAGCGAGTTCGCCTCTACCACCTCCAACGGCAGCCGATTCCATTCACTCACCGGTGAAAATCTTACCCCTAACATCTCCTCTGTATTTGCTTCCCTGCACCTTAAATCTGTGTCCTCTCTAGTGACCATTTCAGCTTGGGGAAATAGCCTCTGAGAATCTACCCTATCTATTCCTCTCAACATTGTATCAGGTCGCCTCTCAACCTACGTCTCTCCAGGGAGAAGAGTCCCAGCTCCCTCAACCTATCTTCATAAGGCATGCCTCTCAATCCAGGCAGCATCCTTGTAAATCTCCTCTGCAGTCTTTCAATAGCTTCTACATCCTTCCTATAGTGAGGCGATGAGAACTGCGCACAGTACTCCAAGTGGGGTCTGACAAGGGTCTTATAAAGCTGCATCATTACCTCCTGACTCCTAAACTCAATTCCTTGATTAAGGAAGGCCAGTACACCATACGCCTTCTTGACCACTTCCTCCACCTGCGAGGCCGATTTAAGAGTCCTATGGACCTGGACCCCAAGATCCTTCTGCTCTACAACACAGCTAAGACTCCTACTCTTGATATTCCTTCTTCCCATTATTCTTGCCAAAATGGACCACTACACATTTATCCGCGTTGAAGTCCATCTGCCACTTCTCCGTCCAGTCTTGCATCCTGTCTATGTCCTGTTGCAACTTTTGACATCCCTCCAGACCATCCACAACACCACCGACCTTTGTATCGTCGGTGAACTTGCTAACCCATCCCCCCACTTCCTCATCCAGGTCATTTATGAAAATGACAAACAGCAAGGGTCCCAGAACAGATCCCTGGGGCACTCCATTGGTGACTGACCTTCATGCAGAAAAAGACCCATCCACAACCACTCTCTGCCTTCTGCCGGCAAGCCAGTTCTGGATCCACAAAGCCAAAGCCCCTTGGATCCCATGCCCTCTCACCTTCTCAGTACCAAGGATGTGCAGTATATAATAGCGGCCAACAATGGGTATGAAATTCATTCGCCCGAGTATTGGGGGGCGGAGCCTGTGGTTCACAACATGTATCTGCCCATTGGAAATAGAGTGAATATGTTTGTCTATCCATTTCATTTCCATGCTGTGATATGGAAAAGTACAGCCCCCATGCAACCCCAGTTTCATTTTCATTGTACGCTTTCTCGGTAAACTCCAGGGAGCTGAGTATTGTTCTTCAGTAAACCTGTGTTCCAGGTAATCATTCCTTTATAAAAGTGCAGTCCCTAAAAGAAAATGAAGTACACAACATTGTTGGATAATTGTTTTTGGTCACTGATAGAGAAGTTATGTCATACCAAAGGGTGGAGAGGATTCCTAGATTTAACTGCCATAGAATCATTCTACCAAGGGCTTGAAAATAGGAAGGAGACCATATTTCCTGTGGGGGTGTCAAGAAATCCTTCACAGTGATCCAGAGAAGGCAATGGGAATGCATGGTAAGGGCAGTGAATGTCCAGAGCATGGCAATAGAAACCAAAAAATGTAATGACTTTACTTGGGATCAAGTTGGATGAATGTACCTGCACCTAAAACAATGCATATCTCCCACACTCCTTAATGTAGTACATCCCCATCACTCATATAGCACTAGAAATTGACAATTAGGACATTACATCTCATCCATACACATCTTCACAGCATACCAACTGCAACACTAGCTCTTGGAACGCTGCTCCTTTGTCAGGTGAACACCTGACAAAGGACCAGCACTCTGAAAGCTAGTGGCTTTTGCAACAAAATAAACCTGTTGGACTTTAACCTGGTGTTGTGAGATTTCTTACTGTGTTTACCCCAGTCCAATGCTGGCATCTCCACATCATGACCACCATCTTTCTGCCAGTGCTCTTGATGCTGCCTCTTAAGCAGACAGCTCAGCTTCTATCAACCTTGCCAAGGTGGTATAGCCCAAAACTGGATCTTCAAGGCTCAAAGCTACTGAAAAGTGTCTTCCAAGGTCATCTGCAGTCGGCCTAGTGAAATTCAGCAACTTTTCACAGTTAAGCTATAGACACTAGGATAACATTGCATAAGAGCACAGAGCTTGGTGTTCAAGGTGATTAGTCCTTGGGGTATTACTGTTTCACTGAATAAAACTGTAGTGTAAAGGTTATTGCTGCTGGTCTTTACTGAATGATGTAGGCCAAATGACAGCTCCATATGTTGGGGGATGGGGGTGGGATGGGGGTTCTTTTTCACTGAAGTGAAGCTTCACTATGCAGTCCCTCAAGTTGCAGGTGGTTTATGTTAACAATTGCAACTAGTCTCTGTCTGAGACTAAACTAAATTTCTCACAGCCTTGGTGTCACATTTCTGACTGTATATCGCATCATCACTAACTCAGCTTGTTTCTACATGTGTAACCACTCGAATCTGCCCTGTCTCAGTTTACTTGTTGCTGAAACTCTCATCCTTGCTTTTATGGCCTCTAGAATTGACCATTTTAAAATGCTCCCATCCAATTTTCTCTCCTCTGTAAACTTGAGGTTATCCCAGAGTTAGCTGCCCATGTCTTAAATGACATATTCACAATCACCCATTATCCCAGTGCTCGCTGACGTACATTGGCTCATGATTAAGTCATGTCTTGGTTTTAAAATCCTCATTCTTTTTTAAAATCCCTCCAAATCCTTGTCCCAATCTTTGTAATCTCCTTCAGCCCTACAACTTCTGAAATATTTCACACTATCAATTAAAGCTTAAGTATACGCCACTTAGGGGAATCAAAGATGGCCCTGGTGTGAGAGAAAGCATACTCCATAGTGGCAAGATCCTTCTTGAAATCTGGCTGCTTGTTGACATATGGAGAGAGGTTAACGTACATTAAGCAAGATTTAAACGTACCTGGAGTGCAGTTGCAAAGAGAAAATTTCAAAAGTCTAGCTGGAAAGTGTTATTTACAGATTTCTTCCTGCCAATTGGAATTTACTGTGTATGCCCAGTGGGGAAAGGGCTGTGGCTTGCAGCTCAGACTGAAATCTCTCTGTTCATTTTCACCCAAGAAAGGATGAATTAAAGTGGGAAGCAGGAACCACTGAAATCCTGCTGCAAATTGCAAACTATTATTTCTACTTTTGGATTTTCATTTGCAGCTAGACCTCAATAAGAGGCATGTTGCGACTTACAGCTCAGTCTGGAACCATGTTGTAGATTTTTCATTCAGTCAGGTGTAAATTGGTTTAGTATGTGGGGGAAGCGCAGGAGAGAACTCCTGGATCATAAAAACTGCAATTATCAGATCAACCTGGGGACGCTGTGCTATTCCTTTTTTCACTCAACCAAGGGTGAACTAAAGTTACAACTTGCAGCTTGAACCCTTCACTTCTTCTATTCATCCAGTTAAGGATGAAGTGAGATAAAAAGCAAACCATATAAAAACTCTGGTTGATCGAACAGCGAGACAGCTTGATACATGGACCAAGAAATAGTGCTGTATGCTAGAGGAAGTGGGTAAACCCACAGCTGCTGGCTCTGGCAATATGGCAGGGGGCAAATCAAAATCAAAGAGCGGGATCATAGGGGCAGAGGGGTTCCCCACTGTGTCTCTTGGAGGGATCCCTGAACAGAGCATGCTGAGGTAAAGGATGGGGGAAACTACTATGAAGGCCACGCAGAGATTGGATAGTAAGTTGGGCCGATGGGCCATTGAGTTACAGGCCAAAATAGATGAGCTAAGAGAGGAGCTTGGATCATCTGTTTAATCTCCCCAAGGTGTCACCATCACTCCTGAGAACCACTTGAAGGAGCTTGAGGACTCAGAAGCATTTAGTGGAAACACGGTCTCCAAGCTGCAGAGCCAAATTACTTATTTGACATCGAAGTTTAAGTTTTCAAATGAGAAATATGGTGAGATGGAAGGACACCAAAGACAAAATAACAGTCATCTGATAGGCCTTCCAGAGGGAATTGAGGGCCTAAATATCACAAGTTTGTCACTTGGCTATTGAAGAATGTTTTGGGACTTGAGGATGAGCTGCTTCAGAATCGCGCATACAGAATTTTTCGGGCACAGCCCACAACGGGAGAAGCTCCTTGGCCCATTATTGTATGAATATGTTACAGCTCAGCATGAGATAGAATCCTGCAGTGAGCAGCACAGGCACCACTCTGAAGTACCAGGAAAATAAGCTGCTGCTATTTCGAGATTTTACCCCAGTGATGCAAGGAGAAGGACAGCTTTCACTGATGTCAAATGATTTCTGCTTAACTATTGAGGTCAGATTTGGACTTGGCTGGAGGATTACTCTCAACAATGGAACCAAGCACAAGTTCACGGATCCGGTAGCAGCGATGAAATTTGTGGAGCATTCTTTGAATCAGGTGACCACACGGCAGATGTAAACTGGTATTTGTTTTTTTATGAACCTGCATCCTACACCCGGATCAAATTGTTGGCCAGGCAAGGATAATGGGTTTTGTGATTGTTAGGTTAAGTGTTTGGTATTTCTACAGAGCTTTCCAGGTTATAGCATCAATGACCAATAGGAATGGAGGTGGAGATTATGTCCCAAGCATAGAGTTGTGAAGGTGTCATTAAAAGGAAGTGTTGGAGTCTCAAGAGAGCGTGTGCAGGGGAGAAGGGGGATGCTGTGTTTGCGGGTTTGGATTGCATGGATTTGTGCCTTTGTGCCTTTGCTATATCTTTTTTTCTCTGTGGGTGTGCTTTGGCCCCTTTCAAGCCCACCCTCCCTTTCTTGTGGTTGGTTCCCGGTGGCTGATGGGGAGGGGGGTGGGGCCCTGGGGTGTGACATCTGCCAATGTGAGCGACTGGGGGAGACTTCCCAGTGAGGAGGGATACCAGGCTACTGTTTGGAACGTAGGATGCTGGCTAGGAGACCGTAACGCTCCGACCTTGGAGTGATCAAGTTCACTAGCTGAAATGTCAGGAGATTAAATCATCCAGTTAAGCGTGGTAAGATATTTCAACATTTTCAACAACTACATACCCAAATTGTATTCCTCTAAGAGACCCACCTCAGGCTAGTGGACTATTTTAGGCTCTGTCAAGGCTGGGAAGGGGGTCCATGCTTTCACTGAACCTTTCACACCAAGGCACAGGGGGCAGCAATTCTCATCCATGAATCTTTACCCTTGCTGAAAACCAATGTCATTTCTGACTCAAAAGGCCGATATGTTATTGGAACAGGCAAATTATAATGGGATGCCCCTGCTGTTAGCAAACATGTTTGCCCCAAGTTGGGACTGAGAGTTTTTCGCACTGCTTCCAGATTTGAATTCATGTCAGTTGAAACTGGCTGAGATTTTCAACTGTTGGTTGAATCTGGCCCTGGGCTGCTCCTCCTCCAGTTGATAAGGTTGTTAAGAAGGCATACGGAGTCTTAGCTTTTATTGGTAGGGGGATTGAATTTCGGAGCCGCAACGTCATGTTGCAACTGTACAAAACTCTAGTGCGGCCGCACTTGGAGTATTGTGTGCAGTTCTGGTCCCCACATTATAAGAAAGATGTGGAGGCATTGGAGAGGGTACAGAGGAGGTTTACCAGGATGTTGCCTGGTATGGAAAGCAGGTCTTATGAAGAGAGGCTGAGGGATTTGAGGTTGTTTTCGTTAGAAAGAAGGCGGCTAAGAGGGGACCTTATTGAAACATATAAGATGATTAGAGGTTTAGATAGGGTGGACAGTGATAGCCTTTTTCCTAGGATGGAGAAAGCTAGCACGAGGGGACATAGCTTTAAATTAAGGGGTGGTGGTTTTAGGACAGATGTCAGAGGTAGGTTCTTTACCCAGAGGGTGGTAAAGGTATGGAATGCCTTGCCTGCTGCAGTTGTAGATGCGCCAAGTTTGGTGGCGTTTAAGAGGTTAGTAGATAACTTTATGGATGAAAGGGGAATGGTTTAGGTTAGAGGGTCACTGCTTGTTCCTTATTGGTCAGCGCAACATCGAAGGCCGAAGGGCCTGTTCTGCGCTGTAATGTTCTATGTTCTATGTTCCTCCAGTTGTGAGACTTCGTACCGTGCTTACCCCAGTCCAACACCAGCATTGCCACGATATTGTTATTGAAAGGCAGGAGGTTTGTCGTGATGATAAGAAACCAGTGATTATCCTTCCATGAAGATCATACAGTAGAAAATAATTAGCTAGATCTGGCAATAGATGACAACCAGTTATGGTCAGAATCATTCACATATGTATCTGTTGTACTTCAGGTAGCGATGTGGGCAGACAGGTGCACAATAACAGAATTAATCAGGACAGGAAAATGTGTTTTACTAGAGACAAAGGCATGAATGATGAAGGTGAGGGAGTCAATGAACAGAATCAATTTACATAATAACTACAGCAATAGAGGCTAGACGGTCAAGTGTTTGAAAGTGCAATTGTAAGTGACTATTTGAAAGACAATGGATGAAATCTCCTGCTGTCCTTCACTACATTTATCCCTTAACCACAACCATAAAAGCAGGCATTCACTCATTTGTTACCTGTAGGATGTTGCTGTCACTGTCTACAAATTGGCTATGCTAGCATGTGTGAACATACTTTCAAAAAGATAATCCACTAATTGGGAAGTACTTTGGGCATTTATACAAAAATGCCGATTCTTTTTGAATTCTCTCTCCCTCCAATGTATCACTAACGTAGCTATTAGTTACAATGATCCAATTCTCTGCATTTCTTTTCTTTAAAAACCTCTTCCAAAACATTTTTTCACTAAGGCTTTCAGTCATCTATTTCAACTCTTTCGGAAGCACCTGGAATCTGTTTTATCTCTGAAGCATGGAAGGAATTATAGCAGGTTAAAGGTACACCTTCTACCCTCATCGGCCATTATTTATGTCATCAAATGACAGAAGCATTACTTAAAATGGTTGCTATTACAGGCAGTTTGATAAATTCTTCAGTACTTAGCAATTGATAAACATTGTACAGAGTAGTGTTAAAGTGTATGCTTTAACTGTTTCAGGTTAAACTGTAGTCATAGAAGTAAAGACGTAACAATAATAAATGAATTCAATAATAATGATTAGAATTTTGCAGATTGCAAAGGCTACGCTATACTTGTAGACAAACATATTCTGGTTACTTGATCTAGCCATAGTAGGATGCATGAAGATGATTAAAAATACATTCTAGTTTAAAGCTTGATTGGGATCAGCCAGGTTCTGCTGTTGGTCTCAAACATGAGGCACTGGTGATTAGCGATCCATCCACCACCCACAGTGGATGCATTTATATTGTGTTAATATTAACACAAATGCTACAAGTGGAGGAGACTGAATAAATGCAAGTTGTTTTGCTGTTAAAACATAAATATTTTGTTTATAAGCAGGATTAGGATTTTGTTACTCCTAGCATATAAATGATATCTCGTGATGTTCTGTTTCTGATTAATGTCAAAATAAGGCAAAGTATTCTTTGTAGTAAGTTTTGACAATTATTCAGCTGTTGCATATATTTCCCTCAGGCTATTCTGTAACTTTGACATTAACATACTCTGCATTCACTGAGATTATCTCTGCCAATTCAAAACCAGACACACCCAGCATCCAGGTATTTCCCACTGGAGAAGAATGGCTTAATTAATAAGAATCAGTTTTAATGAGATGCTGCTGAAAGGTGATAGAACCAGGCATAAACTAACAGATTACACAATCCTATTTCCCAACTTGTTTCAGCAGTAGGTATCACATAATGAGTTCAGATAATATCTTTTTAAATTTGATTTTACCATAACCACTACTTCCAACATCCACTCCCTCCACCACCGACACAGTGGCAGCAGTATGTGCCATCTAGAAGAAGCACTACATCAACTCAACAAGGCTCCTTCTAAACTACCACCTAGAAGGACCAGGGTAGTAAATATAAGGGAACACTGATCACCTGAAAGCTGCCCTCCGAATCACTCACTATCCTGACTTGGAATTATATTCAGTAAATCTGACAACACCAGGTTTAAGTCCAACCAATTTAAATTGGTCCAAATCAAGTCCAAATTGGTTGGACTTAAACTTGATGTTGTCAGACTTCTAATTGTGTTTACCCCAGTCCAACGTCAGCATCTCCACATCATTGGAATTATATTACCATTTCTTCACTATAGCTGGAGCAAAATCTTGGAACTCTCCCCAACAGCTCTTTGGTGTACCTGTAGCACATAGACTGCTATGTTTAAGGAGGCTCAGTTTGCATGGTGGCACAGTGGTTAGCACTACTGTTTCACAGCATCAGGGACATGGATTCAATTCCAGCCGTGTGTGGAATTTGCACAATCTCCTTGTACCTGCATGGATTTCCTCCATATGTCCAAAGACATACAGTTTAAATGGATTAGCTATGCTAAATTGTCCTTTAGTATTCTAAGATATATAGCTCAGACAATTAGTGGAGTAAATGCATGAGGTTACAGGAATGGGGAATGGTGGAGCTAGGTAGCGTGCTCTGTTGAGGAGACCATCAGTGCAGACGTGATGGGCCTCCTCCAAAACTGTACTGATTCTAGGAAGACTACTCACCACCATTGTCTCAAGGGCAATTAGGGATGGACAATAAATGTCAGCCAAGCCAGCAATGCCCAGGTTCTGTGAAATTATAATTAAAATGCATCAAGTGCAAAAATATGAGTCATTTTGTTTAAAGCTGGCTGTAAGAAATTGAAAGTGAAAGCATTGTGTGAATTTATGAACCACTTGTATTATTTGCCAATATATGGCACAACATTACTCATCAGTGCAAACTTGTAGCCTCCTTTTCTGTTACATGGTTTCTCTATGTATTTGCACTAATGAAAATCAGGAATGAACTGTTAAGAAAAATATAGGAATAAGCACAGGCCTCTTTTGAAAGGAGGATACTCCAGCAGTGCAGAGTGACTGCCCACAGACTATGTGAACAAAGGTTGGAGTGGGTCAGCTAAATCTGTTTTCATATAGGAAGAAGTGTCACAAGACCAGGTCAAAATCCAACAGGTTTATTTGGTAACAAAAGTCCTACCTTTCAGAGCGCTGCTCCTTCAGATAAGTGGGGGTTCTTTCACAATCAGGGTATATAAAGATGAACTCAATTTACAAAATAAATGATTGGAATGCAAATCGTTACAGGTAATCAAGTCTTAAAAGTACAGACAATGTGAACAGAAAGAGGGTTAAAGAGCACAAGTTAAAGAAATGTGTATTGTCTCCAGGTGGGTTAGTGACTGAGGCAAGTTGTGGGGGTTACAGATAGTGTGAAATGAACCCAAGATCCCAGTCAAAGCTGTCCTCGTGTATGCAGAACTTGGTTATAAAGTCTCTGCTCAGTGATTCTGCATTGTCATGTGTTGTGAAGGCCACCTTAGAGAATGCTTAGAGCAAACAAGGATAGGATCCCATGTTTGTGACCATGGTAGAAAATATTGCATCTCCACTGTTATCCTGGCAGTTAGAGACCAAGCCTGGGCTTTTCCTAGTGAGTTGAGTGCCTTTTTCCTGTTGTCTCACAGAGAAATCTTTCTTTAAAAGTCAAATACATAGCTATTAGTCTAGATTATTTTATTCTTGTCTGGCACATTTCCTTCAATAAGCACACGTTAATTTCCTGCTGGATGTCAACACAGGGGGGAAACAGATACTGTAATGATCAAAAAGGCAGCAATGTAAACAGATTAAAACAAATTATAGCAACTATTTGGCTGGAAACTAACTAAACACACATGAACATTTAATTTGTTTGCATGTTACCATGTGTGACACTCTCAGTTTATGTAAATTGGTTAAGTACAAAAACAATAGTTTACATTTATATATGGTGTCTTTAATGGTATAAAATGTCCCAAGATAGTGCACAAGAGCATTCAAACAAAAGTTGACATCTAGCTATACAAGGACATCTTTCCTCAAAAGTCAGGGAGACTAAAACTCAAGGTCATAGATTTAAGGTGAGAGGGAGATAGAAAATGGTCCATCCAGAGGGGCAATTTTTTCCAGAGGGTGGCAAGTATCTGGAATAGACAGTAGAGGCAGATACAATAGTTACATGGGTAATATGGGCCAAACGGAGGCTATTGGGACTAATTTAGAGGTTTAAAAAAGGGCAAAATGGTCGAGTTAAGCCAAAACGCCCGTTTCCATGCTGTAAACCTCTCTCTCAAAGGACATATTAGTACAAAAACAAAATCTTATACATGTTGGGAATCTGAAATGGAACTAGAAAATGCTGGAGCCTCAGAGGGAAAAACAGTTAATGTTTCAGGTTGATGATCTTTTTCTTGGGAACTGGGAAAGGTTTGAAATGGAGCAAGGAAACAAATGGTGAGTAGACAGATAAGGAAATGCTTGGTTGAAGAACTGGATTTTGACAAGCATATTAAAAGGGAGAGAGATTCCTTGCTCTGTCATGTGTCATTGGCAATGCCAAAAGTTGGTGCCCATTCCTAAATGCTCTTGAAATTAGTGATTTGCCAGATCATTCAGAGGGCAGTTAATCATCAACCACAATGCTTTAGAATCATATGTAGGCCTGACCAGTTAAGGATGACAGATTTCCTTCCCTAGAGGACACTAATGAACCAGATGGACTTTTTCATACAAAAATAGTTGCCAAGGTCATCATTATGGAGGCTAGTTTTATATTCCAGATTTAAATTACAGCAGCTGATTGGGATTCCTCACAGCATTATTCTAGGCCTCTGGCTTACTAAGCTAGTGGCAATGCTACAATGTCACCATTTCCCCAAGGTACAGCATTTAACAAAAGGAATTCAAGAGATCAATGCCTAGGCAGATGAAGGCATGGCCGTTGATACTGTGTTTAAAATTACATGTGCAGGAATAGTGACCAGATTTTCAAAAATCAAAAGCAGGACACATTCATAAACTCAGTGCAGAAGGCCATTCAGCCCACTGGATCTGCATCAAATCTTCGCTAAAGCATCTCATCCATGTCCACCCTCTCCCAGAATCCCATGTATTTAACCCACTAATCCTCCTAATCTACACATCTTGGGACAGTCAGGGGCAATTTACCATGGTCAATCTACCTAACCTGCACATCTTTAGACTGTGGGAGGAAACCCACACAGTCATGGGAAGAATATGCAAACTCCAGAGTCTTCTACCCGAGGTTGTAATTGTACCTGGGACCCTGGTGCTACGAGGCCACTATTCTGCCTGGCCTTCAGAGGTAATTCTGATGTAGTCAAATGTTGAACTATCAACGGCAGTAGACCTGGGAAAAGGGCAGTTGAAGATGAGAGATCACAAGTTGACACTGCCCAGAATTCATCCAGCTAGATCGGAAGCCTAATAAGGCATCTGATTATCAAAAACCTGTTTAAAAAAACAACAGACTTGTTTCAATTACATTTTTGCCTCATTTTCTTCAGTGAAACTAAGGTTTTGTTTGTCACAAGATCTTAATCCTCTGTTCTGCTCTAAACCTTTACTGTGCAATACACAGTGTTAGGAACATCTCCATTTAAAAGTGTTGTTTATTTTGCTTTGCAGTCTGGTTTCAAATAGTTTCAGCTAGAAGTTGGATATCAACTAGTAAAAGGTACTTAGTGTGGAAGATTTTGTTTGTACCCAGAACCACAATAAGGAAAGCACACGTTCTTTCAATGAGAAGTTTGGTTGAATACACCACAGCTCAAACTTTCCTGCACCTTGCTCAGCGTTGATTGGTGGTTTACCAATGAATGCTGTCAGACTACCACTTCAAATATAGCTTGCAGCTGGCACACTGCTGTCAATCTACCAGAGGCTGATTTCCTCAATTCCTAAGACTCATGGAGTAAATTTATAGGACGTCATGGGGATAAATTATGCCTATGACCTGATAAATTATCCCTATTACTTCCTATATATCAGTACCTCTTACATTAAGACCACAAGATATGGAGCAGAAATAGGCTACTTGGCCCATTAACTCTGTTCTGCTATTCAATCATGACTGATAATTCTCATTCCCATTCTTCTGCCTCTTCCCCATAACTCCTGATCCTGTTAAATCAAGAACCTTGCACTCACTCAAAGACATAGCTTCCACATTGCCTTCTGTGGCAAAGAGTTCCACAGATTCATCACTCTGGCAAAAGAAATTTCTCATCTGTTTTAAAGGATCATCGCTTCAGCTTGAAGTTATGGTTCTAGTTTTTCCTACTAGTGGAAATATCCTCTCCATGTCCACTCTATTCAAGCCTCACAGTATCCTATACATTTCAATAAGATCCCCTTCATCCTTCCAAGCTCCAAGTACAGGCTAGAGTCCTGAACCTTTACTCATACAAACTCTTCATTCCTGGGGTTCATTCTTGTGAACCTCCCCAAGACCCTTTCCAAGGCCAACACATCCTTCCTTAGGTGCAGGGCTAAAAATACTCATATTCCAAATCACGTCTGACCAGAGCCTTATACAGCCTCAGTATATCCCTGCTTTTGTATTCTAGCCCTCACGACATGAGTTTTAATATTGCATTTGCTTTCCTAACTGCCAACTGAACTTACATGCTAACCTTGGGAATCTTGAACAAGGACTCCCAAGTCCCTTTATGCTTCTGATTTCCTAAGCATTTCCTCATTTAGAAAATGGTCGATTGTCTCCATTCCTTCTTCGAAAATGCATAACCTCACTTTTCCACCTGCCACTTCTTTGCCCACTCTTCTAGCTTGTCCAAGTTCTTCTGCAGCCTGTTTCCTCAATGCTATCTATCCCTCTACATATCTTTGTATCTTTTGCAAACTCAGCAATAGTGCCTTCAGTTCTTCTAAATTATAAATGTATATTTAAAAGTTGTGGTCCCAGCACTGACCACTAGTCACTGGCTGCCATCCTGAAAAATACTTTTATTTCCACTCCACCTTCTCCTTTATTTCATGCTGGTTTTTGTTCTCCTCTGCTATCTCCCACTCCTTTGTAGGGCTCCCACTGTCCCCCTTTGCTGACCTCTTAAAGAATCACTGTTTGGGGTGAAGCAGCACAACTTAGCAACACAAGTTAGTATGATGCCTATGTTTGCATGCCTGGTGCATTAGTACACTACTTTTGACTTATCCCACTAATAGGAGACAGAGCAGCAGAGTTGTGACATTTGGTTGCCCACTTCAGAGTCCAATTAAAGATGGCACTCACGTAACAATTAACCCATTCAATGACTTGAACAAAAAGACCATCATTCACTCAATGTTCAACTCAAGTCATCAATAAAGTTAAATGCAAATGTCAAGTATGCTGGCAGCTATCAACTCTTATTCCACATACCAAGTTAACTCTGAACTTAAAATAGAATAACTTATTCCAGCACAACCAAAATATCAACATTGGCATTTTTTCCAGCAGCACTCCTGATTAGTACCATAACTATGATGCTTTAAAGATATAAGCCAAAAGAAAGAGAAAATGCATGAAAATCTCAGGTCTGGCAGCATCTGTAAAGGAAAGAGTTGATGTGGATCCAGAAGATTCTTTGCCTTTTCTCTTAGACGCTACCAGACCTGCTGAGATTTTCCAGCGGTCTCTTTTGGTTTCAGATTCTAGCATCTGCAGTATTTTGCTTTTATCCAGTGCTTTAAAGATATATCTTGATTATAGGTGAAGAAATGAAACTCAATTAATTTGCAAAAAATTGCTACAATGCCTCCTTTTCCATACTGTGCTTTAAAACTCTGTTGCACAGAGAAAGGGAGTTTATTTGTCTCAGTTTGAAACCAACATTTGCATTTATATAACCTTTTATTTGGTCAAAAGTCTCTAAGTAGTTCACAGAACAACCAATGTTTACTAACCATACTATAAGTGGAAAAAGTAGATGTAGTAACTTAAATTGCCTATCAATTTATTCTACTCTATAAAGGACACCTGTATTACATCAGTATGACATTTTCACTACTCAATCTTTTGGTCTTGTATGTTTGCCAATTAGCACCAACTTGAGTGATTTTATGTATGAACTTACATCTGCTTAGTTCACCCATCCTGGCCTCTGGCTGTCCCCCACTAGCCTCGAACAATTGCTTTCATTTTAAGCTGGACTCTTGTTCACTGAATATGGCTCTACTTCAAAATTTTAAAAATATTCAGTTTCTAACCATCCATAATCTCTTTTACTGTAGCAGCAGTTTCAATGCAAACTAATTGGTGGTTTCAAAATGTCAGAGTCTATCAACTGTAACACAGCAGTTAGCCAACTGCAACTTCTGTTAACTGAAACTGTTCAGTAATCATTAAATCAGAGCTCTAACAGATCAAACTAGGTGTAAGTAAATGAAAAGGAAGGTTGGGGAAAAGATGAGTGGGGACCTCTATAGAGTTGGAAATTTGGACATTTGAGCAATTTGGATAAAGTGTCAGGCCACTGGGACATCTAACAAAAACATAAGCTGCCAAATCGAGATGTCTTTTCATTCCATGCAGAGTTCAGTATAGAAAAATGCTAGTGCAAACAATTTAAGCATCATAATGTGATCCAAAAGGAATTTCTACCCTATTATATGCTTCACCTCAGGGACTTTTATGAATCCGTTTAATGAAGTAAAAGGTCAGTCCATTTGATATATCAAGTGTGGCCCAAAACAACTTGAGAATTATAATACTTTTACAGTTAACATGAGGCACTTGGTATGTCACTGGAAGCAGTTCTGCAAACATTTTAATTATTTGCTTTTTCATTTACAACACATTCACAGGAGAGTTCAAAGCGAGATTTAGTTATCTAAAGAGACGTTGAGGAAATAGAACAGTAGCAATTTGGTTAAAGCCAAGTCAATTTTGGAATGACAGTTTAACAGTAACTGTCAGAGAATAAAGTGCAAGAAAAGCAGTAAAAAAAATTAAAGACCTGGTCTGAATGTACTATATAGCATTTGTAAAAAGATGGAGAAATTAATTACAAATGATTTAGATCTAATTGCCATTAGAAGAGAGTTACAGGATGACTAAAGTTAGGAAACCATTTTCCTGAATTTAATTTCTACTTAATTTGGATGTGTTGATCACATACCAAAAACTCATCCATTGTTCACATTCTTCACCAGTGCAACTGGCTAAAATTCTTACAAACCAGAAATATTTTGGAAATGGTGTGATACAGTAGTGTTAGTAATACCTGTTTGAGTTTTGCATTCCAATGTACAATGGAGTTGCATGATCAAATAAAGAGAAATGGAGAAGTGCTGCAACTTCAGATTTAGTAATGCAAGCTCTCATTATGCTCAATGTTCTCCTGAATGAGCTTTTAAACCATCACATTCCAGGATCTGAGTTGGTGAGTATGTTTAAACACCAGACAGGAGCTTTGAGGACAGCTCAAAGCATTCCCCACTTGTCTGCTATAACTGAACTTCAAGTAGAATGGTGGAATGTGATGTCAAGCAGGTATGTCACTTAGCGGAGCTGGTTGTGTGGATAGCAGCAGAATCCTGGGCATGGTGGCTTGGGAGAGAAAAGGTGCTGTGGAATCATATTTACTGCCACTAGATCGAGAAGATCTTGAAGGAACTGCTGATACTGCTTCAGTGATATGAACTGTTCATAGAATCCCCACAGTTCAGGAAGCCATTTGGCCCAATTGAGTTTGTATCTACCACAATCCCACACAGACCCTATTCCTGCAAGCCCACATTTATCCTACTAATCCCCGACACTAGGATCAATTTAACATGGCCAATCAACCGAATCTGCACATCTTTGGACTGAAGGAACAAACCTGAAGGAAACACACACAATGTGCAGGCTCCTCACAGTGAGCCAAGGCCAGAACTGAACCCCAAGTCCTGGGTACTGAGAGGCAGCAATGCTAACCACTGTGCCACCCCAAAATCAAAGTGGAAAATGTGGCATTGATCTCTCTGCCTTTCACATGCAAAGTATGTTGTCTATTATCAAAGTCACCAATCATTGCTGTCTGGTAATGATTAGTCTCAGGTTACATCATTGTGCTTGAACACTTCAGTCAGGCAAAGGCTGAGCTGGCACATTGAGGCAATGAAGAATTTCATTGCTTATGTCCAGCCTTGTAAAGTTTGATATACAAAGTGATCCACATTTTCCAGGATATTGCTACTGATCTTAAATTGACAGGAGCTGGTTGGAAGAGGATCCTAGCTTTCCAGGCTTCATCAAAAGGCTCATGCTCAGAGGAGGACAATGACCTGAACTCGAGCTTCCATGTCCAAGTGAATGTGCACACAAACCTACAGCAGCCATTAAACCATCAATTGGCTAACCAGGAACTTACTGTTAACCTCAAAGAAAACAAGCAATCTGTGGCAAGGTTCATCACTTTCTGGAAGCAGTTAAATCTGGCACTAAGTCAATTGGACATTTTGGTGAAGTGGAGATGTCAGCAGCTGGTTAGGCTGACATTTACAACAGAAAAAGTATTAAAGTGAAAGATTGTTGCCAGATAGCAAAACATCAAAGACCTTTTAAAATATGGAACAGAAATTTGACATTGCATAGAAAAACTTAGCTCAGAGGGTGTTTAACAATAATTGCAAAACTAGCATGCTATTACAGTTAAACCTCTAAATTGCAACTCAAGTGACCTAATACAGAAGTGGAAATTCTTACTAACTGTATTACTTTCCAGGATTGCAGTCTGAATGGTAGGGCATCGGAAACAGGTAGATTTTGGCATTAAATTGAACAGGTGAAGATTCCAGCACCTTGTCAGTTTGTGACCAAACACGTGCCATAACTGCAATCTAGGCCTCTTGCTATTGCTTTCTGGTCATTAGCTCAAGTAGTACTTCTTCCCCACATCCAATCTTTGGCTTTGCTACCTGACTTCAGGAAGGGCATCAGGGCTGTACAACTGATCTCAATCACAAGGTTGAGGGATGTTAAGAAAGTGTTCCCACTCCTGAACACTTTTGGAAAAGGGAAATGACAACATAGCCCCCAACTACTACCTTGCCTGCCACAGAATTGGCATGGATCCAATCGAAACCTCTGTTGATCTCGGGTGGGAATTTCCTATCTTGCCCAAGCAAGGCTGTAAAAGCTCATCCAGTGTGGCAAGGAATTTCACAACTAATGAAATGAGTAGTTATTTAATTGAGGTTAAGGAAATACAGGTTTGAGAGACAGCAGTAATGCACCAGGGACAGGTAGGTTGGATACAGATTTATATAGCCTTTATGATAAGTATCCATAAAACATGGTGATATTCCATTAGTGAGGGGAGTTACAACATTTCACATTAAGGACCATTGCAGAGAAACCACAAACCCTATGTAGGGGATGTCCAAAAGAGTGATTGCAGTAGCACATTTTAAAAGCAGCATCAATAAATGAAAGACTAGGGTTTAGGAAAACAATTTCAAAAGCTCAATAGCCAGACATGGAAACTGTCATGGAGCTGCTATACTTATGATCCCATTCAGCAGATCATTTCTATAGGAAAACTAATTTTATAATCTTGAATATATTCACTAATATAGACAATCTTTAGGACTTTCTCAGAAATTTTGCTTAGATTGAACATTGAATGCGAGATGATGCATTTTGGGAGAAAGAATATAGGGGGGAGGTATATGATAAAGAGTAGACTTATTAAGAGTATAGAAACGCAGAGGAACCTGGGGGATGCAGGTGCACAAGTCTCTGAAGGTGGAGAAGGTTGTGAAGAAAGCATATGCCATGCTAGCCTTTATAGGAAGGGGTACAGAGCACAAGAGTTGGCCTTTAATGTTGCAGTTGTATAAAACGTTAGACATCATTTGGAATACTGTTCTGGTCGCCTTACTACCGGAAGGACATGGAGGCTCTGGAGACAGTGCAGAGGAGGTTCACCAGGATGCTGCCTGGTATGGAAGATCTGAGTTACGAGGAGAGGTTAGGCAAGAAAAATTGGGACTTTTCCTTAGAAAGATGTAGGCTTAGAGGAGATTTAGAGGTGTACATTGAGGGGTATAGATAGAGTAAACAGAGTTAAGCTTTTTCCTAGGATGGACTCAAATAGCATGAGGGGGTCACAGGCTTAGGGTGAGGGGAGTAAAAGGTATAATTTAGATGCTAGAGGGAGTTTTTCACAGAGGATCACGCTGTCAAGTGGTGGAGGCAGGCACTCAAGTTATTTAAATACTTAAATGGGCACATGAACAGAATGAGAATGGAGGGGTATAGAAAACTGATTTAAAATAGGGATCATGAGCCTTGGGAGTCCCTGGGAAGTGTGTAAATAGATGTTGATGTACTTGTTTTTAATCATATAGGTGCTTTGGTCCACCTTGTTGTCTAACAAGGGGCATACATGCGATGGGTCATGAGAGGGCTGCTCTTGGATTTTGAGGCTATCCTAGTGCTTCACGTCATTAGTGTATGCTTGACCTGGACCATTTGATGGGCAACACGACAGCTCAGTGACTATTGTTGTGCAGATACATGGATCTGGGCCTGTGTCTGTGGGAGTTTGCGCATTCTCCCCGTGCTTGTGGGTTTTCTCCAGGTGCTCTGGTTTCCTCCCACATCCCAAAGATGTGCTCTTAGCCTAATGGGCAGAACAAATTCTCCCTAAATTGTCTCAAATTTGATTTTTAATCCATAGATCTATAAACATAGACAGGGATCACGGGTAGAGGTGGGAACATTGGGGTGGTGGCGTGGGGTCATTGCGCCGAAGGGCCTGTTTCCCATGCTGTTTTGCTCTTTGTTTATTAGGAAAACTAATGGTCACCTTGCTGAGATGGAGCATACCAACCTCGTATTCTGCATATTGATCACAATGGTTTTAAAATTCAGGTTTGATTCCTATTAGATCTCATTCACCTAGCTTGACATTAGTTAACACATTGGCTTCTACCTTAATTCACTGAAGGGTAAAACTGGACATCTTAAATGTTACTCTGCTATCTATGACCATAATTCAAACACTCAAAGCATGTATTACCAAATAAACCTGTTGGACTTTAACCTGGTGTTAAGAGACTTCTTACTATGCTTATCCTAGTCCAAGACCGGCATTGCCACATCATAACCCACTAGATTAGATTTTGCCCAATGATCCCAGCAGTCAATTATATTCAAATCCAATTATTCTGATCTGAAAATTTAGGCTGATGCCAAAAAATGTCTACTTGGGTAAATGTCAGAACTACCCTGAATCTAAAGTCCCATGTTAAAAAAGAGGCACCCCACTCCCTTTAACTAGGGTGCTATGGTGTCAGTTGCCAAATCTCTAGGTGGCAAACCTGAAGCCAACTGTGACCTTGAGTAAGGTTGTGGGTCTTGCCTTAAAGTTTTTTTTCAACCTATCAAATTAAAAAGCCACAGTAGCAGTATCAATATAGCAGTCTACTTTGTCAATTAAGACAATGTTAATACTAATTTATATTTAGAGGCAAGATGAGGTTCTCCTAGTCAAAAAACTTCATGGGCTTTGTGAATGCTGGAAAGAAGAGTTAACATATGGTGTTTATGCACACACAACCAAAATTATACACGCAAGTGTTTCAGAGGATATGGTTGTAGGAGAATTAATTTACCACTAAGTATTGTTAACCCTTGGTGTTTTACTCTTTGCCACACCCTTGGTCTGTCTTGAAGGCACCAATTCAATGTTAGAAAATATTTCTACAGGCACTGGCTACATTTGACATTGACAATACCATCAAGGAGGTTGAATTGCTCATGTGAAAATTAAGTTAAAGTCTGTGAATCTTAACAAGAAAGACAGGTTTTTACAGAAACAGATAATGCGAGTGGAGAGAGGGTTAAGCACATGTTAAAAAGATGAGAATCATCAAGCCAGAACAGTTAGAGATTCTGCAAGCCCAGGCACGTCATGGGAGTTATAGATGTGACACGAACAAGATCTCAGATGAGGCTGTCTTCATATGCACAGAACTTGGCCAGTTTTTTTTTGCTTGTCAATTCTGCATTGTCATGAAAGCCACCTTGGAGAATGCTTACCTGAAAATCAGAGGCTGAACACTCCCTAATAGGACTGTTAAGAGTCGCATTCCAACCATAATGTAAATTGAGTCTGTGCCTATACGTCCCTTGTTTGTGAGCCCAACTCTTCACTTGATGAAATAGCAGCATCCTGAGAGCTTGTGCTTCCAAATAAACTTGGACTTTAACCTGATGTTGAGAAATTTCTTACTGTTTCTTCCTACCCCAGTCCAATGCCACCATCTCTACATCATGTGAAAATTAGGCAGAACAGGGATATAGCCTAAGGAAATTTAAGGCAGACATCAAGTGTGACTCAGCAGCTGGAAGTATAGCAATATATTGGGCTGAAAATATATTACCCATTGCTACAAATACATCCTTTCAGCCCACACACACTGAACCAAGATTGTAAGAGACGGCAACTGTGCCTTAAAAATGCATTCAAGAGATTGAAATTCCAATGTGGTGTAGACAAGGGTTGTAGAGACTTGTATTTATTCGTAAAGCAGCTGTGAATAAATGACAGGTCTTTTATCCAAATTCTCCCAAAATACAGGTTAAGACTTCAAACATCTACATAATTCATACTTCAAACATTTTCCAAGCAGGAAATCATTTGAATATTGCCTGAAGAATCAGTTCCATTGCTTATCAGTTGTTTTTTTTAAAAAAGGACCAGTTAAAAAACCAGTAACACTAAATAGATTGCAAAATCTAAGATTCTCATTACTGACCTTAAAATATTCATGGATACAATTTCATAGTCACCGGGCAGCATTGCAACCAGAGCCAGTTGACCATACTGCAGACAAAACAAATAACAGCAAATAGTAACAACCTAATGTTTGCAATTCCCTCAGTCAAGTTCAGGCCTGCCCCACTGGAAGTTTTCCAACAGAAGTCGTCAGACAGCAATAAGCAGCAGGAACCTCAAATTGTTTTCTTTTGTCCTTAGCATTGAAACCAATTTTGTGCTCTACCACTTCCTGGCTGCAATCAAAATAACTGCACCCAAATGACAAATTAGGTTTGGACACTTCAGGTCCACGTTGACTAAGAGTAATGTACATTCAATAGTATGTACAATTACATACAACTAGAAATTAATTTATGAGAATGGGGGCAAAAAGAGGGGAAAGTTGTAATTACACCAAGTCCAGGACCATGTTTTGGTTTCACACAGTTTATCACAAAGTCATTCAAGAACAGATTCAGATTCTTAAATATCTGCTACCAAATGAAACAATTTAAAACAAATTCAAATGTAGAACTTTTATTTTTAAGTCAGAATTTTGATAACAAAGGAAAATCTGAACAGGATGTAAAGTATGATCAAGAATAAGGCAGAATATATCTACACCAATCTGCATAGTCACTAGGGACACTTTTGGTCAGGGAAAACCTCAAAAATCTGCCCATTAAACTGAAATCTTGTCCTTTGGATAAATTTTCCACTATATCTCAAGATATAGCTTACTACTCTCTTCATACCCTTTACAATCATTCACAAATATTGCCAAATATCATTGATTAGACAAGTATCTTATTTATATATTTAAACAAATATAGCTCCAAGAATGGAAAACCAAAACATGTACATGACAACACCTCAAACTCAAAACTTGCATATCAAGTGTGTCACCACTACTATACGATGATCCCCATTATATAACCAACTCCTTTTACAGGACATCTTAATCTGTTTTAGATAGACATACTAGGTATATTCAAACAACGTGGTATATTTTCCTTTCAGTCCTGCAAATCACACATTGGATGACACTGAAAACTTAAGTTTGATGTTTAAACTTGAAACAGAAATTCTGACAAGGCATTTACTTAAGTGATTTGTTTCCATATTTTTGTTCCCTGCCACTAATCTTTTCCTAACTCCAAATGTGTGCAAAGTGTGCCAACATGACTGGAAAATATAAATAATGAAAAAAGCAATGTTTATTAGAGAGCCAAGGCATGCAATATGTTCCAATGGGCATAAATTCTGCAAAATAAAAGAACAGGGGTATTTCTACCCCTCCCCCCCAACAGTTTACATTTCATTAGTCATCTTTGTCCTTAGCACCATGTTTCAATATACGAGTAAACTCAATATAGTTGAAATTGCCCTTGGTATCAATTGGTGCTTCACGGAAAAGTTCATCCACATCTTCATCAGTAAACCGATCGCCCATTGTCGTCAAGAGATCTCTCAGGTAGTCTTCCTGGATATAGCCTGCAAAAAGAGAACACAGTTGGAACAGATGCTTCCACAAACTAAAATTACTCAGAATAAAAACCGTACAAGAATCACATGAATAGCTGGAAACAGACTTCTTTCAGTCAACAGTATAAATGCAAAACTAATGCCAAATGCAACACAAGGTGCACAAGAGAGCAGATGGTTTCCCACAAAAAAACCCAGCAAGGTTAATAATCCAGTAAAATAGCTTGCTCTGAATAGCAACATAAAACAGTACTGCCAAATGTTTAGTTACAGAGTATGGTTTTAAGATTGCAAGCATACTTGTTCTGCCTCCCATAACCATATATAGGCAGAGGGCAATTAGGTAAAATGCAAAAAGAAATGTTCATAGGCTAAATTGAAAATTGAGCCTAGGGAATTATGGTTATGTTAAAATACAAAGGCATTTGCCCAGAATTTGCTTTAACCTTTATGTTCTTACTCCATTTTAAATTATCCTTCTCATTTAATGGACAGCAAATCCCTTTACTGGCATAGTTTATGAACTCAGAATCAGCAGATATATATCAAAATCACTCACCTAGTTGGGTTGTTTCCTGTAGAAAATCTAGATATTCAGAATGGTTCACTACTTTACATTAGAGGAATGGTTTAAAAATTTTTTTTGTTTTGGGAATAAGAATGGAGAAGGAATTCCACCCACCAGAGGAGATGCTCTTAACCAATCCAGCTCGAGAGTATTTACATGCTACAGTTCAGCTAGCAATTCCTTTAGACTTCAAGTCTCAATGTTGCCACACAAAACAGCAATAATTGAACTACTCAAATGAAAAGAAGTCTTCTGAATTAGTACTTGGAGGCACATTTAAAATCCCTTATCCATAGCCTATGTAACACTCAACCAGGCCTATGGTATAAAAGATAGCAAAATTATAATCACCCACAGTGGGAACACAGTGAGAGTTAAGGCATATGCAGACTAAGTTCTGGCGGGTTTGGACGAACCCAGCTCAGGAAACTAATGAAGTGGGACCAGAAAACCTGAGAACAGAGTCACTGAGCCAGTGATGTAATTAAAAATCTATGAAATTTCTGCCTGATATCAGCAAGCTAAGATCAATTGCAACACTCCTGCAATTTGACCGCTTTCTTACCTGTTCCTTCCTCATCAAAGCATGCAAAGGCATTTCTAATTACATCTTCAGGGTCTGTCCCATTCAGCTTTTCACCAAACATGGTCAGAAACATGGTGAAGTTGATAGGTCCTGGGGCTTCATTCATCATTGCCTCTAAGTAATCATCAGTTGGATTCTTTCCTGTTAAAAAAATTTAAACAGAATGGTTCACCACTTTACATTAGAAACACAAGGTGAGAAATGGTTTATTTGTAATGCCTAGACTAATAAAGGTCACTATTAACTACACTAGAATACAAGGATCATAACACCAAACTTCATCCTGTTTCCAGGCATATTTTTATTTTTCAAAATGTAGATATCAGTATCTATTGCTCATCCTTAATTGCCCTTGAAGCGGCCAGCCGTGTCTCAATTCACATAGGTCAGAACAGGTAACAATGACAACCTTCCTTCCCTAAAAGGAGATTAGTGAACCAGATGGGTTTTTTTTAATAGTTCATGATATCCACCATAAATGTTGCTGAGACCAGTATACTACATTTTTAATTGAATTTAAATTCCAGCCACATGGTAGGATTTGAAGCCAAGTGACTTGATTATATTAACAGAACCATTACATTACTGTTTCCTGTAAATTCATTCAAGTATCCATTAGCTCCTCCCCAAAATCAGTTCACAGCAGATTAGGAATCTTCCCAATTTGCATGCTTAGTTATTCTTTGAATAAATTATGCCCCAAGATTTCTTCATTGAATGCTTTGAACATTAGCAGGATGCAATATTTGAGGAAAATAGTACATCGTACCAGATTGACAGCACTATGTAGAATACAGAATCAAACAATTATAACTTTACAATATTTGGGGGAATAGGGAAGATGGAAAGCATTGCTAAGTATCCTCATTTTTACCTGATGCATTTACAATACAAAGTAAACCAATTACCAAGTGAAGCCAACATGTCATGCAAATCTTCTTTATCAATGAAGCCATCACGGTTCTGATCAATCATGTTGAAGGCCTCTTTGAATTCTTGAATCTGTGACTGATCAAACATGGCAAATACATTGGAGGTTGCACGCTGAGGGCGCTTCTTGGTGGTCTTTCCCTTGGCTCTTTTGCTCGACATGGTGGCTAGGTATTGTATCTAAGAAAAACAATGGAGATTACAAACCTCTGATAAAAGATTAACCCGAGTTGCTTTCAAATTCTGCCAGAATTAGTGAGTGTTTCCAGCATTTGTCTGATTTCAAATCTAGATTATGCACTTTTCCTGAAGCTGAACCGAACCCTGATTTCTGAAGTGAAATGAGTATGTTTTCCTCAAAGTTTAACACGAGTCAAAATAAAATTTAAAATTCTCATTTGTTAATTCTCTTTTTAAAAGGAGGAATGCCAAAAATTCTCAATTTTAAAATCAAACCACTATTGTCAAAAGCATGAGGGAATCTGACAAATGGCATAAATTGCAAGACAGCATTGACATATCCTGTGACCCAGCTTCACTCAATGACTCTGAACCACTCTTCTTGGCTGCGGACAGCATGTGGCATAAGATAGTTTTTCCTTTAAGGAAAAGAAGCTCAAACCTTATCAGATTAAATTTTAGGATTGAGTTAATTTTATTCTACAAATATCCCATCAGTTTACCCACAAATTTTACTAGCACAAATGGCCCAAGATTACAAGTGCAACAAGTAGCACAGTCTCAATCAATTCTGGAAAGTAGGAAGGATATACATGATTTTGTCTCAGTTCTATATTAGGATATTCAGAATTGAATAAATTATCTAGACACCAAGTTTCAGGATCTAAATAGCATCTCAAAGACTGACAGTGTATCAAGTAGTTACAGGTAAACACCAATTTTCTTTAAAAGACCCAAAGGAGTAAAAGAGCAGCACTTCTAATGTTGACACACTCGAATCTGGTATTAATAGCACTGGGAAGTTAAGGGATAGAGTATGGGGAAGAGGGGTACAGTGTATGTTGAATGGCACTCAGCATTCATAGCAATGGGGCTGCTGCACATGCTAGTATTCTGGAGGCATTCTTGACTTAACCACAAGAAACTTTCCC